>OY728121.1:672283614-677283614 GCA_963277665.1 Viscum album | reverse complement strand
ACATACCAAACAAGCCGTTAAAAAGAGGTTATGAATAGTATTAACAATATTTTAAACGTTATATAATCCTTATAATTTTATAATCCATATTATGAGTTTCTTAGACATAATGTAAGAACAAATTCATTTTCAGTATTACACTTTTACCAACTTTTAATAGTGAACCCTTTTTAAATCCAATATTTTATACTTTTATATATATTCAATTTGACTAAATAAATTTACTTTTTAGAATGGGGACATCAAAAATGTTTACTATGAAACATCTTAAGCTTCCACGATATTCTTTCCTTTGAATAATACAGTAGCGTGTGTTGTACGCATCTTCGAGTTCTAACACACACCACAACCAATGAAACTACCCATTATGAATATTAATACCTATTTTTTGAAATTTTATAAATTTTTTCTCTCAAAATGGAATTCATTTTTCGATTCGGAGTATCGAATTTAGCCTAAGGTGAAATTTTGGTACCTTTCGGATAACATTAATATTCTGATGAATAATGAAAATTACAAAATTTTAATTAAAAACAACATTTTTAATAAAAATAATTAATAGTGATAGATTTTTAATTTGAGTGGTTTTAAAGTATATTTATAATATATTTTTACCATTTTTTCCAATGGTGTTCATTAGAATTAATTTCACTTTAAAATTGGACATAAACAATTGTCAATCTTTTGATATATATTGTTTCTTAAAAACACGCTATTTGTTGTGTAAGCAGGAATTAATTATAAAATTAATTAATGTGACTTATATGTTCGGAATTTCATAAAATAGACATCATTTTTGAATTCAGATTATCAATAATAGCTTAGGGTGAAATTTTGGCATTGTTATGAAAAACATAAATTTTGTGATGAATTGTGAAACCACTAGGTGGTAGTTAAAAAAACTGAATTTTTCATAAAACATAATTTTACCGCTTCTGTGAATGGAATTTATAAAATATTAGAGACACGGTTAATATAAAGTAGTAAAATGTGGTTCAATGAGATGAAAATAATTTTTGGTGAATAGTAACTTTTTACTTTTATTTACCACGGTTAAAGTAAATAGAGTAATTAAGGGGAAAATTGATATTAATATTACCCTAACACATGTCCTAATTCTATTGTACAACTGTATCTCGACCAAAAACAAACTTAGGAATAAAATATTTTCATTTAGGTCCACATGGATTAGATTATGACATTTATTATTATTTAATTCGAAAAAGAGTTAAAATAGTTAAAATAAATGATTATTTACTAAAATATTTTAAATATACGGTTATAAATAAGATAAATTCGATTGTAAAAATTCATTAGAAATCTAAAATTATTTCCCACATAATGATATTTTATTTATAATTTTTAGACATTAAATAATTTAATTTATTTATGACACAATGATGATGCAGTAATTACCATAATAGTGAAATATTAAAATAATTGATATTATAAATATCCAAATAAAAATAATTTGAGACTTTTTATGAATTACACTAATTTTATATGTTAATATGACATTTTATTATTTCCTTAAGTAACTTTGTTCGAAGTAATCTTTCTGTTATGATTTTCACAAAAGGCAATTACTGAATAGTGTCAAAATTGACATAAAAGAGTTTTTAAAAGAAATATTATAGTATTAATTGATATTAAATTCCTAAAAATATATGGTTCGGCCAAGAGACTTATATCATGGTATCTATATCATTAATGGACCACTTTGGGGGTCTCTTGGATGTATATAGTATGTTTATTAACCATATAATATAAAAATACAAAGAGACATAGTAAAAGTGAAACTAATTAACTAAGAGTTAATTATTAAAGATAAGGTTAATATAGTAACCCAAACCTGTCTAAATTCTATTGTTTGAGTGGTTTTAGACCCATCTCCCCCTTAACCTCTAAATAATCTACTTTGGAGCCATTAGAAACTGAATATGAAATTATTATAAAATAATATTTCTAGCTTTTCCAAAGGTTCCCCTCACCCCTCTTAAAAAGGGTACTCTCCCTTCTCATTAACTCACACCATCAAAGCCTTTTGGTTCGTCCAAACCCTGCCCAAATAATCTCTCAAATTCCTTCACTTCATCATAGAGGAATTACTTTAGTCAGAAATCCAACATAACGAGCCCTTTTGATCAAATGAAAATGAAGAACCCGAATAAGAGGTAATGATTTCACCACCCTCTTTCAAATTCCTTTCTTCTTCCACTTCTTCATTATTTGTTATTCACATTATAAAATAATGAATCCAGTATCTCCTATATACTGTAATATTATTATAAATATGGTACAACCATATTCAGTATTATATCCATCCTTTGAATAACATGTCACCATACGTACGTACGTACGGCTTACCGTCTCCACGTCGTGGTGTAATTGTTATTCAATAAATTATTATTTGGATGGGTATAATAATGATGTGAAATTCATGTAAATAATAAATATAAAATGATAATGATTCTTTATATATGATATACCATCCAATTAAATATTATTTTATTATCAAAAGAATGCTATTGTCGCTTGTGCGTACGTACGGACTACTGACTCCACGAACGCGATGAGAATCATTCTCCATCGTATCCATTCAAGTATAATTATCATTTGATGATTTAAAAATACTGTTTAAGGAATTGATATCATTATGGATATGAATAATATACAACCTATCCATGAAAAACATGGCTTACATAACAAAACATATAAAAGAAAATGAGTAAGTTAACACCCAAAACAACAATAATTCTAATATATTATTTACAAAGCAATGTTAAAAGATCATATAGGATATCATATGAATGTATATTATTCTTGTATAATTTAATAACAATTATTTCACCATTATACAAGAGGTTAACCTACCCCCAACCAAGTAAAAGTACAAGGTAAGGGTTTATTTCGCAATCTCTTCATTATCCAAGGTTGTTTATACGTAATAATCTATTGGGACTTCTTTATCATCCACATCCATGTTTCTAAAAAATGTATTTCAAAAACATTTTTTCTATCTAATATGATATGGGTTAAAGTCATTTATACCATTTTTTGACTTTTTATAAGAGGTTTATAAAATAATCTTCCCGTCTTTTTCCAAACAAGGTGCTTTTTAACCTTTTCGACAGAATTAAGGTAAGAATGTTTTTTTAACTTATACGGTGGGTGCAGGTATTTTCCGCCATTATAAAATCATCGAAGCTTCCCTTACAATCTTATAAGAATATTTTCAAAGAAAATGTTTTATTTTATAAATATATTACTCTTAAATGATTTAAAAATAGAAAGAGATATTTCTCTAAAAAGAGTGTTGATTTCATCTATGTCAACATCCTTTGATGGATTTTACGCTTATTTGAAGTTGATTTATTATGATAAAAAACATCTATATTGTATTGAAGGTTTTGTGATATGTTTGACTGTGTATGTGCTATTTTTTTTACCATTAATGGTTTATGGAGAAAGTATTGACATTTCGTATGCTTGTTTTAATACGAATTCTTATGTTATATTTAAACCTTTTCATATGGGAATGCATTGGACTTAATATGTGATGGGTGGAGCCCGCTACAGCTCCTTGAAACATCGGTAGGTCTCATGAGACAAACTAGTGTCATGGCACAAGGCCATGGAGTAATCTTATTTGTAGTCTTGGCACGAGGCCTTGGCTATGTGGTTATGATATTCTGGCATAATGCATTCCATTATTATGAAAGTGGTTATTGATATTGCATGTGATTATTCGATTAGTAGAATATCTATGTGAATAAGTAAATGGAATTATTTCATCTTATTTTTTCCATACTATGTTGAAGTTCAAGTTTAAAAGGCTTTTGTTTTAGTTATACATTGCCTTAAATGTTTATTCTTATTTATGAAAGTTTCCGCTATATTTTTATCCTTACAGGGTATTTGAGCTCAACCCTTTTTCTATGTTTTATTTTTCCCCGGATGTGAAGAAGTATTTTATGAATGACCTATAGGGATAGTATGAGGGCATATGAAGACAATATATTTTTGTAGTTTTTCACTTAATGATGTAATGTCAACTTTATGAATATATTTAGTGTTTCCAAGGCTACTAAACTAATCGGTCTTTCGAGACTTGATCTTTCTTGAGATCATTCCAATGTTATGTAATATTTCACCGACTCTGGGTATCTAGGGTCGGGGCATTACTGGCTTCCAGTTGCGAGTTTTCAACCCGAAAAGTTTTGTATCTCTATCTCTAGAAGTTTAAATTCTTATGATTTATATCATTGTCTGCTACAATTTAAGGTCATATATATTTTACCAAAATATAGGATGTTTAAGGTCATGAATGACATGGACCTAATATGGAGGATGATATTGAAGATCAAAAAGAGGATATCCAGTGTCAAGAGTACTCCGGCATCCTTCTGAACAAGAGGTGGAAATGTTTTAAATCATAGATCGAGGACTTTTGATCATGATTTATGATATGTTAAAGTCACACTGGGATTATTTTAGACACATTGAGGTGTTGAGTGATTGTTTAGTAATTACATTAGTGCTCACAATGATTTTAATTCTCCTTTCTAGTGTGTCATATTTGGTTAACACATAGAGTTTCATATTTAAGATCCATATGCATGTATGAATAGTCAATAAAAGGGCGCTTGAAGCCAAACATCCTTTCCAAGGTCCATTTGAAAATTATGGGGATCACAGTATCTCAATCGATTATGTGTGGATTATGGGATAGGGGCAATTTAGAAGATGGTTGGATCACTTCATTCTCTTGTCAGTCGAGATATGGCACATGTGGTCATTTAAAAACAAGAGATGATGAATGATGGTTTAACTAGATAAGTTTCATGTGGAGGGGTATTTCCACTCTGAGGTTTACAATCATGGGATATGTATGTAGTCCTATGTATTATAACATCATGTTGTAAGAACATACTTCCATGTATATTAATGTCATGCGGTAAGGATATAATTCCATGTAGTTTAATGACATGTGGTGAGGACATACTCCCATGTAGTTTATCACCATGCAGTAAGGACATACTTCCATGTTGTTTAATTTCATGTTGTAAGGACGTACAACCATGCAGTATATCATCATGTAGAAAAGATGTACTCCCATGCAGTTTAATGGAATGTGGTATGGATGTACTATAATGCAGAATATTATCATATGGTAATGATATACTTCCATGCAGTTTAATTTCTTGTGGTTAGGACGTACTCCCATGAATTTTTCATCACATGGTAATTATGTATTCACATTTACTTTAACATCATGAAATAATTATATTGGATAATGTATGTAAATTATGGAGGAGGTTTCGGTTGGGCCCAAAGATGTGTACATGGGTGTCACTGCATATCTCATGAGGATGAGAATCAAGACACATATAATTCTGGAAGAGTACATAACCTACCCAAGTTTGAACCATATATAGAGGATGGAATTATTTCCATTGACCATTGTAGACAGGCCAATGGTTCAATATCTATGTGTCACTACGCATCCCGAGATATTAGGAATCAAGTTACATATAGTTCGTGATGTTCTATTTAGTTTAAATTCAAGTGGTGAGGAAGAATGTAACACCCGAGATTTTTATGAGTAATATTTTGTTTTTATATATCATCAAAGGAATATTTCAATACATACTAGCTTGGCTTACTTTACACGCAATCGCGACCTTCCTCGATAGCTTGCGTCGTACGCAATACCGAGTTTCACTAAACAACGATATGTTATTAAAATATTATTAAAACTAGCCGTTATGAATAGTAATAACCACTTTTTGAAATTTTATATATTTTATTTTTCAAAATGGACTTCATTTTTGGATTCGGAATACCGAAATTAGCCTACGGTGAAATTTTGGTATTTTTCTGAAAACATTCAATTTTTGATGAATAGTGAAACCACTAAGTGGTAGGTTAAAAACTGAATTTTGCATAAAACTTAATTTTACCGCTTCTGTGATTGGAATTTCGAAAATCCGACAGACACGGTTGATATCAGTAAGTAAAATGTGGTTCAATGAGATAAAAATAATTTTTTTGGTGAATAGTAACTTTTTACTTTTTTACCGCGGTTAATAGTAAATAGGGGTAAATATGATATTACTATTACCCTAACACATGTCCTAATTCTATTGGATAAGTGTAATTCGACCAAAAACAACCTTATGAATAAAATATGACCATTTAGGCCCACTTGGGTTAGATTAGGACATTTATTATTAATTTATTTAAAGAAGGGTTAAAATAGTTAAAATCAAAGTTTAATAAGTAAATCATTTTTAATATGGGGTTATACATAAGATAAATTCGACTATAAATATTCATTAGAAATATAAAAATATTTCCTACATAATGGTATTTTATTTATAATTTTTAGACATTAAATAATTTAATTTATTTATGACACAATTATGATGCAGTAATTATCTTATTTATGAAATATTGACATAATTGATGTTATAAACACCAAAAAAATGTAATTTGAGACTTTTTATGAATTCCAATATTTTTCTAGGTTACTATGATATATTAGTGTTGATTTAATCAAATTGGTTCTAACATATAATTCTGTTATGACTTTCACAAAAATCATATATCAAATAGTGTCAAAATTGACACAAAATAGTTTTTAAATCAAATATTATATTATTAATTGTTATTTTATTCCTAAAAATATAAGGTTCGGACAAATGACTTAGATAAGGAGATATATATTAATAATAAATAATTTGGGGTTCTTTTGGCATGTTATAGTAAGTGTATTAACCATATAGTGAAAGAAAACAAAAAGACACGGTAAAAGTTAAATTATTTAACTTAGAGTTAAATCTAATTGATAAGGTTAAAATAATACCCTAAATTTGTCTAAATCCTATTGGTTGATAGGATTTCGACCCTTCCCCACTTTAGCTTAGAAATAAGACCCTTTGGAACCATTATAAACCGATTTTGACTTTAATATAAAATAATATTTTGAGATATTCCTAAGGTGCCCCTCTCCTCCCTTATAAAAGGGCACCTCCTCCCCCTCCTCCTCACACCAATTTGAGCACTCAAGCTCGGCCAAACCCTGCCATTTTCTCCTCTCCACTTGCCTAGAATAATCCTAGAGGTCCTGGTCTTCTTCAAAAACCAATATTAGTTCCCTAAGTGGAGGATTCAAAGAAGCGTTCCAAAGAAGAGGAGCTTCGGACACGTACAAAGCAAATCGGAACTAAGGTAAGGGAAAATATCACAATCTCATTTTTATCCATGATTGTTTTTACTTTGGAATTTATTAGGGTGTATTTTATCATCCCCATCCATGTTCCCTCAATATGTAATATTGTTTCCATCCACTTACAATAGTTTAAATCGAACTTTACCCTTCGGTGAGTTTTTATTGAAGAATATGAAAGGATCTTTTATCGTTTTTTTGTACGAGGTACTTATTGACTTTTCCGACAAAAGTACGAAGAATGTTTTTTTAACTTATACGGCATGAATGGATTTTTAAAACATTATTTCCAAGAAGCTTCCTTTATAAGTTTTCAAGGTTATTTTTAATCAACTTCTTTCAGTTTAGAATTTTATGACATTTTAAGAAAGGAAAAGTGTTTTTGAAGTAGAAAGGATATTTTCCTCAAGAATGGAGTTCAAATGTTTTATCAAAATTATTTTCCATCTAAGATAATATAGAGTTCTGTTTTTATACCTATTATTACATTCATTTGATTATGTTGTGAGGGAATTATTTTTATGAAGTCATTTACCTTATATGGTTTGTTTTATGATGTCATGATGTTTCCAGAATCCCATTTTTTTACATGTGTTATGCGATGATGTATGATTTATGATTATGTGGAACACATAACAAAGTATTAATTATAAGATGGCTGGGACCTATATCTCCCTCCAATTCATTGGGTAAAGATTTATATCTCATGAGATAGACATGGCTGGAACGGAATGTTATTTCGGTTCAGTGATATAGGACTGAAACGAGGAGTGAACTCAGTTCAGAAATGGACATTGTCCGCTAAGATAGTCTTTCCAATGAGTCATGACTAACAAGAAATGATTTTCCAAGATTATGTGTACATGCCACAAGGTTTCAAGTTTTATGTTATGATTATGGGGATCTCATTTTCACTTCTATGATTTATTCCATGTTAAGATATTATGATCTCTTTTGTAGGTTATGATTTTCAAAAAGATATGATATGATTTTTATTTCCTTTATTTGCCCTTGCTGAGCATTTGAGCTCACCCTTTTATGTTTTCTTTTCCCCAGGTCAGGAAGATGGATATTAAGTAGAATATGCTAAAAGGGACCCTAGATATGATGAAATAAATGGGAGACACTGTAGAATATTTACGAACCAGTTGTTTATGTTTCCCAGTTTCTAAAGACACTATACCTATACGGTCCTTTGTGGTTTTGTCATATGTTGTAATAAGTGTGCTTCAATTTTGAAGTATTAACAATGTATGTAAAGTATGGGTCATTATAGTTGGTATCAGAGGAAAGGTATAGTCAACCTTTGGAATCTAGGATGTGAAAGTCTTAGTAAGAACCCTAAGGATAATTCTAAGCATAGAACACAATCTTAGTGTTTTAGAAATGGCCATGAATACCCTAGGATAAGACCTTAAGTGTGAAATTTTATCCTTGATTATGTGGTTTTCCTATTATAATTAGTGTTGCTCACACTATTCTTCTTGGTTTTAGTCAATGGCTGGAACCCGAAGGAACCGTGTTAATGAGGAATGCGATGGGCAATGCAATGATTGTCCCCCTGAGAAACCAAACGATATGGGAGCTGGAATGAAAAATCTTGTAGCCATGCTCACACAACTTTCTCAAGCTATGAATCATGCAGGACTTCCAAACGAGCAAAGGAAGGAGCAACATTCTGTTGAATCCTTCATGAGGCAGCATCCACCTTCTTTCAGCGGGTCTACTGATCCATTAGTTACTGAACAATGGATTAGTACTACTGAAAATATATTTTCAGTTCTTCAATGTTCTGAACATGATAAAGTCATCCTATCAGTGTATCGTTTGGAAGGAGATGCTGATCAATGGTGGAATCTTATTAAGAATACGAGGCAAAGGGATGAAATTGAGTCTATGGAATGGGACGAGTTCAAGAACTTATTTTTCAATAAGTACTTCCCTCGTATTTTCCGAACAAAGATGGAGAAAGAGTTTCTTGAACTGAAGAAAAGGGATGATGAATCTGTTGGTACCTATGAAGCAAATTTTACAAGACTTTCAAGGTACGCTTATGGTATTATTATGCAACCTGAGAGTAAGATCGACCGATTCTTTAGTGGCTTAAACCCAAGTCTTCGAAGGGCGTTAGCCATAAGGGACTTCAATAGCTGCGAGGAAATCGTTCGATGTGCTCTCAAAGTCGAGATGGAGATTGGAGTAACCCATCAGTCACATGGGTTTGATAAGAAGAGGAAGATGGAATTCAAAGGAAAATCTAAAGAGCACACTGAAAAGAAGATGAGCTTTCCCTTATGCTCAAAGTGTGGAAAGAAACATGGAGGGAGTTGTCTCAAAGGGACAAGTAAATGTTTCAAATGTGGAAAGGAAGGTCATCGGGCATTTGAATGCTGCGATAATGGGTAGAAGATGTCTAATGATGCATACAAAGGAAGGGATACACAGAATGAACCTACTACACTTCAATGTTTCAAGTGCAAGGAGATGGGGCATTATGCCAATCAATGCCCAAATCCAAGGGTTGATGATGATGGTCGATGTCAACAAAATCTTAAGGCTAAAGACAAAGGAAAATCACATGCAATTTGAATCAGTGATGTGGAGTACGATAACGAAGTGGTGAAAGGTACACTTCCCATCCTCTCTAAAGTAGCAAATGTTTTATTTGATTCTGGATCCACCCACTCTTTTATTTCTAAAGAATTTTCTAAGGGTATCATCGTATTACCTCAATAATTAGATGTTGAGTTAGCTGTGACAACATCTAATGGAACAACAGTCGCATCAAAAGTTTATAATTCTTCTCCGATCGAAGTTCGTGGGAAAGTGCTTCCTAAAAATCTTGTGATCCTTCCTTTAGTGGAATTTGATGTGATTCTTGGAATGGATTGGCTTTCTCTACATGGAGCTCATATCAATTTCCAAAGAAGGGAAGTCACATTTCATATTCCAGATCAATCTACGATCGTCTATCGATGCAAGGATGAATATAACCTTCCAGTGGAAATTCCTTCCATCTTATGGGTCTTGATTCCACAAAATGAAGGTTATTTATCTCAAATGGTTGGTGAGAAACATACGATTAAGAATATGCCCATCGTAAGGGAGTTTTATGATGTATTTCTGGAGGAATTACCGTGTCTTCCACCAAATCGTGATGTTGAGTTTTCAATAGAACTCGTACTGGGTGCTTTGCCTATTTCAAAGACACCTTATAGAATGGCCCCAATTGAGTTGCAGGAATTGAAGAAGCAACTCCAAGAGAATATTGATATGGGATTCATACTCCCTAGTGCGTCACCTTGGGGAGCACCTGTTCTATTTGTTAAGAAGAAAGATGGATCAATGAGACTCTGCATTGATTATCGAGAACTTAACAAGATCACTATCAAGAACAAATATCCTCTCCCACGCATTGATGACTTATTTGACCAACTACGCGGAGCTCAATACTTTTCCAAGATTGATCTTCGTTCAGGGTATCATCAATTAAGGGTCAAAAGGGAGGATATACCAAAGACGGCTTTCCATACAAGGTATGGACACTATGAATTTATAGTGATGCCATTTGGTCTTACTAATTCCCCTGCTATCATCATGGATATAATGAATAGAGTCTTTAGAGACTATCTTGATCAATTTGTGGTAGTCTTTATAGACGATATTCTTGTCTATTCAAAGAGAAAGGAAGAGCATGAAGATCACTTGAGAATTATATTGAAGACCCTGAGAAAGGAGAAGCTTTATGCCAAATTTACCAAGTGTGAATTTTGGCTTCAAAAGGTTGCATTTTTGGGTCACATAATCTCAAAAGAGGGGATATCTGTGGATCCAGCAAAAATAGAGGTTATCGAAAGATGGTCAAGACCAACAACAGTAACTGAGATCCGAAGTTTTCTTGATTTGGCTAGATATTATCAACGTTTTGTAAAATATTTTTCACGATTATCTAATCCACTCACCTAGTTGACTCGGAAAGGAGTTAAGTTTGTTTGGACAGAGGAATGTGAAGAAAATTTCAAGGAGTTGAAAAGAAGGTTATCCAGTGCACCTGTGCTCACACTGCCTTGTAGTGGAGAAAGGTTTGTGATCTACAGTGATGCATCCAAGAAGGGATTGGGGTGTGTTCTTATGCAAAATGATATGGTGATAGCTTATGCCTCACGATAGTTGAAAATCCATGAGAAAAATTACCCAACACATGATTTGGAGTTGGCTGCGCTAATCTTTGCATTAAAGATTTGGAGGCATTACCTTTATGGTGAAAGGTGTGATATTTATACTGATCATAAAAGTTTAAAGTATATTTTCACACAAAAGGAGTTGAATATGCGTCCAAGAAGATGGTTGGAGCTGATTAAGGATTATGACTGCTCAATCCATTACCACCCTGGGAAAGCAAACAAGGTGGCAGATGCATTAAGTCGACAAGAACATGCTTGTTTATCCATGATGAGGATCACAAAAGATCCAATATTTATGGATTTACAAGGGATGGATCTTGGAATTATAATGGAAGGGGAAAATCTTATCTTTCTCAAATGAATACTCAACCATATATACATGTGAAGATTAAAGAGGCAAAGAAATAATATTTAGAGTTACAAAAGAAGGTGAGAAATGTTCATGAATTAAACCATGATTGTGATGGGATAATAAAGTTCAGGAATCGGGTTTGTGTTCCTCCCATCCCCGAATTAAAGAATGAGCTGCTGGAGGAGGCTCATAGTTCTTCATTCTCTATTCATCCTGGAAGCACGAAGATGTATATGGACCTGAAAGAGTACTTCTGGTTGGATGGCATGAAAAGAGATGTTGCTGAATATGTCTCTCGATGCTTGGTTTGTCAACAAGTAAAAGCTGAGAGACAGAAGTCTAAGGGGATGTTACAACCATTACCCATACCCGAATGGAAATGGGAAAACATCACTATGGACTTTGTCACATGACTTCCTAAAACATCCAAAGGTAATAATGCTATCTGGGTCATAGTTGATCGTCTTACAAAGTCTGCACACTTCATTGCTATTAGAGAGGATTTCCCTCTAGATCAGCTTGCCATGATATATGTAAAGGAAGTGGTAAGATTGCATGGAGTACCACTTTCTATTATAACTGATCGGGATCTGAGATTTACCTCGAAGTTCTGGCGAAGTCTTCATCATACTCTGGATACAGAGTTGAGTTTCAGCACTACTTATCATCCCCAGACAGACTGTCAGTCTGAGAGAACAATTAAAACCCTAGAAGATATGTTGAGAGCTTGCTCTATGGATTCCAAAGGATGTTGGGATCAACACCTACCTTTGGTGGAATTTTCTTATAATAATAGCTTTCACTCCAGTATTCAAATGGCTCCTTATGAAGCTCTCTATGGAAAGAAATGCAGGACTCCAACTTGCTAGGATGAAGTTGGGGAAAGAAAGCTATTAGGACCTGATCTCATTGATGAAATGGAAGAAAAGGTCAGATCTATTCAACAACACATAAGAGCAGCTCAGAGTCGACGGAAAAGTTATGCCAACAACCGAAAAAAAAGACCTAGAGTTTGAAGTGGGTGATAAAGTGTTCTTATGAATATCTCCCTGGAAGAGGGTTATGAGATTTAGAAAGAAGGGGAAGTTGAGCCCTAGATATATCGGTCCTTTCGGAATACTGGATCGTGTTGGAAAGGTAGCTTACCGATTGGCGCTTCCACTGAATCTCTCTCAAGTTCATGATGTGTTCCATGTATCTCTCATGAGAAAGTACATACCTGATCCTTCACATGTACTCAGCTCAGAAGTTGTACCGCTGGAGAAAGAACTTTCTTATGAAGAACAACTGATAGAGATTCTGGATCGTAGCGAAAAATTCCTACGAAACAAGACCACTCGATTGGTGAAAGTTTTATGGAGGAACCACCAACTTGAAGAAGCTACATGGGAGCTTGAGGATATGATGAGGGAGAAGTATCCTCATATGTTTGTTACATAGTGACAAATTTCGAGGGCGAAATTCTTTTTAAGGGGGGTAGAATGTAACACCCGAGATTTTTATGAGTAATATTTTGTTTTTATATATCATCAAAGGGATCTTTCACTACATACTAGCTTGGATTACTTTACACGCAATCGCGACCTTCCTCAATAGCTTGCATCGTACGCAATATCGAGTTTCACTAAACAACGATATGCTATTAAAATATTATTAAAACTAGCCATTATGAATAGTAATAACCACTTTTTGAAATTTTATAAATTTTATTTTTCAAAATGGACTTCATTTTTGGATTCGGAATACCAAAATTAGCCTAGGGTGAAATTTTGGTATTTTTCTGAAAACTTTCAATTTTTGATGAATAGTGAAACCACTAAGTGGTAGGTTAAAAACTGAATTTTGCATAAAACATAATTTTACCGCTTCTGTGATTGGAATTTCGAAAATACGACAGACACGGTTGATATCAGTAAGTAAAATGTGGTTCAATGAGATAAAAATAATTTTTGTGAATAGTAACTTTTTACTTTTTTACCGCGGTTAATAGTAAATAGTGGTAAATATGATATTACTATTACCCTAACACATGTCCTAATTCTATTGGATAAGTGTAATTCGACCAAAAACAACCTTATGAATAAAATATGACTATTTAGGCCCACTTGGGTTAGATTAGGACATTTATTATTAATTTAATTAAAGAAGGGTTAAAATAGTTAAAATCAATGTTTAATAAGTAAATCATTTTTAATATGGGGTTATACATAAGATAAATTCGACTATAAATATTCATTAGAAAGATAAAACGATTTCCTACATAATGGTATTTTATTTATAATTTTTAGACATTAAATAATTTAATTTATTTATGACACAATTATGATGGAGTAATTATCTTATTTATGAAATATTGACATAATTGATGTTATAAACACCAAAAAAATGTAATTTGAGACTTTTTATGAATTCCACTAATTTTTTATGTTACTATGATATATTAGTGTTGATTTAATCAACTTTTTTCGAACATATAATTCTGTTATGACTTTCACAAAAATCATATATCAAATAGTTTCATAATTGACACAAAATAGTTTTTAAATCAAATATTATATTATTAATTGTTATTTTATTCCTAAAAATCTATGGTTCGGCCAAATGACTTAGATAATGATATATATATTAACAATAAATAATTTGGGGTTCTTTTGTCATGTTATAGTAAGTGTATTAACCATATAGTGAAAGAAAACAAAAAGACATGGTAAAAGTTAAATTATTTAACTTAGAGTTAAATCTAATTGATAAGGTTAAAATAATACCCTAAACTTGTCTAAATCCTATTGTTTGATAGGATTTCGACCCTTCCCCACTTTAGCTTCGAAATAAGACCCTTTGGAACCATTATAAACCGATTTTGACTTTAATATAAAATAATATTTTGAGATATTCCTAAGGTGCCCCTCTCCTCCCTTATAAAAGGGCACCTCCTGCCCCTCCTCCTCACACCAATTTGAGCACTCAAGCTCGGCCAACCCCTGCCATTTTCTCCTCTCCACTTCCCTAGAATAATCATATAGGTCCTGGTCTTCTTCAAAGACCAATCTTAGTTCCCTAAGTGGAGTATTCAAAGAAGCGTTCCAAAGAAGAGGAGCTTCGGACACGTACAAAGTAAATCGGACCTAAGGTAAGGGAAAATATCACAATCTCATTTTTATCCGAGATTGTTTTTACTTTGGCATTTACTAGGGTTTATTTCATCATCCACATCCATGTTCCCACAATATATAATATTGTATCCATCCACTTACAATAGTTTAAATCCAACTTTACCCTTCGGTGAGTTTTTATTAAAGAATATGAAAGGAATCTTTTGTCGTTTATTTGAACGAGGTACTTTTTGACTTTTCCGACAAAAGTATGAAGAATGTGTTTTTAACTTATACGGCATGAATGGATTTTTAAAACATTATTTCCAAGAATCTTCCTTTACAAGTTTTCATGTTTATTTTTAATCAACTTCTTTTAGTTTAGAATTTTATGACATTTTAAGAAAGGAAAAGTGTTTTTGAAGTAGAAAGGATATTTTCCTCAAGAATGGAGTTCAAATGTTTTATCAAAATTATTTTCCATCTAAGATAATATAGAGTTATGTTTTTATCCCTATTATTACATTGATTTGATTATGTTGTGAGGGAATTATTTTTATGAAGTCATTTACCTTATATGGTTTTTTTATGATGTCATGATGTTTCAAGAATCCCATTTTTGATACATGTGTTATGCGATGATGTATGATTTATGATTATGTGGCACACATATCAAAGGATTCATTATAAGATGGGTGGTACCTATATCTCCCTCCAATGCATTGGGAAAAGATTTATATCTCATGAGATAGACATGGTTGGAACGGAAGGTTATTTTGGTTCAGTGATACAGGACTGAAACGAGGAGTGAACTCGATTCAGAAATGGACTTTGTCCGCTAAGATAGTCTTGGCAATGAGTCATGGAAAACAAGAAATGATTTTCCATGATTATGTGTACATGCCACAAGGTTTCAAGTTTTATGTTATGATTATGGGGATCTCATTTTCACTTCTATTATTTATTCCATGTTAAGATATTATGATCTCTTTTGCAGGTTATGATTTTCAAAAAGATATGATATGATTTTTATTTCCTTTATTTTCCCTTGCTGAGCATTTGAGCTCACCCTTTTATGTTTTCTTTTCCCCAGGTCAGGAAGATGGATATTAAGTAGAATATGCTAAAAGGGACCCTAGATATGATGATATAAATGGGAGACACTGTAGAAGATTTATGAACCAGTTGTTTATGTTTCCCAGTTTCTAAAGACACTATACCTATACGGTCCTTTGTGGTTTTGTCATATGTTGTAATAAGTGTGCTTCAATTTTGAAGTATTAACAATGTATGTAAAGTATGGGTCGTTATAGTTGGTATCCGAGGAAAGGTATAGTCAACCTTTGGAAACTAGGATGTGAAAGTCTTAGTAAGAACCCTAAGGATAAGTCTAAGCATAGAACACAATCTTAGTGTTTTAGAAATGTCCATGAATACCCTAGGATAAGACCTTAAGTGTGAAATTTTATCCTTGATTATGTGGTTTTCCTATTATAATTAGTGTTGCTCACACTATTCTTCTTGGTTTTAGTCAATGGCTGGAACCCGAAGGAACCGTGTTAATGCGGAATGTGATGGGCAATGCAATGATTGTCCCCCAGAGCAACCAAATGATATGGGAGCTGGAATGCAAAATCTTGTAGCCATGATGACACAACTTTCTCAAGCTATGAATCATGCAGGACTTCCAAACGAGCAAAGGAAGGAGCAACATTCTGTTGAATCCTTCATGAGGCAGCGTCCACCTTCTTTCAGCGGGTCTACTGATCCATTAGTTGCTGAACAATGGATTAGTACTACTGAAAATATATTTTCAGTTCTTCAATGTTCTGAACATGATAAAGTCATCCTAGCAGTGTATCGTTTGGAAGGAGATGTTGATCAATGGTGGAATATTATTAAGAATATGAGGCAAAGAGATGAAATTGAGTCTATGGAATGGGACGAGTTCAAGAACTTATTTTTCAATAAGTACTTCCCTCGTATTCTCCGAACAAAGATGGAGAAAGAGTTTCTTGAACTGAAGCAAAGGGATGATGAATCTGTTGGTACCTATGAAGCAAATTTTACAAGACTTGCAAGGTACGCTTCTGGTATTATTATCCAACCAGAGAGTAAGATCGATCAATTCTTTAGTGTCTTAAAACCAAGTCTTCGAAGGGCGTTAGCCATAAGGGACTTCAATAGTTACGAGGAAACCGTTCGATGTGCTCTCAAAGTTGAGATGGAGATTGGAGTAACCCATCAGTCACGTGGGTTTGATAAGAAGAGGAAGATGGAATTCAAAGGAAAATCTAAAGATCACACTGAAAAGAAGATGAGCTTTCCCTTATGCTCAAAGTGTGGAAAGAAACATGGAGGGATTTGTCTCAAAGGGACAAGTAAATGATTCAAATGTGGAAAGGAAGGTCATCGGGCATTTGAATGCCGCGATAATGGGAAGAAGATGTCTAATGATGCAAACAAAGGAAGGGATACACAGAATGAACATACTACACTACAATGTTTCAAGTGCAAGGAGATGGGGCATTATCCCAATCAATGCCCAAATCCAAGGGTTGATGATGATGGTCGACGTCAACAATATCTTAAGGCTAAAGACAAAGGAAAGTCACATGCAATTTCTATCAGTGATGTGGAGTACGATAACAAAGTGGTGAAAGGTACACTTACCATCCACTCTAAAGTATCAAATGTTTTATTTGATTCTGGATCCACCCACTCTTTTATTTCTAAAGAATTTTCTAAGGGTATCACTGTATTACCTCAACAATTAGATGTTGAGTTAGCTGTGACAATACCTAATGGCACAACAGTCGCATCAAAAGTTTATAATTCTTCTCCGATCGAAGTTTTTGGGAAAGTGCTTTCGGAAAATCTTGTGATCCTTCCTTTAGTGGAATTTGATGGGATTCTTGGCATGGATTGTCTTTCTCTACATGGAGCTCATATCAATTGCCAAATAAGGGATGTCACATTTCATATTCCAGATCAATCTACGATCGTCTATCAATGCAAGGACGAATATAACCTTCCAGTGGAAATTCCTTCCGTCTTAAGGGTCTTGATTCCACTAAATGAAGGTTATTTATCTCAAATGGTTGGTGAGAAACTTACGATTAAGAATATGCCCATCGTACGGGAGTTTGATGATGTCTTTCCGGAGGAATTACCAGGTCTTCCACCAAATCGTGAAGTTGAGTTTTCAATAGAACTCGTACCGGGTGCTTTGCCTATTTCAAAGACACCTTATAGAATGGCCCCAATTGAGTTACAGTAATTGAAGAAGCAACTCCAAGAGAATATTGATAAGGGATTCATACTATAGCATCCCGCCTTTTTATCAAATAAACTTTCATTACATTTTACAAAACCGAGGATCTTTAAGGTTTAGTGTCTTGGAAACCAGGAACTTAATACATGAAACAATAAAAAAAACATTCTTCTTAAACACTTTAAAGGCTTCTCCTTATGTTCATCCTAGGTTCATGACTGAATCTCATAACCTGGGGACATACATAAAAAGAAAGGGTAAGCATAAGGCCCAGTAAGGGAAACAAGAGGAACATTTTACATGTGAACTTGATATACTTTAATAAAGACACGAAAAGAACTTTAAGGCATGAGAAAGAAATCATGAGGCATTTCATAATAAAAATAACATTTTTCATAACATGAAGATGTGGCTACATCATTTAACATATAAAATCATGAACATATCACCAAGGTCCATCCCCAAGGTGTCATTTGAAAATTACCAAGGTTATTCACCAAGGTATCGTAAAAATTGTAATCTCTAGTGGTTACATCATTACCCAATGAATTGGAGCGCTATCAGGGCGCACCCTTAAATTTTCCTTTGTTATCATGTGCGCCACATATATCATCATAAAAAATTTCATAAATAACCCACATAACATAAAATAAATGGGTTTCATTTCATAATCATAACATTTTAAAAACTGCTTTAAAGACATGATCTTTACGGCACTTTAAACCCACGGAAAGGGAAAGAGGGTTTCATATATGTAAATCCCAGAATTTAAAATAGAACATTTTGATATATATGTGAATACCCCTGTAGAAATAAGAGCTTTGAGTATTCACTTTATAAAATAATTTTTAGAAAAGAGAGAGAGGCACTTTGAGACGGAAATTCTACAACATAAAGACTATGTTTCGGGGTTTTAGAAAACATTGAGAAGAGAGGGGACATGGGTCAAACATTCATAAATGACCCATCAAACAGTAGAGAGGCAAAATATAAGGGATTTAAGAACATGGTAATGAAATTTGAAAATATACCATATGAAATGAAGAACATGAAAGGAAGAAAAAAAAAGATTTCTCTTGTGAGAATTCGGCAGCCTAACGGCGCCACTTAAACTTCAACAAAATTGAATTGACAAGGTCAAATAGGGTCTCACATAATATGAACATAAGAGTCCAGTATGATAGATATAGAGATCATACCCCAACATAATAGAAAGGAACTTGAAATAATTGACATGAAAGTAGAACTTCAAAACGAGAATGGTGAAGAACCACTTAAAAATTCGGCAGCCTAACGGCGCCACTTAGACTTCAACAAAATACTGAATTGAAGAGATCAAATGGGGTCTCTCATCATATAAAAATAAGAGTCCAGTATGATAGATATAGATATAATACCCCAACATAACAAAAAGGAACTTGCAAGAATTGACATGAAAGTAGAACTTCAAAACGAGAAGGGTGAAGAACCACTTAAAATTTCGGCAGCCTAACGGCGCCACTTAAAACTTCAAAATACTGAATTGAAGTGATCAAATGGGGTCTCTCATCATATGATCATAAAATATCAGTATGATAATTTAGAGATCATACCCCAACATAATAAAAATGAACATGAAAGACTTGAATGAAAATAGAACTTGAAAACGAGGAAGGTGAAAGAATCCCTTAAAAATTCGGCAGCCTAACGGCGCCACTTAAACATTCTTAAAACGAATTGATGAGAGCAAGGGGGGGGGAGTCTCTCATCATATGAACATGAAATAGGCAGTAGGATTAATATAAAAGAACATCCTCCAACATAAGAACATGGAGTATAAAAGAAATGATATAAAAGAGATTACTTGAAAAGAAAGAGAGAGGTCGGATCCCTTACCTTAAAATGTAACTCTTAAACCTCAATGGTTGGGACCTTGAGGGCTTTGGGGCACCTTGGGAGGACTCCTTGGGAGGTAATGAGACCATAAATTCGTTGGGGAAGAGTGGGGAGTCGAATTGATGAGAGGAGGTCTTGGTATTTATAGGGAAAGTGAGGGGACAAGGCATTAATGGCCAAAGGACACCTCACATGTGCTTTTCTCAAACCCATGTGCTCTCCCTTGGAATTTATCATGGAGTTAGGCCACATGGGGCCCCCAAAACAATAATTCATCAACCTTGTCCGTCCAAACCTTAAAATAACTCATGAAATCATCATGACACAACTATGATGTCGTTAAACATACCGAACCCCTAAAACTGTATTTTTACTATTAACTGAAAATTCAACTTTCTCAGAAAGATCCCAAAATTTCACCATAATCAAATATCAACGCTCTGATTACAAATATGAACTCCATTTTATAAAAATAATTTTCTAAATATTTTTAATTTAATTTTTAAATAAAAACACTATTCACCGAAAATTCGTTTTTTCAGAAAAAACCCCAAAAATTACCATAGCATAATATCGGTGCTCTGAGTTCAAAAATGAAATCTGTTTTATAAAAATAATTTTCTAAATAATTTTAATTAAATTTTTAATTAAAAAACACTATTCACCCGAAAAATACTAATACTTGAATAATAATTTATGAAACCATTATTTAACCATTTTATTGAATCACATTACTTAATCAAGGTGCCTAGATTATTTTAAAACTTTCTTTAAGTTAGATTACTAATCCATTTGGTCATATTACTAATCCTAATCATTAAATCACTATTCATAATTTACTATTCATCAAAAATCAAGTTGATCTTATTAGACTCCAAATTTCGTACTGAACATAATTGTAGAAGACCATTTTTTGAAAATCATTACACATTTTAAGTTATTTAAGGTTTACATAAACATTTTTTCAAAATATTCTTTTGAAAATTCATCAAAAATATGCATACTATTTTAATCCGGTCATTTGAAAATTCATAAACTTTATCATAAGCAGAAATCCCAATTTTTATTTAAAACAAGGATTACACAAGGCAGTTACGGTCTCGTTACATAGCCCCTTATAATACCAGCATAGGACCTAAGAGTAAGGTGTGCTAGGGTGATAGAATCTTGGGGCGGCTCGGTCAACATTGCCCGAGTAGTAATTTCTATCAGTTTGAACATCTCGCGAAGGCGATTCCGTTCTAGCTTCACATGATGAAGTTCGGCTTGGGTTTGGTCCAGAGCAAAGCCCAATGGTGCTACCTCCTTCCCAAGCTCTGTTAGATGGGCTTCGATCGGTCCAAGACTACTAGGTGAGGCCATCGAATCTTCTTTCTATAATAATCAACCAAGATTACTTATATATAGAGACAATAATCAAAACATTTTGTTCACAACGGTCATATTGACCGATGGTCATATAACAGTCAAAACCCAATGGTCTCATTCTAATTATAATCATGTTTATCAAATAAAACATTTGTTGAGTATAAAAAAACACATAAAATTTGGAAACAATATTTATTTAATATTTCGGGTCGTTACAATCTTCCCCCCTTAAGAAATTGTGTCCTCGCAATTTTTTTTAAAAATTGGGTTTTGAAATTTCATTGAAAGTCCCACATAGGAAAAGGAGTCAGTAAAACTATTACTTTAAAAGAAAAAAAGGGAAGTACAAAGGTCACCCGAGTTAACCCACACTAGGGTTCCATGTAGGAAATCATGGACATAGAGGAGAAAACAAAGGGTCAAGTTCGGAGGGAGAGTGATAGAGAACATGATTAGGAGAAAGTTAACCATGAGAAAATCCCAAACTTATGATGTGTTTAAACGTTCTTTGATTACCTAATAGGAAACGTAAACCAACAACGTTTTTGTTTTACGTTCCTTTTCATAATTTTGAGGAATTCATTTACAACATAGAACAAAACATAAGGAAATATACTTATCTTCATGTAGAGTTTCATCCTTTAATAAGTTTCTACCCAAAACTAATCTTTTCTCCAAATTATGAGCATTCAAAACTACTAGGTCTCATCAAAACACAAGAATCATCTTCATAATCCACAAAAGATTAACTATCTATTTCTTCTATCTTTAAAAATTATCCCAAAAACAGAAAAGGTAAGGTAAAACAACTCTTCAAAAAGAAATAATTCCATAGGAATGGAAACTACTTTTAAATCTTCAAATTTCCATGGTACTACCCAAAGTTCATCATAGTCCATTCCATAAATAACTGTCCTTAAAAATCCTAAAAATAAACCAAACTAAGATTGAATCCCAAATACAAGAAGGATTTGATAACATAGTCATCCAAGGTAAAATTTATCATTCATCTCCAAACAACATCAACCACTCCTGACATCTTATAAAAAAATAACTAACCTAAACATATTTACCCCAAGATATGTTAATAATTTCCATAAGTAACCTAAATTACTATAATTCCACCTTAAATTCATCGATTCTTCAAAATATAAGTCAACCCTACTCTTCAAATAAAATACCGTAGTAGTCTATTTACCTCGATCATATAGGGTCCCCAAAATAGTGAACATCTTCCAAAATAATAATCAGCTTTTAATCCCCTAATCATCTCTTTCATATTAATATGGAAATCGTTGCATTTCCTATCACATTTGTTATTGGGACATGTTCTTCCATCTCCCACCATTAACTAAGAAGAGAAATTATAATTAGAGGCTTAAATACTTTACCAATAATCATGAAAAGGAGCTTAAATCATATAAGGATAACTTGTAGAAGAAAAGTATACCCTAACTTGTGATCCCCTAGGTTCCAATCTAGGTTATCCATGATCATATATTCTTATGTGAATCTTTATTTTATTTTATCTTTGTTCCTTTAGTAATGGTTCATACTAAGCTTATGAATTTACCAAAGCATATCCCCCGGGAGTGTCGTAACCAAGAGTGCAGCAAGGCCTGTTGTCGTGTACCAGTTCCCGTTCGAGTTTAGCTCAAAGCGGTGTTTTCGGGTTTTATCCCTATGTACATCTGTACCAGATCCACCTCTACCTACTCGTATCCAGACAGGGATGTATTTGCTTGGCAACCCCTTACTCAATACTCACCAAAATACCAGGAAGATTTCCTATATTTAAACTTTTCTATAGGGTTCTTCCTAAAGTTTTCATATCCTAATTTCCACAAATAACTAAACCATCCTTTGATACCAACTATAGAATCCCTCCTTTTTATCAAATAAACATTCATTACATTTTACAAAACCGGGGATCTTTAAGGTTTAGTGTCTTGGAAACCAGGAACTTAATACATGAAACAATAAAAAAACATTCTTCTTAAACAATTTAAAGGCTTCTCCTTATGTTCATCCTAGGTTCATGACTGCATCTCATAACCTGGGGACATACATCAAAAGAAAGGGTAAGCATAAGGCCCAGTAAGGGAAACAAGAGGAACATTTTACATGTGAACTTGATATACTTCAATAAAGACACGAAAAGAACTTTAAGGCATGAGAAAAAAATCATGAGGCATTTCATAATATAAATAACATTTTTCATAACTTGAAGATGTGGCTACATCATTTAACATAGACAATCATGAACATATCACCAAGGTCCATCCCCAAGGTGTCATTTGAAAATTACCAAGGTTATTCACCAAGGTATCGTGAAAATTGTAATCTCTAGTGGTTACATCATTACCCAATGCATTGGAGCACTATCAGGGCGCACCCTTAAATTTGCCTTTATTATCATGTGATCCACATATATCATCATCAAAAATTTCATAAATAACCCACATAACATAAAATAAATGGGTTTCATTTCATAATCATAACGTTTTAAAAACTGCTTTAAAGACATGATCTTTACGGCACTTTAAACCCACGGAAAGGGAACGAGGGTTTCATATATGTAAATCCCAGAATTTAAAATAGAACATTTTGATATATATGTGAATACCCCTGTTGAAATAATAGCTTTGAGTATTCACTTTATAAAATAATTTTTAGAAAAGAGAGAGAGGCACTTTGAGACAAAAATTCTACAGCATAACGACTATGTTTTGGGGTTTTAGAAAACATTGAGAAGAGAGGGGACATGGGTCAAACATTCATAAATGACCCATCAAACAGTAGAGAGGAAAAATATAAGGGATTTAAGAACATGGTAATGAAATTTGAAAATATACCATATGAAATGAAGAACATGAAAGGAAGAAAAAAAAAGATTTCTCTTGTGAGAATTCGGCAGCCTAACGGTGCCACTTAAACTTCAACAAAATTGAATTGACAAGGTCAAATAGGGTCTCTCATAATATGAACATAAGAGTCCAGTATGATAGATATAGAGATCATACCCCAACATAATAGAAAGGAACTTCAAATAATTGACATGAAAGTAGAACTTCAAAACGAGAATGGTGAAGAACCACTTAAAAATTCGGCAGCCTAACGGCGCCACTTAAACTTCAACAAAATACTGAATTGAAGAGATCAAATGGGGTCTCTCATCATATAAAAATAAGAGTCCAGTATGATAGATATAGATATAATACCCCAACATAACAAAATGGAACTTGAAAGAATTGACATGAAAGTAGAACTTCAAAACGAGAAGGGTGAAGAACCACTTAAAATTTCGGCAGCATAACGGCGCCATATAAAACTTCAAAATACTGAATTGAAGCGATCAAATGGGGTCTCTCATCATATGATCATAAATGATCAGTATGATAATTTAGAGATCATACCCCAACATAATAAAAAGGAACATGAAAGACTTGAATGAAAATAGAACTTTAAAACGAGGAAGGTGAAAGAATCCCTTAAAAATTCGGCAGCCTAACGGCGCCACTTAAACATTCTTAAAACGAATTGATGAGATCAAGGGGGGGGTCTCTCATCATATGAACATGAAATAGGCAGTAGGATGAATATAAAAGAACATCCTCCAACATAAGAACATGGAGTATAAAAGAAATGACATAAAAGAGATTACTTGAAAAGAAAGAGAGAGGTCGGATCCCTTACCTTAAAATGTAACTCTTAAACCTCAAAGGTTGGGACCTTGAGGGCTTGGGGGCACCTTGGGAGGACTCCTTGGGAGGTAATGAGACCATAAATTCGTTGGGGAAGAGTGGGGAGTCGAATGGATGAGAGGAGGGCTTGGTATTTATAGGGAAAGTGAGGGGACAAGGCATTAATGGCCAAAGGACACCTCACATGTGCTTTTCTCAAACCCATGTGCTCTCCCTTGGAATTTATCATGGAGTTAGGCCACATGGGGCCCCCAAAACAATAATTCATCAACCTTGGCCGGACAACCCTTAAAATAACTCATGACATCATCATGACACATCTATGATGTCATTAAACATACCGAACCCCTAAAACTGTATTTTTACTATTCACTGAAAATTCAACTTTCTCAGAAAGATCCCAAAATTTCACCATGATCAAATATCAACGCTCTGATTACAAATATGAACTCCATTTTATAAAAATAATTTTCTAAATATTTTTAATTTAATTTTTAAATAAAAACACTATTCACCGAAAATTCGTTTTTTCAGAAAAAACCCCAAAAATTACCATAGCATAATATCGGTGCTCTGAGTTCAAAAATGAAATCTGTTTTATAAAAATAATTTTCTAAATATTTTTAATTAAATTTTTAATTAAAAAACACTATTCACCCGAAAAAAACTAATACTTGAATAATAATTTATGAAACCATTATTTAACCATTTTATTGAATCACATTACTTAATCAAGGTGCCTAGATTATTTTAAAACTTTCTTTAAGTTAGATTACTAATCCATTTGGTCATATTACTAATCCTAATCATTAAATCACTATTCATAATTTACTATTCATCAAAAATCAAGTTGATCTTATTAGACTCCAAATTTCGTACTGAACATAATTGTAGAAGACCATTTTTTGAAAATCATTACACATTTTATGTTATTTAAGGTTTACATAAACATTTTTTCAAAATATTCTTTTGAAAATTCATCAAAAATATGCATACTATTTTTATCCGGTCATTTGAAAATTCATAAACTTTATCATAAGCAGAAATCCCAATTTTTATTTAAAACAAGGATTACACAAGGCAGTTACGGTCTCGTTACATAGCCCCTTATAATACCAGCATAGGACCTAAGAGTAAGGTGTGCTAGGGTGATAGAATCTTGGGGCGGCTCGGTCAACATTGCCCGAGTAGTAATTTCTATCAGTTTGAACTTCTCGCGAAGGCGAATCCGTTCTAGCTTCACATGATGATGTTCGGCTTGGGTTTGGTCCAGAGCAAAGCCCAATGGTGCTACCTCCTTCCCAAGCTCTGTTAGATGGGCTTCGATCGGTCCAAGACTACTAGGTGAGGCCATCGAATCTTCTTTCTATAATAATCAACCAAGATTACTTATATATAGAGACAATAATCAAAACATTTTGTTCACAGCGGTCATATTGACCGATGGTCATATAACAGTCAAAACCCAATGGTCTCATTCTAATTATAATCATGTTTATCAAATAAAACATTTGTTGAGTATAAAAATGACACATAAAATTAGGAAACAATATTTATTTAATATTTCGGGTCATTACAATCTCCCCCCTTTAAGAAATTGCATCCTCGCAATTTTTTTAAAAAATTGGGTTTTGAAATTTCATTGAAAGTCCCACATCGGAAAAGGAGTTAGTAAAACTATTACTTTAAAAGAAAGAAAGGGAAGTACAAAGGTCACCTGAGTTAACCCACACTAGGGTTCCATGTATGAAATCATGGACATGGAGGAGAAAACAAAGGGTCAAGTTCTGAGGGAGAGTGATAGAGAACATGATTAGGAGAAAGTTAACCATGAGAAAATCCCAAACTTATGATGCGTTTAAACGGTCTTTGATTACCTAATAGGAAACGTAAACCAACAACGTTTTTGTTTTACGTTCCTTTTCATAATTTTGAGGAATTCATTTACAACATAGAACAAAACATAAGCAAATATACATATCTTCATGTAGAGTTTCATCCTTTAATAAGTTTCTACCCAAAACTAATCTTTTCTCCAAATTATGAGCATTCAAAACTACTAGGTCTCATCAAAACACAAGAATCATCTTCATAATCCACAAAAGATTAACTATCTATTTCTTCTATCTTTAAAAATTATCCCAAAAACAGAAAGGGTAAGGTAAAACAACTCTTCAAAAAGAAATAATTCCATAGGAATAGAAACTACTTTTAAATCTTCAAATTTCCATGGTACTACCCAAAGTTCATCATAGTCCATTCCATAAATAACTGTCCTTAAAAATCCTCAAAATAAACCAAACTAAGATTGAATCCCAAATACAAGAAGGATTTGATTACATAGTCTTCCAAGGTAAAATTTATCATTCATCTCCAAACAACATCAACCACTCCTGACATCTTATAAAAAATTAACTAACCTAAACATATTTACCCCAAGATATGTTAATAATTTCCATAAGTAACCTAAATTACTATAATTCCACCTTAAATTCATCGATTCTTCAAAATATAAGTCAACCCTACTCTTCAAAGAAAATACCGTAGTAGTCTATTTACCTCGATCATATAGGGTCCCCAAAATAGTGAACATCTTCCAAAATAATAATCAGCTTTTAATCCCCTAATCATCTCTTTCATATTAATATATAAATCGTTGCATTTCCTATCACATTGTTTATTGGGACATGTTCTTCCATCTCCCACCATTAACTAAGAAGAGAAATTATAATTAGAGGTTTAAATACTTAACCAATAATCATGAAAAGGAGCTTAAATCATATAAGGATAACTTGTAGAAGAAAAGTATACCCTAACTTGTGATCCCCTAGGTTCCAATATAGGTTATCCATGATCATATATTCTTATGTGAATCTTTATTTTATTTTATCTTTGTTCCTTTAGTAATGGTTCATACTAAGCTTATGAATTTACCAAAGCATATCCCCCGGGAGTGTCGTAACCAAGAGTGCAGCAAGGCCCGTTGTCGTGTACCAGTTCCCGTTCGAGTCTAGCTCAAAGCGGTGTTTTTGGGTTTTATCCCTATGTACATCTGTGCCAGAGCCACCTCTATCTGCTCGTATCCAGACAGGGATGTATTTGCTTGGCAACCCCTTACTCAATACTCACCAAAATACCAGGAAGATTTCCTATATTTAAACTTTTCTATAGGGTTCTTCCTAAAGTTTTCATATCCTAATTTCCACAAATAACTAAACCATCCTTTGATACCAACTATAGCATCCCGCCTTTTTATCAAATAAACTTTCATTACATTTTACAAAACCGAGGATCTTTAAGGTTTAGTGTCTTGGAAACCAGGAACTTAATACATGAAACAATAAAAAAACATTCTTCTTAAACACTTTAAAGGCTTCTCCTTATGTTCATCCTAGGTTCATGACTGCATCTCACAACCTGGGGACATACATCAAAAGAAAGGGTAAGCATAAGGCCCAGTAAGGGAAACAAGAGGAACATTTTACATGTGAACTTGATATACTTCAATAAAGACACGAAAAGAACTTTAAGGCATGAGAAAGAAATCATGAGGCATTTCATAATAAAAATAACATTTTTCATAACTTGAAGATGTGGCTACATCATTTAACATAGACAATCATGAACATATCACCAAGGTCCATCCCCAAGGTGTCATTTGAAAATTACCAAGGTTATTCACCAAGGCATCGTGAAAATTGTAATGTCTAGTGGTTACATCATTACCCAATGCATTGGAGCGCTATCAAGGCACACCCTTAAATTTGCCTTTATTATCATGTGAGCCACATATATCATCATCAAAAATTTCATAAATAACCCAGATAACATAAAATAAATGGGTTTCATTTCATAATCATAACGTTTTAAAAGCTGCTTTAAAGACATGATCTTTACGGCACTTTAAACCCACGGAAAGGGAAAGAGGGTTTCATATATGTAAATCCCAGAATTTAAAATAGAACATTTTGATATATATGTGAATAACCCTGTAGAAATAAGAGCTTTGAGTATTCACTTTATAAAATAATTTTTAGAAAAGAGAGAGAGGCACTTTGAGACGAAAATTCTACAGCATAACGACTATGTTTCGGGGTTTTAGAAAACATTGAGAAGAGAGGGGACATGGGTAAAACATTCATAAATTACCCATCAAACAGTATAGAGGCAAAATATAAGGGATTTAAGAACATGGTAATGAAATTTGAAAATATACCATATGAAATGAAGAACATGAAAGGAAAAAAAAGATTTCTCTTGTGAGAATTCGGCAGCCTAACGGCGCCACTTAAACTTCAACAAAATTGAATTGACAAGGTCAAATAGGGTCTCTCATAATATGAACATAAGAGTCCAGTATGATAGATATAGAGATCATACCCCAACATAATAGAAAGTAACTTGAAATAATTTACATGAAAGTAGAACTTCAAAACGAGAATGGTGAAGAACCACTTAAAAATTCGGCAGCCTAACGGCGCCACTTAAACTTCAACAAAATACTGAATTGAAGAGATCAAATGGGGTCTCTCATCATATAAACATAAGAGTCCATTATGATAGATATAGATATAATACCCCAACATAACAAAAAGGAACTTGAAATAATTGACATGAAAGTAGAACTTCAAAACGAGAAGGGTGAAGAACCACTTAAAATTTCGGCAGCCTAACGGCGCCACTTAAAACTTCAAAATACTGAATTGAAGCGATCAAATGGGGTCTCTCATCATATGATCATAAAATATCAGTATGATAATTTAGAGATCATACCCCAACATAATAAAAAGGAACATGAAAGACTTGAATGAAAATAGAACTTGAAAACGAGGAAGGTGAAAGAATCCCTTAAAAATTCGGCAGCCTAACGACGCCACTTAAACATTCTTAAAACGAATTGATGAGAGAAAGGGGGGGTCTCTCATCATATGAACATGAAATAGGAAGTAGGATGAATATAAAAGAACATCCTCCAACATAAGAACATGGAGTATAAAATAAATGACATAAAAGAGATTACTTGAAAAGAAAGAGAGAGGTCGGATCCCTTACCTTAAAATGTAACTCTTAAACCTCAAAGGTTGGGACGTTGAGGGCTTGGGGGCACCTTGGGAGGCCTCCTTGGGAGGTAATGAGACCAGAAATTCGTTGGGGAAGAGTGGGGAGTCGAATGGATGAGAGGAGGGCTTGGTATTTATAGGGAAAGTGAGGGGACAAGGCATTAATGGCCAAAGGACACCTCACATGTGCTTTTCTCAAACCCATGTGCTCTCCCTTGGAATTTATCATGGAGTTAGGCCACATGGGGCCCCCAAAAAAATAATTCATCACCCTTGGCCGGCCAACCCTTAAAATAACTCATGACATCATCATGAAACAACTATGATGTCATTAAACATACCGAACCCCTAAAACTGTATTTTTACTATTCACTGAAAATTCAACTTTCTCAGAAAGATCCCAAAATTTCACCATGATCAAATATAAACGCTCTGATTACAAATATGAACTCCATTTTATAAAAATAATTTTCTAAATATTTTTAATTTAATTTGTAAATAAAAACACTATTCACCAAAAATTCGTTTTTTCAGAAAAAACCCCAAAAATTACCATAGCATAATATCGGTGCTCTGAGTTCAAAAATGAAATCTGTTTTATAAAAATAATTTTCTAAATATTTTTAATTAAATTTTTAATTAAAAAACACTATTCACCCGAAAAAAACTAATACTTGAATAATAATTTATGAAACCATTATTTAACCATTTTATTGAATCACATTACTTAATCAAGGTGCCTAGATTATTTTAAAACTTTCTTTAAGTTAGATTACTAATCCATTTGGTCATATTACTAATCCTAATCATTAAATCACTATTCATAATTTACTATTCATCAAAAATCAAGTTGATCTTATTAGACTCCAAATTTTGTGCTGAACATAATTGTAGAAGACCATTTTTTGAAAATAATTACACATTTTATGTTATTTAAGGTTTACATAAACATTTTTTCAAAATATTCTTTTGAAAATTCATCAAAAATATGCATACTATTTTTATCCGGTCAATTGAAAATTCATAAAATTTATCATAAGCAGAAATCCCAATTTTTATTTAAAACAAGGATTACACAAGGCAGTTACGGTCTCGTTACATAGCCCCTTATAATACCAGCATAGGACCTAAGAGTAAGGTGTGCTAGGGTGATAGAATCTTGGGGCGGCTCGGTCAACATTGCCCGAGTAGTAATTTCTATCAGTTTGAACTTCTGGCGAAGGCGATTCCGTTCTAGCTTCACATGATGAAGTTCGGCTTGGGTTTGGTCCAGAGCAAAGCCCAATGGTGCTACCTCCTTCCCAAACTCTGTTAGATGGGCTTCGATCGGTCCAAGACTACTAGGTGAGGCCATCGAATCTTCTTTCTATAATAATCAACCAAGATTACTTATATATAGAGACAATAATCAAAACATTTTGTTCACAGCGGTCATATTGACCGATGGTCATATAACAGTCAAAACCCAATGGTATCATTCTAATTATAATCATGTTTATCAAATAAAACATTTGTTGAGTATAAAAATAACACATAAAATTAGGAAACAATATTTATTTAATATTTTGGGTCGTTACACATACGCCCTAGTGCGTCACCTTGGGGAGCACCTGTTCTATTTGTTAAGAAGAAAGATGGATCAATGAGACTCTGCATTGATTATCGAGAACTTAACAAGATCACTATCAAGAACAAATATCCTCTCCCATGCATTGATGACTTATTTGACCAACTACGCGGAGCTCAATACTTTTCCAAGATTGATCTTCGTTCAGGGTATCATCAATTAAGGGTCAAAAGGGAGGATATACCAAAGACGGCTTTCCGTACAAGGTATGGACACTATGAATTTATAGTGATGCCATTTGGTCTTACTAATTCCCCTGCTATCTTCATGGATATAATGAATAGAGTCTTTAGAGACTATCTTGATCAATTTGTGGTAGTCTTTATAGACGATATTCTTGTCTATTCAAAGAGCAAGGAAGAGCATGAAGATCACTTGAGAATTATATTGAAGACCCTGAGAAAGGAGAAGCTTTATGCCAAATTTACCAAGTGTGAATTTTGGCTTCAAAAAGTTGCATTTTTGGGTGACATAATCTCAAAAGAGGGGATATCTGTGGATCCAACAAAAATAGAGGTTATCGAAAGATGGTCAAGACCAAAAACAGTAACTGAGATCCGAAGTTTTCTTGATTTGGCTGGATATTATCGACGTTTTGTAAAAGATTTTTCGTGATTATCTAATCCACTCACCAAGTTGACTCAGAAAGGAGTTAAGTTTGTTTGGACAGAGGAATGTGAAGATAATTTCAAGTAGTTGAAAAGAAGGTTATCCAGTGCACCTGTGCTCACACTGCCTTGTAGTGGAGAAAGGTTTGTGATCTACAGTGATGCATCCAAGAAGGTATTGGGGTGTGTTCTTATGAAAAATGATATGGTGATAGCTTATGCCTCACGACAGTTGAAAATCCATGAGCAAAATTACCCAACACATGATTTGGAGTTGGCTGCGGTAATCTTTGCATTAAAGATTTGGAGGCATTGCCTTTATGGTGAAAGGTGTGATATTTATACTGATCATAAAAGTTTAAAGTATATTTTCAGACAAAAGGAGTTGAATATGCATCCAAGAAGATGGTTGGAGCTGATTAAGGATTATGACTGCTCAATCCATTACCACCCTGGGAAAGCAAACAAGGTGGCAGATGCATTAAGTCGACAAGAACATGCTAGTTTATCCAAGATGAGGATCACAAAAGATCCAATATTTATGGATTTACAAAGGATGGATCTTGGAAATATAATGGAAGGGGAAAAATCTTATCTTTCTCAAATGAATGTTCAACCATCTATACATGTGAAGATTAAAGAGGCACAGAAAGAAGATGTAGAGTTACAAAAGAAGGTGATAAATGTTCCTGAATTCAACCTTGATTGTGATGGGATAATAAAGTTCAGGAATCGGGTTTGTGTTCCTCCCATCCCCGAATTAAAGAAGGATCTGCTGGAGGAGGCTCATAGTTCTTCATTATCTATTCATCCTGGAAGCACAAAGATGTATAGGGACCTGAAACAGTACTTCTGGTGGGATGGCATGAAAAGAGATGTTGCTGAATATGTCTCTTGATGCTTGGTTTGTCAACAAGTTAAAGCTGAGAGACAGAAGTCTAAGGGGATGTTACAACCATTATCCATACCCGAATGGAAATGGGAAAACATTGTCACAGGACTTCCTAAAACATCCAAAGGCAATAATGCTATCTGGGTCATAGTTGATCGTCTTACAAAGTCTGCACACTTCATTGCTATTAGAGAGGATTTCTCTCTAGATCAGATTGCCAGGATATATGTAAAGGAAGTGGTAAGATTGCATGGAGTACCACTTTCTATTATATATGATCGGGATCCGAGATTTACCTCGAAGTTCTGGCGAAGTCTTCAGCATACTCCGGATACAGAGTTGAGTTTCAGCACTGCTTATCATCCCCAGATAGACGGTCAGTCTGAGAGAACAATTCAAACCCTTGTAGATATGTTGAGAGCTTGCTCTATGGATTCCAAATGAGGTTGGGATCAACACCTACCTTTGGTGGAATTTTCTTATAATAATAGCTTTCACTCCAGTATTCAAATGGCTCTTTATGAAGCTCTCTATGGAAAGAAATGCAGGACTCCAACTTTCTAGGATGAAGTTGGGGAAAGAAAGCTATTAGGACCTGATCTCGTTGATGAAATGGCAGAAAAGGTCAGATCTATTCAACAACACATAAGAGCAGCTCAGAGTCGACAGAAACGTTATGCCAACAACCGAAGAAAAGACCTAGATTTTGAAGTGGGTGATAAGGTGTTCTTACGAATATCTCCCTGGAAGAGGGTTATGAGATTTGGAAAGAAGGGGAAGTTGAGCCCAAGATATATCGGTCCTTTTGGAATACTGGATCGTGTTGGAAAGGTAGCTTACCGATTGGCGCTTCCACTGAATCCCTCTCAAGTTCACGATGTGTTCCATGTATCTCTCCTGAGAAAGTACAAACCTGATCCTTCACATGTACTCAGCTCAGAAGTTGTACCGCTGGAGCAAGATCTTTCTTATGAAGAACAACTGATAGAGATTTTGGATCGTAGTGAAAAAGTCCTACGAAACAAGACCACTCGATTGGTGAAAGTTTTATGGAGGAACCACCAATTTGAAGAAGCTACATGGGAGCTTGAGGATATGATGAGGGAGAAGTATCCTCATCTGTTTGTTACATAGTGACGAATTTCGAGGGAGAAATTATTTTTAAGGGGGGTAGAATGTAACACCCGAGATTTTTATGAGTAATATTTTGTTTTTATATATCATCAAAGGAATCTTTCACTACATACTATCTTGGCTTACATTACACGCAATCGCGACCTTCCTCGATAGCTTGCGTCGTACGCAATACCGAGTTTCACTAAACAACGATATGCTATTAAAATATTATTAAAACTAGCCGTTATGAATAGTAATAACCACTTTTTGAAATTTTATAAATTTTATTTTTCAAAATGCACTTCATTTTTGGATTCGGAATACCGAAATTAGCCTAGGGTGAAATTTTGGTATTTTTCTGAAAACTTTCAATTTTTGATGAATAGTGAAACCACTAAGTGGTAGGTTAAAAACTGAATTTTGCATAAAACTTAATTTTACCGCTTCTGTGATTGGAATTTCGAAAATCCGACAAACACGGTTGATATTAGTAAGTAAAATGCGGTTCAATGAGATAAAAATAATTTTTTGGTGAATAGTAACTTTTTACTTTTTTACCGTGGTTAATAGTAAATAGGGGTAAATATGATATTACTATTACCCTAACACATGTCCTAATTCTATTGGATAAGTGTAATTCGACCAAAAACAACCTTATGAATAAAATATGACCATTTAGGCCCACTTGGGTTAGATTAGGACATTTATTATTAATTTATTTAAAGAAGGGTTAAAATAGTTAAAATCAATGTTTAATAAGTAAATCATTTTTAATATGGGGTTATACATAAGCTAAATTCGACTATAAATATTCATTATAAAGATAAAAATATTTCTACATAATTGTATTTTATTTATAATTTTTAGACATTAAATAATTTAATTTATTTATGACACAATTATGATGCAGTAATTATCTTATTTATGAAATATTGACATAATTGATGTTATAAACACCAAAATAAATGTAATTTGAGACTTTTTATGAATTCCAATAATTTTCTAGGTTACTATGATATATTAGTGTTGATTTAATCAACTTGGTTGGAACATATATTTCTGTTATGACTTTCACAAAAATCATATATCAAATAGTGTCAAAATTGACACAAAATAGTTTTTAAATCAAATATTATATTATTAATTGTTATTTTATTCCTAAAAATCTAAGGTTCGGCCAAATAACATAGATAAGGATATATATATTGATAATAAATAATTTGGGGTTCGTTTGGCATGTTATAGTAAGTGTATTAACCATATAGTGAAAGAAAAAAAAAGACACGGTAAAAGTTAAATTATTTAACTTAGAGTTAAATCTAATTGATAAGGTTAAAATAATACCCTAAACTTGTCTAAATCCTATTGGTTGATAGGATTTCGACCCTTACCCACTTTAGCTTCTAAATAAGACCCTTTGGAACCATTATAAACCGATTTTGACTTTATTATAAAATAATATTTTGAGATATTCCAAAGGTGCCCCTCTCCTCCCTTATAAAAGGGCACCTCCTCCTCCTCCTCCTCACACCAATTTGAGCACTCAAGCTCGGTCAAACCCTGCCATTTTCTCCTCTCCACTTCCCTAGAGTAATCCTAGAGGTCATGGTCTTATTCAAAGACCAATCTCAGTTCCCTAAGTGGAGGATTCAAAGAAGCGTTCCAAAGAAGAGGAGCTTCGGACACGTACAAAGAAAATCGGACCAAAGGTAAGGGAAAATATCACAATCTCATTTTTATCCGAGATTGTTTTTACTTTGGCATTTACTAGGATTTATTTTATCATCCACATCCATGTTCCCTCAATATGTAATATTGTTTCGATCCACTTACAATAGTTTAAATCCAACTTTACCCTTCGGTGAGTTTTTATTAAAGAATATGAAAGGAATCTTTTGTCGTTTTATTGTACAAGGTACTATTTGACTTTTCTGAAAAAAGTACGAAGAATGTGTTTTTAACTTATACGGCATGAATGGATTTTTAAAACATTATTTCCAAGAAGCTTCCTTTAAAAGTTTTCATGTTTATTTTTAATCAACTTCTTTTAGTTTAGAATTTTATGACATTTTAAGAATGGAAATGTGTTTTTGAAGTAGAAAGGATATTTTCCTCAGGAATGGAGTTCAAATGTTTTATAAAAATTATTTTCCATCTAAGATAATATAGAGTTCTGTTTTTATCCCTATTATTACATTGATTTGATTATGTTGTGAGGGAATTATTTTTATGAAGTCATTTACCTTATATGGTTTGTTTTATGATGTCATGATGTTTCAAGAATCACATTTTTGTTACATGTGTTATGCGATGATGTATGATTTATGATTATGTGGGACACATAAGAAAGGATTCATTATAAGATGGGAGGGACCTATATCTCCCTCCAATGAATTGGGTAAAGATTTATATCTCATGAGATAGACATGGCTGGAATGGAAGGATATTTCGGTTCAGTGATACAGGACTGAAACGAGGAGTGAACTCGGTTCATAAATGGATTTTGTCCGCTAAGATAGTCTTGGCAATGAGTCATGACTAACAAGAAATGATTTTCCATGATTATGTGTACATTCCACATGGTTACAAGTTTTATGTTATGATTATGGGGATCTCATTTTCACTTCTATGATTTATTCCATGTTAAGATATTATGATATCTTTTACAGGTTATGATTTTCAAAAAGATATGATATGATTTTTATTTCCTTTATTTTCCCTTGTTGAGAATTTGAGCTCACCCTTTTATGTTTTCTTTTCCCCAGGTCAGGAAGACGAATATTAAGTAGAATATGCTAAAAGGGACCCTAGATATGATGAAATAAATGGGAGACACTGTAGAAGATTTATGAACCAGTTGTTTATGTTTCCCAGTTTCTAAAGACACTATACCTATACGGTCCTTTGTGGTTTTGTCATATGTTGTAATAAGTGTGCTTCAATTTTGAAGTATTAACAATGTATGTAAGGTATGGGTCGTTATAAAGAAGGCTAGCTGAAATGAATTGGTGTGAACATCATGGTTGGGACCAAAGATAGAAGCATGAGAATCACTACATATCTCATGAGGAAATTATAATAATACCACATATAGTTCTTGGATAACCACGTAGTTTAACGACATGCGATAAGGATGGGAGACTACCATAGCTGATATAACTTATCCATGAGACGAATCCTTCATCGGGATTCCTTATCCCACATGATATATGCTCGGTGTAAAAAACAAGGAATGACAAGGGCCCCATGTAGGAAATCAGTATTATGCATCATGAAGTGTTTATACTAATATATAGGATTGAGGTGTCCCTAAGTATCTCATTGAAATAGAGAATAAAGTTGTACAGAGTTCTTAGATGAGTCGTACAGTTTAACATCATTTAAAAAGGACTTGGGTGACTTGATCTGAATGGATATAGGTATCACAAATCCATGCAATTATATTTCATTCATTAATAACATTGACCATGCCATTTAATGTAATTTAGAGAGGACTCCTTGTATTCCTTTTACGGTCATTAATTTAGGACCATATAGAATTTTTCGGTTCCAATGTGCCTTGATTGTGGGGGTGAGTCCCTACCAGGATTCCTAATCTCAAGAGAGAAATTATATGTGTGAGAAATAAGGAACATAATGGGGTTCCCAATAATTTAGAGACAAAATAGGGTATAACAAGGAAATTCTATATCATGTTTTAGCTAGACCAAAATATAAGATCAAGATGTCCCAATATATCTCATGAGGATGAGATTCAATCCATATTTAGTTCTAGAAGAATTGTATAGTTTAATGTCATGTGGGAAAGATGCTGACTATGCATTTTAACATCATTTGGTGAGGATGTTGGATTATCTAACATGAAGGGAAACTGTGGATCCATGCAATTTTATGTTGTGCGTTAAGGATTTAAGGTGATCTGTAGTTTAGGGTCTTTCTACTATGATGAACATCATATAGATTAATGTCATGTGTTCTGGATGAGCATATATAGTTTAATGTCATGTAGTTATGATGATTTAAGGGGATTAATCTGATGTTTATTTCTTTTTTTTAATATCCATTCAAAGTATTTCATATGAAATCTCACATTTGGGGGAGGTTTAACACAGTCCCATCCATTGTGGCTAGAAAATAGTTTCCATTATGGTAAAAATTATTTATTACATAGTTTCCTTATCACATGGGCTCTAACTTTGGGGGATTCTTTCCCAGTATCATTGGGGTTTGGATGGCCATCACCAGCTCTCACTGAAAAAACAAGTGAAGGAAAACCATTTTATAGAAGTACTATACTATCTAATTATAATGAATCTCTAAATTATGCAGTGTGTGAAACATTTTATCATATATACATTCCACCTCATCCAACTGCATTTAGGAATGTTCATCATCTACGATCATTACACAAATGGAAATCCAGAGTGAGGAAAATTGGACTTCAATGGGTAACACATACTTATTCAAATACACTAGTCAATGTTGTGTTTCTTGTGTAGTAGTAAAAGTGGTGGTATGGTAGGCCTAAGAATCATAGAGTAGTTTATTTGTCCAATATTTCGTATCTGTGTTCACCAAATTCTAGAGTTTATTCGATGGAGTCTTATTTAAGGACTATATCTATCCATTTTCTTATTCAGGATAATGATATGAGTTTTTGGACTCAATGTTTTACTTCTTGTAACTCCTCTTCAACTATGTGGAATAGAAGTTGGTTATTATTTCTATCCATATTTTCTAAGGGACTCTAAACCTAGTGATGATATTGGAAATCACGAAATTCATGAAATTTTTCGTTATGATATCTTTGAGGATTATTGACTCATCCCATTCTTAAAAGTAGGTGGTATTGGTAAGGATATACTTGAACATCCTTGTTATGGCTAGGGGATATGGCCCCACAACATCCATCCTCTAAATGGAGAATAGACATGAATATTTAGTTTCATGTTGCAATTCTTGGGGATGATAGATGAATATTCCAAAGATATGTCACACATGAAATTTCCTAGTGAATTATGCACAGTCATGTATCATGATTTTCCATTAATAATCCATCCTCATCATCTTCTAAGAGAGCCTAGTCCAAGATATATGGGTGTTGCCACTTCCTTAATGGACATCCTCCCTGATTGAAGGAACTTCTCCTTCTATTATGCACCTGAGAATAATTCCATAAAATACAAATTTTTAAAGAACATTCTTCACAGTTGGATTACCCCTCTGGGTGAGTTTTTATGCCTGGTTCCTTATCTGTCACATTTGGAATGCTCATTTTGGATATTCCTATTTCAAAGATAGCTGACTACATGCTTCATCCCGTGAGAGGTGGTTATTGGTTCATCAGAATTTGCAATGGTGCAAACTAGATTGATCTCTTCTATATCACTTATGAATATCGATGACTCCATTACTCGATGTTAAATACGTATGTTTTCTTCCTCCTCATATAGGTCGGAAAGTATGGTGACTGTATTAGACAACACATTGTCATGATCATTCTATGATTTGTAAACATAAATCCTTATGGGATCAAAGGGGAATTATTCCATCAATCATCTGACAAAGCTAGTGAGGGGGGATGGTTCCCCATTTTTAGGGAATATTTACCATTAAATGTTTTTATAACTAACTATGAATCCCCTTTGATGTTTAGGTAGGATATTTGAATATTTAAGACAAGTTCCTAGCAAGCAATGAGAGCTTGGTTTTCAGCCTCATTGTTTCTTCATCCTTCAGATAGTGAAAATGATTAGGGTGGGGCTTCAACCTCTGTAGAGATGAATATAATCCCCAAAAAACATGGAAAAGATTTTGGTTCTCTAATATTGTGCCGGTTGGACTAAGGAAGGCACTATCAATGTAAATCTCCCATGTTTGGGAAGTGTCATTCGCATAGAAGGCCTCTTAAACTATGTTCTCGGTGTCCCCAATTAATTTTCTAGAGTCAGATGTGTTGTGAGGAAATCAACCATGGGTTTCCTCTTTATTGATTTATATGAAAAGAACTAGATATTTTATTGTGAAGAATGACCACCCATCAGGAAAGCTCTCATTCAGCATCAGAAGACCAAGGATGTTCTTGATCGGATCGACCATGGAGACTAATTAGACATCATTATGATGGAAGTAATGCCACTGATTTTTCACAACAAATATGAGTGTGAGTCATTTATTCTCTACATAAGAGTACCATGTCTCAGTACCTAGAATCATCTATTTTAGGTAATATATAGTATTCTCACATCCCATATCATTATTCTGCGTGAGTAGAGAACCCAATAATAATTCCATATAGGACACATATAATATGGGTGCCTCCCTTCAATAGGTGGAATGAAGATTGGAGAGTTCAAATTTTACTTCTTGAGACATTTTAATATTTTTTGTAAATCATCATCCTATTGGTAGGTGATTCACTTCATCATTAGCCTAGTAATGTGGAGACCTTCATCAACCATGTTGCCAACGAACTGCCGATTGTCGATGATGATTCCTTGGAGTCCCCTTAGTTGTTTTGGATTTCTAGGTGTGATGTTGATAATATAGATCTGATATTTTTTGAGTCGACCTCAGTGTTGTGGTTGGGTACCCCAAAGACAAGGAATGTTCCCGATGTTAGTCTAAAGGCACATTTTAGTGGAATCATCATTAAATAGTGTTGTCACATCTTGTAAAAAATTATTTGAAGTCCTATGATGTGATCTAATAACTATTGAAATTTAACCACTCTGTTGACGACATAAAATTGGGATATCTTTCCCAAAAATGGCTTAATGATATGGTTCATGTCTTGATAAAATGTGGCCATGCATTATTAAAATTAATGGGAAAAAACTAATAACAAAATATACCTTGAGGAACTTTGAAGGCAGTGGCTTCTTCATCCTCAGGGGCCATATTTATCTTATTTTACCCTGAGTACACATCCAAGGAAGAAAGGGCCTAGAAACTAGAAATTACATCCATCAAGAGTTCTATAATAAAAAATGGGATGTCATCCATTAGGAAATGTCCATTAAGTTTTATAAAATCCATATAGACCCTAATATTCCAATTCTTATTCTTGATAGGGTTGATGTTGGAAATCCATTTTGGGTATTTCACCTCTCGAACAAACATGGATTCAATGGACTTGTTGACATCTCCCTCTATATTGGTGTCATGATATGGGAGAATCCACCTTCCCACCTTATTGTATCCTCAATGCTCTTCTGGTATTCTATGATGGTTCATTCCCACATATAGATTCAGTTCCATCATTTCTGTGACGTTCCATAAAAAATGATATTGTTGTTTTTTCATAAATGTGATGTACATATCTTACTCTTCGAGGAGAATGTATACACTAATTAGTGTAGGCCATGAATCATACTTTATTCTCTGGTTTATCTACTTGAGTTCATCAATTGTAGTGGAGAAACCGTCCTTCAATGTTGGAGGAGTGTTACTATGGCCAGCCTCATATTCATCAATCTCTATGCATGTAGAGTCATTTTTATATCGAGAAAGAAATCGGTGGGCTTCTCCATTATTATAATGATGAGAGAGTACATGAGGAGTGACATTATTATCCCTTGCTGACTAATATGTGAGAGATAGATGATGGCGATAATGGTATTCAATGTCTTCACTAAGGACATGAAGGGTTTGGACCTTCAGTATTATACTTATGATCTCGACCAGATTTATGGGGTGTATATAACCAGCATAGATCATGTTATAGGGATTCACTATGGTGGTCCCTAGGCCATTGGTCATTTCAACTGGTATGTCATCATCCATTATTGGTTGTTGTCTTCCCTTGTAATAAAACTCTTCTTCATCATATTAGGCCCCATATGTCTCAAATAGATATCAATGACCATATATTATATCTTCAATACCACTAATGGGATACATTAGACACTAATGGAATGTTGAATGTATCTTCAGGAGGTTATGAAGCCATGTCCTTCCAAGAAAGACATGATATGCTTTTTCCTACTGTATTACTATAAAATCAGCATCTTATGTATGATCCTCAAACTGGGTTGTGTGGTTGATTTTCCTAATATGTATTTTCTCATGTTTATGATACCCATATATTGTCATCTTAGTGGGATATAGATCCCGTTTTCCATATCCCAAACATTTTAGGGTTCGGAGTGGTATAAGACTAATCCCAAAACCAAAATCAATTAGGTACCATTATAAACTGACATTATTAAGTCTTCCTAAGACATATAGTTGTCTGATGTGACTGTACCGGGCCTCTTTCTAATCATGATCATTGAACTATAGAGAGTCCATACATTCAGGCATCATGGCCTCCACCTGATAGACCTCAGCTTCAATGACTTATTTCTCAAAACTCGTTTGGGCTCCGAAAGGATTCACTAATTTCCTCCCAGTGTTTTGTTAAAATATGGAGCACATCAAGGAATGAGAACATGGGTGGTACTAATTCCATCTATTTAAAAACATCATATTTTTTTGTCAAAGGTCATTGTCACCCTGTACGGGGCATCTCTTGGGCTTGCAGATGAGTAGATGAGGTGCTCAGGGTAGATGGATATGTTTCTTTTATGGAGGTCATGGGGGCATCCACTGGGGAAGGCCCATGTCATCTTGTACTTCCACTTTATCTAGGTTCATCGATTAGAGCTCATGTTTGGTGCTAATGTAAGAAAATTATGTACATATGGCTACTGGAGGGTACTATGTCCCCTCCATTCCCCTATTGGGCTCATTGGATAACTTTCCCATGAATCTCATCTGTATATATATTTTCCATAGTGGTGTGATTGTAATATTTAGAATGTCCCCATCTATAGTTTCCTCAATATACTCAACTATGGTACATGCGGCCACCCGTTCCCCGGTTATGCATGGGAAAATCATGGTCTAGGGAAAACTCATCATCGGAGAAGGGTTCTGAAAAGCTTATATCATTTAAATAAAATATATTATTTATTAATATAATGATGATTTTATTTGGTGGGGTGGTGCATGTGATAAATATATCGTAGTGAAGAAATCAGAGAGTGTAAACACCCTCTTTTGAGGAGAATATGATCTTTTAGATTCTGTTTCATCCCTCCTCTGGTGGTCACACCACATTTGAGAGGTACATATGACTCCTCCACCCGGGGTGGTGAATTTACTACTGGCTTGCACAACTTTGCACTCAAAGTCGTGTGGGCTTGATCAATTGGCATTCAAACCATCTAGTTGTTTAATTTTCACGCATGTATGGGTGGTACCTTATCCCAATCGCATTCATATTCTGACTAGACCATGGATATTCAAGCTAGATACTCTAGAAAATTATCTATCACCACTTTTCGGAATCAATAATTCCTTTAAGTATGCCTTGGAAGATGAAATGTTTCATGGTATTATGAACCAAACTTCTATGGAGAGGGAAGTAATCGAGATGATTGGTGAGGTTGGACTCCTCAGTATTCCGAGGTTGAGGATGTGAGGCTAGGATAATATCTGTGGTTTCTAAGAAAAAACCATGGAACTATTCATTCTTGAAAGAGTACACCATAATCACTCATTATACAAATTCCGGGTGTTAACGACTTTTTTACGCTTCAAGATAAGGGAAATTTGGTGATTATCACAGATTGTTAGGATGGGCAGGGCAGTTTAGTTCCTGTTTGGGAATATAGAAAGGTTCCACTCTTGGATTGAGAGTGACAATTGTAACTTCTATAAGGGCTTTCCTTATTCATTGTGTTGCATGCATGAGTAGATATTTCGATTAGGTCCACTAAATGGCCTCCCCTAGATTATGGATTGTTTTAACCAACTCATGGAATCGACTAGGATATATCATGGTAATCAGGGGCATCTATAGGACATCGCTAATTGTTTTTCATAGATTTCAATAATTTTAACTTTTGAGAGAGGGATTATGTGTGAGTGGGTCAAACCCTTACATTTTTCTATGAAATCATACACCCTCTGGTTTTCACATTGTTTTCAGTTTTTTAGTTTGAAAATCATTTTAATATTCAGTGTAGAATTGAATTGATAAATGAATTAATGCAGGATGTCTTCCCATCCTCACCCAGTTATTACTAGTAGACTATTATACCAAAAACAGGCGGGCCCATTCCATGTTTTTATGAAACGACATGGCATGGCTACCTCCTGTTGATGTAAAGGGCCCATCATCGGACAACATCAGGACACAATGTGTGTGAGATGTTTTTCAATATCACCATCCTCATCAAAGGTATGCATGTTAGGGATTATGAAGTTGGTTGGATATGGGAATCATTGACCCATTTGGGATATGGTGTCCTTTTATGCTCTGTAAGAAGGCATCACCCTTATATGGATTTCATTCTAGTAACTAGAGTCTTGATAATTTAAAGGTGATATGGGGGATGTACTTCAAAATCCATATTCCATCCATGGGGATCTGGTAGTTGTTGAGGAGGGGGACCCTCTTTCATAAACATCTGATTTTTTATTCTCCCTAGGACTGAATGGTAATATTGCTGGGGGAGAGGTGATTACCACAACGGATGGAAGTCATAATCATTTTCAACTTCCTCATGTTGGTGGGATGGCTTCCTATACCTGAAGAATTTTTTTAATTAAAAAGTCGACCTTGATGGTGGATCAACTATGGGAAGGAGAAACAACGTATCTTCTGGGATATGATACCCTATGGGAATATTTCACCTAATTATCTTCTCATTATATTTTCGAAGTGATTTTTTATCTCTAAAACATTGACAATCATCCCAATGAGGAAGGAACATAACTTCTCATAATATGTGATTAGTGGGTGGTTATACCCTTTCCTTTGGCAGTATTCCATTGGGGAGGTAGAAACTCAATATACGGAATTTCTAGGTTTTAGAGTTGTCTCTAGTTTCTAGTGTCTGTAGCCTCATTTGGTGAATTCAAGACACCCTCCTCATAAGGTACATTTTCTAGGTCACATCCCTCTACATTTTCACCATGATAAATATCTTCCATGTATACAATGATGTAATTACCTATGTAATATCAATCAATGAAGTTTGTTTCATTTCTTTTTATGAAATATGTTAATTCTTCATTACCCTCTTCGTTTTTATTAATAAAACCCCTTGACATGTTGGTAAATTTTGTATTTTTACCCCAATAGGGTTTGACAATCCTATTCATACATTCCTCCCATTTTGGTCTATGAATAGTGACCCAGAGAAAGCTTCCATTTAGTGTTGCCAAACAAGCCCTTACTAATAGGGGTTGTCATGCAGAAAGAGGGGCTAGTGGAATAACGACCATTGATTGATTCCTCCCAAACTGGAGAAGACTAATTCACTATGTGGTGGGGATTATGATGATACTTTCCACAACCTTGTGAGGGTGGGAGTGATTTGATGTAATATTTTTCACTGATTGGTCCAATTTTTTAGGAACTAATGGCTCCCGTCATGGATTTGATAACTCCTAGGGTGGAAATTTGGGTAAAAATTCCCCTAGTCCAGAGGGATGGGGTTGTTATGGTATTATTGATAATGTCTCTAGGATTTTTTAGAGGAATATGAACATGGGTATGGTGATTCAGATATATATTCTCCCATCCTAGTAGGTTGAGGATTGCATGAAAAATCTACTTATGTATCTCAAATTATCTCAAGAATTGATTATCTAAGAGGTTGAGTCACTGGTTTGTATACCCACAGTATGATATGATGGGTCTACCCATAGATGTATGATATCACATCAAGAATTGCGGCCATCTCGATGTGGTGTAATTGTCCTCCCGTAGGAACTGGGTGCAATGTGCAACCGTAATGAGAATTGTTTCATATGAGAATTTTTCTGGGAGATTGAAAAATTGATCTCCTTTTTTGAATTGTCTTATTATTGATTTGAGGTGCCCAATTTGAATACCTTTTTTCTATCCTTAATTATCATATTTAATGTCAGGGCACTATTGGAGTGGAGGTATTCTATTACAGTAACCATCTTGCCCAAGATTTCTCAATTGATTAATCTTTCTTGAAAATATAACATTTCATGATGTTTCACATGTAGTTATATTCCATTCTTTGGACATGTCAATGTGTAATGATACATAATGTCACCATCCTCAAGTATAGATGCATAACATGGATTCAATAATCATCATTCGAAGAGTTGTGATGTTATGGAGGCAAGCATGTTGAAAATTTTCACCATGATTTTCCGATTTAGGATCTCAGACCATGGAGATAACAGGCTTGTGTAGATGCCAACATAGTATATTGATCATCTGATGGTGACACTCATATACTAGATAAGGGATATTCTTAGACATCATTTATAGAAAAGTGGCCAATATATTCTGGCATATATAAGGGATTCACATCCTTTATATATTATATTGGATCTCATATTCAATGGTATTGAGGTGCCAAAACGATATGGGGAGGTTTTTTCTTGCTAACACTCTCTATATATCAATATCAGTCACATCCTCCTCAAAAATACACAACTCCATTCTGGTAGACATTATATTATGATTCTGATGGATGCCTACTTATGGGAGTGGGGTGTAGGTAGATGTTGATGGGGTACCATATACAGAAGACCCTAATGATTACATAACCTTCATGTAGGATTGTGTAGGATTTTCGAACACCTCTATATAAAGAGGTTTCCAGGAAAGGGTAGAATTTCCATGTTCATGGGATATATAATCAGCTGTAGGTTGACCAAGGTGGATTTCTGGAGTATATTCCCTACAATCCATTTCCACACTGCCATGAGGAGGACTATCGTGGAAAAGAACAAATTCTTCTTCTACTTTTATGGAAGAGTCGACAGACCCTTATGGAATTTATAATATGTCTCGAATAACATTAAGGATACTATAATTGAGCATATTAGGGGCATGGTCCATGTTTTGCATTATAGTCAGAATATTCCTCCCAACCTTTTGGATTTGTGTAGGGGTGCGTGACTACTGTGTGACATTTTCCATAACATGTATTTAAACTTATAATGTCATAGGGGTATAAGGCTACTTCTATGAAAATGTCGGAATATGATAATGATATGTATCATTAGTGATAGGAATATAAGACTCTCTCATTTCATGTTTATGTCTCACTTGGTGATCCTCAGTTAGGTTGGGGATATTAGCTTGATCATAGTCATTTTGAATATATCGTTATTATTTCATGGAAGGAATATGAGAAAACCCTAAAGTGTGTTCCACTATCCCTTGGTTGGCCTCGGTTGGATCAGGAATATGGTCCAGCTTCAATAATGCATTCACCATTGAAATATGTCGAAAAACCTCTAGAATGGGAGAAAGAATATGAACCTGCTCCTTTCTTTACTAGGACTAATGTAGTTGTAGTCATTCATCAGTGGAATTAGGAATATGTTCCTTATATCTATAATCCATGAGAGTATGACATGTAAAGTCATCAGCAGGAATATGATATGATCCCAATGCTTGTTCCATAGTCACTTGGCCATTATCATTCAGGACAAGTATATATGCTCGATCCTAGGCCTTTAGAGAATGTTTTTAGATTACATCAATAGGAATGTGCCCCTATCCTGGGGAATGTGCTTCTCTCACCTGGAGAACCCAATTTGTAATTGGGAAATGAACTCGACCTGATGCTTCTCCCATCATCGTAGTATGTTGATAATCCTCCTGGGAGGGAGAAACAATGTTCGCTATCTTGGGTACATCCACTTGTTCATGATTATTAGATTGTTTCATTGTCCTTGCAATTGGGATTCGACTATGTGTATGTCTCTAAATCTATAATTGTGCTGGAATTAGTCGGTGGAGTTCTTCAGTTATTGCTAAATCATATTGGCATTTTAGAAAAGTGTGTGTAGTGATATGAGCCTGTACATTTTATGTATCCATGGTTAATTGGCATATTTATTCTATTCAAGTGGAGATATGTGACCAATTATATCATTTTTGAACCACTGTATTATGTCGATGAGCTTCGTATATGGGGGTAAGAATATGAACCTCTCTCATTCTTACTACAGGAATATGCCTACAAACATGTTTAGAGAGAGAGAGTATATGACCCTGATGGTTGGTTCTTGCATGAGTATATAGGCAGTCATCGTTGGAATGAGTGGGAATATGTTCCCTCTCCAAGATATCTGATTATTTATCCATCAAATAATCTTCTGTATAGCTCGTGAATTGGTGTCAAATGAGGTTCTATGTTGGATATTACTTTCAAGAGGTGACTGAGGGCTATCGACGGGATGGGGTCGGTGAAGGTGACTAACAAGATCCCTCCTAGGAATCTCCTAAACATGAAGGGATCCATATTTGGAGTCTTAATCAACCTTCACCAGATATGGAATGTGGAATTTATTATGATCTAGGGATAAGCTCTCAAATATATTAGTTGTGGCAACGAGAGCAATAGGTTTAGAAGAAGCCTTCTCTAGGAAATGTGGACTCACCAGTCATCATGTCAGTAGAACTTCATGAGTTGAATCCATGGCCAGTTTGGTACCATATCGTTGGTTCATCCAAACCATCATATTGTCCACCTTCCCTTTATGTCACCATGCTGGTGAATGTTTTTGCAGGTGTGGATGTCGCAATCACAGATGATTTTCCTGAACAAATGATGGATGATTACAACATTGTCTTGAATTGGTTTACTGAATTAGTATCTTTAATTATGTAAACACATAGAACATGGGTACCAATTAGTGTAGTATCATAGGCCTAATATTCACTATCTGATATGCATGGTTAACTCATTTGTAATTTTATTCACAATTCGGCCATTCCTATCATTTGGTCTTTTCAAAATGAGGTTGGACATATTAGAACCCTTGTTAGAGAGGATCATTTTTTAGGTTATGATGGTCTTATTAATTTTTTTGAATATGTATTTCAAAAACATGTGTCATGGAAGATTATAACCCAAATTTTCTATCATTACAATGATTCATGTTAATTTTATCATTTTTTCATTTAGGAGAAAACAAAATGGCATAACGGGTAATAACCGATATTTTTTTAATTAGAGATATTCACATTGGGCTCACCATTTTTTTATCAGGATTTTGAGTCATGAAGTGGGTTTTCCCACTGGGATACAATTGTTTCTTTTCCCAGAAACACCCATTGGTTCCCCATCTTTAGCAGGGTACAATACTGATTTCCAAGGGACACTGGTCATCTGAGTTATCAAGCCGAAAAACTATTAGGGACTCTTATTGGTCGATAGGATGGGAGTTTGGGCTTGTTTAACCCTTATGGAGGGGAATGATTTCATACTCTGGGAATCTCTATTAGATTTAATACATGTTCATGTATCTCTTTGTAATCTTATTATGGGACCGGGTACAGTAAAAAATGGTTTATGGGTTAATTCTCTTCGTAGATAAGGAAATTGAGTATCATTAATGGACCCATATATATGTATTCAAGGTTCATCATCAATTTCCATAGAAGATCATGGATGATTTATGTGTTGTAATCATATAACCAATTACATCATAATGTGTTTCTATGGGAAGAAGAATTTAGTATTCTAAGGAGTCGATTGACCCATTATGAAGCATCCTACATATCCTGGGTATTTCAAGAATAAAAACCCACATTTTTTCGATGCTCTTTGGGTGGGACCTAATGTATATTCCCTTATATAAGGGGTATCCATTCATGATGCTTAATGAGGTGTTAATTAACATATCCTTATTCCATATGAGTTATGCATATGGTGAGAAATAAGGGGAATAGATGATCATTCTCAAGGAATATAAGTATCATACTTGTTCGAAGGGATATTCCCTTGTGTGTTTGGTATGATGATTGGGCCTTGATAAGGTGTCCAACATATCCTGAGTAGGGATGGAATTAGATTCATCATTGTTTAGTTTATATCGATACTTACACACTGAGGCTGACCTATACTATTCTGGTGGTTTGTAGGGAAGACGAAATGAACATAGAAACTCCCTACGCCCATAGGATCGACAGTAATTTGCGGGAAACAATAGATATCATGAAATCAATGTCATTTCTTCGAATAAGGGACTCATATGTCAGTACCTTCATCAATTATCATTATGGAGCTCTAACTTTAGGGAGTGTTTCCCTATGTAACCTGAATATGGCATTTATCAGAGTCTTCATAGTTCCCTTTATGTTGTGGATTACACACTGAGGTACCCTACAGATAACAGATTACAAGTTGAGGAAAAATGATGTTTTCAAGAATTGGGATGTCCTATTGATTTGTCCTTATTCATTAGTGGGAGGGACAAGACCCAGTCAGAATGTACGAGGAGCCATCACATGACATAGTTTGACACATATGTAGGGTGTTGTAAGATCAAGTGTGGCCCAATTGGAAGGATTTTTCATATCTTGGCTGACACTTCTAGGAGGCATTGTGAGACTAGGACGTCATGTATGGGGGGCATCATGAGTCTTAACTACCTTTCCTAGAGGTTATCATGAGATCTTGGTCATTATTTCGAGATGCTTTCATGAAAATCATATAACATGAGAGAACACCTTTATATGATTCATTCAATGTTTCCATTGGAAGTCGCATATCCTGGGTGATGGACCCATAGGGTTCAAAATATCAAAGTGGCATCCAATGAGGAATCGTGTGACTTTTTTGTGAAATATCTAGAGTATTTGACATGTCCTAGATGAAAGGTTGAATAGTGTTATGAGATCTGGGTGATTTTTCTTGGTGATGTCACATTTCATGGAATAACACATGTGATGTGCATAAGAGGTGGTGAACATGTCCTCTGATTAAGAATTTTTTCTTTTGATCATGGATCAAGCCATTATAATGTGAATTCCTTGGTTTTTTTCGGTTTCACTTTTTCTTGAGTCTCTTGTGATCTAGTAGGATTATGGGATGTTCTTTTCATTATCTATCATATATCATTCACATCACCAATGAATGATCATGCAAAGTGCTGTATTCCTAGCGCATCACTACTCTGGATACCCATTGGTGTATTACCTGATGGATGGTTGACAGGTCAGGTGATTGGTTACTCTGAGAAATACACTTCAATGCTTGGGTCTTTTTTGCTCAAGAGTTCCACTTGAATAGTATCCCCTCAATTTTTTTTTGTGCTGAGGTGGTGGATTTATATGCTTCTCTACCTTAGATACTCATCAGTTTTGGTTGAATATCAGGTGCGAGTCCAAGATGGAGTCCGCTAAGGTGCTTGTTGCCACACAGTTTTGCAAGTCTCCAACATTGATAGATCTGAGTGTGTCACCTGATTTTTAGTGATCATGAGTATATTCCATTTTCGGAATATTCTTTATTATTGATGTATTGTTTGATCTTGAGGATATGTTTAAGGATATCCATTTTTTCATGTTGACATACTGAAGAACATTCAAATGATCTGGGTTCGTATTGGGATGCACTCAAGAGATGCTTGGTGACATTTCTTGGAGTCTCGAAATACAAGGATGGTCTATCTAGGGGTCTTATGGGACTGTAATTCAGGTTTCTAGGTCGTTTCTCATGTCGTTCAGGGACCATGAGTACCTCCAAACACCTCCCTTTCTATCTCCTTTGTTTTATGTAACCATGGTTGGGAGTCATGTAAGATTTTATGAGTGTCGTTAGGATATTTATTCTATATTTAGGTGATGGGTGTCATGACCAATATGGGACATATGGGAGTGATTGAGCATTTTATTGAAAAATCTATCTATATTCCTTTATAGGGCTATGGAGATTTCAGGACATACCTGAGGACATTCAGGATGCGAGGCTAACAATCCAAGGAGATATCCTAAGATGAGGAAAATGTGTCACCGAGGTCTTGTGGTGTCTCATGAATCCCTAGGGGTGTGTCACGTATCATTTAGAGACAACAATCCCTTCTCACCTCCTCCCCTTTATCTCTTTACATTCATCTAAAATGTTCAGGAGGACTTTCGTGTTTTCACAAGCAATGTCTAGGATTTTTTCTCCCCTTTTGGATGATGTCTCTATTATCCAATATGGGTTCTATAGATCATGAACAAGCATATTGTTGATAGTTCAATCCATCTGTCCCTAGGGAAAAAAAGAGGATTCATAGACATACTCAATAAATTCTGTTTGGTGGGGCTGATGTCGAGGAAATATGGTGCCTCATGAGTCATCGTGGTCATGTCGCATGTCCTTTAGTGACAGTCAACCCATCTTGTATCCTCTTATTTATCTCATTCCTTTTATCCCGCAATGGTTTGGAGGTCATGTGACTTTACTTATATATCAACAAGGGGTTTTATTCTTCCTGATAATGATTTGGTGAATGCATACTATGACCACTGGGGATCTCTATCATTGTAATGTAGTTCTATTAATTTTCAAATGATTTTGTAGGGTTTTTCAGACACTTTCCTTAGAGAATCCATGTCACATGGGGGCGCTCATTCTCATGTCATCATGTGGACATTTATTTTATAGTGGGGCTTTACAAGGGTGGGAAGGTTCATTGAAGGGTGTTTTTTCAGACATGTCATTTGTTACACGCTATGCATAGAGACTTCATGTGACCTTGAAATGGTCACACAATTTTGAGTCCTTTAGAATTTCATGCAATCTGTCAGTCTCATAAATCCTCTTCATCCTTTTCTTTTGCGTAGAAAATAAAACCCATAATCTGGTATTTCATCCATTGTGATTTTTCTATGATTATTTTGTAGGCATCAACGACATGCACAAACAACAATGATGTATGATTCACTCTTAGTTATTTACTATGAATGTATTATTTTCTCACTTAGAATTCCCAGTAAATTTAGGATCCATTCATTGGATCATAATTGACCATAAAATCTCATGTCCTTTCAATTATCCCATGTCTATGGAATGAATTAATCAGGTATAATACTATAACCTATAAACCCAAGAATCCTTCCCAATTATAACTCTAAAATAAATACTCTTATCTAATATATCATAACTAATAAAACATTATGATAACACCATCCATCAAAATATACCCCTCCTTGGATTGAATTAAATGAATAGAGTTAATAAACCTTGAATATTTCATCGAGTAGTCCATGGTTTGGATATTGGTCCCAGAAGAATAACAATAACAACCTTGGAAAAAAATAAACTATAAAAATATTAATGATTGGGATATAAGATTATCAGAACCACAAAATAACCCCATGAATAAATAAATGAATAAATCCTAATACATGTAATTATATTCACAATCTGAAAGGGAAGAAAAAAATACAAAATTTAAAATTATGAATTATCCATGACCATCAACAACACATGAATATTTCTTAATAAATCCAATAAGATATTAATGTACTGAATGATAAAAAACTTGTTACTACTATCCTAAAACAATATTATATATATATAAAGTGATCATAATATGTAACCACTATAAGATCTTCACTAAAACCCCATATCCTTCATTTGAAATAATCATACATAGAACAACGAGTAAAAAATGAAACTAACTATAAATCTAAGTAGGTAATACTAGTTTCCCATCGTCACCTTTTCTAACACACCAAATAATGCATCAAAATAAATCATTACTTATCAAATTAATGAAAATATATATGAATGATGGAAACCACCCCTACTTATCTACTTGTTTGTTTCACTCACATACAAATGGATAGATCCAATATTTATTTCCATATATTGATATTTCAATATATTATGTAGTATCTATTCCATTGTAGCATCCCATGACACCAAGAATCAGATCATCATATTAAAATATTTATCTATTTTAACCTTACACAACCCTATAACATATTTAAATTCAATATACATAGATTCATCATATAACATTAAGGTAACCTTTTGGGATGACAAGAAAACCATGTCTAGATACATGTATGTTCTATACCTCATTACATTATAGAAGGAAAATAAATTTAGAGTATACTATTAGAGAGAGAAACCCAGGATGGTATGAACACTAAAACTTAACCCATTATAGCATGAGATATTCCAACTCAATTATACCTATAAGGATTATATGTAAGGGGAAAAAGATGACAACTGTTTTCCTCGACATAATAAATTTTTTAGAAAATAACCCTATATGAACTCAAATCTTTATTTTTGGTATAGATCTTGATTTCAGGTTTTTTTATGAAAAAGGAAAAAATTGGAAATTTTCTAAGTACATTTTAGGTACTTATGAATACACACTGTGCACCTGGGTATCACGTAAAGTTGCATAATAGCCTTGTAAAAACCATGTAAATGGTATTGTGATGATATGTAAGACTGCTTAAGGTGAAAGACGGTTAAGTCTACTATATGGTGTGTACCTTTAATGAACACACTGTGCAGTTTTATTTTAATTTGATAAATCCAAGCATGGTCACATCTCATCCTCAGAAACATCTTCTTCTCCCCTTGGTTCGAACTAGAGAGTGACAAAATGGACAAAAAACATTGAACCCCTCCATATTCTTCATCTGACCTCTTATTGAGATGTCTTAAAGTGCATTGGAATCCCACCAATGTGTTCTAAATTCCTCTAGAGCTACTCATCAAGATTCCTTCTCTCATTGTGGTTATTCAAGGTTGCATATTTTTTACTAATTTGTAGATCTACATTGATCGTGGCCGATTCAAGGTCAAATGTTCAAGAGTATTTACTATACGACATTGAGGTTGGTGGTTTGTGCCATTTATTGTTTGTATTTGGATTATATATGTCAAAATTTCTGCATACCCATGTTTGGGGTATTTCTTGATTTGGAATTAACCCTGATTAATAATATTTATGGTTTGTTTGATTAATAAATCGTTTTTTCTTTGGTGTAAGGTTTGATACCATGTATATAAGATACACCATGGGTTTTTTTCCCTTGATTGACTGTTTATGGTCGTATTTTCTTGAATTAATATTAAGAGTACCATGTTTTCCATGCATTTTTTTGTTAGTATGGAGTTTATGATTGTATGAAATGCATGTAGTATGCTTGGTGGATGTTTAGACATGAAGCAGCTACTGATTACATGTACTAATTTTATATGATATGCACACTATTTTTCCAATAAACTGTGAGACTCTTAGACCATGAAAACTATGGTGGATTCCAGTTTATTTACAGAGGATAGTGAGAGCCTTGGTGTAGATATTAACCAAGTTGTATTAACTATTAAATCAATCTAGGACGTTGTTTATGATCTTTTTATGATATGTTGACCCTAACGTGTTGACTGTGAGAGCTGCCCAGGTGGTTGTTATTTAATGAATTGGTTTTTTGTTGAACCAAAAGGGTTCGACCATGAAATCATTCTCAGAGGGTTGTTTATAAATGATTGAATGATCGTGATGAGTCTTCCATGAAAAACAACAAGCCTCGACTTCGTCTTTCTTGTATGTTTAGATGGTATTTTATGACGTCTGTTGTTACTATTACACATGGGATACAAAGCCTATGCCAGATCCCAAGGATTACATGATTTAAAGGATTAATAATAAATGTTGACTGAATGTAATAGAAAAATGTAGGTTGGTTTACATTTGAATACTTCCAAGTGTATTAATCTATTTATTCATATTACTTTCTTTATATATTTTTACTAATAGTTAGGAACATATTATTAAGTGGTTGCCTTCTAGGATTCATCTCACACCCTTTTTGGGTCAATTTTCATACCCAAAGAGAATATATATTTGTAGGTATAGATAAGGGAATACTTCATTATTCATCAGGTACGTGATTTCTATTGGATCTAGAGAGCAGGGGACCCCGCTGAGGCTTGCGATGTTGTTGGAGTTTACTGCTTTTGAATACAATTGTTCAATATTGTACTTCCTGCTTTGTGATTGTTTTGTTTCTTTTGTAGACACATGTTATATGTGTCATATGTATATATATATGATTCAGGTTTTATATTACAATATGTATTCCAATGTTTACTTTTATTGAATGGTATTACTACTTCCGTTATTGTTACAGTTAATTTTCTTTTGTGTATATTATTCCAATGAAGACATAGTAACACCATTATCATATCTTCGACCTCACTACTAGTTCGAAGCCTCTGGAGTTAGGGGGATGCTCTTGAGGTTATGTGACCAACGGGGTTTGGGGAACCTTTGGGCAACACCTAGATCTGGGATGTTACAAAGTGGTATCAGAGGGATTTTGTCCTCTATTACTTACTATTTGGAGCCCATATACCTGGATAAGAAAGAATATGTAGTTGATAATAAGTTGTTATTGGGAGTAGATAACCCTTGTACAGGGAAAATCAAAGTTACATTGAATATTAAAATTTTATCAGGATTTTGAATAACTACAGTTGAAATGATTTCACCATTGGGTGATGCACATGTATTGTGCTGTTATAGTGGATATTACTGAGGTACTATTCCTTTTTCATCCTGATGAGATGATGGTATTCCATATCATGAATCATATAGGCAATTTATAGAGATCAAATGCTATGAATTCTTGTCATTCCATTTATGATGAATTACTATTTGGATGATGTTGTGATAGATTTTGTGCTAAATATGATTGAGATTATGATAGATGTCATGATAGAATAATTTATATTTTGAAAGGGTATTGATATATGTATGTTTTAAATTTTATAGACACCAATAATTTGTCCCATTAGTGTTATAGGCCATCATGGATTGGAATTTGGTGGATTATGTTTATAATTTAATTGAAAATTTGTCAATATATGATGTGTACAAGGATGAAAAACATTGATTAGTGGGGATTATAGGCTCTCACAAGTCATAATTTCTCATGCCTTCAAAAAAAATTATGTTTCTATGGGTTATGGAGAATTTTCAAAGGCTTACAATCCAAAAACCCATACAACACGGTGTGTGATCTTCTGAACATAGACCTTGTATTCATATGTTCTAAAAGGAACAAAATATATTAAGTACACATGGTGTATAGTATCTGAATGATGTGTAGTTGTTTACCATGTGATGGATATGTGGTAATATACATGGGGCTAATAAAAACTTGGATGAACATGTTGTGTACTATGAGTACACACCATGCTATAAGAGACCATGTATATGTCAGTGTGACTAATGATAGAGGTGGATGAAATTCAGGTGGTACACATCGTGTCTCGATTGTACACGTCATGTGGTAAACGACCGTGTTTCTGACTATTTGAATAATGACATGGACGGATGGAACATAAGTATTACATTATATTTCTTGGGTGAACACATCCTAGAGTGTTACACTGGGAGAGAATTGTGTGGTGCTAGCCATGTAGAAGAACCTAAGCAGGAGGAAAAATTCAAGTTCACGTCATGTCGGGGGATAAACATTATGTGTGTATAGGGTGTTACATGAATAGGATGGAAGAGGTACACATCTAGGTTAAGGTTTAAAGGGAACATGTCGTGTAGCGGTTCTACACATTGTGTAACAATATTTTAAAAAACATGATTGTTTTCCTTCTCTTATCCAATTCTTTCACATCTAATTTTTTATCCTTGATAAAATTGTACTGACGTGTGCACTTGACCATGGAGAGTCATTCCAAAAATACGTCCTCCGTTTGTACGCTAGTAATAGGGTGATGATCAGACACCAGAATTGGTAGATCAGGTACTTCGAGAAGATCCTCCTCTCATGACCATTTTGGAACCAGCTCTTATACTAAACACATGTGCTGATGAACATGCCGGTGAAGGATTTATGAGTATGATTCATAGTTTTCAAAGGTCACCACATCCTACCCTTACTATGAAAGAATTATCATTGGTGGTCCAGTAGCAGCATCCACCTACTTTTTCAGGGGATGAAGGACCGCATGCTTAAAGACATGGTTGAAGGCCATGCTATCTAGCTTTGAGCATCTTAAGACACCGCCTGAGAGAATGGTGAGTCTCGCAACATACATGTTGCATGATTCCACCATGATATAGAGGGATTTTACCTCATAGGCAGGATTTCATTGGGATATGAAATGGTAAGAGTTTTATAAAACCTTTTAGTATTACTTCTACCCTGAGACATTAAGGGCCGACCGAGCCTAGGAGTTCATGCATGTAGAGTAGGGCACTATTTTAGAGATGGATTGATCTTCTTGTTTTATAGCAGTTCAATTCCTAACATCTATTTTGGGAGGTGATGATTTATCTTTAGCGAGATGATTTTAGGATGGTCTTAGGTATGACATCAGATCATAGGTGAATTTCATCCGGATGTTATCAATGACTGCTACAGAAAATCCAGAACTGATTACTGAGCACAGTTTGAGGGAGTTGGGAGCTACGAGCCAGGGTTGTTCAGCATCTAGGGCTGGTACTCCATTTGATAGTAGGAATCGATATAGGGAGCTTTCACACTATGATTTTAGTAGTATGGATGTAACTTCAGGTAGCCGGTTGATGTGATACCGGTGTGGGAAGAGTGGGAACAAAAGGCCTCAGTTCCCTAGGGACCCGGTTGAGTGCCTATCTTGTAGAAAGACGGATCATCTTAAGCGTTTTTGTAATTTTTTCACCAATATCTGGTGAGATGGGATCTCTTATGAATCCAAATTTAGGAGAAATACCACCACATTCTCATCAGTCAGGGAACTGGAGTTTGTTAATCTGTTCAGACTGGGGAGGTGGTCATGGTCATGGTAGCTAGAAAACATGTTTTCAGTGACATAAGGGTGGATCCGCACAGGGTAGTCAGAAAGGTTCACATAGAGAATTTTTAGGTCAAACATTTGTAGTGGAGCAGACCCAATATGAGAAGGATCGCCTAAACTCTACAATTAGAGGTACAATTCTAGATGCCTCAGTTTTAGATTCATCTCTTTTCAATATAAGGGCTTCACACAGTTCTATATCTATTGTCATTGTGGAGATACTTGGTCTCGGTATCTTTACTTATGATGATTTTATGATTATAGACACTCTATTGGGGATTAGGATGGCTGGTGTATGTTAGTTCAATGATGGCCCTCTTGAGGTTGGTGGGTGTCACATTTTTTTGGGACCTCTATATCTTAGAGATGACTAACATCGATGTCAATCTATGAATAGACTGGTTGGTCGCCTTTTTGGAATTTTTTGACTGCTATCGCTATAGGGATAGGTTCAAATCACTAGATGGAGAATGTTTTCTATACAATGGATATTGGGATGTCTAGGCAAGTATAGAGGGACCAGGGCATCATGGTTTGTGAGGAATTATATCCCAGAATGATAGATTATTTCTGGATGACTAGGGGACTTCATAGATGGACATTCCTCTAGTGGTGGATCATTTCAAAGATGTCTTTCTAGAAGTTTTTCAGGTTTTCCAATTGAGCGAGATGTAGATTTATCTATTGATCTTATTCTAGGAGAATCACTGGTTTTTATTCCTCAATATAGGATGGCTACACTAGAGTTACAATATCTCAATAAATAGTTATAGTAGTTTAAGGTGAAGGGTTTCATCTAACCCAGTATGTCTCTTTGGGATTCACCTGTCCTTTTGAGAAGCAGGTGTATGATTCCATCATACATAGTTTGTATAATCGGATGCAGAACCAATTGAAGATCAAGAACTGATATCCCATGTAGAGGATCAATGATATCTTTGACCAGCATTGAAGAGAAAGGGTGTTCTTAATGATTTAATTGAGATATAGTTATCATCAGATGTACGTTAGACCATCATATATACCTATTACTGCCATTCGAAGTAGGTATGGTCTATATGAGTACATTGTTATGCTTTTATATCTCACGAACACACCACCATTTCTCATGGCACTGATTAACCAAGTGTTCCATCCTTGTATTTTTTGTGGTAGTATTTATGGATGATATCTTTCGGTACTCTCACACTCAACATTACCATGCCGTCAATTTTGTGATCATATTGAGTACAAATTGAGAGAATCTGTTATATGCAAAGATCTTAAAATTCTACTTTTGGATAGATCAGATTCACTTATGGGGTCATGTTATCTTATAGATAGAAGTGTCAGTAGACCCAGAGAATGTGGGAGCGGTATTTTATTGGGAGAAACCCAATAACGTCTTTGAGTTACAAATAGATTATATAGTTGTAGTTATTGACAAGAAAAAACACCCTTCTTCATCAGGTACTTGATTGTAGTTAGAGCTGGAGAGCATGGAACCATGGTGAGGCTTGCGATGCTATAAGAGTTCACTTCTTTTTTATACATTGGTTTCAATATTGTATTAATATTATTTTGACTTGTTTGTTTGATTTCCTAGACCCACGTGACTATAATCATATTAATATATATATATATATGCTTGAGTTAATTATTAACTATCAGTCTTCCACTATTTACATTTGTTGTATGGTATTACATCTTCCACTATTGTTACTATTTATTTTTCCACCTTTTATACTCTTTCAATGAGGTCATATTTTCCCAATTATAACACCTTATCACTCGATTCTAGAAATCAGCCTCTGGAATTTGGGAAAATGTGATGGAGGTTGTGTGACCAACTGGGTTTAGAGAACCTTTGGGCAACACCCAGATCTAGGATGTTACAATCCCTCAAATAATTTGGGTATCATTTTCCTTTACAATATGGGTGGTTAGTATATGAAATTACGAAATATATAATATTGTCTTGAAAAAATGATAGAAAATGAAACTATGTACTCTTAGATTCATTTAATATTGTAATCATGTAGGATCCTTAAAAACTATTTATATGTTCTACATATCAACTAAGAACTTGAGAAATAAAATTCCATTATTAATTAATTAAAAAATAATTAATTATTATATGTTTAATTTCAATGAATATAATTTGAAGTGCCATATACAGATATAGATTTCCCCAATTAGTCATTAATGATATTCTTAGGAGTATTAAAATAATTTAAAAACCCCATGAACCAACCATTTAAATTTACTAATTCTTCTATCATTTAATTTTACCCTCACACTATATTGCTCATCCAAATCATCCCTATAAAAATGGTACTCACATTTTTTATAATCGAATAAAATCATGTTGTTATAAATTGATGTTCTTAAAAACATCCAATATTTCAGACAATAATAAATCTGTTTATATATTTATATATATATCAACAAGGAGGACCTACTTTGAATTCATCGATGACCTCCTACTTTCCCACACCATTCCACATAGTAGACAAGAAATTACCATGTCATGATCACAATTAACCATTTCTATATCCATTTCTCTTTGACCAATTATCATATAATAAGTATTCAATTTAAATATCCTCAATCCTCCAGACCACATCCCTTCAATGAAAAATGCAATTATTCAATATTATCATTAACATTAAAAGTCACTAAAAATAAGTTGAATAGAAACATTTAGAATTTATTGTATGCACAGAGGTAAATGTAATAACGCAATAAAATAAACACATTCAAGCCTCCCTTGAAACATAAATGGTTTTTATCCTTAAAAATTATTATTTATCAAAAAAACCAATTTAATTAAATCTTAAAGTAATTTAACATTTTATCATTTGTTATCTAAACTAGAAAACAAAACAAAAATACCTAACAATACCCAACATAAAAAATATATAAGACCTGATTCACTACATTATTTATAATATTTAACAAAATCCAATTTTATAAGTAACTATCGTGAACATCCCTCATCTATTTTAATGTATAGTCATGTGTCTATATATTTTATAATGTCTATGAAAACTAACCAAGATAACAAATCAATAGAAAAATAATGTCATTGATACATCATGATGTAAAATACAATAATACGGGGAATCATGCATCAAAAAACCAAGGAAAAGTCATCATTCCTCAAAAAATAAATTTAAAACCTCATAACAATATATTATAATAATCATGTGATAATACCCATTTTAATACATTATATATCATGTATTTGGAAAAATTACTAATCATAATACAAAATAAATTAAAACTGCACTGTGAAATTATTAAGTCTATTTCATTAATTTATATAATAAAAAAGCATAACCCTTTAATATAATTCATTCAATTAAAACTCATTTTCAATAATATAATTAATGTAAAAACATTATTCTATGTAATCATATTATTTATAATGATTAAATTAGATAAAACAATGATAAAATTTGTATTTTCCTTAAAAAGACTAGATTATTGAGTAATCATTCATTTCGTGATTCCATTTCCATATTACTAAAATTTTAAGGTCAATAAAACTCATTTTTTTGGGGAATTAAATCATGATTAATTCAACCCTAAACATAATGAAAAAAATAAGTAACATATCCACTTCCACTATTACAAGACCACCCGTGTCTACCTAAGAACATAAATTTAATAAAAACTATAAAATTCATATGAAACACCATTTTAAAGTAAAAAAATCTACCCACTATCTGAAATATATTATTTTTCATCCAAAAATAGATGATCTACTTGAAAAATGTATTTTAAAAATTTGGAAAACATGGGAAATAATGATAATTTGAGAATGAGTAGAATACCATCATTAGATACATTGATATAATGATCCAACATTTGTAGACTCATCATGGGATAGTTTGACATGGGTGAGTTGATTATATATATTAAAAGGGTTTATGAAATTCACTAAAAGTTCAAACTAAGGGTAATTGTGTAGTATATTTATAGAGGAAGTCCAAAATCTCTCATCCCTACATGGTTGGTTCCCAAAAATGATGTTGCATCATTAATTAAAGCAAGATCCAATTTCTTAAAAATTTTAATCCTAAATTATGGACATTATTAAAATAAATATAGACTATTTTGACTAACACCAAGACCTCCATCATGTCATTGTATAGAAAATGATGTCGTTTTACCTCTAACACATCTAGAAGAACGTCAGGGTGATATCCTAGAGTTCTCGTTTCTACTAAAAAGGTCGATCAAAGTCGATGAACATCCAACATTATTTAAAAAGGATACAAAATACTTTTTCTATGTCAACATTTTGAAAATGTTTAAATATAAGGGAAAATTATTAGTTTAATATCAAAACAGACAATTTTAATCACCATGGTGCACTATATCACCAAATGTCTAATGCCATGAAACAACTCCAAACAATCATGAACAAAAAAGTATTAAACTTTATTAATACTCTAATAATGTTTAAAAATTGATATATCCATTCCACATACAAGGTGTGGTTACCCAATTAATGGTCAAAACCCTTATTTGTCCTCTTATACTCCTCTAAACTCCATTATGAAAACTCTGATAATTATGAAAATGAAATATTAGTGGATCAAGAATTGTGGTACTTTTTAAAATTGAAATAAATATTCAAATAAATATTATAAAATGATCACATAATTGTTTAACTATTGTTAATAAAATTTATTAATTGTTTTAAATATACCATCAACGCATTTTGTAATGAAATCATAGAAAAATTAGGGTCATAACCAAAATATTCCAACTATTTTTCACATCATACAATTCGATGCCTTGAGGGGATTTATAATCAAGATACCCACAATCACATAATTCATCCATTGCATTCTAAAAATGAAAGGATTGGATAAATAATATAATAATTAATTATCCTAGGGTATCCACTATCATACACATCATTGAATTGTTAATAAACATTCATATTGAAATAATTTCAATATGAATTGTCAAAAAGTTACTATTAAAATGAATTGTATAGAAATTTAGATTATTACACATAAATAATAATAATATTGTTTGTATTACTCAAATTATATAAGAAAAACAAATATATATTCATATTAATAGATATACTCAATCAATTTAATCTTATGAATATTTAATAGATTACCCTGTTATTGTGAATAATTATGATCATATTACCCAATCCATAAAGAATGAAAAATATATATAGTAAAAAAGTAGATTATCTTGTTAATGGAATTTATTTCATGGTATAAATGAATTCCTATAAATAATATAAGAAATAGGCTTGGATTAAAAATGTTTAAATAACTATATTAATCATGTTATGAATATATAATTGTATTTACAATGTAATTGTAATGATTAAGATTATTAATTTGTTTAAATTTTTGAAACCAGGTATTAAAAATTATAGGACATCAATAAATTCATGGATAAATATCATCTATAATTGTCATTATGATGTAATAAAATTTCCCATTATGAATATATAATTTCATTAATAAGAAACCTATATGTTGGAAAGATTTGATTTCCAAAGGAGAACGTGGGCCAAAATTGAGGTTAATCCTAATGGAACCTGAAAGAGGCTTCCCTAGATACATTGCATTAATCCTTAATAATACATGGATCCCTATTAAAATTATTGAATTCACAATACCATAACTATAGGTCATGCCTGAGGACATCCAATAGTGGAACAATATATCATTTTATTTAGCTAATGAGAATTGTGGAATTATTGAGGCTAATTAACATGCTTGAATTTTATTAAAAAATATCCCAACATGAATATGATAACATAAAGAATGTATGTAATGTCATATTATAAAAATATTTAGTCATGAATATAGAAATTGGAATGTATTCTATACTTGAAATGTTAATTTTAATTAAGAGGATAGATAAAGGGAGCCCTTAAATCATCTTTGTAAAGACTTATTAAATGTGTAAAATTAGAGTGGAAGAATTAAAATCCCAAAATAAATATTAAGGTAAGGAAAAACCACATTTTTATATTATTATCATATCAAATAGAAAATTAATGAATATTATAATAAATGAAATTAAATACAAAAAAATGAAAAATGAATAAGAACCCTTACATAGGTATGGTATTAGATTATGAAAAGGGTAATATGGGAGGGGTTGGATAAAATCCCCTAGAAAAAGGTAAATGAAATGATAGTATACAAGATATCAATATATATAATTAGATTAAATGGATAAAAAAATTCATGAAAATAGGATTATTATTGGGAACATATTTTAGAGGAATAGAAACCATTATATTATATAAGCTTCCTAAAAAGAAGGGTAACCTTCCAACAAGCAAAACACCCAAATGATTAAATTGAGTTCTATGGGAGATTCTTTTTGAGAGAAAAGGAGTGAAGACTTTTACCATGGTACAGTTTAAAGGGATGGAGAGGTGGATATATAAATAATTAGTGGGTGGAATTTCATAGAAGTATTATATATTTAATTTTTCCATGATTTAATGATATTAACCACCCTCATTGTGACCCATTAACACCCGCAATTCTCTAATGTAGTTTAAACTGATCAAATTTTTCTATGGGTTTCAAAATGGACAACATTGGTTTTAGTATACCGACCTACATTCCATATACTGATTCTATGAGTTGGTCTGTTGCATGAACTCGTGCATGCCTACTTATATTCTAGTGGCTTCCGAAAAGTAGTGGGGGTCTAATAAGGATCATGGGGAGACTAAAATCTATTTTAAAAAGTAATAAAATAGTGTAAATCAACATATATCAATAAATAATAAAATAATAGACAATAACCAATTAGGACCATACATTACATGATAATCCCAAAATTGAAAAAATAACCAAAACCAATGTTGTAAATATTCCATTCCATATAATTTTCAAGTGTCAAATTAAATCACAAAATAAAGATACACTGACAACTCTAAAGAGAGTACAAACATCATGTACAGTTTCCTCATCTATGATTCATACTGAATCTCAACACACCCATCTAAGATAGGGCTTTTTCCCTTATCTTTTCCTAAAAACATGAAGTCTACAAGGGTAACAATCAGTGGACTGAGTGGGGTGAGTATAGCCCAATAGTCCACCACTAGAGATGTCTAAAACAATATACAGTCTATAACAACATTTCAATATGTATAAAGAAAAACATATAAAATGATAAAAGTAAATAGATTTCACGTTTATTATTATTTAGTAGACCACATTGGCCTTTGGGTTCATAGTGACACAAAATCAAATCCAATCCTACTTTGAATCGCGTCAGAGTCTTATCCATACACTATAGGGATTTTATAATTTATTCTTTCTTGATATTTAATTAATTATTTATTTATATTTTCATTTTATTTTGGTACCTTGGAGCATCTATACATGTACCTTTTTCACATATAATTGCATCATTATTCCCTCATCATAATCGTAGGTACTTTGAGCATAATTTGAGAAATGATATCATGGGTAATTAGAGAGTTAGTCTAGCACCAAAATCTCGAGTATGGGGAGAATCATTCCAAAAGCAATTCTCATGTATGCATCAGGGTCCTACTGCATCTTAATTTCCTCCCATGGATGAGAAGAACCAGTCCAAGGCTCTCACATCTTTGTTCACATTTTCATATTAAGGTTCTATATTAATAACCCTTTTATCAACGACTCTCACAAAGTGTACCATTTCATTTATCAAAAATTAGATTAAACATATTTTAATTATTTTACCATTTAAAACAATTACCACACAACATTAATAATTCATTAACATTTCTTGGTTAAGATAAACTATATTTATTCTAATTTACATGCCAAAAAATTAATAGTTTTTTAAATTTCATTACCCTCTAATTCCCCTATTTTATTCCATAATTAACATTTCAATGAAAATTTTGACACACCATGGGTTTCCATTATTCATGATATCATAATCTCTAAATGGATCCAATGTGATCCATAAAGGGTCTCTCATATTCATGGGGATTCGATTAATATTTTATAGTTAAATTAAATTTCACAAAATGTAAACACAACGATACAACCACAAACTCAAGATCATTTTCATGATTACATGAAATATTATTTTGACCACCAACCAAATTGTTTTTGATGAATTCTCACTCAACATGACACCTTAAGTCAAGGATGAATAGTGGAAAATGAATAAGACCACTCTGATACACTAGATAAGGGATTGGATCTATTTTAAAACAACGTATCCAACCATAAATAACCAAAATTACCTTTAATAAAAATTTATCTACACATTCCATGATTGATATATGGTTCTGTGAAAGAGAAGTAGAATATATTTCATAATAAAAAAGATGAATTAAGGCTTATCATAAAACATGGATTTCAAATAGGCTTTATATCTCTTAAAACATTCCCCTAAATCAAAATAAATCTCCCCTCTATCCTTGGGAGGAAGAAGAAGTCATTATTTAGGAATATTAGGAAATTAAAAGGGTTCCCACGAAATAATTTGGATTAGATCTATGATTTTTGGATCAAAAAATTTTTGGTTCATGGTTATGGAACATTATTAGTCAAAATGTGTTATAATCATACAAAATTTATAGTATCAATACAACCCCTCACACTGTTTCCCTAAAAGGTTAGAAAAACCATTCACTAAAAATGTTATTTCCCTACTATTCAGAATTGAACTATTTCCCCACATAATCTGAATGATTTGGCCAAAAAAAATAAACTTACCAAATAGAGTTATTATCCTTACTAGCACAAGATTCATGGTTTCCTGGATGGGGATTATGGGTTTTATTAACCATTCTCAAATCCAGAAGCTTCATAAAAGGCTGTAAATCATTCCAAACCCCTAGTAGACAACATGAAACATTAAATGGTCATTATATATAATTATATTAGACTAAAAAATTAGTAATGAACATCAAAATTAGGACATAAAGATCCATGAAATGTTTGTATATTATAATATCCCAACCTTATAATAGCTTATCCTCATGTTTCACAACAAAACATCCCTAAGATTTTGAGGTGAAAAGGATAGGCCACTAGGCCCACATATCTACTTCCCTCTAAAGGTTTTTCACATAAACATGATCAAGCTTCCACAACTCATAGAATTATGTAATAGTATTTCCCACAAAACATTCTAATTATGATCCACAACATGAATTTTATGCTCCTCAATGTAAGCATCATACTTAAGATAAACATTATCAACATCGTTTACCTCATAAGGGTTGGGGAGATATTGTTTAGGTTGTGATACATGGAATAAATAATTAAAATATATATACCTCTATAGAAGAAAAAAATTATATGAAACTGGTCTGATCCTCTCCATAATCTCAAATGATTCGTCAATCCTGGGCTCCAACTTTCCCTACATCGGAATCTGGTTGTGACCCATATTAGAGACACTAGAAGGAATACATAGTCACCCACTGTAATATCAAGAGTTGGACAATGTATTTCATCATATAACTTAATTTTAGTCTTCATTATTCCATTAATTTCCACATAAACTAACCATGTACAAAGAACTCCATATTGATACTACTCTCTAAAAACTCTTACTCACTCACCTTTATCAATCATGAAGGTGATCATCTCGACCTACTATAAATCCCCTCGTATGGTGCTATCATAATTGTTTCTTGATTAATATTGTTATTGGAAAACTCAACTTGTGTTGAGTGCTTCTCCTAAGACACAAAAAAGTATTAGAATCATTGCCACAACATGTCCTCTAAATCCAAAATAGTGTGCTCTGATCTTAATTATGTCTATTGCTGAAAGAATCTACCCAAAAAACTAGACTACCCTGTTCCTTTTTCAAGACATTCCCCTAGTGTAATGTAAAATGTGGGTCAATATTTGAAACAATACATAACAAAACCATATGAAAATTTACTATCTCTCAGACATACATATCACTCATCTGGTCAACCTAGATATTCTCCTTCGTTGAAAATAAATCCGATATTTTTCTCAATAAATACACAATCACCCATATCAAATCATTCTTCTATGGGGTCCTTGGAAATCATTCCACAAATTACATAGTGACATCATCTTATTTCCACTATGGAGTTGGAAAAAAGCTGTATAAGACAAGAAGGTTGCTTATTCCGGTACTTTACATTCTAATAAGTATTGAATTGTTTCCAATAACCTAAAATAACATTTTTCATTCATAGTCACCAAATCTATATCTACAGATCATGGTACTTCTTGGTCAATCTAGGGTGGACCTCTAAATTTGATTCATGAAATATGTTCATCATCTCTTCCCTCTTATAAATAAGAAAAACAACATGTCCATAAACATAGATGAAATCATCATATTCAAAAAAGAAATTAGTATGCGTCTACCAACTTTCTAGGATTTCCCTTAATGCTAAATACTCTAGATCCTAATATAGCCTCTCCTTGACTCGGCTCAAATGTGTGGACTAAACTAATAAGAACATGATGATCATATACTCTTGGGACTCCAAAATCACTATATGCATCTTAGTGAACAAATACATTATTGTTCACTCAATGTTGGACTTGAGGTCTTCCAAAGTATGTTTATTCCAACCCAAATTGATAGAAACACTATTTCCCTTTCTAGGAATATAGGCATGCTCAAATTAAAAGTAATATATATACTAAACCCATCAGTACTTTAGAATTTTTAAATCTCACTATGAAATGATTTAATTTATTTGTTTTTGGTTGGTATGCACAATAAAACATTCACCCAATAGGTAATGTTTCCAACACATTACTTAATAGAGAACATTGGCCAAATCAATATTGTGAATAGGATAATTCTATTCTTGTGTACACAAAAATAATGATCCACATTCCATAAATTAATAACTATTAAATAACCCTTCCCCAAGTCCAATCCTGAATAATTCACAAAACAAGCTACAATCCTCCCCATCTGAGGTATGATCAAAATAGGTGCAGGGTTAAAATGATTCTTTAAATCATGTTATTCATTCTCATATGCTCCATACAAATAAAAAATTATACAAATCTTGTACATGCCTAACAGAGGAACATCTATGTGAGAAAATACATGCTTTAATATATAAAAATATACTGATAAACAAAAAATTCTTCATAAATCAGAAACATTCTTGGTATTCTCCCTGGAAAAAACATTCTAAACATTCTATAGGTCTATTGAGAAACATTCCACATATATGTTGTGACCCATGAAATGTACCTTGTGGATATACAATTTTTCACATAGATAGATTTTTGTATAGAATATTCCATCTCAATTTACTCTTAATGATGTGAAGTTGTTTGGAATGATTTTCTTGGGTTTAACAGTACACCATGATTTCATCGATGAAAAAACACCAATTAATCCAATTAATGGTTTATGATTAAACTCATTATGTCGATAAAAATAAAAGTAGGTTTTTTAAAACAAAAAACATTACAAAAAAAAATCATGCATGCCATAACTATTCAAAAAATTATTTTGTGGTAATCATAAGGTCTCACACTAAGCTAATGATACCTTGACCAAAAATAGATCATAGAGTACACAAAATTACTTGTAACCTGGTCAAAATGACTGTCAATATACTAATGATGATAATGTTTATAAACTATTAACCTATTTTAGTCCCATTAATTGAGGTATAGTTATAGTTTTCTTTCATCCTTATTGGAAAACAATATTGGAGATCCCCAAGGCCTTATACATAGCTGGATAAATCACTTATCCATCAATTATCCTTGCTAAATCTATAGATATCGATACATTGATGGTTCAATAATATAAGGTGGAATGGAAATTGGTTCATATCCAAGAATCATCTCAATTGTGAATTTAACATCCCTCTCAAGTGGAAGACCTAGGAATTATTCTAGAAACACATCTTGAAAATGATCTACTATGGGTGGAAATACAAAATTCTTCAAACCCCCTTAATCCAAAAAAACTCGCATTCTAAGTAGTGGGCTCCCCTAGTTGTTGATGAACTAGCCTTGTACAGGCTTCCAAAATATTCTGTTCCCTATGATGAATATATTGGTCAACCATATGAGTTGTTAAAATACTTATCCCATGGTAAAAAATCAACGTGGTATCGATAAGATAACACGCATTCCACACCCACAATCCGATCAAAACATTACATCTCAGGTAACAAAGGAAATGAAACTCACTAACCTCAATGTAAAACCCTTTATATAGATATATTTCAGGTGGTCGTTCTCCCAATGGGGTGTTTATTGTAATAACCCCAAAAAAACTAATCTTTCAAAAATAAAAAATTCACAAGTTGATCAGATATAAAATTATATATGGATCCTATATAAAATAACGAACTAAAAATCATGGAAACAATAAAAATTTTACCTCTAACTATTGATGGTCCATCCTTGCTATCATCAAGTCCAGGACGGACTTCATGAAACTAACCTCTACCACTACCCTTTTCTCTATAATTATACCCCTATGTTTTAATATTCTACATATATGGGTACTCTTTCCCTAGAGTACCATGTCTTCCATCCCAAAAAGTATGTCCTGTAAAACTCAAGCATCCAAATTGGTATGGGGTAAAATAACCCCTTTTAATTATCTAGTTCAACATAGATCCTCCATCACTCCCCATTAGTTTAGGTTTCATGTTTTACCAATATATGTATTCCATCCTACTGCAAGCTCTATAATTCATCAGTGGTCAATGAGCCTAACTACAATTGTGACCCAAAATACCATAATGATAGTAGAAAACATGATTACTAGCATGAGTAAATCATCCTTTCCCTTGATATTTTGTTTTCAACAATTCATCTGAGAAGTGTCCTAATGATTCTTCATACCCTCAAAAAACATAAATCATAAACATCTAACAGAATATACCATTCCTACAATGAATGTCTCTATTACGTTTCCCTAAAAAATCAGTTTCTGAATCACTTCCTTAGAAAACTTCATTAATCAAAATAGACTACCATGGTACATATTCTCAAATTTAATTCCATCTAGAAATTTTCTCATCATAGATAACTAAAATCAAAACAATTATGGGATAAATCACTATAATTTGTTGAATCATCAAGTATATTCCATCATTTACATTCTTTTTTGAGTAAACTTCATAAACTATTCCACCCATTCCATTATTAGTTTCTATGGGTAAATGTGTTCTTGTAATATTTCCTTAATGAATTTCCATAACATTACCTCAAATTGTTCAACTTAATCCAAAATATACCACAATCACTTTTCTTTTTATCATAAAATATATTCTCTTAATTTGACTCTTTTATCTATAAGAGTCTTTAATTGACCCAGTATTGTCTTGATAAACTCAAACTAGATGACCTTTCCATGAGGTATACCCACTCCAGTGAACATAATAGGGTGTTGAATCTAGGAATACTGAGTTTTATCACACTTATTTCACAAAATCTACCATAGGTCTCATTCAATGAATTGAATAAAGTGAGTGATGATATTAGGAAATTGTGATTTCTCCCTTTCACCTGGATGTATCAGGGGATCTTGTTCCACTATTGGAGGAATAGTTATAGAAATGTTTTCCCATCATCCAATCAACAGACATCATCGTGGAGGTAAGTCTATAAAATTCAATGAACATTTTTTAGGACACGTAACACATCCCTAACTGATTTTCAAAAGTCAGACTCACATAAGTACACAACAATTTATCCATTATACACCATCCCATGTTCCATACTATGGTACTATTACTACCCTCCACCATCCTGAACCCAAGCCATGGATAACACATGAAAAAATTATTTTCATTTTTTAAATGATTCCTATTAGACATTTAATTTTAACCATTTCAAATTACCACATTCACATATTTTAATTATTATACTTTCATCATTGGGAATTATTTCTTTTTAATTACAGTGATAATGAAAATAATTTTCATTTCACATAAGCCACTCATAACTTTCTTTTATGTTCATACTTAAATGAGTCATGTCAAATATATCATCGAGAAACTATAAATTTTTTACATACTGGACTCTTGTTAAACATCATTCCTTGAGTAAAATATCATAAAAAAATTACATAATAAAAGAAGTCAACCACCCAAGGTGAAATAATATTCAACTGTAACATAAAAGATCAAGAAAAACAATCCCACCCTAGGAACATGGTCATTCCACCACACATGGGCTAGATACTCCCACGCACATGCCCCTGACCTTTTCCCAAAACATCCATGTATAATGTCTACCTTTCCCAAAAAAATAATATGACTGAAATGAAAACTACCTCTAATACCACTTTGTAGGATCCCAATCGGTGTGGCATATATAGGTTTCTTGAGCTGGTTTGTTACATGACCTCAAGGATGATTCCTTTTATGCTAGAGGTTTTTTAATAGAATAGTGTGAATAATAAATATTGCGGGGAAACTATACACACTTTATTAAAATAATAAAATAGTGAATATATATAAATAAATATATTACAATAATAGATAATTACCAATAAAGACTAGATATCACATGATAATCCCGAAACTTAGAAAACAACCAAAACCAATGCATTAAACATGGAATTCCATATATGTTCCATGTGATAAATGAAAAACAAGAATAACGACACATAGAAAACACACAAGCTGGTCTCAACATCATTTTTGGTTCCCTCATCCAGGCTCTATCCTAAATCCCGACTCAGTCATATATTATAAGTCTCTTTCCCTATTATATCATGTAAACATTAAGTCTACTTAGGTACCATCGAAAACCCAACTAGGTTGTGAGTAAAAATCAGTAGTCCGCCCCCAACTGTGCACAAAGAAATATCCAATCTATTATAGTGTATGTAGTTGTATAAAGGATAGAATACGAAATTATGAAATTAAATATGTATCACATTAATTATTCCTTTGTAAACCACATTGGGCCTTGGGTTCATAGTGAAACCTATAGAAATTAAACATTCTTCATCCTATGTTGGAGTCTAAACCATATGCCGTATAGATTTTTCGAGTTTTTAGTTCATAAGTTTTAAATATTTTATTAATTCCAATTTCATATAATTTTGGCACCTTGTAGTACCATTCCATGTATCATTATAATGGATACAAAGAGTGTCAATACATCATCATTATCATTGGAAGCTTGAGAATTGGTCTAGAACCAATATCATGGGCAGTTAGAGGAATAGTCTTGCCCCAAAATCTCAATTACATGGAACATCTGTCTAGTACCAATTCACATGCATTCCTCAAAGGCATAGAGCATCAGTCTGACCACCCACATATGTGGATCATCATTCCAAACCCCACACCTCATTGATCACAGTTAAATATGACGGTTCAATAATAATAACCAATTTATCAACCATTCTCAAAATAGTGCACCATTTCATTTATTAGTCATTTTTTAACATCATTTCAGTCCTTAATCATTTAACCAAATTTACATGAATCAATCATAACTCGTTAACTTTTCAAGGTCCAGATGAATAATATTTATACAATATAACATGCCAAAAAATTCATAATTTTCATAATTTAATAACCATTGAATTCAACTTTTACATTCCATACTTATTATTTAATTTAAACTTTCCACCCCCATGGGTTTCCATCCTTCCTAGTCTCATAATAACTATTGAATCCTACAGGTTATACTAATAGACTCTCAAATTTATGGGAATTTGCATCAGTAATAAAATTATAAGGCAATTTCACAACATGGAAACTCAATATAATTATCAAGACTAAGGTAAAAAACATATAGTCCACCTACCTTAAGGTCATGGTTCCATGTCCTCTCAAACATATCCCTTAATTTAAAGTATAATGATAGTAAATGATGAACAAAAATACGATCCTTGAAATATCTTCTGGTATCTCCATTCTATTAATAGATCTAACCATAAATCATCCCAATTACCATCAAATAGAATGAATATATCCATAGAGGGAAATATATAATGGTTTGGGATGGAGAAAGAGAATAGATCTTTGAAGAACGACCAATAAAGGAGACTTATAGGCACATATGTATCTCCAAATATAATAGAATTGCCTAAAACATGGTCCTATAATGAAGGGAATCACCTGCAAAACCATGGGAGGAAATAAAATTAAATATTTAGGAATATTAGGCAATTAAAAGGGGTCCTATAATTTAATTGAGAGTAGATCAGTTATTTTCATATATGAAACTACATTCTTCATGGTTAGGACACAAAATTAGTCAAGCAATGTGCTAACAGTGCATGATATACTGTCACAAGCTAACCACTTGTACAGTTGGATCATATAGATAGATAAACTGTGTTCTATCCATTTTTCCTCCACTACACACCATTTTATGGTTTCCCCAAGGAATACAAATTATTTTTCTAATTTATGTACTGAATGTGCGGAGTTGTTTCCACCCCTTCCACAAGCCGCATGATTTCCTGGATGGGGTGCATTATTTGTACTAACAGTTCCCAAATGGTGCACCTTTAGAATAGGTTCCATATCATGCCAAAATGTAATTTATTATAATTTCTGTGTATTTTTTTAATATTATATGAAATATTTAGAGACCTCATTCTTTAACAGCACGTGATTCTGAGACTCGGAGTGCCCAAAATGTATTTTTTAACTTTTTTAATGTATTTGTAGTAAAAATGTGAGAGAGATTTTATAACATTTGGACTGGTTCTAGAATCAAAAATTTGAGGGCACCGTTTAACATGGAATATCTGGATTCACCTAGATAAGCCTTAATATTAACCAATAAGTGTCAGAAAAAAAGAATATTTTTGGGAAATTTCTGAATAAAATAAAATCAAATTAAAAGGTTAATTTATTTTTCTTGCACACCATTGAGTGGATGATGGTGATGCAGCTGTAAGGTGACTAGGTGACGAAGAGGTGAAATTAAGGAAGCCCCTTAATGGATCGTTGTCCATGCGTAATGGCTATGTTGTTTCATAAGTGAAAAAACATAATGACACAATATCGTAACGTAATAGAAACATTGGGATGTGTTTCATTTTATTAAATGAATGCTTTGATGAAAGGGAAATTAAATAGTGAAAATTATTTAAATATTCTTTGATGAACATCCTCTCTATGGAAAAATGAAAAATACCGATGAACGTCATAATTCTTCGACGTACATCAAATAATATAGTCAGAAGTGACAAATGACATCGACATCTTGAAACCTCGAGGACAAAACACTACGGAAACAAACTTCAAAGAGTTAGGGGTTTGAACCCTTTATGGATTCTTCATTATAATTTCAAATGATGAACGTGGATTAACCAACAAACAAGTTAATCCACGGACCATGTGTTCTTGTGGGAGGGTGACTTCTTTTGGGATTCCTTTATCCAGGATTATATTATCAAATTTTTTAATTGAACCAAAATCCCCAAACCTCCCTTGTGTTTGAACCTCTATTGTGGAGGGTGCACATTGACATGAACAAGTTCTGAGAACCTCCATCTTGTGCGTGCATTGTGGTAGTATCATAAATTTGGAAGCACGAGGAATCAGGGGCCAAGGCAGGGATGTAGGTGAAAAGGGAGTCCCATAGGCTTAGACAATTCAGAATACAGACCACCAGAGCAATTTGGGTTATCCTGTCGAAGGGACCACCTGTGTGTCGGTACTGGGGAAGTGGCTATCGGTGGATGCAGGTAGAGGATGGCAGCACGTCTGTCGGTACTCTATAGTAGTAGGAGGCTGTGGACAATTGGACATGGTAGAAACTGGGAGACGTGGTGCCTTATAGGCATCGCATGGTGGGATGAACCACATACATGCCATCTGGGTAGATCAGCATGCCGCGGTTGCTCAACCACGGCAGGAGGACCCCATGCATCAACGAGGCGAGTGGAGGCCAAATGTGGCAGTCGGCCGTGTCTAGGCTAGGCGGCACACCGCCGGCCCCCACTGCGCGGATCGGGCATCAGGCTAGCGGGTCGTGCCCCCATCCCGAAGGACATACCCACGCCGGCAAGCCGAAACTAATCCAGTGGGCCGATCCCATGCCGATAGGCTGGACCCATGCCCTTTTGGTTATTTCAAATGAGACCAGGTCGCCGAGAGACTCTGCAATTAGGACACCTGAAAAACTGGGATGGGTCTAGTGAGGCCAACTGGGCCTGGTCCACAAGCTAAGCTGGACCGGACAATCCCGGACACAAACCGGGATAGGTCAAGTCTATAAAATTAAACTGAGGTATATCAGACCTCCTGGTCGGGTTGGTCTGGTCAGTCTAACCGAGTCGGACCAAGCAGAGTCACAATCGGTCCCTCTTTACTAAAAAACTAGTATCTCTCATACCGAGAATCTATTTGACATGCTGTCAGTGGAGTTGGAACCCTTGAAACATAGGGTTCCTTGTGAAATAATCTATGTGAGTTTTGGAAAATTTTGGCATACCGCTGGGTTGGATTGGACTTGAATCCAACCAGGCCCTTTTTACTAAAAGGCACATATCTTACGTACCGGGCATCTGTTCGATGAGTCTTCTATTGTGTTGGGACCCTTAGAAAAAGATGGTCATTTGTGGATGATATATGTTGGAAATTTTGGTGGTTTAGGTATGACTATTTTCTTTAGGATTGGATCCTTCTAGAATCAAGTGTGCTAAGTGTGGGAAACTATTGGCTTACTGTGATGTGAAAAATGAATAGAGATCCTTTGTGGGTGAGAACCTAGATATCCTGTGCGGGTAAACACATAGTGATACTATGTGAGATAGAACCTAGTGATCATGTTTGGGTCAGCACCTAGTGATCTTGTGTGGGTCATCATCAGGTAATCTTATGTGGGTCAGCACCTAGAGACCCTATGTGGATCAGCAGTAGATCCTCTCGATAGACTAAAATGATCTAGCTTTATGACTAATCATATTTACTTATGTAATAAAGTTATACATGGTATGATATTCATCATTACATTGTGATATGTTTTTGATTTCTTGCTCAGTGGTATTATCTCTATGGTATTTCCTTTGTGGTGTTTTCCTTTGTGAATTACCTAGATACCTTCGAGGGACTCGGGGTCCCTACTGAGTATTGTTATACTCACCACTACTTGGGATTCTCCCACACCTATTGTGTCTTATGTGGATGACAAAATTCCATGACCAAGACTTTTGGGAGCAAGGATTTTAGGGTACTTTTAGTTGGATCGATAGAGGTGATGTGCTGCAGTTGCATATAACGAAGAGTTGTACATACCCTTCACATAGGATCATTGTAGGACGACATCTAGAGTGTGTACTTATTTTTTGTGCATTTAACTAATTTGGTATTGTATTATGGCCCCTTTAATTTCAATTTACACACTTTAATCTCAGTGGTGGTACATTGTGGTGGTTGAATTACTTTTTGTTCCTTCATGGTAAGCTTTGTGTAGTTTGACCTATATGTGTGTGTACAGGTTTAAAAGAAATTCCTTCCCTTTTTGGATATACCTTTCTAGTTCTAGTCACTATACCCTAGTATATGGAAGGAGGCCACGTGGTTGTCTCGACATAGGCCATGGGGGATTGGTCATCACAAAATGCGATCAAAGGGATCTCAGTTCTACTAGAAGAACTAAGAGTTAGTATTTTCAAAGGGGGAAATATCGTAATTTGTCATGAGTTCTAATTTCAGCACAAGGAGACTACTATTGGTGTCGCGGCCAATGTATCCATACAAAAAGACCGTAAATTCTATTTTCCGACATGGTACATGAAATCACTACTTTCATGTGTTTTGGAAATTTTTTTCTCTTGATCTCTTTTCAGTCAGATCACTAGGTATAACTTATTGATTGTGGCACATCAGTTTCTCTACAAGATACCTCCACGAAGAAAACCAGCCAGGATTGTGGTCCGAGATCATGATGTGGGTCCACCGAATGATGAGGCATCAATGTAGTGACCACTAATAGTGACAGCACCTTTGGGTGGTTGACTAGCAGCACCACCACCAGAAGATCAGAAGTTGTTACCTACACAACTAGTAGACAGTTAACGCCGACTGAGGGAATTTCACAAGTTACAAAGATAGAAGACTCTATGGTTTTGAGGTGAGACGGATTCTTAGGTAGTTGAGGATTGGGTTGAGGTAGTTAATTGGATTTTTTTCCTAGTGGAGTAACCTATAGACCAGATGGTTGTCCTTGCCGCTAGATTTTTTGGGGTATGACAGGGAGCTGGTGGACCGTGATGCTCCAAACACACGAGAAGTTGAAACTTTTCAGGATAGACATTAAGAGCCTCTTCAATGATGATTTTATACCCAAGACACTATTCATAGTCTATATTGAAGAATTTTTTCACTTACATCTAGGCATCCTGACTGTGGCCCAGTACTAAGCTAGGTTTACTAACCCCTCTCGTTACTCCAACTACATGGTTCAAAGACCCTTTCTTCAGGGCCCATACCCTTGAGCAGGGGCTACGATATGACATTAGTGTGTCAATGATTTTTATCTATATCTTGATGTAGGGTTGAGTGCTAGTGATATCCCTACTAGTGGGGAGATTCCTAGAGAAGTATGAACTAATGGTGTAATCCACCGCTGAACAAGAGGTGGTCAAGACATCTGTATGGGGCAGTATGCAGATGATGGAGAGGCCCAAATAGGTTAGACCTTTTGGATGATGACACAAAGATGTATATTAATAGGTGAAAATCTAAACGTTTTATGGAGGTCATCTGAGGGTTAGAGTTTGATTCTCTTGTGGTGGACATGGACACATGTATCATGACTTTCTGACTCCCTACATGGATAACTAGAATGCAGTTGAGTGATTGCTGAGACTGCGATAGAGGTTTGAGAAAGGTGGAATGTAGGGAAGTGTACATGATAGGGGGTAGGCCGAGTGGTAGGTAGCGGATGAAGGTTCGAGGTACTACCACCACCACCCCTAGGAGGTCCACCACGAGCTCCAGGAGTAGGTGGACAGAGGAGGGGCCAGCTTCATGGAATAGAGGCCTATGACCATGGTGCTGTAGAGATTATTAGAGGTATGATCTGTGTCTACTCCACCATAGATGAAATTATTATAGACACAAGTTCTAGTCACTCTTTACACACCATGTACCTCGTTTGTGGCGTAGAGATTCCAGTGGAGCTTTTGGTTCGATCCTTGCGATTAGAGACTCCTACGGGAAGGGATTCAACGATTGCACACTAGTGTTGGTAGTGTGAGCTTAAACATGGAGGAGAGAGCTTTATCTGGGATCTTCTAGTAGTAGTGTTGAGGAATTATGACATCATATTGGTTATATACTAGTTATCTATAGTCCATTATTAGATCAACTGTTTTTCTCACAATGTTTGGTGTGCCTTAGATGATGGGAACATGTTTTCCTTCACTAGAGAGAGGGGAACCATTTTGTACATTATGGACTTTCCCAAATGAGGTTGAATTTAATAAATTTCTATTTGGAAACCATCACCCTCAGTACAGTGGATGAGGGGAGTCCATGTTTCCAATATTGGTGGAAGATTATGAGGATGTATTTCAAGAATATTTCCCAAGACTACCTCCCTGCAGAGAGGTAAACTTCTTCATTGACTTATACTTAGAGACAGAACTGATATCTACATCTGCATATCAGATGGATCGCACATAGATTTGTGAGTTGAGGGTAAAACATGAGTACTCGTAGAGGAAGGGTATTGTAAGGACCAGTGTTTATCCATGGGTAGCCCCAATGTATTTTTCCCAGAAAGAAGATGGGATCTTAAGGGTATGGTTGGAATTCTTGTGCCTCTACATGTGACAGTGAAGAAAAAATTTCCTCATTCAATGATTGATGTCCTCTTAGATCCATTTAATAGAGTGAGGCGGTTATAGAAGATCAACCTCAGATCAATATATCATTATTTTGGGGTACGGGATGAGGACATACTGAAGACAACCTTTCGATGTAGGTATGACCACAATGTGTTTTGGTGATTCCTTTTAGTGTTACCAAAATCCCCATGAGTGTCCATGAGACTCATGAAAATGATCTTCTATACTTACCTTAAATTTCTTGTGGTAATCTTAAAAGAAAACATCTTGTCGTACTCAATGTTAGAGGAGAAGCACACTATACACCTGCAGATAGTCCTCGATGCACTCTGAGAGCACCAGCTTTATGGTATTCTCTCTATGATATTGTTATGGAGTTGATAGGTCCACTTTATGTGACATTTAATCTCAGAGGATGGTTTGTAGTGGATTTGGTGTAGATAGAGGTAGTTCTTTCTTGGGATCCACCGAGGAGTGTCACTGAGGTTTACAGTTTTCTGGGGTTAGCTGGGTACTACCAGAGGTTCGTACCCGACCATTCCTAAGTAGAAGCACCATTTTCACTTTTGAAAAAGTAGGGACAACACTTTTCTGTGGATGGAGATGTGACAAAATAGTTTCCAAGAGATGAGATGGAGACTGACGTGTTCACCCATATTGAGACTACCAGAAGTGGTTGTTGGGTATGTAGTCTACTATGATGAATATGGGACCATATTGGGTTATGTCCAAATTTAGGAGCAAGCAATGATCAACTAAGGATAATAGAAGTTGAGGCAGCATGGGCAGAACGACGCAACCCATTACCTGAATTTTTCATAAGTGGTCTTGTCCTTGAAGATGTGGCTGCACTACTAGATGGTTAAGTGGTTTACCATCTACTCCAACCACAACTATATCTGGTATATCTTCTAATATAAGGACAAGATACTAAGATAAAATTGATGGATGGAGTTCTTCTATGTCTATGAATGTAAAATAGTCTATAAATCTTTGAAGGGGAATGTTGTAGAAGATGCATTCAGCCGGGGGTCTAGTTTAAAACTACTGGGTGAGGCGTTGGAGCAGCGAGCCACGTTGTAGATATCCTTCATGTATAGTGATGAAGCAGCTTACCATCAGTCTATGACTATCACTCCCCTAGTCTTAGATCTATTTAGGGAGGCACAGTTTGTGGATGTTTACTACAATTCCCAACATGATCAGATATCATTAGGATATGGTCATGATGTATTTTCTATTGGTGGGGAGTATGTAAAACTCTTCAAAGGACACACCATAGTACCAGTGATGTTACAAGAGGAGGTGTCGAGGGTGTTCCATAAATCCACTTTGGTGGTACATCTTATTGTGGAAAATATGTACCCAGACCTCCAACATAATTATAGGTGGATGGGGATGATGAATGTAGTGGAAGAGTTTGTTACATGGTGTCTCACTTGTCACCATGTAGAGGCTGAGCATCATGTATCAGAAGGCTTGACTTAGACACTTGATGTACTAGAGTGGAATAGGGACTGTATCTCTATAGACATCCTAACGAGGTTACCGCATACATATAAGGGCCACAATTCTCTCTGGGTGAACATTTCCAGACTCCCCAATCTTCCACACTTTTTACCCATCCAGGTGAAAGGATCGCTAAAGGGATTGGGATGCCACTACATCCAAGAGATTGTGTGGTGTCACAGGGTTCCTTCGATGATCATCTGAGATTGTGGTGCATGCTTTACTTACTGATTGTGGAAGGGGTTACAGGAAGCATTTGGGACATAGCTGCGCTTGAGCATAATTTTTCATCCCCATACTGATGGTCAGATGGAGCAGACTATATAGGCATTGGAGGATGTACATTGTGATTGTTCCCAACATTTTAGTTATACACGGTTGGGCCACTTTCCCCTAGTGGAGATTTCATGCAACAATAGTTATCACTCCAACACTGGAATGGAACCGTTTGTGGCCTTATACGGGAGGCCTTGTAAATCACCACTATGCTAGAAAAACCCATAGGAGTCAACACCCATGGGTCCGGAGTTGGTATGGGCTACCACCGAGATGGTGCAGATAATTGAGGAGCTGATGAGGATTGCATATGGTAGGGAAAAATTGTATGATGAGAGGAGATTGAGAGCACGAGAGTTTGAGGAGGGTGATCAAGTATTCATTTGGGTCTCACCACGATGAGGATTATAGAGATTTGGATAGAGTGGAAATCTATCTATGAGGTTCATCAAACCTTTTAAGATCCTAATAAAAGTTAGAGAAATAGATTGCTGCCTAGCTCTTCTACATCATATGCACCAGGTGTTCAATTTATTACACATGTCATAGTAGAGGAAGTATGTGCATGATCCATCACACATCATTGACTCGGGTAAGCTAGACATTGACGATGGGGCAACGTTTGATGATGTCTTGATGGATATAGATGATCAATTGGAGTGGGTCCTTAATGGATCTTTGATTACCCTTGTGTGCACTCGGTGGAAGCACTAGAACCTACAAGAGAGGACATGGTGTGGGAGACTCAGATTTGTGCTCATTACCTCAACTTGTTTCATTTTCCCTTGTTTTGGAATTGAGGGATATAATTACCTAAGGTGGGAAGAATGTAATGTATCTTAATTTCCATGTAATATTATTTAATCAAATGTAATTATTTCAAGACTTCGCACTTTGAAGGCATGTGATTTCAAGGCCCGGAGTCCCTGGAATATATTTTTATCCTTTTTGAAGGTATGTTAAGTAAACATTTGAGTGGGGAATTATAAATAATTTGCTGGTTCTTAGATCAATAATATGAGGACAGAATTGAAATTGGAATGCCAATATTAACCTTTAAAGGAATTAAATTTGACAGGTAATGGTCAGATGGAAAAGTTAATTTTTGGGACTTTTTTGAAGAATAATAAATTAACATTAAAAAAGTTATTTTATTTTTCTTCCACACCATTGGATAGCGGATGGTGACGTAATGGTGAAGTGATTAGGCAAAGATGAGGTGTAATTAAGGAAGCCCCTTAATGGCTTGTTGTGCAAGAGTAACGACACAATGTCACATCATAAGACAAACATTGGGTCATGTTTCTTTTCATTAAAAAAACATTGATGTAAAGGTAATTAAACTATGAGAATTCTCTGATGAACCTCCAAAGAACTTCCTCCCCAACAATGAATGAGAAACACCGATGAACTGGGCCCAGACGCAACCGGCCCCTGTTTATATAAATGCATATATCTCTCAAACCGTGTGCCTGTTTGACATGTCATAAGTGGCATTGGGAACCATGCCATGGGGAGGTCCATCTGAGATACTCTACCGATGTTTTCGAAAAAAAAATTTTATGCCCAGATTTGATCATTCTCGAATACAAATAGGCCCTTTTTTCAAATATTCCCATATTTTACAGACTGGGTGTCCATTCGAAACGTCTTCTGTTGTATTGGGACCCTTACAATGAAACGGTCCATTGGGGTTACTAGTTTTGAGACTTAGTGGAGGTTGAGGTACAACCTATGTCTTGAGGAGAAAATCCTCTGAGAATCATGTGTGCTATGTGTGAGAATCTATTGTCAAGATGGGTTGTGATGAATGAATAATGATCATGTGTGGGTCAGCACCTAGCGATTCTATGTGGGTCAGCACCTAGAAATCATGTGTGGGTCAAAACCTAGCAAGCCTATGTGGGTCATCACATAGTGACCCATTGCGGATCAATATTATATCCTTCCAATAGAATACGATGATCTAGATTTCTGACAAATCATCTTTAACTCTACACTTAATGTTATACCTGATGTGAGATGCGTCATTACATTGTTATATGTGTTTGAAATATTTCTCTGTGGTATTACATCTGTGGTATTTTATTTGGACTATTTTCCTTCATCAATTTCTAAGAGACCTTCCAGGGTCTTTGAGAACCTATTCAATATTGTTATACTCACACATCCATAGGCTTCACCCACACCTATTTTTTCAAGTGAATTGAAAAGACATCTTTGAATAGGACATTAGGGAGCCAGGACTACACAATGCTCGGAGGTGGATCGATAGATATAGTGTGCTGCAGTTACATCTGATGGAGAGCTATACATAACCTTCGAGTAGGATTCTTGGGGTATGACCTCTAGTTTATGTACTTCTTTTGTTTTACTTTTCTTTCATTTGGGCTTCCATTCTGCCCCCCTTACATTATGTTTATACACTTTACCCTCAGTGGGGGTACTTTGTGGTGGTTGTATTACTATTCATTTATTCATTGTTAGCTTTGTGCAGTTTTACCTGTCTTTGTGTGTACAAGTTTAAATGAAATGTCTTCCCTATGGGGATATGACTTTTTGATGCTATCCACCAGCCCTAGTCCCTTGGAAGGTAGGCTTGGGGTAGTCACGGTATGGACCCTGGGGAAAGGGTCATGACACAAAACCCCTTTGATCCCCCCGAAATATATCTTGATTATTATATATAATAAATATACTTAAAATAATGTTTTATACACCGGAAAATGAGAATTTATAGTCCTAATAAATGTTGGGATCTTATATTGGTCATGCTTCCGAATATAATATTTTGTATTTACCGTATGACTCCAAATTTCAATTATTTTTATAATATTTACAATTCTTAAAAAAATTAAACAAATATAACGTGCTAACTAATTTTAATTTTCTCATTGAAAATAAATGATCCATTTTATCAAATTCATATAAAATATATTTTAAATTTATTTTTTCAATAAATAATTTTGAATACATTTTTTTTATATATGTTATACAAAACAACGATATTATGATTCCAACTGAAAAATTATATTTATATTTAATAATATATCCTTATATTATGTAAATTTTATGATAATAATCTTTAAAATATGTGATATTATTTTTATAATGAAAATTTATTTTTTTATAAAATAATATTTGAATGTAATATATTTCTCCTGAAGAACTAAATGGTTCTTTTATAAGACAAAATATAAATAATTGTTGTTTTTTTATTATAAATTTATAATAACTAATTTAATAATTATCATAATTATTCATCTCAAATAAAATTATCTTTTAATGTATAATATAATATAATATAATCAAATATGTAAGAATATGTTTTTATATAAAACAAAAGAAATAATATGTGATAATATAATGTTTATAGTGACTTATTAATTTTTTTCAAGGGACACATGTGGCAATTAATATTACAATACAAAAAATTTTATGACTAAAATTAGAATTCTATAAATAAATAACTATTTCATTTTCTATATGAACATTAAACAATAAATATTAGAGTTTTAGTCTCATGAAACGATGAATTTGGTTAATGATATATTACTCAACCATTTTTGGAATATATTATTATTATGATATATATGTATAGTATACAATTATGGCATATTGATAAATAAATATAATTTTTTTATTTCATATATATATATATACTAATATAAATATATATAAATATAATAATTATATGAATATATGAAATAAAATCAATAGTGAAATATAAAATATGGGATTAAAGATGAATAATATTTTCATAGAATTAATGGAATTTTATAAAATCATGTAATTATTTATAAAAAAATATATCATTTATAATGATGTATAAAAATAAATTCCAATTTGTTTAACATAAAGTGTAAATAATGACAGTTAATAAAGAAAAAATTGTTCCAATGAAAACTAATTAACCCAAATACCCTCATATTAAAAATATAAAATAATGTTTCCCTAGAAAATTTATATACATTACTTATTGTTCTATTTTTCGGTGTACTATTACCTCTTATAGGAATGAAGTTTATTTGAGAATGTATGTAAGGATAACTTATTTATATAATTTTCATCATTTTTATTTTATGATATTATTAATATAGTGAAATTATATTTTTGTTTCAAATTCATTGCAATTATTTTTTAGGAGTATTATATTTATATCCCTCAGTCATAAAATATTCCATTGTTTATATCATATTTTATTAATATTTAAATATTGTTATACTATATTATATATTATTATTTTTCTTTATTAATATATATGAATATATTTTTATCTTATCATAGTGATAAAATTATTGAGGACATTTATCACTATGATGGTTTCTAGTTAGTGAAATGTTTTATTGAAATATATAAAATATAAATATATGAGAAATATATATTTAGATATATGAGAAATTGGGTGATACATATTTTTTTAGAAATTTTATTAAATTATAGAATTATGATTCGTCGGTGGATGTAGTTTCCTATAATAGAGGACAAGGTAATGCCACCAACATTCCTTGGTTTTTTCATAATTTCATTGTGTATTATCATAAATAACATATTTTATTATTTGTATACAATTTTTTTTATTCATTGATCGCAGAATAATTATACGGTTTCTTCATGAAAATCACATGCGTTTTAAACTAGGTGGGTGAATTCTATAGTAACTACCAATTTATTAAATTATAATGCTTACTTGATATTTGGGAAACTATTGTTGGGAATTAAATAAATTAGTATATAGTATAAAAAATAATCATTAAATATTGATATTCTATTTAGGATGGGGTGATCTCATTTCCAATGGAATACTGGACCAAGGGGGTTTCATAATTGGTTTGAATAAATATCCAAGAAAAAATTGTTTACTAATTCATAATTTATCCTTGAATTAAATATATATATATATGAAATTTGATGGATTCTTATATATTTATTCATTGGGAGTTAGATAGCCAGTAATATAATTTCTATTCCTAATCATGAGTATCATTAAGTCATTTTTATACATGATATTAAAAAACAATGGTTTTCTTTCATACAAAAAAGTGATCTCAATAGGGAATTTATAAAAATACAATGGGTATAATTTTTTTCTACAAGCGATTTCATGTGATAAATGATGTTTGGTCCCATGATAGAAATGTGAAGGTATTTATTTAAAGGAATATGACCATTATAGTTGATAAGTAATCAATACTTAGTTTTTATAAGGGATAAAATATTGTGTTTATGTGTTTTGGTTGGTGGGGTCATGGTATACCAATGAGGATTTTTTTTTGCGTATATTATTGAATTGAGAAGGTGGGGTCATGTGATAACACCTATTTAGACTATTGGATGTCAATAATAGGGGTTGTATAAAATAGTGTGGTTCTAAAAATATTAATCATTGCAAATTTACATAGAACATCGAGTGATACAATCAGTATAATACATTAGGGACGATATTTATTTTATAAAACAATACATTTATTTATAAATATTACTTAAAATTTTAAAAAAGGACAATTCACATAAAATATGAAACTCAAATGAAAAACACATAATTTAATTAAGGTAGAATATTATAGAACAATGTTAAATGATCATTATTATAATAATATAGATATAGTGATCAATATTATGAAATTAAAAATACTAATATAAATAAAAGTAAACAACAAATCAACATTAATTAAATATTCATAGTCACACTCACCAATCCAAATCATAACACAGAGCATAACTATAAGAGGAATGGAAAATTTTAGAATCATTTTCAAAATCTTTGGAAATAAGAGAATTTATATGAGCAATGGTTTTTAGAGAGGTATTTATTTTTATATATATGAATGTAAAAATGTAATAAGACCATTATATGGTTGTTTTTTTATAAACATGAATGTTGGGAATATATATATAGACAACGAGTATATTGAAATTTTTTAAATATAAATCTAACCCATTTGTGAAAATTACTAGTATAATTAAAAATATATATTAAATTTTTTTAATATATATTTAAATTAAAAAAATTAAACTAGAAATGATCATTAAAATAATAATAATACATTAAAAAACAAATTTTATGAATTTATTAGAAATATTTAGAAATGTATTTATAATGTTTAATTTAATATTTATATTATAATATATAAATAATAATTTTTTTAAAATTTTATTTTTTTCATTAAATTAGGATATCATATCAAGGTAATACGATAAATTTTATTATTTATAGAAATAAAAATTAATGAGTTTCAATAGTGTATTATGTTAGTAAATGTTGAAAAAATAATATTCTATATATAAAAAATGATATATATAAATAAATTTCTAATTAAATTTTTTAAATTTATAAAATATTCTAAAACATTTTTTTTAACTTATGAGATACTTTATAACTCAAAAATAACATCCCTAAATATTAATGAACGATTATTTTAAAATTTTTATCCAAAACCAATTAAAAAAAATACAAATCCTCTACCCATTAAAACCCACAAATATAAATCAATTATCATTATTATCTTCAAAAAGTCATCCTCTAATATGTTCTCCAATTATTAACATCATCTAGAAAAAATAAATTGGCATCAAGAATTCATGGTGAAGCATGTTATTTTATGAAGAGGACGTTTTTAGACCAATAAGTAATAATTTATTCTTAATATTTTTCATCTAACCTCTCATATAAAATCATAAAACTAATTTATTATCTGCATAATTATTATACTAAAAAATATATTAAAAATGAAACAGTGGATGATAAACTTACTATTAATTAATTTATGTGACAAAAACCATCCTTATGTTGGTCTGTTAATACAAGAAATTCAGGTAAATGAATCCACATAATGATAAATAAATTATTTTCTCGATATATTTAATAACCTAAAAATTTGGGGTCTGCTATTTATCAATTGGAATGTGAATTAGATGAATATTGGAAAATCATCACGGATAAATTCCAAAAGGTAAAATTGTATAATAGGGTATCCTATGTGGTAGGAAAATATTTTTCATGAAATATTTTTCTCAAAAAAATTTATTATAATTATGACATAATTCTCTCGGTTCTTGTAAATTGGAAAAATATCTATTGGACAATATTAAAATAAAATTATAAGAAATTTAATATACATTATTGTGGTTATAATTTAACATCAATGACATTTCAATTAATTATTTAGTTACTTAATGTAACACCATAACTTCAATGATAGTATCCTTTTCATTATAGAGAAACCATATCACAATTTACATATCATTATACAATAACAAGTTTATAAATAAACTATCATATTTATTAATTTAATTATTTTTATTTTAGGAAATACATTTAATTGTTTAAATCATAATATCAACTTTAACATAGGATCAATTTGTGTTAGTTTTTTAAATAAATTATTATAATGTGAATACTGAAAAATATTTGGTTTTTGGTAAAATGTTCATTTTTTCAATAAATAAATTAATTTAAAAGTCACATTTTGTTTTTAATTTGATCATAATATATAATATATATCCTTTAATAAGGAATAATATAATTAATTAAATTATAATAAATATTATACATTATTTTTTATATGTTCATTTTTCGGTTTATAATCACATTTTTCTAAAAATCGTTTTTCATCATCTTTCACAGGATTGTTTTTCAATTTAAATTTTCCACATATGTAAATTTAATTTCATAAAATTTAATCCATAAATGATATCATAATTTAAATATTAATTCACACTTCAACTTTCATTTAGTAAAATTAAATAATAACCAAGGAAAAAATTTAAATGCATGCTAAAATATATATTAGATTAATAGGGGTGAAACTAAATATATATGCATTAAAATTACAATAAAAATAATATTAAATCATAGTATATATATTACTTATTCCTACATCATAAAACATTAAACTTTGGTGCCACATGTAATGAGTAAGACATTAATATATTTTAATCCTTGGAAAATAATCAAATTGTGTCCTCTACCTCCATTATATTATGACACAACCAGTCCTCCCTTCATCTCATATCATGAGACTTATATAATGGAAAATACGAACTATAATACAATCCGAAAATTCCTCCCAATTTTATATCGGTTCAACATTGATAAATATACCAACCTTCTAAGGCTTAAGGTGTAAGCCTAATGACATTTTCCAAGTAAGATGTTGCATATTTAACAGAGTGTTTTCGTTTAATTTCATTTTATTCAAAGTTAAATTGAATTATAAAATTTTGACAATATAAAATCAGGATATACCAGATATTTTGTTTTTATTATGTTGATTTCCAAATATTTTATTCATCTCCTTCTCTATCAAAATATATATGAAAGAATCATTTGTGCGCATGTTTGGACCATCGCTTCAGTAGGTGAAATATATTTTTTTTGATAACCACAATCTAATGTTGTTACATTGATTAATATAATATTTATATCATGTATATATGAAATAATTATGATTTTAGATATATAATATATCATTTACCTTCTTACCCTTCTACCTTTTAAAAAATTAAAACATCGCTTGTTCGTACATGTGGACTACCACTTCTATGAAGTGATGATTTTTATTTTTCTTATATTAAATTAAATTATTATTATAAATATGTATATAATGAATATATTTTATATTTATATAATTTTAAATTTTATGTAGATGATGTGACCATTAAAAATATCTTTTAACTTTAGACAATATAATGAAGTAATTTTTTGGATGCTGTCTGGTCAACCATGAAGTGAATAAAGAATACAATAAATATTTGATGAATGGATTTAAAATGAATAGAAAAGAACCATAAATAATGTAATATAGATAGAAATGTTTTCAAAAAAATTGTTTATAATATTTTAAATCATTATACTATAGGAACATAAACACATGAGTAAGCAGAGACCCATGGTTTGGTAATTATGTAGAAAACTCAATTTTTTAAAGATTAATTATATTTATATTTCATTTTATAAAATTATATAATCTACATATTTTAAATTCAATATATAATATTAAAATGTAGTTATTTATTGGTTTTACATGATTATATTACATTTTATCCTTTATTTTAATGATAATCAACAATTAAGTTACAAGTAAGGGACTTTCATTTGAAAATATTGTTTTGATGCTTTCTTTCGAACAATTCATCTACCATGGACAAATTTTTATTGAGATGTTTTGATGAATGTATTTTCCATTATAAAATTATTTATTTTTGTCATTTTCCCTTGTTTTTGTATGTATAAAAAATATTAAATTTAATATATTTATATCGTTTGGAAAGAGGTACTTTTTTCCAAAGGTGTGAACATAATCTATGTTTTTACAAACAAAACACAAAAATATTTTACAACTGTTATGAAAAAAATTTTATTTTTGGAATAAATTATATATTGCAGATTTATTTTCTATTGAATTTTTTAAAAATTATTATTTAATTTTTATTTAAAACTATATGAAATAAAAATTGTGTTAATTTCTAAAAGGAAGGAAATGAATTTTGGATGGCGATTTATAAATATTTTAAAAAATTATGTTACATGTAAGTTATATATAATTTATTATAGGTATTTTATTTTATACAAAATTTATTTTACTAAAATCATCATTTTTGTGGATTCAATGGCCTTTTTAACCCATTAATGACAATTTATTATGGAATACATTGGGATCTTTCACTTTATTTTTATTATGTTCACCATCACAATTTTTTAATCATTATATATTAATTTGTCCTTCATGTCCATATTTTCAATATCATGGATGAAATTAAATAGAATATCAATTAAATTAAGGATATATCAACCATATTCCTCTCAGATAAATTATCTTTGTTGATTGAATCTATTCTGGACTTTTATCTCAATTACTAGGGAAATATTGATGTTATGTTTTCTTATTTAAATTTGAATAATTGTGAGATTATAATGAATTTTGAGAATGCATTTTATTTATCCATTAATATAAATTACATTAATAATATATCAACAATATTCTTCATGGATATACAATCATAGTTGATGGAATCATATTAAGAATTTTATCTCAATTACTATGGAAACATTGATGTTATGCATTATATATTAAATTTATATGTTTATATTATCCATGGATGTACATTTAACTCTTGTAGTTTGTTGAATTTCATGCGTTTTAATTATCCTCTATTCGGTATTGACTATTTATTATATAATCATGGTTTCTTATTTTATTCATAACCTTTACTGAGAATATGATCTCACCAATTATGTGTTTTTCTATCCCTATGATTTGAATAAGGATATTATAAATGAATTAAATATTTTATTAATTCTTTTTACATTATATGTTTCATATATTTCTATGTTAATATTGGAATCATGAATGTATTAATTTTTAAAATACTACTAAACTAATCGATTTTACATTGTGATGTTTGTACCATGGTAATAAAGTAAAGACCATATATGGGTTACTATACTTGGGTTGTTATAGTCTTTATCATAGGATGTATAGTAGGAACTATAAGTACTAGATTTTAAATCCACTAATCTTTGTTAAAAAGTATTATAATCTATTAGGATATTTTATAATTGTAACCATTAAATGTACTTTTATTTTATGGGTCAATATTCATAACGAATTAAGTGATAATAAAGTGTGTTCCATTTTTTAGAGATGAAATATAATGGAATATTGGAAATTTTAACCCTTAACCAATTTAGGTATTTCCCAAATAACATATTCAATATTGTTTATGTTGAAACATAGTAGAATATGGTTGTATTAGGCTATCTCACATAGGTTATGTGAAATTATATTTCCCATATGGAGTATATAATTTTTTCATAAAATGATTAACCAGTTTTTGGATAGATTCATGTGATAAAATCATCCATAATTTAATTGAAATATCAATCCATTGGATGCTGAAAAATGATTAGGACCTTCAAAATGATATATCTTGCCTAGTGAAGTAAAGAAAGGGAGATGGTTTTTTTCATGTCTATTACGACATTAAAAGATATTCTAATGAATGTAATTCACTGATCCATATGAGAAAATAGATTTAGGAAATATAAAATGGTTAAAGAAAAACTTATAGTGTAAAATTACTCATGAAATAGATTCATTAAAACCAGTGTTCATAAATGGAGCGGTTATTCAACCCTTTGATTCAAATGTAAGAAGAATGTTTTGTAGAGTATGATTCAAACATTACATTATTATCAGTTTTTTATGAAAAGTACAAACCTTATTTTTTATGAAATATTTACTATTTATATTATGTTCTTATGATGAATTTCTGAAGGTCCCTAGTTTCCCAAACATTTTCATCATATGATAATACTATATAGATTTCATTACTAGAAAAAAAATTCAATGTCATATATCTTCAATGATAATCATGACTTGAGTTGGTCAGCTAAGAACAAATAAAAATAATCATTCAAAGAAGAATAAATGGAAGATATGATTTCTAACATGTAACAATTATGGTTTGAAGAAACAACGTACATGTTAAATTGAACCAAGAATATATTTAAAATTTTGATAAATGGTTCATAAGTATATTAAATTCGAGGAAATAAATAAATAGTTTTTTTCTACTGCATAAACCATAAATAAATGGGGAATTATTCAAACCAATTTCTCAAGCATTAAGGGATCCTCCCACAGACGGGACCAAGGAGAGAATGGAAAGCTTATGCGATGACTACACCAGAGGCTGAAGTTCCACAAGATTTATAAGAAGGTTTATTGATCAAAAAAATATTTATCTAATGAATTATTTTATTTTTGATATTTTTTTTCTTTTCTATCTCATATGTTTTCTATGAAAATTAGTTACATATTTATCATCGTAAGAAATGTTTTTTCCATCTATACTCTATTTGAAAATATTATTGTAAAATGGATGTTTCTGTCAATTACCAGTGTGGAAAATATAAACACACATTTTGAAAACATGATTATAATGCCTATGGTTATCTTTGACGTAGTAATTTCTATGGATTTTAATTGTAATAATAATGAAACTTTCTATAAGAAAGATAAAGCAATTTCCATTCATGATACTTATTTGGAATACCTTATCTTCATAGGGATATTACATAATGTGAATCATGTATAGATCCACCTTCATTATCTCTAATTAGTGAAAATATTTTATATGAAGAGATGGTTCATCCTAGGAATCATAAACTTATTATCGAAATATAATACGAATCTATTATGAATAAAAATATTTATTTTTTTTATTGGATAACTATATAGACTTAAACAAGATTGTGATGTTGAGTTGTTTATTGATCAAATCCCTAATAAAAATCATATATCGAATCCTCCATATAGGATGGACATAGTAGAATTTGGGGAACTGTAGAAACAACTACAATTATTTCTTTATAAGAGAATTATATTCCCTAGTGTTTCACTATAGTAAGGGTCAGTTATTTTGGTAAAAAATATTATTATATGAGGTTTTAAATAGATTAAAGGGACAAAATCATTAATATAAATAACAACTATATTTTTCCTCCTTTTTGTGACATTTTTAATCTTCCATATGGATATTATTACTTTTCCATGACTGATCATTTTTTGGGTATAAAAAAATCTTATTAAAAAAGGAGGATATTCTAATGATGAAAATTTGAATGAGGTATGAACATTAGGAATTTATAGTTACTCCCTTTTTATAGAGTATTATTCTATCTGGTTTTATAGATCTAATGAAAATGTATTAATGTATTATCATGACAATTCCATTGAGGAATTTATTAGGGACATCTTCATATACAATAAATTCAATAATCATCATAATATTCATTTGAAAATCATTCTAATGACTCATAGAGAAAGGGAGTTCTATGGAAAATTTATATATAGTGAAATATGTATTATGTATTTATCTTTTGATGGACATGTTATCTTTAAGGATGTAATATTATTTGATCCTTATAAGTGAAAGTTAATGTTATAATATAGATCAATATTGTCTATAACTGAGGTACCGAGTTTCCCAAGATTACCATGACACATTCAATGATTTATTAAAAACCAATCTCAATTAACAAAATTAATAAAAAAGATTAAATATAAAGGGTTTATGTTTATATAGTACAAAAAATTTAATGTGTGACTTTAGGAGTTAAATAGTATACTAGTCAGTGCATCGATATTTTCTATAACAACTGGAATGGATGGATTTGTGATATCTATTTACGTATAAAACAAATAGATTTTTTGTTTCATTATATAAAACAATAGTGTAATTTTTTTTCAATCGTGTATGTTAAGGATCCATGAATAAAATTATCTAACTCATGAAATTGAGTGGGTAGTCATAGCCTATTCATTGGAGATATAGAGAAAATAACATTATTCTCAAAATGTGAAATATATACTGATAAATTTGTTTTAATATATTTCCATATAAAAAGTGCCCAATATGAGGTAGAGATGATGGATAAATTTTTTCATCAAATATGATTTCTCAACACGATACAATCCAATATAGGAACATAAAATTGTTAATATTGAGTAAAAATGATAAAATAATTTTTAAAAAAATATCTTTTAAATAAGAATAACCATTAATTATTGGATGATTATAGACATCATATATGAATATAGTATAATGCAATTTGGAATGTGTTTCTATGTTCCATCCATTCTTGATCTGAAATGAGATTTATTATACGAATCACATAGCTAAAAATTTTCTATAGACCAATTAGTAAAAAATATTATCGTGGTATTAAGAAACATTTTTAGTGGGAAAATATGATATGAGAAATTATTGATTATGCAAAGATATTCAGGGGTTTTTAATAGATAAATTCTATGATAAAAAAACCTAAAGGTGTCATCAAATATATACCAATTCCTAAGTAGAAGTGGGAATATATTAATGTTCAACTATAACTTGATTTCCTAATACTCTAATAAAAAATGATCTCATATGGATTATTATTGATTGGCATACCATGTCAACAGATCTCTTTACAATAAAGGAACATATACCACAAGACTGCCTCAGAAATCTCTAGATTGTTGATTTTTGAGACATCATGGTGAACCTATTTTGATTCCATCTGATCATCACTCCCAGTTTACAAAAATAATTACGAGACAGTCCTTAGATGGCTATCGACACTAGGCTACATTTGAGCACTTCTTATCATCTTCAGGTAGATGGATAGTTTTAAATGATTATTCCTACGTTATAAGATATATTTAGATCACACATATTTGACCTTAATGGTGCACGTGAAAATTATTTACCACTAGGGAATTTTCTTATAGTAGTAGAGTCAATTTTATAAGTAAATTGGAACAGTATAAAGCATTAAATGGGAACTGATTTTATACACCAACATATTGGGATGTTTTTAGTTAATGGATTATTTTTGTTCCTTATCCTATTGATGAAACAATAGATAAAGTAAAAAACTATTGTGGGTCATATCATTTTACCTTAAAGGAAGAGAAAAAATTATGTTGATATCCGAATGATCGATTTTCAATTTCATGTGGAAGATCATGATTTCTTGATGGTATATCTTTGGATGGGATATTATGATTTTACAAGAATATGAAACTATATCCTAGGTACATAGGTAATTTTGAAATTCTAAAAATAATTGTATTAGTAGCTTCAAATTTGGAAAATCAACCATGATTCTCTAATGTTCATGATGTATTCAGTATCTCTTTTTTAAGAAGTAAATACCAAATCTAAAATAATGGATCAACAATAAGGAAATACAATCCAAACCTGATTTATCTTACTGTGAAGTACCTATCCCGATATTATATAGTAGATAACAAGTGTTGTGGTATTAGATGACTCGACGTATAATGGTACTTTTGAAAAATAATAATATAATAGGGGATACATTAAATACTAAAGAATATATGATGACGAACTACTCAAATAAATTCATGAGATAAATTCATGAAATATCAAGGCCGAAAATCTAATATAGGGATGAATGTAGCAACTATTATTTAATTATAGTATGATTTTCTTTATAGCGAATCAATAACACAATGTGGAAACCATTACTGAAAAATATCCCTAAAATAAAAATTATATATATTTTATTTTATTTGAGGAAATGAATATCATTTTAGAATTTAAAATGTTTATATTATCATATGGTGAATTATTTTCTCTTAAATAAATTTTTATGTTAATAGTTAAAATTAATGATTTTTTATAAAACTGCAATTTTTCATTAAATAAATTAATTGAAAAGTCACATTATTTTTAAATTTTCATTATAAAGTTAAAAAATTACCATTTAATTATATACAATATAATTAATTAAAAAATAATTATCATTATAATTGATTTTGTAATGTTTTCATTTTTTTCAAATGATTATTTCTAAAAACTAGTTTCTATTGAATTTGTCTAGATTTTAATTTAATTACAATCTTCCACTTAAAGATATTTAATTAAATAAATATAAATCCGTAACTGTAATAATCATTTCATAATTCAGTTATGATTCAACATTCATTTATTTTTATTTTTAATTGAAATCATGGGAAAAAATAATATTACAGTAAAGGTTATACTTTAATGGGAGGGATTTAACATAAAAAAATATAACTGTTAAAATTACATAATTTTTTTGAAATACTATGGTATCTCAATATTTTAATTAAATATATCTCTAAATTCAAAAATATAATTACTCCAACTCCAGTAACAAAGAGATAGTGTGTATTTTTTTTTTACATTGGTATAGATACAAAGGGTTGAATCCGAAAAGGCCGATTAGTTTATTAGTTTTGGAATAATATATATATATGATACCCATTTTACATTGTGAATATGAAAATAAAATATATCATATAAAAAATAAAATAAAATAGATCCTTAAAAAGTAACCCCAATAATACATTTTCATATCTTGGGGAAATGAAACAAAATAACATTGAGCTCAAATGATTAGTATGGGTTGAGAATAGTGGAAGTTGTCCTGAATCAATATGAATAAATAACATGGAAAGGTAAATAACATATCACAATTTTCATTTAAATAAAAGTAGTATCATGATACGATTAGGAGTAATCAATATGGTAAGGTAAATAATTGAACACACATTCCATTTAATCTATAATATATGACTGAAATGCATCTAGAGATAATATAATAGTGAGAATATAATATATAATAATAGTAAATGTATTATAAATTAATATAATTATTAAATATTTTACATAATTATCTCATAAATAATGATACCTCTACCTCTAAGCTCCTTCCTCAAGATAGTATAAAACTACTCAGTAAAACTTATCTGATTTGTAAACTGATTTTTATCCTTATAGTTATCGATGCATCGAGGGGGTATCTATAATTGGGCCTCAAAAGTATCTTAATTTTTAAATAATTAATAATATAGACAATATTTTATTTAATTCTTGAATTATATGTTTTTCATCAAATATCAATATTGAGTAAAGTATACATATTTATAAATATTTCACAAATTAGTCATATAAATTTCAATGTAAATAATATATTTATAAATAGTATATAGTTTAGGAAATAACCATATCCATCATAAAAAATAAGTATGTTTAATATAAATTTAATTTCAAAATGAAAAATTCTCACAATAAAGTTATTTTTCTTGATAATGTTAAAAATCACAAAATAAGGTGACATTATACTATGAATTTTACCACATGTAATATTTCAATTAAAACACATTGGATAAAATAAACCAAATTAAAACATAAAATTCAATGAATTTTTAAATTACAGTGAAATTAGATAAAAAAATGGTATCATATAAACTACATAAATAAAATTAGGTTTATAACATTACAATATTCCTCAAAGAAGGGAAATTGGGATGAAGTCCCTTACCCTTTGGTATTATTCATGCCCAATTTACAAGGAAGAAAAAATTCATATTAAAAAATTAAAATCCAAAAATTATAAATTTTTTATGATATAATATGTTTAATTTACATAGAAAACACTATATAAAATAAATTGGTACATAACATACCAATGTTCCTCAAAGAAGTGAAATTGAGACAAAATCCCTTAATTCACACTTCCTTTGGATCAAAAACACCTAATTCTCATGTATATTTTTTCTCAACCTTTTATTAACATATTATAAAACCATATTTATAATTATAATATCAAATATGATCCTTTTAGGATATCTAATCACCAATTAATTAATAATCATTAATTATTTTTAATATTTTGGTTACTGATTTCCTTGATTTCTCATTAATTTTTTATCTTTTAAATTATGGTTCTTATGAATATTATATAATATCATAATCTTAAAAATAATTTTCATGAAATAATTATAATATTTATACATTAATTATACTTTTATTTACAGTCATGAAATATTGTTTTGAGTAATGATGTATGTTACGATCATGGATGCGTTAGGTTGTACGTACACATGAGTAGAGAATTTTAATTTTTCAAAAACCATTATAAAAAGGTATTGATTATTCTTTTATCTTGATATAATGATCATAATATCATATTATTTATTTAAATATATTTATTCATTTCATATATTTGGTGTGGTGATGAAAATAGTGTCGCATCGCTTTTTCAAGGTTGTACTCCACACATACATGAACGATGTTTTCATCATTATGTCAGTAATAATGTAAGAAATAATGAATGTATTATCATTTTAGAATGATAAATACGTCATTAATATAATAATTATCTCACATATATCACATATATTAATTTTCATTGTCCTTATAACATTCCATGTATAGAGTTATTGAAAGGTAAATAACGTCACGTCGCGAGGTGGTAGTCCGTCGTACACATGAGGAATGTTATCATATCACATACATAATGAAAAGTAAAAAATGTATATTTTATATAATCACTCAAAATTTTATAAAAAATTTATAAATAAAATATATATACTTTTTTATTTATCATCATATCCAACCATGATATGTGGAAATAGAAATAAAAATTACATTAATTCATGAGACGGTAGTTTTTTATACACATGAATGATAATTTCATAAATCATTTAATGGAAGTGGACATTTTTTAGATCATTCCATTAACATAAAAATGTCTCATTATATGGATGATACTAATTTTGTTATATCATAATGGATTAATAATAATTTATGGTTTTGATGATGAAATGAAATAAAAATTCTTGTTGAATAATGTTACAACTTCATCAGGTATCCTCCGTAGGATAGAGCCATAAGATATTCTAGAATGGATTTCTTACCAAAATAATGATTCTTTGAATATAGAATGTAATTTTATATGTAATTTTTTTGTTATTGTCTTAAAATAGGGTTTTAGGTTGTGATGAAGAGAGGAGATTGGGAGGCCTTTTATAAGTGTGGTGAGTAGCACAATTGTTATTTTTGAAATGAAAAAGGTGTACCCTTGTTTTTCATTTTCCAAAAGGGAAAAAATTGATTATAATAGAGACACAAACATTATATGGTCAAAATAGGGATATAAAATATATTTTATACATGTTTTGAGACCATTTTCACCATTATATTTTTAGTTGAGCCCAAAATAAAATCATTTTTACAATAACCACAATACTTAATTTTTTTTTATTATTTTCACTTTTCAAATTGGAAAAAAAATTAAATTTAAATTATTAGATAATATTTAATATTTTTATTCCTAATATTGGATAAATTTTTCCAAATTCAATTCATATTATAGGATAATGTTTAACGTAAAATTAATATCACATACACAGTGAGAAAGTGGGTTTATACAGAGAAAGTGTTTAAATGTTTTAAATGTTTTTATATAAAATTTCATTATAAAAATAAATTCAATGGCCTAAATTTTATAAAATTATATATTATTGAATTAATTTAACATTAAATTCCAATTAAAATTATAATTTATCTATATAAATAATTTAAAATAAAATTATGTTTCAATTAAAACTCATTATTTTTTAATATTCATCGAGAAATTTATCATTTGAGAAAAATCCCAAACAATAACACTCTGAAAATTTTGATATGATTATTTCAAAATTTATGTTAATTTTATGAGATAAATTTTATAAAATTGGAATAAAATTAAATAATGTGTGTGAAACGCGAGAAAACCGCCTTTTAGGAAAAAATAAAATTTTTCAGAAAAAAATAATTATTATTTTTAGATATTATTATTTTTATTTATAATCATTAGATAAAAAATTAAAAATTTTAAACTATAATATTTTTCTAATTTAATTATTTCAATTCATAACTAATTACTTAATATCTAGTTTATAATGGCCATAGTTTAATAATATTTTAATAGAGTATTTAATTTCGTTTAAACTCAATGTTGCATACATTGAAATATATCAATGAAATTAAATTTATTCTAATGGATGTATTTTGTAAACCCTTGGGGTGTTACATTATTCTTTTATCAGAAACATTTTTACTCAAAATTACATGTGTATTACCTTCTAAATAGATTAGGGTTGTTATTCTTTATAACATTCTTTGGTTCCCACTTTGCTATCTTTATTTTGTGACTTATCCAAAGTACCTTTACTAGTTGAGTCATCTGATTCCTCAATAAATTCTTTCTAGTTTCAAAATTATACATGGGTTCCTTATAATATGGTATATTAGGTTTAAATTATATTTCATCATAGGAGTGTACATGCATGTTTTTTTTCATGTACTTCCTTAACAATGGTCTATGGAACACATCATGTACATTTGATATATTTTGAGACATTTCCAAATGACAAGAAACAAGTCCAATTGTTTCAAGAATATAAAAGGTTTTGATGTACCCGGGTATTAGTTTCCCTTTATTACTAAACCTTATCACACTCTGCAATAGGCCTACTTTCTAGAAAACATGGTATCCCAATTGGAATTCAAAATCATTTCTATGATTATCGGTATGACACCTTTTCCTACTTTGATTAAATTTAATGTGAACCTCAATAGCCTTTACCATTTTTATTGTACCTTAATCATGTTCATTTCCTATAGGTTTCCCTACACCAACTCAATCTCAACATGTTTGAGTATGGTATCTCTTTCTATATAATGCTTTATATCAATCCATTTTAATATATGAATAAAAATTATTGTTATAGTAAAACACTACCAAAGGTGAATACAGATCCCAAATACCCTGAATGTCACTTTAGTATAAACACAATATTTCATCCAATGTCTAAATAGTTATCTTGGTTTTTACATCATTTTGCAGATTGTAGAATGTTCTCAAAAGAACCTCTCTATAAAAATCCTTCTAATGACTTTTCCATAATTTCAATGTCAAATAGGCATCATGATCAGACACTATTTAAATAGTTGTGCCATGAATTCTTAAAACAATATTGATATATATCCTTAAAATACAATGAAGAGGTAAATTATAATAATGGTTCTCTTTATTTCATTATTAATAATTATTTAATATATAAAATTACACTTAATAGAACTCAAAATATCAATAGGTCTACTATATATTGGGAAATAATGTACATTACATAATAACTTGAAACATCAAAAATAACATATTTGTTGAAAACATCTTTAACATAACCAAAAAAATCATTCTTACATAACACTGCATGTGATAACTAGATGAAATAAATAAGAAAGGAGTGAGTTATAAAACCCAATACTATAACAACATGGAATAAAATGAGGATAATAAAACATTTTAGACAAATAATATCAATAAGGTGTAAAGGAACATAAATAATAAGGTATGATATGACATTATAATCATAACATGGAGAATTTGTAAACAACATAAAAAAGTGAATCATAAATAGAACAAGGCTAAATATATAAAGATCCGATGGTGGAAAAATTCCAATAATGGAATTAGGTAAATCCATAGTCCCAACATCATGTATCATGATACTAACCATTACCCAATTCATTGGAGCACTATCAGTGCAGACCATTTATAATCATTTCATTCTCAAGTTTAAGGGTTCCACATAGATCATACAACATGGTTTCATTAAACATCATATTTTATTTACTGATATAAGAATTTGTAATACATACATGTAATTCCCCAATAAAAAAGTATATATGTATAAAGTGAATACCCTTGATAGTGATGTCATGAACCAAACCGAGTCGACCCTGAACCGGTCACCGGAGCCGGCCTGCGACATGGCCCGGGGAGTTCCCAATCCCCACGGGCTAGAAACTAGTGTCGGACATAAAAAATAACCAGGTGGCAACGATTTGTCCCAAGAGAAAATAAACTAAGAAGCGGAAATAAATAGAACAAAAGAAAATAAATAAAGAACAACCAACAATGCTACCAACCTGACCATGACCAAAACTCCACGTGACCTCGTGGGTCACTCTTCCAATAATACAACCATCGTTGTCAAGGCGAACAACAGAAGCTGGAACCTACAAAAGAACTAAAAATAAGAAAACACAATAGGCGTGAGCATTAAAACTCAGTAGGCGTGCCCGACAAACTATTCCCAATGCACTACCTATAAATAAATAACTTACTAATTCCAGGTTTGAACTAAATTATATAAAATATTAGTTTCCATGAACACTTTAATTCCTAAAAAAAGTAACAATAAATGGCCCTTTTTTATTTAAAAACATGTTTAATGTTTGAAAGAAACAGGTGAATTGCAGTTTAAAATAATTCTGTGAACAATTTAGAAATTTAACATTCAGTTGTTAGTCAAACGGAAAACCTCACACAGCACACAAAACACACTAAGGGCATTGGTGAAGAACTGGCACACAGGGGGCCAACAATAGAACTAGATCTCTCAAACATCTTACACATAAAAATAAACACTAAAGAAAACATGGGTCGAACCTAGGAGATCATGAACAATCCATAACATACAATACATTTGACTCATCCTGAAAGCATGCTCTAAGTCAATGATGTCATAACTACCTAACGCTCTGTATAGCCCTACATGGCCTAAATGAGGGGCCCAATCCCCATAGCAGCAATAACTCAGTATTCCCCTACTATGGGGCCACTAGCTAGTGTGTAATCTAAACTAGTCCAGCAATGGTTCTCAGAAGATGCATTCACTAGGCCTGGTTCCCATGTCAACAAAAGAAATTAAAAGGGGTGTGTCCGAAATGTAAATCAATCAGTCCTGATCCAAAACTATCACATACATCTCACAAAATCAACACACACCAGATATCACCCCTGAATGGGTTATCTAAAATAATTAATTTTATTACAGTTCCAAATGGGCCTTCACCAATTTTAAAGCAAAACCTCATTTCTCAAGAAAAAAAAACACTTTTTCATAAGAAATAATTTTTCTTTAAAACTAGATGTTCATTTGAAATTTCATGAATTATGTTTAAAGGCAAAATGGAAATTTTTTCAATACTACGTGTCCGATCATCATGAAAATGTTTCAAGTGTTAGGTATAAAATAAACAGATCCTCTCATGCCAAATAATCATTTAAAAATTAAATATATTATATTATTTCTCATTCATTAAAATTAATAAAACATCAAGCAATTAATAAATTATAAATTTAAAGGTTAGTGCAGTGGGGTACCTACCTCGACTCGTAGCTCTGTTATGGCGACGATGCGGCATGTCTCACACTCGTGCACAAGTACGTGCAACCTATTGAAGACCGCAATATAATGGGTTTTCCTCACCAACAAACGATGAAACAAATGCATAACAACTAAAACCCCATAACCACTGACTTAAGACAATCCAAATGAACAAACGTTGTGAAAACCAGCTCGACCTGTTTTCAAAACATATGTCACACAATTTACATTATTTCATAAAACAATTTAAAATTTATAAAATGCTTCCCAATGAGTGACCCGCAACCCACACACCCAACACTCATCTAAAGAACACATTTTTTATCAAACACACACCCCAACATATTAAAATGGAAAACACATGACATGAATTGACAAAAACTAAATACACATTCCCATGAAAAGATATCAAACATCACAAAAACTGGTTTTCAAGCATAACACACCCAATTTCACATATACATGATACACAATATCAAATACAACCTCAATTATTTTTTTAGAATCTAAAGAAACACCAATCTTGTTAAACAAACTAAATTATTAAAAAAACTAAATCTGAACCAAGCTAATCTACCACAAAACTCGTCAACTACATTAAACGGGTGAAAAAATTATCCAAACAGTGGAGAACAAGAAATTTCAACATAATAAAATTAATTTATCAACAAAAATGAATAACTAGTAACCTAAGAGATTTTAACATCAAGTAAACAAGGTAAAATTAATTTAAAGAGGCATAAGCAATGGTATCCAACCTAAATAATAAATATGTTTTCAAAATTCAAGTGCGAATGTGACTAAACCTCAACATAATGAAGAATACACCTGAAAGGATATTATGCACAACCTAGACAAGTAAACAAAAAAACACATAACACAACTTCAAGAATTTGGTTCTTGAAAAAAAAAAGAGAACCCCTAGACATTGATATAAGAACGCATCAGCGAGGAGGTTTGCGGATTAATGGTGCTACCGGTGAGGGGAATGGTAGACCACCACGAGGTCACATGCTAATTCAGGTGCGCTGCTGGCCGGCTGGTTAGCTGGGAAGTGGGTTCGTGCAGGGGCGAGGTGGCACAAGGCTAGCTGGAGGGATGCTGGCTAGGATGGTAGAGACTGAAAATAGAAGTGGGGCGAGGATAAAGGCTTGGAGAAATCGCAGAGGGCCGCTGGTGTTTGAGGGTATCGACACGACGGTGAGGAAGCTGGAGCACGGAGGGAGCAGGGAAGGGGGGTTTGGGTTGTCGTTGCCGGAGGGGGGAGGTCGCTTGGTGGGCAGAGTGCAGAAGCGAAGAGACGCGGGGCTGGGGCGGCACTGCGAAGCAGGAGGGTGTAGGTCGGGTGTGCTCGGGTAAGGCGGATGGTCGGATGGGGCGCCGCCGAGAGGAAGAGGCGATGGACGGGGAGGTGGAACGGACAGGGGGCAGATTTCGAGGAGAAGGCGGCTCGCACTGGGAGGCGCTGCTGCGCAGGGGGTAAACATGGGGGCGACGGGATAGGGTAGCAATTAGGTGTTTTGATTTTTTTTCTATTAATTATATCAATAATATTATTATTAATAATAGAAATATTAATAATAATGACAGCAAAATACTAGAATAATTATAATTGAATTAACAATAATAAGGATAATATTAATGAAATTTATTAACAATAAAAAATAATTATAATAATTATAAAAACAATAAGAAGAACATTAATAATATTGAAAACAACAACAACAACAACAACAACAGTAATAATAATAATAATAATAATAATTCTGAGGAATTACACGACACTAGGGTCGGTTACATGGCTACCTTAAACCACGCAATGTCTGCACACGGGTCCTAAACCCAGTAAAAACATTAAACTTCAACAAATTTAATACGAGACCCAAGTCGGACCCTAGAGAGAGAAACTAGGGCCAAGAAACAATAAAATATAAATAAATTAAATATTCCAGGTGTGACAATTCTCCCCACCACAGACTCTTTCTGCCCCCTGAAAGTCACCCAGCTAATCAATAGGCAAATAAGGATCCATTCGTGACTGAAACCAAGGGAAACTGTAATATGAGAGAAGATGAGAATTCAAGAGGTCTCTCCCCAACACAAGAGATCAAAAAATGTGGAAATTTAACAACTAACTATAGTAACCCGAGAAGGTGGGGGTGGGGGAGACGTGGGAACTACCAACCAATCCAGACTAACCTCTATAGCACGAGCAAAACAACACCATTGTTGAGACTTGAGACTGTCGACCTAGACAAAAAAACCCCAAAACTAGAGAAAAATCTCCAAGAAAAACATAACCCAAACAGTGAACCTGGTCACAACCAGAAACATCGATTCCTCCAAGAGAACTTACATCTCCAAACAAACGCAGTCGAACAGAGATTTACCCATACAAGGTTTAAACACACTTTTAAAGAAAAACGTACTATTCATAGAATCATAATTCAGACAAACCATACAATTTGTATTAAAAATAACACGTCAATCCCAACATCACGATAAAACAATGGACCTACAATGACACCAAAACATTGATAGTGGAAAAATGAGAACGGGAGGACTTTAAATGTTTTGTTGGCAACATGGAACACCAAAAACTGAATTGATGCTTCACACCCCTGACAACTCCTGACTACGTGCGAGATTCACCCCAATACCTGTGTTTGGGGCTCTAATGGTTGAAGCATCTCCTGTCTCAATGTTAGGCAGAGGAATCTTCTGGTCACAGTGTCTTCCTCAGGAGATGCTTCCTTCATAGCTTCTCTAGATAATCCAGACACCTGTAATGATTGAACGTATTTAGAGGGGTGTTACATGACGACTTGTATTCCCTGACCATCCATATAGACGATACACCATTATACAGTCCGATGAACTGGAAGTTAGATCCACTATAATGAACTATTTAGAAACAAACTTACCTGACACACTCTACTTGTCATATGGGGGACCTTCACGAGCAACTGGATACAGTGTATTTCTAACTATTTGCACTCTGGAAACCAACTCAGCTAAGAACACCTCATGCACCAACTTCTCAAAAGTGATGCTACCAAAAAGGGAGGACATGGTCCTTGATCTCTGGATGAAGACCCATGATGAAGGGAGAAGTCTTCATCCAGTCCTACGACACTACCCCTGGAAAAAGAGACACATGACCCTTGAAATGGTCAATATACTGTTTCACTATCTGATGGCCACGTTGAACATGCATGAGCTCTTCCGTTTTCTTCGTCTTCACCTCCCCAAATATAAACCATCAAACGAAGATGACTTTAAGGAAATCCCATTTTATCACAATATGCCATGATGGAGGGGTGAAGAAATCCTACTCGTCCAGAGCTGGACCTTCGAACAAACCCAAATTGGTATGCACTCTAACAACTTCGCGAGATCCCAATACCCTGAAGACATGCTCGACCTCTTCAAGCCACAATATTGTCTCTAAAAGACTCCAATCACCATGAAGAACAGACAACGTCTGAGAAGGACTAAAAATTATTCATGAATCATCAAATCTATAGAGACATTTCTGGGCAGCATTTTTGAGAAAAATATATAACACCATGTCGAAACTGATATCAATCGAATCAACATCAATAAAGCACCCACATCAAAAAAACCAGCTCAAAAAGAAAAACAACCACAAACAGAACCCAAAAACCACTCTCAAAACTTCACGTTCCATTTTAGATTCTGAAGCCACTTTTTTTCTCAAAACCACTTTCTTTGAAGACCACCTTCCAAACACCAAATCCAATTTTCCAACAAAAAATCACTTTCCAATACCATTTTTCCCTTTAAAATACAATTTAGAAAACAATGTCAAACCTTTAATTTCAAACACACCCATGTAATCCCATGAACTATTGCACATGTATTCATCCACATTCATTCATACGCACCAACACACACTTTCCACGCATCCACTCACATGTACAAAAGTTCATAAGGAGTACCTGAGGTTTCACTCCAAACCATTGTTGACCAAAATCCATGAAAAAAAAGTTCTCCAAACCAAAGGCTTTCAGTTTTAAAACCCATTTCATAAATTTAATGTTATTTAAAAGAAATAATTCCCATTTTCAAAAGATCTTTTTCATTTCCAAAAATGTACTTACACTAACCAGAATGAGAATGACACTCAACTTGCATCAAACCACCAGAGTGAGGGACTAGCGGTCAACTTAACCTGAAAACATGGTAGTGGGCCATGCCCCTAATAAGCGTCAACAACTAGAAGGATTTCAAACCGTGTACCCGGACACCACATGGGTCACTTCCCCATCTGAGATCACGATGTAACATCGGTTTAACTCCGTTCTCATCCCTCAATCCAATATAAACCAGAACGAGACAAGAAATCAATTCCCGAACTACCCCTGGTGACTCGAGGTTCCGAACGGGCAAGGGTTCATGACGTCCTTCCCGTACCTACCTATCGAGTCCCGACACACCTATTCTCAATCTACCAGATATCCCAAATAACAAAGGCCTCCTTTGATACCGTTTTTTCATGAACCAACCCAGTTCAACCCTGAACTGGTCCCCTGAGCCAGCCCACGACATGGCCCGAGGGGCGTTCCTGATCCCCACGGGCTGGAAACTAGTGCCGAGAAAAAAAGAAACTGGTGGGAATGATTTGGCCCAAGGAAAAATAAACTAAGTAGTGTAAGTAAATAGAACAAAAGAAAATAAATAAAGAACAAACAACAATGCTACCAACATGAACACGACCAAAACTCCACATGACCCCGTGGGTCACTCTTCCAATACTACAACCGTCGTCGCTCAAGGAGAACAGCTGAATCTGGAACATGAAACAGAACTAAAGACAAGAAAACACTATAGGCGTGATCATTAAAACTCAGTAGGCATGCCCAAAAAACTATTCCCAATAAACTAACTTTAAATAAAGAACTTACTAAATCCAAGCTTGAACTAAATTATATAAAATATTAGTTTCCACACACACATTCATTTATAAAAGAAGTTATAATTCATTTCCCATTTTAATCTAAAAACAAGTTTAATGATTGAGAGGAATAGGTGCATTGCATTTTAATACAATTCTGCGATCAATTTAGAAATATAACATTCAGTTGTTAGTCATATGGAAAACCACACACCGCACACAACAAAGTCTAAGGGAAATGGAGAAGAATTGGCATAGAGGGGGCCAACAACTGAACTAGACCTCTCAAACGTCTTCCACATAAAAATTAACAATAAAGAAAACATTGGTCAAACCTTGGAGATCATGAAAAATTCATAACATGCCATACATGTGACTCATCTTGAAAGTATGATCTAACTCAATGACTTTATAATTCTCTGATGCTCGGTATAACCCTAGATGGCTTAACTGAGGAGCCCAATCCCCATAATAGAAAAAACTCAGTATTCCCCTACTATGTGACCACTAGCCAGTGCATAATCTAAACTAGTGCGGCCATCATTCTCAGAAGATTCACTCACTATACCAGGTTCCCAAGTCAACAAAAGCAATAAAAAGAGGTGCGTCCATAATGTAAATCAATTAGTCTCGAAGTACAAACATCACATAAAGCTCATGCAATCAATACACACCAAATATCAACACTGAATGGGTTTTCCAAAATAATTTATTTTACTACAGTGCCAAATGGGCCTTCACCAATTTAAATAAAAACCTCATTTCTTGAGAAAACCCAAAACACTTGTTCAGAAGAAATCATTTATCTTTAAAACTATAAGTACATTTGAAATTCTGTAAATTATGTTTAAAGGCCAAACATGCATTCTTTCAATACTGGGTGTCTTCTCATCAGGAAAATGTTTCAAGTGTTCGGTATAAAATAAACTACTTTTTTCAGACCAAATAATCATTTAAAAATTAATTATCTTATATTATTTCTGATTAATTAAAATTAATTAAACATCAAGAAATTAGTAAATTCTAAATTTAATGGTGAGTGCAGTGGGGGACCTACCTCGACTCGAAGCTCGGTTACAGCAATGATGAGGCATGTCTCACACTCGCGCACAAGTACATGCAACCTATTGAAGACCACAATATTACATGGTTCCTCACCAACACGCACTAAAAAAATGTATAAAAACATAAAACCCATAACCACTTACTTTAGACAATCCAAATGAACAAACGCTGTGAAAACACCATGACATGTTTTCAAAACATATGTCACACCATTTACAGTATTTCCTAAAACTCCTTAAAATTTATAAAACGCTTCCCATAGAGTAACCCACTACCCAAACACCCAAAACTCATCCAAAGAACACATTTTTTATCAAACGCCCACCCCAACATACTAAAATGGAAAATGCTTGACATGTATAGACAAAAACTAAATACACATTCCCATGAAAAGATATTAAACATCCCATAAAATAGGTTTTCCAGCATAACAAACCCTATTTCTCATATACATGATATAGAATATCAAATACAACCTCAATTATTTTTTAGAAACTAAGGACGCACCAAACTAGTTAAAAAAAGTATGTTATTAACAAAACTACATCCACACCAATCTAATCAACAAAAAAACTAGTCAACTATATTAAACGGATGAAACGATTATCCAATCAATGGAGAACCAACAATTTCAGCATAATATAATTAATTTAACAACAAAAAAGAATAACCAGAAACCTAACAGATGATAACATCAAGTAAACAAGGTAAACATAATTTAATGAGGCATATGCAAGGGAATCCAACCTCATGAATAAATATGTTTTCAAAATTCATGTCTGAATGTGACTAAACCTCGGCGGAAGGAAGAATACGCATTAAAGGATATTATGCACTACCTAGACAAGTAATCAAAAAAAGACATTACACATCTTCAAGCATTAGGTTCTGGAAAAAGAGGAGAACCCCTAGACATTGATATAATAACGCACTGTCGAAGAGGTTCGCATTTGGATGGTGCTACCGGTGAGGGGAAAGGGAGAGAACCAGGGGGTCGCATGCCAATTCAGGTTCGATGCTGGCTGGCTAGTTGGCTGGGCAGCAGGTTTGTGCAGGGGTGATGTGGAAAAGGCTGGCAAGCAGGATGTTGTCTTGGACGAACGAGACCGAAAATAGAAGTGAAGAAAGGATGAGGGTATGGAGCAACCACGGAGGGCCCCTAGGGTTTGAGGGTGTTGGCACAGCGCCAAGGAATCTAGAGCACGAAGGGAGTATGGAAGGGGGTGTAGGTCGTCACTGCCAGAGGGGGGAGGTCGCTTGGTGGACAGAGCGCCGAAGCAAAGAGATGTGGGGCTGGGGCGGTGCTGCGAAGCAGGAGGGTGTAGGTATTGTGTCCTCAAGTAAAGAGGATGGTCGTACTAGGTGCCTCTGGGAGGAGGCATGGGACGGAGGAGGTGGCGCGGACAGGGGGCAGATCACGGGAGGGGGCGGCTCGTGCTGGGAGGTGCCGCTGCACATGGGGTAAACAAGGGGTAGCGATAGGATAGGGTAGAAATTAGGGTTTTTGTTTGTTTTTTTTCAATTTATTATATCAATAATAATATTATTAATAATATCAATATTAATAATAATGACAAAAAAATTCCAGAATAATTATAATAGATTAAACAATAATAAGGATAATATTAATGAAATTTTGTTATAATAAAAAAATAATTATAAAAACAATAAGACGAACATTAATAATATTTCAAAAAATAATAATAATAAATATAAAAATAATAATTTTGAGCAATTTCATGGCACTAGGTCTGGTTGTGCGGCTACCGCCAACCACGCGGTGACAACACACGTGTCTAAAACCAAGTGAAAACATTAAACGTCATCAAAATTAATCCGGGACCCCGCTCCGAACATGGAGAGAGAACCCAGGGCAATGAAATAAAAAAATATAAATAAATTAAAAATTCTAAGTGTGACAGTTAATATTGAAATGGGTATGGTATTCACTACATGATGATTTTGGCATGAGAAATCATTGTTCAATTTCGGAAGAATAATGAAGTTATATAGAAATTTTTAAAATTGTATGATGAGACAGAAAGTGGTATCTCATTATTTATACATTAAATGGACAATAATAGGGATATTTAAGAACATATCCCAACCTAAGAAAAATGTATATAGAAGTCATATCATAAAAGGAGTGAATGATAAAAGAGTAGGGTGGAAAATCCATTATGTAATATTAACATAGTAACAGGTGTCCATATGGTTCCATAAAAGGAATAAATGAGGGTGAAAAGTGATCCATTCATATAAAAATAAAATCAAATTTAAGGGTGATATGTAAGAATTTATCCCAACTTATGAAGATTGAATATTCAATGGAATATCATAAATTAAATACTTGATATAAAGAGGTGGTAGAGAATCCCTTACTTGAATGTGTGACTCAAAAGGCTTATGAAAATATTATTGGGATGATGGGGGTAACTTGGTATGACTCTTAGGAGAATATGGAAGAGTTTTTAAGAGTTTAAAAGAGTTTTAGTGAAGAGAAATGGAAGCTTGGGTGGGATTAAATATGAAAGAAGAGGGATTTATTTATTATTTTGGTTTTCGACACCACATAATAAAATATTCAAAACCACAACCCATACCTCGGTTTTTTTCCATTTCATCAACCAAAGGGGAGTCTAATAAATTATTCTATATGTCAAATCGAATAAGATAATAAAATAATTCCCTTTCATGTGAGGAGTTTATTCACACTTTCAAAGAAATTATTTTATAATTTTAATATATGATTTTGGTTTTCAAGCAATCAATAAGGACATATAAAATAAATAAAATAAACATCAAATAACAAAATATTAAATATATATATATATATTTCCAATTATATATTTTATATTATTTATTACATCACCATTGGGCTATTACTATGTCATAAAAAATACTGTATATTTTTATGGTATTTAATTTTCACATAAAACATCGATTATCTCGAAAAATTATGAAAATTTAACTATTGGATAATTTTGATATCCAGATTCAAAAAATGATATTAATTTTATATTAATAATTTTATAAATATGTGAATTTTCACTTTTAAAATAAAAACTGTCATTTATTGAAAATGAAAGGTTTTTTTTCAAAAATAGTTTTTGAACCCCAATAAAAATTACATTTGACTTCACAAAAATTATATTGCCATTTATATTTAAAAAAATAATTTAATAATATTATTTTTCTGACATATTATTTATTTCAAAAAATCCATTAATTCATTTAAATATATTTCTTAATTCAATTTGAATATTGAAAAAAATAATATTTGTCCTTTAAAAATCATTAACAATGTAATAATAATATGATGAAAATATATTCAATATTATATAAAAAAGTACATAATTATAATGATGGGGTATTGATACATATCCTTTAATAACACCATTATACTCCCCAATAGTATGTTGTACGATGGTGGGGCATTCATAGGGTCATTCGGTGAACATGGTTTGGGTCTTGATCTTGATGAGCATGAAATTCTCCCATTAACAGTTTCCCATATGCTTACGTTGTTTTTTATTAGTTTGGGATTGGTCTAGGGAAAATCATAGAAATTATATCTCTCTCAGAAGATCTAATAAAAGGGATTCATTGGGTATGATCCTACTGGATGAGTCCATCACTTCCTTTTCATGTGCCAAAAGGATTTATTAATAACTTATATTTATTCAAGTCACATGGTCACTGTTCTGTGGCCATATTATCAATGGTAAATATACTAAATGGTCATTTTATTCAAATTGGATATAATAAAATAAAATAATTTCATGTGTTTTCTATATCCATAAGACATTAAATTAAATCAAAAATGAGAATTTTATTCATAATAGTTCGGGTCGTTATAATATTCTCCCTATAAATATTTTTCCTTCATAATTTCCTTTTCCCACAATGAAATAGAAGACAATATCTCAACTTTATCACCTCCTCTACTTCCCATGTTCCTTCATCAAACTTGTGGTTTCTTCACAACACTTTTACATGGGGCATTGTCTTATTTCATAGAAATTTTTCTTTATTATCTAAGATATTCACTAACTTCTCTTCAAAGGAAAGGTCACTATCTAATGGTAAATCCTCTGGATTCAGTACATGCGATGGGTATGGTATGAAATTTATTAAGATCTATACATGGAATACATCAAGTACTTGATAAAGGTTTAGTGGGAGTGTTAGTTGATATGACACCGCTCTGATGCAATCATGGATTTCAAAAGGGATGACGTACCTTGAACCAAGCTTTCCCTTCATCGAAAATATCTTTACTCTCTTCCATATAGGTATACAAAGGAATATTGTATCTACATAAATAATTCTAGGTCTATTAAATGATTTTCATCATAGATCTTTCAACAAATGTGATCATATTTGATGTTCTACTAGATGGTCTTAACCTTATCCACCATTTCATTGTAAATATTAGGATGTAGAATTTTTTTACCCCTCACTTCATCCGAACATTCCAATGTTCTGAACCTCTTCTCATAAAGTTCTTCATAGGAGGAATTTTGATGCTTGAGTGGGAATAATTGTTTTAAGAATACTCCACCATAGGATGATATTGGTCCCATCTTCCATTGGAGTCCATTGAGAAAGCTCTCATAATATCCTCAAGTGTTTTTATAGTCCGATAACATTTTATATCAGTTTGATAGTTTTAGGTATACTGAAGTACAACTCATTTTTTAGTGTATGATGGAGACTTTCCCAAAACATAGAGGTGATTCTTGGATCATGATCAGACACAATAAATAGTGGTTCTCTATATAGCCTTACCACTTCTCTGATGTATATCTGTTCCAATTTATCTAATGATAAATCCTCCCAAATATTGATGAAGTGTGCAGTCCTTGTAAGATGATCCAGAAAATCCCTAATAGTATTATTTCTCATTGATAACATTGGATGTTTGGTGGAACATTCCAGGGTGATTTTTCCCTTTTCCATATTGGTATGGGTAATGGTTTAACCATCCCCTTATAATTGTTCCATTCATCCTTAACATTCTGACATACCAGGCACTTTGATTTATAATCAATCATTTCCTTCTTCATGCTATCTAACAAATAATTCCTTCATATATCTCAGTACATCTTTTTGTTTCTTAGGTGAATGGAGAATGTAAAACTATGAGAATAATCTATAAAGTTCTTTCATTAACTCATGATTTGATGGAACATGTAGTCTTGACCTAACTCTTACAATTCCTTCTTCATTATCATTGATCTTTGAGTATTTCCCTTTTCTGATAGTTTCCACATTCTTCTGAATTCCCAAATCAACTTTTTTGGAATCCATTAACCATTCCCAAATATATAGTTGACCAATATTTTAGGGAATGATTGATTACTTTCCTTTCATTTGGATTCCAATGTCCATCTTCTTCAAATATAAGAAGATCGTATAATTCTCAATACTCACCAAAGATATAATTATCGGGTCCTTTCTACATAGAGAATCCTCCACATTGTTATATTTTTCAGGATAGTAGTTCATTTAGTAGTCATAATCCTTGATGATCTATAATAATTTTTATTGGCTCATAATTATCTCTTTTAATGTGAATATATATTTGAGACTTTTGTGATACATATATATTTCACACTTCTCCCCAATGATATAATAACACTATATTTTCAATGAAAATATCACATCTGAAAACTCCACATCATGAATGGAATTGTTTTAATCATTAATTTTCACATGCCTTGAGTTATAGGAAAAGAGTTTGTCATTTTCATCAACAAACATCCCAATCCATTCCTTATAAAATCACTTAAAATTATGAAAATCTCCCCAAATGTGGGTAGTGTGATCATAGTTTTAGTGATATGCCTCCTTTTTAACTCCATTAATATTTCTTCACAATCATAATTCCAATAAAAATTAACTCCCTCTACGTTATATTGTTAATAAGGGTTAAAAATCATGTGAAATTACTCACAAATCAGTGATAACTTCCAGAAAACCCAATAAATCTATGTATAGATTTCCTAGACGTTGGTCTCAACTGTCCCTCAATTGTTTTTTCATCAAAGGATACATAAATATCCCATTCCATGTGATGATGTTTCCTAAGAATGAATGTTATTTCAACCATGAATCACACTTTCTATACATTTATTTGAGAATATCCTTTCAGATGTTTGTAGCACAGTACTCAGATGCTCATCATATATGTCCTTGGTTTTAATGTATAATATAATATCATCTATAAATACTACCAAAACATTGTCAATGTATTGTCTAAATACTCTATTCATATACTCCATGATGATTTTTGGGGCATTAGTGTGTCATAATAGCATCACTATGAACTCATAATGCTCATACCTATTACGAATATATGTCTTAGGGATAGCCTCCTTCAATCTTACTTGGTAAATTCCTAACCACAGATCCTCCTTAGAGAATTATTAAGCTCCACATAGTTTATCGAAGAAGTCATAAATCCCTATAAATAGACACCTATTTTTAATCATGATTTTGTTAAGCTCATTATAATTAATGTGAAGGCACATTAATTCATCCTTATTATTGATGAAGAGGACTGGTGCACCCCAAGGTGAAGCTCTTGGGCATAAAACCCATTTATCTTGATTCACATTAATTTATTTCCATAGCTCCTCATGTTCCAAAAAATATATTCTATATGGATTCTTGGATATTGGAAATTACATAGGTATAATTTTGATAAAAAATTTAACGTCTCTATTTGTAGAAAGACTAAGAAACTCCTTATAAAACACGTCAATGAATTCTATAAAAAATGCATGTCATTGAGGATGGTTCATTCCTTAGAATCAATAATTTGATATATATTATTTCTCATAGGGAAATAATATCTTTATTTATATGATGTTAATGAAGATGATTCATCCTCCTTCGTTCACTTGTATAGAATTAGGGGATTGATTCTCCATATGGGTAGTGATTTCCCCAATGTGGTAATTTTTGTTGGATATATATAGGGAAATATAATCCATCCCCATTATTAAATTATATCCCACTAAATGGAGACTTATAATATTTTCATGATCAGATTTACCACAAACATCTACATGTTATACAATACTCATAAAATGTTTCCCTAATGATTTCATATCATTTCATATTGGGACTCGGTGTTCATAGAAAAAATAAAATATATGATAATAAGACGTGAATTGAAATAAAATTTGACTTACACAACATTAAAGTACTAGTTACATGTAATTTATTAACTATTATCCATATTAAAATAGGACTTTTAATTCTCCATTGATTTTGTAGAATGTTGATGCTTATCATTCTTATCATCCCATGAAAAAGAGCATTGTCTTGGATAATCCCTGAATTCTCCACATTTATGACCTAGAATTTTATATGATTCCATAGATTGAACTTTTTTTACATGGATCACATTATCCATTTTTTCATGAAAATTAGATACATTGTTCCCTATCATTCCACACATAAAACTACTCCCAGACCCTTTGTGACATTTCACATTGTTCCTTTTTCCACACATGATACACGTAGAAAATTTGGTCATCCTTCCCAAATCACCTTTATCATATGGACATTCATGAGATGTACTCTTCCTCTTCCTTGATTTCCTTGGGAATTCAACAATGTTATGATTTTTAATCCTGATTTTTTATTGTTTGTTTTGAATAATCATGATATGTAATACTTTTTCTCCTATCTAATTGAGAATCTCGTTGGGGGAATCCACTTTATGCCCTTCATAACAGTTTTTAGCATGCTTAAACCTATTTCTGGATGTTTCCTAGAATAAAATATAAATTTAAAATTAGTATATTAAATAGTTAAACACAAAAATGGGCAATGTCATGACCCGTCCCCCGAGGCCCATGTCGTGACTACCCCAAGCCCGCCTTCCTTAGGCCAGAGGCTGGCGATTACCAACAAAGCCATAGTTCCACAGAACTGGCAATCTGTGGCTTTTATAATGTGTAAACACACATCCAATCATACAAAAAGATACAAACTCAAGTAAACTAAATAGTAAACATTTTGAGTAAAGCAAGAAAAAAAGGTATATAATACTTTCCCGACTGGAATGTACAAGGAAAACTTGAAAGTACAAGACGACTGATAGGTGAAATGTATCTCCTCGATCGTCCACCTCGATTCCTAACAGAAGGGTAGGTAAAGATAACCTCCTTAGCAATCCACATACAATGGTATTTTCAGCGAACCGACATATCGTATGGTCAACCTCCAAGCACTATCTAGTCCTAGAACCCTCGTCCTTAGTCAGTGCTATCTGTCGTTTGCATCCAACACAACAAGGTGCGAGCATAACCCGTGTAGTCGTGAGTATAAATATACTCAGTAGGGACCCCGAGACCCTCATGGTCTCATGAAATCCACCAAAGTTAAACCACAAGGTATGAAATCAATAGATAACCAAACTTAGGAATATTACCATACATATACTAGAGTTTTCAAGTAATTCATCTCAATCATGGGGAAAACACAAAGGTACAATTTGGTATGATAGTTAAGATGATTAGTTATATCTAGTGAATCACCTACTCCATTAGGAGGCTCTTCTTATTAACAAAAAGAAATTCTAAGAGCTGACCCACAAAGGTTTGGTAGAAAAAATAACTTTCAAATTGTTTAGAAAGAACTGTTCATATTGATAAGGTCCTTCTTGAAGAACATAAATTCTGGAATTTTTTATCAAGGGAAGGAAAATTTCTGTTTTAGAAAATTTTATTAAGGAAAGGAAAAGTATTGCTTCCAAAAAAAATTTATTGAGGAAATGGAAAAAATTTAGGTTCTAAAAAAATGATAAATATATTTTTGAAAAAATAAAAAAAATATAGTCTCCCTATGAAAAGGGGTTCTTTAATGTAAGGAGATTAGTTTTAAAAAAAAGTGAATATTGGATATTATCTTATAGTTATCCTACCTAATATTTATTAATGTATTAAAATCAATTGGGGGTAATTATTTTATAAAAATGTTAGCATTTTGATCTTTCGTTACTATTATTCGAAGAATGATATCTATTTTAAGTGAGTTATGCCTATGAAATTGATGTATAATATCAATGTTCATTATATGAGAGTGATATTTAGGGTTTTTCATATGGAAATGGAACCTGTATTATCACATAATATTTTTGTTTTCGTAAAACCCATGCCATATTCTGGGAGTGTGTGTTGTATCTACAAAAATTGAGCACTGCAACATCCAACTGCTACATATTCATCTTTTGTAGTGGAAATTGAAACTGAGTGTTACTTTTTACATGAATAAGAAACCAATGAATATCTTATGAAATGATTTTTTTATGTAATTTTCAAATCCATTCAACATCCACCAAAATCTGTATTTTTAATAAATAATAAAATAAATTTCTAGAAGATTAAAAAAAATCATGAATCCATGGTTTCCTTTAAATAAAAAAAAATTATTTTCATTATTTTTAAATGGGATTCCATAGGATTAGATTGATATATTTAAGCTAATAATACTAAAAACAATATGTCTGGATGACTAGCTATTATGTATAAGAAACTTCCTATCATACCTCTAAATGATGTTTGATCTATTGGATTCCTAGCTTCATCAAGATCAAGAGTGTTTAAAGTACTGATTTTAGTACTTACACTTTTCGTGTCTTCATATACATAATTTTTAATATGATCTTCAATAAACATATGTTGACATATAAATGTTCTTTCTGGTTTTTGAGAAATTTTAAACCAATGGAAAAATGTTAACTCACCCTCATACTCATTTAAATCTCATTTTTCCCAAGATTCACAAATGAATCAGGTAAAAAATTGCTGACTTGATCCATATATAATGCCATAAACATAAATTTTAAGAATCAAAACATTTTTCATATCTTTATATATAAAAATCAATGGATTAGTAGTTCCATTAAAATAATTGTTTTCTAATAAAAATAATGTAAGTCAATCATACGAGGATCTAGGGGCGTGTTTAAGTCCCTATATATATTTAGTAAGTTTAAAAACATATTCATGATATTTTTTGTCTTCAAAACCAGGAGGTTGTTCAAGAAAAACTTCCTCCTAAACATATCCTTTATGGAAAACACACTTCATGTCCATTTGAAAAATTTTAAATTAAATATATCTACAATCGAAAGTAGTATTCAGATAGATTCATGTTTAGCTACTAGTGCGTAGGTTAATTCATAGTATATTGATTCTTGATGACTATAACATTTAACAAATAATCTTGCTTTATTTAATACAATGATTCAGTTTTCATCACATTTATTTCTGAAGACCCATTTTATAGCAATTACATAAGATTACTTAGGTCTTTCAATAATGGTCCAGACTTTGTTCCTTTCAAATTAATTTTGTTCATCTTGAATAGATTTAATCCTATCATTACCACCTAAAGCATCATCAATGCTTTTAGAATATGATGGGGAAAGAAATTGTAGATATTCTAATTCATTTCATAAATAACTTATAGACCTTACAGGTTGTTTTACATCACCAATGAAACTACCAATGGGATGATTATTGATAAAAAACTGATTAGGGTTTTATAAAAACAGTTCTACAATATAAGGTAGAAAATCATCTGTTTTAAATACTTCAGAATTTTATTCTTGAGGATTTTCTTTACGAGAATAATCTTCCATTGAAGGATGATAAACAATTTTTTATTGAAAATATGAGGACGTTGTTTAGGGTTTTTTAAAAAAGGATCAGTTCCATCAAATTTAACATGTATTGTTTCTTCAATAGTATCAGAATTTTTGTTAAAAACTCTATAATCCTTTGAAGTAGTGGAGTGTGCTGTGAAAATTATTTCATCGTATTTGGGTTAGAATTTATAAAAGTTGTATTTAGCATTAAATATGAATACATTACATCTAAATATTTCAAGTCAGAATCTTCATTTTTTAATTTATTCCACAATTCATAAGGTGTTTTATTAAGAAAATGTCTTATGAAAGCAAAATTTATAGTATAACAAGTTGTACTAATAGCTTCACCCCAAAAGTGTTTAGAAAGGAATATTCACTCAACAAGGTTCTAGTTGTCTCTTTATGTATTAAATTTCTTCTATCAACAAAACCATTTTGTTGAAGATTTCTTGGTGATGAGAAGTTATGAGTAATCCCTTTCTTATTAAAAAAATTATCAAAATATGAATTTTGAAATTCTCCCTCATGATCACTATAAAAAGCTATCAGTGGAATTTTTCTCCCACTTTTTCCTTTATTTTTAAATGATTTATTATAGAAAAGGATTCATATTTATTTTCCAGAAAATAGACCCATGTTAATCTAGTGTAATCATCAACTAAAACAATACATAGTTTTTTTCTCGTATACTTCCATTTTGGGTTTGACCAAAAATATACATATGCAGTAGTTTTTATTCATTAGAAGTTAAGACTTCATTGATTGATTTAAATCCTTTCTTATTCTACTTTCCATATTTATAAGAATCACAATATTTTTATGAATCAAATCTAAGGTACGGTAAATCCTTAATAAGTACATTCTTTGAGTGTTTGTATTAGTTACTATGGTTATAGTGTCCTAGTAATCTATTCCATAATCAAAATTGATCTTCTATTTCACTAAGACACGGTAAATCATATTTTTTAGAGTATTTTATGTTATGGGTATAATCATTATCATGCCTATGGGAAGATATAATAAACTCTTACTTGGAATATTGTATGATGAATTTATCAATCCTAAAATTCAGAAGGTAACCTTCATCTAATAATTGAATTATACTTATAAGATTGTTCTTAATAATATTAAAAAATAAAACATTTGAAATTAATTATTTTCCAAGATGATAATTTTTACCTATACCAAAAATTTCTCCTGGATCATTATCTCCATAAGGTAGTTTTCCACTTTTTGGATTGATAATATTTTAAAAGTTGTTTTTGTTACCATTCATGTGTCTGGAACATACACTATCAATTTAACATGTATTATTGTTGGAACAACCTTTATTTTACTGAAAATAATATATTTAAACTGTTGGAATCTAATCATTATAGATTTGGAAATGTTAGAAAGTAAAATTTTAGGTATCCACATTTTCATAGAAAAATAAGCATTATGAAAACCTAAGGATTTGGTTTTATTCAAAGAATAATTTTTCTCCCATGTCCACCACATTGACACTTATTGCAGTAATGTAGACATTGAGGTACAAAATAATTATGAAAAAATAAATTTTTTGAATTATTATAACCAAATCTAGAACTATTCTTAAGAGGATGAAGTTGTGAAAACATTTTATCAAACTATTTCTATCCAAAAGTGACATTTGATAAATGTTTCTTTCAGGATAAAAAATTCAAATTTTAGTCTAGTGATTAAATTCTTGTCCGCATAGTAATTGATCATAGAGTTTTTGTTACAATCTATAAATTTTTTCTTAGAATAAGTTTTTCAGGATCCATAGACTGTTCATCATTCTCATAATTTACATCCTCAGGTTTTTTTTGAAACATTTTTAATTTCAAATTTTTTGTGATTATGATCCCTAGAAACATATAATACTTCTTTTGTAAAAATTTAAATCCTTGAATTTTCTTTTTCTAACTTATTTTTTATCTTACAGTTTTCATTCATAAGTAATTTTGAAAATCTATAATCATCATCAAATGATAGTAATGTATTATCTTTTTATGAGGAATATTATTTATCTGAAGATTAATAATATTATTTATGATGAAAATTTTCATTCAAAAAATATTTGTTAATGATTCAGAATTGTGTATCTTAGTTATAAGACAATGAATTTTAATGGGTAATCTGGCTATTAGACCAATATTATTTTGACCAGAAGATTCATATAAAGATTCAGCATCAGTGCCACTCCATGTGTCTTTGGCTTTCTTGATATTCATAGCCTTAGATTTTTAATACTTATTTATGTTCCCCTAAAAATGAATATCATTTATTCCTTTACTCATGAGAACAGGGAAATCATTTCTAATATGTCCTCCCTGTTTTCATTCAAAACAAGTTACTTAATAATATTTCTTTTCCTTTCTATCATTCTTCTTATATCTATACTAAAAATATTTCCTTCCCACAATCATTTTCATCGTTCAAGAATGATTGAAAAATTCATTATTAGACTAATCAATATCAAAAAATTCTGATATAACAATATTTTTATTTGCATGATATCTAGTTAATCTTTCCAGGGTCTTGGATTTAGATGTAGTAGTGATAGAAACAAATCCCTTACAATTATTTTTCTTATATTTGTCATTATCGGTCTTCATTCGTGTTTTATTATAAATAATGGTTCCAAATAACTCATTATGTGTAATGTTAGACACATTCTTATTTTCAACAATAACTATCCTTTTAGATTCCCACTCATTGGGCATAGTATTAATTATCATGTCCACAATAAATTCATTATCAAGTCCCTTTTCGCCAATATATTGAATACTATTTATGATAGTCAAAATTAATTTTTTCCCATTGCAAACCGGTTCTCCCAAAGGAAACACAAATCCATGACATTCATCTCTTAACATAGCTAATTTGGATTCAATCACTTGTGATTTTCCAAAGTATGAAACATCATTTTTGCTTAAAATTCTATTACTATCATCCCAAGAAGTAATATGACTATAGATATTCCTCACCAAGGAACATAAATGTGTATTTTGCAACATGTAGTTTAGTTGATATTGTTATTTTTCTTGATTTATGATGGTTTTCATTTCCTAATCATGAATCTTGTAGTCTCCAATTAGTATGAAAAATTTACATACACATATATTGATAATCAAAGGATTAATCCTATCTCTCTAGTATTCATAATCATTACCATAAAAAAATGGCCCTTCAGAATGATTAAGTTTGTTTGTAGAACCAACGTCCATACCTTATATTTCTATAAGAAAATATCTTTTCCAAAAAAACATTTTAGTTATAAAAGTTAAAAAAACCATATGAAAAACTTTGGATATGTAATGATAAGATTGAAAAGTTGGGATGGAAAAACATAGAGCAAGAAAACATATATGTGAGTATAAGTATTAAGAGATCTCCTCTGATACCAATTATAGGATCGAAATATAGATATAGATGATGAATTACATGATGAGGGAATTAAATGCTTAAAAAAATTTCCATTTTTAAGGACAAATGAAAATAAATGTTAAACAAAGTTATATAATGTAGATTTATAAATCTTATTTGGTTAATAATAAATAAACACACTTTATTAGGTTCTGGAAATATGGATCTGAAAAATAAACATAAGAAAATATTAAATATGGAAATATTATACCATAAAATATATGGAATATTATTTACCAGACTACACAAGTATAATAATGTATATGAAAGTTATACTATCATTCATTTACAAAATATTGTAGAAATATAAGTTATAACAAATCAATTAGGCAAGTAAGAAATATTTAAACCATGGGAGAAGGGTATCTAACCACTATTAATAAAGGCCCCTTGATTTATACTTTCAAGAAAGTCTGTCCTATCCACACAAGGGTAAGAACTCAATAGGAATATCAGAATCTATCTTCTTATCCCTACATGCCCTCAAACATTAAGGTAGTCAACACCTCTGTCTTCCTATCCTTGGATGTTCTCAAACTTTATGGTAGTCAGAACCTCTATCTTCATATCCTTGAAATTCCTTGATCTTTAAGGTTATCGGCACCTATTTTTTTCTATCCCCATAATCCCTCGATTGTATACAGTAATAATTGGTTTCACAATAGACTAAACATGTTGTTCGCAACATAATATGATGTTCATAAATCACATAATACATGAGTTTATATCTCTAGAAATCACCTCAAAAAATCACAACATGTAATCTCTAGATCAATATTGAGCTCATTCAAATGAGATCCTATTTGTGGGAAAAAAATATTAACAGTTATATCCCTCCCCCAATGGCCATTTTGATTCTTGATTTATTGGATGGACCTTTACACATGTCACCCAGCCAATGGTTAGTTAATAACAGATTGTACGAAATTGTTTTATGTAAAATAAGATCCGATAAACATGAAATAGTATGATAGGGAAATTAAGTAACTTTAACAAATATAAATAATCAAAATCTTAAAAAATGGATATTTGGAGTATGAATTCTGATGAATTGTGAATCTGAATTCTGAGGAATTCAGAATCTGAATTTTGAGGAATTCAGAGTCCGAATTCCTATGAATTAAGAGTCTGAATTATTATGAATTTGAAGTCTTAATAGATAAGAATTCAGAGTCTAAATTTTTACAAATTTGGGGCAAAAATTTTGAGGAATTCAGAGTATAAATTATTAGGAATTTGGATTCTTAATTCTGATGAATTGGGAGTCTAAATTCTGAGGAATTTTGAGTTTGAATTCTAATAATTCAGAGTCTGAATTTTAGATAATTCAATGTCTGAATTTAATAGAATTTAGAGTCTAAATTTCGAAGAAATAGGATTACAAATTTCAGATAATTGGGAGTCTAAATTTCATATAATTCGAAGTATGATTTTTTATAGAATTTGTAGTCTAAATTTTATATAATTTTGAGTCTGAATTTCATAGAATTCAGATTCTTAATTTAATATAATTCAGAGTCCAAATTACATAGAAATTGGAGTATAAGAAATTGTAAAGATCTAAGATATGTAATGATCGAATTTTTTTAAATAATAAATATATAGGCTTGAGTTTAGAATTCAGTATATAATTCATTCAAAACCAATGGTGAGAATAATACTTTTCTTAGAGAAAGAAAATTTTTCTCATTAAAAGTTTTCTTATGGAAGGATAATTTTACTTAAGAAAATGTGTTTGTGATTTTCATTCATAAAGGAATAGAAAATACATAAGGATAATTATTGACATAACAAATATTTCTACATAGAATGAACAATTAACAAAATTGAAACAATTGTTTTAATTAACCAACATTTCTTCATTTTCTATTTTTTGAAAATTATATTCTACTTCTCAAACACTTTCAATCTTCATTATATTTTTACATAAACTCTTCCTAAGACTTGTTTTTGTTTTCCAACTCTTTCAACATCAATACTAGAAATTGAAACTGTTATTCTTGTTCCTTTATTTATTACTCTTGAGATTCATTCTTCTCTAAAAAATGATTAATTCAATAATCTTATGCATTGATCCTGTTTAAGAAAGATTCATTTGGATTATTCAAATAATTGATGTCATCTTTATAGAAATTTTATCTCGACATATCATAGAGAAGAAACATTAAACATTCTTGTAAATCTGAGATATATTTAGTTTTATTTTCTGATGTATATCTAAAATTATCTAGGTATTTAACTCTAGTGACCATGTGTTTTTCAAGACCACTAAAAGCATGATCAGTATTATTTAAGTATTTCATGAATTTCCCAAAATTATCATCATCAGTATTGATATCATCATCAATATTATGAGATCATTTTATATTCTTATTATAACTTTTCCTATAATCCATGATAGTTTCTTTGAAAATATTGAAATCTACATCCAATAGTATAAATTTATTTGTTAAGTTTTTCACTGAATCTTAATATTTATATTCATTTTCAGCATAAAAATACCCATTGGTCTAAAAATTTGGAAATTACTGAATTTTTTCTCAAAAAAAATTAATTTGTGAAAGATTTAATGAAGAACCAATGTAGTGATTATATTCGGTGAGTTTGATACTGATTGATTGATTTTGAAAAAACTCTAATTTCATCTTGAACTAGTTTTATTATCTATTTATTTGATACTAATTTCTCGAATATTTTTTTATCACAGATTCCATAAAATATTTTAATTGCATAATGAACATATATTTAACCTTCAGCCTTATGGTTTTTATCTTATTCATCCCTCGTGGTTGAAGATTCAACTTCTTGTAATGATAATGAATATTTTCTGTTTTCTAACAAACTTTTCCTTCCCATTTCCCAAGGATAATAATTAATTTGAGGAATCATGAGAATTCATAAATGAAGGTTTATCAGAAGCATGATTTTATTTATCAATAATTTTATTTTCATCTTCTTTTAGGTCCTTTTCATCAATTCCAATTTATGTTAAAACTTTTTCTTTTTTCTCTTCTTCTCTTTCTTATTATTCTTCCTTTTATTATTATTCATCAAGATACATTTCAATATCTATATATTCAAGGACTTATTTTATACCTTCACTATATTTTTCAAGATAATTTATTTATAAAACATCATGTTCCATTTAATTTCGAAATAATTCATTATTTTTTTACTCTAATCTCAAATCACCAATTCCAACTACAAGATGTTATTTATCCTCCATAATAGTATAATATTATCTACAACATTGGGTACATAAGAATAGACAATTTCTTATTTTAAATAGAATTTGTTATTCAGATTTAGTAAAAAAAGATTTATAGAGGTGGCATATACCCATTTAATCAATGAGTCTACTCAACTTTCACCTTGATGTTTCATTGTTTACTTCTTTTCAATTTATGGTTTTTGAAAAAATTCTTCACCATGTAATTTAATATATAAGGTATCATTTGGGTCAAGTCCAATCTAAGGATCACCATTTTTTATTTCAGTATTTCTACTTCTCAATTCATAAACAACAGATTTTTAGTCTTTATTTTGTTTCTTCTCTTTAGGAGGAATAATGTAAGAAATTAAATTATTTTTAACCATCTAATATTTCATTAATTGAGATGATTTTTTTGTTTCCAATTTAGATACAGGAGTGTTTTTCAAAAAGAAATTAAATAAAATATATGCTTTATTTTTTTCATTGTTTCATTATTTATAAGCACAATCTCTCTATGATAGGGACAAACATGGTTTCAATGTTGAATTATTTCATAATTGATGCAATAATATTAATTACAAAAGATGGAAACATAATAATCATAGATTTAATTGATTCAGATTTGATATTTTTGATATTCGAAAGAATAAAACTAGGAAATTTGATCTTCTTAATACTTATCATGTAATATAGAATAAAAATATCATATCAGTTCAATGAATCATTTTCTCCTTTTCTTGGAATAAGAAAACCAAGCATCCAAAGGGATAAAACTCTTTAATAAGGTATGTGATGAGTGTCCTACCTTGGTTCATCATCTAAAACATTCTTAAAAAAGTTCTTCTCATTATCATACAAGCATACTCTTCAAATATGGTAGTTTATGAGATTGTAAAAATACATCTCCATCATCTAAAATTCCTAGGAAACATGTGGATTCCCTAGGTGTCATCTTGTAACAGTTTTCATATATTATAGTAGTGAACATCTCTTTTCCATATTAATTAATGAACATTATAAAATCATAAAAAAAATTACCAAATCAAAATAAAACTAAACATAATACAGATTTTCTTGTTCCACACAAAACAATTGACAAACATTAAAATATAAAATCCTTCTTAGAGAGAATCATACTTTTTATCAAAATATCTTTCTACTATCCTTTCTCAGAAAACATACTATTTTTTGTAATCCTTTATGCGTGACATCGTATTTGGGCACAAAACAAATGGTTCAGAAAAGATTAATAGAAATTAGACTAGGTGTCTTAAACAAGGTGGCGCCTCAATGAAAAAATATTGATATAATCGATGTGGGGTATGAGGGGGACCCATTATATAGGAGATTGATGAATTGGTTAATCATCTAAAAATGATTTTAAGGATGATATTCATTCTTTCTCATCTGAAGCTTGAGATTTATCCAAAGAAGGATTTATAAAGAATTAAAAAACATGAGGTTATATTAAAACAAATTATCATATTGGATAAATACGGGGATTTTTTTTTTGAAAAAAAGCATGTAATTAAGAATAACTACAAACAAGGTCAAAACTAATCATAATTTAATACTATTAAAGTATAAAACAAAATAATAATATCTTTTTGAGTGGAATCATCGGTATTATAATTCTTTCTTCTTCATTTTTGTAAAATCACATATTATGATATTTCTAAAATAGTAAAAAAATATGATTACAAAAAATTTCAATGAAGATTATAACATGATAAATTTTCCAAATCCAATTTAAAAAATACATGAATATGATAAATTTTTAATATCCAATTATTTAATGAATTCAAATACAATAATTTCTCAAATTTGATTCGAAAAGAAACTTGAATACGATAAATTTTCAAATCAAATGTTGTATATGATAATCATTTTATGAAAACCTGAATAAGGAAAATTTATATGAAAAATTCAATACTATAAATTTATATAAAAACTCGAATAGATTAAATTTATAAAAAAACATCAAATTTTGAATGAAAAACTAAAATATTTGTAATCTAAAAATCATATGTACTCCACTAGAAAAGTAGTTAATTAATGAAATAATATGTGTTAAACATGAAGTAGATATGAATTACCACATTACATTATTCAATCATAATTTTTTGTAATGTTTTCAAATATATTTGAAGGTAATGATTTTTCTAAAAAAATTAATTTTTTTATGCATTCTGATGAATTGTCAAATGATATCTCTTTTAGTGTGTCATACCATTGAATGTGATGCCTAATATCAATGTTTTTATAATTATAGTGATATTTAGGGTTCTTACATAAATCAATAGAACTAGTGTTATCACTTATAATTGGGCTTGTAGTCAATCTGATGCCATAATATGTGAGTTTCTGTTTCAACCACAACACTTGAGAACAAGAACTTGTAACTGCCACATACTCAGATTTAGTAGTGGAAATTGTTACTGAGTGTTGTTTCATATAAGACCAATAAACTAAATAATATCATAGGAAATTGTATGTTTCTAAATGACATTAATTATCTATTCTACAACCACTAAAGTCAGTATCTGAAAAAAAAAATTAAAATATTTTTCAAGAAAATCGATATGTCTTAAATCCATAGTTCCATTTAGATAACAGAAAATTATTTTAACTTATTTTAAATGGAATTCCTTTGGATTATATTTATACCTTGCACATAATCATTAAAAAAATTAATACTAAAAGACTATATATTAAGTATTATAGGATTCTTATCATATATCTTAAAGTTGTTTGATCAACTTGTTGTCTAGCCTCTTCAAGATCATGTACATTTGAGGTACTGATTGGATCACTAATAATTTTTTATTTTTATATCACTTTGTTTGAGGAATATATTTTATATAAATGTTTTGAGATATATAAATTCCTTCTGGTTATTTAAAAATTTGAAAACGAAGAAAAATTTTAACTCTCCCATCATACTCATTTCAAAATCATATTTCAAAAGATTCTTTAAGAAATCATTAAATGATTTTTGAGTTGATCTAAATATAATGTCATTAAAATAAATTTGAAAAATCATAAGGTTTTTTAAAATTTCTTTATAAAAATAGTTAGATCAACAGTTCCCTTGACATAATTTATTTGTAACAAATATCATATTAATCTATCCTACAATGCATTATAGGATATCTTTATACCAAATAATGATTTGGTATGTTTAAAAATATATTCATGATGGTTTGTGTATTAAAAAATAGAGTTTTTTCAACAAAACCATCCTTCTGTACATATCTATTAAGGATTTCATGCATCAGATCTTTTTGGAAAAGTTTGAAATTGATGAATGATGCAAAGGATAACAAAATATGAAGAGATTAAAGTATAGCTACTAGTTTATAGGTTTCTTCATAATATATTACCTATTGTTTATTATAACCTATAGTAAAATGTATCATAATAATTTTAATTATTATTCTATTTTCATCATATTTAGTTTTTATGAAATTCCTTTTTACTCCAATTACTCGTGTCTCTTTAGTTATTTCGACCAGGGTACAGAGAATATTCCTTTCAAATTTATTTTTTCCTTCTTTCATTTCTTTTATGAAATTTTCATCACCTAAACCCTCATCAATATTTTTATGTTCTAATCAAGAATTAAATGTATTATGTTCTTATTCAATTATTAAATAACTTCTTGTAATAACTGGTTGATTCACATCCAGAATGATATTGTCATTGTTATGATTCCTAAGAAACAATTGACTTGGATTTTGTAAAACACATTCATCAACATAAGATAGAAAATATTCCTGATTAAATACTTTAGAAACTAATTCATGAGTAATTTCCTTATCAGAATAATCTTCTATAAAAGGTTGACAATCAATTTGGAAAATAAAACTAAGGATGTTAGTTGGGTTTGATTAAAAAAATGGATCGATTTTATAAAATTTATCATCTAATATTTCCTCTAAAAAATAATTGTATTTTATTTAAAAAAAATTATATGCCTCAAATGTATAGAAAAACCTAATAATATACATTTATTAGATTGGGGTGTGAATTTTTGTAAATTATCTTTCATATTCAAGATTAATACTCTACATCCAAATACTATTATTTAATAAACGTTTGGTTTTGAGCCCATCAACAAATACTAATTATTTTTATTAAAAAAAGGTATAATTAAAATATTATTTATAGTAAAATAAATATTAATAACTTAATCAGACCAAAAAAATGGTCCACAATTGAGTATTCACATAACATTGTTCTTGTTATTTCATGAAGAATACGATTTATTCTTTCAGCAACACTATTTTTCTGAGGAGTTCTAAGAGATGAAAAGTAATGTGTAATTAATTTATTACTAAAAAAAGTTTGAAAAACATGAATTGACAAATTATCCACCATGATCACTACAAATATTTTTCAAGGGATGGGTTTTTTCATTTTAAACATTTTCTAAAATGGTTTTGAATAACAAAAGGATTTGGATTTCTTTAATATAAAATAATCCCAAGTGTATATAGTGTAATAATTAACTAAAATAAATAAATTTTAAATTCAACAAATACATTGAGTTTGTGTAGGTTCGAAAAGATCCTTGTGCACTATCTCTAAAGACTCAAAAGTTGAGATTTCACTAATAGATTTAAAAGTATTCTTATAACTCTTACTGTATTTACAAGGTTCCTAAACCTTCAATGAATCAAATCTATGATCTAGTAATTCCTTAACATGTCTTTTCTTAGCCATCTATATATATGTTCATATATTTATTGTGTCATAACCTTTTAATCCATGAGATTGATCTTATATTGCACTAAAAAAAGGTATGTCTTGCCTCTCATGGTCTTCTATGTTTACTGTGTATACATTTTCATGTCGAGGGATAGAATAAATGAATTCATCCATAGAATTTGGTTCTATTAATTTTTCATTCTTGGAATTCACAAGGTAACATTCATCACATGATTGACTTATTTTATAAGGTTGTTCTTAAGTCCTTTAACTAACAAAACATTTTAATCTAATGCTTTTTCACGAAGAACAATTTCACCTATACAAATAATTTTTTCTTGATCATTATATCTAAAGGTAAATTTTCAGCTTTATTTTTTTTTGATATTTTCAATGAAATATTTGTTTCCGATATTTTCTCTAGAACACCCACTATCAAGGTACCTTGTATTAGTATTTTTAGTACACTCTTTTTTTTCTAAAAATAAAACTAATAAAACATAGAACTTAAACGTTATTGGGTTCATAAATGATAGATAAAAATTCAGGGATCAATTTTTTTTGAAAATTGAGATTTGTGGAACCCTATGGAATGTATTTTATTTAAGAAACAATTCAATTCCTAATGAACTAAACATTGAAATTTAGTACAAAATAGGTAATTTTTGGAATAAATAAGTTGATACTAAAAATATGGTTATTATAAGTACATCCCATTCTTAATCTAGTACAATGAGGATGGAGTTGTTTATATATTTTTATCAAAACCCTCCTTAACAAAATTAATGTTTGAAAAAAAAATTCTTAAATAAGAAATTTCAAATTATAGTTTTACAACTATTTTCATAAACACATCTATATTAGTTCTGAATTGAGTTTTTGAAAACCTGTTTGTAAACTATTCTTTTTAGAAATTACTTTTAAAAAAATTTACAAATAGTCTCCTTTTTAAAACTGGATTTGTCAAGATCATTTGATATATTTGATATTTCATTTGTTAAAATAAAATTTCATGAATCAACTTTTTCATGTTTTTCATTATCCTTATCATGTTTGTTACAAAATTTTTAGTTATCAATTTCCAAAATATTTACAATGTTAGAAACTTTCTCATAAAAATATAATGTTTTATAATCACTAGTAAATGAGGATAATTCATCCGGATATATATAATTATTCCAATAAGGATAATTTTCATTTAAATATATATTATTTAATTAATTAGTAGTGTTTACCTTGGCCATAAACCATTTTTTTCAATAGCTACATTAGAAAGATGACAAATATTACTCTAATATAGACTTTCATTATCAGAGGAATAATCTGATGAATCACCTCCACTCGCACGATAAGTGTCAGAAGCATCAAGAAATTTCTTACTTATTGACCGATAGAACATATTATGATTCCTATAAGAATAACTATCGGTTATTTTTTTCATTTCATATTTGTAAAATTAGGTTGAATATGTCCATCCCTTTTTCACACAAAATAGGTAACTGTAGAATTATTTTATTCGAATTGTAGTTAATTTTCTGATAATGTTTCCATAAATACTTTTTACCTAAAATAATGTCCATGCTCAGATAAAGTTTAGATAATTCCTTCATAGAATGTTCATAATCACACGAATCATATTGATAAATTATTTTCATTTTATTTGTCTACTTTAAATATTTATAAAAAGTATAAGCTTCAATAATATTTGAAGTAGAAGGAAAAAACATCACTACTATTTTTCTTTTCATTCATTGTATCTCTTTTAATCCTACCCTCATATTGAAAAACGGTACCAAATAAATCATCAAGAGTGAGACTATTTGCCTTCCTTGATTCCTCAGTGGTTCTTTTCTTGGATTCCCACTAATTGGGCATACTTTATATTATATTTTCATAATGGATTTCATCTTCTTATAGTTTCTCTCCCTTTTATTGTATACAGTTGAATATTTTCATAAATGTTTTCTATAACATTATAATAGGTTCAAAAAAACAATATTTAAACGTATTATAGTCAACTCTTAGAAGTACTCTTCTACTTTCAACAACCTTTGATGTTCTAAAATGAGAAATTTCCAACTTCATCCAAATATTATTATCAACTTCAAAAGAAGAAATATGACAATAAATTCTTCTATTCATAAAACATAATAATGTGTTTCTAACTATATAATTTAACTAATACTCTTGTTTTTCTTGATTTATAAAATTAGTTACTCCCTTCATAGGAATCATAAAATATCTAGTTAACATGAAACAATTATCCAATATGTTGTTTATAACTATTGTCTTCACTCTATCACTCCAATACAAATAATCAACTACATAAAAAAAGAGGGAATTTTTGACTGAGGATATCTATTGAACCAACAATAAAACCTGAAATATTTAAAACAGATACAAAAAAATATTTAACAAATTACACATCAGTGTGGAAAATATTTATAATCAACACATTTATAAAAAATTATTCGAACTTGAAAAGGTAAAGAGGAAAAAGGTAGAAAGTATTATCAGTAGAAACCTCCTCTAATACCAAATCTAAATTTTAGTATAACTGAGACATGGCTTAGATACCAATTTTTGGTTCATAATGTATATTAATATGGATAAATAATGTTGGGGGAGAACTGTATGTTTAGAAACATTTTTTTAATCTTAATAGGAACATAGTTTAACAAGGTTAAGCTAATCGTATTCACCAGACTTCTTTTTAATTTTAAGGTTAATTGGGCGTGGACCTCTGGTTTAAAAATCAAATTATTATAATCAAGTATATTTTGATATGTATTATATAGGTTATATAAGAAAATTATTATAATTTAATAATGTGTAGAATCATATTCAGAAAGTAGTGGTAATTTATTCAGATATTAATCGTATTTTTAATAGAAATAATTTAATCAGAGAAATCATAAAAAGAATCGTAATCAAAATGGTTATGATAAATCTGATCATTTTAAAAGTATGTATTATATCTTAAGGTGTATATAATTGCAATAAAATTAATAATGTATTAGAAAAATAATACAGGGGTGATCAATTGTATCGTAATTTAATCTATTATGATAAAAAAATACAAATAGAAAAAAGAATATAAATGTATCACTTTTTATTAAATGCAGCTGAAATAAATGGCTTGTAATAAAACCTGTAATAAAAATTAATAAAATTATTTTATCCCAAATAGAAGAGTATCTAGTAAACTTGGGAAAAGGAACATTTTTATACATTCAAGAAATTATGATATTCCGTAATCATCAAAATCTGTTGATACAATGATCAGTCTATCTCGTTATCCCAACGAGCCCTTGATATGATGATGAAATTTTCACTGTATGTCTATCCCCAACAACCCTCAATACAACGATCAGCTCTATATTTATATCACCACATCCCCTCGATCAATAAGGTGCTTTTCTCCTCTTTCTTCCTATCCTTGTAATACCTCAATCATAATAAAAATAATCAGATTGCATAACGAAAATAAAACAGATTATTTAGGAGGCGAACTCACTTGTTTTCCATAAGAAAGAATCCCTCTAAATCAATACAAAGGACTATGAAAAAGATGTTCATTATGTTTACACTACAAAATTTAATAATGAAAATCAAAAAAGAAATGGGATCTAAAAGAGCATCACACTTCAGTTCCCATCAACTAAGTACTGAGCTCTTAAAATGATCGGGTATTTATAGGCAAGCCTCCAAGAATCATCTTGATCCTCCAACTATCATATTTTCTTCAATATTTTCACCCAGGACTTCGACTCATGGAACATCAACAGTTATATTATAACATAAAGCCTAAAATTGTTTTGAAATAAATATTTATACATTAAAAGGTTTTCCAATACAATAGAGTATGGTTTTCTATATTCTGATCTTAATAATTAGTCAATCCAATGGATTTTCTTATAGAATTTTTTTACAATTTCTTTTATGATCGTGATATAGTTGATACCAGTTTCAATGTCAATTCAAAATTAATTTTTTTAAAATATGAACACAAGATGGAATGTATTTAAAAAAATTTGATAAGGTGAATCAGATTATTATTAGATCAATTCTCATTACAATAATTGAAATGAATAAATTACGTTTAAATCCATTAATATTTTAAAACTAAATATTTTTATGGTTAGATATATTTTTTTTCTATAAAAATATTCATAAAATACATCAGACATAAAATATTTGTTGATTAGTTATTTATTAAAGAGTTTTTTGTTTCTAGAACAAAATGAATGGAAAATTCAAAAAGTGACTTTTTACTCAATAATATCCCCCCTTTTGGACAGAACATACCACATGACTTAAATAGAAAATAGAATTAAAAAATATAAGTCCATTTTCTTTTGGTACATCATTTTCATAATTTATAATATAATACTTATCTCCCCTTTAATTTATAACTCCTCTAAATGCAATGGTGAATATGACTAACTCTCCTTAGGATAAGAACATCCCCTAATTATCTTATTCCCTTCATTAGAAGTATTTATCCTCCATACATCAAAACACTCCCCATTTCTATAAAAATCTATAATTTTTTTAAATTTCTCCCCCTCAAAGATTTTCAAAAATGAATAGGTAAGAGTATTATAATATCCAAAATGGGTTAGGGAAGAAATTATATGAGACAATATAATGATGTACATTATCTTAATGAAAATTAAAGAACATCCTTCCAGAAAATAATTGGAAGTTATTTAGAAAATTTATAAGTAGATGAAAAATTTCATCATTGAATATTCAATTCACTAAATTACTAAAAAAAATTAATAAATCCATCTCTCTTTAGCATAAAATATCGGAAAATTGTCATTAGATTCATAAGCGATTTCCTATCATCTTAAAACGTTCCCATAAACTCTTCCAAATACTTGTTTTTGTTTTTCAACTCTTACAATATCTATTCATGAATCTGAAACATCTATTATTCGTCCTTCATTATTTCTTTTTGATATTGAATCTTCTTTTACAAAAACTTGATTCTGATGTTATCGGGATTTTATTCTTTTAGATAAAGCATAATTTTGATTCTCCAAATACTTAATATAATCTTTATATAAATTGAATATTGAAATTACACTGAGCATAATATTTAATCTCACATGTAAATATAAGATATATTGATTATTTTTCTCTTATGTACATCTAAGATGCTTAAAGAATTTAACTCTATTGACCATGTCTCAAGAAAGACCATTGAAATCTTGATCGATTTCATTCAACAATTAAAGAAGTTTGAAACAAAATATCATCATGAATCATGAAATCATCATCAACATTATAATACCACTTAGAAATCTTATTACAACTATTATAGTGATCCTCGTCACTTTCATTGATAATATTGAAAAATGATTCTAATCATATCAACCTATCTGTTAATCCACTGATTGAATATGAATCATTAAATTGGTTTTGAATAAAAAAACAACCATGGTGTCCAACCTAGTAAAGTAGGAATTTTTTTCCCTTAATCTTTTTATTGTGTGAAATATGTAATCAATACCCTGAGATTTTATCATGTTTGGAAAATTTGATTCTAATTGATTGATTTTTTGTATTGTTATAATTTCTTATTGAACTAATTTTCTTTTATCTTTATTTGATACTGATTTATCCAATATGTGATCATAACTATATCCATCTAACATTTCAATATCATCAATAAAAATAATTTTACCTTCACTATTTCTGTTTTGATCTTGTTCATCCCTCTTGGATGAAGATTCAACTCCTTGTAATGATGAAGAATTTTTATTATATTGACTAACATATTTCTCCCTTTGATATTTTATGGATGATAATTCTTTAATGGAATCTTTAAATTTCCTCAAAGAAATATAATTTTATATAATGTTTGTTATCAACAATTATGTTTTCTTCCTCTTTCTGATCATTTTCAATATTAGGAGTTTCCTATAAAACTTTTTCATCATTATATTTTTGTTCTTCTTATTCTTCTTATAATTCTTCATATTCACCAAGATACTCTTCTATTTTTATATATTCAATTTCTTCCTGAATACTGTCACTATCATTTTCTAAATACTTTATTTTTTCAGGACCATTTTCTATTTATTTTCGAAATAATTCATGATGTTTTGACTCCAATATCAAATCTAATTTTCTAATTAGAAGAGATTATTTATAAACCAAAACTATATTACCCTTATCTACACCATTAGGAATATCAGTATGTACAATTATTGTTTCTTTAGAAGACAACTAGGTATCTGGATATATAAAAAAATATTAGCATATGTGGCCTCAACTATTTTCATAAAATAATCAACTAAACTTGAACATTAATGTTTATTCTTTTATTTATTTTTCATTTTATTGTTTCTATAAAACATCTCCATGATGTAATTTAATAGCTAATGATTTTGTTTGTTCATGTCCAATCTGAGGATCTATTTCATTTCTTTCAATCTTTATCCATCTCCATTTATCAAAAACATAATTTGGGTTTTTTTTGTTTTTCTCTTTAGGAGGAAGGCATTAAATCATTCTCTTATTTTAAAATGTCTCATATTTCTTTGATTTAAAAGAAGATTCTATATTTTATGTAGAAACTTGAGTATTTTTCAAAAAAAAATGATTCGTAATCAAAAATAGGATTCATTTTTATCATTGATTCAACACTTATAAACTCAATATTTTCCCTAACAGGCTCAGACTTGATTATAATGTTGAATAGTTTCATACTTAATGCAATCATCTTACTTAGAAAAGTTGAAATCATAATCATATAAGAATTTATTGATCCAAATTTTATATTATTGATAGTAAAAAAAATAAAACAAACTAAATTTATATTGCTCATATTTACCAAGTAATCCATAATAAAATTATCAGATACTTTTATTGTATCCATGTCTCCTTTTCTCAAAATTAAATCCCATACATCTAAAGGGATATAACTCAATGAACCAGAATTAGATGAGTGAATTTCCATGGTTTATCATCTGATACATTCTTAAAAATTACATTTTATCTATTTTTTCAAAAACATACCCTTTGAATCTAGTAGTTTATGAGATGGAAAAAAGATCTACTTCGTCTGAAATTCCTACGAAACCTAAGGCTGACTAATGTTTCATCTTGTAACACTTTTCATATATTTGAAAAGAAAACATACCTTTTCCATATTCTTTAATGAGAATTATAGAATCATTAAAATCATTAAATAAATAAAAATAAAAAGCATTTTAATTAGGATATTATAGTTCCACACATAATGATTTCCAACCTGTGAAATCTATAATCATTATTAGAGTTGAATATTATTTTTATAAAATTCACTTTTTACTAGAATTTCTTGAAAAATAAACTATTTTTTCAAATCCATAACGGTTACCATCATATTTGGGCTTCAAAATGAAGATTTAGACATGATGAATGGAAATCAGAATATGATTTATAAACAAGGTAGTGCTTCATAGAATGAAACTTGAGCTAACCGAAATCAGACACAAGGGGGTACCCTTTATAAAAGAGATTGAAGTAATAATTAATCTTAAAAAAAGATCTTATGGTTGAGATATGATCTTTCTTATATGAAGTTGATATTTATCCAAATATATTTTTAAATAATTCAAAAACTTTATATCATATAAAACAATAATCGTATTGGGTGAATATAGGATAAAAAATAAAAAACAAAACATTTAAATAAAAATAATAACAAACAAGGATAAAACTAATTATAATGTTATAGTGTTAAAGTATAAAAGGAAAATAGAATATATTTCATTGTGTAATTATTGTTATTTTAGTTTTTTTATTTTTTTATAATATAACAGATTTTTATGGGAATAAAATAGTAAAAGAAAATATATTATGAAGAATTTTAATGAAAATTTAAAAAAAATAATTTTTTCAAATATAATTTACAACAAAAAAGAATATGATAAATTTTCCAAATATTATTTTTCTATAAATTTGAATATTATAAATTTTTATATTTTGTTACTCAAAAAACATAAATATGATAAATTTTCAAATCAATTATTGTATACGAAAAAGGTTTTATGAAAAATCGAATATGATAATTTTATATCAAAATTAAAATACAAAAAATTTATACAAAAACTCTAATACGATAAATTTATAAGAAAACATCAAATTCTGAAAAAAATGATTTTTAAAACCAAAATAATATGTATTCCTCCCCACTCCCCCCTTAGAATAAGAGTAACATATTGTATGTAGATATGTAAAACATGAAGTAGATATGAATGACTAATTTACATTAATCATTCCAAGATTCTGTATAATGCATTGAAATCTATAGGAAAGTTACATTTATTTGAAAATATTAGAAAATTGTTCTTGCATTAAGATGAATTGTAAAATGATAACTCCATTTATTTTGGGATACCTAAGAATGTGATGACGAATAACTATTTGTTTTTCATGTGAGTGATATGTAGGGTTCTTACATAATCAAATGGAACTAGCGTCATCAGATAGTATTTGAGTTTTTGTAAAACTAATTCCATAATCAATGAGTGTGTGTTTAATCGAAAAAACTTGATCATAACAACTCTTATATGCTATATATTTGGATTTAGTAGTGGAAAGTGATACTGAGTGTTGTTTTGTACAATCCCAAGAAAAAATGAATATCATAAGAAAAAAGTACTCGAATTACTATTGTATGGTCCTGGATTTTGTTAAGGAATGTTTTCGTTATGTTTTGGTTTGGCCCCTTATTTTTGAATTTTTATGTGTTTCATCATGTTTATGTAAAGTCTCTAAGGTGTTCTGGGGTTTGGGATGCGAAAGAGGAAGAGAAAGAAATTTATGGGCATATTGCACGGCTTTCATGTAACAACCCGGGATTTTATGAGAATTATTCTTTTTAATTTCATTGATGTCATTTTTTTACACTAGACCAAGATTATCTTGCGCTATACGCAACACCATATTAGCTTGTAGTATACTCAACACTATTCTTGGCTCGTGTTACACACAATTTCAAGTTCGTTGTGTAGAAATTATTCTATGAAACATTAAGTATAGACTTTGATTAATGTATAAATGAAATATGGTTGTATTATGTTATACACAACAACAAAAGAGTCTTGCACTACACGCCACCCAGACTTGTCTTGCATTACACGCAATCGCGACCTTCCTCGATTGCGTGTGCAATACGCAATACCAGGTTTCACTAAATAACAATATATTGTTATAATATTATTATGGACTAGTTGTTATGAATTGTATTAACTAAATTTTGAATTTTATAACATTATTATTCATCTTAAATATTTTCTAGAGCATGGTATGAGAACAAAATAATTTTTTCGGGTGAAATAATTATTTTTTAAAAAATGCAGTTTTGCCACCTTTTGTTGGAGCACCCACTTAAAATGTATTTTTTGACATGTTTATAAGTTCAATTTGAAAAAATTAAATCTTCCTTGGAATCAGGATATAAAAATTTAATTTGGATAAATTTTTCATATTATTCCGATAACTTTCATATTTTGATGAATAGTAAAAACACGCTATATTTTAATTAAAAACTACTTTTTTCATCACAATAATTTATATGGATATATTATCTTTGTAATTGGTTTTATATTTTAATTATAATATATTTTTACCATTTAATCCAACATTGGTCATTGAAATTAATTTCACTTTGAAATTGGACATAAACAAGTGATTATCTTTCGATAGTTATTGTTTCTTAAAAACATTCTATTTGTTTTGAAAACAGGAATTACATTTAAAATTAATTAATGCCACTTATATGTTTTTAATTTGTAAAAATAGACATCATTTTTGAATTCTGAATATCAAATATAGCTTAGACATAATTTTTGGTATTTTTCTGAAAAACATAAATTGTTTAGGAATAGTGAAAACACTGAGTTTTTGGTCAAAAACGACTATTTATTTAAATAATCATGTATTTGATTTATATTTTTTTAGGTAAAAATAGATACATAATACATATATAAGTTCAATTAAATTCATTGGAATCATTTTATAATAATTTTAGATTTATAAGAATTGTATTGAACTTTTCATCGTCTTTTACCCACCTCTTAGGAGATTTTGCAATTGTTCATAAAACATAATTTTACCACTTCTGTGAGTTTAATTTCGAAAATCCGAGAGAATTGGTTAATATCAAGGAGTAAAATGTGTTTCAATTAGATAAAAATAATTTTTGGTGAATAGTATCTTGTTACTTTTATTTACCACAGTTAAAGGTAAATATTGCAATTCAATGTTAAAAGAATATGATAATAATTAAAAATTACCTTAACACTTGTCCAAACCTTATTGGATGAGTAATGGAAGACCATGGTCATCCTTGGGTCGATTTCGGGACACCACGGAGCCACTTATGAAGGACAATGACACATTAGATTAATTAATTTAATGTAATGACGAAATTTCCATTAACAAAAATCCTTTAGTAATTAATTTTTATAAGGGGATATATAAATTATATTTTCGACTATAAATATTCATTGGAAATATAAAACGATTTCCAACGTGTTGGTATTTTTTTTATAATTTTTAGACATGAAATAAATTAATTTAATTATGACAAAATAATGATGCAGTATTTACCTCATTAATAAATTATTTAAATAAATAAGATTATAATGATTAAAATATCATCCAAAACCTGTCCAATTCCAATGGGATGATTTTATTTCGAATATTTGTCATCTTATATTTTACATTAATGTGTTTTGGACCTCTTGAAACCAAATATAAATTTATAATAAAATAATGTTTTCACGCATTTTTAAAGAGACCCCTCCACTCCCTTATAATATGAGACCACTTCTATGCAATTACTCACACCACTCAAGCATTTTGGCTCGTCCAAAATCTGCCCAAATAGGCTCCCTATATCCATCTCTTCCCCATTGAAGCCTTACATTAGGCAGAAGAAACTCCAAGAAGTCCTTTTGGTTCAATCCAAAGGAAGTTACCCAAATTAAAGGTAATAGTTTCTCTTAAGTTGTTTTCGTTTATTCTACTTATCCAACCCATAAATCATTTTAATTATTTATTTTATGACAACACCAGTATTCTAAAAATAAAAGGATATTGTTATGAGAAGGATTATTACTATACTTACACATACCTCCATCTAATAGATTAAGAACATAATCTTTCTATGAAGGTAAACTAATGCCTCACGAAACGATGATTGTTCTATTTTCTCCTACCACCTCTCATGGTCGAAATTATGATGGAAATGTATTTATATATGATATATATTATGCTTCTTTAATTAAAAATTATATCAATCCATTATGGTTTCCATAGTTGGTAAATACGATAATCTCATTTGAGGAAATGCGGACTACGACCCCCTCAAAGTGATGTGATTCGTTAATTCCATATGTGGGATGTATAAAGGATGGAGTTAATTATATTATATATGATATTATAATGAATTATAATATAACTATGTATCATTATGTTTTAATTCCATTAAAATTTAAAATAGAAATGAAAGTAGCATTCATGCGTACGTACGGTTTACCGTCTCCATGAATGGTGCATTTCATTTCTTACCACCATATGTTATGTACTATTATAAAAACATGTATATGCTGGATATATAATGAATATATATGATATATAAATCATGATTTACATTTTGGAAGTATGTAAATCATGATATAAGTAATAATAACATCAATAACAACAAGTCCAAAAACATACGATAAATAAGATGATTTTACCCAAAACGTTGCTTTAACATTGGATTTACAAAAGAATGGGTAATATAAAGTCATAAGTGAACCATATATGAAATCATAACAATTAATATGATTCTATAATAAGTATATGAAATATTTTAAATCATTATATAGGAGGTTCAGATATATACAAAGCACATCATACCTAAGGTAAGGGATAATCTTTCCAGTCTCGTTCTTATGTGAGATTGTTTATTTGTAAGTATTTACTGGGGATATTGATATCATCCATGTCCATGTTTTCTAAAAGTGTTTTTATTTATGTTTAATTTCCTTTTTACCCATTTTGTATTTTACTAAATGGTATGTAAGGAATCTTTCTTTTGTTTACGCTACGATGTACTTTTTGACTTTCCAACAAAAGTTTGAGGAGAATGTTTTTTCAACTTATACGACATGAAAAGGATTTTATGGTTTTATAAATCCTTATTTTCATGAAGATTCCTCTAAAATATTTCATTTATATTTTTAACAAAATCTCTTTCTTTTAAAATTGCATGACGTTTTGTGAAAGAAATTGATTTTGAAGAAGAAAGGATATTTTCTTCAAGAAAACATTTCAAGTGTTTTATCAAAACCAATTTCCATCTAAGATGGTATTATTTCATATATGTATGTTTCAAGTATAATTTCTCTATGATTTAAATGGTTTCAATTTTATTGTGATGAAATATCCATTTTTTTTGGATTATGTGATGATCGGATGATGTTTGTGAAACCCATTTTATTCATTGGATTATGATGAATGTTTTAAGTTTATTTTGCGGCACAAGTAAGAATGATTTCATTATGAAATGGGTGGGACCTATATCTCCCTCTAATGCATTAGATAATGATTTATATCTCATGATATAGAAATGTCTGAAATGACAAGTAAATATGGTTCAGTAATACAGGGCTGGAACGGCAAGTAAACCCGGTTCAGTAAGGGACTTTGTCCACTAAGATGGTCTTGGCAGCAATGCATTGGCTACTATGGAAATCATATCATATGCTAAATGTTTTTCCATAATTAAATGTTTTATTCCAATTCTATTTTATCATGATTAATGTTTCATTATGATCTATGCCTTACGTACTGCCATGTTTTATGTCATTACTCAAGAGTTTGATGTTCAAACATTATGTTCATGTTTTTAAGTTCAAATGTATATAATTTGTTTTATTTTACCCATTCTTACCCTTACTAAGAATTTGAGCTCAAATTTTTTATCTTTTCTTTTCCCCATGACTTTAAGAAAGGTTTTAGTTAAGAAAACAAAAGAGGAAGAACTTTATGGGTGATGTTGAAGATCTTTCACCGCGATTAGAAGATTATATTCCGAGTTTCTGAAGACACTAAACTATTACGGTCCTTGTGTGTTTGTTTTTGTTATGTATTATGTCTTCAAAAAAAGTAATGTAATGTCCATGTACATCAAGATTCGGGCCTCTATAGTTGGTATCAGAGGAAAGGTTTAGATAATATTTGGAAACTAGGATGTGAAAACTTTAGTGAGATCCCTAGAAATATTTCTAAGGAATGTCTAGGGATGTCCCTAATGTTATGTATAATTATAGGTTATAGTCCTAGAAATATGGTAATGATATTAGAATTAACCCTAAGATATTAGATATTGATGTTACTCCCCCATTATTATGTTTTTTTCCTATCATGATTTTTTCCTCTCACACTATTCTTTTTGGGTGTTAGAAAATGGCTGGAAACAGGAATATTCATGATAATGGAGAATATGATGGACGATGGAATGATATTCTTCATGATCAAGAAAATGAAATGGGATTTGGAAGGTGAAACATAGTTATTATGCCTAATCAGAAATCTCATAATATGATCAGAAATCTCATAATATGATCAGTAATCTCAACTTTGGTAAGTATCCTGACTTAGATAATAAGAGAAAGATGAAGTTTCATGTTGACCATAGAGGAAAGAAAGTTCAATTTCCCTCATGTAAGTCATGTGGGAAGAGGCATCTGGGAGAATGTTTCAAAGGAACTGGAAGATTCTTTGGGTGTGGAAAAGGAAAGAAATCTAGTAATTGTAATGGAAAAGGTTCAGTTAACACCATGGACAAGAATAATTATATTACTAAGACATCAAAAATTATTAAGTCTTTTAAATGTTGAATGTACGGGAATTATGAAAACAAATTCCCTAAGGGAAAATCTCATAAAGTGAATCAGCATTGTCATATGGGTAGTATTTGTTTGGATGATGATGAATAAACTACAAATGATATGTGAGATGAAAGAATTGTTGAATCTCGGTCAATGGTTTATGAAGGTAGTGGTATGATTACATGTTTATCAAGAGTAATGTTGTATAAGTAATCTCATGGTACTATGAAATAAAGAGGCATCTAAGGATTGTTACACTGTTGTCATTCCTTATGTTTAGAAAGTGTATGACGAATGGTACAGGTAACCATGAAAGGTTATTCAGTTATTTTTGGAAATCCCTAATATGTGCATGAAGAAGTGCTAAGGAGATAATGAAATGTTTGATAGTATTAATGAGCTCATGAATTATATAAGGAAAAAGTGATATCATTGTTTGAGTATAAATAATTTTTGGGATTTTTTTATGTGGAATGAGTTAAGTTTTGACAGCATTCATGTTTTCACTAAAGTTCAATGGGTTTTCATTTTTTCAAGAGAATACATGATTGAGGTATTCACATGATTGGTATGTGGTCAAAAAAATATATCAGGGATAAAAGATGATATTCACATGCTCGGTAGTTCACATTTCTAGTAATTGTTTTCTTTATACTATAAGCTTGGACAAAATCATTTTTGATTAGCCTAAAGATTCGAATGGATTATGTTGAACATAAGTTATTATTGTTTAATGATAGAAGTTTTTTTCGATATTATTGATAGAATTCTATAATAATGTAGTTTTAGAAGAAGGAAAACCTGCAAGATGGGCGACAACCCGTCACGTTGGACAAGGTTGCGGGAATCGAACCCACAACCAAAGTGCGATAGGCCTTCATCTCCTACCACTGGCCTACACGAAGTCCCAGGTTAGAAGAAACTAGTTTTATTATATTACGCAGTATGATAGATGATGTATAAGTCCATATTTGGAACCATATATGATTAATCTCATCGTAGATGGACTTACATATATCTTTTGATAACCTTATGTTTGAGACAGATGGAATGACCTATCATTCTATCAAATGATCTGCTAACACTTAACGGAATACAAATTCAACTACATTTCATTAAGAGTTGAAGTGGAAATTTTTTAAGGCACAAACACCGGTGAGATAGTACCGAAATAAATTAAGTATTATTCTAAATAAAATTCATCAACATTAGGGAAATTATCTTGAAAGCCAAAAATGTTATCCAAGTACTCTCATATCCGATGAATCAGATGGTACCTTAGATCATCACAAATTTATGGCTTTGTGACTGTTGGATTTATCATAGCCATGTCCTCTACCACTCTCCATCAGAACATGATGGTTAGATTTCTCCTCGATATCCATATATCTCCTATATGGAATCCTAGTGATGAGTTAATTTGGGTAACCATTATATTTCATACTTCTCTTTTCAAAATTATGTTTTAGCTTTCCTTTTTACGATGTGGGTGTCTATGAAAGAAATTCTAAAGTAACAATCCATTTATAACCCCGAAAAATTTCGAGGGAGAAATTCATTTTAAGGTGGGTAGAATGTAAAAACCCAAGATTTTATGAGAATTATTCTTTTAAATTTCATCGATTTCTTGTGTTGTACGCTACACCAAGATTATCTTGCGCTATACGCAACACCATATTAGCTTACAGTATACGCAACACTATTCTTGGCTCGTGTTACACAAACTTTCAAGTTTGTTTTGTAGAAATTATTCTAAAAAAAATGAAGTATAAAATTTGTTTAATGTATAAATGAAATATTGTTGTATTTTTTTATACACAACAACAAAGGATTCTTTCACTACACACCACCCTAACTTTGCTTGCATTACACGCAATCGCGACCTTCATCGATAGCATGTGCAATACGCAATACTGGGTTTCACTAAACAAAAATATATTTTTATAATATTATTATGGACTAGAAATTATGAATAATAATAACTACATTTTAAATTACATAACATTATTATTCATCTTACATATTTTCTAGTATATGGTATGAGAACAAAATAAATTTTCCGGGTGAAATAAGTATTTTTCAAAAAATGCAGTTTTGCCATCTTTTGATGGCACACCCACATTAATTATAGTTTTTGACATGTTTATAAGTTCAATTTGATAAAATATAAGTCTTCTGTGGAATTAGGATATAAACATTTAATTTGGATAAACTTTTCATATTATTCTGATAACTTTCATATTTTGATAAATAGTAAAAACACGCTATATTTTTATTAAGAACAACATTTTTCATCGTAATAATTAATATGGATAGATTATCTTTTTAATTGGTTTTAAATTTTAATTAGAATATATTTTTACAATTTTATCCAATGTTGGACATTGGAATTAATTTCACTTTGAAATTAGACATAAACATGTGATGATCATTTGATAATTATTGTTTCTTAAAAACATGCTATTTGTTTTGATAACGGGAATTACATTTAAAATTAATTAATTAAACTTATATGTTTTGAATTTGAAAAAATAGACACCATTTTTTAATTAGGAATATCAAATATAGAATAGGCTGAATTTTTAGTATTTTTCTGAAAAACATCAATTTTTGATGACAAGTGAAAACACTGAGTTTTTGGATAAAAATGGATTTTTAATTAAATAAATTTATATGATTTAGATTTTATTTAGGTCAAAATAGATACATAATACTTATATATGTTCAATGAAATTTATTGGAATCATTTTATAATAATTTTTGATTTATAAAAATTGTATTGAACTTTTCATCGTCTTTTACCCACCTCCTAAGAGCTTTTGCAATTATTCATAAAAGTTAATTTTACCGCTTCTGTGAGTTGAATTTCGAAAATACGAGTGACATGGTTAATATCAAGGAGTAAAATGTGGTTCAATTAGATAAAAATAATTTTTGGTGAATAGTAACTTTTTACTTTCATTTACCACGGTTAAAGGTAAATATGGTAATTCATGGTTAAACGAATATTATAATAATTCAAAATTACCTTAACACTTGTCCAAACCTTATTGTAAGAGTAATGGAAGAACATGGGAATCCGTGGGTTGATTTGGGGACCCCATGGAGCCACTTATGAAGGAAAATGACACATTAAATTAATTAATTAAATGCAATGACAAAATTGGCATTAACAAAATTCCTTTAGTAATTAATTTGTATAAGGGGATATATAAATTATAATTTTGACTATACATATTTACAGGATATATAAAACTATTTCCAAAATGTTGGTATTTTTTTATAATTTTTATAAATCATATAAATTAAATTATTTATGACACAATAATGATGTTGTATTTACCTCATTAATAATTGAATTAAATAAATAAGATTATAATGATTAAAAAATCATCCAAAACCGGTCCAATTACTATTGGATAATTTTACTTATAATATGAGTCATCTTATCGTTGACATTAATTTGTTTTGGACCTATTTAAACTGATGATAAGTTTATAATAAAATAATGTTTTCCCACATTCCTAAAGAACCCCTCCAGTCCCAGATAAAAGGATACCACTTCTATGAAATTCCACACACCTCTCATGCCTTTTGGCTCACCCAAACACTGCCCAAATAAGATCCCTACATCTCTCTACTCCCCCTTGAAGCCATAAATTAGGAAGAAGTTACTCCAATAAGTCCTTTTGGTTCAATCCAAAGGAAGTTACCCATATTAAAGGTAATAGTTTCTCTTAAGTTATTTTCTTTCATTCTACTTCACCGACCCCTAAAATCTTTTTAATCCTTTATTTTGTGACAACAACAGTATCCTCAAAATAGTAGGATATTTTTATGAGAAGTATTAAAACTAAACTTACACACAACTACATCTAATGGATGAAGAACACAATGTTTCTGTGAAGGCAATCTAAGGCCTCACGAAACGATGATTGTTCGATTTTCTCCTAAAGCATCTCATGGTGGCCATTATGATGGAACTGTATTTATATATGATATATATTATGTTTATGATTTCATTATTCTTCTTTACTTCTCAATTACATCAAGCATTTATGGTTTCCATAGTTGGTAAATACGATAATCTCATTTGAGGAAATGCAGATTATGGCCCCCTCAAAGTGATGTGATTAGTTAATGCCTTATGTGGGATGTATAAAGGATGGATTTAATGATATTATTTTTTATATAATACTATAATTATAATATACCTATGTATAATTATTTTTTTATTCCATTAAAATGATAAATAGTAATGAAAGTAGCGTTCATGCATAGGTACAGTTTACCGTCTCCATGAACGGTGCATTTCATTTCTTCCCTCCAAATGTTATGTACTATTATAAACACATGTATATGCGGGATATATAATGAATATATATGATATATAAATCATGATTTAAATTCTCAAATTATGTAAATCATGATATAAGTAATAATAACATCAAGAACAACAAGTCCAAACACGTACGATAAATAAGATGATTTTACCCAAAACGTTGCTTTAACATGGGATTTACAAAAGAACGGGTAATATAAAATCATAAGTGAAACATATATGATATCATAATAATGAATATGATTCTGTAATAAGTAAATGACATTATTTAAATCATTATACAAGACGTTCGGATACGTATGAAGCATATCAGACCTAAGGTAAGAGAAAATCTTTCCAATCTCGTTCATATATGAGATTGATTATTCGAAAGTATTTGATGGGGTTATTGTTATCTTCCAAGTACATGTTTTCTAAATGTGTTTAAATGTATGTTTAGTATCCTTTTTACCAATTGTTTCTTTTAGTACATGGTATGTAAGGAATATTTCTTTTGTTTACGTTACGTGGTACTTTTTGACTTTCCTGACAAAAGTACAAGGAGAATGTTTTTTAACTTATACGGCATGAAAGGATTTTTACTGTTTTATAAAGCCTTATTTTCATGAAGCTACCTCAAAAATATTTCATGGATATTTTCAACAAAATCTCTTTCCTTTAAAATTGCATGACATTTTGTGAAGAGAAATTGATTTTGAAGAAGAAATGATATTTTCCTCACGAATTCATTTCAAGTATTTTATCAAAACCATTTTCCATATAAGATAACATTATTTAAAATGTGTATGTTTCAAGTAAAATTTCTCTATGATTTATATGGTTTCAATTTTATTATGATGAAATATCCATTTGTTTTATATGGATTATGTGATGACGGAATGATGTTTATGAAACTGATTTTAATCTTCGGGTTATGATGAATGTTTTAATTTTATTTTGTGGCACAAGTAAGAATGTTTTGATTATGAGATTGGTGGGACATATATCTCCCTCCTATGAATTGGATAAGGATTTATATCTCATGAGATAGACATGGATGAAACCACAAGTAAATCTGGTTCAGTAATACAGGGCTGGAATGACAAGTAAACCAGCTTCAGTCAGAGAATTTGTCCACTAAGATGGTCTTGGCAGCAATGCCTTGGCTACTGTGGAAATCATATCATATGCTTAATGTTTTTCCACAATTACATGTTTTATTCCCATTCTATTTTATCGTGATTAATGTTTCTTAATGATCTATACCTTGCGTACTTCCATGTTTTACTTCATTGCTCAAGATTTTGATGTTTAAACATTATGTTCATGTTTTTAAGTTCAAATTTATATGATCTATTTTATTTTATCTATGCTTACCCTTAATTAGAATTTGAGCTCACCCACTATATGTATTCTTTTCCCCATGATTTAAGGAATGGGTTTAGGTAAGAAAACTAAAGGGGAAGATCTTTATGAGAGATGTTAAAGATCTTTCACCATGATTATAACATTATATTCCAAGTTTCAAAGACACTAAACTATTACGGTCCTTATGTGTCTCTTTTTGTTATGTATTAAGTATTATGAAAAACTAATGTAATGTCCATGTATGTCATGATTCGGGCCACTACAGTTGGAATCAGAGGAAAGGTTTAGTTAACCTTTGGAAACTACGATGCAAAAACTTTATTGAGATGCATAGAAATATTTCTATGGTATGTCTTGGGATGTCCCTAAGGTTAAGTATAATTATAGGTTATATTCCTAGAATTACGGTAACGATATTAGAATTAAACCTAAGATGTTAGATATTGAAGTTACTCCCCCTTTATTATGTTGTTTTAACTATCATGATTTTTGCCTCTCACACTATTCTTTTTGGGTTTTTGAAAATGGCTGGAAATAGGAAGATTCATGATAATGGAGAATATGATAGACAATGTAATGATATTCTTCATGATCAAAAAAATGAAATGGGATTTGGAAGGCGAAACATAGTTATTATGCCTAATCATCAATCTCATAATATGATCAATAATCTCAGATTTGGTAAATTTCCTGACTCAGCTAATAAGATAAAGATAGAGTTTCATGATGACCATAGAGGAATGAAAGTTCAATTTCCCTCATGTAAGTCATGTGGGAAGAGGCATCAAGGAGAATGTTTCAAAGGAACTGGAAGATTCTTTGGGTGTGGAAGATAAGGACATAAAGCTAGTAATTTTAAAGGAAAAGGTTTAGTTAACACCATGGACAAGGATAATGGTTTTTCTAAGACATCAACAACGGTTAAGTATTTTAAATGTGGAATGTATGGGAATTATGCAAACCAATTCCCTAAGGGAAAATCTCATAATGAGAATCAACATGGTCATATGGGTAGTATTTATGTGGATGATGATAAAGAGACTACAAATGATATGTGAGATGAAAGAATTGTTGAAGCTCAGTCAATGGTTTAAGAAGTTAGTGGAATGATTACATGTTTATCAAGAGTAATGTTGTATAAGTAATCTAATGGTACTATGGAAAAAAGAGAAATCTAAGGATTATTACACTGTTGTCTTTCCTTATGTTTTGAAAGTGTATGATGAATGGTACTGGTATCCATGTAAGGTTATTCAGATATTTTTGGAATGCACCTAATATGTGCATAAAGAAGTTCTAAGGAGATAATGAAATGTTTGATAGTATTAATGAGCTCATGAATTATATAAGGACAAAGTGATATCATGGTTTGAGTATAAAGAATTTTTTGTATTTTGGTATGTGGAAAGAGTTAACTTTTGACAGCATTCATGTTTTCACTAATGTTCAATGGGTTTTCTTTTTTTCAAGAGAATACATGATTAAGGTATTCACATGACAGGAATGTGATAAAAAAGATATATCACGGATAAATAATGGTATTCACATGCTCGGTAGATGAAATTTATAGTATTTGTTTTCTTTATACTATAAGCTTTGACAGAAGCGTTTTGGGTAACCCTAATGATTCGAATGGATTTTTTTGAACATAAGTTAGTATTGTTTAAGGATAGAAATTTTCTTTTCGATATAATTGATAGAATGCTATAATAATGTAGTTTTAGAAAATGGACAACCTGCAAGATGGGTGGCAACCCATCGCGTCGGACACGGTTGCGGGAATCGAACCAACAACTGAAGTGCTACATGACTTCATAACCTACCACTGGCCTAAAGGAAGTCCCAGGTTAGTAGAAACTAGTTTTATTATATTAAGAAGTATTATAGATGAAGTATAAGTCCATTTTTGGAACCATATACAATTAATCTCACCATAGATGGACTTATATATATCTTTTTCTAACCATATGTTGGAGACAGATGGAATGACCTATCATTCTATCACATGATATTCTAACACTTCACGGAAGACAAATTCAACTACATTTCTTTAAGACTTGAAGTGGAAATTGTTTAAGGCACACACAATGGTGAGATTGTACCAAAATAAATTAAGTATTCTTCTAATTCAAATTCTTCAAAATTAGGGAAATTATCATGAAAGCCAAAAATTTTGTCCTAGTACTCTCATATCTAATAAATCAGATGGTACCTTAGATCATAAAAAATTTATGGCTTTGTGACTATTCGATTTATCATAGCCATTTCCTCTACCAATCTCCATCAGAACATGATGGTTAGATCCATATTTTCACCTATTATCTCCTATATGGAAACCTAGTGATGAGTTAATTTGGGTAACCGTTATGTTTCATACATCAAATTTTAAAATTAAGTTTTATCATTCCTTTTTAAGATGTGGGTTTCTATGAAAGAAATTCTCAAATAATAATCCATTTATAACCCCGATGAATTTCGAGGGCGAAATTCATATTAAGGTGCGTAGAATGTTACAACCTGAGATTTTATGAGAATTATTCTTTTTAATTTCATAGATGTCTTGTGTTGTACGCTACACCAAGATTATCTTGCGCTATATGCAACACCGTATTAGCCTGCAGTATATGCAACAATATTCTTGGCTCGTGTTACACTCAATTTCAAGTTCGTTTTGTAGAAATTATTCTACGTAACATTATGTATAGACTTTTTTTAATGTATAAATTAAATATGGGTGTATTGTTTTATAAACAAAAACAAATGAGTCTTGCACTACATGCCACCCTGACTTGGCTTGCATTACATGCAATTGTGACCTTCCTCGATAGCGTGTGCAATAAGCAATACCGGGTTTCACTAAACAACGATATATTATTATAATATTATTATGGACTAGCCGTTATGAATAGTACTAACTACATTTTGAATTTTATAACATTATTATTCATCTTACATATTTTCTAGAACATGGTATGACAACAAAATAAATTTTTCGTGTGGAATAAGTATTTTTAAATAAATGCACTTTTGCCGCATTTTGATGGAACACACACATTAAATCTAGTTTTTGACATGTTTATAAGTTCAATTTGACAAAATAAAATTCTACATTGGAATTAGGATATAAAAATTTAATTTGGATAAATTTTTCATATTATTCTGATAACTTTCATATTTTGATGAATAATAAAAACACGCTATATTTTAATTTTAAAAAAAAAAATTCATCCCAATAATTTATATGGATAGATTATCGTTTTAATTAGTTCTAAAGTTAAATTAGAATATATTTTTACCATTTAATCCTATTTTTTCATTGGAATTAATTTCAGTTTGAAAGTGGACATAAACAAGGGATGATCTTTTGATAGTTATTGCTTCTTAAAAACACGATATTTGTTCTGATAATGAGAATTAATTTTAATATTAATTAATTCCACTTCTATGATTTGAATTTGGAAAAATAGACATAATTTTTGAATTCGGAATATCAAATATAGCTTAGGCTTAATTTTTTGTATTTTTCTTAAAAACTTCTATTTTTGATGAATAGTGAAAACACTGAGTTTTTGGTTAAAACCGAATTTTTATTTAAATAATTATTTATTTAATTTAAATTGATTTAGGTAAAAATAGATACATAATAATTATATAAGTTCAATGAAATTCAATGGAATCATTTTATAATAATTTTAGATTTATAAAAATTGTATTGAACTTTTCACCGTCTTTTACCCACATCCTAGGAGCTTTTACAATTGTTCATAAAATGTAATTTTACAGCTTCTGTGAGTTAAATTTCGAAAATCCAAGAGACATGGTTAATATAAATGAGTAAAATGTGGTTCAATTAGATAAAAATATTTTTTTGTGAATAATAACTTTTTACTTTTATTTACCACGATTAAAGGTAAATATGGTAATTCAAGGTTAAAAGAATATTATAATAATTCAAAATTACCTTAACACAGGTCCAAAACTTATTTGACGAGTAATGTAAGACCATGGACATCTTTGGGTCGATTTTGGGACCCCATTGAGCCACTTATGAAAGACAATGACACATTATATTAATTAATTTAATGTAAAGACAAAATTGGAATTAACAAAAATCGTTTAGTAATTAATTTTTATAAGGGGATATATAAACTTTCTCTTCGACTATAAATATTCATTGAAAATATAAAAATATTTACTACATTTTTTGTTTTTTCTTAATAATTTTTAGAAAACAAATAAATTACATTATTTATGACACAATAATGATGCAGTATTTACCACATTAATAAATTATTAAAATAAATAATATTATAATGATTAAAATATCATCGAAAACCTGTCCAATTCCTATTGGATGATTTTATTTAGAATATTAGTCATCTTATAATTTACATTAATGTGTTTTGGACCTCTTGAAACCGAATATATGTTTATAATAAAATAATTTTTTCACACTTTCCTAAAGAGCCACTCCACTCCCTTATAAAAGGAGACCACTTCTATGCAATTCTTCACACCTATCAAGCCTTTTGGCTCGTCCATACTCTGACCAAATAATCTCCCTACATCCCTCTCCTCCCCCTTGAAGCCTTACATTAGGCAGAAGATACAACAAGAAGTCCTTTTCGATCAATCCAAAGGAAGTTACCCAAATTAAAGGTAATAGTTTCTCTTATGTTGGTTTCTTTTATTCTACTTCTCCAACCCCTAAAATCATTTTAATACTTTAGTTTGTGACAACACAAGTATCCTAAAAATACTAGGATCTTTTTATGAGATGTATTACAACTACACTTACACACACCTCCATCTAATGGATGAAGAACATAATGATTCTGTGAAGGCAAACTAACGCCTCACGAAACGATGATTGTTCGATTTTCTCCTATCGCCCCTCATGGTATCCATTATGTGGAATGTATAAAGGATGGAGTAAATGATATTATATATGATATAATACTGGAATTATAATACACATATGTATAATTATGTTTTAATTCCATTAAAATGATAAATATAAATGAATGTTGCATCCATGCGTACGTACGGTTTACCGTTTCCATGAACGGTGCATTTCATTTCTTACCTCCATATGTTATGTACTATTATAAACACATGTATATGCTGGATATATAATTAATATATCTGATATATAAATCATTATTTATATTCTTTAAGTAAGTAAATAATGTTATATGTAATAATAACATCAAGAACAACAAGTCCAAACACATACGATAAATAAGATGATTTTTCCCAAAACATTGCTTTAACATGGGATTTACAAAAGAACAGGTAATATAAAGTAATAAGTGTACCATATATGATATCATACCAATTAATATGATTCTGTAATAAGTCAATGACATTATTTAAATCAATATACAGGAGGTTCGGATACGTATGAAGCGTATCGGACCTAAGGAAAGAGATAATCTTTCCAATCTCTTTCTTATCTGAGATTGTTTATTCGTAAGTATTTGTTGGGGTTACTATTATCATCCAATTCCATGTTTTATAAATGGGTTTTTATGTATGTTTAATTTTATTTTTACCCATTTTGTATTTTACTACATGGTATGTAAGGAATCTTTCTTTTGTTTACATTACGTGGTACTTTTTGACTTTTCTCACAAAAGTACGAGGAGAATGTTTTTTTAACTTATACGGCATGAAAGGATTTTCACAGTTTTATAAAGCCTTATTTTCATGAAGCTTCCTCTAAAATATTTCATGGCTATTTTCAAAAAAAATTATCTTTATTTTAAAATTGTGTGACGTTTTGTGAAAGGAAATTGATTTTGAAGAAGAAAAGATATTTTCCTCATGAATTCATTTCAATTGTTTTATCAAAACCATTTTCCTTCTATGATGACATTATTTAATATGTGTATGTTTCCAGTATAATGTCTCTATGATTTTTATGGTTTCAATTTTCTTATGATGAAATATCCATTTGTTTTATATGGATTATGTGATAATGGGATGATTTTTATGAAACCCAATTTATTCTTCGAGTTATGATGAATGTTTTAAGTTTATTTTGTGGCACAAGTAAAAATGATGTAATTATGAGATGTGTGGGACCTATATCTCCCTCCAATGCATTGGGTAATGATTTATATCTCATGAGATAGACATGACTGAAATGGAAAGTAAATCCAGTTCAGTAATACAGGGCTGGAACGGCAAGTAATCCCTATTAAGTAAGGGACTTTGTCCACTAAGATGGTCTTGGCATCAATGCCCTGGAAACTATGGAAATAATATAATATGCTTAATGTTTTTCCACAATTACATGTTTTATTCCCATGCTATTTTATCATGATTAATGTTTCTTTATGATCTATGCCTTACATACTGCCATGTTTTATGTCATTGCTCATGATTTTGATGTTTAAACATTATGTTCATGTTTTTAAGTTCAAATGTATATGATTTGTTTTATTTTATCGATGCTTACCCTTACTGAGCATTTGAGCTCACCCTTTATATGTTTTCATTTCCCCAGGATTTAAAGAAAGGTTTTAGGTAAGAAAACAAAAGGGGAAGATCTTTATGGGAGATGTTGAAGATCTTTCACCACGATTAGAAGATTATATTCCAAGTTTCAAAAGACACTAAACTATTACGGTCCTTGTGTGTCTGTTTTTGTTATGTATTAAGTATTCCATAAAAGTAAAGTAATGTCCATGTACATCATGATTAGGGCCTCTACAGTTGGTATCAGAGGAAAGGATTAGTTAACCTTTGGAAACCAGGATGCGAAAACTTTAGTGAGATCCCTAGAAATATTTCTAAGGTATGCCTAGGGATGTCCCTAAGGTTATGTATAATTATAGGATATAGTCCTATAATTACCGTAATGATCTTATAATTAAACCTAAGATGTTAGATATTGATGTTACTCCCCCGTTATTATTTTGTTTTACCTATCATGGTTTTTTCCTCTCACACTATTATTTTGGGTTTTAGAAAATGGATGGGAACAGGAAGATTCACGAAAATGGATAATATGATGGACAATGGAATGATATTATTCATGATCAACCAAATGAAATGGGATTTGGAAGGTGAAACATAGTTATTATGCCTAATTTTCAATCTCATAATATGATCAATAATCTCAAGATTGGTATGTTTCCTTACTCAGCTAATAAGAGAAATATGGAGTTTCATGATGACCATAGAGGAAATAAAGATCAATTTCCCTCATGTAAGTAATGTGGGAAGAGGCATTAAGGAGAATTTTTCAAAGGAACTAGAAGATGCTTTGGGTGTGGAAAAGACGGACACAAAGCTGGTAATTGTAAAGGAAAATGTTCAATTAACACCATGGACAAGGATAATGGTATTGCTAAGACATAAACAATGGTTAAGTGTTTTAAATGTGGAATCTATTGGCATTATACATACCAATTCCCTAAGTGAAAATCTCATAATGAGAATAAACATGGTCTTATGGGTAGTATTTATGTTGATGATGATGAAGAGACTACCAGTGATATGTGAGATGAAAGAATTGTTGAAGCTCTATCAATGGTTTAAGAAGGTAGTGGAATGATTACATGTTAATCAAGAGTAATGTTGTATAAGTAATCTCATGGTACTATGGAATAAAGATACATCTAAGGATTGTTACATTGTTGTCTTTCCTTAAGTTTTGAATGTGTAGGATGAATGGTACCAGAAACCATGAAAAGTTATTCAGATGTTTTTGGAAAGCACCTAATATGCGTATAAAGAAGTGATAAAGAGATAATGAAATGTTTGATAGTATTAATGAGATCATGAATTATATAAGGACAAAGTTATATCATGGTTTGAGTATAAATAATTTTTGGGATTTTTGTATGTGGAAAAAGGTAACTTTTAACAGTATTCATGTTTTCACTAAAGTTCAGTGGGTTTTAATTTTTTCAAGAGAATACATGATTAAGGTATTCACATGATTGGAATGTGATCAACATGATATATCATGGATAAATGATGGTATTCACATGCTCGGTATATGACATTTCTAGTAATTGTTTTATTTATATTATAAGTTTGGATAGAAGTATTTTGGATAAGCCTAAAGATTCGAATGGATTATATTGAACATAAGTTAGTATTGTTTAAGGATAGAAATTTTTTTCCATATTATTGATAGAATTCTATAATAATGTAGTTTTAGAAAACTGAAAACCTGCAAGATGGGAGAAAACCCGTCGTGTCGGACAAGGTTGCGGGAATCAAACCCACAACCAAAGTGCGACATGCCTTCATCGCCTACCACTGGCCTATAGGAAGTCCCTGGTTAATAGAAACTAGTTTTATTATATTAAGCGGTATGATAGATGAAGTATAAGTCATTTTTGGAACCATATACAATTAATCTCAACATAGATGGACTTATATATATATTTTTCTAACTTTATGTTTAAGATAGATGGAATGACCTATCATTCTATCACATGATCTGCTAACACTTCACGGAAGACAAATTCAACTTAATTTCATTAGGATATGAAGTTTAAATTGTTTAAGGCACAAACAACGGTGATATTGTATCAAAATTAATTAATTATTCTTCTAATTCAAATTCTTCGAACATTAGGGAAATTATCTTGAAAGCCAAAAATGTTGTCCTAATACTCTCATATCTGATGAATCAGATGATACCTTAGATCATCACACATTTATGGCTTTGTGAATATTGGTTTTATTATAGCCATGTCCTCTACCACTCTCCATTAGAACATGATGGTTAGATTTCTCCTCTATATCCAAATTTACACTTATGATCTCCTATATGGAAACCTAGTGATGAGTTAATTTTGGTAACCGTTATGTTTCATATTTCACTTATTAAAATTATGTTTTAGCATTCCTTTTTACGATGTGGGTTTCTATGAAAGAAATTCTCAAGTAACAATCCATTTATAACTGTGACGAATTTCGAGGGATAAATTCATTTTAAGGGGGGTAGAATGTAACAACCAAAGATTTTCTGAGAAATATTCTTTTTAATTTCATTGATATCTTGTGTTGTACGATACACCAAGATTATCTTGTGCTATATACAACACCGTATTAGCTTGCAGTATACACAACACTATACTTGGCTCATGATACACACAATTTCATGTTAGTTTTGTAGAAATTATTCTATACAACATTATGTATAGACTTTGTTTAATGTATAAATTAGATATGGTTGTATTTTTTATACAAAACAACAAAGGATTCTGGCACTACACGCCACCATAACTTGGCTTTCATTGCATGAAATTGCGACATTCCTCGATAGCATGGGCAATACACAATACTGGGTTTCACTAAACAATGATATATTGTTATAATATTATTATGGACTAGGCATTATGAACAGCTGTATAGAGAATATAGGGTGTCTTGTTTAAGGTTGATAGCGTGATACCTTTTCCACATCTGTGGTAATATCTTATCTCTCATTCATCAAGGGTATAGGTGAAAGATAATTTTAAAATGAGAATTTTTGAGTTCAGAGATGGGTAACCCTTGTTTTTTCAGGTTTACCCTTGTAGGTGTGGGTTGGGGAAGTGAGAGTTCCCTAGTATGAAACATTGGATTCATATTTTTGAGGCCTTTTTAGTGATGATTTGGTTTAGGTGGGGTTCTTACGGAACCCTTGGTGGGGTAGTAGCCCTTTGGTTGTGAGGCATACTTTGGTAATGAGAGTGAGGAAACTCTCATGGTCTAAGATCATATGGAATGCAGGATGGCCCTATATATAGGGACTGGGTCTTAGTGACCTTTGATTAATGACCTACTATGTTCTATTTTTAATCCTAGAGATGTTGTTTTTCTCATATTGTTGTTGAATGTGTATACCTTGGGTATGGAATCTAATGAAAATGGTCTCTTGGTGAATTTGGAACAGTGTTCATTTGGATAAGGTTGAGAGTGCCATTTCTGAACATTTTCTCTTATTTGTTCCATGATATGTATTGTTGGAGAGAGGACCAATGGATTTTCTAGATTGTGACTAAATTTTAGAGATTCATTATCAATCAAACTTCAAGGTTACCTATGAGAGAGGTCAGACATGGTTTCTAGTTATTTTTGGTTTGTCCAAACATGTAGTTGTTTTGGACAATGATTTTTGGCAATAGAGTGTCGCATAGTGCTATTTTTTCATAGAAGGATAAGTGGAATGGCTAATTGTTGATGGATTCTAGTGCAACCGAGTTATGGTTATGCGTTGATAGTTTTGAAAAAGAATGGGTGACCTAAGGGGAGGATAGACCAGTGGTGTAGTTACCTTAGAATATAAATCATTAGAGATTCTTCAGAGGTTGTGTTAATGCATACTAGTACCACCATGTTCTTGTAAATGGTATAGTTTTTCATGGTTAATTCATAAGGAAACACTAGTTTTGTGATTTGAGTTAAGGTTTTTTTTGAAGGTTTTTATCATATGGATTCATGACTCACCTTTATGGATGATGATTAATTATGGTCTTGAATATATTCTGGAGAAGAAAGGAAATGGGTGGATAATGTTTGGTTAAATGGTTTCACATGATTCGGGCACCAAAGGTGAGGGTGGTCATATGTATGAACATGATTTTGTGAATGGTTTGGTTGTTGGTTGAGATGCAATAGCGGCGTTAGGGTTGTTTAGGCTGATTAACTAAGATACATGGTTAGATAAGTAATCAGGATATGGGATACACACAAATAAAGGTTTATTTGTGAGAGAATGTTAGTTTGATTGGTTTGGTAGACTATTGTGCATTGGTTGTTAGTTGACAGGGATGCATTGGAAGAAATCAAGAAGTGTGGTGGAATTAGTGCCACATGAACCATTGGTTCACAACTACATGATGGTTTTTTTTGTGGATCGATGGTTAATGTTCCTTGGAAATCACATGTGAGTGGTGGTGGTTATGTGTTGATGACTTTCAATCTGAAAGGTATCCAGAGATCCTTGGATGGTCGTGGTGTCAAATAGTTCAGCATCGTAAATTTATAAGTGGGTGGTGGTGTTATTTGAAAACATATTAACAAACCTAAACTAGTGAAGATGTTTCCCAATATCATGATATCTTCCTAGGTATGTTGAGAAGATCTAGATTTATGCCAAGATGTTTGGAGGTATTTGGTTGGATGAGGGACATCATAGAGTTTACATGTGAGGGAGTTGTATGTGTGAATCCTGATGAGAGGATGTACACCTCTGATGGCTTAGGGTGAGGCCCTCATGATCAGCTGAGTGTTGAGAAAATCAATAGATGTAGTTCACTGAAGGCGGGGATGGGTATTGGGTGATATTTATTTTCTAGTTTTGAGAAAATCTATTTACACATATCTATGTTTTGGGGTTCATCTTGTGATCAAATCTAAGATGATGGGATTGGAACTCCTCTTGGAGAGAAATGGTAGAAACACTCTTAAGGTGGGGAGTGATACATCATTCTTATATATGGAGGGGAAAACATTTGGTTGATGTAGTGGCACTGGGATGCTAGTGAGGAACCTATGTGGTGCATGTTAGGTTCCTCAGAGAGTCAATGTGGGACTTGGATGTGGGGACTAATGAGCCAAGTGTTGGCTTCGAGATCAGGGTGGTTCCATGTGATGTTGGAGATTATTTTATTGAGTTCATATATGTGTGTGGATGGATATCACAATTGGTTGTGGCATAAGAAGTTGGGTTCTATAACTCCAACGAAGATCGAGTATTAGACTTGGGTAATTTCATTCCATTTGGTTTTAGAACATCTTGATGATTAGGGAACCTTCTCCATGCAATGTGATTCAAGCCAAGGGTGATGCTCGTTTATAGTATAAGTGCAGCAATACTATGATGATATAAATCTAATGGGATTCAAGGAGAAACCTCAATTCGTTTATGAGGTGACAATGATTGGATTCTAGTCAATAAGCACATTGCAAACGAGAGAAAGGGGTAACATACCATCAGTGGATTGTGGGTGTTCTGGGACTAGCCAGTCAACTGTGGCCTGACCATAGATAGTAAACTTGAATGGGTGTGGTGAGAGTGACCCACCAACAGGTTTAGATTATTTTAGTAAGTTGCTTTTTTAAATGAAGAATTATATGAGTGAGCTTATATTAATCTTAGTCCTTGAATGGGTAGCATAAAAATGTCCACCCAATGGTTTTGATGATGTGTCTAGATACCAAAGAAAGGTAATAACAATATGGATGTTTGGGCATGGAGAGTTGAAACATGATGGGAAATGGGAATGTTGAGTTGAGTTATGGTGGTTTTTCATTGATATTGGAGGAGTCAATTAACCAAAAATAGTGGAGAGAACCATACTAAATAAAAGGTTGTTTGATGAAGAGATCAGATTTTTGAGTTTGAAGGATGAGGGTAGTCCCCGTTCGGGTGAGTTGGCACTGGTAGAGTGCTTTAGAACTAGTTTTACTAGTCGATTAGCCGAGAGTTCTGGGTTTCATTTTTATTTATTCTCATGGAATGAAGTACTTATGAAATTTGGTTGGAAGGATAATGTGTTTTCCTCCATGTGGTGTCAGGTTTGATCATTTTTAATGTTTTTTAGAATAGAGGAAGATGACACCATGTAATTTGGTCCATGAGTTTTGTAGAGGATCAGACTGGGCAGGGCCTATTGGTTCCTCCATGACTATGTGATATTTTAGGCATGTATCTGTGTGTAGTGAATTTGGATCCATTGTTTATGCTATATCTATGATGTTTAGTGGTAGAATATTCTGGAAGTTGATGCATCCATGATGAGTTTTTAGTTCAGGTTGTGGTTGCGGTGAGGAGGACTTGTGGGGAAATTTCATGACCTTGATTAGTGTTTGGTGGATTTTTTGATGTGAAATCAGAAACATGAATGTTCTGAAGGGATTGGAAGGCATTGCGGAATGACCTGTAGATATGGAAGCATAGTGATTCTTGGAAAAGTAGCATGAGGACAAGCCATTATACAGTGGGGAGGTTGTAAGGTCCCAGATTTTATTAAGGAATTTTTTGGTTATGTTTTGTTTTGAAACAATTTTTTTCTCTATATAATTATTCCCTAATTATTATGTGAAGACTCAGGAGTTCTCCAGGGTTTCAGGATGCAAATGTTAAGAAGAATTAATTTATGGTAACTTTGCACAGTTATTGCAAACCATGCGAATTATGCAAGGTAAACATAGTTCCATAAAAATAAGCGTATACATGGTAGGTGAATGGTTAATAAAATCATTTGGAATCTCCATGAAACCGTGTGAATGGGGTGTTTATCAGATAGTGTCTCGCTCACAGTTTGCGAACATTTTGGAAAACTATGGGGATAAATCATACTACCATGAAAAGTGGGAAAATTTACAAAAAACCCATCTCATGATTTTAAAACCCAACTTAGGTTTCTCCTCTATTTACACCCTACACCACATGTGATGAAATTGTTTGACCCAAGAACCATGAGGTGGTTATACTTGGATTCATGGCTGTTTGGATTATCGTTGGTAACAGATCGATGCCCCGGGTAAGTCTAACGATCCTCTTGCATCACTTTTTCAGATTAAGTTCATGGTTTCTCCCATATTCTTTTAAAACCCTAAACCATCTTTTTCTAGTGGAAACTAGGTTTTGGATTCACGAGGATTTTAATCTAGATCCAAGGCCATGATTAAGAGTGTGTTAGTCATTGGAGTCGAGGAAGGTGGTCTACAAGTTATATCCCATAGTTTTTTATAGATCTGTGCATGTGTGATGAGATTTTTCCATTCTATTATAGTGAATTGGTTACCTTGAGTATGATTTGGTAATTTTTGTCTCAAAATTATTCCATGGAACCCTCAGAATCCTTGCTGGGTGTGATGATGGTTACATGACCATTTTAGGGCTACCCATGTGGTGCGCCAGAAAATGTGAACCTAAAGTGTGGTAGGGTTAATTGAAGGGTTACTGAATAATAATGTGTAACCCATGTAAAATATGTCTTAATTGTTGATTAAGTTTTAAATGGAATGCTGATAAATATTCTTAGGGTGGTAAAGGCATAATGACTTGTTGGAATTATATGAAAATGGATAATTTGATTAAAGGATATTATGTTGATTGTTTATTGAATTTTGGTTAGAAATGCCTAAGGGGTTTAGTGAATTTTATGTGGTAAAATTATAATTTGATGATGGAATGGGAGATGGGAAGTATGTTAATCGGATGTGATAAGGGAATGGATGAATATGTTGGATGGTTTAATACATTTTATGTTTGGTGATCCTAATGGTTGAATGTCGTAAGTATTCTCTTATGAGATATGATAAATTAATTTGAAAGGAATAAGTGTGTAATTTATTATGAAATGAGAAATGGCATAAATGGGTAAATTTAGGGTCATAGATGAATATTGAAAAAACATAGGGTTTGTTGAAAAAACATTAAGAGTTATGGAATGAGAATGGGAATTGGGATAAATGGGTAAGATACGTAATTGGTAAATGTATTAATGGGTTATGAAATCGTTTTAATTCCCATGTTGTTTTGTTTTCATTTTGAAATACAAAATAATTGTTATTCTGGGTTTTGTTAGGGTATGGTTATGTTGAATTGATAATTAATCATGTGTACAGGGATTGGGAGAGTTGGGTATTGACTTGAGGTTCTAATCACACAGGTCAAGTTACACTGAGGCTCAAAACTCTACCCTATAAATGCACAACTTATGGAAAGGGATGGAGACTCTATTCACCTGATGGTTTCATTCCACCTAGATTGATGCCTCAAGGTGATGATAATGTATTGATGTGACATTTGTATCCCCAGTGAGATAGGGGATTATCTTTTTTTCCCTGTTCATTTTTATTGTTTTTTTAAACCCTTATGTAGATAATATTTATGCCCAACCCATGGAGCATGTGATCAAAATGGATTAATTAATGAAGATGGTAGAAGAACTGAAATTGGGATAAATGCTAGGAATTAATTAAGTGATCCATGGATACATAATGACACCCGAGTTTTCATTTGTTTACCAAGAATATATTTTTTACTTTCATACACTATATATTAGACTCGATATTCTGTAGACATTGTTGGTGGTGGCCTACTAAGTTTTGTACCCACACCCTTCTCAGGCCGCCTTTGGGTACTTGAGAAGATCACCTGGTTGTAGGTCAATACAAGGGAAATGTCCCTATATTAATATGTTGATTTGGGCTCGGGATGTGCATTTATACTGGTCCGGACATAGAGATAAGATCTATTTTGGGTTTTAGGCATTTTTATTATTTTGGGATTAATTAACATTGTACTATTTCGATGGCATGGAATTTTTGTGTTTGATTTGTTATTGTACCAAGTTTGGGAAATGTTTGGTTATGCATGTCTACTATTTTTTCATATTGTTCTTCTATTTATAATTTATTTTGTGGTGGGTCGCTTTACTATAGAGGGTATAGTCACCCCACGTGACTTATTAGTCCCTCACTAGTAGTCGGAAACCTTTGGGGTGTGGGGAGGTGCACTTGAGGTCATATTATGACTCATATCAAGCAACCGGTTTAGTGGATTCTAGGTCAGGGATGTTAAAACATTTCTTATCCATTATATATCTAAAAAAGTAAGCATTGGAAAAAAGTTTTAATTAGAAATAATTTCCTGAAAGTAGAAAAGTCTCAAATCCATAGTCCCATTTAGATAAAACAATTCATCTAACTACTTTTAAATTGTATTCCTGTATATTATATTTCTATGATGCATATTATTATATAGAAAACATTATGTTTGGATGACTACTGGTTTAGTGTAGTAGTAATCTTATCATACCTCTAAAAGATATTTGATCAACAGTGTGTCCAGCCTCATCATGATCAAATGTATTGGATGTACCTATGGGAGTACTAATACATTTAGTATTGTTATATCTATACATTTTAAGAAGATATTTTATATGATTATATTGATATATATATATGTGCCTTTTAATTGAGAAATCTGAAAAGATAGAAAAAATGAAAACTCACCCATCATACTCATTTCAAAATCATAATTTATAAGTTTCACAAATAAATCTATTAATGACTGTTGAGTTGACCTGAATATAATTTCATCAAAATAAATATGAAAAATCATAATGTTCTTGTTTACATTCGTTATAAAAAAAATTGGATCAATAATTCTCATAATATAATTGTTTTGTAATAAAAATAATGTTAATCATTCATAACAAGATCTAGTGTCTTGATTAAGTCCATATAATGATTTGTTATGTTTATGAATGTATTCTGGATGTTTTGTATCTTCAAAAACAAGTGTTTTCATCAAAAACATCGACTTGTACATATCAATTAGAGAAAGAACACTTCCCATCCACTAAAAAATAGGAAATTGAATAATACCACAATCTATTATTGAGAATTAATATATACAACTATATCTATTGGTTCATAAGTTTATTCTTAATATATTACATATTTATGAGTATAACTTTTAGGAAAAAGCCATCCATTATTTCTAATTATTATTCCATTTTCATCGAATTTGTTTCTAAAATCTGATTTACCCCTATTATTGAAGTTTCTATAGGTATTTCTACCAAGCTCTGTAAATTTTTTATTTAAATATCATGAATTACTTTAATGCAATACTCATCACCTAAATCATCATTAAGAAATTTAGTTTCAAATTTGGAATGAAAAGAAAGAAGTTCTACTTCATTTCATAATAAACATCTAGTCCTACCTAGTTTATTCATATCACCGATGATACTTTCTCTATGATGATTCCAATGAAATAATTGACATAGATTTTTTAAAACATGATCATCAACATAAGGTAGAAAATCGTTCAGAGTATATACTTTAGAATGAATTTCATGAGTATTTTTATTATTAGAAGAATATTATATAAAAGGTCGAGGATAATTTTATAAAAACGCATATGAGGTTGTTAGTTCCGATTGATTAAAAACAAAAGTATCTGTTCCATCTTATTTTACATGTTCTGTTTCCTCAATAATAATTTAATTATTATTAAAAACGCAATATTCCTTAATGTTTTATAATAACCTAAGAATATAACATCCATAGATTTGGGTGAAAATCTATGTCAATTATCATTCATATTAAATATTATTACTTTGCATCCAAATACTCTAAAGTAAAGGAAATTTCGATTTAATCTTGTCCACAAATCGTAAATTGTTTTGTTAATAAAATATCAAATTAAAACTTGATTTGTAGTATAACAAGTAGTACTAACCACATCAGCCCAAAAATATTTAGTTATTGAGTATTCACTAAATATGGTTCTTGTTTTTTCTTCTGGAATACAATTTCTTCTTTCAAAAACACCATTTAACTGAGGAGTTCTATGAGATTAAAAGTTATGTTTCATTACTTTATTACTATAAAAACATTCAAAATGGAATTTAAAAATTATCCAACACGATCACTATGAATTGTTATCAAAGGAAGGTTTTTCTAATTTTTAATATTGGCTATAAATGATTTGAAATAAAAAAAGGATTCATATTTCATTGTTATAAAATAATCCCATGTGTATGAAGTGTAATAATAAACTGAAAAATTGTATAGTACATTCCAATAATACCTTCGGTTTTTTAGGATTGTAAAATATCCATGACCATTAACTGTAATGAAAAAAGAGTTGAGATTTCACTAATATATTTAATTCCAAAATTTTGTTTATTACATTATTAACAAGGTTCATAAACTTTTGAATAATCAAATATATACTCTAGTAATTTCTTAATAAGCCTTTTCTTAGTCATCTTACATAAGTTCCTATGTATAATGTTTCATAACATTTTATTCTAAAACCTAGATTGATCTTCTATTTCACTTAGGTGAGTTAATTCATTGATCCTAAGGACTTCAAAATTTAGGGGGTATACATTTTCATTTCGATGGGAAGAAACAATGAATTCATCCTTGAAATTGTATGCTACACATTTCTCATTCCTAAAATTCACAAGGTAACCATAATCACATAATTGAATTATTCTTATAAGGTTCTTATTAATTTCTTAAAAAAATTTCAAATTAAATGTTTTCCTAGAAGAACAATATTACCTATTCCGAAAATTTCTCCTTGATCAATATCTCTGACGGTAAATTTTACACCTTTAATTTTGATGATCTTTTCAATGAAATATTCTTGTCTAGTCATGTGTCGAGAACACCCACTATCTATGTAAAACTCATGTTTTTAGTACTAACTTTGTTTTTTGAGAAACAACATAATTATAATTTAGGAACACAAAACTTGTTGGGGTAAAAAAATGTTAGAAACCAAAATTATAGTAATCCACATTTGTTTTTAAAAATTGTATTTTTGGAAATATAAGGATTGGATTTTATTTAAGGAATAATTATTTTCCCAATGACCTCCACATTGACATTTAGTCAAAAAGAGGAAATTGTTATGAATAAAGAAGTGGTTACTAAAAAAAGTTTATTATTTGGTTATCCCATTCCTAAACTAGTACAATGAAGATAGAGTTATTTAGACACATTATCAAAACATTCCTCACTAAAAGTAATGTTTGAAAAAAAATCGTAAAGAAGAAATTTTTTATTTTAGTTTTTCAAATAAACATATATCCATGTCTATTTTTGTTTTTGAATTAATTTTTTCAAAACTAGTTTGTAAAAAATTCATTTTAGAAATTACTTCTTCAAAATCATTAGAAATAACGTCTTTTTTAGAATTTTTTTTATCAAGAACTTTTGATTGAACTAATATTTAATTAGTTAAAATATCAATTCTTGAATCATATTTTGGACGTTTTTTATTATAATTATCTTGTTTTTTTCAAACATTACAATTTTCATTTTATAAATGTTTTGTAAAGTGAGACACATATTTATATGAAGGTAAATTATTTTCTCCACTAGATGAGGAGGGTTCATTATCAGAAGATGAAGAATTCTTCCCATAAGTATAATTTTCATTTAAATACATATTTGATAATGAGTTTGTTTTGAGTACATTTTCTAAAAAACAAAGATTTTCTATAGTTATTATAGCAAGAAGAACATTATTTATACTATCTAATCTTTCATTATCTGAAGGATCACCTCTAATTGAAATAAATGTGTTAGAATTATTAAGAACATTGTTATATTTTTACATATAGAGATTCTTATTATTCATATCATAATGTATACCCTTTTTATCTTTTCCTTTCAAATTTGGGATATTAGGTCAAATATGTCTTACTCTTTTACAATCAAAACATGTAACATTGGAATATTTATTTTCATTCTTGACTATGTTACTTTTCTTATATTGATACTGAAAAACATTTTTAGCAACAATATTGTTAATCCTTCCTGAAATATTAGCTAATTAATTCTCCAAATTTTTAGATTAACGTGAATCAGATTGATCGATAACTTTCTTTATCTATATTGACATTATAAATTTGTCAGGTTCTGATCTTTAAAAGGGTTTGAAGTAAAAAAGAAGAATCTCCACCATTCTATTTTTCATTCTCTGTATCTATTTTAAACCTACCAATATATTTTAAAAGGGATCAAAAAATTCATCAAGAGTGTGATTTTTTATCTTCTTTGATTCATAAATGGTTGTTCTCTAAGATTATTACTCATTTGGAATGATATTGATTATCTTTTCAATAAATAGTTCATCTTCTTATAATTTCTATCCAATATATTGTTTAATATTAAATATTGTCATAAACCATTATTCATCCTTTATAACAAATTCACCAAAAGGAAATAGAAACTCATGACAATCAACTCTAAGAATTACTATTCTTGATGCAATAAATTTTGATGTTCTAAATGAGTAATTTATAACTTCTTCAAAATATTGTTAGACGATTCACCAAACCAAGTATTAATATAAGTACATTGTGTAAATGTAAATAATAATATGTTTCTATCATTTTAATTCCATTGATACTCTGATTTTCCTTGTATGTAAAAGTAGTCACTTCCTTGCTAGGAATCTTGTAATATCTAGTTCACATGATGTGATTTTCAACTCATGTATTTATAATGATTGTATTCATTCTATCTCTCTAATACTCATAATCATCTCCATCCAAATTATGGGGTATATTTGGATTGAGGATATGTATTTATCCAATATTGAATCCTTCCATCATAAAAAAAGATACAAAAAATCTATACCAAATGAATGTATCAGTTAATAGATACATATCTCTGATACCAATTTTTAGATCGTAATGTATATAAAGATATAAAAAATTTAAGAGGGGTGAATTTTAGTTTTAAAAACATTAAATTTTAATTTAAATGGAACATAATTTTCCCAGGATAAACAAATCATATCCACAAAATATCATTAGTATTTAAATGGTAGTTAGACATGGCCCCCCGTGTCTGATAATCAACTTATCATAATCAAGTAAATTGTGATATATATTCCACATGTCGTAATAATAAAGTGAGTTTTTCTTAAAAATTTGTTAAAAATTAATTAGTAATCAGTGGTAATGTATTCCTAGATTAGTTGTATTTACAGTAGAAATGATTAAATCAGAGTAGTCATAAAAAGAATCATAATCACAACGGTTACGATAAATCAGTGTATTAAAAAATTAGTGATTGTATATTAAAGCATATTGATTCCTAATAAAAGTAATAAAAAAATAAAAAATTCATAAATGGTAGAAAAATTTTATCATAAATAAATCTATTATTATAAACAAAATAAAAATAGAAATATGAATATTAAAGTATCCCTTTCAAATAAATTAAGCGGAAATTAATGATTTGTAATAAAACATATAATAAAAATGTATATAATTATTTTATCCCAAAGAGAACAGTATTCAGTAACATTGGATAGAGGTCCCTTATTTTATACATACAATAAATTTTTTCTTTATCATACCAAAGAAATCCTTCGAAATGATTATGGAACTATCTAACTATCCACATAAGACCTCGATATGATGATCATGTTTTCTCTAACTTCAAATCCTCGATATCCATCTATATGATGATCGTCTCTATCTTGTTATCCCTCAAATCCCTCAATCAATAAAGTTATGGGATCTTGTATCTTCCTGTCCTTATAATCCCTTGATCATAATCACAACAATCAAATCACACAAAGAAAATACTATAGATTCATAAGGATATAACATAAAAAGGATTCCTTAAGAGATAATCTCTCTAAAGTAAAAAAACTAGGAATGGGTCGTTCATGTTTTTTACACATTAAAAAAATAGACATTAATAAAAAAAATATCAATGTAAGAAACAACAATATCACACTTTAGTTCTCATCAACTATGTACTGAGCTCTTCAAATGACATGGTATTTATTGGCAAGCCTCTAATGGTCATCTTGATCCACCAACACTCAAATTTTCCTTGATATTTTCACTAGGACATGGAGACATGTCATGTTAATGGTCATATTATAATATAATTTTTGACGTACATTTGATAGTCATATTTACAATGTAAAAGATATTCCATTGCAATAGAATATGGTTTTCAATATTCAGATTTTAACATTCAGTCAATCTGATGGATTTCCATATAGAATTTCCTTATGATATAATTTACAAGTGTGATTATAGTTATAATAATTCTTATTGAATATATTATTAAAAAAACAATATGAATACAATACAGAAAGTCATTAAAATGATTAGATAAGTTTAATTCAATTATTATTGAATTTTTGCTCGTTATAATAATTGTAATGAATAAAGTATTTTTATTTCCATGAATACATTAAAACTAAGTCTATTTATGGTAAAATATATATTTTTAATATTAAAATATTCTTAAAATACTTTGGATATAAATTAATTATTAATTCGGTATTTAAGAAAGAGTTTGTGATTTCAAATACAAACGGAATGGAAAAGTTAAAAAGAGACATTTGTCTCAACATTCACAATCATATAAAACAAATATTTCTGGCCACATGGAACATGGAAGGATTTCTAGGGACTATGTGTCATAGAGGGTGGGTTCAATCCCTATAACCCTATCATTTTTACAATGTTCAACTATTGACTTTTTTAAAAAACTATACATGAAGCCTTTTTATTTTTCACGGGATTTTTTAACCTTTTTGAGAAATAATGGAAATGAATACTTACATATATTTATTTATATATGTATATATATATATAATTTAATGTATATAAATCCACAATAAATCATTCACTAAGTGGAATGAAACTAAACCGCATTGAAATAAATATAAGGACATGACATTAATAATTACATAATCTCGAGTTAAATAATTAATTCACATTAATGATCATTACATGTTTAGAGATTTAGAGAATTAGGCCATTACTATTACATATCAACTTGAATATTACATGTAGATACTATTACTTAGTAACCATTTTTTCATAAAATAAAAACTCTTAAAAAAATATGTCTAGTTCCATGTTTTAGATAATATGCCTTTTCCTTGATCCCATCCTTGACCCTTATTCATCTTTATGTTCTAAGGAAAAAATTTCAAAAACATGGTATGTGAATAAAAATCTCAATATTCGTTTTAAAATAAGGAATGAAAAAATTATCCCATTAATAAATATAAAACAATGAAACCATACTTCTCAATCATAACATACCTTATGAAATCGTAAGATTTATGAATAAAAAACAGAAATCATAAATCATAATGGTAACATATGGAATACATAACATACTAACATTTCAACTTTCACAGCTATGTGGGGAGCTATGTTTGGAATAACCATCATAGTATATTCCCAAAATCTTTTAGGTGAAACAGTAATGTTTACCTCTGTCGTGTTACCCAATGCATTTGAGATCTATCTCGGGCTCACCCGCCCTAGGTTTATCATGGAACCACATGTATACGTAATCAATTCCAAATAAACATAACATATTCATAACACATTAAACCGGTATAAATAAATATATCATTTCTACATTTGAATAAAAATATATCATTTCATGATATTGACAAAATAAATGCGTTATTGAACCATTTTCAAAACCATTTAAAACATTTAATAAATGCGATTTTTGATTCAAAGTGTCTCATACCATTTTGAAACTTATAAATGTATTTACATTTTAAAACATTAATGTCCATATAAATAAATAATTAAAATAGTTTTGATAATACGGACATTAAAAAGAATTATTTATATAAATAAATATTTAACAAAAATATCTTAGTTAAGGAGTTCTTAACCAATTGAGATATACATGAATAAAAATAATTAAGGAATAATGTTTAATCAAAACCAGAGAATATAATTAGAATAGAGTTATTCATGATATAATATTTCAAAGGGATGTATATAAACCATATAAAAGATAATTGGTGTATAACAACGTATGATTCTCAATGGAATGTAAATTGAGATAAAGTCCCTTGAAAATAACATATCTTTAGATTATACGAAAAATTAGTGACATAATTATCTGTGAAAAATTAGAATACACACAATATATGTGTAAATTACGTGTAAAAAATCATAGGTCATTTATACATATTCATATCCCAACCTATTCAAGAATTATATGTTTAACCCAATGAATGGAAATTGGGTGGTGAAGATCTCTTACAGAAATTCTATATCCTAACGGCGTCACATTAAAATTTAGAAAATTACATGATGATGGAGAAAAGGGTATCTCAAAAAATTGACATAAAATTTACATCAATAAGTATATATAATAAAATATCCCAACATAATAAGATTTAAATTAAAATACATAACAAAATGTTGTCTTTTAAAAACTGGAGGGTGAAAGGTTCCCTTAACAATTTGGTAACTTACGAAACATACACCACATAAAATAAGGATCATGCAATGAAGATGTAAATACCCATAAATTATATTATATTACACAAATAATACATTCATTGGTAAAATACACCACACAAAAGGAAATAGTGTCCAATATTTCATGAATCTCATGGTAATAAAAAGTGAGATGAAAACCCCTTACCACGTTGTAATCAATAGAGCCGTAAGACAAAATGTTAAAAATTAAACAAATTAATCAAAGAATACCATGAATATAATTTGGATCATGATAATATATATCAAATAGAAGTACACAATACACCACATTCAATAAATAAGTGGTGAACAATTGAAAACTCACAGAATTAAAAAGTGTGATAAGAAACCCCTTACCTCAAGTTCAACTTGTCTTGTATGCTACTCTTTATTTCTGAAAAATAAAAAAATGTTAATTTGTACGTTATTAAAAACATTTTTCATGTTTATTATTCCTTTTATTTTAGTTATTACTATGCTATTAGAATTATTTAATTATTTGAGTTCATATTGGACATTTTGTCGATGTTCAGAACATGAGTAAAAATGAACTTCTTTTAATTAAAATTTGTCCCTATGGTAAAAATTACATTTTCTCCAGAATTATATTAATGAATTATATATCATATATATCATATATATCCATCATATATATGTATTTATAACATTAAATAACACTTGGAGATAAGAAATTAAATGCACATTCATTGAGACCGTAAGTCATACGTAAGCACGAACGCTACTTTCATTTATATTTCGTATTTTAATAGAATGAAAACATAATGATATATAGGTTTATTATAATTACAGTATAATATCATATATAATTTATTTAACTCTATTCATTATACATTCCATGAATGGGATGAATGAGTCATGTAACTTTGAGGGGGCAGTAGTCAACATTTCCTCAAATTAAATTATCGTATTTTCCCATTATGAAAACCATAAAAGCTTGATATAAATGAAAAAAACAAAATTAAAGAGGAAACATAAATATAAAAAATATCACATGAAAACTGTTCCATAATAATGGCCACCACAAGTGGCGGTTGGAGATATTTGAACAATCATCGTTTAGTGCGACAGTAGTCTGCCTTCCAGAGAAATAGTATATTCTTTATTCATTAGTCGGGGGTGTGTATAAGTGTAGTTAGAATACATCTCATAAAAACAACCTAGTATATTGAGGAAATTTTTGATTTTATTAAATAAATTAATAAAAAGTGTTTAGCATGTTGGATAAGTAAAATAAAAGAAAATTATTTATGAGAAGAAAATACCATTAAATTGGGTATCTCTCTTTGGTTTGAACAAAAAAGTTCACTTGAATTTTATTATATCTAGGGTAAGTCCTACATAATAAATAGAGGGATGTAAGGAGATTAATTGGGTAGTGGTATGATGATCAAAGGGGCTTGGGAGGTTTGTGTAATGGGATAGAGGTTAGGGATTTTTATAAGGGGGGGGATCTCTTTAAGAATGTTTGAAAATATTATTTTATTATATAATAATTTTATGTTTCCAAAGGACCATAACATATTAATGTAGAATATAAAATGAATATAGTTTTAAATAAAATATTACAATATGAATTGTATAGATTTTTAACATTTTTAAAATTTTTATAAGCTTATTTGTTTAAATCATTCATTAATGAGGTAAACAGTGCATCATTATTCTCTCATAAATAATTTTATTTATATGATGTCTAAAAATAAATAAATACCATGATTTGGGAAATATTTTTATAATTCCAATTAATATATATAATCAAAGTGATAACTTGTATAAACCCATGTAAAAATTGATTTACTAAATGATATATGTTTAAGTCATTTTTGTATTTACTTTAAGTTAATTAAAATAAAGTGTATTTATCACTCACAAGTGGCTCCATGAGGTCAAAAAATCAACCCAAGGATGCCTACATTTAGAAATATATCAACCAATTGGATTAGGACACGTTTTAGGGTAATATAATATTATTATAATATTTTCTGATTACACTTATTTACTAGATTTACCTTTTAATTATGGTAAATAAAATATTTACTAAAGTAAATATTTATTATGTATAAAAATAGAAGTTTCCTATTTACTTAATTTATACCTCTTGATTACAAGTATTGAATCCATATTTCAAAATTCGAAACACATAAGTTTCAAAAATTAATTATAAATTAATTCCCACCATCAAAACAAAAAATGTGTTTTTACGAAAGAATAACTATCAAAATATTGACACTTGTTTATTTCCATTTTCAGAGTGAAATTACATCCAATGGCCAATATTGGATTAAATGGTAAAATTATAATATAATTAAACTTTAAAATCATTTAAAAAGATATTCTAACTATATAAATAAATTATATTAATAAGTATTTATGAATTAAAATGCAGTATTTTTCATTATTCATTAAAGACTGTAAATTATCTGAAAAATACCGAAAATTTTCCCAAAGTAAATTTTGATGTTCTGATTCTAAAGAAGTATTTTATTTTTTAAAATATAACATATAAATGTGAAAAATATATTTAAAAAGGTTCCACCATTGAAAAGTGATAAATCATCCTTTTAAATAATATTAGAGTATTTCTGCTTAAAATTGGATTCATACCCATTTTAAGCCTCTAAAATTTATTGGATAATTGTAAAAACATATTACAAACAAATAGAATCATTTTATAGTTATTTATATTCATTTCATCCAATACAATTACTAGGTGTTAACTAATATCTAAATTTATTATTATATTTTTCGATATAACTCAACGATGTGTGAAACGTAAGTTTTCAATAAAATCTGGTATTGCATATCAGGTACACCATCAAACATAACATCCCCAATAATTTAAAATTAATATTTAATTCATAAATATTATTATATATAAAGATTTAATATTCTTTATTTACATGTGATGTTACATTCTTCTCCCCTTTTGGAAATTGTGTCCTTGCAATTTTTAAATTGTGCATTGAAACATCATTAAATGTCCCACATTCGAAAAAGTGTCAATAAAATTTTCACTTTAAAATAATTAAATGGAAGTAAAAAGGTCACTCAATATATCCCATAATCATATTATCTGAAAACAGGGATTTAAAAGAGAAAACAAACCATCATGTTCTGATGTAGAGTGATAGAAAACACGATTAGGAGAAAGTCAACCACCAGAAAATCAGGAACTACTGTAGGGTTAAACAATGTTTGATTCCCCAGTAGGAAAAGTTAACAGATAATGTTTTTGTTTTAAGTTACATTTCATAATGTTGATGATTCTTTTATCAGGTTAACTAAAAATTTAAAGAAACATACTTACTTGCTATTTAGACATTCATCCTTTAATAAATTCCAACCAAAAACGTATTTCTTCTTCAAAAGATGTGTATTCATCACAACATGGTCACACCTATAGCGCTGGAATAAAATTTTAGAGAATCACATAACCCACAAAAAAGAACTATATATTTCCCATATCTTTATAAATTAACCAAAACCAAAAATTTTAGTACAAGATCAGTTAATCCCTAAAAAATGTTATTATTTTATAAAAATAAATACTACTCTTAATCCCCAAAATTTTACAAACAATACCCAATATTCAACAAAGATCATTCATTAAACAATTTTCCTTAAAATTCTTCAATGTAAGCCAAACTAAGATTGAAATCAAAAATTCAGAAGTATTTGATCACACATTCTTAAACAAAAATCTTAAAATTTATCTATAAATAACATAAACTACTCTTAAAGTCTCATAATGAAAGGTAATTAACCTAATGACATATTCCTTATTAATGGTTAATCAATTCCATAAATAACCCAAATTGTTATATTTCCACAATAAAAAAATATATTTTTTCTTAATATTACTTACACCATTACTCCATAAATGATATCCCATAGTATTCTATTTTCCTTAAGAATATAGTGTTTCCCAAAATGAGAGAACATCTCCATAAATAACCTTTATTTTTGAGTTAATAAGGTTTCCTTATGAATTTTCCATTATATTAGGTTTTTAAAATCACAAGCACTCAATATTAAGGAATAGTGTATTTTATCTTGATATTTGAAATATTCCTTCATTAAGGAAATTTTCCTTCGTTATAAAAATTTTATCCTTACCCCATTTTTAATTCATAAGAGAAATTATCATTCCCAAATGAAATTTTACGCTTACCTTGTTTTTATTGTTCAGGCTATAATTTCTATAAGTCTAACTCATTTTTTTCTAATGGGAAAATTTGGATTCATATCTAAAACCTCGGAATCTTACAAATAATTAGATAGAGAAAATTTTATTTTTAGGATCCAAATTCAAGTTTTAAATTCATTGAATTTAAAATCCAAACTATCTACGTTCATAATCTGAATTCTATGAATTCAGACTCCAATATTTTTATGTTCAGACTCCTAATTCTCTGAATTCAAACTCTGAACTTTCTATGTTTATACACTTAATTCTCTGAATTCAAACTTCGAACTTTTTGAGTTCAGAGTCCAAATAGTTATGAATTCAGTCTCTGAATTTCCTTGAAATTTAGGCTCCAAAATTCCATAGAATTCAAGTTCCAAACTCTTTAAAAAATTAGAATCCAAATATTCATGTATAATAGGGACTTAATTGTTTTTTAGACTCCAAACTTTTTCCTTACACTCCGAAAAATGGTTTTGAGTAAACAACTATATATTTTTTCTCCTTGTTATAGTTATAAAATGATTTCATGAATTTTTTTACTAACTAACCAATGTTTGAGTGAAATTTGTACATGTCCCTTCGAAATTCAATGAAAAATATGGTGTCAGAAGAGGGAGACGACCATTAAATATGTGCCTATAAATAGGAGTTCATTTGAAAGAGCTCACACAGTTGATTAATCTAGAGATTACATGCTACTGATGTGATTTCTAGAGAAAGAGACATTCCTACTTTGTGTATATTGAAGTCTTGTTTAGAATTGCTTCATGCAACTCCAAATGTTTCAGAGTACATTCGATGGCTTCCAGGGATATGATGATAGAGGTTCCGACTACCTTGAAGTTCGAGGGCTTGCGGGGATAGCAAGACAAACTCCAATATTCGTATCTTTGGATTACCCTAGTGTGGTTAAGACATACTTTCTTAAAATTATAAATCAAGGGACCTTTATCCACAGTTTTTAATTCCCTATACTTTGGTTTAATAGATTTCATACTTGTTACTTGTATTGTTTCATGTTTTCCATTGAATTTTGGTTGTTTAGGAAAGTATACATTTCTTATAATTCTACATACTTGTACTCTGATTAGTGATATTCTATACTCTTTAAGGTAGAGTCTTTATCTTTGTACACTTTTCTTATGTTTCATTTCAGGAACCAAATTTATAGAATCAAGCATAATTGTAAAACAAAACGGTCCTATTAATTTACGATGTTTAACTTTGTTAAACTTCACTATCTTTAAAAGTTACAAAGGAAATTTTTAAATTATACAATTTACCCCCATATTGTATATTGAGCATCTACATCATTATATCAATCCAACATTTATCACTTAATAAACAAATCATTTTACTATATTAAGGATATCAATTTGATAAAACATAAGTTCCCAAAATCAACTTATTCTTGGTCAATAATAAAATTTATCTAAAAATAATAATTCATAATAACCAGGGACTTCACATAGGCTACTAGTAGGAGATGCGCCTTTGTCTCCCTTCGGTTTTGGGTTGTATTCCTGTGGCATTTCTGGAAGTTATGGGTTGTCACCCATCTTACAAGTTGTCCATTTTTATAAAACTCAAAAATAACCCTAACATGTTTTAACCTCAAACATTTACTAATAAATTATATTTTCATCCCAGTACATTATGAACTCAACATCTAAATTTATGAAGCCATATATATTGTTCTTTTTTATTATTTCACAACCATATGATAAAATAATACTATTCCAAATAGAAATAACTACATACCTCAATCATTTTTTTTATATGGTTTCATCCTCAACATGTTCACGTAGGTAGAAGGTCAATGCATTGCATTAATGATTTAGAGATCCTTCAAAATCATTTTCTTCCTTAAACCAAATACACATTGTACAACTTGGTTCATATGGGTGTTTTCTAAAAATTAGTTTCAGAAAATAAACAGGTATGACATATAATTTCAAAACATCAAACAAAACATGATTTTTATAAAATAGACAGACTGAATTTGAGTTAAAACATTCAATTAGTGGTCCTTTTAAAATTCCATAAGTATGTGCTGAGAGAATGTACTGTAAAAGAAAATATAAATAAGATTCACAAGGGTATCCTTCCTCAACACCTTTTCAAAATCCCAATATGCTTCAAAATCTTGTTATAAGGTTAGATATTTGAAAATGACTTGATATTATTTACCATTCATAAAAATATGAGAATAATGAGAAAATATGATTTTATTATATACAACCCATGATCCACGATGATATCGATGTATATTGGAGGTGTTTGATATCCTAAAAAACTGCATGCAAGTGAGTTGTAGGCTAGAAAAAGGTTCACAATCATCTGAACATGACTTTGCAATAATTATTACAATTATGTCATCAGAAAGATATCAGAATGTCATTTGATATCCCCCTCCTTCCATTTGTAACCAACTTTCCATGATCATATATAGTTAATGAACATGGATTTAACAGAAATAACAGACATAGGGACAAACCTTGTGTTTAAAAAAAATCTCATAATACCTAAAGTTTTCTAAACCAACCCATGATTCCAACTATAAGGACACAACCTTAGACATTACATAATCTTGAGTTAAATAATGTATTCACATTGACGATCCTTCCAGGTTTAGAGGTTTATAGAATTCTGACATAACTATTACATATCAACTTGAATATTACATGTCGACACAACTACTCAGTATACATTTGTTCATAAAATAAAAACTCTTAAAAATAAAGATGTCGAGTTCCATGTTTTGGACAGTATGAATTTTCCTTGATCCCATACCTGACCCTTTTTCATCTTTAAATCCTATGGAAAACATTTCAAAAACATGGAATGTGTATAAAAATATCAGTAAATGTTATAAAGTAATGAAAATGTTTTTCCATAAATAAATATAAAACAATAAAACCACACTTTTCAAACATAACATACCTTATGAAATCATAAGATTTTCTAATAACATAGAGAAATCATAAATCATAAAGATAACTTATGGAATACATAACATACTTACATTGTATCTTCCACAACTATGTAGTAATTTATGTTTGGAATACCCATCATATTATATTCCCTAAATCTCTTAAGGAGAAATAGTAACGTTTACCTTTGTCACATTACCCAATGCATTAGAGAGCATGGTGGTTTTCGAAGATGGACCTCAGATCAGGCTATCACCAGCTCAGGGTACGTGACAAGGATGTATAGAATACAGACTTCAGTTGTCGGTATGGACTCTATGATTTCGTGGTTATGCCATTTTGCTTGACCAACACCCCATAAGTGTTCATAAGACTCAATAATAGGATCTTCAAGACATAACTTGTTTGATTTTTTCTAGTCATTATCGAAGATATCATGATATATTGAGCGATGGAGGAGATGCATGCCTATCATCTGCCGATAGATCTGGACACACTCTGAGAGCACTAGCATTATGGTAAACTCTCGAAGTTCCAGTTCTGGATCCGAGAGGTTCAATTCTTGGGACACGTAATCTCGGAGGCTAGATTTGTGGTGGATCCAGCAAATATTGAGGTTGTACATGCTTTGGATCCACCCAAGAGTGTGACAGAAGTGCGGAGTTTTCTGAGTTTGGTCAGTTAGTACGGGAGGTTTGTGCCTGAATTTTCCAGAAATGTGTCACCCCTATCATCATTGACGAAGAAGGGGAAACCCTTCGTGTGATCGGAGAGATGCCAGAGGAGTTTCCAAGAGCCAAAGTAGAGACTGACGAGGGGCCACATCTGAAGGCTACTGGAGGAGGGTGTTGGGTACATCGTCTATTGTGACGCATCAGGGATCAGACTTGGATGTGTCCTGATGCAGGAGAGAGTTGAGATTGCGTATGTTTCTCAACAGCTAAGAGAACATGAGAAACAATACACTACCCATGACTTGGAGTTAGCAGTATTGGACTTTGCCTTGATGATGTGGTGACATTACTTGATGGGTGAACGTTTTACAATCTACTCTGATCACAATAGTCTCAGATATATCTTATGTTAGAAGGACCTTGATTGAGATAGTTCTGTTGGTTTGAGTACCACAAAGACTATGACTTCGAGATATTATATACTCTTATAAGGGGAACATAGTAGCATATGCACTCAGAATGAGATCAGGTATACATTTCCAGAGTGCGGAAATAGTGTAACTAGCCGCATTGAGGATTTCCAATGTGGATTGAGATGGATTAGCTTATCATTAGTCTTTGATAGTCACTCCCACACTCCTTCAATGAGTTAGGGAGGCACAGCTTGGGGACACTGACTGTGAGGCTCTATTTACTTAAATATCCACAGGACATGCCCTTGATGGATTTTTTGAAGGGTGGGATCACATCATCATCTTTAGAGGGAGTACTATGGTACTGGTGGTGATTAAGGAGGATGTGTTGTGGGAGTTCCAGACATCCCCTCTAGAGGTACATCTAGGTGTGGTGAAGATGTACTAAGACCTTCAGTGTCAACACTGGCATCCAGGAATGAAGAAAGCAGTTGCAGACATTGTTTGACGGTTCATCAAATGTCAGCAAGTGGTGGCAGGTCATTAGGTTCTAGTAGGCTTAGTTCATCCACTAGAGGTTCCATAGTGGAAGTGAGATGGAATCTCCATGTACATTGTGACATGACTTTCATGCACGTCCAGGGAACATGATTCCATCTGGGTGGTCATTTACCACTCACCAAGTCGTCCCACATCATACATATCAGAGAGTAAGGATCAGTAGAGTACTTGGGATGCCTATACATTCAAGAGATTGTATGGATTAATTGAGTGTCATATAATATTGTATCTAATTTTGATTCATGTTTCACATTCCAACAACAGAAGGGGTTGCAGGAGAATTTTGGGACACAATTTCGGTTGAGCACTGCCTTCCATCCTCAGACGGATGGCCAAACCGAGCAGACCATTTAGACCTCTGAGGACATATCGTGTGCTTGCTTCCTAGATAACGAACGAACCTGGGAGGATCACTTGCCTTTGGTGTAGTTCACGTACAACAATAGATAACATTCCACTATTAGTATCGAACCATTCGAGGCATTGTACGGTTGACCTTTCTGATAACCTCTGTTCTGGACTGACCCGGGGGAGTCAGCACTCATGGGAAAAGTGATGGTACGGGATACCACAGAGTAGGTGCAGATCATCGAGGAGAAGATGAAGACTAAACAAAGTAGGCACAAGTCCTATGTTGATAGGAGACAGAGACCTCTAGAGTTCGAGGGTGGTGACCATGTCTTTCTGCAGGTCTCACCTCAACGAGGTTTGCATAGATTTCTCCCAGTCAACAAGTTATCTCTATGGTTCATTAGACCATTTCAGGTCCACAACGTAGTTGGAATGGTGGAATACCGCTTTACTCTTCCCCCTCAGATGCACCAGGTTCATGAAGTTTTCTATGTATCCTAGCTGAGTAGATATGTACATGATCGTTCGTACATCAGTGACTGGGGCAAGATGTACATCGATGGTGGGGTGACATTTTCAGAGGATCCAATGGTGATTGATGTTATACAAGAGAGAGTACTACGTGGGAAATCGATACCTCGAGTTTGTGTATGATGGAAGCACAAGATACTATAGGAGAGGACATGGGAACAGGAGTCTCAGATTAATGCACAATACTGCCACATGTTTCCCCAGTTTGTGTGGTGGCTTTCGGGCATGCAAAGCCTTGAGGAAGGGAGAATGTAAAGTCCCATATTTTTTAATGTAATCGTTTTTAATAATGTGGGAATATTAATATTCTGAAAAAATTAACGGCATGTGATTCTGAGTCCTGGTGTGCCCAGAATGAATTTCTGATCTTTTTTTGGTACGTTTTGTAAATACACGAGTGGAATTTTTTAACTATTGAACTGGTGCTCAGAATTGAAATCTGAGAACACCATTGAACTAAAAGTGTCAATATTCTCCAAAGGATACATTTACCTTGACCTCAGAATGTTAAGGGTGGATGTTAGTTTTTTTAGTGGGATATGAAAAATAAAATAATTAACATTTTTTTAAACACCCTTTTAGAATTATAGAGGTGGGGACCACACGTGGGTGGTCTGGCATTTGAGGTTGGTCTTTAAATACACAGTTACACAAATTATGTAACCACAGCTCTCTTTAATTAATAGGATTCATTAATTCTAAATTAATGAGTCATATTTTTAAATTAAGAGTAATTTTTTAATGACTCATGGAATCTCCCCATTGATGTGCCAAAATTAATTCTTAACTTATTAAATTGGAACCTCACCTCTCACGGGGAAAAGTTTTAGTAAATGAAAGAATTTGGAGAAACATCCTCCAAATGAAGAACTTCTCCAATGAAGAAACTTCTCCAGATCAATATTGTTGAACCAAATTTGGAGCCTATTGTAGGAGCGAGGGACGAAGGGTGTGGGCTGATTAAACACCGCCCGATTCCTCGACAACTTAATTCTCGACATGTTCTTCACAGGACGCAATGACGGAGAAGTTGTAACTGTGATGGAAAAGGAGAGACAGTTCGTAGGGATGACAGTTCGAGAGATATACCTACCCTTCTGGTAGGGTCCTTGGCGGGTGATCACAAGAGCTGTTATTTTTCAGTTTTACTTATACTTTCTAGTTTGGCTTGTATTCTGGCCCCCATTTCTTCTATACACGCCATGTTTACTTTATAGTTTAAATTTTCCTTATATATTATTGTGTGCTTGGTTTGGGTATGATTACAGGTTTAGAGGAAATGCCTTCATGGTTTTAGGGATATGCATTTTCGGTGCTAGTTGCTATCCGCTGACCTATAGAAGGTGGGCTTGGTGTAGTCCAGGCACGGGCCCTAGGGGACGGGTCGTGAATGTTAAAAACCAAAAAATTATTCTCATAATACCAGGAATATAAATTTAATAATGATGTTATTTATCAAATTAAAGTACACAATACACCACATGTAATAAATAAGTGGAAAACAAATGGAAATCTCATAGAAGTAAATGTGAGATAAGAAACCCCTTACCTGAATATTGATATGTCTTGTATATCCCTTATTATTCCTAAATAATAAACATAAGTTAATTTCAAGTTTCCTAAGAAAATTTTTCAAGTTTATTATTTCTTTTATATCACTTATTGAAATTCTATAACATTTAGTTAATTATTTGAGTTAATATCTGACATTTTGTCGATGTTCGGAACTTGAGACGAAAATGAACTTTTAATTAAATGTTATACCAGTGGTCAAAATTCCATTATCTCCGAAATGATATTCAGGAATTATATATCATATATATCATATATATCTAGTATATATATGTATTAATAATATTACATAACACATGGATATAAGAAATGAAATGCACCATTCATGGAGACGGGATGAAGTACGTACGCATGAACACTACTTTCATTTATATTTCGAATTTTAATGGAATGAAAACAAAATAATATAGTGGAATATTATAACTACAGAATAATATCATATTTAAATTCATTAATTCCATACATTATACATTCCATGTATAGAATTAATGAGTCATATCACTTTGAGGAGGCGATAGTCCGCACTTCAGAAAATGAAATTATCATATTTTCCTATTTTGGAAACCATAAAGGTATGATATAAATGGAAAATATTTAAGTAAAGAGACAATATATGTATGTAATATTTCACATATAAATACAGTTCCATCATAATTACCACTATAATAGGTGTTTGGAGATATTTGAGCAATTGGCGTTTCGTGAGGTAGTAGTTCAACATCCATAGAAACAGTATGTTCTTTACCCATTAGACGGAGGTGTGTGTAGGTTTCATTTAAATAATTTTACTAAAAACAATAATCTATATTTAATATACTGTTTTTGTTATAAAATAAATGAATAAAAAAATTTAGGGGGTTGTAGAAGTAAAATAAAAGAAGATAACTTATGTGAACATGTTACCTTTAAATTGGGCATCTCTCTTGGGTAGGAACCAAAAGGTTCAATTGAATTTCATTCTGCCATAGGGAAGTCTTATAGTAGAAAGAGTGATACATGGAGTTCAATTGGGTAGTGGATGGATGAACCAAGGAGCTTGAGAGGTGTGTGTAATGGGTTAGAGGTGAGTGCTTTATATAAGGGGGAGGAGGGTCTCTTAATGAATGTTTGAAAATGTTATTTTATTGTATAATGATCTTCAGATTATAAAGATCCAAATCATGTTAAAGTTGATGATAAGATGACTCTTGTTTTAAATAATGTCATACAACAATAATTGGTTAGGATTTGGATACTATTTTAATTTTTATAATTTTATTTATTTAAATCATTCATTAATGATGTAAACATTGCATAATTTTTATGTCATAAATAATTTAATATATTTGATGTCTAAAAATAAAAAAAATATCATTATGTATGAAATCTTTTTATATTTCAAATGAATATTTATAGTAGAAGTGATAACTTATATTACCCCATATATAAATTGATTTACTAAAATATATATGTTTAAGTAAATTTTTTCATACATTATGTTAATTAAAATAAAGTGTCATTTTCACTCCCATGTGGCTCCATGGTGTCCCCAAATCAACACAAGGATGAAAATGTTTGGGATTAAATCAAAAGATAGTATTAGGATAGGATTAAGGGTTATTTAATATTTGTATAATATAATTTGTTTACCCTTATTTACAAGATTTACCTTTTATCCAGGGTAAATAAAATATTTACTAAAGTAAATATTCATAATATCTACAAAGAAAAGTTACCTATTTACACAATTTGGACCTCCTGATTCTAAATATGGAATCCATTTTCCCATATTCAAAACATAGAAGTGACAGAAATCAATTTAAAATTATTTTCCATCGTCAAAACAAAAATTCTTTCTTTTATGAAATAATAACTATCAAATGATTGACACTTGTTTATGTCCAATATCAAAGTGAAATTACATCCAAGGACCAAAATTTGAGATAATGGTAAAACTATAATCTAATTAAGGTTTAAAACCATTAAAAAAGGTTATGTATCCATATAGTTAAATATGATTAAAATGGAGTTATGAATTAAAAGTCAGTATTTTTTACTACCCATTAAAAAAATATACTTCATCAGAAAAATACCAAAAATTTATCCAAAGTAAATTTTGATGTTCTGATTCTAAAGAAGAATTTTATTTCATGAAATATAACATATAAATGTGAAAAAACCCTATTTAAAATTGGTTTTCCATTAAAAAGTAGTAAATGGGCCTTTTAATGAATATTAGAAAATTTATGCGTAAAATTAGATTTATTCTCATTATAAGCCTATAAAATTAATTGGATAAATGTAAAAACATTTCTAAAAAATACATAACCAATTTTTGTTATTTCTATTCATTCCCTTCAATAAAACGGGTAGGCATTAACTACCATTTAAATTTATTATATTATTTTTTGGTATATCTTAATGTTGTGTGCAATGTTAGTTTACAAATAAACTCGTTGTTGCGTATCAGGTATTATATCAAAAATAGAATCCCTTTTAATGTAAAATTAATATTTAAACCAAAATTATTAATAAATATGAAAATTTTCATATACTATATTTACCCGGGATGTTACAAAAAAACTTTATCAAATAATCCTGGATTGATAGTGAAATTCGTAGTGGAAGGTCATCCTTATGAATATATGAAACAACCATGATATTTATATGATATGTTCCATATAAGATAATAAAATTCGCATAAAAAGATAACAATTTTAAATTATTATTACTTACCTTAGTATATAATTGAAAATATATATTTTTTATTACCTAAAGTAATCATAAACACTTTGCTAATAAAAATATATAATTATTCACTCTACATATAATTTTGAAATAATATTATAATATATATTCGATTATAATTTTTTTTAAAATCGGGGTTTTTAAATAAAATATTTAATTTTAATAAAATTAGTTGACCTTACATCTTAAGGGTTTCTAATGGGAAATAAACTTGGATCATAATTGTTGATAATAAAATGTCCCTAACATAAATATTTTTCTTGAAACACTATATAATATTTACAGTTTGGAAAATGATAATAAATTACTATAAAATTTGGTTTTTTTAATTGATGCATAAAATTATTTTTTTGTAAAAAATTATCTATCCCATACCAAATTAATAGAAAATTAGATGTGGAAGTGGTACTTATCCACATTGGGCATATGAAACTCAATCATCGAACAAGGGTAAGAGGGGGGTTTGGGAAAGGGAATTCCAGTGACTGAGAGGAGGTCTCTCTATAAATTGATATATATATATATATATATAGGATCAGATATGATAATTTATTATCTATGGTTTAAGCGTGAAAAATAAACTAGAATATTTGAAGGTGATATCTATTAAAAAATACAGCACCCCAATTATACTATAGGTTTCTAAGAATGATGGTTCGTGGACATCGAGTCATAAACTAGATATCAAATAGAAATTCTATTTTTAATGGTGTCTTCATATATATATATATATATATATATATATATATATATTTGAACTAGTAACGTGATTTTATTATGTATATATATCTTATATCTATTTATGTCCATAACAAGCTTCCATGGCAATGAAAGAATTACTACTGGTGGTTGAGATTAGTTATAGGTCGAACACCTATGATGGTTGTCTGAGGATATGAATTTTTCACCAAAACAATCAAATATATTGGTAGGTTTTTTAGTTTTACTAGTTTTTGGTCATTTAAACAAGTCATACCTTTCGATTGAAGGAAATAAAGAATAAGGAAATGAGTATGGTGATGTTGGGGCCTCAATTCATCATGTTGATGAAGGATGATAAATAATGGATGCTAAAATTCAATGGCTAGAGTGATCATAAGATAATCATATGTCCAAGGATGATCATATCAAATGGTCATGACATAAATTTCTATTTTAATACAGGTGAATAGTACCCACAAGTTTGATCCCAATGTTTACTTTTTTACTCAGTATTTGAGTACATAATAAATCCATCACTGCCACAACTCACTTGATTCAACACCAATGTTTGCATCCTGGAACCACTTTCACCTATTCCCCTCACCAGCCCCATCTCACCAGTGTGATCTATGTAATGAACACCAAGAAAACTAAACACATGAACTGAAGGCAGCATTCCAACCACATCCTCCTTCTGAAGTGCTCGATCCTCACCCTACCACCACACAAGCTAGCTAGTATTGTTATCTACTAAACATGAATAACCCACAAGGGTCCCATATGTGTGGTTGAAGTATCCCCTTGTCAAATATGTTATTGGATAATTTTTTTATATAACCTTGTTTATAATTATCAAAAAGGTTATTATATTTTTTTAAATAAAATTACCTTCTTGTAAAATTATATGTACTTGTTTTTTTATTATTTCAAAATTATATTTACTTATATTACAACTATATTAATTATAAATTTATATTTATTAACCAAATTATATTAAATAGGTTTTTATGAAAATTCATTATTAAAAAATTTGGTTTAGCATTTTGCGTATGTTTCATTTATTTTTAATTGTTTATATCATCTCTTGAGGTTATTCAATTTCTTATGATTGTGTTCTATGTTAATCTTTATTATTCTATAGACATTAATTTATCCCTCATGCCCATATTTTAATTATGATGTATGAAATTAAATATTATTTCTAGTACTTTGATGATGTTTCAACTGTATAGAACTCTTAAATATGGTATATGTTGAAGGAATCTTGTTAATAAAGTTATTGCATATACTAGGAAAATATTGATCTTCCATATTATTTCAATACAGATAATTTTTTACATATAATGATTTATGAGAATTAATTATATTGATCATCTACTTTTTGAGGAATTTATAATATGTAAATGTAATGGGTGGGGATTGGTTATAGATTAAACAACAATGAATATATATTCCTCATGAGATAAAAAACAAGAATAGTAATTTAATTGTGTAATTAGTTTTAACATACCCAATTATATATAATGGTTTCCTTGTTGAGAGTAACTAATGTTATGAGTCATGATATCTTTCTTCACATGCATTATTCATGAATTTATAGAATTATTTATTTAAATTATTAAGAATTCATTTTCATTTAACCCTATTGTTTTTATTTTAATATTATCAATGGATGTACATTGAACAGAAGTTGTTGATTTAATAGAATGTGTTTTTCTTATTGATTCTACCATATTAGTTATACCATATTTACTATTTATATATTCCATTATATGTAACACTTAATGTGAATTTGATCTCACCGTTTATTTATTTCCATTCTCTAGGATATTATGAAAGATATTATATATGAATTCATGATTTTAAGAATACTATATATGATGTTTTTTTCATATATTTCTATTATATTATGGGAATAATGAATCTATTTAGTTTCACAATAAAACTAAACTAATTAATCCTACATGTAAATATTCCTTGTAACTTATAACAATTTAATAATGTAAACATTGTCTCATTATTACTAGATTATGGTTGTTACACACAAAACCGTGTCTTCATAATCGATTATTTACACAGCCCTTGGGTACATATAAGGGAATCCTTAAATATCCAAAAAATTGTGAAATTATAATTTAAGACACTAATTATAATCCTTATTTTCAATTTCTTAAATTGATAATAGATCATTACTAAATCCTAAATTACAAATCAAATGAACTAAAGAAGATTCAACATACAACGTTCCAAAATGATTATTTATTTACTTATGTATTTAAGAAAAAATTGATGAAAAATGTTTCATTTAAAGAGAATGTTTCCATAAATAATATTATTACCCATGAAATTAAATATACTATTGAATATAATAAAGGATAAGAGTTTCAGACATTATAAACCACTCAAAAATTTATTTTTCAATTTTAAAGTGTTTTGGGATTTATATAATCCAATACACCAATACAATGATCAATATGTATATAAAATCTTATACTATATGAATATATAAATATAGACTAAAATATATTGATATCATTGATCAAAAATATACCATACACCATTTTTCCATTATCAATTTATTTATAAAAACAATATCCATTCCACTATGAAAATTATGAAATTTTTTAATTAATGAAAATTCAATAATATATTTATATTATTCCATTGAATATTGAAATATTATAATTCTATATATCATTCATTTCTATATTGATAATTATTAATTACTATGAAATGATTTTATGTGATTCTCCTTGGTGAATATTATTATATATATGGGTGTTCTATTACCAATAATAAATAGATTCATTTGACTAGTTTTTTTATTAATGGGGCCAAAGATTATATATCCTCTAAATGTATCAATTGGTCTCAGGAGAAAAACTATTTTTATATTTTTTATAATTATTATAAGTTTATGTATGATGTATTAGAATGTTTCCATGAATGTGTGATGAATATATCTAAAATTAATAATTCAATCACAATGAGAACAAATATTATTTTCCAAAAATGAATTTAAAATTTTTTATTCCTTGAATATATTTTTATTAAATATTCATTTTTATGAATATTATTAATTTCTATTATATTATTGAATCTATTCTTACATGTGATTATTTCTGTTATACGCTACATGTTTCTATTCATATGAGATAATTCCTTTAAATTAAATATCCTCCCACAAAAAATACATGAATATTACATCATGTGATTTATATAATTTTAAGGAGTTATAAAAACAATTCATTTAATAAAATGATATAAATAATTTTTAAATGATATTTAATATTCATTTATGTATCTAGTTTCGTAATACTATTAATCTTCTAGATCTTATTTATTTTGAACTACATATTTTGTACCATTTTAATAAACTACCACTAGCATTAGGATATTATTTTTTTTCTATTAGATTATATGGTAGATATATTATTGGTAACAATAGAAATGATATTTCTATGAACCTATCTAGAGATCCATAATCTATAAAAAATCCATTGGTTGTTCTAGTAAAATTTTTGTACTATAAGTCCTTAATTTACTGTAAGGGTATTGGACTTATATTCTATTAATTATAATTTAATGATTTATTAATGAAATAATTTTCTATATTACATTTCATAAAATTGGAACCTAATTTTTTGAATCAACTAAGTCAACACTCATAATCAATATATGTATATCCCTCCCTTGGTAGTGGATGAACACAATGTTAGAGAAATTCATATTATAACATTATTAGAAACATTTAATTTGGTTATAAGTAATAACTTTTTTTATGTAGATAAACCTAATTATAACACCCCAAGATTTTATAATATATATAAATTTTCTAATAAATTAAATTTCTTTGATAGATTTTAATACATGAAACCCCATGTCTAAATGAACATTGATAAGGAAAACATTTATAACATAGCCATTGAATATTTAGGTCTGAATTGGACTAACTAAAATATAAAGAATTTAAGTTTCACACTTTTATGGAATAAATTGACAGGTAATAAATTGATGAGAAATTAATATAATATTAATTTTTAATTAAAATAGATGTTTTTCTAGAAAACATTTTTTATACATGTTATTTTATTATATCTTAGTAAATTAAATTAAGTAAAATTCATGATTTATTTTAATAAAATTTAAATATTATATATTTCATGAAATATTTTAAATATAATCTAAATGGTTTTTCTAGGAATGGGTTATGAATAAATCTAGTTTTTAAATAAATATGTATTCTTTAATAAACAATTTTTATCACCTTTGGGGTACTTATATTGAAATGAATTTTTTACACTTATAAAAATTGATTTTTTAAAAATAATTTAACATTATAAATATGGAGGTTCAAATTTCTTAAATAGGTCCCTTCTATTTTTATTCAATATTAATAGTAACCATAGTAAAATTTTGTCACTCCTGTAATGATATAACAGGTAAATATGTTTAGAATTTTGGGATAAGACATTAAAATTTATTAAACACATTCCATTATCATATTTTATGAGTGGATATCATACATGATCATATAAGTATAAAATATAAGGTCACATGGTTCCATGTTTATTTGATTAATACCATTATATTAATATAATAAATGAATAAATACAAAGTGTTAGTCTCTCGAATATAATATCTCTAAAACTTTTATATATGTATTAAAATTGGAATTTTATGGTTATAAATTTATGTATAAAATATAAATTAATTTATATTATCGTAGTTAATTATTTTTAATTTTTATTAATTTAAAAATTACCTTAAATGAATATGAATCACCATGTTAATATTATTTTATTTAAAAAATTAAAATACGTGAATTTTTAAATATTAATATTAACAAAATTTAAGATAATTATTTTGTTCAATGTATTTGGTAGATAAATATAAAATATTAGATATATTTATAATTATTATTTTTGAACTACATCTTTTCTTGTTATATTTATGTTAATGTTAAATGAATAATTTGAAAATTTACATTAATGAAAGTTTATAAAAATTAACATAATATTAAATGATTCAAAATTTATAAAAAAAAGATTCATCAGAAAATTGACTTAAATATGGTTTAAAATATCAATAATGGTCCATTTTTAGACACTTTTCTATTTATTATTACATTATTAACCATTTAATATTAAAATAGTTTTTACTGTGGTTATGATCAAAATGGTTAATGAGGAGATTGATTAAAAATACAAGGTTTAAAATGACTCTAAAACATTATAAATTTCATTGGATGATGTAACATATAATTGAACGTAGTATTCATTGAATTAATTTCCATTTGGAATAATTTTTCCTGATATTATATTTATTATATTTTAATTTATATGAAACTCCAAATGTTTCTTCTTTCTCTCATGTAAAAGGTCCCCCTTTATTCTCTTTACTATAGTACATTCATCCTACTAGATTGACAAAAAAATAAAAAAAAACCAATTAAAATTCACTAGATATTTTTCAGAGGTGACCCTCTCCACATGATACAAACTATATGGTTGTTAAGTGGTCATAGTTTCAAGAGGTGACCACAATGATTAGATATTAAATTTTCCTTGAAAATCACTTATGGTATGATGATCACATATCAAGTTAATTATTCTTTTACAATTGATGTATGTGGGAATGTGCTTCCTGAAAATATTATTATTCTCCAACCATTTAAAGTTGTTGTGATTTTGTGAATGGATTGGGGTTAATTACATAAATACCTCATTTTTTGTTGATGATAGGATATCTCATTTAATATTCCAAACCAACATATGATAATCAACCAGTGTAATGATAAAAATGAACATCTAATATAAATTAAATTAATGGTATGGGTCTTGATTTCTACTCAAAATGGGTGTTTATCTAAGGTGGTGTGGGGAAAATCCGCAATGATGATATGAGTATTTTTTTGGAGCCTATTGATGTCATTATAGTGGAGTATCATAGACATGCACCAAATCATGATGTTTTGTTTTCAAAATAAATATCAAATATTGGTTCTCAAATTTCAACAACTCCATATAGAATGGCCACAATTGAGTTGTAGGAATTGAAGAATAAATGCATGAAGAAACATGAAAATCAATATATTCATCCATGTCAGTCATATTGGGGTGCACCTATTCTATATGTCAATAAGAAATATGGATCAATGTAAATCTGTATTGATTATTGGATACCTCAAATGGTCACATCGTACAATGATTATCTCCTTCCTCATATTGATTACATGTTTGATCAACTATGTGGAGCTCAAAACTTCTACAAGATAGATATTTTATTTATCACTAATTAAGGTTAAATAAGGATGATATACCCAATAAGAAAATTACAAGGAATGGGCAGTATAAATTTATTGGGATTCCATTTGAACATACTAATGTCCACAGTATCTACAAGTGTTTAATGAATTGTCTCTTAAAACATTACCTTGGTCAGCCTACAATAGTATTTATATATGATGTTATTATATATTCCATGAGTAAATATGATATATAAGATTATATAAGGATTGTACTTAAGACCCAATGTAATGGTAATGTTTTATGAAAAAATTATAAAGTGTGAAATTTTTTTAGAAAAAATATCTTTTTGGGTCATCTTATCATAAGAGGGAGTAAATAGATTGGAACATAAAAATAGAATTTATTGAACATTGGAAAAGACCATCCATTTTGAATAAAATCAGTAGTTTTCTTTGTTTAGTTGGATTGTAGTGATGAATTGTGGATAATTACTAATGATTATCAAATCCACCCAACTAGTTAACTCTGAAGGGATTCAAGATCATTTAGATAAATGAATGTTATAAAAAAACTAAAGAGGAATTTAGACAATGAACCATTTTAGACATAACCATATAGTAAGGAATGATATTTTATCTATAGTGATATATCGATGAAGGTAAAAGGATTCATTATATTTTATAATGAAATTTTTATAGCTTACACCTCATGAAAATTGAATGATCATGAGAAAATATACCCAACTAATGATTTGGAGTTTGATATAGTAAATTTTACATTAATGATATGAAGGAATTATCATTATTGAGCAATATGGTATATATAGTCAAAATAAAAAAATTTAATGTATATCATCACTCATAAAGTTCTTAATATTCTACAAAAAAATATTGTTGTAGTGGATTATTGATTATGAATCATCAATACATTACCACCCAGGGAATGAAAGTAAGATGGAATATGTTATATTTCAAAAAATTTATATTATCCAATATATGATGATGATAAATAATGAACCAATATTTATATATTTCAAAAATATTAATGTATAAATATTAAAATAACGGGATAAATAATATCTTTCCCAATTTAGGGTTCAACCATCAATCAATATGATGATTAATGAGGTGAATAAAGAATATGTGGAGCTGAGAAAGAAGTTCAATTTTAGCCTCAGTTAAACCATGATTATGATGGAATGGTAAGTTTCACTTTAATATCCCATTATCCACTTTAAGTTATACTTATACACATTGATAGTTTTCCTATTCAACTGGGTGTATATCTAGACTCTTGGGGATGGAGAACATTTGCGGATAAAATGAACTAAATTTCATGGATGTATGTTTATTTGAATTAATGGAGTCTAGGTATATACATGTTAATTTATTTATAAGGATAACCCAATTTTCATAGGTTTCATAAAGAGTTTTGGTTTTTTATGTAACAATATGTAGTTTTCACTATCTGAATAAAATTTATACACCATGTAATGGGAGTAAATTACGTGTACTAGTTTCCATGATCATGTCGTGAGATTAGTACTCAGTGCTAATGATTACACATTGTGTTAGTGTTATACATCATGTAATGTTAAAATATCAATTCTTAATAAAAAGGAAATGAGTTTTTTTGGTTGTATGTTATATCAATGGATTAAACAATCTGTTAATGGATTACATCCTATGTAAATATCAGGATGAAGATTTTAGGGCACTACATCAGTTTATTCTAATTTCATTCTTACATAGCCTTATTTTATACCAACCAAGTTCTCTTCTATTGTGGGTATGGATTACACTATTCATTTTTTATTTATTTTTTCCAAAATTAATCTCCATTAAGGTTCGGTTTCATCTCTTTGGGTGAGTAATCCTTTCTAATTCCTTGATTCCATTGATCGTGGTAGTGTCATTGTGTTGTGCTATTGGTTTTGTGGACCCATAGTGATGTTTATATTATTTACATTCTATATCTATTGTTTAATCTTGTTCTCGGGGAGGTTTCTTTATTGTTTGTGGTTTGGTGAGTGCATGTTCTTGAAGTATGTGTTGTTTACTCTTCTCCACCAACCCCTTTAATTAATTATATCAATTATGAGATGTTTAGATTGATTCTAGGGAATCTGATTTCAATTTATGTTTCTTTGTTAGGGTGTATTTTGTTACGGTCATGTGTGAACATAATAATGAGGTAGGTGGTTCCATATCTAGATTTTATTGAAGAAACTAAATTTATCCAATTATAATGTGTGCATAGAACTAGGTTTCCTATAAACATGGGTTTTCACTCGTTTTGGTAAATAGATTTTTTTAAATAATTGTGAAATAATTTTATGAAATATTTTAAAAGAATAAAATGATGATATTTTTTTTGAAAATAAAGAACTATGTAAACCTTAGGTACTTGGGTGGAAGGGATAGTAATATGTATCATCCACTATTGGGGGTTTTCTCATGGGGCTTTCCACTACTCCCTAGGCACATTGTTCTAGAGAAATGATAATCATGTTAGTGGGTTCACATTATTGGGTGTTCTTATAATCTCTAGGATTTATGCATTTGTATAGATTCTTGATGCGCCCACAATTTTCTATGTTAGGTATGAGTTTCCTAGATCCCATGGCCTAGTGTGATCCTTGGTGTGATGTTACCTGTGCATTTGTTTTGGTTTTTACTTTTTTGATTTTTACAACAATGGATTTTATATGATATAAGATACATTATTTGTTTAGATATAATATATCTATTTAGATATAAATATATAAATAAAACTCATGGAAATTAATTTAAAATATTTCTTTAGGAAATGTGGGAAAAGAATATATTAAATGTTTTTTCCATGCTGTTATTATATAAATTGTTAAACTGTATCTTTAATTTTTTCTTCAAATTTGAGCATGACTGGATTATTATTCAATTTATTGATATGGAACACCAGGGTAGGACACTATTTAGCCTTTTAACTCTCATCCTATATACTCCTTCGACAGTTTGTAGGATAGGTTATTTATTTCGACATACGGAAAATCAAGGCACCGTAGTGAGGCAGTGAAGTTTTCCATCAGCTTGGTTTTGGGTAAATACATGTTGAGATGGTGTGGGTTTTCAAACTCTATCATATAGAGACACTTGGAGAATCTATTTTAGTTTTTTCATCTTTTGTTGTTGGACTTGTCTCTTAGATATTATTTTCCACAATTTTTAGTTATATCTCTTTCAATTTTTTCTTTCTATTACAACATATATATATTCATGTTTTCTTCCATTGTATCCCTATATAAATGTGTATATATTTCATGTTTTCAACTTTTGGATAGGTTAAATTGTCCCATATTTTTTTGTTGATTCCTAGATTTTAGGGGTCAACCTATCTGGGTCAGGAACACCCTTTAGGTACATGAAAGATTTTTTCGGGTACCAGTTTCATAGGGTATTCTAGTTTGGTAAATCATAAATTTGTATTATAGATGGTTTTTCCTCAACTGTACTTTTCTTGGGATATTTGGTAGACTAGAGATGGATTGTATGGACTTAAGAATTATTTTTTAGCAAGCACTTTGGTAGAACTTCTCATGATGAGACTCAATTTTCAATGTTATGTTGTGATCTATGACTGCTATTTTGTTTTGAATGTGTTAATATCAGATTCATTATTATGGGGTTTTTGGGTTAAACTATGATTACTCTATTTTATCATCATTTATTTTGTTTTGGTGTATAGTAGTATGTCTCCAAGATGTGTTATTTGAGTTTCTCATGAGGCTGCATCAGGTGATCCTCAATGGAATCATCCAATAGATCAAATCATTATCGAGTATATCATGTTGGTAGATTTTTTCATGGTTTAGAATGTATTGCATGAAAAAATACAATTTTTGTGGTACAATTGGGAGTTATAAGAAACATATATCAATAATGGGAGTTATTTCATGAGAAGAAACCATAATTTGAATGTAATAATGAGCCTCAAGAGGTGGACTACTTGCTTGAATTGATTTATCATATACTCTCTTCTTTGAAACACTTTAGAGTATCATGGTGATGCTCACAGTGTCATGGTACATGCTGATAGCCACATGGTGATGGACTAGAATGGATTAAATATACTATTATTATTTCAATTTTTCCAATGTTTCTGATGATAGATAAGTCTTAGGAGTTCCACACTTTGTAGTAGTGAGAGTTTTCATTATTGGCGCACACCAATCAGTTTGTAAAGATAGTTCATTTTTCACCATAGGTTTTACAGAATGTCAAGATGAAAGCTAAGAAGTAACTTAATGGTTTTAGACTAGATATCATATCATCTGTAATTATACTAAATCATTATACATATGAGATGATAGTGGACATGACTATGGTGGAAAAATTTAATATGGAAATAAAGGTTGTATATTTTTCCCCTTCTCTTACAACTAGTTATAGATTCATTGGAGTGCTACGGAAAAGGAGTAAGTGGCAGGATCCTCACAGGAGTGGTGGTGTTGGTTCTCTGAAGCAAACCACTTCATCACATCTAGTTACATCTAGTGGTGTACCACTGACTTTCTATCACTATTTTAATTTCAAACACACATTGAATATATGTAAATAAAATGAAATGATGTGAAACATTTGTGGGTGATATGGTCATCTATAAAATTTATTTGAGTCTATGTATACTCATTTATATGGCCAGGGATCATTGGATATAATGGCTATTGGGGCACGGTCTGATTCTTCAAAGTCTACACATCTCTACCCACAAGACTTAAGAGTGAATCACCTTTACCCAGTAGATGAGTTTTCAATAGAGGTAGATAATGGTTCAACAATTGTGAGAGGTATCATCTTAATTACATCTATTGTAGTGATTTCTTTATTTAATACTATTTATTTTAACTCATTTATATCATTTCATTTTTTTATATGATTAACCTTCTAATGGATCTCATGTACTTTTTTATGTATTTAGAAATACCTCTTAGGAAGTGGATAGATCATGGGGTTTGTTTTCATTCTTTTTCACTACCAGTTGATGTTGAATAGTTAATATGGGATTTTCTTATTATTGATCAATATTTATTTGACATCTTCATCAATATAAATTTTCTAATTACACATTGTGATATGGTTGATTTTTAACATCAACATGTTTCGTTTCATATAGTTGATGGGAGATCTCTTTTATTTCAGGGGGAGTGGGATTTTTCTTCTGTCCATTCAGTATCTTCCCACCCATTGCTTTGGTGTTGTCATCCACTTTATTAGTCTATATCAATGGTGTTTCTTCTGTTTTTTTATCTTCCCACTATTTTTTGGGGTTATCCAACTTTTTTCCAAATGATTTCCTTAGGCTTACTCTAGAGAGGGAGGTAGATTTTGTGATTGACCTAGTACCATGTACGCAGCTGGTTGTGATACATTTCTATTATATGGAACCATCAAGGATGAAAGATCTCAAGACTCTATTGTATAACTATATTGAAAGGTCTTTTGTTCTCCTTATAATTTCACCTTGGCTATCCCCAGTTGTCCTTTCCATGTATTCAAATCGGTATCTCCAATTATGAATAAAATATCAGAAGTTGAATATGGTAATAGTTTATGAAAAGTATCTTTTTCCTCGCGTGGATGATTTTTTTAATCAAATAAAAGGGGAATGTGGTTTTTGAAGATTTATTTTCGTTCGGGTTATTATCATCTCAACCATTGGATGTCTGATATACCAAAGATGGATTTTGGGAGTATTTATGTCCATCATAATATCCAAGGATGTAATTTGGTTTGCATAATTCTCATATTGATTTTATGGATTTGATGAATTAGATATTTAATTAGTATCAGGAATCTTTTTTAGTAGTTTTTTTGGATAATATTTAGGTTTAAAAAAGATCTGAGGGTGAGAATGAGCAATATTTTGTTTGTTTTTGGAAACCCTAAAGAGTATCCATTTGTATAGAAGACTTTTGAAATGTAGTTTCTAGATTCAAAAAGGTATGTTTTTAGATAATTTCATTTCTGAGAATTTCTTATTAGTTGATCCTATGAAGTTAAAAGTTATCTTTTAATGGGAAGTCCCATGGAATGTTGTTGAGATGTGGAGCATCCTTGGTCATACTGGAATCTACTAAAAAATCATGCATTTCTCTAAGTTGGTGTCACCATTGAATGTGCTTACCTAGAAAGGGGTAAAATTCACATGGGATGTAAAGTGTTAGTCTTCTATAGATGAGCTAAAATGGATTCCATCATCAAATCCTATTTACATCTTACTTGATCTTCATATGTGGAATGGGGTTTTTTTATCTTATAGAAGAATTTTATGTTGTGTTCTATTGTTGAATAATTATGTAGTTGCACACATGTCTCTTAGGCTTCGTCTTCATGAGTATATTTACCCCACCCATGATTTATATATTTACAATGTTATTCATGGGATTATGTGTAGGTGGCATAATCTATTTAGGGAATGGATCGTTGTCATTTAAAACCATATGATTTTGAGCTAGATCTTTTCTAAGAATGACATGAATATCATATAGAGAAGAAGGGTGGAATACACTCATATTTTTTGTTTTGATATCCCCTACATCTCATGGAATGTGAATTTCATTTTTAATTATCTTAGAAGTAAATATCCATCATAGTCTGTTATGGAATAGAAGAGTGAAACATTTTGGTAATTTTTATCAGTTACATCTCGATTCATAGAACAATGTTTCAAGCATGATTTTGAATATTGTTCATTTATAATTATCTTTCCTTGAGTATATTCTACGAATTCACAAGTAGGATGATGAGTTATAAGGAATTTGAGAAACACTATATAGTGGGGAGACCATTTTGGGTAGGTTTCTTTCTTGAGATGGTACTATTAGTTTTGGGGATTGGGTTGTTGTCCCAGCTTTTGTGAGGAGCATTGTATTTTTATTGTCATATTTCGTTGTGGCCTAATCATCTAATAACTATAAAGATGTATTATTACATGGGAATGTGATTCTAGTGGATGGGATTGAAGTATGACAATTCTTATTGTGTGTCCCACTTTTACACATTCTAGTATATAAAGGTAAAGAATCTAGAACCTTCTAGTTTACATTTTCCTTTTTTGGTACTAGTTTGGAAATGGGATAAGGTATCCAGAGTTTTTTATTGTTTTATTATCACAGAATCCATGAAGGAGGAATTCTATATTGGTGGTAATTAATTGATTTATAGATTCAGCTCATTTCATTCTGATTAGGGACATTACTAATGTTTAATATCAAGGTATGTTGTATGTGTAGGAGATTATAAGGTTAATTGAGGTTCCTTCTACCATTGTTTTAGAAAATGATCCACAGTATACATAGAGGTTGTAGAAGATTCTGTAAGAGTATATGGGGACACAGGTCTGGTTGAGAACAACATATCATCCATAGGCTAATGGTTAGATGAAGTGTTCTATTCAGATCCTAGAGGATATTCTCTATGCAAGTGTCTTTTATATTATTGGATCATGATATTTCCATTTTAGACTATATTAGTTTTTTTATAATAATGGTCATAAATTTTTGAACAAAATGGATCCTTTTGAGACTTTGTATGGTTTCTAGTGTAGGCCATCTCTTTGTTGGAAAAATGTGGGTGATGCTACTTTGGTTGGACTGAGTATGGTTTTGTAGATGCTTATGAGGATTCAGGTTATACGTCAGTGTATGGTAATATCTCAGAGATGGAATAAATATTTTTTGAATCAATATAATATTTCATTAGGGTTTTCAAATGTTTATAGGGGTTTCATGAATGTTTTTCCTTGGTTGGGTCACCATCAGGTTGAAAAATAGGTAAAGTTGGCTTTAAGATATGTTGGACTAATTAATTCACTAAGTGTCTTGGGTAGGATTCTTATCAGTTGGCATTGCTTGTTCAATCAATAAGAAGTCATTATTTTTTCCACATATCATACCTTAGGAAATACCATCCAGATCCTTCTCATGTTTTGAGATAGGAATAGATTTATATTTATTCAGTTGTTTCTATTTTGAAATAGTTAATTGAGATCCTTGAATCTAAGGTAAAATTATTCTATGGGAAGTCAATTCTATTGGAGATAGTTTTATGGTGATTCAGATCTTATTATTATGAGACGTGGGAGTGAAATTCATTGATGATGGTGTTTTGCAATCACCTATTTACCATACTTCATTCATTCAAATGACTTCTTAAAGAGGGAAAGTCATTTTTTATGGAGCTTGTAACATTTTGTTACCCGATTTCTTGTATTATACACTTTTATTCTAGTTTTCCTCTTTAATTAGGTGGCTCTTTGGACTCCTAAGGAGGGAGAAACATTTATAAGAAAAATGACCTAAATTTTTTTTATTTATTTTTCTTTTAATTAATTGATTATGGTTATAAATATGTTAATGGATTTTTAGGGTCCTGCTTGAGTTTAGATAATGCCCCAGGGGTTTTCAGTTTTGTTGGAAGGATATCCAGTTTTCACTATCAACTGGAAATATACATGTCATGTAATATGATTAAATGATGTGTGATGGTTTCCAAGATCATGTTGTGATATGATTACATAGCTTCAACAATTACACAATACATAAGAGTTAGATGAGGTTTAATGTTAAAATGTCAATTTTTAATAAAACTTTAATGTGTTTTTCACTATATGTTATCCCCATGGACTACACAATGTGTAAATGAATTACAAACCATGTAACTGTCATGGAAAAGGATTTTTAAGCAGATAAATTGGTTTTTTATTATTTCATTATTCTTAAACCTTTTTTTTCTATCAACATAGGGATCTTCTCTATATATTTTGGTAGAATTTGTTTGATCTGGATTGATACTTTTGGTTACTGATCAACATTTTGGCAGGTATGAAACTCTTTAGGTGAGTAATCATTTCTTATTCCTCATAGTATTTAATTTTTGATATTTTTTTCATTGTGTTATTGTATTTTTTGATCCATGGAGGTGTTTCTCTTGTTTACCATCTAGATACATTGCAAAATATTATTTAGTGGGTTGTTTCCATGTTTTTTAGGGTGTGTTGGGTGTTGTTTCATGATTTATGGGTTTTTTCCTCTTCTCCACTAAACCCTCTATTTAATTGAATAAATTTTGAGATGTTTATATATATTTTATGGCCTATTTTTTCGTTATTGGTTTCTTCCCTAGGGTGTATTTATTAATAGTTGCATGTGGAACAAGTTTCGAGGTAGGTGGTTTTATATATTTCCAGTGTTGATGAACTATATTGATTCTATTTATGGATAATTTGTTTTATTAAATAAAATGACATGATATGGCTGATTTTTATGTGTGTTTGGAACTAATCTTTTTTTTTAAAGATGGTTTTCCTGTATTTTTTGGAAAATGGAATGGGTTTTTGAAACCATTATAAAATGGTTTTTTGGAAATGGTATTCACATCATGAAATGATGAAAAGTATTCATGAAATGATTCAGAAAATAGAGTATATGGGAAGCCTTATGTAGTTTGGTGTATCATAAAGTAATAGGTCTCATCCACTATCAGGAGGTTTTTTATGGGAATTTCCTCTACTACCTAGGCATGTTGCTCTATGGGATGGTTAGACCTATTGGAGGTTTACTTTATAGAGTGTTCTTAGGCTCGATTCTTGTGTCTAGAGGATTATTAATTTTACAATTTTCTATGTTATGTATGTTTTTCCTAGTTATCCTGGCATAGTGTGATCCTTGGTGTGCTGTTACCAGTGCTTTTTTGGCTTGTACTATTTGGAGTTGTATTGCAATAGATATGATATGATATGTGATACATGATTTGTTTTTATATGACATATCTAGTGTGATAAATATATATGGATATATAATGGTATTAAACTGATTTAACTGCTTTATTTGGAAATGTGGAAAATAGGAAGTTAAATTTTTTTTCTATGATTTTGATATAAAAAACATTTAATTGTATCATGCCTTGTTTTAATTAAATATAAACATGTATGGATTGTAGAATAGGGACTTGATATGGAATACCTAGGTGGGGCCCTACTGAGAATATTATCTCACACCCTACATACTTCTTTGGTAGCACATAGACCTAATTATTTCATTCGATGAAGGGACTTCGAAGGTGCCACAGTGAGGCGGTGATATTTTCATTCATTTGTGTTTTGAGTAGATGAATAATGATATCATGAAGGATTTACCATTCAATCATATGGAGACTGTTGGAGTATCTTTTTTAGTTTTTTATCCTTTTTGGTTTTAACTTTCCATTTGATATTATTTTCTACCCTTTTCAATTGTATCTCTTTCATTGTTCTCTTTTAGTTATAACATATATATTTAGGGTTTCTTCCACCGTATCTTTCTATAGATCCATATATATGTTGTTTCTTCTACCTCAGTTGGGTCAAAATCATTCCCCAATGTTTTTTCATGATACTCTTGTTCCATCTGCCAGCCCTTGGGGATCAAGAACACCATTTGGGTACATGAAAACTTGGGCCAGGTACTAGTTTGAGAGGATCATAGTTCATCATTAAATGTTCATCAAGTAAGTATAATGTTTTATATATATCTAAAAGAGTATTTTTTTGGTATATCATGAATATATATACTACTGATTATGTGTCCCAGTACATGGTATGTCAACAAGTTAAGGGTGAGAGACATAAGTTGAAGGGAATGTTAAAATTGTTAGATATATATGAACATAAATGGAAAATAACCAATATGGATGTCATTATTAGAATCCCCAAATCATCTAATGGGAATACTACTGTTTTGGTTGTTTTCAATTTCCTTATAAAGTATGTAAATTTTTTTAATATTAGAGAACATTCCTCTTGATTATATTGTGTAAATATTCCTTTAAGAAGGTTTATGTTTCCATCAAGAACGAATTCCTTTTATATTTTATTTTGATCTGAGGTTTACCATGATGTTTTTTCAATGTCATTAGAAGGATCTAGACACATAGTTGAGTTTTAGTATGATATATCATCCTTAGATAGATGGTCAGTTTATGAAAACAATTCAAACCTTATAGGATATACAGAAGTCTTATTCTATTGATTTTTATAGTAGTTGGGATCAATAATGTTATACCCTGATATTTTAAATGAACATCGCATTTGATAGTGTATTCATAATTAAACACTGAGTTTAAAAAAATATTTTATAATTTTAAAATATTATTATTTAAACATGAAATATATAACCTTGATATTAATTTGGCAGGTATGATGAGGATTAAATAACTTATGAAATTTATATAATGGTCCCAATAAATATAAATTGTTTAATAAATGATTAATAACTTATTTTTCCCTCTTAATAAATATATATTATTAAATGAAAAATATTTTTCCATTAAAAATGATATATCTTAAATTTTTCACAAAAACATTATTATTAATTTTTATAACATTTAGAAATTTTATTTTATATCATTGAAATTAGTTTTGAAATAAAAATATCAAAATTATCAATGATTGAAATTTTTTGATATTTCTGAAATGTCTAATTTTTCAAACAATTGTTAAAAATATCAATTTTTCAAATAATTTCATTTCATTTCATTGAATAAAAAAAATGTACATTAAATTTTTTATCATTTGGTGTTAAAGTTAAATAATAAATTATTTATTTATAATAATCTAATTATTTTGATTGGAATCATCACTATTCATGATTATGTTATATGTTTAGTTTTATTCCTTAAAACACTATTTCTACCAAATTGTTTTTAAATGCATAATGTGTATTACATATAATTAATTTAAATAACTTCTAGTGAGGAAATATATAAACTTAATTCTAATATTAATCATCTATTTATATGAATTGAAGTTCATATAATAATGATTCACATTCATACTGTAAATACAATATCATCTATTGCTTGAAAAATTAATTTCTTGAAAAAAAATTTATCAATACGTATTGTGGGATTAATTAATATTTTAATACTTAAAAATCGTTGAATTAAATTTTATTTAACAAATTATTTATTTATAATTATATTAATTAATTATTTTTGAATATTTTCAACATAATTTTTGTCATGATTAATAGTGAAGACAATAAAAAAATTCATTACCATATTGAATAACTATAATTGTAAAACTGATTAACCATAGATAAAAATGGATAAACATGTTTAAAATATGCATCTCGTTGGATTTTGTAGGTTCTGATCAACCATATCACCCCCATAATATTTTATTTATCAGTGTTTTTGTCACTTTTCTTGATATATACATCTAATTATTAAATAGTTTTGGGTATTTACATCAATGTCACACCATGTCAATTATAAAAGAGAAAGCATCTCCTCTTTTATTCACACCTCAAAAGGAAATTTTATTGAAAAGACTAACCAATATCTCTCCCCAAAATACATATACACATTCTACATCTTCTTTTATTCCCAAAATACCCACTTTTCTTTCATTAATAAGTGATCCAAGGGAGGTTCTTCTAAGAGAAGGTAATCATCATTACCAAGATCCTTCTTTTTATCTTATTCATTTTAATTCATCAATTATGTATAAATAATTACAATATTAGAACACAAATATTAATTAAATACTATGATTTTTTTATTTTTGTGTAGTAATACTTTTCCATCTAATTTTCCATCAAATGGGAAATGAAACCATTGTCTATTGTACAGCAAACTACCGTCTTGCACAATGATGTAATTCATTTTCTATTATCACCACTCATAGATGATCATGATTATGGATATAATGATTATATGTTATAGTAATTAAAAATTAATCATTATTTATGTGTAACATATCATATAAAACTTTTTTCCCCATAAATTGAAAATTTATAGCATCATTCGTGCATACAATGGACTACTCTGACACGAAGTGATGTGACTCATTTTTATAACTGCATCACATATATAGTATATGTAAGTTGGTTAAAAGAAATTAAATGATATTTATAATTTAAATATTATTATTTTTTAATTATAAAATAACAGATAACTTCATTCCATCTTGATCATTGTTAAATGGAATAATCTCTCATGTGTGCATATGAACTACCGTCCTTATAATTGTAATATAGTTAATTTTTCAAAAACATATTTCACGATCGGTTTTAAAAGGATAATTTATTTTAGAAATTCATAATTATTTATTTATTATTATTATTTATATCATTTAATAATTACCCCTTCTTCTATGGTCAAAACTCCAATTTTATTATGAAATTATGAAATTAGTGTCCTCCAAACAGCTAATGTGTCACTAACCGAATTTGGTCTCAATCAAAACTATCACCCGACCTTGTCTGTGACAAGTCCTTAAGATAATTTCCAATCCCCATGGACTAGAACAAGTTCCTGGGAATCATAAAATGAAATTTTTTAATGATTTACCAGAGTATATAAACAATAAAATAAGAAAAAAGTCCTATATATAGATATGAATTATTCATAACAAACCATCTTTTACAAAAATTCAGAATTAAATTACACAATTTAAATCTATTATAAATGACTATAAGAAAATAATTAACCCAAAATTATCATATCAATAACCACTTTTTGGCAAGAGGAACCACCCTAAATCCATGTCCACAATAGTGTATCACGAAGGACCACTAAAAACCCGAACCATTGGCACAAAATCCATACCCAAACCCATGACAAAAATAACAAAGTCTACTTACACCCAGGGGTGTAAATAGGGTGTGAGAAAAAACTATTAGGATTCCACCACTAAAGGATTCCATGTGGTAAGCATACAAATATTAAAATATGGCATTTTTTCATAAACATGAAAGGATAATTATAATTTTAAAGATATGCGACTAAAAATAAAAACAGTTTTCAATTAGGCTATGTTAATGAATCCACTCTTTTAAGAATAAATCCAATGCAACTATATTTTCAACTAAAAAATATTGTATGCCAATGGTAATCATAAAATAAAAATGCAACCAAACGATAATAAGAAACCCTCTAGGAAGTACTCATGGTCAAACCACTTTGGTTCAGCTTAAATAAAGACCCTTTGAGCATGCACTCACCATCAATTCCCCGTGTGGTCTTTTATCGGTAACTACAGTCACTCTAGGTAAGCGCTCAACATCCAATTCCCCGTGTGGTATCACAATGAGGAACTAGAGACACTCTCAATGAGCACTCACATCCATCCTCTCTCTGGTCTCATAAAGTGAAACATAACAAACACTCTAGGGAAGCCCTCAGAATCCATTGTCCCTATGGTCTAACTACACCAAGTTCCCACAGCCCTGTGTAATTAAATCATGCAAAAACGATATCCAGTAGCCAAAGTAAATCAGAATATACTACTTGGATAAAGAGCTACAATGCATATCACAATATGACATTTAATATAAACTCCATCCTAAAAATACATGTCATGGAAAATCCTAACAGCCTAATAGGAAAATCTAGACCCAGTGGAAAATTTCACCAAAACATGGGCAACCACATCCATAATATGGTTAACAAAACCTATTCCCAATCAAGAATACCTACCAAAGAAAACAAATCATAGCAGGCAATAACATTGTTAAATTTCTTAACCAATCAATACCCTGAACTACGGTATTGGGAAATTTTGCACATATAATTCAACGAAAAACTACAGAAAGGCACAAACTACCTACTATAGCATTGTATGATCAATATGCTCCAGCTTTGGAACTTAAACTGGCCTAGAATGACGTAGATATACAAAAACGTCCAAAATGTTTAACCATGGTTATCTCATGAGTGAGGATAAATCAAGGAACAAGGCTCTAAAAGAAGGAAGAACTCACCTTGGTGATTCCAATTCAATTGATGGAGGATGATTCAAAGCATAGACGGTCAATTGGGGGCTTAGGGAAGAATCACAACCTACTTTCACTCTTGGATGAGATGAGTCGAGAAGGAGGTGTTTCTGAAAATTAAACACGACCAATGTCCGACTTAAAAAATAAAAAAAAAGTACATAGAGTGTATTTTAAAACTACACAACATAAATATTATTTTACCGGGCACCACTTTTGGCAGTCTCTTGGTCACCCAACACAACCATGTGTTTGACCGTTACATGGCCAGTACAGGGTCACCTATGACAACCGGGTGCGCGATGTGTAATCCTATGTAAATGACGTGTACTCCTTATCTTTCAAGATTCTCCTCTTTTTTCACAAAAACACCAAAAAACATGATCCATACCTGAAAATAAGATCCATGTTCTTACATAAATATGTTCTCATGAAAACACAACTTAATGAAACCTTCCTTTGATTGTACATTTTTAGAAAAATCTACATCCCAAGCCTTAAAACATGGAAATAATTTTTTTATGTAATGGGAAATAACCAAGAAATTTACACATAATAATTAATTTGGAACATAAAATAACAGCATCCATGTAATTTCTTATAAATATACAAAAATGGGTCATAAGAGAGTGTTCATGATACATATATATCTAAGAAACTCCTGCCAACACAATGAATACTTGGTCCCTAAAAAATATGATATCTCAATTTCTTCCCCAAGTTTTAAATTTTACCATTACATGTAATAGAATACTAGATCGACATTTTAAAATTATCTTTAGGTCATATCATCAATCAACTAAAGGTCAATTTGATTAAATAAAAATCATTTTTAATAATTTCTCATTCCTATCAAATATCAATTATGAATCATGGATTTCAATTTCTCCCTTAAAAACATCAAACCAATCATTTTTATATGAAAATTAATATTTTACATTGAACGAAATCCATTAGATAGATAAAAACACCTCACCAATGGAGAAAATATAATTGTATTCGAATTTAATGATAGAATACAAAGAGGTCATTTTGCTCAAAAGCCTGGATATATAAAGGGAAAGAAGAAAAATAAATAATTCACCTTTATCCACTACGTTATGAAAAATGAACTCCCCCAAGCCCCTTCCTAGAATTGGTTAAATTTCGACCCTAATATGGGATGTGAAATGAATAATTTAATAGAGTGGAAATTGAGTTTAAGATTCATTAAACATATTCTATTAAAATGGGCATGTGATTACATTAAGAAGAAAACCTACCCCATATTATTGGAGAGTAAATCAATTATTTATAATTCTAAAACAACCACCACCATGGCCTGGTGCTACCCACTATGGTATCGAGGCATTGTCTTCACAAAACCCAGGGGTCATGACATAGTGTCCCCTACGATATAGTGTACGAACCCTATCCATTTTAAATCATGAATACTTTCTACCATGGTATGGTGGTGGCCACTTTGAACATGGTTTATAGGAAGACCCCAAACATCCCATGATTTTCCACATGAGTTTTGGGTCTTTTTATTTCATGCAATTTATTCATAATCTAAACATTACACGGTGCACGACATGGTCTAGCATGTGTTACTCATCGAAAGTCCAAAAATAATGTTTAAACCATAATAGTTCTCTAAAAAATCAATTTTATTAAAATTTCATGAGGATCATAAGAAAAATAATTTTGACCCAAAGGGTGTAACAATCCTTCCCACCATGAAACATTCTCCCACCCAAAAGTAATCTAATTTCCGCACTCACAGAAAGTGAAGGCCACTACTATATCATCAACGAATCCCACTCCCTTCTATCAAGGTTACCTCTTTCACTCTACCACAGATCACAGAACACTAGGATCATTTTAACCAACAAAAATATTTCTCGATGATCCATAATATGAATTGGATGTTCAAAAAATTAGGTAATAGGTTCAATCGTGAGATCCTATTATTTAATCGAATAGGATAGATCATCTTGATAAATCATAATCATGGTAACATGTAACATGTCATTGTTTGGTCCACCAGGTTAGATACCCTATAGGGGGGATGTGAATCAGGATTTGATAGATTAAAACAACTTCCCCTATTGATCTTGTATTGTTATAATGCTAAACTCAGTTCTCTCTCTTTCCAATAGCAATGTATAAACAGAAATCCAATCATTCACATGAAACATATATTTTTACTTGGTTCACCCTCACTAGCTTACATATAAGGAGCATATGTAATGCCCCGACCCCAGTTACCCAGAGTCGGTGCATTATCGCATAACATTGGCATGATCACAAAAGATCATGTCTAGAAATACTGATTAGATTAGTAGCCTTGGACACACTATATAAATTCATAAATGTTACATTACATCATAATGTGAAAAATCACAATAACATAGTCTCCATAGTCCACACTTCTATCCCCTTCAGACTATCCATGTAGGTCAGTCATAAAATTTTTCATCTCATCCTGGGAAAAATAAAACATTGAAAGGGGTGATCTCAGATGGTAAGTAAGGATAAAAATATAGCGGAAGCTTTCATAAATAAACATAAACATATAAGGTAATGTAAAACTAAAACAAAACCCTTTTAAACTTGAACTTAAACATAATATGGAAAAAGTAAAATGAGATAATTCCATTTACTTATTCACATGGATATTCTACTGGTCGATTAATCACATGCAATATCAATAACCACTTTCATAATGATGTAATGCATAATGCCAGACTATCATAACCACGTAGCCAAGGCCTCGTGCCAAAACTACAAATATGATTTTGTCAAGGCCTCATGACAAGACATTAGTTTGTCTCATGAGACCAACCGATGCATCAAGGAGCTATAGCGGGCGCCACCCATCACTTATTAAGTCCAATGCATTCCTCATAAGAATAGGTTTAAACGTATCATAAACCATAACATAATCGTATCAAATAAAACATGTATAAAGGAAACATAACATTTCCTCATTTCAATCATAAGATATCAATACAACACATTGATATAATAAAAACACTTTCAAAACCATTTTCAATACCAAAATAAAGGAAAATTAAAACTTTGTATTTATTTTTCATTTAAAAAAAAGTTATGGCTTGTAGAGGAAGCCGAAAAACAAATAATGGTCACGGCGGCGGAGAAGTCATTGTCGCTGCATACGTACGACAAAAAAACATTCCATTTTTTCCTTTAGTAAAATGCTTCGTATAAAAAGATTATTTTTGAAAAAAACATAAAAGTCAAAGGGGTATATATAACGTATAAAATAAAGTTGTGTATAAAACAAAATATTCCTCAATGAAAGGAGATTGAGACGAAGTCCCTGAAAAAGATCCTTTTTTAAATAAAATAGATCTATTATGTGTATTCACTATATTTACACATAAATAATGTAGAGACTCGTATCCTGACGTACATGGACATTACATTACATTTGCGGAATACTTAGTACATAACAAAAACACACACTAAAGGATCGTAATAGTTTAGTGTCTTTGGAAACTCGAAACGTAATCTTCTAATCGTGGTGAAAGTTCTTCAATATCTCCCATAGAGGTCATCCTTTTTTTTCTACCTAAAACCTTTCTTTATATCCTAGGGAAAAGAAAACATAAAAGGGTGAGCTCAAATACTCAGCAAGGGTAAACAAAATAAAAAAAATCAATCACATCATATACATAGCTTTTGGAAATCTTAACCTGCAAAAGAGCTCATAATATCATAACATGGAATATATCATAGAAGTGAAAATGAAACCATAACTTAAAACATTACTCATTGTGGAATACACACATAATCATGGAAAATCATTTCTTGTTAGTCAAGACTCATTGCCAAGACTATCTTAGTGGACAAAGTCCCTTTCTGAATCGAGTAATCCTCATTTCAGTCCTGTTTCACTGAACCGGTATAACCTACCATTCCAGCCATGTCTATCTCATGAGATATGAAATCTTTACCCAATGAATTGGAGGGAGATATAGGTCCCACCCATCTCTTAATGAATCCTTTCTTATGTGTGCCACAAAATCATAAATCATACATCATTGCATAACCCATGTAATAAAAATGAGATTCTTAAACAACATGACATCATAAAACCATTCATATAAGATAAAGGAATTCATAAACATAATTCCATCACAACATAGTCAAATCAATGTAAAAATATGGATAGAAACGGAACCCTTTATTATCTTAGATGGAAAATAATTTTGATAAAACACTTGAATTGAATTCTTGAGGAAAATATCCTTTCTTCTTCAAAATCAATTTCTTTTCACAAAACATCATGCAATTTTAAAAGAAAGAGATTTTATTGAAAATAGTCATGAAATCTTTTAGAGGATGCTTCATTAAAATAAGGCTTTATAAAACAGTAGAAATCCGTTCGTGCCGTATAAGTTAAAAAAAACATTCTTCGTACTTTTGTCGGAAAAGTCAAAAAGTACCTCGTACGAAAAACGACAAAAGATTCCTTTCATACGTATTACTAAAAACTCACTGAAGGGTAAAAATGGATTTAAACAATTTTAGGTGGATGGAAATAATATTACATATTGAGTAAACATGGATGTGGATGATAAAATACACCCCAGTAAATACTTACGAATAAACAATCTCGGATAAAAATGAGATTGTGATATTTCCCTTACCTTATGTCCGACTTGCTTTGTAAGTGTCCAAACCTCCTGTATAATGATTTAAATCATGTTATTGACTTATTCCAGAATCATATTCATTGTTATGATATCATATAAGGTTCACTTATGACATTATATTACCCGTTCTTTTGTAAATTCCATGTTAAAGAAGCGTTTTGGGTAAAATCGTTTCATTTATCTTAGGTGTTTTGACTTGTTGTTCTTGACATCACTATTACTTATATCATGATTTACTTACTTCCAGAATATAAAATATGATTTATATATCATATATAATCAGTATATATTTATATATAATAGATAGATAAATAAAATGAAAAACACCGTTCATGGAGACGGTAGTCCGTACGTACGCATGAACGCTGTTTTACTTTCCTTGTTGTCTTGAAATGGAAGTAAGTAGATGACATACATATATATATACATAAATCCAGTAGTTTTATAATGTCATATATTTCATTATTATTTCTTATATATACTTTATAATCATTCTTAAATGGTTAACATGGAGAATGAATCTCATCGCGTCGTGGAGACGGTAGTCCGTACGTACGCACGAGCGATGATATCATTTCCATAAATATTGAACTGAATTGGAGTGGATTATACAATATATCAGAATCAATATGATGTTGTAATAACTATGTATAGTTATTCTTTATACCATTATACCCATCCGTGTAAGGTGGTGGTGGAAAATAGATTACACCACGGCGTGGAGACGGTATTCCATACGTACGCACGCGCGGTGATTTCTTTTTCCGTAGGATGGATAGATGGTGAAATAGGTTTGTTTCATACTTATAATAACATATCAGTTTATGAGTGATACTGATGTTATTACTTCATAATGAAACAACCTAAGAAGAAGAAGTGGAAGAAGAAATAAAGATGAAAGAATTTGTAACGGTAATTACCTCTTCTTTGAAGCGCCTTTTGGAGACCTCCTCTTAGGGAACTAAAATTGGTCTTTGAGTAAGACCAGAACCTCTAGGATGTTGCTAGGGAAGTGGAGAAGAGATTTTGGCAGGGGTTGGCCGAGCTTGAGTGCTCAAATTGGTGTGAGGAGGAGGGGGAGGAGGTGTCCTTTTATAGGGGAGGAGAGGGGCACCTTAGGAATACCTCAAAATATTATTTTATATTAAAGTCAAAATCGGTTTATAATGGTTCCAAAGGGTCTTATTTCGAAGCTAAAGTGGGGATGGGTCGAAATACTATCAACCAATAGGATTTAGACAAGTTTAGGGTATTATTTTAACCTTATCAATTAAATTTAACTCTAAGTTAAGTAATTTAACTTTTACCGTGTCTTTTTGTTTTCTTTCACTATATGGTTAATAAACTTACTATAACATGCCAATCGAACCCCAAATTGTATATTATTAATACATATATCCTTATCTAAGTCATTTGGCCGAACCTTAGATTTTTAGGAATAAAATATCAATTAATAATATAATATTTGATTTAAAAACTATTTTGTGTCAATTTTGACACTATTTGATATATGATTTTTGTGAAAGTCATAACAGAATTATATGTTCGAACCAAGTTGATTAAATCAACACTAATATATCATAGTAACCTAGAAAATTAGTGGAATTCATAAAAAGTCTTAAATTACATTTATTGTGGTATTTATATTATCAATTATGTCAATATTTCATTAATAAGATAATTACTGCATCATCTTTGTGTCATAAATAAATTATATTATTTGATGTCTAAAAATTACAAATAAAATACCATCATATAGGAAATCTTTTTATATTTCTAATGAATATTTATAGTCTAATTTATCTTATGTATAACCTCATATTAAAAATGATTTACTTATTAAACATTGATTTTAACTATTTTAACCCTTCTTTAAATAAATTAATAATAAATGTCCTAATCTAATCCAAGTGGGCCTAAATGGTCATATTTTATTCCTAAGTTTGTTTTTGGTCGAATTACACTTGTCCAATAGAATTAGGACATGTGTTAGGGTAATATTAATATCATATTTACCCTTAGTTACCCTATTTACTATTAACCGTGGTAAAAAAAGTAAAAAGTTACTATTCACCAAAAAATTATTTTCATCTCATTGAACCACATTTTAGTCCTTGATATTAACCATGTCTCTCGGATTTTCGAAATTCCATTCACAGAAGCGGTAAAATTAAGTTTTATGCAAAATTCAGTTTTTAACCTACCACTTAGTAGTTTCACTATTCATCAAAAATTGATGTTTTTCAGAACAATGCCAAAATTTCATCCCAAGCTATATTTCATATTCCGAATTCAAAAATGAAGTCTATTTTACCAAATTCATAACATAAAAGTTGCATTAATTAATTTTATAATTAAATCCCGCTGTTAAAACAAATAGCGTGTTTTTTAAGAAACAATATCTATCAAAAGATTGACACTTGTTTATGTCTAGTTTAAATGTGAAATTACATCCAATGACCAACATTGTATTAAATTGTAAAAATATATTCTAAATATACTTTAAAACCACTCAAATTAATGATTTATCACTATTAATTATTTCGATTAAAAAAGTTGTTTTTAATTATAATTTAGTAATTTTCACTATTCATCAAAATATGAAAGTTATCCGAAATTCACCAAAATTTCACCTTAGGCTAAATTCGATACTCCGAATCCAAAAATAAAGTTCATTTTGAAAAATAAGATTTACTGGATTTCAAAAAGTGGTTATTACTATTCATAACGGCTAGTTTTAATAATATTTTTATAGCATATCGTTGTTTAGTGAAACTCGGTATTGCGTACTACACACGCTATCGAGGAAGGTCGTGATTGCGTGTAATGCAAGTCAAGTCAAGGATGTGTGTTGTGCAAGCTCCTTTTAGTGTAGCGTACAACACAAAACATTAATAAAATTAAAAAAGAATATTTCTTTATAAAATCTTGGGCTGTTACATTCTACCCCCCTTAAAATGAATTTCGCCCTCGAAATTCGTCGGGGTTATAAATGGTTTACTATTTGAAAGTTTCTTTAATAGAAACCCACATCGTAAAAGGGAATACCAAAACTTGGATTTAAAAACTAAAGTATGAAATGTAACGATTACCCAAATAAACTAATCACTGGGTTTCCACATAGGTGAAAATATGGATATGGAAGAGAAATCTAACCATCATGTTCTGATGGAGAGTGGTAGAGAACATGGCTATGGAAAAGCCAGTAATCACAAATCCATAAATTTGTGACGATCTAAGGTACCATCTGATTCATCAGGTATAAGATCACTAGGACAACATTTTTGGTTTTCAAGTTCATTTCCCTAAAGTTGAAAATTTGAATTAGAATAAATACTTACTTTATTTTGATACAATATCACTGTTGTTTGTGCCTTGAACAATTTACACTTCATCTCTTAAATAAATGAAGTTGAATTTGTTATTCGTGAAGTGTTAGCAGATCATGTGATAGAATGACGGGTCATTCCATCTGTCTCAAACAAAAGGTAAGGAAAAGTTATTACATAAGTCATTCTATAGTGAGATTAATCATATATAGTTCCTAAAATGGACTTATACTTCATATATCATACTGCTTAATATAATAAAACTAGTTTCTACTAAACAGGGACTTCCTGTAGGTCAGTGGTAGGCGATAAAGGCCAGTCGCACTTCGGTTGTGGGTTCAATTCCCACAGCCTTGTCCGAAGCGATGGGCTGTCGCCCGTCCTGCAGGTTGTCCTTTTTCTAAAACTACGTTACTATAACATCCCATCAATAATATCGAAAATCTTCTATCCTTAAACAATACTAGCTTATGTCCAACATAATCCATTCCAATCTTTAGGCTTATCCATAATACTACAGTCCATTCTCATAACATAGTGAAAACGATTACCAGAGATTTAATACCATCGTTGATCCCCATATATCATAAGATATATCTTGTTGGTCACATTCCAAACATTCAAAGGCCTTAATCTTGTACTCTCTTGAATACCCATTGAACCTTAGTGAAAACTTGAATGCAGTTAAAAGTTAACACTTTACACATACCAAAATCCTCAAAATTATTTATACTCAAACCATGATATCACTTAGTCCTTATATCAATCATGAGCTCATGAATACAATCAAACATCTCATTATCTTCTTATCCTTTCTACTTTCCAAAAGTATCTGAATAACCTTTCATGGTTACTGGTAACATTAATCAGACAACAATGTAACAATCCTTACATGTCTCTTTATTCCATAGTACCATGAGATTACTTATACAACATTACACATGATAAACATGTAATCATTCTACTACATTCTTAAACCATTGACCGAGCTTCAACAATTCTTTCCTCTCACATATCATTTGTAGTCTCTTCATCATCATCCACATAAATACTTCCCATACGACCATACTGATTATCTTCATGAGACTTTCCCTTAGGGCATTGGTTTGCATAATGCCCGTACATTCCACATTTAAAACATTTAACCATTGTTGAAGTCGTAGCAATACCATTATCCTCATCCCTGGTGTTAACTGAACCTTTTCCTTTGCACTTACTGGCTTTGTGTCCTTCTTTTCCACACCCAAAGCATCTTCCAGTTCCTTTGAAACATTCTCCTTGATGCCTCTTCCCACATGAATTACATAGGGGAAATTGAACTTTCTTTCCTCTATGATCATCATGAAACTCCATCTTTCTCTTATTAGCCGAGTCAGGAAACTTACCAAATTTTACTTTATTGATCATATTATGAGATTGCTGATTCGGCATAATAATGATGTTTGGACATCCAAATCCCATTTCATTATGAAGAATATCATTCCATTGTCCACCATATCCTCCATTATCGTGAATCATCTTGTTTCCAACGATTTTCTAAAACCCCAAAAAAAATAGTGTTAGAGGAAAAAATCATAATAAAGGGGGAGTAACTTCAATATCTAACATCTTAGGTTTAATCTAATATCATTACCATAGTTCTATGACTATATCCTATACGTATACTTATCCTTAGGGACATCCCTAGACATACCTTAGAAATATCTCTAGGGATCTCACTAACGTTTTCGCGTCCTAGTTTCCAAAGGTTGACTAAACCTTTCCTCTGATACCAACTGTAGCGGTCTGAAATTACTTCCAGTGGACTATAGTTGATACCTATCAGGGCACTCCATGGGCGGCTACACCCCCTGGGCGGGACACACCACCATCCCCAGTGGCAGGCATTTCCTCATGAAGCCCTTGGGCGGAGAGCCATGCTTCGTCCAACGCTCACATGTGAGAGTTCCCAAGGATCGGATACATTCCTACCTCCTTTGCCTCTGATACCAACTGTAGAGACCCGTATCCTGACGTACATGGACATTACATTACATTTGCGGAATACTTAGTACATAACAAAAACACACACTAAAGGATCGTAATAGTTTAGTGTCTTTGGAAACTCGAAACGTAATCTTCTAATCGTGGTGAAAGTTCTTCAATATCTCCCATAGAGGTCATCCTTTTATTTTCTACCTAAAACCTTTCTTTATATCCTGGGGAAAAGAAAACATAAAAGGGTGAGCTCAAATGCTCAGTAAGGGTAAACAAAAGAAAAAAATCAATCACATCATATACATATCTTTTGGAAATCTTAACCTGCAAAAGAGCTCATAATATCATAACATGGAATATATCATAGAAGTGAAAATGAAACCATAACGTAAAACATTACTCATTGTGGCATACACACATAATCATGGAAAATCATTTCTTGTTAGTCAAGACTCATTGCCAAGACTATCTTAGTGGACAAAGTCCCTTTCTGAATCGAGTAATCCTCGTTTCAGTCCTGTTTCACTGAACCGGTATAACCTACCATTCCAGCCATGTCTATCTCATGAGATATGAAATATTTACCCAATGCATTGGAGGGAGATATAGGTCCCACCCATCTCTTAATGAATCCTTTCTTATGTGTGCCACAAAATCATAAATCATACATCATTGCATAACCCATGTAATAAAAATGGGATTCTTAAACAACATGACATCATAAAACCATTCATATAAGATAAAGGAATTCATAAACATAATTCCATCACAACATAGTCAAATCAATGTAAAAATATGGATAGAAACAGAACCCTTTATTATCTTAGATGGAAAATAATTTTGATAAAACACTTGAATTGAATTCTTGAGGAAAATATCCTTTCTTCTTCAAAATCAATTTCTTTTCACAAAACATCATGCAATTTTAAAAGAAAGAGATTTTATTGAAAATAGTCATGAAATCTTTTAGAGGAAGCTTCATTAAAATAAGGCTTTATAAAACAGTAGAAATCCGTTCGTGCCGTATAAGTTAAAAAAAACATTCTTCGTACTTTTGTCGGAAAAGTCAAAAAGTACCTCGTACGAAAAACGACAAAAGATTCCTTTCATACGTATTACTAAAAACTCGCTGAAGGGTAAAAATGGATTTAAACAATTTTAGGTGGATGGAAATAATATTACATATTGAGTAAACATGGATGTGGATGATAAAATACACCCCAGTAAATACTTACGAATAAACAATCTCGGATAAAAATGAGATTGTGATATTTCCCTTACCTTATGTCCGACTTGCTTTGTAAGTGTCCAAACCTCCTGTATAATGATTTAAATCATGTTATTGACTTATTCCAGAATCATATTCATTGTTATGATATCATATAAGGTTCACTTATGACATTATATTACCCGTTCTTTTGTAAATTCCATGTTAAAGAAGCGTTTTGGGTAAAATCGTTTCATTTATCTTAGGTGTTTTGACTTGTTGTTCTTGACATCACTATTACTTATATCATGATTTACATACATCCAGAATATAAAATATGATTTATATATCATATATAATCAGTATATATTTATATATAATAGATTGATAAATAAAATGAAAAACACCGTTCATGGAGACGGTAGTCCGTACGTACGCATGAACGCTGTTTTACTTTCCTTGTTGTCTTGAAATGGAAGTAAGTAGATGACATACATATATATATACAAAAATCCAGTAGTTTTATAATGTCATATATTTCATTATTATTTCTTATATATACTTTATAATCATTCTTAAATGGTTAACATGGAGAATGAATCTCATCGCGTCGTGGAGACGGTAGTCCGTACGTACGCACGAGCGATGATATCATTTCCATAAATATTGAACTGAATTGGAGTGGATTATACAATATATCAGAATCAATATGATGTTGTAATAACTATGTATAGTTATTCTTTACACCATTATACCCATCCGTGTAAGGTGGTGGTGGAAAATAGATTACACCACGGCGTGGAGACGGTATTCCGTACGTACGCACGCGCGGTGATTTCTTTTTCCGTAGGATGGATAGATGGTGAAATAGGTTTGTTTCATACTTATAATAACATATCAGTATATGAGTGATACTGATGTTATTACTTCATAATGAAACAACCTAAGAAGAAGAAGTGGAAGAAGAAATAAAGATGAAAGAATTGGTAACGGTAATTACCTCTTCTTTGAAGCGCCTTTTGGAGACCTCCTCTTAGGGAACTAAAATTGGTCTTTGAGTAAGACCAGAACCTCTAGGATGTTGCTAGGGAAGTGGAGAAGAGATTTTGGCAGGGGTTGGCCGAGCTTGAGTGCTCAAATTGGTGTGAGGAGGAGGGGGAGGAGGTGTCCTTTTATAGGGGAGGAGAGGGGCACCTTAGGAATACCTCAAAATATTATTTTATATTAAAGTCAAAATCGGTTTATAATGGTTCCAAAGGGTCTTATTTCGAAGCTAAAGTGGGGATGGGTCGAAATACTATCAACCAATAGGATTTAGACAAGTTTAGGGTATTATTTTAACCTTATCAATTAAATTTAACTCTAAGTTAAGTAATTTAACTTTTACCGTGTCTTTTTGTTTTCTTTCACTATATGGTTAATAAACTTACTATAACATGCCAATCTAACCCCAAATTGTATATTATTAATACATATATCCTTATCTAAGTCATTTGGCCGAACCTTAGATTTTTAGGAATAAAATATCAATTAATAATATAATATTTGATTTAAAAACTATTTTGTGTCAATTTTGACACTATTTGATATATGATTTTTGTGAAAGTCATAACAGAATTATATGTTCGAACCAAGTTGATTAAATCAACACTAATATATCATAGTAACCTATAAAATTAGTGGAATTCATAAAAAGTCTTAAATTACATTTATTGTGGTATTTATATTATCAATTATGTCAATATTTCATTAATAAGATAATTACTGCATCATCTTTGTGTCATAAATAAATTATATTATTTGATGTCTAAAAATTACAAATAAAATACCATCATGTAGGAAATCTTTTTATATTTCTAATGAATATTTATAGTCGAATTTATCTTATGTATAACCTCATATTAAAAATGATTTACTTATTAAACATTGATTTTAACTATTTTAACCCTTCTTTAAATAAATTAATAATAAATGTCCTAATCTAATCCAAGTGGGCCTAAATGGTCATATTTTATTCCTAAGTTTGTTTTTGGTCGAATTACACTTGTCCAATAGAATTAGGACATGTGTTAGGGTAATATTAATATCATATTTACCCTTAGTTACCCTATTTACTATTAACCGTGGTAAAAAAAGTAAAAAGTTACTATTCACCAAAAAATTATTTTCATCTCATTGAACCACATTTTAGTCCTTGATATTAACCGTGTCTCTCGGATTTTCGAAATTCCATTCACAGAAGCGGTAAAATTATGTTTTATGCAAAATTCAGTTTTTAACCTACCACTTAGTAGTTTCACTATTCATCAAAAATTGATGTTTTTCAGAACAATGCCAAAATTTCATCCCAAGCTATATTTCATATTCCGAATTCAAAAATGAAGTCTATTTTACCAAATTCATAACATAAAAGTTGCATTAATTAATTTTATAATTAAATCCCGCTGTTAAAACAAATAGCGTGTTTTTTAAGAAACAATATCTATCAAAAGATTGACACTTGTTTATGTCTAGTTTAAATGTGAAATTACATCCAATGACCAACATTGTATTAAATTGTAAAAATATATTCTAAATATACTTTAAAACCACTCAAATTAATGATTTATCACTATTAATTATTTCGATTAAAAAAGTTGTTTTTAATTATAATTTAGTAATTTTCACTATTCATCAAAATATGAAAGTTATCCGAAATTCACCAAAATTTCACCTTAGGCTAAATTCGATACTCCGAATCCAAAAATAAAGTTCATTTTGAAAAATAAGATTTACTGGATTTCAAAAGGTGGTTATTACTATTCATAACGGCTAGTTTTAATAATATTTTTATAGCATATCGTTGTTTAGTGAAACTCGGTATTGCGTACTACACACGCTATCGAGGAAGGTCGTGATTGCGTGTAATGCAAGTCAAGTCAAGGATGTGTGTTGTGCAAGCTCCTTTTAGTGTAGCGTACAACACAAAACATTAATAAAATTAAAAAAGAATATTTCTTTATAAAATCTTGGGCTGTTACATTCTACCCCCCTTAAAATGAATTTCGCCCTCGAAATTCGTCGGGGTTATAAATGGTTTACTATTTGAAAGTTTCTTTAATAGAAACCCACATCGTAAAAGGGAATACCAAAACTTGGATTTAAAAACTAAAGTATGAAATGTAACGATTACCCAAATAAACTAATCACTGGGTTTCCACATAGGTGAAAATATGGATATGGAAGAGAAATCTAACCATCATGTTCTGATGGAGAGTGGTAGAGAACATGGCTATGGAAAAGCCAGTAATCACAAATCCATAAATTTGTGACGATCTAAGGTACCATCTGATTCATCAGGTATAAGATCACTAGGACAACATTTTTGGTTTTCAAGTTCATTTCCCTAAAGTTGAAAATTTGAATTAGAATAAATACTTACTTTATTTTGATACAATATCACTGTTGTTTGTGCCTTGAACAATTTCCACTTCATCTCTTAAATAAATGAAGTTGAATTTGTTATTCATGAAGTGTTAGCAGATCATGTGATAGAATGACGGGTCATTCCATCTGTCTCAAACAAAAGGTAAGCAAAAGTTATTACATAAGTCATTCTATAGTGAGATTAATCATATATAGTTCCTAAAATGGACTTATACTTCATATATCATACTGCTTAATATAATAAAACTAGTTTCTACTAAACAGGGACTTCCTGTAGGTCAGTGGTAGGCGATAAAGGCCAGTCGCACTTCGGTTGTGGGTTCAATTCCCACAGCCTTGTCCGAAGCGATGGGCTGTCGCCCGTCCTGCAGGTTGTCCTTTTTCTAAAACTACGTTACTATAACATCCCATCAATAATATCGAAAATCTTCTATCCTTAAACAATACTAGCTTATGTCCAACATAATCCATTCCAATCTTTAGGCTTATCCATAATACTACAGTCCATTCTCATAACATAGTGAAAACGATTACCAGAGATTTAATACCATCGTTGATCCCCATATATCATAAGATATATCTTGTTGGTCACATTCCAAACATTCAAAGGCCTTAATATTGTACTCTCTTGAATACCCATTGAACCTTAGTGAAAACTTGAATGCAGTTAAAAGTTAACACTTTACACATACCAAAATCCTCAAAATTATTTATACTCAAACCATGATATCACTTAGTCCTTATATCAATCATGAGCTCATGAATACAATCAAACATCTCATTATCTTCTTATCCTTTCTACTTTCCAAAAGTATCTGAATAACCTTTCATGGTTACTGGTAACATTAATCAGACAACAATGTAACAATCCTTACATGTCTCTTTATTCCATAGTACCATGAGATTACTTATACAACATTACACATGATAAACATGTAATCATTCTACTACATTCTTAAACCATTGACCGAGCTTCAACAATTCTTTCCTCTCACATATCATTTGTAGTCTCTTCATCATCATCCACATAAATACTTCCCATACGACCATACTGATTATCTTCATGAGACTTTCCCTTAGGGCATTGGTTTGCATAATGCCCGTACATTCCACATTTAAAACATTTAACCATTGTTGAAGTCGTAGCAATACCATTATCCTCATCCCTGGTGTTAACTGAACCTTTTCCTTTGCACTTACTGGCTTTGTGTCCTTCTTTTCCACACCCAAAACATCTTCCAGTTCCTTTGAAACATTCTCCTTGATGCCTCTTCCCACATGAATTACATAGGGGAAATTGAACTTTCTTTCCTCTATGATCATCATGAAACTCCATCTTTCTCTTATTAGCCGAGTCAGGAAACTTACCAAATTTTACTTTATTGATCATATTATGAGATTGCTGATTCGGCATAATAATGATGTTTGGACATCCAAATCCCATTTCATTATGAAGAATATCATTCCATTGTCCACCATATCCTCCATTATCGTGAATCATCTTGTTTCCAACGATTTTCTAAAACCCCAAAAAAAAATAGTGTTAGAGGAAAAAATCATAATAAAGGGGGAGTAACTTCAATATCTAACATCTTAGGTTTAATCTAATATCATTACCATAGTTCTATGACTATATCCTATACGTATACTTATCCTTAGGGACATCCCTAGACATACCTTAGAAATATCTCTAGGGATCTCACTAACGTTTTCGCGTCCTAGTTTCCAAAGGTTGACTAAACCTTTTCTCTGATACCAACTGTAGCGGTCTGAAATTACTTCCAGTGGACTATAGTTGATACTTATCAGGGCACTCCATGGGCGGCTACACCCCCTGGGCGGGACACACCACCATCCCCAGTGGCAGGCATTTCCTCATGAAGCCCTTGGGCGGAGAGCCATGCTTCGTCCAACGCTCACATGTGAGAGTTCCCAAGGATCGGATACATTCCTACCTCCTTTGCCTCTGATACCAACTGTAGAGACCCGTATCCTGACGTACATGGACATTACATTACATTTGCGGAATACTTAGTACATAACAAAAACACACACTAAAGGATCGTAATAGTTTAGTGTCTTTGGAAACTCGAAACGTAATCTTCTAATCGTGGTGAAAGTTCTTCAATATCTCCCATAGAGGTCATCCTTTTTTTTTCTACCTAAAACCTTTCTTTATATCCTGGGGAAAAGAAAACATAAAAGGGTGAGCTCAAATGCTCAGTAAGGGTAAACAAAAGAAAAAAATCAATCACATCATATACATAGCTTTTGGAAATCTTAACCTGCAAAAGAGCTCATAATATCATAACATGGAATATATCATAGAAGTGAAAATGAAACCATAACTTAAAACATTACTCATTGTGGCATACACACATAATCATGGAAAATCATTTCTTGTTAGTCAAGACTCATTGCCAAGACTATCTTAGTGGACAAAGTCCCTTTCTGAATCGAGTAATCCTCGTTTCAGTCCTGTTTCACTGAACCGGTATAACCTACCATTCCAGCCATGTCTATCTCATGAGATATGAAATCTTTACCCAATGCATTGGAGGGAGATATAGGTCCCACCCATATCTTAATGAATCCTTTCTTATGTGTGCCACAAAATCATAAATCATACATCATTGCATAACCCATGTAATAAAAATGGGATTCTTAAACAACATGACATCATAAAACCATTCATATAAGATAAAGGAATTCATAAACATAATTCCATCACAACATAGTCAAATCAATGTAAAAATATGGATAGAAACATAACCCTTTATTATCTTAGATGGAAAATAATTTTGATAAAACACTTGAATTGAATTCTTGAGGAAAATATCCTTTCTTCTTCAAAATCAATTTCTTTTCACAAAACATCATGCAATTTTAAAAGAAAGAGATTTTATTGAAAATAGTCATGAAATCTTTTAGAGGAAGCTTCATTAAAATAAGGCTTTATAAAACAGTAGAAATCCGTTCGTGCCGTATAAGTTAAAAAAAACATTCTTCGTACTTTTGTCGGAAAAGTCAAAAAGTACCTCGTACGAAAAACGACAAAAGATTCCTTTCATACGTATTACTAAAAACTCGCTGAAGGGTAAAAATGGATTTAAACAATTTTAGGTGGATGGAAATAATATTACATATTGAGTAAACATGGATGTGGATGATAAAATACACCCCAGTAAATACTTACGAATAAACAATCTCGGATAAAAATGAGATTGTGATATTTCCCTTACCTTATGTCCGACTTGCTTTGTAAGTGTCCAAACCTCCTGTATAATGATTTAAATCATGTTATTGACTTATTCAAGAATCATATTCATTGTTATGATATCATATAAGGTTCACTTATGACATTATATTACCCGTTCTTTTGTAAATTCCATGTTAAAGAAGCGTTTTGGGTAAAATCGTTTCATTTATCTTAGGTGTTTTGACTTGTTGTTCTTGACATCACTATTACTTATATCATGATTTACTTACATCCAGAATATAAAATATGATTTATATATCATATATAATCAGTATATATTTATATATAATAGATAGATAAATAAAATGAAAAACACCGTTCATGGAGACGGTAGTCCGTACGTACGCATGAACGCTGTTTTACTTTCCTTGTTGTCTTGAAATGGAAGTAAGTAGATGACATACATATATATATACATAAATCCAGTAGTTTTATAATGTCATATATTTCATTATTATTTCTTATATATACTTTATAATCATTCTTAAATGGTTAACATGGAGAATGAATCTCATCGCGTCGTGGAGACGGTAGTCCGTACGTACGCACGAGCGATGATATCATTTCCATAAATATTGAACTGAATTGGAGTGGATTATACAATATATCAGAATCAATATGATGTTGTAATAACTATGTATAGTTATTCTTTACACCATTATACCCATCCGTGTAAGGTGGTGGTGGAAAATAGATTACACCACGGCGTGGAGACTGTATTCCGTACGTACGCACGCGCGGTGATTTCTTTTTCCGTAGGATGGATAGATGGTGAAATAGGTTTGTTTCATACTTATAATAACATATCAGTATATGAGTGATACTAATGTTATTACTTCATAATGAAACAAACTAAGAAGAAGAAGTGGAAGAAGAAATAAAGATGAAAGAATTGGTAACGGTAATTACCTCTTCTTTGAAGCGCCTTTTGGAGACCTCCTCTTAGGGAACTAAAATTGGTCTTTGAGTAAGACCAGAACCTCTAGGATGTTGCTAGGGAAGTGGAGAAGAGATTTTGGCAGGGGTTGGCCGAGCTTGAGTGCTCAAATTGGTGTGAGGAGGAGGGGGAGGAGGTGTCCTTTTATAGGGGAGGAGAGGGGCACCTTAGGAATACCTCAAAATATTATTTTATATTAAAGTCAAAATCGGTTTATAATGGTTCCAAAGGGTCTTATTTCGAAGCTAAAGTGGGGATGGGTCGAAATACTATCAACCAATAGGATTTAGACAAGTTTAGGGTATTATTTTAACCTTATCAATTAAATTTAACTCTAAGTTAAGTAATTTAACTTTTACCGTGTCTTTTTGTTTTCTTTCACTATATGGTTAATAAACTTACTATAACATGCCAAACGAACCCCAAATTGTATATTATTAATACATATATCCTTATCTAAGTCATTTGGCCGAACCTTAGATTTTTAGGAATAAAATATCAATTAATAATATTATATTTGATTTAAAAACTATTTTGTTTCAATTTTGACACTATTTGATATATGATTTTTGTGAAAGTCATAACAGAATTATATGTTCGAACCAAGTTGATTAAATCAACACTAATAAATCATAGTAACCTAGAAAATTAGTGGAATTCATAAAAAGTCTTAAATTACATTTATTTTGGTATTTATATTATCAATTATGTCAATATTTCATTAATAAGATAATTACTGCATCATCTTTGTGTCATAAATAAATTATATTATTTGATGTCTAAAAATTACAAATAAACTACCATCATGTAGGAAATCTTTTTATCTTTCTAATGAATATTTATAGTCGAATTTATCTTATGTATAACCCCATATTAAAAATGATTTACTTATTAAACTTTGATTTTAACTATTTTAACCCTTCTTTAAATAAATTAATAATAAATGTCCTAATCTAATCCAAGTGGGCCTAAATGGTCATATTTTATTCCTATGTTTGTTTTTGGTCGAATTACACTTGTCCAATAGAATTAGGACATGTGTTAGGGTAATATTAATATCATATTTACCCTTAGTTACCCTATTTACTATTAACCGTGGTAAAAAAAGTAAAAAGTTACTATTCACCAAAAAATTATTTTCATCTCATTGAACCACATTTTAGTCCTTGATATTAACCGTGTCTCTCGGATTTTCGAAATTCCATTCACAGAAGCGGTAAAATTAAGTTTTATGAAAAATTCAGTTTTTAACCTACCACTTAGTAGTTTCACTATTCATCAAAAATTGATGTTTTTCAGAACAATGCCAAAATTTCATCCCAAGCTATATTTCATATTCCGAATTCAAAAATGAAGTCTATTTTACCAAATTCATAACATAAAAGTTGCATTAATTAATTTTATAATTAAATCCCGCTGTTAAAACAAATAACGTGTTTTTTAAGAAACAATATCTATCAAAAGATTGACACTTGTTTATGTCTAGTTTAAATGTGAAATTACATCCAATGACCAACATTGTATTAAATTGTAAAAATATATTCTAAATATACTTTAAACCCACTCAAATTAATGATTTATCACTATTAATTATTTCGATTAAAAAAGTTGTTTTTAATTATAATTTAGTAATTTTCACTATTCATCAAAATATGAAAGTTATCCGAAATTCACCAAAATTTCACCTTAGGCTAAATTCGATACTCCGAATCCAAAAATAAAGTTCATTTTGAAAAATAAGATTTACTGGATTTCAAAAAGTGGTTATTACTATTCATAACGGCTAGTTTTAATAATATTTTTATAGCATATCGTTGTTTAGTGAAACTCGGTATTGCGTACTACACACGCTATCGAGGAAGGTCGCGATTGCGTGTAATGCAAGTCAAGTCAAGGATGTGTGTTGTGCAAGCTCCTTTTGGTGTAGCGTACAACACAAAACATTAATAAAATTAAAAAAGAATATTTCTTTATAAAATCTTGGGCTGTTACAAATAAAGTATAAATACCAGATTGGACATAATAATATCATGACATAATTTGAATGTAGGAGATTAACCCAAAGAATGGAAATTGGGTTAAGAAGTTCCCTTACCGCGTGTCCGACTTGACTCGATCGTTCTTTAACCTCCTGAATAATAAACTAGAGTTAATTTATACATGTTTAAGAACCTTTTTAAAGTTAATTATTCCTTTTATATCACTTATTACCATGTTATGAACGTTAGGTAATTATTTAAGTTAATAACGGCTATTTTGTCGATCTTTGGTACTTGAGTCAAAAATAAACTTCTTATAATTACACTTTGTTCATGTGATGAAATATCCATTATATCAAGAATTATATTTATGATGTAGATATCATATATATCATATATATCCAGTATATTCATGCATTTATAATATTACATAACATTTAGAGGTAAGAATTGAAATGCACCGTTCATGGAGACGGTAAGCCGTATGTACGCATGAACGCTAATTTCATTTCTATTTCAAATTTTATGGAATGAAATTATAATTATATAAATTTATACTATAATTACAGTATAATATAATGTATAATACCATTTAATCCAACCTATATACATCCCACATATGGCATTAACAATTCAAATCAGTTTGAGGGGGCGGTAGTCTGCACTTCATAAAATGAAATTATCGTGTTTACCCATAATGGAAATCATAAAGGTATGAAATAAATTAAAAATACAGAATCATAAGGGAAAAACATTATATATATCATATATAAAAATATTTTCATCATAACGGCCACCATGAGAGGTGTTAAAAGAAGATTGAATAATAATCGTTTCGTGAGGCAGTGATTTTCCACCCACAGAAACAGTATGTTCTTTAAACATTTGACGAAGTTGGGTGTAATTGTAAATAAAATACTTCTCATAAAAACACCCTAGTATATTTAAGATACTGGTTTCACTACAAAATAAAGGAATAAAAAGATTTTAGGGGGTTGGAGGAGCAAAATAAAACAAAACAACATAAGAGAAGACATTACCTTAAAATCGAGTAACTCTTTTTGATATGAGCCAAAGGCCTCCTTGGGAAGACTTATTCCCAAATTGAGGCATCTAGGAGTAAGATAGGAAAGTTTAGAGAGTATTTGGGCAGATTTTGGCCGATCCAAATGGCTTTGATTGTGTGAATAAGGTGATAGTGGTAGGGGCCTTTTATAAGAGGAGAGGAGGGGCACTCTTGGAATGATTGAATTGTTACGTTATTATGTAATTTTTTTCGGATTATAAAGGTCCCAAAATGATATATTTAGAGGATAAGGTGATAAGGGTTATAAATATACTCTTACAATAGGTTTTTTACAAGTGTGAGCCTTATATTTTACATTATCTCTTCATTTTATTTGAATTGTTAATTAATGAGGTAATTGCTGCATCATCATTGTGTCATTCAAAATTTATTTTATTTAATGTCTAAAAATTATCAAAAAAATTACCATGATGTAGGAAATCATTTTAGATTGCCAATGAATATTTATTGTAAAAAATATAAATTACATAACCCCATGTAATAATTGTTTTATTAAAACAACACATGTTTGTGACAATTTTATTTTTATTTTAAATAAAAAGTTATTCATGTCATTTTCATACCCAAGTGGTTCCATGGGGTCCCCAAGTTTACCCATGGATTTTCATGGTCGGCCCTGACTCATCCAATATGTGTACGATAAGTGTAAAATTAATTTAATATTTTTAAATTATCCTTTTTATCTTAAATTTCACTAATTACCTTTAATCGCGATTAATAAAACGTAAAAGTTACAATTCACTAGAAAATTATTTTAATCCCATTGAACCAAATTTTACATAAAAATCACAACCATGTATGTCGGATTTTTAAAAATCAAATCAGATAAGTGGTATTGTTTCATTTAAACGAAAAATTAGTTTTTAACTATCACTTAGTGGTTTCACTATTCATCAAAAATTGATGTTTTTCAGAACAATGCCAAAATTTCACCCTAAGATATAATTGATATTACAAATTCAAAAATGATGTCTATTTTAAAAAATTACAAACGTATAAGTTTCATTAATTAATTTTATAATTACTTCCCACTGTCACAACAAATAGCGTGTTTTTAAGAAACAATATATATCAAAAGATTGACAATTGTTTATGTCCAATTTCAAAGTGAAATTAACTCTAATGAACACCATTGGATGAAATGGTAAAAATATATTCTAATTATAATTTAAAACCACTCAATAGTATAATTTATCACTATAAATTATTTAGATTAAAAAAGTTGTTTTTAACTATTTTCACTATTCATAAAAAATTGGATGTTCTTAGAAAAATACAAAAAATTCATCTTAGGATAATTTCGATATTCCAAATCCAAAAATGAAGTATATTTTGAATATTAAATATATATAATTTCAAAAAGAGGGTATTACTATTCATAATGGCTATTTTGATTGTTCGCAGTGTGTTAGAATCTCTAACTTGCATACAATGCAAGCAATTGCATTATTGAAAGAGAAGCCTATCGTGGAAGCTCGGAGTGTTACATTCTCCCCTCCTTCAATAAATTTCATCCTCACAATTCGAAATTTTTCTTTGAAAATAAAAGGTTGAAAATAGAAAATACCTTTGTGGAAACCCCACATCGGAAATAGGGTTAATAAAAATATAACATTAAAAGAAAGAAAGAGAGGAACAAAGGTCACTCGAGATATCCCATACTAGGATTATATGAAAATATGGATATGGAGGGAAAAAACCATCAAGGTCTAATGGAGAGTTGTAGAAAACAGGATTAGGAGAAAGTTAACCACAAGAAAATCACAAACTTGTGATTGGTTAAATGGTCATTGAATCCCTAGTTGGAAAAGTTAACCGACAACATTCTGTTTTAAGTTACCTTTCATAAAGTTGAGGAATTTATATAAGAGATTTAACAAGAATGGAAAGAAATATACTTACTTGTCATGTATGCTTTCATTCTTTAATAAATTTTTACCACGAACCCATCTTTCACTCCAAATGGTAACGGAACTCAAAAATATTCTATTTATCCTGATTGTATAAGGTTACAAATATTACCACATAACATTTAGATTAGAAAAACAATTTTTTAATAACCAGGGACTTCCTATAGGCTAGTGGTAGGTAATAAAGGCATGTCACGCTATGGTTGTGGGTTCGATTCCTGCATCTTTTTCCGACGCGACAGGTTATCCCCCAACCTGTAGGTTGTCCTTTTCCTAAAAGTATAGTATTATAATTTTCCAAAAATAATCTTCAAAAATGTTTTAACCTTAAACAATACTATCTAAAGTTCAAATTATTTCATTCCAAACTCTATAGTTATCCAAAATACCTCTATCTAGACTTTCTCTAAAATTTCACTAAATTCCAAAATCAGTTGTAACATCAGATTCCCGAAACAAAGTAAAGTTTTTCTTATTGACATATACTAAAAATATTATTACCTTCATAATATTAAATCCTTAATGAAAAAAACAAGTACTACAGTACAATCCTTATATATATATATATATATATCACATTATCCTTATAACCAGAATATAATCATTCAGTCCAAAAGCACCAATACATTAATTATTCCACTTCAACTATAGTAACAGCATAAGATTGTCCTTGATCCCTTGGCCTTTTCTGTGGAAAGTTTCCATGATGCTTAGGACATTCATTTGCATAATGACCCATTTCCCAACAATTGTAGCATTCAACATTGATAGCCACGTTCTTTCCCTGGCAATCACGAGCCTGGTGACCTTTTTCTCCACATTTATAACAAACTCCCATTCTTTTTAGGCAAGTCCCAGGGTGATTCTTCCCAAAATTATTGCATAATATAAAATCCTTCTTTCCCTTTTTCCCTTTATATGTCTCTTGTTCCACCATTTTCTTCTTCTCTTTCTTTACTTTATTGTCATAATATTTTGAGACTTCCTTTTCTATCTTGATAGCAAATGAGACAATATCTTCGTATGATGAGAAGGTTTGTGAGACTAATTCTCAATGGAGAAATGGTTTTAACCCATCAAAGAAATGATCAATCTTACTTCTTGGGTTACATATATAATATGTTTCATGCCTCGCTAACCTTGTAAATTTAGCCTCATACATTGTGACATTCTCATCCTCCTTTTGTCGTAGACATAGAAATTGCCTTTCCATATCTGCTCTATGGTCATGAGGGAAGTATTTTTCTTAGAAAAGATCTTTGAACTCTCTCGAATCCATACTTGATACTTCTTCATCTTCCATTGTGTTTTGAATCAGCGACCACCATTGATCGACATCTCCAGTATGGCGGTAACCTTCCATGAAAACCTTCTACCTTTCACTACTCCCCAAGGCGTGGAATATTTTCTCTTAGGAGTTTATCCATTGCTCAGCTACTAATGGATTTCAACCCCCATTAAATGTTGGCAGTTTTTGCCTCATGAAATGATATAACATTGATACTCCACGTTGCGGATCAGGGTGCTCCATACGAGTAAGGTTATTATTGATAACCTGAGTGAGTTTTCACAATATGGTGATAAGGTGATCAGCACCAGTTGTTTCTCCAGCTCCACAATAATTATCTTGAGTAGGAGGGAAATCCCTACATGGAGTGCGTGCATTATACGGTTTCCATTCCTCCCACTAGGCGCCATTTCTAAACAATTTCAAAAACTATATTAGTTTATGAATCAAAATAAATAATTCCATACTTGTAAAACACTTAACATAAATCGAACAATTTATGGATATAATCCATAATCATAAAAAAATTTCTTTGAGGATGTATATACTCATAAACCCTTCATAATGGTTTGTAAAGAAAATGATAATTATCCTAAGTATATCCCCTGGGAGTGTCATATCCAAAAGTGCAGCAAGGCCCGTTGTTGTGCACCAGTTCCCGTTAAAGTCTAGTTAAAAGTGGTGTTTTCATGTTTTACCCCTAGGTACATAAGTTCCAGAGCCGCCTCTACCTGCTCGTATCCAGACAGGGATGTATTGCTCGGAAAACTCACAAAATCTCTATAATACCAAAAATTATAGGAAGTTATTCTATACTAATCCTCAAAGAATATCTTAGGGCTATGTGCTCTAATCAGAGTTTATCTAAATCAAGCTTCCAAGGTTAGTACTAAACTGCCTCTGATACCAACTGTAACGCCCTGACCCCAGTTACCCAGTGTCGGTGCATTATTGCATCATATTGGCATGATTACAAAAGATCATGTCTCGAAAGACCGATGAGTTTAGTTTCCTTGGAAACACTAGATACATTCATAAATGTTACATTACATCATAAAGTGAAAAATAAAAATAGCATAGTCTCCATATTCCATGCTTCTATCCCCTTCAGACTATGCCTGTAGGTCATTCATAAAATACTTCTTCACATCCTGGGAAAAATAAAACATTGAAAGGGGTGAGGTCAGATGCTCAGTAAGGATAGCAATATAGCGGAAACTTTCATAAATAAACATAAACATATAAGGAAACGTAAAACTAAAACAAAATTCTTTTAAACTTGAACTTCAACATAATATGGAAAAATTAAAATGAGAAAATTCCATTTACTTCTTCACATGGATATTCTACTACTCGAATAATCACATGCAATATCGATAACCACTTTCATAATGATGGAATTCATAATACCAGACTATCATAACCACATAGCCAAGGCCTCATGCCAAGACTAAAAATACGATTTTGTCAATACCTCGTGACAAGACACTAGTTTGTCTCATGAGACCTGTCGATGCATCGAGGAGATATAGCGGGATCCACCCGTCACTTATTAAGTCCAATGCATTCCTCATATGAATAGGTTTAAATGTATCATAAACCATAACATAATCGTATCACGTAAAACATTCATAATGGAAAGATAACATTTCCACATTTCAATAATAAGATATTAATACAACACATTGATATAATAAAAACACTATCAAAACAATTTTCAATACCAAAATAAGGGAAAATTTAAACTTTTTATTTATTTTTCATTTAAAAAAATGGTATTGCTTGTAGAGGAAGCAGAAACTCAAATAATGGTCACGGCGGTGGAGAATTCGTTGTCACCGCATACGTACGACAAAAAAATTCCCTTTTTTTTAAGTAAAATTATTCATATAAAAATATTCCTTTTGAAAAAATCATAAAAGTCAAAGGGGTTTATAAACCGTCTAAAAGAAAGTTGTGTATAAAACAAAATATGCCTCAATGAAAGGAGATTGAGACGAAGTCCCTTAAAAAGATATTTTTTAAATAAAATAGATCTATTATTTGTATTCACTATATTTACACGTAATTAAAGTATAAATACCAGATAGGACATAATAATATCATGACATAATTTGAAAGTTGGAGATTAACCCAAAGAATGGAAATTGGGTTAAAAAGTTCCCTTACCTTGTGTCCGACTTGACTCGATCGTTCTTTAACCTCCAGAATAATGAACTAGAGTTAATTTATACTTGATTAGGAACCTTATTCATGTTCATTATTCATTTTATATCACTTATTACCATGTTATGAACTTTATGTAATTATTTAACTTAATAACGGTTGTTTTGTCGATCTTTGGTACTTGAGTCAAAAATAAAATTCTTATAATTACAATTTGATCATGTGGTGAAATATCCACTATATCCAGAATTATATTCATGATTTATATATTATATATATCATATATATCCATTATATTAATTCATTTATAATATTACATAACATTTAGAGGTAAGAAATGAAACGCACCGTTCATGGAGACGGTAAGCCGTACGTACACATGAACGCTACTTTCATTTATATTTCGTATTTAATGGAATGAAATTATAATTATATAAAGGTATAATATAATTCCAGTGTAATATAATGTATAATACCATTTACTCCATCCTTTATAAATCCCACATATGGCATTAACGATTCAAATCACTTTGAGGGGGCGGTAGTCCGCACTTCCTAAAATGAAATTATCGCGTTTACCCATAATGGAAATAATAATGGTGTGCCATAAATTAAAACTAAAGAATCATAAGATAAACAAACAAATAATATATATCATATATAAAAATATTTTCATCATAATGTCCACCATTAGAGGTGTTAAAAGGAGATTGAACAATCATCGTTTCGTGAGGCAGTAATTCGGCACCCACAGAAACAGTATGTTCTTTAACCATTTGACGAAGGTGTGTGTAAGTGTAGATAAAATAACTCTCTTAAAAACATCCTAGTATATTTAATATACTGGTTTTGTTACAAAATAAATGAATAAAAATAGTTTAGGGGTTGGAGGAGAAAAATAAAACAAAACAACATAAGAGAATACATTTCCTTAAAATCCGGTAAATCTTTTTGATTTAAGCCAAAGGATTCCCTGGGAAGACTTCTGCCCAATGTGAGGCATCTAGGAGTAAGACAGTGATGTTGAGAGAGTATTTGGGCAGAGTTTGGACTAGCCAAATGGATTTTATGGTGTGAATAAGGTGGTAGTGGTGGGGGCCTTTTATAAGAGGAGAGGAGGGGTACTTTTGGAAAGATTGAAATGTTACATTATTAAGTAATGATTTTCTGATTCTAAATGTCCCAAAATGATATATTTCTAGGATAAAGTTATAAGGGTTAGAAATATTCTCATCCAATAGGTTTTTTAAAAGATTACGCCTTAGATTTTATTTTATCACTTCATTTTATTAAATTCATTAATTAATGGGGTAATGGCTGCATCATCATTGTGTCTTAAAAAATTTAATTTCTTTAATGTCTAAAAATAATAAAAAAATTACCATTATGTAGGAAATATTTTTATATTTCCAATGAATATTTATAGTAAAAATTTTAACTTATATAACCCCATGTAATAGTTGTTTTATTAAAACAACACATGTTTGTGACAATTTTATTTTTGCATTAAATAAAACATTATTTATGTCATTTTCATACCCAAGTGGCTCCATGGGGTCCCCAAGTTGACCCATGGATTTTAATGGTCTCCCATGACTTATCCAATAAGTGTAAGACAAGTGTAAAAGTAATTTCATATTTTTATAATATCATTTTTACCTTAAATTAAACTAATTACCTTTAATCGCGATTAATAAAACTTAAAAGTTACTATTCACCAAAACATTATTTTAATCCCATTGAACCAAATTTTAATTCTAATGACAACCATGTATGTCAGATTTTTAAAAATCAAATCAGAGAAGTGGTGATGCTTCATTTAAATGAAAAATCAGTTTTTAACTATCACTTAGTGGTTTCACAATTCATCAAAAATTAATGTTTTTTAGAACAATGCCAAAATTTCACCCTAAGCTATAATAGATATTCCTAATTCAAAAATAATTTCTATTTTACAAAATTCCAAACATATAAGTTGCATTAATTAATTTTAAAATTAATTCCCACTGTCACAACAAATAGCATGTTTTTAAAAAACAATATATAACAAAAGATTGACAATTGTTTATGTCCAATTTTAAAGTGAAATTAATTCTAATGATCCCCATTGGATAAAATGGTAAAAATATATTCTAATTATACTTTAAAACCACTCAATAGTATAATTTATCACTATAAATTATTTTGATTAATAAAGTTGTTTTTATGTATTTTTCACTATTCATAAAAAATTGGAAGTTCTCAGAAAAATACCAAAAATTCTACTTAGGATAATTTCAATATTAAAAATACAATAATGAAGTCCATTTTTAAATATAAAATATATATAATTTCAAAAAGTTGTATTACTATTCATAATGGCTATTTTGATTGGTCGCGGTGTGTTAGAATCTCGAACTTGCGTACAATGCAAGCTATTGCATTATTGAAAGAGAAACGTATCGTGGAAGCTCAGGGTGTTACAACATACACCAGCAATGTCCCAATGTACCAATATCACTAAAAGAACACTATTGTTTACAATGTTTGAAGTGGACTCACTATCCCTTCTGGTTTATAACGAATCAAAATATAAATTCCCACTCCTCTCTGAACTGATGTGTGCTCACTACTTCTTCAAAATATCTACTCATAGTTTATCGACCTGTAGGTCTCATAATTATCTCTAATGAAATGTGATTCCTTAACTATTAATAGATGCTCAGTTTTTGCCCCACTTTCACCCACATATGAATCCCTTTTTGCACCGGGTGTACTAAGAAACCTCAAATATTTCACACTTCCCTTACTACATCCTTCACGCAAATTTAATGCCTTTCACACAAGATTAATCTTTTGTCGAAAAATACCCTTTGAGAGAAACTTCAATCATTCACGCAGCTTACATCTTACGTGCAACTTTCATAGCTCATGCGCAACTCAAAATCTTTCACGTAACTCCCTTTACGCGAAATTCTTATGCGATCTGGTGCTCGGATTTTCTCTAAGTGTTGAGATCTCTCAAATGAAGGGGTTCGCCTCTTGTTTATTGATGTTCATGAGCCACGTGTGGAAGATTGTACTCTTTTCATGCAAGTCCATATTTGAGTGCACAAAACCCGATTTGACGTCGCATTGGCCGCAAAAGATTCTTTCACGCAACCTCCTCTTTCACACCCATTTCCAAATATTTCGTGCACCTCATGACTTCCATTTTTCGGCGTTATTCTCCCAAAACATTCCTTGAAAAAAAAATTCCAAACAACCCTAGATTGTGCATGTAACGGCCTTTTCCAAAAACTTATTTCACCATTTTCTGATTTTGAGACCCAAAAATTTGGAAAACATTAGAAAACGACACCACCTGAGATCTGTTCTTTTTATACTACCTCCAGATCATCTATTCCTTTTCCATCACTATTTGTCATTAAAGGTTGTCAAAAATATCTATGAAACATGAAAAATCACCATTTAAACCCCCTTTATCAATAAATTATACATCGTGGTCAGCTCTGTAAGGAAACAGAACATGGTGGTCCACTTTTTCAACAAACACAATCACCTTAAAAATGTTTCAATGATACTTTGAGGGATTTTTTCCCAATATTCATGAATTAAAGTCAAGATAGATGTAATTTCAACTGATATTCCACATTTCCAAGTTTCTTAATGATTATTAAAGGAACAATATACTAAGGATCCCACTTACCTTACATTATCAGGTGATGATTCCACAGCCAAGGAGAAACTTTTAGAAAAACCTGATCACCAACATCAAATTATAATGGGTGGCGATGATGATTTAAATACGATTTCCTATGAATTTGACCTATATATTTAGAGACCCAGTCTAAACAAGACACAAACAGTACAATAATTTCACGATTTAAATAATACATCTCACAATAGTCACAAAACTCGAGGGATGAAAGTGTTAGTGTCATGAAAATTTGCTAAATAAAAATCATTTAGTACTACACTGGAAAAAAAATTCATCATAAATATTATTCATTAGAACCTATTCTATATGCCACATATGATGTGATCATCTTGATGACTTGTTTGTTAGAGATATAGGAAAGTGGTGAGATCAAACACTCAGTAAGGGGAAAACCTGTCATAAATAAATAGATCATGAACATGAAACCCAATATGATAAAGAGGATAAATATCTTATTAAAAGATCATAATAACATATATGATAATCATAAATGATGTTCAAAAAGTATAATATCACAAAATGATCATTAAGTAATCCTAAAAGATAAAACATATAACATGTGAACGTGATATAAAAGTGTATAATAAATTAAAAATAAGGATTTATCATGAAAAATAACACTACATGGAAATAAAATGCATTATAATTTTTTTAATAACATGATAAAGATCATGGAAATAAGTAACATTCATAATAATAGGAAAATATATGTGATGAAAACCTTTATTTCCACACCTATTGAAATAAATTCATTATGTACACTCCTAAAAATGTAAGCAAACCAATTATTCCCATGATTGTGTAAACAAATTTATTATGTACATGTATAACTATATCATGACATATAAGCATAAAATAATTCATTGGATGGAAATATAGGACTCCACCCATCATCATCCATACATATTTGTGCCGCTTAAAATCAATCATAATAATATCATAATGAACCAATGGAAAATTAGGTATTTCTTGAACTTCCAAAAAAACTCAAATAAAATAAATATTAAATATCATAGGATATTAAAAATATCATTTTCCAAAATGAATTATATAATATTAAAATATAGAGGATGATTTAAACATCACTTCATGAGAGATAAACATTAAAGGAAAAAAATGTGAAAATATTATAGTTTTCCCAAATCATTTTTTACATTTTTATAAAATAAAAAAAAATTAGATTAATTTTTTTGAGGATGGAAATATAATACTTTTTAATACATTTTCATAAATATTTACAAATAAAATTTCCTTTAGAAGGGATTACGGTTATAAAAAATGTTCATTTGAAGATAAAAATTTTTATTATGAAATGATGGAAAACACTTTTCATTAATATTTTAAAAATACCTTTACACAAATCATAAAAAGACTAATAAAAATTCATTTTGAAAATGTTTAATCATATATAATAAATCATATTATTATTCCAAAAAAAATAAAAGTGAACATTGGTAATAAGGAAAATAGGGATATGGATGAAAAGTTTCATTGGTTTGAATTGAAGTTATTATCACAAATAGTACACTCTTATTTTTGAAAAAAATTTAATCAAATAAATGTTTATTTATAATGATAAACATTTCCCCATATAAAAAAGGAAATTAAATAAGGTTAGGGTTGTATCATAAAATGCTTGAAAAGTATATTCTTGTAAGAAATTCATTGACCCAATGAATTGATAATTGATTCGATAAAACCCTTACATTAATTTCTCACTTACTTGATTGCACTACAACCTTTTGTTTAATAAAAATAACTATATTAGTCACTTATTTTAGAAAAAATTTATATTCATAAAATTTTATAAAATTTATTTATATGGATAGCTTTTAATTATATTATAGTTGGGTATTCACAACATGAATATACAAAATCAAAGATTGATTTTAGTATCATGAAGACTATATAAAATGGATTATAAAATGGATTAATGCGTTAGAAAGATATTATATTATTAATCATGAATGATTTTTATGGTAATGGGTTTATTGTTAACATGTTTATTAACAATTAAATGGGAACCTAGAGGATTATAACAGTGTAATTACTTGAATTTAAATTAGTTGGAATAGAATAAAAGAGTTATTTCAACAACACAATGTCTATACAAAAATTTATATAGATTGATATTAATGAGGGTGAAGGGTAGTATCTATAAAATTAGTAATAATTTGGACAGTAAAGGGTTTCTTATAAAAATATTAATTCATAATCAACTTAAACACAACGTTATTATCATAAAAGATATAGTTGAATCAAATAGAGGAGGAGGACCCTTACCTTGATAAGTATCATATTAATTATTAGGATGACTCTTAAGATCCTTAGTAACACCTTGGGAGGAATTTAGATATGTATAAAGAAGGTAAATTCATGATAAATTTCTCCAGGATGGGGTAGGATGAGATAAACGGAAAGAGTAATCTCTTTTTATAGGTGAAAGAGAGGGGCTTTTTATGAAAAAATAGAGTTATGTAAGGGGTAGGAAAGGAATGACATGGGTGTTAGGCAGGTTTGGTGGGTTAGTTAAATTTGGTGTATTAAAGGTATTTGAGTTGTGAGAGTGTTACTTTAATATATAAAAAATCATTTTAGAATGTATAAGTAACCTTTTAGTCATTAAAAATTTTAGATACATTATTTACCCATTTTTACCACAATTAATAATTGATTAACAATTAATCATTTTAATTTTTTTATTGTTAAAAATATAAGTTGTTACTTAATACCCATTTTTTACATGATGAATCCAAATATGGGATTCATTTAACAAAATTCAATTTCTAAATATGAGAAAAATAATGTTTAAATTAAAATATATAATTTGGTAAAAAACTATTTCTGTCAAAAAAGAATTTTTAATAATTAAGTGTTCTTAATCTTATTTAACTTTGATTAAAAATTAAATTATTGTTAATTGATTTATATATATTTTTATATATAATATTTGGTTATTAATTTAAAATAGATTAATTTAAATTTATAAATAAACAATATACTAAAAAGTATTATTCTTTTTAAAATAACCACTTTACTACCTAAACTAATATTTGATTTGGAAAATTAATTTTATCCCAAAAAATAAATTTACCACTTTACCTAATTATATCATGATCATAAATAATATGATAACCATTTTATCTAATTAAATTTCTAAATATCATAAAAATTAATTTTAATAAATGCATGAAAAAAATAATTTTTAGAAAATTGTATTTTCATTGCATAAAATGTTATTTAATTTATTATAATCTTTAATATATTTTTTTATAAAATTTCTACTTATAGTGAAACCCTCTAACTTAATTATTATAATATAATGTTAATATTTAATAATTATATTAATTTAGTGTGGTTTTTTTATTTTAATTTTATGTTTCACATAATATAGGATTCTCACAAAATATATAATTGGAGAGAAGTAATTAATGAAATCATGGGTCATTACATTCTACCCCTCTTAAAATAATTTCAACATCAAAATTTTATTACATAGAGGAAAACATGTGAGTGTAATTCTCTCTCATCACATCCATAGGTTCCCATTTTTCCTCCTCAAATTTATAATTCCACCATATTAAATTAATTATATGAGTGGTATTGTTCATAAAAACATTGAATCTTTGATCTTAGATTTACACTAGTTGTTCTTCATATAAAAGGTTATGTTCATGTTTTAAAACATCTAAGCTCTGTTTATGTAATGGATTTTCTATTTTCTTTATCAAAAGAGATACATTAAATATATTGTTCACTTGAGACTGTTTTAGAGAGAGTGGTAAGATATAGGATACAACCCTGGAAAGATCAATGATCTCAAACTGTTTGACATATCTAGGTATAAAAATTCCTTTCTTCGAAAATATAATAACTTTAATAGATGGAAATATTTAATGGAAATAATTATAACAAACATAAAACTCTAGATATCAATGTTTATTATCTACATAATCGTTCTATTGACTTTGTGCTACCTTTATATGCGATATAATTTTTTGATCCTTCTCTGTCATCTCATGGACATTGTGAAGACCTATATTATTTATCTCTCCAACTTCATCCCAACATGATAGAGTCTTACATATCTTCTTATATAGATACTTATATTGTTCCATCTAAATTATTGATTGGAAACTATTATTATATGTCAACTCTACTTGGGGAGGTGTTGATCCCAAAATACTTGGAATTCTATAAAACATGATATCAACATATCCTCTTGAGTTTGAAATTTCATCTAAGAATGAATATCTATATAAGGATAATCAGTAGTGTTAAAACATTGATTCATCTCCTAATATTTAATAAAAATTACACAAAATCCAGAGATAATCCTCATATCCCATTCAGAAACAACAGATAGTGGTACTCCAAGATGTCGCACCACTTCCCTTATATATATCAAGGTGAGTTGGAAAGGGAAAAATATTTTTTAATTGCAATAAAATGCACCATATTTATATGGAAATCAACTAATTATTTAAATAGCTGGTGCCCTAGACCCAACTATGTAGTACCTTTGATTACCATATCATGTGTACAGTTAGATATGAATGATATTATCTTACCATTATAGTGCAGATTTTTCTGCATCCAATATAATAATGGCAATGTCAAAAGGTTAATTGTTGAGTAAAGAGGTTGTAGAAGATCCCATGCTATAATGAGAACCTCGAGATTCAATGAAATTGACCATAAATATAAGTTCTATAGTCTCGATACATCTTACTGACTGGACATAGTAGATGTCTGACTATCAGGTGTTGGGGGCTCATAAGCATTGAAACATCTTCTCATGAAGTTCTCACTTGGTGATCACTAGTAGTGAGATCATGAGGAAAGACCTGTTAATAGGAACACCACATGTTTTGGGTGTCATTGGTTGTTCATATCTACGGACATGTGTATTGGTCTCTTGACTTGAGACCATTTACAACGTATATTATTTAATTATGTACTTTGTTGCAAGGTGATAACCATGGCAGTAATTTCATGGAGAGGTAGTTTGTGTTGGGTGATTCGTTGGTGGTATGACGTTGGATGAATGGTCAAGAAAGGATTTTTCACTTCCAAGTTTAGGAGGTTGTATATCTCAGGACTGGTTGGTCAGGATGGTGCCTCCTCCATATGTCTTTGTCCAAAGAAGTAGAAAGGAAAATCCATCAGGATAGATCAACAAATAATAAAGTAAGATAAGGAGGATGACACAAGAGTGTGTCTGTCTTTATGACATATTTAATGAAAAAGAAACTATAGTACACAATCATTATTCATAGGTTGGTAGTCATTGCAATGAATATCCTTATCTCTTTAAGGGCCATGACAGGTTGCAAGACCCAGCTCTTGGTATGTGGATTTTATTCACTACTATTGACATGAGGGCCTAGAGGGTCACACACAACATTGTATTCAAGAATCAGCACCTATTTAGTGGTATGGGAATATTGGAAATGGTGGGCCCCACCACTGGGGTCTGAGTGTTGTCCAAAGTACTCATCACCTAAAGAATTAAATAAATTCATTCATATTCAAGTTAAGAATATTTTTGATTATTTAATGTATTTACATGTTTAGTAAATAAGACAAAATTTTAATCAAAGGAATATTATATTAATATTCCATGGTTTGTTTAATATTAAGCGGGATAGAGTGTCGAGTTAAATCGCCCGGATTTTATCACGCAATATATTTCATATATATTACAATTATGTTATCAAACAAATAAACAATATTGACGCAGTTTTAAGTCATGATAGTCATTTATTTAGTGGACGTGGAATTAATGGTTTCTGATGAACCCAACAAGGTAATTTCCACAATCTTCTATAAATAGAGGAGAGGGGCTCAAGCGTAACTAATATTCATGTCATTTTGGCCAGAGTTCCTATTTCATACCACTCTCTAGAGATAGAATCTGTCTATCCATGCTCAGATTTAGTTTCTTCTCATGCATCCTAAAATCGATGATACAGTGATCATTGGGACATCAAATATATCGTCAGATTGCTATGCTAGCACTCAGTTTTCGACGATCGGCGTTCTATAGGATTTTTTATGCACATGTGGATGATCTAGAAGGATCCTGCTATGGATCCTTCATCCAAAAATTGTCGGTGACAGGTTACCGTTGACAACGGCTTCAGATCTGAAACAGGTAATTTTTCTATTTATGATTGTGCTCCTTACAATTTAGGCAAGATCCTCGGACCTCTTGGGGGCTTGGATCATTGGCAACGACAAGTTTCATCATCCCGCTGATGAGAACATTAAAATCCCAGGCCTACCAGCTTCCACTGCGGGCCCTAGAAACCTAACAGTGGAATCAAAAGGGATCACATTGATTTTCTAATCCAAATAAAATTAATTATCATAAAATTAAGTATAGGATTTAAAATTAGTCAAAACGGATTGAACTGCGTTTCAATCTGATTTTGAATGACCACGATATGGTCATTCGAAATTTCTGGAATGGATCTTGTTTGTGTTATTACTCGGGTTTTAAATGTTGTTTATTTATTCCGTTTATTAGAAATAATGTAATTTTTTAAAGAAATTATAATTATTATAATTATAAATATTATCATTATAATTATTATAATTATAATTATATATATAATAATAATATTATAATTATTTATTATTATTATATGATTACAATAATAATAAATTATTATTATATTATAATAATATATGTATTATTATAATAAAATGCTAATAGCCTTAATAAAAACATTTTTTTTAAAAAGTGTGTGACGTCTTGACCTACTAGCCATGTCTAAAAAATTACAAAAAGGGGTGAAAGGGTGTTAACCACGTGAAGAATAATAATGAAAAAAAGGGAGAGAAGGGGTGGCCCGTGGAAAGCAGAACAGAAAAATTTACAGGGGTCTGCCGTACCCCTGGATCCCATGCGGCGTACAGATGCAGAACTGGGACACCGCACAGGCGCACTGTAGTGCTGCATGGGGTGCTCCTCCGGCAGGACGCATAGCAGCAGCCATCGCCACCCATCCGAGCTGCAGCCGCAACGAGCGGCTACCCCGCCTATCCTCCTCTTAGGCCACCATGCACCAGTACGGTCACACTCGACTGACCGCTCCTCAGGCCAGCGCTGCCGCTCGCCCAGACCATCCTCCGCCACAACACAGGGGCTCCTACCTGTCTAGTCCAGAAGCTGTCAGCCACTTGTTCCACCTCCGTCCAGAGCCTCTTCGACCACACCTCACGCCGCTCGGCTGTCCCCAAGTAGCACCGATGCTCTGAGCGTCGCACCTCCCGGTGTGCACTATGGAGATCCTCCACCTGCTGTAGCACACTAGGCTGAGCCAACCTCCTCCTCCGTCAGCCAGTCCAGGGCTGCCGCACTGTCCGCTCTAACCTCGCCGCTACCCGGCCGACCTCCACCACCTCTTGTACTGAGGGTTGACGCTCATCATTCTCCCACCAGGAGTGTTGTCCTTGTACTCTCCAGATCCCCAACGCACTACGATAGTGCACCTGGACAACCCTCCTAGGACACGTGCATAAACCCTCCTAGCGCAAGTACAGGCAACGCCTCTAAACGGGGTCATAGTCCATGTTCCGTGTGCGCAGGCAGCACAGCCGCGACCGGATGCCCGCCTCGGCTCCTGCCCAAGGGCACCCTGGAAGAGCTTACTCGGTCGCCGCCCCGTCCACCTAGTGGACAGGTAACCCCTAACCCAGGTTTAGTTAAATAAATTAATATAATTAATTAAATTAATTAATGAATTAGTTAATATATTAATTATATTGAAAATAAATTTTAATACCCGAGGTTAAAGTTAATTTAATTTTTAAATTTAATTAATTAATTAATATAATTTATTTTTAAGAATTAAAATTATATTAATTACATGATCGATAATTAATTAAATTTGGTGAATTTATTAATTCAATTAATTAAATTAAATTAAATATCCCTCATACTTTTTTATTCATTTTTTATCGCGCTGTTGTTTCCTGACTACTTGTCAGGAGCACCGACCCCGTTTGTCTGCATTTAATTATTAATTTAATTATTTATTTATTTTTCTAGGTGTGATATCTTTAAATTAATTATATCATAGTATGTGCATTGTCTTAGTTTTTAGGTTAAAATATATAAGGATCTGCATGTCCATTTCATTTATGTACATTTATACCATAGTCCCCCTCGCCTGCATGAGTAAACTTGTAACACGGACGAAGATGATACAATGACGTGACATGGACCCTACCAAGATGATGTAGTACTCCAAGAAATATATGGAATTCACCAAGATGAGGTGATGCTCTAGATGATAAGCCAACATACAAAACGGGCAATCTACATCAAGTGTCAAGCTTCGACCAAGGTATGATGCACGTTAGGTCATTTAGTTTCTCATGACTTGTCGGGTAGTAGTTTACCATTATGCATTTATTTATTATTTTATGAATTTTAGAATAGCTGTAAAAATACATAAAATAATAGATAATAAAATGTATAAAGAATCAGTGTGTGTTTTTCTATTAATGTTCAGTTGTGAGCGTTCCAACATAGTGGAACAGGTTCTATAGAAATGGGTTGTATATGTCGGGAGAAAAAACCAATAAAACCCTCAAAGAAAATATTAAGTCACAAACAGCCTTCCATCATTCATGTTTGAACAAAACCGGCTGTTCGAGGTGCTGGTCATGCCTCATTTGAGGGTTCCTCTTACTACTGGGGAGTTCTTATTCATGTTGTGGGTCGACTTAAATAAAATTTCCTTAATGGAATAGCTTTACCTATCTTGCTGTAATATTAGAATCAAGTGTTGAGTAAATCATTAAATGATTTCAAAAGCTGGCACTTCACTCAACAGATCAAGCAACCTCAAGTTAATGGATTTGTCCATCCATAAGCCTACCTTGGACCCTCCGAATAGTGGTGTAGACATATCTTATAGACTATGAGGGTGGTTTGGGGATCCATTCCACTAGAATACTCAAGAGTATTCTGATTCTAGTACTGAGGGTTCCTAGAAATCGAAAAATTAGTGCGATATATTTAATGATTAAATAATCAGTAATGTCACTTTAGGTAATCACATAAAACTACAATCTGAAAAAGTATATTTGTAGACAATGGGAAGCAATACCATAATAAAACTACGATAATTATTAGACAATGTAAATTTCCAAACAAGAACTAAATTCCATGTGTAGTATAGGCGCTTGCGCACATTACTACCATAATGGAAATTCATGGTGCTTGTTTTCCAACCTGTTAATCCACCTTAAGAAGTGAGGGTGTAAAATTGCGTATAGTAGACTCATGAATCAAGAATATAATGGTTCTATCATAATTCTATCATCAATGTCTGATGTTAGTTGCGGTCACTACATCAAGACATGGATGATGTTACTTGTTGTCTCATCTCTAGGATCCTTTAGAGGAGAACAGGAAGCAAGATTTGAATGTGATAGTTGCACTCGGTTTGTGTAAAGTGAAAGACGGTTCACAATCATTCACGTCATCCCATTCTTATACCTTTTACACCCAATTACTCTAGTTTCATATAATTGTACAATCCAACCGTATAGAGTAACCGCTTCATTACCGCTAAGGTAACATTCACCAAGTAATAAGTATAATAGAGATAACACCATCTTTTATTCTTATGAAGAATAAATTGAATGACAAGGAAAAATGGCCTATGGAATGTTATGCCAAAGGATCATTCCTCATACCCTTCATAGATAAGTGGAGGGTTATTTAATGGGAGGTTATTTTCATCACATAATGACATAAATTCATGGATGTTTAAAAATTGAAATAAATGAAGCAAGTACCCGCTCCTCGTTCAGTTAATATTCCCAAAAAAAATTATTTTTTTCTCTCATACTTAATGGGTATTAAAATAAAATATTCATTTCATATATATTTATTGAAATAAATAACCAATTAAGTATAGAAACATTACTAGAATGAATGTGTCTTCTCCAAGCAGCTGAGAAAGGGTGATTCCTAAGTTAGCACTGAGAAACACATAACTTCTAATTGCCAAGTTATTGATTCAAATTGAGAAAGTTGTGGAGTATAATAAAAACCATTATCTCATGTTCCCTTTTGGACATGATAAGACATTATTCCATGTTTTTAAATGAATGTTGTTTGTGTTAACATACTCAACAAATATGTTCACTGCTACTTGAATCAACGACAATACATGATGAATATAAAATGTAAGACATACCCTGTTGTGGAAATATGATTCTTGGTCATGTATAACTAAATGTGGATGTCAACTATATACCCAGTATGGTATTTAGGCTGGCCATAGCTAAAAACCATTGGTATTATTTACATCCTTATTATAGACAAAGAAACCTTTAGAAAAAAAATGTATGCCACAATTCTTTTTGAGGTTAGTTCAACACGACATTGTGAACTATTCCCAAGAAATAAAGAGGTAAATATAATTCATATGTTTCCTTTAAATCATTAAGGAATCGTGAATTATAAGTTTCTTATGAAGAAATGAGTTGCATCATATTGGCATTCCAAATTATATATTGACCATACAATCATCGATCATGATAATGTAGCATGGAGTAATTCCTAAACGCTTGTTACCTTATCTACATAACCGCATTATTGTTCATAAGGAAGATCGATGACGAGTCTTATATATTAACATTGATCAACAAAATGTAGCATGGATAAATTATGAAATGCACATTTTATACATCGATGTTTTGATATAAGTTGTATCAATGTTACAACCTGCAGAAACATCCATTATATTTAATGACGTGTTTTGGAAATAATGGCTTAAACCCATAACCAATATTCCAACTAAAATGACAAATGGATATCATACGAGTCATAGTGCTATGGAAAATTCATTATGTCATAGGACGTGTTTAGATGCAAAGCGTTTTTTAGGATTTAAACAAACCTGCATCAAGTTAAACACGTTGTGCATCTAAGTTAATTATCATAACAGTTGCTTTAGATATTACCCAAATCCCTAAGATATAAAAGATGTGGTCAAGTGTTAGACTACATTTCTATAAAAGGGTTCACATCTCTATTAGAGATAGTGGGTACTGAATTGACATGGACTTAGTCAATGCTCGAGATGCAGAAATGGTAAGCATTGGGAACAAGTTCCCCAAGTACATGTGGAGTAGGAATGTTCCAGAGACACATACTGTGTAGAAAGTATGAAACCATGGTGATGGTTTTATATTCACCGCGATTGGTGATATATTATACATTGAGAATAATTAATCCTACATGTAACCATTATATAGAAAAGCGCTAAGATTTAAAATATCAACTAAAATTCAATAATGGATACCATATATCAAATTGCGAAGGGGATTATAAATTGAATAATGTGGTGGGTATTCAAATCAAATGATAAATGGATGGTAAAATTATGGTACCAATAAGGCTCAATTGGTTATACCAATCTTGTATGCCTAAATCTATTAAAATTTTACTTATCATAGCTAAACATATAATATATTTTTATTGGTCATTGGATGTCAATATCATTTTTCGTTGAAGGTGTCTATATGACACAACCAGCAAGAGATGATGTCATCAAATGATGCCAATAAGGGTTAAAAGTTACTGAAATCCAATTCTGGATTAAAGTAAGAAATAAGATCTTAGAACATTCATTATAAATGAATCGTTGCCTTGTGTCTAACAAAGGTTAGTGGGAGAGCCAATGTTTTCCATGTGAAATATGTTCGGCGACATATGGAAAACAGATTTTGATCTTACAGTTAGATAAGATCAGGTTAAAAGAAATTCTCCAGTGATTGACTTCATGTAGAATCCTATGTTCTAGGGAACAGGATCCACTAAGGTAGATCCAAAGGTTTCTTGGTCCTAGTCAATCATACATAGAGTGAAATTGTATTGAAAAATACTAGTTGATACAATTCAAGTTCAGGATTGTTTCCAATGTCACGTGGCATAATCTCTTCAAGTAAATATGTTCTGAACATAGGAAGAGATTAAAGTTGTGAATTTATACAATATTTTTTAGAGATGGATCAATCACATATGCCATATTATTTATATTAATTCATACTTCTAGGATATAATTTATTATAGACAGATATCAATTGTTTCCAGGAGCACTACAAGTGATGAAGTCAGAACTATCATGTTGTTCTTCGATAAGTACAAATGATATGCACCTAGAATATTGAAAGGATGTAATACTAGTTATTGTGGGACACATACTAGTATTCCTTAGATCAATTTGATCTATTATCATAGTTAGAAAGAAGAGATGAGCGAGTCAAGATCATAAAATCTAGTGGTAGTCATACCAACAAATACTGAGTACGTTGCTGCTTATAAGGCAGCTAATAAGAATTTATAAATCACAATGATTTGTTCCAATTCATGGATTCTCACCTAGTGAGAAATGTATTATCGTAATGAGAATTGTGATATTCTTACCAGACAAGTTTTCATTTGATGACAATGAACAAAGTGTTATACTCAGGGATACCCTATCTTAAGATGTTCTACTCGAGTATATGAGGTAGCATAGAGCATATATGCCACACGGAGAAAATATGGAAGGACCAATAGTTAAATCCATTACTCAAAATAAGCATGGTATTTATCATGTGAGTAGATAACAAGGTTAGTTAGCAATATGGATCTAGTGAAATTGGGAGTGTTGAAATATTGGGTGCCCTAGACCCAACTATGTAGTACTTTTGATTACCATATCATGAGTACAATTAGATATGCATGATGATATCTTACCATTATAGTGCAGAATTTTCTGCTTCCACTATATTAATGGTAATTTCCAAAGTTTAATTGTCGTGTCAAGAGGTTATAGTAGATCCCAGACTATAATGAGAACCTCGCGATACTATGACATTGATCATAAATATATGTTCTATAGTCTAGATGCATCTTACTGACTAGACACAGTATATGTATGACTATCAGGTGTTTGGGGCTAGCAAGCACTGGGACTTCTTATCATGAAGTTCGCACTTGGTGATATCTAGTAGTGAGATCATTAGGATAGACCCGTCAATAGAAACACCACATGTTTTGGGTGTGAGTGGTTGTTCTTATCTATGGACATGTGTACTGGTCTCCTGATGTGAGACCATTACCAATGTATATCATTTTATTATGTACTATGATGCAAGGTGAAAACCATGGTATTAATGTCGTGGAGATGTAGTTTGCGTTTGATGCATTGTTGGTTGAATGACGTTGGTTGAATGGTCAAGAAAGGATTTGTCACTTCCATGTTTAGGAAGTTGTATATCTCTGGCCTGGTTGATCAGGATGGTGCCACCTTCATAGGTCTTTGGCCAAAGAATTATAAAAGAAAATCCAATTGGATAGATCAACAAATAATAAAGGTAGATAAGGATGATGACACAAGAGTGCGCCCATTGTTATGAGATATTTAATGACAAGGATACTATAGTACACAGTCAGGGTTCATAGGTTGGTAGTGGTTGCAATGACTATCCTTATCTCTTTAGGGGCCATGATGGGTTGCCAGACCCCTCTCTTCATTTGTGTAATTTATTTACTAGAATTGAGATAAGGGCATAGAGGCTCACACACAACAACGTATTCAAGAATCCACTCCTATTCAATGGAATAGGAATATTGGACATGGTGGGCCCCACCACTGTGGTCCGAGTGTTGTCCAAAGTACTGATCATCTAATTAATTAAATAAATTAATTAATATTCATGTTCTCAATATTTGTGATTATTTAATGTATTTATGAGTTTAGTAAATACATGATAATATTAATCAAAGGAATATAATTTCAATATTCCAAGGATCATTTAATATTAAGCGGGACAGCGAGTCGAGATAAATGGATCAGATTTTATCACGTAATATATTTCATTTATATTACAAGTATGTGATAAAATAAATAAATAATATTGACGGTGTTTTACGTTTTCATAGTCATTTATTTAGTCTATATGGAATTAACGGGAGATGGGGATCCCAACCGGTTAATTTCCACAATCTTCTATAAATAGAGGAGTGGTTCTCAAGAGAAACTATTATTCATGTCATTTTGTCCAGAACTCCTCTCTCCTCCCACACAATAGAGAGAGAAGCTATCAATAAGTGCTCGGATTGAGTTTCTTCTCACGCATCATAAGATCGATGATGCGGTGATTGTCGGGACGTCGAATATATTGTCAGATCGCCGCGCTAGCACCCAGAGTTCGACGATTGGCATTCTAACAGATTTCGGAAGCACGTGTGGAAGATCTAGAGTGATCATACTATGGATCCTTCGTGCAATGATCACCAGAGACAAGTTATAGTAAACAATGACTTTGGATATGAAACAGGTATGTTTTCGGTTTATTTTTACGCTCTTTAAAATTTACGCGAGATCCTCGGACCTCTCCGGGGCTCAGATCGTCAGCGACGACATGTTTCGTCGTCCCAATGATGAACAATTTAAAATCCCTAGCCCACCGGCTTCTGTTGTGGGCCCCAGAATCCTAACACTAAATCCCAAATATCATTATGTCATTTAGAAGTTTTAGGGAGTCCTATTCTGAAATCAATGGTGATTTTTCCAATTATCAATCTAGTATGGGTAACGGTTGTAACTTAGCTTCTTAATTTTTTCATTCAACCTTAATTTATTGGCATATCATACATTGAGATATATAGTCCATGATTTCCCTCTAAATTTTATCCCATAAGAATTTTTACTTTATATCACTATACATCATTGTCATTCTATGATAGATAAATACGTATGAGATGTGTGCATCATCCAAAAGTTTTATTTCAACCCTAAATTTGATGGGATACAAATATGAGTTCCGAATCTTATAACTCCATCCTTATGAAATTCAAACTCTAGGATATTTGATACCATTTTATATAGTAATACATCGTCGTTTTGGAATTATCTAAAATTTATGTGAATTGAATGTAGAGTAGTCGGTTGGGAATTATATTATTTATCTCCATCAATTATGGATTAAGGATTCATATTATGAAATTATGTGAATATTGGGTCCTTTTCAATTCTTATAATGGATAGAGTAGCATGGTATCTTTTTCTCAGAGCACCATTCATATTATTTTTCTTTCCCAGGTGGTAATGTTTTGGGAGGTCATAATCCTTTATCAATACCAACCATCTAATTTGGTTAATATTCAATTCCATATTGTTGAGTTATATAATTCAATCTCTTATGATCAGTATATATATCACACTTTTCTCTTTATAAGGACACAAAATCATTAATGAAAAGATCACTTCTGCAATCTATAAATCATGCATTGGTTATTTTTTTCTCATGATTCTTTAATTGGTGGGACACAAAAGAAATTACCTTAGCATTATACATGAGGATAAAACCAAAACCCATTTTTGAATCATCACTATATATTATACACCATTCTATAATATATGGTAATGTAATTATAGGATCAATAACCATCCTCTTCATAAATTCCTTAAAATATTCTTCACATTCATTTATCAAAAAGAAATTTACTTCCATCAGTTTCAACATTGTTATTGGATTTGATAGAAATGAGAAATTTCTAAAAATACATCGGTAATATCCTTTTTACGTAGGAAAACTAAAAATATTAGTTACCATGGTCGAGTTGGTCTATTGGTTTATTACCTCTATATTTTATGGGTCTAATGATATTACATTACTTGTGATTACATGATCCAATAAAAATGATTTCTCTTTTAAAAATTCACACTTGCTAAATTTAGCATACTATTTCTATTTTCTCAAGTAATTTAACCCAATTTTTAATTTATCTTCATTCTATTCCTTTCTCTTTAAATATATAATAATATTATCAATAAAGGAAAAAAACATTTATCTTGGTAGTCTCCAAATACTATATTTGTTAGATTAATGTATATATAAGGATAATTCATAAGTCCAAAGTGAATCACTATAAATTCATAATGTATATACTTTGTATAGAAATTTGCCTTGGAAATATATATCTATTTTACCCTTAATTGATGGTTTCGATATCAAAGGTCAATTTTCTAGTAGAATTGTGATCCTCAGAGTTGATCGAATAGATCTTTGATATGGGGTAGATGATACTTCCTTTTTTATCATTGATTTATTGATCTCGTGATAATCATTCCAACAACACATTGATCCATCCTTCTTTTTGACAACAAGTTCTGGGCCACCCCACAGTAAATCACATGGGCATATAAAACCCTTGTCCAAATTATCTTGCACTTTCTTATTTGACTCTTATAATTCAATGGGATCCAATATATATGGAATTTTTAAATAGTCATATATCTAGGTATGATTTCAACTTAATACTCAACCTCATTCTCCAGAGGAATACCAGATAGTTCATCCAATAATACATCAATATATTTCAATATAATTGGTGTGTTAGAAATGCATAGTTCCTCCCCAATCATTTGAGTCAATATTACCTCAATATTGGAAAACATCACACATATTATATAATTTTCCTTGACATTGATTTTATAAAAATCATGATAATGTTAGCCTTTAAGTCTCTACGTTTCAATATAGGTTATCCTCAATTAGTTTTCTAACATAACTAGTTATATATACTCAAATACTATGTAATGGTTAGTAAAGATAATGCTATTAACCAAAGAATATCCACTAATAGTGTTAAACTTGGTGTGTAATTAGGAATCTTTCCATACACCATGTCATAGGTGATTTAATACATAATTTGCCCTCTTCGGGGTTATTACCCCTAGGAACGACATTACTAAATCCCAAAAAAACTTTTTTGTATCTATATAGGAACATGTTTACTAGAAAAAACGCACAACCTCTACTTTACCTAAACTTATAGATGATATCTTATTCTTAGGCTCATCTCTTAGACTTTTCGCTAGAGTTTTCATTAAAGTTTTCTAAGATAATATCAAAAAACAACTAAACACTTCTCTAATACTAGTAATAAAAACCTAGGATAAACATAATAAAAATTTTACAATAATTTCATGATTTAAATAATACATATCAAAATATTCACAAAACCCTAGGACTGAAAAGATTAGTGTTATGTAAATTAGCATTATATCCATATTATTTTGCTACACCTGAAAACATTTCTCCCTAAACATTCTAATTTTTAACCTTTTATATATACCTTAAATAACATAATAATCTTCAAGACCTAGGTATTGTGACCATAAGAAATGGATGAGCACATACACTAATTATGGGAATGAAATATCATAAAGTAATAGATCATGAACATGAATGAGAAAATTAGTAAGAAGATAAATATCTTATTAAAATATCATAAGACCATATATTATAATCAAAAATCATGTTAGAATTATATAATATCATAACATTATCATTATGTAAGCATAAAATATAAAACATATATCATGTGAACCTAACATAAAATCGCATAATACTTTAAAAATATGTCTTAATAATGAAAAAATGAATTTTATGGAAATAAAAAGCATCTTTCAATTTTTCTATAACATGAAAAACAACATGGAAAATTGGAAAATTTATAATAATGGGAAAACCTATGTGAAAAAACCCAGTATTCCCACACCTTTATGAACAAACACATTATGTCCATGAATGAAAATGTGAACAATCCCATCATGCTCATGCCTTTGCGAACCAAATTATTTTATGCATTCTTGAGTATATAATGAGATAAAATATCAAACCAATATATCAGTGGGTGATATAAGAACCCAACTATTATTTTTTACACATTTTTATCCCACTTAAAATAAATGATAAACATATCTTAATGAAGTTAGGAAAAATAAATGGGTTTCTTAAAATTATCAAAAACACATCACATTACATAATAATAAAAGATTATATGATATTAAAAAGATATTATTTTCTCAAAGTAATCATATAATAATGAAATAAATTGAATGATCAAAACATAAATTCATGAGAGATAATCCTTTGAGGAAAAATAGAAGTGAAAATACTAATGTTTTTAAAAATCCTTAAAAACATTATTATAAAGGATAATTAAAAATTGTGTTGAGAATAATTTTTGAGGAAGGAATGAAATTAATTTTAAGGAAATTCTAAAATGAGTTATAAATAATATATCATCGAAAATACATAAAGTTTATAAATAAATATTGAGTGGAAGAAAAAAAATTATTTTGAGAGGTTGGAAAACCCTTTTTTAATATTTTAAAATACCTTTACCCAAATAATAAATATATTATTAAAAATTAACATTTAAAATTTTAAATATAATTATACGAATCCTAAAAAAGTATAATAGATTTCCAAAATAAAAATAGTGGATAAAATTGGCAGGGTGAAAAATGGATGGTTGAGAAGATCCTTTTGTAAGAATGTTGGTTATTCTTACCAAAGATATAATTTTATTTTGTGTCTTTTTATCAAAGAATTGGATATGGATAATGAAAAATAATTTAAAAATAAAAAATGAAATAAAATCGTGGGAGGGATGTATCAAACCAAAAAATGATAATTATATTCATATACGAATGGCTATGACCTAATGAATCAGAATTTGATTCAACAAAAACCTTGTATTGAATTATCGCTTAGATGATCATATTATATCCTAATATATAAATAACATAAGTATCTTAATATGATATTTATGAACCATTTTTTATTATGAACCATTTATGAAATTCTTTCACATGGATTCTCATAAATTCTATTAGAGATGGTTATTTGAAAAATGAATATTGAAAATCTAAGAATGATTTTTGCACCATGACGTCGAGAGAAAATAGATTATGAAATGTATTAGTGATAGATAAGGATACCACATCATCAATAAGGGATCATTAGGATAGTAAAATATTTATTATGAAAATTTTCATGTAAAATCACAAAAAAACATAAGTCTTATAACAAAGTTGGTTCCCGAATTGAAAAGAGGAGGGGGATAATCAAGGTGTGATTTCGATAGCTTTAAAATAATAATCTTTTTATATAATGGTATTAATGAGGGGGAGGGACATTATATCGTCAATTACGAATCATTTGGATAGTAAAGGGATGATTATGAACACATTAATCAAAATAAATTGAAACTAAAATCGATTATAAAAAAGTTGTAATTGAATAAAAAAATGGAGGGGAGAACCTATGCATTACTATGTAGCTTCTTAAAACATAGTATGACTCCATAAAACCTTATTTTAATAAGTCATTACCTTATTTTAGGTACTTATAATATTTATTTTTATTTCCATCTTTTTTTGGGTGAGTTTTGGGACTTTTGAGTATAGAGATAATTTTCTGGGGTAACCAAATGTTTGGTTATGTATGTTTATTGGAATTAATATAGTATTTGTTTAAATGTGAAATAGGATTATGAGGATGTAATTTTGTGTAACGCCCTGACCCTAGTTACCCAGAGTTAGTGCATTATTTTAATACATTGGCACGATTACAAGGAATCAAGTCCCAGAGGACCGATCAGTTTAACAGTCTTGGAAAATAGATTACAAACATGAATGTTACATTGTACTTTAATACATACAAAACAACATAAATAATCTTTATGAACACCATTATTCCCTTGGATTAACCCTGCATATCAATCACAATACACTTCTTGGAATCCTAGGAAAAATAAAACATAGAAAGGGGTGAGCTCAGATGCTCAGTATGGATAATAACACATCGGAAACTTTCATAAATAAACATAAACATTTAAGGCAATGTATAACTAAAACATAATACTTTTAATCATGAACTACAGAATAATATGGCAAAAATGAAATGAAATAATTCCACTTACTTATTTACATAGATATTCCACTAATTGAATAATCACATGCAATATCAATAACCACTTTCATAATGATGGAATGAATAATGCTGAACATTAATTTCTTTATCAAGGCCTTGTGCCAAGAACTAGGGGCTAACTGTAACCGGAACCCAACCCGGAGTGCCTCTATTAACCAGACACCAACCCAGAGTTCCTCTAATAACCGGACACCATCCCGAAGTGCATCTAATAACCGAACACCAACCCGAAGTGACTCTAATAACCGAAAACCAACCCAGAGGGCTTACTTTTACCGGTCCCCAACCCAGAACACACTAGTCAAACACATTCATCTTAAGAAGAGGATGAATTATAACATAAACATTCGTATTAAAACTAGCATACAAAATGACAAAACATTAATCATAAACCATTAATGGTATAAAAATAACTCATCCATAGTCAAACATATCACAAAACCTTAAATACAATATGGATGATTTTTATCAAAATAAATCAACTTCATACAACTGTAAAATTTATCAATGGATGTTGACATAGATGAAAAAGATTTGTAAAACTCATTGAGACAAATACCCCTTTTAATGAAAATATTTAAAAGTAAAACAATTTTGAAAAGAATACATTTTTGAATCAAAGTGTCCCATACCACTTTGAAACTTTTTAAAGGAATTAACATTTTAAAAACATTCATGTCCATATAAATAAATCCTTAAAAACCCATTTTGATGACTTGGACATTAATGAGAAAGATTTAGAAGAATAAATATTTAAAACATTTGAAATAATGTTTTAGTAAAAAATTCCCTTAAAATAATCCCTTTGAAAACTCTTTCTTAAAACATGGACATGGATAATAAATATGTCCCAGTAGATACTTACGTAAAATCAGCCTCAGATAATAAAGAGATTGTGAAATTAACCCTTACCAATTTGGTAACTTACGAAACATACAACCCATGAAAGAGGTATCATACAATGAATATGTAAATACACATAAATTAAATTTTATTACACAAATAATACAATTATGGGCAGTACATACACCACACAAAAGGTAATAGTGGAAATATGGCATGAATCTCACTAGAATAAGCAGTGAGATGAAAACCCCCTACCATGCACTTTCCTTTAGTCGAGGGTACATTTAACCTCCTTTACGAAGATTGTAGTATGTTATAGAATTATACAAGAACCATATTAATATTTATAATAACATACATGATTCATTTATGACATAATACTAACCATTTAATAATAATTCCCATGTTAAATTAACATTTCGTGTAATAATAGTTTTCTTTATCGTACTTGTTTTAACTTGTTACTCTTGATTGTATCACATAGATCATGATTTAAAAAATTCCAGAATATAAAACATTATAAAAATATCTTATATATTTAGAATATAAATATGTATAATAAACATATATATGAAATGGAAAATACTATTTATGGAGACGGTAATCCGTACGTACGCACGAACGCTACTTCTATTTCATTTTTCATTTTTAATGGATTAAAAACCAAATGATACATAGGTATATAATTATTCCAATATAATATAATATCTTATATGTGTTACTTAGGTTCTCTATCACCATCCTTTATACGTCCCATGTATGGTATTAACGAGTCATATCACTTTGAGGGGGCGGTAGTCCGCACTTCCTCAAATGCAATTATCGTATATATATATAACATGAAACGTATAATGGTATGAAATAAAATGGAATTACAGAATATTATATATAAAATAAATATTATTAATATCATATTTAATTATAGTTCCATCATAATGGCCAGCATGAGAGGTGGTAGGAGATAATCGAACAATCATCGCTTCGTGAGGCGTTTGGTTGCCATCCACAGAAACATTATGTTCATCACCCATTAGATGGATGTGTGTGTAAGTGTAGTTATAAAACATATAGTAACAATATCCACGTATATTTAAGATACTGGTTTTGTTACAAAAAAAATTATAAGAAGATTTTAGGGGTTGGATAAGTAAAATAAAAGAAAAGAAGCTAAGAGAAATCGTTACCATTAATTTGGGTAACTCCCTTTGGTTTGAACAAAAAAGAACTCTTGAGATGCCTTCTGCCTAAGGTAAGGCTTATAAAAGGAGAGTGATGTAGGGAGATTAATTGATAAGATTTTTGATGAGCCAAAAGGCTTTAGAGGTGTGAGGAATTGGATAGAAGTGGTGTCCTTTTATTAGGGTGTGGATGGGCTCTTTAGGAAAATCTAGAAATATTATTTTATAATAAATTCATATTTGGTTTATAATAGATAAAAATTGGATTATTTAAAGTTTAAGATGGGTATGGGTCGAAAAACACTAAACCAATATAATTTAGATAGGTTTGGGTCATCATATTAACCTTTTCTTTTAGTTTTAACTCTTGGTTAATTAGTTTAACACTAACAATGTCACATTGTATTTTTATAATATATAGTTAATAAACATACTCTATAAATCCAAGAGACCCCCAAGTGGTCCATAAGAGATACACCAATAATTATATAAGTCCTTTGGCCGATCCTTAGGTTTTTTTTGGAATAGAATATAAATTAATAATATAATATTTGTTTTAAAAACTCATTTATGTCACTTTTGACACTACTCAATAATTGATTTTTTTTAAAGCCATAAAAACATTATTAATTCGAACAAAATTCATTTAACAGTCCTAACATGTCATATTAACCAATAATATTCGTTTATGTCATCAAAACATTCAAATTATATTTATTTTAACATTTATAATATCAATTATTTGGTTCTTTCATTAATAAGGAAAATACTGCATCATTATTGTGTCATATATATTTTTACTTTTTCAATGTCTAAAAATTATAACTAAAATACCATTATTTAGAAAATATATTTATCTTTCTAATGAATCATCATAATCTAAAATATAACATATATTACCCCATGTAAAAAAAATTTCTAAAAGATATAAGCTTATGTCATTTTTGTATTAACATGAACTTAATTAATATAAAGTGTCCCTATCACCTAAAAGTGGATCCATGGGGTCCCAAAATCAACCCAAAGATTCCCATGGTCGGACATGTATCCAAAAATAAGGTTAGGACACGTTTTAGGGTAATTTGGTATTATTATATTATTGTTTTTTAAACCTTATTTACCGGATTTACCCTTTAACCATGGTAAATAAAATATTTACCGAAGTAATTATTCAGAATGTCTAAAAATAAAAGTTACCTATTTACACAATTTGGAAATCCTGATTCCAAATATGGAATCCATTTTTCCAAATTCAAAACATAGAAGTGGTAGAAATTTATTTAAAATTAATTCCCATTGTCAAAACAAAAAGCGTATTTTTAAGATATAATAACTTTCAAAAGATTGATACTTGTTTATGTTCGGTTTAAATGTAAAATTAAGTAAAATAACCAACATTGTATTAAATGGTAAAAATATACTCTTAATATAATTTAAAACCATCCAAATTCATAATTTATCGCTATTAATTATTTTGATCAAAAAAGTTGTTTTTAATTAAAATGTAGCAATTTTCACTATTCATCAAAATATGAGACTTATCCGTAAAGTACTAAAATTTCACCAAAGGATAATTTCAATATTCCGAATCCAAAAATGAATTCCATTTTGAGAGATAAAAGTTTTTAAATTTCAAAAAGTTGGTATTACTATTCATAACGGCTACTTTGATTGGTCGTGGTGTGTGTTAGACCTCGAAGTTGCATACAACACACGCTAGTGCCTTATTCAAAGAGAAGCGTACTATAGAAACCTGGGGTGTTACATTCTCCCCTCCTTCAATAAATTGAGTCCTTGCGATTTATACTCAGTATTGGAAACATGGGTTTGACATTTCAAAATATCTTAGTTGAAATCCCAAATCGAAAAATGGATTAATGAGGCCTCTATTGAAAATAAAGAGTGGTAAGTATGATGATTACCAAAAATAACACATACTAGGGATCCATGTAGGAATATATGGATATGGAAGATAAATCCAACAATTAATATATGATGGAGAGTGGTAGAGAACATGGATATGAAAAGGCCAACAATCCCAAAGCCATAAATTTGTGATTATCTAAGGTACCATCTAGGACCACATTTTTGTTCTAATTTTCTTTTCTTAATGTTGAGGAATTTATTTATGTGATTGTATAATATCATAAGGACATATACTTACTTTATAATTAGAGTTTTATCCATTAATAAATTTCTACCACAAACTCATCATTCGCTACAAAACATAAGACAACTCAAAAATACTCTATTTATCTGAATCGTATAGGGTTTCAAATATAATGAATGTATAATTTACATATCAAACCCATTAAAAAAATAAACTACATTATATAATCCAGGGATTTCACGTAGTCCAGTGTTAGGCGATAAATCCCAATCGCACTATAGTTGTGGGTTCAATTCTTGCACCTTTGTCTGATGCGATGGGTTGTCACACGATATGTGTGTTGTACTTTTATAAAAATAAAAAAATAACCTTTCAAACATAATCCATTTCAACCTATAGAATTATCCAAAATAATACTATCCAAACTCATTATCCAAAATTTATAAAAAAGTTAAACACAATGAAGATCCTTTTTCCCATGTAATTTCCAAAAAGATTAACTCACTGTAGAGTAACTTTTCTTAGTACTATAAAATCTCAAATCCTCAATGAAATAGTACTGTAGTACAATCCCTATTTATTTCCAAAACATCATTAATACAACAGTTAAATGAATTAATTCCAAAATAACAACATAATAACACTAGTCATTCCTCTTTATTTTTGGTAGTATCATAACTTGATTATTATCCAATAGCGTCATTTGCGGCATAGCCTTATGACTGGGACATTAGTTCGCGTAGTGTCCAAACTCCTTTTAGATGAATCATTGTACATTTGAAACCTTTTTCTTACCCTTTAAGTCATGTACTTGGTGTTCTTTTTCCCACACTTATAACATACTCCCATTCCCTTCAAGCATTTCCCAAGGTTATTCTTTCTATAGTTATCACATATGGGAAAATCCTTCTTTACCTTATTCTCTTTATCTGTTCTTATCTCTACCATCCTTTCCTTCTCCGGATTCCCTTGAAGGCCATTGAACTCCAAAAATTCATTACTTATCTTAACAACACATGATACTATTTCTGCATATGATGATAATACGTGGGAGACTATTTCCCTTCTAAATGATGGCTTAATACTATGAAATATATGATCCTTCTTACTCTTTGGATCATACGTATTACTGGAGTTCACGTTCCTTCTACTGGGAACCATTTCAATACAATAGCATAAACTAGGTCAGTTTATGAATTGCAATGAATAATTCCAAACTTGTAAAATACCTAACACAAATTGAATAGTTTATGGATATAATCCTTAATCATAAAAATGTTTTCTTTGAGTAAGTATATACTCATGATCTCTTCATAATGGTTTGTAAAGAAAATGAGAATTATCCTAAGCATATCCCCCAGGAGTATCGTAACCAAGAGTGCAGCAAGCCCCGTTTTCGTCCACCTGTTCCCGTTTGAGTCTAGCTCAAAGCGGTGTTTTCGGGTTTTACCCCTAAGTATATCTGTGCCAGAGCCGCCTCTACCTGCTCGTATCCAGATAGGGATGTATTTCTTGGAAAACTCACAAAATCTCTAAAATACCAAAATTCTAGGATGTTCTTCTATACTAATCCTCAAATTATATATTAGGGATATGTGCTCTAATCAGATTTTATCTAAATCTAGTTTAGAAGGTTATTGCTAAACTTACTCTGATACCAACTGTAATGCCCCAACCCCAGTTACCCAGAGTCAGTGCATTATTTTAATACATTTGCATGTTTACAAGGAATCAAGTCCGGATGTACTGATCAGTTTAGCAATCTTGGAAAATAGATTGCATATATGACTATTACATTGTACTTTAATACATACAAAACAACATAAATAATCTTTATGAACACCATTATTCCCTTGGCTAAAACCTGCATATCAATCACAATACACTTCTTGGAATCCTAGGAAAAATAAAACATAGAACGGGGTGAGCTCAGATGCTCCGTAATGATAATAATATAGTGGAAACATTCATAAATAAACATAAATATTTAAGGAAATTTATAACTAAAACAATGTCCTTTTAATCATGAATTTCATAATAATATGGAAAAATTAAATGAAATAATTCCACTTACTTATTCACATATATATTCCACTAATTGAATAATCAAATGCAATATCAATAACCACTTTCATAATGATGGAATTCATAATGATGAACATTAATTTCTTTGTCAAGGCCTTGTGCCAAGACCTAGGGGATAACTGTAACCAGAACCCAACCTGAAGTGCCTCTATTAACTGAACACCAACCCAGAGTGCCTCGAATAACCGGACACCAACCCAGAGTGCCTCTAATAACCAGACACCAACCCGGAGTGCCTCTAATAACTGGATACCAACCCGGAGTGCCTCTAATAACCGGACACCAACACGGAGGCCTTACTTTTACCGGTCCCCAACCTAGAACATACTAGTCCAACACATTCATCTTATGAAAAGGATGAAATATAACATAAACATTCTTATTAAAACTAGCATACGAAATTCCAAAACATTAATCATAAACCATTAATGGAATAAAATTAACTCATCCATGGTCAAACAAATCACAAAACCTTAAATACAATATGGATGATTTTTATCATAATAAATCCACTTCATACAAGTGTAAAATTTGTCAAAGGACATTGACATAGATGAGAATGATTTGAAAAACTCTTTGACAGAAATACCCCATTTCATGAAAAAATTTAAAATTCACACAATTTAGAAAATAAGACATTTTTGAATCAAAGTTTCCCATACAACTTTGAAACTTTTTAAAGGAATTAACATTATAAAAACATTCATATCCATATAAATAAATCCTAAAAAACCCATTTTGAAGACATGGACATTAATGAGAAATATTTAGAAGAATAAATATTTAAAACATTTGAAATGATTTTTTAGTAAAAAATTCCCTTAAAATAATCCCTTTGCAAACTCTTTCATAAAACATGGACATGGATAATAAAGATGTCCCAGTAGATACTTACGTAAAAACATCTCGGATAATAAAGAGATTGTGAAATTAACCCTTAACAATTTGGTAACTTACGAAACATAAAACCCATGAAAGAGGTATCATACAATGAATATGCAAATACACATAAATTAAAGTGTATTACACAAATAATACAATTATGGGTAGTACATACACCACACAAAAGGTAATAGTGGAAATATGGCATGAATCTCACTAGAACAAGGAGTGAGATGAAAACCCATTACCTTGCACTTTCATTTAGTTATGGGTAAATTTAACCTCGTGTACGAAGATCATAGTATTTTATAAAATTATTAAAGAACCATATTAATATTTATGATATCATAAATGATTCATTTATGACTTTATACTAACCATTTAATAATAATTTGCATGTTAAATTAATATTTTGGGTAATAATCATTTTCTTTACCGTACGTGTTTTAACTTGTTTCTCTTGATTGTTTCACTTAGATAATGATTTAAATAATTTCAGAATATAAAACATGATAAATATATCATATATATTTAGAATATAAATATGTATAATAGACATATATATGAAATGGAAAATACCGTTTATGGAGACGGTAATCCGTACGTACGCACGAACGCTACTTCCATTTAATTTTACATTTTAAAAGGAATAAAAACCAAATGATACATAGGTATATAATTATTCCAGTATAATATAATATCTTATATGTGTTACTTATGTTCATTGTCACCATACTTCATACGTTCCATGTATGGTATTAATGAGTCGTATCACTTTGAGGGGGCGGTAGTCCGGACATCCTCAAATGAAATTATCGTATATATATAAAACATGAAATGAATAATGGTATGATATAAAATGGAATTAAATAAGATTATATATAAAATAAATATCATTAATATCATATTTAATTATAGTTCCATCACAATTTCCACCATGATAGGTGGTAGTACATAATTGAACAATCATCGCTTCGTGAGGCGTTTGGTTGCAATCCACAGAAACCTTATGTTCTTCACCCATTAGATGAATGTGTGTGTAAGTGTAGTTATAATAGTGATAATAACAATATAATAGTATATTTAGGATACTGTTTTTGTTACAATGGAAAATAATAAGAAGAGTATAGGGGTTGGAGAAGTAAAATAATAGAAAAGAAGCTAAGAGAAATCATTACCTTTAATTTGGGTAACTCCCTTTGGTTTGAACCAAGAAGGACACTTGAAGTTCCTTCTGCCTAAGTTAAGGCTTCTAAAAGGAGGAGTGGGATGTAGGTAGATTAATTGTGTAGAGGTTGGACGATCCAAAATGATTGATAGGTGTGAGGAATTGGTTAGAAGTGGTGTCCTTTTATAAGGGGGAGGAGGGGCTCTTTATGAAAATCTAGAAATATTATTTTATAATAAATTCATATTCGGTTTCTAATGGATAAAAAGTGTATTATTTAATGTTTAAGGTGTATATGGGTCTAAAAACACACAAACAATAGAATTTAGATAGGTTTGGGTCATTATATTAACCTTATCTTTTAGTTTTAACTCTTGGTAAATTATTTTAACACTTACCATGTCACATTGTATTTTTATAATATGTAGTTAATAAACCTACTATATAAATCTAAGAGATCCCCATGTGGTCCATTAATGATACACCAATAATTATATAAGTTCTTTGGACGAACCTTAGGTTTTTTTGGAATAGAATATAAATTAATAATGTAATATTTGTTTTAAAAACTCATTTATGTCACTTTTGACAGTACTCAATAATTTATTTTTTGTTAAAGTCGTAAAAACTTTATTAATTCGAAACAAATTCATTTAAGAAATCATAACATGTCATATTAACAAATAAAATTCGTTTATGTCATCAAAACTTTCAAATTATATTTATTTTAACATTTATAATATCAATTATTAGATTGTTTCATTAATAAGGAAAATACTGCATCAATATTGTGTCATATACATTTTTACTTTTACAATGTATAAAAATTATAAATAAAATACCATTATGTAGAAATTTTTGTATCTTTCTAATGAATATTTATAATCTAAAATATAACATATATAACCCTATGTAAAAATTGTTTTGCTTAAAGATATAATCTTATATCATTTTTGTATTCACTTTAACTTAATTAATATAAAGTGTCCCTCTCACCTAAAAGTGGCTCCATGGGGTCACAAAATTGACCCAAAGATGCCCATGGTCGGACATGTATCCACAAATAAAGTTAGGACACATTTTAGGGTAATTTAGTATTATTCTAATATTATTTTTTAACCCTTATTTACCGGATTTACCCTTTAACCATGGTAAATAAAATATTTACTGATGTAATTATTCAAAATGTCTAAAAATAAAAGTTACCTATTTACACAATTTCGAAATCCTGATTCCAAATATGGAAACCATTTTTCCAAATTCAAAACACAGAAGTGGCAGAAATTAATTTAAAATTAATTCCCGTTGTCAAAACAAAAAGTGTGTTTTTAAGATATAATAACTATTAAAAGATTGATACATGTTTATGTTTGGTTTAAATGTGAAATTAAGTCCAATGACTAACATTGGATTAAATGGTAAAAATATATTATAAATATAATTTAAAACCGCTAAAATTCATTATTTATCACTATTAATTATTTTGATCAAAATAATTGTTTTTAATTAAAATGTAGTAATTTTCACTATTCATCAAAATATGAGAGTTATCCGAAAAGTACCAAAATTTCACCCTAGGATAATTTCAATATTATGAATCCAAAAATGAAGTCCATTTTGAGAGATAAAATTTATAAAATTTCAGAAATTGGGTATTACTATTCATAACAACTACTTTGATTGGTCGCGATGTGTGTTAGAACTCGAAGTTGTGTACAACACATGCTACTGTATTATTCAAAGAGAAGCATACCGTAGAAACATGGGGTATTACATTTTGGGTTTGGTTGATCTAGAGGTTTTTTATATGTGTTTTTATATGTTATATTTGGTGAGTGATTTTATAATTTAAACAAGTTACACAATGTGAATTTGTTTCCATGTTGATGCAGTAAACTAGTTCAGAGCATGCAATTCTTACACATTGTGAAACAATTTCACATCATGTAAAGGTCAATCATAGTTATTTTTAATATTATGAGACACATTTTTTGGGTGTATATTTCTCTTATGGCTTTTACATCATGTACCCTTGACTCACTCCATGAAATGTGTGCGGAATATAGGTTTTATGCGTTACATATTGGATTTTATTTTAGTTAACTATAGGTTTATCCCTAAAAACCTATGAGATCTACTAGGAGATTTTAGGGATCTATGATCCTATAGGATCATTTTATTTGATGATGGGTCTTCATTGTGGTTGTGTTTCATCACTACAGGTATGTGATCTTTCTTCTTATTTCTTTATGTTTGTCACTAGATTACCATTGTGATTAATTTTTAGATCCATTGGTCTTATGGAGTCAATTAACTTGATCCTTTAAAGATACTTTGTAAGATTTTCCTCTAGAGGATTACATTTATATTTTTGTGGAGAATCATGTGAATTTATTATGGTATGTTTTGTTTTATCTTATCCACCAACCATTTTGTGTGTTGAATTGATTATGATATATAAGTATTGATTCTAGGGTCTTCATTGTTGTATTTGTAGAACCCTGGGACACCCTGAGAGCGGAAGGGTGAATCAGGGTGTCAAATTTTTCTTTTAAATCAAGGATCTTGTTCCCATGTTGGTAGGAACATGTTAAACCTGTAAGAATAAAGGGAACAAAAATCAAACAACCACCTGAAAAGCGACCACACAAAACTTCATATTGGTTCACCACTAAGGTATATGTCCAAGGAGCATATGATGATAGGTTGTTGGTCATACCTAATTCCACTAAACTTCAATATCTGTGGATTATAAGATTTGGGTACAATCACTTTGTCTTAGGCACAATGCCTTTACAATGTTTATGGATAGATCACTGCGTCCCTCAGGTCACTTCCATTGACCCCCCTCACTCACTGCCTTGAGAGAAGTCTAAATCTATTTATTGACTTAAAGGTCTCTTCAAAAGATTTTCATTGAAGTATCTATCACTATTCAGCAGAATACACTACATGCATCGACGTCGTGGATTGATTCACCGAAAAGCACTGAAGCACAAAATTGGATATTCAGAACACGCAATCAGCCTATACAGACAATTGAGCATAACACCTTTCCTTTGTGTGCATGATCTCAATTTTTTTTGTGCAAAATATGATTTTCCTGAAATAAGTATTTCACGCAAATACACCCTTTATGCACAACCTCTTATGCTCAACTTAATATTTTATGCATAAAGTTTACTTTTCCGCATAACTTTAATTTTTCCACGCAAACATAATTTTTCCACACCAACTTTATTTTTCTATTCAACTCCCTTTCCATGCACCTTTTATGCACATCAGAACTCATATCTTCTCTATGTATTAATCCATAGTGAATGATGGGGGTCACCTCTTCTTTATAGGCACCATAGACCCCCACATGAAAAAACAACTATGTCACGCAAAACTCTCATTCTGTGCACAATGCCTTTTCGCCTAGTATCTATTTTCTATGCAAACTACATATTTTCCATTCAACTCATGGCTTTGACATTTTCTAGCATTCTGATCCCAAAAGACCTTTTGTGTAAAAAATGAAAAACAAATTTAGCGCAAATTCCTTGTCATACATTATGAAATTCCAGTGAGGATTGAAAACAAACACAAACCAAAATCCATTTATTGCATAGAACGGTCATGGTTACAATAACATCCCCCTTTGGGTTTGTTGTAAATCATAAGAAAATTTCAATAGAGCACCAGCCGCATGGAAACTTGAAAACATATAACATAAGAATCAACTCAGTCGACACTATTATTCCAAGTGATAAATGCTCGGTGTAGAAAATAAGAGGTTAAAGAATGAATTGGGATTTTATGTTTTTGAATTCTTAAAGACACCACCCTATATATTCTCTTAATGGAGCATATAATAATTACATATCCTGAATGTATTTCTAATCCTCCTATACCAAATTATCATCATGTTACAAACGCATTACATGTTCATTACATGTACAAGTCATGAATCTGGAATCCTGAATTTATTCCTTTCTCCCCCATTGAAAATAATCCCAAAGGCCAGTAAATCTTCATTGAATTTCTCAACAGACCCCCTGGATAGAATCCCAACCATAAACCTGCATCACATCCACAAATAGATTAAAAAAAGTTAACCAAACCGTGGAGAGGGGTATTTTGTAACCTCCATATGCCCTAGGAGGTGGATAAAATCTGATAATCAACTGATGTTTCTCAAACAAAGATGCTGACAGGGGCTTGGTCATGATAATAGCCACTAACTCATTAGTTCCTACATGATCCATTTTAATCACACCATGTTCAACTTTTTCTTTCACAATGTGATATTTGATTTCAATATGTTTTGTATGAGAATTCTAAACATGATTATTTGTAAGATCAATTGCACTATTTTTATCACAGTAAATCATGAATTGGTTGTTTCACCTCATCACCAATATCTTTCATTTTTTGCTTCATCCATATTAGTTGAGTTCATGCCTTTATAGCAGAGATATACTCAGCCTCAGCAGTACTAAGAGAAGTACTTTCTTGTTTCATTCTCAACTGGACAACACATTTCTACCAAATATAGAAAGCACTCCACTAGTGGACATTATGTCAACTACATCTCTATCCCATTTAGCATCATAAAATGATGATAAATCACTTTACCTTCCTTAAATAAAGTATAAAACAAAATTGTGAGTACCTTGAATATACCTCATGATTATTTTTACTATTTCTAGATGCTCTCCCTTCACATTTCTCTAAAACGGGGATGCTAAACATGTTACAAACACAATGTCTTCCTGTGTTTCTATCTGGTAAAATAAGCTCCCAATTATCCTTATGTACATTTTGGGATCTACAGGTTTCCCATCCTCATTCATTCCATCTTTTGTTCCAACTGCAATTGGAGTCGACTTTGGTTTGGAGTCATACGTATTAAATTTCTTCAACATCTCCCTTTCATATTTTTCCTAATAAATGAATGTATAATTCTTCTTTTGAATCACATGGAGTCCTAAAAATATGTGAGTTCACCAATCATGGACAATTAAAATTCTGATTTCATGTTATTTGAGAATTCATCCATTGATACATACTTTCTTGCACCCGAAATTATATCATCCACATATACCAAAACCATAAACTAATATTTTTGAGAATTCTTTACATAGTGGTTGTGATCCACTTCTCCTCTTTTGAATTCAATATTTCGTAGATAAGAATCCATCTGAGAGTACCATGCTCTTGGTTCCTATTTCAAGCCATAAAGTTCTTTATTTAATTTGAAAACATTCATTTCATCATTTCCATGCCAGAACCCCTTGGGTTGTTCAATGTATACTTCTTCTTCCAAATATCCATTTAAGAATGCTATCTTGACATCCATTTGATAAACTTTATAACATTTTTGGATTTACATGTCTATAAATAGCATGATTGTCTCCTATTTTTCTACTGGAGAAAAATTTCCCTCAACATGAACACCTTCAATATGTGAATATCCCTTTCACTCAAATCGCACCTTATTTTTTATCACATTAATGCGTTCATATTATTTGTTCTTATAGATACACATTTACCAATCACATTGTGAACTTCAGGTATTTTGACCAAATCTCATGTCTGATTCTTGTTAATTTGATCTAACTCTTCATTCATGGAATTTATCCATGATTTGTCATTTTCAACTTCTTCAAAAGAGGATGGTTCCACAATAAATAGAAATTCATAATGTGAATTACTCCTAATTGTCCTTGTTTTGTGGATCTATTACAATCCCCAATGATTCTAGATTGATCCATTTCTACTCTTTGATACCTCCATCAATGTTTATCTAATTTCTCTCAAGATGTGGTTTCAAAATCAGAATCTTTTTCTGAGTCAACATCACGATGTGACACCCTAGAGTTTTGTACAACTTCCTCTATTTCTATATTTTCATTTTATCCATGTTCACATTCTTCCTCATCTTCTATATCATCAGTATAAGAATATCCTGAAGAATTTAGGGTTTTTTCTTTAATGATCTTAACATCACTGCTTTCGACAATCACTCCCAATCTCATATTAAAGCACTTATAAGGTTTTCTATTCATTGGATATCCTTGTAATATTCCTTCATCTGCATTGTCACCATACTTCCCTTGATTCCCTTGTTTGTTTTAGATGAAACATTTACTCCCAAATGTATAAAAGTATTTCAATGAAGTATTCCCTCCATGGAATAGTTCATATGGTATCCTTGTTTATCACATATAAAGACCCGCTCAATTTTGAATGTGGACTACCACTTCAGTAGCTTCATTCCAGTAATGGAGAGAGATATGACTCTTAATCTGCATAGTCCTAGACATGTTGTTGACCTATCGATTATGGTGCTCAACAACTGCATTTTTCTGCGGAGTTTTCAAAACAGCTACCTCATGTTGTATTCCAGGTTTTAGTAGGTAATTATCTATTTTAATGGATGTGTATTATCCACTATTGTCCAATCGTAGGACATCGATTGTTCGTCCAATATCATTATTAGTAATTCAGTGATATGTTTTAATGAAATCAAGAACATTCTGCTTCAAGTGAATAACCATTACACAAGCCATTAGACTATAATCATCAATGAAAAGGATGATGTAACTCTCTCCATGAGTTTCGACAATGTTTATCGGGCAACATATGTCTGTATGGACAAGATCAAGAAGGTGTGATTCCCTTTTCTTCTTTGGCCGATATGAAATATAGACTAGATTCCCCAGTATGCAAGCATCACAAGTCTTTTCCCTTTAATGTTTCAGAATGGGTATATTCATGACTATCTTCAACATAGATATCTTTTCTATGTCTAGTTGGTTAATGTGACCCAGCCTTCGATGCCATAAGTTTTTTCATTCTTCAATAGGAATTTAACAGGAGTTCTCTATACAATCAACTCGATATAAGTATTCATATGTTTTGCAGCCTTTCATTAGAGAATTCCTTATTTTTCCCTTTATAGTGAAATCATTTTGATTTAAAGTTACTATGAGCCCTAAGTAATAGAGTTGACTCACACTTTGGAGATTATGACATAGACTTTCCACATAATGAACTTTAGTCTTCTACAGCTCTCCATTGGCCAGAATAGTATTTCCACTGCCTTTAATCTTCAAATAACCATCATTACCAAACCTTACTATTCCATCATCCTTCTTATTAATGTTCTTTAAAAGTTCATAATTTCCTATCAGATGGGATTAGCATCCACTATCAATAATACAATTGTTGCTGCTTTTTGTAGATTCTTAGGCTACTTCTGTAAGATTGGATTTCTCAATTTTCTACTTCTCATTACATGAGATATTGGATTGAGCATAGGACACTGATGGCATTCCTGTTATTTCTTTCACATAATTATATTCTTCATACAAATACACTTTTTCCAAAGGAGAAATCTTTTTTGTGAGAACAATACCATTGGGAGGGTGAGTATTGGCCTGTATCTATGATTTGTATGAATTTCTCCCATCATACCTCTGCCTGCAATACATAACATTATAACCAAATCTAGAAGAGTAAAAACAGTATCCACGGAAAATATTTCTTCTATGAAACCAGCCTCATTTTTTTACATTCCAGATCTTTACCATTAAAATAGATCCTTACCTCTGTGCAAAAGGACATGGTAAGACCCGAATATCCACAAAATTGACAATTCATGAGTGGAAATGTCTTATCACTTCTATTTCTCCACATTCCTTCTTCCCTAGGAAAAATCCTGTACTGCCTGTTATTTATGAATTTTTGAGGATAATATTTAGGTCGTCATTTATTTTGGATTTAGGGTTTCTTTCTCAGCAATTCATGTAACTTTTCAATGTGTGAAACTTTCATCTTTTCTTTATATAGTATCTGTTTACTTCCTACATTTGATGTCCCAGCTTCACAACTGATTCCACTATTTCCCATGCAAGCAGATCATTGATCACTCAATATTTTTTCAACCCCATATGAAACATGCTTGGCTCTTACATGTAATTATACATCTAAGAATCTTCAGAAATGATTTTTTTTCTTTTCATATTTAGTGGTTGATCAACACTCATGTTTAATCCAAGAGTAACAACTTATTTCTCAAGACCATCAATAGTCATGGACATCTCTTCTAGTCAGAACGTAAGGTCATTGATCACCTTTTCTTACTCTTAAATTCTAATATTATGTTCCACAACATTATATGTGATTTCATGGATTGAATACTACACACTCACTAGTTATTCTTGTCATTCAATTTCAACTTCAAGCTCATCAACATATTTTAATGATTCTTCATACATTTCTTTCCACTTATTGCATATCTTACATTTATTCTCATGATTTGAAAATGAATCCTTAATTTGAAACATGGGATCAATACTAAGAGTTATATTATTATCATTATCTTTATTGATTGAAGGTTCTAACTTTTCAATGGTAGCCATAATGGAAGCATAGTTTCTTGTTTTAAATTCTTGTTCTTCTTTTTTATAGAATTCAATATCCTTATCTTCCTCTTCACAGAAAAAAACCATTTTTCTATACTTTCTTTATAGATTTTAAGTCTCCCTTTTTGAAAACACTTTTCCAAGGATTCTCAATGTCTTCTGCTTCACTCTCTTCATCATTAAACATTCATTGTCACTATGAGGAAATGTTCAAAACTCTTCCACATTGAATACATGCAAGAGGTAACTTACCTTTAAATTTACATTTTCCCTTGATAAGATTCTTATAAATGAGATAAAGAATTTGTTATTTCTTATCATCATCACCACCACTATCTCCTGAAAATTTTCAGTTTTTCCATGGATTTAAAATCCTTTTCCTTGCTAACATGAGTCCTATAATCTTCTGGTTTGACTCACATCTCATATGCCACTATAATACTTAGTATATAATCTAGTGATAGTATATATATATATATTTATTCAAGAGATGATACATTTTCATTGTACAAAGGCAGATGTATTCTCAATATTTTCATTACTAAGTCAAGGTCTTTGATTTCCTCTCCAATACCTCAAATTTCTCCCACTAGTTTAGTAATTCAATCGAAGAAGGAATCTGAATTCTCATCAGGATGCATCATCAGATCATCGAACCTGTTGTGCAGGACTTGAATTTTTTCTTCCATCACTTTTCTATGTCCATCATAAATATTTTAAAATTTATCCCAAATAGACTTTTCTAAGGTAGAACTCATCACCTTTATATGGATTTGATTTAAAAGAGCTCCAGTGATAGCATTCTGAGCTTTAGCATCTACATCAAGAACATTCTTGTCTGTATCAGTCATAGTAAGCCCTGTTGGATCAGTAACTTGTATTCCATGAATTGTATAAAAGATGACATACATTCCAGTGGATCTTATATGAGATCTCATTATGTTTTTTCAAATCTAAAAATTACTTCCATCGAAGAGAGGGATTCCCCTGACCTTGGTATCATTCTCCATGATGGAAAAGTACAGATCTAACACTAGTAACCAGGCTCTGATACCACTTGTAAGACCCCAGGAGACCCTGAGAGGGGAGGACTGAACCAGGGTGTCAATTTTTTTGTTAAATCAAAGATATTGTTCCCATGTTTTTAGAAACATGTTAAAACTGTAAGAGTAATGGGAACAGAAAGAAAACAATCACATGAAAAGTGACCACACAACACTTTTACATGGTTCACCACTAAGGGATCCATTCAAGGAGCATACACTAACAGGTTTTCAGTCATACTTAATTCCACTAAAATTCACTATCTGTGGATTACTAGGTTCAAGTACAGTCACTCTGTCCTAGACACACTGCCTTTATAATGGTTCAGGGATAGCACACTACCTACCTCAGATCAATTCTGTCGATCCCCCCTAGCTCACTACCTTGAGAGAATTCAAACCCATTTTATTGACTTGAAGGTATATTCAATAGATTTTCATTGAATTATTTGTCTATTTTCAGCATGAGACACTACATTAATTGATGTTCTAGATTGATGCACCTGAAAGCACTGAACCATTGAACCAAATATTCAGAACAAGCAATTAACTTATACTGACAATTGCATGCAACACCTTCCCTCTGCACACAATATCTCACTTTTTCAAGCAAGATTTACTTTGTACATGGAAAATCCTTCATGAAGATACATCATTTACACAGAACCTTTTGTGTGCAACATTATCTTTTCCACATAACTTTTAGTTTTTCACACAATTTTAATTTTCCATGCAAACTGAATTTTTCAGCGCAAATTTAATTTTTCCACGCAACTCTCTTTCCATGAAAATTTTATGCACATTAGAACAAAGATATTCTCTATGTATTTATCCATACAGAATAAGGCATGTCACCTCTTATTTATAGGAGTCACTAACCCCCATGCTCAAAACCCACCGTGTCGCACAAAACACCCATTCTGTGCACAATGCCTTTTCACACTGAAACCATTTTCCGCACAAACTCCATATTTTCCACACACGTAATGCCTTTTCCACCATCATTACTGTTGGCCTCTTGAGCTTTATGATCCCTTCCATATAATACATTATGAACTTCCAATGATCATTGACAATAAAAACAATCCACAATAAATTTATTGAATAGAACGGTCGTGGTTCCAAAAGTCTTTTCATTATTCAGTGTTAGTGGAACCTGTTTTAGGCTTGTGGACCCAAGTTTGAGGTAGGTGGTTCCATCTCTAGCCTATGTTGGATGAAATATATTGAATAGATTTTATAAAAAATTTTGTACATGAATTTCAATTATTTAATTGTGTGTGTGAATTTTTTTGAGAAAATATAGTTTTCCTCGTTTTTGGTAAATAGAAAAGTTATTTTCAAAGCATTGTGAAATGGATTGATGAAATGGTTTTCAAAATAATGGTTTCGGTGAAATGGTATGGAGAATTTATCACATAGAATTCCTAGGGTTCTTAGTTACATTGGGTAGTAATAGGCCACATCCATCAATACTATTGAGGGGTTTACTCATGGGGTGTTCCTCTTCTACCTAGGCCTTTTATTCTAGGGACTTGTTAGAATTTTTGGGAGGCTCACTTACTGAGGTGTTCCTATGCCCTATAAATTTTATACATATATCTAGAAAAATTATGTATGTGATTATCTATGTCTAGGTACCAGTGTTCAAGCTATTGTTGGCCTATAGTGATCATTGGTGTGATTTTACTTGTGCTTTTGGACTGTACTATTTTGGATATGATACGATAATTGATTCATTCTTGGAACTACAATATATATGTGATATTATTTGAAAATATTTTATTAGTAGTATTTTGGAACTATGGAAAAAACAGGAAATGTTTTACTAAGCTTTTAATATAAATCTATTTAACTAATTAACATTTCATTGTCTTTTAATGATGACCATGTTCTTGTTGTTTTATAGATACATGATATGGAACACTTGGGTGGGATCCTAATAAGCCTATTTATCTCATACCCTACACACTCTTTGATGCGGGATGTAGTTTTTGATGTCATTAGATGTAAGGAAAGGAAAGGAACCACAATGAGGGGGTGAGGTTTCTATCAGTTGTGTCTAGGTTGTTGGTGGTGAGATGGTGGGATTTTTATCATGATATCACATTGAGTAGATATTTTGGTTTTAGTTATCCTTTAATGTTGGAATTGTACATTTGAAATTTTTTATCTACTATTGAGTTATATCATTTATGTTATTTCATTTTTTCTATGAAATATATTTATTATTTTACTCTTCTACTGTTTCTTGTTACCGTGTATATTTATATATCTATGTCATGTTGTCTACTTACGTTTGGGTGAACTTATTCTCTCTCGTTATTGTTGACGCTCGAGTTCTATTTAAAAAACCATGGGGATCAACAACCCCCTTCAAGAATGTGAGGGTTTAGGTTTGGTACTAGTTTATGAGGGTATCTAGTTCAGGTTTGTCATTGTTAGCATGAGAGGATGGTGGTGCTCAGTTTTAGGAAGTTGGTATATTTGAGATAGGATTTTTGGGACATGAGTGGTATGTTTTGGTGAGTACCTCGCCATCTCTTGTCTTGATGCAAATCAAGTTACCGTGGGATGATGGAATATGTATCATTTTTGTAGTTCTTTATCGTAATCTTAATTTTTTCACAGGGTTTTTTGTTTTGAAATTAGATTATTATATTCTATGATCATGTATTCTATTTTGTTTTGAAATGGTATGCCTCTGAGATGTATTACATTGGTTCCTTAGGAGGGTGTAGTGGATTCTCTATAAGTGAATCCACCTCAAGATTATAATCCTAGAAAGATTATTAGGTGCTCTATTTTTTATATATACCAAAATAAACAACTAGTAATAAATGTAGTTGTTGATGCACAACCATGAGTTTCAATAGAAGGGGATTAATCAAAGAGTTATTATATTATAATAATACTTTAATGGTATGAATTAAACAAAAGAGGAAGAGGAATATTTGGAAAATATTGATTAGATCATTGAATTCCTAGATACAACTAATAATTTCAAGGTAAAGTGGGTGGAATTCAGACTTGAGAGTCCCAATAAGTAATGGAGGGATTCCATGTTATAGGAAGATAAACACATGGTCTTAGATCAGAGGGTTCCTAGACCCACTTATTTTAGTAGTTTTATCCAGAGTCATTGATAATGGTGAAGTCTCTAGGGTTACTCTCCTTTTAGTAAGGAGATCATTCGATGTCGGCATACACTAATCAGTTTGAAAAGAAAATTCATTTTTCTATTGACATAGTAAAGAATGATCAGTTGAAGGCTTGGAAGAACCTATATGGTTTGCAACTAGATATCAGATCTCTGGTATTTATGTTGATGATTTCTATGTATGCAGATATAGTAGAAAGGGAAATGATGGAAAATATGTATATAGTAGTAATGGAATGTTATTATTCCCCATATCTTTCACCTATCGGTAGTATTATTGGAATTTAGCAGAAGAATAAGAAGTGACACGTTCATCATTGGAGTGGAAGGGGTGTTTCGCAACAGTTGGACACTTATGAACCTTATAATACAACTTTTATTATTCCCCAAACATTATATTAGTGTAGAAAGCTTGGTAACTCTTTTTGTTCTTGGTTAAAACATATGGATATGTGTAATAGTTTTGGGTGTTATGGATATTTATAATGATTATATTAGTTTATGTCCATATCTCATTATAGGTAAGGATAATTTATTACAATGATTATTGCGTCAAATTTAGATGCTTAAAAATAAATCAGGATCAATCCACAAGCATCAGTAGTGAAGCACCTTGACACAATGGATGAGTTTCCAGCAGAGATAAATGTGGGTCTAGTGATAGCGAGATGTACCATATTGATTTCATATTTAATAGAGACTACATTATTCAATACAAGTTCCTCCCACTCATTTATAGCTAGTTATTTTTGGAATATGATTAAACATCTAATACAGATCATGTCTTCTGTTATAGAGTTACTAACACCTATTAGAAAGAGGAAAGGGAAGGGGATCAATGTTATTCTTGTTTGATGTTGATAGATAATGCAGATTTAGTATGGTATTCTTGATCTAGATCTATTTGATATCATTTGTGAGATGGATTGGCTAATCATTCATCATGATGAGGTTGATTTTTATTATTGTCATATATTATTTATTATAGATAATGATATCTTTTTTGTGTTCCAAATAGAGTGGGATCTAAGGTATTTTCGTGTAGAACGATCCCATCCAGATATCATGAGTTTGTTTTCTTCTTCAGTTGTTGAACCCGATGAAGTTTTCTTTGTGGGTAATCATCCCTTGGTTTTTAGGGATTTTCTTGATGTTTTCCAATATGGTTTATTATTTCCTCCTCAAGAGAGGGAGGTAGATTTGACAATTGATCTAGTTCTAGATATGAATTTTATCTCAATACCAACTTATCATATAGAACTAGTAGAGATGAACGAGATCGATATTCTATTGGATGATCATATGGTGAAAAGTTTCATTCATTATAGTGTTTTTCTATAGGTATCCCCTATGATATTTGCAAAGGAGGAAAATTGATCACTCAAATAGTGTTGGAATATTAGAATTTGAACCAGATAATAGTTAATAATATGTATCTTTTTCTCCATGTGTATTATTTGTTTGACCAGTTAAAGGAGGAATAATGGTATATGAAGATCGATCATTAGTCGATTTATCATCATCTCGGAGTTCGAGTGTCTGATATACCAAATATGTCTTTTAGTATCAGTTATGGAATTAATAATATCTTATGATTCCATTTGTTCTAAACAATTCTCCTAATTGTTTTATAGATTTTCGTTGTTAGATATTCCATGAGTATCTTCACACCTTTTTAGTAGTGTTTCTGGATAATATTTTAGTTTATTTGAGATCTGAGCATGAACATGGGAACTATTTGAGTTTAGTTTTGGAGTAACTATTTTTGTGAAAATCATTCCAAATTATGTTTCTAGATCTGATAAGTGATGTTTGTGGGGTATGTGATTTTGGAGCATTACTTATTAATTGATCCTAATAAGGTCAATCTTTTCTTGTCATGGGAGGAACCACATAATTTCGTTGATATTTGAAGCTTCCATGGCCTTATTGGATACTACTAAAGGATCCTTAAGGATTTATCAAATTTGGAATCACCATTTACTAATCTTAATTGAAATGGACTGAATATCATATGAGATTAATTGTGTCAATATTATACTGATGATAAGAAATAACTTCTGACATCATATGTTATTATGATCTTAGCTAAGCTTGGTAAGGGGTTTGTGGTGTACTGTGATGCTTCATGTTAAGTCATGGGTTGTGTGATTTTATAGGATAATCATGTGATGACCTATGGATCTCTCCATCTTCGACCGCATTAGAATAATTTCCACTTTCAGGATTTGGATATTTACATAGTTATGAATGTGCTTATATATTGGTGACATTTTCTTTTTGGGAAGATTTTGATTGTATTTTTTGACCATAAGAGTCTGAGATATATCATTTCTCAAAACATCTAAAATCTAACATAGAGGTGGTTGGTTTAATATCTTCAAATGTTTTACTTAAAAATAAACTATTCCCCAAGGAATGGTAATGTCATTTCAAATGATCAAAATAGAAAATTACCATCACAAGATATTCCAAATTTAATGAAGGAGTGGAACCTTATAAGGATCTTCACTTAGATACACCAAGATGCTTTGTAGGATGTTTCATCCATGAATCTGACCAATTTTCAATTATCATCATATCTCCTTGAGTCTATTCCACTAGATCTATATCAAGGAGATGAGTTTATGGGAATTCTAGAAACCCTATATTGCGGGAGACCATTTCTTATTGGTCACTCTCTTAACATGGTATTAATTATTTTTGGGACCATTTTTTGGGACCAATATCTATTAGGATCTTAGACTATTTGAATATCAATGTTTTTCATATGTGTTCATTCATGCACTATGAAGATGTATTATGACATGTGACAGTGATTATGGTGGCTGGGTATAGAGCATAACATTACAACTTGTGTGTACCACCATTTCACATGTCAATAGGTAAATGAAGAGAGTATTAAACCTTTTATTTTTTCAAGCCTCTTACAAAGTTGGTTTGGAAATTTTATGAGGTTTTAATGGAGTTTTGTGTTTGATTACCATAGACTCCCTAAGGGAATAATTCTATCTGGGTGATGATTGATTGGTAGAAAAATTTTACAAACTTCATTCTGATTAGGGGAATCACTAAAGTTGATGACATGGATAATCTATATTTATAGAATCTTATTAGATTACATGGGGTTCCCTATTCCATTATTCCATATAGGAATACTAGTATTACCTCACGGTTCATGAAGAGTCTTCAGAAGGTGATGGGGACTCATGTTAGGTTGTGTATAACTTACCATCCATAGATGAATGGCCAAACAGAGTGTTCTATTAATGTCTGGGAAGATATTATCCATGTCCACATCTTAGTTTTTGTTTGGATCATGGGAAAAAATCTAGGGTTGGATGAGTTTTTTTATAGAAACAGTTATCAATCATCGATCAAAATCAATCCCATTGAGGATTTGTATGGATTCTCATGTTGGTCATCTATTTTTTTGGGAAAAGGCGGATGATTCCCCTCTTATAGGACATATTCACTTTAGAGATATTTCATTAAGGATTCAATGTATAAGTCAAAATATGGTTATATCATAGAGTCAGTAGAAATTATATTCCAATCATTGGTATCATCCTTTATAGTTTTCAATTGGTGATGGGGTTTTAGTGAATGTTTATCCTCTGTTGGACCACCATCGACTATGAAAATAATGGATGTTTGCTTCATGATTTGTTAGACCAATTGAGGTCACTGAGTTTCTCATATAGATTTATTATTTATTTGAATTTCCAGCTCTATTGATGGGTATTCATAATGAGTTCCACATATATCAGCCCAAGAAGTACAATCATGATCCCTATCACATGTTGAGTTGGGATGAAATAGAGTTGGATACATATGATTATTTTGTAGAGAAACTAGTGGAGACCATTGATTCTCAAGTGAAATACTTTCTTGGGAAGATGATTATATTTCTCAAAGTATTATGTGACATATATCAAATTTTCATGGGATGTGGGAGTGCGAGTTATTGATGAGGGAGTAGTGGCCTCACATATTTCAAGACACCATTCTTCCACATTACTTATCAAGGATAGAAATTCTTATTGTGGGATATTGTAAGATCTCATTTCCATTTTTCAGGTATTTATAGAATCTCTTTTCTTTTTCCTCTTTGTTTGGGTGAGTTTTGCGACATCCAAGGATGTAGATCATTTTCTGGGGAAAATGACCTATATTTTGGGGATGTATTTCTATTGAAATTAATGGAGTCATATTATAAATGTAAAAAAGGACTAATATGATGTATTTTGGGGTTCGGTTTAACCTGGGGGCCTTTTCAAATATTTGAACAAAATATTCCTACTAACAAATTTTACATCATTAACATGTTATATACTGGGAATTTGTTTCTAGGATGATGTTGTGAAATATTTTAGAGAATGAAATGTTTTCACATTTTGAAATTGTTTCATGTCATGTGAAGGTTGATCATAGTTAATTTAAATTTTAGGAAATCAGCCTTTCAGTGTATATATCTTTTGTGGATTTAACACTATAAACCTAGGATTGAAATCACAAAATGTGATCAACCTATAGAATTTATGTGCTACACATTTAATTTTATGTTCATTCGAACATAGTTTTCTCTCTTGAAACCTTATAGATATCATAGGTAATTTAGGGTATCTCAACTCTTCTTGGATAATTTATTTTTGTGATTGATGTTCATTTTGGTTGCACTTAATCTCTCCGGATAGGTGATCTTTCTACTTCATCCCTATCATTCATCATAGTAGCACTATTTCACTACATTTTTAGATCCTTTGGTCTTGTGGTATTTATTCTATTAATCCTTTTATATCCATTATGATGTATTCCTACAGAGGCTAACAATTGTGTTTTTTTAGTGTGGCACGTGAGTTTCTTTAGTTATGTGTTGTTTTAACATTGTAATGACTCAAAATTTCCAGGTAATTTTTTTAAATAAATGGGAATTTTATGAGTCCATTAAAATTGATGGTGCATGATTCAGAGGCCCGGAGTGCTTGGAATGAATTTATGAACTCTATTTTGGGTAGGTTCACGAAATTTGCAAGTGGTTTTTTCTAAATTTTGAACTGATGCTTGGAATTGAAATCTATGGGCACCGTTGAACTCGCAACTCCGATATTCGATTAAATAGGATTTCACCTCGAAGACAGTTTCTCGAGGGTGGAATACAATTTTTGGGGTTTTCATGAAAGAATAGAATAAAAAAATTCAATTTTACCACTTTTTATTTTTATTTTATTTAATAAAAAAAACCTCCATGTGGAAGTTGGGATGTGCGGACCATCATACCTTAACCTCCATTGAGAGGTTATGGTGGTGGGGACCACCTGAGGTCTAAACCTCTTCAAATCCCTCCTTAATGTGGAGGATCCTCTTCAGCTTCCTCCACATTAATTAGGATAACCCTCTATAATAAATTGTTCCAACCCTTGGTATCCTCCAATTATAATTATTATGCCAACACAACAAATTTATTGTTTCCAATTAATTAAGGAAACTTTGATTTCCAAAAAATTAAATAGTTTAACATATTTTATTTGGTTTTCTATTGATTTGTTGGCAAAGTACTGGAAAGGGTGGATTGGGAGAACTTGGGAGAAAGCTCTTCAATGAAGAATGCTCTGCCAACGAAGAATGTCGACCTCCTTTGGCCTTCTTCCAAGAGACTTCTTTTGATGTGGTACATCCTCATATATGGAAAATCGATGACCATAATACCTTCTTGCAACAACTTCATGAAGCGTATGAGGAAGGGGTTTATTTGTGTTTGATTATTTGTGAGAATTTGTAGGGTGATTGATTTATATTCATATCACTTCCATTCTTGATAATTCTTTGAAATTCAAGAAGGAATTGAATGACTTGATACCACTATTAACACGGAGGGTGTGGTCCAAAAAAACATGGACTGACCCCTATGTCAATATTCTTTGATGTGTTCTTCAAAATAGAGGAAGGCGAAGAAGGCTACTTAGGCAATGACACCACCAACCGCGACCTCCAACACCCATGCCGTCCCAAGGCGCTTTCCCTCCCAGTTGATCTGGACCTATGCCCAGCTGATCCACCCGTGGCCGGAATGAGCCGCCGCACCCCGCCATGCCGAGCCACTGCACCACTGCCGTGTCGAGCCATCACACCACGATCGCCGCCGAGCTGATCTCCCGTGCTGCCATCGTCTGCCGAGCCAGGTCGTCGTGTCACTGCATCCCATCGTGCTGAACCGCCATTCCACCATCCACAATGCTAAGAAACTATTCGGGATGAGCCAATGTGACTGCTGCCATGCCCTTGTCGTGGTCCTCCAAGCAGCCCTCGTCGGGGCCTTGCGAGCCGAGCCAGCCCGCAGTCGAGCCGTTCCGTAGCCGATCAACCCTCGCAGCACCTTTTGAGGCTGAGCCACCTCCACGACCCCTCGTGGAAATCGAGCCAAACCCAACATGCCTATCCACCCATCGGGCAGGGACAGGTCATTCCGACCGGGTCGGACCAGACCCCCTCCCCCCCCCCCCCCCCCACACTACGACCCCTTTTACTTATTTGGGCTATAACATTGGCACCGAACTTCCATTTTACAAACCGTTAGCGGCACTAGAAATATTGTAGCAAGACGATCCCTTTGAGTGATACCCCACAATGTTTTGGATTAGTAATGGGAATAGTCAGGTAGGATCGAGCATAAATCCAACCGGGCCCTTGGGACTAAAATGCTAATAACTCACAGACCGGTCGTCCGATTGACGTGCAGACTGTTACATTGAGTACCCTATGATGTGGCGGGACTTTGTGAAACATCTTCATGGGACTTCATGGAAGTTTTAGTATCGAGCAATATCTTGTGTAGAGGATCCTCTTGAAGACAAGTGAGCATAGTGCGAAGACCTAGTTGTTGGCTGAGACGTGACGACTGATGACTGTTTCGACTCGAAGTGACTCGACATTCCCAGAGGGGAGCGCCTTGGTGGTCCGGCAGACCCACATTGGGGAGTGCCTTGGTGTCACGATATACCCAAATAACTCGACAAGAGTAGTACCTTAGTAGGATACAAGGGGGAGCACCTCTGTGTGACACGGTAGACCCACGGTGGGGAGCACCTCTGTGTGACGTGGAAGACCCACGATACTTGAAAGATGAAGTACCTCAGCAGTCTAATGTTAGTGGGATGCGCCTCTATGTGATGAGACAGGCCCAATATACTCAATAGAGGAGGAGTTATACAGTATTTGAGTTGTTCTACATTGTTCATGGAAATGATACTTGTTACTACCCATAGAATAAATATTAGCGGGAGAAGAGTCAGAATATCTGTGTTTTCCTAATGATTGGGATGGATTACCTGATAACATAGGTATATGTATGGTCATATAGCTATGTATGTTTATCTTCTGATTTAATACTTTGTGTTTTATCCTTGTTGTATTTTTATGAGACCTAGAGGGTCTCGATGTCCCTACTGAGTATCTTTATACTCACCCCTACACGGGCTATGCCCGCACCATGTTGTGTTGGTTTCTGATGACAGACATCGCTAACTGTGACTGAGGGTACCACAATAGGATGGTACCCAGAGGATGACCCTATAATGAGTCTATACATGGAGGAGATGGATGGATGAGGAGTGCTGAGGAGGTGATCTGTACCTACCATTCAGGTAGGAACCTCATACAATGACCATGTTGTTGTTTTCCTTTTTCTTCAGTTGTATATGTACTTTCATTTTCTTGTACTTTACTGTTGGGCTTGTATTTCTGCCCACTTTTTACTTTCATCACTCATTCGTTATAAATTTTATACTTGGGGTTTCGTATCCAATAGTGTGCTTGATTTTGTTTGTTTTTATAGATTATAAAGGCAATGCCTTCCCAGTTTTAGGGAATTACACCTTTGGTGCTAGTCACCATCCTCTGGAATATGGAAGGCCAGCTTGGGGTAGTCACGACATGGGCCCTGGGGTACGGTTCGTGACAATATTCTCCATAAAATGTTTTTTTAATTGATTCTGGGATGAAAGGATTGATTCTAGGTCCCCTATTATTGTATTTTCATTCTTCCATCTCTATGGATACCCTTGATGGCATGTGTGACCCATGTTTTAATTTGGCGGTTCTATCTCTAAACATTATTGGATGAAGTGTATTTCATTGGTTATATAACTTGTTTTATAAATTAATTGAAATTATTTAATTATTTAGGTGAAAATGGGTTTTTTTAGAAAAGGTTTGTCCACTTGTTTTAGAAAAAGTAAAAGTTATTTTTAAGTCATTTTGAAATGGATTTATGAAATGGGTTTTAAATAATGGTTTTGATGAAATGGTTTGGAAAATGTAGAACAAGGGAATCCTAAAGTAATTTAGTTGATGGTGTGGTAATAGTCCACATCCATTGATACTGTAAGGGTGTTCACTCGTGGGGAGTTCCATTTATCCCTCGTCCCATTAATCTAGGGACTTGTTAGACTCAATGGGGGGTCCAAATGATGGGGTGTTCCTCTAATCTGTATATTCAATGCATTTATCTAGAGACTTGATCTATGTGATTATCTATATTTTTGTATTTATGTTCTAGATAACCTGAAATGTAGTAATCCCTGGTGTGATGTTACCTATGCTTTTGGTTTGTATTGTTTTGGATATCACATGACAATTGATTCAATCTCTTAACTTATTTGATATATGTGATATTATTTGAAACTATTTTATCTAGATTATTTTGAAACTATGGAAAAAGGGGAAATGTTTTACAATGCTTTTGATATAAATACTATTTGTATTAATATCTCGATTGTTATTCATTAATTTTTATCATTTTATGATTATTTTTTAGATACTTGATATCAAGAACCTGGGTGGGATTCTACTGAGCCTATTTACCTCACACACGATACACCCCATCGGTGGTGCATAGACCTTGTTATGTCTTTTCATATAGGAAAGTCAAGGTGATGTAGTGAGGTGGTAAGTTTTTTGTTGTGTTTGGGTAGTTGGTGTTGAGATGGTGGGATTTATTCCATACTATATCATTGTGTATCTATTTCACTTTTATTTTTCATTTTCTATTTTACTTTTACCTTGGAGATTGTGTAGGTACTTCCGAGTTATATTACTTTCGATGTTTTATTTTTTTTATGACATTTATTTCATGTTTTAATCTTTCAATGTTTATTCCCATCACGTATATATATATGTCATTTTTTTAGGTTGGGATAAATAATTCCCTATGGTTTTTGTTTATGTTTGGGTTCTAGTCACCAACCTATGGGAATTGAGAGTGCCCCTTGAGTATGTAATGGTCTGGGTTGGTTATCATTTTGGTAGGGTATGTAGGTCAAGTTTGTCACACTTAGGAACTCCATTTTTGGTCATTAGTGAGGAATATGTATGGTAAATTTTTTATTAAGGCTTTTATTATAGAGTGGGATGTGATAAAGGGTGGGAGGGATATTCTTTTATACATGAAAAAGTGTGGATTTATTCATGAAAAAATAGAGTAACGAAAGGGGTATGAAAGGAATAAAATGGGTGTTAGGTTTGTTAGGTGAGTTAGGAAAATTATGTGGAGAAAAGGTAGTTGATAAATGTGAGTTTGACTTAAATAACTAGAAATTTATTCTAGGAGGTGAAATTTTCATTTTAATCATTAAAATTAGAGATACTTTATTTATCCATTTTTATACTTATTAATCATTATTGAAAATTATTCAAGGTAATTATTTTATTGTAAAAAATATATTATTACCATAATTATCGATTATTTGTGTTATCAATCCAAAGTTTTTCATTTTTTAACCTAATTCAATTTCTAAATATGATAAAATAAACTTTTAATGTGAAACATATTATGTGTTGAAGAACTATTTGTGTAGAAAAATGTCATTTTAATCAATAAGTATTTTTAATCTTATTTAAAATTGAATACCAACAAAATGACTATTAATTAATTTATATATATGTTTAAACATCATATTATGGTAATAATTTATAAATAAGATAATTTAATTTTAGAAATAAATAATATTTATAAATGTATTATTCTTGAAATATAACCATTTTACAGTGTTAACTAATATTTAATTTGAGAGATGATTTTTTTTAAAACAATTCAACAAATTAAATAATTCGAACTTGATAAAAATATATTAGAATAATTTTATCTAATTCATTTTCTAGAATTTATTAAATTTAATTTTAATGTAATCATGAATTTTCTTAGAAACATATATTTTCTATTAATAAAATGATATTTGTTTTTTAATGTAATTTTATATAATTTAAATTGTAGTTACTTCGGTTGAGGAATTCCAACATAATAACAATAATATAATGGTAATATTGAATAATTTTATTAAGGTAGAATTGTTTTTCATTTTATTTCAATGCTGAATGATGTAAAATTTACTCACATGGAACTTAATTAAGGGAAATTAATTAATGAAATCATGGTTCATTATAGTCACTAACCTCTTACAGATCAACCAAAACATCATAATCATCACATGACCATGAATATATCCTAAAATTAACTACTCACTATGATCTACCCAATACAAAGAAGATCTGTAAGGTCACCCATAAAATGCTTCATAGGGTGACATTTTAATTGAAGCAAGATAACTGTTATTATAGTAAAATTTAGTCAAGGGTATATGATTCTCCCATGAACCAATAAAGTCAAGTATTCACACCCAAATCATATCGTTTAGAATCAAGATGGATGAATCAATCCTACCATCCATATAAGTATCTTTTTCCATTATCATCTTCAACCATGAACCCATCACCACTTGTAATTCCCTATAAAATATAGATGTAATCCGTGAGTGTCTGTTAGAAAAATTTGATGAAGGAATAACATGGATCTTTATAATAACTTTAAGATATAGGTTACTCATGCCTTTTACTTTTTTATAATCTTTAATTGGAAGGAAATGATCCAATATATTGATTTGATCAGTGATCACAAAAATAGAATCCTTTCAACGAAGTTTCTATTGTAGTCTAATCATGATGTCTATGGATATCTCATCACCATTAAAAACTAGAATGGGTAAGGTATTCAAAAAAATGGCATATCATTGGTGATTCAATATAATCTTATGGAAAGTTAGGAATCATGAAAAAAAGTATATAATAAAAAAACACACCCCAACCACTAATATCAATGTCTCAATTCATGATACATTTTGTTATCTCATGGATTCACAGACCAAATAGGCCAATATTCAAAATCCATAAATTATTTCCATAGAGATATCTGAAATATCAATATGACTTAAAAAGGTATAGTTTCATTTGTAGATAGATATGAGTAACCAAAGGCCTTTTTACCATTAATGATTTTACTAAAATTATGATAATCTATGTCAATTTTTTCACATGCTAAATCTCAACATTAAATGAAGAATAAACTTTCACACCTTCCACGAAAACCTACCCATATACCTCTTCCACTTTTAAACTAATATAAAAAAATATACTATTGAAATACCACTACTCCACTGATTATTTCATGTATTGAAATTATAACATCATACGCAACTTGTTAGTAACAACATTCAATTTTTTCATGTGTATATTCATTATAAAAACCACAATTCTGTTGATATTCATGCACACATATCTATTGAAAATTGAAGTCTCTCTAGGTCAAAATATACTTCATGACCTTATGATCTGAATACACATTGATCCATTCACAAAATAGATAGTGTCACTATAGCTTGAGATCATGCATCATGACTTCCTACTTAAGGTCATCATTATTATATTACTTCTCCTGATATTGAAATTTATGAGAGCCATAGACCATCACTTATTTCCCATGTATCAAGACACAACCCATGACTATACATGAGGATACATATTTAAGATAATTTATCAATTCTAGATTATAATGAATAATAATTGTAATTGAAGTAAATATCATATTTTTTTATTAAATGGTCTTTTACAATTTTCAATCTGTTCAAATTAGACACCCTTGTGGGTCCAAATTTTTATCGATGATGAAATGTTTGAGAATTCATAAATTAAATGTCTATTATAGACCACAAAACCTAAGAGGCATTAGATATCAAACAATTTATTTATTTTTACCATGAAAAAACTACATCTATCTTCTCAGGATCAACTTCTATACCCATATTAGATATTAAATTCCCTAGAAACATCACTTCTCATGTCCAACACTCACATTATATAACATACCATATAGATGATGTTATTTAATGATTCTATTTATGATATCCATATGATCCTTGTGTTCATCCCCTAGTTTGTATTATACAAAAAATTAATACATAAAGTTAACTATGAATTATTCCAAATACTGATGAAAATTTCAGTTCATCATGGACATAAAAATTAAATGAGAATTAGTAATAATGAATAGAATAATAATGAAATAAAAATTCCCATAATGATTTATAAACACTATAATAGGCATATATTATTTATAGAATCTCAAATGATGGTATGATAACCATATGTAAATCTTATACATCCAATAATATCCTTCAATTTGTTCAAATAGATTACTAATCCTAGGAAAATGATATTTGATGTTAACATTGACTTGATTAATCTTTAGATAATAAACACAAAAATGAAGTATTTGGACTTAAATATTTTTAAATAGATCTAGATATGCCAATGGTGACATACAGGGATAAATAAATCCCTTACCCAAAATATCATGATGCTAAATATTACCCCCCTTAACATTGTGAATGTCATATGATGATATCGTATAGAAATGAGTCGCATCCTAGGGAGTGGGTCAATAAAAAACATGAACTATTTATTGGGTATTAACACACACAAAAATCCTTAAGAAAGGCATATTTTTATTCACTCACCACTTTAGGTATTGGTATTATCAAATGATTTTGAATAGTTTCAAGGATCATCTCCAAAAGCTGGAATGATATCACCCCAACATGAGAAAAATAGGCCCCTCTCTCCCTGATCTAGGGTAAAATTAACCCTAGAATACATGGGGGGTTCTATTAAAAAAGGAAACTAAACTCAACTATTATATGAGTTGATCTAGGTCTTAAAAATAATCATTTAATACATGATAATAATAAGGTTAAATATATTAATATAAAGAACTAATAAGTCTCACCTGAATTTTGTAATGACCCAGACCCCAGTTTCCTAGAGCATACACCTTAGATTAATATATTGTTTTCTTTAAAAGGATGTTTCAACCAAATGAAGAAAATAGTTTGGTAGTCTTGGAAAACAGGACACAAACATAATATTTACATTACAACTTGAATGAAAAAATGACACCTCAACTCTATTTGAAACACCCATAAACTCTTAGATTATTCCTACATGTCATTCATAATAAAATTCATCGTCACATCCTATAAAAAATATAACATAAGAATGGAGGGATCTCATATGCTCACTAAGGGTATGTGATACAGTGGATGATATTATAATCAGAAATTTATGTCATGGGAAATAACAAAAGACATAAGAATTTAAAAATAAACATGAGTATAATATGTAAGGAATGAAATATGATTAAATAAAGTCATATACATGGTAAAACGATAATGAAACATAACCATGGATATTATAATAATAGAATAACAGCATGGATTATCAATTAATTTGATCATAAAGTGGTAATTCATAATTTCATACATCTGAAACATATTTTCATGGCCATAGCCAAGATATCTGAAAAATAGGGGTAAGGCCTCAATCAAAACATAATTGTATTTTGTCTCATAAGACATACTGATGCATAAAGGGGATATTGAGGACCCCAAACATCAGTTAATAAGTCCAATTATTTCTTCATATGTATATGGATATCATAAAAAACATATAAATATGACACGAAAAAAAAATTTCTAAATATGTAAACATAATCACTAACCATTCTGAGTAGTATGGTTAATGGTATCAAGATAGCCCATCCACAATCAAACTAATCATAAACCTTTTAATAATATATACTGAATGAATAACATAAGAGATAAAACTCAATAAAAAATGAAATTCATCATAGGTGTTGAAATATATGAAAATAATCTAATAAAATCATTGAGGAATTGTTGAGAGAAATACCCTTTTTACTTTTAAGAGAATATTTCTTTTAGAAAAATAATTTATATTCGTCATTTTTTTTGCATGAATCGAGAAGTGAAAAAAAAATACTTTTTAATTAAAATGTCTTTTATTTTAGATAAATAATGTATTCTTAAAATATATTATGGATGGTACTTGAAAATGGGTAAGAAATCAGGACGTTCGCTTTAATCAGGCTTGTGTATCGGGAAGAAATGAAAAGGGAACCATATAAAATACTTATTATCCCTTCATAGAATGATGAAATGATAAGGATATATGATTTTGGAACATATATATATATATATATAATTTATAATAATTAAATAAAATAATGAATAATTACATTGGTGTATAGAGAAATAAAGTATAACCCGGATGAAAATGGAGGTTCCGGAAGAAAACCTTTACCTTATATCCGAATGAGTTCTGCACTTGAGCATAACAGCCTGTATAAAATCATTAAATCCATTAATTAATTAATTTATAAAATTTTATACAATTATTTTATTAATTAATGTTTTATTATGTTTATTTATGTCCTTTTTGATAATTTATACTATTTAATTTCATCGTTCAGGATCATTCGTTTTCTTGGTTTTCATCATCGATTCACTTGTTTATAAGTAAAAGTGTTCAGATAATTTGTATATAATTCTATAAAATTGGATTTAAATGTTATTAATTATAATATATAAGTTTAAATGGTTATATAAATCATTTATTTATATGTTATGGGGATGAATCAATATATAATATATTTAGCGATAATCGCTTAGATTATTACAGTGGTATTTCGATCACCACGAACTAGTTTTTCCGTATGAATTATTATTATGTATATATAATAGTTATATAACCATAAATAATTTATTATAAATATATTATAGTCTGGATTAACTATAAAAATTTTATCATTACCATCCTTGATTTAGAAATTGAAGAATGAAATTTTGTTGTCCACGAAGGTTGTAAATCGGCACCTCCCGGACGATGATTTCAATTTTAAATTAAAAGAGAGAGAGAGAGTAAGGATATTGATGATGGTTATTACATTAACATGATAAAATTACTATGTATAAATGATACTGGATTTATCATTCTCATTTGGACGGAGGAGGTGGGGAGAGAATTATAAAAGAATTATCTTGATAAGAAAATACAAGGAAGAGGAAGATGATATTACCTCTTGAATACTCCTCCTTGAGAATATCATTTAGGGGATTGATTTTGGTATTTTTATTATACCAAAAACATATGGATTTAGGGGAGTATATTAGGAATATTATTGGGAAGAAATTTTACAACTATAAAATCATGGATGGTGTGAGGAGAAGAGGGGGTGAGGGGAGGTTTTTAAAGTGGAGGAGAGTGGTAATTTCTCATTTTTTTATTATTTTGCTGAAGACAAGTAACAATATTTATTAATATTATTTAATATAGTAATAAGTTCATGTGAGTTATAAAAAAGGGTTTTTAAATCATCCATGACCTAATAAATAGTTTATTTAGTTTATAATGTATTTATACTACAAATTATCATATTTTATTATTCACTAAAAATTCATGTATATCAAAAAATCCAAAAAAAATCACTATAACAATTTTTTGACATTTATAATCAAAAAATAAACTCAATTTTATGAAAATAATTTTCTAAATATGAGAAATTTAATTTTTATTTAAAATCATTATTTACACAAAAAATGAAATTTTTATTATTAAAACTGATTTTATAACTCCCTAGAAAATTAACAATGGACTTATTAGATTAGCATAAAATCAAAGGAAAATATAATATTAATTTATGAATACATTTTATCAAAATTTATTTTATTTCAAATCTATTTATTAAATATAAAATTGTAATTAAATATTTATTACTCACAAAAATACCAATACTAAATTATTAAATTTTAAAATACTCACTTACTTATAATATGATATAATTATATCATACATTGATTAATAAGGTGTATAAATTTTATTTATACTCTCATGGATAAAGTTACTGTTCATTTAATTTATTTACTATCTATAATGATCATATTTTCATAAGGGTATATTATTATTCCAAATGGTCATATTACTGTTAACAAAAAAATTAAGTTGATCCTAGGAGAATATAAATATCTTACCGATCAAAATGATGTATGTTAGTTTTTCTATTTTCAAAACACAAAACTAGAAAAATTTTGTTTAATGGCTAGGTTATAACTATGTTGTTTAAATAACTACAATAATAATGTGTTGTCTCACAGAGACATACTATTGTGTGCATTACATTCTATATTAAATTTATTTTTAATTACCTGGGTTGTTGAATTATCCCCTCATTAAAAAAATTCCATCCTCAAAATTACCACAATGTTACCTCATAAAACTATTTGGGTAGATCTTCATCATAAGTTCCTCAAGCTCCCACGTTGCCTCTTCAATTTTATGATTTTTCAAAAGTACCTTTACCAACTGAGTCATTTGATTCCTCAACATATTTTAATTTGTGTCTAGAATCTAGATTGGTTCTTCACAGTAATATAATTCAAGTTCCAATTTTATTCCTTCAGAAGTGAGGACATGAATTGGGTTTGGCATGTACTTTATTAATAATGAGATGTGGAACACATTCTGTACCTTAGAAAGGCTAGGAAGCATTTTCAAACAATAATTCACATCTCCAATTCTCTCCAATACTTAAAAAGGACCAATGTATATGTGGATCACTTTCCATTTCATTCTAAATCATATAATATCCCTCTATTGAGATACCTTCATGAAAATGAGATCTCCCACTTGAAATTCCAAATCATTCCTTCAATTATCAGCATAGATCTTTTACCTACTTTGATATGCTTTGATACGAGTTTGTATATTCTTTACATTCAATATTGTTTCCTTTACAAGATCTATGCCCACAAGATTAATTTCACCAACTTATTACCAACATGTTGTTGTATAACATCTCATTCCACACAATGATTCATATGGTTCCATTTGAATACTTTAAGGGAAACTATTATTGTAGAAAACTATACGAAAGGCAAATACAGATCCCACATACCTTGAAAGTTGAGGGATAATGATATGAACATGTCTTCTAATGTTTGAATGGCCATTTAAGACTCCCTATTAGTTTGAGGGTGATAAGATGTACTCAAATGAAGAACAATATCCAAAGATTTCAGATGACTTTTCCATAATTTTTATGTAAATTTTGGATCATAATTTGAACCAATTGAGAGAGGTTCTCAATGATGTCTTAAAAAAACATTAATATAGTGTAATGTAATGATCTCTAGTGGAAAATACTCCCTTATAGAAAGTAAATGTGCGGATTTTGTATGTCTATCACCCATATTGCATCATTATTTCTTGGAGTTTTAGGAAATTAAGTGAAAAAATCCATAGTAAAATCATCCCATTTCCATGTAGGAATAGGCAGGGGCTACATGAAACCTTTAGGATGTTTTCTTTTAGCCTACACCTATTGACAGACTAAACATTCCTGATACATGACTAATAATTTCCTGCTTCATATTAACCCACCGAAAATGTTCCATTAAATCTCAACACATCATAGTGCTACTAGGGTGTATTAATACGTTTGAGATATGGAAATTATCCAATAACCCCCATTTTATCTCTTGTATAGAGGGTAAACATATACTCCTCCCAAATTTCATAATTCTATCCTCTTACACAAATTATTCCAGCTTCCCATCATTCACAACACTAATTTTCTTTTGATGATTTTCATTATCAAACTGATAAATTTTAATAATTTACATTAAATATGGTTTAGAAACCATTTGAAAATCCAGTGATGCTTCACCCTATGGGATAATTAGCATATCAACATTTACTAGATCCATGTACATAGGATCCCATTCAATCCTCATTTTTTTAAAACTCCAAGATCCTTCCTGCTCAATGCATCTTCTACATTATTTTCCTTCCCTGGGTGGTAGTGTATAGAACAATAATTATCCTTGATTATCTCAATCCATAACCTTTTCCTCATGTTGATTTCTTTATATCGTATGATATATTTCAAGATCTTGTAATCAATATATATCTCACATCTTTCATAATAAATATAATGTTTTCACATCATCAGAGAAAATATTACAACTGTTAAATCAAGATCATGAGTTTGATATTTTTTCATTAATTTTTAGCTTCCTTGATACAAAGGGAATAACTCTATCATTCTGCATAATTAAACAACAAAGTCCTTTGTTTGATGCATCACTAAAAATAAAAAATCCCCAATTTCCCAATGGTAGAGTTAGAATCAGATAATTCACTAATCTCCTCTTCAATTCATCAAAATATTCTTCTCATTCTTTAGTCCACAATAACTTAACCCCTTCCTGAGTAATCATGGATAATGGGTTAGCTAATCGAGAGAATTTCTAAATGCAAAACTAATATTAATGTGCCAAACCAATAAAATATGTACCTCAGTTATGTTCATTGGCATAGGCCATTCCTACACGAACTTTGTATTCAAAGGATCAACTGAGATTCCATACTTTGAGACAATATGGCCAATTAAAAAAATTCATTGATGCCAAAATTCACATTTTCTTAAATTCCCATATAATTTATTTCTTTAATGAGTATTCATAACAATCCGCAAGTGATTATCATGTCACTCCATGATTTTTAAGTATACCATTAAATCATCATTAAATAACACAAAAAATCATCAATATATTTCTTGAAAAATATATTCATTAGATCCACGAAAATAGAGGGTTCTTTAGTCAGTACAACAGGCATTACTGTGAAATCATAGTGCCCATACCTGGTTCAAAATGTTGTTTTTGTAATTTCTTCCTTTCTCACATGTAACTGATGATTTTGAGATAAAATTTTAATTTTCAAAAAATATTGGGCTCCATGAATTTGATCAAATAAAGCATCCATGAATGGAAGAGGATATATATTCTTTATTGTAATAAAATTTATTTATATATTGTTAATTCACAACCACATAGATCCATCTTTCTTATTGAAAAAGGGAAAATAGTATCCCCATAGAAAAACACTCGAGAGAATAAATAATTTATCACTCAATTACTCTAATTGTTTCCTCAGTTCTACTAATTCAGCTGTGTCCATTCTATAAGGAGTCTTTGATATAGGCATTTCACTAGGAATTAGATCAATAGAAAAATCAATTTCAGGCTCTGGAGGTTGTCTAGGTAAATCCTATGGAAATAAATAAATGTATTCTTTCACAATAGGCACATCCTCAATTTGAATATTTCATTCCTCACCCATAGATATTGCATTCCCTTCCACCCTTAGAATTAAATTCAGTAGAGCTACTGGGGTGGATCTAGATAAGAATCGGAGGGTGATGTTTCTACTATAAAGATATGGTATTCTACCCCACTTTCACAAATCATAATTCCCTTTTTCATATAATATATCTTCACATCATATTTTGAAATGCAATCCATACTGAGGATTATGTGAAATGAAACCATAGGTATGATGTTAAAATAAAAATATGAATCTCATTTATATACCGTAATGGGAACTTCCTGACACATCTTTGTTGTAATGATACTTACCTTAGGTATTTAGAGTAACAACTCCCTTGTTAAGGAGAACTATACAAATATAATTTTCAATGCAAACTGAGAAGATATTAAGGAATGAAATGATCTGGAATCAAATAAGGATTTAGCTAAATTTGGGGAGAATATTAATGAACTTGCAACCACATAATTAGGAACTTAAACCTATTCTATTGTGATAGTATAAGCTTGGCCTTTCTCATTTTCCTTAGTTGGGGAATGCTTCTTTGGAACTTGGGAAAATAATTTGCATAATGTACCATCTATTTGAAATTGTAGCATTGAAAATTGGTAGATTCTTTCTTTCCCATGAAATCATAGGTTGTGTGGCCTTTTCCTCTATACATGTAAAAAACACCTTTTCCTTTTAACCAAGCTCTAATGTGTTTCCTTCCAAAGCTATCACATGTTGGAAAACTCCCTTTTTTATTCTTACCTTTATATATTCTTCCCTCCACCACCCTCTTCTTATCTTTCTTTCATTTAAAGTCATAATACATAGATAATTATTTCTCTATATTGATTTCACATGTGACTGTATCTTTATATGATGAGAAATTTTGGGAAACTAGTACACTTCATAGGAATGGTTTTAAACCATAATAAAATCAATAAATATTTCTTCTTAGATTACATATGTATTCTACGACATGCCTTGATATTACTGAAAAATTGTAATCATACTTTGCAACATTCTCATCCTCCTTCTACCTCAGATTTATGAATTTCCTTTCTATATCAACTCATTGTTCATGAGGGAAATATTTTTCGTGGAAAAATTCATTTAAATATTTCCATTACATATATTTAATCTCTTCCTCCTCCTTACTGTTTTGAATCATTGACCACCATTGATCAATATATCCTGATAGATGATAATATACCATGAAATCCTTATCCATTTTGTTACTTCCCAAAGAAATAAATGTCTTTTCTAAGGAAGTTATCCAATGATCAACTATATATGAGCATGTATTCCCATTAAATGATGGAGGCTGGTATCGCATAAAGTGTTCTAACATTTCTCCTACACATTGTGGATCAAGATTCTCTATACATGTATTGTTCTTTTTCATAACATGAGTAAGTTGTCCTAGTATAGTTATACATTGATCAACACTAGTCGCAGCTCCAGAACTAACATCATCATCTTGCATAGGAGGGAAATACCTATATAGGATACACACGTTCATGAAGTTTCCATTCCAACCACTATGATACATTTCTAAGTAATGAAACAGACTAAATTAGATTATGAATTGTGATTTATAATATAGAATAAGAAAAAAACTTAACATAAATTGAAATTTTGTGCATGTCTAATATCAAAATCATAGGTCTGGTTTTTTGGGGACTTATTTACATTTAAATCATTAACAATGGTTTGTAATGAAAATTAGAATTATCCTAAGAATATCCCCAGGGTGTGTCAAAACATGTGTATTGTAAGGCTCTTTGTTGTGTATTGGGTAATCCTGAGTCAAGCACGGAACACTTTATTTGATTTGTTACTACTAGGTACATATCTTCCAGAACCATGTCCAACATGTATTATCAAGACGTGGATTTATTTTCTAGAAATATCCACATAATATATACCTTACAAAAATTCTATGATTTTCTTGTATTCTTATCCTCAATGTGAATCTTAGGGTTATGTTCACTAATCTATGTTCTATAAATATAGTTTTCAAGATTTCTACTAAACTGCCTCTAATACCAATAATAAGGACCCTGAACCTAGTTTCCTTGAGTTGGTGCCTTATATTAATACGTTGGTATGTTTACAAGGATGTTCTATCCTGATAAACAGAATAAATTAGTAGTTTTTTAAAACAAGATACAAACTTAATATATACATTACAACTTGAAAGAAAAAACAACATTACTACTCCATTGGAAACACCGATAAACTCTATGATTATTCCTACAAGTCATTCATAATAATATTCATCTTCGCATACTATAAAAAATAAAACAAAAGAAAGGGGTGAGCTCATATTCTCAATAAGGGTATATAATATAATGTATGTTATCATTAATAGAAACAATAGGAATTTTGAATAACTAAAAACACATGCCTTTAAAAATAAACGTGGGGATAATATGACAAGAATAAAAGTTGATTACATAAATACATATAAATGATCATAAGAGAATGAAACTTAACCATTGATTTTATAATAATATAATAATCACATGTTTTATCAACTACTATTATCATAATGAGGTAATGCATAATTTTGGTCATCTGAAACACATTGTCAAGGACTCGGCCAAGCTGCCTGAAAATACAAGGGTACGACCTCGACCAAAACCCACTTTTGTTTTGTCTCATGAGACCTATTGATACATCGAGTAGCTATAGAAGGCCCCACCCATAACTTACTAATTAAAATTTATTCCTCATGTTAATGGGTATTACATAAACAATATATACACATATGAAATGTAAATAACTTTTCCAAATTTGTAATCATAATCACTAACCATTATGAGTATTATAGTGAAGGGTATCAAGATAGCACATTCAATGTCAAACTAATCATAAATAATTTAATAAAATATGATGTATTAAAAACATAAGAGATAATAATAAATAAATAATAAAATTAAACAGATGTGTTCAAATAGAAGAAAATACTCTAATAAAATCATTGTGGAATTCTTGAGAGAAATGCATTTTTTTCTTTTCAATGAAGAGTTTTATTTTGGAAAAATAATTTTAATTTGTCATGATTTTTTGTATAAAACAAAAACTGAAAAATATAGTTTTTCATGGAAATGGTATTTATTTTATAAAAATAATGGAGTCTAAAAAAATTATGGATGGTACTTGAAAATGGGTAAGAAATTGAGGTGTTCCCTTAAATCGGGTCTAGGTATCTGGAAGAAATGAGAAAGGAACCTTATAAAACAATTATTCTACAATAAAAGAATGATGAAATGATATGGATATATGATTTTAGAACATTTATAAAATGTAAAATAATTATATAAAATAATTAATAATTTAATTTTTGTATAGAGAAATAAAGTATAACCCGAATAAAAATGACGGTTCAGGAAGAAAACCCTTCCCTTATATCCAAATGAATTTTGAACATAACCTTAAAATCATGGATAATAAAATTAAATAAACCAATTAAATAATTAATAACATTTTATATATTTTTTTAATTTATTATATTGCTATTATGTTAATTTATGGACTTTTTGATAAGTTATAGAGTTTAATTTCATCGTTCGAGAGCATTCTTTTTCATGGTTTTCAGGATCGATTAACCTGTTTAAATGTAATGGAGTTGATGAAAAATGGGTAAAATTAAATATAATTGGAATTACATATTATTAATGAGAATACAAAAGAGTAAATATATATATATATATATATAATATGGTTATATGGTATGAAGATGAATCATTAGATAATACATTTTGTGATAATCGTTTAGATTATTAAGACGATATTTCGATCCCCACAAACTAGTTTTGTCATATGAATTAGTATTATGTATATATAATAGTTCCATAATATAAAATAGTTTATAATAAATATATTATAGTCTGTTTTAGCAAAAAAAATGGTATCATTACAATAATTTAAGTAGAAATTGAAGACTGAAAGTTTGTCACCCACATAGGATGTAAATCAGCACCTCCCAAACATTGATATATTTTTTAAAATAAAAGAGAGTGTAAGGTGATTGATGATGGTTATTACATTAAAATTATATAATTATAGTATATAAAATATACAGGGGTTTTCATGCTCATATGGAAAGAGGATTAGAGGATAGAATAATAAATGAAAGAACATGAAAAGAAAATAAAAGGAAAAGGAAGAGGATTTTACCTCTTGAAAACTCCTCCTTGAGAATCTTCTTAAGGGGATTTATTTTGGTTTTTTAATGAGACCAAGAGATTATGGATGTGGGGAAGGATATTTAGTATAGGATTGGGTATAAATTTTACATGTCTCAAATCATGGAATGTGTGAGGAGAAGAGGGGGTGAGGGGTTGTTGTTATAGTGGAGGAGAGGGGTAATTTCTCCTTATTTTAATCATTATTTTATTATTTTACCCAAGAAAAGTAATAATATTGATTATTGTGAATACATAAAATAATAATTTCATGTTATTTAGAAACAAGGGTGATTAAATCACCCATGACATAATAAATATAATATTTCGCTTATAATGTATTTATACCGTAAATTACCATATTTTACTATTCACAAAAAATTTACGTATTTTAGAAAAATCCCAAAAATTTACCATTACTATTTAATGAAATTTAGAATTCAAAAATTAAATCCATTATATTAAAATAATTTTCTATATTTGATAAATTTTAAATTTTATTTAAAATCATCATTTACTGAAAAAAAAATTCGGTTTTTTAAGTTAAATGTGATCTTATAACACCCTAAAAAAATTTAAAAAAGTCTTATTTTGTTATCCTAAAATAATAAGACAATAAAATATTTATTTACGAATAAATATTAAGAAAACTAATATTTTTAAATAAATTTTTTAATTAAAAAATTGTAATTAAATATTTATTACTCATAAAAATACCAACACTTAATTATTAATTTTAAAAATATTCACTTACTTGTACTATGATATAATTATATCATACATTCATTTATAAGTTTCATAAATTTTATTTATTCTCTCTTGGGTAATGTTACTATTCATTTAGCTGATTTAATTTTCATAAGTGTCATATTACTATTCATAAGGGTACATTACTATTCCAAAGGGTCAATTTACTATTCACCAAAAAATTGAGTTGATACAAAAAGACTCAAAATATCTTACTTATTACAACCGTGTATGTCGGTTTTTTGAAATTCAAAACAACGATGAAGCAAAATTATATTTAATGGCTAGGTTATAACTATCTTGTTTAAATAACTATACTAACAAAGTGTCTTTCCATAAATAATTAGTGTTGTGTGAATTAAATTATATATTAATATTTTTTTAAATCCTTGGGGTGTTACAACTTTGAGGTTGGAAATATTCACTCAACACTGGAGTCATCTAAAACCATGATTCTTCCAATTTCCCAAGGGAGTGGAATGATCCATCATGAATAACATAAGATCAAAACACAAGACAAACATATTAATCAACTTAGTTGATATTAAGGAATGAGATACACCAATATTAAATAATTTTAGAATAATAAATGATGAAATAAATCCCATACCTCCACTAGTAGAAAACCCTAATTTAGATTACTTGGGTGTATACTCGATTGTGTAATCAAAATCGACCGTCACTCCTTGCACTTTCTCCACTATTTAAGTATCTTTTTTAGAATAAGAGTGATATGAAAATCCATTCACTTTATAAAAATAGAACATAGAGCCTTTAATAAAAATGAATCTTTCTTTACTTACATGAGGTATATTTCTATAAAACTGTTAGATATAGCCTCTTAGTCCACTTATATGGCATGCTCTGGGTGATGTCTTATTGACAATATTTGTATAGATATATCTACCACACTGAATGGAGGATGTACGAATCTGTCATAATTTATATTTTTAACCACCCCCACTAACATGGAGTTTCTCATCTAACTTACACTTTTGACTAGAAGACACTTCCAGGATTCCCATCATGCTTATTGATAATCCACTGTGACCAGTGTTTTTAGATATATCTACTAATTCCATAGATACTTTATTAACCACCTTACTAAATGTTAGTAATCATAAAATAATTATCATTGAAGGAATATTGAACCCCGAATGCATATTAAACCTTTGTTCTATATGGTCGTAATTAGAAATAATATTTGGTATTATGTTCACTAACATGGTGAAATAAGTATCATAATCTATAACCAAATTTCCCCCATTATCCAAGGTAAAACATTCATGAGTCTCTTCTACTCACCCCAATTCATAATAAATCTATGAATTAAATTCATTCTTGAATGTGGTTCAAGTAATATACTCATGCAACGTATCTTTCATGATGGATTCTGAACATTCACTTCCTATTGAATTAAGCATATAAATGGATAAACCCACCATTAATACCTCTAGGGTCTTCATGAAGTGGAAAATTATTTCAATCCATTAAATACACTTCTCATGTTATTTGTTCCTTAATCATCATTAATGATAGGTGGATTATGTATGGTAAAATCTAAAGCATAGTCCACTATCCATTCCTGGTTTCCAACACACACTTAACCAATAGTATGGATTTTTTGGATAACTTCTTCCACTAAGGAAGGGTGTTCGTGAGGATTAATTTGTGGAACATGTATCATAGATTTCTCTAATATATTTTAAAGATAACTTATAATAATAATTATCAATTAAGTATAAAACATAATACATGATTATGATAGAAAGTTACCCCTAAATCACAACTAAAGCTTAATGAACCTGAATTAATGTTCACGAAGAACAAGGATTGAGGGAAATAAAATAAACCAACAGAGAAACATTAATGTGTTCTTCAAAATAATCCAAAAATCAATCTCATTAACTTGATATTCATTTTCAACAACCCATTAATTATTTGAGTAAAATATAAAAGTGAGATATGTAGAAACTCTTTTGTACTTACTACACAAATTCAAATAGTCGTACCCTAGTCTATAAACCAATAAGAAATTATCTGACATCCTATGATACCATTTTGTAATGAACCAACTCAAGTTAACCGACATATATTCTGATATGGTCCCCACAAGGCTTGAAACATGTACCAGATTTCCATAGGCTTATGACAAGCACCTAGGTATCAATATATTATATAATGAGAATGATTTAACACAAAATATCACCAAGATAATTATATAGTAAAAAATACATATGTGAGTATTAATACAAAACACAGTATAAGAAGAAGTCTAAAACATATGTGAAACATAACCTGAAAAAATAAAAATGGTCTAGAACACATTATTAACTGTGATCCCAGTGCTTATCATCATGTGACTATCGATCACCACCATATAAAACCACACTAAGATGACGTAGACCAAGAGGAGCTAGTAATCCATATGTTTCTCGTCCCTTGAATTAAGTCTTGGAAGACACATTATACATGTGCCCAATGGAATATTTAGGACATGAGGAAATACGAAATAATATTCCACTAGGAAAATTTATTAAATATTATACCATGAAACCATTGGTTCTAATTTGAAAACAAAACCATTTTCATAAAGTAGTTCACATAAAAACACAATTTCATAAAACATTCATTTGATTTTATTTTTTTAAGAAAAACTCACATCCCTATCCGTATTAACATGGAAATAAAACATGTTTTATTAAATAAATTCTAATAACCAAGAAATAAATACATAATAATAGAAGTGGGTAGCTAAGGAACAAGAATCCATGTAATATCTACTCATAATTTTCAAATGGGACACAAGAAGGGGTGTAGTAAACTAGGACATACAAGGAATTAAATTAAGAAGAGTGAATCTTAGATCCCTACCAAAACATGTATACTAATTTCTTACCAAGGAACCAATGTTTACCATTATGTGTAAGAGAATCCAATTCCAATATTTTCAAAGTATCTTTGTATAATTACATTGAAAACATAATGTTCATAATTTTATTAAATAGAGACCCATTTTAAACATTTCTCATTTCCATTAATAATAAAGTAAGAATATTGGATTTCAATTTATCCCCTAAAAATATCAAACCAATCATTTTTTATAAGAACATTTATTTTTTCCATGGGAAATAATCCATAAGATAGAGACTCTTACCTCAACAGAGTAGACATTAGTGCCTTTATATTATATTATATAAGACAAGGAGATACAGTCCTCGTGAACCTATATATACAAAGATAAATCCCTAGAAGAAAAGAGTAACAGTAAGTCACTACTCAATGAAAAATAAAACCCACATTCCCCATCATGAAATCATCTAGATTAGAACACTAACATGAGATAGAGGATGAACAATTAAATAAATGGAAAATTGAGTTTAAGACACATTAAAAATCTCCTATTAATGTGAATTCACGCTTACGTTAAGATGTGAAGCTCCCATTTAAATATGAACAACCAAATCATCCATTTAAAATTATAAAACAACCACTACAATTTCCTGGTGCTACCTATCTAAGTATGGAGGCCTCAACCTTACTAATCTTAGTCGTCCTAACAAAGAGAACCCTACAGTACTGTCTAATAACCCTATCCATTTTGAACATTGCATGACTTATAATATTAAATGGTGGTGACATATCTTTCAATGTTCTATAAGAAGATCTCTGGCATCTCACATCTAATACAATTCCCCACCATAGGTATTTTGGCACATTATTTTCTCACAGGTGGTTCCCAAGAATCAAAAGAACATAAAAAATGGCATGGTATAGCATGTGTTTCTCAGATAAAGGAAAAAAAAAATTTAATCCATTATTCTCCTCCAACACATTGGAAAATTATTTTAACAAACTTAAGACTAAACATAACATACCTATGACTAAAAGGGTTTCACATACCATATAATAGAATCACCTAAATTTCTTCTACAATATATTAAGATTGTAAGCTTAATATATGGATTATATACATTCCATTGTTTATGATATGAATTAATCATATAGTATTATTCATCCCTTTTAGTTCAAATCAATTAGTTCCAGCTTACATGGGCCGAATGAATCCCCAGAGAAAGTTTTCATACAAATTTAGAGAATATAATAATGAGTTGTATAGATGGTAACCTATATAAGGATGATAAAATAATATTAATTTGTTAATTTTAGTGGATCTTAATAAAAGATAATAAATGATTACATTCTACATGGAATGTTATCAACATCAATTTTACATGTGTAATGATCATAAAAAGTTAGAGTAAGTACATATGTAAATATCCCATGCATGAGGGGGGAGGTGGGTGTGGGGGGGGAGTTTAGATGGTTCATAATTTAGGTGAAGGAGAGGATATTTCAAGCATGGTTATGATCCTATTGGAGTATAATACCTCATGATAACTATTATATAAGGCTATACTCACATATTCTGTTTAGATTTTATATCATTAAAATGGAGGGGAAAACATCTATTGGGGTTAGGGAGAGGTCTTATTATGGTTTGTTTCTAAAATATTGAATGAATAAGATTCTTTATATCTTATTCTTATGTATATAATTATTATAAACACGATCTAGTACTATATAACCTTACATATTTAGTGAAGAAACAATATATTAGATATATTAATATTCAATTAATGTAGTTAATTAGTAATTTAAAGAATGTGGGTATTATAAGAGGATATGATACACTTTAATCACAAAACACAATGATCATAATTATATGGACCTGACATTAAACCTAACATATTCTAGAGAATTTTGACTTGAATTTAATTTCATTAATTCCAAAAGATCTTTTCGGTCTATAGTTTTAGAGAATTATGACAAAATATTACATAAACATTCAATATTACAAAGTAGATAAGTCTACACACCATCTATTCTTTTTTTTCATAAAACAAAAACTATTAAAATTAAACATGGTTTCCTTTCAAGAAGAATATTTAAATACTATCATCATATCATCATCTTTTTCATTACCAATCTTAATACCTATAAAAACATTTAAAAACATGTGATTAACACTAAAATCTCAGTAAAGGAAAATAAGGGAAAACATTTTACATGTGATATTGAGAGATAGAAATAAGAACATGAGGACTTTCATAAAGGTATGAGAAAGAGGAATATCATAACCATATGAACATGGATCATAACATGAAAATGTGGCTATAAAAATTAATTTAAACATTCATATTCATATCACCAAGTTCCATCCCCAGTGTTTCATTTCACCATGGTCCATCCCCAAGGTATCATAAAAAATACCAAGGTTATTCACCAAGGTATAGTAAAAACTAATAGGGTTATTCACCAAGGTATCATAAAAATTACATTGGTTATTCACAATGGTATTGTAAAAATAAATAAGGTTATTCACCAAGGTATAATAAAAACTACCAAAGTTATTCTCCGTGGTATCATAAAAATTACCATGGTTATTCACCAAGGTATTGTAAAAACTACCAATGTTATTCACTAAGGCATCGTAAAATTTCTCATCTCTAGGGATTAATTTCTTTACCTAATGTATTAGAGCACTATTAGGGAACACCCTGAATATGTATTTATTTATATGTGATATAAATTGATAATAATGAAATATTTCATAAATAACCAAAAGAGAATAAAATAAATGGGTTTCATATCAAAATTGTGATTTTTTAAAAAGTGCATAAAATATGATCATTATGTCATTTATAACCAAGAAAATTGGAAAACTGGGTTTTATGTATTATTATTAGAGAATAAAATAAATCATATTTATGTATTTGTGAATACCCCTATAAATTAAATATTTTTGGGTGATAACATAAACTAAATAAAATAAGTTCTTAAGAAAAAGAGAGATATTTTGAGATGAAAATTCTACAGCATAACAACTATGAAACATGGTTGTAGAAAACATTAAAAATAGAGGGTACAGGGGTCACAATTTTGTAAAATCATCACAATATAGTATAAGTTAATAATAAAATTTAAATAAAAACTTATTATGGAAACATAAAATACACACCACATACAATAGAACATGAAAGGAAAAGGGAAGTAGAGAATTCCCTTATGAAAATTCGGCAGTCTAAAGGCATCACTTAAAAATTCAGAAATTGAGTCGAAGAGAGAGAAAAGGGTATATAATCATTCTCGAAATAAAATGGATATAAATAAAAATATAGAAGAATATACACTAACATAATAAATTGGAAATTAAATGAAATAACATAAAAGGAGTCTTTGACTAATAGAAGATGATTAATGGTTCCCTTACCTTGAAATGTAACTTCTAAAACTCATAGATCGAGACCTTGGGGACTTGAGGAAACCCTGGGAGGAAACATTGGTTGATATAAATAGCGTAAATTCATTGAGGATTATTTTGGAATGTAAAATAAATGATGTAATGGGTGGATATTTGTAGAAAAAATGTGGGAATATTTTATTAATTTCAAAGGACATCTAATTAGTGGTGTTTTAAAAACCTGGGATTTCTCATGATATTTTCCCATGGTATTGGACACTTGGGACATCTCATATCATATTTTAATCCATAAGATTCATCCATCATCTCATCTTAATCATTACATCATTATGACATAGTTACGATGTCATTAAACATACCAAAACCCCCAAACTATATTGTTACTATTCATTGAAACATCAACTGTTTCAGAAAAGTCCCAAATATTCACCCTAACCATTTCATGAAATATATAATTCAAAATTGAACTGTATTTTATAAAAATTAATTTCATTTTCAATTAAATTAAATTAATAATATACTAATATTTAACCTATAATTTTTAAAACATTTATTTACTTATACTATGATATAAGTATATCACATTACCACTTTGGATGACTAAAAAATATTTATATATCCATTGGTGAGGTTACTATTCCATTAAAAAAATTAACATTTATAAGGGTAAAATTACTACTCAAAGGATAAAGATACTATTCGCAAAAAATTATTTGGATGTTATTGAATCACATTTTTCACCCTAATTAAAACCATGTATGTCTGATTTTGAAAATCATTTCACAGAAAAATTTATTTTATAATAATATTATTTTACAATTCATAAAACACTATTCAAAAAATTCTATTCATAAAAAACACTATTCATCAAATACTATTCATAAAATACTAAAAAAATTATATTCGTAGAAAAATTTTAAAATTTCAGCCTAGAATAATTTTTGACATTATTCATAACAAGATTTTTTTTCAAAATATTCTAACAACTTAATCCTTCGATCCATATTATTTAAGTAAAAAATAAAATGTCATAATCAACCAAAAAATTCATGGATAACATAAAAACCTTCATATTATATTTATTTTAATATTTATAATATCATTTATTTGATTCTTTCATTAATAAGGTAAGCACATCATCATCATTGTGTCCTAAATATGTACATTTATTTAATGTCTATAAATTATAAATAAAATAACATGATGTATGAAATATTTTTATATTTCAAATGAATATTTATAGTCGAAGAGATCACTTATATAAGCAAATATTAAAAAAATGATATACTTATTAAAAAACTGAGTGTAAGAGATGATTTAAAGTAGCTTCCTTGGGAACATATGTCATTTTAATTAAAGAAGCTTCCTCGTGAATCAGTAATTTGGCTTTCATGGGTATATTTTTACATTTAATTAAAGAATATTCTATGATAATATTTAAAATGGATTTCATGGGAAGATTTTTTCTTTCAATTTAACAAGCTTCTGTGACAAGCTTTATAATAGCTAATATGGGAAGCTTTATAGTTTTAATTAAACAAGAATCTATATAAAGATTTATAGCTGCTTCCATTGGAATATTTATCAGTTTAATTAAACTAGATTCTATTAAAATATTTAAACAAGCTCATCCAATAAAATTCGTACATGTGTTAGGGTAATTTAATAATTTTCTTTTTACCATTAATTACTCGATTTACCCTTAACCGTGGTAATTAAAAATAATTATTAAAGCTAGTATTCATAATATCCAAAAATAAAAGATAACTATTTACAAAATTTGGACCTTTTGAATCCAAATACCTAACCATTTTCCTAAATTCAAAATATTGAATTGCAATAAAATTAATTTAAAATTATTTCCCATTGTCAAAACCAAAAAGCTGGTTTTTAAGAAATAAAAACATTCAAAATATTGACATGTGTTTATGTCCAATTTAAAAGTGAAATTACTTCCAATAAAAAAATTGGATTAAATGATAAAAACATAATCAAGTAACATGATAAAACCAATAAAAAGATAATCTAACTATATAAATAAATTAGTTTAAAAGGTATTTTTGACATAAATTATAGTATTTTTTAGTATTCATAAAAAATTGATCATTTTCTGAAAATTACCAAAAAATTAACCAAAGTAAATTTTTATGTCCTTTTTCTATTGAAGAATTTTATTTTTTAAAATAAAACATATAAAAGTTACAAAAACTAGATTTAAAAAGGGTTAGGCACTAAAAGGCTGTAAAATAGCCTTCTAAAAATATTAGAGTATTTTATGCTTAAAATTGGATTCATTATCATTTTAATCCAATAAAATTTATTGTATAAATGTTAAAACAATTAATTGACATGTGTAATCATATTCTAGTTAGTTCTGTTCAATCTTGTAAATACAACAACTGGGCGTTAACTACCATTTAAAATAATAATAATAATATTGTATTATTTTTCAGTATTACTCAATGTTGTGTGCAATGCATGATTTTGAGAAAACCCATTATTTCATGTCGATTACGTCTTAAGAAAATGCACCCCCTTTAATATAAAATGAATATATTGTGCATAAATATTACTAGATTTGAATATTTATTTTACTATAAAAACATGGGATGTTACAATAATTTCATAAATAACATTTGTACATGAAATATTTTAGGGACATAAAATTTCACTATGAAGCTAAAGGGTGACTTACATTGAACTTGGATATATAGAGTGAGAATGTTAGGGAAGAACTGAAGAGTTCATTCATATGAAATATGAAGTAACGAAACAAATCCAATCCTCCCCACTGATTTATTTTTTATTTTTCAATTGTATATTCATTTATATTATGCTAATTTTCTCTACATACTTTGATAATATTTTTATCTTATTTACATTGTTATATCATTAAACAAACACACACCACAACACTTCTCTCTCACATATCACATAAGTAGTCTTGATCTATGAATTTCACATACTTCTTCACTGGATATGACCTAGGGTAACACTTAACTTATGAGATATAAAACCTTGTTAGCTTATAGGGAGTCTATGTAGATATAACTACAAAGTTACAAATCTAATAATTAATATACATTATATACAAGTCTATTTTGTGGTTGTGTCATTCATGTAATATTAATTTTTGGATTTAATCCTTATGATTGGTGCAATGTTTTTTAGCACATGATTATCACATGGGTGATGAAAAAAGAGAATAAGGATTGATGTTAATGAAGGATTAGGAGATGGTATAGTAGTATCAAAACTAGGAGGAATTATATATGTTATAGATAAAGTGATTAAGAGTTATGATTTTCGAAATATTGAAATAATAATGAAATTTGATGAGGTATAAACTACATCATGATGCTAAGAAAAAAATTATGATTTAGTCAAGGAAGTAAGGAAGAAAAAAACATAGTTCCAAAAATTATTTTAATGATGGTAGAGAAGGGAACTATTAAGACTCAAAACATCATAGTTCACTAAAAATGTTATTCATTGAAAAAAAAATGTTTTTCATTATAGTGGGTTCAATGGTAAATTATAGAAATATTTAGAAACAATGAGGAAACTCAAAATAGTACTGACATAAGAGATTTCATCATGGGTTATCATGGAATAATTCATAGATGTTTGGTCATGGTTTTTTGGCTAGAGAAGTCTCCATTAACTATTTTTATAAAATAGTCATGCTGTATAAACTTTATTGGTGTATGATTAACTAATGATTATGTTTTATCTAGTCATGGTTATTGATGTTTATAGAAGTACCAGTGCAATAATAATTGAATGGTCTATGAAAATACATTGTTGTTTTGGTCAAAATATAAAGGATTGAAAATGATTTCTAGAAATTATGGAGGTTCCTGATATTCTTGTTGTTTTTAGATATTGGTTTTATCAAACACACCAATTCATGGCGGTCTTTAACTATGATATGTTTTGAAAATTTTAAAAAATATATATTTTAAGTATACTATATTTTCATATAAGAATGATTATTTTAAGTAGGATATATCAGTAAAAATATTATCCAATTTATCTAGAAATATGTTATATTTTCCACATAAACATGAAATAATCCATCTAGACTCATGTAATGATCAATACTATTGATAAATATATAGATATACATAATATGTTAATAAATAGTCCATCCAATATTTTGTGCTGAGTGTACTCCTCAATGATCTTTTTTGTATTTTTGAGTAAAATACACTTTTATGGGTTAGGTTGGAACCAATACAATGATATTTTTTTAGTGAGTGTATGAATTATATGAGACAAAGGTAAGATAATAAAATCAATAAAATATCATTGAAATGTATAGGGATACACCATTAGGTCATACTCTATAGAAGAAGTGTGCATAAAACATCTGTTAATATAAGGAAACATGAAGAAGGTGGAGGAAGTTTATGATCACTAGTTTTCATTATCCTATGTATTTTCATTAAAAAAATAATATTACTTTAGGACCATCTTTCTCCTCCATTCATAAATGTGTTCATCATTTATAATAAAACCATAACATGGAATGTAGGATAATAATCATTGATCACAAAGGACATTTCAATCGATAACATGAGTGTATGAATGTTCTAATCAATCATTCCATATGATTTAATTTACTACTCTACCTATATCTCACCTGTATAATCACTATATCATTTTTTGATATGTTATCACTTTACTAATCGGAAACAATGGAAATAAGTTTCTAAATAGTGAAAAATTTCACATCATACTCAGACTATAGATTCACCTATAGGGCATGAGTATCTCTCAATTGGACCTAATAGAAAAATTTATTCCAAGAAAATAAATACTATATATAATTAATACTTCTATAATCATATTTTTTTATTATCCTTTTACTAGATTTTGAAAAAATGATTTGTATGAATTTTAAGGTTTTATTTTTGTCCATGAAATTTATATATTTTTCATTCACCCCTTCTCTCACTACTACATATATATCAAGGTCATATGTATTAAATAAATTTTTATAATTCATTATTAATAAATGTTATTAAAAAATTTAAGCTATAAATCTATTTCAATCCGTCTATTTGAACCAATATAATGGAATGTGGGTGAATATTAGCGTTAAATTCTTTCCCAAAGTTGGAGATATTTGATATATTTTTAGATATTCATGGAATATTATGCAACTTTTATATGTTTGAAGGTGTATAAAATTGTAATAGATGATCTTAGAGTAATATTAATGTTTAAAATGAAGTTTTTTTATGAAAATTATTCAAATCAAGTCATGATATATGGGGTTCCCATAGTCATTGTTCTAGTGGAATAACACTTAACAGAATTTCTATCCACCTGATAAAATGGTTAAGAAGATCATTACATGTAACATTAAATAATTTCCTGGTAAAGTGAAAAAGTGTTCATAGTAATTTTATATATGATTCCTTACATACACAACTAGTAATATAATTTTTCCCATCATATTTATACAAACAATTTCTTCAATTCGTTGGTATACTGTAAAAAAGTCAATATTTGCCAATGGTTTGTTCAAACTATTGAAAATGTATTAATATCGTTATGATTTGCCAATGGTTTGACAAAACCATTGGGAAATATTTAGTTCTAGTAATATATTTCAATGATTTTAATAAAGAATTGGTAAATGTGGTTTTCCCAATGCTTTCTAAAAACCATTGGGTATTTTATTCCCCCAAATACACAATAGCCTATGTCCCACTCTACCTGAGTGTAGACCCTAATCCAAATCTCCTCAAGATGGTTTCTCGGCTACAAAACTCCTTCCATCCATAAATAAATCTTCAATAAATCAATATATTATTTCTACACATCAAATTAGTACATTTTTACTTAGTTTTAATGTCATAACTCTACTTTCTTTTCTGTTTTCTATTTTTATTTGGGCTAAATTAGAGTTCCTGTAGTCTGTGGCATACCGAACCCTTTGATGTGTTTTCTATTTTTTGTTCTACACTGCAAACATGGTAATGGGTTTTTTTTATTTGGGTGATATGGTAGTTTCTATGGACTTTATTTTAGTTGAAAATTGGATTTGGATTTTGTATTTATAGTTTTTTTAAGGAATAATGGGAAGGGTATTGATATTGAGGATGAATTGGTTATTAGTTGGGTGATGGATTGGTAGTTTGATGTTGGTTTGATTGAGTATAAGTAAATTTTAATGTATTATATGGCTATTACCCCCTAGAAAATCCCCACCCCTTGGAAACCCCTAGACACCCCGCACTGGACAACCCCCACCCCCACCCACACCCCCTGGAGACCCCCACCCCTTGGACATCCCGCTCCACCATCTCCTAGAAACCCCCACCCCTAGACACTGACACCCCACCTCCACTAGACACCCCTCACCCCCCATGGAAAACCCCCCACCCCCTGGACACCCCGAACCCCATGGAGAACCCCCACCCCTTAGACTGCCCCCTGAAGACCACCACACCTCCTAGACACCACCACACCTCCTAAGTGCTTGGCCCAATTTTTAAATTGGAATTAACAATGTATGTGATTTCACCTTTCCCCAATGACCATTCCAAAGTGACCCATAGATCCTTATAAATTTAATTTTTCAAGTTTTGATAAATTGAATTTATCATGTATTGAGAATTTTAATATTTTATTTTTTGATAAACATTATTTTCCATGTTTGGATAAATTTAATGGGATGAATGAAATGGATAATTCATGATTGTTTTCATTTTCTAATGAATAAAATGATTTTAAATAAAATTACCCTATGGGGGGATCAAGAGGTGTAGGGGGATTTCCATGTGTGGTGGGCTATCCGGGTGGGGGTGGTTTGTCCAGGGTCTAGGGGGGATGCATTGGGGGAGGGGGGATAAAGGGGTGTGAGGGAGGGGTTATGGGATGCCCATGGTGGGGTGTGGGCTGTCCAGGGGGTCAGGGTGCGGTGTCCAGGTGGGGGAGGGGTTTGTGGGCGGTCCTGAGGGGTTGGGTTGTCCAGGGGTTAGGGGTGTGCTGTCAAGTTGGGGGAGGTGGTGTGGGCTATCCAGGGGGTGGGTTGTCCAGGTGGGGTGGGGGTGGTCTGTCCAGGTTGGGGAGGGGGTGTGGGGTGTTCATGTCGGTGGGTGGGGGGGTTGTCCATGTGGGAGGGTGGGGGTGGGGGATGTGCATGTTTGGGGGGGGGTGTCCGGGGGAGGCTATAAGGGAGAGGGTGTGGGCTGTCTACGGAGGGGGTGGGATGTCTGGGGTGGTGGGTGGGATATCCAGGTGGGAGTGGTGTGTATAATCTATCCAAGGTGGGGGTGTCTAGGTGGGGGGGTGTCTAGTGGGGGGTGGGGGGTGACCAGGTGGGGGATGGGGTGGGGTTGGGCTATCCAGGGGGATTATGGGGCTGTAGGGGAGGGGGTGTGTTGTCCAGGGGTTGTGGTGGGTGGGCTATCCATGTGGGGGAGGGGGTGTGGGTTGTCAAGGGGGGGATATCCAAGTGGGTGGGGTTGAGGGGTGGGATATCCGAGTGGGGGAGGGGGTGGGTTTTCCAGCGAGGAGTGGGTGGGCTGTGTAGGTATGGTGGTGGTGGTGGTGGTGGGGTCCAACTAGGGTGGGGGGGCTATTCGGGTGGGGTTGTAGGGAGGGTAGGGGGTTTAGGGGTGTGGGGGGATGTGGGTTGTCCAGGTAAGGGGTGAGGTTTCCTCTACAATACTATACATAAAATAGGAATCACATATAACAAATGTATAGTTTCTTTCACACGTTAAGACTTTTCTTGAAGTCCCATGCCAACATTCACTCCTACCCTTCCAAGAAGAAGTTATCTCGGCAATGGAATATCAACCAAGTTCTTATCCACTATCTATATTGATCTCATACAAATTTAACATTTTTACAAATCCATATCACCTAATGATATAACAATGCTCATACTCCCATCAGAAGTGTCCCATATAAACATATATTATACAATCTGATCCAGGTATGATATATGGAGATGTGTTTACAATTGGGTGTCTTGTGATTTATATGTACGATATTCAAGGTTTACACCAAGAGTCTTATCGGTCATATATAATAGGATTGAAATCATGCTACAATTGGATATAGAATGTATTCTACGACCCTAGATTGGGGGTGGACATCCCCACCCCCTTGGACAACCCCCACCCCCTAGACACCCCACCCCAGGACACCCCGCCAACCCCAAGGACAACCCCCCTTCCCCCTGGTCATCCCCCATCACCCTTGGACACCCCCTCCCACCCATTGGACAACCCCCTGGACACCCACGCCCCATGGACACCCCACCCCAAGGGGTAGCCCCTACCCCCTCGACAGTCCCACCTGCTTGGAGAGTCCACCCACCCTCCCTGGATAGCCCCCACCCCCTGAACACCCAATACCCCCTGGACAACCCCCACCCTCGTGGACACCCCATACGACCCTGAATAGACCCCACCATCATGGATAGCCTATCCATCCCTGGACACCCCACCACCACCCCTGCACATCCCCATCCCCGAGGAAACCCCCACCACTGAACACCCCAACCCCCTTGGACAGCCCCCACACCCCCTAGACTCCCACCCCGGTGGACACCCCCAACCCTGTGGATAACCCGCCCAAACCCCTGGACAGCTTGCCCAACCCCCCTTGACACCCCGACCCCCTGGGACAGCCCCCAACCCCCAGATAGCCCCTCCACCCACTAGACACCCCCACCCCTATAGACACCCCACCCCCATGGACAGCCGGCCCGACCCCCTGGACACTCCTTCCCCCTGAAGAGCCCCACAACCCATGTGGATAGCCCACCGACCCCATGGACACCCCTACCCCCATGGACATCCCTACCACCCCCATAGAGAGCTCTCCCACCCCACATGACACCCCATAACCCCTAGAAAGTCTCCACCACCATGGACACCTCATACCCCTTGGATAGCCCCCACCCCCGTGGATAGCCCGTCCATCCCCTTGGACACCCCACCCCCAAACACCCCCTATCCACAGAACACCCCCACCCCTGAACACCATGACCCCCTGGGACATCACCCACCCCCTGGACACCCCCACCCTCTTCGACACCCCCACACATATAGAAAACCCACCCAACCCCTTTGATAGCCCGCCCACCCCCTGGACACCCCCACCCCTATGGGAAATCCCCCACCCTCGTTGATATCTCTCTCACCCCCTTGACATCCCCTACCCCCCTAGAAAACCCGTCCACCCCCATGTACAGCCTGCCAATCCCCTGGACACCCCCGCCCACCCTCAAAAACCCCTCATCCCCCCGTAAACCCCCACCCCTAGAAACACCCACCCCCTGGACACCCCCACCCTTGTAGACACTCTCACCCCTGTGGCCAGCCCGCCCACCCCTGGACAGCCCCGCCACACACGTGGGTAGCCCTCGCAGCCCCCTAGACACACCCTACCCCCTGGATAGCCCTTCCACTCACATGGACTACCACCCCTTGATAGCCCCCTCCCCCGGGGGCAGCCCACCCACCCCCAAGACACCCCACCCCCAGACACCGCCATCCCCCCAGAAACCCCACCCCATAGGCACCACTAACCCCCTTGGACATCCCCACTCCCTGGACACCCCCCTTGTGGACATCCCCACCCTTTTGGATAGCCCACCAACCCCTCTGGACACCCCTTACCCCCTGGATAGCCCTTCCACCCCCATGGACAGCTCATACCTTCCTAGACAGCCCCCCTACCACACCCCTATGGATAGCCCGTCCACCCCCTAGACACCCCCACCCCCTGGACACCCCCAACCCAAACACCCCCACCCCCTGGACAGCTGGACCCCCAAGGATAGCCCCCACCCCCTGGACACCCCCATAGCCGTGGACACCCACACACCCATGGATAGTCCTCCAAACCCCCTGGAAAGCTTGCCCGACCCCCCAGATCCCCGACCCCCTTGGACATCCCCCAATCCACCTGGACAACCCCCACCACCCAAGACACCCCCACCCCCGTGGACAGCCCGCCTACCCCCCTGGACACCCCTACCCTCAGATAACCCCCCAAACCGATAGACGACCCCCACCCCTAGTCATCACCCCCCCCACCTGGACACCCCCACCCCTGGTAACCCCACCCCCATTGAAAACCCCCACACCCTGGACAATCCCCCCATACACCCCCCAGACACCCCTTAACCCCTTGGATAGCCCCCAACCCCCTGGACCCCCCAACCCCCAGGACACCACCCCACCACCTAGACACCCCCACCCCCTGGACACCCCCACCCCTATAGATAGTCCCCAGTCACCACGATAGCCCCCGGACACCCCCTACCCCCTTGGACTGCCCCCTAACCCCCAAGACGACTCCCACCCCATAGACACCACGCCACCACCTGGACACCCCACCCCCAGGGATAGCCCCCTACACCCATGGACATCCTCCAACCCCGTAGACAGCCCCCTACCCCCATGGACATCCTCCAACCCATGTAGACAGCTCATCCATCCCTCTTGGACACACCTACCCCATGGAACCCCCCCCCCCCATGCCCACCCCCTAGACAACCCCCAACCCTGTGGACAGCCTTCCCACCCCCAAGACACCCACCCCACCCCCAGAAACCCACATCCCCCCCCCAGACACCCCCACCCCCTCAACACCCCCACCCCCTTGGACACCCCAACCCCCGTTGAAACCCCCACCCCCATGGACATCCCGCCCACCCCTGGACTCCCCCTACCCCCATGGACATCCCTGCCACACCAGTGGACACCCCTTACCCGCTAGAAATCCCCCACCTGCGTGAACAACCCACCTACCCCCACTAGACTCCCCCACCCCCAGGACACGCCCATTCCCCTGGAAACCGCCACCCCCTAGACACCCTCGACACCCTTGGATAGGCCCCTCACCCTGGACACCCCCACCCCATGGACACCCCACCCCTATGGAAAACCCGCCCAACCCCCTGAACAACCCACCCAACCCCTAGACACCCCTGACCCCCTTGGATAGCCCACCATACCCCTAGACAACCCCTACCCCCTAGACACCCCCACCCCTGTGTAATGCCCGCCCACCCCCTGGACACCACCTACCCCTCTGGACAACCCCACCACCCTCCTGGAAATCCTGCCGACCCCCTAGACACCCCCAACCCCTGGATTGTCATGCCACCCCTATGGATAGCCCATACGCTCATGGAAATCCCCCACCCCCGTTGATAACCCAACCACCCCATGGACAACCACACCACCCAGACACCCCCCATCCCCACGGACACCCCCAACACTTGGACACCCTCGATCCCCTTGGACAACCCCCACCCCCTAGACCCCCAACCCTGTGGACACACCACCCTCGTAGACATCTTGCCGAACCCCTAGAAAGCCTGCCCAAACCCATGGGCACCTAGAATCCCTTGGATAGCCCCCATCCCCCTGGAGAACCCCCAACCCCCTGAACAGCCCCACCCCCGTGGACACTCCCCACCCCCGTGGATAGTCTGGCCACCCCTAGGACACAACCTACAACCTGAATAGCCCCAACCTCCTAGACATCCCCCACCCCTGGACACCACCCCAACACCTGTACACCCCCACCACATGGACACCCCCACCCGATGGACAGCCCCCCCCCCCTGGACCCCCCCCCCCCTGGACACCCCCACCCCCAGACCCCCCCACCCCCTTGGACAGGCCCCAACCCACTGGACGACCCCCACCCCCTAGACACCACCCCACCACCTGGTAACCCCCATCCCGCCCTGGACACCCCCACTCCCATTAACAGCCCCCACCCCTAGACATCCCCTAGGCACCCCCAACCCCTAGAAACCCCCTACCACTTTTGATATACACCCAACCCCTGGACATCCCCCCACCCCTCCTAGAAAGCTCCCCACCACCTGGATACCCACACCCCCTTGTAAAGCCCCTACCCCCATCAACATCACCCCAACCCCGTGGACAGCCCTCCCACCCCTTTGGACAACCCCAACCCCTGGATATCTCCACCGCCCCTGTGGACAGCCTTCCCACCCCTCGGGACACCCCGTACTCCCTGTACATGCCCTGCTCATGTGGAAAACCCCCACCCCCATAAAAAGCCCACTCACCCCTTTTGGAAACCACCTACCCCCTAGATAGCCCCCACCCCTATGGATAGCCATACCACCACCTACTCACCCCCTACCCCTTGGACCGCCCCCACACCCATTGACGGCCCCCACCCCTGTAGACAGCCTGCCCACTCCTCTATACACCCCCTACCTCTGGACAACCCCCACCCCCATGGACAGACCGCCCACCCCCTGGACACCCCTACCCCCTATATAGCCCTGCCACCCCCGTGGATAGCCAGCCCACCCCCTTGATACTTCATACCCCCTAGACACCCCCACCCCTATGGACACTCCAACCCTCCTGGACAGCCTGCCCACCCATGGAAACCCCTAACCCCTAGACAGCCCCCACCCCAATGGACTACCCATCCACCCCTAGTAATCTGCCACCACCTATATAGCCAGCCCACCCCTTGGACACCCCCTACACCCTTGGACAGCCCGGCCACCCCTGTGGACAGCCCACCCACCCCTGGGACACACGGTACTCCCTGGACAGCCCCCAACCCATAGATAGCCCACACCCCCGTGGATAGCCTGCCCACCACCGGGAACACCCCTACCCCCTGGACAACCCCACCCCATGGATAGCTCACCCACCCCCTGGACACCCCACACACCCTTCGATAGCCCCCACACCCATGGACAACCCGCTCAACCCCTTGGACACCCCCACCACTTCCATCCCCTCGAGATCCCCCTGGAAATCTCTGACAACCATGGAAAGCCCCCAACCCCCTGGAAAACCCCCACCCCCTGGTGAACCCCACCCCCGTGGACACCCCCACCCCTGTGGACAGCCCGCCCAACCCCTAGACACCCCTTCCCCCATGGACATCCCCCAACCCCTGGATGGCCCCCACCCCTAGAAAGCACCCCACCACCTGGACACCCCCACCCCCTGTGCACCCCACCCCCATCGATAGCCCCAACCCCCTAGACAATCCCCCCCAAACACCCCCACCCTCATGGACACTAGACTCCCTTGGACAACCCCCAACCCCTTGGAATTCCTCCACCCCCTAGACACCACCCTGACACATCGACACCCTCCACCCCCTGGACACCCCCACCCCCATGGCAATCCCCCTACCCCCTAGAAAGCCCCCAACCCCTTGGATGCCCCCTTGACACCACCCCACAAACCTGGACACCCCCACCCCCTGGACACCCCCTCCCCCATGGACAACCCCCACCCCCATGGACAGCCCCAACCCACTAGACACCAGCCACCCCCTAGACACCCCTACCCCATTGGATATCCCCCATCCCCCTGGACAGCCCCCACCCCATGGACACCACCCCACCCCCTGGACACCCCCACCCCTGGAAAGCTCCCAACCTCTGGACAACCATACCCCCTGGAAAGCCCCTGAACCCCAATAGACAACACCCCACCCCGTGGAAACCACCGCACCCCTAGAAATCCCACCCCCTTAGACACCCCCACCCCCATGGACAACCCCCCCCCCCCAGACAGACCCACCCCCCGAACACCCCCTTTCCCCTAGGAAACCACCCCAACCCTCTAAATAAACCCCATCCCCCAGAATTATGAATTGATTTATTTATTTATTTAATTAACTTATAAATTATTTGTTTATGGTGTATGGGTATACATGTTGTATGGGTATACATGTTGTATTTGTATACTTACTATAATTACCTTATGAATTATGTGTTAAATCAGTATGTGTGTAGAGGGTAATTAAATACAGAATTGGATATATTCAAAATTCTGTATGAATTATGTGTTAGATGAATTCTATATTAATTCATATAAAAATATGTATTTATTCTACAGGTATTGATAATTGTGTATGAATTCTACATAGTAGGAGGCAGGCCTGGTGGTGGATGTTGGGGGAAGTGCAGCAGCTGCACAGGGGGAGGTCACCTTGCTGCTCCAGGTACATAAAAGCTATGACAATGGTTTACAACCATTGGAATATTTGTAAAAAACCAAAATTATAACAATGGTTTTATGTAAACCATTGGTAGAAGTATATAACAATTTCTTTCAAACCATTATTATATGTATTTTTACTTTATATTTACCAATGGTTTGTGGAAAACAGTTGGTCAATGTCTATACCAACTGTTTGTATACCTTTGGTAAACAATTTTTCCAATGGTTTCAATGAACCGTTGGTATATACTAAATTTTTCAGACATATCCCAACAGTTATCATAGAACCATTGGGATATGTCTATCCCTAGAGCTCAAGACCCAACGGTTTGGACAACCATTGGTATTGTTTATACCTACAGTTTTAAATCATTGTTAAAGATAATGTTTTTAGTAGTTATATCCCTCATTCTGTAAAAACATTGGGTGTTTTTAGTGTGATTTAAATTTAAATATTTATGATCTGCATTTAACTAGATTTTTTTGATTAAATGTAATATCAAAATATGGATTAAAAGAGTTTTTTGAGTGTTTTTGTGGATGACAAAAAATTCTGTTCACTATAGAAGACTATTAAGAGTTTATTGGCCTTGAAAATGGTTGCATAATAGAAACTAAGAGGTTGTTGATTATCCATCGAGACCCTGATGGGATATGAAAAGTATGATAGATTCAACCACTAGATTAACAATCTTTTATTTTGGGGTAGTTTGGTCTTTCCATTGTATCAAAATTATATAAAATCATATTTTTCATTTCTAGATTTTAATTTTGATAATTTTTTATCTCTGAACTCTTTTCTCACCACTCTTTCTTCTATGGATGAATTCTAGGTTGATTATTGATGAAACATTTATCCAACAGTGGTGTTGGATAAATATTAGTAACAAGATCATAAGCTGTAACATTTTGATTAAAGACATCAACTTTTAGTTTCATATTCTATCCAAAACTATTGATTCACTTCTAGATCTAGATAAATTCTTAAAATTTGGTGATAAAATTGGAGAAATACATCTAAATATTTTGACGAATGTTGATGGTATATGAGGTTAGTTTTCATTAATAGATATTCACTGAAATTGAATGAATCATATTATGCAATTCATCTATATCATAATACAAGATTTTCATATGATATTTATAAAATATAATGACCTAATTATATTATTAAAGGCATATGATTCCTATATCATATTATATTAATCAATTACTAATATGTGAAATTAGGTGGATGGTTTCCCTCTCATATTCCAAATGGTCTACCATTGATTATGAATTAAATAATTAATTAATCTATAGGATAAAAAATATTTATAATCTTTTAGATGTTGGAATATTAAAATATAAAAGTGAGAATATGTTATAGTAATACATTTTGCCTACCAGAAAATAGAAATCAATTCATGAAATCCTTCATTGAGTAAAGGGAGTCTATATAGAGGATTGGATCATATTATCAAGTGGGTTTGGTGATTTTTTCAAGCCATGATGAAGCTCACTTCCTATTTAATCTATATTTTTCATTGAAGATAATGTTCTTACACACTTCTGGAATTCAAGGGTTACCCTCATAGTGTGTGAGGATTTTAGTGGCTGGTGCACCACCAATATCGGATAGAGTATTTTAGATATCTCTAAGTGATGACCATCGAAAAGCCTCCATTGATATGGAGGATTTTGGACATGATGATTTCCTATTATTTTATATGTTGATTTGATGAAGATAAATCTATAAATTTATTGGGTTTCATCTTTTGTTATGTGAATATTTTGATTTTACAAATACCATTGGATGTTTCATAATCACATTCACCATTGAATAAATATATTTTCATAATAATTTTATCATAATTTTTTTTATTATATAATGTTGAATGATATATCATAAAATATGATATGGAAAGGGTAAATATTCAGTAATGGATCTCTCAATCAATATTTTTGATATAAGATATAAGAATATGAAATTTTGTGTTTCTCTATGTTATCGAGCAAGACTGGATGAATTAAAGTGTTTGATTCATCAAATACCTTGGACTTACACTATGTATTACACCATGATAAGTTTTATATCAAGCTAAAACCCATAATTCTATCTTCAAAAAACAAAGAGTCCGATCACAATACAGATAAAGGTGATATCTCTAATTATGACATATTTTATGCACTGAACTATGTTAAATGATAATTTATATCATAAAATTCTATTGCAAATTAGTAATAACTTATATCATTTTTTATGATGGGATCATGTATTATGATAGATTCCAAGAGTATCTTTCATAATATAATATATAATAAAAAATATTACATTTTTTATAATTTCTTTTAGATTATAATTTTTTAATAAAAGATAAATTTTAAGAATTGTAAAAAAATTATTTTTATATCAAAATAAAATTTAGAATGTTAATATTTTGATCAAATATTGGGAAAATAAATATTAATATATATATGATTACAATATAATTTTAATATTATATATTCTTAAATTAATATGATAAATTTCTTCTTATAAAATTTCCATGCACTTCATTACATGCTAGGTATGATAAAAAATAACTAATTTTCTTATACATTGACTCTTTTTTTATTAATTTATTAGATAAAATTTATATTTTGAGTATATTTTATGAATATTAGTTGTTAGAGATATGATAAAATTGATTTCTCCTTTTAGTAAAGAATTATTGGAATATGGACTTTTTGATGGACTTATCATTGTCCAAGAGGATTATATATGAATTGAAAATTGGGGGTTAACTATTTGTCGGTTGATGCTTAATTTTATGGAGATCCTTGACCTCATATAATTTCAACTATTTACATAAAATGGTTTTATGTAACTCAAGTGTGGGTTGCATTTAGATATGTGTAAATATGTTAAACTTTTATTTTAGGTTATTAACACACACTATGAGTTATGCAATGAGGTGCATATTAATATGGTTGGGTAATATTAATTTAGTGAATAATGTAGATATTGATGTACTAATTTAGTTTAATCATTCATACATATAACTATAAAATATTATATAATAAATATTTCATGTGATGTAATAGTAATGAATTTAATATTAATTTAGTGTATATTAAAAGTGGAGAGACTATGAAAAATATCTATAATAATGTGTGTGAGATTCATTCTAATGAAAATGAATGTCAAGACGCTGATCATCTAACCAGATACAATAATGATAAATTTTGGTTCCTATGGATTATCTTATCTATGTAATGTATGAGATAACTATACCTAAGAGTTAGGTAACCAAATATCATTATGATTTAAATGTTATATTTATATGAGAAACCCCATAAGATGATATAAAATAGTAATAGAATTGTGATTATATATATGATGGATTTTGTAAAAGGGTTTTCCACTCAACCATATTTGAATCACATGTTATATGATTGGAATGATTACATGCTTAAATAATTAATATTTGAAAGGAACACTAAAGTGAACTAATAACATAATGAAATAGAGATTTTGGACAACTAAAGGAATTGATGTATGTGGTGTAACACAATGAGTTTTTACGAATTATTATTTTTAAATAAATGAAATTTCTTTGATAGCATGAGTAATACACAACACCAAGTCAAGATTTAATTATGCAACACTAGGTTTAGCATTCATTAAACATGGAATTGGGTTTTATCAAAACCATTATATATTATTAAAATTTACTCAAAAAGATAATTACAATCTACCCATTAAAAATATATATATGAAGATTAATAAATAATTTTTAGATATTATTTATAACATTTTTATATAAATAAAATATATTGGTAATAAATTACTTAAATCATTAATAAAGTCTTTATATGTTTGAAAAATACTATTTTCCTTGAAAAAAATGTTTTTTAATTATTTATTTTTGTAAAAAACAATAAAATTATTTTTTTCAATTTTATAAAATTTATTTGATAAAATAAACTTCCATTTTGAAATAATAATATCAATATTTTATTTGGGTGAATTTTCAGGAAATTCCTAAAAAGATTAATTTTTTATGAAGGGTGAAGAATACTAAATTTTAATTAAAATCTTCCTTATCAAATAAATTATTTGTAAAGAAAAATTAAATTATAATTTGGTTTTAAAGAAAAATTACTTCAATAATATATCAATGAATACTATTTTTTTAATTATAATCATTTTCATATTTAATTTTGATATGAAATCCATGTAATATTTTGATCATTTTCTCATTGAAAACCTATATCATTATCACATCTGCAAGATTAAATTTAATTTATATTTTTCCTCTTATGTGAATTGAATTTGTAAAAATGGATTCAAAATTTTAAATACCAATAATTTATATTTTCTATGAAGGACACAATAATATTTGAACAAAATGAATAGTGGAAATAATAAAAACTAATTATTATGGTTAAAGTAAAAATGGGTTTATTGGGGTGAATAAACTAAAAATATAAGGGTTAAAATAACCTATAAATTTGTAAAAAATATATTTCCTGGATATATCGAGACAATAAATTTTATAAGTCTCAATAATAATCTTTTTTGGATGATTTTGATCTGAGAAAAACATGGGAAAAAATTTTTATTTTAAAAAATTTACATGTTTGCCAACCAGCTCACTTTTAAAGGGACACCCATAAAATCTCTTCTTAAAAGCTTAAAACCCATTTTTTTCAGACAATAAGTTCAAAAATACCTTCCAAAAATACCTCATATAATCATATAATCCTATGTTTGGTCAGAAACCAATCCTTGGAAGGATTTTAGTGCAAACCTAAGGAGGTTACTTGAGGAAGATGCAACGTTCTTCATCAAGAGGTTTTTATTTCTTCCTCCTCAAAATCCAATTATTATTAAAAAAATTGAATGCGTTCCACCCACCACACTTATAAATAATGTTTCATTATTATGTGATTTTGCACTATGATTATTGTTTCTTACAATATGGTTTTAGGTTTTAGTTAATGGATGGAAAATGTAAAAAGCATATTAATGATGGGTGAGAAATAAATATCAATGACTGTCCTCCTAAGAATCCAAACATCATGGGAGATGGAAAAAATATCATTTATATTCTCCCCCAAATTTTTGAATATTCAAATCCTACTGGACTTATAATAAAACAAAGGAGGGAACATTATTAAGATGAGTCCTTCATGAGGAAACATCCACCTTCTTTTAGTGGGTATTTTGATCCACTTGTTTTTGAAAAACGGATCAACACCACTGAAAATATATCATCCATTCTCCATTATTAAGAACATTGAAAGTTCATTTTTATTATCTACCAGTTGGATGGTTATTTATATGAATTGTGGAATCTTATAAATTATATGATACAATAAAATGAAATTTACTCAATGGATTGGGATGATTTAAAGAATTTATTTCCAATAAGTACTTTCCTCATATTTTTCATTCAATGATTGAGAAGGAGTTCCTTGAGCTAAAGAAAAACTATGATGAAACTAGTGGCACCTAAAAGGTAAATTTTACACGACTTGTGAGGTACACTTCATGTATTATCATCCAACCTGAATGTCAGTTTGATCGATTATTCAATGTATTAAAATAAAGTATCTAAAATTTGTTACCAATAAGAGAATTCAATTTCTATAATGATATTTTTTTGGTGTTCTATCTAGGGGAAATGGTGTTTGGAGTTACGTATCAATCACAAGGTGTTGATAAGAAGTGAAACGTTTAATTCAAAGGAAAATCTAAAAACCATTGAGAGAAGAATATAGATTTATTTATTACCTAAATGATGTAATAAACATGGAGGAATCTTTCTTAAGGTTAATAACAAACATTTTATGCGTGGAAGGGAATGTCATCAAGTAATTGATTCCTAATGTGATAAGAAGAGGTTATTTAGTGATGTGAAAAGAGAGAAATATATACATAATGCACCACCCATACTCGAGTGTTTCAATGGTAAGGAGTATGATAACTATGATAATTAGTGCCCATATCCCAAGGATAATGACGATGATGTTTGTAATCAATCTTTTAAGGTGATAGACAAAGGGATGTCTTATTCGATAATTATTTTTGATGAGGGGTGCGATAATGATGTTGGGAAAGGTACACTTACCATACACTCTATAACTGCTATTATATTATTTGACTCTAGATCTAACCATTAATTCATATATGAATAATTTTATAAGGGTATCATGATTCCACCCAAAGAATTAGATATAGAATTAGTAGTGAAAACCCTTAGTGTTATGATGATTTCTTCTCAAGTCTATGGTTCCTCTCCAGTTGATGTTGGTTGGAATGTTATTCTTAAAAATCCTATAATTATTCCTATGGTTTAATTTAATGTTATCTTATACATGGATCAACTTTCTCCACATAAATCCCACATCAATTACTAAGGAAGGTAGGTCAAATTTTATATTTTGAACAAAACTATGATAATCAATTAGTGCAATGAAAATTATGAACTTCTGATGGAAATCACATCCATTTTATGAGTTTTTATTCATATTCAAGAGGGGTGTTTATATCATATGGTTGGGTAGAAACTTCACATTGAAGATAAACCTATTGTACTTGTGTTATATAATATTTTCCTAGACTTTTACCAAAACATGAAGTTGGGTTATCAATAGAACTAATGCCTAGTGATGCACTAATTTCAATGAATCCCTATATAATAACCCCTATTGAGTTATTGGAATTGATAACAAAACACTAGGATAACCATTACAAGGGATTCATTCAGTCGTGTGCATCACCTTGGCGGTGAACTTGTTCTTTTAAAAAAATAAATATATAGCAATGAGACTCCACATAGATTACTGGGATATGAATAAGATCCCAACGTTGAAAAATTATCCTCTTCCACATATTGATGGCCTATTTGATAAACTCTGTGGAACCCAATACTTTTCTGAGATTGACCTTTGTTCTAGATATCATCAATATGGGGTCAAGATGGAGGATATAGAGAAGAAAAAATTCCGCAAAATATATGGAAACTATGAATACATAGTGATTCCATTCAATCTTACTAAACCCCTAATATATTTATAGATTTAATGAAAAGGGTCTTTAGATATTAGCTTGATAATTTAGTGTTTTTCTATAGATATGATATTCTTGTATATTCAATGATAAATTAAGATCATGATGATCATATGTGAAATGTAATAATGAATATATATAATGAGAATATATATGAAAAATTTATAAACTGTGAATTTTGGATGTAAAAAAGTTTCATTTTATGGTTATACAATCTCACGAGGGGGTATATTAGTAGATCCATCAAAGATAGAGGCAATTAAATATTGGACCAGACCAACCATGGTGACTTAGATCCTTAGTTATCATAGTTACATAGATATTATTGATAGTTTTTGTAGATATTTTCTCAATTTTCTAATCCACTAACGAAGTTAACTTAGGAGGAACCAAGTTCCACTTGATAGATGAATGTGAGGAATGATTCAAGAAACTGATGAGAAGATTAGTTAGTGCACCAGTTCATACATTAATTTTTAGTGGAGTAAGGTTTTTAATCTATAGTGATGCATATACGAAGGTATTTGGTTGTATTTTCATGTAGAATAATATGGTTATAGCTTATTCCTCATTAAAATTTAATTTTCATGAGAAACATTAACTGAAACATGATTTGGAGTTATCAGCGGTAATTTTTTCATTAATTATATGGAGGAATTATCACTATGTAGAAAAGTGGGATATGTATACCAATAAAAAAGAATAAATTATATATTCACATAGAAGTATTTGAATATATTCTAAAGAATATGGTTAGAGCTGATTAAATATTATTAATTCTCTATACATTACCACTCTAGGAAAGAGAACAAGTTGGTTGATGGCCTAAGTCAAAAGGATCATGGTATCTTATCCATGATGACAATCACAATAGATCCAATATTTGTGGGCATTCAATGTATGGATATAAAAATAATAAATTTAGGGGATAAATACTATCTTACTCAATTGAATGTTCAACCATCTATCCATGTGAATATTATATAGGAACAAAAGAATGATGTTGAGTTGTAAATGAAGGTATGAAATAGTTATGAGTTTAACAATGATCATGATGGAATGATATTTTTCTAGAACAATGTAGGCATTCTATCCATACCATATTTGAATAAGTATTTATTTGGGGAATCTCATAGTTCATCATTCTCTATTTATCATGTAATTACAAAGATATATAAATATTTGAATGAATACTTATAGTGGGATGTCATAAAGTGATATATCAAAGATTTTCTATCCCGATGCTTGGTATAACAGTAAAGTATGGAAAATAAAAAAAATGTATAATGGGATGTTACATCCATTACCCACACTATAATGTAAATGGGAAAACATCACTATATATTTTGTCATTGGACTCCCCAAAGAATGTAAAGGGCATAATGAGATATGGGTTGTAGCTGATCACCATAAAAAGTCATATCACTTTTTCATTATTAGAGAATAATTCTCACAATATTAACATTCCATGATATAAATTAAATAAGTGGTATGGTTGTATTGATTACCACATTCCAATATGTCTGATCTAGATCTGGGGATTACCCTAATGTTCTAAAGAAGTCGTAAGAAGGATCTTGATATAGATTTTAGTTTCAACACTTGATATCATCCAAAAAAATATGGTCTATCTAAGAGATAATTTTAAACCCTAGAGGATATGTTTAGTTCTTGTTATTTTGACTTAATAGGTTGTTAGAATCAACCCCTTACTATTTTTTATATTTTATAGAACAATATTTTCACTCAATCATTTAGATGGATCCTTATGAAGAAATCTATGGAATGAAATATAGATCTCTAATGTTATCGGATGAAGTTGGATAAAGAAATCTACTGGGACCTAAGTTAGATGAAGAAATGACATATAATGTTAGAGTCATTCAAAAACACATCAAGGAAGCATAGAGTTAGTATAAATGTTATGTTGTATATGGATAACATGTTATATATTTTAATGTTAGTGACAAGGTGTTCCTAATAATTTCTCCATTGAATAAGCTTATGAGATTTAGGAAGAAAGGGTAACTAATCCCTATGTATATTAGTCCCTTTATAATTATTGATCATAGTTAGTTGGTAGACTATCTATTGATGCTTCTACTAAACATATCTCTTGTCTATGAGGTGTTAAATGTAAATCCCGTGATGATGTACAAACCTGAGTCTTCAAATTTACTAAACTCAGAGGTCAAACTCTTGGAGTAAGATGTTTATTTTGAGGAATAACTGCTGGAGATTATGGATCATACAAAGAATGTTTTATAAAAAAAGGCCACTCACTGGTTCAATCTGTTGTGAATAAATCACCAGTTTGAGGAAGCTATATGGGAATATAATGAAATAATGAGGTAGAATTGTCTCATTTGTTTGAATGAATGTGAAAATTTTTGAGGGAGAAAATCATATTAAAAAGTGTACAATGTGACTCCCCATGTTTTTATGAATTATTATTTTTTATTAAATTCAATTTATTTGATATATTTCATTATACCAAAAAATTATTTAATCTTTCATTACACACAACACCCAGTTTAGCTTTAGTTATACATGACACTGATATTTACCAAATACATGATATATTATTAATATTTTTCAATAAAAAACATTATAACTTAGAAATTAATATTATTAATATAAATAATAATATATAAATTTTTAATATCAATTATAATGGTATATATAAAGAAAAAATATTGATAAAAACTTCTTAGTTTTTTAAATAAGGTCTTTATATGTTTTAGAAATACAATTTTTGTAAGAAATTGTTTTATTATTATTTATTAATGTAAATAATAATATAAATAATTTTTAAAACTTTTATAAAATATGTTTACTAAAATAAAACTCAAATTTAAATCATAATATCTATCATTGGGTTAATTTTTGATAATTTTCTGAAAAGATTAATTTTTTGATGAATAGTAGAAAATACTAAATTTAAATTTTAAAAATAACTTTCCGTTATATTATTTATAAAATTAAATTAATATTTAATATTTTTTTAAAGTAAAATTAGTTAAATTATAAATATATTAATCCAATTTTGGTTATTGTAATCATTCTCATATTTAATTTTGGTATAAAAACCTTTTAAAATTTTGGACATTTTCTCTTTGAAAACCTAATTTCTCATCCCTTCTAGAGGATTAATTTTAAATAAAAATTTTCCAATAATATAAATTTAATTTGGAAACATGGATTCCATATTTTGAATTAGAATAATTTATATTATATAATATGGTAAACATAATTTTTCCTATAATGAATAAAGAAAAATTTAAAAATTAATTACCACAATAAGGGTAAAAATGAGTTTACAGAGGATAAAAAAACTAACTGTTAAAATGACCTAAAAACTTGTATAAAATATATTTTATGTACATATTTAGACCCCATAATGTCTAATTATTGATAATAATACATTTTGGATCCTTGTGGCTTGATAAAAAGGTTGGTAAACCTTTAAAAACCATTACAAGTGTGCTACTCAGATCACTTATAAAATCCCACCCCCTCTCCTCTCATATTTACACCTTAAAACCCTTTTATTTTATAAAATACCTACAAAAATAACTTTCCATATTCACTAATATAAATCAAGAATCCGTATATCTATCATAAATTCATCCTTTTATGACTATTGCTGAAACCTAAGGAGGTTACACGTGGAAGAGGTAATATTCAACATAGAACATTTTTATTTTTTTTCTTCCTACACCTCATAAAATTATTATAAAACCATGATTATATAATAAAATGAATATATTAAATATTATTAGGCGTTTTTATTTTAATTTCATTACCTAAAACTATCTCCTCTTCCATCAAATGAGTTATGAAATCATTGCTCTTGTGTACGACAGACTACCACCATGTGAACCAATGATGTTATTTTTTCTGTTACCATATCTAAAACCTATTTATAATGAGGGATTAAATATTTTTATAATATTTTTATGATATTTTAACAATGTTTTAATTATTTTATCACACAAACCTTCACAATTTCCATTCTTTGGGAATACAATAACATCACTCATTTGTACAACAGACTAGTGTCTCGCGATGTGATGTGATTCATTCACGCTTTTCATATTAGGTAATATGAATGAGTTCAATGAAAAGATGTGATATATATTAGAAAAAAAATTATTCATAAATGGTAATATATGTTTTTACTTTATTTCTCTTAATTATTTTATAAAATTAAAATAGCGTTTGTGCGTAAATACAACATACCGTCTCCTTGAATAATGTTTTACATTTTCAATATCTAATATTTATGGATTATTATAAATAAATATATAATAAATTTTTATGATATTTATATCATCCTTATAATTTTGGATACTATGGGATCATGATCATATTTATAGTACTGAAAAGAAAAAATGAAAACATTCATGAAAAACCAATATTTTATTTCCCTATATGAAACTTTAACAAGGAATTGTTAATAAACTTGTAATATAAGGTATTTTTCAAGTAATATATGGTATTATAAATATGAATATGGTTTTTTAATATATTAATAATTTACTTATATTTATATAACATGAGTTTTTAACTTGAAATATGGAATTCGAGAGTTAAGGTAATATATTTTTGTCTCAATTTTTATTCCTTGTGATACATTATATTATGAATCTATTTTCTTTTATGAGGTGTGTATAAAATCAAATTGAGATATAATATCTTTTATTAATTTATTATCACGATATATTAAGTTTAATTTAATTTTATCATTTCATGGGACTTAATATTCAAAGATACCAATGTGGTAAGTGTTTTATGGTACAATCCCATCATTTATCGGGATTACTCATGATTATGCTTCCAATGATGAAATATTATGATCTATCTCTCATGAAACTCGTGAATTTTATTCTAATATATTAATTTATAGAGATTACATATTTTCTCATAATTTTCCTCTCTTTATATACAAAATAATTCAAAAGAACAATTTTAATGAAAAATCATCTTTATTTCATTCATTGGATGAAAAATTGATTTTATTACAAAACCATGTTTTCAAAAAAATTTAGAATTTTTTAAAAATTATTAAAACGAGTTGTTAAATTCATTTATAAACATGCTTAAATTTTTACTATTTTTTGAAAATAATCGTCATGTTTTTTCCAAACAATTCCTATTTGTATTTTATCAATGATGTGGAATGAATCATTATTTTAATTTATATGGTATGAATGTAATTTTCTTCCATAATGAACTTTAATTTATTTGAAAATTATTTTATAATTTTTCATGATTATTTTCAATGACAAGTTCTTTGAAAATGTTTTATGAATTATTAGTTTTTAGAAGTTAATTTCTAGTAATATTTATTTTCCTGAAGAAATGTTCTATGTGTCCTTTGAAAATAATTTTCCATATAAGATGAAATAGTTTGATGTTATTTTTTCTTTATTGGGGATATGATCCAAGGAAACCATAATTATTATTTTTCTGAAAGGTTTATGTTTATAAGGATAATATGATTATGAAACCTATTTCTCTTCCTTGAGTTATATAATGATAAAATGATTATTAAACACACCACTTTCCACAGGTTATACGATTATGAATTGATTATGAAACCTGTCGCTTTTCGATAGGTTATTAATTGATTGAAAGTTAATGAAACCCATTTAATTTCATGAGATATTATAAGATGAATATTTTATAACGTTTTGAACACATACATATGATTTTCATTATGTCCTGGGTGGGAAATATATCTCCCATCAATGAAATGGGTAATGATTTATATATCATTAGATATACATGATTGGAATAAGGGATGAACCAAGTTTAGTATGGGGATTTTTCCACTATGATTCTCTTGGGATTGAACCATGACTACTATGATGGTTTGGGGAGTGAACCAATTCGACTATGATGGACTTTATAGAGATCCTTGATTAATATGGAAATTATTTCTATACTTATGTATATTGCAAAAATCTATGTATTATTCCAAATTTATACTCTCATGGATCATGTTCTTTGATTCTCATATAATTCATGTCTTATTAAAATCTAATATTTATTCCATGACTCAATATTAATATTTTTGATAATGAAAGGTATGATTTTCACATGTAATTATTTTTTATCATACCCTTATGTTCATGTTATGATTTTGTATCTCCCTTTCTTACCCTTACTAAGAATATTATCTCACACTTATAACAACTCATGTTTTTCCTATGTTGAGAATTTCAAGAGAATTTGATCCTTCTCTTTTAGTGGATGAGTCAAATCTTAAAATGAGACCTCACTCGTAATTATGATATTTTTGAGACTTAAACGCATTATTTTTATATGTGGATTATGTTTTTTGAGGTTTACCATGAGTTAATATGAGTTTTTTATTCATAGAGCTCAAAAAATTCTGTTTCGGGAGAAAACAATTGGAGGTGCATAGTTGCAGCACAGGTAGTTTAACTAGGCGAATAATACATGCATCCCATTTACATAAGGGGCACAGTTTTTCTAAATCCAATTTGGTTCCTAGGAAGCCGTGTGGATTCAGATATATGTCGAGAGTGAAAACCTTGGTTGGAAAAAGGTTTTCAAACCATGCACTACAGTCGTGCAAGGGGGTCCCCTTTCCGAGGAGGGTGCACATAGGCCCTGTAAGGTTTTCCAAAATTGTGCGAATGGGCTATGTGAGGTGGATGTACTTGAAACTTCCAACCACATGGTTGGTGCAAATTTTACCTAATCATGTAGAAAAATTGTGAAATTCTTTAAAGATCTGGGAAAGTGCATTTTACCCATATTGTTTTTAAGACTCCTCCCTCATTTCTTTCTTCTCTACACATAAAATCCCCCTCATGTGGGAGCTCTCCATTGGCCTTATACTAGGTATAGGAGTATTTACTCTATCCAAACTCCAAATCAGTCACTATTGATCTTGTTGGATATCCATTGGTAGGAATATAATTCATATTTCTTCTCTTATTTTATTATCATGCAGTATGGAATGATAAATCCATTTAAGTTATTTTACCATATTTTTGTAGAATTTCTATAATATTATGATTCATCCCATTAAAACTTTAATAAAAAATCTATATTGGATGGTTGGACTGTCCTAAACATAATTTTAGTATTCTATATAATTTTCCATAAGGTGTATATTATTTTTATAATATTGAAGTTATTCCATGTGTTAGACTTTCCGGGAGTCGCTTATAAAATAATAAATGCTTAAAATTAAATTTGTAGAATAAGAACATGATGATCTTGGAAACATATTACATAGAGGGAGGTGGTGATGAAAACCGAGACCACCTCTTTTATTGGTTTTATATATTATATTAAAAATGATCATTCTGCCTAATGATTTAACTACCCCTTTAGGTGTAATGATTTAAATGCTTAAAAATTTGTTGATTTTCCTGTGTTTGGATCATCTTCTAAGGTGAGTAGATTTACTTATCTTAGGAGATATGGTTAAATGGAATTAAGTGAATTTCATGATAATGATATCACATTTTATGATAAAATTACAATTTGGGGTGTGTTTTATTATTAATTAAAATTTTATTTATTAATGAAATTTGAATTGATAACTTATACTATGAGATGGGTGGTCCCTATGGCCTTTATAATTGTTATCAAATAAAATATCCCAATGGTATAACATAAATTAATAAAGGTATTATAGAATAGGTTGGTTGATTATAGCATAAATAACCCCATTTATTGTAATTAATATAAAATTAGTTATACTAAGGTTATAATGGAATTGAGTGATCAAAATTGACTTTTTTGGAACATCATTCTAAAGGATGATAGGGAAAGTGGATCCCTATATAAATTATGATACTTGGAAATGAATACCATAATCTATGATACTGGTCATGGAATCACAAGTTATAGAATCCCTTAGTTTATGTTATTGGAAAATGCATCCCTTACTCAATGATGTTGGGCATGGAATCTATGGTAACGGTGTCCCTTACTCTATGATAATGGGCATGGAATCCTTGGGAAAAAACTCCCTTCATGTTACTAAGAAAGGAATCCCTTGATTAGAAAATGAACCCCATTATTACTATTTATCAGGTGGATTCCTTGGTATTTAACCTTGGTTCCACACTAGTTCATGTATATCTATGAAAATTATTATCGTACAGATTCATATATATTCATGATGGATAGTGTCCAGAGTCATTTCAGCTTAGGATGAAGTAGGTATGGTCAACCAAGTGTCCTTTGGAACCAATTCCTAACATGTTACTTTTACTTATCTATTTATTGTTTAACCTCTTACACATGCTCACTAGTTTATTTTATATAAAAGTGTTGGATTTATTTATTTTAAATTAGTTGTGGCCTAATGATTATATATCACCCCATGTTCAGGCCTCTGTTTAGAACATGGAAAAATATCATCCTGTTTGTAGGTTAGGACATGGGCTGTGCTTCTATGTTATTTTCATATTAACTGGACTTGGGAGATTGGGAGTAGCATCTAAGCATGTACTCAGGATCTCTTCTTATGATAGAGTCATCTTATTTATTTATTCCTTTATTTTTATTAGTTTGTTGTATAAGTATTCCTATTTTGTTCTATTTATTTTTATTTATTTCAAATCATGTTATATCATGGATGTTATATGGTGATATCCAGTTTTCCAATCATTTAGAGGTTAGTTGTTTATTATTATCTTCAATTTATCGTCATTTATTTGTGATTTTAATATATTAATCAGTGATCCATAGGGTATATTATCCCCATAATACCACCTTTTTAACATCACTACTAGTTAAAAATATATGGCATATGGGGAGGAGTGCCTGAGGCTAGGTGGCCGACGAGCTCAGGGCACCATTTTAGTGGATCCCGACATAGGATATTATAAATGGTATTAGAGGTTCCTTTAAATTCATTTAATTATTCAGGAAATATTTTATAGGATAATAATAATGTGTTGTCACTTGATAAATAACTTGTGTTTAGGTATGACCAAACCACACATGAGGGAAGGGTCAAGATTCTAGGGAGGAGACTATTGTTCATGCTATTTCTTATTACAGTGGATCATTATTTCACCTTGGTTGACTATTGTAATTCCATTTGTTATTTATTTATCGATTTTATTGATTATACCATTGGATTGGTATATAAAGGCCTTATTTTTACATGAATCACTCTAGCCACATAGAGATTCATATGCCACACATATTCCATGCCATACAAACTACATTATAGATTGCTTGATGCATGATTTTTTATACCATGATTGGTGATTATTTGTCATTATTATTTATATACCATGATAGGTACTTTATTAACACTACTATATATATATATAACATTCTTTATTGTTTCTTACTTATTTAGTATCTTTCAATGATTGTTTCCATGATTACCTATATTTTTTTCTTATGATGAAATGCCTATTTTATTAATGATATATGGTTGATTAAAAAAATATCTACATAAAAAAAGTAATTTTCCCATATATATTGATGGTGGAATTATATTTTATCAACTAATTATTTTATGTTTATTCCCTGAACCATTGGTTCCATGGGATGAAACATTGATTGTTGCGAATAAATAGATGAGACATTTCAATTTATAAGGATCACGGGCCCTTATAAATTGGGAATGGTGACCCATATAACCTAACCATCCAATATTATTTTCTTATATTTTATGACTAAGTGTTCCAATATAATTTTAGTTACATGAATAAATATTGTAAATTAAAAAGGCATGAACCTCTATAATTTGGGAATAGTGATTCATCTAACTAGATTGTTATGTGGAATAAGAAATTTTGAATCATGGATCATAAATAATTGGTAAATAAGTTAACTTTTTTGGGAAATAAAAATAGTAAATAAAATAAATTCATTTTTAAAAATTTAAACTTGTACTTATAAATTTTAGTTAAACATTTGATAAATTTGAATAAATACTTATGAGAAACTGGATCCATGAAAGTTGGTTTAGTGTAATTCTTATGAATGAAACCCACTAAGGGTGTTTGAAATATGGTTAAATAATTATGAAAATGTATCATTCAAATGAACCCATATTGGTTTAATTGGAACCATGTAGGTCACCTTATTTATTATTATTCATTAGTAATTAGTCCCATGTGGGTATGTTTATGTTATATTGGATTATTATTTTGAGTTTTAGTAGCCACTGATACATGGAGTATAAATGTATGGTTCCAATTTACTTTACTAGTTACCTTAACTACTAAAGGTCCTTTTACAAGATTTGGAGCTTTCTTATGTGAGGAATCAATTAATTAAAAAGGTAGTAGAAAACTAAATGGTGTTTTCCTCTATAACTTACCACTAAAATTTTCTTTAACTAAGAAATGTAATAATAAAATTATTGATAAACAAGTGGTTAAAAAATAAATTATAAGATTAATTTTTCTACTTTTTCATGGATTTAGCTAAATGAAATTCTTCGTAAAATTTTCCTTGAGAACTAGTACTTGATACTATCATATAAGTACAAATTTATAATGTTAAAATAAATGATCTTCATTCAAATTACCTAAAGATAAATCCTTTTAGTGGTTTTTATATCATGAACCCTTATGCAAGGGTTATCTTAGATTCCTTGAAGGTTAACTTGAGTGGAAATGTGAGAATTTCCTATTCATTTCCATTAGCTTATCCTTAATTGTTATTGGACCTAGAGGTTATGTGGTATATACTTGTTTCCTTTTTAATAATGAACAAATTTAATATTGTCGTCTTGCATAAGTATGTGGCTTCATAATATAGGTATCACCCTTAGGAATCAATTATTTACTAAATGTATGTATATTTTTTTTCAAATTTGAGGTTCTATTTGGGTAATGTTACCCTGAGTAGGACACATAGATGATAAAAATGACCCCCCATATAATTGGGTGGTTTCTTGGTAAGATTATCCTAGAGGGGGTATTTATATACATGAATACCTGGTGATTTCATGTTTCTTTACATTATCATGATGTCATAACCTGTATTGGTCGATAACTATCCTTCCAACATTATTGTTATATCTTTTAGAGAAAGGCTGCAAGTGTGTTGATGTCATGGGATATAATCCCTTGTTTGAGAAATGGTTCTCATGATAGAGACCTTCGTGATAGTTGGGAGACCTAGAATGATATTGATTTTACCTAGACGATATTAATCTAGTGTTCTGTGGTTAATAGCTGACATGTGAGAGAGGTTTAACCAAAGGATGGTGGATGAATTTTTAGGGAATGATCTTGGGGTTATATTCATTTATTGAATGATTCATAGGAGGGTCTCAAGTTGTGAGTTATAGTCATGTTGATTACTTAAACTTTTGAAGATAACCTTTGGTTCTTGGATATTGGAACTAACTTTAACGGGCATGACTATTTCGGCACCTAGAACAAATGACCAGTAGTTTAACTGTTGAAACACTACTCTCTAAAAATGATACCTTGGTACTAGTGGTAATTTTCATAAAAAAGGCACATTTATGTTCCTGATTTTGAAGATGAGTTCCAAAAGAGATCATAGAATATTCAAAAATGAAGTTCTATGTAGTTAGGTCATCTTGAACTTGATAGAGGACATCTCATGGAATCGTGAGTTGGGTTTTGAACTGGGTGGTACTAGATATACGTCCACTACATAGGGAAATATTATTTTTTGTCTGTTCTTCATGAGATTCATTTAAATCATTAGTTAATGAGTGCGCATTTGTGAAATTAAGATCAATGTGATGCTTGTGGGCATCATTACATAAATATTTAAGTTGAATTAAAGAATGTGCTCAATGATGAGTGTTGTTCAGGAAATGAATTAGGTAACATAGAAAATTTGAATCATAGTTTTAACTCAACACACATTGTCAATACATATGGTGTTAGGAGTGGTTTAAGGGTGGTATCAAATGTTTTGGGTGAGAGCATGGATTTGGATAGAAACAAAATCCAATTGATGTAATCTCAATGTACTCCTGGTGTAGTAATGATCATTCCCCATATCTTGACAATATCTAGAGTATGTTGAGAGGGCATGAGTTATATTGCGAACTAAGTTAATATTAAAAAACAGTTAGTTAGGTGAAGAAAATCCTTTTATGCGTGCTTAAGTAGAAGTTTAAGGGAATGATACATGGTGTGTAATGCACTTCTGGCCATTTAAGGATGGTGACCCTCATTATGTTTTGACATTCAGTGATCACCATGGAAAATGTTCTCAAAAAAGTGAATGAGTGTCTGATGATGTTTTAAGTTAAATCTTAATAAGGAGAAGGTTTATAAACAAAATTTTTATTAATCTAGGAGGGTTACGGAATGGCTAGTGGAGATCCAATTAAATTACTAAAGAGTTGATTAAATGGATTCTCATAAGGCCGGGAGCCGAAAGTTGGTTGTTGGTGAACTACTCTTGATTGAGAAGGGTTGTTCTAATGTATGAAATATTTTTTGATAGTCGTTTGGGGTCTCATATCCTATTACGTGGATGATTCAACGTATGAATGGAATCCTTTTTAAATTCCAGGTATGATTTTGATTATGGTTTTGTGTGAAAACTAGATATGGGAATTTATACCAAATTCGATTTGGAAAATCCATTCAGTATTGGATCTGAATTTTTCTAGGTGATGGTGATATAAAATAATTATGGTTGGACCGATATATGGTTTGGTAGGGAGGCTTAGCTGAAATTTGGGCATGGACTTTGGTGAGTGTCCTTGGAACAACCTCCATATGCCTTGGGGTAAAAGGCTTCATGATCTATTTTAGGGAATTTTAATCTTAGGATTCTATAATTTTCATGGATATGGTTGACCAATAGGTGGTTTTAATGATTTTACTTTGAGTAGTTGGATGATGTTGGTTGAGAATTGTTTTTATCCTTCCATTTGAATGTGGAAAATTGTGTTTAAAGGTCATTTGGGGATTTTCATGGAAAATTGAACACAACAAGAGTATAATAGGTAGATTGAAGTTCAAAGATTCTAATTAAATCATGAATCCATGAGGATAACTAGGGGTTATGTGGTGTATTGTGTTGAAATTTATTCTAGGGGTGTCATTGGAATATTGAGGATATGCTCTATATGAAATTATAATGGGTAAAGTACCATGGAATGGAACTATTCATTTAAATCCAAAAACCTTTACTGATCAACACCATATGTGAGTTGATTAAAATGGATGGTGGAGTGACCATGTATTTGGTTTGATAGGATCAGTTAGGATTGATCTCAATGCTTTTTACATTGTATTTATGAGTGGTGGATTGAGTTTTTGGAAGTTTGAGTACTTTATGGTTTAAAAGGATCATAGAGTCACATTTGAATCTAGAAGGAAAAAATTACCATTTGAGAAAGAAATAAAAACATGTGTAGGTAAGGATTCATACCACTATTCCACCTACTTCACTAGGATTATAATTTTTAAGTTGGGGAGGTTGTAACGACATGTGTTTTGGACTAGGCGAAAAATGTGAAGATAATTTCAAACTTTTCTTTTGTAACAAGGGTCAAATATTAAAAATAGATTCAGATTATAATTATGAGAGTTGTAACACATAATAATGTTGTTATTGGATGAGGTTTAAGTCTTATGAGGTGTTCTGTGAGTTTTAAAGAGTTTTATAAGCATTGTGATTTGAAAACTCAATTTTGGGAGGAAACAGTTAGAGGCACATTGTTGGATAATGGTTAGTTTAACCATGTTGATCAACCATGAAACCAATTTCATTAAGGGGAATATTTTTAATAAACATTGTGAGGTTACCAGGAATATATTTGGATTTTGGTAGAGGTATAGGGTAACCCACATGGCTAGGTCAGGGTTTTTCAAACCGTTCACTAAAATTATGCAAGGGGTCTCCTTTAAGTAGGGGTGTGTATGGTTTCTTCATGATATTTCAAATCATGCACATGGAATGTGAAAGCTGGCTATCATGGATAAAACCAATCCCATGGTTAGAACATGGTATTCCTAACCATGTGGCCAAACCACGTGGCTCTTCAAGGATCTAAAGATACTATTTACCCTCCCTTTTTACGTAGAGTTCGTCCTTTTTTTCTCCACACACAACAACCCCCTCGCATGGAATCCCTCATTTGGACTCCTTCTAGGCATAGATGAATCTCTCACATTCTAGTCTCTAAATCAATAATTGTTGGTCTCATTGGATTTCCATAGGTAAGGCTGCAACACCTCTTTCTTTTCTTCATCTTTTATATTTCTATATGTTATACTAAATCCATGAAATCTATTTCATTCTTTTGTTAGGAAGTTTTTCTAATATTATGTTCTAAGATAATCAATATTTAATCAAATATTGATATTGGATGAGTGAATATCCTATACATGAGGTCAGTGGTCTCTATGTTTTCTCATAAAGTCTTTTTTATATAATATTTTCATTGTATCGCATGCCAAAATTTCCTTGTGTTGCTTCTAAAATAAGAAATGATTTTAATATAATGCCCATACCTTGAAAATGATGATATTAGACCACTATTACATGGTGGGAGGTGGTGACCTCAACCAGAACAACCCATTTTTGTGGGTTCATATAATTCATTAAAAATGATCATTCTTCCTTATGATTTAACCCCCTAATAGGGTGTAATGATTTAAATTCTTATAAACATATTACTTTTCCTATGTTTGGATCACCTTATAATGTGAGGTTATTTGATTATATTAAGATATATGGTTTACTCCGATTAAATGACTCGCATGATACTGATATATCATTTTATGATAAAACCAATTTTTGATGTGTGTGGTATTATAAATAAATAAGTGGTTTGATTAATGAAATGTGACTTGATGACATATACTATGGCATAGTTTCACGCTATGGAATTTATATTTTTTTCAAATAAAATGGTTCAATAGGATAACATAAAGTAATAATGGTATAATATCATGGGTAAGTTATTTATGGCATGAATAACCTCATGGTCTATAATTATAATTAAATGATTTATAATAAGGGTCTACTTCACATGAGCCATATCAGTAACCTTTTTTTTCAGAACTTCGGGATAAGGGATCATAAGATAACTAGATCCCTCTATAATTTCTGATACTGGCTAGGTCTTCACATACTCTATGATATTGAGAATGGTGTCCCAGGGAAATTTATCCCTTCCATTATGATACTGGGATAGGAATACCATAATCTATGATACTAGGAATGTCATCCCTAGGAAATAAATTCCTTCCATTATGATACTGGGAAAGAAGTCATTATTACAATTGTCATGGAATCCATAAGAATGGTGTCCCTAAATATATGATAATGGGAATGATGTACCTTGATTAGAATGTGAAACTCATTTTTATTATTTCTCAAGTGGATTCCTTAGTATTAAACCCTAGGTCAACAGTGATGAATGTATATACATGAAAATTATTTTTGGATGTATTAATATATATACATGATGGCTGGTGTAAAAAGATATTCCATATTAGGCCAAAGCATGTATGGTCTTCTAGGTTTTCTTGAGGAACTTCTCGATACTTGTTACTTTTATTTATCTATTTATATATTTAATTATTACATCTGAACAATGATTTATTTTATATACACATAGTATATTTATTGAAAAAATAATTGGTGTTGGACTACTAAGTTTATATAACACCCTATTAGGTCCTCCATTTGGAGCCTGGATAGAAATAATCCTATATTCATGTTTGGACATGGACTGTGCTTTTCTGCTGTTGTATTATTAGATAAGCTTAGGAGCATGGGAGTAGTTGTTGGTCATTTACTAATATTGCCTCTCGGATATGGATTATTTTTATTTACTTTTTAATTTTTCAAATTAGTGTGTTGTATATGTATGCCTACTTTGTACTATTTTTTTATATTTATTTCACATCATGTTTATGCATGGATATAATATGGTACTAAACAGTTTATTAGTCATTTATAGGTTATATATTTATTATTATATTATATTATTCTTAATCTATTTATTCTTATGAAATATTTATCAATGATCCATTAGGAAAAGTCTTTCCACCATACCACCTTTAGACCAACACTACTAGTCGACAACATCTAGCATACGAGGATGCACGCTTGAGGATAGGTGATCGATCAACTTGGGGAACCATTTAAGTTTATTACAGGTCAGGAAATTTCAACATATTCTTATGTTTAGTTACCCCAGTTTATGAATAAATTTATTACATATGATATGTATAATAAGGGTGATATTTTTTAAGAACATAGTGGGATATTATGTAGTTTACCTAAGAGAATGACGACGGGAGAGGGAGCTAAGGAGTTGTTGGGTGTAAGCGATTGCGAAGAAAACCCTAGGAGAGGGTTTTGGGATGCTAGGTCCTTCGTTGTTGTAGTCGTGGGTGCTGATTCATCCACTGACCTAAGAAAGGTAGAACATATTTCTCTGAAAGCTTTCAGAAATCGTGGTTTAAACACTATATATTTCACGAAGGAAGAGGTAATCTCACTTTCCTCTGATTTACAGTATTCCTTGATTGGTAATTTTTCTAAGCAGTGACCTTCACTTCTGTTCCTAAGAAATAATCTGGAAAAGATAGGTTTTACGGATTTCAAAATCGGTTTCTTAAACTCCTGAAATGTTCTTTTTAGATTTTCATCAGATTTGGATTATTATAGATTCTGGATGTGTGGTTTTTGGAATTTTGGGAGATCCTACATGAAAGTTATTAAATGGTCATCAGACTACATTAATGTTTTTGAATCCCCCATTGCTCTTATTTGGATTTCCTTTCCTGATTTATCCATTCACTTGTTTAATAGAGAATCCCTATTTTCTATTGCTAAACTGTTTGGTACTCCAATCAAACTGGATTATGCCACCAATAATTTGACAAGGACATTGGTTGCAAGGGTATGCACTGAGATTGATCTCTCTAAGGACCTTCCAAGATATTTTTGGATTCAAAATGAGGACAAAGGTTTTGTTTAGAATGTAGTTTTTGAAAACCTTCAGGAATTTTGCAACAAATGTTTTAAATCTGATCATGTACACAAGAATTGTGGAAAATAAGAAGATCCCCCTACTAAGCAGTTAATGTATTTTTGGGTGGAAAAAGTTTCCAAGACAACTCAAAACTCTCATAATTATACCTCTGTGGAGGGACGAACCTCATCCCCTTCTATAATACCTAACAATTATAATCATCCAAGTACCTCTAAGGTGTCTAATGATCAGCTCATAGAACCTAATTTGGAGGTTAGGGACGATAAAGAAGATTCTCATAACTCTGAGAACCAAACTACAGATTTCGTCACTACTATTTCTAATGCTACAGAATCAATTTCTATGGATAATAGGGTTACTCAACAAAATGATGTTTATAAGAATGCTTTTGTTCAGCAAAGCATATAAATTCACAATCTTGGTGATTTATCATTGAATGAGACAGAAAAGGGTTTTCCTACTCGATCTATTAATACAGATCAAGAGGTAGATGAAAAGGTCCAAAAAGATGGTTCTGATTGCAGTGTATCGTCAACTGAGGAGGATGATAAGCCTGGATAATTAGAAGATGAATATCTGAAATCCATGGCTAGGAAAGGTAAAAAATCAGTAGTAGATACTGATGGTTTCATCACCCCAAACCCAAAAAAACTAGAAGACGTAAGGATTACTCTCAAGTGGAAAGAACCATCACCACTAGGTTGACTGAGGTCAATAAAAAGGTTTCCCCTGAAAAAGAGCAAGGAAAATCAAAATGTGAGAAATCCAGTATTGTTTTATATCACTTCTCGCAGAATTTCACAAAAGAGGAAGTACAAGAGTGGCTTGTTCATATGAGAATGCAACAAGAATTGTAGAAACAGGAGCGAAAAAAAAGGGATTCTTAATGAGGAACAATTTCAAGATTCTATGAAATTCATTTACATTGAGAAATTGAAGTTGCAATCACAATTTTCTTGATGTTTCTTTTGTTGACCTCCCGTTATGTCATTGTTTCTGGTTTACTAGTCTCAAATTTTTTCTGTTCTGGACGATCTAATTTTATTTGTGGAAATCTGGTTGGTTTGGATGTGCTGGTCATCCTTCATTATTTGGACTCTGTTCTGGAGAGGCTCCATATCTGGAAAATTGTCTGGTTGTTTTTGAATCTCTGTTTGCTCCAGTCTCTGATCAGCTAAGCCTATTTGAATCTATTGTATTTTAAATCTATAAGGATGGTTTTTTGTTTTGGTATCAATAATTAACTGAATTTTCAGGACTTCTGTTATTGTTTAGATGCTCACTCTGGGGAAAACTGTTCTATTGGAGATTATATTCTCTTCAATGTTTTGTTTGACATGTTTTTGTTGTGTACCTTAGAACAGGTTATACTCTACAAATGTTGAACAGTTGGGTGATGTTGATGCTAATTCTGAAGTTATATAGATGAGACTGGAATTTTTGAAGCTGATGTCTGCTTTTGTCTTCACTTCGGTACAAGAAGGATGTGCTTCAGCAGGGTTTTCTAACTACTTGTCTCTTTGATTGTCATTGTATCTTTTATTGGTTTCTTTAACTTTGAGATGGTGTAACTGCATTACCCCTCGAGATTTCTATGTACCCCCGTTTTTGATTTAATAAATTTCTTGGACATGAACTGGGAAACCAGTTCATGTCAAATTGTTTTAAAAAAATGTAGTTTACCTAAGAACGATTTTTTGTTTCTACATTTCTAAAGTCACTATACCTTTACGAAACTTATGTAGGTGTTTTTGTAATGTAATAAATGTTCATAAAAAATAATGTAATACCTATATAAGATAATACTGGGTTACTATATGTGGTCATCATTTTTGTGGGATTAATTTCTTGAAAAATCCATAATGAAATGATATAAAAAATGATTCTCACCCATTGATATTTATTTGTTGTAGATTATGGCAGGAATCGTGATTAAATTTTTGAGATCTCTTATGGGAATGAACTATAAAATAATTTTATATTTGTATTGAATGTAGGTATGTGTTATCAAAGATAATAGTTATGATTATATGAATCCAAAAGTTATAGAAATCAATTTATCCAAATTTCACTCATGGGTATTGGATACCGAGTGTCCATAACACATTTGGGTTCATAAATATAGTCTCAAAAAATATGAGGGAATTTAATAAAGGTGAAGTGAATAAATTTACTGTAAATCAGGTAAGAGTTACTATATTTTTTTCATATATTACCTTAATATTACAAATGGATTAGTTCTATAATTTATAAATTGTTATTTTTTTCCACCCATAAATAAAAAATCTATTTCTATAACCTATTTAGAAAATAAGGGGGTTTCATTCATTATTACGAAAAATTGAATTTATATATATACACAAATGAAATTTTTTATGGCATTGGAATTATAGGGAATAGTTTATAGATATTGGATATTGATAATATTATATATAATATTCAAAATAATTAGGTCACGGTTGATTCTAACACAACATAAATTTAGCATTCCATCCTTCAAAAATAAATGAGAATCCAAATCAAGGACTACATAAAGATTTATTGTGGAACTCATTAGATTATGAATCATTTTATAATAGAAAAAAAAATTTAATTTGGAAAAATGTTCAATTCATATTTTAGTGTAAAATATGATTGATCTAGTGAAATATAGAATCCTAAAAAAAGTGATGTATATGGATCATTGGGTATATAAGAAATTGGTGAGTATAGGTTCTTGGTAATCATTATTGATGAATTTATTCTACATTTTTATGTGTTTTTGATTTGATAAATGTTTGGAACATTAAAAAAGTACAAATATTTTCAAAATTAATTAAATAATCACCTAGAAAAAATTATTAAATTTATCTGATTAGATATGGGTGGTAAATACATGAGATTTGAGTTCACTAATTATTTGGGAGTTTTTGTAATTATTTTACTTCTCAATCCTCTAGGAATGGAACTATGGAATGGTATATTTTAGAGGAGTAATCACACCAAATTTGATATGGGTTGATCAATTATGATTTAGTGTAATCTTACTATATCATTATAGGGACATACACTAGAAACTAGTTAATTCCAACTTAACCATGTTTCATCTAAAGAAATTAAAAACACACTACATGAGATAAATACTTGAAGGAATCTGAATATGTATTCTATGAAAAATCTAGGTTTTAAATATCACATATAATGTTTGGAATTATATATTCATTCCCCTAAGTTATATAAATGATTATTTTTTATTATCCTATGGAAACAATGGGATAATGTTTATAAAATCCCATTGTAAAAAATTGTTTGTGGCCTGATATGGAATTTTCCATATGAATGATCACATGAATGAATTATTTATTGGGTGGAAAGTTAAAATTAGATATGTTTAAGGACAAAAAATAGGAATTATTAATATGTTATAAGTTTATATGGTTCCTTAAAAAGTTATGTAAAAAGAAATGACTTAGGATACATAATTACCTCAATGGTTTGTATGAAATTTTCATGTTCCAGAGAGACATGTATTTTTTTGGAGAAAATAATAATAATGGATTAATGTTAATATATGATGTACCCACCACTTATTGTGAGGTTATTGAGAGTTTGAATTCCTCTAAATGGTTAAATTCCATGAAATCTATTCCAGACTCCATGTACACTAGCCATGTTGGGATCATGGTGGATGCATCTGAATGGGTGATACCAATATGATGAAAGTTGGATTTTTTTATAAGAATGTGAATTGAATTCTATATTTTCTACCTATAAAGATCATATTTTATAAAAGGGTTATAAAATAATTTATAGTATATTATATAACGATTCATTTTCATTAGTTCTGATGATAAAGTCCATTCAAATATTTCTTTACATAGTAGCCTATTTTAATTGTGAGATATATAAAATAATTTAAAAACCACGTAATTTAATGGGAATTTAGTTTTAGATGCATATTTGATATGAATAATAGGTTTTGAGGTTATAAAGGATTTCACTATGGATTCCAAGTTGCAAAGATCATTTTATGGATTGGGTATGTTGCTGATTATATAATTTATTTAGTTCATACAAAATGGGATTTGTCTACTCATATAAGTTGAAAATACATATAGGCCTTAGATTAATAGGTTGATGAAATGAATGTATTTTCATTAAAAAGTGACATGTGATGCACTCATATTTTAGAATAATTGACATGTAATGTGAGAATTTTATATGATTTATCTACTAAAAAATCGAAAATTTATGAGTTATTTTACACTAGATTAGCATGTTTCATGACTAGTGGTCACTTGTTGTCATAATTAAAGGGATTATATATTTATATAATTATATATATGATTTATATGATACATATTATTGTGGACATTTTTATATGGATATATGAGTATATATGAATTAGATCATGCAAGATGCCTCTGTAACATCAGTAGTGGCGATGTTTTTCTAGTTTCCACACTTTTATTACTTCTATGAATTAAAGAGTACACTTGGGTGGATAATGCTAAAAAGTCACATAGGGTAACACAGTTAGGATATAGAATAAGGATTTATTTTTTACTCCAATGTGTTTATTCCAAAATGAAAAGAGTTTCATAAACCATATTTAATGAAGTTTGGATGGATTCATAAAGATTATGATATTTTTATTTAATGAACATATGTGATTTTAATAAAATTGGTTGAAATATGGATATGTAGTAAAATTGGATAGATCACATTTCATGATTCAAATATATTAAAATCCATGATATACATTTTATTCATATCTAAAATAATTATATAATTATATCCTTATTGGTGTATGATTCATATTTCATAATATAGGAATAAACTTGTGATATTTGATATTGGTTGAACAATTTCTTCCATATAGTTTACCATTGATTATTAATCATGATTTTATTAATATATGTAATAGAAAAAGTATTTATAATCATTGATATGTTCAAAAATCATAATAAACTAAAATGAATACATTTTGGAAGTGTTTTCCAATTTCCACGCATTCAGAGATATTTCCAGATACAGTTTATTGAATGAATGGAAATTGTATAAGGGCCTGGATCTTGATTTTTGGTGGGTTTGGTTGTTTAGTCCAGAAAAGAATAAGATATCTTTCTACCTATCCTAAATTTTATATTTTGCGATAAGGTACTGACACACATTTGGATTCTGTGAAGTCCTCTCATATATTATAAGTTTTTTAGTGGCATGTGTCCTATCTATAGAGGAAAGGGTATTTTGGAATTCACTAAGTGATCTATATAAAATATAATCCATTGAGATAGAGATATGTAGATATGAGGTATGACTATTGTTCTATATTCTTCATTTACATAATGATTCCATGATGATATTCTAGAAATTTTATTGTTTTTTATACTATTATAGTCATGTGGGGTTCTTAAAAACCCCATTAGTCTTAAAATTATCTAATGTTTTAATTTACTACATAAGTGGCTCTTAATAAATTTAAAATTTTAATTTAATCATGTTTTGGTTGTTTTAAATGGAATTAGATATTAATCTATCAAGGAATTATTAAATGAACAATTTTTTAACATATTTAATAAACTAAATTTGAAATTATATTATATATTTTTCTTTAAATTCATAGGCGACATGCACTCCAAGGGGTAAAATGATATTTTTGTAAAAATAATGTTCCTTGAAGAAAGAGAATATTAAATAAAGATTTATTATATTGAAATACTACTAGGATTTCATTATTTTTGATTGAATAATCATCACACCTTGTAAAATAAATGAGATTATGACGGATTGATATTTAGAATTTAAGAGTATATTAATTCATCATTTTTTTAAAATATTAAATTAGGATCTCTGAATTAGATTATGAAATGAGTTTTTTTGGGTGATAAATAAAAATTAGTGGTTTTTAATGTGTTTTAGATTATGTTAATTGGATTGAGGTATTTGAAAATTTTATTTTACATGGTGAATTCTATTAATTCGTTTCATAAATGTTTCTTGTTTTTATAGTTTTTAAAAGAACATTTATTAAATATTTTTTTAATAATTAAATCATTTATGGGATTAAATTATTGTATGTGGATTGATAGAAGAATAAATTTAAGGCATTTAAATGTATTTTACATGAGTTTCTCATGGAGTATATGTGATGAAAGTAGGTGTTGGTGATATCATAATTCCATTTTGGAGTCATTAAAATATCTTATATATTAAAAATGTGTTTTTGAATTTATGTGATTAACCAATGATATAAAATGGAAGGGAATTAATTGTGATACTATTTGTTCCTGTGGGTTGGGAATAAAATTAAAAAAAATTGGAACAAGTTTATGTGTTTAAACCATGAGGATGAGTCCTAGAATGTTTTTTTGGGTACTGTTTTGAAAATGAAAAACTAATAGATGTATACATATATTTTATTAATAATGATTTAAATAAAACATTGGGATAATTATGAATATAATAATTATAAATTATATTTTAAATAATATTTCATTTCTAAATGGTGATTTTTAATTCTTATTAGTCATTTTTGTTGATTTAAAATGATTATTTGAGTATCTTTTGATTTTAAATCTGATATGTGATGGATTTTTACATGTTTTTTTATTTAATAAATGTTATAAACAATTTTAATGATGTAAATATGGGGGAAAATGAATCAGAAAGTCTTATTTCATTTTTTTGGAAGAAATAAATAAGAAAAGGGTTGTTTAAGTAGGCTATGAGGGGGAATTTTCAAGATGAATTATCATGACAGAAACAATAGCAATAATAGTTATTAATGTTCCCATATACATTTAATTTTTAAATTGAAAATAATAAATATTAGGTACATGTGTGGGGAATTTTTCATGGGTCAATATATTTAAAATGAATTCAATTATTGGGTAAAATAATAAGGTTGATTCCATGATATTTAAATGAGTTATTATTGTTGGTATATGCATTGGAGTGATTAAATATGGGTTTGATATATGACACACATAGTGTAATTTCATAGGAAAGAAGGAATAAAAGATTATTTGTGAATAAATTAAGTTGTTTGATGAATAATGTAGTTAAATGGATATAGTGTAATATTTGAAATTATATAATGATTAAATTATTGATTTATCATTAAGCATTATATTTTAATTATTATAGTGATTATATAATATTCCTATATGAAAATGTTTTTTTCAAAGATATTATTTTAATTTATTTGTAGAGAAAAAATCGGGTTACCATATAGTACATCCATAGGTTAGGTTCTGATTTGAGATAAGCCTTATGTTAGGAAATTTTGAGGTCATCCATAGGTTTGGCTACACCATGATTTCAACTATAGGGGGATTATGAAATGGGTATGGATATTTCATGATTATTAAAATAAGATAATTTTTCCTTTTGTTTGGAAAGGATACTAAATAATCCATGTATTTAAATTTTTAATACCTTAATCTATTATTTAATATTTTTATGGAATTTGATGAAGTTTCTAAAATATAAGTTATGGGTTCTTAGTAACCATTTAACACTCTATAAAGTATGATCATTTTTTATGCTAAATTCATATTATAACTTTTATAATATGTATATGTTCCAATTAATAATTAGTATAAGTTTGGGGACTGGTGTTGTTTTATAGAGATATATTTCTCACACCATGTATATTTTATTATTTTGAATTTTTTGTTTTACTGGTTTTCATGTAGGTATTTTTCATAAATTTCAGTAAACGGTAGTTAGTGGATGAAATCATTTTAATGATTTTGGTGGGTATTTGAGGAGTTACATAGATCAATTTCCTGTATTTTTTATGTTTTTCTTAAAAAAATTTACATGAAACACATATTGAGTTCTATTTATTTTTTTGGATTATTTTATTTCATATTGGGAATTATTGGGATATAATTTATTCTTGTTAATATTTTAACAAATTAATTATTTTTTATGTTTCTGATGATCCATTTGAGGGTATATCACTCCCTTAGTTGTATATTATATCCTCAACACTAGTATCTAACCTATTGTGACTTGGGAGAGCACTTTATTCCATTTTTTATTTCATCTGATTAGAATTGTAGTCTTATGGTGGGATGTTACAAATACATAATAATTTTGTGTTATAAAAACACAGTGTATTTTATCATAGTCTAATATGAAGGATTGTAGTGTCCCTATTGAAAATATCTGGAATATGTTATCACATTATGGTTCAAATGTTTTTAGAAATGGTGTGATAAACCATTAACTATCTAAAAAGTCTTGTATGGATAACCATATTTTGGAACATTGTGTAATGAATAAGAGAATCATGGCATGAATTAGAGATTTTGTGATGGATACATGATCATTTAATTAGAGATAAGTAGCAAATATCCAGTTTAGGAAAACATTTCTATGGAGGACCCAAACAATTCTAAAGTATATATTTTAAAAAAAATCCTAGAAGATGTGAATATTTTAGATTTTAGTTGAATAAATGATATATATTATGTATTCAAGAGTAAATGTGTTAATGAAGATACTTTTAGGCATAATAAAATGTATTTTCAATTTTAGCCTAATAATTTTTATTGTGATATTTATAATTCAGTGTTTCAAAATAAGATGGCGTAAAATGGAACCACATTTTAGAACTAATAATATTGAAAACATATAAATTTTAGGACATGAAATATTGAGTTTAAGAGAATTAACTATTCATAGGATGTATCAGTAGAGTCAGATGTGTTCAATGGATTACTAACAATATCCATGGTCAAGCATAGTCTATCCTAAAATATATTATGGTGGTAGAATAATTAATGTTGGATAGGCTCGTCTATCAATATATGGGCTATTTCACTTTAATTTTTCATTTTTATTATATTTTTTGGAGTATTATTAAGTATATGTTCCATTTATCATGGGTAATGTATGTTTCATTGGTAATTTATAACTTAGTGAAGAACTTTTGTTATCATATTCTTCCCTTGTATTAAATTTTCTTATTTCACATTGTGTAAGTATTTTTATAAGACTCATAAATTTATATGTTAAATTAAAATATTATACATATATATTTTCAATGTTCTTTTTGGTTATTTTTTATGAGTTATAGATAATGTGTCTATACTATTCATAGTTAGGGTGTGATATTTCTCAATTATGAAAACAATAATTTGCACCATCATGTATTTTGGACCTTTCAAATATATTGACTCTATTTTGGTTATGAGGTTTGAACTTTACAAATAAATAATTCATTCACAAAAACTGTCATCAAAGTTCTTTATTCTTGTATTTAGGTAATATATATAGATACTTATGGAAAATACGAGTTTCTGGTTCTTTAAAAGTTTCCACTTTAGTGCGTGTTTTTGGTTTCATAATGATGGTATTGGATATGACAGAAATGATCCCGTAAGGGGATTCATGATAGATTTCCCCCTCCCCTACCACCGTATTCCTCTCCCCCACTATGGTTCAGATTCCGTCTCCTTGATGCCTCAGGATGGTGAGTTCGTGGTGTGCGGTCTTCCAGTGGTGGCATCGTCAATAGCACAAACATCTTAGCACATCTCAATATTTTTTGGCCATTTCTCACGCCATTCCCTTCTATCTAGATAGGGCTCACATGGAAGAACAGTGATGGTCTAATGTTTGAGGTCCTAGCTGTTGTGGTAAGGTTTTCACCACGTTTTTGTGTCGTTTTTGGGTCAGTTGGGCAGATCTGGTCGCTATATGCAGGCTTGATGGTAGTGGTGGGTTTTCAGTTCAACTGATTCTGGTTCGCGGTTTGGATTTGGGTACGTGTTCTCTAGAGTTGGTTTTGCAGTGTGAAACTATGGTCTTCATTTTTTTCATTGTTTTGGACAATTTTATTCGGTTTATTTTGTTCTTGTGATTTGGTGTTGTGCTCTTGCGTGTTGTTCAGCGGCATCGTCGGGTTGCGGCGATGGCATGGATGAGGCAAAAAGATCTTCTCCCTCTTGTAATCTGTGGTTTTTGTCTTGAATTTTGTGTATGTTTCTATTTTGCGGTGATGTTTGGTGACTTGTGTGATTCAGATAGTTTTTGTGATTTTTTTATGGAGGAATATTCTATTTCCTTTTAGGAATCTTCCCTTGGTTTTGGTAGAACGTGTGTGTGCCCTATGTGTTGTTGCTATTCTTGATGGGAATATTCTGACTAAATTCGCTGTGAATCATTAGTGTGAGGGAAACCATCATTCTACAGGGATCTGTTTTGGATTAGGTTCAAAGCATGAAGCTTCCACCTAATCATGTCATTTAGATTTGGATGTTTGAGAGGGTTTGGCTCTGCCATCGGTACCAGACCCGTGTAACCCTACACGAGACAACTTCTTAAGCGGTCATGCAATTGTGAAGACTTGTAATGATAGTGTAGTGTCTAGTATGGGGCAGATCATGTTTTCTTGTTCTAGATATCCTCTTTAATGGTCTTAGTGGTTGTAAGGATCTTGTAGTTTCACACTTTTCATAAAAAGTGTTTTGATAATAAAAAAGTTAATTTTTAGACATAATGATGGCATTTGAATAGGGATATGTGTGTCCAGACATGTTTGGAAAAACTCATTTTATATTTTGGAAGATGTAAGTTGAGGATTACTTTTACTAGAAATATATGAACATTCTATTATTAAGGGTCAATATAGAAGTAATTCAAAAGAACGAATAGAAGAGGATTGGTTGGGATTAATTGGGAGTGGTACAAATATTTCTAGATTAGAACATTGGATTTAATGATTTTGAGGTGAATATAAAATTTAAATTGATAACTGTTATGAATTTTCACTATGAATATATCAAAAGGATGGTAGATGACTGATCATTCAAGTGTATTCCACGTGATCTTTCGTTAGTTAGAGTCTGTTGGGGTGATGTTCACTAGGGGTGTGAGTTAATTTCTTAGATTTTCAACACTTTGTAAATCATGGGATGTGATGGATAATTTTGTCCAAATAATTATTTGTAAGGATAATATGGTAATTGAAGAGATTTTATATTTGATTCAAAATTAACACATTAGAAAGAATGAAATATCAAGTTCCAACGTAATTTATTTTAGTATGGAATATGGGGGGTGTTCTAATAAAAAAATTATAATATGAAAGGATAAAACATAAAATAAAATATCCATGGGAAATTATATATTATTGTTATATATGCATACTAGAATTGTGAAAGTATGGGGCATTTGTAGAAAGACTACTGAGAAAGATAAGTGAACTCCAAAAATCATGTTTCTATTCCAACTATAAACTATGTATAACTAATGGTGGATGGATATTAGATCATAATATTCTCATGTTTAATGGATCCATGTATTAGTTATTTCAAAGATCCATTTTACTCAATTTACGAGAAGTTGTGCCCAAGAAATTATGCATCTGAAATCTTCAGTATGGTTCAATATATTGATAGGTAATAACTCAAGATTGTTAAAAAAGTTGATGTATGTATTCAGACCTTAAATATATTTTTTTGAGTTTAAAAGGTCTTCATCACATCCCATGTTAATAAATTAATAATATTTCATTTAAATATATTGATTATGTATGACTCTATACAATATTTGTAAAAATAATTTTGGAAAATCACATAGTATTCAACATTGATTGTTACAAAGCAAGATTTTAGTAAAATATTCCTCCTTAAATAAATATTGTGTTCTATAACCTTCTCCACATGTGACACTGAACCTTAATCAACCATGAATAATTGTTAAAATATATATATATTTACCACTATATAATAGATGTTAAATAAGAAAGTACAAATAGTTATAACCACATTTTGAAATAAATGTACCATTTTCAACTACTATAGTTAAGTAGATAATAAATTTTTTTATACGTATAATTTATTTTCTAAATTGGATATATTTCAAGTATGATATATTTTTTATATAAATAATATATGAACACTAATTTTATAATAATAGTTTTTATACACGAGGATGATTTCGGAAAAATATAGTTTTTCACCATTATTTATGATTTTATTTAATAATTAAATTTACGAATTATATAATTTTATATTGATAAAATTAAATTTAGTTTTTTAATTATCATTACTTAGTTAACTTAATATTTATTGTTGGGGATTTTATAAAAATATTATTTATTAGGTAAATATTGAGAAAATGAAATTTTTACAAATACCGTAACTTTTACAACATAATTTTCTTATGAATTTATATTTTAAATTTATAAAACTCTTTTCTAGATAAAATATATATTTTATAATAGAATTTAATATTTTAATATTTTATTTTTAATTTAAAAATGTATATTTTACATTTTAGAATTATATTATATTATTCAAAATTTAGATTAAAAGATTATACATATATTATTTTAAAATTTATTTCCATCAATTTCTGAAAAAAAAATATAATTAAATTAATTTAATATATTTAATAATAAATTACAAATTATGTATTAAACAAATTTTATTCTAGGTTTATAAGAATTATTTACCTTCATAAGAAAACTACTTACCATAGTTGAAAACTAAAAATGGTAAAAAGGGGTAACCCAAGTAGTAATTGGAATAACATGTTAAAAACTTGATTCTAATTAATTAGTTCAAGAGTTTATTAAACAAACCATATTTCCACTCAATTATTGTTCTTTTTTGGAGCGACATTAAGTTTCTAACATGTTCTCCCTTTATATTATGTGGTTGTAATTAAAAAAATACTATTCTTGTAACTTATAACAGGGGTCTCCCAACAACCATTCAATATAACAATAAAAATACAATTTCCTCTATACAATTTACCCCTTTTACTTACCTTGTAATATTTCTCTTTTTACTTATTCATTTAGTCCCTATTTATTATTTTAAGACATCCATTTCCAAAGAGTTTACTAAGGGATACCCATGTCCTGAACGTGAGTACTTTTCCTCCTATCTTCTTTCCTTTTTCATTCTTAAATTATCAAATATAATTTTTTAGTTTATATATAATATTTATATTATTTTTTATACTGAATTTTATTATTCTAATGTAATAAATATTAACCACCTTTCCCTTTTCTATTTAGATATATGAAACCTCCATTCATGTGTTGTTCAGATTAGTGCCTCCACCGAGTGACAACTTCTATTTTTTTCAATATCTACTATATTAACTAATTATAACGGTTAAATGGATGAATTAATGTGATATATATAATATGATTATGATTATAAATAGAAAAATTATTTTACACATTCTTTCTCGATAATTCTTCATGAAATGAAAATGTTTGCGGTTTGTTGTGTGGACTAACACCTCCACAAAGTAACATATATCAATTTTCAAATAGATTATTTATTTTTTATTATAATAGATTTAAATTTAATTAAAAACCCTATAATTATCTAAATAAAATAATTATTCTTCATTAATAATGGTATTATTAAATAAAAAACAACATTCATTATTATAATTATCAAATAATAATGGTATGCTCTTGTTTGGGTCAGTCTAACCACCTACTTAAACACTATTATAAAAAATTATCATGGATAACTATGAGAAAATAATTATTGATAATATATGATATAAATAATAAAATTAATAATTTATTTGGGTTCTATAATGGTAAAGTTAGTATTAATGTCATTAATTTTGATACCACTATTTACTTGTTAAAAATTACCAAAACATGCATGTAGCCAATTTCATCTACAAGAAAAATACTAAAAAATACATATAATTAAATTATAAGATAATAAAAAAATAAATATTATTTAATATATTAATTTTTATTATCTATTTTTGATGATATTTGGGAAAATAATGAATTATAACACCATGATTTTGAAACAAGTTCAAAAATAAACAAGATTACTCACACCCCATATTGAAAATGGATGTGAACCAACTAATATACATATTGAGAATAATAATAAAATGAGTTTATAAAATTTTATAAATATTAATAATGTTAGTGAATAAGTAATTAATAAGTTTATATTCACGATAGAAGAGAAAAAACTACATCAATAGAAATTTAGAGTAAAGGCATAGATTTGGTAAGTCAAACATATTTCCTTAATTTATGTGAATTCCCCTTCAATTTATTTCCATATATTATATAAATTACTTTACATTCCGTTTTAAATTATTTTATCTCTTACATATATTGTGAAAAAATCCTTTTTAATTCAAATATACTTCTATTTCTTCTCACTTTTTTGAAAAAGGGGACATTTTGAATAGAGACTCGTAACTATGACTTTTACATTGATGGTTATGAAATGTTTTTCACGAAATTTATTATTTTGGTTTGGTTTTTATTTTCCTCTCTATATTTAAAGGATCTATATTAAACAAATTTATATTTTTGGTTTCACCCACTATTTTTCTTTTATTATGTCACTATTTGGGGTTGTTAATTTTCCAGTGTCAATTGAGATAATTCAGGGTGTTATTTTTCAATAGATGGAAATGTAATAAAACCCATTATTATTCCCATGTGTTATTTATTCTATGAAATTAAATCAATTTAATTTTAAATTTTTATGAAACTCTTTCTTACTTATATGGTTTCTTTGAAAAAATTGAATTATTTTCATTTATAAATTTTATGAGCCCCATTTTATTTATATGGTTTCTTTATAATGTGATAAATGAATGATTTTCAAGTCAATGTTATAAGTAAGGATTATAATGGTTGGGGTTTCATATTACTATCCTTTACATTTTTTAAATTTTGATATATCATGAGATAAGTATTCAAGAGTATGTTTTAGTGTCATGTAAGAATGGGAACTGTTGATGTTGCTCATGAATTCAATGTTTCCCTATGCTAATGTTTGTGACATTGTTGGAATATATTTTGAAATATGATCATACTATCTCATTATTCAAGGTTTATATTAATTGTTTCTATCCCATTTAATGGTTATTATATTTATATATTGTTATTTTGTGTCATTATGTTCTAATTTACTATTCTCTAAAGCCCACTTTTTTTTGATTATCACTTATGATTATATGATATTTATATTATATGCTTTTTAAAGCTTATGAATTCATACTTGATGAAATTTTTACTCAACCATACTGATTTATTGAACTCATCACTTTATTTTGTTTTCATTACATAGATTATTATAATAATTTTTACTGATTGGACATTTATATATTGGTCTAGTATGGTGTACTTATTATGAAAGGATTGAAATCATCGTAAAAGAAGATGTTTACGTAGATAGTACTCTAGGAAACTAAATAATTTATTGTTTGGTTTATGAGACCATTTATAAAATGGATAGCTTATTCATGTAAAATAATGATAAAAAATTTTATATTTATCTTGTGTCTCCATAACTAGTATCAAAGGAGGGTTTAGAAAACATGGGGATTAGTTTAGGGATCATTATAGAAAAAACATTGGATAATTCTAAGTATATGATAACATTCTAATGTTTTGGTATTTGAGATATTATATGGTTTTACTTTTAATTAAATCCCTATCTAGATACTTAAAAGTGGATGAAGCTATGATACATATTCATATAGGGTTACACACCCCAAAAAATGAATATTGGTCACTGAATTTATCTTCACACTTGTTCATGATGAGTGAGAGTAAGGCCACATACCTAGAAAAAAACATTGGGGGGATGTAATCTGGTGATTCAAATTCTATGTAATATTTATTAAGAAGGATTTAAGAACCTTAATATGATATTTTTACAGATCCTAATTGTAAGTAGACACAGAATTTCATATATTGAATCCTTAATTTATATGTTATGGAACACATTATATTTATGATTCATCACTTTTATGTTAATAGTTTCAATTTTAGATCAACTATTCTCATCCTTCCACATTATTTAGGTAAGAAATGGTTATAGAAAATAGAATCTTGATAAAAAAATTGGTGTGATTGGAATTTCAATGATTTATCTAATGAGCTACCAAATGGGATGGGAGCTGGTGTACCAAATCTCTTAGAAATGATAACTCAAATATCACAATCAATGCAGAATAAAAATAATAATCTTGAGTTCTCAAACACACTAGTTAAGTAGAAGTTTCTTATATATTATTTCTAGTGAAAACATTTACCCTCCTTCAGCTAATATTTTAATCAAATTATTTATGTGCAACAGATCAATGTGTTGGAAAATATGTTTTCCATTATCCTATTCTTAGAGTATAAGAATGTTTTCTTGGATATCAATAATTTAGAATAATTGGTTTATAAATTTTAGAATATCAGTATGAAGACAAAAAATCAGGACGAAATTGACACAATGTAATGTGAGGAGTTCAATAAAGTATTCATTATCAATCAATTTCCTTGAAATCATTTCAAGAAGATGGAGGGAGAATTTATGGAGATAAAAAAGGTAGGATTATTCAATTGATAGTTATGAAGAAAATTTTATGATGTTCATGAGTTATTCCTATTATTATATCTCCCAATATCAATAAAATATCAACTATATACTCATTGTATTAAAAAATAATTGAAGGGTGTTAACCATAAGGGACTTTGAGATCTATAATGGGATTTATTGATGTGCACTAAATATGGAGATTGAAGTTATGGATTTTAATTATTTAATGGATAAGAATAGAATGGTGGATTATTGAGAGAACCTATATGTTCAGTAAAATGGGGGAAGAAATTTCAACAACATAATATCCAAATGTGTGGGAAAATCACCTGGGTAATTTGATAAAAGGATAATGTAATTGTTTTAAGTGTTGTAATTTATGTCACCAAGCTCACAACAAAATTATAGATAATTGGTCGATTCATGATATAGTGTATAAGGAGTTCCCAAATAATGATCCACCAAAAATGAAATGATTCTTGTATAATAGTTTTGTACATTATACAAATCAATTTCCAAAACCTTAAGAAAATAAAAAATTGGCCCAAATAATTTCCCAAACCAAGAAATAACATAAGGGAATTCATGATCACTACCATGGATGTATATTAAAATAATGAAGATTTGTGAGGTACACATAATATATTTTATAGATCATCTAATAAAAAATTTTATTTTGGATCATCACATTATTTTCTATCACAAATTTTTTCAATGAATGTGGAACCACCACCTTAATCAATTGATATTAAACTATATTTGAAAACACATGGAAGAATAATTATTGTGTTTCATATATATAAATTAGAATAACATTTATGATAAATTTTTTTAAAAATGTTCTTGTATTGGTTGATAATTAACATTTTTGTTCAAGATTGTTTTTGTTTTTTAGGATTCAGATGTAGTCCATCATAATAAGGTTCTTTTTGAAACACAGGTTTTCATATCTAGTTTTCTAGATTGAGTTACACCAGACACAAAATATGTTAGAAAGATGAAATTTTTTATTAGCCACATTATCGTATTCAAGACCATCAGCATGATAATGAAAATAATTATATTCAAAATAATGGGAGTATTTTTTTTGTTTCATGGAAGTTTTTCTTTTACATATTCAGAGAAAGAAAGAATTTTCTAAGACAGTAAGAAATATGTAGTTTAGTGTAGAAGTTGTTTTATTTTTTAAGAGTTTTGAAATAATATTGTTATGTTAACTATTATAAAGTTCTCATACTTTCTACAAAAAATTAGACGATGCTTTTCCGATAAAGAATTTCTCAGATATAATAAAACGTTTATGATAAAATATTTTAATGACATGGTTGAGAGGATTGAAAAATTTCAGATTTTCTAAATGATATTTCCACTGTAATGATATTTCCATTGTAAGGAGGTATGAATGACAAATATGTTGCAAGAATTAAGGAGAAAATAAGTTTTACTAAGATTTTCCTACACGAATTTTCATAATAAGATTCTCAAGCTAGAAAAATTATATTGAGATTTTCGTACTCAGATTTTTTTATGGAGATTTTTTTTATAAGATTTTCATAATTGAAAAACTGTATAGAGATTTTTATACTTGAAATTTTGTGCAAATATTTTTGTACTATGATTTTTGTATAGAGAAAATCATACTGAGATTTTCATACTCTGATTTTCTTGTGGATAATTTTGTACCAGGATTTTCATGTTTGGAATATCGTACTGAGATATTCATATTCATATTTTTTTATTGAGATTTTCGTACTGGTATTTTTATACTAGGATAATCGTACTAAGATTTTTGTACATGGATTTTTGTACCGTGAATTTTGTACTCGTATTTTCGTACTCAAATTTCCTTACCGAGGAAATTGTACTCAAGAAATAAAAATGAATTGTTCATATTGAGAAAGAAATATATTTTAATGAGATATAAAATAAATATATCACAATGAACAGAGAAAGATATAATGAATTTAATAAGAAAGACATGAAATTCAATGTTGCATAAATATTGGAGAAATATAAGGAGATTTGATTAAGTTAAAGATGAATTTTAAATGTGATAGATTTGCAGTGTTTTGAAATTTGTGGATATGGGGAATGTTTTCATTTTTCCCACTTTAATTTCTTGATTTACCTATAAATACATGTTCTAATCATTAGTCTATTTGAAACTTTCACATATTCTCAAAAGGCAGAGCACTATATAATTCAAAGTGAAAGTTTCCATCTGATTAAAGATGAATTGTATTGAGAATTTTATAAGAGTTTTAGTTTTGCAAATTCAGAATGAGTTCATTGTGTTGAGTTCATTATTATCAGGAGAATCGGATAAAAAATCATTATTTTAAGAAAAATGGGATCCAACATCAATGTTTTGAGAAAATCGGATCCAATGTCCTTGTATTGAGAAAATTAGATCCAACATTATTGTATTGAGAAAATTAGATCCATCCAAATCAGACTGAGGATTCAGACTGAGCAATTGTGGATCATTTTCGATGAAATATTTATTCATTTTTATGGATCAATTGTTTAATAACCAAACATTTTAAACTCATATGAGCTAATATAATAATTCTAATCAAGATATTGAAGGAGTCTAATGGGAGTTTGTGTAAATTTTATTCACTTATTCATAATAGTTTATTTCTATAGATCCACAAGAGTGGCTATAATAAGGATATAGGTTCTTACACAAATCCCTAACCTTGTAAATCTTGTGTTTATTATGTAATTTCCTATGTTTTCATGCATGCATATTTATAGAATGTTTATAAGGATATAAATATTAACTGGTTATAGGGGTTAATTTTTGAAATGATATAAAACATATAAAATGTTTACAACTAATTCAACCCCCCGTGTCGGTTGTTATTCGATCCTATGTAACATCAATCGGTATCAGAGGTAACAACACCTTGTTGAATTCTTAAAATGTATAATATCAATACTATCTGTAGTAGAGGAATTTCAACATTTTATGGAAAAAAATATTAACGATGAAAAAATAGAATGATTCCATATCTCTTATCTCTTGGCCTAGAAGTTGTTGATGTTGCTACTATTGTGTTTCCACCAAATGAGAATGATTCCCCAATTAGCTTTTCAGAATAGGGAAATATAGATGTTTATGTAATGGATAGAAATTTTATTCTCATGTCTTTATCAAAAAATTTATATTAGAAGTAAATGGGTCTCAAAACATCAAAAATAATAAGGTACATGCTGGAAAGTGTTTTTGAATATAATACAAACATTATGGATGAAAAGATACAAATATAGTATACTAATTTTGAATAAATCCTTATAAGAGATGTAAAAACAATTGATGAACACATTGTTATAGTAAATGAAATTATTTGCAACATCATAGGATTTCGAGATATCCTAGAGGTTTCTAGAATTGTAAGGATACTTATGAGAAACCTTCCTGATAGGTTTAACTCTAAAATTTATTCATTAAAAGATAAGGATTATTTATCTCTTGATGAATTTTAGAAATTTATTATTTATTATGAAATAAGTAAAGCTATAATATTTAAAAAGATGACAAAAGATGAAATATATTTTTATGCTGTGAGAAAAATGAAAATCCATGATGTTGAAGAAGATGATCTTTATGAGTCCGATCATAAAGTGGATGATGAGTTGAACGAAAAAATTCATGTCTGTTATATCCATGAAAAATCAATGATTAAGAGGAAAGTATAGAGGTAATGATCATCTAAAATGATTTGTGTGTGATTTAATCATACACAATTATATGAATTTCCCCAAGAATAAATTTGGAGAATATTTATTTGATTCTGATTGAAAACCTCAATGTAAGAAGTGGAAAAAAATGATAAATAAGAAAAGATATAAAACTAATACAAGAATAATTTTACTAGAAACCAAAGTAGTATGTTGAGTAAGAATATTCTATCTTACTCAACTGAGAACAATTATTAGAAACATGAAATTTAAGAAAAATTCAAAACCATAATTGAAAACGTTGATAAAACAAAAGATTTTCCCGATAGTAAAGAACGTGGTGAATAATATTATAAAGAAAATCATTTCAAAATAGAACCTATTTCATGTCTTGAGAAAAAAACTCTTAAGATGGAAATTAGAGTAATAAATAAATATTGTGAAGAATTTTTTAATGTAAGAAAATATGTAATCAATCAGGAGGAAGAATACATTCAGGAGATTTTAATTAACATACATAGAATTGCCAAAGAGGGGAAGATGATTGAAGATCATAGTAAGAAGTTTTAAGATAAGGAAGAAGAAGTTAAAAAGTTTTAATCAAAACTTTTTGAGTCCATAAATATCTTGTAGAATATGAGTGAAAAATTTAACAAATCATCATAAATAAATGTTGAGACTTCTAAAGTTGATGAGAAATCTCAATACAAGAATCACGTAGAATCTTCTCTTACAAAAAATAATGTTTCATCTAATTATTTTAACATTTCAGGTTCTGAAAAAAAGATTTAGGAATTATTAGGTGTAAAAATGATTTGAGAAACCTATAAAATCTACAAAAGTAGATAAGTCACTCAAAAGAAAGGATGGTTATTGTTTTGAGTATTTTAGAGCTAAAAGAGGTGGCCAACATCAACAATGTTTCAAAAGAGAAAGATATTATTTCAATAGAAAATAAATGTTATATGGTTATTTTTGGCATTGGGAAATATTGACAAAGGTCTTATAATTTTTGGAATAATATATCTATATCCTAAAGAAGATTTTATAAAAGGGGAAGAAATAGTAAAAGTAGAATGACCATGTTTCCAAACACACAGAAAGTTAAAAAGTGAATTCTCAAGATGTTAGATATTTTCCAACATGAACTCAATTTGCATGTCCAGAAGAAGTTTTTGATTAATGTGATCAAGCTATTCATCATGCCAAAGTATTTATCTCAGTCCTTCTAGTATAAGTTTCTTATGATAGAAAAGAAAATAAATCCTAAACGAATAATGTTTATGAAAAATATTTTGTTGTTGAAAATCCATTGAAATAAATTATAAGGACCAAAAAATGGATACTTGATAGTGGTTTCTCTTCACATATTATAAGTGATATAAAAATCTTGAAACAATTTGAATTTCATGAAGGAGGATCAGTTACCATTGGTAATGATAGTTCTTATAAAGTCAAAGGAATTGGAAGGGTTGAGATTGATGCTCAAAAGTAGAAATATTGGGATGTTTTATTTTTTGATGGTCTAAAACATAACTTAGTTATTTTATGTGAAATTGTTTATTACAAAAAAGAATTTGTTTTTATAAAATATTTTATCATCATCAAAAGTTTGAAATATGAAAAATTCATTATAAAAGGAGAAATAACCAATGGTAATTTCATCCAAATAAGACTATTTAACTACTCATATTCCTTGAGTGAAAAATTATGAAAAAAATTATGGCACCAAAGACTTTGGTACCTTGGATAGAAAATTATGAACAAACCTTATAAATTTGATTCTATTCTAAACTATCTGGCATTGAAAAAAAGTGAATTTGTTTAACTTGTTAAAAGGGTATGATGACTAATAAAATTTATAAAAGAGTTGAGATTTAATATTCCAGACAACTTGCGATTATTCATTCTAATTTATGTTGTCCGATGATAAATCAATAAACAAAATCATATTTATAATATATCACTTTTATTAATGATTTCACTAAAACTTAAAACATCATGTTTATGAAGCACAAGTCATAGGCTGTTGAAATGTAAAATTATTCAGAAAAGATGTTGAGAATGAAATAGATATTTCCATGAATAATTTGAGAACATATAATGGTAACTAAATCATAAACAATAATTTTAATTCTTATTTTAGAAATCATGGTATAAAAAAATAATATAGTCTTCCCTATACCCCACAATAAAATTTAGTAGTAGAATGAAAGAATATAATTTTAGTGGAAATGGGAAGAGTTATGTTAGAATAATACTAAATTTCAAAATTATATTGGAGGTAATATGTTATTACTATTGTATATATTCAAAATAGATGCTTGTTGAGACCATAAAATTTAATTAATGATTATTAAATGTGCTATAAAAACAGTTATTGAAATAAATGAATTTTGATGAATTTCATGTTTTCTCAAAATAAAAAATTCTACTTTGGTAATGATTGATGATAAAACTGAGAAAAGTACTTTTATGATTTATTCACCAAATGGATGATGTTAAGAAAACTGGAACAAACATTTACAAAATTTGTAAGAATCATATGATGTGAAGGTAATTTAAAATATAAGCTCCTTAACAAATGTTGTTGAGAATGGGGAGGAGGATAAACTGTAGAATTCCAACAATTGTAAAAGTAATTGAAAACATCCTAGAAATTTCATCTAGGAAAGAAACTTTGGAATTTAATACCTTACAAAATCATGTTGAATCTGAATACATTATTTGTAATTGGAAGGCACTAGTTCAGAAATAAAGATTGTTGATATTAGATAATAAGACTTCATTTATCTCCAAAGTTAAAACAGAATCAATTTCAGAAGGTATTCAACAAAAAGAATGGGTGGATACTATGAATGAATAGTTGGATCAGGTTGGGATGAATAAAACATGGGAACTTGTTTCACGACCATAAAATAAAAATGTTCTTGGAACTAAGTGGGGTTATAGAAATAATTTTAATTACTGTGGAGATGTTTAAATAAATATAGAAATACTTGTTTGTAAAAGATATATATAGGTGGAAGTTGTGTATTTTGATGAAACCATTTCACCAATTGGAAGGATAAAAACTATTCGAATTTTTCTTATAGTGGATACTCATCAAAATTATAATGTTTATCGAATGGATGTAAAATCATCCTAACTAAATGCTGAGATTAATGAATATGTATATATCGAAGAACCTTGTGAGTTTCTACTTGTTGAGTATGATTTTTTTTCTAAATTGAATAAATAATTTTATGGGCTAAAACAATATCCATGTTCTTGGTATTCTAAATTGGAAAATTGTATGATAATGATGAACTTTTCTAAAGGAAAAGTTGATTGAAACATATATGTGAAATATTTTGACTCTATAAATCTAATTATAATTCATTATGTGGATGATATAATTTTTTATGGAGATATAGAGGATGTTTGTAAATCATTTTCTGAGGAAATGTTGATTTTTTTTGAAATATATAATTTGGGAGAATTAAATTTCTTCCTTTTTTTACAAGTTCAAAACAAAGGAAAAATATATTCTCTTATCTCAAGAAAATTATGCTAGAGATTTTTTAAAATTTAAGGGATGGAAAAATAAAAATAAGTTTCAACTCCTATTTTTGTGACTAGAATGTTGAGTACAGATGAATCTGGAACATGTGTGAATTAGAAAGTCTTTTATAAGCTGATTAAAAGTCTTTTTTACCTTACAACCTCAAGGCTTGATATTTTTTATTCTATTTCTGTGCCACCTATAAAAGTAATCTAGAAGAATCAAATATGTTGGATGAAAAAATGAATTTTTAGATCGTTCAAAATAACAACTTCACATGGGTTATAATACAAAAGATATAGTGATATGAAGTTTCATGGTTATACTAATGCTGATTAGGATGGATATTGTAATGATAGAATGTAAACCACATGAGTAACATTTTTCTTAGGTAAATGTTTTGTTAGTTGAAATAGTGAGAAAAAAAGATAAGTAACTGTGATCACAGATAAATCCAAATATGTTGCAGCTACTCAAGATTGTAATCAATTAATGTATATGAATGTTCAACTGGAATAGTTGAATGTAAAATTTTCTAAATCATTAATGATACTTTGTGATAATTATATTACAATTGATCTTTCTAATAATACTATCTAACATTAAAGATCAAAACCAATTGATATAACATTTCACTTTATAAAATAGATTGTTTCTACTTGAGATGTTTTTCTAGAATACATTTTAACAAATTTTCATATTGCTGATATCATTACAAAATCTATGGTGAAAGAAAGGATTATGGAATTGAGTATACATATTCATGTTCAGCCTCCTCCCATTTCTTCCTAATCCTTATAAAGAAGAACACCCTCATTGTTCTTTGGATTATGTTTACAAATGAGGAGAGAAAGTAACAACTTAAAAAATTTTAAGAAGATTTACATACCTTTATTTTATGAATCTAATGTTTTGTTTATCATAAAATAGGGGAGTGAAATAAAGTGAGAAAATAAATAATGGGGGAGAGTTAAAGAAACTGTGATAACAAAAGTTGGGAGAGTTTATCATTACATGGACGAAAAAATTTCATTCCATAGAGGGATTATTTTTTTTCAAAAATAATACTTCATCCAATAGTATGGTTTCATGACACTCTATTTTGAGAAAGGCTATATTTTGATAAAAGTAAAAACATTAGTTGTTTACAAAAGTTTAGTTATAAAAATTTATGAGAGTTGAAAAGTTTATAACAAGGGTTATCAAAAAATCCAAAGTGGGAGATTTAAGATCAATTATAATAAATTTTTTTAATAAATATTTTGTATTTTTTGAAAACTAACATTTTTGTTTAAGAGTGTTTTTTCCTTTTAGGATTTAGACCCAGTCTATCATAATAAGGTTTTTTTTTTGAACATAGGTTTTCATATCTGGTTTTTTAGATTGAGTTTCACCAGACATAGATGTAGTTAGTAATATGAAAATTTTGATCAAACACTTTATTGTAATATGGTCCATTAATATGAAATTTAAAATCATCATATTGAAAAAAAATTATAGGTATCATTTATTATTTTTGAAAAGTTATTATTTTAGGTATTCAGAGAATGAATGAGTTTTTTATGTTAGAAAGAATGAAGTTATTGAGTGTAGAAGTCATTTTTTTATAAAGAGTTTTGAAATGTGAATGTGAAGTCATGTGTAATAAAGTAACAATTATTCATAAATAAAATCAGGAATTTATTTTCTAATCAATAAGTTATCACAAACCATGAAATTATTCATGATAATAACTTTTGAAGAAATGGTGTATGGGTTTGAATAATTTCTGTGTTGAAAAATAATATTTCCCTCATAATGGGATTTCCATCGTAATGAGAATTACATCATAATGAGATGAGAAAGAAAAAGATATTGAAGAGACTGAGGAAGAAATAAATCATATTGATATTTTTGTACTCGGATTTTTGTACTGAGATTATTGTATAGGGGAAATTGTACTGAGATTTTTGTACTAAATTTTTAGTACTGAGATTTTTTTATTGGGAAAATCATACTGAGATTTTTGTACTTTGATTTTCATTATAATATTTTTGATTTGGGATTTTCGAAATGGGAAAATCAAATTGATATTTTTGAAATATGAGTTTCATACTTTGATTTTTGTACAGGGAAAATGTACAGAGATTTTTATAAATGGATTTTCATTATAAGATTTTCATACTTGGATTTTTATACTTATAATTTCATACTAAGGAAATCATATTGAAGAATTCATAATGAAGAGTTCATACTGAGAAAGAAACATATCACAAAGAGCTGAGAAAGAAACATATTGTAATGAGATGAGAAATATATAATGAATTGAAGAAGCCAAACTTTGAATTCAATTTTTCTTAAATACCATAGAAATATAAAGAGAGTTTTACTAATTCAAATATGATGTTTAAATGATGGAAATTTTCAGTGTTATGGAATTTTAGAAAGCCTGGAATGTTTTCATGTTTCCCAATATTGTTTACTGAGTTGACTACAAATACTTTCTATGATAATTCGTATATTAGCGACATTCATATACATACAAAAGTAGGAGGGCTGGAGAATTCAAAGTGAAATTTTCCATTTGATAGAAGAAGAATTGTATTGATCATTCTATTAGATTTTGATTTTTTTCATATTGTGAATGAGTTCATTGTATTGAGTTCATTGTTTTTAGGATAATCAAATCCAACATCATCGTTTTAAGAAAAATTGAATCCATCATCATTGTTTTGAGTGAATAAAATACAACATCATTGAATTGAAAAAATTGCAACCAGCATTATCCTATTGAGAAAATCAGATACAGCCAAATCGGATTGACAATTCATGCTGAAAAATTCTGTATCATTTTAAAAAAATCATTATTCTATTCTTTGAATAAATTAATTTTTAAGAAAAACTTGTAAAATGATGGGATTTAGTATAATAATTCCTATCAGGATATAAAATTTGTCTAATGTGAGTAGGAAAAAGCTCTATTCACTTGTTCATAATAGTGGATTTCTATAGACCCATGGAAGTGGATATGGAACAGATGTAGGTTCTCACACTAAAGTCAAACCATATAAATATTATGTTCTTTACTTTAATTCCTACTTTTTCATGCATTATTATTTACATAAATTTGATAAGGAAATAAATATTATCATGTTGTTGGGGTTATTTTTTAAAAATATTTGAATATTATAAAAAGATAACAATTGATTTAACCCCCTTCCAATTTTTTATTCGATCCTTTAGAACATCAAAATCTTATCCGATTGAGATATGTGAGGGGATACATATTGACAATCTAATTTATCTTCCTATGGATGAATTTGACATAATATTGTGTATGTATAGTCTTTCACAGCATAAACCACATAACAATTTTCATGGAAATGAGGTCTAAATTTATATCCCAAATTATCTAGTTATCATGTAATAATAGTGGAATAATCATAAACTCCACTTGGGAGAAAATAATATAATATGGGTCTAGATACCAATTAATAAGGGAATTAAATCTAAAATGATCATAAAGGAATCCATCATTGACGACATTAATATTGTATGAGAATACATTGATGTACTTGTTGATGGACAACATGATCTTCCCCTAAAGCACGAGGTTGAGTTTTCAATTGAACTCATACCTAGATCAATACCCATCAGAAAGATTCTATATAGAATTACCCAATTAAATCATAGGTAGTAATCATGAAACATTATGAGAATCTAGATAAAGTCTTTATATACATGAGCACAATCTTGTAGGGTGCACCAGTTCTCTTTTTCTAAAATAACGATTGATCAATGCATCCATATATTCATTATCATGAGCTTATTAAAATAAAAAATAAGAACAAATATCATCTACCCAATATAAATTATATGTTTTTTAAACACGATAGAGAAAAATAATTCTCAAATAATGACATTTGATCTAGATATCATCATTTAAGGGTAAAAAGGGAGGACATTTTATAAATAATATTTCATGAGAAGTATAGAATTATGAATTTGTAGTGATTTCTATTTGGAAATTTAAATTCTTTTTCTACCTATAGAGATATGATGACCAATGTGATAAATGATTACCTTTAAAGTCTCCATAGAAGGTATTCACGTATATTCTGAGAGAAGGGAAGGTGATGAAGAACATTTTTAATTTTTTTTAAATCCATATGAATGGAGATTCAATATGAATAGTTTATCAAGGGTGAGTTATAGATGAAGAAATTATCAATATTTGTTCATGTAATTAAAAATTGGGGTATATTTTTAGGTCCTTCACAAATGGAAGTTATCAAAAAATTGTCCAAACAACCATAGTAATTGAAATCCATTGTTTTTATATGTTATCATGATACTATAAATTTTTTGTGTGTAATTTATTATGGATATAAAATCCAAAAACCAAGTTAACATTAAAGGGAGTGAAGATCCTTTCAATAGAATAATTGAAATAAGGTTTCAAGAAACCAATAAAAAGGATGATCACTGTATTTATATTTGTATTATGCTACTATGGGAATGGGTTTATAAAATAAAATTATTATTAATTAAAGGTATCATGATGTATCCTTATGATGAATGATAAGGTAATTTATTTTTCCTCATGTTTATTAAATACTCATGAGAAAAATTACTTGATGCATGACTTGGTGATGGCAGTTGTGATCTTTTCATTAAATAATTAATGTAATTATCACTATGGTGAAAAGTGTGATAGATAAATAGAATATAAGAGTATGAATCATATATTCAGGAAAAGGAGTTAAACATGTACCAAAGGATATAATTGGAGTTTTTAAAATAATATTACTTCTAAATACATTACAACCATGGGAATTGAAACAAGGTTGCTGATACTATGAGTAGGAAAGATTATGCGACTCTATCCATGATGGGGATTGAAAAGGACCCAATAATCATGTATTTGTAGAGGATTAATATTTAATTCATAATGTTTTGGGATAAATTTTATTTACCCAACTAAATTCTCAAACTTCATTTCATGTTAAGATTAAAGAAGAACAAAAAGATGATACATGACTACAAAATAGGTAGAGAGTATTCTAGAGTTTATCTTTGATAAATACGGAGTTGTAATTATTCGAAATTTGATTAGTATTCCCTAAACATTAGAACAAAATAAAGATATTTTGGTTTCTTATAATATCTCTTCATTATCTATTCATCTTTGAACCACAAAATTGATATAGATATAAGGAAATAATTATTTTGGGATAAAAATAAAAGAAATATTACTAAATATATATCTTGATGCATGGTGTGACAAAATGTAACAGAATAATGATATAAGTGTAAGGTTATATTACAAATATTACCCATACTATTGTCTAAATGGAAACAAATTACCCAATATTTTGACATAGGAATCGCCAAAATGTCTAAGGTCTATAATGTTATTTGTGTTGTTGTTGACCAAATTACTAAATAAATTCATTTTATTTAAATCAATAAATATTTAATCCTTAAAAACATAACTTGATATTAATTAGGGTAGTGGAATGAATTCATGGAGTACCACTATACACTGTATCTATTTACAATCCATGGTTTAACATGAGGTTCTAAAAATTCTTTAGAAATAATTATATACAAATTTAAATTTCAACACTGATTATCATAATCATGTAGATGTTTAGTATAAAAGTACTATTAAAACTATTGAGGATATTATATGATCTTTTTGGATGGATTTCCAAGGATGTTGGAATCAAAAACTCCCTAAGGTATAGTTATTATATAATAAAATTTATATTCTAGCATTTAACATTCACTATATGAGGATCTGAATATGAAGAGATATAAGACTCTATCATGATTTGATGAATTTGGAGAGGGGAAGTTCACAGGAATTAACCTTGTCCATGATATTATAGAGATGTTTTGAACCATTAAAAATCATAATAAGTTAGTATAAATTAAATATAAGAGTTATAAATATAATAATCAATGAGACCTAGAGATTGATTTTTGTGAAAAGGTGTTTATCTAGATATTTTTATTGAGGTGGGTTATGAGATTTGAGAATAATGGAAAGATGACACGTTGTTACATAGGTCCCTTTGAAATCCTTGATCATGTAAAGGTGGTAGGTTATTGAATATAACTCTCTTTATACCTATCCCAAGTGTATGAAATGTTCTGTGTATCTCTTTAGATGAAGTGAATACTAGGACCATCATATATAATGATCCCAACATTCGTTCAACTAGAATGTGATCACTCATATGAGGATCAAACATTGGAAATTTCAGATCGATTCAATAAGGGTCTGTGTTTCATTTGGTCATTTTTATTAAGGAATCATAAGATTGAGTAAGATACAAGGGATTTATAGGATGTAATGAGATAAATGTAATCCCACATTTTTCGTTTGGTTAATAAAAATTTGAGGTTGATATTATTTTTATGTGGTGTAGATTGAAACGAACCAATGTTATTGTGAAATATTACTCCATAGATAAATATTAATTTTGATATCTTTATGTAGGATAAATAATGAACCCCATTGGAGTGAAATACATTTTAATGAAATATATATTAACCACTATAAGGTAGTCAATTAATAAGTGAGTGAAAATAGTTATAACCAAATTATGGAATTGATATCCCATTATCAACTATTGTTCCTAAGTGGCTAATGAAATATTTTTTAACATAATTTTTTATATAAATTGGATATCATTCATTAATGATATATATTATTTATAAATAATATATTAGTACTAATTTTAGAATAATAGTTAATATATCAGAAGGATGATTTCTTAAAAGAATTATTTGTTCCATTCATTATGATTTTATTTAAAATTCAACATTATGAATTATATAATGTGATTTTATAAAAATTACATTCATTTTTGGACTTACCATAAATTAATTATCTTAATAATTTTTTGATTTTTTATAAAAGATTAATATTTAGGTGACTAGTACAAAATTACTATTTTTCAAAATGTAACTAAATTTGTAACATTTTTAGTATATAAGTATGACTGGGAAATTTATTAATCTATATTATAGAATAAATATTTATTTTAAATGTTAATTTATAGTTTATAAATATAGTTTTTAATATAAAAATATATATATTACTTTTTATAATTTATATCATATTTTACAACAATTTTTTTAATACATTATAAATAAGTTATTTTAAAATTTATTTCCATAATATTTGGAAAAAATATTAAAAAACAGGTTTATTATATGGAATAATAATGTCCAAATTATGTATTAAGGGCCATTTTATTTTAAGGTATAAATGATAATTTACCTTGGTAAAAGAAATTTTACCGTAGTAGAGTACCAAGATGGTTAAATGTGGTACTCTAAGTATTAAAGGGAAGAAAATGTTTAAAGAATGATTCTAATTGAATGGTTGAGGTTTTTCCTGAGAAAAACATATCTCCAGTCAATTATTTTTTATTTTTTTAAACCACTTCACTAAAATTTTATCTCTATATATAATGTGGTTTTATTTAAAAAAAATCTATTTTGACCCCTTATACTAGGAAAGGGATTTGGTAACTCAAACTTATTTCTTGTATTTATATGAATTATTCATTAATTTATTTCTATATGTTTACTAAATTAATTTATTTTAATTTCTATTTGATTTACAATTTAATATATTTGAAAAATATATATATTTCATGTAACGCCCTAGCCCCAGTTACCCAAAGTCGGTGCATTATTACATAACATTGGCATGATCACAAGAAAGATCAAATCTCGAAAGATCGATTGGTTTAGTAGCAATGGAAACACTAGATATATTCATAAAGTTTTACATTAAATCATAAAGTGAAAAACAACAACAACAACATAATTTATCCATAGTCCACACTATTATCCCATCATAATATCCCTACAGGTCATTCATAATTTACTTCTTCACATCCTGGGAAAAATAAAACATAGAAAAGGGGTGATCTCAAATTCCAAGTAAGGATAACAATATAGAGGAAACTTTCATAAATATGAATAAACATTTAAGGAAGTGTATAACTAAAACAAAAGCCTTTTAAACATGAACTTCAACATAGTATGGAAAAAATAAAATGAAATTATTTCATTTACTTATTCACATGGATATTCTACTAATCAAATAATCACATGCAATATCAATAACCACTTTCATAATGATGGAATGCATAATGCCAGACTATCATAACCACATAGCCAAGGCCTCGTGCCAAGACTACAAATAATATTTTTTCAAGGCCTCGTGCCAAGACACTAGTTTGTCTCATGAGATCTACCAATGCATCGAAGAGCTATAGCGGGCTCCACCCATCACATATTAAGTCAAATGCATTCCCATATGAAAAGGTTTAAACATAACATAAACATTCGTATTAAAACTAGCATATGAAATGTAAATACTTAATCTATAAACCATGAATGGTATAAAAATAACACATCCATAGTCAAAAATATCACAAAACCTTCAATAAAATTTATAAGTCTTGTATCAAAATAATTCAACATCAAATAAGCGTAAAATCCATCAAAGGATGTTGACATAGATGAAATCAAAACTCTTTTTAGAGAAATATCTCTTTCTATTTTGAAATCATTTAAGAGTCATATATTTATAAAATAAAACATTTTATTTGAAAATATTCTTATATTCTTGTAGGGAAGCTTCTTCGATTATATAATGGCGGAATATAGCCGCACCCGCCGTATAAGTTAAAAAACATTCTTATCTTAATTCTGTCGAAAAGGTTAAAAAGAACCTTGTTTGGAGAACGACAGAAAGATTATTTTATAAACCACTTATAAAAAGTCAAACAAGGGTATAAATTACTTTAAACCATATCATAGTAGATAGTAAAAATGTTTTGAAATACATTTTTAAGAAACATGGATGTGGATGATATAGAAGTCCCAGTAGATTATTACGTATAAACAACCTCGGATAATGAAGATATTGTGAAATAAACCCTTACCTTGTAATTTTCCTTGGTTGGGGTTAGATCAACCTCCTGTATAATGGTGAAATAGTTGTTATTAAATTATACATGAATCATATACATTCATATGATATCATATATGATATTTTAACATTGCTTTGTTAATAATATCTTAGAATTATCGTTGTTTCGGGTGTTAACTTACTCGTTTTCTTATATATGTTTTGTTACATTAGCCATGATTTTCATGGATAGGTTATATATTATTCAAATCCAGAATGATATCAAGTCCATGAACATTATTTTTAAATCATCAAATGATAATTATACTTGAATGGATACGATGGAGAATGAATCTCATCGTGTTCGTGGAGACGGTAGTCCGTACGTACGCACGAGCGACAATATCATTATTTTGATAAAAGAATAATATGTAATTGGATTTTATATCATATATATAGAATCATTATCATGTTATATATATTATTTACATGAATTACACATCATTATTATACCCATCCAAATAATAATTTATTGAATAACAATTACACCACGATGTGGAGACGGTAAGACGTACGTACGGATGTATGGTGACATGTTATTAAAAGGATCGATATAATTCTGAATATGGTTTTACCATATTTATAATAATATTACAGTATATAGGAGATACTGGATTCATTATTTTAGAATGGTAATAACAAATAAAGAAGAAGTGGAAGAAGAAAGGAACTTGAAAGAGGGTGGTGAAATCATTACCTCTTCTTCGTGTTCTTCCTTTTGATTTGATCAAAATGGCTTCTTATGTTGGCTTTCCTACTAAAGTAAGGACTCTAGGATGAATCGAAGGAAGTTGATAGAGTATTTGGGCAGGGTTTGGCCGAACCAAAAGGCTTTGAAGGTGTGAGTTAATGATAAGGGAGAGTGCCCTTTTATAAGAGGGGTGAGAGGCACCTTTGAAAAAGCTAGAAATATTATTTTATAATAAATTCATATTAGGTTTCTAATGGCTCCAAAGTGGATTATTTAAAGTATAAGGTGGGGATGCGTCGAAAAACACTTAACCAATAGAATTTAGACACGTTTGGGTTACTATATTAACCTTATCATTAAGTATTAACTCTTAGTTAGTTAGTTTCACTTTTACAATGTCTCTTTGTATTTTTATATTATATGGTTAATTAACATACTATATACATCCAAGAGACCCCCAAGTGGTCCATTAATGATACACCTATCATTATATAAGTCTCTTTTCCGAACCTTAGATTTCTAGGAATTTAATATCAATTAATAATATAATATTTCTTTTATAAACACTTTATGTCAATTTTGACACTATTCAATAATTGATTTTTTGTGAAAATCATAATAGAATTATTATTTCAAAAAATGATACTTAAGTCAATAATAACATGTCATATAAACCTAGAAAATTAGTTTAATTCATAAAAAGTCTCAATTTATATTGATTTGGGTATTTATAATATCAATTATTTTAATATTTCACTATTATGGTAATTACTACATCATCATTGTGTCGTAATGAAATTAAATTATTTAATGTCTAAAAATTATAAATAAAATACCATTATGTAGGAAATATTTTTATCTTTCTAATGACTATTTACAATCGAATTTATCTTATTTATAATCCTATATTAAAAGTATTTTAGTAAATAAACTTTTATTTTAACTCTTTTAACTCTTCTTCGAATTAAATAATAATAAATGTCCTAATCTAATCCATGTGGACCTAAATGATAATATTTTATTCATAAGGTTGTTTTTGGTCGAGATACACTTGTCCAATAGAATTAGGACATGTGTTAGGGTAATATTAATATCATTTTTACCCTTAATTACCCTATTTACTTTTAACCGTGGTAAATAAAAGTAAAAAGTTACTATTCACGAAAAATTATTTTCATCTCATTGAACCAAATATTACTACTTGATATTAACCGTGTATTTAGGATTTTTGAAATTCCATTCATAGAAGCGGAAAAATTATTTTTTATGAAAAATTCAGTTTTTTTAACTACCACCTAGTGGTTTCACTATTCATCAAAATTGAAGTTTTTCAGAACAATGCCAAAATTTCACCCTAAGCTATAATTGATATTCCGAATTCAAAAATGATGTCTATTTTAAAAAATTCCAAATATATATGTTGCACTAATTAATTTTATTATTAATTCCCGATGACACAACAAATAGCGTGTTTTTAAGAAACAATATATATCAAAAGATTGACAATTGTTTATGTCCAATTTCAAAGTGAAATTAATTCTAAAGAACCCCATTGGATAAAATGGTAAAAATATATTCTAATTATACTTTAAAATCACTCAAATTAAAAATTTATCACTATTAATTATTATTATTAAAAAATTTGTTTTTAATTAAAATTTAGTAATTTTCACTATTCATCAGAATATTAAAGTTATCCGAAAAGCACCAAAATTTCAACTTAGGATAAATTCGATACACTGAATCCAAAAATGAAGTCCATTTTGAGAGATAAAATTTATTAAATTTCAAAAAATAGGTATTACTATCTATAACAGCTAGTTTGATTGGTTGTGGTGTGTGTTAGAACTCGAAGATCTGTACAACAGACGCTACTGTATTATTCAAAGGAAAGCGTACCGTGGAAGCTTAGGATGTTTCATTGTAAAGTTTTTTGATGTCCCCATTCTAAAATGTAAATTTATTCAGTAAAATTGAATATATATAAAAGTATAAAATATTGGATTTTAAAAGGGTTCACTATTAAAAGTTGGTAAAAGTGTAATAGTGAAAATGAATTTGTTCTTACATTATGTCTAAGAAACTCATAATATGGATTCTAAAATTATAAGGATTATATAATGTTTAAAATTTAGTTAATACTATTCATAACCACTTTTGAACGGCTTGTTTGGTTTGTCATGGTGTGCTTGAACTCAGTGTTGTGTGTAGTGAAAGTTATTGAATTATTTTGAAAAAATAACACACTATGAAATCTTGGGGTGTTACATTCTCCCCTCCTTCAATAAATTGCGTCCTCGCAATTTGAAACTATTCTTCAAAAATAAAAGGTTGAATATAGAAAATATCTTTTTGGTAAAACTCACATCAGAAATTGGGTTGATAAAATTTAGTCTTAATAAGAGGAAAAGAGAAATGAAAGGGTCACCACTAAATTATGATCTTTATTCGAAGAACATTGGTGGAAATTAGAGACATATAATCGGAGGTAAAACGTAAATATTTATAGGTAGTGATTGAGGCCATCAATCACAAACAAGTGTAAAATTGAAGGCCTTAAATTCATCAATCTATAATGATTTGAAATACCATCAGTTCAACAAAAATAGGGTATTAGGATAACACATTTTTGGTTTTAGTATTCCTTAAATAAATTATAAGAATTAATTTTTTCATAAAATAAGAGAAGAAGAAAAATATATTCTTGACAAGTATAGTTCCATGCTTTACCTAATTTCTACCACAAACTCATCTTTCACTCTAAAAGATAATAGAACCTAGAAAAAATATATTCTATTTATCATATTCGTATTGGGTTCCAAAAAAATGAATTTATAATTCATCTACCAGATCTTTTAAAAAAACTACATTATTTAATCTAGGACATCACGTGGGCTAGTGGTAGGTGATACACCCTTGTCGCCCTTTGTTTGTGGGTTTAAGTCTCGCGGCCTTGCCGGACGCGATGGGTTTCCCCCGACCTCCGGGTTGTCCTTTTATGGTAATCCAAAAATATTCCAAACTAGAACTATCCAAAATGCTTTAGTGAAAAATTTATAAGGAAGGTAAAAAAAATGAAGATCATTTTTGCTGCGTAATAACATGTGAACACCTTCATGATGTATTCTATTAAAACACATCAACATCCTGAATTACCATAAAACCTTATTGATTACATTCATGATCACTTATTCCTTAAAGAATAATAGATATACTCCCTCAATCCAAAAAAAATTTAAACCCCATTAATGATGGAATATACAAATCATTAATCAGTTTCAAGGTAGTCATGAATATCCAATATAATTTATCCAAATCAATCATATATTATTCTAAAATCACTACCTCGGTATCAGAACCATATTATGGTTTATCTTTCTCTCAACAATATATTTTCCAAAAGATTAACTTACTATTGAGTCACTTTTCTTTGTTCCACACAATCTCAAGTCCTTAATGAAATAGTACTGGATTACAATCCTTATATACTCCATAATTATTATAACAAGTACATTGTTGACACAACACTCAAATGACATAAGAACTCTAATCATTTCTCCTCATCTGTGGTAGTATCATAACATGATTATTATCCAATAGCATCATTTATAGCATAGTCTGATGACTGGGACATAGGTTCGCGTACTGTCCAAACTCTTTGCAAATGAAGCATTGTACATTTGAAACCATTTTCTTACACATGCAGTCACGTACTTTGTGCCCTTTTCCTCCACACTTATAACAAGCTCCCATTCCATTCAGGCATGTTCCAGGGTGTTTCTTCCCACAATTATCACATATGGGAAAATTCTTCTTTTCCATCTTCCCTTTATCCATCTTTCCCTCTTCCATCCTTTTCTTCTCTTGATTCCCTTTAAATCCATAGGACTCCGTAAACTCTTTACTTATCTTATCAACACATTATATTATTTCTTTATATGATGATAATACATGGGAGACTATTTCACTTATAAATTCTGGATTAAGACCATGAATTATATGATCCTTCTTTCTTTTTAGATCATGTGCATTGCTGGAGTTCTCATTCCTTCTACTGGGCGCCATTTCTAAACAATGGCATACACTAGATTAGTTTATGAATAAGAATACCTAATTCCAAACTTGTAAAACACAGAAAATAAATTATATAGTTTATGGATATAATCCATAATAATAAAAATGTCTACTTTGAGGAAGTATATACTCATAAACCATTCATAATTGTTTTTAAAGAAAATGAGAATTATCCTAAGCATATCCCCCGGGAGTGTTGTAACCAAGAGTGCAGCAAGGCCCATTGTTGTGCACCATTTCTCATTCGAGTCTAGATCAAAGTGGTGTTTTCAGGTTTTAACCCTAGGTACATCTGTTCCAGAGCCACCTCTACCTGCTCGTATCCAGACTGGGATGTATTGATCGGAAAACTCACAAAATCTCTACAATAACAAAATTCTAGGAAGTTCTTCTATACTAATCCTAAAATTTCATCTTAGGTCTATGTGCTTTAATCAGAGTTTATCTAAATCTAGCTTCCAAGGTTTGTACTAAACTTCCTCTGATACCAACTGTAATTCCCCGACCCCAGTTACCCAGAGTTGGTGCATTATTACATAACATTGGGATGATCACAAGAAGGATCAAATCTCGAAAGACCAATTGGTTTAGTAGAATTGGAAGCACTAGATATATTCATAATGTTTTACATTACATCATAAAGTGAAAAACTACTACAACAACATAATGTCTCCATAGTCCACACTATTATCCCCTCATAATATCCCTGCAGGTCATTCATAATTTATTTCTTCACATCCTGGAAAAAATAAAACATAGAAAAAGGGTGAGCTCAAATGCCCAGTAAGGATAACAAAATAGCAGAAACATTCATAAATAAGAATAAACATTTAAGGCAGTGTCTACCTAAAAAAAGCCTTTTAAACTTGAACTTCAACATAGTATGGAAAAAATAAAACGAAATAATGCCATTTACTTATTCACATGGATATTCTACTAATCGAATAATCACATGCAATATCAATAACCACTTTCATAATGATGGAATGCATAATGATAGACTATCATAACCACATAGACAATGCCTCGTGCCAAGACTACAAATAAGATTTTGTCAAAGCCTCGTGCCACAATACTAGTTTGTCTCATGAGACCTACCAATGCATCGAGGAGCTATAGCGGGCTCCACCTGTCACATATTATGTCCAATGCATTCCCATATGAAAAGGTTTAAACATAACATAGACATTAGTATTAAAACTAGCATACAAAATGTAAATAATTCATCCATAAACCATGAATGGTATTAAAATAACACATCCACAGTCAAACATATCACAAAACCTTCAATAGAATATAGAAGTTTTGTATCATAATAAATCAACTTCAAATAAGCGTAAAATCCATCAAAGGATGTTAACATAGATGAAATCAAAACTCTTTTTAGAGAAATATCTCTTTCTATTTTGAAATCATTTAAGAGTCATATATTTATAAAATAAAACATTTTCTTTGAAAATATTCTTATAATCTTGTAAGGGAACCTTCGATGATTTTATAACGGCGAAAAATAGCCACACCCACTGTATAAGTTAAAAAAACATTCTTACCTTAATTCTGTCGAAAAGGTTAAAAAGCACCTTGTTTGGAAAATGACGGATATATTCTTTTATAAACCTCTTATAAAAAGTAAAAAAAGGGTATAAATGACTTTAAACCATATCCTAGTAGATAGTAAAAATGTTTTGATATACATTTTTAAGAAACATGGATGTGGATGGTAAAGAAGCCCCCGTAGATTATTACGTATAAACAACCTCGAATAATGAAGAGATTGCGAAATAAACCCTTACCATGTACTTTTCCTTGGTTGGGGGTAGGTTAACCTCATGTATAATGGTTAAATAATTGTTATTAAATTATAGAAGAATCATATACATTCATATGATATCTTATATGATCTTTTAACATTGCTTTGTTTATAATATCATAGAATTATCGTTGTATCGGGTGTTAACTTACTCGTTTTTTTTTATATGTTTTGTTACGTAAGCCATGTTTTTCATGGATAGGTTGTATCTTATTCATATCCATAATTATATCAATTCCTTAAACATTATTTTTAAATCATCAAATGATAATTATACTTGAATGGATACGATAGATAATGAATCTCATCGCGTTCGTGGATACGGTAGTCCGTACGTACGCACGAGCGACAATATCATTCTTTTGATAATAAAATAATATGTAATTGGATGGTATATCATATATACAGAATTATTATCATGTTATATTTATTATTTACATGAATTAAATATTATTATTATACCCATCCAAATAATAATTTATTGAATAACAATTACACCACCACATGGAGATGGTAAGTCGTATGTACACATGTATGGTGACATGTTATTCAGAGGATGGATATAATACTGAATATAGTTGTACCATATTTATAATAATATTACAATATATAGGAGATATTGGATTCATTACTTTATAATGGGAATAACAAATAAAGAATAAGTGGAAGAATAAAGGAACATGAAAGAGGGTGGTGAAATCATTACCTCTTCTTCGGGTTCTTTCATTTGATTTGATCAAAAGGGATCCTTATATTGGCTTTCTGACTAAAGGAAGGCCTCTAGGATGAAGTTAAGGAAGTTGAGAGAGTATTTAGGTAGGGGTTGGCCGAACAAGAAGGCCTTGAAGGTGGGATTTAATGAGAAGGGAGAGTGCCTTTTATAAGAGGGGTTAGGGGCACCTTTGGAAAAGCTATAAATATTATTTTATAATAAATTCATATTTGGTTTCTAATGGCTCCAATGTGGATTATTTAAATTTTAAGGTAGGTATGGGTCGAAAACTACTCAACCAATAGAATTTAGACAGGTTTGGGTCACTATATTCACCTTATCATTAAGTATTAACTCTTAGTTAATTAGTTTCACTTTTACAATGTCTCTTTGTATTTTTATATTATATGGTTAATAAACTTACTATATACATCCAAGAGGCCCCCAAGTGGTCTATCAATGATACACCTATCATGCTATAAGTCTCTTGGAAGAACCTTAAATTTTTATGAATTTAATATCAATTAATAATATAATATTCCTTTTAAAAACTCTTTTATGTCAATTTTGAAACTATTCAATAATTGATTTTTTTTGTGAAAATCATAACAGAATTATTACTTCGAACAGAGTTACTTAAGTCAATCCTAACATGTCATATTAACCTAAAAAATTATTTTAGTTCATAAAAAGTCTCAAATTATATTTATTTGGGTATTTATAATATCAATTAGTTTAATATTTCACTATTATGGTAATTACTACATCATCATTGTGTCATAATTGAATTAAATTATTTAATTTCTAAAAATTATAAATAAAATAACATTATGTAAGAAATCGTTTTAGATTTCTAATGAATATTTACAATCGAATTTATCTTATGTATAACCCTATATTAAAAATATTATAATAAATAAACTTTTATTTTAACTCTTTTAACTCTTCTTCGAATTAAATAATAATAAATGTCCTAATCTGATCCATGTTGACCTAAATGATAATATTTTATTCCTAAGATTGTTTTTGGTCAACATAAACCTATCCAATAGAATTAGGACATGTGTTAGGGTAATATTAATATCATTTTTACACTTAATTACCCTATTTACTTTTAACCGTGGTAAATAAAAGTAAAAAGTTACTATTCACCAAAAATTATTTTCATCTCATTGAACCACATTATACTACTTGATATTAACCGTGTCTCTCGGATTTTCGAAATTCCATTCCCAGAAGCGGTAAAATTAAGTTTTATGAAAAATTCAGTTTTTTTAACTACCACCTAGTGGTTTCACTATTCTTCAAAAATTGAAGTTTTTTAGAACAATGCCAAAATTTCACCCTAAGCGATAATTGATATTCCGAATTCAAAAATGATGTCTATTTTACAAAATTCTAAACATGTAAGTTTCATTAATTAATTTTATAATTAATTCCCGCTGACACAAGAAATAGTGTGCTTTTGAGAAACAATATATATCAAAAGATTGACAATTGTTTATGTCCAATTTCAAAGTGAAATTAATTATAATGAACACCATTGGATAAAATGGTAAAAATATATTCTAATTATACTTTAAAACCACTAAAATTAAAAATTTATCACTATTAATTATTTTTATTAAAAAAGTTGTTTTTAATTAAAATTTAGTAATTTTCACTATTCATCAGAATATTAAAGTTATCCGAAAAGTACCAAAATTTCACCTTAGGCTAAATTTGATACTCTGAATCCAAAAATGGAGTCCATTTTGAGAGATAAAATTTATAAAATATCAAAAAATAGGTATTACTATTCATAACGGCTAGTTTGATTGGTTATGGTGTGTGTTAGAACTCGAAGATGCGTACAACACTCGCTACTGTATTATTCAAAGGAAAGCGTACCGTGGAAGCTTAGGATGTTTCATTGTAAACTTTTTTTATGTACCCATTCTAAAAATTAAATTTATTTAGTCAAATTGAATATATATAAAAGTTTAAAATATTTGATTTAAAAAGGGATCACTATTAAAAGTTGGTAAAAGTGTAATATTGAAAATGAATTTGTTCTTACATTATGTCTATGAAACTCATAATATGGATTATAAAATTATAAGGATTATATAAAGTTTAAAATTTATTTAATACTATTCATAACCTCTTTTGAACGGCTTGTTTGGTAAGTCATGGTGTGCCTGAACTCGGTGTTGCATGTAGTGAATGTTATTGAATTATTTTGAAAAATAACACACTATAAAATCTTGGGGTGTTACATTTAAATTAATTTTTTTTAATGAATTTTCTTCTTCTCATTTTTTAGATGACATGGGAATGTTTTTGAAAAGAGACTCGAAACTATGAATTTTACTTCGAGGATTAATTTTTTTTAATAAATAAACCTTTTGATTTGGATTTTATTTTCATATCTATATTAGAAAATATGTATCTTCAATATAGTTATGTTTTAAGTTTCAACCTATTTTTTTATTATGTGATTATTTTGGGTGTCATTTATTTATCCTCCTTCATTTTAATTCATGGTTTTATTTAATAACATTTTGAAAATTTATGAAACAAATATTTATTCACATGGTGTTTTTTAACATTAATGGTGATTTTTTTAATTTTAATGTTATATGAAACCCATTATTATTTTTTCAGTTTCTTTATGAAAATTTAATTATTTTTAATTAAACATTTTATGAAATGTATTTTATTTCCAAGGTATATTTATGATGTTAAAAGTGAATGATTTTCAGATGGAACGCTTATGTATGGATGATGATAGTAAGGGTCCTATATCACCCTCCAAAACATTGTTTAAAATATTATATCTCATGAGAAAAGTTTTAATAATTATATTTCATTTTCTCACAAAAATGGGAATTGATGATGTGGCTCATGAATGTAATGTATCCCTATAGTAATTTTTATGGCATAGTTGAAATATCTTATACATTTTGATATTATTCTCTCATGATTCAAGGTTTATGTTTACTGTTTTTAATCCATGTTAGGCATATTATGTTTACATGATGATCATTTTTTTATTTATGTTCTTATTCCATGTCCTTATATGATAACTTATTTTTTATTATTATAAATCAGGATTATATGATATTAATCTTATGTTAATGATTTTAATCTTATTCTTATGTACTTATGCTTGATGAAATCTTTTATCATACCTTACATAGAATTTTATTTCACCGATTTCTTATGTTTTTATACTCGATATTGGGAGGGTGAGTTTTAATAATGATATATTTAGAATATGGTCTAGTATAATGTAAATAATAATAAATGATGTAATGAATTTTAAATTAAGTTGTTTATATAGCCAATTCTCCAAGACATTATACCTCTAGTTTTCTAATATTTTTATCTATTAGTTAGATGGAATGTTTAATTATTTAAAATAATGATATAAATATTTTTATTTATCATGGATTTCCATTTTTTATCAATGTGGGGATTAATTAGTTTTGTGATTAATTTATAGAAATTTAGTGAAATTCAATGCGATAAGTCAATGTGATAAAACTAATTTTCGGATAACATAATGAAATTTTGGTAATATAGATATTATGTGGTTCTCAAAGTTATTAAATCTATTTATAGATACTATAAAGCTTATATGGATATTCTATATATTCATTAAGGGTTAATCATCCCAAAAAAGGATGACTGATCATTAAGTTGATCTTCACTCTGGTGCATGATGAACAGGTCTAAGACTGAACTTTTACTTCGAAAATCCCTAGGGATATGATTTGGTGATTCACATTTTCATTATAAATAATTAATAAGGAATTTATCACATTAATATAGTAAGGTTTGGGATCCAAATATAAAGTAAATCATGAATAACATAGATTTAATACATAAAATTTATAAGTTAATATACATATGTAATTTATGATTCATCCCATATATATTAATTTTTTTCTATTTAGATTATATATTAGTATCCTTAACTTTTATTTATTTAGGAAATGGTATTATAAAGGAGAAAAGGGGTTAACTGTGGGTGTGATGGGAAATGAAATTATTGTCCAAATGATTTACCAAATATGATGAAATATGGTGTATAAAATCTTATAGAAATTGTAAACTAACTCTAACAAGCTATGAATAATAAGAAAATCATGTTGATATCCCAAAAACAATACATAAGGATCAATTTTCTATCAATACTATCATATGGAAACGTCCACCCTCCTTTAGTGGATATTTTAACCCACTTATTCCTAATAAATTGATCAATGTTATGGGAAAAATATTTCCCATTTTCTAGTTCTTCGAGAATGAGAATATTTTTCTTGCTATCTATTATGTAAAAACTTATGTTGACCAATTATTTAATCTAATTAATAACATAAAATGGAGGAAATATACATTATAGAGTGGGAGGAGTGAATGAAATTATTGTTCATCAAGCACTTTCATTAAAGTCTTCACACAAAGATGGATATAAATTCCAAGAGATGAAACAAAAGAAGGATGTGGCCATTGGAAATTTTGATGAAAATTTCATGAGGCTTGTGAGGTATACCTCTATTTATATCTCCAAATATTAAATAATGATCAACCACTTATTTTATTGATTAAAACCAAGTCTTAGAATTGTGTTAACTATAAGAGACATTGGTATATTTGAGGATATTGTTTGTTTTCCTCTAAATTTGGAGATATAAATTAGGTAATGTCTTTATTTTAGGAATAATAAATGAAATGTGGAATATTAAGAGAACATGGATGGTATGTCACATGAGGGTAAAAATTTTCAACCCCATACTTTCCAAATGTATTGGAAGAATAAACTAGTTAATTACCTAAAATGACCAGTGAAGTGTTTTAATTATGGTAAATCATTACTATTAATGTATGGATAAGAGGTCTACAAATGAAAAATGAAGAAAAAGGTCCCAAATAACGATCCAATGATACTTCAATGCTTAATATTCAAGGAATTTATAAATTATTAGAATCAATGAAAAAACGCATTAGTCTAATGAAAAAATAAGACCCCAAAACCTCCCAAAATAGAGGGAATCAAAAATGAAATTCGTAATCATTATCCCTAAGGTTGATCATGATAATGAAGTATTGTGAGTTACATTAAATATATTTTCTCTATCTTCTAATACATTATTTGATTCTATTTTAAAGCATTATTTCATATCACACATGTTTTCTAAGACTGTAGGATCACTACCTTTGGAAAGGGATATTAAACTATTGGTGGAAATAACTTGTGGAAGAATTATTTAATGTAATATATATAAATGTTATTAGACTATGATTAATGCTAGGATACTTTTTTTAGATCAAATTATTCATCATTAGGTAGAACATGACATAATATAGTGTATGGATTGGATTTCCCTACAAAAGAATATATTAGTTATTAGGGAAGTGAGATATCATTTCATATTATAAATCATACTATTATCAGGTACCAAAAATTACAAATCATGAACTCCCCTAGAAATAAAATTCTATAATATTAGTAATGATACCCAAAAATTAGGTACTTATAGAAAAAATGATCAGGCTAGAAGTAAAAATTTATGATATGCCTATTTTACATTAATATATTAATTAATTTCCAGATGAACATCGTGGTCTTCCATTAGAGTGTGAGGTTGAATTTTTGATTGAACACATACCTATATCCATGCCTATATTATAGAATCTATATATAATTTCTCCCATTGAATTAAAGGAATTAAAGAAGTAACTTTAGTCGAGTTTTGAAAAGTTCATCATACACCAAAGTTCTTTTCCATGGGGTGAACCATTCCTCTTTGTTAAAAAGAAGGATGAATCAATGCTTCTATTAATTCATGATCATAATCATAATAAATTATGAATCAATAAAAAGTATCATATACCTCGTACTGATGATATTTTCAATCAACGTGGAGGATCTAAATACATCTTATAGATTTATTATCAATCTAGAAATCATTAGATATGGGTTAAATGGGTAGATACAACCAAAATATATTTCCACATAATGCATCGACATTATGATTATATAGTGATTCCATTTGGGCTTATGAATTATCCGGCCCTCATTTTGGATTTGGTGAATTGAATATTTAGCGATTACCTTGAAAATATCGTAGTAGCATTTATAGAATATTTTCTCATATATTATAAGAGAATGTAAGAGCATATAGATAATTTTTTATTCTGTTGAAAAACATAAGAAAAAGAGAAACTATATTCCATGTTTATAACATGTTAATTATGGATTCCAAAATTTTTATAATTTGGTAATTTAATTTCTAGTAAGTGAAAATATGTATATCCTTAAATAGTGGAGTTATAAATCAATGGCCTGAACCAAACACAATAAATATAAGTTTTTATTATGTTATATGGATACTATAGATTATTTGTGATTAATTTATCATGGATATAACTTCCACAAACCATGTTAACATGGAAGAGCATAAATTTCCTTTGGACAGAGGAATGAAAAGAATGTTTTAGGGAACTAATTAACAGGATGGTCACTACACCGTACAAACATTACCCTACACGTAGGAGGGTTTTTATTATATATTGATTCCTCATTAAAAGAGTTTTGATTCATCCTCATACAGAATAAAAAAGTAATTAATTATTCCCCTGATCAACTAATTACTCATGAGAATAATTTCTTGACATATGATTTTGAGCTGGAAGATATGATCTATGCATTATATATTTGGTAAATTTTTTCTTTGGTGAAAAGTATAATATATACTTTGAAAATAATAGTATTAAATATACATTTACCTATAAAGAGTTAAGCATGCACCAAAGGATATTGTTGTATTATATGAAAGGCTATGACTTCTCAGTACATTACCACTCAGGGAAGGAAAACACGGTGGATGATGATTTAATTATGAATGATCATGATACTATATCCATGATGAGGATTAGAAAAGATTCAATACTCATTGATTTATGTAGAATGATTCATGAAGTTATAATAGGAGGAGATAAATACTATTTGGTAAAACTAAATACTCATCCTTCCTTTAATTCTATAATCAAAGAGTCATATAAAGATGATGTGCATCTATAGAGAAATTTATTGATTATTCTAGAGTACAAAATTGATAAATATCGAGCTTTATGGTTTGGAACACAAATATGAATTCCATCAAAATCAGAAATAATGAGTGAAATTTTGGATGATTATTGTTTCTCATACTTATCTATTCAATGAAGAAGGAAAAAGATGTATATAGATCTAAAAGAAAAATTATAGTATGCTATCTTGAATAGGGAGATCAAGGAATATATATCTCACTGTTTGGTATGCCATATAGTTAAGGTTTAATGATAGAAGTATAAGTGTATGTTTTATCCATTACCTATACGAGTATGGAAATGAGGATACATCACCATGTTTTTCTTTGTAGGAATCCTCATAACATATAAGGTCCATAATTCTATTTGGGATTTAGTTGACCACCATTCTAAGTCAGTGGATTTTTTTCCATCAAATAATATTTCTCTCTTTAACAACTCACCATGATATATATAAATTAAATGGTAAGAATACATAAAGTACCACTTTTCATTTTATCTAATCAAGTTATGAGATTTACCTTGAGGTTTTGGATAAGTATTCAGAAATTATTGGAGACATAGTTGAGTTTGATCACTACCTCTATAGATATATGGTTAGTCTAAGAGGACCATTAAAAAACTAGATGATATGCTATGTCTTGTTTTATTGATTTACAAGGATGTTGGGATCAAAACCTACCCTTGGTAGAGTTCTCATATAACAAAAATTACTATTATTTAATTTATATGGAATTATATGAGGATTTATATTAGAAAAGGTATAAGAATCCAATATGTTGGGATGATGTTGGAGAGAGGAACATAATATGTATTTACCTTTTCCATTAAATGATGGAGATAGTTGAAACTATTCATTTCCATATAAAAGCAGTACAATGTTGAAAAAGGAGTTATTCAGATAATCATCATTAATGAGATATAGAATTTGAATTTGGTGATAAGGAATTTCTTTAGATACTCCATGGAAGTGGGGTATGAGATTTAGGATGATTTTAAGGTTGATCCCAAGGTAATTCAGTCCTTTAGAAATCCTTGAGCAAGATGAGGTGATAAAAAATACACGGAACCGACCTTGAAAATTATATAATCTATTATATTAAGAATATAATTCAGTTTCTTGAATATAAAATGATCATTTAAGATTAGTGTTTAAGATTATTAGGTCAAAAATATAACATAACGATCTCATATATGACAAATTGGGAACTACTAATCAATATCCAATTTTCCCACAACATAAAATTTTTAAATTGAAATATTTTTTATTTTCATGAAAAATATTCATGACTTTAAAATTGGCTTCTACTTTTCTCTTAAACATCCTTAATCCTTATGAAAGACATTTTAAAAAAATTATGAACAAAAAAAGGTTATTGAGGGACAGAAAAGTAAGAAATATATTATTCCATTTATTGTCATGAAAACCCGTAAAAGTATTTCTTGTTTCACACATTTTCCTAGAACATATAAAATAAATCGTATCCACATAGATAAGAATTTTTTTTCTTAAAAAAAATGTTTAAAACCAATAGAATGAAAATATAAACCCTTATAGGTAACTAAGAAATCATATTTATAACCCATTCTCACTCATTTAATAAATAAAAAGATCTTAATAAAATCTACAGGAGAGACCATGATACTCCACTCCCTCCTTTAAATTTAGGCTAGGGTACATTACCCAATGAATTAGAGAGCTATATCAGGATTACCAGTTCATATAAGTTGTATCAATCTCATAGATTTTTATAAGTTTTATCACTATCATTCATTAATATAAGATTTATAGATCTCACCCATTGATTATAAATCATTTTGAAGAAGCATATAATGAATAAGTCATTTAAATATTTCAACTTCTCATCATAAATGATTGAAAAAGTCTTTTTAATTGATATGAAAAAAACTTTTAGATTTTAAAAAAATATATCCTTTTAAAAACCCATATTCAAAATTAAAATACCTATATTAAATTTAAAGAGATGATTTATTTAAAAAATTAAGAAATATTGTAAATTAATAAAAATATCCTATAAAGTATATGGTGGTTGGAAAACATGTTGACATCATATTTCTTAAAATAGAAATATAATTTTTCCTCTTTGTTAAAACATTCGATAACAGTTTTCCTTTTAAAAAAATTAAAAATAATTAACATAAAATGTAATTTATGATTTATTTATTTATATATAAATTAATCCATAAAATAATTTTAATCATATGGATATGGAGGCAACATATTTATAAAATAAATCATTAAAACATTGTAAATGAGTTTTTTATGTTAAAGTGTCCCTTACCTCAAGTATGAATCATCATATACATTTTTTTTCTTTACGAATGAAAACATAAATTAATTATTTAGTTGAATAATAAAATTTTTCATGTTTATTATTCCATTTATTTAATATATTATCATTTTATGTACAATTACATAAGGAAATAAATTCATGTAAGATTTTTTTACAATATTCGGCTTATATGATCAAAATGACTTTGGTAAGTTGAAAATGATCAATGTGGAAATTATTAGATAATTTTAAAAATATAAATCATGATTTAATTATCATTTTTATATATAAATTAAATTTTTAAAACCAGATATGAAATATGGTTATGAAAAATGAGCAATGTTACAATCATGTGGACGGTAGGCCGCAAGCATGAATGAATAACATTTCCAATTTTTATCGAACATGATGGAAGGAATTTAAGTGTTATTTTATCATTATATGAATATTATTATATCATAAAGATAATATCATTTAATTAAATATAATTGTATATAGAATCCATATGATGTGGTTATGGAAAACAAATCACATTGTTTCGTGCGCGGTAGTATTCCACACGTTCACACAAAAGATATTATCATTTTACAATGGATGTGATGATTATAAGATATATTATATATAATATTTACATAATTATAGTTATTTAATTAAAATAATATATATATATATGTTAAATTAAAAACTATATCCAATAGTGATATATGGTTTTGTAAAACAAATTACACTCGTTTGTGAGGTGGTAGTCCCCCATACACATGAACGATGATGTCATTTCCCATTAGATAAAAGAATAAACATATATAGGTTATGTCATTATCATATCAACATCTCAGTACATTTAAGATACTTTTGTTATTATTTCAGCAGGTTTTAATAATATTTCAAAGTGGTAGAAGAAAAAATAGAACAAAAACATTAAGTTAAAAGTTATACATCTTCTTTGGTCAAGCTCCTTTTATTTATACCACAGTACCTATAAGGATAGTATTATTCCTAAAATAAGAACTATATAACATGGGGAGGAATGTTAAGAAGTTATTTTAGGAGGTAATTTCTTAAATAGTTTGCTAAAATGGTGTAAAAATATAAGAGAGAGGGTGACCTTTTATAAGTGAGGAGAGTGGAATTCTTGAAATTTCATAACATATAAATTTAATATGAATTAATGTTCATCATAATGTGGGTCAAAATTAATATAATTATAATATATGTTTATTATGAGTCAAAATATTCCCATAAATTAAATTTTTACACATTATGGTTATGGTTGTACCCTAATATCTTAGTTTTAACCCCAGTTAACCCTTTTGATAAATACCATGATGTTAATGTGTTCTTACTCTTTAGGGGTTTAGAAAGTTTCTATAAAAGGAAAAGTAACCAAAAAATAGATGAATATTGATATTCTTAACATTAAGTTATTAAATTGGATGGATATATAATTTTTTTGAATTTTAAATCATTAAATAAGATATTATTTATTGTAAAATATCATTTTGTTCATTTTTGGGACTATTCACATAATTTTACTTTTAAAACAATATTAAAACAATGTAATTTTAATATTAAACATTCCGACAGATAAAATATATTATATTTATATTATTAATTAATTAAACCATTAAATCATGCAAATATATTTTCTTTTAGAGTTTTTAAGATCTATTACTTTTTTTACCGCTTGCACAAGCATTATGACAGCATTGCATTAGAATTTAAGGTATTTTTTTCATCAATAAAGTTTTAAAATAATTTAAAATTATAAAAATAAATAATATATATTTTATATAAAAATATATAAGAGTGTATAATTTCTATTTGTCACTATTATAGAATATTATAGACATTAAAAGTAATAGAGTTAAATTTTTGAATTTATATTTACATAAAATAATATATAATTCAATTTAAAATAAAAATGGCACATAATTTCAATAAATGGTTATATTGAATGATTATGGTTTAAAACAATAATCTAATATAGTAAATTAATTTTTTATTGTTTTTAGTCTTTATCATTATATTTATATCCTTAATTACTCGATTTACCCTTATTGTGGTGAAAAATATTTACTACGATTACTATTAATAATGACCAAAAATAATATGTTATAATTTACCAAACATGGACCCAATTATTAAAAATATGAAATCTAATATTCATCACTCATTTCTATAAAGTTCCATAAATTAATTTTAGATTAAAATCTAAAACATAACCGAAAATAGTTTATTTAGAAAAGCGTGTTTTGAAGCCCAAAAAAACGTTTACTCGAATCAAGTATAATAATTATTCAAATGCAATTATTTATATTTTATCTAATTAAAGATTATCTATGTTAATTTATGATCAAAGGATTATTTTTAATTTAGTGTATTTAATATAAATAAATGTATATTTATTAAAATATAAAATATTCACCATTCACTAAAAAATCAATCATTTTAGAAAAATCAATAAAATTAACCATTTATAATTTTAATATGATAATTTAAAAAATTATACCATTGTTATAATTTTTTTCTAAAAAATAAATAAATTATTTATAATATTAACTCATGAAATGAAATAAAATCCATTTTGTAAGAGAACATAATTTTGAAGAATAAAATGGGTTCAATACAAATTTAGTTCTTAATTACAAAGAATTAGTCTATAGAAATATGATATGTAGTACCTTTATATATATATTTTTAATGTTGTTAATCATATTCATACCTATGAATTCAGTGCCTAGTTTATAATTATAACATTTAAATATTGATATTTCATGGTTCACTTAGTCTCAATATGGCGTGTTGTATACACTATTGAAAATAGTATTTTTTCAAAATCCTGGTATATTAAATTATCACCATTTAATAAATTTATTCACAAAAAATGGAACTTGATATTGGTAATCAAGAATTTTTCATTTTAAAATTCCTTTGTTCAAAACCCACATTATAACAAGGGTTAATAAATATTCCTTTTTGAAATGTAGAATGGGAAATAAGAAGTTCAACTGGAATAACACATATTATGTTTCAAAATAGGATAATAGTGGTGGGAAGTGAAAATATGAACATAGAGAAAAATATAATGTCAAAATATTAATGGATAGTGATATAGAACATTGATTCCAATAAAGTGAATTATATTGAGAATGTTAATGACCATAAAACCATAAACCAATGAGGTGTGAAAAAGAAAACTGATTCATTAGAAATAATGGTAAAAATATAAAAATTTCATTTCAATATAATTTTTTCCTAGAGTTAACTAATTCCTTTACCGTCTAGACTAAAAACATAAGGAAATACACTTACTTGACAATTATAATTTCATCCTTTAACCAATTTCAACCAAAATCTCATAATTTTTACCAAATGATGAGTATTCAAGGGGGAATTTTCATTCCTAGATCACTAAAATAAAATTATAACATATCCCCTAATCCAGAAAAGGATAACAATATTTTTGACACTGAAAAACGCAACCCCAAAATTTCTCAGATGCTTCCATACATGATCCAAGACCGTATCCCAACTCTCAAGATTCAATTAGGTAGGTCGTAGGGACCGAATGGAGTTACAGATTTAGAGTTAGAGACATTTGAAGTTGGTCTGGAAAACAGGTTTGCAAAGCCCATTCATGAAGCTCCCTCTGCAATCATGGAGCCACACCGTGAAGCAAGGAGGCGGGACGGCTCCGTGAAGCCATTTTATGTTCGTGACCCACCATGAAGCAAGTAGGATGTATGGATCTACGAACCCCTTTAATATTCGTCACCCACTACGAAGCTTGGAGGCAGAACAGATCCATGAACCCCTTTGACTTTCGTAACCCTCCGTGAAACAAGGAGGCAGGATGGCTCTATGAACCCCTCTTCATGGTGCCTCTCCCCTATAAATACCCAGCTCACCCCCCTTTTCCATATGGTCACTCCCCCCCATGGGTGGACGATCTCCCAGTTCATGGAGCTGCGCTTTCTTCGTGAAGCGGGTCTGCGAGCCCTTGATCTGCTTTCCTTCTTGATGCTGCTCTATGAGTCCTTGCTCCATGAGGAGCTTCCTTCAAGAAGCTGCTCCACGAGTCCTTGCTCTGTGAGTAGCATCCATCGTGTTGCTGCTCAGCGAGACCTTTCTCCACGAGTATCTTCCTTTATGAAGTTTCTCCATGAGTCCTTGATCCACGAGTAGTTCCCTTCATGAAGTTGCTCCGTGAGTCCATGTTCTGTGAGGAGCTTCCTTCATGAAGAGGCTCCACGAGTCCATGATCCGTGAGCACCATTCCTTTGGTAAGCTTCTCTGCGAGACCCCATGCTTCACAAGCCCCCATGCTCCATGAAGCTACATCGAAAAGACCTATCCTTTGCAAGGCTCCTACCTTTGCGCCATCGGTCCATACCATGGGGGATATGCCCCCACACCCCCACTCGGGCTCAGTGTCAGGCTATAGTCCCAGTCCATCAGGATAGTCCCTTATCTACAATCACTTACCCCCATGAAAAATGGACAGTCACATCATGAGCTTTTCAGGCTGGGACGTTGACATTTTCCATTGCGCCATTATGCTCACCCACCTTCCACCAATAGAATACAATGATTTGAGATACTCCTCCACACACCATGAAACACCATGAGTCAACATATTCCTCTTGGTTTTCATCCCAGGTCGTGGGTTAAGATTCTCATCATCAATCCCCCTGATTACCTTGAGTTGAACTATTCCTCAAGTAACTCTTGCAAACCCCATCGCTTGGCTCATATACCAGGTTGAACATGGAAGGGCTGCCCTTGCGTAAGACCCAACACCAAGCATTGCTAGTCACCTTATACCTAACAGTCCTCTCTTCATGACAATAAACTGTAGCACACCCTATGTACCTTACATAGGATTCCTCATGCTTCTAATAAGAGATTCCTTATGCTTCAAGCATGAAATGACAACAGTCTTTTCTACATGACACTAAACTGTATTTCACCCTGTGTGCCAAACATAGGATGCGTCTTTCTCTAAAGAAGAAATGCCGTATGCTCCAAGAATAAGATTCCAATATTCCTATTTACATGACTATAAAATGTACTTAACCATATGTTCCAAACATATTATTTATCTTGCATCATACAATATATGATTTACGCTTCAAGCATGAGATGCCAACAATCCCATCTACATGACTATAAACTGTAGTGCACCCTATGTTCCCAACCTAGGATTCCTCTTGCTTGATAAAATATATACCTTATGTTCCAAACATGAGATGCCAACAGTCCTATATACATGACTATAAATGGTAGTACACCCTACGTTCCAAACATAGGATGCCTCTTTCTGTAGACAAGAAATTCCTTATGCTGCAAGAATACGATGCCTAATTCCATGATTACAATGGCCTAAATCCAAGAGAATTGGAATCCTTTCAAACATTCCATCACTCCACCGCATGATTTGTGGGTCCTTCATTTGGATATTCATCCACTTCCATGTCTGAGGGACCCCCTAACGGCATGGTCCCATGCTGCATTGGCTCACCTACCGTCCTGGGCCTTCGTCCCATTAGAATTTGGAGAACGCTTCGAGTCAGGTCATGTGTTTTGAACGCGGTTATTATTCAACCCTCATATTCTTGTCCCCATTTCAGTCTAATGTGATATGGATACTGTGTTTTGAACACTTTCTACAGTTATCCTCCATCTCCATGCAACCCTCATTGCATTCCGAATGTCGATCATGTGATTAACACTTTTCATATCCCACTTTTCGGAAAAATTCTAATGCCCTTGGCATTATGCCTCTTATGCACTTGTGAAAAGGGAAAGGTCTTAAACCACAAGTGGGTTGGGATGCCCTCATGGCCAGACATGAGGAAGATATTACAGGCAGCTTCATTGCATAAGCACCATCCACCGTTGTCGCCGCACTGCGACACACATGCACCTTCCATGCATAAGCCCCATCCACTATTGCCGCTCCATAGTGGCACACAAACAACTTCCTTGCACAAGCCCCATAAACCATTTTCACTCCACAGTGGCACATAGGAATCTTCTTTGGGTAATCCCCATCCACCATTGTCACTCCATAGCATCACCCGAGAAGCTTCCTTGCGTAAGCCCCATTAACCATTATCGCTCCATATCAGCACCCAAGAAGCTTTCTTGCATAAGACCCATTCAACATTGCCTCTTTATAACGACACTCGGGCATCTTCCTTGCATAATCCCCGTTCTCCATTTCCTCTATATAGCGGAACCTGGGAAGCATCCTTCCGTAAGCCCCATCCACTATTTCTGCTCCATAATAGAACCCTGGCAACTTCCTTGTGTAAGACCCATTCAAAATTGTCACTCCATAGAGGAACCCGGGAAGCTTCCTTGCGTAATCCCCATTCACCATTGTTGCTCCATTATGGAACCCGGGCGGCTTCCTTGCATAATCCCATTTCACCACCCTTTATGAATGGACCTTTGCGATGTGATAATCAGGTCCTTTCTGCCTCCTGTTTCCCGCACCGACCACGACTCATGTAGGCTTTGAGTAGTAAGCATTGACTATGACATCCTCTATGGGAATCCTAGAGTGTAAGCCCCACACCTGTACCTAAACTACATGTTCCTTGATCATTACTAAGGTGAGTTACGTCGGAAGCCTCCCTGAAGTTCAAGACCAAAACCCTGGCGTTCTGACTATCTTCACGTTGGTTCACCAACACTCTGTGCAACCTTGAGTGTAAGCCCCACACACATCATGAACTATGTGGTCTTTGATCCTTACCAAGGTGAGGTACGTATGAAGTCTCTACAAGGTTCAAGCCCAACACCCGGGTGTATCAACCATTTTCACATTTGGTCACCAACAAACTAGGTAAACAAGAGTGTAAGACCCACACCATCCTGAACAATGAGAACATTGATCATTTCCAAGGAATGGAACGTAGGAATCCTCCACGAGGTTCAAGCCCACCACCCTGGTGGTTCGAACATCCTTCATGTCGGTTCACCAACACATTGTTCAGCCTAGAGTGTAATCCCCACACCAATCTTGAACTATGTGGTATTTAATCCTTACCTAGGATTGGTACGTAGGAAGCCACCATGAGGTTCATGCCTATCACCCCGGTCATTCCGACCGCCTTCACATTGGTTCACCAACACCCTGGGCAGCCTAGAGTGTATGGCCCATATCCCATCTGAACTATGTGGTCTTTGATCCTTTCCATGAGAAGGTACATAGGATGCCTACCTGATGTTCAAGCCCACCACCCATTGGTCATTCCGACCTCCTTAACATCGGTTCACGAAACACCCCACCTGAACTACATGGACTATGATCCTTGCCAAGGTAGGGTATGTAGGAAACCTCCATGAGGTTCAAGCCCCCCATCAATTGGTTCCAACCCCCTTTGCATGGGTTCCCACACCATCCTGAACTATATGGTCTTTCATCCTTTCCACGGAATGGTATGTAGGAAACCTCCCTGAGGTTCAATCCCATAATAAATCTAGGCCCCGGGTCCTATTTCACTTAAGTTCACCCCCTTCCTCCATGAACTGTGGACCTCAATCAGCATCAAGTCATTGTCACCCCATTCAGCAGTAAGGTGTTGTCAACCTCATTCGACGGTAAGCCGTTGAAGTACCCAATCGACGGTAATCCATCATTAGATAAACTACACAGACCTTGATTCACTGCCATGGGGATGAGTAGGAAGCCTCCATGTGTTTCATTTCCAGCACCCATGTCTCATCCTAATCTATCCCTTGATCCCATGTGTTCCAGGAAGATCATTCCCCAACCTAGAGGTTCCACTTCCTTCGGGTCCCATCCATGCATCCATTCTCATGGACCGCCTCCTCAAATGTCCCTTCATCCCACTGAACTACACAGAATTTGATTCCCTGCCACATGTATACGTAGGATATCTCTTCGAGGCACAAGACCGACACTACCATCACCATCACAATCATTCCATCCCATTCCACCTCCACTCTATTCAACTCTCCATCATCCATCCTGATTCTCACCCGGGCTGCCACATCCATGTGGGATCATGTCATCCACCTCTTAACTTCTCCTAGCAGTACGAGGTCCTCAATTCACGCATAAGCCCCAACATGTCTCTGGGTCGTTGCCCTTTGTGTACACCCCGATTCATCATTCCTTCAAACTACGTCAGTTTTGATCCCTGTCGTCTACACATGGTACGTAGGAAACCTCCATGATGTTCAATCTCAGTCAATGGTAAACTTTGGTGTTCCGTTATTCTGGGGGGGCACAGTCCCTAATCCGCCCTTAGTGGTGTCTAGATCAGCCTTCACTGTGTGACATCTTCCCTTTATGGGACACACCAACTTGGGTCTACTCTTATCGACTGTTCTGATCCATCCACCCAGTAAACCTTCTAGGTGTTACCTCCTAGGGATGTACCAATCTGATCCGCCTATATGGGATGTCCTGATCACCCTCATTTCATCTCCGCATGACGTTAAACTCACATCCTACCTCGTGATAAACATGAGATGCCTGAGGAAGACTTTGAAAGACACACCTTAGGCGTAACCACATCTAATAGATGTTAATCTTGTAGCGTACCCTGTGTTGACCATGGGAAGCTAATGAAATCCTCTTATACATTCCAATGGCATATGATTCCCCGCATTCGACGTGGAATGCCTTGGGTTATGCTCCCTAGAGAAGCCCTCTTATGAGGAAGAATACAGATTCCACAATGTCCACCCATCTAGATATGCCCTAAAATTCCTGATGATACCATCTACTCCGACCAATGGTTGCTACCAAGTCAAGACCCCATGTAATGTCTTGATAGAAGTAGTGTAATTAACCGGAATCCACAATTATATGGAACTGGGAATGAGATTAACATACCACGACAAAGTCTATAAGGGAGACTCAGACTAGGTGACGAGTTCTGAGGATGAATCCAGGGAGGGTAGAACCGACACCCCATCATACCATTTTGATTACGGAGAAAACATACTTGAATAAGGAACAGATTCCACCTACCTTTGGAAAGCGGGAATGTGGGTCAACAGTTTCGTGTCCTCACGGACAGATGCGCGCGCCCCGACGAAATAATTGGAAAAATATATATTCCTTATGTATTTTCAAATTAACCTAAACTGAAATGGTTTGAACAAGGTATGAAAATAACAAAAATGTATAAACCTTCATATGAACAAATGATACACTAATATTTAAAATTCAAAAACAACACCAAATTTTCAACTTATATCATTCTATATATAAATTACCTTAAATACCAAATAATTTCAACAACCAAAAAATTATGGAAGGTTTTATCCTTATTGGTTATCTCATACCATTCATCTCAAAAGACCAAAAAAATATTCTAAAATAATTATTCACGTTAATCCTATTGGTTAGGTATACGTTAACCCAAAAAAATATTCAAAAAATATCATCCCTCACCTTAATGTCCATTAAAATTCAAAAATATTTGATCCTATAATATGATTCACATTCAAAAAATCAATATTCCAAAATCAAATATACTCTAAAAAAATATGAAAATGTTTTCTCTAAAATAACATGACTAACACAATTTTTTTTCTTACCATAATAATCATAATAATTATCCATAAAATCATTTGAATAACAAAATAATTTCAAAATAACAAATACATCGCATAGGATAGTGGTAGGTGCTACACCCTTTTCACCCTTCAATTGAGTATTCAAGACCTTTGATATTTTTAGTTTCAATGGGTTGTCACCTAACCTGTGTGGGTTGTTCTTTTTATAATCCTATATTAATATAATTCTTATATGGGTAAAAAAACTAGAATGAACATCCTCAAAAATAACATTAATCCTAAAATAATATAATAACACGAAGGGTATTTAAACGTCAATAATGAATTCTTCCAAAACCAAGTAAATGTTTCAAAGAACCTTAAAATCCCATCACTAAAAACCTAAAAAGGAGTGTCCATTCCTTCAAACTTAATAAAAGTTACAATTTTAAACCCATGAAGGTTTGCATAAATATTAAGATAACCTAAAATAAAAACATCATAATATAAAAGTTTTATAATCCCAACAACTATACCTATTATAACAGCTCCAAACATGCACTCCCACACCCAGTTATAAAAATATAATATTTAAATTTCAGACTATAATACCAATAATTATGACCCAATTTCAATAATCAAAAACTTACATCATAAAAAATGAAATGTTGGATAAATTAAACACCTAATGACTTTTTAGGTTTATAGTTTTAGAGAATTAGGAAATAAATTTTACATAAAAAAACTTATATATTACCAAGTTAAAGCATTTACTCTATAAATAGTTTTTTCAAAATATAAACCTTATTAAATGACATATGTTTTATTTTCATGAAAAATCATCATTAATTTTAGGCTCACCCATTTGTATAAGATGTATCATCCTGAACCATTAGTATAAGACATAATAGGATCAATTGATTATAATATACAATTATAAAGTAACTTATCATGAATAAATGTTATTAGCCTTCTACCATTTCATCATTAAACCCTTGAAAATATCTTTTAAAACTGCATACAAACGCATTATGGATTTTGAAATACAAGTTTTTTTAAAGAGAAATTTTCAAAACCAAAATATCTAGAAAAAAGGGAAACATGGGTTTTATTTTTCTATAACATGATTCTTTAATGGAATAAAAACCACAAATAATGGTTACGGCATTAGGAAAAACTGTTGACACTATGTAAATTAAAATAGAAAATTATTTTTTCCCTTTTGACAAAACATTCTGTAAAAAGACTCATTTTGAAAATATTTGAAAGGAAGTAAAAAGTGATATAAAATTAATTTTATAAATCATTTATCTCTATATAAATACATTCATATTATAATTTTAATAATAAGTACATTGAAGAAATTTTTTATAAAATCTATCTTTAAAACATTGAAAATAATGTTTTAAGTAAATGTGTCCCTTACATTGAGTCTAAATCGCCACATATGTTACTTATCTTTATAAGAAATAAAATTATGTTAACATTTTAGTATATTAATATAATTTTTCATGTTTATGAATCTTTTTATTTTCTTTTATTATGATTTTATATATAATTACTCAATCAATAAATTTCACATAGGTTGTTTTTTATGAAATTTAGCTCATATATCGAAAATGATTTTAGATAAAATTACTAAGGTAAAGGAGGTAATTATTAAATAATATATAGAATAATAATCATTAAATATTTTTCATTATTATAAAAAAATTATAATATTAAAATAAACCGTGAATTATGTTTATGAATAATGAACCATGTTATACTCATGGAGACAACAGACTATATACACACATGAATAACATTTACATTTTTCAATTATTATGATGGAAATAAGGTTACTGTTATTTATATTTATATAATGTTTATTATATAATAAATATATTATAATTTATTTAAATACACTTATATATACTAGACATGTGATGTGGTTACAAAAGATGAATAAAACCACTTCATGGAGGTGGTAATCCAATCTTACACACGAACAAAATTATCATTTTCAAATGGATAGATAGGTAAGAAAAATATGATATATTGGATTTAAATAATGATAATTATGTAATTAATATCACACACACATATATAAATTAAATACATCATTATAAATATCCATTAGAGGTGATGATAGAAAACTAATTACATCGGTTTGCAAGGTGGTAGTCCGCCGTATACACGAATGATGATTTCATTTACCATTTGTTGAAAGAGTGGATTGATATAGGATGTTCCATTAAAATAATTACATATATATATATATTATACTTGTTTTATTATTTCATAATTTTTGAATAATATTTTAATATCGTAGAAGAATAAATAATACTAAAAAATTCTATTAAACATAATACCTCTTCTTCAGATAACCTCCATTGATTTCCACATTAAGTCCAAAAAGGTTGTGTTATTTCAAATATAATACCTATAAAAATAGTGGAGGAATTTTAGTAAGGTATTATGTTATGTATGGGATGATATAGGGTGCTAAAATGGTGCAAGGAAGAGAGGAGAAGAGGTTCCCTTTTAGAAGTGAGGGGAGGGGTCTTCTTGGAATTTCATAATGTATTAAATTGATATAAATTAATTTTCATATTAAAGAGGATAAAAATTGATATATTTAAAATATAGTATGACAATGGTATGAAACTATCTCATATAATAATATTTGTACACGTCTTGGTTATGGTTTTACCCTTATCTGTTCCTTGTAACCATTCGTTACCCATTTTTACAATTACTGTGATAACAATGTTTTTTACACTTTAGGTGTCCTGAAAGACATAATCAAAGGTAAAATTGATCATAAATGGTCTAGGTTTGATATTCTAAACCATATCACATTCAATTGTATGAATTGGTTGTTTTTATGAGTTTAAATAATTTAATAAAATATTATGTATTATAAAATACTATTAGTTTCATTTTTAGAGTTATTCACATATTGTAAATTTAAAAACAACATTATAGAAATTGAATGAGAATTAAAACCTTTAAAAAATTATAATATGTTACATTTATATTCACTTTTCGAACACTTGAGGTCACTAAAATAATATAAATTTCATATTTTTAATATCATTTACATGATATTTATACTAAAGGCACAAACATTTTATCAATGTTGCAGAAGAATTTTAGATTTTTATTTTAACACTCAAAAATTAAAATAAATATCTATAATAAAAAAATACATATTTAAAATAACAATTTATAAATGAATATAACTTTTCATTATCTGTAACATATAATATTATTGACATTAAAATATATAGAATGAAATTTTTGAAATTATATTTACTTAAAATAATATATAAGTCATTTTCAAATAAAAATTGTACAAAATTTCCATAAATTTGAATATTGGATGAGGAATGTCAAAACAAATAATTAAATAGATTAATAGAATGTTTTTGTGTTATCTTTTAAGCTGAATTAAAATATTTTTAACTATAATTACATGATTTACCCTTGGTGGGGTGACAAATATTTAGTACATTTACTATTCATATTGAACAAAATAAAATAGGCCATATTTACCATATTTGGACCACATGATTCAAAATATATAGTAATTTTTTCAAGATTAAATTCCTAGAAGTGGAATAAATAAATTTTATGTTAAAACACAACATGAAAAGATAAAAAAATTTATAAAAATGTTTTCTAATTCCAAAAAATGAAATTACCCCGAAATAATCTACATTGATGATTAAAATGTAATTTATTAGATTATATATAATTAAATAATAGAAATCTCACTTTAATTTAAAATTAAAATTTTAAATCACATTAACTAATGAAAATAAAGGAAAATTTTAATAAAATTTTCATTTTTAAGGTTTAATGAAAAATCAATCATTTCTGAAAAGTCACAAAATTTCACCCTAAGATAATTATGATATGATAATTTTAAAAATCATATCATTTTTTTCAAATAAAATTTCTCAAATTCCCAAAAAATTATTATAATATTAACTCAAAAAAAATTGAAAATACTTTTGACCATAACATATTATTAAATAAAAAAATTACTTTAAAAAAAATTGACTACCTGTTTACTATGAATTAATAAATACATTTGTTTTAATTTTTCCATTTATATATATTTCATAATATGGTTAATAATATTCATTCCCACTAATTACATATCTAATTTATAACAATAACATTTAAATATTAATATTTCATGGTTCATTTAAGATCATTTTTTCATGTTGTATATGCCATAAAAATAGCATTGTTTTAAAATATAATGATATTAAATTATCCACTAATTTTTGAACTATGTCCCTGAAATTTGAACTTGATATTGGTAATACTATATTTTTCATTTGAAAATACATTTTTGGAAAACCTAAATTGAAAAAGGGTTAGTGAAACATACTTTTTAAAAGAGTTAAATGGAAATAAGATGTCCATCTAGAATAAATTATACCAGGTTTTCTAAAAGGAGAAAATTTGTGGGAAGGGAAAATATTGAAATGGAGGAAAAACATATTTTCCAAATAATGATGGAGAGTGGTAAATAAAATTGATCAAAATAAAGTGAATAATCATAAGAAATTCAATTACCAGAGAAGCATAAACCAGTGAGGTGTAAAAAAGATAATAAATTAATTATAAATGAAGTTAATCTAAAAATGTTATTATTTGAAGATCCATTTCAATGATTTGAGGAATTTTTTCCCTATAAAGTAATAACATAGAATTATAATTACCTTAAAACTGAAATTTCTTAATTTATTCAATTTAAAAAAAATTATATATTTCTCCAAATGATGGGTATTCAAGATGCGTTTATCACGAATGAAGCACTAAAATATAATTACAATAGACCATATAATACATGAATGGAAAAAAGATATTCCTTATATCTTTATAAATTAAACAAAACTAAAATGGCCAGAATAAGATAATAAAATATCCCAAATAAATAAACCATCATATGATGAAATAATACATTAATATATAAAATAAAAAAATAACACCAAAAGTTCAGCTTAATTCATTCGATAAATAATTAAACTTATATTAAAAATAATATCAATTACATAAGCCTTAAATAAAATTTTATACTCAATGTTTATATAACACCTTTCATAATAATTCTGAAAAAAGAAATTGCATTCTTTTTAAATAATTCTTTTTGATAAACCTAAGGGTTACATATACCTAAAAGAAATATCTCTAAAAAATATAATTAATAACTCTAAAGTATAAAAAATATTCAAAAATAATTGATCCCATAATATAATTCAGATACTAAAAATAAATATATTTTAAAAATATATACCCTAAAAAGATATTTTTTTTTACTAAAATAACATGTGTAATGATCCAACTCATATAAGAATCTAAATTTTCACCAAAACTGAATCTCCACAAACCTAAAGGACATTCCCAATTCCCATGGGTAGGTGACTAACACCCAAATATAAAAAACAACCATAGGGAATAATTTATCCCATTCTAAATAAAAACACATGCCTTATGCATGATGGAGATAAATAACAGAAGGAAACTAAAAGAAATATATTCTATAATCAGAGAGAAACAGTGGTATAAATATAACTCAAAATCCATGTAAACCAAGATATATGTATAAAAAAACTTGAAAGTTAAACGAAACTAAAAATTTCTACTCAATGTGATATGTGGTAAATCTAACAATATCTCACCGCCAGCTACCCGTACCCAAAAAACCTGAACCTAACCACCTCATTGTGACACCATTCATTTTCATACATTAAAAGACAATACTGGGTCAACACACTATCAAAGGGGTGTATAGGGTGTGTGATAAACAGTCTTAGTAGGACCCACATAGGTCTTCAATATGAATTCTATGTAAAATTAATACTAATTTTATCATTTTAAAGAAAAAAAATAAATGATATTAAGTAATGTAGGATTATATAAAAATAATGGTAACCATTTCAATTTTTTCATAGATCAAAAACAAAGGCATTTAATAACATTTTCTAACAATAAACCCATATTTATAAAATAAGTTATATCAAATCCAAATAGTATAAATCCAAAGAAAATTGTTAAATGATGCAAGGATAAAACCTAGTTATGTTAACAAACTAATTATACCACAATCAATGACTAGTGTATACATAATTCCTTAGACCACATACCTAAGGAGTTGAGGAACCCTCCCTGAGTGAACCCCTAAAAATTTCAAGGTCATGTAGCAAGAATAAAATCCAAGGAAGAAGAGTAACACCATCTGAGTGAACCCCTTGATAATAGAAATTGATGAGGCCCAATACTACACGTTCCACCTAAGTACCCAAGGATTCCCATATGCAACATTTATAAATTCAATTTACAATGGATTTATATTGATAAAAATTTCCCAAAACACCATTTATTTAATCAAAAACATGATTTGGAAAAACATTTTAGAATCCATTTCACAATTCTATTGAACACTTTTTACTTACAAAAAATGGAAAAACAATATATTTTCACCAACTGTTTTTCATGAAAAAATCTATCAAGCGAATTTAATTATAATTTTTTTAAACCATGTGTAATTACTGTTCATCCAAAATAGACAAGAGATAAATTCACCTACCTTAAACTCACGTGTCACACTACCTATAATCGGATCCACACACTAGGAGGGACACAAGATAAAAAACGTATGATTCTAGCATCAATTCCACCATCTCAAAAAGAAAAAAGGTTGGAAGAGAGGATATATCAAAATATACATCAAGGAACTCACATGCCACACCCAAATCAATACCAGTGATATCTCATGGAAGATAAATCACCCAACGAATCTATAAGGGATTAAACAAGAATCATCATATGATCAAAAATTACTATAAACATAGAAACAATTTGTTACCGTAACCAAGAGAAATGCAGAAGAAGAAAGTTTAATACCTAGAGAGAAGAAATACAAACTATCCAGAGATATAGTGATGAAAAATGTGATCTCGAAGTGGAGGAGTCTCCCAAAAACACATAGAGGAATACCCAGGGCTCAATAGAGATTATTCACATTGAATAAAGGAGGGATTTATGTGATATGTGAATAAAAGCTATTATGTATGAGGGGTTCAGGTTGAAAATTACATATTTATGGTATAAATTCCCCATGTTTCATGATAAATAAAAAATGAATCATCATAGTTTAAGTTATCCTTAGTTATATTTGTATGAAATAAATTGGTTTCATGGTGTAAAATAATTTCACACCCTAAACCATTTTTAGAACTTATGACTAGAGTAGAACTTATGTCATAAACATGGTATTTAGGATGTAAATTCCATCTATATCTTGTTCTATAGAAAACCCCCAATAAAAACTCAAAAATGTTTCTGATAACATAAAAAAAATAAAAATATGATATTAAACATGATAAAAGTATACCTTTTTATCCAGGATGATACAATTCCCTTACCAAACGACTTTCCACCTTGGGGAAGTCATTCAAGAAAAGGTGGTATAGAAAGAGATGAGTCTAACCACTCCTTCATCGATGACTCATGCTCTTGAGTTTCATGAGAATCCAATACATGTATGAATTACACTATGTAAAGGAAAACTGAATTCCCATGTAAGACATTGAAATTGTTATTAATAATCTCCATTAGTTTCTCTAAAATAGAATCATTTGGTTCCAACTCAATCTCTTCCCAACATTGAATATGGGAAGGATTGGGATGTTACTTCCTAAGATGATATATGTGAAAAAAAATACTCTATACCTATCAAAAGAGTTGTAAATAATAACCAATAGGAATTCATCCCAAGAAACATAGTGTCCTCAAATAATCCAACATATCTTGGAGCCATCATTCCTAATTTCCCAAGATAATGGTGACCAAACCAAGAAAAAACATTCAAGAAATCCCCATCCATGAAAGAAAAATAAAAATGATTGAATCAACAATCCACATATGATTTATGTTGAATATGATATGTAACTATATATTAACATATATGTTAAATCCTCAGTGAATTCTATTGAACAAGACTTGATCCCACTAGATATACCTCACGAACCTTGATGAAAGAAATATGTAACTTTTATGAATGATGATAAATATCCTTAAAGAGCGCCATTATAATAAATGACTAGTAACAATTGTACTAATCAGTATCATATATTCCCATATGGATATCCCATGATCCAGTAAAATCCAAGATGCATGAACAGAGCTTATCCTCTCAGATTTGAATAAAATAAACCATCTGACCATCTATTTGTAGATGAAAAGCAATACTTATCCAATTCTAAGTCCTCATCACCTTTTGGTGGTTCGTGAAAATCTTAAAAATGAACCTGGGGTCCCAATCTGGGAAAATTGATAATGGATCCACATGTTACCTCAAGCTCTTTTATAGATACAACATACCAAGAAATTTATCTTTGGCATTTTTTGGATTGTAATAAAATTGACGGATTTCATCAATAGTTCAATGACAAACTAGATAGTATTATTTCCTTGAGAATTCCATGGAAATACCTAAATAATTTCCATGGATACCTCATCCAATTTCCATGTTGAAACCAAAAGAGGTTAGAATAGGACAAATGGTTTGAAATGATCTTCCTTCATTTGTTGGTAGGTTTAACCCTCAGATATAAAATCAGTGATGTCATGATTCAAACCCAGCCAACAAAATCACCATCTCATGTCATAATAAATTTTTTTGGTTAAAAGATGAAGATCACAAGAAATATGTATAATATTAATAAAACTCTTAATTCGATAATTGATGGTGGGATAAAAAACCGATTCTGGATCCATAAGATATTATCTGAAGGGAGAGACTAACTAGGAAAGATCTCCCCACTATAAATTGTTTCCCTAATTCCATTGAACATATCATACTACTACTGGTGTTATAGAATAGAATCAATTATATATAAATATTACTAAAATTTGGTTATAACCATACCTGAATAATATTTATTAGTGTTGAGATGAAACTAAGAAAATAGACCAATCAGGTTCCACACTTCCTTAAATTAAAAGACAAAATTTGGTGGATCTTTCATAATATGAGTTTCTATAATAACAATTCCCTTCTCTAGGGTGTAGATGACGTCAAAATAAAACATATGAAGATATTCCACCCACCGTATATGACTGAGATTCTAGTATTTATAGGAAAATACATATCTAAAACTATTATGGTTAAACAATACATTGAAACTCTACCCAAAAAGAAAGTTTTTTCAAAACGTAATCACATGAATAAATGAATAGTACTCTAAATAATGAGTTGGTTAATTCTTCCCATTCATTTAAATCTTATGATAACCATAGGAAATAATGTGATTATCCTACATAAGTTAGAAAACTATACTAACACTAAAAGCATCAATATAAACCACAAATCCCTTATCATGCTCAGGTAAGATAAAAATATTATACTATTTTAGAATACATTTGAACTTATGAATATAAAAATTATATTTAGAATACTATGTGAATTTCACCCCTTTCTCGATATGATCAGTCATAAGTATTGTAAACCTTGAGAAATCCTTGATGAACCACTAATTGTATCCATAAAGACTAAGAAATCCTCAAACCCAAATGTCATTCCATGGTTCCTCTCATGAAAAGAGAACTTTCAACTTTTTAGGAATGATATAAATCCCATGTTTTCAAATCTTAATCCCTAATAACATCACTTATTTAATCCCGAAATTACATTTTGGAGAGATATCTAAAAAGTCAGTGGCTCATCAAGATTCCCAAAACCCAATTTTGATTGTGCATATGCTCACAATCAGATCTCAAATAATCTATGATATCATCCATGAAAAAATGGAAAATATTTTAAGATAATGATGGATTGTTAGATTCATCATAGCCTAAAAAACTATAGGAACATTAGTTAAATAAAATTTAATAATAAAATATTCATAATAGAAATACATAATCATGAATGTATTCACTAGAATATATAACTCAAAAACAATGATATGGTGATACATCTACTGAAGAAAAATTTTCAAAAATCATTTCATCCCCATTAAATGATTATATAAGTAATCCTTATAATGAATATAGTACTTATTCTTAATAGAAACCGATTGAACATGTGATACACCATGAAAAAATGATTTTATTCATCTTCCTTTATGGAAAAGAGTATGGGGGATTCCAATTTCTAAAAAAATTCTAGGAAAATCCCTTAAAAATAAAATCACACATCTAAATCTTGATATCCATCAGCTTAGATGGTTCTATATTATAAGAGGGTATCCTGATTAGATTTGTTCTCTACAAAATATAAACCATGAATTCCACCTCTCTCTAAAAATAGACATGATAATTTTTTCATGGAATACATATGGAAAGTCCCTAATGACCAAGGAAATATCACTAAAAATAAAAAGTCATTAGGCTCAACTGAAATGATAGAAAACAAAATCTTGGTATCTTGGTGGGAAGGAATAACACAACCAGACCTCATTTTACACTCTCCCAAAAACACCTAAGATTTCTCATTGAGAAAAATAATAAAACATATAAAAATTAACAATCAATCTTATCATGATGAGAAATAATCAAATCCACTCTAATAATGATATCAAATATATCCAAATCATGAACCATGTAATCCCAAAATATCTCTATGTTATCAATTGGTAGAGAATAACATTGACCATGAAACCACTGAACCTTTATCTTTATAATAGATATTTACAACACCATAACAAATTACATGATATATGTTGGATGTTATATAACATAAATAAAATAAGAAGATATAAATTAGTGTGAGGACCCTGTATAAAAAAAGAAAATTCTATGGAAGATAAAAAATTGTACCAGTTACTATCTCTGGACTTATGTGAACCTCTACTGGGAATTCTTCCAGTACATGAAGGTTCCTTACTTCTGAGGCCTATTTCTAGATCCATACAAAATTTTAATCATCAAGATATGCCTCAGTGGCCTTTGGATCTGATGATCCTTGTCCACAATGGGGGGGTATACATATACTAATAGAAAAATTTAAATTGTTGTGGAATCCAATGTAATTACACATATTTGTATGGGTGGTATAAGAATATTGGGTTTGCAAAACATTGACACACTATTATAATGTCACGGAAACATTATTGGATACTAAAAATTGTGTAGAAGAGTCCAACTACATAGAACCACCACCCCTGACTCTAAAATGGTCATGTAGTTTTCTCTTCTCTCCCTACGCACCACGGAAGCTACCCCTAGTTGGAAGGGAAGGGACAGAATAACAAATCTTACTTGGATTTTTAATTTATTCTATCAGCGCCCTATCAATTTTTTCATCATAATGGGTATGTTTTAGCATATACACCTATGATAAGATATTTAGTCACAAACCATGCATAAAATTTTGAGGCTTAAAATGATCATTCCTCACTACATTTGGAGAAAAATGAACAATATCTACAAAATTATCAGTGTACCCCCACACTAGAGTCTCTCTATACTAAATAGATATGATCACTATGGACTTTTCCATAATTGGAGGATATGGGAAGAACTCTTGAACGAAAATGGTTTTGAAATGATTTCAATCCCATCCCACATGAATGTATGCCTATACCCTCAAATTACACCATCAACTGATGGGATTGTTGAGCCTGAACACCAAAAACATCACTATATTAGCTTTAGGTGTCTCTTGGAAGTTTAAGATTTGATAGATATTTTCCATATATTCCTCCATCCATATGGGTTCATTTTTAATATTACAGGACATGGGACTTTTGAATATGAACTCTTGATATCAATCCCTTCATTCTCCATCTCTTTGATACAACCCAACCATTTTTTCCAAAAATCATGGAACATTCTGGTATATGATATGAACTTCCCTCATGATAGTTCGTATATGATTATAATCTTGAGGAGGATTATATTAAGGATAATATATCCATACAACCTCCTATAGAAACCATGGAAGACATATCAGAGGCATGTTTCTACACATTTGAAAATAGGGAAATGATCATAAAATGGGATAATACCAGATTAAAACATATTGAAAAATGGTGAAACTGAGATCAAATTAAAAACTAAACATAGGAGACACACACATACCAACATTAAACGGTTTCTTGAGGCACTGCATGGAAAGAGGTAAACATACAATCACCACAACGTACCTATCACGTTTTGAAAATCCTTTTTTCATTCTAATAGATGTCCCAAAATAAAGAAAATTTTTTGAAATAAACATGTGATACTAATTCCTAATGAAATGATATAAATTACACTTGAAAATAGAACCTGATCGGAGCCTCCATAGTCTTGAATGGAATTCAATATCCCCACGGGTTGGAAAAGAGTCTTCAAGAATCAAATAATAATTACATGGAAAAATTTTAACCATCCTGAAATAAAATTCATGGAATATATACGTTTTAAATAAAAAATATAAAAAACTAGAAGAAATATATTCTATAATTAGAGAGAAACAATGGTAATCATAAAACATGAAAATCATGTAAACCAAAGATATAGGTATAACAAAACTAGAAAGAAAATTGAAACCAATAACCACAACTCCAGGTGATATGTGGGAAATATCCCTCCATCTCACTTGTGTATTCACATACCAAGTTGACATAAACATCACCACATCACTATGGTGTCTTAAATTGTCTTTCATCGAATGCCAATTCTAAGTCTACACACCACTAAAGGGGTGTTCTGGGTTTGATATAAACATAATTAGTAGGATACCACCCGAGTGTTCCTTATCGTGTATCTATACAAATAATACCAATATTATCATTATAAATAAGATATGGTATTTTATGAAATAAATTATTCTTATATCAAATGAATTATATAAATTTCTATTTTATATATACAATTTAAAAGTAATATAATTAAAATAGTTTCAATGAATATATCAATATTTATCAAAGTTTGTATATCAAAGTCAAAATGTAAGATGAAAATGAACAAAAGTAAATAGGATAAGGGTCACAATAAGATTGGATGGTATACTACTTATAACACAATAAAAAATCAGTGCACACTCAAATGCATTGAATATAGGCCTAAGGAGTAGAGGATCTCCCTATGAGTGACCCCCTTAATAATTTCAAGGTTATGTCCCATGAACACATGCCTATGGAGTAAATGAACACCTCATGTGTGAACCTATGACAACAATAATGGATTTTAACCAATAATAAACCATCCATTTAAGTACCCAAGGCTTACCATGTGTTTTAATTATCAAATAAATATCAAAGGTATTTACATTTCACAAACAATTCTAAACAACCATTTTCTGAATCAAAAACATTTTTTAAAACCCATTTAGCAATCCATTTTAGAATGCTTTGAAAACACTATTTATATTTCCAAAATAGGGAAAATACATATTTTATCACAACCCCATTTACACACACAAATTAATCATGGAAATCTATTTTTAAATAATTTATAAAACCCAGAGTAATTACAGTTCATCCGATGTAGGATAGAGAGAAACCTACCTACCTACCTCAAAATTTGGTTTCACACTACCTATAATGGGATACACACAATAGGGGAAATATATAACAAAAAAAGACCCTAGAATCAATCTCCACATCACTATATTTAATTAAAAAAGAAAAATGATTGGTAGAGTGGATAAATTATATGATTCCTTATAGAACATGCACGCTGTGTGGAAAAAAACACAAGGGATGGCCCATAGAAGATTATTACATAATGGATCTAGAAAGGATAAAATAAGAATTATAATTTGATCAAAAAATCCCATAAATTAATCCCAACACCACTAACAAATCCTAGAGCAAGGTAGAAGTATAATGTTCACTTGCCCAGAGAGTTACAATGTAACCAAGTCAGGGAGAGAGCACTAAATGAAGTTATCTGGAACGGGAGGTGTCACCCAAAAATCATATAATTATAACTAATATTCAGGTATAGGATCAATGTTTATTAAAGGAGGGAGTTATAATATAAATAAATAAAACCTATTAGGTATGAGGGTTTTACGTCATAAATTAGTGATTTATAGATTTAAATTTCTATGTTTTATGCTCCATCAAAAAATACATACCCTTGGGTTAATTTATCCCAAGAGATATTTTTATGGCGTAAAATCATTCTACAACATAAAAGTTTTTCATTATCTAAACCATTTTACTTCTTGTGTCTATTATAGAACATACTTCATAAATAAAGGATTTATAATGTAAATTCCTTGTGAATCTAGTTCCTGCAGAAACCCCCTACAGAAACTCCCAAATGATTCTAATGATATCTAAACCTTATGAACAATCTATTAGAAAAAATAACATACCAATTTATCTAGTATGTTACAACATGACTATAGAAAACTTTTTTATTCTTATCATTATTAATATAATCTTTATATAATAAATCATTTAACAAAAAAATAATTCTAACCAAGACTTCATATAGGGAAGTGGTAGGTATTGCAACCTTATCAACCTTTGGTGGTGGGTTCAATCTCCCTAGGCTTTCCAAATGGGATGGGATGTTAACCATCCTATAAGTTATCCATTTTTTAAAACTAGAGTATTATAATTCCTTTAAAATTCGAAAAAATATGAGGAATATCATAAAAAATAATATTAATCATTAAATCACATGCTAACTCAAACAGTTATTTAAATTACAATAAAATATTCTTCCTAAACCCTGTAAAAATTTAAAATCACCTCAAAATCGCATCAATTGAAACCTAAAAAAGAAAAGTTTATGCCATCAAACTTATGATTGAACATAAATATATAAACCCATGATGTTATCCATAACACTTAAGATGAACTGACATGATAACATCATAATACCTAATGTTTTCTATACAATAATTTTAAACCAACTATAATAGCTCCAAACTCGCACACCCAAATCCAATGATAAAAACATAATGTTTACATTTTAAGTATTGACACCCACAATCTTGACCTAATTTAAACCATTCGAAACAAAAATTACCAAAAATAAAATATTGGATCACTTACATAACCAATGACCTTATACATTAGAGTTTTATATAATTGGTTCATAATTAAAATATAACACACTCATATATTACAAATTTGACACTTCTACTCAGTATCTATTTCTATTGCTACTTAAATTTTTTAAAATAAAAAATATTTTATTTTCATGAATGATCTCCTTGAATTTAATCATGATTTATTCTTTTTCTTATACATCCTTGAACAATTTGTAAAAACATTTAAATATTGGGTATGAGCACACAAATCTAATTAATGGACATAAAAGTAATAAATCCATTAGTCCAATGAAAATCATGAAAACCAATAAAATGATCAGCTTTCTCATGATATTATTTACTAATCAAAAATAAAACATATCCACATATGAAACACATTTATATCTCAAATAAATAATTTGATATTGGTAAAATCAATAGGGGAAACTACCAAGGTCATCTTCCTCCTTACTATTGAAGATAGGTAAATTTAACTAATGCATTGGGGTGTTATATCAGGTTCACCCATTCATATAAGCTATTCCAAGATAACCCATTTGTATAAACTTTATTGGGATCACCCATTCATCATAAATAATTCTAATGTAACAAATTATGAGTAAAACATGTTATACATTCACCTTTTAATCATAAAATTTATGGAAAACACTTTTAAACCTATATAAAAAAGAAAATCTGTATATGAAAATATGTTTTCCTCTAAAAAAACTAAATTAAAAAACTAAAACACCTCGAAAAAAATAGAATTAGTGTTTTTATTTGATAAAAAAATGAAATCTTTTAAATAAATAAAAACATCAAATTAAAGTTTCTAAGGAAGGAGAAACCATTGATGGTATATATATTAAAATAGAACAATATGTTTTCCCTTTATATCAAAACATTTTTTTAAGAGATTTCATTTGTAAAATGTTGAAATAGAATTAAAAGTGAAATAAAATTTCCTTTACAATTGAAAAAAAATATTTAGAAAATAAAACATTAAAACATTGAATACAAGATTTTAAGTTAAAGTGTCCCTCAGGTCGAGTATGAATCATCATGTATGTTATAAATCTTATATAATAATAAAATAATGTTAATTATTTGATTCATTATGAAATTCATGTTTATTATTACTTTTTTATCTATTACCATGTTATATATACTTATTGAGTCAATTATGTTCACATTATATGTTTTGATGTTATTCAGATAATTTGTTCAAAATGAATTTAGTATGTTGACTATAGAAAGGAATTTAATTATCCAATTTTCTCTTGAATAATAATAATGAAATAATAATAATTTTTATTATTCAATTATACTTTTAATAACAACTATGATTGACGGTTACAAAAAATGATATGTGTTATAATCATAGAGATGGTAGGCCACACGTAAGCATGTGTAACATTTCTATTTTTAAATGAACATGACAGAATGAAGAAATGTATCATTTTATCTTTAAATAATGATTATTATGTCATAAATATCATATATTTTATTTAAATACACTTATATATAGAAGAACCATGATGTGATTCTGAAAAATAAACAAATCATTTTGCGGAGATGTTAATCTACACATGTGGAAAAAGGATTATATCTTTTTTAAATGGATGGAAATGTAAGAAAATAGATACAATATTATATTTATATAATAATAATTATTTCATTTGTAAAATATATATTTATTAAATCCATCATTATAACCAGCCGCGATAGACGGTGATGGAAAATGAATTTCATCGGTTCGCGAGGCTATAGTTCTCCATATGTTTGGATAAAGGTTTCATTTTTATTCGATAGAAAATGAGACATATATAGGTTATTATATTAACATAATAAAATTTAGGTATATTTATGAGAAAATTTTCATTATTTAATTATGTTTGATGATGATTTGAAGGAGATAGAATATGAAATTAAACTAAGACATTCATTTAATATTTTTATATCTTATCCAGACAGCCTCTTTTACATTACACCTTTTCACTCTATAGTTGTTATTATTCTAAAAAAAATTCCTAAAAAATGTCGGTAGGTATGTTATAAAGGAGTTTTCTTTGTGTTCACTGATAAACAATTATATTATGGTGTGTGGAAGAGAGGATAAGAAGTTTCATTTTATATGTTATGGGAGAGATGTTCTTAGAATTTCATAATGTATTAAATTAATATAAATTACTTATCATCATTATATGGATAAAAATTCATATATTTCAAATAAATTATTATTATGATTTTAGACACTCTTATAAAATAGAATTTTGAAATGTGTTGGTTATGTTTGCATCGTTATCTCTCAGTTTTAACCTCATGATATGCATTTTAAAAATTACCATGATATCAATGTTTTTTACTCTTTAGGGGTCAAAAAAGTGAATATAAAAATAAAAGTTACCCATAAATAAACCATGGCGATATTTTAAACAACTTATAATTAAATTGTATGAATATAGGATTTTCAAAAATTTGGAATCATTTAATTAAATGTTATTTATTATAAAATATTATTAATGACATTTTTGGAACTATTGACATAATTTGACTTTGATAATTACATTAAAATATTGAAATTAAAATATAAAAGATTAATACAGATATATTATGTTATATTTATATTAAATGTTCATAAATAAAATCAAATCATCTAACAAATAATACTTTCTGAGTTTTGAAAATAATTTACTTGATTTTTCTACAGCTTTCACAAGCACTAAGTCATTATTGCATTAACTTTTAAGGTAATTTTATATTTATGAAAAATTAAAAAATTACAACGATAAAAAATAAATATTTAAAATAAAATATTATAACATAATATAATTTTTATTTATCCTTATAATAAAATATTATATATATTAAAATCATGATTGTGACATTTTATACATTATTCTTGCATAAAATAATAGATATGTCGTTTTCAAAGAAAAATGGAACACAATTTCCATAAATTCGAATCTTTGATGAGGATGGCTGATAAGAACACATAAAATGGATTAAAAGAAAGTGTTGTGGGTTTTTTAGTCCTTATCATAATTCTTCTAAACTAAATTTCTTAATTTACCCTAACAAGGGTGAAAAATATTTAATATGGTTGCTATTCACTATAAAAAAATAAATGGGGTATATTTAACATATTTCGACCTCCTAATTCAAAATATGGAATATATTTTTCAATATTAAAATCCCATAATTTTTATAAATTAATTATTGATAAAAACATAAAACACAACAAAAAATAATTTTTTAGAATAATGTGTTTTTTCCTGAAAAATGAACTTATACCAAAATAATGTATAATGATGACAAAAATATAACTAATCTTATTATATATAATTAAATAAGACTTATTTCACTTTGAGATAAAATATTCCTTTTTATATCACATTATTTAATGAATATAAATGAAAATTTTATAAAAAAGTATATTAAATAATCACAGAAAAGTAAATAATTTTTTAAAAATACAAAAATGTCACATTAAATGTAATATGATATAAGGATTTGAAAAATGGTATCCTTTTTATCAAATATTTTTTAAAAAATTTATTACAATTAATCAAAATATTCCTTCACAAAAATAAATAAAAACTATATTTGGATAAAACATATTTATAAGAGAAAAAATTACTTTACTAAATATTTAATGCTTATTTACTAAGAAATAATCAATACATTTTTGTTAAGTTGATGATTTATATATTTCATAATTTGGTCAATCTTATTCATAACCATATATTTAATGACTAGGTTATAACCATATAATTTGAATATTAATATTTCATGGTTCATTTAAGATCATTGTGGTGAGTTTTATATGCTATTGAATATAGTGTTCTTTTTAAAATCATGATATATTACAGATTATAGCATGTAAATAACTCCAAAACACACTAAATTGCATGATTTTTTCAATATTTCAGTTTTGAGGATGTATATACCGAACCCATCACATGTACTGAACTCAAAAACCATTTAATTGAAATGTGATATCATATATGTGGATCAACATTTGGAAGTTATGGATTGGTTAGATAAGGTGATATGAGAGAATAATCCTCACTGGGTCAATGTTTTATAGAGGAATAAAATGTTTTGGTAAGCTATATGGGAACCTAAATATGTAATGAGGTAAAATAATTTAACTTGTTTCCATCAGAGTAATAAAATTTTGAGGATGAAATAACTTATATGGGGGACAACGTAACAATCAATGATTTTAGTAAAATTTTATACTCAAATAAATATTTTTTTCAATATCTTTCCCCAACAAAAAAAACTAAATTAACACAACAAATTCGACTAAAACAGATATTTACAACTATAAGGTATCTTTTAAATAAGTGGGTAAAAATAGTTATAACCACATTATGAAATAATGGCTCCCTTTAAAACATGTGATACTGAGTAAATAATAAAATATTTTTTACCTAATTTCTTTTAAAAAAAATTATTTCTTTATTTTATGCTGTATTATAGGTATAAATAATATATTAGATATAAATTTAAAAGAATAGTTAGTATACCTAAAAGTTGATTTCCAAAAAATGGGTTTCCTCCATACTTTATTATTTAATTTGAATGTCAAATTTAAGAATTATAGAATATGAATTAGAAAAAATTTAAATTATTCATGTTTTAATCATTAAAAAATTAACCAAATATTAATTTTTTATATTTTTATAAAAATATAAATTTTTAGATGAATAGTGAAAAAATAACGTTTAAAAATAACATGAATTATAAACCCTTCTTAGTATATAAGTATGAAATTCTAATTTATAAATTTTTTATAATCCAAATATACATCTTATATTTGAATTTATAATTTATAATTATTTATTTTAATTAACAAATTTACATTTTACATTTTATAATTTAAGTGATATTTTATAAAAAATTCAAGACATTATACACTTATTATTTTAAAATTTAAAACCTTCCCTTTTTAAAAAATAATATAATAAAATGGATTTAATATATGGATGTATAAGGTCTATATTATGTATTACTGACCATTTTATTTTAGGTTATAAACTATAATTTACATTGTAATATATCCAGTTATCACACTTAAAAAATAAATTTGTAAAAAGGGGTAACCTAAGGAGTGCAAGAAATAACATGTAAAAAAATATTTTTAATTATGATTGTGATTTTTTTATTGAAAAAAAAAACATATACACACTTTATTATTTTCTATTTATGGATCAACATTACATGATTTACATCTTATCGCTTTATATTAAATGGTTATAATTACAAAAATACCATTCCCATCACTTATAAAAGGCGACTATCACCATCATTTCAAGACCACCGTAAAAATTATAATTATTCTATAAAATAATCCATTTTTATATAATTAGTAATCATTTTCCATTTTCATGACCCTTCTCATGACCCATCCCCTGGGGACTCTGTCGGGACTACACCAATCCCGCTTTCCCTAGGCTTGGGGCTGGAGACTATCACCAAAGGTGTATTCCCTAAAATAGGGAAGGGATTGCCTTATAACATGTAAAAACACACACAACTAAGGACACAACTGGATACGAATCACCAATTAAACTATATAAAAAAATAGTTCTGAAAGTAAAAGGGGCCTGAATACAAGCCCAACGGGAATGTACAAATACAACTATGATAAAATACAACTAATGAAAAGGGAAAGTCAGCTGCTGGATCATCCTCCGAGGTTCCTACTGAAAGGGTAGGCACATATCGCCTCCTCAGCAATCCTTGTCCTTCCATGTCCTCTGTGTACCGACTCATCATAAGTTCCCCCTCTGGGTACCATCCAGACCTGGTACTCTCATCCCCAATCAGCGTTTTCTATCGTCTCCACCAAACACAATGAAGTTCGGGCATGGCCCCTATAGGGGTGATTATAATGATACTTAGTAGGGTCCCCGAGTCCCTCTATGTCTCACAAAATCCATTATGTATAAACACAATGTATGAAATCCACATATAACCATAAATAGGTATATGCACATACATATTCCTTAGTTATCATGTAATCCATCTCAATCATTTCGGAAACATAGATTAACTGACTCAGATCATACTAGGATTTATTCAAGGGTAGTGGTAACAAGTAACTTTCTAAACCCTTGACTGCTGGAGAACTCCTCCTCTATCGAGTATAGTAGGCATTCCGCGTCACATAGAGACACATTCCGCTAACCTTGGACTACTGATATACTCCTCCTGTCATGTATCGTGGGTCTGCCACATAACATTGAGGCGCTTCGCATCGTGGGTCTGTCATGTCACACAGAGGCACTCCCCCTCATGGCCTGGTGAGGTACTCCTCCTGTCGAGTACCGTGGGTTTGTCACGTCCCCAAGGCGCTCCCCACTATGGGTCTTCCACTTCACCAAGGTGGTCCCCACTAGGCTAGTAGAGTCACTCTGAGTCGAAACGGTCAGCATTCATCAAGTATCATCCAGATACTAGGTCCACCAACAATTCATTCTCATCTTTGGGAGGATCTAATCCACCAGCTACTGGTCGATACTCTAACCGCCACGAAGTACCACTAAGTCCCAGAAAAAGTATCTCAAAGGACCGCCACATCATTGGGATCTCAATTTAATAAATTTCTTGTCAATCAGACGCACATTCTGTGAGTTATTATCCTTTTAGTCCAAGGGGCCTAGTTGGATTTGTGATTAATCCATCCTAACCATTCCCCATATCAATCCAAAACTATGTGAAATGTATGAAAAGGGACTGTCTCACTCCAAGATTCCTAACGCCCCTGACAATTCATCAAACGGATGTCTGGTGCCATAGATATGGACAAAATAATGTAAATGGGTCGTAGTGGGCCCGGGTCTGCTCTGACCTGGTCGGCCCGACCCAGCTGACCCGGCCTGGGCCGACCCAGTTCAGGTCACCCAATCGGACCCGATGTGTCCGGCTCGACCCGTTGTGTTCAGCTTGGCTTGCTGGGCAGCCCTGCCTATTGGGTTTGGCTCGACAGCCACAGAGGTGGCTCGGCCTAAGGGGGTGCCGTAAGTGTGGGTCGACTACAGAACATCTCAACCGTAGGCCAGCTTGGCTCGGGGTGGCTTGGAAGGCTGCAACGAGGGTGGATCAGGCAGATCAGAGTGCCACGGTGAGGGCACGGCGGCAGCGGCAGCTTGACTTGGCCCGGACAACAACACGGTTTGATGGATGGCAGCATGGCTCGACTGACAGTGGCAGCACGATGGCTTGGCACGACAGATGACAGCGGCATGACGGCTCGTCGCGGTGGAGGTGTAGCGAAGTGTTTCGTCCCGGGGGTGGCATGGTGGCTCAACACAGTAGCGGTGCAGCGGCTCAACACGACCTCTCAGCACGGTGGCGGCATGGCTGCTCGGTCGGGCTACGGGTGGCTTGGCCGATGAGGGGCTGTTTTGTCCATGAGGGTGAAGCGCCATGGGGCGGCATGGGTCGCGGAGGTCGCGGGCAACACTGCCGTTTCCTTTGTCGCCTTCGACGCCTTCCTCCTTTCCAGAGAATGATGGAGGGGGCGGGCCATGTTTTTTTTCCCGTACCCTCCACTTTTAGATTGATATCAAGTGGTTCACAAATAAAGAAGCATGAATATGAATGGATGATATTTTAAAAGATCATTTCCCACAACCCTCGTCAGTCACAATTCCAAAATCCCACAAATGAATTAGAAGGGGAGAACATGGGAAGTGATAATCAATAAACCCCTACCACGTTCGCTCGATGTCGTTTGCGCAAGAGGGTAGTACGGTCATCGATTCTCCATATATGAGGACATCCCACATTGGAAGAAGTCCAGAGGAATATGTTTGAAGGAGATTGTTGTTCTTCATAGGTGTAGTGTTTTCCATTGGAGATCTTTCTCCCAATTCCTCATCTCCACAATTCCACCAAAAATAATTCAAACCCAAAATTGCAGATTATGAGTTTTATTATGTTTGTTGGAATAAATTCAAATAGATTAATTAATTTATTGATGTGTTGGCTCAATTAATTAAATGGAATGGTTGGCAAGATAAATTAAGGAGGGTTCACACAATTACTGTAGGATGAGTTGAAGAGGCTCTCCCTCATTTATTGTGGGAGTTGAGAGGTTTAGGAATCGGGTGGTCCCCACCACCATAACCTCTCATGAGAGGTTAGGTTCAGGTGGTCTCCACTACCATGACCTCTCATGGGAGGTTAAGTTCTAGTGTTCCCTAGTCCTCAACATCCACTTATATGTTTTAATTAACATAATAAAATGAAATGTGTGTTTGTTTTATTTTATTATTTCCACGAAAAACCCAAAAAAAATATCATTCACCCTCGAATAACTTTCATTGATGTGAAAGTCATATTAAGAGAATATCAGTGCTTCTAGTTCATCAGTTCCCTCAGATTTAAATTATGAGCACTGGTTCCAATGTTAGAAAAACCAACTCGCACATTTATAGAACATACCTGAAAAAAATTCAGAAATTCATTCCGAGCACGTAGGGCCTCAGAATCACGCGCCGTAAATTTTCACGGACTCATAAAATTTCAATTTAATTAAAAAATACTTGTATATTTTGTGTCTTTACAAACCTTTTTTCACAATATATTTTCATAATAAATCGATGTCTATGATTTTTTCCAAGGGAATACCAATGTTCTCAATGTGGGAATTTTTTCACTAACTTCTTTCATTTTAATTATTATATTCCAAAATATAATTTTATAAATACTATTTAATGAATTCAATATTTTGTATGCATAATTTTATTGTTCTATGGTAATAATTATTAAAAACATTTCCCATTTTCTATTATGAAAAAAGAAACGATCATTTGTGTGCTTTGCAGACTACGATCTCTATGAAGTGATGAATTTCATTTTTTTTACCACCAACTCTACTCACTATTTATATGGGATAAATTTATGAATAAATATGAAATATATAATATATTTATTATTATTATGATAGAAATTATAATCCACCTTCTTTCCCTATCATTCTTTGAGAAATGCAAACTTTGACTGCACATTACGTGAACAACCTGCTCTACGAAAGAAAATATATCATTTCTAAAATAGTATAATTATATTTTATTAAAATATCATCATATATGATAAAAAAAATTAAAATTATTTAAATAATATCATTATGATTCTATAAAGATGATATTATTCTAAAAGAATCCATTTTCATCCTCATAATCATCTATAAATTATTGTATCTTCTTGTTTGGGTCCGTCTAACTACGAACTTGAAAAATGATATAAAATAATACAATTGATGACTATGAATAATTAATTACTAATAATATATTATATACATAAGAAAATAAATAATTTTTTTTGGTTTTGGAAAGGTATAATTTGTATTAAGCTCATTAATTAAGATATCATTGTTTGTTTGTTAAAAATCACCAAAATATGATATCTACCAATTATATGTAAAATAAATATAAATAAAACATATATATAAAGAAGTTTTATTATCTATAAATGATTCAATTTGGCAGAAACAAATTATAAAAATATCGTGATTTTGAAACAAGTTCAAAATGATCATGATTACTCACAGTCAATATTGAAAATAGATAAGAGCAGAATAAAATAAATATAAAAAATAAATATAAATAAAGCTTGTAAAAGGTTATAGATTTCAATAAATTTACTAAATATGTAAAATAGGAGTTTATATTCCTGATTCACATGTTTAAAAAACATATATATAAATTGAGATAAAAGGTAAGAGATTTGGTAACTCAAAATTCTATCTTTGAGTTATATGACTTCTTCTTGAATTTATTTTTCTATGTTCAATACATTCATTGATTTTAATTTTTAAATGATGTTATAAATTATATATTTTTGAGGAAAATATTATTTAATTCAAATACCCTTCGATGAATTTGTTTTACATGAAATTTGTATTTTTTTTAAAAAATATTAGAATATTTGATAAAATACTCGTAAATATAAATTTTACCTCGATGATTATAAAAATGACATCAAAATAGATTTTTTTATTTTTATTTTATTTTAATATCAATATTAGAATGAATTATCTTAAATGAAGTTATGTTTCATGTTTGACCCTCCATTCTTATTTTATTATGTGATTTTTTAGTTGGTCATGTTTTAAGTGTCAACCAATTTAATTCATGGTGCTATTTTATAAAAATTTAAAATTTAATGAAATCAATTTTTGTTCCCATGGGTTACTTGTATTATTATAGGTGAATGATTTTCCTCTGAATATTTTATGAAACCCATATTAGAAAAATAAGGGTAAATTCCACGGGGGGGTTGGTGGTTAATTTTCTATTAATAAAATAAAACAATACATTTTTTAAAGACTAAAAACATATATTTAGTGTTTTATTAGAATTATAATGATTTAAAGACTTTATAAATAAAACTTGATACATGTAAAACAAAAAGAAAAAAATAAATTAAATAACTATAGAAATTTATATAATTAAAGAAAAAATTATATGATATTCCTAAATTAAGTGATTAATCATGTTAAATAATGAAAGTATAATCATAATGATATTTAAAATATGAAGATAGAAAGTATAAAATAAAGGGGATAATTTGCTAATGGAGTTTAGTTAAATTTATTTGTGGACCCCTATGACTCATACCCCAATTTGTTTAGGGTTTTTAATATTAGTCCCTTTTACTTAACAGAATGAAATGACCAAAAATCCCTTAATTTTTAAAATTTATAGTCAGGAACCCGAATACAATTGACCTTATATTTTAGTTATTGTATCTAGAAACCTCAATGAGAATAAATACCATTCCTTTTAGTGTGTTTGGAATGAAACAAAGTGCCACACTTTAAAGGGAGTGAGCTCTGATATAGAGGTAGCATATGAAGAAAGAGAGGCGTGCTAGAATAAATCATTTCAAGACACAGTCTCGAATATATAAAATAAATAGTTAGAAACACTAGGAAATAATGATAAATATATAGTAGTTAGAATAATTTTACAATAAATTAACACATTTTGATTGTAGATATAGAACATAGGAATTGAGTGAACTAGGGAGAAATTTATAGAACATAGTATGTTTGTAATGTCCATTAGATGAGAAGGTAAGAATATAAGTTTTCAAGCCTCCCAATAGGACTATTTATATCCATTATCAGTTATCGAGTGTTCTAAAACTGAGATAGATCTTTAATGTGCCGATTATGGGTATTTTGACCATATTTTAATTTACATTAGGAGGTTTTGGATTTGATCCACTATTTTGCTAGATGATCCCACTAGAATGATAGTGTATAGTAGCCCAGATTTAACATATAGGGATATTACATCATTTTAGATGAATATTTATCACATTATAAAAATAAATTATCATGGACCATAATAGTTAAGTGTAATTGGAAACGTGGAACAACATATTCTAACTTTCTGAAAGATCTTCAATGTTTCAAATAATTATCTTCCCCTTTAGTACTTATACTTAAAACCTTTCTTGATAGCATGGGGAAAGGAATCATAAGAAATGGGTGATATAATATTTTTAGTAAGGGTAATCAAGAAAGATATGAAGGAATAAACATGAGAGTTAGGGCATGAGAATGTGATCATGTAATTAGAAGGTCATAACCTACATATCAAAGACCATAAACATTAATCATGGCATAATTATTTGCAGATCATAAGACATGAATCATAATAGTGATAAATCATCATAAATAAATCATGAACCATAATATCATGTCATATATATTTTTCACCATTATACATGTTAAAAAACTATTTCATGTGTCATGTTTTACTACCAATACCATATTCACAGTGGATTGGTACACACCTATTTCCGATAATGGATCGTGACACACCTATTTCCCATATTGGATCAGGACACACCTATTTCCCATAGTGGATCCGTACACACCTATTTCCCATTATAGATTTAAACACAACTATTTATCATTGTGTATCTATCCCATTAACTTGTTTCCCATCAGTATATATTGAGTTATACATCATAACCCAATGAATTGGATGGAGAAATATGTCTCAAAAATCTTATAATAAAGTCATACATACATGTGCCATAAAAAATAATATTATTATAAACCATAAAAGGAGATGGGTTTTATAAACATCATATCATAACCCATGAAATGTAATGGGTATCAAAAAAATATAATCATATCATAAACTATGGAAAGTAGATAGGTTTCAGAATAATTTAATCCTTGAATAACCCATGAGTTGAAGAGGGTTTCACAAGCATTGATCATGGTATAACACATTAAAGAGAAACAAGTTTCATAAAAATCAAGCCACCAGAACATAAACCAATTAGAAAAATAATATTAATTCTATCTTTGGATCATATCCCTATTAAATCAAAAACTATTTACAATGATGTCATCTTAGATAGAGAATTCTTTCTAAAAATCAATTGGAAAATAATTTTTCCTTGAAAATCACTTTTTAAAACATATAAGATTTTCAACATCATTATCTTTGAAACCATTTTGAAAACAAATAAAATAATAATGAAAAATTATCTAAAAAATTTCTTGATTAAAATATCATTTACACATTGAAAATTTATTTTCAAATAATATAATATTTTTAAGACTATTTTCTTTGAAAATAAACTAAAATACATATAAAGAAGCTTGAACATTTTTTAAAAACATTTTTTCCTGGAAACATATAAAATAAGCTTTATTTTTTTTTCATTTAAAATAATTTATGAAATTATAAAATAATATTTGAGATCATTTTAATCCTTTTCATTAAGAACAGACATTTGCAATCATATAAAGGATGCGTTGAAAATCATTTAAAACACTTTTTATAAGTAAAATATTATTCAAAGAACCTTTTTTTTAAAACCAATTAGAAAGAAAATAATTTCTATAATATTAGAGAAAATTTTTCTCTAAAAAAATACTTTTTAAACATACAAAAGAAGCATAAATGAAATGATGGTCATGATAATGGGTAATTCGGTATATGCCGAACATTCCTTTTGCACCTTAGAAGTTTAAAAAAGTGCATTAATCACAATATGAAAAGAATTTTGACATTAAAATGAGTTATTAATAAGGTAAAAAATGGCTAAAAATGACCATTAAATATCATATTATAATTTTTAAAAACTTTTTAAAACATTTATAAAAAACACGCTTTAGAAAGAATAGATAATTTTTTCTATAAGGAATAATGAAATCATATTTTCGTAATTTTTTTCTTAATTATATTAAGTTCCAAAGTGTGGAGAAATTTTATCATTACATATATAAAACATGAATAAGCATAGTTCAATAAATTTAATGAGAATTATTGAGATATAGATTATAATAGTTCATCACTGGAAGAATAATTATAAACAATCTCTACAAACGATGAGATTATTGAAATAAAACTGTACCACTTGGGTAAATTAGAATCATAATAATATGGAAGAGATAATATTGAATCAAGCTTAAAATATAATTAAAATAATTAAATTCATAATATAACATGTCAAATGTAGTATATACACCTCATAGAAAAATAATTTTTCATAAAATGGCATGTGTCTCAATGAAGGAAAATTGAGACAAAATTACTTTACCAATTTGGTAACTGTTGAAACATTATCCCCATGAAATAAATATCCTCAAATGGATATATAAATACCCATAAATTTAATTATAATAACTAGAAAATAAATCCATGGGAAAAATAAACACTATATAGAAGAAATAGTTGGTGAATATGGCTTGTGTCTCACAAAAAATAAAAGTGAGATGAGAAAAACCCTTAACATAAGTCTAGAAATTATTCATAAACATTAAAACCACGTGTATAATAAATATAAGTTTATTATAATTATTAAAAATAAAAAAAAATTTATATATAATAACATATATTGTTTAGTTATTACTTTATATATTTCATTTATTAACTACTCTGTTAAAATTAGGTTTTGGGTAATATCTGTTCTGTTTTTGGTGTATGTTTTGGATTGTTATTCTTGATCCTCTTACATAGATCAAGATTTAAATATTTATTGAAAGTAAATAATGATATAAAATTAATTATATATTTATTTATAATAATATATAAAATATATAAATATTAAATGGAAAACACCATTCAGCGAGATAACAGGCCGTACATGCGCATGAATGTTATTTCCATTTTATTGTCGATTTGAAAGAAAGAAAGTATATGAAATATTTGTGTATATATATATAATATCATTTAATTAAAATTATTATTTCATATATATAATATATTTTCAATAAACCCATCCTTTATATATTCCATTTAAAGTGTGAATGAATCACATCGCTTTGAGGAGGCAGTAGTCTACACATCCACAAACGAATTATTGTATTTATACAAAAAGAAATTAATGAAGGTATGTTTTATATAAGAATTTAAAAATAATAAATAAATAAAAAATATGAAAAATATAATATAAAAATATATTTCCCATCATAATTCTAAATGATGATAGGTGGTAAAGGAAAAATGAACAACATCATTTCATGAGGTCGTATTTCGCCATACATAAGAATGGTATGTTTGCTACCCATTAGATGGAAGTGCGTGTAAGTGTTGGTTGAAACCATAGAATAAAAACATATAATAATATTTATGATAATTAGGTTATTATATAATCATATAATTATAATAATTAATGTGGTTCATAATGAAAATAAGACAATCGATCTGGATGAAGAATGATACCTCTTCTTTGTGTAACTCTTTTTGGTTTGCAAAAAAGCGATTCCTTAGTTGGATTTATTACAAAAGTGAGGATTATAGGATGATGTTAGTGATGTTTTGGGTTTATTTTATCAGAGTTTGGATGAGGAAATTGGCTTTATATCGGTGAATAATTGGTAGGGGTGAGTGCCTTTTTATAGTCGAGGAGGAGTGGTGTTCTTGTAAAATTTCATAAAGGGAACTCCACCTATATTTTTCCTATGCCAAGTGGATCAAATAATATTAAAAATTAGATAAAATGGAGTATAATTTCTATAAATGAACATATAATTTATTTTTTAAGATTTTATATGCCATTTTTGTCCTTTTTTAAGGTTTAGTCCTCTGTTACACTAATTTTTCTCTTAATCATTATAATTAATTTTAATCACCATCACTTGAATTTTAGGTATAAAAATAATTTGACCTTACTATAAATTAAAAATAATTATTATCCAAAATATGTAATAAATTTTTTCAAATTAAAATTATATAAGTGACATAAATTAATTTAAAATTAACCCCACAGACGGGACAACAAAGTTGGGTTTTAAAGTAAAAACCATCAAAAGATTGTTAAATTTTTATGTCCAATTTCTATGTGAAATTGATTCCAATGTACTAAATTGGATATATATATATATTTTTTATATCATAAATAACAAAAAAAAATATAATTTAACCATATAAATATTTTATACGAAAAATCAATTTTGAATTAAAATTTAGTGTTTTTCACTATTCATAAAAAATAAAATATCTCAAAAAATAACAAAAAATTACCCAAAGTAAATTTTAAAATTATGATTCCAAAAATGAATTTTATTTTATAAATTATAAATTATAAATTTTTTAAATATACTATTTAAAATGGGTTCGCCCCTAAAAGTTGGTAAAATTAATTTTTTGAAAAATATATCTTTTTATTAATAAATTTAGATTTATCTTTATCTTATAACTATAAAATATAGTGGATGAGTATAAAAATTGTATATTGAATATATAATATATAATTTTTTTAATGCTTTAATCAAATGGTTTTTTTTAAATTTTTTGAGATAAATTGTGTTTGTACATAAAAATTTGGTTTTTTCTTAGAGAAGTAATTTCTTTATTTTCAAATAGTTATTACATTCACTTACACTAATTGATAACCAAAGGATTTATTTTATATACATGTGTAAATTCTATTTTCACAATTTTGTTATTCTTATTTCAAACTACCCTTCCAACAGCTTGTTTGGAGCTATAAAAATATTTTAATAATCATGTTAATAATATATTGTAGTTCAGAAAAACTCAGCCTTGTGTGTAGTTACAACTATCAAAGGGACTTGGTATTATGTTTAATAAAACCCAAAAATATTTTTGTGTGTACCAAATGCTAATATAAGTGTTTCATATTGCACATTATAATCTTGGTGTTTCATATAACTCAAGGCATACATAATGCTTTTATAAAAATACTATATTCAGTGTTGCAAGAAGTGAAAAATATGAACAAGAATAAATTAATTCAAAAATAATAATTAAAAAATATCAGGGTGTAAAATTCTACCACCATTAATGTGACTTTTACCCTTGATATTCATATTAGTTATCAATGTATTAATACTTAAAATTTCTTTTCATAGATACCCACAAATTAAAAAAAATACTAACCTTTATTTTAAAAATGAAAGATAGAAACATAAGAGTTATCCAGAGTAAAACCATACATTGTTTCTATATAGAAGAACATAGTCAGAAAGTGAAAACATGGACATGTAATTTAAATATAACTATCGTGTTTTGATGGAGAGTGATAGAGAAATTAGTTAGAATAAATTTAACAATCATAAATACATAATCCAATGACCCCTGAAAAGGATATTGATATCATAAAAAATGATGATTACTTGACAATAATTTATTACAAGAACATTTTACCTAATTAAAAAAAAATCATGAAAGGATATACTTATATGATTTGAGGACAACCTTACCTTTTTTTGTTCATTCGTCAACTTCAAATTCATATCTTATTCTACGAAATGTTGGTGAATTTTTCATTCCTGAAGCATTAATAGAATGATTGGTCATTGCATCTGTCTTTATCTCAAAAAAAGGTTATAACAAGTTGTAAAATATACATAAATCTCTATATATAAATATAATAATTTATTTTCTAAAACCTTATCCAAATTTTAACTTAAACTATTCCATAAAGGGTAAACCTTATAACCCTTACAAGATATAATCCACCATTTATTCTTTAAATTAGATCATATATTTTAATAAAAAAATGTATTTGTGAAACATGGGTTCATCCTTTCACCAATAAAATATTAAGTTTTATTTTATTATTAAAAAATATATGGATAGATATATAATCACATGAATCATTGATAAAGGATGAAAAGTAATATTTTCATAGTTTTTATTCATAAAAAATAGAAGATGAACTTCCCAACTATGTTGGGGGGATAAGTGTTCCCAAATTATCATGACTCACTTCATCCAGTGTGATTTAATATGATTTATCATTTTCCCTTTGCCTCTGAGGTTTTTGTGTCATATCATTCATATTATCACTTGTATTAGATCATTGATTCACCTAATGTCCAAACTCTTTACTGTAGAAAAACTGGAGTGTGGGTAATGCATTAGTTAGAATTATCTTCTCTTCCATTATATTAACCATACCATTAATCATATTTCTACATACGAAGATGTTATTACATGCCTTTACACATTAAAATCACCTCATAGTTCCATTTAATAAATTATCTTAATTATTCTTCCCACATTACTAGAACAAATATGTCTAAATTTTTTTTCAACCATTTGATTTTTAATGAGACTCAACATTCATTTTATTATAAAAAACTATAGGAATGGTGGTAATATCCATTTTCCATTTATAACTTTAGTGCACATTGAAGAACTAATTAATAGTTACTAAAGTCACTTATATCCTAGTCCTTTAAAATAATTGGTTTCAAGACACCAAAAAATTGATCGATTTTGATTTCAGGAATGATGATTAAACTAGAATCACACATTGAATGTCTTGTAAAATAGCCTCATTAGTACCAATAGATTCATCATACTTTTAAATTTACTTAAGGAATTACATAGAATAATTTTTTCATAAAATATGAGGTAAGTACATACTAGAAAAATACCCACTTAAACAATACCCATTCCACATAATAATTTTCTTCTTGATCCCTCATGTTCTTAATAAGAGTCCACCATTGATTTATTTTTTAATCTAAATAATAAGCATCAAAACTGACTTCTTCATTCTACTAGCACTAAAGAATGAAAATATCTTTTTAGTGGTACTGAACCATTTCATAGCTACTACTGGATCAGCATAACCATTAAAATATGGTGGATTTTGCCTCATGAAGGACTCAACAGAACATTGTTGCCTCCTTTGATTGTATGGAAGTTCAACATGATTCATATCTTGGAAAATTTGTTGGAGCACATTAACAAGAATTTTTATTCTAGATCCCATATCATTTGGTTTCTCAAGATTAAAATCACAACATTAACCATTACATATACCGTTGTCATGGTCCCGTTGGGTTGAATTCATTGACTAAATCCGACATGCATAGAATTAGTATCAATTATCATCGATGAAAACCACATAATCATGAAAAATTACTTATATGATGTATAAATAATAGCGCCAAATCCTTTTATCTATAACTCTAAAGTATTATCCTTAAATACATACCTATAAATATCTATAGAAATATCCCTATAAGTCTCACTAATGTTTTCACTTCCTAGATGCCAAATATTGAATAATAATTTCCTTTGATACGATATATAATGACCCAAGATTAACATACATGGATATTAGATCATTTTATATGAATATTAATCACATTAAAAAAAATTTCCCAATGACTATAATAGTTTAGTATCTTGAAAACATTTATCAAAATATTCAAACGTGGTTAAATATCTTCAATGTTTCCAATAATTTTTCCCCTTTTGTACTTATACTTAATGACTTTCTTCCTATCCTGGGGAAAGGAATCATAAAAAATGGTTGAGTTCAGATTCTCAGTAAGGGTATAAAAGAAGATATATAAGCATAAACAAGATCATACGAGTAGGAGAACAAGATCATCAAAGTAAAAGATCATACTCTTCATATAAAATATCATAATCCTGAATCATTGCCTAAAGATCGAAAGTTTATAATACATAAATCATATGGGTGATAAATAACCATAAATTATTCATGAACCATAAGATCATGTTATATAATTGTGGAACCATAATACTTGCAAAAAACCATTTCATGTGTCAAGGTAAACAAACAATAACATCATCATAGTTGACCAGGACACAACTATTTCCCATAGTGGATCTGGATACACTTGTTTCCCATAATGGATTAGGACACATCTGTTTCCCATAGTGAATCAAGACACACCTGTTTCCTATGGTGTATTAGGATAAACCTATTTCCCATTATGTATCAAGACCATAGAATTATTTCCCATCATTATAAAATAAGTTATAATTATTTACCAAATACATTAGAGGGAGATATAGGTCTCACCCATATCATAATGAAGTTATACTTAAATGTTTTACAAAACATTCATTTTATCATGACACATAAAAATATAAATGTTTCATAAACATCATATAAAAACCCATGAAATTTAATGGGTAAAATAAAAAATTTAATCATATAAAACAAATGGGAAATAAATAGGTTTCATAATAATTTCATCCTAGAATAGCCCATGAAATGATACAAATTTCATAATCATTTTTCATGGTATCACCTATTGAAAAGAAATGGGTTTCAAAAACAACAAGTCATAAAAACATAGAAAATTACGAGAAATAATATAAATGGTATCCTTGGATCACATCCCTAGTAAATCATAAACTATAACCAAAGATGTTATCTTCTATGCATAAGTATTTTCAAATATCACTTAGAACACAACCTTTCTTTGAAAATAACATTTCAAAACATATAAAATTTTAAAAATAATTTCCCTTAAAACCATTTGAAGAAAATATAATGGAATCATGAAAAATATTTTAAAAAATATCATTAATAAAATATAAAATTCTCTTTGAAAAACTCTTTTTCAAACATAAATCATTTTAAATAACATTTACCTTGAAAATAATCATGAAAACATATAAAGAAGCTCAATTTCCTATGAAATCATTTAAATATTAAATCATTTAAAAGAATTTTGAAAACATTTTGGAAACCATTTTCTTTGAAAATCATTTAAATCTTGTAAAATAATATATGAGATAATTGAAATCATTTTCTTTGAAAAAAACCTTTTGAAAACGTATAAAGGAATCCTTGAAAATCATTTAAAACCATTTTTAAATGTAATTTTTTTAAAAACCCATTTTATTTAAAACCCATTTTAAATTAAATAAATTTAATGATTATTTGGGAATTTTTCTTATAAAATAACCTTTTATACTTATATATTAATCATAAAATAAATTACGGTCATGATGATGGGTAAGTGCGTACATGCCCAAATTCCTATTACACATTAAAACATTAGAAAAGTGCCTTGATTAGGAAAATAAAAGAAGATTAATTTAAATTTTTTTAAAATTAATATAAATGTGTAATAGTTTCATTTAAACATCCTATGATAATATTAAATCAGTTTTGAAAATATTTTTAGAAAATATTGTTTTGAAAGGACACATATTTCTTATCAGAAGTAGAAATAAATTAAAACATTTTTTAAAACATTTTTTAATTATATTAAGTAACAAATAGTGGAAAAATAGAACCATTACTTGGTTATAACATGAATAACCATAATTTATGAAAATTTATGAGAGTTTTTTAGAGATTTATCATAATATTTCATCAATTAAAAATAATCATAAACAATCACGATAAACGATGAGATTGTGACAATAAACTGTTACCACTTCAGTAAATTTGAATCATAATAAAATGTAAATAATAACATTAAATTAAAATTAAAATATCACTAAAATAATGATATTCATTATATCACAAGTCAAAGGTATTATATACACCTCATAGAAAAATAAAGGTGCATAACATGACATATGTCTCAAAGAAGGAAAATTTCGACAAAATTACTTTACCAATTTGGTAAATTTTGAAACAAAAAACCCATGAAAGAATGACCAAGAAATGGATATTTAAATACCAATAAATTTAAGTATAATAATCTTACAATACATCCAGGGGAAGTATACACACCACATATAACAAATAGAAGGTGAACATGGCTTGTGTCTCACATAAAATAAAGTGAGATGAGAAAACCCTTACCTTAAGTCTTGAATTTATTTGTACACATTAAAAAATATATTATAATAAATATAACATTATTATACATTTACAAGATAAACATATTATTATATCTAATACCATATTTTATTTTGTTATGACATTATATTTCCAGTTTACAAATAACTTCATGTTAATGATACGTTTTGGGTAATATTTACTTTGTTTTTCGTATATGGTTTGGATTTTTAATATTGATCCTCTTTATTAGAACATGATTTAATAATTTATAGAATTTAAAAATTGATATAAAATTATGTATTTATGTATTTATAATATTTTATAAAATATATAAATATAAAATTGAATACACCATTTATAAAGATGTTATGTCGTACATAAGCATGAATGCTGTTTTCATTTTGTTTTTCTATTGAAATAAAAAAATAAAATGTTATATATATGTATAAAATATTATTAAAGACTAATTTTTATTTCATATATATCATATAATTTTACTAAACCATTTCTTAATATATTCCATGTAAAATGTGAACAAATCACATCACATTAAGGAGGCGGTAGTCCACACGTCCATAAATGAAGTTATCATATTTAAACAAAATAGAAAGAATGAAGGTATTTTTATATAATAATTTAGGAACAATAAATAAAATCATAAATATTATATACATCATATTAAAATAGATAATCCATCAAAATTCAAATCCATGAGAGGTGGTAAAGGAAAAAATGAACAACATCGTTTTGTGAGGTCGTAGTTCACCGTACATAAGAATAATAAGTTTGCTACCCATTAAAGGGAAGTGTGTGTAAGTGTAAGTAGAAACCATATATTAATAATATATAAATTTATTTAGGGTAATTAGTTTATTATATAATCATATAATAATTATAAATGTGGTGGTGTAGAATTAAAATAAAACAAATGAGTGTGGAAGGATGTTACCTCTTCTTTGGGTAAAACCTTTTGGTTGGAACCAAATGGATTCTTTGGTTAGATTATTATAGAAGGGGGGATTATAATTTTATATATGGATGTTGTGGGATTAATGGATAAGATATTTGGTGACATATTATGCTTGATATGTGTGTATATGTGGAGGATTAGTGCCTTTTTTACAGTGGAGGAAGAATAACATACTTGTAAATTTTTTAAAAGGGAATCCCAAATTAATTTTTCCTATATACGGTGGATAAAATAATAATAAAAATAGTTTAAAAGAGATTCTAGGGCTATAAATATTAACCTAAAATTAACTTTTTACAATTTTATAGGCCATTTGGGTCCTTAGGTTTAACGTCTCAGCCTTTGTTAAGCTAATTTGTCTCTTAATCACTAAAATTAATTTTAATCACTTTGACTAATAATTTTTTTAAAGAAATAATTTCAAAGTATTATAATTTATAAATTATTCTAAATCCAAATATGAAATCAATTTTTCCAAATTAAAAACATATATATGTGTTAGAAATTAATTTAAAATTAATCCTGCAAATGGGACGACAAAGTGGATTTTCAAAGAAAAAATGTTCAAAAGTTTACTATGTTTTTATATTCAATTTATAAGTAAAATTTATACCAACTATATATTATGGATTAAAATATATAAAGTATATCTATTTATACTTTAAATCCAATAAAAATCTAATTTATCTATATATACAATTTATATGAAAAATTAGTTTTGAATTAAAATTCAGTGCTTTCACTATTCATCAAAAATTGACATTTTAAGCAAAATAAAAAAAATTATTCCAAATTAAAATTTTATATTCCAATTGAAAAAAATTAGTCAATTTTTTAAAATAATAAATTATAAAAGTGTCAAAAATAATATTTTAAATGGGTTCTCCATTAAAAGACAGTAACATTGCATTTTTGAAAAATACATCTTTTTAGTCATATAAATAGATTTATCTTTATCTTATACCTATAAAATCTATTGGATGAGTATCAAAAATATTGATTGAATAAATAATATATGAATTATATTGAAATCATTAAACAAAAGAATTTTTTTAAATTGATTGGGGTAAATATGTGTCTTTACAAATAAAAATAGTTTTCTTAGAAATGTAATTTCTTAATATTCAAATAGTTATTATATTCATTTATACTAATTTGTAACCAAAGTATTAATTTAATATAAATGTGTATATCATATTTTCACAATTTATTTAAACTTATTTGTAGTTTCCATTCCAATTTCTTGGTGGTAGCTATAATAATTTTATAATAACCAGGTAAATTATATATTGTACATTTATAAAACATGGCATTGTATGTAATTATAACTATCGAAGGGACTTGGTATTCTATGTAATATTAGAAAAATATAGAGTTTCATGTTCCAAAATAAAATTTATGTATTTCATGTGGTGTAATATTAACATGGTGTTGGGTATAATGCAATACAAGATTATTTATTATATAAAAAAAACTATATTTACTACCGCGTGAAGTGAAAAATATAAAAAAGATTAAATTAATTAGAAAAAAATTCAAAAAATATTCGGGTGTTATATAGTGAGACACCAAGGGATCATTGGGATCTACCTACCTCCACCAATTGGTTGGTGCTTTTAAACTATCGAGCTGATGGACTCATGTAGTATGAGGGAGATATAGTACATGCCACCAGGTGGCTAGTGCTTTCTACTGCCATTATCTTCAATAAGTGAATCCTCTAGTTCTATCAGAATCATTGTAAATGTATCCCAACTTCATTAGATTATTTTAATGAGTTAATCAAGGTTTGAACAAGGATTCTTCATGATATTTCAATATTTTATCAAGATTCCATCATGATCCTCTAATAACGAATATTTTCACATTCAGAATATAAATACAGACAAATAAAATTATATCATTATTCAATTTATAAAGTGTTTGTGATTGTTAAAACATATAAAGGAGAGAACCTAGAAAATCTACCACATTTTTTGTTTATAAAATAGTTTAATAAGAATATAAAAAATGTTATAGAATATTAATATAATGATAAGTTTTATAAAAATATTTTTCAACATGATGATATTTAAAAATATTTAAACAACAGCATTTCTCCCCTAAAACAATTTCTCTAATTTATTCCCCATAATAAAAAAGACAACAAGAATATTAAATATCATATAAATACCTGAGATAAAACTAGAAATTTATCACAATTAACACTAACAAACATATCTAAACACTAATATTTATCTTAATTATAATTATCATAATTCTCTCCATTTGAAATTATAAAAAAAATAAATCGTGGATGAGGTTATATCTTGTAAAATAGAAGTAAAATTTAAAACTAAATTTATCATAATTATATATCATTCGATAGATAATAAATAAATGTATAGAAAAATTTTAAAATTAAAAATTTATAAAGAGTGATTTAAATTAAATCTCAACAAAAAAAATTAAACATTTTTATTAAAAATTAATTATCAAGAGTAAAATTGAAAATTTATTTTTCTTAAAAAAATCATAACAGTGAAATGAAATTTTAAAAACAAATTTTGAATATGGATTTATCTTCAAGGATGTTATCAATATTATAAATATTATCTCCCCCTCCAATAATTCATTATATATTTGGGGAACCACAAAAAATTACTAAAAAATAAATAAATAATTTAATAATTCATTCTATCATTATTTTTAAGAAATGTTTTTTTAATAAACCATAGAAAATTCCCAAGGAGTTTCAAACTAAATGTGGGTAAAGGACCACTACTCATGCCAAAGGTGAATATCTAATTAAAAAGCCATCCAACCCCTTTTATGGAAATAAAATATAATTTTATATATTCTATAAGAATATACCCTTATTTTTATCCATACAAGTATGATTTTTAATTTGGGTATCAAAATCACATTACATTATGAAAATTATGAAAAGTTATAAAATATTTTTATTTTGAAAACTGATTAAGAAAAAATGGGGTTTGGAATTTTTTTATATAATTTTTATGTTTTCCATGGTTATGATATAATTATCAAAATATAATAATACTAAACGTACCTTTAATAAATTAAAATTTATCATGAATAAGGATTTTAGTGAAGATATTGAAAATTTAGCGGTTTGTACAAGAAAATTCAAGAATGAAATCACAGTTTTGAAAGTGAACTCAAAGAAAATTGTGGCACAAATATATATTCTATGTATGACAATGATTGATATAATTTTTAGAGATACTGATCACACTAGAGTGTCTAAATTGATAATTAAAATATCATATGTAATCCTAAAGTCTATGAAATTATGTTTCATCCATATAATTTCAACGTAACCACTCCCAATGGTAATGTATTTTCCTTTGGATTTTTAAAGAGAAACAGATTTTGTTTTCATACTACTCTTTGAGATAAGAGATTTCCCTACTAGGTGAAATGTCCCACTAATAATTTTCGTATATATTAATAATCCTCCAAAACAAGAATTATAGAAATTTATTTTATTTATAAGTTTAATTTTGATTAAATATTCCCATGTTTTTAGATCTTTTGAAAACAACTCAATTTTTTAGACATTTTAAATGCAATTTTGTTAGATTTGATTAAAAATTAGTACAAAAGAATACAATAAACATGATGTGTGGTCATGTCAGAATAAGGTAATGTAGACACTGATCCATACTTCTATAAACCTTATAGTCATCTGATATACCAGTTTCATCAAATTTTAACTTATATATGGCACCCATTTGTATACTAGTTTTCTTTGAATGATCCATGTCAAAATTATTTAAAAATATTACTAGTATATTTATTATGGTTTATAAATTTTTCATCGTATTTTTTAGAAATTTTTAAAACAAGGAATAATTTCAATCCTCCCATTAAACTCATTTCAAAATATGTAATCATTAAATCATAAAAATCATTAAAAATTGATTATTTATTTGAGTTGGAAATGTCACCATAAACAAAAATTTGAATAATAAATAAATATTTTAAAATATTTTTAAGGAAATGATTGGAATCCAATTTCCTAGTTTCAAAATCATATAATAAAATTAATTTTATTAACTTTTTAAACCAATACCTATGGGATTATTTTATACTATAATGATCTTTGGTTTACATGAAATCAAGATTTGTAACTTCAATATTTTAAAAAATGGGTGGCTGATAATGATTTTGTAGAGATAAAATGGTTTAGATAAGATGTGTTGATATCCATTTTTAATAGTATAAAATTAAAATTAATGGTGAATTCCAACAAGATTCTAATGGATTATATATATGAAATGAGTTAAAATATTTCATCATAGTAAATAAAATCTTCTTCATCATATCATTTTTCAAAAAGTTTATCCTATTTTTATTGATAATTCCTTGACTATTTGGTTTGTTTAAAAAAACCCACATGGTTCCAATATTAGGATGATTATCAGTTCAATCCATGAGAGTCCAAACCTTTTACATTTGAAATTTTACCAAATTCTCTTGTATAGAAATTATATAATTCTAATCATTAATGTTATCCTTAAGGTATTTAGGTTATATTTGTGAGAGAAAATATTTATACTCAACCTCATTTAAGGATAAACTTCTATTGTGATTTATGGATTGAAATTCATTGATAATATTTACAATTGAATGGTTTTTGGATTCAACCCATTCCTTAGGTAATGGAGTAGAATGAGGTTACTAAACATCTATATTTACTTTATAAGATAGATGTTAAGTTAAGTTCAAACTAACTATATCAACATTATCATCAATTTTAGAATGATGTTTAGGAATATTATCATTTAATTTGATTTGAATAGACTCTTAAGATGACTTAATCCTCTTATTGAATACCATATAGGGTAAATTGAGTTTGAGAACCCATTAAATATATATTTATTTTATTTTAGGTAAAATAATCCTATAATATCCATGGTGATTATGGTAATGCATTTACAATTGAAAAGATTAAAGAATCCTAATTTAGGAATTTTTACTTTTCAATGTCCATAACAGGTATTTATAATGATGATTATTATAAGAATACATTTAAGGATATGGAAATTCTTATTGACTGTATATTCTAAAAATTATAGAGTAATTTTAATAATTTCAAGATATTCCAAGACATTTCTTTAAGGATTATATTTCTTTTTTTGAAAACACTTTTTTATTGGGGAGTTTTAAGAGAAGTGAAGAAGTTATGACTACCTTATGAAGAAAAAAATCATCAAATTCTACAACATGGTATCATATAAGGTGTATAATTTTTATGACTTTTCATTATCAAATTTCTTAAAAATTTTGGAAAGGACTTTAAAGTCCACATTTTTATGATATATGAAGAAATCCATTATAAATCTAGTAGAATCATTGATAATGAAAAGGTGTAACATTATTTTGTGATACTAAAAACATAAGTGGGTCTAAAATTATTAAGGCCAACCTTTTTTATGGATTAATAGGAGGAAAGATAATTTTTATATTTGAGGTAATAACTTTGTTCCTTTCTACGTTGGAATGGTTCATATACTAAGGAATATTAAAATGAAATTTCTTCTACAACCTATACTACTCATTTATAGTTGATCCAGTGAATAATGTGAATGATACAGTGACCGAGGTATTTATACCAAAAAAATATTCATTATCTTTTGCACTCAAAAAAATTATATTATTACTTACAGTATATTTTAAATCTGTAATTTATAAAATTTTAGTAAATGTTGTAGTAAATAAATTTTTCCTATAGAATTAAAAACACCACACAAAAATGTTTTCAATTTATTTTAAAACCACTATCACATAATTGGATAATACTTATTAAATAATTATTCAATTATTTAATAAACAAAAAAATATTTAATTAAAATATAGTTTGTGAAATAGACAATATCAATACCAGTGATTTTATTTTTTGAATCATATATAAATGTGAAATTTCATACATTAAATTTTTCAAGATGATTGAATTTAGAAGGATCACCACACATAAGCCTCAAGCACGAACCATCCATATAAAAAGTATCTTATTTGGGTTTTCACTCAAAGGAAATTTTCCTAAAAAATATTAAGATATTAATTCTTTTAGTACCCATATCATTGGTTTACTTAAGTTAGCTAATAAATAATTTTTAATTCAAACATTTTTAGAATAATGTTTTATGTTATAAATTTATGATAAGAAATGAATGATATTAGGTCATACCTCTCTATAATTTTAAAATTTTCATTCTTAACAATGTTTCCAAAATTTCCTATAATAATTTAAAAATTAAATTTGGGAATTTCCATTTATAATAATATATTTTTATTATAATTTTATTGGAAAAATACATTATTTTGAAAAAAAAAATTCCATAATTACTTTTAACAACACTCTAAGATCCCCAAATCATATTTACATATTGATCAACATGGTTTAAATGAAAAGTAATAATTTTAAGATATTTAATTTAAAATCATAATTTTCATCATTTGTATGTTTATTAATTTTTAAAACAAAATCATTTTTTTTATATTTGATCTTTTTTAAAGACAAAAAATATTGTATTTCTTTTTTAGATTATTAAATTTTGAAATAAGTTATAAATTTTTTTGATATTTATTTATAGAAAAAATAATATGACTATAAATTGAAGATTATGATGAAAAATTATAATATAATACTATGAATGATATGGATATAGAAAAATAGGATAAGTAACTTCATCACCTTCCTAGAGACATTCTATGAGGAATTTAGGACCTTCATTGCTTGATTCGGTTGATTAAAATGACACTTCCATAGCATGTCAAGTTAAAAATTTAAGAACATTATGGGTTTGATTTTTTTCTACATACTTTTCCTTGATCAAGGAACAACATGACATTATGTGGATCTTATTTTTGAAAATGTATAATGTAACTTATGTTTCATGATTTTCATATTTAAACCATTATAATGATATTTTCCTTTGTCATGTACTTGAATATATTTATAGAAATATGACCAATATTAGTATTTCTTCAAGACAATTCATCATTTATTTCCATAAATCAATTTTATTTTACTTACATAGTGTGATTCCTTTTGGATTTAGTTTTATTTTTTATCTCATATTCCATGAGATATCTGATGATATCTTCAACAGACTTGTTCTTTATGAATTTAGCTTATTAGATCACAAGGAATTTGGATTCCAAATTTCATGGTAGAGCCCAATTAATTTCATTGACTAATATAAGTATATAAAGGGAATCCTGAAGATCATTTAGATAATTTCATATTGACGTGAATTGAGTACACAATTGAGTAAAATATTTGTTTGGATGCATTAAAGTACTCTATAAGTATTTTCTAAATATATCTAATCTATCATCATTAACTCTGTCTTTTCCACCATTAGATACATCTAGGATTTTCCATATTTAAGGTTCATTTTTCATGTAGAAATTTTATAAAATTCATTTTAGGCTAAACTACAATACAAGGAATTCATAACTTTACTATCCAAATCAAATTCTGAACTATCATCAGGTGTCCAATTGTACTTTTTTAGTAGTAGGAGTGGAACCATGAACAATTATCTTCCATATGGGATAAAAATAGATGTTTAAAAGGCAGAATTTCATGTTTACTTAAAAACCACTTTCAGTTGTAGATGATAATTAAAATGAATTGAAGACTTTTTGACGAATAATTGATAGAAGAAAATTAAAAAGATATAGTGAAATGGAATAACTATATAAGTTCATTTAAGTGGACACAAAAAAGAATACGTAATTCATAAAATGATCAATTATGTATTTTTAATAATGAAAGTATAATAAAAATATAACAATATATAAATCAAGAAACCATAAAATAAAGATCAGGATTTGATAAATGAGTTTGAATAAAGTATTTTTGTGAACCCCTTCATATCATACCCCAATTTATTTAGTGTTTAGTGTATTATTCCATTAGTTTTAATGGTATAAAATGTACCAAAACCCCATTTTTTGAAGGCTCTATCACGAAAAAAGAATACAATTGAAGTTTTCATTTTATAAGTTTTATCTATAAAACTCAAAGAGAAAAAATCCATTTCATTTTAGTCATTTTAGAAAGAAACACGAGTCCCTCACATAAATGGCAGTGAACAATAATATAGAATAAGTATTGAAGGAATGTGTTGATTAATAGAGCAATAAATTTTAGGAATGATCTATATTCTCTCATATATTTTAGAAAAAGTTATTAGAGTGAATGTGAAAGATAAATAAGTGAGAATAATTTTACAAAAATGTCACACTCTTGGATGGTAGAGAGAGCCCTTAAAAATTTCAAGAACAAGGGGGAAATTTAAAGATTATTTCATATTTCTGTTTTCAATTGGATGAGATGAAATTAAGTTTCCAAGCCTCCTAATGGGTATATTTATAGATTCCATAAGCACTAGATAACTCTATGAATAAGATATATATTTAATGATCTAAGCCGAAGTGTTTTGGTGATCATTTAATTCACCTCAGAAGGTATTGGAATAGCTTCGCCAGCTTGCTAGATGATCCGACCTGCTATCTAGTGAGACATTTGTGGATCACTAGGGCTAGCCATAATCCACTGGCCAATTGATGTTCCTCTACCGGCTAGCCGATGGACTCCGATAATGCAACAACCAATGGTTTTACAAATAAATTTTTTATATAATGAATTCAACATTGAGTCTATGAAAAATGAAAACTTTTATATTTATAGGAGATAGATATAACATGGCTGTTAGATATTATTTTTCCTCTCCTATGATTTTAATTTCAAAAAACTAGCATACACAGTTGTAATCAGTAATATATTTAGTTAGATAGGATCAACTTAATTTTTTGGTGAATAGTAACCTTCTACTAAGAATAATATCTTACCCCTATTAATCTTAATGTACCATTTTGAATAGTAACCTCATCCATGTGAGTATAAATAAAATCTAGTCACTATATAAATGACAGTGAATATTTAATAAAATAATAATTAAGTGTTGATATTATTTATGAGTAATAAATATTTAATTACAAGTTTAAATAAATAAATTTATTTAAAATAAAATTTATTTTCATAAAATGAATTATTCAATAAATATATATTTTTCCTATGAATTTAGGATAGTTTTATGAGACCTCAGTTAATTATTGACTGTATTATAAATTTATTTCTAACTTTAAATTATGAATTTTTCATGTAAATAATGATTTTAATAACAAATTAAATTTATATTATTTAGAAAATTATTTTGATAAAATTGAGCTCAGTTTTAATTCTACACGTTGAAAAATTGTTAGGGTGAATTTTTGGTATTTTTATGAAATACTTGAATTTTCAGTGAATAGTGAAATTCGAAAATTTATGAAATATGCTAAATAAATGAATTTATGCATTAATATTGAGTAATTCATGATTTAAATGATCATTGGTTCGAACTCAGATGCATATATTACTATTTTTAGTCCCAAAAATCAATACTATTCATAATCTTGAGCAAAAATTATAAAATAATGATTGAAATAACAGAAAAAACCCTCCTCTCCTCCACTATAAAACCACCCCTCACTCCCTATTCTATTCACTTATATATATCCTTGTCTCTTGTATAAATTATACTAAAATATCTTCCAAAGATACTATCCATTTCCAGCAGACCTTGTCATATTTAAAAGACCAAATCCTCTTCCCTAAAGAGGCTCTCAAGGGAGATAAATCCAAGAGGTAAATCCATCTTTTCATTTCTTTTATTTTCTTTCATGTTCTTTTCTTTATTTTTATTTCCTTACTGAATTTCACATAAATTATATGATAAATAATGTACCTTATATGAATTAGTACATTTTTATGATATTTTAATAATTCATCATCATCTCCCCTTCCCCTCCTTTTGTACTATAAATGAAAACACCACTTGAGATGTGTTAATTTATTACATTCATGGATTACGGGTTTTCAACATCTATTATCGTCTTCTATTATAGTCATAAAACCATTTTTATGGTTGAAATAAAACATAATATATGTAATATATCATATTTATTGTTCTGGAATCATTTTTTACACATGTTATTAATTTACAAAATAAAATTAGTTCGTGCCTATCGAAAAACCACTAAATTAATCTAAGCATTTATCATTAAAATTTTATCTAATGTTTCATCCTTAAAAAAGTTACCAAATGACTTATATGATCATTTAACCTTCTGTATTAAAATTAAAAAAATATAACATCAATTATGGAATTAAATTAAAATTTTACATTAACTTCCATACAAACAGACCGATCAAGAAAACTAATGAAACAAGCACTCAAAAATGATGATATTGAATATCTTAACCCATAAAAATGACATAAATTAACCAAATAAAATTATAATAAATAATATATATGTCTAATAGATTCTAAATTAAGTAATTAATAAGTTTAATTTCTTCTTTTAGGACCTTATGTTCAAAAGAGAAATATATTCAGACATAAGGTTATGGTATGGTACCCAAACCTCCATTTTCATTCGAGTTACTCTTTGTCTCTATTAATCCCTATTATATAATGATTTATTATTATATACTCATAATTAATTTAATTTTAATGTAATATATTTGTTTACCAACCAAAATATTTTTTATTTTATGGAAATATACATGTTTTAAAAGGATATTTCAAAAAATATTCTAGAAAAAGAAGCCTGATTCATGGAAATTTCTTAAATTCTTACCGATTTTCAGGAGAATTCTATAATATTATGTTAGAAACCATTATTTATATAAAATTAATAATTTAATTATGAGAAAAATAAGTTATTTCACTTCTTGTTTTATGGAAATATTTTTCCAAAAGAACTCTTTTTTTCAATGTAAAAGAGTATGTATCTCAAGAATTACTCAATGATTTTATAAAAGTAATTTTGTCTATTTCAACACTCTTGTGGATTATTATGTTTAATTGGGACTAATATTTTATGTTATAATATACTATATTTTATTTAATGGTATATTATTAGTTTTAATACATATGTGCTATCATGAAATGATTCGACATGTTAATCTAAATTGTTAGTGTTTATGTTTTGGGGAAGTTATTTAAATTTAAGATGTTAGTTTCAATATGATTATATATATTATTTAATATTATCCCCATTCATATGATGAATGAATTATACTTATTATGTGAGAGTTGGGTCCCTCTATTTTCCTTATATGTATCAATAGTCTCATGATACAAAAAATATGGACTTGACTGAGGCCTTGCCCATTTTTTAGATATGGTTTTAACCGAGGCCTTAATCATTTTCAGATGTCTTGGATGAGGCCTTGAAAGTATATTTTAGAATGCCTAGCATTATTAATTTCCTCATTATGAAACTACAGATTTATAGTCCATGTTATTATTCAACTATTATAATATCTATGGTATGTTATATGGAATTATTTAATAAGTTTATTTTCATTCCAAATTATGGTCATGTACATTTTTAAAAAATTCATTTTAATTATTCACAATACTTAGTGTTTATATTTTCTTTTTCAATATTATTTACCCTTACTTATCATCTGATCTCACCCCTTTAACATATTTTAATTTCACGAGGTTTTGAATAGGTATATTATTAATGAATTTCAAGAATAATCTATGAAATTATTTGTGATTCAAAATAAGATTTTATGTTGTATTTCCTTTCAAGTTGTAATTTACAACTTATTAAAGTATATATATTTCAAAATATAATAAACTATTCGTTCCATTGGGATACTATATCCTTTTTTATATTAAAATGTAATAAAATAAGGCACAAACTCATGGAAATTGGGATCGGATCCTTACAGTTGGAATCAGAGGAAGTTTAGTATTAAACTTGGAAACTAGATTTATAAAAGGTAGATTAGTGAAAAAAAACCTTAGATAGTCTTTGAGGATAAACATACAAGAACAACCTATAATTTTTATAAGGAATATATAATGTGGATATTTATTGAAAATACAACCATATCTAGATACTATAAGTGGACGTGGTTCTGGAACCCATGTACCTAGTAGTAACAACTCTGATACGGAGTTTCAGGATTGACTCATGGTATCCTAGTACACAACAATATACCTTACTCCACACCTAGTTTAACACTCCTAGGGGATATTTTTAGGATAATTCACATTTTCTTTACAAACATTTATGATGTAATTAAATGTAAAATTTTCCTCAAAGAAACCATGAATATGAGATTAGCTATGGATAGGATTTCAATTTATGCTAAGTATTTTTCAGAGTTATGATTCTACATTATAATTCATAACCTAATCTAGTGTAAGACATTATATATAAATGTCCCCTAGTAGAATGAATGGAAACCACAAAAATGCACATATCCCATGTAAGAATTTCCCTCCTATAGAAGATAATGATGATTACTATGAAGTTACGAGTGGTGTTGAGAAACTTATAACTGTACTAGGAAAACTGAATCAGGTTATGAAAAATAAACATTCCCATATGGAGAATTCTGATCCATGATGTGAATGGGAAATTTTAAACAACATTATGTGACAACAACCTCTATCATTCATTGGGAATACAAACACATTCTTAGTGGAGTAGTTGATAGGTTATTTAGAGAATATATTTCTCTTTTTGGGATATAATTAATTAGAAAAGTTTTTCATGGATGTTTATAATATATTAAGAGATGCAGATTAGTGGTGGTCATTAATTCAAAACACAAAGGATGTGGAAGAGATATAAGAAATTGAATGGTGGTATTTCAAGGAAATTTTCCTTGAAAAATATTTTCCTCGTGAATGATGATCAGATATGGAGAGGAAATTCATGATTCATAGATATGAAGAGGATGAAAATATTTCAAAGTATGAATCTAACTTTATAAGGTTATAATGTAGTGTTATAGACTATATATGTAATGTAATGACTAATATAGATCAATTCTTTGAAAGTTTAAAACCATTATTCTAAAGGGATCTAGTCCCCCAAAGTTTCATATCATACGAATAATTTTTCTCAATTTCTATCAACAAAAAGAAATAATTCTATAAATATTATGACTTTAAGTGGTAACAAGAGAATAAGATGGTGGAAGAGGATACAATAGATAAAGGGAAAAATAAAAAGGTCAATTTCCCAATAGGTGATACTTGTGGAAGGAAACACCCTCGTGCCTACTTAAAAATAAAAGTCATGTGCTATAAGTGTGGATAGAAAGGACAACATGATAGTGATTTAAAGGGAAGTAATGAAGTTTTTAATGTTCAATGCTATAATTGTATGCAGATGGGGATCTATGCAAGTGATTTTTCAAAGCATTAAGGAAATAGACCTCAGAAAATGTCAAGGGAGAAAGGCCAAGCTTATAGTTTCACAACTATTGACATTGATGTTCCTAATGATGTTGTGGAAGATACATTAATCATTTCCTCAAACTTAGCCAGTGATTTAATTGATTCTAGATCATATTTTTCTTTTAAATCTTTCTATTTTTCCATGAAAATTAGGTATTTCCTATTTGATATAATAAATGAGTTGTCAATCAAAAATCATAAGGGTAGTGTCATTTCATCAAAGATGTTTTTATTAATCCCACTTACGATACATAAATGTGCCTTAGTTGAAATCCTTATCATCATACCCATTATCTACATTGATATAATCCTCTGTATTAATTGGATTTTCAAATTCGGATGCAAAAATATATTATAATAATAAAGAAGTTAATTTTTTTGAGAATGGCATAGAATCATTTATCTTAATAACAGAAACCACACCATATTATTCTCATCTAGATCCACCCATAGTATATCTAATGAATTCAATTATTTGGGAGGAAGATAAAATAATATCTCTGGGGAGGAAAGGAACATTCAAATAGATGACATACCAATTTTCTAAGAATATGTTGAGATGTTTCCATAGGATTTACCTAGTCCTCATCCATAGCGGGAAGTTGAGTTCTATTTTGATTTAATTGATGGTTCAAGTCCCATATTAAAGACTCTTTATAGAATGGAAACTATGGATTTTGTAAAACTGAAGAAAAAACTAGAGGAATTGAGTGATAAAGGATTTATTTTACCTTGTGTTTCTCTATGGGGACCCCCTGTTCTTTTCATTACGAAGAAATATGGATCTATGAGTTTTTATATTGTCTATTGAAAGAACAATTCTATAATAATAAAGAACTAGTATCCCATACCTCACAATGTGGATTTATTTGATCAACATTATAGATCCCGATACTTTTTCTAGATTGAACATTAATATGAATATCATTAGTTTCATGTGAGGAAGGAAGATATTCCAAAGTTATTATTTTGAACCACGTATGGGCATAACGAGTTTACAGTAATGCCTTTTAGACTAACTAATACACCCTTTGTTTTCATGGATCTAATGAATAGGGTTTTAGAGGAATATCGTGATGAATTTTTTTTGTATTTATTAATGATATCTTAGTATATTAAAGAGAAACAATGATCAGGGAAACTAATTGCACATTATTTTTAACACTCTTAGAAGAAATGAATTATAATGGAAGTTTAAAAAGTGTGAATTTTGGATTCAATCAGTTTCTTTTCTTGTCCAAATAGAATCTAAGGTTGAATATCCATTGATCTTATGAAGACAAAGGATATACAGAAATACATTACACTAATGAACATATCTTAGGTATATAGTTTTATTAGTTTAGTAGGTTATTATCTGCATTTTTCAGAAATTTTCTCGATTATCGAACCCATTAACCAAGCTCACTCATAAAGGGGTTATGTTCACATGAGAAAAAGAATGTGAGAAATGTTTTGAATAATTAAATAGGATATTTGTGAATTCTATAATCCTAACTATACCATGTAGAAATGAAGGGTTTGTGATCTATAGTGACTTATCAAAGAAAAGAGTTGGCTATGTCCTTATGAATAATGATAGAGTTATTTCCTATGCATCAATGTATTTAAAAAATCATGAGTAGAACTATAAAAATCATGATCTTAAGATATAATTAGTAATATATGCTAAAATTATATGGAGAAATTATATATATGGTGAAATATGTGAGATATATACTGATCACAAGTGCTTAAAATACATCTTCTCACAAAAATAACTCAACAGGTGGTAAAGGCGATGGCTTGAGCTACATAAGGACTATGATTGTTTCATACAATACAACCTAGGAAAAGAAATTATGGTAGCTGATGCATTGAGTAGGAAAGATCATGGTGTTTTAAATAAAATGAGAATTAACCATGATCCTATCTACATGTATCTAGTGCGGATGGATATGGAAATCATAAGAGAAGGTGAAACAACATTTCATTTTAAATTGGTTTCCCAACCATCTTTATTAAAAAGGATTAAAAGATCAAATATTGATGATGATAATATTCAAAAGAAAATTAATGCGGTGAATGATCGGAAATTGGAAAAAGTCATATATGAATATGGAATTTTGATGTTTTGGAAGAGAATTTGTGTACCCACTATAACCAAGCTAAAATGGGAGTTATTGGGCCATGCCCATAGTTTGAATTTCTTTATACATCATAATATCTATAATATGTATAGAGATTTTAAGGAACATTTCTTATGGGATAACATGAAGAGGGAAATTAATAATTATGTATCAAGATATTTATTTTTTCAATAGGTGAAGGCTAAAAGACAACATCATAGAGGATTCATGCGACCTCCATCTATTTCTACAAGGAAATGGGATGACATCACCATGTATTTTTTCACTGGATCTCCCAACACACCAAGAATGAATGACGCAATATGTGTAATTGTTGATCGACTTAAAAAATATACACATTTCCTTTCTATGAGGGAGGATTTTACACTGTAGTTCCTTGAAGGACTCTATATCAATATATTTTTGAGAATTCATGGAGAAAATATTTCAATTGTTTCTGATAATGATCCACGATTTACATTGAAATTCTAGAAAAGTCTTCATAAATCTTCTGACACTAATATTCGTTTGAGTACTTTTTATCACCCCTAAACTGATGGGTAGTCATAAGTGATGATCCCAACTTTATAAGACTTTTTGAGATCATACTTTATCCACTATTAGGGTATGTGGGATCAGTATTTACCTTTGGGGTAGTTTTCTTACAATAATAGTTTCCATTCCAGTATTCAAATTGCACCATATGATTCCTTATTTGGAAAGAGATTTTTTACACCAACATGTTGGGATGAATTTGATAAAAGGAAGCTTGTGGGTCGAGATCATATGGAGGAAAGGAGAGAAAAGGTAAATTCAATTAAAACCCAAATCAAAAAATCACAAAGTAGGAAGAATATCTATACTAATAATTGAAGGAAGGATTTTGAATTTCAAGAGGGAGATCACTTTTTATTGAATGTAACTCCATATAAGGGTGTTATATGATTTGGAAAGAAATGGAAATTGATCCCCAGGTACATAAGCCCTTATGAAATTATAGAGTGAATTAGAGCTATAAATTATCATATAGAAATGCCTCCTATCCTTTATAAGGTATTCAATGTGTTCCACATGTCATTATTGATACAGTACATGCCAGACCCATTGCATTTCCTCACTTCTGAAGGCATAGAGTTGGATCCTAACTTATCTTATTATGAAGATATTATCTGGATTCTAGACACTAAAGAACATGTGTTGAGGATTCAGACAACACAACTGGTAATCGTACTTTGGAAAAATCATAAAATTTAAGAGGCAATGTGGGAGCCAGAGGAACCTATGATGAAGACCTACCCAAATCTTTTTATGAGGTACCATTCTGGATATTTCGAGGTTAAAATTTTTTTAAGGGGGGGAAGAATATTACACCCCAAGATTTTACAAATAAATTTATTATAGAATGAATTTAATACTAATTATAAGGGAAAAATAATTTTATATTTATAGGAGATAATTATAATCTCATAGTTAGATATAATTTTTATTCTTCTGCGATTTGAATTTTGAAAAATTGGAAAACACGGTTGTGATCCGTAAGATATTTAGAGTCTGATTGGATCAACTTACATTTTTGGTGAATACTAACTTACCCATATGAATAGAGATGTATGATTTAAATATTTTCCTCACTCATGTGAGTATAAATATAATTTAGGCACCATATAAATGAGAGTAAATATTTTAAAAATTAAAAATTATGTGGTGATACTAATAGTGGGTAATAAATATTTAATTACTTTTTTAAATTAATAAATTTATTTAAAATTAAATTAAATTTCATAAAATTTATTCTTAAATAAATATTTTGTCTTACTATGAATTTAGAATAGTTTTACGATACCTCAGTTAATTTTTGAAATTATTATAAAATCAGTTTTAAATTTTAAAAATGTATTTTTTTTTTGTAAATAATGAATTTATATAAAAATTAAATTTATATCATTTAGAAAATTATTTTGATAAAATGGAGATAATTTTTTATTTCAAACATAAAAAAATGGTTCAGGTTAATTTTTTTTTATTTTTTCTGAAATATTTGAATTTTTAGTGCTTAGTGAATTTTGATTATTTGAGAAAATGCTAAATAAATGAATTTATGCATCATGCTTGAGTCAGGGATGATGTATATAAACTTTTGTTTAAACTAAAATGCACTTATTACTGTTTTGAGTCTCAATAATCAAGAATATATATATTCTTGATCCAAAATAATAAAATAATGATTAAAATAATAGAATAACCCTCCTCTCCTCCACTATAAAAACCACCCCTCACGCCCTCTTCTATTCACACCTATCAAGCCTTGTGCATTGTCTAAATTCTGATAAGATTTCCTCCCAATCTTCTACCCACTTACAGAATCCCTTGGCCTCTTCAAAAGGCCAAATACTCTCCCATAAAGTGGGTCTTATGGATGATAAATTCAAGAGATAAATTCCTCTTTTCATTTCTTTTAATTTCATTCTAGTTCATTTCTTTCATTTTCTTGCCTCACCTCCTTTACACAAAATGTTATAAAAAATCCATTACCATAAATGTACTATAATGTTTTTTTGATAATGGAATAATTTATCATCATCTCTTATTTCACTTCCTTTTATACTATAAATGAAAACACCACCCGAGATGTGTTAATTTATCACATTCAAGGATGACATGTTTTCAACTTCTATTACCTTATTCAATTATTATCGTGAAACAATTTGTACGGTTTAAAAAGATCATGATAAATTTAATATATCCAATTTAATGTTTTTATTCATTTTTTACCCATGGTATTAATTTATAAAACAAAATGAGTTTGTGGTCATCGATTAACCACAAAATTAATCCAAGCGTTTATCATTAAAAAATTTATCTAATGATTCAACCTCGCCAAAAGAAACCAAATGACTTAAATGATCATCTAACATTCATTATAAAAATTAATAAAATATAAAATCAATTATTTAATTCAATTCTCATTTTACAATAACATCCATATAAACGAACAGATCATGAAAACTAATGAAAATAAGACTCACAAATGATGATATTGAATCTATTAACTAATAAAAATGACCATAAATTATATTAATAACATTATAATAAATAAAATAAATGTTTTATAGTTTCTAAATTTAATTATTAATAATACTAATTTCATATTATATGGCCTTATGTTCAAGAGAAGAATATATTCTGACGTAAGGTAAGGGTTTTCAACCAGAACATCCATTTTCTTTCTGGTTACTCTTTGTATCTCTTAATACCAATTAAATTATTATTTATTATTATTTAATCATTGTAAATTTGGTATGAAATTTCTATATATGTTTACCAACCCTTATCCTTATTTATTTGGTAGAGAGATAATTTTTTTAAAAATGTTCTTTCAAAAAGTATTCATGAAATACATGCCTGATTCAATGGAATTTCTTGAATTCTTACATATTTTTAAGGGAACTCCATAATCTATTTATGATAAAAAATAGTTTTATAAAATTAATACTTTTAATATGAGAAAACTATATTGTTTAAATTCTGGTTTTATAGAAATATTTTTCCAAAAGAACTCTTTTTTGAATGTAAAATAGTATTTATCTCAAGGATTACACAATGATTTTATAAAAGTAATTTTGTCTATTTCAACACACTAGTTGATTCTTATTTGTAATTGGGACTAATATTTTATGATATAATTTACCATATTTAATTTAAGGGTTTATTATTAGTTTTACTATGAATGTTCTCTCATTAAACCATTAACCATGTTACTGCGAATGGTTAATGTTTATGTTTAAGAAATGTTATTTACATTTATATGATAGTTACAATATGAAGGTATATATTGTTTAAGTTTATACCAATTCATATGATAAAAGAATTGGAATTAGTAAGTGATAGGTGAGACCCTCTATAGCCCCTATATGTATTAGTAGGTCTCACGAGATAAAATATATATAGACATGGTCGAGGTCGTGCCCATTTTCAGATATGGTTCTGGCTAAGACCTTAATCATTTTTAGACTTATTACCAGAGGACTTGATGGTATATTTCATAATGTCTAGTATTATGCATTTCCTATTTCTAAAACCATATATTTATAGTCCATGTGATTATTCGACAAGTAGAATACCAATTTTTATGTTTTATTTAATTATTTAATATGTTTTTATTTCTACCATATTTTGCTCTTGTATATTTTTAATGGCATGCATTTTTAGTTATTCATCATACCTAGTTATTATATTTTCTTATGAAGTATCATTTACAACAAATGATCGTCTCAGTTCACCTCTTTAAAATGTTTTATTTTCCCCAGGTTGTGAATAAGTATATTATGAAAGAATTGTAAGGATAATATAAGAGATTATGTGTGATTCAAAATAAGTTTTTATGTTGTATTTTCTTTCAAGTTCTAATGTTGAACTTATGTTTGTATGATGCTTTCCAATGCTAATAAACTCTTTGTTCCTTCAAGATATGACTTAATTGTTTATAATCCAATGTAAGAAAATAAGGTACTGGATCTGGGAAACTAGGTTTGGTTCCTTACATATAACATGAGGTATCCATTATCTATGCCAACGATAGTTTGTTGGTACTACATTGACAATATGATGTCACATTAAACATCAATAAAAAAATCATCTACTTCATTTAAAGGTGTTATATTGGTATTATAACATCATTAAATGAGTTCAATAAGTCTATAAACACATAAAAAATGATTATTCATGTTGAATCATTATTCTATAATGATTTCATTATGATCCTCAAATAACCATGATTAAAACATTTTCAATATAGCTACCAACAACATAATTTAAATTATTTGATACTTTAAATAGTTTTTATGATCATTAAAACATAAAAATTTGAGAATAAAAATATCTCATTTTTATTTTCATAGGTTATTTTAGAAAAGTGAGTGAATTTCATTTAATTATTTTATGAACACCACTTTATTTTCACATGTTATTTATGATGTGTTAGGTGAATGATTTTCTTTTTTAACTCATAATCATAGATGAAGATGGGTGGTGTACTATATTACCCTCAAATTATCTAATTAAAAGTTGATATCTTATAAAAATATTATTCAAAATTAAGTTTTAGATTCTTATAAGAATATGCATTGATTGTGTGGGTAATGAATGTAATGTTTACCTATGAAAATTTTTACACCAAAACTAAAACTTGTTATGCATTATGATCTTAAAATATCATTATTCATGATTTATATTAAATATTTATGAGCAATTTTATGGCTATTATATATCCATATTGATATTTTGTGGATTTAAATTCTTGATCTATATATTTTGAAGATCACTTATGTTTTATGATTATCATACATAATGATATTATATTTTTTTCTTCTCATGATTTTTTTCTTATTCTTATTAAATAACCCTTGATGAAATTTCACTCTTCCATTACTAATAATTTGAGCCCACCCCATTTCATAATTTCATTACCTAGGTTATAAGGATGAGTTTTACTAAGGATATGTTTACAAGATGGGTAGGTTTGGTGCACTAAAGAAAAAAATGAATGCACAAATTGTAAAATAAGTTATATATATACCTAACACCCTACAATACTAAAACTATTCTCCAATTATTTGTGTGACCATTGGTGTGACAGAAGGTTTATTCATGAAAAATAATGATATAAATGTGTATATTTAGTATGGGCCTCCATAATAGATACCCAAAATGTTAAGCTCATAAAATTGTACCGGACTAGGAATTCAATATGTACAACTGTTGTTGAAGGAATAAATTACAAAATAATAACTTTGTGACATGAAATCCTTGAGAAATTTTTTATGTATGGTTTAAAGACCTTAGAAACAAATTTATTTCTAAATCAGGATCACATGGCGTATTGAAAATGTGAATGTTGCATACAACGTAATAAATTGAAGGTTTCATATTTTATATTGAATAAGAAACCAAATAATTAGAGGTTTGAGTTGGTCTGTAAGGATATATGTGGACCAATAATAGTTATATCTTATAGGTGTGCATTGTACAATGTTACTGTCATCTATGACCCAACATGGATAGTGTGTTTTTTTCCTCAAACAATACTTCATGGTTTTTAATGCTTTTCTAAATGGAGATCCATGATCAAATCCATGATTGGAATGAACCTACAATGAGTTTTTTATGATATAATTTCTTAATAGAGGAATGGTGTTTCGTACATTATATTGGTTGAGAAGAAAACTAATAGAGAAAAATATTCTCAAAATACCTGAAAAAAATGTTAAAAAATGGATAAATCAAACATTCAGTAGGAGTGATAAGAGAATAAGGTTATGTTATTAAATCATAAAAGTGTTTTGGTTTTAAAAAAATTAAATATTCACCTTATCTTTGTGAATACATATCCCTTTGGATTAATAGGGGAAAATATTCTAGATGAACCATAGACTAGAATATTCATCAATTTGACTCACTAAAATGTTTTTAGATCAATCACATATGACCATGTTGATGCGAAAAAAAATGGATAAGTTGGAAGCTAAGTAAAAAAAATAGTTTTTTGATACAGTGATGAAAATTCAGATTTTAGATATAGGAAAATAATAATTAAAATCATATGAGAGTCTACAATGTCCTCCTAAATAATAAGATCATATATAATGATCTATGTTATTATGATGATGTAATTAAGAGAAAAATTCAAAAGCATGATAATGTTAATCTGAATAGTGGATGGGTGGTTTTAGATTTTTCAAAGATCATATATTTTTTATTGTTACATCCAATTCAATAACATTTAGATGTCGATCATGTTTTAGAAGTAACAAAGCCCGATGTTCTGTATTTCTCTAGAACTTCATACCATTGGGGAAGATCTTTTAAATAGTGTTGTCCATAAAGAGTTTAACCATAGGGATTGTGGTTGTATTAAAAGGTCATAAGGCCTATGAAGAAGTTTTATCCTATAATTATCAATTTGGTACTTATATTTGGTTTAGAACCTGAATTTTTAGATGGGGTAATAATTTTTAGATAATTATTGTATTGGGAGTAAGAGTGAAGGATGATTTAGATTCCATGAATGTTTTAGATATATGATATCCAATATAATTACCATTCGGTAAGATATAATTTGTAAAAATGAGTTTAAAATATGATGGTTAAATTAAAATATGGGAAACAATACAAGGAATTACTGATTATGGAGGGCATTCAATAATTAAGAGTGAATTTCTGTAATAGTTTTTTTCCTTATTGTAAATTAGAAAACAATTAAAATAGTTACTAACTAGGTTTCCATGGAAGGTTTATTTATTGAAAATGTTGACTTCCTAATTGGGTTCCATTATAGATATTTGAAGGAAGATATCAACATGGAGAAACTAGAAAGATTCATACAAAACAGAATAGAAGGTCTAGTGTGAAGGCTTAATTTGAGTTTGTATGATATTAAGAAGGAACTAATACTACGAAACTAGAAATTTAATTACTTTATGGTATAATGGATTTTATTACACTATTTTAAGGATAATTTGTATTACTAGAAGGAATATTATTCAAGGAGTATTATCATTGAAATTATCTATGCTAATGAAAATCTATTACTTGCAAAATAAAATGAAAGAATATATGATTTGATGTTTTATTTGTAAAAAAGATTTCAAATGAATTACATTTGTTCCATAAATTGTTTTTATTGATGTGATTTGAACATTTGGTAATGTCTATAATGTTTTGTCTATCTCGATCAAAGTATATATATGGATGATTTTCATGTGATTTTAAATGTGTGATTCAAAATTTATGATAAATTCCCTAGAAAAACACAAAAATATTTCAAAGGAGAGGGATCCTAAAATTAATGAATAGGTTTTATATATTATAATGGTTCTAATTCATCATTTTTGGGAAGTTTTATGTATTCCTTGGTTTGTAAAAGTCCTCATTTCTTCAAAGTGGTTTTCTTAGTTAGTAGATTCATTGAGAATCAGATAATGGAAAACTATGAGGTTTTTTGTGGATTATTAATTATCTAAATGTACAATAAGATCAAGGAATATATTTTTTAACAATTTATTCATAACCATGTTTTTGGTATACATAATTTAATGGAGATAAAAACTTAATGATGTGAAACACTAGATATGTGTTTACTCTTGGGATAACTTATATACGCTAGATTTCATATATATAATATTTAGTAGAACTATTAACCATGGAATATGAGTATGATACAATGATGTAGGTAGATAAGTATTTGTTATGTTTGATGATTCTATTAGAGGAAATCACAAGAACACATGAAATAAACATGCAATTATATTCCAGCAAACATGTGATTCACTAGTCCATGAATATAGTGTTTCTTTTATGCATGCAATAAATTTAGATGATATAAAAAATTAATCAAGAAAATATTGGTAAATAATATCTTGTAACTATTGAAGGTTAGTCTGATTTAGATTGTAGAAGAAATAATAACTAATTTCATTTTCCAATAAAGTCTAAAAATTCGATATACTTCAATTGTGTTATGATGAATTAGTGGATTTAATTTTATTGAATCCAAAAATAGAATTAAATATTTGAGATGATGTAGTGATGTTTCATAAAATGGTAAACTGTTACTAAGAGGACTTGGTGGTGAAGCCCTATAAATTAGACTTCTAGTTAGATATTTCTATTCTTGTGAAAAAATTATTTCTATTTTAATCATGAAAATTAGGAATGAGAGAATCCTGGTTCATTATTTCAGATTCATTTTGAGTAATAATGGATCAATAGTCTGGTACAACTAGTGTAGAAAAATTTTAAATGTGATGACATGTGGTGACGAGTTCTGAAGATTTTGTTTTTAATTGAATGAATTGATAGAGTGGGTGTAATGTTTTGGGTATGAGATATATAAATAAACAAGATAAGTTTGAATACAATTAAGGATGTATACAATGATCAAATGGTGGTGTAATTGAAAATATTGAAAGGTCTATAAATATATAGATGGGTTCACTTACACTAATAAAGTTTATTATATGTTATCATTTGATAATTCTATGATAAATTTATTCTATATAGTTCACTAATATCAAATATCATATAACACAGTGGATCATTTTTATTGTATAGTTCTTATATTTTATTCAGGTTTATTATTTCTAATTAAGTATAAATTATTTCCAAAAACATAAATATTTATGTTATATAATGACTATTAACTTTTTTTATTGGTTCTTTCTTTTTTGTTTGTAGGGAGTGCTTGTAATGGTGTATAAAAAGTTAATGGGAGGGGTGTGTGGATTCTAAATTATAAATACATTGATTTGTATGATTTTGTGTTTTTGTTCTTCTAAATATGTTTATGAATTTTTGTTTTCTAAGATGGGTTATTCCGGACCACTAGTTCAAATGAAATAGATTACCATATTTGGTGACACGTGATCATGCAAAGGATTGGATTATTTTTATAAAATCTATTGATTTATATCTTGCGTAACTTTAGAAACTATAGAAAATATATTTGGAGATATTAATTGACATAAATGTGTGGCATTTTTACACTTAATTACATATTAGACTTGAAAGATATTTTAGAGAGATCTTATCCTATCTTGGAACGATTAAAGGAGAAAAAATTTAATATATGGAATTCATATAAAAAGGGAAAGTTTATAACTTATGTAACATAGAGAGAAGAGATTAGGATATACCTTATATGACTATGATATATAATATTTATGGTTTCTAGAACATGAGGATATTGATCCAATGTTCATAGATCTAAATAAAATTATAAATATACATTAATGTATTGATATATTTAATAATTCATTATAATGGTTTGTAAGATGATATCTTTGTAATATTGTCTTAATGTAGTGTGTATATATATTATTGGGTTTCATATGGTAAAAACCCTTTCTAAATGTAGAAATATTATCCAATAAATTGAATTAAATATAAAATAAAAAAACCTAAATATTCACAATTGATGGAAATGTATTGGAGGAATATCTTTTCTCCCAAGGAAAATGGCCACTATGATGGATATATTCTCATCTTTAGGAAAACTCAATTTTCTATTAAATTATTGTTAAACCACTAGTTAATTTTTATATATTGTTTTTAATTTGAAAAAATTTCATTTCTACATATTTTAGACTCTATTATTAGAATATATTATTTGTATTTTTTAAAAACAAAAAATTGACTATCTAAAAAGGAACCAAATGACTACTTTATCCTAGGGTATCAGAGAATGATTAGGAAAAGGATATTTTATATTAGTGTTTTACAAATCTACTATCACAAAAACTGTGTAAAATCCCAAAAAATGGACTAAATCACTTTATATATTACTTTAAGGATTCTTCGTGGATCCCAAACATTTTCTAAATATTCATCCATAAATAAAATATTTCATAAATGTTTAAAATATTATTACTCATTATAAATTATGATTCATTCATCTTATTGATTGTTTAACATTTAAAAAATTAATAAATATGTTTCAAATCCTTTCCACATAATCATATAACATTATAAACTAATCGTGATAACATATTGTGTGATATATAACAAGAAAAAATATTTGTCATGTGTTATTAAATAACCCAGGAATCATTATACACTAAAAAATAATGTATTATATTTCACTATAACATGGTTTAAATTCAGAAAAACATGTACATGATTAATCTTAAAACATCTTGGTTTTATCTATAATTCATTTTCCTATAAATATTATATTTTAATTAAATCATTATATACTTATATACTTTCTACTCATATCACATTATATGTGACATTTCATGAAATCAAATAAAAAAATAATTTTTCATACCCTCTAAGACTCCCTTTTTAGAAGATATAATTCATTTTAATATTTTTTCATATCATACAAAAATACTTTTGAAAATATATTCCAATAAAATTTTTGTATATCCTTCGATTTTTTTTGAGTATCTTATAAATAATTAAAAAAATATGTAAAAACACTTCATCCTCATTCACAGATCTATTAAGTGAGACACCTCTGTCCTTTATAGCTTTGATTTTTTGAATTCTTCAAAACATAATTTTAATACAAGAGTGTACTTTTGTAAAATATCAGTGTTACTCATGATTTTATGTGGTCTAGCATGATCTCCATCAAATATATGAATCCCCCAATATATTTCCACTATTTGTATTATAAATGATATTTATAATCTTATATTCCTTTTGTTTATAAAATATATTGATGGTAAGATATAAATCATTCCAATCCTATATTACATACCAATACATTCTAGATTCTCATGTATAGACTAACAATATGGTAGAAATAACCACATGTCATTCATCTATATAGATGATCATATATCATGAACCACATCTAAATAGAAAATAACTCTGTAGGTAACTTATCTTCGTATATTCATACTCTTCCTTAGACTATCCCAATCAAGGGACCATAAGTTATAATCATTAACAGAGAGTATAAATACCATCTTAGTGAAGGCCCAACCAATGACATGATAAATAACATACTAAACAACACCCTTGATTAATCCATCCCCAAGGATAGAATAATAATGGTTTCAAGGTATTAAGGTCTACATTATATGTATATTTTATAACTCTAGAAATAATGATTCATTATGAAATATATACCAATGGTATAATAAAGACATATTGTATGCCCCTCCATGTAGTATATACAGATTGACATCCAATGAAAAAAACTTGTTTTATGCCTCATTATCATGTTTTTTATCTTTATATGACACAAAAACCATAATATTATTCAAAAGTTATCACAATGTATAATACAAAATGATGTGATTTTTTTAGAGATAACAAAAAGGAATACATTTAGGGGTTAATTAACATTTCACAACATGAAAAATATTCAACCAACATAAAATAATGACAATGTGGGTTATGCTAGTTTATAAAAAATGATATATATTTTATGTTACATAATTAATTTAATAATATCAACAAAACTATATATCAAAACTAATTTACTCATATCTTATATGATAGGCCACAATAGAGGCATTATGTTCATTTAATTTTTTAATTGTTTTGTGAAACCCAATACATAACTATGTAATTCCTACAACATCACCAAGTAACCATTCTATACATCCTGTTATTAAACATATTTAATGCGTTAAAAAGTATTAAAAATGATTTTTTAACACAAGGGTGATTAATATTAATAATACTCATGTTCAAATATTTGAAAAATATATTCAACCTTCTTAACATTAAATAAATCCAATGTTACATTGTAAATAACTTCAATTATATCAAATAAATATTACTCATTCAATGTTAATCATTATCATCATATAAATTTTTCATTGAAAATTTTCTTTTTTATCATTTCTTAATAAATTTAAATTCAGTTATTAATATTAAAATTATTATTTACTAATATATCATAAACATATTTATGATATAAATTGACTTTCACTTCGAATTGATTAGTATAATAATTTATTTATTTCACTTCAAAATTATCCATCTTTAAACATACCCCCACTAGTATCATAAAAAATATTTTATTAAAAATACATTACTATGGAAATATCTTCTTTATGTTAAAACAAAATACTTATTTCCTTTAGGGTACTATTTTAAAAATATACTATTAACAACCACATCTAATATAATACTCTATGTTTTTAGATAAATATTTTTAAAAGAATATTTTATTCTTCAAAATATGATAGTATTATGTGGTAGAAAACTTTCTATAATATATTAAAAAATATATTTCATAAAAAAATTTATCCAATATAATTTTTTACCTAGATCTTTTTTTAAAAACATGTTATAGAGATAGGTAAATAATCATCCATGTGTGTCAATTTTTTTAATTTTATAAAAATTGAATCTTTATTTAAAATCAATATCTCATCATACAAGAGAAATAGAAAAAGATAAAATAAGTATAATTTGTCATAAATAGTTTTAATTAATCCATTTAATCCATATTCATGACGTAACGACCCTTTGCTTCATTATTTGAAGACATAATTCAAGCTCCATCCATTAATTTCCCTTCATTTTTTAAATTATTAAAACCTTTAAATAAATATAAAAAAAATTTGATATCATAAAAATCTTTATATTAAATCTTTTATTTGTATAACATTAATTCTTGATTTGGACACTATATAATATTCTTTCACCACTTTATATATTTTTTGGTAATTATTTCCCTTAAATTTGGATTAACAAAAATAAAAATATTTATCTTATTTCCTGACACCACACATAGGTTTCAATTACCTTGATAAACTATTTTACACCCCAATATTCATCTTCTCTATTAAAAAATTACCATTATATAATTTTAACTTTTCACATAATATGGATCCTCCCATGTTCCACTTAGTAATCATAAATATATTGAGCAGATTAGGTAAACATTTATTGAACTCATTCTTTTTATAATTTAAAACAAATTTTCTAATTTATTCTTATAATGAATTAAGAATGAATTATAAAGATAGATCAAGTATTAAATGAGATATAATCCACTCTAAAAAAGTTTTTATACCCAATTATATTATGTATATGGGTGGAAAATGAAGTTCCTTTGTTATTTTTAAATATATATACCACATTTTAATCCCCATACCTCTAATGAATAACTAGTTCCCAATTTAATATTTTTAGGAAATTTATCATCTTTAATGCATACTTATTCTATTACTTATTTTTCAACATAGATATTATATATTAAAACATGAGAGTGGATAAAGTAAATAAATATTTCTTATAATTCTCATAACAATATAAGTATGTTTATTAAAAAAATTCACTACTTGGATATTCAAGATGAGGTTTCTCTAAAGAATATTTTTTATTAATATTTAATAGTTAATCTAAAATTCAAAAAAAAAGTATAGGAATATTATTTTATTAATATTCCCCCTATTCAATAGTTCAAATCAAAGTCGTTCTTGATTATGATTGTTTTTTTATTTATAATAGAAATTTTTAACCAATATGTATCATGTTTTAAAATCATTTTATAATAATGTTTATTAAATGTTATCCACATAAAATTATAACCACTTTTATATAAATTATGTACATTAGTGTGATGTGATCTATATATCAATTAAACTTTGGGCTTGATTTTATGTTTCTCTCATTGTATAACTACCTTGGTTGGTTGTCATGTCAATAATATTGTATATGTCTCTTGGATAGTTGAGTAGACAACTCATTTTCCAAATACATCATAAAGATTATCCCAAATCTATTGCTTTGGTATCCTAATATTTATGTTTTCATCGATAATTTAACATAAATATCATGAATTATATGAGTACCTAATATTATTAGGGTAACCTATATCTGACATAATTTTTTTAAGGTAATCCAATGACATCTTGGTTTGGAAGAACCTACTCATTAGGATGATTGAGGTATTGATTAGTGTTTGTTTTGGAAGGCATATGAAAATTAGTTTTTTAATTTATTTTTACATTTCACAGCCCAATGTCATGTGTTCCCTTTATATATTCATGCTTTTAAAGATTTATTTTTTTTATCCTATATGTGATACTAAATCAATATTTTTGAAAAATATTAATTTATAATACATTATACAATTCATGATATTCTTTACACAACTAAAATAAAATATAATTATATTCCAAAATATCATATACATCCAATTTATAAGGTGAATGAATACATTCAATGTAAAGGATTATAATCATTCGATGTCAAAATCTCTACATGAGTAAGTACGGTGAAATTGATAGACAATCCCAACTATTATTGATAGAGTAGAAGCCTTAGGCAAATGCGAAATCCAATACAAATTCCTAGTTTCAGATTCTCAATACTATGAAGATAACATTATTACAATAAAATTTTAACACCATATATGTGTATATCATAACAAATCATTACTTTCAAGTCCATATCACATAAGAAAACATATCTGTGGTTCAAGATAACTAAATCATATGTCATAAATAACATGTATATCTTTATATATATATATATATGATACGACATTGATAAGAACCAGATTATCAATTTAAACTAAATCATACATTCATTAATAATATAAATAAAATAAAATTCATGAATAACATAAAGCATAAAATAAAGTAAATAAATGATAAATTAATTATTTTAGATATGAGATAAAAATATATGATTACTTAATAAATTCAAAATTATATACAATTTAGAAATATAAAATTTGAATAAATATTTCATCTATAAATAAACATGATAATTGTAAATTTATTTCAATGTAAACACTTTTATATTCTATATTTACATGCTAGTCAATATGAACTCCTTAATATTTTAAATATATGATATTTCTGAAAATATAATCTTTTTATAATCATTTTTTATTTCATGGAAAAACATTTACATAAATATGTATCATATATTATATTTTATTTAACCCTCAATGAAATCAACAAAAACATTTTTTTAATTATTTAAATAATTTTTAAAATAAATAAATTTATTACGTAAAATTCATTTTATTATTTATGAATATTTCCCAAACAATAAAAAATATTATATTTTTCAATATTTCAATTTTTATAAACACTTTATAAATTTAAATACTATGTGTAACTACATTAATCATATATTACATCCACGATAATATTTCTGTAAAGGATCTACATAGTTGAAGGTTTTTGATCATTTTAAAAAATTAATTTATTATTAAAAAACATAAAACCTTGAAAATTTTTATTATAAACCCAGACATAGTGTTTTCAATGTATGAAAACTTGTCCAAAACATGTATTTTTTCATCTATTTAATGATTTTATTATGAAAATATAATTCTTATACAAACCATTTCCATTTTTAGGTAAAACAATGACACAAAAATACATTTTCATACGACACTATTTCATTAGAATACTTTTCATACCTATTTTTCATAAATTAATATGATGTTATATAACTTTTAAAAACCATTAATGATTTTTATAATGACTTTATGGTTATAAATATATTCATGATCTTTGACCATTTTTTATAAAGCATTTTTTTAGTTTAAAAGAAACTAAATTTTCTTAATTATTCCTTTATTTAAACTTTTTTCCAAACATAATGGAAGTTACTATGATAAAATTATTGGATTTTATTCGAGGAAAAAAATTTCAAAATAGAACAAAAAGATACAAACTCCTTTTTCCTAAATTATCCATAATTTCATTTGAATCAATTATAACACAAATGAAGAATATGCCTCTTCAAGTATGCTCAATTTTCTTCTTTACTATGGATTATAAAGACCAAGAATAAAAAATAACTGACAACAAGTAAAACCATTATAAATAAAATTAATATCATTATTTATAACTTCAATTAAACTCCTTGGATATCAATGTTTTATCAAATTTACATCCATGAATGAAATATTTCATAAATGTTCCAAATATTATACTTATTTATAACTTATGATTCAATCCTCCAATTGATTATTTAAATTTTCAACAATAAATATGAATATTAAAATTCATTTTAATATCATTGAATTATATTTTAAATAAATAAGAAAAACCTATATTTATGGATAATACATGAAAAAATTAACACATGCATTGTCAAATAACCCATGAGTTGATATATACTAAAACACAATGAAGTGCGAATTACTATGACAAGTTTACTCAAAAATAGACCATGTTGTAGTTAATACTTTATAATAATTAATTTACCTTTATCACATATTTTTATTATAGATTATAAGAGGAATAGATTCTATGAATTGATAGTGAACTGTTCACAAACATTATACCGAATCAATAGAGTATGAGTAATTATTTGATACACCAACCCATCATTGAGCATATTATAACACCCTAAATTAGATAACCCAAATGACACCTTAGTGTGGTCATAAAATAACCTCATGTTTTACTACCTATACAACATATGTTTCTGATTAGTGGTGAGGAACTAAAATAATCATTGAGACACTATTATCTGTAAAATAAGTCATGAGCATCACACCCAAATCTACCAAAAATTTGGCATGACCCATCTTTATGATAGACATCCAAAAAATACCTACAGATAGAAAAGGGATCTTTGAGGGACTTTATAATAAATTATATAAAGTATTAAAACTATCTAAATGGTGTATCAAAATATAATAGAGTAGTAGAAGAAAATCATGGCATAATATGTAACGACCTAAACTTTCATTAATGATAATTCTTCTTGATCCAATTAAATGAATTATTATTATTATATAAAATGTAAAAATCATTGGTTTTATGTTTTTGGATTTTAAAATACCATTATTAATTGCGACCATTGCTAATATAGCCATTGAACAGTGATCAAATGATTAGTATAAATATAGGGATTTAACAAATCCAATTTACTCAAACCAAGGATGTGATGACCTCATCTAGTGAAATTTCCCCTTACGAAGCCCATTTTTCAGTTCATGAAAATGATGTGGCGTCATTGGGATTCTCTCTTGAACAATCCCAATCTGAGCTTGAACACATTAATCTTGAGTGGAACTGACTACGGGAGAAGTGGAAGTTAATAGAGATTACCACCAGAGCAATGTTATCCAAGCCGCACCAAGAGTCTATCACAATAACACACCTTACCCTTTGGTCTTATACAGGTGTTATATGGGGTTATTTAACAATACCTAATCACTCTTATTATTTGAATTATTTATTTATATAATAATGAATATATATTCATTTTATTTTTTTCACTTCGTAAATATTTTTTAAAGTGAAAATACTATTTTTAGATAATATTCAACTAAGAAATATATTAGGATGAATTAACGGATTTTTGAATCAAATAAAATTTTAATAAAATATTATTTTTATATTACATTTTATTAAATATAAATGATCATATAATTTTATGAATGTGATAGTAATTTTTATTATGGTTTGAAAATTGTTTTTGTCAAAACCCAAGAATTTTTTGTAAATGTCGTTTTTTATTTTAAAAGTAAAAATTTTCATTTTATAGAATCATTTAGATAAAATGAATATTATTTTTGGATTAGCATGTTGAAATTATCAAATAGTGAATTTTTCATAATTTTCTAAGGCATTCATATTTTTGCGCAAAAATTAAATATAGTTTAAATATATAATGTGGTTTATGACAACATAATGAACCAATAGTGAGGTAATAAAATACTATAAACATTATTTTTTTACCAATATATGATTTATATTTTAAATAATGTGATTTTAGATTTGTCTGTTTTATATTAAAAATCTTTTGGGGACCCTCCAAGACTTATAAAACAATTTTTCTTTTTATATTGTTTTACTAGAAAGTGTGACTCACCTCAACATAAGAAACCCTATAGTTTTAAGAAGTTAGGCCATTGTAATTAGGAAATATTTTTTCCACTCCCCTTTGGAGAAAAACATGGGCAAAAACCATGGGATGGTTAGTGGTATTGATTAGTTTAATGTGAGGTGTCCCAAACCTAAATAATGAAGAATTCCCTCCCCTTTCCTATATAAACCCACCCATGCTCCCACCTCCTCTTCACTCAAAGACATTGTACATCGACCAACTCCTGATACACGATTTCTATAATCTTCTTAAGGTGCCTCAAGCTCTCAAAAGCCTCTCTCAAGCCTCTACCAAGCCTTTGGGATCACATTTCAAAGTAAGGGATTTATTCCATTCTCATTTTTGTCTAATTTTCATTAAAGTGTTATGCCATTTTTTTCAATTAAAAATGATGGGGTATTATTTCACACCAACAACATACTGTACAATTTATGTTTGGATAATGGGATACCCCTTTCTCCATCATTAAATCCTCCCATGTACACCATTTACCATGCTAAAATCCCATGAGGGATTTCTCTCTCCTCTTTTACATCCATGTAATTATTTTGTAGTGTGCATTTAAATTCTATTACGTTTGTTGGGAAAAGTATACATATTACCCCATTATTTTCAATTTAATGTACATATGATGAGGCACACTTTTCTATCTCATCAACTATTTTCATGAATCCTTATCTCACACTATTATGTTACCGAAATTGCACCATGTTTTTCCAAGCCAAGATCAGTGCGTAGTGAATACCATACCCATGTATCTATCAAGGGTATTCAACATTATGAAAATATACCTATTGAATGGTGCTTTAATTATTTATTCCACATTACTTAATCTTGTGAAAACTAATTATATAGATTGATTCTGTGTTATATGATCTATGTTGGACACTTATACATGAAATGAAATGTTTAAGAAGGGTGTGCCCCGATAGCGCTCCAATGCTTTGGGTAAAGTACAATGTCAGGATATGTCATGTGAAATGGGTGTTGACTAATTATAATTCAAGTTCAATGAGGTTATACTTGTTCTTCATGTTCAATGAGGTTTTAATCAGGATCGATGTGCAATGAGCAGTGGCTCATGCTAATTCCTTATTAAGTGTTGTTCCCATATTTCCTTATCATGATTAAAATGCTTTATCATGCCTTTATGTTCAGGATTCTCTTTTGCTCCATTTATATTACTATTATATAACATTTATTTTATTCCTCATGTTATTTCTTGTTTATTCACTTACTGGGATTTATATATCAACCTTTTCTTATGCATGTCCTCAGGTTATCCCATGAAATGCTAAGTACGAGGTAATGTAGTCATCATGTAAAGGACGTTTTCAATAAAGATGTTATGTGTTTTATGTTGTAAGGTGTTATTTAATGTTCCTAAGCACCAAATAAAATATACCAATATATCTTCTATGTTTTATCAAGTGAATATTTTATGTAATAAATTATGTTTAAGTGTGTAATAAAAAGCAGGGTTGTTATAGGTGGTATCAGGGGATAAGATTAGTTATATTTGGGATTTGGATTAGAAAACCATATTGAATACTTAGAGACAATAATAAGTATAATAAAAATATCCCTAAGTATTGGTGAGTATGAAGTAAGTGTTTTATCAATCAAATACATCCATGTCTGGATACGATCAGGTAGAGGCGGCTCTGGCACAGATGTATCCTGGGGGTAAAACCCAAAAACACCATTGTGAGCTAGACTCAAATGGGAACTGGTGCACAACAACATGTCTTGCTGCACTCTTGGTTATGAAATTTAAAGTGTATATGCTTTGGTAAATTCATAATCTTAATATGAAGCCTTATTAAGGGAATTAAAAAAATCCCCTAATAATATATGTTAGATTGTATATCTTGGAAAGAATAGATTGAAGCCTAGGGATTCATAAGTTAAGGAAATAAATGTTATATATACGTCATCATTTTTGTCCTTGGATTACCCTTTATGTGATAACCCTAACTTTCCTTTTATTCCATCCAATAGACGGTAATAGGAGGACTCAGGCTAACAACCGATGTGAAGATCAATGTGATAACTGTTCAAATGAGATTCCCAATCCGATGGGAGTGGGATTTACAAACTTTGTCATGATTATATCTTAGTTAACACAAGCATTGAATAGAATCATGGGTCAAGAAGAACGTTCAACCCCCCTATGAAAGAAAAAGTCTCTATCGATAGTTTCATGAGACAAAGGCCTCCTACTTTTAGTGTATCATATGATCCCTAAATCACCGAACAATGGATCAACTCCATTGAAAATATTTTCTCCATCCTTTAATGTTCCATACACGATAAGGTTCTTTGGGATTCTTATCATATGGAAGGTGAAGCCGATAAATGGTGGAAATTGATAAAAAAAATATGAATCCTGATAAAGAGATCGAGGTGTTGGAATGGAAGGATTTCAGGAAGATGTTTTTTAGAAACTATTTTCCATGCACCCTCCGAATGAAGATAGAAAGTGACTTTTTTGGCCTCAAGAAAAAAGATGAAAAATTTGTTGGAGAGTATGAGGAAAATATCACAAGGTTTGCATGATATGCCTATATATTTCTCGTTACCCATTAATCCAAGGTTGACCTCTTCTTTTGTGGGATGTAACCTAGCCTATGGAAAGCGCTGGCGATCCGTGACTTCAACAGCTATGAGGAAATTTTTCGATGTGCCCTCAAGGTCGAAAGGGAGATAAGATAATCTCAGGGTTATCATGGTGATAAGATGCATAAGGTGGACATCAATGTTGTAGGTACGATGGATAAATCTAACAGGGCTATAAATATCCAGCACCCCACTAGCCAATGGTGTGGAAAGAAGAACCCCAGAAATTGCCTAAAGGGGATGAGGGAATGCTTGATGTGTGGAAGTGAAGGGAACCAAGATATTAACTATTGAATAGAAAAATACGTGGCTGCAATAGAAGAGATGAATGCTCTATTAAAACCTCAACCTATTGTTCATTGCTACAACTGCAAAGATCTAGAGCATCGTTCAAATCGGTTCCCTAAGCCTAGAATTTTCTGAGGCAACCAATAACCTCCAAGGCACTAAGGGTGAGCTTTTTCCATCACTAATGATGAAGTGAACCCCAACAATGAAGTTGGGATAGGTATGATAATTATTCAATCAACAATAGTGAAAATACTTTTGGATTCAGGTTCTATGCATTCTTTTGTATCCCAAATGTTTAGTAGAATAATTCCAACACCACCACAAATCATGGAAGTAAAGATGTCGCTGAATACTGAAAATGTGGAAATCATTGCATCCCATGAATATAACTCCTCCCCTGTCATAATCTATGGATTGAATTTCTCGGTGAACCCTATCATAATCCCTATGGTGAAATTTGATGAGATTCTTGACATGGATTGCCTTTCCTTATATAGAGCCTATATAAATTTCTATGAGAGTGAAATAACTCTCCAAGTGGAGAATAGTCCCCTGATTCTATACATCTTCAAGGAAGATGATGAATATTATTTAGCTCCATCATCCCAAGAATGTATATTACATCCCTATGAGTACGCATTTCTATCTCAGATGATTGAGTCTAATGAGGCAACTATCCTTGAAGACATGCCGATTCTGAGGGAATTTGCTGAAGTGCTTCTTGAGTAATTTTCTAGTTTTCCTCCTAGAAGGGATGTTGAATTCTCAATTGATCCTATACCTTGGTCTTTAGAAATATCCAAGAATCCATATAGAATAGATGTTGTGGAGGTTGAAGAGCTGAAAAAACAACTACAGGGGAATCTGGATAAAGGGTTTATATGCCGATGTGCTTCACCATGGGGTGAACCAGTCCTCTTTATCAAGAAAAAGGATCTTTCAGTGCGCCTTTTCATCGATTATCATGATCTTAACAAAATCACAGTAAAGACCAAGTATCCTATCCAAAGAATTGATGAATTTTTTAATCAGCTGCATTTAACAAAATACTTATCCAAGTTGGATTTGCAGTATGGATATTATCCTATAAGGGTGAAGAAGGAAGATATCCCCAATAATGTTTTTCATACAAGATACGGGCACTATGAATTAATAGTAATTCCTTTCAGACTAAATAATGCTCCAACAAACTTCATGGACTTGAGGAATAGAGTCTTTGTGGATTACCTAGACAAAATTTTTGTAGTCTTTATAGATGGTATTCTGATATACTGTAAAACCAAGGAGGATCATGAGGAGAATCTAAGAACTATAATAGAGACCTTGTATAAAAAAAATCTCTATAAAAAGTATAGAATATGTGAGTTCTGGTTAATGGAGGTCACATTCTTAAGCAATATAATTACAAGCAATGGGATATCTATAGATCCCTCCATAACAGATGCAATTGAGGTATGGCCAAGGCCAACATCAGTAGTGGATATCCATAGATTCTTGGGGTTATATGGATATTATCAACGATTTTTGAGAAAGTTATCACAATATTCCAACCCTCTTACTAAGATAACTCATAAAAGAGTAATGTTTTCTTCGAGTGATGAAAGTGAAGAAAGATTCAAGGTGTTAAAAATGAGGCTTATCACTATTCTCATGCTCACTTTTCCCATAATTGGATACCTTTTTGTGGTATTTTGTGATGAATTAAAGAAGGGATTGGGCTATGTGTTCATGAAAAATGATAAAGTCATTTCATATGCTTCATGAAAACTGAAAGATCGTGTGAAGAATTATCCAACACATGATTTGGATTTGACTGTGGTGATCTTCACTTTAAAAATTTTGTGGCATTATCTCATTGGGGATAAGTTTGAAATATATAAGGGCCAAAAAATCCTCAAGTAGATATTCACACAGAAATAATTGAACATGCCTAAATGAAAATGGTTAGATATGATCAAAGAATGTGACTACTTAATCCATTTCCACACTGGAAAAGGGAACAAGGTGAAATATGCTCTAAGAAGAAAGGACTCAAAAATTCTATCATTGAGGAGAATTGAGAATGAACCATTTTTTTATATTTGATGAAGATGGACATGTGAATAATAATGAATGGAACATCATCAATCCTTTCACAAATTATTGAAAAACCATCTCTTTTGGTAAGGATAAAGGATGGTCAAAAGGATGATGTGGGAATTCAGAAGAGAGTGGAAGCTATCAGAAAAAGAAAATCCTAAGAGTTCAATGTTAATGAAGAATTAATTGTGAGATTTGGGAAAAGACTATGTTCTCCATAATGTCTGGATATGTAGAAGTATTCATTGGATGATGTATATAGATAAAATTTCTCTACTCACCCAGGAAACACAAAGAAGTAATGAGATCTCATAGGGAATTTTTGGTGGGATAATATAAAGAAGGAGATCGCTGAGAATACATCAGTGTGCCTGGTGTGTCAGCAGGTGGAGGAAGAGAAGTAGAAGTCTAAGGGGATGATGCGACCATTTCCCATACGTGCATTGAAATGGGAGTAAATCACCTTGGACTTTGCCACTGGACTTTTAAATACATCCAAAGGCAATAATGAAATCTAGGTTGTTGTGGATCATCTTGCAAAGTCTTCACACTTCATTGAATTTCAAGAGGATTTCTCAATGGATCAGCAGGCACAAATATATATCAGGGAAGTGGTAAGACTTCATGGAGTAAAACTATCTATTGTATCTGATCGAGATCCAAGTTTCACCTCTGTGTTTTGGAATTGTTTTCAACATGCTCTAGATACTGAGTTGAAATTCAATACGGCTTATCATCCTCAAACTGATGGCCAATACAAGAAGACTATCCAAATACTTGAGAACATGTTGGGAGCGTGTTATATGGACTTCAAAGGATGGTGGGACCAACATCTTCCACTGTTTTAATTCTCCGACAATAATAGTTTCCACTTGAGCATCTAAATGGAACCTTATGAAGCTCTATATGGGAAGAGGTGTAGAACAGTGGAATGTTGGTATGAAGTTGGTGAGCATAAGCTGCTTGGACAAGAAATGGTTGAAGAAATGGTGGAGAAGGTTAAAACCACTCATCAGCATTTCATGGAAGACCAGAGTCGATAGAAGAGTTATGCAGATAACTATCGATGATACTATGATTTTAAAGTTAGAGACATGGTACATCTCTGCATATTTCTATAGAAGAAGGTCATGAGCTTTAGAAATAAAGGGAAGTAAAGTCCTAGGTACATTGGCCCCTTCGAGATTCTTGATCATGTTGGGGATGGGGCCTATCGGCTATCACTTCCACTGACCATGACCAAAGTACATTATTTCATTCATGCATCCCTCTTAAAGAAGTACATTACTTACCCTTCACAGGTACTCTCTTAAGAGGTAGTATTGCTATAGTATTATCTTTCTTATGATGAGAAAACAGTGAATATCTTAGATCGTAGAGAAAAAGTTCTATGAAATAAAATAATTCCCCTCATCAAGGTGTAGTAGCGAAACCACAAGTTTTATGAAGCGACATTGGAATCGAAGGAAGTGATGATGAAAAGTCACCCACGTTTGTTTTAGTGTGGGAAATGGATATTTTGAGGGCAAAATTTCATAAGGGGGGATATTGTAATTACCCAATCATTCATTAATGAAAATTCATCTTGATCTAATTAAATGTCTTATTATGGTTTTATAAAATTCATACTTCATTGGTTTTATGTTTTTGGATTTTAAAATACCATTATGAATTGTGATTGTTGCTAATATAGCGATTGAATAGAGATCACATGATTTGTATAAATATTGTGCTTTCTCAAATCCAATTTTCTCAGACAAAGGATGCGATTAAATCATCCAATAGATGTTCCCTATACTAATCCAATTTGTTAGAGCTCATAAAGGAGGTGGCATCATTGGGATTCACTTTTGACCAAGCCCAAGCCAAGCCTGAACACGTTAAGCTTGAGCAGAACCTACAATGGGAGAAGTGGAAGTTTATAGAGACTACCACCCGAGCGATGTTATATGAGCCACTCCAAGAGTCTGTCACCATCACAAACCTTACCCTTAAGTCCTATATGGGTTTTATAAGTGGTTATATAAAAAACATTATCAATATGATTATGTGCATTATTCTTTTATATAATAATGAATATACATTCATTTAATTATTTTCACATCGTAAATAATTTTTAAAGCACAAATAGTATTTTCAGTTAATATTCAACTATGAAAAATATTTTGATGAATTAAAGGATATTTGAATTAAATAATATTTTAATAAAAGAAATTTATTAAATTAATTTTTATTAAATATAAATAATAATATAATTTTATGAATGCAATTGTAATTTTTATTAATGTTTGAAAACTCTTTTTGTCAAAACCCATGAATTTTCGTTAAATGATTGTTTTTATTTTAAAAGTAAAAATTCAAATATTTATGAAATTATTTAGATAAAATGAATATTATTTTTGGAATCAGTATGTCAATATTTTCCAAGAGTGAATTTTTCATAATTTTCTAAGGTAGTAAATTTTTTGGTTAAAATTTAATACCGTTTAAATATATAATGTGTATTAAGACATCATAAAGACCCAATAGTGAGGTACTAATATAGATAAAAAATTATTTTCAGAAAATATATGCTTTATTATTAAAATAATGTGATTTTATTTTTTTTTGATTTATTTTACAATGATTTTGTGAACCCTCCAAAACTTATAAAACATTTTGTCTTTTTAAATTATTTTCCTTGAGAGTGTGACTAACATCCACAAAATCAACCATATTATTTTAAGAAGTTTGGACTTTGGCCTTATAAAATATTATTTTCCAATACACTTTTGAAAAAACTATGGGCAATGACCATGGGCTGGTTAGTGGTATTGATTAGCTTAATATGAGGTGTCCCAAAGATAAATAATAAAGAATTCCCTATCCTTTCTAATATAAACCCACCCAAGCTCCCACTTCATCTTCACTCAAAGCATTTGGAATTCAACCAAAACCCTACCCTCCACTCTCTATAATCCTCCCAAGGTTCCCTAAGCTCCCAATAATCCTCTATCAAGCCTCTACCAAGCCATTGGGATCACACTTCCAAGTAAGGGATTTCTTCCTTTCTATTTTTTGTAAAAACAATTAAGTTGTTATGCCATTTTTTTCAATTAAAAATGTTGCGGTATTATTTACCACCTCCCAAATACTATTATATTTATTTTTGGAAGATTGGAGACCCTTTAACTCTCTTTAAAGCCTCCCATGTACACCTGTTACCATGGTGAAATTCCATGAGGGATTTCTGTCTCCTCTTTTACATCCAAATAATTATTTTGTATTATTAATCTAAATTCCATTAAATTTGATGGGAAAAGTATCCATATGAACCCATTACTATACATTTAATGTTCATATGATGATACACCATTTTCCATCTCAACAACTATTTTAATGAATCCTTATGTCACGTTGTTTTACTATTGAAATTGCACCACGTTTTTCCATGCCAATATCATTGTGTTGTAAATACCATACCCATGTCTCTATAATGTGTATTAACCATTATGAACATATAACTATTGAATGGTACATTCATGTATTTATTACACATTTAATAATCATGTAATAACTTTTTAATTTGATCGATTCCAAGTTATATGATCCATGTGGCACACTTTTTCATGAAATGCAATGTTTAATAAGGGTGTGCCCTGATAGCGCTCCAATGAATTAAGTAAAGTATAGTATGATGATATGTCAAGTTCAATGGGTGTAGACTCATGATAATTCAAGTGAAACATGGTTTTACTCATTCCTCATGTGCATTGGGGGTTTACTCATGCTTCATGTGCAATGAGCCTTGGCTCATGAAAATTCCATGTTAAGTGTTGTTGCACATTTCCATGTTATGATTATCATGCTTTATCGTGACATTATGTTCATGTTTCTCTTGTTCTCCATTTATATGCTTATTTTATAACATGTATTGTATTCCTTATGTTATTCCTTGTTTATTCCCTTACTGGGATTTATAGATCACCCATTTCTTATGCATGTCCTCAGGTTATCCCATGCAATGCTAAGTATGAGGAAATGTAGTGGTCAGGTAAAGGATGTTTTCAATTAAGATTTTGTGTTTTTTCTATTCTAAGATGTTATGTAATGTTCCTAATACCCAAAGACACTAGACCTCTCGATCATATATGTTGTATCATGTGAAGGTTTTATATAATAAATTAGGTTTAAGTATGTAATAAAAATAAGGATTGTTATATAATATCCATAACTATATAAATTTAAAAAATGGCACATAATCATATAAAAAATCTGAACAATAACCAACAATAATTTACATTGTCAACTAGGCCAACTCATATAGTCATTATTAACATTACTTAGACTCCACAACCTACTAGATTGAACCTTGATTCAAAATGAAAGAATTATTTATATCCTATAAGAAAACACAATGGTCTTCAAATATATATTAAATTGGATTCAATATATATGGGTAGTAGGTGAGTCCAATGAACCATTAGAAATCCCAAATGCCTCAATAATATTGAATGCCAATCTGATAAAGTTAATGCATATTCAATACGTATAAGGAGTCATTTAATGATCTTTTAACACACCCACTTGGGTGTATAACACAGAATAAAAATACAAGAACATGAATTTTGTCATCATGTGCTAACATGACCACCAAGAAACCTTAACAAACCTCATTCATCCAATTCTAGTAGAACAAGTGTCATAAATAAATTAGTTCCCTTGGAATACCTATTTACAATATATGATACACAATAATGAACTTATTGTATTCCCATATAGTAAGGTTATAAATAATAATATTTAATCCAAATCCCTAATTTGGGAAGAATACACAAAATATATCCCAATAAATTCTTTTATTGGGAATGGTGTACTTATAATACTGAAGATTATCCCAAACAAATACTTTAATTAATAGATCCAAATTCATTCCATTGTAGATAAGGGTGCAATGAATAGTACTCAAGACACTTCCCATAGGAAAATACACAATTAATAAATCCCAAAACACCCCTCATTATTTGTTTGGATGCAATTTAGTTACCAAACCTATTCCTATTATAGTTGTAAGTTCACTTTAGTTTCCAGTTATATCTCCCCTTATTTCTGGTAAGTAAAAATTTATTTATGATTTTAATTTTATAAATTATATGGGTGATGTTTGTAACAGTTTTGAGAACATTAATTGTGTTTTTGGGTAAAAGGGGAAGGTGCGTGGGTGGCGCATGGTTTGTCCAAACCTCGTCACAGCCTAGGAGAAACCATGCACTTTAAAAATGGATTGGATATTTTGAGGTAGTTAATTTATCATGGTATGTGAATGGTTATGGAGACCATGTTAGGATACCATGGAAAGGTTCATCTCTAAGGCAATAGTTAATGCATGGTTAGTGTATGGTTTGTTTAACCATGTGACTAAACCAAGGGCAGGGTCATATCGTGATCCTAAAAAGGTGGATCTAATGTGTTATTTCCCTTAAGTGACTCATTTCCCCTCTTATGTGTCGCTAACTTGAGAATTTTTCTCTGAAAGGTTTGATAACCTATCCCAAAAAAATTGGAAGAAATTCGAATACATCTTCTAGTGTGTTGAAGCCTGATTCTTGCAGAAAGTGTTCAATTTTCATCATTATTGATGATTTTCATAGATCTACTTCACCCCACATCTCCGTTTCTTAGATCTACACACATAATGGGTAGATCTATTGTTTTTTATTCCAAATATGAATAATTTTGGTCATTTTTTGTTACAAGGGAAGAGATCTAAGGACGGTTTGTGGATATTTAACCCTGTTTTGTTTGTGTTCTTCATATGTTTATTGTTTTCACCAAAACACTAAAGGTAGGTGGCTTCACTCTAGAATCCTCTTATTTTAATTGGTTATATTAGTTTTATATTGAATAACTTTCATGAATGTTTTATGAAATTATTATGAAAATCATGTTATAAATCCTCTTTAGTAATGATTTATGGTTTTTAGGGAAATTGTGAAATTGTGGTGAAATTTTGGGAAAAGTAATTCATTTTAATTATTTTAAAATATACATTTTAAAAATATTTCTTGTCAGGAATAGTGAAATGTTTTTTTTAAATAGGTTTTTAATAAAAATATTTATTTATTGAAATAGTTTTGTCATGTTGATATTAGAATAGGTTTTAAGATTACTTGGTGTATGTGTTCATATTGAATTTCTAAGGCCTGGTTGAAATATGACCTTATTCTTGGTGCCAAATGTGTAATAGCATGTAGGAAACAATTACCTTCTGATGAAATGTTAGATTGATGAGAAACCTCTCATTAGTATGTAACTTCCATAATGAAGCATACATGGTTGGGGGTGTGATTATTTGTAATGGAATAGATATTCCTAGCAAAACTTTTGATATGATTTTAAGGAATTATTTGGTTGTTTAATTGAAAATAATTTTTTTGTAAAATATTTTGGTATATCACTTACATATATTTAGTTATAAAATACTTTTATAAATAATTTATATTTAGTTATAAACTGATTGGGATTTTTTTATATAATCTATTTTATATAAATGTTTCTAAATCTTCTATCCTAGTGGTGTGATTAGGGATGTCATTGGGGAAAACTATTCAGTTTTATTATACACCCCAACTTTGGAACTTTGGGGCTTTTTTAGATGTCATCTACCGGAACATGGGAAAGGTAATGTATCACATGTCTTTATAACTACTTCATGAAACTTTGGTTGTTTGGTGATGTTGGAGCATAGAGTCTTATGCTCGCAATGGAATTTTATATTTCATCTTCCTCTACTTACTTTGATGTTATTTTGGATTCCATTATAGTAAAATATGGTTTGTTTTGATACAAAAGAAATTGTTGAGATGTCGTTATTTTTGTATTCATTATATTGTGGTTTTTTTGGCATTGTTTTATTATTTTGGTTGTTTTATTCATAAATCATACATCCCCCCCCCACACATGTATTGAAACCCTTTGAATTTCTTTCCAACCATTGAAATCTTGGGGATGTACCTTAAGACCTAGTATCGTCCACCAACCTTATCAGTCTAATGAGGAGAAGGAGGGATGTTAAAAATCGTATAAATTTTGTTTGGTCCAAAAACATGTTTGACATAAATGTTATCAGCTTGTTTCATTCCTTTTAGAACAAGAATACATCAGTTTTCTTAGTTTTTGTGTTGAATTCATTCTTGTATATTCCTCAAGATGTTATCCTTGAAGGGAGAAGGATTTTTAGAACTGGAAATGTAGAGCATAAAAAGATATAGCTAACCTTTTTATGATGAACCTCAAGTTACCAAGGAGTTGGGTACATAAGTGTTTTTAGACACTTATAAGATATTGGAATCTCATTTTCATGGGATTAACCAATGAGTCGAGCAGGACATGCATTAGAGGAATGAATTCCCACTACTATTTCATATTTAATATTAAGTAATGATATATGATTTGATGCACTATGTTTATTTTTGTAAAATTCTAAATTTTTTCACATGATAATCTTTGAAAAAAGCATAGTTTGTGTATTTCAAAAATATTTTGATTTTCAAAAGAAAGTTGAATGTTTTCAAAAATGGTTGAATGTGGAAAATGGATGATTTTTTTGGAAAGAAATGTTATGATATTTTATGTTGTATGATTTGAAATTCTAAGACATCAGTTAAAATAGAGTGAAACTTATGCAATATTTTGTCTGTTATGAAAATAGTACTTGATACACATCGTACAAACATATCAGAAGGAGATTTAAAAAATGTGGTTTCACATGAGTAACGTGTGAACCAAAAAATGATTCAAGGTATTATCCAATCATTTTACGATGTGGAAAAAATGAACAAGAGGGATGAGCCAAGACAAATGGATCATTCTATCCAAGTATAGAAACAGAATCCATCCATCTCCATGGGTGATTATATTCTTGAATATGATTGAGGTGCGGTTGAATAAGATGAATTTTATCATTGATTTCATCAGTACACCCACAAAGCTAAATGTCAAGCTGACAATGTATAACGAACCGTACTTAACAAACATTATTATTAATTCAAAATTGAAGCATACTTATTACAACATATAACAAAACCATGATAATACCGTATAGTTATAGTGTCTTTAGAAACTAGGAAGCATAAACAACTGGTTCATAAATCATCTATATTACCTCCTACTTATTTCATCACATCTAGAGTTCCTTTTGGGATATCCTACTTAATAACCTTCTTCCTGACCTGGGGAAAAGAAAACATAAAAAATGGTGAGGTAAAATGGTAATTAAGGGTAAAAAACTGAAATTTCAATCATATCATCTTCATAAGAACAAAAAGTTTTGAAAATCATTACCCGCAAAAGACATCATAATATCATGACATGGGTTAAATCATAGTAGTGAAATGTAATCCCAATAATCATAACATGAAACATTAATATTTGTGTAATACACAAATAATCATAGAAAATCATTTAATATTAGTAAAGACTCATTGCCAAGACTATCATAGTAGACAAAGTATATTTTTGAACCGAGTTCACTCCTCGATCCTGTCATGTATCAGTCAACCAGATTGACATTCCGTTCCAGCCATGTCTATCTCGTGAGATAAAAATCTATACCCAATGAATTTTATGGAGATATAGGTCCCACCCATCTCATAATGAAACCATTCTTATGTGTGCCACAAAATCATAAATCATATATCATAGCATAAACCATGTAATAAAAATGGGATTCTTAAACATCATGTCATCATAACAAAATCCATAAAAGAAAAAAAGACTACTTAAAAATAATTACAGCATAACAAAATCAAATAAATGTAATAATTGGGCTAGAAACATAATCGTATATTATCACAGATGGAAAATAATTTTGATAAAACACTTGAACTCCATTCTTGAGGAAAATATCCTTTCTACATCAAAAATATTTTCCCTTTCTTAACATGTCATACAATTTTATACTAAAAGAAGATAATTGAAAATAAATATAAATGAATGTAAATTATTAGTCATGGAAATAATGTTATATGAAGTCATAAAAATCTATTGATTTCATATAAGTTAAAAAACATTCTTCTCGTACTTTGGATGAAAAAGTCAAAAAATATCTCGTATTGAAAATAACAAAAGATTCTTTTCATAAAATTTTATAAAAATTCTCGAATAGTTAAAATTAGATTTAAAAAATTGTAGGAGGAGAGAAATAATATTATAAATTTTTGAAACATGGATGTGGATGATAAATATTTCCCAATAAATTCTGAAGTATAAACAATCTCGGATAAAAATCTGATTCCGAGATTTTCCCTTACCTTAGGTCCGATATGCTTTATACGTTTCCGAGCCTCCTGTATAATGATTTAAAAATTTTCATTGACTTATTACAGAATCCTATATAATTTTATGATATTATATATGGTCATATTCATATATTCTTATTAGTAATATTTCATTGCTACTTGTTATTAGGGTGTTCATTGCTTTATGTTCATATGCGTGTTTTGATGAATAAATTCTAATTTCTATTTTAAGGATATAGAAACATCATATATAAAATGGTAGTAGTATATTATATATCAGATTCATACATTCAATTAGTTTATATAATTATGGTTAAATTAAGATCATGTCGAACTAGTCACATCATATCATGGAAATGGTAAGTCGTACGTTCGCACGAGCGATGATATCATTCCCATAATTATTGAATGGTCTTGGAGTGGATGATAGAATATATCATGATTTGTATCATGTTATAATAATCATATATAGTTATTCTTTACACCATTATACCCATCCAATTAAGGTGGTTGTGGAAAATAGATTACACCACAGCGTGGAGACGATATTCTGTACGTACGCATGCTTGGTGATTTCATTTTCCATAGGATGGATAGAAGGTGAAATAGGTTTGTTTAATATTTATAATAACATATAATTAAATGAGTGATACTGATGTTATTAATTTATAATGAAACCAAAAAAGAAGATGAAGTAGAAGAATAAATAAATTTGAAAAGATCGGTAAAGGATATTACCTCTTCTTCGATGCGCCTCTTCTAAACCTTCTCTTAGGGCTATAAAGTTGGTCATTGAAGAAGACCAAGACCACTATTATGTTTCTAGGTAATTGGAGAAGATAAATTGGCAGGTTTTGGTCAATCTTGAAGGTTCAAAATGGTCTGAGGTGGAGAGGGAGGAGCTTCTATTTTATAAGGGAGGAGAGGGGCACCTCTAGAAACATTAGAAATATTAATTTATAATAAATTCCAACCCAGCTTAAAAACCTCAAAAAATGACTCAATTTGAAGATGAGATGATATAGGGTTGTAATATCATCAAAAAATAAAATTTATACATGTTGTGAATTTATTTTAAACCTTATCAAATTGATTTATCATTATTTAATATTTTTAATTTTATTTGTGGTAATAATATTCTAAATTTTAAATTGTTTGAAATAATTAATTATGTGTTTTGAATTTTCCATAATTGGATAATTTATGACACAATAGACCATATAAATTTAAATTTAAATTTTTAATTATATTTGGGATTATTAAACAATTTTATAATATGTTATTTTTATAAAATAACAATAGTGTCAATTTTGACACTATTCATTTATTTGAATTTAAATAAAATCCATATAGAAGATATATTCGTACCAAAATATTTAAAATATTCCTAATATTTTTTATTCATCTAGAAAATTCTTTGATCGCATTAAATAGATCATATAATATTTATTTTAATATTTTTCAAACCATTTATTTGATATTTCAATCAATAAAATAATTTCAACATCACTATTGTGTCATTATTAATGATACATATATAATCCTTAAAAATTATAACTAAATTCACATGATGAATATAATTTTATTAGCTTTCTAGAGACTATTCAGTATCGATTATTTAAGAATATTATCACTAAATTAAAATTATTACACTTATAAGATATTAGAGAGTGACATGTTGTCACATTCTTTGGTTTTAATTATAATTATATCATTTTCAGGGTCAATAGTCCATTAAATGAATCTATTATGATTATTAGGTAATATGGTTTGACTTTTATTTATACACTAGAAATTTGGCAGGTGTTAGGGTAATTTTATAATCATATTTTTACCTTCAATTACCTAATTTACCTTTAATTGTATTAAATAAAAATTACCATAGTTACTATTAATAATGTCAAAATAATAAAAGTGACTTATTAACGTAATTTAGACCCATAGAATACACATGTCGAATCCATTTTTCAAAATTCAAAACAATGAAGTTGTAGTAATTAATTTAAAATTAATCCTATTGTAAAGAAAATGGGTTTTAAATGGTAAAACATTGTCAATGATCGAAATGTTTTTACCTATGAATTAAATGTAAAATTTATGTTAATGTCATAAATTATATTAAATGGTTAAAAATTATTCTATTTATACTTTAAAACCGTTAAAATTTATCTTTAATCCATATAAACTTTCTTGATGAAAAATGTTTTTTTTAAGAAACATTTAGCGTATTTTTATGATTCATCAAAATATCAATGTTATCAAAAAAGTATCAAAAATTTACCCAATTTAAATTTTTATATATTGATTCAAAATAAGAAGATTATTTTATAATATTGAACTTATAAACTTTTCATAAATTATATTTAAAATGGATGCACCATTAAAAGGCAGTAAAACTGCATTTTTTAATAATACTTCTTTTATCCAAAAAGTAATTTTAATTCATATCTCATTCTAGAAAATGATTATGTTGAATAATGATGTTATAAAATTCAATATTCGGTTAATAATATTCATAACAGTGAGTTTATAGTATTATAATAATATATCATTGATTAGTAAAACTAGGCATTGCGTGAAACGCAAGCTATCGAGAAGGTTGTTCTTGCATGTAACGCAAGCCAAGCCAGTGTTGTGTGTAGTGATAGATTCTATTGGTGTTGTGTATAACATAAGACATAAAAAATATATCTCATAAATTATCATGGTGTCACATTCTACCCCCATTAAATTTAATTTCTCACTTGAAATTATTCACATCATAACAAACAGATGAGGATGCCTCTCCCTCATCATATTCTCATGATCCCATGTAGTTTCTTATAATTGGTGGTTCATCCATAAAACATTAACCAAGTGAGTGGTTAGGTTTCATAGAATTTTTTCACTACGATCCAGTATCCTTATACGATATTCTTCATAAGAAAGATCATGCTCTATTGGTAAATATTCTGAGTATAGTACATGTGAAGGATCAGGTTTGTACTTTCTCTAGAGAGATACATCTAACAAATCATAAACTTGAGAGAGATTTTGTGGAAGTTCCAACCGGAATGCTACCTTCCCAACATGATCTAGTATATCGAAAGGACAAGTATACCTAGGGCTCATCTTTCCCTTCTTTCCAAATCTCCTTACTCTCTTCAAATGAGATATTCGTAAGATCAATTTATCACCCACCTCAAACTCTAGGTCTTTTATTTGGATATCAGCATAACTTTTTTATCGACTATAAGCTACTCTTATGTGTTTTTGAATAGATCAGAACTTTTATACCATCTCATCGACAAGATCAGGTCATAATAGCTTTATTTCCCCGAATTCATCCCAGCAAGAAGGAGTTTTGCATTTATTACCATAGAGAGCTTCATAAGGAGCCATCTGAATACTGGTGTGAAAGCTATTGTTATAAGAAAATTCCACCAAAGGTAGGTGTTGATACTAACCACCATTGAAATCCATAGAAAAAGATCTCAACATGTCTTTCATAGTTTGAATTTTCCAATCAGATTGACTATCGGTATGAGGATGATAACAAGTGCTAAAATTCAACTCTGTATCTAGAGTATGTTGAATACTTCGTGAAAATATCGATGTAAACCTCAGATCCCGATCAGATATAATGGAAAGTGGTACTATATGAAATCTTACCACTTCTTTCAAATATATCCTGGAAATATGATCAAGAGAAAAATATTCTCTAATAGAAATGATATGTGCTGACTTCATTAGAAGATCAAATATAACCCAGATAGCATTATTTCCTTTGGATGTTTTAGGAAGTTGAGTGAAAAAGTATATAGTGATTTTTCCCATTTCCATTCTGGTATTGGTAATGGTTGTAAAATCCCCTTAGACTTCTGTCTCTCAACATTAACTTGCTGACAAACCAAACATTGAGAGAAATATTCCGCAACATATCTTTTCATTCCATCCCACCATAATTAATCCTACAAGTCACTATATATCTTCGTGCTTCTAGGGTAAATAGAGAATGAAGAACATTGACCTTCTTCCAATATTTCCTTCTTTAATTCTGGGATGGGAGGAACACAAACCCAATTCTTGAACTTTATTATTTCATCACAATCAATATGGAATTCATGAAAATTTCTCACCATCTTTTGTAACTCTACATCTTATTTCTATGCCTCTTTAATATTCACATGTATAGATGGTTGGTCATTCATTTGATAAAGATACGAATTTTCCCCTTCCATTATAATTCCAAGATCCACCTTTTTTATATCCATTAATATGGGATTTTTTGTGATCCTCATCATGGATAATCTAGCATGGAATTGATGACTAAATATGTCTTCCACATTGTTTTCTTTCCTAGGGTGATAATAAATTTAGCAGTCATAATCCATAATCATCTCCAACCATCTTCTTTGGAGAATATTCATCTCCTATTGTGTGAAAATATAATTTAAACTTTTATGATCATTATAAATATCACACCTTTCACCATAAAGATGATGCCTCCAAATATTTAATGCAATGATTACCGCAGCTAACTCTAAATCATGAGTTGGGAAATTTTGCTCCTGGATTTTCAAATTTTGTGAGGCAAAAGCTATCACCATATCATTTATCATGAGAACACACCCCAATCCCTTCTTGGAAGCATCACCGTAGATCACAATCCTTTCTCTACTACAAGTTAGTGGGACCATAGGTGCACTGGATAACCTTGTTTTTAACTCCTTCAAATTCTCTTCACACTCCTCCATCCAAACTAGCTTAACTCCTTTTAGAGTCAACCTGGTGAGTGGATTAGATAATCATGAAAAATCATTCACAAAATGTCGATAATATCCAGCCAATCCAAGAAAAATTCAGATCTCAGTTACTGTTGTTGGTCTCGACCCTCTTTCGATAACCCTTGTTTTTTATGGATCCATAGATATCCCTTTTTTTGATATTATGTGACCCACAAATGAAACATTTTGAACACCAAATTCACACTTGGTAAATTTGGCATAAACCTTATCCTTTAATAGGGTCTTTAATAAAATTATCAACTGATCTTCATGTTCTTCATTACTCTTTGAATAGACAAGAATATAATCTATAAAGACTTCCACAAACTAATCAAGAGAGTCTTTAAAGACTCTATTCATTCGATCCATGAATATAGCAGGGGAATTAGTATGACCAAATGGCATCACTATAAATTTGTAGTGTCCATACCTTGTATGAAAATTCACCTTTTGTATATCTTCCCATTTGATCCTTAATTGATGATACCCTAAAAGAAGATCAATCTTGGAAAAGTATTGAGATGCACGTAGTTAGTCAAATAAGTCATCAATGCGTGGGAGAGGATATTTTATCATGATAGTGATCTTCTTAAGTTATCGATAATCAATGCAGAGTCTCATTGATCCATATTTCATCTTAACAAACAGAATAGGTGCTCCCCAAGGTGATGCATTGGGGCATATGAATCACTTATCACGATTCTCTTGGATTGCTTCTTCAATTCCTGCAACTCAATTGGGGCCATTCTATAAGGTTTCTTTGAAATGGGCATAACACTCGGTATGAGTTCTATTGAAAACTCAACTTCACAATTTGGTGGAAGACTTGGAAATTCCCCTAGAAATATATCATCAAACTCCCGTGCAATGAGAATATTCTTAATCATGAGTTTTTCTCCAACCATTCTAGATAAATAACATTAATTTATTCGAATCAAGACCCATAAGGGTGAATAAATTTCGACTAAAATGATATATTCATCCTTATATCGATAGATGATCATAAATTGATAAAGAATATGAAATGTGACTTCCCTTCTATGTCAATTGATATGAGCTCCATATAAGGGAAGTCAATCCATGACATGAATCACATCAAATTCCACTATAGGAAGGATCACAAGATTTGTCGGAAGAAATTTCCCACATACTTCAATTGTAGAAGAATTATAAACATTTGATGCAACCTTTATGCCATTAAAAGTCATCCCAGCTACCTCAACAGCTAATTGATGAGGTAGTACATCGATACCATTAGAAAATTCTTCCGAAATAAAATATTAGGTGGAACCAGAATCAAATTAAACATTTTCTACTTTAGAGTGGAGGGTATTTGTTCCTTTCACCACTTTGTTATATTACTCCACATCGCTGATAGAAATTGCATGTGACATTCCTTTGTCTTTGGCCTTATGAGTTTGTTGAAGTTGATCATCATAAAAAAACCTTTGATTAGGGCATTGATTAGCAGAATGACCCATTTCCATGCACTTGTAACATTGAAGTGTAGAAGGTGCATTCTGTGTAGCCTTTTCATTGTTCGCATCCCTAGAAATCTTTTTCCCATCACTGTGGAATTAAAATTCCTGATGACCTTGTTTTCCACATTTGAAACATTTACTTGTCCCTTTAAGAAAATTCCCTCCAGGCTTCTTTCCACACTTCGATCATAAGGGAAAACTCATATTCTTTTCAGTGTGGTCTTTAGATTCCCCTTTGAATCCCATTTTCCTCTTATTATCAAACCAATATGACTGATGTGTTACTCCGATCTCCATCTAAACCTTTAGATCACTTAGAACAATTTCCTCGCAGCTATTTAATTCCCTTATGGCTAATTCCATTCAGAGACTTGGTTTTAAGCCACTAAATAATTTATTGATCTTACTCTCATTTTGGACAATAATCCTATAAGTGTACCTTGCACGCCTTGTAATATTTTCTTCATAGGTACCAATAGAATCATCATCTGTTAGCTTCAGTTCAAGAAACTACTTCTCCATATAATTTTTGTACAATTTGAGGAATGTACTCATTGAAAAATATGTTCTTGAACTCATCCCATTCCATGGACTTAATTTCATCGCTTTTCCTCGTATTATTTATAATATTCCACCATTGATCAACTTCACCTTCCAATAGATATACTACTACGATGAATTTATCATGTTCAGAACATTGTAGAACTAAAAATATCTTTTCAGTGGTAAAAATACATTGTTCAGCCACTAATGGATCAGAAGACCTGCTGAAAGAAGGTGGACGCTGCCTCATGAAGAATTAAACATAATGTTTCTCCCTTCTTTTATCATTTGGAAGTCCTACATGATTCATAGCTTCAGAACGTTGTGTGATCTTGGCTATAAGTTTTTTCATTCTAGCTCCTATAGCATTTGGCTGGTCATGGGGGAAATCATTGCATTTCCCGTCACATTCAGCATTAACATGGTTCCTTCAGGTTCCATCCATTGATGAAAACCAATAAGCATAGTGTGAGAAACATTAATCATAACAGGAACACCACATAATCAAGAATAAAATTTCACACTTTAGGTCTAATCTTAGGTCTTTCATGGCCATTTCAAAAACACTAATATTGTGTTTTATTCTTAGACATATCCTAAGGGTTCTTACTATGTATTTCACATCCTTGTTTACAAAGGTTGACTATACCTTTCCTTTGATACCTAATATAACAACCCATACTTAACAAACATTATTATTACTTCGGAATTGAATCATACTTATTACAATATATAACAAAAAACTGTTAGGACCATATAGCTATAGTGTCATTAGAAACTGGGAAACATAAACAACTGGTTCACAAATCATCTACATTGTCTCTCACTTATTTAATCATATCTAGAGTCCCTTTTGGCATATCCCACTTAATACCTTTCTTCCTGACCCGGGGAAAAGAAAAAATACAAAAGGGTGAGCTCAGATACTTAGTAAGGTTAAACAAATTAAATATCAATCATAACATATTCATGAGAACATAATATTTTGAAAATCGTATCCTGCAAAACAGATCATAATATCATGACATGGGATAAATCATAGTAGTGAATGAAATATGAATAATCATAACATAAAATATGAAACATTGTGGAATACCCACATAATCATAGAAAATCATTTCATATTAGACAAGAATCATTGCCAATAATATCATAGCAGAAATGTCCATTTCGGAACCGAGTTCACTCCTCGTTTCAGTCCTGTATCACAAAACCGGATTAACTTTCCATTCTAGCCATGTCTATATCACGAGATAGAAATCATTACCCAATGAATTTGAGGGAGATATAGGTCCCACCCATCTCATAATGAAACCATTCTTATATGTGCCACAAAATCATAAATAATACATCATAACATAACCCATGTAATAAAAATGGGATTCATAGACATCATGCCATCATAAAAAAATCCATAAAATATTAAAGGACATAATAAAAATAATTCCATCATAACAGAATAAAATCAATGTAATAATAGGGATAGATACAGAACCCTATATTATCATATATGTAAAATAATTTTGATAAAACACTGGAACTCCTTTCTTGAGGAAAATATCCTTTCTACATCAAAAACATTTTTCCTTCCTTAACATGTCATAAAATTTTAAACTAAAAGAAGTTAATTAAACTATACTCGAAAACATTTAAAGGAAGCATTATTTAAATAATGTTTTATGAAATCATAAAAATCTATTCATTTCGTACTTGTTAAAAAAACATTCTTCTCATACATTGGATGAAAAAGTCAAAAAGTATCTCGTACTAAAAATGACAAAAAATTATTTTCATGAATTTTACTAAAAATTCACCAATAGATAAATCAGATTTAAACAATTTTAGGAGGATGGAAATAATATTACATATTTTGGAAACATGGATGTGGTGATAAATATTCCCCAGTAAATTTTTACGTATAAACAATCTCAGATAAAAATGAGATTGTGATATTTTACCTTACCATAGGTCTGATATGCATTGTACGTATCCAAAACTCTTGTATAATGATTTAATTAATGTCATTTAATTATTCTAGAATCATAATAACTATTATGATACCATATATGGTAATATTATTTTCTTATTTTTAGGAATATTTCATTGCTACTTGTTATTAGGGTGTTCATTACATTATGATCTTATGCGTGTTTTGTCGAATAAATTCTTATTACACATTTTAGGTTATAGCTACATAATTTTCATATTGGTATTAGTATAATATATATCAAATTTATACATTCATTTCTTTTATATAATCATGTTTTAATGATGATCATGTCGAACAAATCACTTCGCTTCATGGAGAAGGTAAGTCGTATGTACACGCAAGCGACAATATTATTCCCGTAATTATTGAATGGTCTTGGAGTGGATGATAGAATATCTCGGAATTAGTATCATGTTATAACAATCATATATATTTATTCATTACACCATTATACCCATCTAATTAAGGTGGTGGTGGAAAACAGATTACACCACAATGTGGAGATGATATTTTGTACGTACACACGCGTGGTGATTTAATTTTCCATAGGATTGATAGATGGTGAAATAGGATTGTTTCATATATAGAATAAAATATCAGTATATGACTGATTCTGATGTTATTTCATTATAATTAAACCAATAAATAAGTGGAAGTATAAGAATAACTATTTTTGAAAAGATAGATAATGGATATTACCTCTTTTTGACATGCCTCTTCTAAAACTCCACTTGGGGCACTAAAGTTGGTCTTTGAAGAATTCCAGGACCTCTAGAATGTTTCTAGATAATTGTAGAAGATAAATTGTCTGGGGTTGACTGATCTTTAATGCTCAAAATGGTATGAGGAGGAGAGTTAGGAGGTGCCCTTTTATATGGGAGGAGTGGGGGACCTTTGGAAACATAAGAAATATTAATTTATAATAAATTCCAACCCCACATAAAACCCCCCAAAAATGTCCCAATTAGAATATGAGATGATATAGGTTTGTAATCTCATCAACCAATAAAATTTAGACATGTTTTGAATTTATTTTGAACCTTATCAAATTTATTTATCCTTATTTAATCTATTTAATTTTATTTGTGGTAATAATATTATAAATTTTAAATTGTTATAAATAATTCCTCATTTGTTGTGAATTTTTCATAATTGGATATTTTATCACAATTTGGACCATATAAATTTAAATTTAAATTTTTTAAATATTTTTGTGATTTTTTTACAATTTTATAATATGTTATTTTTATAAAATTACAATATTGTCAATTTTGACACTATTCATTTATTTGAATTTAAATAAAATCCATACAAAGGATATATTCGAAAAAAAATATTTAATAGATTCCTAATATATCATATGAATATATAAAATAATAGGGTCACATTAAATTGTTCATATAATATTTATTTTAATATTTTTAAAACCATTTATTTGATATTTCAATCACTAAAATAATTTCAACATCACTATTGTATCATCATTAATGATAATTATTTAATCCATAAAAATTATAACTAAATTCACATGATGTATATAATTTTATCATATTTATTTATAATATTCATGTTTGATGTTTTATTAAGTTTATCACTAAATTAAAATTATTACACTTAAATGATATAAGATAGGGACATGTTGTCACTTTCATTGGTTTTAATTATAATTATATAATTTTAATGGTCATTAGTCCATGAAACTAATATATTATGACCCTTAAATGATATGGGTCGACTTTAATTTATCCAATATAATTTTTTCAGGTGTTAGTGTAATTTTATAATCTTATTTATACCCTTAATTACTCGATTTACCATTAAATGTAGTAAATAAAAATTACAGTAGTTACTATTTATAATGTCAAAAACATAAAATTAACCTATTAACATAATTTGGAAACACTAAATCCAAATATGGAAATAATATTTTAAAATTTAAAACACAGAAGTTGTAGTTATTAATTTAATATTAATCTCATTATTAAGATAACAAGTTTTAAAAGTTAAAACATTATCAACGATTGAAATGTTTTTACCTATGAATTAAATGTAAATTTAATGGTAATGACATAAATTATATTAAATGGTAAAAATATATTCTATTAATACTTTAAAACCATTAAAATTTATCATTTATCCATATAAATTATCTTGATGAAAAAAGTTGTTTTTAAGAAAAATGTAGCGTATTTTTACTATTCATCAAAATATGAAAGTTATCAGAAAAGTATCAATAATTTATCCTATGTAAATTTTTATATCCTGATTCAAAGGAAGAAGTTTATTTTAAAAAATTAAACTTATAAACATGTCAAAAATTATATTTAAAATGGGTGTGCCGTCAAAAGACGGTAGAACTGCGTTTTTTGGAAAATATTTTTTTATCTGCAAAATTGATTTTGTTTTCATATCTCATTCTAGAAAATGTGTAAGATTAATTATAACGTTATAAAATTAAAAATTCAGTTAATACTATTTTTAATGGATAGTTCATATTTTTATAATAATATATAATTGTTTAGTGAAACTCGGCATTGCATGCAACACAAGCTATCGAGGAAGGTTTCTCTTGCATGTAAAGCATGCCAAGAAATTATTTTGTGTTGTGAAAGATTCTCCTGGTGTTGAATATAACATAATATATAAAAAATATATTTCTCATATTATCTTAGGGTGTTACACAATTTATATGATCGAGCATATTGTGTGCCAATGGTGGGATCTGGTGATGTAGGTTTGAGTAGAAAAATGCCTTAGTTTGGAGGATTTTGAGGAATTGTTCCACAAACAATTCTATCCTCACACGTTCAAGATTAAAATAAAAACTAGATTTTTCATCGTGAAGCAGTAAAATCTCTCTATCAACATGTATGTAGCAAAATTCATGAATTTAGTTTTCTTTTCACCTGAGGATACTTTTAGTGTGTCATTGAAGGAACATATCATTGAATTGGGGATGAGAAAGGAGATTTTCTCAAAGATAGTTGTGCTCTGTATTACAGACTATACAAAGACGGTTAATTGAGTGAGAGTGCAAGAATGGGACATATTAGGAGATAAAGGTGGAGGATATGCCGTTATACATATGTTAAATAGCAGGAATCCTAATTCTTTGAGTAAATAGAAGAGGGAAACCTACTTACAGGGTTGGAGTGGAAATCAGAATCAAATATCTAGATCAATGAATCTTCCTCCAAGACCCTTGAAAAAGGTGAGATAATTCCAATGTGGTTCATTTGACCACATGAATTTATAGTTCACAACACCACTAATATCATGACATAATTTAAAAACTATGGGACATATTAAACATTATTATCACATTTCTCTGAGGTTAGGTGCTAGGGACACTTCTCAGGTGTTGTAAGCATCATATGTTTTGATGGGCAAGGATAAAAAAATAAAACTTGTCAATAGAGCAGTGATGGACATATTAATTCAAGGAAAACCATGAATCCTTATAAAAGAAAATCTAAACTAGTAAACAAGGAGAAGTGTGTAGAAATTAAGCAATTATATGGAGCTCAATAGATTAATATAGATGATCAGGATGGACCATCCATGGTGAGAGATATGATTCTTCTGTATTCTACACATGTGAAAGTTCTATTTGATATTGGTTCATCACATTCATTTATTTCTTATAATTTTGTTGATTTCTTATGATTAAAACTATAGATGATAACATATTTGATAAAACCTCAAACTACTCTAGGTCAAATAGAATTATAAGCCTTTATGTGTAGAACATTTTCTATAATTATTTATGGATTTTAACTAAAATGGACTTCTTAATTATGGATATGGATATCTATGATGTAATCCTAAATATGGATTGTTTCACAATGTTCAATAATAACATCGACTGTTATAGTGTAACTGTTTGTTTTCTGAGTGAGGAAGGCATCAAGAATCGCTTTAGAGGAGAAAGGGTTGTAATGATAGGTGCAATAGATTTTTAGGAAAGATGAGTGGGAATAATCTCTTATTATTTGATAGCATTAACTTTGGCATCGATGAAAGTGATCAAGGGTAATAGTTTTCCAGCATTCGTGGATCAATTTCTAGATTTTTTCTTCAAGAAATTCACTGGGTTACCACCTATAGGGGAAGTGGGGTTTAATATTTATATCCTTTTGGGGACCATTCCTATTTACCTTCCATATTATAGGATGGAACCAACATAATTAAAGGTGTTTAAAGTGTAGTTTGAATTGATTGAAAAAGGATTCATTTAGCCAAGAACATCTTTGTGGTCAACACTAATCATTTTAATGATGTAAACATTTGAAAATCTATGGATCTATGAATACTATCATAATATTAACCAAACTATGATAAAGAATAAATATCCACTTCCATGTATTTTTGATTTTTGTGATCAATTGAGGGGATCTCATTGGTTCTATAAAATTTTCTTCTAATCGGGATATCTCTAATTGTGAGATTTGAAGGAGGATATTATGAAATCAACTTTCAGAAGAATATATAGTCATTATGAATATGTAGAAATACGTTTTAGTATTATAAATGTACCAATAGTCTTTGTAGAATTGATGAATCATATATCCTAGAGATATCTGGATTCTTAACCTTGGGATATATCTAAAGATATAGTGGTTTAGAATATCAGGGATCTAATTGTTTTTGTATATTTAGGAATGAGAGTTTGTGTCTATTTATATTGAGAAATTAATGATAAATATTTATTAATTTCTAGAAATATGTTTTGGAATCCATATGACAAAGTAATAAAAATCATAAAAATCACATGGTTTGTTTCCAAGGATTATTCAATAGAGGAGTTGTTTTAATTATTTTATAGGTTTATGATCTAATAACATTAAAATATTTCCCTTTGTGATTTGAATGTGATGAATGTTTATAAAGAATTTATTTTGAAACCTTATGATATAAGAAAGGATTTAGAGGATTCATTAAATGATTATTAAATTATACAAATTATTTTAAAAACACACTATTTTATATATGAATATTAATTAGGATCGTGGATAAATTTATAATATCAATTAAATAACTTTTCTAGGCTTTATGATGTCATAAATAGAAACTGTATAACTATGCCATATTAAATATTTACAAGAAATTTGAGTATTTCAGAAAATTATAAAAAATCAACTATTGTATAATTTAAACATGATGGTTTATAAATAAATTTTATTTTTATGAAAAATAATGCTCGGAATATTATAATTTATATTATAAATTCAAATATAAACATTCCTTGAAAACAAATTTGGACAATAACAGTTTTCTAACCCTTATAAAAATTACACTTGACAACACAAAATTATATTATCATTTATATTTTATAAATGTCCATAAATAATAACATTTTATTAAAATTTAATTAATTTCAAAAATTATTGAATTCATCAGAATGTTTTCCATGATAGAAAATATATATTTCCAAAAAATATAATTTTTGTTACATTATATCAAAATATGATTTTCATCAAACACATAATTTAATAATAAAAAATGTTTTATTCGTAATAAATAAATATAATAATTTATTTATTAAAATATAATATACAAATCCATATTGGTAGGGTCTGGATAAATATCCCTTTATTATAGAAGATAAATCCAAATGGGTATGGTGTGAAATGGTGTGAATTTCAAGGGTGGTTAAGTGAACAGAGTCATGACTATGATCTCAATGATAACAAACATATCCCAGAAATGTTTTCACTTATTCATTAGTAATGACATATCATCTTGGGAATGGTTAAGGGAAAACCTAGTGATTATGTCTCCCTTTGTAGGTTTTCTAAATGGGATTCATAGGGTACGATTCCACTGCTCTTGGAATTCACTTCCTTTGTCAGTTTCCAATGGATATTATAATAACTCTTACTATAGTAATCATAATGGTCACTATAAAACCACACCATTATCCATGGTTATTTTTCTTATTGGTATTTAAAATTTAACAGACCCCATAATGGTGTAAAATAACAAAATTTGTTCATGTTTTTTCTATAACTATATTACTTCATAGTGCGTTCGTACATTAAAAAATCGAATTTCATTTATAAATATCTGAGTCATAAAATTTTTTCCACATAAGATATATAACCAGTAAAATTTTCACTTCATACAATAAAACAAATTATGGATCTTTTGTTTCATTTTTCCAATTCATTTATTTTTCACTTGCAGGGAAATATGGTTTCTCTACAACCATTTAACATGGAGAGTTTTCTTATTTAATATAACATAGTCTCTAGGATCTATGATCTTAACATTCTTCTCCTTTTATGATGGATCCTTATCCAATGGTAACACATATAGATTTTGAACTTGTAAGGGTTCTTGTATATATATACATAAGGGGGATAAACAAAACAAATCATGTAAAAGAGATAGTTTAGGTGGGTGTGTTAGACAATAGGCCACTACTACGAGGTGATAAAGGATCTAGAAGGTATAATGTATCTAATACTAACCATTCCCTTATTATAAAACCTCATTTCGTTCTTCCACAATGATATATAAGGAACATATTATTTCTAACCACAAACTCCATTTCCGGCTGACAATTGAATACATAGATATTCTATAGACCATTGGTCAATTTCAAAGGATAATGAATGGTTTGAACCGTATTTTTCATTTCATGGATATGATTTTTTTTCTATAAGCTTCAATTTTATAGCTTCACCCCTGCATGTCAATGTATGACTCCTCTTCCAATACAGAGCTTCTTAATTTTCTATTTTGATGATATAATGGAAAATTTTGTTATATGATAACTACACTGTGGGATGTTTCTATACCAACAACCTTGGTAATCCACTAATCATGATATTATCAAACCCCCCTAGAGTTTTATAGGTCATTTCAGCCTAAATATCTATCAATGACTGATAATAAATGTTGAAGTTCATTTCAATATCCAATAAAAACTAAAGTATTCTCTAAATCATTGAGATAAACCAATAATCTATATCATATATAATACAATTTTTAACTCCATGAGGTCTTACCACATAAATTATGTATACATTAGAGAGTTGTTCAATAGGTAAATATTATTTGATATTAATTAAATGTGATAAATTTTTAAACTGATCTACTAAAACCCAAATGGAGTTATTGTATATAATCATTATAGAGAGTCCTCTAATGAAATAAAGTGTTATATATTACTATTTATATACAGTAATAGTAAATGGTTATATAATACCCTTATATTTCTTTCATTCCTTGTTGAATTTATTCCAAACCAATCCTTCTGATTAATTCTCAACAATCTCCCTCTTTAGATAGTCACAATACAAAATTTCGTTCCAGTAAATAAAAATCATTATTCTTCTTTGGATGAATATAGATAGATGATTTACATGAATCATACATAAGTTACTTCTTCAGATCCAGTTTTGATTTGAATCATATCTAGGTTCTAAACCATATAACACAATCTTTAGCAATGTTTAACTCTATAATATTCAATATGTTAATCTATATAATCTGATCATCTTTTGTTTCATTATTGATCTGCTCCTGAATAGATGGTTGATAATTAAATTGAGTAATGAAGGATATAAATCATTATATTGTTCCTATATCCATCATATTCATATAATATAATATTGGATCTATTTCAATCCTCATCTTGGATAGATTTTCAAGATCCTCTTTACTTAGAGAATCTTCCACTTTATTCCATCTTTGGATGGTAATAGATTAAAAAAGGATAATCATTAATTTTCTATAATCAAATTCATTTGTTCATTTTAATATACTTTTTTCAAAAATTTATACTTAGGTTTTTTTATTTTAATATATGTCACACTTTTCTCCATATTTATTTTGTTTCAATATATTCTATGGGAATTTCACTACTACCATTTATAGATCTAGAGATTGATATATATTCTCATGGATCATTAATTAGTGGGAGGAATAAGATATCATATTATCATCATTCATTATTACAAAATCCCAGGACTTTTTTTGAAGCATCACTATAGATCATAAATACTTCCGCAATGGTGGTAATGTGAGAACATGCGAACTGAGTAGCCTTTTCTTCATATATTTATTTATTTCTTCAACAACATCTTTACATACAAACATGTATTCATTTTGAGTTTTCTTGGTTAAAGGTATGGAAAATAATGAGAATTTTCTCACAAATCAACGATATTTGACAATTGATCATTGAAAAATACATATTTTCATCATAGATATTGGTCTTGACCATCATTCAATTTCCTATATTTTTTAAGGATCGAAAAATGATCTATTGTTAGTGATAACAATCCCCAACAATGTCCCATTATCCATTAAAAACTCACTCATACTACACATCGAAAATAAAATTTCAATTCACATGTTCATCATTATAACATTAAAATTTTCCTCATGTTTCTAAATTCTTATAGAGTATATAAGAAAATAACTTATAAAGACATCCAAACTTTTTTCAATGTAATTTTTTAATACATAATTCATTATTTCCATGAATATTATTAGGGAATTAGTGATTACAAATGAAATCAATATTAAATCTTTCTAACCATACCTTGTATAAAATGAAGTCTTAGTGATATACTGCTTAATCACCATTACATAGTAATATGCTAACTAAATATCCAACTCATAGAAGTAATAACATCAATGTAGATAATAAAAAAATCCAAAATCCATGGATGAATATACCGGTTCATTATCATAATATTATTGAGATCATGGTAATTCATATATAGGCACATTGTCCCATCCTTATTATTGGCTATGAATTCTGGTGCACCCCATAGCGAAGCAGTTGGTGGTATAACCCCTTTATCTAGATTATCTGGTAATTGATTCTTTGACTACTCATGTTTAACAATTTTCATTATTTATGGAGTTTTTAATATTGGTAATGCTCCTGGTATGAGCTTGATTGATAACATAGCTTCATAATAAGGTGGAGGACAAAGACATTATTTGGGGAAAACAGATTTGAATTCAATTACAATTGTAATGTAATCCTGGGTGATATTTTATTTATTCACAATAATTTTTTCTAGAAATTATTTATCACCTGGAAATCATATCCATCCATAAAATATTGGAACCAAAGAAGGTTCATCCTCAATAAGGTAGTTGTACAAAAAAATAGGGTTATTTTTTATATAGAGGGTGATATCCATATCTAGGTAATTTATATTGGATCTATAAAAGTGAATAGAATTCATTCCAAGGATAACATGAAATTATGATAAGGGAAGTATCATATGGATTTTAGGGAACTTTATCCCTAAAATATAGATAGAAGATGAGATATATGATTGGGATAAAATAATTGACCCATTTTTTATCTTCACTATCATCCTCGATTCCATGTGTTTATGTTTTATATAAATATGTTGACAAAACATGCATGATATAAAATATTGCATTGAACTAAAATCAAATAGAATATTATTTTTCCTAAAATTAATAACTAGAAAACATATCACAAATTTATTATTGGGATCCAAATTAGTAGTTGTGATTGAATTAACTCACACCGTATCTCTAGGACACGTAGATTGTTGATTTCTGTTATCATCCACAATGCTTGGAATATGATATTGTACTATATAGTGTTAATGTACATTCTAGAAGAAACATTGGATGATAAGATTAATATTGATTGGATAATTACTTTAATACATTACCTTTTTGTGTTTCTCTCATCATAAATCACTTTATTGGTTCCATTTCTCCCTGAAATAATGAATTCTTCTTTCTCCATCAGGATTTTTTTAGAATACTTCTTCTAACACTTTTGACAAGTGGGACAAAGAAATTCCTTATCCCCATGATATATTTAAATTACACCAAAAGTATTAAAATTCATTATATAATTATTTTATCTAGTCCAAAGAGACCCTTTTTATTGACCAATATCCATTCAGACATTTAGGTAATATTAAATAAATTTCATATAACATCCAAATTTTTGAATAGCCATATTTTTTGTAAATCATATTTATCCCACCAATGAAGAGGTCAGCATTACATTCGGGGAAAACAATAAATCCTAAGGCAAATCATGAATTTCACGTCATTTTTTCCTCATTATCCTCAATGGAATAAACATAATTTCATTTTCTAAAAAGGAATTTTAACTCCTTATTTTGTTGGATAGTGAGAGTAAAATTTATGTCAAAAAATTATTGGAATCCCTTTCACAATATTGCATCATTTGCTTACTCATGCTTCATATTTTTTACCAGCTTCCACTATTGAACACATTCCCCCACTTATATGATAAAAATATTGTAAAACCATATATTTATCACAGAATTGAAAAATTTAGAATATATTTTCAATGGATTTGATCCATTTATCCCTAATTAATCGATCATAAGAACCACTAAAATTCAGAATCATTTATTGTATACATCACACAGTTTAAATTTATCCTAATTAAGGGAACATGAGGGTTCATACAAATTTAGTTTTCAACACAAAACATGAGATTATTTAGAATTTATTTTCAAAATTATCATGATTCATTCTTAATTAATTTATACTTTTCATTTGGGTAGTTATAAAATTACACTCACAATTATTGTTGACTTGGTTCCTCTTATTTCTGGTCATTTATTCTAACTAAATGAAAAATTAGGACTGATATGTTTTTATACTTTTTAACGAATATATGGGTAACCATTAACATTAAATAGATAGGTCATTAGATGACTATATTCTTTAACAAATGATTTTTAGGTTTCAATCTATGTTATCGATGATATATTTCCTACCATAAAATATTATGGGTTGTTTTATTCCCTTAATAATAGTACATATGAATATTTTGAATTTACCAAATCATATACTCTCAGAGTTTCAAGCATATTTTGTAGAAAGGAAATTTGTTTTTCACCATGTAATTATATTTTCTATCTCAATGCACCCTTTGGGGGGTTATAACACCTAGTTACACTTGTTCCAAAGCCACATCCACTTGAATTATTTAAACAAATATTTATTTTCCTAGAAACCATTTACTTTTTACCTTAAATAAATTTATTGATGTCTTTGTATGATTATTCATATCCCTTATTATTTCACAATTGTTTTCTTATACTAATACATAAAAAATAACTAATCTTTTATATGATGAAATCAATGACAACCCATGCTTTACTACACCTTAATTCATGATTTATTTTACAAAGATAAATGTAATACAACCCCATTAGATTTTTTTTCCAAATGTATTTTTTTAGTTATGGATATAGAACATTAACATGAAAATGGGTACAAAATCATTTTTTAGAAACATTGAAACATTCAATTATACTCCTTGTCTCTTCGGAATCGTCATGGGATAACATGGTGATGTAAACAAAAAATTGGGAAGCTATAAAACTCTATAAGGGGATAAATAAAACACATCATAAAATAATGTAGTATAGGTGAGATAGTAAGCACATCAAGTTATCATAAGAAGTTTCAGAATAAAAATCATTATTATTGATGCATTATATAACCAAAAAACAATAAGGCAACATAGAAATGTGAAATTAATAAAAAAAACATGATAGCATAAACATAATTATTGGATAACCACCAAGTTAAACATAACATAGTGTACTTAGGATAAAATCCCCAGAACATTACATGAAATTTCATTAGATAAGAACATTTACCAATTAATTTTATGGATATATAATTTCATTTTCACCAATAACTTCTATATCATGTACACGCATAAGTGTTCAAACATAGATCATTAAACAGAAGGTTATGTTTCAAATATTTCATTCTAATGATTAAGGATTGGGTATCAAATACCTTAAAACACCAAATACCTTAAGGCTAGTTAAATTTTGGAGAATTTTCTTGATTGTAAATCATGATTGGTATCCACAATAAAGATGTTTGGCCTAGAAAATTTCAAGATAAATTCGAGAGAATAAAGGGTGTAGGTTAAGATTTATATAAGATATAAGTGAGAAATTAAGAAGTCTCTTAATACCTAGGAATCATAAGAAATATATGTGTTATCTTTTTAAAAATATCCCATCATGAATAATTTGAAATTGAAGGGATCAAAATAAAGTATGGGATTGAATAAAGTGGTGATGGAGAGGATCCTTTAAATTGAAAAAGTTATTATAATGTTTTGTGTTGACATTGTTAATAATGCGGGGCACCATGAGAGGACTCCAGATAGGTATGGTATGATTAAATTCATTCACCAAGAGTTTTTAGTGGAGTTGAAATAGATTATGGGTAAGCATTTATAGAAAAATTGTAGATAATTATTTATTAATTGAAATCCTTAGGTTCTATACTCTCTGTGATAATTAAATCATCCCCCAATACTTTACCACATGTTTCACCTGATTTCAAAAAATTTGGGTGATATTCATTATTTTATATGGATAACAATAGAAAATATTAAAATAATTCCCTTATTGATGCTTATGTGATTATGCATTTTAATAATATATTTTAAAACATTAAAAATATAATATTTCTTTTAAAGTATTCATTAGGCTTTATAAAATTAATAAAATATTATCAATGTAAAATAATTTGATATGAGAAAAATACTATGTATTATGGATTCTCTTTATATAAATTAATACTTCACTTTGGTCCTTTTTTAATTTTGTAACACATATAGTGTAAGTATAACCTCTTTTAATTTCAACCCAAAAATTCAGGTGTCCTGAAGAAATATGGATAATTCACCACTTTATAATTTTTATTGTGATGATTTTAGAAAAATAAATATATTTATTCAAATAATTACCTAAAATTATTATTTAAAAATTTCAATAAAAAATATATAATTAATGAAAATACTGGTTTTTATACAACACCAGTTTATTGACCTTTATAAAAATTACATTAGACTTCATACAATTAAAATATTAATTTTATTTAATAAATACAATTTTATAATTATTTTTAATTTAAATTTCATTTATTTGAAAAGTTATTTAATTCTTAAAAATCATTACTAAAACTATATATATCCAAAAAATAATTTTTTTGTTTCATTGTATCAAAATATAATTTTTATTAAACTAATTTTTTATGATTTAAAAAGTAATTTTTACAATTGATCAATATAATAATTTTTTTATTAAAATAAAATATAAAAATTCATGTGATTTTGAATCTATATTCATATCACATTGTTGCACTAGTGAATTCTCTATGGGTAAGGTTTGTGATGGTGATATTTTCATTGGGCGGTTTGGTGAACATGGTTTGGGTTGTGATCTCGATGAACTTGAAATTATCCCAAATATGATATCTCTCATGGTTCGGTTTTTAAATATTATTTTATAATTGTTCAATAGAAAATACTAGTGAGGTAATTCCCTTATAATATCTGATAAATGGTCTTAATATGGTATGATCATGTTGGTCGAGGTCTGGACATCCTTCTCCTATGTCAAATGGAATTTATCATAATCTATAATATAATAATCATAATGGTCATTGTAAAATTACTATATTATCAACTATAATGTTGATAAATGATATTTTAAATTTTATAGATCATATAAAATTACAAAAGAACTATCCCAGTGTAGTTATTTTACATATATATACATAACCTAATAATAATTTTATTCATTTAGAAAGACAATTTCATTTTCAAAATTTTCATTTCGATATAATACTACCCTCATAATTAATTGTAATTATAAAGGTCCTATATAGGAATTAAACTATCCTAAAATTGGAAAATAAAAGTGTGTTTGTTTTTCCTTGTAATGAAATCAAATCAAGGATAGTATGCATGGATCTGGATCTAGAAAAGTTTTACCTAGTGGCAATAACCTTAAAATGGTACAATGGTATTTGAAATGTTTTCCACATGGTGAATGAAAAATGGCCTTACTGCACACCTAGTTTATTACAACCATGTGATTTTCACCAAATAAGTCATATGCACATAATAAACCATAACAAATAATCATAATATATATATTTAGATTTATATTCAACTAATATCCCTTTGGCACAAATGTACAATCCATCACATTTTTATATCACTGCTACGATTAGCGTACTACCCTATAAATTTTGAATGTTATGTAGTCTATACAGTTTAATTTTTATATTAACCCAAATTAATATATTAATACTTTTAAGAGGTTTATGTCTCCCCTAATTTGTAACCAATGATAATATCTTCTTTCTTTCTCTGTCATGCTCATGATCTTTAACTTTTTCAAAAAATTTAATGTCTTTATAAAACATATATTGTGGTGGAAATTTTATCCATTTTAAGAATGAGACATCATTGTCTTAGTATTTGTTTATCATTATATAGTAAGGGAATTTCATACAAAGTCTTCCCAATGGGTAATGACCATGTGGGGTTCTTGTGATTATTTTATTTTTACCTACAAATACATCCATAAATTTTCCAAGAGATTTATTTAATTATTTTTATACAATTTATTTTATATGGTGTAAATATCTCATAATTAATTGTCATTATTTATGGGTTTTTACATAGAGATAACTATTATTTTCATTGGATACCCATTTATTTAACATGGGTTCATTCTATTATTATTCATGGATTTAAGTTTGATTTCATTTATTAGAACACTTTAATTAAGGAATATTAAGGGTTAACACTCATAGATTCCCAATAAATTTGGAAAATAATTAATCTATTGATTTGAAATGTTATGTAACCTAGGTAGTATACCATGTTACTTGTTTATAACCCCATGGTGATGAACATTGGTGGTGTGCTTATGAACGTCTTTAATTTTTGATGCACATGAAATTCCATGTTATACATCATGTATTTAAGAAGATGTTGTGCCTTAAGTTCATAAGGCCATGGTATGCCACCAGTACTTGTGATCATGTTATGCATGTTATCCTTTTAATAATATTTATATATCCTGCCTCATGTATATACCATGATGTTCATTTATGTTTCACTTTCATTATTTATCTCTTACTAGGCTTTTACATACCAATGTTTTCTTATGTTTCCCCCTTCCCTAGGAATTCCAATAAAAGGTATTTATACAAGGAAATTACATGTGTAGAGAATAATTGTGAATGAAATGTTTGTTTATCCATTTGTTTAGTTTTGAATTTACCTACATCCCATGGACACTGATCTTTTGATCTTCGTTTTTTAATTTAATTCCTTGTTTGTCTAAATATTTTTGTATGTGTGGAACAAGATCTAGAAATTCAATACTTATGAATCTCATATGTTATCAGTGTATTGGTTTGGTTATATTTCCTAATAAGGATTTTGAATATTTTGTTCATAGATCTATATAAAGATAATCAAATTCTATATAATACTATGTTAGGTATAACCAATATAATCAAATTAGAATAACACTTCCTATGTTTTCGTTGTTAAAAAAATATATATATAACATTAAATTGACTATTTATGTTTTGTATGTGTTATTCAATGATTAAAATTACATGAATGTTATTTCTTTAAGTTGGTATTCTTTGGATATCATAAGAACTTTATAAACCAACATGAAAGGATATATAGAATGTGTATATTATTTTTATTTTAAAGAATTGATATACACGATTTTAAAATACCAATGTAAGATAAACATTAGGGTAAAAACCCCCATTATAATTTATTACAATATTAATGGTTAAAGGTTTCCTTATTTATATTATATAGTTTTATTTTAAGTAAATGGATTGAAATATGATTATATTAAACCTGATATTACATACTTTTAGATAATAAAATTCATGTCTTTACATCATCATCAAACATAATTTTTTAAATTGAATGAAGGAAATACAATAAAAAATTTCATTGCTTCCAGATGATTTAATAAAAAATATTTTTTTAGCAGATAGTTTGAATGATTTAAAAATATTTTCAAATATTGAACTCACCTGTAAGGAAACATTTGATTTATCCAACTCCTTTTAATTTCTCTAAGATTTATTTAAAGCATGTTGTTATTGTGATATTATTTAAAACCATCAATTAAATCATATCATTCCTAAATGGAAGAAAAAACAATGATATTACTACATCTACATTGTAGTTTTCTCCTTATTCTGAAGGATGATGAAAATATTAGAAACATTAAGGAAGGCCTTGAATTTTTGTGAATTAAATGTATTAATTATAACTTCATCGATCAATAAGGGAAAATTTTGAGGATGAAATTACACTACCATGGATTTCAAGAATTAATTGATAAATATTCTTCATTTCATAATGTATTTAATCCATCTATAAAATATTTTCATTATATTTTACAGTAAAATAGCAAAAGGTAAATTTTACATTTCACAAGATTAACACACATCATGTGTAAATATTGACTACTATATCATGGAATAATAATGGGATATACACATTTATGAAAAGTAAAATCAATGAAAATAACTCTGTATACGTGAATTCTCCCAATAAGATCACTCTTGACATAAAAAATAAGAAAATAAAGAAGTTCATTTTAATGATGACTAACATTATCAATGAAAATGTGAGAACCATTATAAGAGATGTTCTAAGTGATAAAATGGGAACAATGTTTAATTTTATAAAAATATGGTAACATTACATTATGATTATATAAAAAAATGGTTGATAGAAATTTTGTTCATTGGTTAATAAAAATTGGGTTCATTATTATTTTTATTCATGTTGATTCAATTAAGTGACCATCATGCTTATTTTAGTGGTATAATCACTTGTGTAATATGTTTAGTCCAAATGATCGTATTATTATTAAAATATGTGACATGTCAAATTTATAAATTATTAATAAAATTATTTTCATGAAATGAACTTATAAAACAATTTCTAAATTGTAATATATTATAATAAATAACCTTAGTTATTTTAATAACATTCTTAATATTTATTTTTCTATAAATTTTGTTACAATATATTAATTACATATTTTTAATTAAAAGTAAAATTTTTCTTATATATACAATTTTTTGGTAAAATAAATTTTTTTTTGAATCATGACATCCTATTTATATTATGTTTTATTTATAGTTATTTTAAAAAATGTTGATTATGGGTGAAAATGAGAAAATTTCCACATTACAAGTAATTTGATTTTATGAAATCACTTTTATCTTAGAAGCCTTAAATTTTATGAAACATTCAAATGAATAAAAAATAAATTTAATAAATTTAATATATAAATTAATGTATTAATATTAATTTATATATTTATAATTTACACTTTTCAACCACAAATTTCATTTTAAGAGAGTGATTATTTTAGGATTATGTGTATTGAATGTGTTGACATGATGGTTATTTTCTAATTTGTAATACCATTAATATCCACCCATATTCAATAACTTATTAATAATATATAAAAAAAAATTTAATTCACATCTCCAAGATTTTTATGGTTTATATTATAAAATAACCAATATTTATTCCTTTAAAACCACCAATCCCCATGTAAAAATACCAACTATTTCTACCTCACTCTACAAAAAAAAATATTTTGAGAATGGATAATCTATACTTTTAAAGCTAAATAGCCTCTCAAATGTGGTTGTAAGGTACCATGGATTCCCACACTATATTTTCGAGGCACCCTCCAAATATAATGGTTTCCTTAAACTTGTTCTTTCCTTTTTCAAGTTCATTACTTTTACTATGTTTATTTTTAAACTTATATTCTTATAGAACCATTCATTTTATTCCATAATATTATCATAAATATGATGTGTTTAAAATTATATTTTATTTATTACCTTTATTACATCATTAATATAATCACTTACTATACCAAAACAAGGGTTTCACACCCCTTATTTCCCCAAACTTTTGTTATCATTAATAATTATTTCATGTTTTAATAGAAAATGATTTTATGAATCATTTACATAATTCCTTTTTATGTTATAAATTATTGGTCATCATTACCTATTTTATAAAAAATTTATAAGCTATAGTAATTCGAATGGTTTCCAATAACCATAAAACCCTTATAAATTGGTTAAATTAAATAGTTGGAGGTTTTCCTAACAATGAAATAACAATATAAGAAATATAGTTGGATGTTTCTCTAAAAAAAACTCTATCTAGGTGTAATAACCCCCCAAAGGGAACATTTTTATTTGACAAAATCTTCATATGGTGCACGAAAATGGGCATTGCTACACACCAAGTTTGAAAATCCAAGGGAATTTTCCCTGGATATTTCTCATGCACAATATCAACCATAATACACGATCAAAATATATGGATTGGGAATTCTATTCAAATGATATCCCTAGAAAATTAATGTAAAATCTATCACACCTTGTTATCATTCGATATATTGGTGTACTACAAACTTCATTGTGAATGTCCTGTAGTTTCTAATGTTTATTTTTGTGTATTCACCTAGATAAACATATAATCCTTTTACGTGGATTTATTCCCACATAATTTCAATATAATGATAATATTATCTACTACGATCCATAATTCATATGGAATTATCCTTTATCCTCTATTTCAATGTCATTATAAACACATATTATAATGGAAATGTGATCATTACTGATAATAACCCATCATTATCTTTTAATATCTTTATAATCATCTCTACATATCATCACTTACAAAGTCTTTCCCTTGGGTATAAAATTGTTCGCATCATCAGTTTATAAGGTATTCACCTGGATAATTATCTATCAATTGACATGGTAAATTATAAACTATAATATATTCAATTTCATCTATATGGTGAAAATAACCTAAAATTTATTATCTTGGTTGATGTTTATTTATGTATAGAGATTTCATTCTTTCATTGGATAACTCATTATTTTTAGTGGGTCCATGTTATTATTATTGATGAAAATATATATGTTTTATTTATGTTACATAAATGAATTAAGTCATATGAAGGGCTCACCGACATAATTCATCAATTAATTGTGTAATAAATTAACTTATAAAGATGAAATGTTCATTATCCATTAACCTAATTTCTTGGTATTGTTTTATAACACGTTTTTGATAAAACTGTGTGTTTTATAAATTTATCATGTTTATGTTATAACCATATTTCCATGTTATTCCTTATGTACAAAAGATCTTTTTATGTCTCATATACATAATAACCTGTTATACCCCAATTAATTATGATTATATCATTAATATTTTCCTCATGTACATGTTGTTATAACATATGTAATGTTTTACCCATGATGTTTATTAATGATTTGTGGTCATATTTTATCCCTTACTAGGCTTTATATCACACACTTATCTTATTATTTCCCTTTATCCCAGTAATTTCAATATAGGGATACTTATATGGAAATTTTATGTGTGAAAATTCATTGTGTAAAAAATGTTTATTGTAACATTTTTTATTTTTAAATTTACCTAAAACCCAAACTAAAAATATTTGACATTGGGAGATTATAATAATTCATGTAATGAAATAACAAATATATATGTTCTGTAAATGATCTGGAAGTGCATGTCAAGGCATCACAGTGTTAAATAATTTTTCATATGAACTTATTTTTATCATATTATTATTTTTTCTCTTAAGAATTTATTTAATATAAAATATGTTTTTAGTAATATTTCAAATAATGACATCATTAAATGATGATGTTCTATATCTTTAGGAAAAACTGAATATCAAGGCTAAAAATGTTCAATTATTATTGGATCAAAAAACATGGAAGAATATTTTTTTAAAATTGTATAATAATTTAGACAACTAAAATTATCATGTAATGAATCAATTTTCTAAAATATGACGTCGTCTAGAATCAAAGCGACTAAGCTGCTGAACCTAACAAGGGAATGTTTAGTAATAACATTTTCATCAAAAAGAAAATTCATGTTCCAATTGGTATAGGTACATATAATAAGTTCATGATTACATTTAGTATAATTATATGGGATGATATTAATTTAATTTTGTGATATAATTTTTTTATTTTATTAAAAAAATTATAATATACATTGATTTTCTTTTCTTTATCACTTATAGACATCATTTATTTTAAATTCATCTATAAGAAATGGGAATTAATGGTCTCTCAATAAGAACAAAGAGACTTATAAACACTTCATATATCATATTATATAATTGATGATGATTTTAAAGTAAATCCAAACCTACTACTTATATATAAATACATTAAGACCTAGGAATCATGGAAATATTTAATTAATCATTATAATTAAGATTCATTTGAGGATAATTATAATTGATAATACATTATTCAAAAGTATTCATTTTATTCTCCATGATTTGAAAATATTAATTTATCAAATAATAAATGAGTGATGAAAATAACCAATAGTAATCAAAACCCATATACCCATACGAAAAATAATGGATGGTTTTTTCTCATATGTTACATTATTTATAAACATTTTGAAAAAATATATAATGAAAATTCTATCACATGTCATTTTCAATAAATGGAGGCTTACATAAATAAATAGTGAAAACTGGTTTATGATACCACATGCATTATGGGAATCAAGTGTAATTACGACATAATAGTAATTCTCAATGATTTATTAAAATATTAAAAAAATATTTTATTGTTTATATGTTTTTTATATGGTTCTGGCATAAGAATCAATATCTAATATACCAAATGAAACTGTAAATTCTAAATCATTTAATAGGATAGAAAAATATGGTCTCAATAGACGTTCAAATTTTGTACTCTCACCTCAAACATATTTCAAGAAGAATAATCCACAATGAGAGATATATAAAAAGATACATAAACATATCGCATATACAAATCTATTGATGTATATTATTTTCTATTTTGGTTGGAGGACCTATATATGTGAAAGGATTAATGTGAATTAGTATTGGAACAATAATCATTACATGATATTCCAATTGGAACCACTAGATTTGAGGCCAGCTATTCCCCTCATCATTCTCACATACATGAGTTAATAAAATTTTCCATTACTCATTCTCCTTAAATTTAATTAAACGTATTTTGTTATCATTAAATAAATAAATATTTACATGTTGATGTTTTATGAGATTTATAATTATCAGATCCAATATATCACCTTTTCATGAAGGATTACTCAAACAATATCCTTGGAGACACGATACATTATAATAAATTCCCAAAATATCACCTTTGAGTGGAAATTTAAGACGATCACAAGCTGATCACTAATGTTCTTCTACTTCTTGTTGACCTAGATGTTACCATGGTTAATAATGCTTTCATAAACTTCATATCATGACCATATAATTCTATAATGAAACATGAGATATATGGTAAAACAACTCAAAGGAAATACCATTAATAGTTGAAAACACGGTCGATGATGAGTTATGTTGTTATATATATATATATATATATATATATATATTCAATGGGATATAGATTGTCAGATCAGTAAAATCTAATGAATCGACCAAGAAATAAAATAATAGCTTCTGAGAGTACCTTTTCCATGATGAAAACCACCGTCTCATATATTGACTTTATAATTTCATGAATGTACAACATTTAATGAAGGAAATATGTCTTAGAATGAATTTAAAGAAGATATATTGGGAGATGACATTACAAAAGAGCGGGCATAGCCAGTGCAAGGGTGAGTAAAATGATACTCAATAGGGACCCCAAGATCCTCAAGGTCTAACAAAATATTACAAGGATAAACCACAATGTATGAAATAAAAAGATAATCTTACATAGGTATATGCCTGTAAAAATACCTAAGTTATCATGTGATCCATCTCAATCATGAGGAAAACACAAAATTATTGACTCATCACACACATGTATACAACATATGTAGAGAGATATGGATGATTAGATGTTTCCATTGAATCATCTACACTATCGAACCCACGTAGGATCCCAGAACAGAAGTCAGAGCTGTCGAACCCACATAGGATCCAAGAACAGTAGTCAGAGCTGTCAAACCCACATAGGATCCCAGTATAGTAGTCTGAGTTGTCGAACCCACGTAGGATCCAGGAATAGTAGTTAGAGATTTTGAAATAATATATCATCCATGAACAGTAGTCAGAGTTTTCGAACCCATGTACGATCCAGGGATAGTAGTTAGTGCAATAGAACCCACATAGGATCCATGAATAGTAGTCAGAGCTGTTGAACCCACATAGGATCCAGGAACAGTAGTCTGAGCTGTCGAACCCACATAGGATCCTAGAACATTAGTCAGAGCTATCAAACCCACGTTGGATCTAGGAATAGTATCCAGAGCTGTCGAACCCACATAGGATCCAAGAAAAATAGTTAGAGCTCTTGAGCCCACGTAGAATCCAGGAATAGTAGTCAGAGCTGTTGAACCCACATAGGATCCAGAACAGTAGTCAGAGCTGTCAAACCCACATAGGATCCATGAACAATCATTGCAGCTGTTGATACATCAACTGCCATGAAGTCCCAAGTTGATCTTTCTAGAAAATATGTCTTGTCTTAAGAAATAAAAGCCACAGATGGTACGTTAATCGGACGCCCGTTCTAAGAGTTATTAGTCTTTTAGTCCTGGGGCCCCAGTTGGATTCATGTTCGATCCAACCTGACTATATCCTATCTCAACCCAATACACCAGAAGTGTACACTCAAAGGGACCCTCATGCTCCATGATTTTCGACGCCTCTTAAGGTTCGTCAAACAGGAATCTAGTGCTAATGATATGGCCAAATGATGTAAACGGGTCGTAGTGGGCATGGGTCCGGTCTGACTAGGTCGGACAGACCCGGTTCGGGTTGACCCAGTTTGACCCATTGGGTGTGGCCCGACCCGTTGGGTGGGCCACCCCATTCGGTTCGGCCCAACCCCCTGGTCCCAACCCAGCAGGCCACAAGGGTGGTCTGGCCTGGAGGCACCGTGAGGGACCTTTTCAGCAAGGAAGAGGTGAGGGTGCAGACCTGTTCAGCTGGGGCACCACGAGGGGTGTAGGATTCCAGTCGGGTCGGGCACCGGGAGGGCATGGAAGGCCAGCCCGAAAAGGCACTGTAGGTCAGCTCGGCCGAGCTCTGTGAGGGGCTCTGCTCGGGAAGCTCATCGTAAGAGGTGAGAGCCAGTTCGACCAGTGATGGCGCGGGGCATGGAGGGTGTGAGGACAGCGGAGACACGAGGTGCGCAGGGGGGCATGAAGGCTAGGGGTCGGTTCGGCCAGCGGTGGCTCGGGGCACGTTTGGCGTGCGGACAGTGGAGATGCGGGGTGCGCGGACGGCCAGGGGCCAGGACGCAGTGCAGCTTGGCCGATTCGATGGAGGGTGGTGCGGATAGCAAGCGGTGCGATTCGGCCTAGCGAGTTGCGTGGCCGGCGGGCGGTGCAAGCTGTAGAGGCCGCGGGTTGCATGGTCGTGGCCTTTGTCGCCTACGTCATCTCATTTCCTCATCTCCATTCTGAAGGACATCACAAATAATAACAGCGGAGGGGTCGGTCCATGCTGGGTTGGCCAGCTACTTCCATGTTTAGGGTGGTATTAATCAGTTCAGTCCACACCCCGCATCTTCCTGCAAAAACATAATCCCATCCCAGAAGGAAAATCATCCACAATGATTCATTGTTTTAGAAGGGAATAATTGATTGAATAATAACATATTCAAAGAAAAACCCTACCTTGTATTGAGCATTGACGAAAATAAGAAGGTAAGGGCAGTCGCTGAAGATGTCCCAAGTCAGTTTCCACGGCAAGGCACTTCCAAGACGAAGTCGAAGAAGTTCCTCACCGGTGTTCTTCATGGAATAAGCGTTCTCCATTGGAGAGGGTAATCCTCCAAGTGTTGGGTGTCGCATCACATTACCTGTAATGCACCGACCCTAGATACCCAGAGTCGGTGCATTATTACATAAAATTGGTATAATCACAAGAAAGAACAAGTCTCGAAAGACCGATTAGTTTAGTAGCCTTGGAAACACTAGATATATTTATAAAGTTTACAATACATCAATAAGTGAAAAACTAAAACAACATATTGTCTTCATATACCCTCATATTATCCCTGCAGGTCATTCATAAATTACTTCTTCACTTCTTGGGAAAAATAAAACACTGAAAGGGGTGAGCTCAGATGCTCAGTAAGGATAAAAATATAGCAGAAGGTTTCATAGATAAGCATAAAAACTTAAAAAAATTTATAACTAAAAAAAATCCTTTCAAACATTATCTTTAGCATAATATGGAAAATATAAAATGAAATAATTCCATTTACTTATTCACATGGATATTCTACTAGTCGAACAATCACAAGAAATATCAATAACAACTTTCATAATGATGGATACATAATTCCAGACTATCATAACCACATAGACACGGCCTCGTTCCAAGACTACAAATAAGATTTTGCCAAGGCCTTGTCCCAAGACAGTAGTTTGTCTCATGAGACCAACTGATGCATCGAGGAGCTATAGGGGGATCCACCCGTCACTTACTAAGTCCAATTCATTCCTCATATTAAAATTTTTAAACATAACATAAACATTTGTATTAAAACTAGCATATGAAATGTCAATACTTTATCCACAAACCATGAATGGTATAAAAATAGCACATCTGTAGTCAAACATAAATAATTCGATACAATATGGAAGATTGTATTGTATCATATTAACCTCAATTGAGAATGATGAAGGATATTGACATAAATGAAAATAATCATCAAAACAATTAGAATGAAATGTCAACCTTTTTCTTGAAATCATTTAAAAGTCACACTATTTGTCAAGAAGCCATTTAAAAATAGATTTTTGAATAAAAGTGTCCCATACCACTTTGAAACTTTTAAAAGTAATTTTAATTTTAAAACTTTAATGTCCATATAAATAAATTCTTAAAACAATTTTTAAAACATGTACATTAATGAGAAATATTTAGAAGAATAAATCATTAAAACACATAAAAATATATTTTAGTTAGAGTTTCTAACAAAAAGAGAGACACTTGAATAAATAATTGACGTAATATAAACTTTATAATATCATGACAATAAAGGGATTCAAGATATACTATGTCAAAGTACATTATATACACCATATAAAAGTGATTTGGTGTATAAAAACAAAAAAGTATCAATGGAATGTAATTTGAGATGAATTCTCTTATAAAGACCATATCCTTAGGTTAAGGATAAATCAAGGACATAATTATGTGTGACAAATATAAATACAATCAATATGATTGGATATTTAGTGTAAATCAATCATATTACATTCACACATATTCTTGTAAAAACAACACCAATGAATTGGATGTTTATCTCAACAAATCGAGATTGAGTATAAATTACTCTTATCAATTTCATAACGATGACCTGATAATTTATCAATGGAGTTATTCCATGTATCAAAAGTATATCCACAGAAAGAGGAGTGGAATTTAGGACATAATCAAATGAATAGAGATTCTACACATAATCCTGGCGTAAAATAATCAATGAAGTTTGCATAAAGCCGAATAAATGGAAATTGAAATTTCAAATTCCCTTATCGATTAGCTTACATATGAAACATACACCCATGAAATAAGTATCATACAACGATGATGTAAATACCCATAAATTAAAGTATATTACACAATGAATACAATCATGGGCAGTACACATACACCACATGCAATAAATAACTGGTGAACAATGGAATTCTCACGAAATTAAGAGTGGGATAAGAAACCCCTTACTTTGTACTTTTTCCTTGGTCGATGGTAGGTTAACCTCCTTTATAATGGTGAAATAATTTTTATTGAATTATACACGAATCATTTACATTAATATGATATCATATATGATCTTTTAACATTGATTTGTTAATAATATCTTAGTATTATCGTCATTTCGGGTGTTAACATACTCGTTTTCCTTTATATTCTTTGTGATGTAAGCCATGTTTGTTATGGATAGGTTGTATATTATTCATATCCAGATTTATATCAAGTCATTAAACATAATTTTTAATCATCAAATGATAATTATGATTGAATGGATACGATGGAGAATGAATCTCATCGCATTTGTGGAGACGGTAGTCCGTACGTACGCACGAGCGACAATATCATTCTTTTGAGGTTAAAATAATATATAATTGGATGTCATATCATATATACAGAATAATAATCATGTTATATTTATTATTTAAATGAATTACACATCATTATTATACCATCCAAATAATAATTTATTGAATGACAATTACACCACGACGTGGAGACGGTAAGCCGTACGTACGTACATATGGTGACATACCATTCAAAGGATGGATAGAATACTGAATATGGTTGTACCATATTTATAATAAAATAAAAGTATATTGAAAATACTGGATTTATTATTTTATAATAGAAATAACAATGAAAGAATAAGTTGAAGAAGAAAGGAACGTGAAAGAGGGTGGTGAAAACATTACCTCTTCTTCGGGTTCTTCCTTTTGATTTGATCAAAAGGGAACAATAGGTTGGCTTTATGACTAAAGTAAGGCCTCTAGGATGAAGTTAGGGAAGTTGAGAGAGTATTTGGATAGGGTTTGGCCGAACCAAATGGCTTTGAAACTGTGAATTAATGAGAATGGGGAGTGCCCTTTTATAAGAGGGGTGAGGGGCACCTTTGGAAAAGCTAGAAATATTATTTTATAATAAATTCATATTCAGTTTATAATGGCTCCAAAGTGGATTATTTAAAGGCTAATGTTAGGATAGGTCGAAAAACACTCACCCAATAGGATTTTTACAGGTTTGGGTTTCTATATTAACCTTATCATTAAGTATTAACTCCTAGTTAATTAGTTTCACTTTTACAATGTCTCTTTCTAATTTTATATTATATGGTTAATAAACATACTATATACATCCAAGAGAACCCCAAGTGGTCCATTAATGATAAAACTATAATTATATAAGACTCTTGGCCGAACCTTAGATTTTTAGGAATTTAATATCAATTAATAATATAATATTTGTTTTAAAAACTCTTTTATGTCAATTTTGACACTATTCAATAATTGATTTTTGTGAAATTCATAACAGAATGATTACTTCGAAAAAAGTTAATTAAATAAATACTAATATGTCATATTAACCTAGAAAATTATTTTAATTCAATAAAAGTCTCCAATTATATTTATTTGGGTATTTAAAATATCAATTATTTTAATTTTTCATTAATTTAGTAATTACTGCATCACCATTGTGTCATAAATAAATTAAATTATATAATGTCTAAAAATTATAAATAAAATATAATTATGTAGGAAATATTTTTATATTTCTAATGAATATTTTTAGTCTAAAATCAAACATATATAACCCTATGTAACAATTGTTTTTCTAAAATATATATGCTTGTGTCATTTTTGTATTCATTTTAACTTAATTAAAATAATGTGTCCCTATCACTTACAAGTGGCTCCATGGGGTCCCAAAATCGACCCAAAGATTCCCATGGTCAGACATGTATCAACCAACAAGGTTAGGACATGTTTTAGGGTAATTGTTTATTATTATAATATTATTTTTTAACCCTTATTTACCGGATTTACCATTTAACCCTGGTAAATAAAATATTTACCGAAGTAATTATTCAAAATGTCTAAAAATAAAAGTTACCTATTTACAAAATTTTAACCTCATGATTCCAAATATGGAATCCATTTTTTCAAATTCAAAACACAGAACTGGCAGAAATTAATTTAAAATTAATTCCCATTGTTAAAACAAAAAGTGTGTTTTTATGAGATAATAACTATCAAAAGATTGGCACTTGTTTATTTCCGGTTTAATTGTGAAATTATGTCCAATGAAAAACATTGAATAAAATGGTAAAAATATATTCTAAATAAACTTTAAAACCACTCAAATTCATAATTTATTAATATTAATTATTTCGATTAAAAAAGTTTCTTTTAATTAAAATTTAGTAATTTTACTATTCATCAAAATATGAAAGTTATCTGAAAAGTACCATAATATCACCCTAGGCTAATTTCGATATTCCGAATTTAAAAATGAAGTCCATATTGAAAAATATAATTTATAAAATTTCAAAAAGCAGGTATTACTATTCATAATGGCTAGTTTGATTGGTTGTGGTGTGTTAGAATCTCAAAGTTGCGTACAATACACACCATTGCATTATTCCAAGGGAAACGTACCGTGGAAGCTTAGGGTGTTACATTCTCCCCTCCTTCAATAAATTGAGTCCTCAAAATTTTTTAAAAAAAAATTGGGCTTGATAATATAATGGAAAGTCCCACATCAGAAAACGAGTCAATAAAACTATCACTTTAAAAGAAAGGAAGAGAGTTATAAAGGTCACCCAAGATAACCCATAATAGGATTCCATGTAGGAAAACATGGATATGGATGATAAAAAAAGTGTTCAGTTATAATGGAGAGGGATATAAAACATGATCAGGAGAAAGTTAACAATAAGAAAATCACAAACTTGTGTTGGGACAAACGGTCCTTAGTCTCCAAGTAGGAAAAGTAAACGGACAACATTTTTTTTGTTTTAAGTTACATTACATAAGGACGAGGAATTAATTTATGATATTTACTAATAAAATAAAGAGATATACATAATTTTTAAGTAGAGTTTCATTCTTTAATAACTTTTTACCACTAACTCATTTTTTTTTGAAAAATGAGTATTCAAGAAGATATGGTCACAATGGAAGAGCTAGAATAAACTTCTATAGAAATACATGATCCACGTAGGATAAATTATATATTTACCTTGGCTTTAGAGATTAATCAAAACCAAAATGGTTAGTACAATATCTGATGACCCCTCAAATGGATATTCCATTACAGAAAAAAAACACTAATCATAATTTCTAAAATTAAACCATCAATACCCCAAAGTTAAATAAATTCCATTCAATAATCAAGTGTCCTTAAAATCCTTAAATATAATCCAAACTAATATTGAAACCCAAAACTTATAATAATTTAGTCTTCCACGTTAAATGGTATATCCAAATGACATCAATTGCTTTTAAATTCACATACTTAAGTGTAATTAACCTAATCACATATTCTCTATTATAGGTTAATCATTTCCATAAATAATCCAAATCACTATAAATCGTCAATAAAAACATAGATAAAAATACACCATTACTACTCAAATAAAATCCCATAGTATTCTATTTTTCTTGGTCATATAGTGTCCCCAAGAAAGTGAACATCATCAAAAATAACATTTATCACTTAATCACCAAATCATTTTCCTATACTAAGGGTATTCACTTGATAAGAAATAAGATCCCAAATAAAATTAGTATTGAACAATAAAATCATTTAAATAATAATAATAGTCACATTAACGAGGGACATCACGTAGTCCAGTGGTAGGCGATAAATCCCAATCGCACATTGGTTGTGGGTTCGATTTCCACAGCTTTGTCCGATGCAGCGGGTTGTCACACGGTATGTGTGTTGTCCTTTTTCAAAAACTATATTTTACAACGTTACCAAAATGAGATAAATTCCTCAAAATGACCATAACATAATTTAACCACAAATGTTATCATACCTTGCATTTTCATCCCAAATTATAATAACATATAATTGCCTCAAACCCAATGATCATATAAAACCAAATGGTTATTTATAACTATATCCACAAGAGAAAATATAATTCTTCATAAAATATCATTCTCATATGGAAAACTGTAGGGTTACAAATACAATAGAATATTATTACAAAGTAAACCCATCAATAAGGATCACTAATACTTTTTAAACATTTCTCCAACCATTTATTTCCACATAGCTTCTTCTTTGACCAAGAAAATATCCTATAGATTAGGGAATTCACTCGGGTAATGGCAGGGTCCCCTATATTTACGGCAAATGACTGTAAATGGATTCTTGGGACCATTTTTATCTTCTTCCGTAGTACTCTTCATTTTTCATCGGCAATTCTTCACTTTATGTCCTTCCTTCCCACACGTAAAGCATTCCTTTTTCCCATTGAAACACTTTCCTGGGTGTCTCCTTCCACATTTCCTGCATGATAGAAATTGAGGATTCCTTTCTCCATGGTCTCCACTGCTGTAGCTCTCATCATTAATCACCTTTCTCTTCTTTTTTGAGTTCGTGAATTGGTTAATATATATATTGTTGATCATATTTTTGGAAAACTGATTTGGCATGAACACGATATCTTTTACGCCTATCAACATTCCATTTTTTTTCTCATTTCCACAACCATTCCCACCTTGTACATCATTCTCAAAGTCACTATGACTTCCTTGGAATCCGGCCATTTACTAAAACCAGAAAGCATTGTGTGAGTAACAGTAGTCGTAAAATCATTTAGAGTTTAACATGTCACCATATTCTCAATTTGAAACACATTAGGATTAACCAAGGTCATTTACTCTCATCTTATATATATATAAATTCAAATAATTTTGTAAAGAAAATGTAAATTATCCTAAGCATATCCCCCGGGAGTGTTGTAACCAAGAGTGTAGCAAGGCCCATTATCGTGCACCAGTTCTCGTTCAATTCTAGGTCAAAGCGGTGTTTTCGGGTTTTACCCCTAGGTACATCTGTGCCAGAGCCTCCTTTGCCTACTCGTATCCAGATATGGATGTATTGCTCGGAAAACACACAAAATCTCTACAATACCAAAATTCTTGGAATTTCTTCTATACTAATCCTCAATGTTCATCTTAGGTCTACGTGCTCTAATCAGAGTTTATCTAAATCTAGCTTCCAAGGTTTTTACTAAACTTCCTATGATACCAACTGTAATACCCCGACAATAGATACCCAGAGTTGGTGCATTATTACATAACATTGGTATGATCACAAGAAAGATCATGTCTCGAAAGACCGATTAGTTTAGTAGCCTTTGAAACACTAGATATATTCATAAAGTTTACATTACATCAATAAGTGAAAAACTACCACAACATATTGTCTTCATATCCCATCATACTATCCCTATAGGACATTCATAAATTACTTCTTCACATCCTGGGAAAAATAAAACATTGAAAGGGGTGAGCTCAGATGCTCAGTAAGGATAACAATATAGCAGAAGCTTTCATAGATAAACATAAACACTTAAAGAAACTTATAACTAAAATAAAATCCTTTCAAACATTAACTTCAGCATAATATGGAAAAGATAAAATGAAATAATTCCATTTACTTATTCACATGGATATTCTACTAGTCGAATAATCACATGAAATATCAATAACCACTTTCATAATGATGGAATGCATAATGCCAGACTACCATAACCACATAGCCAAGGCCTCGTGCCAAGACTACAAATAATATTTTGCCAAGGCCTTATGCAAAGACACTAGTTTGTCTTATGAGACCAACCGATGCATCGAGGATCTATAGCAGGCTCCACATGTCACTTACTAAGTCCAATGCATTCCTCATATTAATTGTTTTAAACATACCATAAACATTCGTATTAAAACTAGCATACTAAATGTCAATACTTTATCCACAAACCATGAATGGTATAAAAATAGCACATCCACAGTCAAACATAACTAATTTGATACAATATGGAAGATTTTATGGTATCATATTAACCTCAATCAAGAATGATGAAGGATGTTGACATAGTTGAAAATAATCATCAAAACAATTAGAATGAAATGTCCCCCTTTTTCTTGAAATCATTTAAAAGTCACACTATTTGTCAAGAAGCCATTTAAAAATAGATTTTGGAATAAAAGTGTCCCATACCACTTTGAAACTTTTAAAAGTAATTTTAATTTTAAAACTTTAATGTCCATATAAATACATTCTTAAAACAATTTTTAAAACATGGACATTAATGAGAAATATTTAGAAGAATAAATCATTAAAACACTTAAAAATATATTTTAGTTAGAGTTTCTAACAAAAAGAGAGACACTTGAATAAATAATTGAGGTAATAAAAACTTTATAATATCATGCGAATAAAGGGATTCATGATATACTATGTCAAAGTACATTATATACACCATATAAAAGTGATTTGGTGTATAACAACAATGAAGTATCAATGGAATGTAAATTGAGATGAATTCTCTTATAAAGACCATATCCTTAGGTTAAGGAAAAATCAGCGACAAAATTAGGTGTGAAAAATATAAATAAATGCAATATGATTGGATATTTAGTGTAAATCAATCATATTACATTCACACATATTCTTGTAAAAACAACACCAATGAATTGGATGTTTATCTCAACAAATCGAGATTGAGAAAAAATTACTCTTATCAAGTTCATACCGATGACCTGATAATTTATCAATGGAGTGATTACGTGTATCAAAATTATATCCACAGAATGGGGACTGTAATTTATGACATAATAAAATGAATAGAGATTCTAAACATAATCTTGGAGTAAAATAATCAATGAAGTTTGCATAAAGCCGAATAAATGGAAATTGAAATTTCAAATTCCCTTATCGATTAGCTAACTTTTGAAACATACACCCATGAAAGAAGGATCATAAAATGATGATGTAAATAGCCATAAATTAATGTATATTACACAATGAATACAATCATGGGCAGTACACATACACCACATGCAATAAATAAGTGGTGAACAATGGAATTCTCACGAAATTAAGAGTGAGATAAGAAACCCCTTACTTTGTACTTTTTCCTTGGTCGACGGTAGGTTAACCTCATGTATAATGGTGAAATAATTTTTATTGAATTATAAAATAATCATTTACATTAATATGTTATCATATATGATCTTTTAACATTGTTTTGTTTATAATATCTTAGTATTATCGTCATTTCGGGTGTTAACTTACTCGTTTTCATTTAAATTCTTTGTTACGTAAGCCGTGTTTGTTATGGATAGGTTGTATCTTATTCATATCCAGATTTATATCAAGTCCCTAAACATTATTTTTAATAATCAAATGAGAATTATACTTGAATGGATACGATGGAGAATGAATCTCATCGCATTCGTGGAGACGGTAGTCCGTACGTACGCACGAGCGACAATATCATTATTTGGATGTGAAAATAATATATAATTGGATTGTATATCATATAGAAGAATAATTATCATGTTATATTTATTATTTACATAAATTACACATAATTATTATACCTATCCAAATAATGATTTATTGAATGACAATTACACCACGACGTGGAGACGGTAAGCCATACGTACGTACGTATGGTGACATGCCATTCAAAGGATGGATAGAATACTGAACTGGTTGTACCATATTTATAATAACATCACAATATATAGAAGATACTGGATTTATTATTTTAGAATAGAAATAACAAAGAAAGAAGAAGTTGAAGAAAAAAGGAACTTGAAAGAGGGTGGTGAAAACATTACCTCTTCTTCGGGTTCTTCCTTTTTATTTGATCAAAAGGGAACCATAGGTTGGCTTTCCGACTAAAGGAAGGACTCTATGATGAATTGAGGGAAGTTGAGAGATTATTTTTTCAGGGGTTGGCCGAACCAAAAGGCTTTGAAAGGGTGAATAAATGAGAATAGGGAGTGCCCTTTTATAAGAGGGGTGAGGGGCACCTTTGGAAAAGATAGAAATATTATTTAATAATAAATTAATATTCGGTTTCTAATGGCACAAAAGTGGATTATTTAAAGGTTAAGGTGGGGATAGGTCTAAAATCACTCATCCAGTAGGATTTAGGTAGGTTTGGGTTACTATATTAACCTTATCTTTAAATATTAACTCTTAGTTAATTAGTTTCACTTTTACAATGTCTCTTTGTATTTTTATAATATTTGGTTAATAAAATTACTATATACATAAAAGAGACCCTCAAGTGGTCCATTAATGATACAACTATAATTATATAAGACTCTTGGCCGAACCTTATATTTTTAGTAATTTAATATCAATTAATAATATAATATTTGTTCTAAAAACTCTTTTGTGTCAATTTTGACACTATTCAATAATTCATTTCTGTGAAAATCATAACAGAATTATTACATCTAAAAAAGTTAATTAAATCAATCCTAATATGTCATATTACCTTATAAAATTAGTTTAATTCAATAAAAGTCTCCAATTATATTTATTTGGGTATTTATAATATCAATTATTTTAATTTTTCATTAATTTAGTAATTATTGCATCACCATTGTGTCATACATAAATTTAATTATATAATGTCGAAAAATTATAAATAAAATATCATTGTGTAGTAAATATTTGTATATTTCTAATGAATATTTATAGTCTAAAATCGAAGATATATAACCCTATGTAACAATTGTTTTTCTAAAAGATATATGCTTGTGTCATTTTTGTATTCATTTTAACTTAATTAAAATAAAGTGTCCCTATCACTTACAAGTGGATCTATGGGGTCCCAAAATCGACCCAAAGATGCCCATGGTCGGACATGTATCAACCAGTAAAGTTAGGACACGTTTTTGGGTAATTTTTTATTATTATAATATTATTTTTTAACCCTTATTTACCGGATTTACCCTTTAACCATGGTAAATAAAATATTTTCCAAAGTAATTATTCAAAATGTCTAAAAATAAAAGTTACCTATTTAAACAATTTAAAAATCATGATTCCAAATATGGAATCCATTTTATCAAATTAAAAACACATAAGTGGCATAAATTAATTTAAAATTAATTCCCATTGTTAAAACAAAAAGCGTGTTTTTAAGAGATAATAACTATCAAAAGATTGGCACTTGTTTATGTCTGGTTTAATTGTGAAATTATGTCCAATGGAAAACATTGAATTAATTTGTAAATATATATTCTAAATATAATTTAAAACCACTCAAACTCATAATTTATCAATATAATTATTTCTATTAAAAAAGATGTTTTTAATTAAAATTTAGTAATTTTCACTATTCATCAAAATATGAAAGTTATCCGAAAAGTACCAAAATTTCACCCTAGGCTAATTTTGATATTCCAAATCCAAAAATTAAGTCCATTTTGAGAGATAGAATTTATAAAATTTCAAAAATTAGGTATTACTATTCATAATGGCTAGTTTGATTGGTTGTGGTGTGTTAGAATCTCAAAGTTGCGTACAATGCACACCATTGCATTATTCAAAGGGAAACATACTGTGGAAGCTTAGGGTGTTACATTACCAGTGCTTCGTTTCTTGGTGAAGCCATCCCAAATCCTCCCCCCAAGCTCCATATATATAAGAGAGGGGGGAGGTATGTAACGATTGTGAAATTATGACGGTTCATTTATTAAGAACATTTATAAATTCCAACGACACGGTTGCACAAATTTAAATAGGGGGTCAAGTAAATAAAAATGTGTTGGCACAATTTAAAAGGTAAGTTGGCTTAATTATTGAGAGGATTCCAATAGGCTTTACCAACATAGCCTTCATTAAGAAAATTGATAGGATTTAGTTTTATTTTTACACATATAATTAATTTTGGGAGATTAGAGGTTTCATCTCGCCACCCACCATTATGAGGGATAAATCTCGGGTGGTCCCCACTAGTATAACTCATGAGAGGTAATGGTGTGGTCATCCCCACCACCATAACCTCTCATGGGATGTTAAAAAGTGGTGGTACCCACTTCCAACTTCAACATGGGTGATTATAATAGATAAAATAATATGAAACATGTGCATATTAAATTTTATTATTTCCACGAAAAACCAAAAAAATAACATTCACCCTCGACCAACTGTGGTCGAGGTGAATGTCCTCATAAATGAATACTAGCCCTGTGAATTCAACTGTGCCCTCAGATTTCAATTCCAATCACCAGTTCAAAAGATACCAAATTTTGCTCGTGCATTTACTAAATGTACCCAAAAAAATGTTTGTTAAATTATTATCAGTCACCCTCAACCTACTCCGGTCAAGGTTAATATCTTCCTTAGTGAAACACACCGTAACAGACCCAATGATACTCTCTGATTTTCAATCCGAGTTACCATTTAGATGTTATGAATTTTAAAATAAAATTATTATCACTTAATTATTTTTTTTGTGGCAAAAAACTAACTTTTTCATGTTTAATGTGTCGGCCAAAGTTAGTATCTTCTTAAGGAAATAATACACTAATGTGTTTAGTGGTTGCCTTAGATTTTTAATCTTAGTTACCATTTGTGAGTTATAAGCATTTGAAAAATAAAACAATTTATTTAATTATTTTATTTACGATTATGCCATTTTGGGTTTTCTCACAAGAGGACCGCACCGACTAATCTTAAGTCTCACCTTGGTTAAACCTGCATCCTGAGCGCAACGATTCCCTTTTATTTCTAAACCAAATAACCATTTTAGAGTTATTCAACTTTTTCAGGAAAACTACTTACTCACATTAAATTAAGCTTCACAAAATTGTGATGGATCTTTTAGGGCACTCCGGGCCTCGGAATCGTGCGCCATCAGATTTAGCGGACTCGTAAAATTCCCATTAAAAATAATATTTATGGAAATTCGGGGCCATTACATTCTTCCCACATTAGGTATCTACGTCCCCATTAGCCACTACTCATCTAAGTAAACAAGTGGGGGTACTGAGCTCAAATATGATCCTCCTGATCCCATGTACTCTCCTGGAGGTTCCCATACTGGCATGGAATGCACAACTGAGGTATTGACACTCCATGAAGGACCTACTCCTATCGATCCTCAATCTCTACTAGAACCTATGTAAACGTCTCCCCATCGTCGACATCCAACTCTCTATGGACGATGATATGAGAAGGGTCAGGAACGTATCTCCTCAGTTGGGATACGTGGAATACTTCGTGCACCCGGTGCAACTGAATTTGAAGAGCTAAGTGGTAAGAAAATTGGGAAACTGAACTGATGAGCTAAAATGGTCTGATGAATTTCAGAGATAACTTACCCCCTCGGATAAAACTCCATAGACCTTGTCAGGGTGCGACCCGTAAGAAGATGTGGTCACTATCATTGAACTCTAGAGGTTATCACCTCCTGTCGGCATAAAACTTATGCCAACTCTGTGTAGTCTTCATCCTCTCCTAGATGATCTTCACATTCTCTGTGGTATCCCATAGCATCTCTGGTCCCATGAGTGTTGACTCCCTTGGTTTGGTCCAACACAAAGGTGATCTGCAAGGTTACCCGTACAAAGCCTCAAAAGGTGTCATCCCTATGGTGGAGTAATAGTTGTTTTTTTATGCAGACTCCAACAAAGGTAAGTGATCCTCCCAGCTTCGACCAAAGTCGAGGACACAAGCATGCAGCATGTCCTCGAGGGTCTGAATGGTCCGCTCAGTTTGACCATCCGTCTGAGGATAGAAGGCAGTGCTCAAACGAAGTTGCGTCAAGAATGCCTCCTTCAACACCTTCCATAGTCAGGAAGTAAAATGTGCATCAAGATAAAAAACGACTGGAGAGGGAACTCCAAGTAACCGCACAATCTCATGCACCTAGATGTGTCCCACGTTCTCTATTTGAACCCTATTCATTAATCCGTAGGAAGTGGGTTGACTTGGTGAGTCATTCGAAAATCAACCAAATCAATTCATGTCCCCTATATGTACGTGGAAAAATTATCATGAAGTCCATGGATATCCCATCCCACTTCCACTCTAGTACCTATAAAGGCTTAACCAATCTTGCACGTACCTGATGCTCTGCCTTCACGTGGTGACAAGTGAGGCACTAAGAGACAAACTCTGTAACATCTTTCTTTATTCCCGGCCACCAGTGCAATTTACAGAGGTCCTAGTACATATTCTCCACTCCTATATGTACCGCTAGAGGGGATGTGTGGAACTCCCTCAACACATCCTTTTGAAGTTACACTAGTACCATTATAACGACCCATACTTTACATACATTGTTAATACTTCAAAATTGAAGCACACTTATTACAACATATGACAAAACCAGAAAGGACCGTATAAGTATAGTGTCTTTAGAAACTGGGAAACATAAACAACTGGTTCATAAATCTTCTACAGTGTCTCCCATTTATTTCATCATATCTAGGGTCCCTTTTAGAATATTCTACTTAATATCCATCTTCCTGACCTGGGGAAAAGAAAACATAAAAGGGTGATCTCAAATGCTCAGTAAGGGTAAACAAAAGAAATATCAATCACATCATATACATAAGCACGTAACTTTTGGAAATCTTAACCTGAAAAAGAGATCATAATTTCATAACATGGGGTAAATCATGGCAGTGAAATGTAATCACAATAATAATAACTTAAAACATGAAACATTTTGGCATTCACACATAATCATAGAGAATCATTTCTTGTTAGTCAAGACTCATTTCCAAGACTATATTAGTGGACAAAGTCCCTTTCTGAATCGAGTAACCCTCGTTTCAGTCCTATTTCACTGAACCGGTATAACCTACCATTCCAGCCATGTCTATCTCATGAGATATAAAATCTTTACCCAATGAATTGGAGGGAGATATAGGTCCCACCCATCTTATAATGAATCCTTTCTTATGTGTGCCACATAATCATAAATCATACATCATCGCATATCACATGTAACAAAAATGGGATTCTTGAAACATCATGACATTATAAAACAAATCATATAAGGTAAATGACTTCATAAAAATAATTCCCGCAAAACATAATCAAATCAATGTAATAATAGGGATAAAAACAGAACCCTTTTATTATCTTAGATGGAAAATAATTTTGATAAAATACTTGAACTCCATTCTTGAGGAAAATATCCTTTCTACTTCAAAAATAATTTTCATTTCTTAACATGTCATACAACTTTAAACTAAAATAAGTTGATTAAAAATAAACTTGAAAACTTATAAAGGAATATTCTTGGAAATAATGTTTTAAAAATCCATTCTTTTCGTATAAGTTAAAAAAACATTCTTTGTACTTTTGTCGGAAAAGTCAAAAAGTACCTCATACGAAAAAACGACAAAAGATTCCTTTCATATTCTTTACTAAAAACTCTCCAAAGGGTAAAATTGGATTTAAACTATTGTAAGTGGATAGAAATATATTACATATTGAGGGAACATGGATGTGGATGATAAAATACACCCTAGTAAATACTTACGAATAAACAATCTCGGATAAAAATGAGATTGTGATATTTCCCTTACCTTAGGTCCGATTTGCTTTGTACGTGTCCGAAGCTCCTGTATAATGGTTTAAATAATGTTATTGACTTATTACATAATCATACATATTGATATGATATCATATATGGTCATATTCTTAGCTTCTTATTAGTAATATTTCATTGTTACTTGTTACTCGGGTCTTTATTGCCTTTTGTTCTTATGCGTATTTTGTCGAATAAATTCTTATTCTTCTTTTAAGGTTATAGATACCTTATATCCAGAATGGTATTAGTGTAACATATATCATATTTATTCATTCAATTCATTTATATAATTACTATGTAACGATGATCATGTAGAACGAGTCGCATCACATCGTGGAGACGGTATTCCGTACGTACGCACGAGTGATGATATTGTTCCTATGATTGTGGAATTGTATTGGAGTATATATATATTATTTCAGTATCAATATTACTTAATAATAATCATAAATAGTTACTCATTACACCATTATACCCATCCTTGTAAAGTGATGGTGGAAAATAGATTACACCACGGCGTGGAGACGGTATTCCGTACGTACGCACGCGCGGTGATTTCATTTTTCCGTAGGATGGATAGAAGGTGAATTAGGGTTGTTTCATATTTATAATAACATATCAGTATGTAAGTAATACTGATGTTATTACTTTATCATGAAACAACTAAAGAAGAAGAAGTTGAAGAAGAAAGAAATTGAAAAGATCGGTAATGGATATTACCTCTTCTTTGGAACGCTTCTTTGAATCTTCCACTTAGGGAACTAAGATTGGTCTTTGAAGAAGACCAGGACCTCTAGGATTATTCTAGGGAAGTGGAGAGGAGAAAATGGCAGGGTTTGTACGAGCTTGAGTGCTCAAATTGGTGTGAGGAGGAGGGGGAGGAGGTGTCCTTTTATAAGGGAGGAGAGGGGCACCTTAGGAATATCTCAAAATATTATTTTATATTAAAGTCAAAATCGGTTTATAATGGTTCCAAAGGGTCTTATTTCGAAGCTAAAGTGGGGATGGGTAGAAATCCTATCAACCAATAGGATTTAGACAAGTTTAGGCTATTATTTTAACCTTATCAATTATATTTAACTCTAAGTTAAATAATTTAACTTTTACCGTGTCTTTTTGTTTTCATTCACTATATGGTTAATACACTTACTATAACATAACAAACGAACCCCAAATTGTTTATTATTAATATATATATCCTTATCTAAGTCATTTTTCCGAACCTTAGATTTTTATGAATAAAATAACTATTAATAATATAATATTTGATTTAAAAACTATTTTGTGTCAATTTTGACACTATTTGATATATGATTTTTGTGAAAGTCATAATAGAATTATATGTTCGAAACAAGTTGATTATATCAACACTAATATATCATAGTAACCTATAAAATTAGTGGAATTCATAAAAAGTCTCAAATTACATTTATTTTGGTGTTTATAACATCAATTATTTCAATATTTCATAAATAAGATAATTACTGCATCATCGTTGTGTCATAATTAAATTAAATTATTTAATGTCTAAAAATTATAAATAAAATACCATTATGTAGGAAATCTTTTTAGATTTCTAATGATTATTTATTGTTGAATTTATCTTATGTATAACCCCATATTAAAAATTATGTACTTATTAAACTTTGATTTTAACTATTTTAACCCTTCTTTAAATAAATTAATAATAAATGTCCTAATCTAACCCAAGTGGGCCTAAATGGTCATATTTTATTCCTAAATTTGTTTTTGGTCGAATTACACTTATCCAATAGAATTAGGACATGTTTTAGGGTAATAGTAATATCATATTTACCCTTAGTTACCCTATTTACTATTAACCGCGGTAAAAAAAGTAAAAAGTTACTATTCACCAAAAAATTATTTTTATCTCATTGAACCACATTTTACTTACTGATATCAACTGTTTCTATCGTATTTTCAAAATTCCATTCACAGAAGTGGTAAAATTAAGTTTTATGCAAAATTCAGTTTTTAACCTACCACTTAGTGGTTTCACTATTCATCAAAAATTGAAAGTTTTCAGAAAAATACCAAAATTTCACCCTAGGCTAATTTCGGTATTCCGAATCCAAAAATGAAGTCCATTTTGAAAAATAAAATTTATAAAATTTCAAAAAGTGGTTATTACTATTCATAACGGCTATTTTTAATAATATTTTAATAGCATATCGTTGTTTAGTGAAACTCGGTATTGCGTACGACGCAAGCTATCGAGGAAGGTCGTGATTGCGTGTAAAGTAAGCCAAGAAAGTGTGTAGTGAAATATGCCTTTGATGATATAAAAACAAAATATTACTCATAAAAATCTCAGGTGTTACATTCTACCCCCCTTAAAAATAATTTCACCCTCGAAATTCGTCACTTTGTAACAAACAGATGAGGATACTTCTCCCTCATCATATCCTCAAGCTCCCATGTAGCTTCTTCAAGTTGGTGGTTCCTCCATAAAACTTTCACCAAGCGAGTGTTCTTGTTTCGTAGGACTTTTTCGCTACGATCCAGAATCATTATCGGTTGTTCTTCATAAGAAAGATCTTGCTCCAGCGGTACAACTTCTGAGTTGAGTACATGTGAAGGATCAGGTATGTACCTTCTCAGGAGAGATACATGGAACACATCGGGAACTTGAGAGAGATTCGGTGGAAGCACCAATCGGTAAGCTACCTTTCCAACACGATCCAGTATTTCGAAAGGACCGATATATCTAGGGCTCAACTTCCCCTTCTTTCCAAATCTCATAACCCTCTTCCAGGGAGATATTCGTAAGAACACTTTATCACCCACTTCAAACTCTAGGTCTTTTCTTCGGTTGTCGGCATAACTTTTCTGTCGACTCTGAGCTGCTCTTATGTGTTGTTGAATAGATCTGACCTTTTCTGCCATTTCATCAACGAGATCAGGTCCTAACAGCTTTCTTTCCCCAACTTCATCCCAGCAAGTTGGAGTCCTGCATTTCTTTCCATAGAGAGCTTCATAAGGAGCCATCTGAATACTGGAGTGAATGCTATTATTATAAGAAAATTCCACCAAAGGTAGGTGTTGATCCCAACCTCCTTTGGAATTCATAGAGCAAGCTCTCAACATATCTTCTAGGGTTTGAATTGTTCTTTCAGACTGACCCTCTGTCTGGAGATGATAAGCAGTGCTAAAACTCAACTCTATATCCAGAGTATGCTGAAGACTTCGCCAGAACTTCGAGGTAAATCTCGGATCCCAATCAGATATAATAGAAAGTGGTACTCCATGCAATCTTACCACTTCCTTTACATATATCCTGGCAAGCTGATCTAGAGAGAAATCCTCTCTAATAGTAATGAAGTGTGCAGACTTTGTAAGATGATCAACTATGACCCAAATAGCATTATTGCCTTTGGATGTTTTAGGAAGTCCTGTGACAAAGTCCATAGTGATGTTTTCCCATTTCCATTCGGGTATGGGTAATGGTTGTAACATCCCCTTAGACTTTTGTCTCTCAGCTTTAACTTGTTGACAAACCAAGCATCGAGAGACATATTCAGCAACATCTCTTTTCATTCCATCCCACCAGAAGTACTCTTTCAGGTCCCTATACATCTTCGTGCTTCCAGGATGAATAGAGAATGATGAACTATGAGCCTCATCCAGCAGCTCCTTCTTTAATTCAGGGATGGGAGGAACACAAACCTGATTCCTGAACTTTATTATCCCATCACAATCAAGGTTGAATTCAGGAACATTTCTCACCTTCTTTTGTAACTCTACATCTTCTTTCTGTGCCTCTTTAATCTTCACATGTATAGATGGTTGAACATTCATTTGAGAAAGATAAGATTTTTCCCCTTCCATTATAATTCCAAGATCCATCCTTTGTAAATCCATAAATATTGGATCCTTTGTGATCCTCATCATGGATAAACTAGCATGGTCTTGTCGACTTAATGCATCTTCCACCTTGTTTGCTTTCCCAGGGTGGTAATGGATTGAGCAGTCATAATCCTTAATCAGCTCCAACCATCTTCTTTGACACATATTCAGCTCCTTTTGTGTGAAAATATACTTTAAACTTTTATGATCAGTATAAATATCACACCTTTCACCATAAAGGTAATGCCTCCAAATCTTTAATGCAAAGATTACCGCAGCCAACTCTAAATCATGTGTTGGGTAATTTTGCTCATGGATTTTCAACTGTCGTGAGGCATAAGCTATCACCATATCATTTTGCATAAGAACACACCCCAATCCCTTCTTGGATGCATCACTGTAGATCACAAACCTTTCTCCACTACAAGGCAGTGTGAGCACAGGTGCACTGGATAACCTTCTTTTCAACTCCTTGAAATTCTCTTCACATTCTTCCATCTCGACAAACTTAACTCCTTTCCGAGTCAACTTGGTGAGTGGATTAGATAATCGTGAAAAATCCTTTACAAAACTTCGATAATATCCAGCCAAACCAAGAAAACTTCGGATCTCAGTTACTGTTGTTGTTCTTGACCATCTTTCGATAACCTCTGTTTTTGCTGGATCCACAGATATCCCCTCTTTTGAGATTATGTGACCCAAAAATGCAACTTTTTGAAGCCAAAATTCACACTTGGTAAATTTGGCATAAAGCTTCTCCTTTCTCAGGGTCTTCAATATAATTCTCAAGTGATCTTTATGCTCTTCCTTTCTCTTTGAATAGACAAGAATATCGTCTATAAAGACTACCACAAATTGATCAAGATAGTCTCTAAAGACTCTATTCATTAGATCCATGAAGATAGCAGGGGAATTAGTAATACCAAATGGCATCACTATAAATTCATAGTGTCCATACCTTGTACGGAAAGCCGTCTTTGGTATATCCTCCCTTTTGACCCTTAATTTATGATACCCTGAATGAAGATCAATCTTGGAAAAGTATTGAGCTCTGCGTAGTTGGTCAAATAAGTCATCAATGCGTGGGAGAGGATATTTGTTCTTGATAGTGATCTTGTTAAGTTCTCGATAATCAATGCAGAGTCTCATTGATCCATCTTTCTTCTTAACAAATAGAACAGGTGCTCCCCAAGGTGACGCACTAGGGCGTATGAATCTCTTATCAAGATTCTCTTGGAGTTTCTTCTTCAATTCCTGCAACTCAATTGGGGCCATTCTATAAGGTGTCTTTGAAATAGGCAAAGCACCCGGTACGAGTTCTATTGAAAACTCAACTTCACGATTTGGTGGAAGACCTGGTAATTCCTTCGGAAAGACATCATCAAACTCCCGTACAATGGGCATATTCTTAATCGTGAGTTCTCACCAACCATTTGATATAAATAACCTTCATTTAGTGGAATCAAGACCCATAATATGGAAGAAATTTCCACTGGAAGGTTATATTCATCATTGCATCGATAGACGATCGTAGATTGATCTGGAATATGAAATGTGACTTCCCTTCTTTGGCAATTGATATGAGCTCCATGTAGAGAAATCCAATCCATACCAAGAATCACATCAAATTCCACTAAAGGAAGGATCACAAGATTTGCAGGAAGCACTTTCCCACAAACATCGATCGGAGAATAATTATAAACTTTTGATGCGACTGTTGTGCCATTAGGTGTTGTCACAGCTAACTCAACATCTAATTGTTGAGGTAATACGGTGATACCCTTAGAAAATTCTTTAGAAATAAAAGAGTGGGTGGATCCAGAATCAAATAAAACATTTTCTACTTTAGAGTGGATGGTAAGTGTACCTTTCACCAATTCGTTATCGTACTCCACATCGCTGATAGAAATTGCATGTGACTTTCCTTTGTCTTTAGCCTTAAGATTTTGTCGACGTCGACCATCATCATCAACCCTTGGATTTGGGCATTGATTGGCATAATTCCCCATCTCCTTGCACTTGAAACATTGAAGTGTAGTAGGTTCATTCTGTGTATCCCTTCCTTTGTTTGCATCATTAGACATCTTCTTTCCATTATCGCGGCATTCAAATGCCCGATGACCTTCCTTTACACATTTAAAACATTTAGTTGTACCTTTAAGACAACTCCCTCCATGTTTCTTTCCACACTTTGAGCATAAGGGAAAGCTCATCTTCTTTTCAGGGTGCTCTTTAGATTTTCCTTTGAATTCCATCTTCCTCTTCTTATCAAACCCATGTGACTGATGGGTTACTCCAATCTCCATCTCGACTTTGAGAGCACATCGAACGATTTCCTCGTAGCTATTGAAGTCCCTTATGGATAACGCCCTTCTAAGACTTGGTTTTAAGCCACTAAAGAATCGATCGATCTTACTCTCAGGTTGGATAATAATACCAGAAGCGTACCTTGCAAGTCTTGTAAAATTTGCTTCATAGGTACCAACAGATTCATCATCCCTCTGCTTCAGTTCAAGAAACTCTTTCTCCATCTTTGTTCGGAGAATAAGAGGGAAGTACTTATTGAAAAATATGTTCTTGAACTCGTCCCATTCCATAGACTCAATTTCATCCCTTTGCCTCGTATTCTTAATAAGATTCCACCATTGATCAGTATCTCCTTCCAAACGATACACTGCTAGGATGACTTTATCATGTTCAGAACATTGAATAACTGAAAATATCTTTTCAGCAGTACTAATCCATTATTCAGCAACTAATGGATCAGTAGACCCGCTGAAAGAAGGTGGGTGCTGCCTCATGAAGGATTCAACAGAACGTTGCTCCTTCCTTTGCTCGTTTGGAAGTCCTACATGATTCATAGCTTGAGAAAGTTGTGTGAGCATGGCTACAAGATTTTGCATTCCAGCTCCCATATCGTTGGGTTGCTAAGGGGGACAATCATTTCATTTCCCAACGCATTCCGCATTAACACGGTTCCTTCGGGTTCCATCCATTGACTAAAACCAAGAAGAATAGTGTGAGGAACACTAATTATAATAGGAAAACCACATAATCAAGAATAAAATTTCACACTTAAGGTATTATCCTAGGGTATTCATGGCCATTTCTAAAACACTAGGATTGTGTTCTATGCTTAGACTTATCCTTAGGGTTCTTACTAAGACTTTCACATCCTAGTTTCCAAAGGTTGACTATACCCTCCCTCTGATACCAACTATAACGACCCATACTTTACATACATTGTTAATACTTCAAAATTGAAGCACACTTATTACAACATATGAAAAAACCAGAAAGGACCGTATAGGTATAGTGTCTTTAGAAACTGGGAAACCTAAACAACTGGTTCATAAATCTTCTATAGTGTCTCCCATTTATTTCATCATATCTAGGGTCCCTTTTAGCATATTCTACTTAATATCCATCTTCCTGACCTGGGGAAAAGAAAACATAAAAGGGTGAGCTCAAATGCTCAGTAAGGGTAAACAAAAGAAATATCAATCACATCATATACATAAGCACATAACTTTTGGAAATCTTAACCTGCAAAAGAGATCATAATTTCATAACATGGGGTAAATCATGGTAGTGAAATGTAATCACAATAATAATAACTTAAAACATTAAACTTTGTGGCATTCACACATAATCATAGAGAATCATTTCTTGTTAGTCAAGACTCATTGCCAAGACTATCTTAGTGGACAAAGTCCCTTTCTAAATCGAGTAACCCTCATTTCAGTCCTGTTTCACTGAACCGGTATAACCTACCATTCCAGCCATGTCTATCTCATGAGATATAAAATCTTTACCCAATGCATTGGCGGGAGATATAGGTCCCACCCATCTTATAATGAATCCTTTCTTATGTGTGCCACATAATCATAAATCATACATCATCGCATAACACATGTAACAAAAATGGGATTCTTGAAACATCATGACATCATAAAACAAATCATATAAGGTAAATGACTTCATAAAAATAATTCCCGCAAAACATAATCAAATCAATGTAATAATAGGGATAAAAACAGAACCCTTTTATTATCTTAGATGGAAAATAATTTTGATAAAATACTTGAACTCCATTCTTGAGGAAAATATCCTTTCTACTTCAAAAATAATTTTCCTTTCTTAACATGTCATACAACTTTAAACTAAAAGAAGTTGATTAAAAATAAACTTAAAAACTTATAAAGGAATATTCTTGGAAATAATTTTTTAAAAATCCATTCCTGCCGTATAAGTTAAAAAAAATATTCTTCGTACTTTTGTTGGAAAAGTCAAAAAGTACCTCATACGAAAAAACGACAAAAGATTCCTTTCATATTATTTACTAAAAACTCACCGAAGGGTAAAATTGGATTTAAACTATTGTAAGTGGATAGAAATATATTACATATTGAGGGAACATGGATGTGGATGATAAAATACACCCCAGTAAATACTTACGAATAAACAATCTCGGATAAAAATGAGATTGTGATATTTCCTTTACCTTAGGTCCGATTTGCTTTGTACGTGTCTGAAGCTCCTGTATAATGGTTTAAATAATGTTATTGACTTATTCCAGAATCATACATATTGATATGATATCATATATGGTCATATTCTTAGCTTCTTATTAGTAATATTTCATTGTTACTTGTTACTCGGGTCTTTATTGCCTTTTGTTCTTATGCGTGTTTTGTCGAATAAATTATTATTCTTCTTTTAAGGTTATAGATACCTTATATCCAGAATGGTATTAGTGTAACATATATCATATTTATTCATTCAATTCATTTATATAATTACTATGTAATTATGGTCATGTAGAACGAGTCGCATCACATCGTGGAGACGGTATTCCGTACGTACGCACGAGTGATGATATCGTTCCTATGATCGTGGAATTGTATTGGAGTATATATATATTATTTCAGTATAAATATTAATTAATAATAATCATAAATAGTTACTAATTACACCATTATACCCATCCTTGTAAAGTGATGGTGGAAAATAGATTACACCACGGCGTGGAGACGGTATTTCGTACGTACGCACGCGCGGTGATTTCATTTTTCCGTAGGATGGATAGAAGGTGAATTAGGGTTGTTTCATATTTATAATAACATATCAATATGTAATTAATACTTATTTTATTACTTTATCATGAAACAACTAAAGAAGAAGAAGTTGAAGAAGAAAGAAATTGAAAAGATCGGTAATGGATATTACCTCTTCTTTGGAACGCTTCTTTGAATCCTCCACTTAGGGAACTAAGATTGGTCTTTGAAGAAGACTAGGACCTCTAGGATTATTCTAGGGAAGTGTAGAGGAGAAAATGGCAGGGTTTGGCCAAGCTTGAGTGCTCAAATTGGTGTGAGGAGTAGGGGGAGGAGGTGTCCTTTTATAAGGGAGGAGAGGGGCACCTTAGGAATATCTCAAAATATTATTTTATATTAAAGTCAAAATCGGTTTATAATGGTTCCAAAGGGTCTTATTTCGAAGATAAAGTGGGGATGGGTCGAAATCCTATCAACCAATAGGATTTAGACAAGTTTAGGGTATTATTTTAACCTTATCAATTAGATTTAACTCTAAGTTAAATAATTTAACCTTTACCGTGTCTTTTTGTTTTCTTTAACTATATGGTTAATACACTTACTATAACATGCAAAACGAACCCCAAATTGTTTATTATTAATATATATATCCTTATCTAAGTCATTTGGCCGAACCTGAGATTTTTAGGAATAAAATAACAATTAATAATATAATATTTGATTTAAAAACTATTTTGTGTCAATTTTGACACTATTTGATATATGATTTTTGTGAAAATCATAACAGAATTATATGTTCGAACCAAGTTGATTAGATCAACACTAATATATCATAGTAACCTAGAAAATTAGTGTAATTCATAAAAAGTCTCAAATTACATTTATTTTGGTGTTTATAACATCAATTATATCAATATTTCATAAATAAGATAATTACTGCATCATCGTTGTATCATTATTAAATTAAATTATTTAATGTCTAAAAATTATAAATAAAATACCATTATGTAGGAAATCTTTTTAGCTTTCTAATTAATATTTATTGTTGAATTTATCTTATGTATAACCACATATTAAAAATTATTTACTTATTAAACTTTGATTTTATCTATTTTAACCCTTCTTTAAATAAATTAATAATAAATGTCCTAATCTAACCCAAGTGGGCCTAAATGGTCATATTTTATTCCTAAGTTTGTTTTTGGTCGAATTACACTTATCCAATAGAATTAGGACATGTGTTAGGGTAATAGTAATTTCATATTTACCCTTAGTTACCCTATTTACTATTAACCGCGGTAAAAAAAGTAAAAAGTTACTATTCACCAAAAAATTATTTTTATCTCATTGAACCACATTTTACTTACTGATATCAACTGTGTCTGTCGGATTTTCGAAATTCCATTCACAGAAGTGGTAAAATTAAGTTTTATGCAAAATTCAGTTTTTAACCTACCACTTAGTGGTTTCACTATTCATCAAAAATTGAAAGTTTTCAGAAAAATACCAAAATTTCACCCTAGGCTAATTTTGGTATTCCGAATCCAAAAATGAAGTCCATTTTGAAAAATAAAATTTATAAAATTTCAAAAAGTGGTTATTACTATTCATAACGGCTAGTTTTAATAATATTTTAATAGCATATCGTTGTTTAGTGAAACTCGGTATTGCATACGACGCAAGCTATCGAGGAAGGTCGTGATTGCGTGTAAAGTAAGCCAAGAAAGTGTGTAGTGAAAGATTCCTTTGATGATATAAAAACAAAATATTACTCATAAAAATCTCGGGTGTTACAACCATGGTATATCCCATGAAGAGAATGATGTGCTCCCCACTTTCAGAAAATCTATTAGGTGCATGTCATGTGGATATCTGAGCATGTCGTGTCTCGTAGTTAGCGTCTCCATGCTACACCTCCCTGACTTACAGAAGGAGTGGAGAGTGACACTAAGAGGTCGAAGGAAATCTAATCCTTCTCGATCAACAAAGGGTATCTGCAAAGTGGAAAGATGCTTTGTTGCCTCACTTAGCAGATGCAGGACATCCCTCATGCGGAGTGTTTCAGCTACCATGTTCCCCTTCCAACGATAATATACTATCTCAGGGTCTACTTCTGTTGCCACAAGGGTGAGGTTGTCCGAATCATGAGTGATTGGTTGCACCCTCCTATACATGAGTTTATCATGTTCTTCCTGGGTTTACTTTTTCAAAAATCTAAGGAAAAACCCATCCCAATGTTGTAGATAAAACATACCCTCATGGCCTAATACAATGAATCTGAGTGTGAACAGTGGATGTCAATTCCTAACCAAAAATAACATCATAAGGCCTCGATGCTACCACCATGAAGTTCTAATCGAATCTCTCACCTCAAGGGACAGATCACACCATCGATGTATGTGTGATTGTCGAGCCTCCTCCCAAAGTTATCTCTACATGTGAGGGTCAAGTTAACGGTTTAACAGAAAACTCTTAGTCATAGACAAGATTCATGGATGGATGGAATTATTGGTACCTATGTCAATTGATACAGAAGCTAGTAGTAGACATAGACCGTACCTTGAATCATTCCTAGAGCCCTTGGGTTGCATTCCTTGACCACATTCAACTACTCTATTCCCCTGTCATCCAGCATCCTAATCCTGGTGGGGTCCACAAAAAAGGGGTGGTAGTAACATGTCAAAAAATACACCACTTCATGCTGATCTCCAAGCTCTGCTTCCATGTCTTCTGCTCTGCAGACTCATATATCCCTAAAACTTCTTCTTCAAGAAACATTTTACATGACCAAGTCTCTAAGAATGGTTCCAGTTTCCTAATTTTACAATGATAACATTCACTAGTTATATCTGCTCATCCAAAGAACATTTAACCAAAAAGGTTATCTCTAGAACCCTAACATAAGTAGGAATGCATAGAGGAATTGTGCTGGCTCAGATGTCATTTAAAATAACCGTGCTTAGATGTTTGAGAATAGAAGAACTGATCGTAACATATTCATCGAGTACGAGGAATGATAATTATGCCTCGATGAATACTCAGCTATCGACATATCGTCCTACCAATCTTGTAGAGGTTCTAGATAACTCTCAGCTACCTCCTCAAGCTAGTCCTATGCCTCTGGTGAGTCAGGATCGCCACAGAACCTGAGGGGTATCTGATGTTGAAACACATGTAAGGCACTAAGCCTACTTGTGTCCTCTACCGGTATCGCCGGTTGTAACTACTGACCAGCAGGTAGTGATATAGCAGGAACACAACCTGAAGGTACTATCTCAGGCAGTGGTCCCCGTACCAAAGCCTCATTACTATGCGGACTATCCTAATGGTCACTCACTGAAAAAGACTAGTAGCTCAGATCATTGTTTTCTCTACGGGTTTCTCAACTAGATGGGAAACTCGAGCAATCACCTCCAGCCAGCCCTCAGTTTCCTGGGAATCAATCTCACCTAAAAACCTCAAAGGCCTATATTGTTGGAACATGTGCACCATGATTAGTCGGAATGCACCAACTTCCAGTGTGGCTGGTGGTACCTATTGCCCAACATGTGGTGGTGCTGCTGGTACACCACCCGAAGGTGCCAACATAGTAAGAGGGCCCTGCACCGAAGCCTCGTCACTCGACGGGTTGTCAGTGCGTACATCCCTCAGAACCCTAGCTGGCTGTCTGTGTGGATTCATCCTAAAATGTTATAGGTGTTACATGATTAATAATTTATACCTGGTGATCTGACTCAAAGAGTTCATAAATAAGACTCTTGAAAAAACACATGCAATCAATGTTATCATGCACTGAGTCGGAAATAAGAAGTCAGGGTCCTGGTGTAAGGATATGTCATCTGCCACACCCAAACTGGACTCCCTTAACTGAAAACCACACTCACTACACTTAACACTATTGTCATTCAAAAAAATATCAGAGTTCTAGTTATTCTGTACAACAGAATCCTCTCGTATCAATTTGTCACCACCCGTCCCCTGATGCCCATTCCGTCACTACCCCAAGCCCACCTTCAATTGGCTAGGGGTTGGAGACTAAAACCAAATGCATATTTCCCTAAAACTGGGAAGTAATTTCCATTATATTGTCTAAACACACACAACAGAGCACATAGCTGGATACGAAACACTAAGTAAAATTTTATAGAAAATGGGTTCTAAAATAAAAAGGGAGTGGAAATATAAGTCCAACTGTAATGTATAAGAAACTGAAAGTATAGGTACAACTAAAGTAAAGGAAAACAACTCATGGGTCATCCTCTGGGATTCCTACCCGAAGGGTAGGTATATATATCCTCCTTAGCACACCACGTCCATCTGTATCCTCTATGTACCGTCTCGTCGTAAATTCCACCTCTGAGAACCATATAGTCCTAGTACTCTCAGCCTCAGTTAGCATTGTCCGTCATCTGCAATAAACAAAACAATGTGCGGGCATAGACCATGCAGGGGTGAGTATAACAATACCCAGTAGGTACCCCAAGACCCTGAAGGTCTCACAAAATCCAACATGGATAAACCACAAAGAATGAAATCAACAGATAACCTTATTAGGTATATGCCCATTCATATAACTAAGTTATCATGTGATCCATCTAAATCATGAGGAAAACACAAAAGTACTGACTCAACTCACACAGGTATAAAACTTATGTAGAGATATAGGGATGATAATATGTATCCATTTAATCATATACTCTGTCAAACCGATGTAGGATCCTAGTATAGAAATAAGAGCTGTCAAACCCATATAGGATCCAGGAACAATATTTTGAGCTGTCAAACCCATGTAGGATCCAGGAACAGTAGTCAGAGCTGTTGAACCCACGTAGGATCCAGGAATAGTAGTTAGAGCTATCTAACCCACGTAGGATCTAGGAATAGTAGTCAGATATGTCGAACCCATATAGGATCTAGGAATAGTAGTTAGAGTTGTCCAACCCATGTAGGATCTAGGTATAGTAGTAAGTGCTATCAAACCCATGTAGGATCCTGGAACAGTAGTCAGAGCTGTCGAACATATATTGGATCCAGGAACATTAGTCAGAGTTGTCGAACCCACGTGGGATCCTAGAACAGTAGTCAGAGCTGTTGAACCCATGTAGGATCTAGGAACAGTAGTCACAACTGTGGAAGCCACATAGGATCCAGGAACATTAGTTAGAGCTATCGAACCCACATAGGATCCAGAAATAGTAGTTAGAGTTTTCGAACCCATGTAGGATCGAGGAACAGTAGTCAGAGCTGTCGAACCCATATAGGATCCAGGAATAGTTGTTAGATCTGTCGATACACCGACATCCATGATCTCCGATGTTGATGTGTCATGAAGACTCGTCTTGTCCTATGAAATCCAAGCAACAAACAACACGTCAATCAGATGCCCGGTCTGAGAGTTATTAACCATTTAGTCCCGAGGGCCCGGTAGAATTCATGCTTGATACTACAAGACTGTATCCCTTATCAACCCAAAACTCAAGAGGATTACGCTCCAAGGGTCCGTCATTCTCCAATATTTCTAGCACCGCAGACATTTCGTTAAACGGGCATCTGGTACCAAAGATATGGACAAAAGAAGTATATGGGTCATAGTGGGCCCAGGTCTGGTCTGACCTTGTCGAACTAACCTAGTTTCACCCATTGGGTCGGGCCCGTACCATCGGTAGGGCTAGTCTATTCGATTGGGCCCAGCCCTTTGGGCCCCATCTAGCCAGCGACGAGGGCGGTCCGGCCTAGAGGCACCACGAGGGTCTGATTCAGTCGGGACGCCACAAGGGCATGAACTAGTTCGGCCAAGGCACCATGAGGGGCATGGGAGGCAAGCTTGGCCATGATTCGTGATGGCGCAAGAGGTCAGCTCGGCCGGGTGCCGCGAGGGGCGTGGCTCAGTCATCTCAGCTCGGGAGGTAGGACAAATTTCGGCTAGTTGCGGCGTAGGGCGCATGGGGCACGCAGATAGTGGAGTCATGGGGCACGTGGGTCGTGCCGAGGCAAGGGGCCGGTTTGGACAGTGACGACTCGGGGAATGCGGGGCGTGTGGATTGTCGGGGGTCGGTTCGTCGAGCGGTCTCACGGGGAGCGCAGGGCACACGGACAGCGAATCCATAGGCGCAATGGGCGCACGAACGGTCGGGGGTCGATGCGATTGGGGCACAATGCAGTTTGGTCGGTTCATCCGGCAGGTGGTGTGGCCTGCGAGTAATGCAGTTCGGCCAGATGGGTGGTGTGGCCGGTGGGCGGCCTAGGTTGCGAAGGCCACAGGTACAACGGATGTTTCCTTTGTCACCATCGTCATCTCGTCGCCTCATCGTCATTCCGATGAACATCACAAACAATAATATTGGATGGGTCGGGCCATGTGGGTTTGGCCCACACCCTCCACGTTTAGGGTGGTAGAAAGAGGATCAATCAACACCCCGCATCTTCTCACAAAAACAAAATCCCATACCATATGGAAAATCATCCACAACGATTCTTTATTTTACAAGGGAATAATTAAAGGAATAATAACATATTCAAATAAAACCCAAACCATGTATTGTTCATTGATGACGATGAGGAGGGAAGGTCAGTCGTTGAAGATTTCCAACATCAGTTTCCTCTACAAGGAGCTTCTATAGAAGAAGTCGAACACGTTTCTTGCCAGTGTTCTTCATGGAGGAAGTGTTTTTTGTTGGAGAGCATAATCCTCCAAGTTTTGGGTGTCACGTCGTTTTACCAGCACTTCGTCTCTTGGTGAGGCCATCCCAAATCATCATCCCAAACTCCCTATATATAGGAGAGGGGGGAGGTATGTCATGATTGAGGAATTTATGACGGTTCATTTATTAAGAATCTTCCTAAATTCCAACGACATGGTTACTTAAATTTAAAAAGGGGTCAAGCTAATTAAATAGTGTTGGTGAAATTTAAGAGGTGAATTGGCTTAATTATTGAGAGGAATACAAGAGTCATTCCTCACATAGTATGCATTTTAACAATTGATAGGATTTAATTTTATGATGACTCATAAAATTAATTGAGGGAGTTGAGTGGTTTCCTCTCCCCCCCCCCCCATTATGAGGGATAAACCATAGGTGGTCCCCAACACCATAACTCAATGAAGTTTAAGGTGTGGTGGTCCCCAGCACTATAACCTATCTTGGAAGGTTAATATTTGGTGGTCCCCACTTCAAACATCCACATGGGTGGTTATAATAGAGAAAATAAAATAAAACATGACCTTATTTTATTTTATTTTTTCCACGAAAAACCCAAATACTAACATTCACCCTCCACCAATTTCCATTAAGGTGAAATAGTTCTTAAGATAATAATGGAACTTTGAGTTCAACGGTTCCCTCATATTTAAATTCCAATAACTAGTTCAAAAGTTACAAAACACAGCTCGCGCATTTACAGAAGGTACATGAAAAAAAAGTTAAGTAAATTATTATATGTCACCCTCGACCTGCACTAGTCAATGTTATGAACTACCTTGGTGAAATACCTCCCAAAAAACCCAATGGTACTCTCAGATTTTCAATCTGAGTTACCATTAGGATTTTATGAATTTTAAAATAAAATAACTTTCACATAATTATTTATTTGTGGCCAAAAACTAAATTTCTCTTGTGGCCTGCGCTGGACAATGTTTGTATATTCTTAAAGAAATCATTCCCTCAGGAGTTCAGCAGTGGTCTCTGATTATTAATCTGAGTTAATAATTGTGAGTTATATGTATTTGAAAAATAAAATAATTTATTTAATTATTTTATTTACGATTATTCCATTTTTGGGATTTCTCAGAGGATGCCCGCGCCGACTAATATTATGTCATGCCTAGGGTAAACCCACCATCTTGAGTGAAACCGTGACCTTAGATTTCCGATCTGAGTAACTATTTAATAGTTATTCCACTTTTTCAGGAAAACGGCCTATGCGTGTTAACATATGCTTTAAAAAAAAATTACGGATCATTCCAGGCTCTCCGGGCCTCAGAATCACGCGCCATCAGATTTTGCGGACTCGTAAAATTCACATTTATTAAAAAAAAATCATGGAATTTAGGGGTCTTTAGAAACTGTATAATAATTTGTTCTTCCCTCAATAAAGTAAGGTTGAGAACATTTCCACAAAATATATAATCCATGTGTAAATGTAATCCAACTAAGAGGGGAAATGGTGGGGAACAATGATATAGTAGGTCAGTGTATCTATGAGATAATAAGATCCATACTTGGTCAGCACTATAATGAGGAGAGCACATTAGATATTATAACTACCCATATCCAATTATCCAATTATTATGTTTATTTTTCTATATTTACACAAGATAATAGGGATCATTTTATAAATGATCAAACATACTAGTCGGTTTTTGAAAATGAAAATACTCATAATTCCAATATTATATTTCAAAAAACAATATATAACTCAATATTATGGATAAAAAATTATCATTTTTTCTGATATATCATTGAAAGGATTCATAAAACCCTTATCGATAACATGGGGATATGAAATCATAATAAAAGTCGATCCCAAATTCTCAATAAGGAAAAATATACCATAGAATCATTCATAGAATAATTAAATTAAGAAGAATATGTCATATATAAATAATAATTAAATATTACATATAACTAATATCATTAAATAGGGACTACATCAATTTATGACAAATAAACATAAATAATAACATTAATAAGAAACAAGATTCATAATGATAGAATTATTTGTGTTGAACAACATAATCTTACCATCAAGGCCTTTTTCCATGAAAATATTTTAAAAAGGTGTAGAATATATGACCTTACTTGGTGTAGAATATAGAAAATAACCAAAATAGTTTTTCCCACGTGACCCGCTAATGTATTAAGGGGATATAACATGACCTACCTTTCACCTACTAAGACCAATTCCTTCCCCAAATGAAATAAATGAATGATCTTTCATTACATAATCCATATAAACATTTATATAGAAAAATAGAATACGAAATATAAATATTTTCCTATATAAATAAATATAGAATCATGATCATAATCCATACAGAGTAATATGGGGGATAATATCATTATATATTTCATGAGTAATGTATAATTTTCATTAAAGGATGTAAACATAGATGAAAATAGTTTTAAAAGATCACTAGAAAATTTCAGGAGGAATATTATATGTTCATCTTGAAATGAAATATTTAAAATATAAAAATATATAGATTACTATTGAAAACAATTCTTTAAAAATATTCATGGAAGATTCATTGTAATTAATAATCATGATACTAGGAAATATCTTTTGGTGATACTCCCTATAACAAACATTTGATTCAAACCTTTGATAAAAAGATATTCTTTTAGAAAAAAACATGATGATTATTTTTAATAATTATTATAGAATGTAAAGAATTTTCTATAAAGAATTTATTAACTAATTGAAGAATTTAAAAAGAAAACTTGAATACTTTTTTCTGAAAATATGGACCTGGAAGAAAAATAATTAAGACAGAATAGAAAAAAACCCTATTTCCTTTAAAATCATTCCTTGGGGATTTTGAGTACCAGGAGAGAATAAAATGATATTTAGACTTTTGATTTCATGAAATGACAATAGGAAATGTTAATATACTATTTTAAATATATAAATATCATAAATTCAATCAATGTAAGTTTAATCATAGACAATACCATATAAAGATATTATTGTGAAATAAACCATTACCTTAGGTCCATATTGCATTGTATGTTCTTTTAATCACATGTTTAATACATTTATATTTTTAAAGTTATATTTCATAATCATATAAAAAATTATATTACTATACAAAATTTTATTATAGAAAATTATTACTCATTAATTAGAAATCTTTTATTATCATCATCATTTTTCAGGTTATCTATATTGTTTTTTCTATATGTTATGATACAGTAATTGTAGTCAATACATCATGATCATGGTAAAATAATCACTATAATTTTAATCATTATTTAAATGTTAAATATATTCATTATATATATTTTAAAATATTTAGATTCATCTATGAAATTTTGAAAAATCAACTGAATCAAAATTCATTAAGAGGGTGGTTGTACATATATAGGCATGAGTAGCGTCATCATTTTTTAATTGGATGAAGGGAAAGAAGGTAAATTATATCATATATTTACATAAAAATGAATATTTATTAAATTTATTATACATTCATTATTTAAAAATTTAAAACCATCAAAGTAAATTATTGATGATAAAATAATTACACAACTACATGGAAACAGTAGGTCACACATACACATTTTGATGTCTTCATTTTTCAAAGGATATAATGGAGGTGTAAATTTTATTATCCAAATGGATAAAAAAATATTTTCATGTATCTATATTAATTATTTTACTATGTTTATAATATATTTATATAAACTAGAATAAAAAAATGTTAACCGAGTCGGTAGAGATTGTTACCTCTTTTTTGAGAGACCTCCTTTAGCTTACACCTAAATACTCTATTTTGGGGTATTAGTAGAAGAAAGAAATGTCAAGAATGATGGGAATGGATAATGGAATGTTTTAATGCCAACATTTTCAATGATATAGTGCTCATTTTTTATGAATAATGGAGTAGAAGGGGTTCCCTTTTATATGTTAGATAAGGGACAAAAATTGAATTACATAAAATATTAATATAATATTAATTCATTTTCATGTAAGAGTGGAACAAAGATTCTAAGATATATAATATTTGAAATTATACAGTTGAAATATATTGATACAATAACATTTTTACATGTCCAAGAGGCATTTTTACCTATATCACTTTATTTAACCCATAAGAACGTTGTTTTAAGAATAACATTGTTAACAACATTTTACTATTTTATTATTAATTATTCCCAATAAAGAGTTATAAATAACTATAAAATATGAATTTTTTTTATTCATAATATATACTAAATTTAAATTAAATTAATTTTTTTATTTTTTAAGAAACTAATATTATTTTTGGTGCCCAAAATGAAATGAATGATGTTTTTAGAAAATATATTGTCTAAAAAATTAAAAAAAATATAGAAAATTAAAATATAATATTGATACGAATCTAATTAATTTAATTATAATAAATAAAAGGATACAAATTTATCTTTCATACCATAAAAAATTTATATAAACCTTTTTTGTAATTAATTTTGTGAAATTTACTAAAAACAATTTTTTGAATACTAATATTACTTATATTTCTATAAGGATAAGCATATATTTCAATGCTCAATATTATATTTTATTTTCATTATAATTGTTCTTATATATATAGGGTCCAAAAAAATTAATTCTTACAATTTATTACACTTATGTTATTATAATTTCATAAATGTTACACTTGTTTTTAAATCTATATTTTTTATATTCACTAAAAAAGGAAAAATTTATGAAAAATTCAAAAATTTGTCATATGAGAATTTTTAAATCATTTAATCTAAAATTTAATTAATTAAGAAATAAATCATTTTATTAATTAGAATTTTAGTTTTTCTCATATTCTATAACAATGATATGTCAATTTTTATATTGTTTCTCTCAATGAAAAACTGACAATAATTGAAGCTCAAGATTTATAGATATCAACTAAAATGGTGGGAGAATGTTGAATTTTATGTGGGGATATGTTTTTGAAAATGCATCCTTAATTTAAATCATAGACTTATATTAGATCCAATATATGTTTGCTACCATGAAATATAACCACAATCTACGATGCAACTGATATATTGTAGGCTTATAGAATGAATCTACCATATCACTCATACAAAATTTCATAAGTTATAAACCATGGGATTGGTTAATTAATGGATTCAGTATTATTTAAATTAGTTAAATTAATTCTCTACTGGGAACAATCATATGGATTCCTTGATTTTTCTCCTTGTATATTTAATATGTATGGTTTTATTAATTAAATGAATGACATTTTGGATGTTTATAAAATGGTTGTGATCCAACATATTGTGATGATTGTCTATTTCATGAAAATATTTTTCAACAACTTTTCATTCTCATAGAATTATCCATGATGATCCATGAATATACTAAAATCACTCTCTATGTTAGGTAATCCTTCTGATAAAATAATTAGTTCTGAAGTCTAGTGTATATAAATATAGTTTCAAATCCTACATATTTTACATTCGTAAACTCAATCAAGTCAAAACATATTTTATATGGTATTATCGATATGATAGTGTTCTTTGATTATCATAAATGTTTCTTCATGGAACATTTATCTGGAATATATGTGTTTGATGAATCAACTTGTTTTTTTACCTAATAAAATAATCACATGTTTTACATAACATACCTGGGTTTTCACCATATGAACATAAGTTGTATAATAACATTATTTCTTGTGATCTGCGATAGAATTACCTTAATAAGTTTCTATATTATCATGTAAGCCCCATAAATTACGATTTTATTATAACATATCATATTTTTAGGACATGTAATTAATCTAGGTAGTTAACATAATGTTGAGTGGAATGTTAAACATAAGTTATATGATAAAATATTCTACAATGTATCTTGTGAAAAATATAAAATTATTATGATCTTCTTAATATTACATTGTCTTTTAATTTAAAGTTTTTTACACAGTCTATATTATTAAGAGTGTCAATGAAATATAATGTGACATCCATGAAAATTATGAAATTTTCTAGTGTGGTGAGATAATCCAAATGTGGGATTCTCTATGAATTTGTGCTACTTTCTTACCCTATGCGCTCTATAAGATACCACTAGATTATCATATAGTTATCCTATTATACATCCACTAATTATAACAACCATTTACTATAAGTAATGTTAATTTATTTTTTAAAATATATTATATGGTTTTCTCCCTTAATTGATTTTTCTTTGATCTACGATGATTTTGATGCCATTCATTACTTAAATAAGGTTTTTGAGAGTTTCATAATATACCACGGGTAGGGCCACATCATGGTGTTTTCCATTTTATACATTGAGAATTATCATGAGAAACTAGATAATCCAAATTTCAATATATGGGTGTGGTATTTGGAATGTAATACTAAAATCCCCTATAGAACATAGAGATAGAAGCCTCACCACATCACATTGGAAGTAATGGTTTTTTCAAAACATTCTAGGTTTTGACACTATACTACAGTGGGTGGCCATGTTGGGTTGATGTGTATCAGTGTCTTTAAGGCCAATATGGCCATAGTGGGAATCACAATTCTAGTGTGACAGTAGTTTTATAATTTTTGATAGCCATAACAGATAATATTATTTGTGGGATATATTCAATCAAATGATAAAATGGGTTTGATCATCAAGAATGGACGTTTAAAACCCTTTTGAATTTTTTTGACTACATTTGGTGTCTATTTTTATTCCTAAAGCTATCATTCTTTCCAAATTTATGGTGGGGTCAGTTTAATCATTAATTCAATCAGGTTTCCACCTATAGTGACTTCATTATTCTTAAAAAATTTGTGTATGACCTTTCTAGAAGATCCATGCTTTCCATATAGAGGATTTTTCAAGATAAACTACACTTTTGGGATCTTTTACTCTTCCTCTATAGTCATGGTTTTGGGGAGTGATTATTTTTGTTCCATATATTAGACTTATTTCTACCATTAATGGTGGTTTATGTTGTGTATGTTAAGTGGTTTTACCATATTGGGATGATTAAGTTATTGAATACTATTATATAATCCTTTTTTTGTTGTATTATAATTGTTTATAGGGACCCTTGGAATGTATGATTGATCTGGTTAGTGTGTGAGTGTGACTTGAGAATCAAATCATGGAAAATATTTAAATCCATTTCAATGAATTGATTTAAGAATGTCATTTCATTTTAAATCCCTTACATATGATTATTCTCATGATATTATGGTATCTAATTATGTGAATTTAAACCCATTCATGAGTGTGATTAAATTTTTTCATGTTTATCCCATGATACCCATGAATGAATTTGATTGAAAATATGTGTCTGTGTTTTCATGTCACTGTTGAGAATCATTCTTGTTAAAATATTTTATTCTTATATTTATTATGTTATGTTGTGTGTCAATGTATATCCTTTATAAATTTTATTATTCTTGAAAATTAATGGTGTATTGTTGTGGCATGGTTATCCCTTTAGTGGGGGATAATTTGACACATGAGATAATGAGAAAAATATACCAAGACCTGAGGTAGGGGTGAAATCGACTTGAGGCCTTACTTGATGATGTTCTAGGATATGATGACCATGTGGGACAACCTAAATAATAGATAGGTTATGAGGTCCTGGATTTCCAAACCCTGATAGAGAGGTGTATTAATGGTATTTTGGCTTATCCTAATACTGGTTGGCCTTATGGATAATCCGGGATATATATGTTTTCCTTGTGGATAATTGATATTCATGGATTCCATTAGGACTATTCTTTTGGTATGTAGGTGAAGTAGGTATAAATGGGTATTGTGGTGGTTTGGTAAGCATATTACCACTCAAAAAATGATTAATCTTGGTTTCATTTACATTTATCTATTACCTTTGAATACACCTATTAAGGATGTTCACTTATGTTGAGGATTATTTTTTTTTGTCATAATAATTTATAAGTCATAGGTGACAATATAAACATGATTCACATGAAAATACCATGAACATGTTTTTGAGAAAGGCAAAGGGACTAATGATATGGACATGAGGAGAGAGAGCATGGGGTTTATAGGTTTTACCCGGGAGAACTCAAGTGTGTTAGCACAATATCTTATTTATGTTGATGTTGTTTTTTACACTCCTGTCTAAGAACCACTTTTGGGGTATTTGGTTTATTAAATTGATTTATTTGGGATACAGGTCATTTACTCCATTATTATTATTTTATTATTCAAAAATATTCCGACATTTTATAATAAAGTTATATTATATATTTATTTATCAGGTTTTGTGTTTGATACTCAGGGTATAGTGACGCCACTGACAACATTTGGACCCTCAAGGATGTCATAAACCTATCATGTGTGGTGACAGAGACATGTTTCCATGTGGAACTCTATCAATGATTGGGTGATTTGGGTTAGGGAAGACAAAAATTTCATCTGGGGAGTATTTGTTCTATATTTCATAATGCCAATTTTTTAGGTGAAGAGATCTATTAGACTGAGAACATATTTCAAGGGTCATCTATTTTACATAACAAATAATATTAATGGATGTCCCCAGTTATGTGTGGACAACATGATATTGATCAAGTGTACCATAATAAATTGATACTCACTATTAAGTATTATATATTGTTTGATCACTTTTTTGGGAGCCTAGTGATTATCCAACATTTATATTTGAAATGTATTCCACTATGTTTTGGTCAATGAGTTAGTAAATCCTATGACATCATTTTGGAATAGATATATGATATATGAGTTTCTTTTTATTCCCTTCATGTTAAAAAACAAACAATATGTGTTCAAGGATCTCATAAATAGGATCTTACATCAATATGTTGACTCCATTTTGGTATAAAATTATGATGCCCATATACACTCAAGAACCCCACAGATTCATGTTGGACACTAGCATATTTTTCATGAGTACACTTCATGAAAATAATCAACATTCCAATATCATAAATTTACATTTCATGATCTAGGATTTATGGTTCCTCAAGTATGTGATCGGTGATTCATGAATTTATATAAACCCTGAGAAGGTAGAGGCTATTATGTATTGGGATCAAACTATAAATTTGTTTGAGTAGTTTTGAAGAACCCATGAAATAGATTGCCACTAAGTGGGTGATGTTTGAATGGATATTCTAGTGTTAAGAGTCCTTTCTAGATCTTAAGAGAAGATGGAAACTAGATCTAATACATATATTCTTAAATATTGTGATTGGATATATGGTTATCTACAGTACCTCAAGGGAATTATTTAGAGCTATGATGATGGAAGGGATCAAGTAGTTTCTTAAGGTTCACTCTATATATAACCCCATTAGCATATGTATATTACACCTTCCATGGAGTTGGAATATTTGTTTTATGGATTGAAGTGTTAACACCATTCTCTATTCTGAAATATATTTATCAAATACCAATACCACAATATATTTTGTTAAATACTCTCCTAGTGATACAAGAATCTCTACAAGAGGTGTTGGGTGGAGTGTCTATAGATGTTTTAATTTTTGATACCTTATTCCCCTAGGAATGGTAAAATCATTGAAGTTTTTCTTAGAAAAAAACACTGGATCATGGAGATAGACATTTTTAGGAGTAATGGTGGCTGGTGAGATTATTAACTAAGCAGTAGGTGAATGTATCTAATTAATGGGATGATTAATTCTTTACCTAAGGAAATCATGTAATTATTGGTGTATAGGGTAATAACCATCAAGTAATCAAATCCTCAATTCATGGGGATGAGGGAATAGATGGAAGGAAGTGACCCTGTTCTAGGTTGTTTGATAGACTTTTAAAATATGATCATTATTCATGGGAGAGTAGTTATTCACACCTCAATGAGGGAAATGTTAATGTGGGACTCCCATGCCTCTCTGTAGGAAATTCAAAAATGTTTGGTTATTATATACCATTATATTTCTTAATACATATGGTTTTTAGGAATTTATACTAACACCATGACATATTTTTCAAATTTCCTATCCAATTATATGACCAAGGAGGTGAACATGAATGAAGAAGGACTACTTCATCGAATTTTCACACATATATGGATGTTTGAATATGTGATTATGGACATAATGATGGAGATTTCATGGAACACGAAATTTCGAGATTCTCTTTGGATGATGTTTGATCAGGTAGTGGAATTTGAAAATTTCTTACAGATATGAGAGACTCTTTATTAACCTGAGTTATGAAATAATTGTTTTTGGTTTATTATATGACTAAATTTATTACCATGTTGTTTCATTTTTGATAAGGAAATGAATGTTAAATCCCAGATTTGGAAAGGATTGGAGATTTATTTGTGAGAAATTCTGAACGTAATTATGGTTTATAAGTTTTAGAATAATGGATTTTTATATAGGATGATCTAGGTCATTTTGGTTATTTTTTGGAATAATCCATTTTTATTACAGAATTTTCATTACATATGAAAAAATGAATTATATTTTAATATTTCATTCATGGAAATCATGTACATAATACTTGGTGAAAAACATTATTCTAAATGACAAAAAAGTCTTATTAATGGGTTCAACCTAACTAACTTTTATACCATCTTATATCCTTGGTAAATAGATTAATGTATATGCGTGATCAAGATTTCAAGTAAGTGATTAAACTGGGGAGACATATATTATGTGATCATGATGCATTCTAATCATAACCTGAGGCATACTAGTATGGAATTAACAAGAGAATGTGAGGTATATCATAAAAAAATAACATGAATCATTACATGAAAATGTGGACACAATATTTAAATCGGACTTTCATAATCATATCATGAATGTTTATCACTATGATCCCATAAATCAAAATTACATAGGTTATTAACAAAGGTGTTCTAACACATTTCATCTCTAAAGATTAAATTATTTAATCAATGGATTAGATTGCTATCAGGGAACAATCTTCATAGTATTAAGCAATGATATACCCAAATATAATAATAAATCATTTAATTATTAACCCTCGGATAATAAGGAACGATGTTTTAATCAAAATCTTGTCTTAAAAAAGAGCATAAAACATTTTAAATAAATCATTATAAATTCATGAAAATGGAATATGTGTTTAATATATGTAGAAATTTTAATCAATAATTAATTTTTATATCTTGGTGAATACCCATGGAAAAGGAATAGGTTTGGATATTAAAAAAAATAATATTTTCTCATGAAAAATAGAGAAATATATTCATCAACATGACAAGATATAATGTGGATTTAGGAAAGGGAAAATGAGAGGGATTTTGGTCTCCCATTGACAAAAGACTAATATTATTGAAATGGGAAAATAAAAGTATAAAAGAGAATTATTTTTGGAAAACAGAAGCCATAAAAGAGTAAGGGAACATGAATGGAAAATATAAGTGGAAATTTACCTTAACTTGATGATTTATTCCTAAAATAACTTATATTTTGTCGTGATATGTGCTAAATTAATTTTTACATCATTATGACATAAATACGAAGTCATAAAACTTCCCAAAAATAAAGAACTGTATTTTTAAAATTCACAGGAATTTTTTTTAATATTATCATCCATTCACCCAAATATATTTTCAATGTGATGGCATCAAATACAATTTATATTTTTCTGAGTAATTCTCTAATTATAGAAATTTTAATATATAAATATAAAAATATAAATTTTCTGAAAAATACAATTTTTTAAGACATAATCAAATTTATGAAAATTTAAAAAAAATATTCCTAGAACATTATTAAATTTTAATATCCTTTATAATTAGATAATTTTTTAAAAATGAATATTCAAATCATATAATAGTAATAAAAATACAAAATTTATTTATAAAAATGTATATCTTATAAAACAAATTGGTTTTATTGTTTTCCAGGAATTCATTTATCAGAGAAAACTTGATTAAAAATAAATTATATTAAGAAAAAATATTCATAAAATTTAATTATGGAATAAAAAATATATTTATACAATTAAATAGCACATTATATATCTTTTTCCAAGAAACATAACCCCTTGTAACACTCTTGTACTCTGTATCATCAAGGTGTGAAATGATAGTAGTTTCAATGGGTAACACGGCTAATATTGATTGAGTCATAATCTGTACTATTTTCAAATTCTTACATAGTTTATTTCATTCAACATTATCTTGTTTATGGTCGACATGGGCTTCATTATGGGTGAAGCACAGTTACACTACCTACATCCCAAGGTTTGAGAAATATTCTTCAGACAACATGAATCTACTAGTTGATGTCATCGTTTCGGGTTTCTATATTAGTAATCCTATGTAATTAATAATTATAAATAATAATTATAATTATATAATTGTAAACAAATTGGTATATTTCCCAACAGTCAAATTGAACCTTAGTTATGTTGATCAATAGTAAAAAATGGTCAAATCCCAATGTCAAAATTACCATTATTTCATATAAATAAAAAATCATTATTTCTCTCAATATTCACAATTTTTATCCAATGGAAATATATTTTCATTTTATTAGATGTTAATTGGATTTTAAAACAATTATTTCTTTATTTTTTTCAATGAGGATGATCAATCTAATCTATTTGGTCATTCCATTTATTTCACATTTTAGCTATTCTATTTTATAATTTATATCTAGTTGTGATGGTTTGAATTTTAATTGGTTTCATATATGATTAATGTAATGTACATTATTAATGAGATAATATATTGTTTTTCAGTTCATAATTTTTATGTGTATAATAAAATATAACATATGTTACATTTCGTTATGATACAAATATCATTTAAAAATCCATATTTGTTACATTTCCCCCTTTAGTGTAAGATATTGTTGAATAATAACTCACCCAATGGGAGGGGTTGATCAAATCAACATTTAAATTCCATTGAGTATGTTTTCGATATTTTCTAGAGGGTCTGAATAGTCCTTTTAGATTGTCCGTCATTTTGAGGGTGAAAGGCCCTACTGAAATTCAATACTGTATTAAGAGAATATTGAGTACCTTTATATAATGTACATGTAATCCTTAGATCATGATTATATTCAATTATGAATAGAAACCCATACAACCTCACTACTTCCATTACATTTATCTGGGAAAGATGTTTGGGAGATAAATATTTGTGAATTGCATTTGAATTAAAAATCATGGTGATTCCATCCACTATAATCCCTATAATTTTTTTTTTCAATTTAGATGTTCTATAGATACATGTTATGGATTACATAGTGATATTTTCCCAATTGCATATATAATGGGGTAGGGGTGCTTATATCCCTTTTTTAATTTTTTACTCATGCATAACTTGTTGACACAATAATCACATTGCAGTGTGGTTAGAAATATCCATTTTCATATTATCCTACTAATAAGTATCAGGAAGGTCTCTATTAATTTTATTGCTTATTGGGTGTATATAGAATATTGATATATGAGCCTCATCCACCAGATCCTTCTTTTTCAATAGGATATATGGGATTGATAGTATTCTGTGAAATATTAGTAGACCTTCTTGATCAATACTAAACTCAAGAAACATCATATTCTTCACATCCTCTATCATTTTCTATATTAAAGGATCTTCTTTATGAGATTTCTTAATATTATATTATATTTATTGTTGATAAATAATTTGGTATTGGATAGATGATGTTACATAACTCATGGATATCATGTTGAAACTTAGTAGGTCATTGATCAATGGATCTCAAGAATCCTCATCATTTCCATCTCAGAAAGGTCTTTTCAAATTAATGAATCAGTGCCAATGTTTTCTATTTAGGGTGACTACGGTTTGACAATTAAAATTCATTAATAATATTTAATAAATTATTTTTTCTCGTGTTAAATTATATTATATTAATATATATATATATATTGGTGGTCTGTGTATTTATCACATTCCACCACTTAATGACAATGCTTCTAAATTCTGAAAGATGAAATAATTACATCTTACTCTAGGACCCGAAGCAGATAATTATTCTCCTAAGGCTTTAACTATATAGTTGTATAAGATATCACCTTTTAATTTTTTATAAGGATACACTCATGAAAATTCATCGAAGTTTCACTATAAATAAATAATCCTTCTCCAAAATAGGGTACAGTTAAAATATATATATTAATCAATCACTTATTCAGTTCATGAAAACATTCTTCTCACTACATTATCTTGATGAACATATATTCATTTAATGTTTTCATAGATAGTGGATTACAGGGTCATGAATTTTTTTTCAAGACCCTCATATTATATATTGATATACCGAAGAAGTTAGGAATTTTTATTACAATTGAATGATGAGGCCACAACTCTAGAAACATTATTTGTGTTGGGTAAACTATGATTCCTTCATTAGTTATAATTTTTCCCAATAATGATATTTATAATATCCATAATTATCATTTTATAAATTATGTAATGATATCCTCATTTATCATAGTTTTCTATATAACCCTTATATATTCCCCATAATAATAATGAAATTTGGAATATCTCATAATATAATCAATAAAAAATTACACAAATGTATCAATGTAATCCCTAAACACTCTTTTCATCCAATCCAAAATTATAGTATGCGAATTATTCCTACCGATGGTAATGAAAACACAATCATAAATCACATGTCTTATTCGAATATACTTTTGGAAGGTCTTCATTCTTAACCTACAATTAATTATACCTACCAATTAATTCAAACTTGGAGAAAAATTAAGCCCCATGATTTTGGTCAAATAAATCATCAATCCATGGGAGAGGGTACTTGAAATTCACTGTGATCCTATGAAGTTATCTATAAGATATTCTTAACATCATTTATTCGACCATATTCTTTAAAAATAAAAACGTTTTTCCCCATGGGGACACACTTTTTAAGACGAGTCCCTTCTCCATATGATCTTGAATTTGTTTCTATAATTCCTCTAAATCATCATATTGCATTCTATATGGGTTCTTTAATTTCATCATGGATAAAGGTATGAGTTTAGTTGAGAAATCTATCTATATATCTAAGGGAGGTCCATGTTTCACTTTAGTATATACATTAACTTATTCCTAAAATATGGGGATATTCTCTATCCTTATACTTTCATTTCTTTCTCCATATTCACTAATTATCTCCATAAAGAAAGCTATGGGATGTGATTCAAGAAAAAATGTAGGTTATAATATGAATCATTTTAAATTAACAATAGGTTTTCCATTCAAGGACACTAAAATTAAAATTCCCCTAAATTTGATTACAAAATTATTCATTGTGATCCATCCCATCCATAGTAGAGTGTCCAATTCCACCTTGGGAATGAATACTAAATTCGAAAGGACATTATAATCAAAAAAAAATCGTAATAGTGTTTCTATAAATTGTTGATGCTAGAATTATCTCTCCAGGAGTCATCATTGGTAACTTTACTTCATTATATTTGGGAATCATTTCTATATTCATTGAAAACATTGGTGAAATAATGGAATTAGTAGAACCAGAATCAAACATTGTACTTTCTAGATTTGAGAGAAAAATTAGTGTACCTTCCTCCACATCATTTAGAGCCTCTAATTCATCTGTTTTTATTAAAGATTCCCAAAATCAGTCCCTTTTGATGTGTTGTGGATCATAGTGTCTTCCCTATATTATGATATGATTTACACATTGATCGGAATAGTTACCAAGTGACCCACACTAGATGCATTAGATTTCTGGTTGGGGCTACACCAAAATCTGTTTATCATTTGTTTTGTGAAGATTAGGATAGACCCTGACATGAATGTTACAATATATATAGACATATATTCCTCATTCGTATCGCTTTATACTCCCATGAATTTAGTTACCTGAACTGTTTGTCTCTCAATTGTTTCATGTAGAAAGCTACACGTTATTTCTTCCTATTTTATAATCAAAATTATTCTTAATTTTTGGAATCATGTATCTCTTATTTCCATTCATCCTATATGACCAATTTATATCTCCAAACTCCATTTCACCCTTCATATAACTCCCCACTATCTAATAATATATATCATTTTCTCTATTTATTCATTTCCTCCACAGATGGGGTCTTAGCGCAAAAATTAATGTATCAACATTTCCCTTATTATCTATAAAATAGATATAGGTGTATCAATCATGTAACACCCAAAGATTTCATAGTGGGCTAATTCTTCAAAATAATTCAATAACTTGCACTACATACAACAACGAGTTCAAGCGCACTATGACTTACCGAACAAGCCATTCGAAAGAGTTTATGAATAGTATTAACTAAATTTAAAACTTTATATAATCCTTATAAATTTAGAATCCATATTCTGAGTTTCTTAGACATAATGTAAGAACAAATTCATTTTCAGTATTGCACTTTTACCAACTTTTAATAGTGAACCCTTTTTAAATCAAATATTTTAAACTTTTATATATTCAATTTGACTAAATAAATTTACTTTTAGAATGGGTAAATCAAAAATTTACAATGAAACAACCCAAGCTTCCATGGTATGCTTTCCTTTGAGTAATACAGTAGCGTGTGTTGTGCGCAACTTCGAGTTCTAACACACACCACAACTAATCAAACTAGCTGTTATGAATAGTAATACCTACTTTTTGAAATTTTATAAATTTTTATCTCTCAAAATGGACTTCATTTTTGTATTCGGAGTATCAAATTTATGATAAGGTGAACTTTTGGAACTTTTTGGATAACATTTATATTTTGATGAATAGTGAAAATTACTAAATTTTAATTAAAAACAAATTTTTTTATCAAAATAATTTATATTGATAAATTAAGAAATTCAGTGGTTTTAAAGTATATTTAGAATATATATTTACCATTTAGTAAAATTTTTTTCATTGTGCATAATTTTACAATTAAACCGGACATAAACATGTGTCAATCTTTTGATAGTTATTATCTCTTAAAAACATGCTATTTGTTTTGACGACGAGAATTAATTTTTAAATTAATTAATGCAACTGATATGTTTTTGAATTTGGTAAAATAGACATCATTTTTGAATTCATAATATCAAATATATCTTAGGCCTAATTTTTGGTATTTTTCTGTAAACTTTCATTTTTGATGAATAGTAAAACCACTAAGTGGTAGTTAAAAAACTGATTTTTTTCATAAAACATAATTGTACTGCTTCTGTGAGTGGAATTTCTAAAATCCGAGAGACTCGGTTAATATCAAGGAGTAAAATTTGGTTCAATGAGATGAAAATAATTTTTGGTGAATAGTAACTTTTTACTTTTATTTACCACGGTTAAAAGTAAATAGGGTAATTAAGGGTAAAAATGATACTAATATTACCCTAACACATTTCCTAATTCAATTGGACAAGTGTATCTCGACCAAAAACAACCTTAGGAGTAAAATATTATCATTTATATCCACTTGTATTAGATTAGGACATTTATTATTATTTAATTCAAAGAAGAGTTAAAAGAGTTAAAATCAAAGTTTATTTACTAAAAAATTTTAATATAGGGTTATACATAAGATAAATTAGATTTTAAATAATAATTATAAATCTAAAAAAATTTCCTACATAATGGTATTTTATTTATAATTTTTAGACATTAAATAATTTAATTTATTTACGACACAATGGTGATGCAGTAATTACCTAATTAATGAAAAATTAGAATAACTGATATTATAAATACCAAAATAAATGTAATTTGAGACTTTTTATAAATACCAATAATTTTATAGGATAATATTACATGTTAGTATTGATTTAATTAACTTTTTCTGAAGTAATCATTCTGTTATGATTTTTACAAAAAAATCAATTATTGAATAGTGTCAAAATTGACATAAAAGAGTTTTTTAAAAAAAATATTATAATATTAATTGATATTAAATTCTTAAAAATATAAGGTTCGGCCAAGAGACTTATATCATGATATGTGTATCATTAATAGACCACTTGGGTTCGCTTGGAGTTATATAGTAAGTTTAATAAATATATAATATAAAAATACAAGTTACATGGTATGTGTCAAACTAAATAACAAAGAGTTAAAAATAAAAGATAAGTTTAATATAATGACCCAAACGTGTATAAATTATATTGGTTTAGTGGTTTTCCACACATCCCCACCTTAAACTTTAAATAATCCTCTTTGGAGCCATTATAAACTAAATATGAATTTATTATAAAAAAATATTTCTAGCTTTTCCAAAGGTGCCACTCACCCCTCTTATAAAATGGCACTCCCCATTTTCATTAATTCACACCTTAAAAGCCTTTTGGTTCGGCCAAAACCTTCCCAAATACTCTCTCAACTTCCCTCAATATAACCTAGAGTCCTTAGTTTGATCATAATTCTAACCTAAGGAGCCCTTTTAATCAAATCAAAAGGAAGAACCCGAAGAAGAGGTAATGTTTTCACCACCCTTTTTCAAATCCATTTCTTCTTCAACTTCTTCTTTATTTGTTATTCCCATTCTAAAATAATTAATCCATTATCTCCTATATACTGTAATACTATTATAAATATGGTACAACTATATTTATTATTCTATCCATCCTTTGAATAACATGTCACCATACGTGCGTACGTACGACTTAAGGTCTCCACATCGTGGCGTAATTTTTATTTAATAAATTATTATTTGGATGGGTATAATAATGATGTTTAATTCATGTAAATAGTATATTTAACATGATAATGATTCTTTAAATATGATATAAAAAACAATTATATATTATTTTAATATCAAAAGAATGATATTGTCGCTCCTGCGTACATACGGACTACCGTCTCCACGAACACGATGAGATTCATTCTCCATCGTATCCATTCAAGTATAATTCTCATTTGATGGTTAATAATAGTATCTAATGACTTTATATCATTCTGTATATGACTAATATATAACCTATCCATGAAAAACGTGTCTTATGTAACAAAACATATAAAAGAAAATGAGTAAGTTAGCACCCGAAATGACGGTAATTCAAAGATATTATTAACAAAGCAATGTTAAATGATCATATATGATATCATATTAATGTATATAATTAATGTAAAATTTAATAACAATTATTTCACTATTATACAGGAGGATAACCTACACTCAACCAAGGAAAAGTACAAGGTAAGGTTTTATTTCACAATCTCTTCATTATTCGAAGTTGTTTATACGTAATAATCTACTGGGATTTCTTTATCATCCACATCCATGTTTCTTCAAAATGTATTTAAAATCATTTTTACTATTTACAATAATATGGTTTAAAGTCATTAATACCCTTCTTTGACTTTTTATAAGAGGTTTATAAAGGAATCTTTCTGTCGTTTTCCAAACAAGGTGCTTTTTAACCTTTTCGACAGAATTAAGGGAAGAATATATTTTTTAACTTATACGGTAGGTGCGGCTATTTTCCACCATTATAAAATCGTTGAATCTTCCCTTACAATCTTATAAAAATATTTTAAAAGAAAATGTTTTATTTTATAAATATATGAATCTTAAATGATTTCAAAATAGAATGAGATATTTCTTTAAAAAGAGTTTTGATTTCATCTATGTCAGCATCCTTTGATGAATTTTAAGTTTATTTGGAGTTGATTTATTATTATAAACTACTTCCATATTGTATTTATGGTTTTGTGATATGTTTGACTGTGGATGTGTTATTTTTATACCATTAATGGTTTATGAATAATTTATTGACATTTCGTATGCTAGTTTTAATACGAATGTGTATGTTATGTTTAAACCTTTTCATATGGGAATGAATTGGACTTAGTAAGTGATGGGTGGAGCCCGTTATAGCTCCTCAATGCATCGGTAGGTCTCATGAGACAAACTAGTGTCTTGGCACAAGGCCTTGACAAAATATTATTTTTAGTCTTGGCACGAGGCCTTGGCTATGTGGTTATGATAGTCTGGCATTATGCATTTCATCATTATGAATGTGGTCATTGATATTGCATGTGATTATTCGATTAGTAGAATATCCATGTGAATAAGTAAAAGGCATTATTTCATTTTATTTTTTCCATACAATGATTACGTTCAAGTTTAAAAGGATTTTTTTTAGTTATACACTGCCTTAAATGTTAATTCTTATTTAAGAAAGATTCCTCTATATTGTAATCCTTACTGGGCATTTGAGCTCACCCCTTTTCTATGTTTTATTTTTCCCAGGATGTGAAGAAGTAATTTATGAATGACCTGTAGGGATAGTTTGAGGGGATAAGAGTGTGGTATATGGAGACTATATTGTTGCAGTTTTTATTTTATGATGTAATGTAAACATTATTAATCTAGTTATTCCAAGGCTACTAAACTAATCGGTCTTTCGAGATTTGATATTTCTTGTTGATCATGCCAATGTTATGTAATAATGCACCGACTCTGGGTAACTAGGGTTGGGGCGTTACAGTTGGTATCAGAGGAAGTTTAGTATAATCCTTGGAAGCTAGATTTAGATAATCTTTTATTAGAGCACATAGATTTAAGATGGACTTTGAGGATTAGTATGTATAAGAACTTCCTAAAATTTTGGTATTGTAGAGATTTTGTGAGTTTTCTGAGAAATACATCCCTGTTTGGATACGAGCAGGTAGAGGCGGCTCTGGCACAGATGTACCTACAGGGTAAAACCCGAAAACACTACTTTGAGCTGGACTCAAACGGGAACTGGTGCACGACAACGGGCCTTACTACACTCTTGGTTACAACATTCCCAGGGATATGATTAGGATAATTCTCATTTTATTTACAAACCATTATGAAGGGTTTATGAGTATATAGTTCCTTAAAGGAGACATTTTTATGATTATGGATTATATTCATAAACTATTTAATTTATGTTATGTGTTTTACAAGTTTGGGATTAGGTATTGTTATTCATAAACTAATCTAGTGTATGCCATTGTTTAGAAATGGCTCCCAGTAGAAGGAATGAGAACTCCAGCAATCCACATGATCCAAAGAGAAAGAAGGATCATATCTTTAATGGTCTTAAGGTAGAATTTATAAGAGAAATAGTCTCCCTTGTATTATCATCATATGAAGATTTAATATCATGTGTTGATAAGATAACTAAATATTTTACTGAGTCCTATGACTTTGAAGTGAAGCAAGAGAAGAAAGGGATGGAAGAGAGAAAGATAGATAAAGGGAAGAGAGAAAAGAAGAATTTTCCCATATGTGATAATTGTGGGAAGAAACACCCATGAAATTGCCTGAAAGGAATGGGAGTTTGTTATATGTGTGGAGGAAAAGGGCATAATGTACGTGACTGCAAGGTTAAGAAAATTATTTCAAATGTACAAAGCTTAATTTACAAGGAGTTTGGACACTACACGAACCTATGTACCAGTAATCAGACTATGCCGCAAGTGATGCTATTGGACAATAATCATGTTATGATACTACAACAGATGAAGAGAAGTGATTAGAGTTTGTATGTTGATTATTTCATTTGAGTGTTGTATCAATAATGTACTTGTTATAATAATTATGGAGTATATAAGGATTGTACTGCAGTAACATTTCATTAAGGACTTGAGATTGTGTGGAACAAAGAAAAGTGACTCAATAGCAGGTTAAATATTTGGAAAATATATGGTTGAGAGAAAGATAAACCATAATATGGTTCTGATACCGAGGCAGTGATTTTAGAATAATACAAGATTGAGTTGGATAAATTATATTGGATATTATCGACTACCTTGAAATTGATTAATGATTTGTATATTCCATCATTGTTGGGGTTTACAAAATTTTTGGATTGAAGGAGTATATCTATTATTCTTTAAGGAATAAGGGATCATGAATGTAATCAATAAGGTTTTATGGTAATTCAGGATGTTGCAGTGTTTTAAAAAAATACATGATGAAGATGTTCACATGTTATTACGCGGCAAAAAGGATCTTCATTATGTTTACCTTCCTAATAAATTTTGGACTGAAGTATTTTGTATAGTTCTAGTTTGGATTATTTTGGATTTCCATAAAAGGAAAACCCGGAGATCGGGCGGCAACCTGTCGCATCCGGCAAGGCCGCGAGAGTTGAACCCACAACCGAAGGGAGGCAAGGGTATATAACCTACCACTGACCCACGTGATATCTTGGATTAAATAATTTCATTTTTAATTGTTATTCTAGATGAATTATATATGCATTTTTTTAACCCTATACTAATAGGATAAATAAAATATTATTTTTATGTTCTATTATCTTTTAGAGAGAAAGATGAGTTTGTAGTAGACCTTATTTAAAGGATGACACTCTACTTGTCAAGTATACATTTTTCATCTTCTCTTATTCAATGAAGAAATTAATTCTTATACTTCAGTTAAGGGATCTTAAAAAAAATATGTTATCCTAATACCATATATTTTGCTGAACCGATGGTATTTTAAATTATCATAGATTTATGAATTTAAGGCCCTCAATTTTACACTTGTTTGTGATTGATGACCTCAATCACTACCTATAAATATTTACATTTTTACTCCAATTATATGTCTCTAATTGCCACCAATGATCTCCGAATAGAGATCATAATTTGGTGGTGACCCTTTCATTTCTCGTTTCCTCTTATTAAGACTAAATTTTATTAACCCAATTTCCGATGTGGGTTTTCCCAGAAAGATATTGACTATATTCAACCTTTTATTTTCGAAGAACAATTTCAAACTACGAGGACACAATTTATTGAAGGAGGGGAGAATGTAACACCCCAAGATTTCATAGTGTGTTATTTCTTCAAAATAATTCATTAACTTGCACTACACGCAACACCGAGTTCAATCGCACCATGACTTACCAAACAAACTGTTCAAAAGAGGTTATGAATAGTATTAAATAATTTTAAAACTTTATATAATCCTTATAATTTTAGAATCCATATTATGATGTTCTTAGACATAATGTAAGAATAAATTCATTTTCAGTATTTCACTTTTACCAACTTTTAATAGTGAACCCTTTTTAAATCCAATATTTTAAACTTTTATATATTCAATTTGACTAAATAAATTTACTTTTAGAATGGGAACATCAAAAATTTACAATGAAACATCCCAAGCATCCATGGTACGCTCTCCTTTGAATAATACAATAGCGTGTGTTGTACGCAACTTCGAGTTCTAACACACACCACAACCAATCAAACTAGCCGTTATGAATAGTAATACCTAATTTTTGAAATTTTATAAATTTTATCTCTCAAAATGGACTTCATTTTTGTATTCGGAGTATCAAATTTTTCCTAAGGTGAAATTTTGGAACTTTTCGGATATCATTTATATTTTGATGAATAGTGAAAATTACTAAATTTTAATTAAAAACAAATTTTTTAATTGAAATAATTTATATTGATAAATTATAAATTTGAGTGGTTATAAAGTATATTTAGAATATATTTTAACCATTTAATACAATCTTGGTCATTGTTCATAATTTTACACTTAAATCGGACATAAACAAGTGTCAGTCTTTTGATAGTTATTATCTCTTAAAAACACGCTATTTGTTTTGACGACAGGAATTAATTGTTAAATTAATTAATTTCACTGATATGTTTTTAATTTGGTAAAATTGAAATCATTTTTGAATGAATAATATCAAATATATCTTAGGCCTAATTTTTGGTATTTTTCTGTAAACTTTCATTTTTGATGATTACTGAAACCACTAAGTGGTAGTTAAAAAACTGAATATTTCATAAAACATAATTTTACCGCTTATATGAGTGAAATTTCGAAAATCCGAGAGACACAGTTAATATCAAGGAGTAAAATTTGGTTTAATGAGATGAAAATAATGTTTGGTGAATATTAACTTTTTACTTTTATTTACCATGGTTAAAAGTAAATAGGGTAATTTAGGGTTAAAATGATATTAATATTACCCTAAAACATGTCCTAATTCTATTGTAAAAGTTTATCTCGACCAAAAACAACCTTAGGAGTAAAATATTATCATTTATGTCCAATTTTATTAGATTAGTACATTTATTATTATTTAATTCAATGAAGAGTTAAAAGAGTTAAAATCAATGTTTATTTACTAAAACATTTTTAATATAAGGTCATACATAAGATAAATTCGATTGTAAATATTCATTAGAAATATAAAATTATTTCCTACATAATGGTATTTTATTTATAATTTTTAGGCATTTAATAATTTAATTTATTTATGACACAATGGTGATGCAGTAATTACATAATTAATGAAAAATTATAATAATTGATATTATAAATACCCAAATAAATATAATTTGAGCCTTTTTTATAAATACCAATAATTTTCTAGGTTGATATGACATGTTAGGATTAATTTAATTAACCTTTTTCGAAGTAATAATTCTGTTATGATTTTTAAAAAAAATAAATTATTGAATACTGTCAAAATTGACATAAAAGTGTTTTTAAAACAAATATTATATTATTAATTGATATTAAATTCCTAAAAATATAAGGTTCGTCCAAGAATCTTATATCATGATAGGTGTATCATTAATGGACCACATGGGGGACGCTTGGAGGTATATAGTATGTTTATTAACTATATAATATAAAAATACAAGTGACATGGTATGTGTCAAACTAATTAACTAGGAGTTAAAACTAAAAGATAAGGTTAATATAATGACCAATACGTATCTAAATTCTATTGGTTGAGTGGTTTTCGACCCATCCCCACCTTAACCTTTAAATAATACACTTTGGAGATATTATAAATGGAATATGAATGTATTATAAAATAATATTTCTATCTTTTCTAAAGGTTCCCCTCACCGCTCTTATAAAAGGGCACTCCCCCTTTTCATTAATTCACATCATCAAAGGATTTGGGTTCATCCAAACCCTGCCCAAATACTCTCTAAAATTCCCTCACTAAACCTAGAGGCCTTAGTTTGATCATAAAGTCATCCTATGGATCCCTTTTGATCAAATCAAATGGAAGAACCCGAAGAAGAGGTAATGTTTTCACCACCCTTTTTCAAATTCATTTCTTCTTCAACTTATTCTTTATTTGTTATTACCACTTAAAAATAATGAATCCAGTATCTCCTATATACTGTAATATTATTATAAATATGGTACAACCATATTCAGCATTCTATCCATCCTTTGAATAACATGTCACCATATGTGCGTACGTACGGCTTACCGTCTCCACGTCGTGGTGTAATTGTTATTAAATAAATTATTATTTGTATGGGTATAGTAATGATGTTTAATTCATGTAAATAATAAATATAACATGATAATGATTATGTATATATGATATACTTTCCAATTATATATTATTTTAATATCAAAATAATGATATTTTCGCTCGTGCGTACGTATGGACTACCTCCACGAACGCGACGAGATTCATTCTCCATCGTATCCATTCAAGTCTAATTCTCATTTGAGGCTTAATAATAGTATATAATGACATGATATCATTATTTATATGATTAATATACAACCTATCCATGAAAAACACAGCTTATGTAACAAATCATATAAAAGAAAACGAGTAAGTTAACACCCGAAACGACGATAATTCTAAGATATTATTAACAAAGAAATGTTAAAAGATCATATATGATATCATATTAATGTATATAATTATTTTATAATATAATAAAAATTATTTCAACATTATATAGGAGGTTAACCTACCCTCAACCAAGAAAAATTAAAAGGTAAGGGGTTTTTTCGCAATCTCTTCATTATCCAAGGTTGTTTATACATAATAATCTACTGGGATTTCTTTATCATCCACATCCATGTTTCTTCAAAATGTATTTCAAAACATTTTTACTATTTACAAGAATATGGTTTAAAGTCATTTATACCCTTGTTTGACTTTTTATAAGAGGTTTATAAAGGAGTATTTTCGTCGTTTTCCAAACAAGGTGCTTTTTAACCTTTTCGACAGAATTAAAGGAAGAATATTTTTTTTAACTTATACGGAGGGTGCAGCTATTTTCCGCCGTTATAAAATCATTGAAGGAACCTTTACAAGCTTATAAGTATATTTTCAATGAAAATGTTTTATTTTATAAATATATGACTCTTAAATGATTTCAAAATAGAAAGAGATATTTCTTTAAAAAGTGTTTTGATTTCATCTATGTCAACATCCATTGATGGATTTTAAGTTCATTTGGAGTTGATTTATTATTATACAATACTTCAATATCGTATTGATGGTTTTGTGATATGTTTGACTATGGACGTGTTATTTTTATACCATTCATGGTTTGTGAATAAAGTATTGACATTTCGTATGCTAGTTTAAATACGAATGTTTATGTTATGTTTAAACCTTTTCATATGGGAATGCATTGGACTTAGTAAGTGACCGGTGGAGCCCGCTATTGCTCCTCTATGCATCGGTAGGTATCATGAGACAAACTAGTGTCTTGGAACAAGACCTTGACAAAATCATATTTGTAGTCTTGGCACGAGGCCTTGGCTATGTGGTTATTATAGTCTGGCATTATGCATTCCATCATTATGAAAGTGGTTATTGATATTTCATGTGATTATTTGATTAGTAGAATATCAATGTGAATAATTAAATGGAATTATTAAATTTTATTTTTTACATACTAGGTTTAAGTTCAAGTTTAAAAGGATTTTGTTTTAGGTATACACATCCTTAAATGTTTATTCTTATTTATGAAAGTTTCTGCTATATTTTTATCCTTACGTGGCATTTCAGCTCACCCCTTTTCTATGTTTTATTTTTCCCAGGATGTGAAGAAGTAATTTATGAATGTCCTATAGGGATAGTTTGAGGGGATAAGAGTGTGGTCTATGGAGACTATATTGTTGTAGTTTTCATTTTATGATGTAATGTAAACTTTATTAATGTATCTAGTTATTTCAAGGCTACTAAACGAATCAGTCTTTCGAGATTTTATCTTTGTTGTGATCATGCCAATGTTATGTAATAAGGCACCGACTCTGGGTAACTGGGGTCGGGGCGTTACTGATCAGTTATACTAAATTTTATTTCAATGGTTTCTATAGATTTATTTTCCTTTTACATAATATCTATCATTTCCTTTTCCATTTTTTTCAAATTTGATGGGAAAATTATTTATTGAAAATATTCTATTGAACTAATATTGACACATAGCATCAATAATCCTTCTGGGATTTATATTTTAAATCAATTTCCACCAATTATTATCATCTCCTTATATGGGATACACTACTAGTGTGACTTTCTATATCATCTAATAGATGAGTACATAAAATTTATTTTCAATAGAGTAAATCTATTGTTAATAATTCAATAGGTATATAAATCCTTGCCAATAGGGTAGTCGTGGAAGCATGAATGACGCAATGGTAAGTTATTCCCTTCATAATGAATCTGGTCACTCAAATTGATTCATGTTATTATTGAAAAGTTTGGATATGTGATTCATCATCCTCATGATTTTTTCTATTATATCTGGTATTATATGGTCATCAGTTCATCATTTTTTGTGCTCATCATTTACCCAGTGCCTCTTATTTCATTACATTTTACTAGAAGAATCTAAACTAATTGAGAAACTTGAATCATTTTTTCATTATGATGTTATAAAGGGAATTTTTCTACTATAAAATAATTCATTAATAATTTATTATTTAATAAAAATTACATTTTCAATATATATCCATAATAGTGGTCCATAAAGGGCACATGATAAACTAAATGTATCCCATGGGAGTTTCAAAATAGGGGTTTATAAAGTACCATATTCATGCAAAAATGCATGAATGAGTATAAATCAATACAATTTTTTTGGTTGGTACCACTACGTACAAATGTTCGAGAGCCACAACAACTTGTACTATCCAAACATGGATGTATTTTCTTGGAATAAACATTCTTAATACCTCATAAACATACAATAATTTTTCCTAAATTTAGGATTTATCCTAGGGTTATACTATAATTTTCAAATTCTAATTTATACAAATAACTAAATTATCCTCTTATACCAACTATGGAATCTGTCAATTTTATTGCATAACATTTAATTATATCAAAAAAAGAAGAATATTTAAATGTTTAGTTTCTCAGAAATTAGGTACATAATACATTATAAAATATAACATTATTATAATTCACATGAAATACATATTCATGGGTTCACCCGGATTTACTTTTATTGAATTTCATATCCTAGGTATAGACATCAATGGAATGGACTGATCAAAAAACCTTGTAATAGAATAAGAAAACGAGTCAAATAATATGTGATCATGAGGCATGCCAATCAGAATAAGAGTCATAAAAGTATGTAATGAATAAGAGAACGAGAGGCATATCAGAATAAAAAACATGTATCATAACATTTAAATGTTTAAAAATCATTTAAATGATACATTCATAAGAATATCACTAGGTTTTATCAACAAGGTATCATAAATCAAAATTTCCATATTTATTCAACAAGGTTTTGTAAAACATTTCATATCATGACATTAAAATTTTTATCCAATGAATTAGATCATAATTAAGGAAAGCCTTTAATATGTATTAGTTAATTTTATCCACATAGATCATTATAAATCATTTCTTTAATTACCTATTGAGAATAATCAACGAAATAAATACGTATATAACTACTTAAAGACATGATCATTACATCACTTTTAACCCTTGAAAGGGGCATATGGATATAATATATATAACCAAAAACAAATAAATCCTTATTATGTATAGTTGAATATTATAGAAATAGAATATGTTTTGTTATTCTCAAAATGGAGATGAATGAAAATTTCTCATGTGAAAGGGAAAAATTAATTCAGCAACATGACTAGTATAAAACATGATTTATAAAACGGGAATATAATAGGGTACTTGTTAATATAATTGATAATATATTATTTTTATAGTAATGGGATATTAGAGAGTGGAAAAAATTTATTATTTTGGAATATACAATACATATAGAAAAAGGAATCTTTAATGGAAACAATAATTAATTATTTCCATTAACATAAAGAGTTATTCTGAAAACATGAGGATGGAACCATCAAGGCTTAAATACACAATATGGAGACTCTTTGGTAAGAAAATTAGTCAAAAAATAATTTATTATGATTTTTTAGTGATGTTGAATAGTGAAATGGGTGATTATTTGGAGAAAAATTTGACGGATTGTTTAAAACATTCTCAATATAGTTCTTGGAAATATAGGATGTTGAACAGGACAAACTATTGACGTAACCATAGTTGTTTCTGATGGTTTCGTAAATTTTTGTCAAATTTTATGATATTTTTATAAAATAGAATCTAAAACAATTTTTTAATACTTGTTTTAGCATTGAAAATTCAATTTCACACCAAAAGATGATTTTTGAGTAAAATTATCAATTCTTGACATAAGAAGGTCTCTTACAATTTTTTCAATTTATGAAAATATATTAAAATAATGTATATTAATTAGAATATAATATTTTATATCTTATATGGTGGTTAATTACTTATTTATTCATTATGACATAAATATTAAAAAATAAAACATACTAAAAACCCAAAATTGTATTTTTAAAGTTCATGGATGATTAAAATATTTTAGAAAATTATCATAATATAACCCATAATTTTTGTGAATGGATGATTCTAATTGTAATTTTAATTTTATCTGAATAATTCTATAAATATGATAATTTAATATTTTATATAATATAAGACATATTTATTATAAAATAGATGTTTTTAAGACAAATTCATGTTTCTGAAACTTATAAATATTTTCCTAGGATGTTATAAAATCATTTTATCATCTATATTTAAATTAAAAAAATTTGACATTAGTTTCCATTAAAAGGAATATTAATCATACTACCTACATGTATAATAAAAATTTATATATTTTCTAAAAAAATAAGTTTTATATGTGTACAAGAATCAATTTATCAAATTCGTCTCAATTAAACACATATTTTATTATAAAATAATATTATTAAAACAGAATTAATGTTATAATTATTTTATTTATACCATGGAATTACACATTAATTAAATAATTCTTATACACATAACCCTTTATTACAATAGTATATGCCTAATGGGTAAGGTGTCCAATTGTGGTTGTTTCATTGGGTGTCTTAGAAAATATTGACTTAGTTGTAATGTACATTATCATGATCATTAATTATATTCATTTTTTTCATGCATCCCTTATTGAATCATAACTTGATCTTAGTTATCAGAAAACCCCAGTGATTCTACCTTTGTTCCATACAATAAAAAATGGACAAGAAATGGAATGAATATGTTGGTTGAGGTTATTGTTTCTCCATTCTGCATCAATTATCATTTTTTATTGCTACTTATAAAAGCATATTATAATGGTAAAATTATCAATTATGTGTATAGTTCTCAATGGTGAAATTTTTGAACATTTACAATGAACAATGGTCATATAATGATCAAAACCAATGATCACATTTCTCTTAGACCGTATAAATACTGCATCCATATTTCAATCAATGTTCACTACAATTTCCCCCAAGGTCAAACATTTTCATTTTATAAGAAAGTTTTTGGATGAAAAAAATATTTTTTATTTCTATTGTATTTCAATTGGGGGATATTATTCAAATGTATTAGTTTGATACATATTTGAGCGTATTTTATATCTATTTTATATTTTCCCCATTTTTAATTTTCTAGAATTTAATTGGTTTCTGTGATGAGTAATGTAATGATCATTAATAATGAGATAAGGTATTTTTGGTTTCTATTTTTTTTTAATTTATAATATAATATAATATAGCTCAAATTTTCATAGGAAACAAATAATTTTTAAAAATATTATTTCAATATAGCTTTAGACATTGATCATAGAATTTGGTGTACCATGGGATGATCATCCATACTCAATGGATTTTTCTTACAATAACAATTACCATGTTTCATATTTAGATAGATTTTTTATGGTTTTTATGTTTATAAAAGTCACACACTACTATGTTGTAATGAGGTGGATGAGGTCACTATAATTTGGATGAGTATAGTAAATGATACCCCTAAGATTTTATAATTAATTACTAAGTAATTCATTGTAGCTTATATTAGATAGTGATTTTATTCCATCTGGAGGTGAAAAAATTAGGGCCCACTTGACAAAAATAGGTTTTCATATAGTTGTCTACATAGTTGGAAAATTTTCATCAATAGAATAAAGGAAAACTATAACCATGGTCTTTGGGACCATTTGAGATCACAAAGAATATTTGTGTAGTAGATTATCGACTAGACCATACTCCATTATATTAACTCATGAAAATATTGTTCGATCATTCAATGCCTCAAAGATATAAGATGAATCGTCCTGATCCAACCCATTAGGCCACTCTTTTCTTGTGGTATGATAACTGTGTCACCCCAAGTCCACCTCCAATAGGCCATGGAATGGGAACCATCACCATGTAAGAATATCATAGACATAGGATGCATAATCCTAATGTACATATAGACAAGAACAAACATATCCAAATAACTATATAATGAGGAAATATATAATACAATTATTACTATAAATCATAAATACATATACATATATATATATATTCCACATTAGAGTATGAAATAGGTACTAGAAACAATATGTAGAAAATATAATTATACTAAAACTTTCAATGTTTTAAACTCGTTAAGAATGTAGGGTAATACTATAAAATTAAACAACTGGTAATAACAATGGTTTTTCAATCTCAACTATGACTTTTCTTCTCTTAGTCAACCTAAGGCTCCATTGAATAACCTTTCATTGGAATAAGATAGGACATGTGTTGGAAAATAAAATATTGATCATAGTATAATAATACCTAGAAAGACACCCCAAGTTCCCCAAGAATAATGTATGAAGGGTGTAGTCATCTCATCATTACAAATTCCTGTCAACCAGAATATTACACATTACAATAAAACCTAATTTATACTCAAGTATAAAGATATGTACATAACTAAATTACTGGGATAGGATTCTAAATGTGGATTCAAGGTAACAACTTCTTTGGAGAACTCACTCCATGATTCTAGTAGATCAAATAGAAAACATCCATGTTTACATGCTTGTCATTCATCATGATGAATAAGTTCATGAAAGAACTCAAAATATATTGATATATAGTTTGGGGATCTCTCAAAATGCCATTTTTGTAATCCAGACATTATCAGTAATAATAAGATTTTTTTGTATTGAATTAGATGGTATATAATTCATGATGATTCTAGTAAATAGCTCATATGGAAAAAGTGGATGACAGAGGATCACAACTAGGATCATATAGAGGGATTTCAAAACTCTATCTGAGACTATTCTCACCTAGGGTATCAAATAATATTATATGGTTGTGATACCACATTATACCATCATAGAGATGTACTGAAGGGATTTACACAATAGATTTTGGTTTACACAAAAGAGAACGAGGTCCTCAAACTACCCTAGAAAAATTACACTATTTCTGTTTGTTATAAATGTTTTTTCTTCACTACTCTTGGTCTATCCTTGTACTATGATCTATTCAAGTGTACTTTTTCTTTGATCTTGTGTTCATTGTTCATGCCCACATACCTAGTTATTTCTAGGTACCATGGTCGTGTCCTGTACTAGGTTATACAAGTGTACTCTATCCCTTCCCATGTACCTAGATATGTTTGAGAATTAGGCAATTAACATTTTCCTATACTCAAATGGTATATACCAAGTCCCTATAAACTGTTCAAATGGTATGTGGTTGATCTCACAAGTTGAGTGATATATTCTTTATTTTTTGTGACCCTATCCACCACAACCAGGGGAATGAAATTTTGGTTTTCATAGGACTACATGCCTTGTATATTGGGATATTCTATAATTCCTAATCATTCTCATTTCATCAAACCATGGTTCCAATACCTCTATTCCAGCTATGATTCATACAATAGAAACCATATCTTGTTTTTTTGGAGTCAATCCATCATCAATTGAAAAATTCTGACGATGCAATCTTCTTGTGGAATCCTCTATTGTTCTTCTATATTCAAAAATGGAATACCTATGGATTGGACGCCTATAATATATCACTGGATAATTAAACATCCTTATCAATCCTCAATCATATAATAAATATTCTATCCATTCCTAAATTAATGATCTATTGGTCCTAATAATGATTCTCCAATGATCATTCTCCATGTATTCACTGAACCACAATCCAAAATAATTTCCAACGATTATTGTGTGAAATATTATGGGAGAAATGAAAAAAATAAAAATATCACGAGTGATCCTTATTCCTATTTTATTGGACACAATATATATCCTTGAGAATATTGAATGAATGATAATTAATAATGTATTAATAAAAAAATATACATTCTTAATTCTAGGAAGACAAGTAAATACCTGTAAATAAATTTTTGTCCCAAATATAAAATTAATAAATGGGTTTATTTACATTTTAAAATGGATAAATATTCATGGTATTAATTACAATAAAAAATTTCCAAACCATCACATTGGATCAATCATTTTTGAAGAATAGTTCCACGTCATCTTTTATCAGTGAGATACACAAAATCCTTTAGCACACATATCTTCAACCTTTGATTAATTTTAATTTTTAAAATAATTCTCCTCCAACTAATCCCCTAATATCCCTAGAGTTATGTAGCTAATGAAAAGTATTTACTATAATGGGGATTAAATATATTGGTTTTAGGTTGTCTTTTTTATGAATTATTAAATAAATTTAATAATTTATTTAATTATTATGCCTTCCATGATGTTTCTCAATCCAAACACCAAATACATGAAAACTTTATATCATTCGTATGGGGAAAATCATATTCTAGAATTAACGGTGGTTTTTTATTTCCCAAATGAGACTATTTTGTGGAGTTATTCCATTATTTATAAAAACTATGATTTTATAATATAATATATTTAATATTATTATTATATAAATATCGAACCACCCTAAGCCCTGATATCCCACCCTTTCAAAATGGATATCCTAAAATATATACATGTAAATATTCAAAAAAATATCTATGTAAAATATCATTCTGGTCATTCTCCCCACCAAATGACTTTTCTTACTAAAAAAATAAAAAAGCTGATAAATATTTTGTGGGTAATGTACCTACATCTGGTTCTCTAACACCCTCATGATGTCATGAATATTCTTTTTTGGACACCATGAAAACACCATAGGAATAACTCACTGATGAAGGATCCTCTCATAACATTCCCCTTTCTCTAATAAGTACACTGTGAAGGAAGCTCCATCCTTCACATCTAGCACATTCCAGTCAATATAATTTTACAATTCATACCCATACCACATCATGAATGGCACATGAAATATATCATATACCATGAATTAATTTGGTGATAGGGCCATGTAATATGACACCATTCAAATAATGAAATGTATATGGAATGTTCCAATGAACCACGAAGATAACAAGAAGCCTCGCCAGATATCTATAGTAATCATTGAGGTGAGACATTCAGGAACAAATGCACTCCCAAATAGAACTAAAATAGACTAATTTTTCAGTCCATATAATTTTTTGATGGTTCTTACTAGTCTTTGTATAATATTGGATGATCTTCACCTTCTATGTTGTCACTCGCACCAACTCTAGGCCCATAAGTGTAGACTCTATAGGATCAGTACAACATAATGATTACCTATAATTTGTCCCATATAAGGAATGAACTATTTCTATGGAAATGGAGGAATGTAATATATTATTGTATGAAAAATCTCTCAAAAGTAGGTGGTCCTCCCAACTACGGTCCTAGTCCAACATGCCAAATCAAAACTTGTCTGCATAACATGAATGGTTTTTTTAGTATAGGAGTGAAATAATGTTATCAACCATAGATTATGTACTAAGGAATCATAAAACCTTCTTCATTATCATTATGTTATGTGAGAATCACAATTACAAATGATCCTAAAAGGACTTAGTTAATTTGGACCATAATCTAAACATAATTGTTTCAAAATCTATCTAAAAAATTATTCTATCAAATTTATAGGATGAGGGAAATATTGGTATGTATGTCTATGATTACCTAGATCAAATATTATCATCTGCATGATTAAGGATTTGTAATAAATAATTCCCCCAAGATAACAACCCACTTTAACTCTGTCGCCTTAAGGTGTTGAGCCAAACCTACTAGGACCTGGTGCCCATCCTTCGACTATTGAGAAATGAGGCATCAAGAGACAGACTCATCTATAAACCCCATTATACATACACATTATTACTGAAATTTAATGTTGTGTTGCAACAATATAGCACCAAAATATACAACAAATGATGATTTATGAAAATACCAGAGAACCTCCACCCGAAACATCCCTAGTCTTATAGTCCATCCTCCAAAGATGATGATGTACGCCTGAAAATAATAAAATCCATCAATAGTACACCCAATGGATATTTGGAAATTAAATGTATCTTATTTTTTATCTCTACACTAAGTCTCCTTAACATGATACTGATGATGTGGGTTATAAAAATTTTCTTGAGGTAAGTCGCACCATCCTCGTCCACTAAGAACAATATAAATGAAGCCAATTACCTCGACTCCTCCCTCAACGACAACAAACAACATATTATGCTAAAAAAACCCACTGTATTCCCCTTCATATGAGTATATAATATCTCAAATTCCTAATCTTGTATGATCACTATCCAGTACTTTTTCCAAATATTGATATCCTTCTTTGAGAAGATATACTCCATACTCTTTTGTTACAGGTATATGTTTAAATGCTCACTCATAAGATATTTTCACCATATATTCATGGAGAAACACCCAAATTACATCTCTATATTTTAGGTGGCATATCTAATATAAAGGGTCCCCAACATTCAATACCCATTGGTAATCACTACCTTCATATTCATCAAAACACATTCATGCCTAGCCTTAGAGGAATCACCAAAATATACTAACTCAACACACACTTATAGAAGTCTCAAGATGGGGTGAACTCATAAACCAATAAAAAAATCTAAAAGACTATAATAATCCCATATTACAGAAAAAAATATAGCCCCTTAATTGTCAAATAATACATCATATCTACAATCATATACAGATGAGTATAAATCTCATTAAATATCTTTCCGACGAAAGGATGATTTTATCATAGACATGCACTATGGTGGATCCATAACTAACATGGCCTCAATCATGGTCATGTCCACAACTAATTTTAATTTTGATAGGAAATTTCTATGAAGTAGATATCATGAATTCAGAACTAATTTATTGAGAATTTCCAATAATTATAGTTCTCTTGGAGTATGCCTATGACTATCTAACATTTCTCACATGCTACTCCTCCGATCGTGAGAACACAAGAATTTAATTGATGTACAAAACCATTAAAAAATGTAAGAAGGGAAGAATTATTTATTTTAGGAGACCTAAAAAATTTTCATGGTATTTATCATAATGAATGGAATCACCAAGTAATCATTGTGACTGTAGTGATATTGGAATTTCATCTTTAGTATATCATCATCTCAAACTTGGAACTGGTGATAAATTAATATCATGTAAAACATTTTGAACCAAATAACATGTATAAAATTGTTAAATAGTTCATAAAATATATATAGTAGTTACTTATTAATGGATTTTACATGATTCAAGTGATGGATATACACTGACAACCGAAATCCCCCATCCACCTTAACAGTGATTGATACGGGGGATTTGGTGGGGGGAATGGGTTTGGCAGAGAAATTTATATGAAACACATCCAGATACACCATAATCTCATGAGGCTCTATGTGAGGAATCTAATATTATAGAATCGACATCAATATAGCTTATGGGAGAAGTTCTATGGAAAATTCTATCTCTATGTGCGGAGTTAATCCCATCACATTTTCATGTCTTATATTCCATGACTCCTCAAAAAATATTGGATGAAAAAAATCATAACATAAAATACAATAAGGTTATAACTATTAAACTACTGGTTAACAGGCTATATCATCCTATTAATGATCCCACCCATCTCTTTATTGGTTTTCTTCTCACCCTCGAATGAAAATCCCATCCCATCAATGCAGTAAAATGTTATATTATACAAAAAAATTATAAATATGTGGATGAACTAATGATATCCCACATATACTGAATATTATGTCATAATGCCAAATAATATCTAAAAATATATCACCCAACTAGTTATCTCCTATAAGAGTCAGGTCACACTATTGGAAGAAGTGTGTGATTGTCAAAGCTTCTCTAGTTTAAGTATCCCCGGGAAACGGTCATATGAAAGGATCTAATGGAATCTATTGGTCTCAAATAAGTGAAGTGGAAGAAATAGTAGTCTAAAACAATTATTATCAGTACTACTACTAAATTGGAAAATACATAGATCATGACCCTATTCATCGTTGAAACCTTCAGTCATAAACCTCTACTTTTTATGCAACCCATATCACTGAAAACCATTTCCTTAGCATACAGTGGACCAACTGGTGTAGGTTTTGTAATATATTAAATTGATTCCATCTCCAACATCATTCCCATCCCCTCTATCACATCCACTGCCATAAATACCATCCTCCACAAACCGATATCATTTTCTGGGTTATCCATTGACTATATCATTGTTATATGTATGGAGGGATTGAAAATTAAATGTGAGATATACCTGATAGTAAAAAAATAGAACCACATTTTTCAGATGAATTTATTAGTCTTGAGTGCCTTCAACAATTTACCATATACCAAGGGACCACCTCATAAATTTCCTAGTTATCATATATCCATGATCCTATCATCAGCTACTAGATTCCAAAGGCTCACCTTTATGGTACCCATTATTGACACCAGTCCTCAGTGAATGCTCCCCCTATAAAATCTACAATACAAAATCTAGATCATGCACTCAATCTTAATTGTGGATTCAAATAGATATTACACCATCCATTATAAATATGCATAGACCATTCTTGAATGTATGATATTGGATACATACCTCTAGAACAATATTCATTGAGTATCATGAGGGTATATAGAACCACACAAAATACCCTTCCATATTAATTCTTCCTTGGTGAATATGTATATTCTTCTTGATATATACTTCTCAAAACATATCTGGACATGAAACCTCATTGAAAGGGTTCTAAAACTCTTACAATGATAGTATCACCTCAACGTATGTCAGAGTCACCAAACTACACCACCACCCTATAGATTCATGAAGTTGGATCCATGAAAAGACCTCCACAAGATATGGATATGTACTATATAGATATAAATCTAATAATATTTCCTCCACAATCTGAAGAGGTCAGTACCTACAAAACTCATGATGTGTTCTCAACATACTTCCCTCATCCACCAATACAACGAGTGTATCCCATTGTACAATTGGTGGAGGTAATAATAACAAACCTTCCAAGGGTACCACCTCAAGAATAGGTGCAACGCCCCGACCCTAATTACCTAGAGTCGATGCATTATTACATAACATTGGCATGATCACGAGAAAGATCAAGTCTCGAAAGACCGATTAGTTTAGTAGCCTTGGAATAACTAGATACATCCATAAATTTTTACATTACATCATAAAAAAACATCTTGTCTTCATATCCCCTCATACTATCCCTACAGGTCATTCATAAATTACTTCTTCATAATCCTGGGAAAAATAAAACATTGAAAGGGGTGAGCTCGGATGCTCAGTAAGGATAACATTATAGCAGAAGCTTTCATAAATAAGCATAAACACTTAAGGAAATTTATAACTAAAACAAAAGCCTTTTAAATTTGAACTTCAGCATAAAATGGAAAAGGTAAAATGAAATAATGAAATTTACTTACTCACATGAATATTCTACTAGTCGAATGATCACATGAAATATCAATAACCACTTTCATAATGATGGAATGCATAATGCCAGACTATCATAACCACATATCCAAGGCCTCGTGCCAAGACTACAAATAAGATTTTGCCAAGGCCTTGTGCCAAGACACTAGTTTGTCTCATGAGACCTACCGATGCATCGAGGAGCTATAGCAGGATCCACCCGTCACTTATTAAGTCCAATGCATTCCTCATATGAACATGTTTAAACATAACATAAACATTCGTATTAAAACTAGCATATGAAATGTCAATACTTTTACCACAAACCATGAATGGTATAAAAACAGCACATCCACAGTCAAACATAACTCATTCGATACAATATGGAAGATTGTATTGTATCACATTAACCTCAATCAATAACAACGAAGGATGTTGACATATATGAAAATAATCATCAAAACTATTTGAGAGAAATATCCCCCTTTTCTTGAAAACATTTAAAAGTCACACTATTTGTCAAGAAGCCATTTAAAAGTAGATTTTTTAATCAAAGTGTCCCATACCACTTTGAAACTTTTTAAAAGGATTTTTGATTTCTAAAATTTAATGTCCATATAAATAAATACTTAAAACCATTTTTAAAACATGGACATTAATGAGAAAGGTTTAGATGAATAAGTCTTTAAAACATTTAAAAATGGTATTTTAGTTAGAGATTCTAACCAAAAGAGACACTTGAATACAAATAATTGAGGTAATCAAAACTTTGTAATATCATGAGAATAAAGGGAATCATGATATACTATGTCAAAGTACATTATATACACCACATAAAAGTGATTTGGTGTATATCATCAAAGAAGTCTCAATGGAATGTAAATTGAGATGAAATCTCTCATAAAGGTTGTATCCTTAGGTTAAGGATAAATCAATGACATAATTATGTGTGACAAATATAAATACACTAAATATGATTGGATATTCAGTGTAAAACAATCAAAGGACATTCACACATATTCTTGTAAAAACAATACCAACGAATTGGATGTTTTACTCAACAAATGGAGAATGAGTTAAAATTACTCTTATCAAATTCATATCAATGACTTGAGAATTATTAATGGAGTGATTATGTGTATCAAACTTATATCCACAGGAAGGGGAGTGGAAATTATGACATAATCAAATGAATAGTGATTCCACACATAATCTTGGGGTAATATAATCAATGAAATATGCGTAAAGCCAAATGAGTGGAAATTGAAATTTCAAATTCCCTTATCGATTAGATAACTTACGAAACATACACCCATGAAAGAAGTATCATACCCTGATGATGTAAATACCCATAAATTAAGGTATATTGCACAATGAATTCAATCATGGGCAGTACACATACCCCACATGCAATAATTAAGTGGTGAATAATGGAAATCTCACGAAATTAAAAGTGAGATAAGAAACCCCTTACCACGTTAATCAACTGAGTCGTATGGCCAAAAGTTAATAACCACCAAATTATTTACAGAATAACATGAATATAATAGAATCCTGATAATATATATCAAATGGCCGTACACAATACACCACTTTCAATAATTTAGTGGTGAACAATGGAAATCTCACGGAATTGAAAGTGAGATAAGAGAATCCCTTACTTTGTACTTTTTCCTTGGTCGATGGTAGGTTTACCTCCTGTATAATGGTGAAATAATTGTTATTGAATAATACAAGAATCATTTACTTTAATATGATATCATATATGATCTTTTAACATTGATTAGTTAATAATATCTTAGAATTATCGTCATTTCGGGTGTTAACGGGTTCATTTTACTTTATATTCTTTGTTATGTGAGCCATATTCGTTATTAATGGGATGTATATTATTCATATACAGAATGATATCAAGTCCTTAGATACTATTTTTAAATCATCAAATTATAATTATACTTGAATGGATATGATGGACAATGAATCTCATCGCGTTCGTGGAGATGGTAGTCCGTACATACGCACGAGCGACAATATCATTCTTTTGATATTAAAATGATATATAATTGGATTTTATATCATATATACAGAATAATTATCATGTTATATTTATTATTTACATGATTTACACATCATTATTATACCCATCCAAATAATAATATATTGAATAACAATTACACCACGACGTGAAGACGGTAAGCCGTACGTACGCACGTATGGTGACATGTTATTCAAAGGATGGATAGAATACTGAATATGGTTGTACCATATTTATAATAACATCACAATATATATATGATACTGGAGTTATTATTTTATAATGGTAAATCAAAGAAAGAGGAAGTGGAAGAAGAAAGGAACTTAAAAAGGGGTGGTGAAAACATTACCTCTTCTTCGGGTTCTTCCTTTTGATTTGATCAAAAGGGCTCCTTAGGTTGGATTTCTGATCAAACTAAGGCCTCTAGGTTGTAGTGAGGGGAGTTGGGAGAGTATTTGGGCAGAGTTTGTCCGAACCAAAAGTCTTTTAGGGTGTGAAGAAATGAGAAGGAGGAGTGCCCTTTTATAAGAGGGGTGAGGGGCACCTTTGGAAAAGCTAGAAATATTAATTTATAATAAATTCATATTCGGTTTCCAATGGCTCCAAAGTTGAATATTCAAAGTTTAAGGTGGTATGGTTTGAAAACAACTCATACAATAGAATTTAGACAGGTTTGGGTATTTATATTAACCTTATCTTTAAGTATTAACTCTAAGTTAATTAGTTTCACTTTTACAATGTCTCTTTGTATTTTTATATAATATGGTTAATAAACTTACTATATACATCCAAGAGACCCCCAAGTGGTCCATTAATGATGAACATATCATGATATAAGTCTCTTGGCCGAACCTTAGTTTTTCGGAATTTAATATCAATTAATAATATAATATTTGTTTTAAGAACTCTTTTATGTCAATTTTGACACTATTCAATGGTTGATTTTTGTGAAACTCATAACAGATTGATTACTTCGAAAAAAGTCAATTAAATCAATCCTAATATATCATATTATCCTAGAAAATTAGTTTAATTCATTAAAAGCTTCATATTATATTTATTTGGGTATTTATAATATCAATTATTTTAATTTTTCACTATTATAGTAATTATTGCATCATCATTGTGTCATAAATAAAATAAATTATTTAATGTCTAAAAATTATAAATAAAATATCATTATGTAGGAAATATTTTTATATTTCTAATGAATATTTATAATCTAAAATCCAACATATATAACCCTATTTAACAATTTTTTTGCTAAAAGATATATGCGTGTGTCATTTTTGTATTCATTTTAACTTAATTAAAATAAAGTGTCATTATCACTTACAAGTGGATCCATGGGGTCCCAAAATCGACCCAAAGATGCCCATGGTCGACCCTGTATCAACCAATAGGGATAAGACACGTTTTAGGGTAATTTAGTATTATTATAATATTATATTTTAACCCTTATTTACCGGATTTACCCTTAACCATGGTAAATAAAATATTTACCGCAGTAATTATTCAAAATGTATAAAAATAAAAGTTACCTATTTACACAATTTAGAAATCCTGATTCCAAATATGGAATCCATTTTTCTAAATTAAAAACACAAAAGTGGCAGAAATTAATTTAAAATCAATTCCCGCTGTCAAAACAAAAAGCGTGTTTTTAAGAGATAATAACTATCAAAAGATTGACACTTGTTTATGTTCGGTTTAATTGTAAAATTATTTCAAATGACCAACATTATATTAAATGGTAAAAATATATTCTATATATACTTTAAAACCTCTCAAATTCAAAATTTATCACTATTAATTATTTTGATTAAAAAAGTTGTTTTTAATTAAAATTTAGTAATTTTCACTATTCATCAAAATATGAATGTTATCCGAAAAGTACCAAAATTTCACCTTAGGCTAAATTCGATATTCTGAATCCAAAAATGAAGTCCATTTTAAAATATAAAATATATATAATTTCAAAAGGTAGGTATTACTATTCATAACGGCTAGTTTGATTGGTTACGGTGTGTTAGAACTCGGTGTTGCGTACAACACACGCTAGCATACCGTGGAAGCTTGGGATGTTTCATTTTAAATTTTTGATGTCCCCATTAGTCAAAAAATTTAAAATATAGTATCTAAAAAGGGTTCACTATTAAAATTTGGTAAAAGTGCAATACTGAAAATGAATTTGTTCTTACATTATGTCTAAGAAACTCATAATATGGATTCTAAAATTATAAGGATTATATAAAGTTTAAAATTTAGTTAACACTATTCATAACCTCTTTTGAACAGCTTGTTTGGTAAGTCATGGTGCGATTGAACTTGGTGTTGCGTGTAGTGAAAGTTATTGAATTATTTTGAAGAAATAACACACTAAAAAATCTTGGGGTGTTACATTCTCCCCTCCTTCAATAAATTGTGTCCTCGCAATTTGAAATTGTTCTTCGAAAATAAAAGGTTGAAAATAGAAAATATCTTTGTCGGAAAACCCACATCGGAAATTGGGTTACTAAAATTTAGTCTTAATATGAGGAAAAGAGAAATGAAAGGATCGCCACCAAATTATGATCTCGATTAGGAGAACATTGGTGGTAATTAGAGACATATAATTGGAGGAAAAACGTAAATATTTATAGGTAGTGATTGAGGTCATCAATCACAAACAAGTATAAAATTGAGGTCCTTAAACTCATCAATCTATGATGATTTGAAATACCATCGGTCCAAGAAAACATAGGGTATTGGGATAACACATTTTTGACGTTTCAAAATATCTTAGTTGAAATCCCACATTGAAAAATGAATTAATGAGGCCTCTATTTAAAATAAAGAGTGGAAAGTATGAAGATTACCGAAAATAACACATACTAGGGTTCCATGTAGGAAAATATGGATATGGAAGAGAAATCTAACCATCAATTATCTGATGGAGAGTGGTAGAGAACATGGCTATGAAAAGGCCAACAATCCCAAAGCCATAAATTAGTGATGATTTAATGTACCATCTAGGACAACATTTTTTTTTTTAAAGTTACATTACATAAGGAAGAGGAATTCATTTATGATATTGACTAAGAACATTATGAGATATACTTAAATTTTAAGTAGATTTTTATTCTTTAATAAATTTCCACCACTAACTCAATTTTTTTTTAAACGATGAGTATTCAAGAAGACTTGGTCACACTGGAAGAGATAGAATAAACTTCTATAGAATCACATGATCCATGTAGGATAAACCATATATTTACATTGTCTTTCAAGATTAATCAAAACCAAAATGGTTAGTGAATGATCTAATGATCCCCAAAAAGGATATTCATTGAGATAAATATGCACTAATCTTAATTTCTAAAATTAAACAAACAATACCCCAAAGTTAAATAGATACCATTCAATAACGAATTTTCCTTAAAATCCTTTAATATAATCCAAACTAATATTGAAACCCAAAACATAGAAGAATTTTATTATGTAGTCTCCCATGTTACATTGTATCTCCAAATGACATCAAATACTCTTAAAGTCACATACTTAAAAGTAATTAACATCATCACATATTCTCTGTTATAGGTTAATCATTTCCATAAATAACCCAAATCACTATAAATCAACAATAAAAACATAGATAAAAATCCACCATTACTCTACAAATGAAACCTCATTGTATTCTATTTTCCTTGGGCATATAGTGTTCCTAACAAAACGAACATCTTCTAAAATAACATTTACCACTTAATCACCAAATCATTTTCCTATACCAAGGGTATTCATTTGATAAGACATAAGAACCCAAATCATCTTATTATTGATCAATAAAATCATTTAACAAAAAAAAATAGTCACACTAACCAGGGACTTCACGTAGTCCAGTGGTAGGCGATAAATCCCAATCGCACTTTGGTTGTGGGTTCGATTCCCACAGCTTTGTCTGACGCGACGGGTTGTCACACGATCTACGTGTTGTCCTTTTTCAAAAACTATATTTTATAATATTACCAAAATGAGATAAATTCCTCAAAATAACATAATTTAACCACAAATGTTATATCATACTTTGCATTTTCATCCCAAATTATAATAACTTATCATTTTCTCAAACCCCAATGATCATATAAAACCAAATGGTTATTTATACCTATATCCACAAGAGAAGAGACTATTCTTCATCAAATATCATTCTCACATGGCAAACTGCGGGGTTACAAATACAAGATAAAATTATTCCAAAGTAAACCCATAAACAAGGAGTGCTAATACTTTTTAAATTTTTCTCCAACCATTTATTTCCACATAGCTTCTTCTTTGACCAAGAAAATATCCTATAGAATAGGACATTCACTCGGGTAATGGCCAGGTCCCCTACATTTATGGAAAATGACTATAAATGGACTCTTGGGACCATTTTTATCTTCTTACATAGTACTCTTCATTTTTCTTCGGCAATTCTTCACTTTATGTCCTTCCTTCCCGCACGTAAAACATTTCGTTGTCCCATTGAGACACTTTCCTGGGTGTCTCTTTCCACATTTCCTGCATGATGAAAATTGAGGTTTCTTTTCTCCATGGTCTCCATTGCTGGAGATCTTATCATTTATCACCTTTCTCTTCCTTGTTGAGTCTGGGAGTTGGTTAATATATATGTTGTTGATCATATTTTTGGAAAACTGATTTGGCATAAAGACGATATCTTTTACGCCTATCAACATTCCATTTTGTTGCTCATCGCCACCACCGCTCCCACCTTGTACATCATTCTCAAAGTCACTGTGACTTCCTTGGAATCCAGCCATTGACTAAAACCAAAAAGCATTGTGTGAGTAATAGTAGTCGTAAAATCATTTAGAGATTAAAATGTCACCATATTCTCAATTTGAAACATATTAGGATTAACCAAGGTCATTTACTCTCATCTTATGTATATATTACTTAAATCGGTTTGTAAAGAAAATGTAAATTATCCTAATCATATCCCCCGGGAGTGTCGTAACCAAGAGTGCAGCAAGGCCCGTTGTCGTGAACTAGTTCCCGTTCGAGTCTAGCTCAAAGCGGTGTTTTCGGGTTTTACCCCTAGGTACATCTGTGCCAGAGCCGCCTCTACCTGCTCGTATCCAGACAGGGATGTATTGCTCGGAAAACTCACAAAATCTCTACAATACCAAAATTCTAGGAAGTTCTTTTATACTAATCTTCAAAGTTCATCTTAGGTCTACGTGCTCTAATCAGAGTTTATCTAAATCTAGCTACCAAGGTTTGTACTAAACTTCCTCTGATACCAACTGTAACGCCCCGACCCTAATTACCTAGAGTCGGTGCATTATTACATAACATTGTCATGATCACGAGAAAGATCAAGTCTCGAAAGACCGATTAGTTTAGTAGCCTTGGAATAACTAGATACATCCATAAATTTTTACATTACATCATAAAAAAACATCTTGTCTTCATATCCCCTCATACTATCCCTGCAGGTCATTCATAAATTACTTCTTCATAATCCTGGGAAAAATAAAACATTGAAAGGGGTGAGCTCAGATTCTCAGTAAGGATAACATTATAGCAGAAGCTTTCATAAATAATCATAAACACTTAAGGCAATTTATAACTAAAACAAAAGCCTTTTAAATTTGAACTTCAGCATAAAATGGCAAAGGTAAAATGAAATAATGCCATTTACTTACTCACATGGATATTCTACTAGTCGAATGATCACATGAAATATCAATAACCACTTTCATAATGATGGAATGCATAATGCCAGACTATCAAAACCACATAGCCAAGGCCCCGTGCCAAGACTACAAATAAGATTTTGCCAAGGCCTTCTGCCAAGACACTAGTTTGTCTCATGAGACCTACCGATGCATCGAGGAGCTATAGCGGGCTCCACCCATCAATTATTAAGTCCAATGCATTCCTCATATGAACATGTTTAAACATAACATAAACATTCGTATTAAAACTAGCATACGAAATGTCAATACTTTTACCACAAACCATGAATGGTATAAAAACAGCACATCCACAGTCAAACATAACTCATTCGATACAATATGGAATATTTTATTGTATCACATTAACCTCAATCAAGAATAAGGAAGGATGTTGACATAGATGAAAATAATCATCAAAACTATTTGAGAGAAATATCCCCCTTTTCATGAAAACATTTAAAAGTCACACTATTTGTCAAGAAGCCATTTAAAAGTAGATTTTTGAATCAAAGTGTCCCATACCACTTTGAAACTTTTTAAAAGTATTTTTGATTTCTAAACTTTAATGTCCATATAAATAAATCCTTAAAACCATTTTTAAAACATGGACAGTAATGAGAAAGGTTTAGATGAATAAGTCTTTAAAACATTTAAAAATGGTATTTTAGTTAGAGATTCTAACCAAAAGAGACACTTGAATACAAATAATTGAGGTAATCAAAACTTTTTAATATCATGAGAATAAAGGGAATCATGATATACTATGTCAAAGTACATTATATACACCACATAAAAGTGATTTGGTGTATATCATCAAAGAAGTCTCAATGGAATGTAAATTGAGATGAAATCTCTCATAAAGGTTGTATCCTTAGGTTAAGGATAAATCAATGACATAATTATGTGTGACAAATATAAATACACTAAATATGATTGGATATTTAGTGTAAAACAATCAAAGGACATTCACACATATTCTTGTAAAAACAATACCAACGAATTGGATGTTTTACTCAACAAATGGAGAATGAGTTAAAATTACTCTTATCAAATTCATATCAATGACTTGAGAATTATCAATGGAGTGATTATGTGTATCAAACTTATATCCACAGGAAGGGGAGTGGAAATTATGACATAATCAAATGAATAGTGATTCCACACATAATCTTGGGGTAATATAATCAATGAAATATGCGTAAAGCCAAATGAGTGGAAATTGAAATTTCAAATTCCCTTATCGATTAGGTAACTTACGAAACATACACCCATGAAAGAAGTATCATACCGTGATGATGTAAATACCCATAAATTAAAGTATATTACACAATGAATGCAATCATGGGCAGTACACATACCCCACATGCAATAATTAAGTGGTGAATAATGGAAATCTCACGAAATTAAAAGTGAGATAAGAAACCCCTTACCACGTTAATCAACTAAGTCGTATGGACAAAAGTTAATAAACACCAAATGATTTACAGAATAACATGAATATAAGAGAATCATGATAATATATATCAAATGGCCGTACATAATACACCACTTTCAATAATTTAGTGGCGAACAATGGAAATCTCACGGAATTGAAAGTGAGATAAGAGAATCCCTTACTTTGTACTTTTTCCTTGGTCGATGGTAGGTTTACCTCCTGTATAATGGTGAAATAATTGTTATTGAATAATACAAGAATCATTTACTTTAATATGATATCATATATGATCTTTTAACATTGATTAGTTAATAATATCTTAGAATTATCGTCATTTCGGGTGTTAACGGGTTCATTTTACTTTATATTCTTTGTTATGTGAGCCATATTCGTTATTAATGGGATTTATATTATTCATATCCAGAATGATATCAAGTCCTTAGATACTATTTTTAAATCATCAAATTATAATTATACTTGAATGGATATGATGGACAATGAATCTCATCGCGTTCGTGGAGACGGTAGTCCGTACATACGCACGAGCGACAATATCATTCTTTTGATATTAAAATGGTATATAATTGGATTTTATATCATATATACAGAATAATTATCATGTTATATTTATTATTTACATGAGTTACACATCATTATTATACCCATCCAAATAATAATATATTGAATAACAATTACACCACGATGTGGAGACGGTAAGCCGTACGTACGCACGTGTGGTGACATGTTATTCAAAGGATGGATAGAATACTGAATATGGTTGTACCATATTTATAATAACATCACAGTATATATATGATACTGGAGTTATTATTTTATAATGGTAAATCAAAGAAAGAGGAAGTGGAAGAAGAAAGGAACTTAAAAAGGGGTGGTGAAAACATTACCTCTTCTTTGGGTTCTTCCTTTTGATTTGATCAAAAGGGCTCCTTAGGTTGGATTTCTGATCAAACTAAGGCCTCTAGGTTGTAGTGAGGGGAGTTGGTAGAGTATTTGGGCAGAGTTTGTCCGAACAAAAAGGCTTTGATGGTGTTAAGAAATGAGAAGGAGGAGTGCCCTTTTATAAGAGGGGTGAGGGGCACCTTTGGAAAAGCTAGAAATATTAATTTATAATAAATTCATATTCGGTTTCCAATGGCTCCAAAGTTGACTATTCAAAGGTTAAGGTGGTGATGGTTCGAAAACAACTCATCCAATATAATTTAGACAGGTTTGGGTACTTATATTAACCTTATCTTTAAGTATTAACTCTAAGTTAATTAGTTTCACTTTTACAATGTCTCTTTGTATTTTTATATAATATGGTTAATAAACTTACTATATATATCCAAGAGACCCCCAAGTGGTCCATTAATGATGAATCTATCATGATATAAGTCTCTTGTCCGAACCTTAGATTTTTAGGAATTTAATATCAATTAATAATATAATATTTGTTTTAAGAACTCTTTTATGTCAATTTTGACACTATTCAATAGTTGATTTTTGTGAAGCTCATAACAGATTGATTACTTCGAAAAAAATCAATTAAATCAATCCTAATATATCATATTATCCTAGAAAATTAGTTTAATTCATTAAAAGCTTCATATTATATTTATTTGGGTATTTATAATATCAATTATTTTAATTTTTCACTATTATAGTAATTATTGCATCATCATTGTGTCATAAATAAAATAAATTATTTAATGTCTAAAAATTATAAATAAACTATAATTATGTAGGAAATATTTTTATCTTTCTAATTAATATTTATAATCTAAAATCCAACATATATAACCCTATGTAACAATTGTTTTGCTAAAAGATATATGCTTGTGTCATTTTTGTATTCATTTTAACTTAATTAAAATAAAGTGTATTATCACTTACAAGTGGATCCATGGGGTCCCAAAATCGACCCAAATATGCCCATGGTTGACCCTGTATCAACCAATAGGGTTAAGACACGTTTTAGGGTAATTTAGTATTATTATAAAATTATATTTTAACCCTTATTTACCGGATTTACCCTTAACCATGGTAAATAAAATATTTACCGCAGTAATTATTCAAAATGTCTAAAAATAAAAGTTACCTATTTATACAATTTGGAAATCCTGATTCCAAATATGGAATCCATTTTTCTAAATTCAAAACACAAAAGTGGCAGAAATTAATTTAAAATTAATTCCCGCTGTCAAAACAAAAAGCGTGTTTTTAAGAGATAATAACTATCAAAAGATTGACACTTGTTTATGTTCAGTTTAATTGTAAAATTATGTCCAATGACCAACATTATATTAAATGGTAAAAATATATTCTAAATATACTTTAAAACCACTCAAATTCAAAATTTATCACTATTAATTATTTTGATTAAAAAAGTTGTTTTTAATTAAAATTTAGTAATTTTCACTATTCATCAAAATATGAAAGTTATCAGAAAAGTACCAAAATTTCACCTTAGGCTAAATTCGATATTCCGAATCCAAAAATTAAGTCCATTTTAAAATATAAAATATATATAATTTCAAAAGGTAGTTATTACTATTCATAACGGCTAGTTTGATTGGTTACGGTGTGTTAGAACTTGGTGTTGTGTACAACACACGCTAGCGTACCGTGGAAGCTTGGGATGTTTCATTTTAAATTTTTGATGTCCTCATTTAGTCAAAAAAAATTAAAATATAGTATCTAAAAAGGGTTCACTATTAAAATTTCATAAAAGTGCAATACTGAAAATGAATTTGTTCTTACATTATGTCTAAGAAACTCATAATATGGATTCTAAAATTATAAGGATTATATAAAGTTTAAAATTTAGTTAACACTATTCATAACCTCTTTTGAACAGCTTGTTTGGTAAGTCATGGTGCGATTGAACTTGGTGTTGCGTGTAGTGAAAGTTATTGAATTATTTTGAAGAAATAACACACTAAAAAATCTTGGGGTGTTACAATAGGTTCATGTATCAATGGCTCATCACTATTTGGATCAAAATTTAGATGAAGATGTAGAATCCATTCTAGTAATCATTTTGGTGGAATCATGAAATATAAATGATGTAACACAATGAAAAGTATATATATAGAATTGACTCAACAATGAAATGGAAACCATAGAAACATTACACTACGATAAATTAATGAATTAATTCCATATAACTAGTATATACACATACTATGTCAATAAGTAGGTTATCAAAGTCCACGTGAATGGAAAAATCAGTTACCACACCGTCCCATGATTTTATGGAATGAGATCTGAATGTAAAACACTTTAACATTATATCCATATTAAACCATCCTAATATCATTGAAAGAAAATATCTATGATCTGGACTTATGAATACCACATTGATTCCAATATTTCACTACCCAACCCACTAGGACCCTATTGGTTGATGATAACTAAGTGTGGCACAACAAACTTGTCATAAATATCCTTGGGGCTGGAGAATAGTACTGACTATGCATATCACACAAATGAAGTTGCTTACCCTATGGTTAAGGTACATATATACACCTATCCAAATACCTTCTAAAAGAAAAAATGTATAATACCATTTGTACCGTAATGAATACAAACATTTATATTGTAGCACCCTAGGATTCACGTAACATACCATTAATTTATGTATTTTAAAGAACATAATGTCATTGTGTAACATTTGGGAGGTTTGGAGAAGAATTTGAATGTTTTTTTTTTGTTTTTATAGAGGTTAATGATATGATATTGAATAGAAGAAACTGTGTAACACATTTTGGAAAATGTGCGACTAATGAAGTTGGTACTAGGTAGGTTCACTTGTAGACACATGATTTTTCCAAAATTTTCTACCACCCAATATATTCAACATGACACTAGAGGGATGGGATTTTCAAGGTTAGTACGTGGTGTGTGTATCCATTCTATAAAAATTTGTGAGGATTATTTGGAGGCAGTGTCTACAGCATGGTATGTGCACAATTTTAAAAAATTTGCATCATAACTATGAGATGTTAGAAAAAGATAATTATTTTTATTATTTAACTCGTTTAACCCCCATCATGACTTTATTCATCCATAATCCAAGCCTAATAAGATTTACGCTCCATTCAAAGGCTATAAAGACAATTCCTCTTGATCTGGAAGTGATATGTTGGAAAAGATATGTGCATTAGAGGCTTGAATATCTTATTGTGGCCTCAATTTAAATAATAAAATTTATAACTATTTGAAATTAATACTTCATGTTATAGATACGATGAGTTTAGATTTAGACGATCAGCCTCTTAAATGACAATGAAAAATAAGAATTTCACAAACTAATACCACCATGAATTTGAGGTAGGTGGTTTATCTCTCAACTATGTTTAGCTAAAACATGAATAATTTTTTTCAAATTGTAAAAAATTCATGATTTAAATTGTTAATTTTATAAGAAATGATTTGTGGAAAACATATTTACTAATGATTTTATGAAATAGATAAAAATGGATAGTTTTAGGGAAATTGCATTGTTTCATGGTTTAAAAAATTGTTATTTTATAATATGGCTCTAATTTTATTCATGGAAAAATATTTTTTGTATATTTTTTATACAAAACAATTATTTTATTGAAATGGATTTGAATGGGGTTTGGAATATATGGTTGGTGTGTGGTCATGTGAATTTGGGGTCGATAAGGTCGTAATTTTTTCCCATTAAATTATTTGGATGGATAATGGAATGATGATTCCCTATCCTAAATTTCTCTCCTAGTTATGTCTTTGTGAAGTCATGAATCACTACATGTGGGTATAAGGAGGTCCACGATTTGATGCATTTTTGATATGTGGATACGTGGATGTGTGGATATGTAGATGTGTGGATGTGTGGATGTGTTGAAATGAAATAGTTATACCAAAATGGAATTTTAACAATGGTTATAAATAAATATTTCTTAACTATATATTGAAAATTGTGTGGTTTGGAAAATGGTTCGGATTTGAAATTAACTACATTAATTTTTTAACTTTTTATATAAATATTCTAACATAATCTATCCTAGTAGAGTGAGTAGGTGTGTGATTCGGGAAATCCTATTATGTTTTATACTCACACTATGTTTGGTAATGTGGGATCATTTTCAGATATTTTATATTGATACAAAGGTAAAATAAGGGTATCTCAATTCTTTAGTGATCCATCATGGTGACATGGGAATGGCTTGTTGATTTGAAGCATAGATCACATTGGGAGTTAATGAGTTAATACATTCATTGTCATTTAGATTTTTTCTTTTGGTTTCTTGTTTATAATTGGATATTGGCCTTTCTTTCAGCATTATAATATAACATAGATTGATTTGGTTTTGTTTCTTCGAGATTGATTTTATACTCTATAATCATATAATGGTGTGTTTGTTTGTGGTTATCTTAGTTTGGTTTTTTATTCTCAAATTTAAAATTTCTCCCCAATTGTTTATGAATTGTTTGGAATTTATTACCATCCTTTGGTATCATATGAAAGTCACAAAAGGCCATTATAACCCCTGATCTATTCATAAGACCATGTTTGTGGGGCAAGATGTTACAAATGGAATTAATTTGTTTGTTCCTAGAGTTGACAAATCAATCATATTCAATCATTGATTTGGATTGGAAGAAAGGTATAGGATCATCATGAATTTAAATTTAGTGTATATAGAGTCCCATCTAACCTATTTATGATCAACTTCATGTTAGATGGAAATTTGGGTAAATGAGTGTTTTAAGACACTTCTTGGACAAGTAATGTTGTGTACATGGGTTTGTATTAAGAGAGTATCCTGAAATTCATTTTTTTAAATGAATTACCACTTGTATTGAATAATTTATTTTGAGTGATGATTTGTGATTCTATGAAAAAGTGGACATTTATGAAAATGTTTCAAAATGGTTTCATTTTCAAGAAGAATGCTGGAATTTAAAAAAAAGATTGAAAGTGAGAAATAATTGAATATTGGAATGTAGTATTGTGATGTGAGGGATGTGGTAAATTTTAAATTAATAATCCTTATATTTCTAGAGAGTGAGGCTAATTTTAAATTTCTTATTGTTTCGGGAATAGTCCCTAGTAGGTGTTATAGAAACCAACTAGAAGAGGATGCTAAGAATGAGGTTACACCTAAGCCACTAGTAAAATGAAATTATATTAAGAGTAATTAATAGGATTTTTATTCCATGGATAATGGCAGGAAAAGGATGAACAATGGAATGTGAATCATCTAGTTAAGTTTCTTATGGAATAATCCACCCATCTTTTATGTCATACCGAAATGGAAAAAGAATAATTATGGAAAAGTTGGATAAATAGACCCATCAATTTCATAGAAACAACAACTGAGATGAAAGTGATGTTTTCTATGTATATGATGGAGGAATTTGAGTTCTAGTGGTGGTATTTATATGTTTATTCTATGTTTCACCTAGTGATCTCATGCGAGGATTTTGAATAATTTTTCCAAAAAAAATTTACCCATTAATTGTCAGAATTTATAGAACAACATACTTGTTTTCATGAATATTGAGGAACTCACAATGATATAGTATAAAACTAAATTATTTAATTTAATCATCATTTTCTTGGTAGTTTCAAGATTAATATCTAGGAAGGAACCCATTTTTCAATCGTGGTTATGGACAATTATTCATTTAATGATTTCCATGATTTTTATAGTAGATTATATGAAGATGGTCCACACTGTGATGCTGGTAAATGGATACATATCATGAAAAATGGTATGAGGAACCATGTTGATATTGACTGTAATTGTTGTGTACTCTAATTCTAGGAATAAGTTATAAAGGGACACTAATTTCATTGTTGTTCGTATGACTCAAAATCAGACATCAAGATTACTGAATCATCATCCTAAACCAAATGTGTAAGAATAAATGATATTAACATGGTTCATTAAATCAAATGAAATAATATTTTAAGAAATAACCTTGATCATTCAACAATGTCATTTATATTGGATAGATTCTGCAATATTGTTATAGAGCTCCAATATCGGGTGCTACTAACAGGTCCCAAGGCTCAGAAGCATCGTATGCTTCGATGGGTGTGAGGGAATCATTATAATTATCATCAATACATACATGAATTACACGGTGATTCTATGAATTCTAGGTCACCTTAATAAGGGTTATCTCAATAGGGTAGTAAAAAACGATGTTCAATGAAGAAGATATTATATGGAGCTGACCAACTGATCGTAGACGATCAATATTAACAATTCACCCTGAGAGTTACCATTATTTTGAATTATACCATTATTTATGATTTTTATATATGGGTCCATCCCATTATTTTATTTTATATCATTTTTTTGATATTTTGGGTCCTTAGGTTGAGATTATTCCTTCTTTTTTGAAACATGAATCTCCACTTGGACGAAGAGAATATCATGCTTTTACATGCAACGTGTGTTCTAGAACAGTTGAATGGGTTTAATTGATTTCATATTTCTATGAATTAGTGATATAATTATATTAAATAATCCCTTGAATGTATTTATGACAATGTAAAAATTTCACATTTACTATTTTACCTAATCGATTGTTTTACAATAATTGATGACATCAAGAATATCCATAAAGGTGATCAAAATATGAATACAAGAAGAATAAGATTATTGGCACAATTCGTTGGATCTACCTCATACCATTTGGAATCTCTTTCCATGACATCTATAGATGAGATCAATAATAATGGGGTTCCAATTAATTGTTATCAGTTTTATAATATATTTTTTTAAATTTTTTTCTTAATTTCAACAAACAATAGAAGTAGAGTTTATGATTGATCTCATATTAGTGACTGTTCCTATCTCACATTGTTCTTACTGAATGGTTCTAACTGAATTGAGGTAATTTAAGGTGTGGTCGGAATAATTTTAAAGAAAATTGATCATTTATGATAATATGTCTCCATGGGTAGAACCAGTTTTTTTATAAAGATAGATGATGGAACACCTTATCTTTGTGTGGATTATAATATGATTAATCAAATTATGATAATGAATCGGTATCCAATTAAACACATTGATGATATATTTTATCAATGTATGGTATCCCAGTTGTTATCATATTTTTTTAAAAAAAATAATATATCCCCAATTTGGGTTTAGAAGGAGGATATTCAAAGTAAAACATTAAAAAGTAGATATGTCCATTTTAAATACATGATTATGCCTTTTTGAATTCTGATTTCACAACATTTCTTTATAGAATTATTGAATCAAATATATTAATGGGGTCTAGATTTTTTTATGGTTGTGTTTATGGATTAAATATTGGTGTATTCAAGGGAAAGGACTGAGCATGAGAAAAAATTATAAGCACTATTGGCTGTCTTGCGGGATCATCATATGTATGTAAAAATTTCAATGAGTTATTTTTAGATATAATTCTTATTTTTCCATGGGCATGTAATCTTTAAATATGTGTTTTTAGTGGATCCAGAAAAGGTATAGTATCTGATCTCCAGGAAACTTCCAAATAATTTTCTTATGATTTGTAGTTGCCATGGTGTGTGTGGTTGCATTTTGTTCATGAATTTTCATGACTACTTTCACCCTTGAAAACATTGACCTGGGAAAAATTACCATTATAGTGGAATGAAAAAAGTTGGGTTTCCTTCAAATAGTTGAATGTTTTACTTAAATTGTCATTTTTATATATATTACAGGAATCAAGACATGGTTATGTGGTATATTTTGTTGCTTCGGGATATTGGATGGGATGGGTTCTCATTCATGTAGATCATGTTATTTCTTTTGGCTCACATAAGTTATAGTTTTATGTGATTGATTACCCAACAAAAAAAAATTAATTAGATTCTATAGTCCATTCATTGAATACACAGTTTCATTACCTATTTAATGTCAAATTCATGGTATTTACAGATAATAAGGTTTGAAACACATATTCTCCCCAAGATATTTGAATATGAGAAAAAAATAATGACGGAGTATCTTAATATGTTCTAAATTGACATTTTGTATACAGTGGGTAATGTAAATATGTGGCATATACAATAGTTATAAATTTATATGGACAATTGGTGAAATAGTTTTTAGATCAATGGCTGCTAATTTATGTAATAAATGACATGCACATGGTTTGTGAAAACTATGGTGGTGTTGTAGTTTTTTTTGGTTGGTTTAGTTCCTTATATTGTTGAGAATGTTAAATATAAAAATAAACCTAATGAAAAATGTGTTTCTATGAGGTCCAAACACCTTGGTGGGGAGACTATAGAAGAATTAAATCTTAGAATCGGATCTGTTTTGTGTTTTCAATATCATATTGTAATACTTATATATTTTCTATAAAAACAACTTAATGCATACCACCATTATTGGTGAGAAGATCATCCAAGATTAAAAATGTTTTATAAGTCAATAAAGTCACCATTTTGGTGGGGTGGAATGAAAATAATCTTGGTTCAGTGTTTTTGTAAGATGCCTCATTTGTTATTAAGTCAACCTAGAGAACCAGCAGCCAATCGGTATGTTGCACTCAGTACCTATTCGAATTTGAAAATGGGATAAGATAGCTATGGATTGTGTAATAGCACTACCATGGAGGGTTTGGAAAACCCATTTCATAAGGGTGATAGTAGATCATCTCATAAAGTTGTCCAATTTCATCCCAATTAATGAATTTCATATGGTCAAAGACTTGTCAAAAATATATATCTGGTAGGTGGTTAAGTGGCAGGGCATATCAGTTGGGATAGTGTCATACCATGATCCGAGGTTTATTTCGCATTGCCATAAATCCATACAAAACTCTATTGGTACTCAATTCACTATAATAATGGTGTATCCTCCTCAAATGATTCAACAACATGAATGGATGATTTAAAAAAATTACACATTTATTGGGATTTGGTAATATATTTTGGTTAATCATAGGATTAAAGGATACAATTAGTATAGATATTGTATAATTTTTATTATCAAACATTGATACATATTTTCCCTTTTGATGTATTATACGGGTGTGCCTGTCGTTATCAACTTTTTTGGGTGGAAATTTGGGATCATTCACTGGTTGGACCAAGCCATGTGCAAGAGACAATGCTAATGAATCAGATGATCAAGAAGATGATAGAGATGGATTTGAGTCATCATAAGTCATATGTGGACCATCATCGATGGTAATTTTCAATTCAAGGTTAGTGATCAAGTTTTCTTGAGAATCTCTACATGGCTTGTGATACATATTTTTGGGATGTACTAAATGATATCTCACTGATTCATAGACCTTTTTGAGATATATGAATGGGTTGTTGAGTGGGAATATTGGTTGGACTTTCCACCACGGTTTATTAAACTGCCTAATGTGTTTCATGTATCTCAGGTAAAGAAGTGTCGTACTAATCCAGACCATGTGATTTGATGAGATCATGTTGAAATATATCTATATTCTATATTAATTTATGTGACAATTTGGATTTTGGATAGGATATATATTGTCTTTCATAGGAAAAGTTTTAGTATGGTGAAGTTTTAATGAAATGTGTTTAGATTTAGGAAGAAAAAATGGATCATGAGAAGGAACTGAAGAAGCAATGGACCAAAATCATTCAGGACAATGGATTTTTAAAACATTATTGGGATGGATAGAAAAATGTTGGGGAGACTTTAGTACCCCTTGTTTTAAGTATTTAACAATTTATTTATGTGTTTTAGGTACATAATGTGATTGTGATATGTTTTGATTTCATGTAAGGTTATTTACCGTGATTTTGACTTTTATTTGAGGTAAATAGGTTGAAGAAACTATGCTAAACCTTCTAGGAAAAAATAAAACTAAAATTGTGGGCATTGGGTAAGGACACGATTAATTTCATGGTTTGGAAAAACAATTCAGAAAACAAAGAGAAACTGTGTTTTTTTTTTTGATGGAGCAGATTATCATGGTTGGAACACTTTTTTTATAACAATGTGATCCAACAATGTGATGGGTGTTTGGAAAAAATGTCTATTGGATGGTTAGTGCACAGTTTTTTTAACCATCTACCAAAATCATCCATATTTTAAAAAAGATTTATATATAATAGTTCTTACTATCTTAACACCTTTAAGGACCCATTTTCCCATATTGAACCATAACACAAATTTCAATCCTTCTAGCATCTAGGGAGACCATTTCTCTTGATCTATTTGTGATTCATTGCTGAATCCAACTGCATTGGAGGCAGAAATTCCATGGTATGTTTTTTTATTGGTGGTTATCATTTCATTTTATCATTTCCCCTAACATAGAATCATGGATCTAATCCTTTCGTGATATATACATGGTGTGTGATTCAATCATGATGATATATGTTGGTCTTGGGTAATGGGAAAAAATATCTATCGCTATTTCAGGGAGTCTAAAATTTTGAATTTGATGTTTTCTATCATTATACATTTTCACCAAGCATTAATATATATGTGGCTTCACTCTCAAATACTATTTGTAAAAAAATCATGACTTGATTTTAAATTTATAGATTCTTTTGATTTAAATTTTGAATTTTATGAAAACTTCTGGATTTAAAACCACTTTATTGATGTTTTTATTGAAATGGATGAAATTATTTGGATTTGTGAAATTTTATTTGTTTCATGAATTTATAATGATAACATTAAAATATGTTTCTATTTGAATTCATGGAAAAATATTTCATTAAAATTTTCCAAAAAAATAAATTTTTATTTAAATGGATTGGTAGGTGTTTTGGAATATATGGTTGTTGTATGTTCATGTTTATTTAGGACTGATAAGGAAAATAAGTCTCCCCATTAAAAAATGGTACGGATAAGGGTGTGATGTTTACCAAATTAATATGGTCCACCAAATGATGGCTTACTGAAAATGTGACTCACCACTCATGTGTATAAGGAGGTATATTGTTTCATTCATATGTGGGTGTGTGGATGTGTGGAAATGGAATGGGTATGAAAAACATGAATTTGAGAAAAAAAATTAACAAATTTATTGGATTACATATTTGGTTAATTGGTCTATTTAAGAAATGGTTTTGTGTTGATATAAATAATACATATGTCTTTAAACAATTTTATATAAATTTTATAAAATGATCTATACTAGTGGAGAGACTTATGATGTAAATGGTGAAATCCTATTGATTTTTATACTAACCCACTCCATGGGATGTTTGGGGCCTTAAAAAATATTTTATATGAATGAACTATCAATTTAAAGGTATCTCATTTCTTTAACGATTCATCTTGATCCGTTGTGTATGTATTGTCAAGTTAAATCATGGAGAATGTTAGGAGTTTTTGAGTTAAAGCCTTTAATGTCTCATATTATTTTGGTTTTTATTTCACATTATACTCTGATATTTTCATCTACATTATACACTGATATTATTTGGTTTTGTCTAATTTGGTTTCATTGAGTTTCATTTTGTTGTCGTGCAGCACATCTCGGTGTGTTTGGAAGTGATTATCATGGTTTGGTGATTTTATTTTCAAAGAGAAAATAATCCCCCCAATTTTATATGAAGCCTTGGAATTTATTTTCAGAATTTATTAACAATGTGGTGTCACCTAAGTCTAGTAGATCCAACCACATTTCCCCAATCCAATGGGTTATGTTTGGGATGTTACTTTTATCCCACATTAGAGTACAAATCATGTACTATAAATCATATGAGAAAAACAAAATCCCATTAAAACTATAAATGAGTAAAACATTTATTATATAAGGGAACTAATATCAAAATTAAGAACCTTATATGAACAATGTTATTTCTAGGTCAACAATGCCTAGTCTTGTCATTGTCCACATAGGACTCCATAGAATTACTTGTAGTCTCATAGAACATGAAACATGTAGGTAGATCCCATGCAAAGGAGTGTATAACAATACCTGTTAGGTCACCAAAAAATCAACAATCATAACAAATAAATGGATTAATAATCTCATCATCACAAAGGAATGTCAACAAGAGCATAAAATATAATAACAATAACCCATATATATTCAATTCATACACTATGTCTCATTGTAAATCCCTAAAAAACTATCAACCTAGGATCATAGTTGAATTTTCAAAGTAACCCTCACACGGGAGAACTCTCTCCATGAGTCTAACAAAACTAATGGTAATGATCCAACATGTCATTATTGTAAGTCCTATAAATGAATTCATACAAAGAAAAACATAGAAGTAATCAATAAAGATTTAGGGGATCTATCTCAGAGCTTCTAGAATATATTAGACCAAATCTAGAATAACTCACTAAGTAGGTGACAGAAAACAGAGGTATTTTGGTGAAAATAATTATTATAAAACCCATATTGGGATAATGTTGATGAATGAGGATCACACCTCATTCCAAACATAGGGATTGTTGAAATATTTCCCAGAATAATTCAATAAATGGTATCCCATAATAGGATCAAGATCTGATTCCTCATTATACCGTAATTCAGATGGACTGAGCGGATGTACCCTCAAGGTACTGGTTTACACTTAAGAGAAATAGGGGCTCAAAATGACTAAGAAAAAGTACATTATATATATATATGGTATAAAAAACAATTCTTCATTACCTGGATTTTCTATGTTCTATAGCATATTGTCGTGTACTTTGGGTCATGCTTGTACACATTTTCCATGCTTGGACACTAAGTCATTTCTGGGTAACATTTCTATATCCAAATACTAGTCCATGCCCATTTACACTAGCTATAATTGTGTATTAGGTCATGTAGATGTAATAGACTGTGTTAATGCCCATTTAACCAAATAATACACAATGAGTCTCGATCCACATATCACGTGACATGTGGTAGGTGCCAAATGGCTTGTGATAATTATTTTCTTATAAAATCCTATCTAACACATCTAGAGTACTACACTATATGTGTTCTTCAGACTACACATCATGTATATTGGGAATATATGGAATTCTTTATACTCATGTATGTCACACTTTACCATTATAGTCTCCATTAAATCCTTGTTTATCAATGCAAAAAATATATGTAGTTTTTACTAATCCTCATCATTTCTAGTGGGTATATCCAATCTATATAGACCAATAAATATTTGATAGTTATTACTCTGCATTACCAAAATGCGAAACCTATAAAACAACCCCACCTGATCCATCTCCTGTGTGATAACCCAAAACAATTATAAATAAAACTATATTTTTAAATTATTAATCTCATTTTTTATGAAATTTAAAAAAAGGAATTACATGCACTACATTTGTTATATCATACTATTATATGTTATATTCTATCAGATTTAAAATTCCATTATGCATCATAATAATTAATAATATACCTATTCAAGTGTGATCATATGATTAGTATATATTTTGGGATATGTGGAAGTCCTATTGAAAATTTAAAAGAATCAATGTTCTTAACCATAATGATTATTCAATATGAATGGTTAATTTTTCAGTGTTTTTCGAGATACTTTTATTTTATGTTAACAAATAAATACCGTATAAATATAAAATATTTATTATGGCATGATAATGACCCAAATGGGATGTAATATTTTCTATTAAATATATCCATAAACAAAAATATATTTCCCATTTAAAATAATTTTTTATTTATATTATTTTAATATTTTTAAAATCCTTTTTTCATCCTCGAAAAACATATTATATATTTTACATTTTTAAAATCTATTCGTTAAAGAAATGACTCACATCTACATAACCAAGGTTGTTATTTTAATATAATTACTTAAAAGACATGTAAAACAATTGAAATATCTACCCTTTGGTAGAAAAAAAGTGAATGAGACATGGGAAGGTTTTTGGTATTGATTACTTTGTTGTATAGAGTCTAAAAAATATGCTTGTAAAATAATAAAGAAATCTCATCTATTTCCCTATAAAAACACACCCATGATCCAATTACACTTCACTCATAACCATTTTACTCTATATAATCTTTATATTAATTAATATATCCCTCTGATGGTTCCCCACATCTCTTAAGAAGTTCTTCTCATGATTTTAGAAACACCCTCTCAAGGTAAGGGGCTTTTCTCTCTCTCCCTCTCTCTTATTTTCCATTCAAACGCCTTATTTGCATTTATCCTTTTGAATATAAATTGTTCATGCTGTATTCAACATATAACATACTATTTACTTCTATATTTATGTTCTGATAATGATATCACCCATGTTATATGCATTACCTAAGACGTTAATATGCCAAAATACGGGAAACTCTTCTCCTATTTAATCAAGCACTATGATCATGTAATGATTTTCTTTTAGACATTAATTAAATTAATATTGAAGGGATATTAATTGGAAAACCCCTATTACTTCCCAAATTATTTAATAGTTTTGGGATACCCCTTTAATGATAATTTATTTTTCCCATGATTCATTATATACCCTCATTACATAGTTGAAATTTTAATGAGATTTTTTCATTCTAAAACTATGTATTCTGAACACCTACTCTATTTACACTAAAGGGTACTTACCTGGATATTCCTCTCATTATTTAAATGGATACATTCAGGTATTTATGGAACAATATTTAATCAAGGGATAAAATTTGATGAAATATGTCCCTGTATTTACTGAATTAACTGGAACACTTATGAATGTACATGATATGAATCCGATGGGTGCACCCAAAAATCCATAGAGCTCTAATGAGTTGGGAATTGTATTAGGATCATGAGATGTAATTTTTGGGATTTGGGAGTAAACATAATCCATTATGGGACAATTTTCACCATTTTATGAGGTCTTGGTGTTTATCTTTAACATATGTTTATGGTGTCATGTTTAATGTTGCTGTCAACTTTACATGCGTCATTTATGAGGTCAAGTTAAATCATGCCTCATTGTTCAATATTATGATACAAATAATTTTTCTACCCCTTTTAAATGACTTTTGACTAACATGATATAAATTAATCATGGTATTCATTGTTTTTCAGAAACTAGTATTTAGATATTACAACATTCCTATGTATGTCCCCATGTTATCCTGTGGAGTTTTAAGAACAATGGAATTTTTGAATATTTTAAGGAAACTATCAATAATGTTATTTTACCCATGTATCAAGACAATATTATTTGTAACTAATCTCCCAAATACAATATAATTCTAAATATTTTGTTATTGTTCTATTTGTATCTTTATGTAATAAATAATTAAATAATGTCTACAATGATATGGGTTTTCATTGTTAGTTCCAGAGAAAAGTCCAGTTATTTCCCAGATTTGGAATTGAAATCTCTAGACAAATCCATATGGATAATACTAAATATAAGAAAAAATACCTATATTTTTTTTTCTATAGATATTAATTTTTTTCCTTAAAAATACATCCCATTAGGGATACTAAAAGTGGATGTCGATTTAGCAGAGTTGTACATTGGGTTAAAACATTAAAAAATAGAATATTGGGATAGACTCAATCATGATATGGTGCACGACAATAGGGATTACAACAAACCTAGTTTGAAACTCCATGATTAAATTGTTTAGTAAAATCACAATCTCATTACAAACCATTATTAAGGGAATAAAATTAAAATAATATTTTATATTAGAAAATGGATCTTGTAGAACATAGAATGAAGCCTGAAAATTCACAAGTTTAGTAATGTATGTTATTTATGATTTATCACTATAATTTTCATATTTTACCATTTATTTTTATAATAACTTAATAATTATCATTTCAAATCTTCCCTTTGTTCTGTTCAGTGGGTTGAAATAGGATGAATAATGTTAACAACTGTTGCAAGGGGCAATGTGATGACTTACCAAATGAAATTCAAAACTAAAGAAGAGAATTATTCATGAACAATATGTCTATTATTTCTCAATTGACTCAAATTATTAAAAAACCTAAATTGGGAGTAATTATAAGTTTCCCCTAATAGGGATAATGTTTCAATTGAAAATATTATGTGAAAATTGCCTCTATTATTCAATGGATCTTATGATCCCTTTACATTAGAAGAATGGATCATCAATACTGAAAAGATCTAAAATATCCTTCAATCCTATAAGAAATTCAAGTTCATCCATTATTTTTATCACATGGAAATATGATTTGACCAATTCTAGATGTTTTCATAGAATATGAATTATAGAGACCCAAAGCATGATGTACAAGGAAATTACATTACTTTTGCGGAATATACATAACAAAAACATACACACATGTATCATAATAGTTTAGTGTCTTTGGAAACTCGGAATATAATCTTCTAATCATGGTGAAAGATCTTCAAAATATCTATTAATGATCTTCCCCATTTATTTTCTTACCTAAAACCTTTCTTTAAATCCCGGGGAAAAGAAATCATATAAAGGGTGAGCTCAAATTCTCAGTAAGTGTAAGCATAGAGAACGTAAAACAATCCTTAGACATTTTAATGTAAAAAAACATGAGCATAAAATCTAAACATCAAAATCATGAGAAATGACATAAAACATGGAAGTACATAAGGCATTGATCGTAATGGAACATAAATCATGATAAAATAGCATGGGAATAAAACATGTAATTGTGGCAACCATTCAGCACCTTTTATGATTTCCGTAGTAGCCAAGGCATTGCTTCCAATACCATCTTATTGTACAAAGTCCCTTTCTTAACTGAGTTCACTCCTCATTCCAGTCCTGTATTACTGAACCAGTTTATCTTGTCGTTCCATCCATGTCTATCTGGTGAGATATAAATCATTACCCAATTCATTGGAGGGAGATATAGGTCCCACCCATCTCATAATGAGATCATTCTTACATGTGTCACAACATGAACATAAATCATTCATCATTACCCAAATTATAAAATGGGTTTCATAAACATCATCCATTCATAACATAATCCATACCAAAAAATGGATATCAATTCATCATAAGAAAACTGAAACCATGTAAATCATAGAGACATTAAACTTGAAACATACACTTATGAAATAATGTCATCCTAGATGGAAAATGGTTTTGATAAAACATTTGAAATGAATTCCTGAGGAAAATATACTTTCTTTTTCAAAATAATTTTATTTTCACAAAATGTCATGCAATTTTAAAAGAAAAGGATTTTTTTGAAAATAGTGATGAAATATTTTGGAGGAAGCTTCATGAATATAATGATTTATAAAACCGTAAAAATCCGTCCATTCTGTATAAGTTAAAAAAACATTCTTCTCGTACTTTTGCCGGAAAAGTCAAAAATTACCTCGTAAAAGAAATATTCCATACATACCATGTATTAAAAGTAAAAAATGGGTAAAAGGGACTTTAAACATACATGAATCAATTTTTTGGAAACATGTACATGAAAGAGAACAATAACCCCAGTAAATACTTATGAATAAACAATCTCGGATAAGAATGAGATTGGAAAAGTTATCCCTTTCCTTAGGTCTGATATGCTTCGTATGGATCTGATCCTCTTGTATAATGATTTAAATAATTTCATTTACTTATTAGATAATCATGTTCATTTTTATGATATCATATATGTTTCACTTATGCCTTTATATTATCCGTCCTTTTGTAAATTCCATGTTAAAGCAGCGTTTTGGGTAAAATCATTTCATTTATCGTATGTGTTTTAACTTGTCGTTATTGACATTATTACTTATATCCTGATTTACATAATTCCAGAATGTAAAAAATGATTTATATATAATATATATTCATCATATACATATATATTATAGATCGATAAAAGGAATGAAATACATCGTTTATGGAGGTGGTAGGTCGTACGTACGCATGAACACTATTTTCATTTCCTTATTGAATAGAATGAAACTAAATAGATTACATACATACATATATATATACATAAATCCAGTAGAATTATTATTTCATATATTTCATTATTATTCATTATATAATCTTTATGATCATTCATGTATCGTTAACATGGAGAATAAATCTCATCGCGTCGTGGAGACGGTAGTCTGTATGTACGCACGAGCGATGATATCATTCCCATAATTATTGAATAGAATTGGATTGGATGGTATAATATATCAGAATAATTATTATGTTGTAATAACCATATATAGATATTCTTTACATCATTATACCCATTCATGTAAGGTGTTGGTGGAAAAATAGATTACACCATGGCGTGGAGATGGTATTCCGTAGGTACACACACGCGGTGATTTCGTTTTCCGTAGGATGGATAGAAAGTGAAATGGGGTTTTTTTTATATTTATAATGACATATCAGTATATTATTGATACTGATGTTATTACTTTATAATGAAACAACTAAAGAAGAATAAGTTGAAGAATAAATAAGCTTGAAAGAATCGGTAGAAGAGATTACCTCTTCTTCAACACACCTCCTTTAATCTTCTTCTTAGGGAACTACGATTGGTCTTTTGAGAATACCAGTACCTCTATAAGGTTTCTAGCGAAGTGGGGATGTGAAATGGGCAGAGTTTGGCCGAGATTAAAGGCTCAAAATGGTGTGAGGAAGAGAGGGAGGAGATGCCCGTTTATAAGGGAGGAGAGGGACACCTTTGGAAATATAAGAAAATATTAATTTATATTAAATCCCAAGCCCACATAAAAACATCCAAAATGACTCAAATCTGATTATTAGATGAGATAGGTATTTAATATCATCAAACAATTAAATTTATACATGTTAGGAATTTATATTAAACATTATCAACATGATTTATCCCTATTTATTCAATTAAATTTTATTTGTGGTATTAATATTATAAATTATAAATTATTATAAATAATTACTTATTTGTTGTGAATTGTCCATAATTGGATACTTTATAACATTTTCGACCATGTAAATTTAAATTTATAATTTTTAAATATTTTTGTGATTTTTAAACAATTTAATAATATGTTATTTTTATAAAATAACAATAGTGTCAATTTTGACACTAATCAATTATTTGAATTTAAATAAAAAATATACAGATGATATGTTCGAAATAAAATATTTAATAGATTCATAACATGTCATAGTTATCTAGAAAATTAGTGGATCACATTTAATAGTTCATATAATATTTATTTTAATATTTTTAAAACCATTTATTTGATATTTATCTTAATAAAATAATATCAACATCACTATTATGTCACCTATAATGATAATTATTTATTCCCTAAAAATTATAAATAAATTCATATGATGTATATAATTTTATTATTTTTCTGGAGACTATTCATGTTCGGTTTTTCATGAAATATATCACTAAATTAAACTTAATATACTTATAAGATTTAAGAGAGTGACATGTTGTCACTTTCTATGGTTTTAATAATAATTATATTATTTAATGGTCAAAATTCCATGAAATGAATCTAGTCTGACCCTTATGTGATATGAGTCGACTTTTATTCATCCAATAGGATTTTATAAAGTGTTAGGGTAATTTTATAATCTTATTGTTACCCTTAATTACGTGATTTAAATTTAACTATAGTAAATAAAAATTATCGTAGTTATTATTCATAATATCAAAAAAATAAAAGTAACCTATTAACATAATTTGGACCCACTGAATCTAAATATGGAATCCATTTTTTTAAATTCAATACACAGAATTTGTAGAAATTAAATTAAAATTAATCTTGTTGTCGAATGAAAATGGGTTTTTGTTTAAAACATTGCAAAAGATTGAATTTATTTAAACTAAGAATTCAAGGTAAAATAAATGTTAATGACATAAATTATATTAAATGGTAAAAATATATTCTATTTACAATTTTAAACCATTAAATATTATAATTTAACCATATAAATTATTACGATGAAAAAAGTTGTTTTTATTTAAAATATAGCATGTTTTTACTATTAATTAAAATGTGAAAGTTATCAGAAAAATATCAAAAATTAATCCAACATAAATTTTTGTATCATGATTCAAAAGATGTAGTTTATTATGTAAAATTGAATTTATAAACATGTAAAATACTAGATTTAATGTGGGAGCGCCATTAAAAGGGGCAAAACTGCATTTTTTTAAAAATACTTATTTTACCCGAAAAAATTATTTTGTTCACATAAAATGTTCTAGAAAATGTGTAAGATGAAATAACAATGTTATAAAATTCAAAATGTAGTTAATACTATTCATAATAGCTTGTTCGTAAAAATAATATAACCATATATCATTGTTTAGTGAAACCTGATATTGCGTACAACGCACGCTATCGAGGAAAGTCATGATTGCGTGTAATGCAAGCCAAGTCAGGGTTGTGTGTAGTACAAGACTCCTTTGTTGTTGCATATAACAAAATCCAACCATATTTCATTTATACATTGAATATATATATATATATATATATTTACACTCAATGTTGCGTAGAATAACTATTATCAAACAAACTTAAAAATTGTGATTTACACGATCCAAGATTAGTGTTGCGTATACTACAAGCTAATACGGTGTTGCGTATAGCACAAGATAATCTTGGTGTAGCATAAAACACATGACATCAAATAAATTGAATAGAATGATTATCATAAAATCTCGGGGTGTTACATTCTACCCCCCTTAAAATGAATTTCTCCCTTGAAATTTGTCGGGGTTATAAATGGTTTATTACAGGAGAATTTCTTTCATAGAAACCCACATCGTAAAAAGGAATGCTAAAAAATAATTTTAAAAAGTTAATTATGAAACATAACGGTTACCCAAATTAACTCATCACTAGTTTTCCACATAGGAGATCATAGGTGAAAATATGGATATTGAGGAGAAATCTAACCATCAAGTTCTGACAGAGAGTGGTAGAGAGCATGGCTATGAAAAAGTCAACAATCACAATGCCATAGATTTGTGATGATATAAGGTACCATCAGATTCATCTGATATAATAGAACTAGTACACCATTTTTGGTTTTCAATATCATTTCCCTAAAGATGAAGATTTTGAATTAGATGAAATACTTACTTGCTTTTGGTACAATCTCACTATTGTTCATGCTTTGAACAATTTCCACTTCATCTCTTAAAGAAATGAAGTTGAATTTGTTATTCGTGAAGTGTTAACAGATCATGTGATAGAATTATGGGTCATTCCATTTGTTTCAAACAAAAGGTTAACAAAAGTTATTTAATATACATAAGTCCATCTATGGTGAGGTTAATCATATACAATTCCAAAAATGAACTTATACTTCATTTATCATGCTGCTTAATAAAATAAAAATAGTTTATAGTAACCAGGTACTTCCTGTAGGCCATTGGTATGCGATAAAGGCCAGTCGCACTTCGGTTGCGGGTTCGATTCCCACAGCCTTGTCCGATGTTATGGGTTGTCACACGTCCTGCAGGTTGTCCTTTTTCTAAAACTACATTACTATAACAGCCCATCAATAATATCAAAAAAATATCTATCCTTAAACAATACTAACTTATTTCCAACATAATCCATTCCAATCTTTATGCTTATCTAAAATACATCGGTCCAAGCTCATAGTATAAAGAAAAAATTACTAGAAAGGTTATCTACCAAGAATTTGAATACAATAATTTATCCCACATATATTATAAGATATATCTTGTTGGTTGTATTCCAAACACATGAATAACTTAGTCATATATTCTCTTGAAACATAAATTACCGTATAACCTTAGTGAAAACATGAATACTGCCAAAAGTTACCGCTTTCCACATACCAAAATCCCAAAAAAATCTATATAATCAAACCATAATATCACATAGTCCTTATATCAATCATGAGCTCATGAATAAAATCAAACATCTCATTATCATCTTATGCCTTCATTATGCACATATCATCAACATTCCAAAAATACTTGAATAACCTTCCATGGTTACTGGTACCATTCAACATATACTTTCAAATTATTTAGGAAAAACAATAGTGTAACAATCCTTAGATGATTCTTTATTCCATAGTACCATACATTATTCTTTAAAAACATACAATAATTCCACTAAATTCTTAAACCACTAACTAAGCTTCATCATTTCTTTCATCTCATATTTCATTTATAGTCTCTTCATCATCATCGACATAAATACTACTCATATGACCATACTGATTCTCTTCATGATATTTTCCCTTAGGGCATTGGTTTTCATAATGCCCATACATTCCACATTTATAACATCTAATCATTATTGATGTCTTAGTAATACCATTATCCTTGTCCATGGTGTTAACTGAACCTTTTCCTTTTCACTTACTAGCTTTGTGTCCTTCTTTTCCACACCCAAATCATCTTCCAGTTCCTTTGAAACAATCTTCGGGATGCCTCTTACCACATGATTTACATGAGGGAAATCGAACTTTCTTTCCTCTATGATCATCATGAAACTCCATCTTTCTCTTTTTATCTGAGTCAGAAAACTTACCAAAGTTGATATTATTGATCATATTATGAGATTGCTGATTAGGCATAATAACAATGTTTAGACTTCAAAATCCATTTCATTTGGTTGCTCATGAAGAATATCATTCCATTTTCCGTCATATCCTCCATTATCGTAAATCATCTTGTTTCCAAACATTTTCTAAAACCCAAAAATAATAGTGTGAGAGGAAAATACCATGTTAGGGAAAACAACATAATACAGGGAGAGTACCTTCAATATCAAACATCATAGGTTTAATTCTATGATCGTTAGCACAATTATATGACTATAACTTATACGTATACTTACCCTTAGGGACATCCCTAGACATACCTTAGAGATATCTCTAGGGATCTCACTAACGCTTTCACATCCTAGTATAAAATGGTTGACTAATCTGTTCCTATGATTCCAACTGTAGAGATCGGAAGCTTGACTTACGTGGACATTACATTACTTTTTCGGAATATACATAACAAAAACAGACACACAATGATCATAATAGTTTAGTGTCTTTGGAAACTCGGAATATAATCTTCTAATCATGGTGAATGATCTTCAACATCTCCATTAATGATCTTCCCCTTTTGTTTTCTTACCTAAAACCATTCTTTAAATCCTGGGGAAAAGAAAACATATAAAAGGTGAGCTCAAATGCTTAGTAAGGGTAAGCATAGAGAACATAAAACAATCATTAGACATTCGAATGTAAAAAAACATGATCATAAAATCTAAACATCAAAATCTTGAGCAATAAAATAAAACATTGAAGTAAATAAGTCATAGATCATAATGGAACATAAATCATGATAATATAGCATGGGAATAAAACATGTAATTGTGGAAACCATTCAGCACTTGTTATGATTTCCATAATATCCAAAGAATTGCTACCAAGACCATCTTAGTGGACAAAGTCCCTTTCTGAATCGAGTTCACTCCTCGTTCTGGTCCTGTATTACTGAACCGGTTTAACATGCCAGTCAAGCCATGTCTATCTCATTAGATATAAATCATTACCCAATTAATTGTAGGGAGATATAGGTCCCACCCATCTCATAAGGAAATCATTCTTACTTGTTCCACAATATGAACATAAATCATTCATCATTACCCAAATTATAAAATGGGTTTCATAAAAATCATCCCATCATAACATAATCTATACCAAAAAATGGATATCAATTCATCATAAGAAAAGTGAAACCATGTAAATCATAGAGATATTAAACTTGAAACATACACTTATGAAATAATGACATCCTAGATGGAAAATGGTTTTGATAAAACATTTGAAATTAATTCTTGAGGAGAATATCCTTTCTTCTTCAAAATAAATTTCTTTTTACAAAATTTCATGCAATTTTAAAAGAAAAGGGTTTTTTTGAAAATTGTCATGAAATATTTTGAAGGAATCTTCATGAAAATAAGGCTTTATAAAACCATAAAAATCTGTTCATGCCGTATAAGTTAAAAAAACATTCTTCTCATACTTTTACCGGAAAAGTCAAAAAGTACCTCGTAAAAGAAAGATTCATATACATACCATGTATTAAAAGTCAAAAATGGGTAAAAGGGACTTTAAACATACATGAAACAATTTTTAGGAAACAAGTACATGGATGAGAACAATAACCCCAGTAAATACTTACGAATAAACAATCTTGGATAAGAATGAGATTGGAAAAGTTATTCCTTACCTTAGGTCTGATATGTTTCATATGGATCCGAACCTCCTGTATAATGATTTAAATAATGTCATTGAAATATTAAATAATAATATTAATTGTTATGATATCATATATGTTTCACTTATTACTTTATATTACCCGTTCTTTTGTAAATTCCATGTTAAAGCAGTGTTTTGGGAAAAATCATTTCATTTATCGTATGTATTTCGACTTTTCGTTCTTGATATTATTACTTATAAACTGATTTACATAATTAAAAAATATAAAACATGATTTATATATAATATATATTCATTATATACATATATATATTATAGATTGATAAAAGGAATGAAATACCTCATTCATGGAGACGGTAGGTCGTACGTACGCATGAACGCTGTTTTTGTTTCCTTATTGAATTGAATGAAACTAAATAGATGAAATACATATCTATATATAGAAATCCAGTAGAATTATTATTTCATATATTTCATTATTATTAATTATATAATCCTTAGATCATTCATGTATGGTTAACATTGAGAATGAATCTCATCGCGTCGTAGAGACGGTAGTCTGTACGTGCGCACGAGCGATGATATATTTCCCATAATTATTGAATAGAATTGTAGTGGATGGTATAATATATCAGAATCAGTATGATGTGGTAATAACCATATATGTTTATTCTTAACACCATTATACCCATCCATGTAAGGTGTTGGTGGAAAAACAAATTACACCACAGCGTGGAGACGGTATTCTGTATGTACGCACACGCGGTGATTTCATTTTCTGTAGGATGTACAGAATTTGAAATGGGGTTGTTTCATATTTATAATAACATATCAGTATATTAGTAAAAACAATGTTATTACATTATATTGAAACAACTAAAGAGGAATATGTTGAAGAATAAATAAGCTTCAATGTATCGGTAGAAGAGATTACCTCTTCTTCAACGCACCTCCTTTAAACTTCTTTTTGGGCACTAGGGTTGGGCTTTTGAGAGGACCAGTACCTCTATAAGAATTATACAGAATTGGGGAAGTTAAATGGGCAGAGGTTGGATGAGCTTCAAGGCTCAAAATGGTGTGAGGAATAGAGGGAGGAGATGCCCTTTTATAAGGGAGGAGAGGGGCACCTTTGGAAATATAAGAAAATATTAATTTATATTAAATACCGACACCACATAAAAACTTCCAAAATGACTAAAATCTGAATATTAGATGAGATATTGTTTTAATATCATCAACCAATAAAATTTATACATTTTAGGAATTTATTTTAAACATTATCAACATGATTTAGCCCTATTTAATCAATTTAATTTTATTTGTGGTAATAACAATATAAATTTTAAATTATTATAAATAATTACTTATTTGTTTTGAATTTTCCATAATTGGATAATTTATAACATTGTAGACCATATAAATTTAAATTTATAATTTTTAAATATTTTTGTGATTTTTATACAATTTTATAATATGTTATTTTTATAAAATAAAAATAGGGTCAATTTTGACACTATTCATTTTTTTGAATTTAAATAAAAAATATACAGAAGATATGTTCGAACTAAAAGATTTAATATATTAATAACATGTCATATTTATCTATAAAATTAGTGGAGAACATTAAATAGTTCATATAATATTTATTTTAATATTTTTAAAACCATTTATTTGATATTTCCCTTAATAAAATAATTTCAAGATCACTATTATGTCACCTTTAATGATATTTATTTAATCCCTAAAAATTATAAATAAATTCATATGATGTAGATAATTTTATTATATTTCTGTATACTATTCATGTTCGATGTTTCATGAAGTTTATCACTAAATTAAAATTAATATACTTATAAGATTTAAGAGAGTGACATGTTGTCACTTTCTTTGGTTGTAATAATAATTATATTATTTCATGGTCAAAATTCCATGAAATGAATTTTGTCCGACACATAGGTGATATGGCTCTACATTTATTCATCCAATAGGATTTTGGCAAGTATTATTGTAATTTTATAATCTTATTTCTACCCTTAATTACTCGATTTACCTTTAATTGTAGTAAATAAAAATTACCGTTGTTACTATTCATAATATCAATAAATTAAAGTAACATATTAACATAATTTGGACCCACTGAATCCAAATAATGAATCCATTTTTTCAAACTCAATACACAGAAGTTGCAGAAATTAAATTAAAATTAATTCCGTGGTCGAATAAAAATGTGTTTTTGTTAAAAACATTGCAAAAGATTGAATTGATTTAACCTATGAATACAAGGTAAAATCAATGCTAATGAAATACATTATATTAAATGGTAAAAATATATTCTATTTATACTTTGAAACCATTAAATATTATAATTTAACTATATAAATTATTATGATGAAAAAAGTTGTTTTTAATTAAAATATAGCGTGTTTTTACTAATCATTAAAATGTGAAAGTTATTAGAAACATATCAAAAATTAATCCAACGTAAATTTTTATATTCTGATTCAAAAAAAGAATTTTATTTTGTAAAATTTGACTTATAAACATGTCAAAAACTCGATTTAATGTGGGTGCTCCATTAAAAGGTGGCAAAACTGCATTTTTTGAAAAATACTTATTTTACCCGAAAATTTAATTTTGTTCGCATACCATGTTCTAGAAAATGTTTATGATGAAATAATAATGTTATAGAATTAAAAATATAGTTAATACTATTCATAACGGCCAGTTCGTAATAATATTAAAACCATATATCATTGTTTAGTGAAACCTGATATTGCATACAACACACACTATCGAGGAAAGTTGCGATTGCGTGTAATTCAAGCCAAGTCAGGGTTGCGTGTAGTGAAAGACTCCATTGTTGTTTCGTATAACATAATTCATCCATATTTCCTTGATACATTGAATATATATATATATATATATATTTACACTCAATGTTGCGTAGAATAACTATTATCAAACAAACTTAAAATTGTGTTTAATACGATCAAAGATTAGTGTTGCATATATTGCCAGCTAATACAGTGTTGTGTATAGCAAAAGATAATCTCGGTGTATCATAAAACACATGACATAAAATAAATTAAATAGAATACATATCATAAAATCTCTGGGTGTTACATGAATCCCATGGAAAATATCAGAGAGACGATTGGAAGGAGTTCTAGAATTTTTTTTAATAAATATCTTCATTTCACTCTCTAAAAATTGGAGATAGATTTTTTAGCCTCATGAAAACTATTTTTGAAAATATTAGGTTCTATGTGTTAAAATTTAGAAGACTACCATGATACGACTCCAGTTTTTCATTACCCCAACTATACATTTGGCTACTTCATTGGTAGAATGAATACGAGTCTATGAAATTCGTTATCCATTTAGTACAATGTCAATTATGTGTAAATTTTCTGATATTCCCTCCAATTTGAAATGGATGTCAAAGAAAATCAAGGGTCTATGTTTGTTAGGAAGTGGAATGTATTGTTTAAATCTTGTGTTGTGATGGAGAAATCTAACTATGGATATAAATTTACAAAAATAACATCTAAATGGTGTGTGAAAAAGAACCCAGGTAATTTAATAAAGGGTATTAGGAAATTATTTTGTAGTGGGAAGGAATGAGACCAATATTGTGATTTTTGATCGTAGAAATGCACCAATGTGATGGAACAAATGAAAACATCAACCATCCAATGGTCTATGGTCGAATGTTTCAACAACAAGAAATAATGACACTATGAGAGTCAATTCAATATTCCATGGGATCTCAATTGATGAAGGAAAATGCAACCTCCAATACCCATAGATCAAGGCTGAGATTATTCCATTAAAAACATGGAGGTGGATACCAACAAATAAGTGGTGTTATGTACACTTTTTGTTCACTCTATGATAGATAAAAGACATTTTTATTATGGTTTAATTCATTAATTTGTATCCCACATGTTTAGTAGAACTATTAAAAACAACAACACAATGAACTAAATTAGTGTTACTGATGAAAATGAAAAATTGAAAAATTATTTTATCCAATGTATATAACTACTCCCCAATCAAAATTTATGGATTGAAATTCTAGATTAATATTATTATTCACCTAATAATTGAATTTCATGAAATTATTGGAATAGAATGCCTTTCCTTATATATAGACATCATACATAGATGAAGTAAACATCATACCCTCCATATCAGGAATGAACATAAAATCATTTACATGTTCTTGGAGGAGGATAAATCATATTTGGATTCATTATCTAAAGCATGTATATTATTACCGAATGAGCTAGAATAACTGGATTAAATGAATTAGTATATGAAAAAGATCATTCTTAATAACATTCCCTTTATTGGAGAATACATTTACGTGTTTCCCAAATGATTTCACGGGCTTAATCCTGGTCATGTTTTATAATTTTTAAATAATCTTATATTTGGGGATTTTACAGTATCAAATACTCTATATATAATTGATTTTTTTGAAATCATGGTGTTAAAAAAACTCTACAAGAATTTAGATAATGTGTTTACCCTCCTATGTTCTTCACCGTAGGGTGCACCAATCCTCTTCATTTGAAATAAGTATTGAAAATGAACATTTTTTTTATTTCCTTGAGGTAAACATGATCATGATAGAGAACATGCTTCATATTCCATGGATTTATGAATTGTTCGATTAGATACAGATTTCACATTATTTATAAAAAATATATATTTTCATGGGATATTATTAAGTACTGCTGAAGAAGTTGGATATCCCCAATAATAGTTTTAATATAAGGAACATGAAATATTATTTTATAGTAATTCCATTTGGACTCACTAATTCTCTAAAAATCATCATGAATTAGATGAATACAATCTTTATGAATTAACTTGATTAATTTATGGTAGTCATTATTGATGATATTATTGTCTACTACAAATAGGAGGAAAATAATGATATGAATTTTTTTAATGTAAGACCTCATAGAAATAAAATATAAATGATAATTATAGGAAATTATTGTTAGGTTGGACCATGTAATATTCATAGGGCATGTCATAACTAATAAAGGGATATTTGTGGATCCCAACAAAGTGGAGATAATGATTGGTTGAATATAACAACATATTTGATATAAATATACGGTGTCCTTATATTATAATGGTATAATCAATGATTTTTGTGAATCTACAGATGAATTATAATGTCCCTAACCAATCTCTCCAAGAAAATAGTCAAGTTTTTCAAGAATAAGATTATGATGAATCATTTAATGAGATGTTTAATAGGATAATCTCTACACTAGTACTCAGATCACCAATTAATTGGGAATGATTATTTATCTATACTAATTCATATAAAATGGGAGTAGGAATTGTACACGTGAAAAATGAAAATATTATATCCTATTTCACCATCCAAATAAATATTATTGAGCAGAACTACCCAAATTAGAATCTAGACTTGGCTGTAATGATATTCACATTAATGATTAGTATACATTATCTATAAGGGTAGAAAATTAATATATATTCATACCATAAAATCCTTAAGGTTATATAAAAATAAAAGTATATTAATAACCTCAAATGGAAGTGGTTATAGATGATAACTGATTATGATTTTTCACTATAGTACTATACTAGGAAATACATAAGGTGGATGATGTTGTATATATAATGAATCGCACAAATCGATCCTTGATGAGGATTTCAAGGGATCCAATATTGTTAGACATGAACGGGATTGATATGGGAATAATTAAAGGATCCTCATCATAAATTACTCAAATAAAGTTTTTCCATATATCAATAGGAGAATCAAGGATGCAAACAATGATTATGGGTTGTTATAGAAGAAGGTAGAAAATATTACAGAGGTCAACAATAATGAAGGTTTAGTTATAAATTATGGAACCTAGGTATGTGTCCCATAAAAACCAAAACCGAAGAGGGATCTTCTTGAGGATTTAAATATCCCGTAAATCGATATTAATCTAGGAAGAACTATGTTCTAAAGAGATTTGAATGAAAATAATTGTTTGTGAAACCTAATGAGAGTGATTTTTAAATTCATATGATAATTATTATAATGCCAAAAAGTAAAATATGAACGAACTATGTACAAAAATATTTTGCAATGATTTCTAATACTAATATTACAATTTTAAAACACATCCATTTATTTTATCATATAACTCCTCAGGAAACCAAAAAGGAATAACATCATCAAGGTGGTAGTCAATCACCTAACCCAGTGAGTGAATTTATTTACTATTAAGGGAGATTTCTCTCATGACCAACTCTCTAATATATATATGTATGGGAAGTGGTCATAGTATATGGAGTTTCACTCTCATTTGTATTCGATCATGAATCAAGGTTTTCCTCAAGGTTTTGGATAAGACATTAGTAATCATTGTACCCAAAATGGAGATTTAGCACTTCTTGACACCCTAAGAGAAATTATTAGTATTAAAGGACTATTTATACTCTAGGGGATTTCCTGATATAAAATTTAATGGATTTCCAAAGAATTGGGACCAAAACCATAACCTAGTGGAGTTTTTATATTACAAAAAATACCAATTTAGAATTAAAATGGATCCATATGAGGCTATGTTTGACAAGATGTGTCAGAATCTAGCATATTGGGATGAACATAGAGAGATGAATATAATGGGACTAAATCATATCAAATATATGCCAGAGAATGTTCCAAACATTTTTAATCACATGAAATCTGTAAAAAGTAAAATTGAAAATCTATATAGAAAACCATCATTAAGACCTAGAGTTTGAGGTCATTGATTAAATTTTTTCATCAAATATCACCATGGAGTAAATTCAAGAGGATTGGAAAGAAGGGAAATATTAGTCATAGATACGCCATCTCATTTCATATCCTTGATCACATTAGGGATGTGGACTTTCCACTATCACTCAAACCTAACCTATCTCAAGCACATGATGTGTTCCATGTGTCCCTCCTAAGGAAGTACATACTAAACCCATCACATTACTAAATCCTGATGTAATACCACTGGACTATGATCCTTAATATGAGGTTTAGTGGGAGAAGATCATAGTTCCTAGAGAACATTTTCTATGAAATAGGGAAACTCACCTAGTCAAAGAGTAGTGATAGAACAAAAAGATTGATGAAGAAACTTGGGAACCCTATGGGTCGATAAAACAGAAGTATACACATCTCTTTTACTATATGAAATGAAAATTTACCAGGTAAGATTTCTATAAGGGTGAATAATGTAATGACCTGATCATTTATAAATGTAATTCCTTTTTTAAATGAATATGTTTCTTATTTATGTAACGTAAATATTGAAAACACAAGCACTAAATTTGTTATATAGGATCATCTTAATTTAATTACTATCTGATTAAAATAACATTATTAAATATAAACCTTTTTTATGTATCCATTTAAAATTTATTGTATGATTATTATATATTATCAGTTATGATAATGATTTATTTACACATAAAAAAAAGAGTGACAACCATGATGAGTAAGATCATATACTATGGGCCCATTTATTAGAGCTTCCATGTTAGATAGAATCTATGGAATTTTTTCTTTCATCAGTATTAATATGAGATCTAAAAATAATAAATGATAAAATTTTCATTATGGGAGAAGTTAAAGCGTTTCAAGATCATGAAACCAGTCATGTTCACCGAACCACCACAAAAAAAATCTCACTACCGCATGCCTTACGATTAGGGTGTTCATTGGTGTAAAAATGGGTTATGTATATAGACCACAAAACTATGAATAATTAAATAATCTATTCCCAAAAAATAACAATTGTATTTATTCTTTATCATTTATACTTTCTAAATGATTATTTAAATAGGTGAATTAAAATTACATTTTAATATGATATAAATCGAAATGTATTTTGTTTATAATGAAATTTCAAGGAAGTGACCCATATGAAAGAAATCATTATTTTCTATCATTATTGATATTTTTTGGGAAATTTATTATTTTAAAATAATATATAATAATAATATATTTCTATAAATTGAAAATTATATTTTTTTAAGGTTTAGAAAACTATTATTCTCAAGAAAACAATTTTTTAAAATTTTTATCTAATTTAAAAATTTGTATTATAAATTTTAGATAGTTATATAAATAATGTATGAATTATTTTTTAAATTATAATTTATTAATTTTCGAATGGTTTATTTTTCATAATTTATTGATATTGTCTAATGTTTAGGTATAAAATAAAATAGATATAAATACATTGTATGTATTATGAAATCCCAATGACTGAAAAGTAATGAAATATATTTCATAAAAGGTATCCCTGAAAAAAAAATATTTTACCACATTTAAGTATTTTAATTTTTGGTTATTTTATTAAATTTAGAAACACTTAATGATTCTTCCAAAAACTATATTATATTTTATTGATTTAAAATAACTCGTTGTAAACATGAATCACATCAACATCCCCATGGATATTGTATTATGGTTCAAGATTCATTTTCATATAAAATAATTAAATAAAATGTTAATTTATAGAATAAAATTGGAATAATAATGGTATGGTTTATTGTTTTTATTACCTCATTATATCAATTACACACCCAATGTTTTGAAAATTATAAATAAATCTCTTATATTTCTTTATATAAAATTGCACAATATACCACTACTATTCACAAAAAGCATTGAATCAAGACTATTACATACAATTTCCTTTCTATATCCCTTACATTGTTCCCCATGATATTAAGAATCTCCTACTAATCTTTTGTAAACACCATGTCAAGGTAAATGACCTCTCTCTCATATTTTATATTTAAGCACCTTCTTTTTATTTTCCATTTTGAAATAAATTTTTTATATTGTTAATACCATATTAATTCTCATTTATGATAGAATTTTTTTTTATAATGAGAGATCATTTGGACCCCCACATTATAACCTTAACCCATGAAATTATTATTTTGAAGTAAGGGATCATTTCCTTCTCCTATTTTTTCAAGATAATTATTGATATAATGATTTTCTATTTTAATTTCATTTTATGGGATATGATTTTACACACCCCTATTACTAATCATATTATTTAAAACTAATTTGAGATTACTTTCACTCTGCTTAATCCCTCCCATTATTTATTATATACCCTCATTTTTTGGTTGAAATTATCCATCAAATTTTCAATATCATGCCTCTGTATTGGGAATACAGTCAACATTTTAACTCAAGGGTACCCACCTAGACATACATACACTTATATTACTATTGATTAATATTTATTTATTCCAAAATCATCAATATTGACCGTAATTGTGATGAAATATCATTCTATATTTTGTAATCTATGTGTCTCACATAATCATTTCAACGATATTAAAGAAGAGGGTGTGTTGAGAATTATATAGTTCTCCAATACGTTAGATAATCTTTTAGTCTTGAGATATGTCATGTTTGGGATAAGGGAGTAAACCTAATCCATTATGGTACATTTCCTACCTTGTAATGATGTATTGGATGTTATGAATGACTTATGTATATCGTGTCATATTTAATGTTTATTCTATATTACTATGTTCCATTTATGCTAAGAAGTTGTATCACTACTCATTCTTTAGAATAATGATAATCTCCCATTTTATTTCCCATTTAAATTTCTATTGACTAACATGTAATACTTTCATCATGTTATATTTTTTATTCCTTTACGATGATTTATATCTAATCTCATACTTATGTATATCCTTAGGTCATCCCATTTAGTTTTTAGAGATATAGAATTTTTTATCATGTTAATGACATTTTCAATAATTTTTGGGCCCATGTATCATGTTGATATAATATGTACTAAATCCCCCAAAGACACATGGATTCATGATATTTTATTGTTGTTTTATGTGTATCATTATGTAATAAATCATGAAATAAATTGAATAAAGATTTGGGTTTTCATAACTATATTGTCCATCATAATCATCAAACCAATATCATGAGGCCAATCCATATTCCAAACCCATGACAATGATCCATTGTTCGAAATAATGTCTATATAATAATTGTTCACATGGTATTCATCGGATAACTAACCAAATAAAATTTCAATGATGAATGTGTAAATAATGGTGGGAGAAATTCAAATAATAGATATATGTGGAAAAACCCATGTCCATTGTAAGGCGTTACCTCATTCCATATGAATTCTATTTTCAAATAAATATTAAATAATTAAGGATTAATAAAAAATAATGATTCTTATGTCTTGTAAGATAAATCAATACCAGAAAATATACTAATGATCCAAAAATAAACATATTAGAATTCATGATTCACTTACAAAATGGTTAAAAAATAAAAAAAAATAAAATAGAATAAAATAAAACCCTACCTCTAGTTTGGATCATTTTATAGAAAATAACGGTTTTACACCATCGGTCATTGGCAAGATCCACAAACTCCATTAGAACACCAATTAACATCCTCAACTTATTTTCAGTCATATAATGATTCTCTGGTAAGAACTCCTATAAAATACATAGGGATATATAGACAAACATATTTATTTTTCATTATAGGGATTAAATAGATATAGATACATTTTGGTTAATTATATATAATTAAAAAAACCCAAATTAATTATTTAGTTATTATTCCTCCCATGATGATACTCAAGAAAAAACATCCAAAATGAACAAAGGTTATGTTATGTGAAGGATGAAACTCAGTTTCCATATATAACAGTTTCCTACGACTTACCATCCAAGACAACATTTGGTAGTTATTACATTATTTTAAAAAATCTACATGTGTATGATATAACATAAATAATATTTTTATTATATCAATAATGGGCCTCCACGAGCCTCAGAAACCAGTAGTTACTAATTTCCAGGCCTCAAAATTTTTATTTTAAATATTAATGTGTATTATAAGGAAAAACTAGTCATTTTATTGATCATTCATGTTATATTGACTATGAGGATGTTGAAATTGCACCGGATGCATCATTTGTGGAGCACCAGGTGTAGATTATAGACTAGGGTTACATGGTGTCAAGGGGGAAAATAATAATAATTTTTTTAGTCATATGGAATCATGGATGGATCTAATATGGGAAAAGTTAAAAGGAATCTACTGTTCAAGAAAAAATGGAATGACTATTTCAGGAAACCAACTGGAGGAACTTCTGAAGGATTAGAATAATTAGATGGGGACATTTGTATAACAGTATATTTTACAAGGAACATTAATTTATATTATACAATATAAAATGGATTTTTTTCTACATGAAGGACTAACAAGGTTCTAGGATTATATTTATGTATTTTTTTCCTAAAATGGTTATTTTAGAGTTTCAGGGTACACCACAGGTGGGGTCACGCCTTGGTGATTATTATTTTTTTCCTTTAGAATGATTATGTGAAATGGTAATATCAAAGAACCCAAGGTTGATAATTGTTTAAATGTGTGCTTAACCAGTGGAAAATAGATATATAATCATCACCACATCATAGTGGAACTCATAGTGAGTCAAAAATGGTCACGTTTTTGAAACGAATCCATAGAGGGTTGTTGTGTCTGGATGTTTTAGTTGGGTGTGTTCGAGTCCACCATAACTATGATGGGTTCACTAAGACATGGTTATGATAATTAATGAATTATTAATGACCAAATCATATGATGATATTTGGTTGTTTCATGTGTTACAAAAATTAAACACATTGGATCTTAATCTCAAAATTTGTAATTCCCTTTTGACTCAATTTTAGCCACTATACAACTCATCATAACCATCCCATTCATGTTTTTTTATTATTTTCAATTATATAGTGAGATTCGGTAGAACCATCTTGAATTCAATTTTCTATATAGGTTTTCCTCTTTATTCTTATCTTATCCTTGTTCAACTTTCTAGTTAGATCAATCCTCAGAAAACGTATTCTTATTTAATTTTATACATACACATGAAATCATGTCCTCTTTATCTCTAATTCACATTTTTATGAGAGGTCAATTTTTTCCTTCGGTGGGACCTAAATCTAACACATTATATGGTTTTGGTTGTGTATGTGATGTGAAGATACCTACCTGGAATGATTTTATTCTATAATATCATTCTTAAATTCTCTTTATAATGGATTTTAATTGGTTCTATGGACCGTTGGCAAGTTGTTTTGAAACGATTGGTATGTAGTCGTGACATGGGAATAAAATCCTAGAAAATATTTACATTCACATTTGAAGTGTTGAGGTAATAAGGTACTTTTCTTACAAATCTATCATGTATGGTTTTTGTAATTATATTCTTGTAGATGATTAATTTCATTAACACCCATTCTTGAGATTGATAAAACTTTTGTACATGTATAACACCTAAGAACAATGTATGCTTTTGATCTCATGTGTGTGTGTGTGTGTGAGTTCATACTCCAACTCATTTTAAATATTATATATAATTATAATATATTATTCCACAATTATGTGCGAATGTATGTCATATGGAGGTTTTTTCCTTGAGTATTAAAATATTGGTGGACTATTGTAACTTGGTTAAACCATATGATTAAAATTTAAAACATTATAAGATAATTATGATAAAAAAAGAAATAGGTAAGGGTTATGATATATCTAGGGGATGACCTGACGTAGTTTTTGGATATAATGGCGATGTGGGCCAACCGAAGCTATATATGGGGTATAATGATCATGTAATATGAAAAGTGATAGAGATGTTGATCTCCCACTTTATGGCCCTACTCGATACTTATTGGACTTTCGGATACATTTAGATATATGATGTATCCATCTTGGAAATTAATTATCATGGATTCTGTTTTTAAATTTATTCAAGATAGTTTTGAAGCATGTATGTTTCAGGTTCATGGAGGCTTAGTTAGTGCATGACTTCTCGACAAATGATTGTTTGATGTTTATTTTCCAATAATATATTATATTTTATTACCCATATTATGAAAGTGAACTTATATTAATTAATATTTTTAAGTGACCAATATGTTTTATAATAACCCCCTGAGTGGGAAAATATATGCCAATGAATACTTCATGATTAGTGATTTTAGAATTTTTTGGGGACCAATGATATGGATATGAGTAGATGAAGTATGGGGTTTATAGGATTTATTAGGATAAACATTTTAGTACATAATCAGTGTCATATTTAATTTCTTGTCACACCTAATATATTTAGTTTAAATTCAATATTGAGGTTCTATTTCCTAAAATAAAATCATTCTATTTTTGGCCTAACACTGATAAAAATGAAAAAAAATTACATACAATATTTATAATATCAAATAGAAATATTTATTCACTTACATACCTTGTTATTTTTCTAGTTTTGAGTTTTATATAATCACGACTAACCAGTACATAATAACACTCTTTTCATCAAGAGTTCATTTTTTCAACAACAACCATATTTTCTTATTTCATAAAAATTCTTCAAAATATACAATATAATTCAGTAATAGGAAACCATTATAGAAAAATACAATTTAACATCAATATTTATAACCTTTATAAAATTAAACATAAGAAGGGTGAGAAAAACCACTTGGTAACTAATAACAAATGCATTAATGTTTGAATATAATTATCATGAATAAGAATTACCTATGTTTGTAATGAAACAAAACCCATGAGTATAACATAATAGATTTCTTACACATTAATACCATGATGATTAAACATGTGACATGGTATAAAGCATTAAAAATGTAAAGAGTAATAGTAATCAATAATAATGAGTAATGTGATTTCAATCATGATCAAAGGAAATTTCAAATGCTGATACAAATAGTAAAGAAAACATATTGGCATATTGGAACTTTTTTTTAATAACACTAGTGGAAATAACTTGGGCCTAGTTAAATCCATAGAATAAAACCCTCTCATTAACTCCATCAATATTTAACTTGGAGACAATGAAAATTACCCAATGTATTGGAGAGATATATCAGGATCACATATTATAAAATATTTTCCATGATAAACCATCATATATGTTATATTAGGCTCAAATCCCATTATAAATAATTTCCATATACCATATATCTACATAACATATAAAATCATTAATTTTCTTAATCATTATTTTAACAAAATCTAGAATTCATTTTTAACATGAACTATCCTTTTAAATAAATGGGTTTCATTATATAATATTCAATATAATCATCATAAAGAATATGTATGAATAAAACATAAGTTATCCTAAGATCAAAATCCAAAAAATGTATAGGAATTAGTAAACAATGTTTATATATATTAAAATACCATTTAAAAAACATTTAAAACATTTCATTTAATTTGAGGGAATATAAATTTTTATAGGCCATAAACTCAAAAAATGAAAAATTTTGAGAGAAAATATTTTCATTTAAAATGAACATCTTAAACGACAATAAAATATACGAGAAAAATAACTATCAGGATGGTAGAAACTTTAATTCATGTTTTAATAGTTAATAATAATTTTTTTTCAAACATTTTGTAGTACAGTAAATTGGCGACCCATTTATAAAACATTATGTACTTTCATTTTAAAATGATTAAAAAATTTCAATGATAATGTAATAGAACGTTATAAAATATTTTATTTTCAAATTGGATTTTTCTTGAACTTTTTTAGAAAATAAGGATATCGAAGAGGCAGATTCCTGATCTAAATGATGATAAAAGATTGATATACCTTATGGACATCAATCATGAGGATTCATTAATAAATAAATTGTATATAGAAATTAAAATTGTAAAACACATTGATAATCATATAAGAATAAATGATAAGGTCTCAATTAAAATAATACCATATTATTACATGAATTGAATCTTAATCATAGAAAATCTCAAAAAATGGAGATTGTAACATAAATCCTTTACAAATTTGGTATGTTCTGCTTAAAATTAATTAAAATAATGAGTATTATATGTCTCTTCATAAATAGATATTGTTATGGAATAATATGTCAAAATGAATTCATGAGGTAGTAATTAAACAACTAAATGAAATTAATGTGCATGATATGAAATATATCTTAGTAAATTTAGATTGAGGAAATGAAAACTGATGAAAAGAACATAACATTTGAACTAATAATTAATTGATGAAGTTATTATATGAATTTGTATAAATCCACAAAAAATGTGTAAAATTATAATAAATAAATTTATATATCAAGTCACACAAAATCATTCATTTCAATGTAAATACATTTGAAGTACAACCCAAAGAATAAAAATTTATATATGATATCAATTACCACTTTGTAACATTCAATTCAAATACCCTTGCATGAAATAATTTTGTATTAAACATAAAATTATTGAATAGTGATGTATTCATTATATACCATCCAAAATGGGAATCATATATACTATATAAAACAAATTAGGTACATAAAATCATAGCATGCATCAATGAATTGAATTTTTGATTAAATCCATTACCATGAATCAAAACATTCTATATATGTCCTATGAAACATGTATAAAAAAATTGTAAATATTATTTTATTTTATAAGAACATATTATATGATTAATATCATAAAATAATATAATATTTATATTGAAATATTTATTTACATAATCAATTATATCAAACATCATGTGTATTGATAACGTTCAGTTCATAATTTCAAAATGGATTTGTTATACTGGTTGTGGTAAATGGTTTCATTGTTCCATCATATCCATTGAAATAATATGAAATATTTATCATTTTTAAACATCATTTATACTTTTAAAACCAAGCATGAAAAATGGTTATGCAAAATTAACTATATAGCATTCATGGAGACGGTATGTCGTATGTACACATGAGTAATGCTTCCATTATTAAATGATAATGATGAAAACAAGGTAAATAATATTCTACCTTTAAATAATTATCAATATCTATTAAATATAATTATATATATTTAAATAATTTATATATACCATCAATTTTATGTGGTGGTGAAAATAAAACGAATTGTTCTGTGGAGGAGGTAATCCATATAAATGCATGAATGACATTATAAATATCCAATTTGTGAAAAAGTTTGAAAATTAATGGCATGAACTATTTATATAATAATTACTATGGTTATAATATCATTATATAAATTAAATCAATCATTATAATCATTCAGGATAGGTGGTGATGGAAATCCAATTATATCACTTTTATGGGGATATAGTTTTTTGTACACACGAACAATAGATTTATCTCCCTTTTGATGGATGAAGGAGAGGAATATAGGTTATTAAATTTACATAAAATAAAATAATTATATTTAATATACTTGTTTGTTTATTTAATAATGTATTAATAAAATTTTAATGAGTTATAATAGGAAATATAACGTAAACATTCAGTTTAAATTGATACCTCTTATTTGGGAAACCTCCTTTGCATTACATCATAATCTCTCAAAAGATGGTATTATAACCAAAATAAGACCTCTAGAACTTGAGTAGAGATGTAATAAATATTTTTATTAGGGAATATATGAATGGAAAGGCATATGATCATTAGAGAGTAGAGGACAGTTGGTTCCCCTTTAAAATAAATGTTAGAGGAAACTTGGAATGTCTTCAGGTATTAAATTAATATAAATCACTACTCAGGTTAAAATATATCCAAATTGATATAATTATATTATATTATAATTATTAGTCTCAATTTACTAAAAATATAATTTTTTTAAAATTTTGGTTCTATTTTTAGCCTTTTCTACTTTTTTATCTTTTATTATCCCTTTTCACAATTACATTGATATCATGGTTTTTCACAATTCATGGGCTAAGAATGTTATAATAAAAAAATGACCCATAAAGGAATTATTATTAATATATTAAACCATATAATATTTCCATGGATGATTATATATATTTTATGATATTTAAATCATTTAATAAAATTTTGTTTGTTACAAAAAATCAATAGTGTCATTTTTTAGAAATTTATGAAATTTTATAACATAATATGTATCTACCTTAAGTAAAATGGTTCAAAAATTACATGGATTATAAAATAAGGATAATATTTTATTAATATAATCATCCAGTAAAATTTATATAGGTTAAAATATTATTTTTAACCTTAAATTCTAGTTTAACCGAATGGTTAACTAATTTTAACCGTATCCATGGCAATGAATTTTTCAATATTAATGGGGTCTTATATTATATATAATGTATAAATTAGATAAAAAATTCCCATTATATGACCTTTTATATGTTTTTTGAATAAAATTTTCCCTATTAAATATTTTTAGTTTTTTAAAATAATTTAATAATATATATTTCATAAAATTGTATTAATGAAATTTTAATTATTATTCACTAACATTGACTTTAAAAATAAAATTAATGGAATCAAATTGGAATATAAACGTTTACTACATCTAAAATAAGTTATAGTTATCATTGAAATTATTGGTAAACTTTAAATCACTCAAAAAATATTACTTTTATAGTTTTTAAAATCAGTTTCTTGATTCTTATACTACTTACACAGTCATTATGTCAGTGTTTCATATGTATTAAAGGTAATAATTGCATCACTAAAATTAAAAATAAATATTTTTGATGAAAATATATTTAAATTAATCAAAACCATTTATAAAGGAATATAATCTGTTTCTAATAATTTTATGAAAATAATATAAATACAAAAAGAAAGAAAGTTTTATTTTTTATTTCACCATTAAATAAAAAATTATAATGGTCAAAAACCATGTTAAAGGAAAAAGGGGAATATTTTCAATGAATTTATTACTATAGATGAAAAAGGGTCATCTATTGAAATTAATGAATATTTTTTAATGAATTTGATTTTGTCAAATTATTTTTGACACTAATTAAACAATATTACCTTACCATCAAAACCAATATATTCAATCATTGTTATTTATAATATTTTAAAAAAGTAAGTATTTACCAAATTTTTACCTCCTTGTTTTAATTAATTAATTAATTTTTAAAATTTAAATTCCATGGTGTGGTAAAATTTAATTTAAAATTAATCCCCAAAAATGTGTTGATATGTGATTTTCAATAAAAAATAATTTTATGTATTAAATTATTTTTATACCAAATTCATGTATAATATTGATTCAAATTAACATAATTATTTTTAAAAATAATAAATAACTAATGATATTTTAAAACTAATCTGAAATAGTATTTCAGTTTTATAATAAATTAAATGAAATTATATTTTTATATAAAATATCATTATATACATTATTCACTGGAAAATAAAACATCTTATAAAATTCCCTAAAAATCATCCAAAAATAATATTGTCTTTTTTATATGCTATCTTATATAGTGTTATTTTCAAATCATAGGATATTATATTTATTACCATTTAATAAATTGCATCCTATAAATTTATAATTATACATGGTAATCAATGTTTTTATGTTTCAAAATACCATTAGTTTAAAACATACATCATAAAGAGTTTAAAAACTACATATTGAAAATGGAGAATTGGAAGGATGAAAGTCATATAGAATAACACATATGTTGGTTTCCAAAAAGGTGAACATTAGTGGGATGTGAAAATTTGTACAATGTGTAAAATCATAATTTCTTAATATTTATTTTTTATGATATAGATCCATAGTTATATGAAAATTATTTATCAAGAGAATATTAATTACCAAAAAACCCACAAAACAATGAGGTGTGAAAAAAGAAATTGATTAATCTTCAATGAAGGTAATAGTTTTAAATTTTTATTTGAAGATTAGTTTCCAAGTGTTATGGAATTAATTTACACATAGACTAATAACACCATTATATAAAATTACTTAACAAGTATAATTTCAACCATTTATCAATTTCCAACAGAATATCATTGTTTTCTTCAAACGATGAGTATTGAAGATAAATTTTTCATTTGTGAAGCACTAAATTAGACTTATATTTGACTATATAATACATGAATGGAAATAAATCATTTCTTATAGTATTTAGATATAAACCAAAATAAAATTTTTTAGTACACAATAACATAATATCTAAAATATATAAGCCATCATATGAATAAATAATACATTAATATTTAAAATTAAATAATATAATAAAAGGATCAATAAAGTTTATTATATATATATAACCATGTATCACAAATAACCACAATAACATCAACATTGATAAATGTTTTTAACCAAAAAATTTATTTCATACCTTCCATCTTACATCCCAAAAACATAACAGTATACATACAAAATAATATTTCACTTTAATCATAAGGGTTATATATACGTAAACATATAAAATGTTCTCCAAAATATTAATAGTCATCTAAAAATGCCAACACAAAAAACATATAAAGTTGTTTCTATGAATTAAAATGTACGATCAACGTCAAACTTATAACCCCTAATGATATTCATAACTCTTCACATGACATAACATGGGAAAATCCAAATATTAATGGATGTCTTATCCATGCACTAATACCGACTATAATATCCGTAAAAATAAACTCCTAGATTTTGTTCTTAAAAGAGAACCATTAAATTTCTTTATTTATATTAGTAAAACTAACCCAATTTTATACATCATTAATTAAGAATATAAAAAATTAATATTCAATCACATATATACACAAGCGTAGTTACCCGATCTAAGAAGCCTGGATTTAGTGTCTACTATAATTTCATTAGAATGATTACATAGAATCAAATCATGAATATCTGAATTGTTTTTTTATAATTAAAAACTAGATACATGTATGATTCTTCTAATAAAAATCAATACACTATTTATAACATATTTTCTTTATTTCTATGATTACATTATTCCATCTAACAAAACCATTCATATTAGTTTTGTTAAAAATCTTGGATTCCTAGGGAAACAAAAAATAATCATTGTGTGCCCAGATTCTAATTAATGGTAAATTTTATTGGAATAAATAATGAATCTATTAGAATATTCAATATGAAAAGGAAATAAATTAAAAAACATTCTATTAAAATACATTGATAAAAGAAAATCAATACTGAAACGTACAAAACTAAAACACATGACATATAATCAATGAATTAATAAAATAATGAATACATAGATTTGGAGGTGGAAAATATTAGAGATAAATAATAAAAAAATAAAATAATTCCAATTGAAAATAATCTGATGTTTTTTCTTATAAACATCACAACCAATAACATCATAAAATTTATCAAGTCAGTCTAAAACTATAGTTTTAAACATATTTAATTTGTGCGACTAATTTTTATCATGTGAACCTTTTGATACATTGAGGGGATATATAATGTCTAGGATGCATCCACCATTTTATTTCTAAACAATACTCATATAAAATAATCAATTTAATCAAAAGAAAATATGCCTTATAAAATATATGTATTGAATAATGGATAAGGATTTATAAATATTTCCCCAAATAATCTAATAATATTAAAAAAACTACATATTAGAAATTTTTTATTATTCATGAAAATGTCATACCCATGAAAAAAATATGGATATGTAGGGTAAATTCAATATCAAATTAAAATAATAAATTCAATATTTTGTGGGGAATAAAAGGAATCAATGATGTGTATGTTAATACTATCCATTGAAAAATCAATCCTAAACCATCTAGAGGCTGAACGAGGATTGTATCAATACAACATATCCAAAGTGGACTAAAATTAATTTTTTTTCATTAGTGAATATAAATACTATAAAATTATATTTTAAAAACATTCTAGAGTAAAATTTCATTTTTATTGAAAAACCATTTAAAAAATTATTTGGTAATAATTTTTAATAAAATTTCATAATAATGGAACCTTATAAACAAGAAATAGAATCTTCAAATAAATTATTGTTCGGACATCCATACAAGTCGTTCGAGGTAAAAATAAAATTCGACTTTCATGGTAAAATGGTTAGAAGAAAAACTTGTTTGGAAAGAGACTAGAAGATTCATTTGAAAAATTGGGTAAAAAAAATTATGTTATTTATTTACTTGCGTAAAATTATTTTTAAATTTTTTTAAAAAATTTATTTCACTTATGAACTTCTTTTATACATCCATATAAAAAAATATTTTTATGTCGGATGTTTTGACCAAATTTGGTTTATGTGTCAAAAAAACATTGATTGAAAAAATGTGGATATAGGGATCATTATTTTAAAACTACAGAATAATAATCATTAAATAATTATATAATTCATATATAAATCATACTATTATAAATAATAATTAAATATATTTATGAAAAATGAACAAACATTACAATCACAGAGATGGTAGCATGTACATACGCATGAGTAACATTCCCATTGTTCAATGATTATAATGGAAAGAAGATAAGTAAAATTAATATTTTTAAATTATAATTATATCACAAATAACATATTATTTAATTGTATATATACATATACATATATATATAATATATTTGATGTCAAACAAATCATAACATGTTGAGGTTGTGGTAGTCCACACGTCCAAGAATGATGTTATCACGTTTAAGTGTGTGAATGGGTAATAAAAAATGATATATATTATTTTAGAAAAATTATTATTTATTTAATATCATTCATATGTTTTTTATGTCATATATTTTTAATTAAACCCATAATTTATTCATTCCAAGTATCATGTGATCGAATCATATCTCTTTTAGGAGGCAGCAATCCCCACTTTCACAAATGATGTAATCATATTTATGAAAAATGGAAAGAATAAAGTTATGTACTATATAAAAATTAAATAATCATAAATAAATTTTAAATATATTATATATCATCTATAATGAGTTTTTCCATCATTATTCTCACCATTAAATGTGGTAATGGAAGAACGAACAATCGTCATTTCGTTATGTGGTAGTTCACTGTACACATAAACAGTATGTTCGTTACACATTAGGTGGAAGTGTGTGTAAGTATAGTTATATCTCATAACATAATAACATATAAAAATGTTTAGTATACTTTTTTTATATAACCTTTTAATATTATGTATTCATTGAGTGGAGAAATAAATAAAACTGAAGAGCTTTAGGAAAGATTTTACATTTTAATTGGGTAACTACTTTGGGATTGCACCAAAAGGGTTTCAATGGATGAATTTATGATAAATTGAGGATACTAGGATGAGGATTGTGATTCATAGAATATATTTGGGTACATTTTCTTTGAGCCATAGTATCTTGAGAGTTGTGAATTAGTGGGAGGATTGAGTGCGTTTTTATAGTGGAGGAGGTGTGGAACTCTTGTAAATTTTGGAAAATGGAATTCCACCCATGTATTTCCAATTTAATGTGGCTCCAATAATATACAAAATTTAATCCATTGTGTTATATGGTCAAAATATTTCCCGAAAAGTTATTTTAACAAGTATCTAGGTCATTTTGGATCTTAATATTATGTTTTAGTCCATTATTAATATAATTTTCTACTTAATATTTATAATTAATATTAATTATATTCATTAATATTTTTTTCCAAAACATAAGTAGACCATATTTGAAATAATAAATTATTTTTGTTCCAAATATTTAATCAATTTTCTAAAATTAAAATCATTGATATGGGAGAAATTAATTTAAATTTAATCCTATAGATTGGACGAAAAATATTGTCTTTAATGTAAAAATGTAAAAATGTTTGATATTTTTTATATCCAGCATAAAAAATCAAATCGATTACAATGAACTGAAATTTATTAATTCATATAAAATTGATTTCAATAAAGAATAAAAGTGGAAAAATATAATTTTGGCTTAATGGATAAACTAGATAAAAAATAAGTCTTCAATTAAAACACTATCTTTTAACTATTCATCAAAATTTGTAACATCATAAAAAAATACCAAAAAATCACCCTAAAATATTTTTGATTTTTTTGATTCATAAATTTGTTTTATTTTGAAATATATGATTTATTAAATTTTAAAAAGTTAAATTGAAAATTGTTTAACCATGAAAAGGCGATAAAAGTGCCTTTATAAAAATATAGCTTTTTATGAGTAATAATAGGTTTGTTCTCATATTATGACAAAAAAATCAGTATGATGAATATAAAAAATAACTTATAGAATATATGAAATAAATAATTCAGTAATATCATTGTCTAATTTTAATTAATTTAATTTATTCTGATAAAATATCTATTTGAGCATAAAAATAGTTTTCAACAAAAACATCCCGTTTATATTCAATTGAAAATTATATTCGTTTTTAATTAATTAGGAACAAATGAATTAATTTAGTACTTCTTTAAACCATATATTATCATAATTTATTTATTCCTATTCATATCCACTATTTTAACGGTTAGGTTATATCTTAATATATTAAATAATAATATTCTAATTATATGTTATTGTTTAGTAAAACTCAGCCTTGTGTGTATCACAAGTCATCGTAGTAACTAATTATTGTGTGTCATGTAATGTAACTATGTATCATGTTCATTTAAATATATATCATATATTAGATAAATTAAAAGTGGTAAATATATTTTAGTTTATTTGGATATTATATTCTATTATGCACTTTGTGTTGTGTGTCAAACACGCTCTCCAATAAACTGTTCTTACATTAGATTTTTGAAGAATTGGATTCTCCCCATCATAAATTAATTACATCATCACAATTTAAAATTTATCTTTGTAATAGCATGTTTTAAATTTCCTATGTTGAAATCACACATCAATAGAAGGGTTCATAAATTATCCTCTACACAAGATATAATTGAGTCTAAAAAGGTCACATGGACTAACATATAAATAGGTATCTATGTAAGTAAAATTAATGGAATGTAGAGGTACATTCATGGAGGAAAATAATAAATATTTATAGGGAGTGATTTATGTCATCAACCAAAAACAAATAAATTTCCAATGGATTTTGGAGGACCTCAAATCCATAAATCGGTGATGATTTAAAATACAACTGGTTCAACAAAATTACGATATTAGTACTACATATTAAAGTCCTTTTTATAATTTTGAGTAATTATTTTTGTACCAAGTAATACAAGGAATCATATTTACTTGATATGTTAAAATTTCATAGAAGAAATTTCATCTTTTGGTTGTTCTTCGATCAAATTATTATTCATCAGATAAATAAAGAAATGGTTATCCATGTATTAACTTTGATGATACAACCATTAATATAATTCAAATGACATTACAGAAAATTTTATGGAAATATTTGAAGTAAGGTAAATACGTAAATATTTTTGTAACTATGGTTTTCAATACTACCTCAATACATAAATACTTAATCTATTTTAGTTCCACATTGGTCTTTCCTAGGTCTAAGGAATAAACTAGATAATGCATTGTCATTGTCCATTAAAATCATTCATAATGGTTTGTAATTAAAATGTGAATTATCCTATGCATATCCATTAGGAGTTTCATAAAAAGTGTGTAATATGATATGTTATTGTGTACTATGTATTGCTGAGTCTGACCCGACACACTATATCAAAGTTGTCACTCCTATGTACATATGTGCCAGAACTAGATGCCCTTGTGCTATTCTATATGAAATCTGTTTATAGAAACACCATATAATCTATAACTAAGAAATATATTGATGGTTCTTATATAATTATTCTCAAACTCAACCTTAGGTTTATGTTCCCTAATATATGTTTTCAAAAAACTAATTCAAATTGGTATGACTACAGTTCCTCGGATTCCAAATGTAGTGAATTAACTCTACAATCCCAATGCCAAAGCCTACTATCATTACATTTTCATGATTACAAGGAATCAAATCCCAATGTACTGAAGAGTTTAGTAGTCTAGGTAAACTAGATACTTACTTGAGTCTTATCATGGAAATGAATACACAAACTACTACAAAAATTTTTTATTTCAATGATAATTGTATTCTATTTATATAACCCTACATACATTTCTTATTATACATCATAGAGTAATGGGGAAAGGTAACAAAGTTAGGGTAATGTAAAATGATTAGTATAGGTATGTTATAAAAGAAAAAATACTCCAAAAAATTATAATAGTCAATATGGAAAAGTAATATATTGAAAAAAAATGACTTTCAAATAACTATATAAGGATAAATCAACATTGCAATTTAAGAAAAAAAACAATCCATCTAATCAGTGAACTTTAAAAAATGAATCCATAGATATGAAAATGAATATAATAATGGATAAATAATAAATTAATCACACTAATGGATATTATTATTTATTGGATATCATGTCTATGAGACATCTACACCAATACCGTCAAGAACATTCACTAGATTGTGTAAAATTAGAGGTATAAACCATTTAATTTTTCAAGACTAAATTTTATCATGATAATCAATCAATGCTTCAAGGCGTTGTATAAATTATAGACCCCACTAGTAATTTCATGTACATGAAATCCTCATATCGAATAATCAATTTAAATAATAGAAAATATGCATTATCAAATATATTTAATGAATATAAGATACGGATTTATTAATATTTCTTCAAATAATAAAATAAAATTCAAGGTGAAATCCATTTCAGAAATGGTGTACGTATTATGAAATAATAATATCCATTCAAAATGACATGTATATTTAGGCAAAATTCAATTTCAATTGATGAAGGAAATTGAATATTTGAACTGGACTAAAAGAAATAAAGGAAGTGACTGTCAAATATGTCTTTGGAAAAATCAATCATAAACCATACAATAGAGTAATAAGGATGGTATTAATAAAATAAATCCCATTTAGAGTAAAATAAAATGGATCTTTTCATTGATAAATAGAAATACTATAAATAACTCATTTAAAAACACTAATGAGGAAAATATACTTATGTTTTCAAAATCCCCATTAAAAATTATTTTCATTGAAAAACACTTTTGAAAACCATTTTGTCACTACCCGACCGTACCTGGGCTCGAGCCGCAACTACCCCAAGCCCACCTCCCAAGGCCCAGGGTTGGAGACCAGTGCCGAAGGCACAATAACATAGGGAGGCCTTTGCCTAAGTACATGTAAACACATGCAGCACACTCAATGCAAAAGTGCAGAGTAAAAGAGAAAAGATGATTAAAGGGAAACTGCTATAAATAACCTCAAGAGTGCATCGACCTCTAAACAGTACAAAGAAAGTGTTGAAAGTAAACTGAAAAGTAAAGGGGAAAAACACACGCCCAACTAGAAAAGTGACACAACCCAGAAATTGGTAAACAAATGAAAAACAGCTGGTAGGGTTCCCCACCTAGAACCTGACTACGAACATTGCACGCGGTCCAAGCTCCCGAACTCTTATGCTCCACTGAATTCACGACCAACCTATCTATTGTCTGCAATGGCACACCAAGTGAGGTTAAAGCCCAAGTAGGGGTGAGTATAAAAATACTCAGTAGGATACCCCTAAGGCTCGTGGGAGCAACAATGGAGGTACCAAAGGGTGAGCAGTAGATCGAATGGGGAATAGAACAGAAGTACAATAGAGAGTGTAGTAAAGAGTACAGTAAAGAGTCCAGCTCAACCCAATAAGAGGACAGAAGGTAGACTCGTCCAGACACAAGGAGATGGAAACAGTGAGAAGTTGATCTTCTCATCGAGTATTCGCTACCTATAGCAGGAGAGTAGACTCGTACAACCACAAGAAGCTAGACACAGAAATCACATGGTATACCTCACGCGTCTTCGCCTTTCCTGGAAGGAGAGTAACCAAACCCAAGAAGTGGGTACTAGAACAAGGTATATACAATTCCTTATGATCAATCAAGAAGCCCAAACAAGATCATAAGGGGATATCCATACCAGATCTCATCCCAATAAAAGTGAGTCTCCAACAGTCCCAGAAGTAAACCCTATCGATGCCCAGCATCCCGCACGTCTACCCCGAACTACAAGTCATGGGGCTCAAACCACCGCACCTCGACACTATCCGCTTTGGGCGGCACTGACTCACCCGCCCTATTTTAGGTCACGTCACAAGGATGCGTCTCGATGGGGAAAGCGCCCCTCATACTTGAGAGTTCTTAGGGAACGTCAAACCACACCTCATCACTGCCCCACAGTCGAGAGGACTGCTTGATGTCGACAGGAAACCCCCTGCCCGGCACCACTGGAGGGTCCCTAAAAGTCGATGGGTTCCCACTGGAGGGAGACCCGTAAAGAGTAAACGGGTGCCACACTTCCCAGTACCGTCACAGGGTAATCAACTGGAGGGAGACCTGCCTAAAGTCAGCGACGGGACCACTACCCAGCCCAGCTAGAGGTAACCCGGCATCGGGGACCACTACCCAGCCCAGTTTGAGGTATGCCTAGCATCAGGGACCACTGCCCAGCCCAGTTGGAGGTAAGCGCGGAATCGGGGACCACTACCCAGCCTAGCTGGAGGTAAGAACGACATTGGGGACCACTACCCAGCCCTGGTGGAGGTAAACTGGGAACCCCTCTGTCCATCTCTGCTGGATGGTACTGCTCAATGAACACAGCTGTACTGGCCATCCCTGTTGGAAGGTATACTGGCGAGCCCTACTCAAAACAACCTCAGCCATGCTGGTAACAACCTTAGCCCTACTAGAAACAACCTCAGCCCTGTGGGAAACAACATATGCCCTGCTGGAAACCACCTCAGCCATACTAGAAAAAACCTCCTGGGTAGAGGATCAGTGCCCGCGTAAAGTGTTGGTCACACCGAATCCACAATAACTCTACCAGGGAACATTAAGGAACATGAGAAACTCCCATTGCCTCTTAGGGCGATCATGATCTAATCCGCTGAGTCACTCTCGAAGAGTAATGAGGCAACTCATCCCAGAAAGTGGGAAAACACCCACGTAGTACGAGTACATGTAGTCTCAAACGGTGTCGTAGTCCGGTGAAAGGGTACGGTACTGAAACCCCTTACAGCTGAAAAAACAGTGGAACCTAACTGTCTCTATCGGCCAAACGAGAATAGAACCAGGGGAAAACTAAACCCTACTGGTCAACAAACGAGAATAGAACCTGGGGAAACTCAACCCTGCTAGTCAACAAACAAGAACAGAGGATCCCTCGATGTCGCGAGAGGTCAAAAGTACGTAAAGCAGAACACAACACGCACATGGGGCCACACAATGTGTGTCCCCAAGTCAACCCCAAATGAGCGCACAAACGTTCCGAGGTACAAACATCCACATATACCTCCCAACGTTCTCGTATACTCCTAGAGTATACCACATTCCAGCACAAAGGCTATCGTGCATATGGCACCCAACATCAACGTGATGGCGTGAACGTAACAACTCCACCTCAAAGGCCCAAGCATGGCTAACCACATCTCATTAATCATTTACTCAACTCACACGGACGTGCTCAAGATCACATACTAAGGGTTATTTTCACGATTTATGGAAACAACCACCATCAGTATGCCTTTCACATTCCACATTTAATAAGATCACGTATGAGGCACCGCTCGCCTGAATAAATAACATCATCGTAATCCTTGTGGAAAACATGTGAGATAGTCTACTTACTCACCTCAAACGAATATCGTACGGAAAATTCACCAACACCGCCTCACAACCGAATGACGTCCCGTAATCCCAAGCCTCGGCCCCAACAACATTCGGGCGCATCGCACCATCACGATCCCCTCGGGAAAACACGTCAAAAGGACTGCACACTAGAGCGCAAGAGATATCTGGAGAAAAAGATGCATTTCGGTGCAACGCACACAAGCGTTGAAACATGGGACCCGCATCCCGGTCCTAAAACACAAAAAACGGATCACACTGTTGCGATCCTCTCGAAAAAGTACACAAGATGGACTATTCACATGTCAAAAACGGTCGCCCGGTGATAGAGATGGAAAATCACCGTCAATGCCCAAACGACCCACGTGGGGCCCGTACCATCATGCAGAATTAGTGCGGACGGATTGCACCATTGTAATGCCCTTGGAAAAACACCCAAAAATGACTGCTCACATGCCTGGAACAGACGTCCGATGAAAAAGTCGTGAAACGTTGCTCGCAGCACGAAAGACGGGTCATGGGGTCCGCGCATCAACTTCCGCCTCAATGCCTGAAACCTCCCTAGAAAGCTCCACCTTGGCCCAGAGTCCCAACACCGCTGATGGGGCACAAAACGGACACCGGATGTTTCCGCGCCGCCCAAAATAAGAATCTCGGGAAAACGCTCATCCACTAAAAGACACGTCACGCCTCCGAGGTCCCTCGTTTTGGGAACTAAAAATTCCCAAATCCATCCCATAAATGATGGCCTAACTCAAGGAATGTGTCGCCGCTGATGGCGCGCAAATCTGACACCTGAACTGCCTTTTATAGGTTCTTCAAATTTTTATCCAACCGAAGGGTGGGCCGGGCCGGTTCGGCCGGCCCACTCACTGCCTGAGCAGGCCCGCGGTTCTACGCGCAGGCCGACCCGCGTCGGCTGGACTAGCTAAGCCAGTCTGGCTGTCTCCCTATGGGTCCCGTGAAGCGTGGGTACCTTGTTTTCAGGTCGGGGTCACGATGACCCCAGGTCTTCGTGCCGCGACGACCGGCCGAAGCCGGTACTCCTCTGCGCCCCGGCGCCTGCGGATGACGTCCCCGCGACACCACTGGAACCGCACGCCCCCCCCCCCCCCTCTGTCGCCCCCACTCACCCGCGCTATAGATTCCTCCCTTCGTCTTTCCATTCCATCATCCTAGAGCCCCACCACCGCGCCATTCGCCTAAAGCCAGCCGCGCTGCCACTCAAACCCCTTGGAAACCGAAAACCCGCAAACTTCAGTGGTCGTTTGCGATCAACTCCGAACTCGGATTTTCATTATGAAAGATGCCTCAGGTAGATCACAAATTATAATACACGATTATGGGATTTTATTTCAAATTTGACTGTAATTCAAGGGAATAAATCAACTTGAAAGTAGAGTTCGGAAATGAAAACACAAAAACTGAAAACTCCTACCTCGATGGGATTTCCCGGAGCTTCGCCGCGATCCGTCGGAGCCGCACCTCACTTGAGCTATCTCACTGGAGTGGAGGAGGAGAGGGAGGGGGATTCCTTGAGGGGGGTTTCTCCAAGGGAGAACAAGGGAGGAAGTGGAAGGGGTTTGGATTAAGTAGGAAAATAATTAATTAAAAACTTTAATTAATTAAAACTCCAAATTTAACCTGCATCCGAAACGCTCGATGGAGTTGAGGTTAAGCCTCCACTAGGGTAAAAACCACCTCCCAAGCACAACGATGGTCTCATAATTTTAATCTGACACCCCGTTAAATGTTATAAAACTTAGCACATGGGGCCGCCAAATTACAAAAACGCCCCTGGGGCCATTTTTCACAGATGACCCGCACCTGCGAATCTTACACCCCTCCTAGAGTAAACAGCATGCTCTGAACTCAATGGTTCCCTCGGTTCCCCAATCTGATCCACTGTTTAAGAGATACATGAGTTTCACCATTAAATGAATAAATTAATTAATTAATTTTATCCGTTTAACGTTCCGAAAGAGAATGAGGGGTCCAAACATCCCACGCCGACATGTTTTATGTCATTTCTAGGGTAAACACCCCATTCTGGACCCATATTTACACCCGGATCTCTGATTAGAATCACAGTTTAGGAGTTATCCCATTTATTTGGCGTTTCCAGTGTTAACGCACTAAAAAATTAATTCCGGCGACACCGGGGCTCAGAATCGCACGCCGTCTAAGGGTGCTGCTCTGTAATAATATCAAGAATATTACAATGTCTTTCGCAACAAAAACCGGGTTCTGACATCATTACCTACTTCAATCTTTTCGTCCCCAAAAAGCAAAACTAGGGAACAACTCAGGGTACTAAGCCCACACCTGGCTCTCCCGTACCCAGAAGAACTCTCGCACAGCTCTGCGCCACCGCACAGAGACCAAAGGATTTGATCTGTTCAGGCGAGTACTTCCCTCACCGATAACATTCATGGGAGCACGCACACTTCTTCTCAGGTGAGTCACATGGGAGACACTATACACCCAAACTAGCCTTTGGGGTTAGGGAAAGATGGTAGGGAACCTCCCAATCCATTTTCACAGTCTCTAACGGCCCGAAGGCTCTCGGGGGTAGCTCACCTCCCCGACCGAACCCTTACGTCGCACGCCGTGACTGGAATCACCTCCCGCACCTGGAACAAGGCCTAGTGATTCCCTCCTTCAGAACATCTATATGGTGAACCACCCAAGCATATCTGGTCACGCAGGGTTCATAGCCAATCTCCCATGACCAATACTCTCTTACACACTCTAAAGGCGAAGGAGTCACCACCATCGACTAAAGAGAAGGGTCTCACACCTTCTACTTTACCAACACAGGGTTACACCCGATGCCCTGCGTCACCCTGGTATCAACTCAAGCAAGGAATGGGGAGAAAAACCACTTCACACATAGAGTATAACATTTCTACTGCAAGAAGTAGAATATTCTCAAGGGGTACCTCTCATCATCCCCTACTCTGCAAGATCGTAGACATCCAAGGCTCGCGGATGTCCGTGGTCCCACCTGTCAGCTCCCGGAGCCTGACGTGGACCACCTGATGGTGATGGGACGAACTCGTAACATCATCCCCCACCTCCAGATCCTCCCGCTCCTCTGCGAGAACCACCTCTCTGGGCACTACTCCGATCACGGCGCTGCCTCCGTCATGGTGGTGCACCTACTGCCTGCCTGAAGCCCTCCGCATGCCTGGTCGGGCAGTCCTGTGCCAAGTGACCTCGCCCGTCACAAGCATAACACCGACTCTCTCTGACATGAACTGGTGACCTTCGCCGCCACTGTGTTGTATGACCACGACCCTGATTTCAGTTGTCAGAAATCCACCTGTACTGAGGTTCTGCTTACCGATGCCCGCTAGTTGCGGCAGACGTCTCGACTCCAACATGTCTACTGCCACCACCAACTCTAGAATGTGACAACATCCCAAAGAACGAACCACCTCTGATACCACTTTTTCATGACCCGACCCTACCCGAGCTTGAGCTGCAACTACCCCAAGTCGGCCTCCATAGGCCAGGGGCTGGCGGCCAGCACCGAAGGCATAATAACTCGGGGAGGCCTCTGCCTATGTACTTGTACAAACACACGCAACACACTCAATGAAAAAGTTCAGAGTAAAAGAGAAAATATAAGTAAAGGGAAACTGCTATAAATAACCACAATAGTGCATCGACCTATACATAGTACAAATCAAGTGCTGAAATTAAACTGCAAAGGAAAGGGGCAAAACACGCGCCCAACCAGAAAAGTACCACAACCCGGCAACAGGTGAACAAAATAAAAACAACTGGAAGGGTTCCACACCTGGAACCCAACTACGAGCACCGCACGTGGTCCATGCTCCCGAAAACCTATGTTCCCCTGAAGTCACGACCAACATGTCCGTTGTCTGCAAGGGCACACCAAGTGCGGGAAAAATCCAAGCATGGGTTAGAATAAAAATACTCAGTAGGATACCTCGAAGGCTCGAGGGAGCAACAAAATAGGTACTGAAGGGTGAGAAGTAGATCGAATGGGGAATGGAATAGAAGTACAATAGAGAGTAAAGTAAAGATTACAATAAAGAGTCCAGCTCAACCCAACAAGAGGAAAGAAGGTAGACTCGTCCAGACATAAGGACCTGGAAACAGTGAGAAGATAAAATTCCTCTCGAGTCTTCACTACCTATAGCAGTAGAGTAGACTCGTCCTACCACGAGAAGATTGACACAGAAATCATGTGGCATACCCCGCGTTTCATTGCCTTTCCTGGAAAGATAGTAACCAAACCCAAGATGTGGGTACTAAAACAAGGTATATACTAGTCCTTATGCTCAATCAAGAAGACCAAACAAGCTCAAAAGGGGATCTACATCTTGTAGATCAGACCAAGAAAATTGAGTCGCCAATAGTCCCAGAAGTAATCCCCATCGATGCCCATCATCCCACACGTCTTCCCCAAACTACTTGTCAAGGGGCTCAAACCAAAGCACCTCGACACTATCCGCTTTGGGCGGCACTGACTCTCCCGCACAGTTTTAGGTCGCATAACAAGGATGCGTCTCAGTGGGGAAAGCACCCCTCATACTTGAGAGTTCTGGGGGAACGTAAAAACAGACCTTATCATTACCCCATAGTCGAGAGGACTGCTCAAAGTCGACAGGTGGCCCCCTGCCTTGCCCCGCTGGAGGGTCCCTGGATGTCGATGGGTTCCCACTAGAGGGAGACACAGAAAGAGTCGACAGGGCCACACTGCCCTGTCCCATAACAGTGTAATCCACTGGAGGGAGACCTAGATAAAGTAGGTGATGTTACCACTGCCTAGCCCAGTTGGAGGTAACCTTGCATCGAGGACCACTACCCAGCCCAGCTGGAGGTAAGCCTGTCATCAAGGACCACTGCCCAGCCCAACTAGAGGTAAGCCTGACATCAGGGACCACTGCCCATCCCTATAGGAGGTAAACTCGGAACCCCTCAGTCCATCCCTATGGGATGGTACTGCTTGGTGAACACCGCTGTACTGGCCATCCCTGCTGGATGGTACACTGGCGAGCCCTGCTCAAAACAACCTCAGCCCTACTGGTAACAACCTCAGCACTGCTGGAAACAACCTCATCCCTACTGGAAAAAACCTCAGACCTGCTGGAAACCACCTGAGGCCTTCTAGAAACAACCTTCTGGGTAGAGGATTGGTGTACGCATAAAGTGTTGGTAACACCTAATCCACAAGAACTCTACCAGGGAATACGAAGTAACGGAAGAAACTCCCCTGGTCTCTCAGGATGATCACGCTCCAATCCGATGATTCACTATCAATGTGAACGAAGAAAACTCATCCCGGAAAGTGGGAAAACACCCACGCAGTACGAGCACACATAGTCGCAAATAGTGTCGCAGTCCGTTGAAAGGGAACAATACTGAAACCCCTCACAGCTGAAGAAACAGAGGAACCAAACTGTCTCTGTCGACCAAACGAGAATAGAACCAGGGGAAAACTCAACCCTGATGGTCAACAAAAGAGAATAGGACCAGAGAAAACTCAACCCTTCTAGTCAACAAACAAGAATAGAGGAACCCTCTACGTCACGAGAGGTCAAAAGTACGTAATGTAGAACATGGCACGCACATGGGTCCCACACGATGTGTGGCCCCAAGTCAACCTCAACTGAGGACACAAACGTTCTCAGGTACAAACATCCACAAGTACCACCCAATGTTCCCGTATACTACTAGAGTATACCACATTCTAGCCTGAAGGCTATCGTGCATACGTCACCCAATGTCAACATGACGGCGTGAACATAACAAATACACCTCAAAGACCCAGGCACGACCAACCACATCTCATTAAGCATTTAATCCACTCACACGGGAGTGCTTGCGATCACGCACCATGGGTTCTTTGCAAGCATTGTAGAAAGAACCACCATCGATATGCCTTTCAGATTCCATATCTAATAAGATCGTGTATGAGGCTCCGCTCGCCTGAACAAGTTACACCGTTGTAATCCTCGTGAAAAAAATACGTGAGATAGACTACTTACTCGCCTCAAACGGATATCTGATAGAAAAGTCACCAACACCGCCTCATGCCTGAATGGCATCCCGTGATCCCGAGCCTTGGCCCCGAAAAAAGTCGGGCGCATCACACCATCACGATCCACTAAGGAAAACACGTCAAAAGGACTTTTAACTTGAGCGTAAAGGATATCCGGAGAAAAAGATGCATTCCAGCGCACCGCAAACGAGCGTTGATACGTGGGACCCACATGCCGGTCCCGAAACACAAAGAACGGATCGCACCATTGTGATCCTCTCGATAAAGTACACAAGATGGACTATTCAATTGTCTAAAACGGTCGCCCGGTGATAGAGATGGAAAATCACCATCAACGCCCAAACGGCCCTCGTGGGGCCCGCACCATCATGTGGAATTAGGGCAGGCGGATTTCACCATTGAAATGCCCTCGGAAAAACACCCAAAAACGATTGTTCCCACACCCCGAACGGACGTCCGATGAAAAATTCGTGAAATGATGCTCGTAGCTCAAATGACGGGTCATGGAGTCCGCGCCTCAACTTCAGGCTCAACGCCTGAAACCTCCCTGGAAAGCTCCGCCTCAGTGCCAGAGTCCCAACGCCGCTGACGACGCACAAAACGGATGTCGGATGTGTTCGAGTTTCCCAAAACAAGAATCTCGGGAAAAACGGTCATCCACTTAATGACACATCGTACCTCCGAGGACCCGAGTTTCGGGAACAAAAAATTCCAGAAACCATCCCAAAAATCATGGAATAACTCAAGGAACATGTCGCCGCTAACAGCGCACATATTCGACACCTGAGCTGCCTTTTAGAGGCGCTTTAAAATTTTATCGGACTGAAGGGTGGGTCGGGCTGGTTCGGCCTGCCCACTCACGGCCTGAGCTGGCCCGCGTCGCCCGGACCGGCTGAGCCGATCCGGTTGTCTCCCCATGGGACCTGCAAAGTGTGTGTCCCTTGTCTGCTGGCTAGGGTCACGAAGACCCCGGGTCATCTTTCCGCAACGACAGGTCGAAGCCGGTCCTTCCCCGCGCTCCGCGCCTGCGGCCGGCGTCCCCGCGACACCGCAAGAGCCGCATGCCCCCCCCCCCTGCCGCCCTCGCTCGCCCGCGCTGAATCCGCTGACCTGCGCCTTTCTGTGCCACCATCCTAGAGCCCCATCGTCATGCCATTCTCCTGAAGCCAGCCGCGCCACCGCTCAAACACGTCGGAAACCGAAATCCTGCAAACTTCGGCGGTCATTTGTGATCGACTCCAAACTCGGATTTTTGTTCCTAAAGATGTGTCGGGTAGATCACAACTTATACTAAACTATTATGGGATTTGATTTTAAATTATGCGGTAATTCAATGACATACATTAACTTGAAAGTAGAGTTCGGAAATGAAGATGCAAAAACGGAAAACTCCTACCTCGATGGGATTTGCCCGGAGCATAGCCACGATCCGTCGGAGCCACCCATCGCCGGAGCTGTATCACCAGAGTGGAGGAGGAGAGGGAGGGGGCTGCCTTGAGGGGGGTTTCAACAGGGAAAAACAAGGGAAGAAGGGGAAGGTTTTTGGTTTAAGTAGGAAAATAATTAATTAAAAACTTTAATTAATTAAAAATCCCAATGTAACATGCATCTGAAATGCTCAACGGGGTCGAGGTTAAGCCTCCCCTAGATTAAACACCACCTCCGGAGCACAATGGTGGTCTTGGATTTTTAATCCGATACCTCGTTCAAAAGTTATTAAACTTAGCGCCTGAGGCCACCAACTTACGAAAACACCCCTGGGGCCATTTTTCACAGATGACCCACGCCTGTGAAACTTAAACCCCTCCTAGGGTAAACGGTATGCTATGAACTCAATGGTGCCCTCGGTTCCCCAATTAGTGCCACCGTTTAAGAGATACTTGTGTTTCACCATTAAATGAATGAATTAATTAATTAATTTTATCCGTTTAATGTTCCGAAAGCGAGCGAGGGGTCCAAACATCCCGTGTCAACATGTTTTATGTCGTTCCTAAGGTAAAAACCCCATTCCAGACCCATCTGTACACTCAGATCTCTGATTTGAAGCACCGTTTAGGAGTTATCCCATTTATTTGGTGTTTCCAGTGTGAACACACTGAAAATTTAATTTCGTCCACACGGGGGCTCGGAATCACACGTTGTTTGAGGTCACTGCTCTAGAATAATATCAAGAATATCCCAAAGTCTTTCATAGCAAAAACCGGGTTCTTACACATTTAATTAAAAATTAGCCATTTAAAAATTAAATGGATGCTTACATGACCTCATGGTAGGTATATCTATACATGTCATATGACTTAAAATGAACATTTTATTTTTATGGTAAAAAAGTTAATAAAATTATTTGTTCATAAATAGAAAATATGATTCCATTAAATCATGCATAAAAGATAAAAGGGTAAAATTTATATAAAATTAATTTTGGAAGGTTTAAAAATATGATTTTGAAAACATTATTAGAAATTTTTGTTTTAATAAGAAAATATTTTCTCCTACTCAAAAGACAATGATGTCGGGTTTTCATAAAAACATTGTTATAATATTTGAAGTACCAAATAGAGGTAAATGATACCAATACATGTAAAGGGTCATTAATGACTCGAGGATAATAAAACGAAATTTTTTATTTTTAAATGATAAAATAATTTCCACAGATATAAATTCATGTTTAAATAATCCTAAACAAAATGAGATTATGAATTAATCCCATGAAAAGACTATAATAATGATGTGGGAATAAATGATTAAATATATTATGAATTTAAAATTTAAATAAAATAACTGGTCGAAATATGAATCTAAATAGAAAACATTTACTACACATATAATCATAGAATATAAATTATAATGAGGATGTAACTAACCCAATAAAAAGTATTCGATTTATGAAATTCTTTACCACTTGAAAATTTTTAACTCAAATAAGCTTTAACAGAATAATTGAAATTAAAACTAAAAATACAATGAATATACAAATTAATGATTTAATATATCAAATGTTTATGTATATAAACCATAGAAAATATATTAGTGGAGAATATGACATTTATCTCATAGATTTTAATAAATTGAGATAAAAATAACTTAACCTCATTCTTACTAATCTCATGTGTCTTTATAATCAGGATTAATTAATATATATTAATTATTTACTTCCATAATAATATTTTAAATGTTCATATTAACTTTTATTTCATTTATTACCATTTTTTATACTACTACTTAGACCATTTTGTTTATATCACTTATTTTGACCAAATTCGGTTTATGTGTCAAAAAAACACTGATTGGTAAACTACGGTCAGAGGTAGGATTAAATAACATCTATAAAATAAAAATCATGAAATAAATTCCATATTTTTATATCAATTATGATTTTAAAACCAATTTTTTAATATGGTTATGAAAAACTCCCAAATGTTACGATCTGAGAGACGGTAAGCCGCACATATACATGAGTAACGTCCCCATTATTCAATGAAATTTTAGGAAAGAAAGTAAGTAACCCAAATTTCTATAGAATGATAATTATATCATAAATAATATATTATTTAACCATATATACATATATGTAAATTTATTTTATGTAAAAGGAATCACAATGTGCGTAAGAGGCGATAGTCCACAAGTCCATGAACTATGTTATCACTTTTTAAGTGTGTCAAAGGGTAATTAAGAAACTTATTTATATAATATTTATATAAAGGAAAATTTGTCATGAAAAAAATTTAGACGTTTTTCATGTCACATATTCTAATTTAAAACATTCATTTATATATTCTATTCATCATTTTATCAAATCACATCCCATATAGTATGTAGTAGTCCACACATCCACAACCAATTTATCATATTTAAAAAAAACTGGAAATCATAATTTTATGTTACATATAATTATTATACAATAATTAATACATTATAAATATCACATATTTAATATATAAACATTGTTTCCATCAGAATCCCCACCATGATAGGTGGTAAAGGAATAAGGAACAATCATCATTTCGTGAGGTTGTAGTTTTCTATTTATAGAAACGATATGTTCCTTTAACATTGTATAAAAATGTGTGTAAGTGTATTTATAAAAAATAACAGAAAAACATATCAGTATATTGTCGAAACTTTTTTTATATAATCAAAGGATATGAATAATTTAATGAGTGGATAACGAAATAAAACTAAAGAGTATAAAAAAATATGACACCTCTTAATCTAGAACAAAATGGATTCCATGGAGGGATTTATGAAATATTTTATAATTCTATTTTTAGGGGATGTAAATTAAGGAGCTATTTGGGTAGTTCATGGTCGACAAAAATTGTTTTGAGGGATGGGAGGAAGTTGGGGTCTTCAGTCCCTTTTTATTGTGGAGGATGAGTGACACTCTTGTAAATTTTGGAAAAGGGAATTCCACAAACATTTTTCATATTTCATTTGGCTCCAATAATAGATAAAATTCATTCCATGGGAATATAGTGTAGAAATATGTCTATATAATGGATTTTTTACATTTTTTTGGTCATTTTGAATCTTATTTTTTTTCATTTTAGTCCATCGTTAAACTAGTTTTCCCTTAAATCATGTAATTAATTTTAATCTCATTCACTAATGTTATTGAAAATATACTATGTTGAAATTAATAAAAAATAAAAAAAAATGGTATCATAATATAGAATCCAATTTTTTAAAATTAAATTCATAATATTGGCTGAAATTAATTAAAATTTAATCACGTAGATGGGACGACAATCTGGGGTTTAAAAGTAAAATTGCTCTAAAGATTGTTCTGTTTTTACATCCAATTCAATAGTGAAATTTATTTCAATGACCTAAATTGGATTAATTTATATAAAATTGATCGAATTAATGGTTATAATCAATAAAAAATATACTTTATCATTATAAATAAATTAGATGAAAATGTAGTTTTGAAATAAAAGTTAGAATGTTTCACTATTCAACAAAAAATCAAACATCATAGAGAAGTAAAAAAAATCACCATAATATAATTTTCATGTTTAAATATCATAAATTATGTTTATTTTGATATTTAATAATTATAATATATAGAAAAATTGAATTTAAAATGTTAATCCATTAAAAGGATGTAAAATTCTATTTATTACAATTCATCTTTATATGTTTAACACTACAATTGTTCCTATCTTATGATTATAAATTCAATTGGATGAATATAAAAAAATTATTGAATATATAACATATTTATTTCATTAATATCATTCTCTAATTATAATTAATTTAATTTATTAGGATAAACTAGCTTTTGAGAATTTTAATTTTTTTCGATAAAATCATTCCCTTTATATTCAATTGGTTGTTATATTCATATATAATTAATTAGTCACCAAATAATTCACATCATATTTGTGTAAACTATATATTTTCCTAAATTAATTAATAATATTCATAACCATTAATGTAACAGATTTGTTATATATTGTTATAACAAATAATAATATTTGTATAACATGTTATTGTTCGGTAAAACATGGTGTTACTTGTAAAAAAAGTCATCAACGAAACTCGTTGTTTCCTGAGACATACACTAAGCCAATATCACGTGAATTAATATCCATATCATATATTTTATTTTTTAAAATAGTAAATATATTTTAATATATTATGATATTATATTCCCTTATGTGCTTGGTGTTGCAGGTCATACATACTATCGAATACAAAGTTCTTACTTTAGAATTTGGGGGTGTAACACCTAGTACATTTTTTATAATTTTAATTAACTTCTACCAAGTCATATATAACAATACCCTCAATCTCAAGTGATAATGTTTTCAAATGTTCCCATATTTTCTAATTTCTCATTATGTCTTTAATATCCTCAGTAAAATTATTCACATTTGAATCCATTTAATAGAAAAATAATTCAAAATCATTCTTCATAATCTAGGGTAATGTAAACATAATTGGGGTGAGATAAACAAATAATTAAGGGTAAAAATATTCATTTGAAATTGAATATACTTAATGATAATAATATTAGAATACGAGTATTATGATATAATATTAATTAATGAGAATAACCTATGAGTTTTCATACACTTAAATATCGGAATCATTAAAAATGTTTCATAGTGTTAATATTAGACAATGGAAATATTCATAATAATTAATAATCAAGATACATGTGATATGAATTTGGATCCAAGGAAATAGAAAATTCAAATAAAATGAAAAAAGACAACTTGTTTTTATCTTTCAAAATTATCATCATAACCAATGTTAGAATGAATTGGATCATAATTAAATCCATGGGATAATCCTCTTCAATTAACTCCCTTATTCTATCAATTGATGAAACTGAAAATTACCCAATGCATTTAGGAGAGATATCATCCCACCAATCATATAAGTTTTATCAAACTCTACCATATTATTTGCTACATTAGGATCACATATCATAATCAATTACATCCATGTATTTTACAAGAAAATTAAAATTTGAATCATGCATTTTCATCATCAATATTATAAAAATTCCATTTATTATGTAAGAAATTAACTTTCCCATGGAAGTAAAATAGGATTCATTATAATCTAGTTTAAAATACTAATTATAACCCCTTCATTTTTTGGATATGGATGGTATAAGTTAATAATCTAATTTTAAAAGTGTAATCATTACTGGATGTTGACATTGGAAAAATTCCTTTAAAATAACATTTAAATAATTTTTTGAATATATGTTACAATAAATTTTTAATACCATTAATGTTAAAAAATTTAGAGAAACCTGATTTTCATTAAAATTAAACATGAATATCTATAAATGAATCTCAAAGAAAACAAAATTTCACGGTGGATGGAAAATTTATTCATGTAGTAAAGGTTAAAAACAAACATTTCTTCGATATATTTGTAAAGATAGTCAAATGTGACCCTTGTAGAAAAATTTTATGTAATTTGGTTTTAGATCCTTTAAAAATAATTTCTATGTTAATATAAAAATAATTTAAAAAATCTCATATTTATAGAGAATAACATTCATGAAAATATTTTTGTAAACATGGATATGAAAGGGAATTATTCCCAATAAAAAAGATGATACATTATCAACATCACTTATGAGAAAAATTCTTGTTGTATCATAAATTAATAAAGGGAAAATGTGAAATAAACCTGTAAGTTAAATTCATAACCATATGATGATAAAATAATTTTTTATTGAAAATAAACATATTGAATTTCTCAAAAGGAACCATAAACATAAATATTTCGAAAATAAAAGAGAGGGTTACCTAAATCATTTACCAATTTGGTAAAATTTTTATTAAAAGTAATTGAAAATTAGTATATTATGTCTATTTGAATCCCATTAATATCAAGAAATAAGATGTCCAATTTGATTCATGTGGTATTACTTATACCATACAAGTAAATTAGTGTTCACAATATGAAATATTTTCATGAAACATACGAGTGAGACAAATAAAACCATTTTAAATATAATAACATATTATGTACTAATTATTACATGAAGTGGTTATTTGAATATAGTTAAATTTAAAAAAAATTAATAATGAAAAAAATTATATTTGAATTCAGAAATAATAATGACTTAACAAGGTCAGTGATGTAAAATTATAACCTAATGAATTAAAATTGACATAAGAAATCCCTTACCACTTGGTGACAATCATGTAAGATCCCCTTGGATGAGGTAATTTGATATTTAATATAAAATAATTATAATTTTCATATATTCATTATGTAATTTCTAAAAGTGGAAATATATACACCATATAAAATAAATTTCATGTGTAACATTAAAAAATCCATCAAGAAAAGGAAATTAAGATGAAATCTCATACCTCATATCATGACAGGCTATTCATGTCATTTATTAATTATATAATAAACAAAAATATATTATATTATTTATTAATATACTTTTATATGATTTATCCCTTACCCTAAGGCCATTTACATTATTTATATAAAAAAATATTTTGTTATGTAATCCACTATGTCTACATCGGGTGTATTGAGATTGATCAGATCATAATATGAAAATGGCTATAGTGTTTTGAGCATAGAAACCCACCATTTATTTTATCACATTAGAATAGGATTTGAAGGAGGTATAATAAAAAATTGAACAAGAAAATTATGTCAAAAATTTTACTTCTTCTTTCGAAAACCACCATTTATTTGCACCATAATCAGTATATGGATTGTATTATAATAATAACGTGGCATATAAAACCAGGATACGATGTTATTAAGAATTTTAGTATGGGAATTCATGGAATTTAATATTGTATTAAATTAATATAAATTAATTTTCATCTTGAAATGGTTCAAAATTTTCATATTTTTAAGATAGGATGAGGTTAAGTCTAAATCCACAAATTGAGTGAATTTTTTATAAAATTTTTATTACCCTTATCCCATTATTTATCCACTCATTAACCCTCAGAATAATTTCCTTGATATCATTGTTTTTACTCTTTATGGTTCATGAAAATTCCAATAAAATTAAAAATGATCAATAATGGGACAATAGTTGGTATACAAAACCATATAACATTCACATGGGAGAATATATTATTTAAAAAAATTAGATCACATAATAAGATATTTTTTTCTAGAATATATCATTAATTTCATATTTGAAAATTCATGTAATTTTTTAATATAATTTGTGTCTAACATAAGTCAAATGCTTCCAAAATAAAATTTATTATAAGATAAAGAGTAGATATTAATAATATAATAATCTAATCAAACCTATATAGGTTTAAATGTTATTTTAAACCATATCTTTTTCTTTAGCCCCTTGGTTAATATATTTTAACCTTAACCATGGTATTGACATTGTAAATAATTACATGTATAGTTTTACTTCTTCATATAATGTTTTATCATAAATTTCCAAGGGATGAATTTATATACAAATACCCAACCCAATTTTTCCATTTCAATATTTAATATTTTTCTTAATTTTTGTAAAATATTTTTAACCAAAACATACTATTATTGTCAATTTATAAAATATTCTTGTAATTTTACATTGAAAACATCCCGAATACAATTAAATTTAAATAATAAAATTAATGACATATATTTTATGATATATTTACCTTAAAAATAACTTGTAATCTCTAACTCACCTAAATAATATTACTTTTATAGTTTTTATAATCATTTACATGATTTTCAAACATTTATATAAGCATGATGTCGATGTTGTATAACAATTTTCGTTAAGAATTTCATCCCTATAAATTAAACATAATTTTCCATGATAAGAATAATATACATTTGAGAAAAGAAAATGATTATATTTTTTTATCCATTTCACAAAGAATATTAAAAATATTAAAAGCAAGAATGTGTCATTTTTTAATTTACATTTACGTAACATATTATATAGTAAAAATCAAAAGTAAATGAAAAATATTGGTGATATTTCCTATTTTTGGATAACTATAGAAGAAATAGGGTTATATAATGGAAATAAATAATGTTTTTAATGATCTTTAAGCCTTTTCGTAGTACTTTAAATATTAATTAAATAAGTTTACTTTCACCACCATAAAAAATATGTATTCTGGTAATTATTCAAGATGTCCAAAAATATAATGGGAAATATTTCCAAAATTATGACCACCTAATTCAAAATATTGAATCCAATTTTCAAAATACAATTTAAATAAGTTGTTAAATTTTATTCAAATTTGAACAAGTAATATGTGATGAAACTCAATATTCTAGAAAAAAGTCATTTTATGTATTCAAATATTTTAATAACATGTTGATGTATAACATTGATTACAAATACAATAATTCCATTTTATTAATAAAATACTAATTATGTTTTTTATCTAATCAAAAATAGATTTTTAAAACTATTTGAAAAGAAAATAGGATTTTAAATATAAATCATTCTTTTTAAAAATTTATCGAAATATCAATTTTTTAAACAAAATTATCAAAAATTCCTCAGCATATTATTTTGGCATGATTAATTCAAAAAATATTTTCTTTCTTTAAATTAAATTTACAAATAAAAAAAATAATTAAAACATTTTATCACAAGAAGAAATTGAAATATTTTTTATGAAAAAATAGTTTGGAGGAAAAAAATTCATTTTCTAAAAACATTAGTGATAATTTAATAGAAAAGTAATAATTTCATTTCATTAGTAATTTATATATATTTCAAAATTCTGTTAGTACTATTCGTACCCACCAATTTAATAGGATGGTTATAAGTTTAACATTTATATATTAATATTTTATGGATCATTCAATCTCTGTATTAGGTGTAATGTATGTTATTGAACATAGTGTTCTTATAAAATCCCAAGATATTAAATTCACCCCACTATAATAAATTTCATCCTGAAAATTTGAAAAATATCTTGGTAATCGATGGTTTCACATTGGAAAATATCATTGTTAAAATCACACATAAAAAAAGGGTTATGAAAACATCCTATGGAAAAGGAGGAAAAATATGAATGTCAAAGATAATAAAACATAACTAGTTTTCTAAAGAGTTGAAAATTAGTGGGATATGATTATTTAGACATTACGGAAAAAATTCCACAAATAAAGGTATGTGATGGAATACACTAATATAAAAAATGTGAATGATCAAGAGAATGTTAATAACCACTAAACAAGAAATAAAATATTAGAGAAAAAGTTATTGATTCATCATAAATAAAGTTAATAGTTTCACATTTTTTAATTGAATGTCTTATTCAACTTTATTATATAATTATGATCATGATGTATAGTCATAGAATAATTTATTTATTCTCTCCTTCCTTTCAAGCTGTGTTTTTTATGATTCTTCCAATATTTTTGGCATCTATATTGGTGAACATTTATTCCACATTGAGATTTATCATTCATGTTTCCATGAAACTCTGTTTTCATTTTCATATGAACGATTTAATGAACATGATGAGAATATTTAGTTTTCAATTCCAAAATATGTTCACATCAAACATTTTATTCAAAGACCTAAATATCCCTTACAGCTATTTGCATTTGGAAAACGATGGATTTATTCACTAATTAATGGATCATTTCTTATTCAAGGTCGTTGCTAAACCCAAAATAGTACATTGTGATGAAATTATGGGTACCCTAGACCCGAATATATGGTAATTTTTATTACCATGTCATGTAAACAATTAAATATACATCATGTATTTATTCCATTATAGTGTTGGTATTTCCGCATCGATCATTTAATGTTAATTTCCATAGACTAATTTTCATATCAAGAGGTTATTGTATATCCATGGATATAATTAGAACCTCATTATACTATGAAATTAATCTTAAAAAATGTCTTCTGGTCTAGATAAATCAAAAGGGTCTGACATAGTTAATGTTTGACTCTCAAGTGTTGGGTGCTCATAAGCATCAATTCATCTTCTCATGATGTTCATACTTGGTGATCTCTAGTAGTTATATAATGAGGAAAAAATGTCAATTGCAACATCACATATTTTTGTTGTTAGTGGTTGTTACTATCTATGGACATGTTTATTGGTATCTAATTTGAGATCATTATCAGGGTGTTCCATTTGATTGTATACTTTGATAAAAAGAAAAAATAGGATAATGAAATTAAGGTGTTGTAATTTGTGTTCATTACATCATAGGTGTTATGGAATTGGTTGTTTAGTACCCTAGTTTCTGGTACGTAACCCTTAATTTGAGATATTTATTTATATTATGTATATATGTAGACCATGGGAGAGTATTGGTATCTTTCAAAGTGTTTTGGGGGCTAAAGGAAAGGCGCATGGAATGCACATTGTTTTTATAAACCGTGTAGAAATCCTTGGAGAAACTGTTCATAGGTATAGGTTTGAGGTAATATCTTCACCACATTTAGTGTGCATTTAGGGATATCTTTTGAGGAGGCTATGAGAGGCAACACCTGGATAGTTCACAGTTTTTCTAACAAGGAGACTAAACTGTGTAGAGGTTAAAACCCACCTCCTTAAAAAGTTGATCTCGGTTAGTGTTTCTGTTAATCAACTTTTTTAGCACCAAACTAGCTCTATATTGGGATGTTTCTTCTCCTAAGGCCAAATATTTCACTCCCGTCTATCTAGAGGCAATCTGAAGGGTACCCTTGATGATTTGAATCTGTATTCTTGTGGTATGTCATCATTGTTCTCCATTATTATCACTTTTCTTTATATATACTTAGATATAATTATTCTCCTTTCTCGGATTCTCATTTCTACACCTATTATTTATAGATCTATGATTTTGGATACCAAAAATGTTGATATTTGGTTGCATAGTTTTATTGGGAAGAGATCTATGGTGGCATCATAGAGAATCGACCATGTTTTACGAGCGTTCTTCATCCATTTTTACTTTTCATTAAGACCTTCGATGTAGGTGGCTTCACTCTAGATTACTCATAGTATTACTAAATTTCATTGTTTCAAATTGATTACATCATTTATATTTTATTTTTAATTGTTTTCCTTATGATTGATTGAAACCCTTTTTGGTGATTGTTATGGAAATCTGGAAACTGGGTCCCTGTAAATAATGTTTTGAATTCTTGACATAAAAATGATGTCTTGAAAATAAATTTTATTGGAATTATAAAAAATTGATTTAAAAAGGGGTTTATTAATGAATGAATGGTTTTATTGAAATGTAATTTCTTTTTGGAATTGGTTTGTTGAATTGGTATCAATATGAGAACAATTTTATTGAAATTGTTTTAATTGGCTTATTTGAATACTTTTTGAATATATAGGATGTGTGTGTTCATTTTTTATTGTCCCTTGAATAGGGGATCTACACCAGTGGTGTAGATAGTGTGTGAACCTTGATTAGTGGCGTCTGTTAGTGGGACACAAGTTAGTTAGATGAGAGACCTCTCATGAGTAAGAAACTATAGAGCAAAACATGATTGAGTGTGTGTGGGTTGTGAACAATGGAATGGGTATACCAAAATGATTTTGAGAAATGGGTTTTACAGACATGTTTGGTTAATTTAATAGATGTATGACTTGTTGGAAAATTGGTTAAAAATATCACACATTTACTCATGGTTACAAATCATTTGGGAAATTATTTATATTTAGTTATAAACTATTTTGGGGAATTGTTTCATATAAATGGTAAAATATAAACTATATTATATAAATGTTTCTAACATTTATATAATAGTATTGTCAATAGGGATGTCACTGGGGAAGCCTACTATTATTTATTCTCAACCCTTCTTTGGAACCTGGGTGCTTTTGTAGATTCTATCTTTGGGTCATGGGAAAAGGTAATGTATCACACATATTTATCACCACATCAAGATATTTGGGTTGTTTGGTGATTGGAGCATTGGGCATGTAGAGAATGTAGCCTTAATGTCACCATGAGTTTATTAGTTTACATTCCACTATTATTTTTGATAGTTTAATTATATTCCTCTATAGTACACTTTGGTGTGGTTTTGATATAAATGAAGTGATTGAGTTGTCTTTAATTTTTTCTTGCATCCTCTTGTGAGTTGTTTGGTTATGGTAGTTGGGTTATAACTTTAGTTATTAAAGGTTAAATCATCACCCCCATTTAATTGAAACCCATCATCATTTATTTATAGCGTTTGTAATCTTAGGGATGTCACTTACAGAGAAGTTGTATCTCACCACCCTCTCTAACCAATGATTTAGGGCAGGATGTTACAAATGATATTAGAGTTTTCTGTGCTTTCTTAACTAGTTCTATTTAGTTTCATGGTCTTTTAGTTGAATTCATTATTAAATATTCCATGGGTTGGAATCATAGAAAGTATTAGTATTTTCAGGACTTGAAATTTTTGTCATAAAAAGATGTAGCTAACCTTTTTATGTTGGAAAGCATGTTACCAGGGAGTTGAGATGATAAAAGTTTTGGAGACCCTTATAGGATATGGAACCTCATTTTGTTGTGTTTATCCAATGATACTACAATTCCATGCATTGTAGAAGAATGAATTCCCATTGGGATTTCATATCTTACTTGGTGTAATGATTTATGATTTTGGGATAAGGTGTAATTTTATTGAAATTGTGGAAAAAAATTTCAAGATAACGACCTTAAAAAAAGAAAGGTTTATTTATTTTGAAAATGGTTTCATTTTCAAAAGAATGAATGGAATTTCCAAAATTAATTCAACGGTAAAATGATGATTTTGGAAATCATTGTTGTTATATTTGATGTGATCAAATTTGAAATGTTAATCCATTAGTTTCTAGTGAATGTTACTTATATTATATGTTGTTTTTTTAGGAATTGGAAAATGATATGTGTCATAGAATCCAACCAAAATAATCTATTGATAATATGGTTACAGTTGATCCATTGGTAAACCAAGAGCCAGTTCAGAGTATGATCCAAAAAATTCCAAGCTATGGACACAGAAACCAGTGGGATGATATAAGACATGAGGATCATTCCATCATTTTCAAGAATCGGAATCAACCCATTTTCTTGGTCGATACTAATCTAGAAAATGTAGAGGTGTACCAGAATAGGAAGTATCGTATCTTCAATTTCATTACCACACTGATGGAGATGAAAGTAAAATGGGAAACATATATTCTTGAGGATCTTGCACGAAAGTGGTAGGAACTACTGCTCCTTTCCAAATTGAATCACGGTCTGAGTTGGGTGGATTTTGAAGAATTTTTCAAAAAACAATTATATCCTCACACGTTAAAGATCCATAAACAACCCTTTTATTCATCTCGATAAAAGAAAATCTCTCTGTCATAGAATATGGAGTTAAATTCCTGAATTTAGTGTGCTTTTCAATAGAGGTTGTGGCTAGTGCATCCTCAAAGGCACATATCTTCAAATCGTGGATAAGGAAGAAGATATTATTGATGATTACAATTCTCTATATTACATATTATACAATATTTTTGAATAGAGAGAATGTTTCTAATCAAGATATCTCAATAGTTATGGGAGGAGGAAGTATGATAATACATATAGGAAATGGTGGTAACTCAAATGCTGGGAGAAATAGGAAGAGAGAAACCTATTTCTATGGGAGGAGGGGGACTCAAAATCATATGGTTGGATCAATGAACCTTCCTCCATAACCCATGTGTAGTGTTATATTTTTCTAAATTTGATCACTTGACCACATAAAAAGATAGTTTATAACACAACTAAGAGCATGTCATAACTGAAATAAAACAGGGCATCATTTTCCCTATTCTTGCAGTTCTCTAAGGTCAAGTGTCTGAGAAACTTCTCTAGGGTCACAAGCATTTTATGATTTAATAGGATGAGGGAATCATATTTATTCTCATCAATAGATAAGATCTATACATGATGATTGAGGGAACACCCTGACTCCTCATTATGGGAAATCTCAGTAAGGCAATAACGAGCAGAGTGAAGAAACGTAGCAATTGTATGGAGTTAAGAAGATGAATTTTTATTATCAGGATGGACCATCTATGATGAGATGCATGGTTTATTCAATTTTACCTTTATGAAAGTGTTGATTAAAACTGGTGCATCTCATTCCTTCATTTCTTCACATGTTTTTTCTTTGCAATATTTAAAACACGAGATGATTCCTTCTGTGAGAACACATCAAACTCTTCTTGGTGAAAAATAAATTTGTGCTTTTTTGTTGGGTATGTTCTATAACTATTTATGGTTTTGATCTTAAATTCAACTTCTCGGTGTAGGAAATATATTTCTATAATGTAATCCTATGAAAGGATTGGTTGAAAACATTCAAGGCTTGCATCAAGTGTAATTGTAAAATGGTTAGTTTCACAACTGAGGATGGTGTTGAGTATCTCTTTATATGGAAAGGGGATATAAATATAGGTTAAATAGGTTTATTAACACTATAAGTGGGGAAGGTCTCTTATATATAGACGACATTGAATTTTGAATCGATAGAAGAGATTTAGGATGACAATTTTCTAGTAGTTGTGGATAAATTTCTTAATATGCTTCTTGAAAACTTCAAAGGGATATAACCTATAAGGGAACTAGAGTTTATGGTTTATCTCCTTTTTAAAATCAATTATAGTTCCCCATTATTAAATACTATAGATATTATAGAATTACGGTAATTGAAAATATATTTGGAAGAGATGGAAAGCGTAGGTTTCATTTAGCCAAGTACATCTCCATTATAAGCACCGGTGTTGTTTAGGATGAAATCACATAGAACTCTAAGGTTTTGTGTGGATTATCATATGATTAACCATGTTACAATATTGATTTGATATTCACTTACATGCATTGATGATCTTCTTGATAAATTTAAGGGAGCCAAGTGGTTCTCTAAAATTGATTTGCGATTAGGTTATCACCATTTGATTTATCGGAAGGACAACATTCTAAATATAGATTCTAAAAGCATATATGGACTATATGAATATATAGTAACACCTTTTGATCTTACAACTAAAATATTTGTCTTTATGAAATAGACGAATCAGTTATTTTAGAGATATCGAGATTCCATTATGGTTGTGTTTTTTGATGACATATTGGTGTATTCAAGGAAAAAGGCTGAGCATGATGATCACCTAGATATATTGTTGGAAATATTTAGAGATCACCATTTGTATTAAAAAATTTCAAAAGAGATATTTTGGATAGAAGAGATATGCTTTCATGTCCATGTAATTACTAAAAAGGTGTTTCTGTAGATATATAGATGATAGAAGATGTTATTTTTTTGGAAACTACTAGATAATGTCATTGAGTAATGAAGTTTTCTTAGTATATCTTGTTTTTACTGATTATTTGTGTGTGACTTATCACAAATAGATTTACTAATGAACGCATTGACAAAAAATAACCTTCCATTCTGATGGACTGAGTAACTCTAGATGTATTTTGAATATAGGAATGTTCATCAAAATCAGAACCTATCTGGATTTACTATAATCTATAAAGTGGTATGTGGTGTACTATGATGCTTCAGGAACTGGTTTGGGATGTTTTCCAATGCAAGTAGACCATGTGGTAACTTATGGTTCCATGTAGTTGAGAGTATATGATAAGAATTACCCAACACATGACATGGAGTTAGTTGTGGTTGTCCCCGCACACAGGAGATGGGTTCACTATCTTTTTTATGATAAATTTACTATGATTATGGATCATAAGAACATGAAAATTTTTTTACCACAATAGGATTTAAATCTGAGGAAAAAGAGATGGATGCAGTATCATCAGATGTTTGACATCAACTTTATTTATACACTATGAAGAGGTTAATCTGTGGCAGAAGACTGGTGTAGAAAGTAGTATGCTCAATTTAAATTATAATCTTCAGATGATTGGTAGTCAATTTTTGTCCTAGATAATTGGAATGAGGAATGGGAAGGCCATGGTGGTGTTACAGTTTTCTTTTCAGTATTTTTGGTTCTAATTTTGGTAAATTTTCCCAATAATAACAAACATATGATAATTATTTTATGGTTATGAGTTCAAAAATAAATTTTTGTGAGACCATTAGTGTCTTGAAACATAATGGGAGTTCATTTTTGTGGTTCAGATATCAGATGGTTGTATCTAATATTTGATAGAAATAACTTCGATATGATTACCATCATTATATATCGGTTGTACACCCAGAAATACAAATTGTTTATATAGTGTTGTAGGTGAAATTTTGGTGGATTTGTATGAAAAAAAGTTTATATGTTCATTTCAAGGTTCATAACTTGTCCTAATGTTATGAAAGAATGTCAACACGCAGCAGGTATTTTGCAGTATTTTCTTTATTTACCTATCCCAATTTTGAAATGGGATCAGATAGCTATTGATTTTGTTATATGCCTCTGATGAACAGTTTAGAAACACAATTCCATATGGGTGAAAGTGGATCATGTTACATTGTCATCTCATTTCATCCTTATTTGTGAAATATAAATGTTTGAGGTTTTATCGAAAATATATATCTAAGAAGTGGTAATGAGACATTGTATACCAATTTAGATCTTCATATATAGAGATATGAGGTTCACATATCGTTTCTATAAATTCTTACAGAAATCCATTAGCACTCAGTTGACTATGAGCATGGAATATCATCCTCTGACAGAAGTGAAATCCAAATGGATGATACATACATTGGAAGACATGTTGTGGGATTGTATAATGGTTTTTGGTGGCTTCGAGGAAGATCGCATACCCTTAGTTGAGTCCTCATATAAAAACATAAATCAAGAATCAATACATATGGATGAAAGCACACCTGATTGACTTCTATCGACCGGTCAAGGTTCTCGTGCTATGCTAATGTGTAAAGAAACCCTCGGGTCGAATCCTGGGTGATGATACTTTTAAAAAGTCAACTACTTTTGGTTGATTGTATTTTTATTGGGGGTTTAGTTTGTAGACCTTAAATTAAGTGGTAAATTATTGGTGATTGATTTTAAAATTTCATAAAGATTGGGGTGAGATCATATTTAGGAGTTAAGCTTGTGACATCCATGATCTTTTCTTTATATTTCATTTAAATTAACACCCAGTCCATAAGATAACATTTATTAGAATTCCTAAGTGTTATGGTTTTAATCCAAGACTTAATATAACATAGGGTTACAATATTAATAAGTTCATGTTGATGGTAGTGTATTTATGGTTCCAGCAATCTATAGAAACCACATTTTAAACAAAACAAGACATTAATTCTTGATATGATAAGTCCAACATAGAAAATGATAAATTAAAAAATACCGATTGAGGAAAAGATCTCAATGGCTTAAACTCTATAAATAATTAATCCCCCCAATGAAATATTTAAGCATCCATTAAGAAGGTTATTAATTTGGTAATATATGATTATGGTGATGAATTATAAATAGAACAAAAAAATGGGATATGAAAAGAGTAGTGCATCAAACACACATGATCGTTGAAGGGATTTAAAAAAAGTCTTTCGATTGAATGAGGAAGCAAAAGAAGGGAACGCGTTTTAACTTTATTTAACCTATTTTATGAACATTAATATTAAACTATATAAGGTGGATAAGAATAATAGATATTGAAGAAGAACCTTTCATTAAAATAGAATTACAAGAGGAAAACACATACATGATTACAAACGAAGAACATCACAAAATTAAATGAAACGAAGCAAGGAGGAATGGTTTCTTAGTTAAAAATATGAGTATGTAAGATCCTCTTGAGCCTTTGGCAGAGCCTTGTTCATGAAAACCTATCCTCCTTTTCTCTGAAATTCCATTTCCTTCAAAGGAGAGGAGGGGGTATATTTGTATCCAATAGAAGTTGACTATTTTCATTCTCAATATTTCCATCCACTTGCATTGAAAATTTGGCTATTCAGACATCTGAATCTCAAGATATCCTCTTTTTCCAAGTTTTAGGTAATAATTTTTCTGACTTCACTCAAAATCTGGAGTCATTTGAGCTCATGGATCCAATGTTATGTAAGTTTAGTTAAAAACATTAAACTATCAATTTCAATCCATACTTTTTTGAAGGATGAAATGTGAATGGGGTTAAAGATAAAAATTTTCATTCAAATCCAAACACATTCTTCACCAATGTCGGAAACCAATATCTCTTCATTCACACTATAACATATAAGGTTGATTTTATGAATAGATCAGGAGAAATGTCATGAATACTATACTAATTTTATTTCCCAGTCGGAAGGGTGGGCTGAGTTTAAATGAATAAATTGGGCCCATTTTCTTTGGTGTTGGTACTTGAAATTTTTATCCAAGACTCTAAATATTATCCCCCATCCATTTGAAGAGAATTAATGACTTTGAACATATGGATTGAGGCATGTAATTTGATCTTTATGGATGTTCCTATTATTTCACAGATTCTGTGGGCCTTCTTGTGTGACCCATATGACCCTCAAATGGTATAATTGACCCAATATTCCATCAAATGAAATTTTTTCTATTTAAATTCAAATCCAAGAAACAATAACTATTCAATTAGGATTAGTAATGTTATAGTTATAATTAAAATAGTAAACTGAATCAATTCGATTACTTCTAAAAATGCACTAAAATTATATTTAGTATTAAAGAATTAATATTTCACACAAAATTTTCACATTTCATATAAAATAAGTAATGGGAGTATATAATAAGTCATTAAAATATTAATAACCTAAACTCCACCATACCTATTCTTGTGCATGTCCTCATGTACAACAAAAATAAAAAAACCTAATAAAATGATTTTCACTCACCAAAAAATATTAAAATTATGTTTTCACCAATTCGGGGAGTTTTAGATAATTTCAATCGTCCATATATAATTTCCCCAAAATTTTTATAGAATCAATGTTCCAAAAAACAATTCATTTTTTCATGCTCAAATTTAGAAATTGAAAATGGTGGCACACAAAACATACTCCTCGAAAGATGATAAACGTAATTTATGGAGCTTCACTCATTCACCAACGAAAAGGTACAATCATAGAGTTTGTAAGATCTATCAGCTTCCACTCCCTATCCTATAGTGCTAAAAAATAAATTTTTATTTTTGGGGGGTTTTCCCATGGCTATGGAATGGTAGGAAGTTTATTTCCAAAAGATGTGAAAAAGGGTGTAAAACACCAACATGGAAAAAATAATGCAATTTTTTTTGAAATGAAACATGGAATGAAATTATAACACAAATTTAAAAGGCAATTATTGTATGAATAAATACACAAGATAGGAATAAATTTTTACGGGGATGAGAAGATGGAATTTTTACAAAATAAAAAACTTCACCAAATGACATAAGTGTTCATTCTTTCTTTTTTCATTATTTTTATTCATTTCTCTAATATTGAACAATAAAAATATCTCAAAATCATATCCAAACCCATGATTTATCTCCTCATGAAATTAATTGTCATAGTTATAACAAGATCAACATTTTAGGAAGAGTGATTTTTGACATTCCTGAGACACTACTATTTTTTAACACTTTTCAATAACATTTACAATATTAAATAAATGAAATTACATTAAATTCCCTAAAACTCATTGAATTACAACCTCAAACAACATCCCCCCCACACTAAAATGGATTCTTTCTCTCAACCATATGATAACTCATTTAAAATAAATAAAAGGTCACCTAGAAAATGAAATCCATTTTCCCCACATTTAAATTTCAAAATACATATATGCTATGAAAATACATGTTGATATTGGGTGGTAAGAGGTACTGGGATTTTAATTTGGATATCAATGAAAAAGTTTTCATAATCTCAAAGGGGCTTTCAAAAGGATGATTAATGTAAAGTAAATGGGAGGATATTTGGCTATAGTGATTCTCATGTGCCTCAAAAAATGCCTCTATCATATTAATGCACAACAAAGTAGGAAATGTAGCTCACTGGTCAACAAACTCAAGACTCACAAATGTGGGTGAAAAACACACTATTTGATATGATGGAAATAGGTAGCCTTGGCATGAAAGTTAATGTTGTTCCTTATGGTTAGGGAAAATAATTTTCCAAATCAAAAAGTGAGCGTTGAAAATTTATTGGTTTTGACACAATATTAAATTTCCAAATATATGATAAAAACACAAAATTATTTAGATGAGGCCTTTCCTTTTGACTCCCCAAAATGGTAGGACAAAATTTTGATAATTTAAGGTGAGTAATCGTAACACTTTTTTTCATATTTTTAATGTTTTTTTAGTTTTTTTAGGTTTTTTTAGTTTTTTATGAAGACACACCCACATAAAATAGAAAGATTAAATAAAATGGTTTTATAAATAAAGTGGTAAAAATGAAAGAGATGGGAAGGAGAAGAAAGGGTGAGAGAGAGGAAGAGATAGAGAGAGAGTTAAAGGGAATGTGGTACCCCCTGGTTTGGATTTGGTGGGTCGCCGTATCCATCTGGTGGTGTGTCTACTATAGATCTAATGGAAGTTTATGTTGTTCCAGGATTTTGTGACTTCTCATGGAGATTCTTTAACCGATTTCCATTAACTATGAATGTCTGTTTTTTAGAGGGGTCTTAGACTGCCACTACACTAAATGGTTAAACATTATTAATATCAAAAAGACCTTCCCAAATATAGTTAAGAAAACCTTGGTGAATCTGAAATCGAGAGTTGAAAAGCAATACCTTTTCAACTTCATGGAAAACCATTCTCGGGATGTGTTTGTCATGGAGTACCGTATCCTATTCTTTGTACAAATTTGAATTCTCGTAGGATTCAATTTGATTATCCTCTAATTTATCCAATTTTAACAATCTTTCTTCACCATATTTATCATAATCAATATTACAGGTTTTTCATAGCCCAAAATTACTAATGTTGGATTTCAACTGGAAAATGACATGCTTTACCCAAAACTAGCATAATAGGAGAAATCTGAATTGGTATTTTATAGGTAGTTTTATTATCTCAATGTTCTTCACAATGTATTTCAGGACAATATTTTTTGGTGGGCTTAAAAATTCTCTCAAGCAATCTTTTTATTTCTCTATTTGAAAGTTCAGAAATTCCATTTGCTTAAGGGTGATATACAGTTGATGTTTTATGTACAACACCATTCTTTTTCAAAAGAGATTCCATGGTTTTATGACAAAAATGGGTTCCTATTTCACTTATCAAGGCATATAGTGTTCCAATTATGTGGAAGATATTTGTCTTTAGGAACTCAATAATAGTATTTGAATAATCATTTCTAGTGGGTTTAGCCGCAACCCACCTAGAACAATAATCAACTACAAGAAGAATGTATGAAAACCCATTGTAAGGGGGAATGGTCTAATGAAATCGATGCTCCAAACATCAAATATTTCGAATAAAAATAAAGGATTTTGGGGCATATAATTTCGCTTTGAAATTTGATCAACCTTTTGGAAAGTGGGACATGATTGACAGAATTCATTTGAGTACTTGAAGAGTTAAGGCTAGAAGAATCGAGATTCTAGGACCTTTCGAGAGGTCCTTTGTGGTCCAAAGTGGCCACCACCAGGCATTGAGTGACATAATTATAATATGGAATAACGTTTATTTTCATCAAAACTTCTCCTAATAACCATGTCTTCCCTAGTTTTCCAAAGATTATTATCTTCCAAAAAATAGTATATTGAATAAATTTCCAAATTCATTTTTGGTTATTTTGAAAAAAATTTAGGAAAACCACCAGAAACAAAGTAATTTACATTTGGGGCACACCAAAGGTATTTTTGTAGTGAGAGATGAACGGTGCTCCGTGGGGAATTCAGAAACAATGATTTCTGAAAGAGAATAATTATAAATTCTACTCAGGTGATCAACCACATGGTTTTCTTTTCCTAGTTTATCATTGATTTCAAGGTCAAACTCATGGAGCATTAGGATCCATCTTATTAGCCTCGGTTTGGAGTCACTTTTCTTGAGTAATAACTTTATAGTAGAATGGTCCATGATGATGATGATTTTGGCACCTAAGGGATAGGGTCTAAATTAATCTAAGTCAAAAACCACCCCTAAATGTTCCCTTTCAATCACAGTGTAGTGAGATTGAGTTTCATCCAATATTTTTGAGGCATAATAGATGACATGAGGAATCTTTTCACTTCATTGACATAGAAAAACCCTAACGGCTCTATCAGAAACATCACACATCAAATTAAAGGGTATGAACCAATCTGGGGGTTGTATTATTGTAGAATATGTATGAGAAGTTTTTAGATCAATGAAGGATCTCTTTCCACTCTCATTAAAATGGAAAGTGACATCAGTTTGGAGTGACCAGGTGAGTGGCAGGGAAATCTGATTGAATTTAGGAATGAATAACAGATAGAAACCTGCATGACCAAGGAATGAACGGATGTCTGGAATAGAAGTGGGTTCAAAAAAGTGATTGGATCACTTCAGTTTTGGAAGGATCAACTTCAATACCCTCTTTTGAAACAATGTGCCCATGAAAAATCCCATTTTAAAAAATGAAGTGAAATTTTTCTAAATTTAACCCAACGTTACACTTGACACACTTTTGAAGGATAATATAGATTGAATTCAAGAAAGTTCAAATGAATCCCATAAATGGTAAATTTATCCATGAATACTTCCATGATGTGTTCAATAAATTAAGAAAAGATACTCATCATACAAATCTGGAATGTTGTAGGAGCATTGCCAAGGGAAAAAGGAATTCTCTTATATTCATATTTTCCAAAGTGGAATGTTAAATTAGTCTTCTCTTGTTATTGAGGTGCGATTGGGATTTATATGTAGCTGGTTTATCTGTCACGAATGAAATAGTGAGACTTTCTGGCTAATAGTTCTAGCATTTGATCAAGGAATGGAATAGGGTGGTGATATTTTCTTGTTTCGACATTCAATTTTCGGTAAACAATGCACACACGCCATTTGTTCTTCACTTGATCTGTGACTACCCCTCCATGTTCATTTGTGACAACAGTTATCCCACCTCTCTTAGGTATAACATGATTTGGACTAACCCTTTCAGTATCAGAAATTGGTTGGATAATTCTTGCTTGATTAAGCTTGGTTATCTCTTCCCTAACTACCTCAAGGATGAGTGGACTGAGTCTTCATTATGGTTGTCTAATTGGGTTGGTGGATTCCTTAAGATGGATGTGATTTGTGAAAATAGTTGGGCTGATTCTTGGTATGTCAACTAGGGTCAATCCTAAGGCCTTTTTGTTTTCCTCTAACAATTGAACAAGTTTGAGCTCATCAGTTTTAGTAAGTTAAGAGTAAATAATGACAGGATATGAGTGATCAGGGAAAATGAATGCATATTTGAGGTCTTTAGGAAGAGGTTTCAGATTAATATCATATTTCATGTGTAGATTAGAGAACTCAATAATGGAGGAAGGTACTTCAGTTACATTATATTTTCTTCCTTAATATTGTCAAAGGTAGAGCAGTAGAGATTATAGTTGATGTGGGAATCAAGAGAGTTTTCAAGATCCTCTAGATTTATGGAGTCTATGAATGAGAGGTCAACATCATATTCTCCATTTATGACATGGTTAATCATGGTGCATATTTCACAATATCTTTTTTAATTAAAACATGATGAACATGATGGGTTGGGGTTTAATTGAGTCTCAGAAGTGTCCTCAGAAGCAGAGATTGAGAACGCATGGTGATCCTCATATGAGTATCGCATGTCTTGGAAATGTTAAAGTTGACCAGTTGGTCACCATATTCCTTGTATATGATGCCTAAATGGATATCAATCTTGGTTCTAGCAGTCATGAGGAATGATCTTCCAATAATTAGGGGATATCAAGAAGATTTTTTCTCACCTTCCAGGTCAAGGACATAGAAATCAGCAGGGAAGATAAGATCATTGACACGAACAAGGACATCCATGATTATACCCTCAGGACTAATAGTTATTTTTTAGGCCAATTGAACGACCACACATATTGGGTGCATGGGACCTAGACCATGGTTGGAGAAGATGGATTTGGGAATGGAATTAATTGATACTCCTAGGTCTATGAGTGTATCATCAATGTTGGAAGTTCATATTTGGCATTGAACCGTAATGGTCCCTGGATCATTGCACGTTATGGGTATAGACTACTGGATGGAATAGTTTTTGAAGGTCTTAAGGTGCCTCGTATAGGTACAGAAACCCTTGAGAAACTTTGGATACATAGGTATTTTTTATGGATTCTATGAGGGGAATTTTGATATCAACACATCTAAACCCGTCAAGCATTTTAGGGTCAAGTTCAAAGGACTTATTAGATAAAGAAACGTCTTGAGGAAAAGAAATTTAATTCTGAATTGTAATAGAAGGATGATAGGGAATGACTTCATGTTACTTTTCATGTTTTTTTTCACTTCATTATCTAGGAAAATATTTAAATGGGGGTTGGAGTACATATCTTGAGGCATATCAATTTTCTTTACCAATCTAAGTGAAATGGTACATACATTATCCTTAGGGTTGGGTAATGGTTGAGTTGCGAGTTGGAATGAATTGGATGGTTTCTACTGACTAATGTTGTATGCATGTTGACAGATTTGGGTTTCAATGTTTTTAAGGCTAGAACATGTGAAAGAGGCAAGATCTTCAACTACACTTTCCCATGGTTTCATGGAAGAAGAGGCATGTCCCATATTTGGGTTACATTGATTTTGGATCTTGAGAAAGCAATTGTATTGATTTTGGAATTGAGAAGGCTCATTATGATAGTGCATCTCGGAGAAGCATGAAGAGGATTTCTCCTTCTTTTTTAGGAACAGAAGAATAAGTTTATTGAAAGTTACCAACACCTTGACCATATTGGAACTAGTTTTTGTTTTGAGGAGGAAATTGACGGACGAGGTTTCCAAACCATAAGCCATGGTTATAAGAAGATGAGAATGAATCAAAGTGAGGTTGGTTAGTGGTTCTAATGAACATACCTAATATTTTAGAGTTGGTGTTCTACTGAGCATAGGATGCACTAATCTCCATTGGTTTATATGAATTAAATTGATCATATTGAAGTTATGGGCCGGTGTCTATTGGATGAGCTAGTTAGTTGAAGATTCCACAGTTCTTGATTGGTATAGGGAATAGAGATTGTAGATAAGATGAGGTTGGGGCTTTGGATGCCACTACTAGTTATCGCACAAGACCAGTATGTTCACACATCCATTCGGTCATCTTGATCAACTCTATGGATTGATAATCTTGGACTTGTTTTACTTGAACATGTGCTTGAGTATGGAATTGATATGTGTTTATATCCATGTTACTTATGAGATCTCTTATAGCTATAAGAGTTTTGTAAACAAGAGCACTGCCACTTGCGGCATCAATAAGGTTTCTCTCTATAGCCAATAACCCCTCTTAGAAGTATTGAATTAGGGGTAGGATAGGGATTTGGTGGTGTGGGTAGGGTGCAATAAGATTTTTGAACTGCCCTATGTACTCATGGAGTGATTCATTTAGGAATTGAAGGATACCACTTATTTCATTTTGGATAGAGGTAGTACAAGAAGCAGGAAAAATTTCTCTAACAAGTGTCGCTTCATGTCATTCCATGTTGTTATATAACTAGGAGGGTGGTAGTAATTCCATGACTTCGCGGAGTCATCTTGGAAGAAATTGAATGCTCGTAGTTTGATTTGTTCCTCAGAAATCCATTCAGGCTTCATGGTAGAGCACACCAAATTGAACACTTTATGTTGGAGATGTGGATCCTCCCTGACTAGCCTGTGGAAATGAGGAAAAATAGGAATCAAAAATGATTTGAGTTTGATGTCAGACTCTATGGGTGGATATTGAATACCAAGGTGTTAGTAATTCATAGTAGGGGAAACATGTTAATTAAGTGATTGTTCCCTAGGATTAGACATATCTAATTCAATTGGTAGGACAAGGTCATGTTCTTGAATGAGTTGATTATCTCTTATACTCCTCCTAAGTTATCGAAGTGTTAACTCAATTTCTGGGTCAAAAAAATTAGAGGGGTTGTTTGGGAGGCTACAAAGAATTTATTGAGATGTTGGAAGAAAGAGGAAGATGGGTTTTTATTTGTGTTTTTTTTTTGTTTATGATTTTTATGGGAAGTTAGGTTTTTCTTTGTGTTTTTTTTTCAATTTTTGTTTATTTTTTGTTATTTAAAATAACTAGATACTAATTACTACATAAAGCACCATCCCCAGAAATAGAACCATTTGAAAGCACGACCAATTCTCTCCAATCGACAGGTCAAGGTTTTTGTGCTCTGCTAATGTGTATAGTAGCACTGGGGTCGAATCCTAGTCGATAATACTTTTTAATAGTCGACTATATTTGGTTGACTGTATTTTGATTGGAGGGATTATTTTATAACTTAAATGAAGTAATTAATTATTGGTGTTTGATTTATCAATTTGATAAAGATTGGGGTGAGTTCATTTTTAGGGAGTTAAGCTTGTGACATCCTTGAGATTTTCGTTATATTGAATTTAAATTAATATCCACATCACAAGATGATGTTGATTGTATTCATGGTTCCAATAATCTATGGAAACCACACATTAAACAAAACAAGTCATTAATCCATGACATGTTATGTCCAACATACACAATGTTAAATAAAATAATACTCATCGAGAAAAAGCACTAAATTGCTTAAAATATCTAAATAATGACTCACCAAAATGGTAGATTTATAAATCCATTAAGTCATTTATTTATCTGGTAATATATTATTATGGCGATGAATTATAAATAGAATAAAAAATGGAATAAGAGAAGGCTATTGTGTCGAACACACATGATTGATGAAGAGAGTTAAAAAAGACTTCTGATTGAATGAGGAAGCAAGGGAAGTGAAGGGGTATCAACATGATTTAAACTATTTTAAGAAAATTAATATTGAACAATAGAAGGTGGATGATAATAAGAGATATTAAAGGAGAAACATGCATTAAAACAGAATTACAAAAACCAAAAACTTACACGATGATAAACAAAAAAACAACACAAAAGTAAATGAATGGTAGAAAGGAGGAATGGTTTCTCAAGTAAAAAACATGAGTATATAAGATCCTCCAAAAACTTTGGCAGTGACATGGTTGTGCCAACCTATCCTCCTTTTCTCTGAAATGCCAAATCCTTTAAAGGAGAGGCTGGGGATGTGTTTATAGCCCAAGGAAGCGGACTGTTTACATTCCCAATCTATCCCTCCATTGGCATCTCTAATTTAGCTATTCAAAGCGCCAAATATCGAGATAGCCTCTTCTTCAGAGTAGTAGATAATAATGTTGGAATTCATATCTCAAAAATTGGAATCGTTGGGACATATAAAACCAATGTTATGGCGTTTTGATTAAAAAATGTTAAACTGTCCATTACAATCCTTACTTTTTAGAATGCCAAAATGTGAATGGGTTTTTAAATAGGATTATGCCTTAAAATCTGAACAATTTCATCCTAAAAGTTGGCCACCTATATATCCTATTTCACAATGAAAAATATCAGCTGGATTTTATGATTAGATCCGGAGACATATCATGAATACTGTACTGATTTTACTTCCAGGCTAGAATGGTTGGAAGTGTTTAAATGAATCATTTGGGCACCTCATATTTTAATTTGGGCCATGAAAGTTTTATTCATGACACCTTATATTATCACCCGAACATTGGAGGAGAATGAATGAATTTGAACCTATCGATTGAGCCCAGTATTTCAATCTTTATAGATGGTCTAGTTTTTTCACAGATTATGTGGGACTTCTTTTGTTATCTATATGACCCTTCAAATGGTATAATTGGCCCAAGATACCTTCTAATGATATTTTTTCTATTGAATTTGGAATCCTAAAAATCAAGAACCATTAAATTTGGATCAGTAAGGTGATATTCATAAATGAAATAGTAAACTGACTCAATTGAACTACTTCTAATAATGCTAAAAAATTATATTTAGTATCAAAACATTAGTATTTCACCCAAATTATGAACATTTCATATAAAATCAGTAAAGGGAGTATATAGAAATTCATTAAAATTTTAATAACATCAATGGATTTGTTTGAACCATTCTATTGGATTCCATGTCGTTTCCACTTTTTAGTATGGTAACAAGTGAGGCATCACTAGTGGAGCCAAGAATTGTTTGAGAAACAATAGATAAGATTCAGTTGACCAAAAAATAAATAAACATAGCATAGAGTAGTCAAAAATCAAATATAGACCATCATTGATGAACGTTTTCATTCATGGTAATTGATAAGGTGTTCTTAGGGATCTCTCAAAGTCTTGGTGGTCGTCATTTTGGGATTTAGGGAATGTTATATTTACGATACATAGGCCCTTTTGAAATATTGTAATGGGTTAAAGAGGTGGAATACCAGTTGGAATTAACACCACATTTTAGATAGGGGAATATTTGTTCCACGTATCTCTGCTAAAAAAGTATCAGCCTGATCCTAACCTTGTGATCATATGGGTCACATCGACCTAGATTTGGCTGCTTAATTGGTAAATATCATACTATGGATTGTGGAATGGTTGGATAATGTCTTGAATGGAGAAATAATCAGTCTACTATAGGTTTTATGGAATCATTGTATGATTCAAGAAGAGGCTTGGTAATGTGACAGGGAAAAGAAAGAATAGTGGCCAAAACTCATTCAGGTCAAGGATATATTTCTAAAATTTGAGTATGAAAAGGAAAATAGTGAGGAAAATGGATTACCCCTAGTTTTGGGTATTTATAACATAATTTTTTTTAATATTATGTATAAGATGTATAATATTAGAGGATGGTAGAGTTTGGGGATCTTTCAATGAGTTTTTCGGATAAAGGGATGGCATATAGGTTGCACATAGTTTTTCTAAACGAAGAGGAGATCCTAGGAGAAAAAGTGCACAATATCAGGTTTGTGGTAGTAGATTCAGCACGGTTAGTGCACAGTTAGGGAGACCATGTGAAGTGGTCGTGTGAGGAAATTCTTGTGGTAGTATCTAATGCGCAGTTAGTGCTCAATTTTTCTAAATGTAAAACTAAACCATGCGTGAATTAAAAATCACATCCTTAAAAAGTGGATCTTTGACAGCTTTACCGTTAACCCACTCATTTTCCCCTAACCAGATAAAACATTTGATTTTTATTCTCCTACGGACAAATAAGAATCTCTCATATATTTTTAGTCAATATTAAGTATTCCCATGGGAATTCAAAGCCGGATTCTAGTGGTATGTCCTCATTCTCCACGATTCTTGTCACATTTCCATATAACAATATCTCATCTATTCTCAGATTATCATATATATGACTGTAATTGGTATATCTATGATTTTTGATTTCATATTGTTTTAGATATCATATCTTTTTTGTTAGTTGGATATATCTATGGTTGTTTTATGGATAATCAAACTGGTTTCTTGGGCGTTCTTCAGTTGTTTTTAGTTTACCTCAAAACCATTGATGTAGGTGGATTCACACTCAATCCCTCTTAGAAGATATAAAGGGAATGGTTCCAAAAATATTACATTGTGTTGATTTTATCGTGAATTGGTTACCTTATGATTTATTGAAACCCTTTTTTGTGGTAGTTATAAAAATATAAAAAAATTGAGATTGTGAATATTTTTTTTATTATTAATTTTAAAATTATGTTTTGAAATGGAATTTTACTAGAATTATGAAAAAAATATTTGATGAAAGGGGTTTCAGTGAAAGGAATTGTTTTACTAAAATTTAGTGTTTGTTTGTAATTGGATTGTTTAATGTTTTTCAATAGAACAATGGTTTTATTTATATGGTTGAATTGGTTTATTTGAATTTTTTTGGTATATATGAGTTCTGTGAGTACAATTTCTATGTTTCCTTGAATAACAGATGTGTACCTATGGGGTTAAAGACGAGTGACCCTTTATTGGGGGCATGTGCTAGAGGGACAAAATTTAATTGGTTGTCAGACCGCTCAGGAGTATGTAACTATAAAATGATGCATGCATGGATGTGTGTCTTGTGAAACATGGAATTGGTATACCAAAATTATATTATGGAATGGGTTTTAATGTATTGTTTGGATAATTTTCTAAAATTGTGACTTTTTGAAAAATGGGTTGAAAATAGCACTTTTTTACTCTTTTTTAAAAATTATTTCAGAACTTTTTTATATTTAGTTATAAATTGGGAAATTTTTTATATAAACTATTTTATATAAATGTTTTAGACGTTTCTATCCTTGTGGAATATGTAACGAAGTCATTGGGAATGCCTACAATGTTTAATAATCACCCCTTCTTTGAATCTTTTGTGCTTTTGAAGATTACATCTTCTAGGACCTGGGAAAAGGTAATGTATCACACATAATTAAGACAAACTCGTGATACATGGGTTTTTTGGTGATTTGAGCATGGGGATTGTGGTTCATGGAGTCTTGTTATTGTTTTGAGTTTATTAGTTTTACTTCTACAGTTTACTTTGATATTTTTTTTCTTCTGATGTAGTAAAAATTGGTGTGGTTTTGATGTAAATGATTTTATTGAGTTGTCTTTCATTTATTCATGGATCATATGGTGAGTTTTTTGTTATGTATGTTGGGTTATAGAATTAGGTCATTAATGTAAAATAGTCCCACATATGTAATTAAAACCTTTCAAAGTTTATTTTTAGTCTTTCGCATCTTGGGGATTTCGGTTAAAGACAAGTTTCATTTCACTGCCCTCTCAAGCCAATGATATAGGGTAGGATGTAATAGGTCGAATGGTCATTAAAGGATTTTTCACTTCCATATTAATGATGTTATATATCTTACGCCTAGATGAAAAGGTTTGTGCTACCTTCATATGTATTTGTAAAAATTATTTGAATGTCAAATCTATACTATTAGGTCAACAAATAATAAAACAAGAAATTATAGATGAAAAAAGTGTTTGTCCTTCATAATGAAATATCTAAAGGCAAAGAGATTACACTACATAGTAAATATTCTTAGGTTGGTTTTCATTGATATGAAAATTCATATCTTTTATGGTATTTTATGGTTTGTTAGGCCCTTCTCATAGTATGTCAATACTATTCACTTCTATATAGATAAGGTCCTATAGAGTTACACACAACTGCATATTCATGTATCCTCCTCATTCAGTTGAATAATTATATTGGAGATGGTCGGCCCCATTACATTGTATGAATGTTTCCCAAGTTATCGATCAACAAAAAATTAAATATATTCATTTTTTGAAGTTATGAACCTCTAGGATTGTATTTATTTAATTTATTTACCAGTTATGTAAATACATCAAAATACTCTTCATACAAATATTATTTTAATATTTTAGTATAATTTAATATTAATTGGGATTACATGTAATGTTAAATGACATGAATTTATTATGTAATATTTATTTAATATATATAATAAGTATGTTATAAAAATAATAAATAGTATTGGTGAATTTTAGTTCGTTACAATTATTTATTTTCTGTATATTAAATAAATAGGGGTCGGGGAACCAATTCATGTTTTTTTATCATCCACTATAAATATGTCTGGAGTGGATCTAGATCAGAACTAATAATGGAGTAATTTATAAAGCCTACCTCTCTTTCCTATTTAAAGATAGATACAATCTTAATCCGCGTGCTTGGAATAAGATCCCCCATAGAGATCAAAGACACATTGATGAGTCTATCATTGGGGTGTCCAATGTAACACCCCAGCCCCAGTTACCTCGAGTCGGTGCATTATTACATAACATTGGAATGATCACATGAAAGATCAAGTCTCAATAGACTGATTAGTTTATTAGCCTTGTAATAACTAGATACATTTATAATTTTTACATTAAATCATAAAATGAAAACTACAACAATATAGTCTCCATAGTCTACACTCTTATCCCCTCATACTATCCCTGCAGGTCATTCATAAAATACTTCTTCACATCATGGGAAAAATAAAACATAGAAAGGGGTGAGATCAAATGCACAGTAAGGATAACAATATAGCGGAAACTTTCATAAATAGGAATAAACATTTAAGGAAATGTATAACTAAAACAAAAGCCTTTTAAACTTCAACTTCAACAGAATATGGTAGAAATAAAATGAAATAATTCCATTTAATTATTAACATGGATGTTCTACTAATCAAATAATCACATGAAATATCAATAACCACTTTCATAATTATGGAATGCATAATTCCAGACTATCATAACAACATAGCCCAGGCCTCGTGCTAAGACTACAAATAAGATTTTATCAAGGCCTTGTGCCAAGACACTAGTTTGTCTCATGAGACCTACCGATGCATCGAGAAGCTAGAGCGGGCTCCACCCATCACTTATTAAGTCCAATGCATTCATCATATGAATAGGTTTAAACATAACATAAACATTCGTATTAAAACTAGCATACGAAAAGTCAATACTTTCTCCATAAACCATAAATGGTATAGAAATAACACATCCACAGTCAAACATATCACAAAACCTTCAATAAAATATCGACGTTTTGTATCATAATAAATCAAATTCAAATAATCTTAAAATATATTATATGATTTTGATATAGATGAAATCAAAACTATTTGAGATAAATATCTCTTTTTTTTAAATCATTTAAAAGTCACACATTTATAAAGGAAGTAATTTAAAAGAGATTTTTGAATCATAGTGTCCCATACCACTTTGAAACTTTTGAAAAGAAATATAATTTCAAAATATTAATGTCCATATAAATAAATCCTTAAAATCATTTTGAAAACATGTTCATTAATTAAAAATATTTAGAAAGATAAATCTTTAAAACATTTATAATTCTGATCTTGATAAAGAGTACCTTTATCAAATTCTTAAATTATTCATTTTGAAATCATTTAAAGGTCACATAAAAATAAAACATTTACTTTGAAAATATTCTTATAAGCTTTTAAGGGAAGATTAGAAGATTTTATAATGGTAGTAAATAGCCACACCTTCCGTATAAGTTAAAAAAACATTCTTACCTTAATTCTGTCGAAAAGGTTAAAAAGCACCTTGTTTGGAAAACGATGAATAGACTCCTTTTTAAACCTCTTATAAAAATTCAAAAATGGTATAAATGAATTTATACCATAGTCCTTAAAATATAATGAATGATTTGAAATATATTTTTAATAAGTATGGATGTGGATGATAAAGAGGTCCCAGTAGATTATTACGTATAAACAACCTCAGATAATGAAGAGATTGGTAAATAAACTCTTACCATGTACTATTCCATGGTTGGGGTAGGTTAACCTCCTATATAATCATTAAATAATTGTTATTAAATTATACAATAATCATTTACATTAATATGATATCATATATGATCTTTTAACATTGATTTGTTAATAATATTTTAGAATTATCGTCATTTCGTGTGTTAACTTACTCATTATCTTTTATATGTTTTGATATGTAAGCCATGTTTTTTATGGATAGGTTGTATCATATTTATATCCAAAATTATATTAATTCCTTAAACATTATTATTAATCTTCAAATGAGAATTATATTTGATTGGATACAATGGAGAATGAATCTCATCGTGTTCGTGGAGACGGTAGTTCGTACGTACGCACGAGCGACTATATCATTATTTTGATATTAAAATAATATATAATTGGATGGTATATCATATATGAATAATCATTATAATGTTATATTTATTATTTACATGAATTAAAAATCATTATTATACCTATCCAAATAATAATATATTGGATAACGTTTACACCACGACATGGAGACGGTAAGTCGTACGTATGCACGTATGGTGACATGTCATTCAAAGGATGGATAGAATACTCAATATGGTTGTACCATATTTATAATAATATTACAGTATATAGGAGATACTGGATTCATTATATTATAATGGGAAAAACAATGAAAGAGGAAGTTGAAGAAGAAATGAATTTGAAAAATGGTGGTGAAAACATTACCTTTTCTTCGAGTTCTTCCTTTTGATATGATCAAAAGAGCTCCTTAGATTGGCTTTCTGATCAAACTAAGGCCTATAGGTTGAATTGAGGGAAGTTGAGAGAGTATTTGTCCAGGGGTTAGCCGATCCAAAAGGCTTTGAAGGTGTGAATTAATGAGAAGGAGGAGTGCCCTTTTATAAGAGGGGTGAGGGGCACCTTTGGAAAAGCTAGAAATATTATTTTATAATAAATTCATTTTCGGTTTATAATGGCTCTAAAGTGTATTGTTTAAATTTTAATGTGGGAATAGGTCTACAACCACTCAACTAATAGGATTTATATAGGTTTGGGTTACTATATTAACCTTATCTTTAAGTATTAACTCTTAGTAAACAAGTTTCACTTTTACAATGTCTCTTTGTATTTTTATATTATATTGTTACTAAACATGATATATACATCCAAGTTACCACCAAGTGGTCCATTAATGATACACCGATCATGATATAAGTATCTTGGCGGAACCATAGATTTTTAGGAATTTAATATCAATTAATAATATAATATGTGTTTAAAAAACTATTTTATGTCAATTTTGACACTATTCAATAATTGATTTTTTTAAAACTCATAAAATAAGTATTTCTTAAAAAGGAGTTAATTAAATAAATATTAACATGTCATATTAACCTATAAAATTAGTTTAATTCATAAAAACTCTCAAATTATATTTATTTGGGTATTTATAATATCAATTATTCTAATTTTGCACTATTATGGTAATTACTGCATCATAATTGGGTCATAAATAAATTAAATTATTTAATGTCTAAATATTAAAAATAAAATATAATTATTTAGGAAGTCTTTTTATCTTTATAAGGAATATTTACAATCTAATTTCTCTTATGTATAACCCTATATTAAAAATGTTTTAGTAAATAAACATTGATTTTAACTCTTTTAACTCTTCTTTGAATTAAATAATAATAAATGTCCTAATCTAATCCATGTGGACCTAAATGATAATATTTTACTCCTAAGGTTGTTTTTGGTCAAGATACACTTTTCCGAAAGAATTAGGACATGTTTTAGGGAAATATTAATATCATTTTTACCCTTAATTACCCTATTTACTTTTAACCGTGGTAAATAAAATTAAAAAGTTACTATAAACCAAAAATTATTTTCATCTCATTGAAGCACATTTTACTCCTTGATATTAACCGTGTCTCTCAGATTTTTGAAATTCCATTCACAGATGATTTGAAATTATGTTTTATGAAAAATTCAGTTTTTTAACTACCACTTAGTGGTTTCACTATTCATCAAAAAAATGAAAGTTTCCAAAAAAATACCAAAAAATAGATCTAAGCTATATTTTATATTATGAATTCATAAATGATGTTTATTTTTAAAAAATTCAAAACATATCAGTTTCATTAATTAATTTAAAAATTAATTCCCATCGTCAAAACAAATAGCTTGTTTTTAAGAGATAGTAACTATCAAAAGATTGACACTTGTTTATGTCTGGTTTAAATGTGAAATTACATTCAATGACCAACATTGTATTAAATGGTAAAAATATATTATAAATATTCTTTAAAACCACTCAAATTAATAATTTATCAATATTAATTATTTCGATTAAAAAAGTTGTTTTTAATTAAAATTTACTAATTTTCACTATTCCTCAAAATATGAAAGTTATCCGAAAAGTACCAAAATTTCACCCTAAGATAATTTCGATATTACGAATCCCAAAATGAAGTCCATTTCAAAAGATAAAATTTATAAAATTTTAAAATGTAGGTAGTACTATTTATACTGGCTAGTTTGATTGGTTGTGGTGTGTTAGAATCTCGAAGTTCCGTACAATGCACACCATTGCATTATTCAAAGGGAAACGTACCATGGAATCTTGGGGTGTTTCATTGTATATTTTTTATGTCCCCATTCTAAAGAATAAATTTATTTAGTCAAGGATTTTCCCCCTCGGTTGCCAGAGTTTTCACTGAAATCGACTTATCCAAGGATTTTCCCCCTTGTTTATGGATCCAAAATTGTGAGAATGGATTTATTCCGGATGTGGTTTTTGAGAAAATTCCATAATTTTGTAAAAAATGTTCTAAAGAAGGTAACTATTATAATGAATGTGGGAAGTCAGTAGCGCATACGCAAACACGTTATAAGTCAACTTTGGTTGAAAAACAGAAGCCTAGTATGCAAGATAATCAAATTGTTTCTGTCAAGGGTGTTGCTCAGGTTGTTGTTGTTGATTCTGATGATGCTAAACTCTCTAAAGTAGTGCCTAGAAAAAATCTGAAGGATAATCACATTGATGAAAATCATGTTGAGTCCTTAGCCATGGCTATCTTAGATGATACACCCCAGACTTCTGTTCTTAATCAGGTTACATTACAGGAACCTGTTGGGGTTGTAATGGAAAAATGGAGAGTTAATACCCATACTTCAAATACTAATGAAGGAATTATCTTGACTCAAGATAGCACATAATCGATAAAGGAAAATGTAGTTGAAAGAGATCTTGAGTCCTCTGATCATAATGATACTTTGGGTCAGATTGAAGATACCCCTCTAAATTCTTTGGAAAAAAAAGGTAAATATCCCTTGGTGGATGAGGATTGTTTCATCAACCCACATCCAAGAAAGACTAGAAGATGAAAATATTACTCCAACACTGAACGCACAATTCTGACAAGATCAGTGAATGCTTCCATGTCTGAACATGTTGAAGTCCCTCAAGAAAAAATTCTTGTTGATAATTCCAAACCTCAACCTGCAGAGTACCCTCAAGAAAACTCTCAGGTTTCTGCCTCTCGTTCTTTATTGTACTACTTTAATCAGGATTTTGACGAACATGAGCTACAAGAGTGGATTCAATATATGGATAGGCAAAAATAAATTGCACTTAAAGAGTTACAGGATGGTATGATATCAGCTGGAGAGTATATTAGTATAAAAGAATCCATCTCCACTGAAAAATCAAAGATGAGAATCAAATCATCCTAATTCTGGAAGTTTTATCTCTTTTTCATTGATTTTGTTCTTTTGATATTCTGATTTAACATCTGGTGAAGCTGCTACTTAGCGGTTTTGTTTGATGGCTTTGTTAGACTACTGTTTCTTTATTTGTTGGCCCTCAATGCGTCTCTGATCTGGTTGAGGGTGATATTCTGGTTTTGAGGGATACTAACTTTTTTGGGCACAGTTTTTAGCCACTTTTTCTCACTACTGGGTTTGGTTTGCGGTTCTGTTTAGACTCGTTGCTTTGGGTTTTTTTGGCCTTGAGGTGCCCTGTTTTGGATGATCTTAATAAACAAGGGTTTGATGGTCCTGTTTTAATGATTAATGATGATGCTGAATATATGTTTGAAGTCTAAAGATTGCTGAAGATGGTTGGTGTGTTGGCTGGAACTGATGACCATATCCATGATGATGTTTTCACTGGAAAGCAGAATTGCGGCATTCTCTTTCAATGGATAATGAATTCTGGATATGATTGATGTCTCAGATTGGAGAGGAACATGGAACCTTTATATACCGAATATATTGATCATGGATAAACTATTGAAGTGGTGTATTGTAATCTTCTCTTGGAGCTTCTTCTGGCATTGACTCTGGATGGTTACATGTTTTGTTCTGGACTGGGCAGGGGTATCTTGTCCTGTTTTTATTTTCATATTTTTGTTTTAATTCTGATTCTACTCTTGAGGGTTCTTTCATCTTGATCACCCTAGATGTTCCTAATGACCAGGATTAGAGGGAAAGACCTATCTCCTCACTGTTTGGATGTTCCACAAGCCTTGTAATGGATAACAATGACGTAAGCCTGCATTGGATGACCAATGAAGGAAGCCTGCATTCAAGGGGATCCTACGTATGTTGGACTCAATGTTTGCCTTTGGTATGTTTTAGTTTTTTACATTGTGTGCCCTAGATTGTTTCATGCTGGTGTAAACCCTTTACACCTCGTTTTTGTACCATTACTCTTTTTGTTTTAATAAATTCCCTCTAGGTCATGAATTGGGAAACCAATTCATGTCATCACTTTTCAAAAAAAAAATCATGGGGCGCTTGAACTCGATGTTGTGTGTAGTGAAAGTTATTTAATTATTTTGAAGAAATAACACACTATGAAATCTTGGGGTGTTACATTCTCCCCTCCTTCAATAAATTGCGTCCTCGAAATTTTAAATTGTTCTTCAAAAATAAAACATTGAAAATAGAAAATATCTTTGTGGGAAAACCCACATCGGAAATTGGGATACTAAAATTTAGTCTTAATATGAGGAAAAGGGAAATGAAAGGTTCACCACCAAATTATGATCTCGATTAGGAGAACATTGGTGGAAATTAGAGACATATAATTGGAGGAAAACGTAAATATTTATAGTTAGTGATTGAGGTCATCAATCACAAACAAGTGTAAAATTGCAGTCCTTAAATTCATCAATCTATGATGATTTGAAATACCATCGGTTCAAAAAAACATAGGGTATTAGGATAACACATTTTTGGTTTTAGTATTCCTTAAAAAAAGTATAAGAATTAATTTCTTCATAGAATAAGAGAAGAAGAAAAAAATATATTCTTGACAAGTAGAGTTCCATCCTTTAACTAATTTATACCACAAACTCATCTATCACTATAAAAGATAATAGAACATAAAAAATATATATTCTATTTATCCTATTCATAAAGGGTTCCAAAAAAATGAATTTATAATTCATCTACCAGATCTTTTAAAAAAACTACAATATTTAATTCCGGACATTACTTGGGCCAGTGGTAGGTGATACACCCTTTTCGCCCTTCGTTTGGGGGTTCAAGTCTCGTGGCCTTGCCGGACGCGATGGGTTGCCGCCCGACCTCTGGGTTGTCCTTTTATGGCAATCCCAAAATAATCCAAACTATGACTATCCAAAATGATTTAGTCCAAAATTTATAAGGAAGGTAAACAAAATGAATATCATTTTTGCAGCGTAATAACATGTGAACACCTTCATCATGTATTCTTTTAAAACACTGCAACATCCTGAATTACCATAAAACCATATTGAATACATTCATGATCCCTTATTCCTTAAAGAATAATGGATATACTCCATCAATCCAAAAATGTTGTAAACCCCAACAATGATAGAATATAAAAATCATTAATCATTTTCAAGGTAGTTAAGAATATCCAATATAATTTATCCAAATCAATCATGTATTATTCTAAAATCACTACCTCGGTATCCGAAATATATTATGGTTTATCATTCTCTCAACAATATATTTTCCAAAAATTTAACCTGCTATTGAGTCACTTTTATTTGTTCCACACAATCTCAAGTCCTTAATGAAATAGTACTGCAGTACAATCCTTATATACTGCATAATTATTATAACAAGTACATTGTTGATACAACACTCAAATGACATAATCAACATAGGAACTCTAATAATTTCTCTTCATCTGTGAAAGTATCATAACTTGATTATTATCCAATAGCATCATTTTCGGCATAGACTAATGACTGGGACACAAGTTCCCGTAGTGTCCAAACTCTTTTCAAAAGAATCATTGTACATTTGAAACCATTTTCTTACCCTTGCAGTCACATACTTTATGCCATTTTCCTACACACTTATAACAAACTCCCATTATTTCAGGCAAATTCCGGGGTGTTTCTTCCCATAGTTATCACATATGGGAAAATTCTTCTTTTCCCTCTACCCTTTATCCATCTTTCTCTCTTCAATCCTTTTCTTCTCTTTCTTCCCTTCAAAGCCATAGGACTCAGTAAACTCTTTACATATCTTATCAACAAATGATATTACTTCTTCATATGATGATAACACATGGGAGACTATTTCTCCTATAAATTCTAGCTTAAGACCATGAAAGATATGATCCTTCTTTCTCTTTGGATCATGTGCATTACTGGAGTTCTCATTCCTTCTACTGGGTGCCATTTATAAACAATGGCATACACTAGATTAGTTTATGAATAACAATACCTAATCCCAAACTTGTAAAACACATAACATAAATTAAATATTTTATGGTTATAATCCATAATCACAAAAATGTCTCCTTTGAGGAAGTATATACTCATAAACCCTTCATAATGGGTTGTTAAGAAAATGACAATTATCCTAAGAATATCCCCCGGGAGTGTCGTAACCAAGAGTGCAGCAAGGCCTATTGTCATGCACCAGTTCCCGTTCGAGTATAGCTCAAAGTGGTGTTTTCGTGTTTTATCCCTAGGTACATCTGTACCAGAGCCGCCTCTACCTGATCGTATCCAGTCAGGGATGTATTGCTCGGAAAACTCACAAAATCTCTACAATACCAAAATTATAGGAAGTTCTTCTATACTAATCCTCAAATTACATCTTAAATCTATGTGCTCTAATCAGATTTTATCTAAATCTAGCTTCCAAGGATTGTACAAAAATTCCTCTGACACCAACTGTAATGCCCCGACCCAATTTCCCAGAGTCAGTTCTTTATTATATAACATTGGCATGATCATAAGAAAGATCAACTCTCAAAAGACCGATTAGATTAGTAGCATTGGAATAACTACATACATTTATAAAGTTTACATTACATCATAAAATGATAACTACAACAATATAGTCTCCATAGTCCACACTCTTATCCCCTCATACTATCCCTTCAGGTCATTCATCAAATACTTCTTTACATCCTGGGAAAAATAAAACATAGAAAGGGGTGAGCTCAAATGCCCAGTAAGGATTACAATATAGCGGAAACTTTCATAAATAGGAATAAACATTTAAGGCAATGTATAACTAAAACAAAAGCCTTGTATACTTGAACTTCAACATAATATGGAAGAAATACAATGAAATAATGCCATTTAATTATTCACATGGATATTCTACAAATCAAATAATCACATGAAATATCAATAACCACTTTCATAATGATGGAATGCATGATGCCATACTATCAAAACCACATAGCCAAGGCCTCATGCCAAGAATAGAAATAATATTTTGTCAAGGCCTTGTTCCAAGACACTAGTTTGTCTCATGTGACCTACAGATGCATTGAGGAGCTATAGTAGGCTCCACCCATCACTTATTAAGTCCAATGCATTCCTCATATGAATAGGTTTAAACAAACATAAACATTCGTATTAACACTAGCATACGAAATGTCAATACTTTCTCCATAAACCATGAATGGTATAGAAATAACACATCCACAGTCAAACATATCAGAAAACCTTCAATAAAATATGGATGTTTTGTATCATAATAAATCAACTTCAAATAATCTTAAAATCCATCAAAGGATGTCGACATAGATGAAATCAAAACTATTTGAGAGAAATATCTCTTTTTTTTAAATCATTTAAAAGTCACACATTCATAAAGGATGTAATTTAAAAGAGATTTTTGAATCAAAGTGTCCCATACCACTTTGAATATTTTGAAAAGAAATATCATTTCAAAAAATTAATGTCAATATAAATAAATCCTTAAAATCATTTTGAAAACATGGACATTAATTAAAAATATTTAGAAAGATAAATCTTTAAAACATTTAACATTCTGATCTTGATAAAGATTACCTTTCACAAATTCTTAAAATATTCATTTTGAAGAAATTAATAGGTCACATAAAAATAAAATATTTAATTTGAAAATATTCTTATAAGTTTGTAATGGATGCTTAGAAGATTTTATAACGGCAGAAAATAGCCACACCCGCCATATAAGTTAAAAAAACATTCTTACCTTAATTCTGTCGAAAAGGTTAAAAAGAACCTTTTTTGGAAAATGATGGAGTGATTCCATTATAAACCTCTTACAAAAATTTAATAAGGGTATAAATGAATTTATACCATAGTCTTTAAAATAGTAATAATGATTTTACATACTTTTTTAAGAAACATGGATGTGGATGATAAAGAGGTACCAGTAGATTATTATGTATAAACAACCTCGGATAATGAAGAGATTAAGAAATAAACCCTTAACTTTTACTTTTCCTTGGTTGGGGTAGGTTAACCTCCTATATAATTGTGAAATAATTGTTATAAAATTATACACTAATCATTTACATTAATATGATATCATATATGATCTTTTAACATTGATTGTTAATAATATTTTAGAATTATCGTCGTTTTGTGTGTTAACTTATTTATTTTGTTTTATATGTTTTGTTATGTAAGCCATGTTTGTTATGGATAGGATGAATCTTATTCATATCCAGAATGATATTAAGTCCTTAAACATTTGTATTAATCTTCAAATGAGTATTATACTTGAATGGATACGATGGAGAATGAATCTCATTGTGTTCGTGGAGACGGTAGTCCGTACGTACGCACGAGCGACAATATCATTCTTTTGATATTAAAATAATATATAATTCGATGGTATATCATATAATCAGATTTATTATCATGATATATTTATTATTTAAATTAATTACAAATCATTATTATACACATCCAAATAATAATATATTGAATAACAATTACACCACGACGTGGAGACGGTAAGCTGTACGTACGCACGTATGGTAACATTTCATTCAAATGATGGATAGAATACTGAATAAGGTTTTACCATATTTATAATAATATTACAGTATATAGGAGATACTGGATTCATTATTTTAGAATGGTAAAAACAAATAAAGATGAAGTTGAAGAAGAAATGAATTTGAAAAAGTGTGGTGAAAACATTACCTTTTGTTCGGGTTCTTCCTTTTGATTTGATCAAAAGGGATCCTTAGGTTGGATTTCTGATCAAACTAAGGCCTCTAGGTTAAAGTTAGGGAAGTTTAGAGAGTATTTGGGCAGGGTTTGGCCGAACCAAAAGGCTTTGAAGGTGTGAATTAATGATAAGTAGGAGTGCACTTTTATAAGAGGGGTGAGGGGCACCTTTGGAAAAGCTAGAAATATTATTTTATAATAAATTCATATTAGGTTTATAATGGATCCAAAGTGGATTATTTAAAGGTTAAGGTTAGGATAGGTCGAAAACCACTCAACCTAAAGGATTTTGACAGGTTTTGGTTACTATATTAACCTTATCTTTAAGTATTAACTCTTAGTTAATTAGTTTCACTTTTACAATGTCTCTTTGTATTTTTATATTATATGGTTAATAAACATACTATATACATCCAAGAGACCCCCAAGTGGTCCATTAATGATACAACTATCATGATATATGTCTCTTGGACAAACCTTTGATTTTTAGGAATTTAATATCAATTAATAATATAATATTTTATTTAAAAACTATTTTATGTCAATTTTGACACTATTCAATAATTAATTTTTTTGTAAAAATCTAAACAGAAGTATTACTTCAAACTAAGTTGATTAAATAAATCCTAACATGTAATATTGACCTATAAAATTTGTGTGATTCATAAAAAGTCTCAAATTATATTTATTTGGGTATTTATAATATCAATTATTTTAATTTTCACTATTATGGTAATTACTACATCATCATTGTGTCATAAATAAATTAAATTATATAATGTCCAAAAATTATAAATAAAATATCATTATTTAGGAAATCTTTTTATATTTCTATAGAATTTTTAAAATAGAATTTATCTTATGTATAACCCTATATTAAAAATGTTTTGGTAAATAAACTTTGATTTTTACTCTTTTAACACTTCACCGAATTAAATAATAATAAATGTCCTAATCTAATCCAAGTGGACCTAAATTATAATATTTTACTCCTATGGTTGTTTTTGGTCGAGATACACATGTCCAATAGAATTAGTACATGTGTTAGGGAAATATTAATATCATTTGTACCCTTAATTACCCTATTTATTTTTAACCGTGGTAAATAAAAGTAAAAAGTTACTATTCGCCAAAAATTATTTTCATCTCATTAAACCACATTTTACTCCTTGATATTAACCCTGTCACTCGTATTTTCGAAATTCCATTCACAGAAGTGGTAAATTTATGTTTTATGAAAAATTCAGTTTTTTTAACTACCACTTAGTGGTTTCACTATTCATCAAAAAAATGAATGTTTCCAGAAAAATACCAAAAATTAGGCCTAAGCTATATTTGATATTATGATTTCAAAAATGATTTTTATTTTACCAAATTCAAAACATATCATTTGTGTTAATTAATTTAAAAATTAATTCCCGTCGTCAAAACAAATAGTGTGTTTTTAAGAGATAATAACTATCAAAAGATTGACACTTGTTTAAGTCTGGTTTAAATGTGAAATTACATTCAAGGACAAAAATTTGATTAAATGGTAAAAATATATTCTAAATATACTTTAAAACCACTCGAATTAATAATTTATCACTATTAATTATTTTGATTAAAAAAAGTTGTTTTTAATTAAAATTTAGTACTTTTCACTATTCATCAAAATATGAAAGTTATCCAAAAAGTACCAAAATTTTACCCTAATATAATTTCAATATTAAAAATCCAAAAATGAACTCCATTTAGAAAGATAAAATTTATAAAATTTCAAAATGTAGGTATCACTATTTATAACGGCTAGTTTGATTGGTTGTGGTGTGTTAAAATCTAGAAAATGCGTACAATGCACGTCATTGCATTATTCAAAGGGAAACGTACTGTGGAAGCTTGGGGTGTTTCATTGTATATTTTTGATGTCCCAATTCTAAAGAATAAATTTATTTAGACAAATTGAATATATAAAAGTTTAAAATATTGGATTTAAAAAAAAGGGTTTCACTATTACAAGTTGGTAAAATGCATTTTTTGAAAAATACTTATTTTATCTGAAAAAAAATGAATTTGTTCTTACATTATTTCTAAGAAACTCATAATATGGATTCCAAAATTATAAGTATTATATAAATCTTAATATTAAGTTAATACTTTTCATAACCTCTTTTGAACGACTAGTTTGGTATGTCATGTTGCGCTTGAACTCGGTGTTGTGTGTATTTCAAGTTATTGAATTATTTTGAAGAAATAACACACTATGAAATATTTGGGTGTTACATTCTCCCCTCCTTCAATAAATTGTGTCCTCGCAATTTGAAATTGTTCATCAAAAATAAAAGGATGATAATAGAAAATATCTTTGTGGGAAAACCCACATCGGAAATTGGGTTACTAAAATTTCATCTTAATATGAGGAAAAGGGAAATGAAAGGGTCACCACCAAATTATGATATCGATTAGGAGAACATTGGTGGAAATTAGAGATATATAATTGGAGGAAAAATGTAAATATTTACAGGTAGTGATTGAGGTCATCAATCACAAACAAGTGTAAAATTGATGTCCTTAAATTAATCAATCTATGATGATTTGAAATACCATTGGTTCAACAAAACAAAGGGTATTAGGATAACACATTTTTGGTTTTAGGATTCCTTAAATAATGTATATGAATTAATTTCTTCATATATTATGAGAAGAAGAAGAAAAAAATATTCTTGACAAGTAGAGTTCCATCCTTTAACTAATTTCTACCACAAACTCATCTTTCACTCTAAAAGATAATAGAACGTAAAAAAATATATTCTATTTATCATATTCGTATAGGGTTCCAATAAAAATGAATTTAAAATTCATCTACCAGATATTTTTAAAAAAACTACATTATTTAATTTCGAACATTACGTGGGCCTGTGGTAGGTGATACACCGTTGTCGCCCTTCGGTTGTGGGTTCATGTCTCGCGGCGTTGTCGGGCGCGACGGGTCCTTTTATGTAAATACAAAAATAATCCAAACTAGAACTATCCAAAATTATTTAGTCCAAAATTTATAAGTAAGGTAAACAAAATTAAGATCCTTTTTACGGCGTAATAACATGTGAACACATTCATCATGTATTCTATAAAATACTCCAACATCCTGAATTACCATAAAACCTTATTGATTGAATTCATTATCTCTTATTCCTTAAAGAATAATGGATATAATCCTTCAATCCAAAAATGTTGTAAACCCCAACAATGATGGATTTTACAAATTATTAATCAGTTTCAAGGTAGTCAATAATATCCAATATAATTTACCCAAATCAATCATGTATAATTCTAAAATCACTACCTCGGTATCAGAACTATATTATGGTTTATCATACTCTCAACCATATATTTTCCAAAAATTTAACCTGCTATTGAGTCACTATTCTTTGTTCCACACAATATCAAGTCCTTAATGAAATAGTACTGCAGTACAATCCTTATATACTCCATAATTATTATAACAAGTTAATTGTGGATACAACACTCAAATGACATAATCAACATAAGAACTCTAATCATTCCTCTTCATCTGTGGTAGTATCATAACTTGATTATTATCTGATAGCATCATTTGCAGAATAGTATAATCTCTGGGACATAGGTTCGCGTAGTGTCCAAAATCCTTGCAAATGATGCATTGTACATTTGAAACCATTTTCTTACCCTTGCAGTCACATACTTTGTGCCCTTTTCCTCCACACTTATAACAAACTCTCATTCCTTTCAGGAAAATTCTAGGGTGTTTCTTCCCATAGTTATCACATATGGGAAAATTCTTCTTTTCCCTCTTCCCTTTTTCCATCTTTCTCTCTTCCACCTTTTAGTCTCTTTCTTCCCTTCAAATCCATAGGACTCAGTAAAATCTTTACTTATCTTATCAACACATGATATTTCTTCTTCATATGATAATAATACATGGGAGACAATTTCTCTTATAAATTCTAGCTTAAGATCATGAAAGATATGATCCTTCTTTCTCTTTTGATCATGTGCATTGTTGGAGTTCTCATTCCTTCTACTGGGTGCCATTTATAAACAATGGCATACACTAGATTAGTTTATGAATAACAATACCTAATCCCAAACATGTAAAACACTTAACATAAATTAAATAGTTTATGGATATAATCCATAATCATAAAAATGTCTACATTGAGGAGGTATATACTCAGAAACCCTTCATAATCGTTTGTAACGAAAATGAGAATTATACTAAGCATATCCCCTGGGAGTGTCGTAACCAGGAGTGCAGCAAGGCCCGTTTTCGTGCACCAGTTCCCGTTCGAGTCTAGCTCAAAGCGGTGTTTTCATGTTTTACCCCTAGGTACATCTGTGTCAGAGCTGCCTCTACCTACTCTTATCCAGACAGGGATGTATTTTTCGGAAAACTCACAACATCTCTACAATACCAAAATTCTAGGAAGTTCTTATATACTAATCCTCAAATTCCATCTTAAATCTATGTGCTCAAATCATATTTTATCTAAATCAAGCTTCCAAGGTTTGTACTAAACTTCCTCTGATACAAACTGTAACCCCCCGACCCCAGTTACCCAGAGTCGGTGCATTATTACATAACATTGGCATGATCACAAGAAATATCATATCTCAAAAGACAGATTAGTTTAGAATCCTTGGAATAACTAGACACATTCATAATATTTACATTACATCATAAAATGAAAACTACAACAATATAGTCTCCATAGTCCACACTCTTTTCCCCTTATACTATCCCTAGAGGTCATTCATAAAATACTTCTTCACATCCTGGGAAAAATAAAACATAGAAAGGGGTGAGCTCAAATTCCCAGAAAGGATAACAATATAGCATAAACTTTCATAAATAGGAATAAACATTTAAGGCAATGTATAACTAAAACAAAAGCCTTTTAAACAAGAACATCAACATAATATGGAAGAAATAAAATGAAATAATTTCATTTACTTATTCACATGGATATTCTACTAATCGAATAATCACATGTGATATCAATAACCACTTTCATAATGTTGGAATGCATAATGTCAGACTATCATAACCACATATCCAAGGCCTCGTGCCAAGACTACAAATACGATTTTGTCAAGGCCTTGTGCCAACACACTAGTTTGTCTCATGAGACCTACCGATGCATCGAGGAGTTTTAGTGGGCTCCACCCATCACTTATTAAGTCCAATTCATTCCTCATATGAATAGGTTTAAACATAACATAAACATTTGTATGAAAACTAGCATACAAAATGTCAATACTTTCTCCATAAACCATGAATGGTATAGAAATAACACATCCACAGTCAAACATATCACAAAACCTTCAAAAAAAATTGAAGTTTTGTATCATAATAAATCAACTTCAAATAATCTTGAAATCCATCAAAGGATGTTGACATAGATGAAATCAAAACTATTTGAGAAAAATATCTCTTTTTTTTTAAATCATTTAAAAGTCACACATTTATAAGGGAAGTAATTTAAAAGATATTTTTGAATCAAAGTGTCCCATACCACTTTGAAACTTTTGAAAAAAAATATCATTTCAAAATATTAATGGCCATATAAATAAATCCTCAAAATAATTTTGAAAACATGGAGATTAATTAAAAATATTTAGAAATATAAATCTTTAAAACATTTAAAATTATGATCTTGATAAAGAGTACCTTTCACAAATTAATAAAATATTAATTTTGAAATCATTTAAATGTCACATAAAAATAAAACATTTACTTTGATACTATTCTTATAAGCTTGTTATGGATGATTTGAAGATTTTATGACGGCAAAAAATAGTCGCACCTACCGTATAAGTTAAAAAAACATTCTTACCTTAATTCTGTCAAAAAGGTTATAAAGCACCTTATTTGGAAAGTGACAGAAAGATTCCTTTATAAGCCTCTTATAAAAAGTCAACAAGGGTATAAATGAATTTATACCATATTCATTAAAATATTAAGAATGATTTGAAATACATTTTTAAGAATCATGGATGCGGATGATAAAGAGGTCCCAGTAGATTATTACGTATAAACAACCTCGGATAATGAAGAGATTGAGAAATAAACCCTTACCTTGTACATTTCCTTGGTTGGGGTAGGTTAAACTCCTTTATAATGGTGAAATAATTGTTATTAAATTACACAAGAATCATTTACATTAATATGATATGATATATGATCTTTTAACATTGATTTGATAATAATATTTTAGAATTATCGTCGTTTTGTGTGTTAAGTTACTCATTTTCTTTTATATGTTTTATTATGTAAGCCATGTTTTTTATGGATAGGTTGTATCTTATTCATATCCAGAATGATATTAAGTCATTAAACATTATTATTAATCTTCAAATGAGAATTATACTTGAATGGATATGATGGAGAATGAATCTCATCGCGTTCGTGGAGATAGTAGTCTGTACGTACGCACGAGCAACAATATCATTCTTTTGATATTAAAATAATATATAATTGGAGGGTATATCATATATTAAGAATAATTATCATGTTATATTTATTATTTACATGAATTAAAAATCACTATTATAACCATCCAAATAATAATATATTTAATTACAATTACGCCATGACTTGGAGACGGTAAGCCGTACGTACGCACGTATGGTGACATGTCATTCAATGGATGGATATAATACTGAATATGTTTGTACCATATTTATAATAATATTAAAGTATATAGGAGATATTGGATTCAATGTTTTAGAATGGTAAAAACAAAGAAAGAAGAAGCTTAAGAAGAAATGAATTAGAAAAAGGGTGGTGAAAACATTACCGTTTCTTCAGGTTCTTCCTATTTATTTGATCAAAAGGGCTCCATAGGATGTCTTTATATTCAAAATAAGGCCTCTAAGTTGATTTGAGGGAAGTTGAGAGAGTATTTGGGCAGTTTTTGGCCGAACCAAAAGGCATTGAAGGTGTGAATTAATGAGAAGGAAGATTTCCCTTTTTTAAGTGGGGTGAGGGGCACCTTTGGAAAAGCTAGAAATATTATTTTATAATAAATTCATATTCGGTTTCGAATGGCTCAAAAGTAGATTATTTAATGGCTAATGTGGGGATAGGTCGAAAAAATATAAACCAATAGGATTTATATAGGTTTTTGTTACTATATTAACCTTATCTTTAAGTATTAACTCTTAGTTAATTAGTTTCACTTTTACAATGTCTCTTTGTATTTTTATATTATATGGTTAATAAAGATACTATATACATACAATAGATCCCCAAGTGGTCTATTAATGATACACCTATAATGATATAAGTATATTGGCAGAACCATATATTTTTAGGAATTTAATATCAATTAATAATATAATATTTGTTTTAAAAACTATTTTATGTCAATTTTGACACTATTCAATAAATGATTTTTTTAAAAATCACAACCAAAGGATTACTTCGAAAAAAGTTAATTAAATCAATCATAACATGTCATATTAACATATAAAATTAGTGTAATTCATAAAAAGTCTCAAATTATATTTATTTGGATATTTATAATATCAATTATTTTAATTTTCACTATTATGGTAATTATTGCATCATCATTATGTCATAAATAAATTAACTTATTTAATGTCTAAAAATTATAAATAAAATATCATTATGTAGGAAGACTTTATAGATCTCTATGGAATATTTACAATCGAATTTATATTATGTATAACCCTATATTAAAAAAAAATTGTAAATAAACTTTGATTTTAACTCTTTTAACTCTTCTTTGAATTAAATAATAATAAATGTCCTAATCTAATCCAAGTGGACCTAAATGATAATATTTTACTCCTAAGGTTGTTTTTGGTCGAGATAAACTTTTCCAATAGAATTAGGACATCTTTTAGGGAAATATTAATATCATATTTACCCTTAATTACCCTATTTACTTTTAACCATGGTAAATAAAAGTAAAAAGTTACTATTCACCAAAAATTATTTTCATCTCATTGAACTAAATTTTACTCCTTGATATTAATTGTGTCTCTTGGATTATCGAAATTCCATTCACAGAAGCGGTTAAATTAAGTTTTATGAAAAATTCAGTTTTTTTAACAACCACTTAGTGGTTTCACTATTCATCAAAAAAATGAAAGTTTCCAGAAAAATAAAAAAAATTAGGCCTAAGATATATTTGATATTATGAATTAAAAAATGATGTTTATTTTACAAAATTCAAAATATATCAGTTTCATTAATTAATTTAAAAATTAATTCTCGTCGTCAAAACAAATAGCGTGTTTTTAAGAGATAATAACTATCAAAAGATTGACATTTGTTTATGTCTGGATTAAATGTGAAATTACATTCAATGAACAATATTGTCTTAAATGGTAAAAATATATTATAAATATACTTTAAAACCACTCAAATTATTAATTTATCACTATTAATTATTTCTATTAAAAAAGTTTTTTTAATTAAAATTTAGTAATTTTCACTATTCATCAAAATATGAAAGTTATCCGAAAAGTACCAAAATTTCACCCTAAGCTAATTTTGATATTACGAATCCATAAATGAAGTCCATTTTGAAAAATAAAGTTTATTAAATTTAAAAATGTAGGTATTACTATTTATAACGGCTGGTTTGATTGGTTGTGGTGTGTTAGAATCTCGAAGTTGCGTATAATGCACGCCATTGCATTATTTAAAGGGAAACGTACCGTGGAAGCTTGGGGTGTTTCATTGTAAATTTTGATGTCCCAATTATAAAGAATAAATTTATTTAGTCAAATTGAATATATAAAAGTTAAAAATATTGTATTTAAAAAAGGTTTCACTATTAAAAGTTTGTAAAAGTGCGTTTTTTGAAAAATACTTATTTTATCTGAAAAAAAATGAATTTGTTATAACATTATGTCTAAGAAACTCATAATATGGATTCTAAAATTATAAGGATTATATAAAGTTAAAAATTTAGTTAATACTATTCATAACCTCTTTTGAACGGCTTGTTTGGTAAGTCATGGTGCGCTTGAACTCGCTGTTGCATGTAGTGCAAGTTATTGAATTATTTTGAGGAAATAACACACTATTAAATGATGGGGTGTTACATCCACTGTGTCATCAGATCTCCGCACTAGTAACAAAAATTTAACGATCGTTGAACTAGTGTGTTTTTGATGCACAGGTGGACGATCTATAGGGATCCTAATATGGATATTTCATTCAATTATCAATGGTTATGAGATAATGTTGATCACAGATTTAGATACAAATAAGTATGAATTAAATTTTAAATTATGTTCTATTTTAATGTATGTGGGATGCTCTGACTGCACCGGGGCATGGATCATTTTCAATGATATGTTCTGTCATCTTGATAATAAATTTTTTTTAAATCATCAACACATGATCTTCTACTTGGAACCCTAACACCATCAATTGGAATCATATGGATTGCGTAAATATTATGATCCATGAAAAATTAAATTTTATTAAATTTAAGTTGAGGGTTTGAAAAAAAATTCCAATAGATCTAACGAAACTTCGATCTGATCTCAAATAGTCATGTTGTGGTCATCCATAAATTATGGATCATGTGAGGTTTTACCTCATGTATTAAAATTTTTACTGATTATTTACCATCACCCCAGAGATTCGGACATGATCCGACCGGTTTTCATGGACCAGAAATAATAACACTTCTGTAAAAATTAATATTTTATATTTTTTAAATTTTCATTATATATTGATTTTGAGAATAATAATGATGTTATATTTTATAATAATTATTTAATTATTATAATTATTTTATTAATAAGCTATTATGATATCCTTGAAAAAACTAAGGAGTTGTTAGTCATATTATAAGACAAACATAAATGAAAAATAATGGGGGCAATGTCTCCTCGATGTGAACAAAAATATTTCAAAAAATAGTCTCTTTTGTCAAATTGGTGGGACCCATATGTAATTTCCCACCCTTGTGAGATCATGACCTCCGGATGCAGCCTTTTCTCAGCATTCTTTTTATGTTTGAATGTATAACATAATCTAGTACACCTGAGCTCCCACTATAATTTTTCTTAAAGGACGGCCACCCCACCTCATAAAAAGAAAGAATCACCTCCTTCCAGCAGCTTACTCTTCCTCCACCGTATCCAACCATCATTCCCTAAGACCACCTTCGGCCTTCCTCTACATGATTACTCTACTCACAACATTACCTGGATTTCCCTTGAGGCCCCATGTTCCCAGATCTATCCAGGTATTCCCGTATCTCATCATTACAATTTCCTATAGCATCTCCCTACTCACCCCAAACCATGTGCTGCAGGCACTCAAATGATCCCCAACTGAGGGAACTTATCTCTTAGATGGTTCCTCATAACAAGGATGCTGACACCTCTGATGGTCACTACCGCATGTGCTTCCCCTCTCATAAGTAGCATCAAAGCTTGTGGCTCCCCCCTAACTTCAGCTGCCACTAGCTCATCACTTGAGAGACTTCCATGTTGCCTAACCACACCAGGATTCCATTCTCTTCCAATGTGATCCAGTAGTCCTCCTAGATTTGGTTTCCAAGTGGACCGACAACCATTTTCAAGACAAATACAAAAATTTTGTTTTATATCCCCTAGTTATGAGCTTATTGACCCCATATCCACCCTTGACAATGGATCTTTGGGTGGCTTTCAGCCAATCCACACACTGATCCCACTATAAGGTACTTTTTTTCCACCTACCAGTTTCTATAAGACCCATTCTACATCGAAATACGATCCAAACATGTTTTCCCAACCTAGAACTAATCTGGAAGAATCAGTATGGCCACTTATAGCTGAGTGTGGGCTTTTCCTGACCTATTATGGTTTTGTGATAGTTAGGTGTCCCCTGCAATGGGACAGATTGGTGTTTCATGGATTGGATAGTTTTTTATTTATCAATATTAATTATGATAATTTATTTAATTTTCTATATGACTTAAATTAATTAATATATAATGTTATATTTAAAATAAATTTTAATACCTAGGATAAAATTAATTTAATTTTGTTAATATATTAAATTAATTATTTTATTTAATATTTTGAATTACAGTTTAAAAACTATTGGACCCAAAATAATTAAATTATGTGAAATATTTAATTCATTTAATCCAATTAATATAGTCATACATTATTTATTTCTATTTAAATATATAATGCTTAATTATACCCACATAATGGTCTTTAACACCAACCATTGTATGTTTTCATTTAATTATTTATTTCATATGTGGGATGGTTGTAATAAGTAGTTAATAAATTGAAGATATGTTCATCGTTATTTGTTTTTAGTTAATATGTGTAATGTTTGGTGTGTCCATCATGGCTGGTATGTACATTGCACCCCTAGTTACCCTCTCTTGTGAGTGAGTACTTTTGTACACTAATGAAGACGTTGTATGGTGTGGAACATGCTATGATGAAGTGGAACTCTAGATGTGATGTGTATGTCTCCACAAAGAGGATAATGTAAAACACGGATACCTCTATGTCTAGGCATTACTCTAGACATGATGCAAACATAATATATGGGTCCAGCTCCCTCAAGAGTCATGATACGACACTGGTTTAATTCCCCTAGGGTTTTTTATTTTATAAGGACCAGCTAGGTAGTAGATTTCCATTATATATTTATTTATTATTTTTTGAATTTTATAACATCAAGAAAATATGTAAAATAAAAAATAATTAAATTCCTAAAGAAGTAACGTATTTTTTCTACTAATATTTATTTGTGAGCGTGAAAACATAGATGAATATGATTAATAGAAATAGAATGCATTCGTTTTGAAAAACCCGAAAGCCTTAAAAGAAATATTAAGTCATTACCACCTACCATCATTCATATTTGAACAAAACCCAGTATTTTGGGTTCTCATAAATTCATAGTTCAGCATTCCTCTTACTACCAGGGAGTTCTAATGATAGTGTGGGGTTGAAATAACTAAAGTGTTAGTATGGATTATATATAGCTATCATTCTATCATATTAGATGAAATAATTGAGTAAATTATATTTTGATTTTAGAATTTGAGACATCGCTCAACATATCAATGAATTGTGAGTTAATGGGGTTGGCCAGCCAAACACCTACCTTGAACCATCCAAGTAGTGTCACAGCCCTAGATCATAGACTGTGAGTGGATGTTCATTGATACATTCCACTAGAATACTCAAGAAACAAAGTATTCAGATTCTAGTACAAAGGGATCATATAATTCAATAAAAAAGTGGGATACATTTAATTTTTTAATTAATTGATCAATAATGTCTAAATCAGAAATTAGGATTTATGTACTAATATTGTAGAATTTAGTTTCATTATAAAATTGAATGTAATGCCACAAGAAAAACTATATAAAATATTGGATAAAGTAAATTTACAAACTAGCTTTAAATTTCCATGTATAGTATAGGTGCTTGTTCACACTACTATTATTTAATAAATTCATGGTGATGGTGTCCCAGAACCTATTAAATTACCTCACGAGTTGAGGGTGTAATGGTGCATATATGAGACTCATGATAAAATAATACTATGGTTTTTTCAGTATTCTATTTTGAAAATCCAATGTTACATGGGCCACTACATCCGGACATGGATAATATAACATGTAATCTCATCTATGTGAAACTTATTTTCATAATGTGAAGCATGATATGAATGTGATTATTTAACTTTGATTGTGTAAATATGAATGACGAATCAAAACCTTTCACAGAATCATAATCTTATAACAAATTACTCCATATTCTATTATGTTTACAAAATGATAAAAAAATTAGTAAATGATTCATTTCCTATTTAGTTAATATTCGAAATGTTAATAATATTATTAATTAATTATAAGTCATTAATTCTTATTGAAAACTAATTGAAAGTCAATGAAAAATGTCCAATGGAAAGTGTAATGTCAAAAAACATTCACAAGTTCCATCAAATAAATGATGTTGGTTATTAAACTGGATATTATTTTCATCCCAAAACATTAAATAATTCTATGATTGTTTAAATGCAAAAAAATAAATTAATGAAACAAGTATTTTCTTCTTCTATAATATATATTAGTCAGATATATTAATGTTTCTGACATTCTTCATTAATGTTTTAAAAAATATGAATTTCACACATGTGTATTAAAATATAGAAACCAAGTGAGTATGGAAACATTACCAAACGTAAGGTTTATTCTCCAAGTGGTTGAGAAAGGGTGATTTCTATGTCATTGGTTAGAAGTACACAACTTCTAATTTCCAAACTAATGATTCTAATAAATCATTCATTGAGTATTATCAAAACATTTATCTCACATGTAATTTGGACATAAGGATAGATTATTCTATGTTCAGGAGAAAATTTTGTTTTGATGTCTCGTACTCAACTAATAGTTTGGTGATACTTAAATCCTATGAAATAAAAGATGAATATAAAATAAAAGATATATTTACCTAGATGTGGAAAGATAATACAATATAAATCCTAACTAAGAGTGAATATCAATGATACAACCATTTTTTCATCTGGTAAAAGATAAACACCTTTGGTATTATTGACATATTTAGTTTGGACAAAGAAGCATTTAGAAGTAATGGATTTCAACAAGCCATTGGTAATTACATCAACAAGAGAGATATGACTATTCCAAGTTTTAGCTAGTTGTAAATATACATCATAATATTCCTTTAAGTAATTATGGAATGTGATAGTGAAGTATGATCATGGTCGAAAGATATGAGTTCTTTGAGATGGGATGCCAAAGAATATCATGAAGAATCATTTATTAATCAATATATTGTAGCATGGAGTAATTCCTAAATGCACATTATGTTATCTATATCACCCCATTGATGTTTATAAGGAGGAATGATGATATGTCTTACATGTTATCATTGTTCAAAAAAATGTATAAGGGAGAAATTCTTAAACGAACCTTTTTTAATATAAAGTCATTATGTAGGTAGTATCAATATTTCAACATGAAAAAAAATTCACTATATTTGATGATGTAATTTTAATGTAATGGATATATCATATATCAAATTTCCAAATATAATGAATTATGATTATCGTAATAGTTTTATAATGATGCAAATCAAATAGATCATAAGGACATGAGTTTATATGCAAGGATATTGTTAGGACATAATCAAACCTTCAAAACAATTTACACATTTTGCATCTTAGTAATTATCCAAACAGTTTCATAGTATATTATATAAGTACCTATGATAGAAAATTGGTGGTGAAGTTATAGAATACATTTTTATATAAGGGCTCACATCTATACTTTCGATAGTTGGAGCCAAATTGACATGCAATTAGACAATTATTAAGATTATCATGAATATTTCATATGAACTAGTTCTATAAGATTCTGTGGAAAAGTATTGTTCCAGAGACATATAATATGTAGGAAGGTTAAAACCATGGTGATTGTTTTGAGTTCACCATGGGCGGTGATAAATTATTCATTGAGGATAATAATACCTTAATGTATATAGTATATGAAAGTTATCAAGGAATGACAAGAAAAAATAAAATTCAATAATGGAGTCAATATATCAAAAACTAAATGGGAATATAATTTAAATACTATGGTTGATATTTAAGTGTGATAACATAGGGATAGTGAAAGTGAGGTACGAATAAGGCTTGATTGGTAACACTAAATTTTTATGCCTATATCCGTTTGAGGTATTCTATTCAAAGATAATATCTATGATCATTATGTTGAATATTATATGTCTCGATGACCACCAATGTGAATGTGTCTATACAACACAACCATAATGGGATGGATGTGTCACAGAATGCGAATAATGGTTGTAAGTTAGTGCAATCAAATTTATGATTGAACTATGAAAAAGATAATAGTATATTCATTTGGAATGAATGTTTCCCTTATTTCTAATAGAGGTGAGTGGAAAATCCATTGTTTTAAAGTAAAATATGTTCGAAAAAATATGGAAAAACAAAAATTTGTCATACAATTTGTTAATACTAGGATGAAAAATAATCTAGTGATTAAAATGAAGTAGCAAACTATGTTCAAGGGAAGAAATCAATATAGGCGGATCTAAATGTTTTGTGGACCTAGTATATCGAATATATACTGAAAAGGTATTGAATAATACTAGTTGGAACAATTTGAGAGAAGAATTGTTACCAATTTATTATGAAAAAAATATCCCCATTTATACAGGAAAAGGAATATGAGGACATTAAGTGTCCAGTTGATTTCCATACACTTTGGTGATGGATCATTCCTGTATTCTATGATATTTACACGATTTAATATTCCCTAAATGTGATTTATGGTAGGAAAATATCTGTAATATCAATAATAATTGAATGTAATGTAGTCATAAATCTCCCATTGTAAATTTTTATGTTTAAAAGATATGACCTTCAAAAGTTGAGATGAATGGATACTAGTTTTTATGAGACATAAAATAGTCATACTATGATCAATTTTATCCAGTATCACTATTAGTAAAAGGATATGAGAGAGAAAATATCATTAATGAATATGGAAGATATAATTATTAGACCTTGAATACGTTGCATCTTCTGAATCAGCTAAAAAGTAGTTAAATGAAACTATTAGTTCCAGTTCTAGAAATCTCTCATACCATGTAATGTTTTATCATTGTGATAATTCTATTATTGGTAATATCCAAGATAACATGTTATGAATTTGGAAAAAATGGATATTCTCAGAGATACCATCTGTGGATAAGTTTTACTTAAGGAGATGAGGTATCATGTAGAAGAATAGCCAAGAAGGTGAAATGTGGAAGAACTAGTATTAATTTAATGACATAGTAGAAACATGATTTTTATATTGTGAGATATAACAAGGTTATTTAGTTTGTTGGCAGTAGTTCCAGGGCATATATTGAAATATTTGGTTCCTAAGACCCAACTATATAGTACTTATGGTTAAATTATCAAGTATACTGTTAGATGAAAATGAAGTATTCTTACCATTTTGGTGTAGATATTTCTACAACAACTATTTAATGATGATTTAAATATACTAATTGTCTTATCTAATGGTTTTATAGAATCAAATTTTACAATGAGAACCATGAGATACTATGACATAAAGCATAATAAAAGGTCTTATATTCTAGATACATCAAGATGACTGGAAACTATTAATATTTGACTATTTGCTGATGAGGGCCCATATTCAGTGAGAATAAATATAATGATGTTCAAACTTGGTGATCTCTTTTAGTGAGATCCTGAGGACAGCCCCGCCAATATGAACACCACAATTTTTGGATATCAACATTTTCTCTTAAATACGAGCATGTATATTTGTCTCCTAACTAGATGTCATTACATGTGTCTACCATTTTATTACCAAATTTGTTGCAGGGTGAATGTATAGACCCTTACTTGATGTACATAGACATTACATTACTTTTTTGGATTACTTAATACATAAAAAAAAACAGACTCCAAAGGACCATAATAGTTTAGTGTCTTTGGAAACATGGAACATAACATTCTAATCATGGTGAAAGATCTTCAACATATCCCATAAAGATCTTCCCATTTTTTTCTTACCTAAAACCATTATTTATATCCCGGGGAAAAGGAAACATAAAAAGGGTGAGCTCAAATGGTTAGTAAGGGTAAACATGGAGAACATAAAACAATCCATAAACATTTGAATGCAAAAACTTGAACATAAAATCTAAACATCAAAATCTTGAGAAAAGAAATATAGCTTGGAAGTATGTAAGGAATACATCATAAAGGAAAATAAATAATGATAAAATAGAATGGGAATTAAACATGTAATTATCGCCACCATTAAGCACATGTTATGAATTCCTATTATCCAAGGCATTACCGCTAAGACCATCTTAGTGGACAGAGTCCCTTTCTGAATCGAGTTCACTCCTCATTCCAGTCCTGTTTCACTGAACCAGATTAACTTTCTGTTCCATCCATGTCTATCCCAAGATATTTAAATCTTTACCCAATGCATTGGTGGGAAATATATGTCCCAACCATATCATAATGAAATCACTCTTACGTGTACCACAACATAAACATAAATCATTCATCATAACCCAAATAATAAAATGGGTTTCATAAACATCATCCCATCATAACATAATCCATAAAAAACAAATGGATATCATTTCATCATAAGAAAATTGAAACCATTTAAAGCATAGTGAAGTTATACTTGAAACATACACATATGAAATAATGTCATCTTTGATGGAAAATGGTTTTGATAAAACACTTGAAATGAATTCTTGAGGAAAATATCATTTCTTCTTCAAAATCCATTATTTTCACAAAATGCCATGAAATTTTAAAAGAAAATGTTTTTTTGAAAATATTCATCAAATATTGTAGAGTAAGATTCATGAAAATAAGGCATTATGAAACCATAAAAATCCATTCATGTCGTATAAGTTAAAAAAACATTCTCCTCGTACATTTTTTGGAAAAGTCAAAAAGTACCTTGTATAGTAAACAAAAGAAAAAATCATTACATACCACAAAGTAAAAGTAAAGATGGGTAAAAATGTATTTAAACATACATGGATGAATATTAAACACTTTATGAAAACATTTTTATGGACATGGATAAAAAATATAACCCCATTAAATACTTACGAATAAGCAATCTCAGATAAAAATGAGATTGAAAAATTATCCCTTACCTTATGTCTGATATGCTTCGTATATATCCGAACATCCTATATAATGATTTAAATAATGTCATTGAATTACTACAGAATCATATTTATTTTTATGATATCATATATGGTTCAATTATGACTTTATATTACCCGTTCTTTTATAAATTCCATGATAAAGAAGCGTTTTGGGTAAAATCGTTTCATTTATCGTACGTGTTTCGATTTTTTGTTCTTGATATATTCTAATATAATTAATTCCAGATTTTAAAACATGATTTATATATAATATTTATTCATTATATAAATATATATTATGGATAGATAAATGGAATGAAATACACCGTTCATGGAGATGGTAGGCCGTATGTACGCATGAACACTGTTTTCGTTTCCTTATTGAATTGAATGGAATTCAGTAAATGAAACATATATGTACATAAATCCAGTATGATTATTATGTAATATAATTAATGATTATTTATTACATATATACTTTATAATCATACTTTAATGGTAAATCATGGAAAATGAATCTCATCGTGTTCGTGGAGACGGTAGTCTGTACGTACGCATGAGCGATGATATCATTCCCATAGTTATTGAATAGAATTGAAGTGAATGATATAATATCTCAGAATCATTATGATGTTATAATAACAATATATAGTTATTATTTACACCATTATACCCATCCAAGTAAGGTGGTGGTGGAAAAACTAATTACACCACGTCGTGGAGACGGTATTCTGTACGTACGCACGTGCAATGATTTCTTTTTCCGTATGATGTATATGAGGTGAAATGGGGTTGTTTAAAATTTTTAATATCATATAAGTATATTATTGATACTTATTTTATTACTTTACAATTAAAAAACTAAAGAATAAGAAGTTGAAGAAGAAAGAAACCTGAAAGAATCAGTTTAAGAGATTACCTCTTCTTCGACGTGCCTCCTTTAAACTTCCTCTTAAGGGACTAGATTTTGTCTTTCGAGAAGACCAAAATCTCAAGACTATTACTAGGGAAGTTTATAAGATTAATTGTCATGGGTTGGCCGAGCTTTAAGGCTCCAAGTTGTGTAAGGAGAAGAGGGATGAGGTTCCATTTTATATGGGAGGAGAGGGGCACTTTTGGAAACCTCTAAAATATTAATTTATAATAAACCTAAACCCCACATAAAAACTTCTAAAGTGAATCAAATTAGGATATTATATAAACTAGGGTTGTAATATCATAAATAAATTAAATTTATACATGTTTTTATTTTATTTTAAACCTTATCATTTTGATTTATCCTTTTTTAATCTATTTAATTTTATTTTTGGTAATAATGTTATAAATTTTATATGGTTATAAATACAACATTATGTGTTATTAATTATACATAATTTGATATTTTATGACATTTTAGATCATATAAATTTTAATTTGTAATATTTAAAATATTTTTGTGATTTTTAAACAATTTAATAATATAAAATATCAATAGTTTCAATTTTGACACAATTAATTTCATTGAATTTAAATAAAATACAAACATAATATATTTTCGAAAAAAAATATTTACTAGATTACTAAAATGTCATATTTATCTCTAAAATTAATGTATCACATTAAATATTTCATATAATATTTATTTTAATATTTTTATAACCATTTATTTGATATTTCAATCAATAAAATAATTTCAACATCACTATTGTGTCACCATTAATGATAATAATTCAATCCATAAAATTATAAATAAATTCACATGATGTATATAATTTTATTATCTTTCTGTAGACTATTCACGTTCGATGTTTCATGAAGTTTATCACTAATTTAAAATTATTATAATTATAATATTTAAGAGAGTGACATGTTATCACATTCTTTGGTTTTAATAATAATTAAATTATTTTCATGGTAAAAAGTCCATAAAATGAATCTAATTAGACCCTTATATGATATGGGTCGACTTTTAGTCATCCAATAGTATTTTGGCATGTGTTAGTGTAATTTATAATCTTAGGTTTACCCTTAATTACCCGATTTATCTTTAACTGAATTAAATAAAAATTATCGTAATTACTATTCATAATATCAAAAAAATAAAAGTAACCTATTAGCATAATTTGGAACCAAAAAATCTAAATATGGAATCCATTTTTCAAAATTCAAAACACAGAAGTTGTAGTAATTAAATTAAAATTTATCCCATTGTTAAGAAAACGGGTTTTAAAAGTTAAAATATTGCCAAAGATTGAAATGTTTTTACCTTTGATTTCAATGTAAAATTAATTTTAATGACATAAATCATATTAAATGGTAAAAATATATTCTATTTATACTTTAAAACCATTAAATATTAAAATATAACCATATAAATTATTGGGATGAAAAAAGTTCTTTTTAATTAAAATATAGCGTGTTTTTACTATTCATTAAAATATAAAAGTTATCAAAATAATTTGAAAATTTTATCCAAAGTAAATTTTTATATCCTGATTTCAAAGAAGAATTTTATTTTGTCAAATTGAACTTATAAACATGTCAAAATATATATTTAAAGTTGGTGCACATCAAAATGCGGCAAAACATTATTTTTTGAAAAGTACTTTTTTTACCCAAAGAAAATTATTTTGTTCTCATACCATGTTCTAAAAAATCTGTAAGATGAATAATAATGTTATAAAATTAAATATTTAGTTAAAACTATTCATAACGGCTAGTCCATAATAATATTATAACAATATATCAATGTTTAGTGAAACCCAGTATTGCGTACTACACACGCTATCGAGGAAGGTCGTGATTGTGTGTAATGAAAACCAAGTCAGGGATGTATTTAGTGAAAGCTCCCTTTGGTGTAGCGTACAACACAAGAAATCAATGATATTAAAAAGAATAATTTCATAAAATCTCAGGTTGTTACATTCTACCCCCCTTAAAATGATTTTCGCCGTCGAAATTCGTCGGGGTTATAAATGGTTTACTACTTGAAAGTTTCTTTCATAGAAACCCACATCATAAAGAGGAATACTAAAACTTAACATTAAAAAATGAAGTATGAAACATATAGGTTACCCAAAATAGCTCATCACTGGGTTTCCACAGAGGATAATATAGATGGAAATATGAATATGGAAGAGAAACTTAACCATCAAGTCTTGATGGAGAGTGGTAGAGAACATAGCTATGAAAAATCCAAAAATCACAAATCCATAAATTTTTTATGATCTAAGGTACCATATGATTCATCAGATATAAGTGAACTAGGACAAAATTTTTAGTTTTCAAGATCATTTCACTAAAGATGAATAATTTGAATTAGATGAAATACTTACTTTATTTTGGTACAATCTCATTGTTGTTCGTTCCTTGAACAATTTCCACTTCATATCATAATGAAATGAAGTTGAATTTATCATTCGTGAAGTGTTGTCAGATCATGTGATATAATTATGGGTCACTCCATCTGTCTCAAACAAATTGATAGTAGAAGTTATCAAATATTCCAAAGTCTATCTATGGTGATTTTAATCTTATATGATTCAAAAAATGGACTTATAAATCATCTATCATACAACATAATAAAATAAAACTTGTTTCTACTAACCAAGGACTTACTGTAGTCCAGTGGTAGGAAATAAAGGCCTATCGCACTTCGGTTGTGGGTTCAATTCCCACAACCTTGTCTGACATGACGGGTAGTCTCCCGTCCTGCAGGTTGTCTTTTTTTTTCTAAAACTTCACTGTTATAACATTACATAAATAATATCAAAAAAAGTTCTATCATTAAACAATAATATCTGATGTCCGACATAATCCATTCCAGTATTTAGACTTATCCAAAATACATCTGTCTAATCTCATAGTATAAATAAAATGATTACTAGAAATGTCATTAACTAAGCATGTGAATACCATCATTTATCCCCTATATATCATAAGATATATCTTGTTGATCGCATTAAATACATGTGAATAACTTAATATTGTATTCTCCTGCACATGAATTACCATAGAACCATAGTAAAAACATGAATGTTGTTAAAAGTTAACTCTTTCCACATACCAAAATCCAAAAATTTCTATATACTCAAACAATGATATAACTTTGTCCTTATATCAGTCATGAGATCATTAATACTATCAAACATATTATTTTCTCATTATCCATTCATTATTCACATATCATCTGCTTTCCAAAATATTTGAATTACATTTCATGGTTACCGGTGCCATATAATTATTAAAAACCATAATAAACCAATACATAGATATTCTAATATTCCACAGTACTATAAATTAGATTTCACTACATTATTTTGGAATTCGATTACATAAACACATAATCATTCCACTACATCATTGTCATACTCAACATAACCAATAGTGATTGTATGTTACTTCCCTTTGTCCTTTTCTTTAATAGGTTTCTCATGTTGATCATCATTAACCCTTGGATTAGGGCATTGATTAGTATAATGCCCCATTTCCTTGCATTTGAAGCATTGAAGTGTTGGTGGAGCGTTCTCTGTAGTCTTTTATCTATTTATGACATTAGAAACCTTTTTCCCATTACTTCATAACTCAGATGCTTGATGAAATTCTTTTCCACACTTGAAACATTTTCTAGTAACTTTTAGATAATCCCCACCATGATTCTTTCCACACTTTGATCATAAAGAAACATTCACATTCTTTTCACCATTGTTTTGAGGTTTTTCCTTGAAATTCATATTTTGTTTCTTGTCAAAACCATGAGATGGATATGTTACACCAAATTCCAATTCTACCTTGATATCACAATACACAATTTCTTCATAGCTACTGATGTTTGTTATATCTAATTCCCTTCGAAGACTTGGTTTTAATCCACTAAAGAATCGATCAAATTTACAATCAGGTTGGATGATAAATCCAGATGAATACCTTGGAAGTCTTGTAAAATTCGCATCGTATATACCAATAGATTCATCATCCTTCTACTTAATCTCAAGGACTCCTTTTCCATCTTTGTTCTAAGAATATTAGTGATGTAATTACTAAAAAACAAGTTCGTGAACTCATCCCATTCCATGGATTCAATTTCATCTTGGGGCCTTGTATTCTTAATTAGAGTCCACAACTGGTCTTCTTCACCTTCTAAATGGTAAACTACTAAAATGAATTTTTCATGTTCTGAATAGGGATGTATGGAAAATATATTTTCAATGGTACTAATCCATTTTTCAGCAACAAGTAGATCAGAAGACCCATTGAAAGAAGGTGGATGCTGCCTCATGAAGGACTCAATAGAATATTGATCCATTCTCTGATCATTTGGAAATCCAGAATGATTCATAGCTTGTGTAAGTATAGAAATAAGATTTTTCACTCCATCTCCCATCACATTTGGTTGTTCAGGAGGAAAATCATTGCATTGTCCGTTACATTGATCAACATGGTTCCTTCGGGTTTAATCCATCATCTAAAACCCAAAAAGAATAGTGTGAGAGGAAAAAATCATGCTAGGAAAACAACATAATAATGGGGGTATACCTTCAATATCAAGCATCTTAGGTTTAATTCGAATATCGTTACCATAATTCTAGGACAATAACCTATACATATATTTAACCTTAGGGACATCCCTAGACATACCTTAGAAATATCGCTAGGGATCTCACTAAAGTTCTTACATCATAGTTTCCAAAGGTTGACTAAACATTTCCTCTAATACCAACTATAGAGATCCGTACTTGATGTACATAGACATTACATTACTTCTGCGGAATACTTAATACGTAACAAAAACTGACACCATAGGACCGTAATAGTTTAGTGTCTTTGGAAACTTGGAACATAATCTTCTAGTCATGGTGAAAGATCTTCAACATATCCCATAAAGATCATCCCCTTTTGTTTTCGTATCTAAAATCATTCTTTATATCCTAGGGAAAAGAAAACATAAAAAGGGTGAGCTTAAATGATCACTAAGGGTAAACTTAGAGAACGTAAAACAATCCATAAACATTTGATTGCAAAAACTTGAACATAAAATCTAAACCTCAAAATCTTGAGAAAAGAAAAAAATCTTGGAAGTACGTAAGGCATATATCATAAAGGAACATCAATCAAGATAAAATAACATGGTAATTAAATATGTAATTTTGGAAACCATTAATCACATGTTGTGATTTCTATAGTAGCCAAGGCATTACTTCCAAGACCATCTTAGTGGACAGAGTCCCTTTTTAAATCGAGTTTACTCCTCGTTCAAGTCCTGTATCACTGAACCGAATCAACTTGTCAATCCATTCATGTATATCCCATGAGATATAAATCTTTACCCAATGCATTGAAGGGAGATATAGGTCCCACCAATCTCATAAGGATATCATTCTTACATGTGCCACATCATAAACATAAATCATTAATCATAACCCAAATAATAAAATGGGTTTCATAAACATCATCCCATCATAACATAATCCATATAAAACAAATGCATATCATTTTATCATAAGAAAAGTGAAACCATGTAAATCATAGTGACATTATACTTGAAACATACACATATGAAATAATTTAATCTGATATGGAAAATGGTTTTGATAAAACAATTGAAATGAATTCTTGAGGAAAATATACTTTCTTCTTCAAAATCAATTTCTTTTCACAAAATTCCATGAAATTTTAAAATAAAAGGATTTTTTTTGAAAATATTCATCAAATCATGTAGCTTAAGCTTCATTAAAATAAGGCGTTATGAAACCGTAAAAATCCGTTCATGCCATATATGTTAAAAAACATTCTCCTCTTACTTTTGTCGGAAAAGTAAACAAGTACCTCGTATGGTAAAAAAAAGTAAGATTCATCACATACCAAAAAGTAAAATTAAAGATGGGTAAAAATGGATTTACAAATATATGTAATAATATTAAACACTTTATGAAAACATTTTTATGGACATGGATAAAAAATATAACCCCAGTAAATACTTACGAATAAGAAATCTCGGATAAAATTGAGATTGCAATATTATCCCTTACATTATGTCTAATATTCTTCATATGTATCTGAAAATCCTGTATAATGATTTAAATAATGTCATTGAATTATTAAAAAATCATATTAATTGTTATGATATCATATATGGTTCACTTATGACTTTATATTACCCGTTCTTTTGTAAATTCCATGTTAAAGCAGCATTTTGGGTAAAATTGTTTCATTTATCGTACGTGTTTCAATTTCTTGTTCTTGATATATCTTGATTTACATAATTATATAATTTAAAACATGATTTATATATAATATATATTTATTATATAAATATATATGATAGATCGATAAATGGAATGAAATACACCGTTCAAGTAGACGGTAGGCCGTACGTATGCATGAACAGAGTTTTCGTTTCTTTTTTGAATTGAATGGAATTATGTAAATGAAAAACATATGTACATAAATCCAGTATCATTATTATTTAATATAATTCATGATTATTTATTATATATATACTTTATAATCATTCTTGAATGTTTAATCTTGGAAAATGAATCTCATCGCGTTCGTGGAGACGGTAGTCTGTACGTTTGCACGAGCGATGATATCATTCCCATTGTAATTGAATAGAATTGAAGTTAATTATATGATATATTAGAATAATTATGATGTTATAATAACCATATATAGTTATTATTTACACCATTATACCCATCCAAGTAAGGCGGTGGTGGAAAAACTAAATACACCACGGCGTGGAGATGGTATTCCGTACGTACGCACACGCGGTGATTTTGTTTTCCCTAGGATGGATAAAAGGTTAAATGGGGTTTTTTAATATTTATAATATCATAGAATTATATTTTTGATACTTATTTTATTGCATTACAATGAAACAAATAACGAATAATAAGTTGAAGAAGAAAGAAACTTGAATGAATCGGTAGACGAGATTACCTCTTCTTCGACGTGACTCCTTTAAACTTCCTTTGAAGGGGCTAGAGTTGGTGTTATTAGAAGACCAGAACCTCAAGAATATTACAAAAGTATTTTTAAGAGTAATTTTCAGGGGTTTTCCTATATTGAAGGCTCAATGTTGTGTAAAGAGAAGAGGAAGAGGTGCCCTTTTATAAGGGATGAGAGGGGCACTTTTGGAAACCTCTAAAATATTAATTTATAATAAACCTAAACCCCACATAAAAACTTTAAAAGTGACTCAAATTCGGATATTAGATAATATAGGGTTGTAATATCATCAACCAATTAAATTTAGACATGTTTTTATTTTATTTTAACCATTATCATTTTGATTTATCCTTTTTTAATTTATTTAATTTTATTTGTGGTAATAATGTTATAAATTTAATATGGTTATAAATAATTACTTATGTTTTCTTAATTATACATAATTTGATATTTTATGACATTTTAGGTCATATAAATTTTAATTTTTAATATTTTTAATATTTTTGTTATTTTTAATCAATTTAATAATATAAAATATCAATAGTGTCAATTTTGACTCAATTAATTTATTTGAATTTAAATAAAATACACATAGAATATATGCTCGACCCAAAATATTTAATAGATTCATAACATGTCATATGTATATAGAAAATTCTTGGAGCACATTAAATAGTTCATATAATATTTATTTTAATATTTTTAAATCCATTTATTTGATATTTCAATCAATAAAATAATTTCAACATCACTATTGTGTCACCTTTAATGATAATTATTTAAACCCTAAAAATTATAAATAAATTCACATGATGTATATAATGTTATTATAATTCTATAGACTATTCATTTTCTAAGTTTCATGAAGTTTATCACTAAATTAAAATTATTATACTTATAATATTTAAGAGAGTGACATGTTGTCAGTTTCTTTTGTTTTAATAATAATTAAATTACTTTCATGGTAAAAAGTCCATAAAATGAATCTAATACGACCCTTAGGTGATATGGGTATACTTTTATTCATCCAATATAATTTTGGCATGTGTTAGGGTAATGTTAGAATCTTATGTTTACCCTTAATTACCCGATTTATCTTTAACTGAAGTAAATAAAAATTATTGCAGCTACTATTTATAATATCAAAAAAAATAGAAGTAGCCTATTAACATAATTTGGACCCACTGAATCCAAATATGGAATCCATTTTTTCAAAATTCAAAACACATAAGTTGCAGTAATAAAATTAAAATTTATCCCATCGTTAAGAAAATGGGTTCTAAAAGATAAAATATTGCCAAAGATTGAAATGTTTTTATCTATGAATTAAATGTAAAATTAATGGTAATGAAATAAATTATATAAAATTGAAAACAATATATTATATTTATACATTAAAACCATTAAATATTATAATTTAAACATATAAATTATTGTGGTGATAAAAATTTATTTTTAATTAAAATATAGCGTGTTTTTACTATTCATTAAAATATGAATGTTATCAAAATAATATGAAAAATTTATCCAAAGTAAAATTTTATATCCTTATTTAAAATAAGAATTTTATTTTTTCAAATTGAACTTATAAACATGTCAAAAACTATATTTAATGTGGGTGCGCTATCAAAAGGTGGCAAAACTGCATTTTTTTTTAAAAAACTTATTTTACCCGAAAAATTTATTTTGTTCTCATACCATGTTCTAGAAAATGTGTCAGATGAATAATAATGTTATAAAATTCAAAATATTTTAATAATATTAATAAAGGCTATTCCATAATATTATTATAACAATATATCATTGTATAGTTAAACTTGGTATTGCGTACTACACACTCTATCGAAGATGGTCGTGATTGCGTGTAAGGCATGCCAAGTCAGGGATTCTTGTAGTGCAAGCTCCCTTTGGTGTAGAGTAAAACACAAGACATAAATGAAATTAAAAATAATAATTCTCATAAAATCTCGGGTTGTTACAGTGAAAACCATTATAATGAAATTGTGGAGAGGTAGTCTATGTTGGGTACATCATTTATGATATGGCATTGGTTGAATAGTCAAAAAAGGATTTGCCTATTCTATGTTAAGGATGTTATATATCTCAAATTGGGTTTATCAAGACATTTCTACCTTCATAAGTCATTGGCCAAAGTATCCGATTGGTAAATTCATCTGGTTAGATCAATAAATAACAAATCAAGAAAAGGATAACAATAGAATTGTGCATCATACATTTTGATAAATTTAAAATTCAAGATATTACATTAATTAGTATGTGTTCTTAGGATTGTTGTCATTGATATAACATTCCTTATCTCTTTAGTAGGTATGATGAGTCTCTATATCATTCCCTTTCTCTATGAATAATTTCCACATCAATCGAGATATTGTCCTAGATGGTCACATAAAACATTGTATTCATTAATCCACCTTATTCAGTTTAATATGTATTTTGGATTTGGTGGGTCCCACAAAGTGGCACAACTATTGTCCAAATTATCGATCAACAATGAATTAAATAGACTAATTTTAATAATTTTATTTATAATTACAATTTATTTTATTTAATGTATTCACTGGTTATGTAATTATGAAAAAATATTATTTGATTTTATCTTATTTTAATATTACTGGTTGTTTATTATGAAACAGGATTACGAGTCGAGTTAAATGACATGGGTATATCAACTAATATATTATATATATATATATAACTTGGTTTTAATAAAAATAACCAAAATATTAACAACATTTAGTTCTATATAATTATTTATTTAGTGGTTGTTAAATTATCAAGGGTCAGGGAACCCATCCAGGCATTTTTTAGATCAACTATAAATATGTGGTAGAGGATCAAGATCATGACTATTCATAGAGAATTTTCTAGAGCCTATATCTCCACTTATTTAATAGAGAGATAATATCTTGATTTAGGTGTTTGGATCAAGATATCCCTCCAGAATCAAAGGCACATAGATGTAGTGATGGCCAGGGAATCGAAGTAATTGTCAGATCTCCGCACTGGCACTCAAAAGTCGATGATCGATGTTGTAGTAGATTTTTGATGTGCCTGTGGACGATCTATAGGGATCCTGTTATGAATCATTCAAGAAATAATCCCTGATGAAAATTTGTAGTCATAAACTACTTCATATCCATTTATATATGTTTTCAATTTTAATTTATGTTCTCTTTTAATTTATGCGAGATCCTTAAACTATACATGATATTAGATTGGTTTTCACAACAAGTTACGTCATCCTAGTGATGAATTTTTTTTTAAAATACCATGCCCACTAACATCTTCTGAGCATCAAGTAATCATCAGCATGAAATTATTGTAATTTATTCTTTATAGGTACAAATGGATTTGACAAACTATGCATATGGACATGAAATTCCCACCCCGTTTGACTGAAAAAATATAGAAGAAAATATTTATTTAAACTTACATCCAAAAACACCTCTAATTTAATAGGGTTATTTTTTCTTTGGTATCATACTATTTCTCAAATTCCTTTATTAGTAATGCATCACCATACAAAGGACAATTGATAATGATTAGTATTTCACGCTCCATGTAACGGAAAATTGATACTATCTTTTCAAGCACATTGATTTATTACATGATAATTAGTGTATTAGATGGACCAATAGAGGGGGTTGTACATTACTTCATGAATAAATGGATAGTATGTCCCCATTTATTGGTGTATTTGGGATCTCAACATGATTTTGGATATAGTTCATTAACATTTTAGATCAATTCCTTATTTGTTTTTACTCCATATCTGATCCCATTTAGATGCTCGTTGGGATAATCACCACATTTTCCATCACTCTCATTGTTTCAGTGATTTCTCTTGGTTATATACATTGAATAAACCTAAAAATGTTATTTGTTTCTTATAGAATGATAATTATAGTAATATAAAATATTATAAGTAAATAAATTATATGATATCCCAAATTATGAGAGCAATGAAATTTCAATCTCAGCCATAATTAATACAGTTTTATCATTGGTTTTTTATGTTGTGTTCTCTTATAGTTCTTATCAGAATCCTATAAAATCTATTAAACCCTTCTAGAATACCAATTAAAGTTCCCATAACCCACACTCCTTTATATTTTGGTTAAAAAATACTTTAAAAACTAGAGTGCACAGAATATGGGATGTATAGAATATAAAATACTTACATTTTAAGTAATTTCCATATTTTTTACATTACATCCCAAAACATTACTAAATACATGATCCCAAGCTCTAGTGTTTTGTATATTAACTACATAAATATCATATCACAAAATATTAATTCCAAAATTCCCATAAAATTATCCACACATGAACTCTATATAAAGATAATCCTTTATATAATTCACTTACAAATGGGAAACAAAAAAATATTTGAATTAAAACACTCAGTAAAGGAATACTTATCAATATTTGATAAAGGGTTTACTATAGTACAATGATATTTGATGAGTATGATAGAAAAATATAATAAAAAATCATATATAATAAAAAATGTTATTCATTAGGAATGACATAAGGATATGTAAACTCCTACCATGTCATAGAGTTTTTAACATTACAATAATGTACACTCATATATTTTTTATCGATATAATAATTTCCAAATATATAGTTCTTAAAATTATAATAATGCCAAGGAAAAGAGTTTTAAACCTAATAATAAATTACAAATATAGAGTTATGAATAAAAAAATAGTGTACATGCATAAAATCATGTACATAATAATAACTTTCACACATATAGTTATGAAGATAAAAGTAATATCCTTGCATAACATTGTTATTTCTTGAGATTGAAATATAACCCAATTGTATATATAGTTATATTAGACCCCACCCATTAGATAATGATGATTCATACATATGTGTACAACAAAATATCAATCATACATCTCATCCTAAAAATATTATAAAATTAAAATGTTTTTATAGCATTATCAGATAATATTGCATAAGGGGATATCATGAATTATAACGGTTGATAAGAAAAACAATCTATGAAATCATATATAGTGTAATATAATTTAGAGAATGGACATGCACATTACCCACAAGAGATAAATTTTTTTATATAAAATATAAAATAGATGTGAAATTAGAAAATTAATTTTCTTAAATAATTTAGAATTTTGTTATTAAAATAATGTTTCTATTAATATTCTTGAATTCATTTTTCTGATGATGATAGGGATAATTTCTATAAATTTATTTAAAAATAATAACCATCAATGGAACATAAAATTAAATTATGGTTATATTAATAAATTTGAACAAGAGTATACTATATTTGAACTTGAAATTAAATACCATTTTAATATTTGTGGTAGAATTAAAAAAAACACACATAAAATAAATGGTTATAAAAATTACATTTGAAATTAGATGATGATAAATATAGAGGGGAAAAAAGATAAAAAGTATATATTTTTTAAATTAAAATATTTTTTATGGCAATAAATAATATGGACATGATAGTGAATGATTCACGGTTGAATGAAGAGATATGGTCAGCTCAACTTACAAATATCCTTTCAGTTTTATTTTGAATCAAAGGGATACAAAATGGTGATCTGTCATTTATATCCTATAAATAAAAATAAAGGAATAACATAGATAGTGATTAAAAGATAAATAAAAATAAATTTCCATAAATAGTTTTTAATACATATAGGAAAATAATTTAAAAGGTAGATTAGAATTAAATGCCCATAGCATTAGTAAAATTTCATTCAAAACCATTAAAATAGAGATAAAATTTTAAATTTAAAAATAATGAATGTAAAAATACTCATGATATAAAATATACAAGATTAATTATTTTAAAAAAATTAAATGAAAATATATTTATAATATAAAACATGTCTCTATGAATTAAACTTGAGATTTAAACAAAATCCAAATATTATAATATTTAATGTAAGAATCACTAAAAAATGAGATTAGGGGAAATAAATTTAAATTACCAGAGAATAATGAGTATGTAAATTATAATACCATAAAATTAAATAATAAATCAAATTTTAAAGAACTTTTTAGAATATGGAATGAGTATAACTAAATGAAATGAACTAAGTTAATAAAAAACCCTTACCTTATATTACTTCTTGGTCGAACATGCTATAAAAATCTGTCGATTAAATTATTTATTATTAATAATATATCTAAAAAAATTTAATATTTTTAATATTTTAAAATAATCTTTTATTGTCATTTATTACATATTTAAAACATATTTTTAATTTATTTTTGTCATCGGTTATTTTTAGTTCCAATCATTACTTATCAGTATCCAATATAATGGTTTCAATTATCACATAATGTATAGAAGTTAATAATCTACATAATATTCATGGTATTGGAATATAAATTCCATATTGATATATTATTATTTAGTGTAATTATAAATTTTTTACTATGTTTCTCCTAGTTATTGTTTTGAAATTTTTAACAAATAAGGTGTGTCATATTAAATTTTTGTTAAAAAATAAATATTACCATTACAGAATAAGAAAAAAATATTATTTAAATATTTATACTATATTTTTTAGTAAATAAACATTCAAATTAATCTATTATGGAACATTACAAATTCATTCATATAACATGTTTTACCGAACAGAAGAATGATATTATTTAATTTATGGGTGGGAATGGTCATGAAAGTAATTTTTTTAATATAATATCATTATAATAGAATTAGAATGATTTTATTTAGATTTTTTATGGTTATGAATAATAATGGAGAATTGGGGGATGTAAAATATAAATAAAAAATTAATAGGTAGAATATAATACTCAGTTAGAAAACTAGAATCTTATATTGGAAGACCTGTTGGAATATGAGGATTTTTAAACATTCATGTGGATAGAAGCTGAAAAATGTGTAAGTAGAATTTATGAGATGGATAAAGTGGTTGAATCCATGATGGATTGTAGGTAGAAAAGTGGATTTGGGTCGATGTAAGAAATATTATTTTATTTGATAAATTGTGGGAGATTTTAATGGAAAAATACGTTAGGTTAATGGAAAAGATGAAATCGCATTTTAATTAGCTAATTTATAATTGGAAATGTTTTCATGAATTATATAATTGAAACAAAAATGAAAGAACAATACTCTATAATGTATATATGTCATTTTTTCATAGAAAAAAATGATCCATCATAAATAACCATTTTTACAATTTTGCACTTGTATAGTTAATTAATATTGGGAATATATTTTTCTAAAAATATAAGATAAAAAATCTTTCCCAATTTCATCAATTATATTTAAATTTTATTAATTCGTATATAAATTTCAGTTTCTCTATATGATAATAGCACATTTTAAATTAATTCATTTTATATATAGGAATGGTGTTTTTATAAAAATGATTTTTTTATTATTAAGGGTTCTTATTTTTATTTCTTATGAAATACATATAAAATAAGATTAAAATGGGTTTTAATGTATGAATGAATTTTATTAGAGAAAATTTTATGAATAAACCAATTTAATTTCTTTATGTAGAAATAAAATACACATGAATAGAATTCGTTGAAAATAACTATTTTATCTTTAGATTTCAAACTAACTCTTACCTAAATAACTCATATTTACTCCTAAATTTTAATCCTTAATCATATAGAAACCTAAATTTCTTAATTTGAAACATGAAATTAATTTTTTAATAAACTCATAATATTTAGGGAAATTAATTTTAACATACAGGAATGTAAATCATAAATACAGTTTTCATTAAAATACAACTTTTATGTATAACAAGAATATATTTTTATTCATCCCATTGTAAAAATATCTAGATTAATATAAATTTATTTTTCATATTTATAAAATAAATCAATATTATTGATATTAATTTTCAATAGTATTAATGTTAATAAATTATGATTAATGTACAAAATAAAAAAAATCATTGAAAAAATAATTTCATTAAATAATTTAGACAACATCATATTAAATATAATTACTATTCTTATAACTATTTAATATACCAATATATTGGTATTAAAATAATTCTATAAATATATTAATCAGATCATATCAATCGTTAATAATATTAATATTTCATGACACATAAAATAGAAATAGATTTTTATAATAAAATGTTTTCATTAAATATTATCTTTTTCTCTTTATTTATTAAAATATATTATTTTCAATTAATTAACATTGATACAAAAATTTAGTACATATATGGGAAAATTCATACCCAACGAACTTATTCCAAATGACCATATTTCCAATGATCACATTAATAATGGTTGGATTTCAATCCTATTAATTGTATTATATTCATTCTTATAAATATTTATCCCATTCATTTACATATCTCTTAAATATTATATAATATTTCAAATTCTCTGTATTATTTTTATTTTCACAACCAGAATTATAATATTCATGGAACACCATAATGATAATGATTTTATGTTTATTGTATTTTTATTTAATTAGGTTATTATTCCACTTGTACATTCCTTAAGTTCATTTCATATTACACCATCATATTATTTTTATGAATTATTTTAATATTTTACAATTAAAAATACATATAGTGGTTTATTTTATTATAATTTTTTTAAATAGGGTATTAAACATAGTATTCAGTTAAATCATAATTTATAATAAAATATTTGGTTGTTACAAATTTATATTTTAATAATGTTTTCATCAGCACATAGTGTCCCACTATATAGATTTTTTCGTTGGTAAGATAGTAAATGGGTGCTTGAAAATTTTGATTTACCAACATTGAATGAATCATGTTATTATAAAGGAAAAATCCACTTTTGAGTATCAATGATCACTTCAACCTACTAAATTTTGGAACAAATTTTTCAAGATTGATCTTAGATCTCGATAACACTCACTTTAGGTCTTTGAGGATTATAACTATAATATTTAATATAAAAGTAAATATAGTCAAACTAAGTTCCAATATATTTATTTTGACATGAAAATTGTTAGTAGTTCATGGGACGCATGAATGGGCTCATCAAACAATTCTTGATACAATTTAGAGTAGTTTTCACTGATGATATCCTTATTTAGTCTTCTATAGAAGATGAGAATATTAATCATTTGAGTACAATAATGGTCTATTTCTATTATAATTAGTTGTATAGAATGCTCTCTATTGTTTTTTTATGAATTTAAGTCGTATTTTTCCCATGGAAAGTTATCTCAATGGTAGTTTTAGTAGTCAGCCCCATTGAATTAGTGTATATAATAGCATGAGATCCACCCATTATGGAATTATAAGGGAACATTCTTCTTATCCTAGTGGGATATTATCAAATAATTTTCACACATTTCTTTTGGATCATATCTACCATTACATACCATTACAACAAAGGGGAATACTTTAATTTTTATTTAGTGTTTTATGATAGCTATTGGGGAGATAAACTAAAGGTAAACCATATATATTCTAATATGGATACCAATAGATTCTTTCATGAGGTGTTTATTTATTATTCTATGTCTAAAAATTGTTATTTTAGGATGCATAAATGGTTTATGCTTTCATCTTGTTCCATGATTTTTGGATCACCATAGAAAAAATATATGACCCTTGATATAGAGATTACTGCGGTTTGGAATTCCATGGATATATAGATATACGTTATTCACAGTGATCGACATATGATTTTTATGAATCCAATGACTCATAGTTATACATTCTCTTATATTTATCTAATGTAGAAATTGATGTGTTTTAGGGTATATAAAATACATAGAAATTGAAATAATATAAAACCTAGAGAAGGGAAATATTGAAGATGATTCACAGAGAAGAAATTCTTGTTCTCTATTTATTGAATAATACATTTTTTCGTTTTTATTCAATGTATCTAGTTTTTGTAGAAGATAGTTATATTTTTTATTTTTAACCGATGGTGTTAACCAACAAACTTCTTCATCTGGGAATGGAGGCTTATCATGGAGGTAATTTCTATGAGATTTTACATATAAAAATTTCCTCTAGTAATGAAACTGGTGGATTCTCCAAAGTTAGGGACAACATCAACAACATCTAGAGGAAGATAGTTCAAATTGGTCTATTAGAGGAGGTGTTGAGGGAGTATGACACCTCCCCCTTGGAAGTTAATCCTTGTGAAATAATAAAACACTAATATCATAAGTGTTGGTTCTTGAATCTATTAATTATTTAGATTTCTATAGAGTTCATATTGTGTTATATCATCATTCGGATGATGAAGGATAAGAATCATCATCCAACTTGTTAAATAAAACCTCCTGAATTTCTTTATTGGATTTTGGATTGTATGTCACTTGATTTAATGAATTTAAATAAAGAATTAGTTAAGGATATTCACATTTTATTAATGATTATTGATCAAATAACTAATATGGATCACTTTCTTCCAATTTAGGGGATAATTAATGGGAGATAATGAAGATATTGTACTTGAATGATATTATATAATTGTATTGAGTAACCATGCTAATAATCACTAAATTGATTCACAAATAATATATTTTTTATGGAGGATCTTATAAAAAGAATTTTGGAATTCGTTTCTTTTGATAGAAACATTCATCCGAAAAAATTCGGCCATACATAGAGGAACATTTAAATTCCCAAGGATATGTTGTAGACTCGTGGATTGATTTTGGAAGGATCTTGGATAATCACATAACATTAATGGTGATTACAAAAAATAATTACAACCTCACTACTATTATCATAAATACTTTTAATGGTATATATGGGATAGCCTAATGTTCACCCTCTTTTTGTAAAATATTTTAGAGACGTTACATATAAGGAATAATTAAGTTTAGTGGAAAATGAAGTGGATGTAGGTGTACCATTAGTGGATAAAGAAAAAAATAGATACATTATATTTCATATATAGATACAATATAGATACTCTTAGAGTTTAAGGTGGGAGAATATATTTTTCTAAATGTATCTCCATGATAAATGTTGAGGATATTTAGGTAGGGAAAATTGTTTCCCCTATGATTTATTTATCTATTTCATGTCTTGTGTGAGGTAGTAAAGTTTTCTTTAACAATGTTCATTGACCTCATATATATAAAATTTGAAAAACAATTTCCATGTGTCATATATTAGGTGGTATATTCATGATATGTTTGAAATTATCAATTTTTTATCTAGAAATAAATAATCAATCCCCTTAGTTGTGTACTATGTTAATATAATGGATCAGATGCTTAAGATTCCTCATCTTTGTGTGACTTTTTTATTGTTCCTCATTTAGAAATATTGAAATATTCAAGAGTGATTATGGGAGATGGAGATTAAATTTTATCATAGTACCTCAGTAATTTTTGAGAGTTTTATTTTTATAAGGATGAATGAACATGAAGGTTTTGTGGATGTAGAAACCATAATTTTTTATTTATCCCTTTGAAATATTTTTGAATGATATTTATTATGGTGGTCACAATGAATAGTTTCTTATGAATAATGAAACGTATTAAAAAACAATAATGAATTTTTTTCTTTTTATATCATTTTCACATGAAAAATAATTATATTCAAAACATGACCCCATATGAAAATTAAGACGCTCCCATTTTTTCTGGGAATGTGGAGTCTTCAATCAAAGAGGTAAAATATACATCTTCAGGATTTAATAACTGATCTGAGTATTTTTGGATTTTATGTTAACCAAAATTTGGTCTAATATTTTTATTTAAATTTTATATGTACCTGGTATTCATGTCGAGAGACTTGTGAGTGGAAAAAGTTAAACCTAGTGGGAGTTTTTACTTATTCTTCATTAAATGGGTGATCTTAAAGGAGGAATCGCCATCATTAGGTGGATGTTTTTTTGTGATCAAGCCATAATGATTGGTGATTAACTAATAATATTTGTATTTACGTATTATAACATAGACTGATTCAATATTATTATTGATTTATAATATTCTAAATTTTATACTCATCTCACCATGATTGTATTTTTATTTTTTGATTCATTTTTAATGGAATTTTTACCAAAATAATTTAATGATAATTTAATATACCTCTTTGTAAATGTGAATTTATTATTCCATAATTGTAACACCCAACGATTTAATGACATTCACTTTTTTAACTAAATTTATTTAACATGAAATCATATGCTAAAATCCACACCGATCTTAAATCTTTATATTTTTATTTAAATGTTAACAGTATAACCTAGCCTTTAGAATGATGAGTATGAAAAGGATTAGTAGAATTATGAAAATATGGTTCACACATGAATATATATATATATATATAATATTCAATATAATATTTAATATTCATCCTATGTGTTTTCGAAACATGATATAAAAAATAAATCCACTTTTAGACATAAAAATGATGTATTTTTCTAATGTGACTTTTTCTGCAATTTGAGGGCACACTTATTTTAAAGCAAAATTTAACAAATTTTATAATTTTTTTGAAAAAATTAATTTAATATTTTAATATGGAAGGTAAAAATAATCATAGTTTTAATTACTGATATTTTAATGAAAGATTCATTTTTTGAGGAATGGTGAAAAATACTGCACTTTAATTAGAAACTAATAATTCATCTAAATAATTTATAATGAATAATTATTTATTATATTATTTTTTCAGTAACATTATATAAATTATAAATATATTAATCCAATGAATTCCATTGAAATATATTTTTTAATAAATTTGGATATATAAAATTTTTCAATCATTGGAAAAATTTTACATTAAAAACCCTATTTCTCACCCTGTCTACTAGATTAATTATCAAATAAAATTGGAATATTTTTAAATTTTCAAAAATGGATAAAATATTTAGAATCATAAGTTACAAATTATTTAAATAGGTTACTTTATTTTTTATCAAAATCAATCGTATATTTATTAGTTTTTATTATCACACTTAAGGGTGAATCATGTAATTAATGGTAAATGTAATTATGATAAGGATTATAAAATTACACTAAAACTTGTAATAATTTTATTAGATGAGTTTTTATAGCGAAAAATAATCTGTGGGACTAATTTATGACCTCTTGTAGCCACTTGGATGACTTTATATCTCTTATAGTATTTAATTTTATAAAATTTCAATCCTTTAGCATTAATGTTTTTAATAAGAATATGTTTTTTTTAATATGTAGTTATCTAGAATTTATAGTCAACTATAAATATTCCTTTTATACGTAAATAAAATTTATTTAATATAGTAATTTATTTTTAATTTTTAGTTAAAGAATTAGTACCTAAAATAGTTACACAACGATGATGTATTAATTATTTTATTATTGAAAATAATAAATCATAGAAAATGTAGATAATTAATTCCATCTAAATATTTAATAGATGAACTTGAAATATTATGGATGTATTATGATATTATTACTGAAAATAAATTTTTTATCTTATTTTTCCAAATTTAAAATGTAATGAATTTTTTCAAAATTAGAATTAATGGAATTTAAAAAAAATATTTAATTAAATAATATAAAATTAATAAAAATATTAACCTCCATAAAATATTATTTTAAGGATTAAAATGATATAAAGGATCCATTTATTTTTATTTTGGAATTTTATTGTAACTATATTAACCAACAAATTGTAGAAATGCATGTTTCCATAGTAAGAGTTAATGGAATTAAATATGAGTTTAAACAGAAAGATAACTATATAACGATGACCTAATATTGTAAAAAAAATTTGGAAGAATAGGATTCCACCCATGGATCCTTAATATCAAATTTGAGTTTTTTAAAGGATCCTTTACCATGAAAATTAATTATATATTATTTAAATCAAATAAAACTTAAAAACATTCACTCTCTTTGTATTGAATTAGTTTTATGTTTCCACATAGGGGAAAATTGTAGATAAGAATAAAAATAAATATTAATTATTTTCTAAGTGGTTTTTTTTCATTAATAATTTTTTTATTATTTTTATAAAAATATATAATGAATAAATATAATATATATGACCATAATATAATTTTTTAAATTATTTATCTTTATCGAATTCCAAATAAATAGGACATTCTGAAAAATATGCTTGAGAAAAAAAGTCAATGAACCTCCCAAACAATAAAGATGGTGAAATACTATTAATGAATGGATTATAAGATGTTATTAGAGGATCAAATAAGATATTATAAATATTAATTTTTTTATATAATAGAATAATAAATCAATTTAAATCGTTATATCAAATTATAATCATATTTTGCTAAAGGATAGTGAAAGGAAAGGGTTTCTAGTCACACTTTTACTTCTTTGAGATACATGCCTCATTACGAAATTATTTATTTTTTGGGGTGTACTGAACCATTGATATTTAAAATAATTAATCTATGCACATTCATTTAGTTTATTGTTTTTTAAAATATCATTATTTTAGCGGGAATACGGTTCGACTGATTTCAAAGTGGTAATGGATTTCTTAACTAAATATTCATTCGATTGGTTAAACATCTACTTCATTGGTTATATCGTGCTAATATTATGTATAAAAATAAATTTATTATCATATTTCATATTTCTAATTATTTAATTTGGATTTATAATTCATACACATAATTGATTCATCTTATTATTTCATAAACCATAAACAATATTTCCATACGGTGATTACAATGAATGTTATTTGAGTAATTTGGAAATTTATATAAATATGTATCTTTCATTAATTATGTTTATTTGATGAAAAGGTAATTTTCTTATTATGTCAATTCATTATTCAATATATGAGGAATGAGTTTGGTTGGAAGACATGGTGGGGCTGAGTAGTTGATATCCACTCGGTGCATCGGTAATCTCATGGGATTAAATAGTCAGGCCAACATTAATTGGGGTTTTACCCATAATGATTATACCATACCATGAAAATTATTAATGGTAGGGATTCATGATTATGATAAATGAAAATGAATAATTTATAATTTACAGCATTCAAAATTCTGTTATTATTATTATCTATAATATTTTCACTATGATGAAATCTATTTATGCATTTCATTTTTATTTTATTGATCAAATGTATTGTGTTCTCAATTATTTACCTTTCCAATTGATTAGCTCAATGAGTCATGATAATTTATATTGTACATAACACTTAATGATCATTTTAGCTCACCCTTGCTATTTTGTATTTCCCCATGATATGAATATGATTTCCTAGAATTAATTTCAAGGATGTGGAGCAGTTTATTTAATTATGAATTGTGTTTATTTATTCTCACTATAAAATTAAATTCATGTGTCTATCTGGATATGGAAATATATTAAACCATATGGTTTTCCAAAATTCAATTCTTCATAATCATGTCGACATTATAAATTAAGTCATGATCAATAAGATTATAGAGTCGGGGACTTTACAGTTGTAATCAATATATATTTAGTAGAAACCTTGCGAACCAGTTTTCAAAAATCCTAGATAAGGATACATGACCAATAGACGTACTTTGAGCATATTTATAGAATAGCATCCCTTAAAAATAATTATTATTATTATGGGAATATATACTTACAATGTTTTCCATTTTTGATAAGTATTTAAATAATTCTGAGATTATAAATTAAGATTATTAATGATATAATCTAATCTAGTGTATTCCATCATTTAGAAATGGCCTCTAGTAGAAGGAACAAGAACTTCACAAATGAACGTGATCCAAAGCGTAATAATTACTGTATCATATATGGGCGTATTAAATATTTCTAATGGATGTAGTCTCATAAACATTATCATCATATAATGATATAATAACATGTTCTAAAAAGATAGATATATAATTCTCTATGCATTATAGATATGTAAGAAATCACAAGAACAAAAGGACGGAAATTAAAAAGATGGATAAAGGGAAGAATGCATTGACGAATTTTCCCACATGTAACAATTATGTTAGGAATATCCCTGGGAAGTTCGTGAAGGGATTAAGAGTTCATTATAAGTTTGAAGATAAGGGTCAACATTGAATAGAATCAAATATTAAGTATAGAAATTCTTACCTTATGTTCTATAACTATAATGATATTTTGACTATTCAAATTAATTCCCCACGCGTCAAGGGAAAATACCTCAAAAGAAAAAATGGAACAAGTTCATGGTTCTTCTATTAATACAACTGAAGTGAAATGATTATTATTATTCAGTATTTTCTTCTAAGAAATATGTTGTAAAAGTATTTTATTAATCATATTATGGTTATATGAATTTTGAAACATATAAAGATTGTGTTGTAGATTAATTTCATAAAAGAGTTAATATAATGTTATGAAAAGAACCTATGATTGAGGATCAATATTTTGATAGGGAGGTAATATTTTCAGAAATAAAATATATGTTCTTAATAATGAAAATATAATTTTGGAAGTTTTTTTACCTTCCTCATAAATTTTTGCACCGATGTTTTTTGATTAACTACATATGGAATGGATTCACTTGAACATCATGTATTATTGTTAGATTCTATGTGCTAATTTTTTTTTTCTTTTGGTAGATATTTAATTAATGACGGAATTAATTTCTGATCTTTTGATAAAATTTCATCAAGAATAAAATTCATCTTTAATATCCAATACCAGGTTCATAAAATGATGTGGTGATACATATAAGCATAACTAAAGTATGAAATTATGGTAATGAAATGGAATAGAATTGAGTAATTTTACTTTAATTAATGTTATATCTAAATGTTAATTAGATTCCTCATCTTTCAAAAACAGGCATTGGAAAAAATTATCCTTTTACTTTTTTATCCAATGAATTAGATTATATTCTAATTCATCACATATTTATGGATTTGAGTCCATTACCATTCAATTGATTATCTAATTTATATAATAAATGACATAATTTTTTTTATAATTATTTGTCTCCATATTCACATTACACCAATTGTATCTTATTCAAAAATACTATTTTTTGGTTAAAATATCATTACATAGTCCCTCTTATTAATATGATATTTTATTAACCATATTTATGATTTGGTTTCCCTACTACATAATTTTCAAACATCATACCTTGATTTTCAAAGTGTAATATAAAATTGTGAGGATTAAATCTATTAGAGGAGGGGAGACTGTGAAACACCATTATTTTCTAACATTTAACTTTTTAAATAAATATAATTATTTTGATGTCATATGTTGAACACAACACCAAGCTTATAACTAAATATTATTTTTCAATGTTACCATTAAAACCTACATATTATAATATCATGTATGTATAGGATAAACGTAATACTGAAAATATGGGTTCAAAATTAATATTTCTGTATTAAATATTCAATCTAATATTTAAAATTCAACTTATTTCTATTATATATGTTATATAATAATTAATAAACTTTTACACATAAAAAAAAATATTTTTCTAAAGGCAGTTTGGCAACCCATTGATTGCACACTTATTTTAAAACTCAATTTTGACATGTTTAGAAACCTTACATGAAAAAATAAACAAGATTTTTAAATAATTATTGTCAAAATAATCTTAGAGAGAATTTTTGGTAATTTTATGATATGTTTAATTTTTTGATAAGTAATGAAAAATACTTAATTTTAATTGGATATCAACTTTTCATCTAAATAATTTAAAATTTTCAATTATATTTTAAATTGTTTTAAAAGAAAATATATATCAGTTATAAAAAAAATTAATCCAACTAAGGCCATTATAATATTTTTTATGATCATTTTGGTTATAATAATCATTTAAAACTTATGAACATTATCACATTAATAACTCTCTATCTAACCCCATTTAAGGGATTAGTTTTATATTAATTTTTAACAGATCCATGATTAGAATTTTAAAAAATGGATCCCTTATTTGAAATCATAATATTCATATTTTTTAAATATATTTTTTTCTTATTTTTGGACAATATGAATAGTAATGATAGTAATTTTTATTACCATTGTTAAGGGTAAAACAAGTAATTATTGGTAAAACTAATTACGATAATTAATATAAAATTACCCAAAAACATGTCCTTATTTTATTTATTGAGTTATTTTCAACCTGAAGTATACCTAAACTGAATTTATTACCTCTTTTTATCATTTGGATGACTTTAATCCTCTTATTATATTTTATTTTAAGAAATGTCAAACATGACACATAAATTATTCCAGAAAATATACAAATTTTAATATGTATTTATCTAGAATATACCATTATCTAAAAGTATTAATTTTAAAGATAATTTAATTTTATTCATTATAGTAGTTTAATTTTAATTTTTAGTGAATAAATTAGTACATTAAATAATTACACAATGATGATGAAATAATTATTCAATTATTAAAACAATCAAATAAATGATACTGTAAATTTTAAAATAAAAAAAAAATTAAGATAATTAATATCATAAAAAATAGATCAACTTTATATATTTGGGATGTATTGAAAGTTTTTTATAGGATATATTTTATTATTTATTTATGTAAATTTAAAAGTAATAAATTGTGTCAAAATTGACATTAATGGTATTTTTAAATAAATAATATTTTATTAAATATTATAAAATTACTAAGAATAATTATTTCATACAAATTATTTGGATAAGGTTAAAAATGTCATTAATTATTAATTTATTAGTCTTTTGTAATTTTATATTAAATATACTAATCATTAAACAATAGAAATCTATGTTGTCACAGTAATTGTTAAAGGGATTATATAAGGTTTAAAACAAAAAGACAAGGTCTTAACCATGGACTAATCATGAAAAACTAAATTATTGGATGAAGATTATTAGACCCTTATCACCTTAGCATCATATTTTACATGTTTAATGGAATCATTTATTAGAAGAAGACATATATATTATTTAAATGAAATATATGTTATAAAGTTAAAGTCTCTTTGTATTTAAGAAATTTAATTTTTCCACATAGGGAAAAATCATGAGATGAATGATCATAAATGACTATTTTGATCATAATGAGATTAATATCGTTATATTAATTTATAATTTAATTTTAAAAATTATATAATTATATTAACTTCTTTTTTTAATTCTAATATATTATTTATTTAATTAATTGAAAAAAAACAATTTATTTTAAAATATTAATTTGGAAATATATTGGATGTTTTTAATTTTTAAATAATATTCTATACCAATGTGATATATTATAGAGGTTTTAAAACGTTAGATTATACTTACAACTATTTCATGATTTATATTAAGTCTAATTAAATGAATGTTATCCAATTTTTTAATAATGTTATTTTATTAAATATATATGTCATTATATTATTAAAAATACTAAAAATATGAAATAAACCCAACAGAGATAATATATGGTCGAAAAGATCATACCCTGTTCATTTAATGGCCATATTGATGTCTTTGTCAACAGATTATCCATGATATATTTTATTATTTTTAATATTTCCAAAAGTGCCCCTCCCCTCAATTTTAAAATGGAACTCCTTCACTTCTTCACAACACATTGAGACCATTATCCCGACTAAACCATTAAAATTTCTCTTTAAAACTTCCATTTTTATGTTATTGAAGTTATGATCTATCAAAAATACCTACCATATTCCCCTTAATAGAATATAAAAAGGATTCCCTCTAAAGTGGAGGCACCCATCCTTACCAACAATTTCATGTTTATTTCTTATTATACATCCACATAATGTATTATTTAAATAAAAAATACTAAATATATTATAATATATATTATATGATTAAATTACAATTTTGGTAAAACCATATTCCACCTTTTATCTATCCTATGAAAAATGAAAGAACTGCACATGCATATGTATGACTTACCATCTCTATTTCTTGGTGTCAATTTTTTTCATTAAAAAATTACATTGATGGGTATAGTGAGGATAATAATTGATATATATAATAATTATTACATGATATTTATTCTGTAAAAATTATATGTCATTCACTTCCTTACCATTTCACCATTCAATGAATGATAATGTTGCATGTGCGTATGTTCGCCCTACCGTCTGCACGATGCCATGTGATCTATTTTCCATGTTCAAGATTCATAAATGATTATAAAAATATATATAATGTATATATTTAATATATATGACCTTAAAATAATTATGTAAACTACGGATAGATATCCAATGAAAAATAAATATGGAATTAATGAAAAAATATTCATGAGAAAAAAAGGTAACCAGCTCCCAAAAAATGAAAATGATTAAATATTATTAATGATTTGGTGATACAATATTATAACAGGATCATATAATATGTTATAATAATTAATATTTTTCTTGAATAAACTGTTATCATTCCGTAAACCATCATACAATAGTTCAAAGAATTTTCATCTAAATGAAAATGAAGGGAAAAGTTTGTTCATCTCACTTTTACTTATATGAGATACATTCTATATTCACCACTAATTATTTTATGGTTCACTACCCCTTTGATATATAATATTAAGAATATATTTATTTTCATTTTTTTAATGTTTTATTAATATAATTCTAATATGAGTAATATTATTTCACTTTTTAAAAAGGGGTAATGGATTTCATAACTAAATTTCTATTTATTAGGTTAAACTTCTAATTCAATAAATTTTTCATGATAAGATTATATGTTAAATTAATTTAAACTATATTATATTGTATTTCTTATTTTTTTCTTTTTATTTTCAGTTGATACGAAAAATAGATTCATTTTATTATTTCAAAAATGTATAAAATTTGTATATATAGTGTTTACTTAGAATTTTATTTGTCTAATTTTAAAATTTTGATAAATACATACCTTTTATTGAATATAGATATTTTATGAAAATGAGAATTTTTTATGAATTAAATAAATTATTTGATATATTACGAATTATTTGGATGGAATACATATTTGGGGCTCAGTTATATATAGTCACTCGATGCATTAGTAGTCTCATAATACAAATCAATTAAGCTAGAATTAAATAGGTTTTTAACCATTATGAAATAGGATTTTAAACATAACGTATGATGAGTTATATAACCTGACACATTTATTATTTCCATTGATTCATGATACAATCCATTATACACAAACCTTACATGGAATTTTAGGTCACACTTATTATGTTTCTTTTCCCCAGAATATGAATATTAATTCATGAAATGAATTTCAAGAATGATGAGGTGTTTATTTTTTAACTATTAAGTTATTTATTATAAATTTAAAATGGATATGTAAAATGTATATTGTTCAATAATGTTTCTAAAACTATTTTATCCTTTGGAATTTGATTTGTTTTAATCATTCCAATGTTATAAAATAAGGTACTGATTTTCAGAATTTGGAGTCATGTTCTTTACAAGAAATCACATGCAATATATGCTTATATCATGTTCTCTTACTGTCTTAACAGAATATAAATATCATATAGAATGTAACACTAAGGTACATGTTTCATATGGTCATGAGTGAATGTTATGGTTTACATTTAATGTTAATTATAATGTAGTATGTGACTATGGACCATTAATAATGTTTATTGAACTACATGACTTGATTTTTAAAAAATAACATAGACGTATAACCACTTTCTCCAAAAACATTATTGACCAGAATACTTATCTTGTATTTGAACAACAAAACTCAGGATTATATGGTAGTACACCCCCAACTATCCCATAAATACCCCTATTAATGTACTATATTATGAACCATTTTGATGCTTGACCACAAAAAATATGATAGGGGTTGTATATTCTTTTCTATCACTGATAGCACAAACTATATGAAAATAGGATTACATGTCATGTGCTATAAAATATATGGACGTTTCCATACATTCTCACCCAAGTGTCAACATCTAGATTATGTGTGGTCAGTTTGAAAAAAAAATTCATAGGGAATGCAATTTGACTAGGCATAGAGATATGAACATAACAATAATATACATAAATAGAGTTCTGAATAAAAATTTATTATACACAAATATATTCATGAAAATAATAATAACATCAAAAAATAGAGTTTTGAACATAAAAAAATGTCCATGCATAACATCGATATCTCATGAAAAAATACCAATGGATTACATGGTTATATTATACCCCAACCATCAAATAATGATGATCCATACATATGTTTACAATGTAATAATGATCATACATCTCATTGTGAAAACCCAATAGAAATAAAATCTTTTTCACAACATTATAAAATAATATTGCATAAGTGGATATCAGGAATTATAATGGTTGATATGAAAATTTATCTATGAAAACATATGTAGTGTAATATAATTTAGTGATTTATCATTTACACTACCAATGGGAGATAGATTTTTTTGATAAAGGTTAAAATGGATGTGAAATTAGAAAATGAATTTTATTATATATTTTAATAATATTGTTATAAAAATTATGATTCAATTAATTTTTAAGAAATAATTTTTGAGAAGGTGATATGAATAATTTTTATAAAAAATACATCAAAATAAAAAATAAAAGTGGACCCAAAAAATTAAATTAAGGTTATGTAAATATATTTTGACAAATGTATTATATATTTGAATATAAAAAAAATTCCAATTTATTTTTTATGGGAAAATTAATAAAAAATATACATCAACGAAATGATTGTAATAATTTCATTCAAATTAGTTGAAGATAAGTATAAAAGGTAAAAAATATATAAAATATATATTATTGAAATTAAAATTAAATATATTTATCGAAATAAATAATATGGATATCGTTGAGAAATATTCTAGTTTGGAAGAAGAGATATGGTCATATTAACATACAAACATACTTTTGGTAGGGTTTTGAATAAAATGGACATGAAATGAAAATTTGAAAAGTAAAACATACAATTATCTAATGGGAAACATATATACTATTTAAAATAAAAATAAAAACAACTTTCCATAAATAGTAGATAATATATATACAATAGTGATTCAAAATGGAGACTGGAATGAAATCCTCGTGACATCAGTTAAATAGGAATAAAAACTATTAAAAGAGAGAGTATAAATTTAAATTTAAATACAATGAGTGTAAAAATAATTATGATATTATATATCCGTGATTAATTATATTCATCATACATTGAAAATATATTTATAATATAAAACTTGTTTCAAATAATTCAACATGAGATGTAAACCACTACTACATATAATATTTTTTCATGTAAGAATTCTTAAAAAATTAATATTGTGGGATATGAATATAAATTACTTGAGAATAAATAATAAATAAATTATAATACCATAATAGTAAATAATATAGCCATCTTATAATACCATTATATAATATGGAATAATTATTACACAAGTAAATGAATAAAGTCAATTAAAAACCCTTATCTTATATTCCTTCTTAGTCGGACATACTCTATCATTCAGTATAATAAATTATATATAACTAATAATTTATATAAATAAAATATTATGTTATTTAATCTTTTAAAATGATATTTTACATTAGTTTATTACATATTTTTTATACCTATTTTAGTTAATATTGATCATGAGTTATTTAGTTCTTATCATCCTTAATTGGTCACCAATCAAAAAATTTATGTTATCATTCCATGTCAATGAGTTAGAAATATAAATAATATTAAAGGTACTAGAATATATGTTACCTAATTAGTTACTATGTTTTATAGAAATATAGTGGTTTTCGTGTATGTTTCTCCATATTGAAAATCATAATGTACTATTTCTAAATTTTTAACGAAAAAAGTGTGGTGTAACAAATGTGGCTTAGAAAAAAAATATTACCATTACATAATAGATAAAATAATTAATTGAATAGTTATATTATATTTTGGTTTTAATCAAACATTCAAATTCATCTGTGATTGAACTTTACATAATCATTCATGCAAGTTGTTTTACCAATCCAAACAAGGAAATTTTTTAATTCATTGTTGGGGAAGGTCATGAAATTAATTACTTCGAATTATTATTATTATAAGGTAATTATAATGATATTATTTAGATTTATTATTTTTACGAATAATGATGGATAATAGGGGCTGGAAAATATAAATATGAAATGATTATGGAGTGGATAATACTCATGTTGGGAAGTTGAATCTATTATTGGAAGACCTATTGGAAATAGAGGATTTTCTAATACTTAATGTGTATATAAGTTGAAAAATTTGGAAGAAGAATTTATGAAATGAATAAAGTAATAGAATTGATGATCGATTATAGGTAGGAAATTGGATTTTATTCAATGTAAGATATCTTCTTTTATAGCATAAAATGAGAGACATTTTAATGAAAAAATAAGTTAGGTGAATGGAAAATATGAAATCACAAATGAGTTCAATAATACACAAATTTAAATGATTTCATGAATTATATAATTTAATAATAAATGAGAAAAAATTACTCTAGAATATATATGAGACACGTTTTTTATAAAACATTGATCCATCAAAAATTAAATTTTTTATAATTTTTCACTTGAATAATAATTCAATATGGAAATTATTTTCTTCAAAAATATAAGATATCACCTCTTTCAACATTTCATCAATTATATTTAAAATTTATTAATTCTTATGATAAATTTAAATTTCTATATATTATGAAAGTACGGTTTAAATTAAATCATTTGATATATAGGGAAGGATTCAATAGAAAAATGAAATTTATATCATTAAATGTTTATTTATTATTTCATTTGAAATACCAATGAAATGAATGTTAATGTGTTTTTTAATGTTTGAAAAAATTTCATTAGATTCTTTATATTTAATATACCAATTTAATTTCGTTATATAAAAATTAAAATAAACATGAAAATAGTTCATTGAAAATAACTCTTTTATCATTACAGTTGTCACTAACCGTTATCTTTGTGACTTAATTTTTATCCTAAAATTGAAACATTACTCATGAAAAAACATGAATATCCTACTTTAAAACATGAAATAAATTTTTTATATTTATAATAGTTATTAATTTTATTTTTAACATACAATCATGCAATGCTTCAATCGATTTTCTATAATATACAGCTTTTAAGAATAAAAAGAATATGTTGTTATTATTTCCCATGTAAAAATATTTAGATGAATATAAATTTATATTAATTTATATAATATAATTGTTTTTCATTGATATCACAATTTAAAATTAGTAAATTTTGTTATTTATTTATAATATAGATAATAATTATAAAACATTATTTGAAAAAACAAACAGTAAAATAATTTTCACCGCATCCTATTAAATTTAATAATTTATCTTATAACTATATAATTTATCAATAAAAGGGTATTAATATATTTATATAATTTTTTTAATAACATCACATCAATCCAATTCATTACCCTTTCACTATTAAGGTAATGATATTGTAATTTGTGTGTACATATAAACTACTATCTCCATGACACGATGTAATTAATTTTTTATGTTTATATTTCATGAATGATTATATAAATGAATATAATGAATAAATATTATATATATTACCTTAATATCATTTTATAAATTAGTTATATTTTTTCAATTCAAAATAATAAGGGCATTCTAAGAAAATATTCTTGTAATAACTAGTCATTGAACCCTAGAAACAATGAAAATGATGAAATATTATTAATGAAAGGGATATAAAATGTTATCAAATGATCTGATAAGATATTATAAATATTAATGTAGTTAAATAATATATTAATAATGTTATTTAAATCATTTATGACTAATTTATAACAAAAGGTAAGTGTTTTTTGACAAACTTTTACTTTTGTGTGATACATGCATCCATAACCACTTATTTATTTTTTTGGGTCATACTAACCCATGGATGTTTTATATCATGCATATATTCATTATCATGGTGTTTAATGTTTTTTAAAATATCATTCTTTTATTAGGAATACAATTCAACTGATTACAATGTTGTAATGGATTTCTTAACTAAATTTTCATTCATTTGGTTAAACATCAACTTCATTGGTTATGTCATGCTAATATTACATGTGAAAATAAATTTCATTATATTATTTCATACTTCCACTTGTTTAATGTGGATTTATATTTGATGCACATAATTTATTCATTTGATTATTTCTTAAATCATAAATTTTTCCCATATGGTGATTACTATGAATGTTATTTTAGTAATATCGAAAATTATTTTAATCTGTATGATTCATTCAGTGCGGAAATCTTATGTAAAGGAACATTGCATATTATGTCAATCTGTTATTCAATATATGATTAATAGTTTATGTTGAAATACATAGTGGGGACCAATTATTAATATCCCCTCAGTGAAATGGTAAACTCATGGGATCAAATATTCAAGATAGCATTAAATGGATTTTTACCCTTAATGATTAAACTATCCTATGAAAATAATTAATGGTAGTGGTTCATGTTTTAAATAATTAAAATCCAATAATTTAGAATTTACTACATTCATAATTCAGTTAATATTATTATTTAGAATATTTTCACTGTGAAAAAATATATTGAGGGGTTTTATTCTTAGTTTATTTACAAAATGTAATTTTTTCTTAATTATTTACCTTTACAATTGATTATCTCAATGATTCATGATAATTTCTATTCTACATAACACTTAATGATCATTTTAGCTCACCAATTCTATATTATATTTCCCCATGATATAAAGAAGAATTCCTGGAATGAATTTCAAAGAAGTTGAGTAGTTTTTTTATATATTGTGCTTATTTATTCCCAATTTTATATTATATTCGTGTATCAATATTGTTATGAACATATAGTAAACCATTAATTCCTTCAAAATGAAGTTTCTGGTAATCATTTCTATGTTATAAATTAAGGCATCATCATTGGGATTCTATAGTAATGGTCATCACAGTTATTATCAAAGTATATTTAGTAGAAACATTATGAACTATACTTCAAAAAACATTGATAGGGAGGCATAACCATTAGATGGAATTTGAGAATATTTATAGAATAACATCCCAATGAAACTATATTTATTATTAAGAAAATATATTCATATAAAATTTACATTTTTTGATAAGTATTTAACTAAATTTAGGATTATAAATTATGACCCTTAATTATAAATTTTAATCTATTGTATTACATCATTTAGAAATGACCTCTAATATAAGGAATGAGAACTTAACAAATAAACGTGATCCAAATAGTTTGAATGATATAATTTTATATTTTCTTAGCCAAAATTTTTAATGGATGTAATCTCAAAAAAAAATTCATCATATAATGACATTATATCATGTTATAAAAAGATAGAGATAGAATTCCCTATTTAATTTGGATATGTAATAATTAAAGAGATGAAAAGCATGGAAAAAGATGTATAAAGGGTAGAATGCAAATAAGAACATTCCCACATGTGATAATTATGGGAATAATTACCCTGGGAAGTGATTGATTGGATTAAGAGTTCATTATAAGTGTGGAGATATGGGTTATCATATATAATAATCATAATTTATGGATAAATATTCTTCTCTTATGTATTATAAACATAAATATATGTAGGAAAATTAAATGGAATTCCCCAATAATCAGGGGAATATACCTCAAAATAAGAAAAGGGATCTAGGTCATGGTTATTTTGTTGATACATCATAAGTGAATGATTACTGTTCATGAGTATTTGGATCCAGGAAATATGTTGTAAAATTATTTTTTTAATTATATTATGGTTATATGAATTTAGAAACATATAAGGATTGTGCTATATTTTAATTTATTTTTACGGTTAATATAATGTTTTGAAAGGAACCGATGACCATGGAATAATATTTTTTTAAAAAAATAATTTTTTGGGTAATAAATGATATGTTATTAATGTTGAAAATAGGATTTTTGAAATTCTTTTACCTTCTTCATAAATTTTTGTACTCAACTGTTGTGATTAACAACTTATGGAATGGATTCAGTTGAGCATTAGGTATTACTGTACGATTCCATATGCTAAATATTTTTGATTTTGGTAAATATTTAAATGATGAAAGCATGAATTATGGATCTTTAAAAAAAATATTAGCAATAAAATTCTTCTTGAATATCCAACACCTGCTGTAACAAATGAAGTGGTGATACATCTATGCACAACTAAAGTATGAAATTAGTCATATGACATGGGATAGAATCAAGTATGTTTATTTTCATTAATGTTATATATAAATTTTAAAGGCAATACTATTCATTAAAAATATTTCCTTAAAAAATGTATCATGTTATCTTAATATCCAATGAATTTTGTGGTCTTTTAAATCATCACATATTTATGGATTTTTTTCCATTGCCATTAAATTGATAATTTAATTTAATAAAATAAATGACCTCTATTATTTTTTATAATTATTTGTCTCCATATTAAATTTTCACCAATGTTACCTTATTTTAAATCCTTGTTTTCTGCTGAACATCTCATTTCACAGTCCCTCTTATTAATAGAATATTTTATTAACCCTATCTACGATGTGGTTTCCCCCTAATGAATTCTCAAATATCATGCGTTGATTTTCAATGGGTAATTTAAAATTGTGAGGATTAAATAAATTGGAGGAGGAGATAATGTTAAACCCTGTGATTTTGTGATGTTTATATTTTTAAATAACTTTAATTTATTTGATGTCTTATGTTGTACACAACACCATGCTTGTAACTAAATATTATTATTTAAATGTTATCATTATAACTTACCTATTAGAATAGCATGCATGTACAGGATAAACAAAATTATGAGAATATTTTTTAAAAATAATATTTATATATTCAATATTCAATATAATATTTAAAATCAATCATATTACTATTCTATACATTATTGAAAAATTAATTAGCTTTTATACATAAAAACCTGTATTTTTTTAAAGGCAGTTTTGCTACCTTTTTATTGCACACTTCTTTTAAAACTAAATTTTGATAGTTTTAGAACACATACATGAATAAATTAACTTCATTTTTAAATAATTATTTTCTAAATTATCCTAAATGGATTCTTTGGTACATTTTTGATAAATTTTATTTTTTAATGAATTGTGAAAAATACTAGATTTTAATTGGAAATAAACTTTTCATCTAAATAATTTAATATTTTCTATTATATATTAAATTGTTTTTTAAAAAAATCTATCAATTATAAATCAATGAATCTAACTAAGGAAATTGGAATATGTTTCATATTCAATTTGGATATAAGTATCTTTTCAATCTTATGAACATTTTCACATTAAAACCACAGTTTCTCACCCTGTCTATGGGATTAATTTAATCTTAATTTTTTCCACTTCCGTGATTTTAATTTTTTAAAATGTGTCCCTCATTTCAAATCATAAGATTCATATTATTATTAAATATTTTTCTCTTATTTTAGGAAAATATGAATAGTAATGTTAGTAATTTTTATTACCATTGTTAAGGTTAAAAACATTAATTATTTGTAAAACATAGTATGATAAGGAATATAAAATCACACTAAATCATGTACTATATTAATTTTATGAATTATTTTCAATATTAATTATACATGGCCTGAATTTACTACTTTTAGGTGAAATTTATATGTCTCTAATATGCATATAGTATTTTATTTTAAGAAAAGTCAAACATGCCACACTAATTATTTTAATAAATATAACATTTTTTTATATTTATTTATCTAGAATATATCATCAACTAAAAGTACTAATTTTAATGATAATATAATTATATTAATGATAGTAATTTAATTTTAATTTTTAGTGAATAACTATGTAACTTAAATAATTACACCTTGATGATGTAGTAATTATTCAGTTATTGAAAATATCAAATAAATGATGCAGTAAATTTTGAAATGAATATAATTTGAGATAATTAATATCATTAACAAAATTTTAGGTTCACGTGATATATTAGAGATGTATTGAATATATTTTTTGAAGATATATTGTTCTATTTATTAAATTATATGTAAAAGTAATAAATTGTGTCAAAATTGAGATTAATGATATTTTAAAATAAAGAATATTTTAGTAAATAATATAAAATTTCTAAAAATATTTAATTCAGCCAAATTATTTGTATAAGGTTTAAATTTTCATTAATTATCCATTTATGAGTCTTTTTTAAATTTATATTAAATATACTCACTATCAAACAATGTAAATCTAAGTCATCACAGTAAGATTTAAAGGGATTATATAATGGTTAATAAAGATAAGTGTATAAATTTCTACAAAATATGTAAAAAATGTTTTGGATGAAGATTGTTATAACTATATCAGCTTAATAACTTATGTTAGTTTTTTAATGGACACATTCCTTTGAAAATGGAATATATATTATTTAAATCAAATATAAGTTATACAGTGAAGGTCACTTTGTATTTAGAAACTTTTATATGCTCACATAGGGACAAAATCAATAGATGAATGATTAAAAGCCCTTATTTTAATATTAATGAGATTAATATAATTATATTTATTTTATTTTAATTTTAAAAATTATATAAATATCATAACTTCTTTTTCAATTCTGATATAATATTTATTTAATTAATAGAAAAACAAAATAATTTATTTTTAAAATATTAATTTGGGTATATTTTGGATGATTTGTTTTGTTTAAGGACCTTTCATGGAAAATGTGATATATTATAGAGGTTTTAAATCAATATATTATAATTCCAACTCTTTCATGATGTTTTTTATGTCAAATTAAAGGAATGGTATCCAATTTTTATATAATGATATATTATTGAATTAATATTTTATTATATTATCAAAAATAATAAATATATAAACTATGCCCAAAATGGATAATATATGGTCAAAAAGTTCATACCATATTAATTTAATGGCCATGTAAAAGTATTTTTCCCTATAATATCCTTATTAAATTTTATTATTTTGAATGTTTCCAAAACTTCCCCTCACCTTAATTTATTAAAGGAACTCCTTCCTTCACTTCTCCACAACACTTTGAGCACCTTAACATGACAAAACCATTAAAATTTCTCTTTAAAACATCTATTATTTTGTTATAGAATTTATGATCCTTCAAAAAGTGCTTCCTTATTCCCCTTAAGAGAAGATAAAAGGATGTCCACCGAAGAAGAGGCACTCATCCATACCAACATGTTCATGTTTATTTATTATTGTACTTCCTAATCATGTATTATTTAAATATAAAGTACTAAATATAGTGTGATATATATTATAATATTTTGTTATAATAATGGGACTACCATATTCCACCTTTTATCTATCCTATGAATAATGAGATAACTGCACATGCATACGTATGAGTTACCATCACCATTTCTTGGTGTCATTTTGTTCATTAGAAAATTACTTGGATGGGTAAAGTGAATAAACTAATGGATATATATAATAATTATGACATGATATTGATTACCTAAAAATGAATTTATCATTCAATTCCTTACCCTTGCACCATTATGTGAATGATATTTTCGCTTTTGTGTATGTACTACCCACCATTTGTACGACACCATGTGATTAATTTTTCATGATCATGATTCATGAATGATTTTAAAAATGTATATAATGAATATATGTGACATATACGACCATAAATTAATTATTTAATGTATATATAGATATTAAATGAAAAATAAAGGGGGTGTTAATGAAAAAATATGCATGAGAAAAAAAGGCAATTGACACCCGAAACAATGAAAATGATGATATATTATTAATGATTTAGTGATAAAATATTATAAGAGGATCATATAATATATTATAATAATTAATATGATTCAAGACTAAAATTTAATCATTCCTTAAATCATCATAAAAGAGGTCAAATAATTTTCAACTAAATGAAAATGAAAGGTAAGAGTTTGTCATCTCACTTTTACTTATATGATATACATATCTTATTCACCAATAATTATTTTTGTGGTGTACTACCCCATTGATATATAATATCATGAATATATTTATTTTCATTGTTTTTAGTTTTTTTAAATATAATTCAAATATTAGGAATATAATTTCACTTTTTAAAAAGTTGTAATGGATTTCTTAACTCCATTTCTATTCATTTGGATAAACATCTACATCATTGAATATGTCAGGATAAGATTATATGTGAAATTACTTTAAGCTATATTATATTTTATATCCAATCATTTTATGTGGATTTAAAGTTGATACACATATTCTATTCATATTATTATTTCTTAAAATGTATACCATTTATATATACAGTGTTTACATATAATGATATTTGTCTAATGTGAAAATTTCGATAAATTCGTACCTTTATTCACTATATATATTTGATGAAAGGGAAAAAATTTATTAATTAAATAAATTATTTGATATATTATGAATTTGTTGGATTATAATACATGGGGGGATCAGTTATATATCATCATTTAAAGCATTAGTAGTCCCACAAAACTAATCAATTAATAAATAATTAAATATATTTTTACCCATAAAGATTAAATTGTCTCATAAATGGTCTTTAGGATTGTGGTTCATGTTCCAAATACATGACATCCAAAACTTAAGCATTCCTTATAATCATAATTTAGTTATTATTATTATTCCATGTATTTTAACTTAGAAATAAAAATATATTGATGAATTTCATTCTCTTTTAATTTTTTAAATGGAGTATGTTATGAGTTATATAACATGACACATTGAATATGTATTTTTATTCATGATACATTCAATTATATATAACCCTTACTATGAATTTTAGATCACCCTTATTATGTTTCTTTTCACTAGGATATGATGATTTATTCTAGGAACGAATTTCAATAATGATGAGATGTTTATCTTTTAAACTACTGTGTTATTTATTTTAAATGTAAAATGGGTATATATGATGTATCATGTTCTCTAAATATTATAAAATATTTGATCCATTGTAATGTGATTCCTTTTAATTCATCCAATGTAATAAAATAAGGTACTGACTTTCAGAATTTGGATTCGGGGACATTACATGAAATAAGATGCATTGTAGGCCTCTCTATTGATGTGTTAGTGTTTTAACAGAATATAAATATCATGTAAAATTTAACATTGCGGTACATGTTTCATATGGTCATAAGTGGATGCTAGGGTTCACATTAAATGTTAATTATAACATAGTGTGTTACCATGGGCCATTAACTATGTTTATCAAACTACATAACATGGGTAGTAAAAACTTAAATAGAAGTCTAAGAATTTTCTCCATACACCTTATTTACCAGAAGTCTTGTCTTGTATTTGAACAACATTAATCAAGATTATGTGGTAGTACCCCACCATCTAGCCTATATATCCCACCTTCCATGTACTATAGTATGAAAAAATAATTTTTGACCACAAAAAAATGATATGTTAGTATATTTTTTCTATCACCGATAGCTCAAACTACATAAAAAAGGAGTATATGTCATGTACTATGTAATATATGGATTTTTCTATACCTTCTCACATGAGTGTCAACATCCTGCATATGTGTGGTTAGTTTGAAACAATTTTTTCATAAAGACTACAATATTGTCAGTCATAGGGTTATGACCTTATCAATAATGTACATAGATAGAGTTGTGAATAAAAAAAATAATGTACATGAATATATTTACAATCATAATAATAAATTCCACACATAGAGTTTTGAACATAATAATAAATTTCATGCACAACATTGCTATCTCATGAGAAAAAAATAAACCAATGTCTTATAGGGTTACATTATACCCACCCATAAAATAATGGGGACTTTTACATAGGTTTACAACATAATATAAAAAATACATCTAACCATGAAACCACAAATAAAATAAAATGTTTTCCACAACCTTATCAAATAATATTGCATAAGAGGATATCATGATTTATAAAGGTTGATAATAAAATTTTTCTATGAAAACATATTTAGTTTAATATACTTTAGATATTGATCATGAACACTACCCATGAGAGATAGATTTTATTGATAAAGGGTAAAATGGTGGAGAAAAAATAAAATGAATTTTGATATATATTTTATAATATTATTATAAAAATTATGTTTCAATTTTTATTTAGGGAATAATTTTTGAGAAGGTGATAGGAATAAATTTTAAAAAAGTTTATCAAAATAATAAATAATAGTGGAACCAAAAATATAAATTAAGTTTATGTGAATAAATTTTGACAAAAGTATTATGTTTTTGAAAATGAAAATAAATTCCGTTTTACTTTTTTCATCTAAAATTAAGGAAACCACACATCAATGAAATAGTTATAATAATTCCATTTGAAATTTTTTTAAGTAAAATATAGAGGTTAAAAATAGAGATCAGATACATATTTTTGAAATTAAAATAAAAAAATACTTATTGAATTATATAATATAGATATGATAGATAAATATTCACATTTGAAGGAAGATATATGGTCAGCTTAAAATACAAACATCCTTTAGGATGGGATTTTAATAAAAGTGAGATAAAATTATGATTTGACATGTAAATAATATAAATATCTATATGGGATGAAATATATAGTGTTTAAATGATAAATAAAAACAAATTTCCATAAATAATAGTTAATACATATACAATAGTGATTTAAAATGGAGAATAGAATGAAATCCCAATGGCTTAAGTAACATTGGAATAAAATACCATTAATAGAGAGTGTATAAATTTAAATATGAAGAAAATGAATGGAAAAATTCTCATGATATAATATATCCATGAATAATTATATTCAACATATAAATGAAAATATATTTATAATATAAAACCTGATTTAAATAATTCAAGTTGAGAAGTGAAACACATCAACATATCATAATGTTTAATGTAATAATCATTCAAAAATGAGATTGAGTGAAAGAAATGTAAATTAATAGAGAATAAATATTAAAAAAAATTATGATACCATAAAAGAAAATAATATATCCACATTTTTATACCATTTTATAATATGTAATGATTATAACTCAAGTAAATGAATAGAGTCAATTAAAAACCCTTATCTTATATTCCTTCTTAGTCAGATGTACTTATAAATTCAGTATAATAAATTATATATAATTAATAATATATATAAGTAAAGTATTATGTTATTTTATATTTTAATATAATATTTTACATTAATTTATTACATGCTTTTAACTATCTTTAGTTAGTATTGGGCATTAGTTTTTAAAATCTAAACATCCTTTATCAGTCTCTAGTATAAAGGTTTCTGTTATCATTCCATGACTATGAGTTAATAATATACATAATATTCATGGTACTATAATATATGTTCCCTAATACGTTATTAGGTTTTTGGGTCATTATAGGTGTTTCCAAGTATGTTTCTCCTAGTTGAAATTCATAATGTATTGTTTCGATATTTTTAAGAAATAATGTGTGGTATATTAAATGTTGGTTCAAAAATATATTATTATCATTACAGAGTAAATCAAATAATTAATTAAATATTGATTAAAAATTTATCTAGAAAATAAACATTGAAATTCATCTATGATTTAATTTTACATAATCTTTCTTGTAAGTTGTTTTTATGAACCAAACATGGATACTATTTAATTTATAGAGGGGGTGGTCATGAAAGTATTTATTTTAATATATTATCTACATAATAGAATTATAATGATATTATTTATATTTTTATGTATATTAATAATAAAATATAATAGGGGGATGTAAAATATAAATATGAAATGGTTAGAGAGTTGATAATACTCATGTTGAGAAGTTGAATCTTCTATTGGAAGACATCTTGGAAGTGGAGGAATTTTGAAACCTTAATTTGAATATAAGTTAAAAATGTGGACATAAAATTTATGACATGAATAAAGTGGTGGAATTAATGATCGATTATATGTAAGAAATTGGAATTGAGTTGATGTTTGATATCTTCTTTTATAGAATAAAATGAGGGAAATTTGAATGAAAACATAAGTTATGTGAATGGAAAAGATGAAATCACATATGAATTAGAGTATGCACATATTAAAATGTCTTCATGAATTATATAATTGAAATAAAAATGAGACAAAATTACTCTAGAATTTATATATGACACATTTTCTTAAAAAAATGATCACTCATAGAATATTATTTTCAAATTTTCACATGTATAATTTTTCAATATGGAAACTATTTCCCAAAATATAAGATTTTACCTATTTCCCAATTTAATTAATTATATTTCATTTTTTTCAGTATAATAAATTTCAATTTCTATATATGATAAAATTATGATTTAAATTAAATCATATGATATAAAGTAAAAGATTCAACATAAAAATTATCTTGTAATCATTAAATGTTATTTTTTATTTCATATGAAATTCTAGTGAAATGAGTGTTAATATGTAATTTAATTTTTGAAAAAATTCAATTAGAGTCATTTTTATGAATATACCAATTTATTTTCAATATATAGAAATAAAAAACACATAAAATAGTTCATTGAAAATAACACTTTTTTTATTATAATAGTCACTAACTATTACCTTTTTAACTAAATTTTGCTATTAAATTGAAACCTTCCTCATTTCCAAACATTAATATCCTAATTGAAAACATGAAATAATTTTGTTATCATACTTATAATAGTTATGGAATTTAATTTTAATATAAAACCATGTAATGCATAAATCCATTTTCAATAAAATCTCACTTTTAAGTATGATAAGAATATTTTTTATTATTTCCCAAGTAAAAATATTTTAGTGAAGATAAATTTATTTTCATACCTATAATATAATTTTATTTTAATGATGCCAATATTTAAATTTTTTAAAATTTATTAATAATAAATAAAATAAAAAATACATACAAATCTTTATTTGAAAAAAAAAATCTCTAAATAATTTTAACAACATCCTATTTAAATTAATTATTTTCTAATAAATATTTAATTTATCAATAAATTGGTATAAATATCTTTCTATAATTTCTTTAATCACATCAAATAAAAAATTGGTAATATTAATATGTCATAGAACATAAAATATAAATACATTTTTATAATAAAATATTTAAATTAAATAGATTGTCTTGGTCTTTATTTATAAAATTATATTATTTTCTATTTTTGAATAATGTTAAAAAAATTCTGTACATATATTTGATAATTTCATTGACAATGAGCTCATTTCAAATGATTATATTACCAACAATCATATTATTAATGGTTGGATTTCAGTCCTATAAATATTTATATATGCATTCTTATAACTATTCATTATATTCATTTTCATATCTATTAAATACTAAATAAAACTTATAATTTACGCATCATTATTATTTTCCCAATCATAGTTATAATCTTTATGTAAAACCATAAATATAGTGATTTTATGTTCATTATATTTTTATATACTTAGGGTATTATTCCACTTGTACTTTCCTTAAGGTTATTTTATATTACATCATCGTGTTGTTTTTATAAATTATTTTAATATTTTTCTCTTAATAAGATATATGGTGGTTTATTTTAATATATAATTTTTTTTAAACAGTCTATTTGACATAGTATTCAGTTAAATCATAATTAATACTAAAACCATAGGTTATTAAAAAACATGTTCAGTGATGTTTTCATCAGACCCACAATGTCCCACTAGGTAGATTTTATTTTGTCTCTTAAGAAGGTAAATGGGTGATTGAAAATTTAAATTTACCATTATCACCTATATTATTTGATAGTGAAGAAAAAATAGCCTCTTTTGAGTATCAATTATCACTTCAACTGGATAAATGGAGAGAAGTGATTTTTTAAGATAGATCATTGATCCGGATAACACTCAATTTAATTCTATGTGGATTATATCTATAATATTTCATTTAAATGTAAATATTATCACATTGAGTTCCTATGGATGTATTTTGAGAATAAAAATCCTTATGTAGTTCGTGGGACACATGAAATAGATCTTCAATCAATTCATGGACATGTTCTAAGAGGTTTTCTTTAATTAAATACTTATTTACTCACTTGTTGAGGATGAGAATATGTATCTTTTGAGTATTTTAGTGTAAAAAAATATATTAGAATTAGTTGTATAAAATCATCTCTATGTTTTGGTTATTGAATTCATTAGTTTATTTGTTAGGGTATGTTATCTGAAATTTAGTTGTAATAGTCAGTCTAATTGAATTAGATTCTATAATAGCATCAGATCCACCCAATATAGTGTATTTAGTGAAACATTTCTTTATCCTAGTGGGATATTATTAAATAATATTATAACATTTCTATAGAATCATGTCTAAAATTACATACCATTTCAAAAATGGGAATCCATTAATTTTTTTATTGCTTTCAGATGGCTTTTGAGGTGCTAAACTAAAGGTTAACCAAGTATATTATCTTATTGATTCCAATAGAGTCACATAAGTGGTGTTTATTATTAATATAGGTCTAAAAATTGATATTTCTTGGGAATAAATGGTTAATGATTCCTTCTAGTTCTATGAGTATGAGACCACCGTAGAAAAACTATGTGACCCCTGACTGAGAGATTACAATGGTAGTGATTTCCTTGGATATTTAGAGATACTGATAAAATTATGATCTTCATGAATCAAATATTTCATAGTTAAACATTATATATTAGAGATCTTTACTATATGTTAATGTCTTCACTAGAGTACATACATGATACTAAAATTGAAATAATCTAATATCGGGAGAAGGGAAATTTTGAAGATGATTTCTGAAGAAGGAAATCATATGCATTGTTGATGGAATAGGAATTTTTTTTCAATTTTCTACAATATAGTACGTTTTTGTGGAAGTGAGATGCATAATTTATTTTTAACTGAAGGTGTTAAACCCACACTCCTTCACCGAGTGAGGGAGGCATATCTGGGAGGTAATATCTATGAGATTTTACATAACCAAATATTATCAAGTAATGGAAATGGTTAATTCTCCAATGTTGAAGAAAACATTAATAGCTTATAGGGTAATATGTTTCAAATAGTTCTATTTTAGGAGGTGTTGAGGGACTCTCATAGAACCCCCTCAGATGTGAATTATGCATTGTATTTAGAGTTACTATTGCATTACACCATCTATTAGATAGTGAAGGCATAGAATAACTTCTATCTTATTTAATGAATCCTGATGAAATTCAATAGTTTATTCTCTATAGTATATCCATTATCTTGATGAATTCACATACAATATTATTTTAGTATCTTCACATTTTATCAATTATAATTGGTCAACTAACTAATTTAGATGACATCCTTCCAATTTAAAGGATATTTTAAATGAGCGTATATGGATCTTGTACATGAATGATATTATATAATTTCATTGAGTTCCCTTAACTATCATCATTAAATTGATTCATAATTAATATATTAGTTTTGTAGGATCTTATAAAATGAAATTGAAAACCAGTTTCTATTGATAAAAACCTTATATAATACGAAAAGTTGTTATACATAGAGGAACATTCAAATTCTCGAGGATTTGTTTTACTCTTGTGGATTAATTTAGGAAGGATCTAGGATAATAACATAATATTAATGGATATTTCCTAAAATAATAACAACCACTATACTATTATCATAGAACCCTTTAAATACATATATGGGAGAACCTTATGGTAAGCCTCTTTTGGTCAAATTTTTTAGAGACACCACTTAGGGGGAATAAGTTTGTTTAGCTTATAATGTAGTATATGTAGTTGATCTTCGAGTGGATAAGAAAAACATAAATATATTATATTTACTATATATATACAATATGGAAACTCTTTTAGATTATATTGGTAGAATATATTTTCATAAGTGTCTCACTATGATGATGTCTAGGAATATTTAGTTTGGGAATAATGTTTCCCTTGAGATTTATTTTTCCATTTCATGTTCTGTTTGAGGTAGGAATGTTTTAAATAACAATTGTTGTTTAACTCATATATATACTAGGTCAAAATCACTTTTCACATGTCATAGATTAGGTGGAATATTCATTATCATTTTAAAATTATCAATTTGTGTAATCGCGACATCAAGAAGTAATCCCCCTTAGTTGAGTACAAGGTGGATATCAGGGATCAGAAGAATAAGTTTATTTTTTTGTGTGTGATTTTGTTATTGTTCATCCTTTATAAGTATTGAAATATTCAAGAGATATTCTGGGAGATGGATAATCATATTCTATCATTGTACATTCATAATTTTTTATTGTGTTATTCTTTTAGGATTGAATGAATATGAATTTTTTGAGAATGTAGAAACCTTAATTTTTTATTTTACCCTATGAAATATATTTTAATGATAATTATTAAGGTGGTCACATTTAAGGTTTTTCTTGAGAGTAACAAATCATCTTTAAAAAATTATAACTAAAAAAATTTCCCTATATAAATTCTTCACATGAATAATTATTATCATATAAATGGGACCCCATATGGAAATCCAAACACTCCCATTTTTTCTGGGAATGGAGTATTTTACATAGGAGAGGTAAAATATAGATATTCATGATTCAATCAATAATATGAGTTTTTTACTTTATTATTTTAATCAAAAGGTGTTATAATATGTTTATTATAAATATATTATTATCTAGAATTAATGTAAAAATACCTGTCATTAGAAAAAGCTAAACCCAGTGGGGATTTTTACTTGTTCTTCATGAAATGGATGATTATAGTGAAGGAATAAACATCATATGGTGGATGTAGTTTTTTTATAAAGCCTTGAGGATTTGTGATTCACTAATAGGTTATGTATTTACTTATTTCGTCATATAATCATTAAAAATTTTTATTTTTTTAGAATGTTCATACTTTTATACTAATATCATGAGTATTGTTATTTTATATTTTATTTCAGTTTTTGATGGAATTTTTCATAGAAAAATTTAATGATTAAATAGTATACCTCATTATCTATGTGAAATTTGTCGTCTGGGAATGTAACACCCAAATATTTTATGGTATGCCCATTTTTATGTGAATTAAGTTTCCTAGATACAATATTTTTAATGTCACATTGATTATAGAACTAAATATTATTATTTAATGTCACAAATATTACATAGCCATTAGAAGGAAAGTATGAATAGGATTAGCTGAATTATGATAATATGGTTCACACATGAGCATTTATAAATAATAAATTCTATATAATGATAAATATTCATCCTATGTTTTCTCTATAAATCATATAAAAAATTAATATACTTTTACTCATAAAAGATGTATTTTTATAAAGTTACATTTCCTACCTTTTAAAGAATCACTTATATTAAGAATAAATTTACCCAATTTTAATATTTTTTGAAAAAAAAATTTAATTTTTTTAATTCAGAAGGTTAAAATTGTCTTAGGATTATTTTTTTGTATTTTTATGAAATGAATCATTTTTATGAATAGTGATTAATACCACACTTTAATTGGAAAATAACATTTCATTTAAATAATTTATAATATTAAATTATATATTAAATTGATTTTTATGTAACATAAGATACCATTTATATTTATTAATCCAATTAATTCCATTGAAATATTTTTCATATTAATTTTTGATATGAAAATGATTTCAATATTTAGAACATTATTACTTTAACAACTCAATTCTCTCACCATATACTAGATTAATTTAAATATAAATTTGTAATATCATTTTATTAAAAAAATTATTAAATATTTGTAATTATAGGTTCCATATTTTCTAAATAGGTTCCTTTATTTTTTATCACTATGAAAATTAAACTTAGTGGTTGTAATTATCATGGTTAAGGTTAAATCTAGAAATTAATGTTAAAAATAATAATTATATGGATTATAAAATTACCCTAAAACATGTACTAATTTTATTGGATGTGTTTTTATAGAGATAAATCTTCTATAGGACTAATTTATCACCTCTTTTAGCCAATTGGATGTTCTTATGTCACAATCCAATAAGGGTCCACCCTGATGTGGTCACCTGAGTTGATCCACGGTAAGGCCTGAAGGGCATTCCCAATATCCATGGTTTGGCATAAGTATCCAGTATCCAATAAAACAAGAGGGAATGATTTAACCAATATTATCAAACTAAATTTATCAACGAAAAGAAAAGGTAAAAATCTAAAAAATCCAAACCAATGATCCATTAACAATTCCATACTATAAGTTTACAATTAAAAATGACAAAAAAAAGACTACAATGAAAAGGAAAAATGTAAAACATCACCCTAAACTCTATGCAATAATATGGGAAACATCCTCAATCTTCCTCATCTATGATCCACAATAAGAGCCACTTGAATCCTAATCCGCCAAAAATATTCATTTTCCATTAACCAAGAAAATCTAAAAAACATGGTCTTCATACACCAAAAAGTGTATTACAGGTATGTGCCATGGCCCAGTAGGATGCCACCTCGATAAAAGTATTAATGCACTAAATATAAAATGATAAATAAAATTGTGAGTATTATAAATAATGAAATGGTAGAAAATTTTTGGCAAAAAAAATTTTAAAATAAAATGACATAGATTAAATGTAACATTAAATGGAATATAGATTAAAAGAATGAAACATTAAATGTATATATGTTTCAAAAAATGTGACATTAAATAGAAATTCACTTTATTTTAAAATTATCTACCCAGAATACTATATGATGATGATAATTCCAAATTAATCATTTCTTACTAGTCACAGAAATACCTCTATGCACTAACTAGTTGGGGTCCCTAGGTACATCATTTCTCGGTGTAAAAGAAACCAAATACAATGTCCTTCCCATGCACGTACCACTAGGAGGGGAAACTCCAATGGCATAGTGGTCCCCAATTATCATTATAGTTTAGTTAGTGTTTTCATTATCAATATTTCTTTGTGAAATTGGGACGAGGCTACTACATGATCATTGGCATACTAGTCCTAGTCTTCCCACCTATATTATAGGGATTCCCTATTTTATCTCAATCAACATTCACATATTACAAAACATTACTTTCATATATTAATTCCATTTTAATGTGATGCTCAATCCAAAATAGTTCTCAAACTTGGTTCATTTCACTTATACAACTCAATAAACCATTTAGAAATTCTATAAAATAATTCTCAAAACAACACAAGGCTTTTCTACCCAAAATATATAACCAATGTTTCATTTTAAAATCAACCTTACAATAAATCCATACTAAAATATGATTTTTATCCCTTACATAATATAATAATCTAATTGAATAAGTTATCAAATAATTCCAAGTAACAAAAAAATAGTTTGCAGATAAAATCACCCAATTTCATGTAATTGTGCCACGTTAAAAAATCAAACGCACAAAAATTCTATTTCAAAACAAAATTCATAGCACATGACTAGTTTATAAAAATAATTGTGTAAATTATAAAGTGGCATAAAATGAAGAAAAAGGGTTTTCATATGAAAAATACTCAACTTGACACAAAAGTGACACTCTCACACCATACAAGTGATTTAATAAATTGATAAACAATTTTTAAAATACTTTAAATTAGAACCTCAAAAGATTACATAAAAAATTCAAATGTTTTCATATCAAAACAACACTTTAAAACAAAACACACGTCATAACCAAGAAAAAACATAGTTCACACCTATTAAACAATTTAAATAAACCATTTACCAAATTTTATAAAACAATTCCCAGGGGAATCACATGATTTTTCACAAACAAAGCAACTCAAATTACTTATTTAAGACCAAACACACACTAACACCTTACCAAAACACAATGAGAAGCCTTTACACAATTAATACAATAAATCCAAGGAATAAAACATGTGTTCACACCAAAATCACACGCCATTTCACACAAACATGCCTCTTAAAAAACAAACACATGTTAAAATCGTTCAAAGACTAATTTTGGACAACATATAATAATAAAATATCTCAATAAATTAACTAAACAAGAAAAAAAATTAATTAAGTAATGTTTAAATATGGATCCACCTAAATTAAATCAATGTGGAATGTAATCACACACTAGAAACACATCATGATGGTTTAAAACCCTAAATTAATCTAGATAAAACCTAAATGAAAAATTCACCCATATAAAATCATGGAAAAACAGAACCCTATATTGAGATTGACTAAGGGAGAAGATAAAAATATGAAATAATGGATGATGAGGAGGGAGGATAATTACATTATAAACCAAGCCCAACATGAGGGCTTTGTATATCCACAAAAAAAGAAGCATGTGGGAGGCTTGGGGAGAATGGGGAGTCCTACCATGGAATAGATGAACCTTGGGAAGATGATTTGGGTGAAACAAGTTCTAGAAATTCCATGTGGGGGTATTGTAAAAGCACATTTTTTTAATTCTTGTAAAACTCAGATGGTTAGACCGCACATTTTAATAATTTTTTTGGAAAATAGTTCAACAGGTTTTATACCTACTGCACAATTACCTGGGTTCGATCGCACAATTTATCAAACTATGTGTAAAATTTTCACAAGCCATTTTCAAGGAAAAAAATAAATATTTCGACAAAAACCCCTAAAAACCAAGGACTGACCAAGAGGGAAAGACTATAATAAGAAAACACTTCAAAACTCAACCCCTGTCACACTTAGAACTCGAAAAAAAGACCATAAATCCCTAGAGTACCAGATTAAAAAACAAATTATTTAAAACAATGTGTGGTAATTCTTGGCACAATTAATGCTTTAATGTCTTAGAAAGACATAACGTATTCTAGATTATTTATCAACTCCTAAGGATTCCATATAAAAAAGATATAACATATTAACCATGAAAAACTCATCCAACATTAACAGATCATAATCCACTACCCTAAAACATAACAATGACTCGAAACTACTAAACATGCATCATTGAAAAATATCTAGCAACCACCATGACCACACCAATTACATAATTATTGTACCTTCTCCAAATGAACCAAAAAATTACCCAAAATAAAGAGAACTCATTAAATCCAATGGTTTTAGATGATGCTGGAATAGACTCCTAACCATTATAAAATAAGACCCACGGTGGGTCTCCCCACCATTAGAAAATAGCTTACTCTGACCAAATTTGAATTTGATATGAACTAGAACCTTGCCTCTCCCACATAGGCCCACCAAAACACTCCCACAAAAACTTAACAACCTAATCTATAAGAAATTTATTAAGAAAAATTCAACCATATATGCCCAAACTAAAAGGATATGAACTGAAATGAAACTACATCCCACAACCAAAACCCCCAACACATTTGGTGGGGAGGGAAGGGATATAATGATTAGACCATTGAAACCACAACTGATTACTACCAAACAATCTTCACCTATGAACGAGTAAAACCAAGACTCCACCTGATTTACATGTGTTCTCCACACAAAGTCATTGATTGGAATACCTCATTCTAGAAGGCTCAATCACAAATGTTGCATGAGTGGTAAGTCCCCCATGCTCTTTATTGCTAGAGGGAAATTATAATTTCAAAAAACCATAATAGTAATAGTAAAATTGCCTCAATGCAACATTGTAGGTAAAAATGATACATGACTTGTAACAACATAGGGATTTCTAACTATGTTCTAGCTTCAATTTGATACCTATGGCCAAAGACATATTAGATAAAGCATTTACTGCCTAAAAATCAGAAGATAATAATCCCTAATTGTAAATATTCCCATTATCATCAGTCAAGGAAAAATATCACCCACAAGTAGAAATAGTGGATAGTGTCATACCGTGGAACATACTTCCTCAATGAGAGTACTTTCACCTTGATAGGGACATGAGAATACACACCAGCATATTCTATCACTCTAAACGAGGAGAATAATGAACTGGGATCATGGAGATGCACATAAGGATCACCAATAACAACTTTCACAACCGATACTATCATTATAATAGGATTCCACCTTAAATCGAGTCAACACGTCTCAATAAACCAAAAAATGCATTGAGGAACCATTTTAAGAGGTTGAATTACCATTTTATATGATTACAGTGGTTTATAATCTATAATTTATTCCAATGTATAACTATTCGTAGCCACATAACAATATCAAACAAATCTATAGAAACCCACTTAACATTTCTCCAAAACCGAGCAACCAACATGATTCCCTATCAAGACACAACATGGGTATCACTTCAAGATCACGAGGAAGCATACTGAATAAATCAAACATTAGAGAAATAAAATACCACATTGAAAATATATCATTTAAAAAGGAAAACAATTTTTCATCTTTAAACACTTTTTAAAAACAAATAAACTTAGTGTATTTTCCCACTCACCAATGGTATTTCACTGAGTCTCGCTCACATGTATATTAAAGTTCCACCACTTGAACCAATATAATGATTCCATATTACGGATCCATCCACACTCCCATATATCGCCTTGCATGTGCGCACCCATGAAAACAGAAAAGGCTTAAACAAACTTCCTCATTTTTTAAGCCAAATAATTTACCCCAATTCAGAAATTAGGTACCTTCCCTAACCACACTAATGACTATGTCAAAAAATAAATATTATATTACCACACAACACACCATTTTGAAATAAATGAAAAAGAAACCCCAGGGATATCCATCAAAATACTCTCTATTTATTTAAAACATTTCAATCAATTCAACATTCCAAAAAGGCCAAAACCATTTTCAGAAAAAAAAAACATAACACTAATTTTTAAAAAGAATTCATAAGATTCAAACACTTCTCAAGAGCGCAACACGTCCTAATTACAACAAAGATACATAACCACATTATAATAATCCTTGATTTCAAAACATTTTATTTCATAAAACCACTGGTTTATATTAGTAAAATTCAATAGCATGAAATAATTTCCTCTTTAGAAACGTATTTTTTTCAAAAAACCACAAAATTCTAAAACCATTCAAATATTAAATTGTGAAAATCTATTTCCCCTTTTAAAAATACTACCACTTATTTAAATCCCATTTCCATAATTCTCACCCAAGGATTTTCAAAATTCTTTTTCATATTTCATGAACAGAACAAGAGAACCATAGTATAGAACTTGTGTTGGTTTGTGAATTGACCATATGGTTGGTGGCTATATTCCAAACACACCCCAAACATGAAGAGACATCATGGACCATTAACGGGATCCAGATGGATTTCATGGCACTGTGAGATCATATAAGCCATTAGTCCAACTCCCATAGTCATATCCCAAACACCAAACAATCCCTAAAGATCAATGATACTAGAAAACTAGACTTCCCATAGAAATATGAGAATTCGAATGAGAAGGAATTCACGAAGCTCTTCCAGTGCCTACCCCTCAAGTCCATTAAATCGTACTCCATTTACCTTTACATCCTCAAAGTACATTGGGATTTCTAAAAATAATGGTCCTAGAAAGAGTCGACCTACTATAATACCATTTTGTCACAAACCAACCCGGGTCAACCCAATACTGTTCTCTTGAGCTGATCCATGGAAAGGCCTAAAGGGAGTTCCCAATCCTTATAGTCTGGTAGAAGAGACTGGGTATCAAATAAAACAAGTAGGAACACTTTACCCAAAATAATTATATTAAAATAAAAAAAATCTAAGAAAAAATATCTTAAATATTAAAACAAATGAGCCTTTTACAATTCTATATTTGATGTTTCTTGTTAAAAAAGACAAAAAAAAAGACTGCAATATAAAAGGAAAATAGAAAACATTCCCCCATCCACCATGAAAAAATAGGGGAAACATCCTTATGTTGCCTCCACCAAGATCCACAATAATAGAAACTAAAAACCCAATATTCATAAATTACATGACTTTCCTTTACCGGAAACAAATATACAAAAATGACCGAATACACTCAAGGGTGTATGCAGTGTGTGATCCAAGGCCTTGTAGGATGCCACCTAGATAAATGGTTCCTCACACTAAATATTAAATGAAAAATTAACTTGTAATTATTATAATGATAAAAATTCTAGAACGATTTTTAGGAAAATATCTTTAAAAAACAACATAGAAAGAATTCAACATTAAATGGAAAATAGTTTCAGTAAATCAAACTATTAATGGAATTTAGTTTCAAAGAATTAGATAATAAATGTAAAAACAATTAATTTTAAAATTATCTTCCCAAAAAGCAGTATGCCGACATTAAGATAAATTTAATCATTTAAATATTGTTATGAGAACGCCTTTAAGCACTAGACTTGTATGAGGCCCTAGATAAATATTATATTACTGTAAAATTAAATATAACAAATAACCTTCTCACGTATGATCCACTCGGAGGATTAACCTTAATGGCCTAGTTGTCTGCAAAAATCGTCATAGTTTAGTTTGTGTTTTCATCCTCAATCTTGCTAAGTGAAATATGGATGAATCCACTACTAGATCACTGGTATACCAGTCCAATTCCACCCACATAGATAACTGTGAATCGATTTTTGTGGTTAATAAAGTTTCTCATATCACATAACATCATTTTCACATCCAAATTTCATTTTAAATTCATACACATACCAAAATAGTTCTCAAACATGGTTCAAATCACTTACACAACTGAATAAACCATTGAGACAATCTATAAAATAAATTTCAAAATACCTTGGTAATTTTCCACCAAAATAATGTATTCAATGTTCTCTTTTATCAAAACTGCACATAAACATTATACTAAAATATGTTTTTCACCCCTTACATAATATAATAAAAAATTTCCATAAGTTATCAAATCATTCCAATTAACATAACAAGAGTTATCACATTAAAACAACCAATTCCACGTAAAATAGCCACTTTAAAAATCATACACACACCAAAGATATATGAAAACACAATTTCCCCCCAACTCCAAATTTAATAAAACATTTTCATTCTTTATAAAGTGACAAAAAATGGCACACAAGGGTTCGGAATTTAAAAATACTTAATTTCATACAAAAGTGACACTCTCCTACCACACATTTAATTTAATAAATTAATTAAAAATTTATAAAATTATTGATTTTGGAACCAAAAAATTTTACATAGAAAAAAGATCCATTTTAATATCAATACACCACTCTATGACCTATTTCACATTATAACCATGCCAAAACATTATTCACTCCAGTTAAAGAATTTAAATAAACAATTTAAAATTTTTATGAAGCACTTCCAAGGAGTATCAAATGGGTTTAAATACACAAAGCCTCTAAAATTCTAAATTTAAGACCAAACACACACATACACAATACCAAAACACAATGGGAATCATTTTCACATTTTAATAAACCCTTTCCACAATTTATAAAACATCACCATGGAATACAACCTGGGTTCACACCAAAGCACACCCTATTCACATAAACATGAAACATAAAAATTAAACATGTGTCAAAACCTTTCAAATACATTTTTTATACCACATATAATAATAAAGTAGTGTGTTAAATTACTTAAATGAGTAATATTATTCACCAATTAATTTTTATATATGGATCCACATCCGTCAAATCCAAGAAGAATGGCAATGCACACCCAAAACACCTCCTTATGGGTGAAAACATCTAATTTTATGAAGAGAAATATATAAAAAAACCCATTAATAAATAATTTAAAATGTGATCCGAAGGTTGATAATGACTAGGGGAGAAGATAAAACCATGAAATAATGAAAATGGGAGGTGGTGGAGGAGAAATGAGAGGATGATTACCTTGTAAACCTAGCCCAACTTTATGCTTTCATCGATCCACATCAATAGAATTATAGGGAAGGCTTGTGGAACAGGGGAGAGGCCTAAATAGGTTTAGACAAACATGGGGAATATGATTTGGGTGCAAAAGGTCTAAAAATCCCATGGGGGGAAATGTTTGAAAATCACATTTTTAATTTATGGGCTGACTCGCATGGTTAGACCATACAATTTAATAAATCATGCAATAAAAATTGTGTAAGACATAAGATTCACCGCATGGTAACTCTAAATTAGCCACATGGACATGATCCAACCATGCAGTAGGTTTTATACCTACCACATAGTTACTTAGTTGGGCCACACGGTTTATCAAACGGTTCTCCAACTGTGCACAGAAATTTTTCAAGACAAAATGTAAACATTTTTTTGAAACCTCCCAAAAAAATTGGGTACTAGAAATGAAGGAAATATTAGAAAAAAAAATAATGACAAAACTCAACTTCTATCACAATTGGAATCCTTAACAAAGAGCATAATTTCCAAAAGACCAGATCAGAAACCAAAACATGAAAAATAGAGTGTGAGACTATATTCCCCTTATAGTAGTTTATTTTATGAAATATCAAACCATTAACATTATTGTTTATGATAAGTATAAATGATTTAATATTTATTTATCTACAAGTTATATTTAACTATAAATATTTATTTATATAAAATTAATTTTCTTTATCATAGTAATTTCTTTTTAATTTTTAGTTAAAATATAAGTACCATAAATTATTACACAACAATGATGAATTAGTCATTCAATTATTAATAATATAAAATAAATCATATAAAAATATTAAAATAAATATTAATTTATATTACTAATTCCTTCCAAAAAAAATTATGTGACCTTGAAATATTATGGATGTATTAAAAGATCATTTTTCAAGATACAATGTTTAACATATTTTTGTAAATGAATATGTAAAGAATTTTGTTGAAATTGAAATTAATGATATTTTAAAATAAATATTATTTAATTAAAATATATAATATTCATAAAAATATTTAATTACCCCAAATATTTTTTTAGGTTTCAAAATTAAATAAAAAAACCATTTATGGGTCTTTTGGAATTTTATTGTAACTATATTAAACCTAAAATAGTTAAAAAGGCATGTTTGTGCGGTAAGAGTAACAAGAATTAAATAAAGCATAAAACCAAATGATAAGTGTATAACCAAGTCCTAATATTGAAACAATAATGGATGAAGAGGATTTAATGCTTGTATCCTTAAGATTAATTTTGTGTTATTTAATGGAAACTTCTCCTTGAACATGACTTATATATTATTTAAATCATACACAATATACAAAATGTCTCTCACTTTTTAATGAATATCTTTTATGTTTCCACATATGGACCAAATAAATATATTAATGAATCTAAATGTCAGTTACTTTTATAGTTAAATTATGTTCATTACATAAATTTATATTCATTTGTTATAAAATATATAATTACATTCAATGCTTCTATAATGGTAATACAATATATTTTTAATTAACATAAAAAATAAAATAAATGATTTTAAAAAATATTATTTTATATCTTTCAAATGATTTAATTTGTCTAAATGTATTTATAGATATATATGTTATATCAACGACTTTTTAAATCATTATATTATTATTCCAACTTTTTAATGATGTATTTAAAGTCAACTTAAAGTAATAGTATCAAATTTAAAAATAATGAAATTTTATTGAATAATTTAAATATCATAACACAATTGAATAAGAAAAATTTGTATAATATATGGTGTATTATTTTATTCTATATTAATTTATTAGAAACTTTATAGTCATTGAATCTAGAATATCCTTTGTATATTTTAATTTTTGGAGTGTTTTCAATGGTGACCCTCACATCATTAATAAATGAGATCTAATTCCTTCACTTATTAACAACACCTTGGGCCGTATATTTAAACAAATCCCATTTAATTTCTCTTATAAACACACTTATTTATGTCATCTAGGTTCTGGTTCATTCTAAAGTCCTACCCTAGTTCCCAAAAGGGATGTTATATAGGAATTCCTCTAAAGAAGAGTTAATCAACCGTACTGACTCTTTCATTATTATTTATTCTTCTACGTTGTATTCATGAATTTTTTCTATTATAAATTAATAACTATATTATCATATACATATTTAGATTATAATATGATTATGGGGCCACCATATCCCACATATTATACATACAATAAAAAAGGAATGCACTGTGTGTGCGTACGTACGTCTAATCCTCCCCACGTTGTGGTGTAATTTGATTTTCGTCACCAAATGACATGGATGGGTATGATTATTGAAATAATGGATATATATTATAAATATTAAATGATATTTATTCTCTAAAAATTAATATACAATCCCCATCTTTACCCTTTCACTGTTAAGGGAATGATATCGTCCCTCAAGCATATATATGACCTACTGTCTCCATGACATGGTGTGATTCATTTTCCATGTTCCTCATTCAGGAATGATTATAAAAATGTATATAATGAATAAATATGACATGTAATACGTTAACATAATTCTTTAAACTATGTTTATCTCTCAAATTTAAAAGAACCATGACATTATGAAATAATATGCTTGTGGAAAAAATTCAATGAACACCTAAAACCTTGAATGTGATGAAATATATTTAATTAATGGGTGATAAGATGTTATAAAAGGATCAAATAAGTTATAATAAATATTAATGTTATTATATAAATTATTAATAAATTTATTAAAATCATTATATAGAATTTTAAATCACATTCCACTAAAGGAAAGTGAAAGATAATGGTTCTTTGTCACATATTTACTTTTGTGTGATACATTCCATATTTCAATATTTATGTATTTTCTGTGGTGTACTCATGTTTTGAAATTTAATTTCATGAATCTATTCATTTTCATGGTGTTTAATGTTTTTCAAAATATCTATCTTTTTTATAGAATATGATTCGATTGATTAAAAAGTGTTAATGGATTTATTAATTGAATTTTCATTAATATGTTAAACTTCTACATTATTGGTTATGTAGTGCTAATATTTTGTTTGAAATTACAATTTATTATCTTATTTCCTATTTCAATTTGTTTAATGTGGATATATATACTATACATAGAATTAATTCATTTGATTATTTCCTAAAACATAAACTATTTTTTCATACTGTGATTATCATGAATGTTATTTAAGTATTTTAGAATTTTACATAAATCTATATCTTTAATTTAGTATAGATATTTGATGAAAAGTATCATTTTTATTAAGTAAATCGATTATTCAAAATATGAGGAATGATCTTCTTTGGAACACATGGTAAGGCCTGGTGATTGATATCCCCTTAGTGCATCGGTAATCTCATCGGATAAAACAGTAAAGATGGCATTAAATGGGTTTATACCAAATGATATTATACAATCTAATTAAAATTATTGATAGTAGTGTTTCATGTTTCATGTAAATGACATCCAAAAATTTAGAATTTATAGCATTCATAATTCATTTATTTTTATTATCTAGAGGATTTTTACTATGAAAAAATCTATGAATGGATTTTATTCTTGTATGATTGATAAAATGGAATGTGTCCAAATTTATTTACCTTTCTATGATGATTATTATCATTGATCAATGATAATTTTTGTTTTACATAACACTTAATGTGTATTTATGCTCACCCTTGCTATGTTTTATTTCCCCCTGATATGAAGATGAAATCATAGATTGTATTTCAAGGTTATTGAGTAGTTTATTCCTTTATATATTATAAATTTTATTCCCAATGTAAAATTATAATCATGTATCTATCTGGTTATAAAAATATACTAACCCATATGGCCCTTTGGAATAAAATTCCTTATAATCATGTCGATGTGTTAAATAAAGGCAGCATCTCTAGGATTCTAGAGCTGAGGTATTTATAGTTATTATAAATTAATGTTTAGTAGAAATATAGTGAACTAGATTCATGAAAACCTAGATAAGGAGACATAACCCCAAGATAGACTTTGATAATATGTATAAAAGATAATCCCAATGAAACCAGGATTATTATTACAAGAATAGATAATCATAAAATTTTCTATTTTTGATAAGTATTTAACTATTCTTAGGATAATAAATTATGATTCATAATGATATGATCTAATCTAGAGTATACCATCATTTAAAAATGGAATCTAGTCTAAGGAATGGGAACCTCAACAATGATCGTGATCCAATGAGTATGAATGATAGTATCTTAAATGGGTTTAACCCAATTTTCAATAGGATGTAGTCTCCAAACAATTCTCATCATTTGATGACATATTATCATTATTATACAAGATAGATAAATAATTAACTATATATTGAAGATATGTATGAAATCATGAGAACAATATGATGGAATAGAAAAATATGGATAAAGGGAAGAATTGAAAGATGTATTTTCTTAGATGTGATAATTATGGGAAGAATAACCCGTAGAAGTTCTTAAAGGGATTATGAGTTTTTTATATGTGTGAAGATAAGGGTAAACATTGAAATGAATAAAATGGTAAGGACAAAAAGTCTTCTCTTTAGTATTATAACACTAAGAATATGGTGGACAGTGCAAATGAATTCCCTAATCATCAATGAAATATAACTCTAAAGTTGAATATAGATCATGGTCAAGTTTATTCTATTGATACAACCAGAGTGGAATTACTTTTTTTATTTAGTATTTGGATCCAGTAAATATGTTGTAAATTTTTTTATTAATTATATTATTATTAAATCATTTTTGAAACATATAAGGGTCGTGTTGTTGTTAAATTTGTTAATGGATTTAAGATCATATTTTTAATGTAATTGTTGACAAAGAAAATAGATTTAGTTGAAATTTTATCTTCTAGGAAATTAATGATATATTATTATTGATGAAAATACTATTTTGGAAATTGTGTGACCTTAATTATAAGCTTTTGGGAATATGTATTTTGATTAACTACTTAGGGAATAGATTCATTTGAACCTTGGAGATTGTTTTTTCAATTTCATTTGATAAACATTTTGTTTTTGTTACATATTTTAAGGTTAATGGAATGAATTTTGGATCATTTGATAAAATTTCATCAAGAATAAAATTCATCATGAATATACAACTCTAGGTGGCGGAAATGAATTGGAGAAACAACAGAGAAACACCAAAGTATTATATTATGATTATGAGATGGAACTTAATCAAGTAAGTTTATTTTTTTTGGTGTATCAAAATGGTTAATTAATTGATCAAATTTCAGAAAAGGACCTTGGAACAAATATGTTATCATATTAAATTTATATCTAATGAATGATATGGTCATTTATGTCGTCACATATTTATGGATTTTTGACCCTTACCTTTCTATTGATGATTTTATTTAATAAAATAAATGAACTCTATAATTTTTTTTATTTCCCTTAATATTCACATTCCAAAAAATTTTATCTTATTCAACATCATAATTTTGTGGTGAACATCACATTTCCTAGTCTCTTTTACTCATAGGATATTTATTAAACCAATTTATGATGTGGTTTTCCCATTAAGGTATTTTAAAATATCAATCCTTTATTAGCAAAGTGTAATTTCAAATTGTGATGATTAAATATATTAGAGGAGGGGAGAATGTGAAAACCAATTATTTTATGATAGTTATCTTTTTAAATAAATTTTAATATGCTTTTTTCTTTTGTTTTACCCAACATCAAGCTTACAATTAAATATTATTATTTATATTTACCCTTATAACCTATTTGTTAGAACGATGTGTATGAACAAGATGAACTGAATTATGGAAGTATGGTTTAAAAATGAATATTTATTTATAATATATTCAATATAATATTTTAAATTAAACTTATTTCTTTTCTATATATTATATAAAAATTAATCAACTTTTATATAGAAAAACCTATATGTTTCTAAAAGTAACTTTAAGGCAGTTTAATTTTGAACTTCTTTTATAACTACATGTTGACACATTTATAAATTTTAGTCGACAAAATAAACTTCATTTTTAAATTATTTATTTCAAAATTATCTGAGTTATATTTTTTGTAATTTTTTTATATGTTTCAATTTTTGATGAATTGTGTAAAATAATATATTTTAATTGAAAAATGACTTGTCATTTTAATAATTTATTGTTTTTAATTATATTTTCAATTGGTTTCAATGAAAAATAAGAGCAATTATAAATCAATTACACAAAATATGGTTATTGGAATATTTTTAATATCTAATTTGGATATAATACCCATTTCAATCTTACAAACATTTTCACTTTAAAACCCCACTTTCTCACCACATCTAAGGGATAAATTTTCTATTAATTTTGTCCACTTTAGTTATTTAAATTTTGTGAAATGGATTCTTTATTGGAAATCATATTTTTTTTATTTAAATATTTATCTTTTGTTTTTGGAAAATCTGTATAGTAAAATTAGTAATTTTTATTACCATGGTTAAGGGTAAAATAAAAAATTATTAACAAAACGAATTATGATAGTGAATAGAAAATTACCCAAAAACATGTCCTAATTTAATATTATGGGTTATTTTAGACCTAATATATACATGGGATGAATTTATTTCATCTTGAAGCCACATGGATGTCTATAATACACTTATATTATTTTATTTTTAGAATTGTCAAACATGCAACCCTAATGATTACAAAAAATTTAACAATTTTAGTATGATGTTTTTCAGAATATATCATCAACTATAATTATTAATATTAAATATAATGGAAATTAAATTAATTATTGTATTTAAATTTTAATATTTAGTAAGGAAATAATTACCTTAAATAATTACAAAATGATGATGTGGTAATAATTAAATTATTAAAAATATCAAATAAATGATACTTAACATTTTAAAATAAATATAATGTGAGATAATTAATGTCATAAAAATAAATTTTATATTTCCTTAACATATTAGGTATATATTTACAGATTTTTTTTGATGATATATTGTTTTATTGATTTACATAAATGTTAAAGTATTAAATTGTGTCAAAATTGACATTGATTATATTTTAAAATATATAATTGTTTATAAAATAGTATAAAATTCATTAACATATTAAATTCTTCTAATTTTTATATATAAGGTTAAAAAAAGTGATTTAATTATTCATTTATGAGTGTTTTTGAGTTTTATATTAAAAATACTAACTATCAATGACTAAAAATAAATGTTGTCATGATAAGAGTTAAAGGGATTATATAAGGGTTAAAAAAATGATAAGGGTATAACCATGTCCAAAACATGTTAAAAAAAATATTGGATAGAGATTATTCGAACCTTATCACCAAAATATCATATTTTATCTGTTTAATAGACACTTTTCTATGAAAAGGACTTATATATTATTAAAATTAAATATAAGTTATAAAATGATGATCTATTAGTATTTAATAATATTTATTTATCCACAAAGGGACAAAATAAAGTGATAAATGGCCCTAACTCATTATATTAATCTTAATGAAATTATTTTATTTATATTTAGTTTTTTAAAAATTTATAAGTATCATTAATTCTTCTAAAATTCTAATATAATATTTATTTAATTAAGTGATATATAAAATAACATATTTTAAAAATATTAATTTTGTATATATTTTTGATGATTTATTTTGATAAATGAATTTTATAGACCAATGTGATATGTTATAATGGTTTTGAATAATTATATTATTATTTGAAATGTGTTTGGGATTTATTTTATGTCAAATTAAATGTATGGTATCAAATTCTTCATTAATGATATTTTATTAAATAAATTTTTTATTAAATTTTTTAAAATAATGAACACATAAACTAAACCAAAAATGGAGAATATATAGTCAAAAAGTTCATCCCTTATTCATTTAATGGAAATCTGGAAGTATTTGTCTCTAGAATATCCTTATTATATTTTATTATTTTGAATGTTTCAAAAAGTGCCCCTCAACTCAGTTATAAAAGGCGTCCTTCATTAAATTCTTAAACACACTTTGAGCCCGTTAGCTCGACCATGATGTTCTTATTTCTCATATAAGATTACATTTTTTATGTTATTGGAATTATAATCATTCAAAAATACTTTCCCTATTCCCCTTAAGAGAAGATAAAAAGGTTGTCCATTGAAGAAGAGGCACTCATCTTTACAGACTCTTTCATGATTTTTTATTCTTTTAATTCCACTTCATGTACTGTAAGTTATAAATTAAAAAATATAGAACAATATATATTATAATATGTAGTTATGATTATGGGACATCAATATTCCATATTTTATCAATCCTATTAAAAATTAAATCACTGTACATATGACAAAGCATCTCCATTTCATGGTGTAATTTTTTTCATTAAAAAATTACATGGATGTAAATAGTGAAGAAAATAATGGATATATAAGATGATAATAAAATGATATACATTCTTAAAAAATTAATATACCATTAAATTCATTATCCTTTTACCATTATGTGAATGATATTTTTACTCTCGCGTACGTACGACCTACTATCTTCACGCCACGATGCGATTCATTTTCCTTGTTGATGATCCATAAATTTTTTTAAATATATATAATTAATATATGTGATATATATGACCTTAAATTCATTGTTTAAATTATGTATTGATATCCATTGAAATATAAATTGGGCCTTATTAATGAAAAATTCCTGAGAAAACTTGTCAATTGACAACCAAAACAATGAAAATGATGAAATATTATTAATGATTGGGTGATATGATGTTATAGGAGGATAATATAATATAATAAAAATATTAATAATATTGTATAAGTAATTAGTATCATCCCTTACAAAATTATACATTAGGTTACACCAAATTCAACTAAATGAAAATGAAATGTAAGGGTTTGTAATCTCAATTTTACTTCGGCAAGATACATTCCTTATTCACCTATAATTTAATTTTTTGTGGTGTACTACCCCTTTGATATATAATATGAGGAATATATTTATTTTTATGGTTATTATTTTTTAAAATATAATTCTTATATGAGGAATATTATTTGACTTATTATAATGTTGTAATGGATTTCTTAACTCAATTTACATTAATTATGTTAATCATATAATTCATTGATTTTGTCATGATAATATTATGTGTGAAATTATTTTGAACTATATTATGTTTCAATTAAAAAATATTATGTATTTAATGTTGATACACATAATTTATTCATTTTATTATTTCCCAAACTATATACCATTTCTACATATGGTGTTTATATTAATTGATATTTGTGTAATTTAGTTGTTTTAATAAATCCATAACATTTATTCACTATAGATATTTGATGAAAACGAACATTTATTATTAATTAAACCTATAATTAGATATATTAGGAATTTTTTGTATTGGAAGATATGGGTGGAGCTCGGTTATAAATAACCCCTCGATGCATCAACAGTCTCAAGGGACAAATTGGTTAAATTATCAATAAATATGTTTTTACCCATTAAGATTAAATTTTTTTATAAAAGGTCTTGAGGATATTTGTTCATGTTATAGATAAATGACATCTAATTGTTATGGTTTTCATGTATTCAGAATTCTATTATTATTATTATTGAGAATATTTTCACAAAGCAACAAAATCTATGGATTTATTTCATACTCAGATTATTTTTTTAATGGAATGTGTGATGAGTTATATATCTTGAAAATTTAGTAATGTTCAATAATTCATGATATTCTCCATTTTAAATAACCCTTACTATGAATTTGAGCACTCCCTTATTATGTTTCCCCCTCCCCTGGATATGACGATTAATTCATGGAATTAATTTCAAAAATGATGAGATGTTTATTTTGTTAATTGCAATCAGTTTTTATTATAAATGAAAAATGTTTATATAGTATGTATCAGGTTCTCCAAAACTACTTAACTATTTATTCCATTGGAACGCGGTTCTTGTAATCATTCCAATGTTACAAAATAAGGCATCGACATCAAGAATTTGGAGTCGGGGTCTTTACAAGAAATCACATGCATTTTATTTAACTTTGTTGTTGTGTTAGTGTTTCAATGGGATATCTATCACATATAATGTAACTATAAGGTTAATATTTTGTTTAGTAAATAGTTCAATCTAGGGTTCATATTTAATGTTAATTATAACATAGTGTGTGACTATGGACCATTTACTACATTTATTGAACAACATGACATGTTTTGAAAAAAATTAAATTGATGTATAACATCTTTCTCCACACACCTTATTGACCAGATGAATTTTCTTGTATTTTAACAACAAGACTCGAGCTTATATTGTAGTGCACACACAACTAGCCCATAAATCCCACTTTTGATGTACCATAGTATGAAAAAAAAATTGCTTGACCACACACAAAATTATTGTGGTACTATATTCATTTCTATCACTGATAACTCGCACTACTGTAAATATGATTAATTTTCATGTACTATGAAATACATGGAATATTCCCTACCTTCTCATCTGATTACCTATGTCTAACATATGTGTGGTTAATTTGAATCATTTTTTCATATGGACAGTGATTGTTTGTATATATTTATTTTAGAGGTACTTTTTTTTGTTTTACTGGGATATTTTTGTTCCAAACATAATTAAATAGAAAAATAGGGTGTGAGTGAGATGATTTGAGAAATCATAAGGTTTATAACAACACTGGTGACTCAAAATTACTAGATCAGTGTTCATAAATACACTCGGTGAATTATTTAATGCCTACACATATGACGGATCTTGGGTTCTCATATTGTAAATTATATACCCACCATGTTGATGCAAATACCATATGATGAGGTACACATCCTTGATAGTAAATAATTTGCACTCCTCAACAAGGTACTAGTCCCCCGCTATAATTTTATAGAGGTGATTTACATGTTATATATGGTAGGCAGTGTTGTAATATCATTGAATAAGGCCTCATGGTTTCTAAGTTAGAATAAAATATGGGTACATACCTTAATTATTATTTTACTTACACCAAAATCACATATACTATTTCTATTATTTTTTTGAACATATTTTTACCATTGTATTTTTTTTGAAATTTAATATGATTTTTTATAATAAAAAATACATCGGATTTTGCTTAAATGTGTTGTTTATATACATATGATGAATTATTAAAATGTGAATTTAGTTGTTTTTGATCAGGTAGAGTCATATCTCAGTAGAATTTGTGATGAATTTTAATAATAGTTAATATTTATGAAGTTGGTTTGCACTGGCGTTCCCACTTTCTAGTTGTTTATGCATGTCTTTATTTGAGGTTTCAATAGTTTTTATTTTCCCCATTCTTACAAATTATACATTTCCATATGTTATTGGTATCATCGATGTATAACTTATGTTTTATATTATAAACAATTGTTATGTTATTATTTAATTATTATACAATGTTATATTAAAATGTTTTGGTATGTATGATTTATTTTTATAAGGCATCTCATGTATGTGATATATTGTACTGGTGATAATCATTATCCTATGACCCGTTGGTGGTAATCATGGAGGGTCTCAACTGTCCCACCACCGAAATAGGTTAGGTCCCAATGGGTTGGGTAATGCAACATAATGATATTTTTGAATGGGTTATATTAAAACATTTAAGGATAATATTGATAGTGGGGGGTAATAGTTTTTAATGTTCTCATATTGGATTCATCACTCTATCCAGTGAAAATGTAACACTAATTCAAACTATGAATGGTATTTTTCTCTAATCATTGGTGAATTATCTTATCAACTAGACAGTACAATTCATAGAATGGGGAGAAAAATACATTGATAATGACGGCCTATGTTAGTGGAAGATGTAGTGGAATCATGTGTTAAATATTTTTCTAGACTACCAATAGATAGTGAATTGGACATCCAAATAGACTGTTTTTCATGAATTTCATTAATTTCAATGTGTTATTATTAAATAAAATTTTAAAAAAATTTAGTTTTAAATGCCTTATTAGAATAATCATAGGGGAAATTATTATTTATTAAAAGTGTGTCACCTTGTGAAATTAAATTTTTTTATAATAAATATGAAATACGATAATTTTTTTTGTTTACTATAATAATTATTACATAGTCTCCTATAATAATAATACATGGAATCTATTATATTGGTTAAATTATAGTAAAAAGATTCAATATACAATAACTTTCCACCTTATGGTGTATGATGATCATAAATTTGATAATCCAATTAAATAATAATGTATCATTTTATAAAAGAAAATAAATATAAAATTCAAGAATTTAGAAATTCATAATACCCATCTAATTAATTATAAATAGTAGTAATTATGATTGTAAAATAATTAATATATTGAAAATATATGAATATAGAATATATTAAAAATAAACAATAGTTTAAAAAAGTTTACATAATGAGGATTAAAATCCATAAAATCCAAGAATTATATTTGGACTGACCCATCCTATTATTCCAAAGTGTAAGGATAATTAATAAACATGTTCAACAGAATAATATATTCCTTTCTATAAAATCCTTAAATAGTAAACCTATCAAAATGTGTCCCTATATTTTTATATTGTTATGCCCTCAATGAATATGATTGGAACAAACTCTATATTCATATCCTTAGAATCCCTTGATCAAAAAAGTTCACTTAAAAATATATCTTCCAATCCAAAAAAATACATTGATCTCAATTATAGGATTCATAATTAATACAATAGAATATTCAATGATATTTATAATGGAAAACCTCAAGATGGATTATATTATTAAAACAAATAGGAAGATAATATTAAACCAATTAAAAGTCATATTAAGAAGAATATATTTGAAAACATCAGGGTTACCATAAGCGTTCGGAATAAATATATTTCATCTTATCATATATTATTGATCAACAATTCTATAGTCCTATTTTTAGGCATTATTGTAACAACCATCAAGGGTACGATTCCACACTATTTGGGGACATTTATAATGGAAATTAAATGAATTAGATAAATATTTTTATAAAGTAAACATAAATCCAATTAATTTAAGGAAATTAATCTACTATTCTATAATGCTCCAAAATCTATTGAATTTTATCTCATAAGAATTGATATTTTATTAGATTTTTTCTGATGTAACACAGAGCTCAAAATATATATTTTATAGAAATATATTTTTTAAAAACTAGATAAAATTTCATGTTATTTCATGTTTGTATTTAATGGATTATCAATTTTATAAAAAATGATGTAAATGATTAATAAATTGAATTGTATCCCACTTTTCAAAAATCACAATACACAATGTAAAAAATGAATGTTATCTATAAATTTGAGGAAAAACTCCATGTATATTCTGTTGAAACAAATTTATTCCTCTTTAATCAAAAAAATCAAGGAAAACTATTTATTCATAAATAATATAACTAACATATGATTACCCCAATCTGAAATGAAGAAAATCATATCAATTTCACAAAATAATATTTTTTACAATGAAACTAAAATAGATTTTAAAAATATATCACCCTCTTTAGACTCTAGAATCTTGAAAACTCTTCTTAAATTTACCCAAACTAAAAATTATAAATTTTCTCAAATTCACAAAATTTTTTATTTTAAAAATGATCATATAAAAGGAGAGGATAAAATTGGAACAAATGTGTAAAAAATAATTATTTCATTAAAAGTAATCCCCCTTGAATATATATATATATATATATATATATATATATATATATATTCATGTAATATATATTTCTACCACTTGAATGTTCTATAAATTCAAAGGAATGTTCTAGGGAATGTAAACAATAAAATTATAGTCTATTAGATAAAAGAGAATAAACCTTCTTAAATTAATCATCTAATGACTATAGAAGATATTCTTCGTTTAATATGGTTTCAAATATTTTTCAAAGTGACAATTTTTATCTAACATTTTGGTAAATATTTAAACCTTGGATAAATGAAATAATAAGTCCTTTGATTGAAATTTTCATTATGTTCAACATAAAAAACTTATCCTTTATATAATGTAATTAAAATTAAATAAAAATTATTTTTATTAAACCATAATAAATAATATATTCTATAGAAATGGTTATAAAAATAGTATAATTTTTTTCCCATTTTCTCAATTATTTTTCAAATGCCAGTGGAAAGGAAAAAAAGATTTTAATTGAAGATAATTGTAAATTTATCATTTCAATCGCCTATTTAGTATTAATTAATCTAAGAGAACGTAAAGGTTTAGTGAAGATATTTGAATTATGTTGTTTAGTTATGATAAATTCATGAAATAAATATCTTTCAATGTATGGTATTGTAGGATATTGTGTCTATAAATTTTTCCCTTTCACATGATTGATTTTATGGGTCTAAAGAAAAGGAAATATTGATAGTGTAATCATAACAATTTAACTTTTTAGAAAAAATAAAAAACTATTTGAGTGTGGTTAGCATCATTAAAAATTGGGCAAAAAAACTCAAGCTTCTACATATTCAGCTTCTTTATTGGATACTGAAATCACATGTTTCTTGTTATTGGGTTATGAAAACAAATATTATTCGTTGTAATTACATGTTCCAGTAATAATTTTCTTATCCAACCCATAACCACTAAATTCTCCATCTGATTATATTTTAATTTTAAATTATTTTTTAAAATAATATAATTGGTCCTATTATAAACTTCCATTCATGGTGATGTAAATTATATCTGTCCAATTTTAAATGTGATACATTTATATTTTCATATAACCTTGGACAACAAAAAAATGTATGTTTTACCATATATTATTTATAATAAAATTTTCATCATCCATATATAATATTGTTGGCCACTCATTTTTTTAGATTTATCAGGGTCTTGTTTATGAGAGGATACTATTATAGTAATTATTCTATATTCATTTTCAAAATCAGTTTTTTATTAAATATCTAATATATTTTTATTGATGTAATTAATTTCCATATAGTTTTTTGAGTAAATTTTAAAACAATGGAAAATCATGATTCACTCATCAAGTTCATTTCAAACTCAACTTTCATATGTTTTAAAACCCCCCAGAAATATATTTGGTACATATATGAAAAATAATTACGTCAACATAAATTTAAACTAATACATGTCCTTCAAAAATAGTCCTGATAAAAAGATATGGATTAACCATTCCAATAAAGACATAATTTTACATAAAAATAATATCCATTTATTATACCACTATAATAGTTTATTTAGGTCATATAGGGTATAATATTATTTATATATATGTTTTATAAATTTATAATAATTAATAGAGAATATTTTTCCAATATAAATATTATCTTTAACATGTCTATTACATAAAATAATTTTTCACATCCATTAGGAATAATTTAAAATTTACATTTTCTAAGAAGGATATATGGATTTTGATGGACACATGTTTATTAAGCAGTGAAAAAGTCACTTTTTATATTATTCTTTCTTTCCAACAATGAAATTTAATGACAACCATTTCTTTATTCTTCACAATAGTTCCATTCTCATCACACTTATTTCATAAAACTCATTTTACTCCTATTAGCTTACAAACATTAGCTCATTCAACCAGGACACAAACATGATTCTATTCAAATTAATTTATCTATTGTTTCACAAATCATATGAAAATTTAATCATCTAACAAATCATATATTGTTTTAAGATAAAATTATGATATGAATATAATATGTCTAAATTTAATTCTTAAGTAACTTACAATTTTTTATATTTTCTTACTTCAATAATATTATTATCAAGGATAAAAATAGTAAAAAAATATATAAGTAAAAAATTAAATTTATCCACCACTATTATTTGTATATCTTCCATTGAAGAAAAATATGGATATTGAAGATCAATTGAACTAACCACCGTAATATTATTTATTTATTTTTTGGGGTTGATATTTTGGTAAATGTTTAGAAAGGATTTTGAAACCACTATCCAAGGAAAAAATATCTAGATATATTAAAACCATAAAATAATTAGTTTAATTAAATTTTATGATAATTTTTCCTAAATATTTTTTTATTATAAACTCAAAAGGCCTTACAACCTATAAAATTATATTAATTAATGTTTTCATAAAAATTCTCCTCAGTAAAATTATTTTATTTATTAAAAACACAATATGATTAGCACACATTAAAAAGACTATGAAATTACCTTCATCCTCCTTTGAATGAAATAAATAAAGTTGACAATTAGTGTAAAAACAATTTTTTCCAAATGAATATTCCGTGTGAATTTTTTTGTTTTCATATAGTCCAAAACTCATAATGACTTTTATTATTGAATAGTGAAAATTAAAATAAAACACATTGTATAAGAATAATGACTCACTAAATAATCCCAACAATGTCAATTAAAACAATATTTCTTTAGAAACGTTTGAGTAATTTAATATAGATTTTAATTTTTCGATTCAAATACACCATTATTCTAAAATGTAATTTGAACCAAAAAGTTTTGAATAATACACTTATTTTTTAAATTTTTTTCAAAATATAAATTTTTTAATTAATCAATGTGACTACTCTAGAGTTCATTAAAAGGTTTGTTTTTATCATTTTAAACAAAATCATTAAAATGTTTAAATGAGAAGAATGTTTTATATTTTCATGTCATAAAATATGTCCTAGTAAATCAATTGTAATGATCAACTATGGAATACACATAGTGAATCCCCCGAATCCATCCAGTTAGTATATAATCAATTTAATTATTTTGAATGATATTTATTTCTTTTAAGTTTGTTACTTGATTAATTAGATTAAAACTCAACATATGTTGCTGATCTAATTGATAGTGATATAATTATTTAGATGAGTAATAAATGTGTTCGGGTACATCATTAACATGACACTTGTTTGATATTTTATCTAAATTGTAAATGTTTTAATGAACTAACATTATTGGGAAAAAATAAAAATATTTAGTTTCATTTAAACAATGTATGATTGGATGTCTAAAATCATCTACCACAAATGTATAGACATTGTCATGCATATTGGTATATAATTTAAAATTATCATTCAATGTTTCCACGTTACGTTTATAATATCCAAAGTACCGAAGATAACACTCATTTCATAATGGGATAATTCTGATAAGTTCATGATTAATTCATAGAACATATAAAACATTATAATAGGCCAATAACAACCATAATCTTGTGTATAACATTATTTGGAATATTCTCTGTATCATATTTTACAAAATTTTATAAAATAATATTAAAGGAAAATAAATATTCATAGGTACAGAAATGTAAGAAAATAAAACATTTGGAACCCACTTTTTTATACTCTTCTATGTTGAATATTCATAATATCATCATAAATAAATGGTTTGTGAAAAAAAATATTTAACTCTATTTAATGAAAAATTACTTTTCCATTTGCATCTCTTTTATAATTTATTGAAAACAGTTTCAGTTATAAGAATAATGTAATAGGATTAAAAATTCTATTTTTGGAAGTTTAACATATTCTATTAGATATTCTGGATGTTTTTAACTAATAATACTACTTATTAATATTTTACTAACTAAAACTAATATTATACAATACATTCTGATATACTAAAAGTAGATATTAGTTTAACACATAATTTATGTTCACAAGGAGTTTAACTAGAATAATATAATAACAATATATCTAATGAATGAATATAAATTTGTTAAGTTAGTCAGAATATTATATCCTTTCATTAGAAAAGTTATCATTAGCAAAATTATAGTTATTATTCAATGCTTTATTTTCTATATCATTAAGATTCCAAAAATATCCGAATTTAATCAAAAGTAGGAAAATATTACGCTTCTTCTATAAAATAATCTTTTTTATTATTTGATAATATTTAATAAAAATCATTTGAAATTTAATAAATATTTTTAATAAAATAAATTAGGTATAGATTTAGTTGTTAATTTATCAACAAGATGTTTTCTAACCTTAGTAAAATTTTCATAGATTCCAATAATCTTAATAATTCCACTACTATCTTCATATGAAATATTATAATTATTATTTTTAATATATAAAACTATCCATTTATAGATTTTTTATGAGATAATTTTCATGTATTCATTTTATTTGTATAGAGTGTATTTAATTTGGGTTTTACATTAGGGTATCCTTGGGTGAAAATTGAGGAAAATGGATGAACAAGGAGATGTGAATGTTTAATAGATAGTTTTACAATACCATGCTCACTTTTAGTAGTAACCATGAGCCCCCATAATAATTGGTGTACGGTTTGGATTCCTGGCTTGGGAAAATTGTGTGCCCCTTCCCAGAAAACTATGAATGATCATAAAGTTTCCATGTTTTTAAATTTTAAATCTCTCAAACCCCTGAAGCTCATCTATTTAAAACAAATTAGACCCTAGGTGGTCTTTCATGAATTTGGATCTCTATGGAAAAATTCCAAGCCTTCCTATCCTCTATTGTTCAAGATTCGAAGATTGGATCAAATATTTGCACCACTCTCAGTTTGTGAATCATATCTGAGTTCTTTTCTTGTTCTTCTACAATTAGTTTCTCTTTCTTTTAGTGAAATAATCAAATTTTTTTTAGATATAAATATTTTTGGGGAGATCTTGATCAAATATTGTATACCTGGATGTAGATATATAAGATCGTGGTTTTTTAATCATGATATAGGCTTTTAGATCGAGATCTTATTATACATAGTTGTGCCGCTCAATTTTTGGGTATTTTCATTAGGATTTTAACCGTCAAAAATTTAAGGTCGGTGGTCTAATATTCAAATCCCATATTCATGATTTTAATTAAATGTAAGAAAATGATTCAATTTCTAGAGTTTATAAATTAATTTACATTATTAAATTAGTAAATATGAGTAAATTATTTAATAATGAAATTGTGAAATTTTGGGATTTCAAAATAATTATTTGAAAAATTAATTATAATATTTAGGGATCCTAATTTTGATAATTAATTTAGTGATTAATTATGAAACATTTACATTGAATATACTAATTAATTAATTGTGGAATTAATTATCCGAAATTGTGATTGTTTATTAGATTAATTAATTGGGGATTTAATTGTAGGATAATGTGATTATAAAATGAATAATTAATTTATGAAATAAATAATGTATTTTTGGGATGGAGTTTTATATTATCATATTTGGATATTAATTAATTGAATTTACTTTATAATCTTATTATTGAATTACTAATGAAATTAAAAGATTAATTCATAGTTGAATGGATTATTGAGAATGAGATGATTCACTAGTAGTTGAATTAATTAACGAGAATGAGAATATTGATTAATTATTTCATTAAATGATGAGAAATAGATGATTATTTAATTTATAGAATTAATTAAAGAAAGAATGGATGGTAACAATGATATTCATATTATAACTGAGATCATGAATGGTAACAATGACATTCAATGATTGAGATGAGATCTAGAATATTAACTGTAGAATTACCAGACTGAGATGAGATCTAAAATAGTAAAAATGGAAATCTATGATTCAGATGAGATATAATGGTAACAATGTATTTTTATGATATGAGATCCCATAGGGATAATCTCGACTCTGGTGTGGGATATGGTGGGTATTGTGTTTCATGTGTCATCATAATCATAATGATTTTTTGTGATTTGATGAAAAATAATTAGATAATTTCATAAATATTTACTTATTCTTTATATTTATTTCATTATACAACTGTATACACAGTTATTTACTACATATTTTTGTATACTCCATTTTTGGTGGCCTACTTATTTTTACTCACACCCTAATTTGCCTTTCTAATTGGTACCTGAATAGATTTCATTGTTGGAGGACATGTTAATTGAAAAATCACTATATTAGATGTATGATTTTGGAAGGGAGTGGTTGAGGGAACCAGATGTGGTTCTGTACCCTATTGGGAGTCAGTACTTTCTTTATTTTTTATTTTTCATGTTAGACACTTGACATCCACTTTAACATGGATTGATTTTTTTAGTTGGATATTGTATTTCCAGCTTGAGTATGAAGAGATATTTTGAATTTTATGGTTATATTTTCTTATATTATTCATTATTTATTTTCATTGGTGTTTTAACATCATAAAATAGGGTATAGTCTCCCAATGATTGATTTATCAGTCCCTCACTTCATGTCATATGCATATATTATAAGAGAAAGCGTGATTGATAAACATGAAAAATGAAAGTGAGTTACCCTTTGTTAACCATAAACTAGTTGTAGAATTGTTGATGTTAGTGTAAGAGACTCAGTTATGACCTAATGGTAGAGTATGGGTAAAATACTAGTTGTTTATTATCTATATTTTCAGAAATTTAGTGAATGTAGAGAATAATGTCATAAGATGTGTGTTTCAATTGTGATGTTACTAATCTACATTGATGTTTTTTGAGAGGATGATAAGAGTACATAGCCATAAATTATCATTCTTTGGAGGAACCTGAGGGACTGATAGTGCCAGGTGAGGAAGAAGGAGAGTTGTTTCGGGAGAAATTCTCTCTTATAGTAGTTTATGGAATGTGACATAGGGTTTGTTGATAAGATCATGTCAGACATGATGAGGTATTTCCATGTACAACAGCCCTCAAAATGTTTTAGGGAAGGTGGACCTAAGGGATTGATATTCTATATTGAGTCTATATAGACAATACCTGATTACAAGCACACTCCATTTGATAATAAGGTCAAGATAGCATATTACATGCTACAATTATTAGTGAAGCAGTGTTAGGATATTCAAGATCAGATTGGACATGATGATGGAATGCTATTGAATATATTTTTATATATGTTCCCAGAGCACTTCTATCCCAAGATGTCGGGATGATGGAGAGTTACTAAGTTCATGAGTTTGACTTAGGGGAGTATGGATGTGATGGAATATTCTTGAAATTTTTCAAACAAAAAACAGTTTTTCCCAGAATTGGTAGCATATTAGGATACTTCATCACAATGATTTCAGGAAGGAATTAATTGTGAAATTATGTCCCAGTTAAACATATTCATTTTGAATATAATTGTAGATGTTGTTAGTCATGCTCTTATAGTAGATTGAAACCTAAAGTAGTCTTCATGTGTAGGTTAGGTGGTTGTTTGGAGATGATCAAGAGGTACGTCTTCTGGTTGGAGGAAGCATATTTAAGATAAATTTATCTAGAGAAGTTGAAAAAGAGTTTCTTGGATGAAATATCATTTATAAAATGCCATTCTGTAGTGATTTTCCTCTAGTTCAGTAGGCATAGCCACTATTTTAGATGTTTTCCAAGACCTCCAATGGAGTGATCATCTTGGGACAAGATTTTACATGTATAGAAGCATGGCCGAACCCACGACATATGGGTAATGTAGTGGAATCAAAGATAGAATCATAGATTAAGGAGTGGATATTCAACACCTTGTCCTATAGGATATTGTATTCTTACTTGTCATGGTGGTAGAGGAAGTTTATGAGGCACTTATGGGGATTATTTCCTATTTCATTAGAGTAGTTCTTCTCAGGGGACTCATGCAGCATAAAAGGGGAGAGGGGGAGGACAGTTGCATCTAGTACAACCTGCACAAGTGGATAGCTTGTACCATAATATTGATAGATACTATTTCTCTAGATTCTATATTACCTAGTGCCTAATTTGATATTGATGACTATAATTCCTTTATTTATACCAAATTCCTAAATGGTTTGATCATTATAGTGGAGTTTATGATTAGTTTGTTAACTATATAAAAATTGTTGTGAGTACTATCTAGATACATATATTTGTGCTAGGTGTGTTCTCTATATGTTGATGAGTATCATTTTATATGGGATATTTATATCCTAAATGTGTCAAGATTCATCTTAAATATAAGTATTGGATGTATAGTTTCATACCGATCACATTTTGGTTTTCACCATAGGAAAGTGACTTTTATGTCTTATATGCATGGAAATTACATTTACTGTGGAGAGTGGGATATCTAGGTGGGCTGAGCGGGGCCAATTACTCATCAACTAAAAAAATTCACTAACCATGGTTCTAGGATAACGCTCGAGAATTGGAGTGTGGAATAAGATGCATCTCCATGAATAGTAGAATTCTTTCTAGACATGATTCCTAAAGACTTATCAAGGTTTTCACTTGAGAGAGATGAGGAATTTATAATGGATTTCAAGGTATGAGCTGAACCATATTCGATTCCACCATACAGAATGGAACCAATAGAGATTAAAGATGTAATAATTTTCAATAAGAGTTGATTTATCTGTCTAAGTATGTCACCTTGGGGTTTATAAACATTATTTATATAGAAGGATTATAGGACTCTATTGTTGTGTATTGATTAGATGAATTTAAACTAGATGAATGTAAAAAACATGTATCATATTTTGTGAATTGATGATCTATTTGACCAGTCAATATGATATTTTTTGTTCTAGAATATTGAATTGAGATCATGGTTTCATTAGTTTTGAGTTATGGATTCTGATATACCATGGACTACTTTTAGAATAATGTATAGCCTATATGATTATTTCAAAATTCAGGTTTGGTTGAAGAATTCAAAATCGTATTTATGGCATTGAATAACAAAATAATCCTTTTATACCAATATCATTTTATGGTTGTGTTTTTGGATGATGTCATTGTGTACTTGAAGAATCATGATGATCATGCCCTACATATTGACATTATATTGAGAACAATAAGAGAGTATCACCTATACATCAGGATATCTATGTGTCAGTTTGGGATTTATCAAATACACTTCCTAGGTCACATCATCTTGGAGGAAGGTGTGTTAGTAGACCCAAAGATGGTTTAGGAAGGGGTATCATGGGCGCATCCCAAAAATAATTTTGATAATTGTAGTTTTCTGGGGTTAGCTAGATGTAGTTGGTTGTTATTCTAGGACATTCATATATTTTTGTCCCCCCTTTCAATCCCGACAAAGAAGGGTATAAAGTTCAATTGGTCAAAAGCATGTGGGAATTACTTTTAGGACCTGAATAACCCCTTGAAATCGACACTGATCTTGATTTTATCGGATCCATGTGAGGAGTATACAATTTATTTTGACACTTTTGGAATTGGGAGTGGGGTAGTGGTGATGTAGGTACATCATGTTATGGTGCATTATTCTTATTAGTTGAGGCCGCATGAATGAAACTACTCTATGCTTGAACTCATGTTAGAAGTAGGGGTTTATTCTATAATGTTTTGGCATCATTATTTTTTGGGTGAAAATTTCATAGTATATAAAAATCATCAGATTGTGATGTATATTTTTTCAATGTAAGAATTGAATCTTCGGTAGTGTATATGGGTTGCGTATATAATGTCTTGTGATTTTGAGCTAGAATATGCACCTAGAAAAGGTAAAAATGTGGTTGGTGTTTTGAGTAATAAATCTCGGACTCATGTGTTTCAGGAGTCTAGTGATTAGTTGAAGATGGTGGCTCTACTAGTTGAGATGCATGTGGTTGTTCATGAGAGTTAGGAATAGATGAATCTAGTGTCAGATTTAGTGGAGTAAATGCTTTTGAGATGGATCACAGACATACAGTATTATGATCCAAAAAGTTTATCTTTGATGAAATGACTTGAATGTGAGGATACACCTTCAGACTAGTCGATATATGAGGATGAGATCTTCTACATCAAGAATTTGTTTCTTTTACCTACAAGAATATGAGATGAGTTGATGCGGGAATTTCATGCCTCGAAGTGGGTGGTATATCTTGTTGTGAACAAAATATATCATGTACGATCATGAATTTTTTGGTGTACATGCCTAAAAAAGAAGGCAGTAGGGTTTGTGACCCAATGATAGACTTTTCCGCAGGTGAAGACAAAGCATTAATGTCGTAGTGGTCTTCTACAGCCACTACCCATTCTATTGTGAATGTTGGATGATGTGACTTTGGATTTTGTGGTGGTTCTACTGAGGATTCCATGGAACAATGATTCTATTTGGGATGTTGTGGATTGACTATTAAAGGAAGTTCATTTCTTTCTTATATGAGAGACATTATGAGTGGAGTAGATTAGAGATTCGTATATTTAGGAGATAGTACATATGGATGGAGTACCATGTTATATAGTTTTAGAACGTGACTCATGTTTCACTTAATTATTTCAGAACGACTTGTAAAAGGCACTTAGTACACATGTATTATTGATTACGAACTTCCACCCACAATCATATGGGTAGTCAGAGCATTATATATTGGTGCTTGAGGATATTATATGGGAATATTTTCTTAAATATAGTGGGTCTTGGTAGAAGCTCTTATCCATAGTAGAGTTTTTCCTTCTTAATAGTTATCATGAAATTATATAGATGACACCAATTAGGGACCATTATGGTAGGCTATGTTGATCACTGCTTTGTTGGATAGAGGGAGGTGACATAGAATAATTGGGACTATGTATTGTAGAGGAGATGTTAGAGTAGGTGGAGATAATTTGGAACAATAATGATATGGCGCAATGTATACAGATCTCATATGTTTATGAAGTTCTATAATCCCTAGTACATATAGAGGTTCATCGTGTATTCCTTTGATTATTGCACAAATTGATTTGCAATAGGAGATAGAGATCGGTAATTTCCTCCCACAGTTTTTTCAAACCTTTTGAGGTTGTGGAAAAATTAATTCTGGTGACATATCTATTGGATCTTCAAAAAAATACTTTACCATGAATGATGTTTTCTAGGTATCAAAACATTACCGGTGTCACCCTAACCATTCTCAAGTGATCAATTTAGATGATGTAGATTTTATGGTATATCTACACATTGAGGATCATCTGAAACATTTGTTAGATCACAGTGAGAAATTGTTTTGGGGAAATAACATTTTGAAACTGCATGTATTGTCAAAACATGGGTCTGTGCAGGAGGAAACATGGGAAATGGAAGTAGATATGTTGGGCCAGTGGCATGGAATTTTTGACTCAGAATCATAGTGAAGTTTGAGAGTTCATCTCAATGATAAGATGGTATAATTTTGGGAGATTTTAGGATACAAACCTTTTCTAGAGATTTTACGAGCTCATTTTTAGTTACCCTTTTGCCTTGTGTTGAGTAATTTTAATTTGGGTTATATTTTTGGGTGTGTTTGGGTGAAAATTTTAAATAATTGAAGAAGAAGGGGTATTCTGGGTTGGTGAATGGTTTCCCCTAAACATGAACCCCATTAGAAGAAAATGTGAACCCCCAAAACAACTAGCACACAGTTTAAGCCTAAAGCTAGGGAAAACTATTCTCAACATCCTAGAAAAACATGCGCATTTTTTATATTCACCTGATTTTTAATTCTAAAAATCACTGAACCCTTATAAATCACTCAATTAAACCCCCATTCAGACCTAGGTTTCTTTTAATATTTTTGGAACTCACTGGATGAATTCCAAGCCATCCCATCCTCATTTCGTTCTAATTTGAATCCTCAATCCAACAATTGAACCACTCTTTGTATGTGAATCATACCCCAATTTATTTCTCATATTCTCATATTTGTATCATTTTATTTCAGAAATGTAATCCTCTATTTTGGTAAGATATAATTATATTTAGTGATATCTTGATCTATGTTTTTATATCTAGATCTATATTTATTAGCTCTTTATTTTTTAAATCATTATTTAGTATTTTACTTCAGAATCTTGTTTTATATCCTTGTGCCTATCAATTTTTTGGGATTTTGATTTGGGGATCATTCTTCAAAAAACTAAGGTAGGTGGTAAAATATTCAATTCCCGTAGTCTTTATTTTTGTTATCTATATAAAAATTGTACAATTTCTAGAATTCTATTGAAACTGAATTCCATGATTGAATTAATTAATTTGGGAGAATTAATTAATGTAAGAATTATAAAATAGTTGGAATTGGGAATCTTTAATTATATAATTAATTATGAGATTTAGGGATTTTTATTTAGATAAATATTTGGGGGATTTATTATGAGATTATGAAATTTTTAATATTGAGTAATTACTTATTTAATTTATTATGGGAAATTGAGATTATTTATTTCATTAATTTATTTTGGAATTAATCGTTGGATAATTTGATTTTAAAGTGAATAATTTATTGATGGATAACATTGATCAAAATGTTTCTAACATCTCTTCATAATGTCATAATAATATTGGATCCATCCTTAATAGTATATGTAGTAATGTTTCATGAGTTGCAAAAAAATATACTCCCATCAACCTATTCTCATTCCTAGAATCTCTTTTCAATCTACACACATATTAATTAGTAATACTAATTAAGTCATCAAAAATCATATTATTCAATACTGTTGTATCATCAACATTAGTATTACTAGACTGTAAATCCTTCCTAATGGTATTAATATATTTCCCAAAAAACTAGGCATCTTAAAATTTGGTCTCCCCATTGGATTCAAAACATTTAACTATAATCAGGAACCTCTATGCCATTTTTGAAAGGGAATGCCTAAGAATAAAATTAAAACTCTGATATTCCACATGAAGAATACCTCTGTTTGTATTAATTTATTTGTAAGTTCTCTAGTGTGTAATTTCCAACTTCTTATAAATTATATATTATTATTGATAATAATATATGTAACTATATATATTCCTCATCATTATACATGAAAAATTATATCCGAATTTATAATTCTCCTAAAGCTCAATATATTCATCTTCGAAAAAACTGAAATATCCTTCCCTAAAATTTTATAATTTTTAGTAATAAAAAACAAATTATCTAAACTAGTATTAATAAAAAAAATCCTTCATTAAATCATTTCAATATTCATAATAATTTCTAACAAAAAATAAAAGGTTAGATTTGATCAAATACATATTTACATACAATATGTACTCCTTCTATCCTAAATTCGTTTCCATAACATAGTTTTTATAATAAAACTAAGATATTTTCAATATATAAATATAAAATATAAAATATTAGGTGTCTTATCCCTAAAAATTGAGACCAAATATAATACCAAGTATTTTAATTATAAATATAAGGAAGTAAAACTATATGAGTGTGGGTTAATTATAGTAAAAAACTCTATTCAAAGTTCTATAGGTAAAATTGTTTATACATTTTTGGTATGACAAGAAACTTTTGTATGGGAACTAATTACATATGTTGATTTTTTAATATCTTTTCAATGTTCAAGAGGTAAAATTGTTTATACATGTTATTTTTAAGATGGGGACTAATGCAGACTCATAGAAAGTGGAAATATTAATTTTATGGGATTATTTCATGATTTTTTAAGATATCACATTTTCTAAATTCGTTAAGATATTAGAGGATATTTATTTTTGATTTATAAAGAAAAGAAATAATGCCGAAATTAACATTAAATAATTTTAATTCAAAAAGGATAATGAGTTCCATATAGGTTTTGATGACTTGAAGATATATTTTCGTTCTATGCATATGTTTATATTACCATATGTGTGATTATGATCTTCAAAATATTATAATGCATTGGGAGAAAAATTGGAATGAATTATGTTATAGAGGGAAAATGTTGTGGTGTTTTGATCATAGAAAGGAAAACCACCTTATTACATGAACATTTTAAATGATAATTTTCTCCTAAAAATGTGGGTGATATTAAAAAATATCTTCCTAATAAAGAATTATATATGATGGAAATTTTGACTATATGGATTCAATAATTATATGACTGTTGAGAAAGTTTTACTTTTTTAATTATAAAACCATTAGAAAATATATTCATGATAATAATTAACATTATAGTTAGTGTCTATAAGTAAGTATTGATGAAAGATAACTAATACCACAACCAGTATAATTGTATCATATAAATACAAATTTTCAGATCATGGGATGGAGGTACTATCGCTGGGTCTCACTCTTGAAAAATCTTAAGATAAAAATCAACATTTGAATATAGAAATAAATTACATAAGGGAGAAGTTCATGTTAGAAGAAATTACCTCTCAGATGATCTTAGCTGATCTGCCCCTATGAATCTGTATCCATCGAACACCTTACCCAAAGGTTTTATGCATGTGATATAATGATTTTTTTAGAGTCACTATTTTCTTATATTGTTATTACATTGTTTTAATAAAAGTATTATTCCATCAATTTCATTTTCAAAATATCTTTACTTACTAAAATTAAATTTGAATATGATAAATGTTTTTTTCAGAGAGAAGATATACTTTCCAAAAAGGACATAAATTTTTACAATAAAAAACGATATTATGAATAATTCTTATTTTAGTGAAATATTTTGATTAAACGACTATTATTTAAATAATAATGAAGATGTGATTTTATTTTTTTCCTATGTTAGAAATTTTACTATTCATTATCAATATTGTATTATTTCATATAAATAAGGAATTTTATATTTAAAATTTAAATTTCTCATATTTAAGGGATTTTTATGATAAAATAAATATCTTTTTTTAAATCATCATGTAAAAATTATGTTAGTGTGAATTTATTATAATTTTTAAAAATACATTAATTTTTAATGAATATAAAAAATATAGATGGAGATTTTTTGTATGTTTAACGACTTCTTAATTATTTCAAAATGATTACATAACTAATTAAACCCATTAAAAAGACCAAAAATAAGTTATTTTCTTAACATAATGTATTCTAAAATATTTTAATCATTTTACAAACCTATAATTTTTTATTTTAATTCTAAAATGGATGGTTTAACATTAAGAACATTATTTTTTGTGGAAGCATTACTTTTCCATGCCAATGTATGTAATATAAAATTATTATATATTCATTTGGATAAAAATAATATAAAATATAAACCAATTTTCCTAAAACATTGATAAATACCCTTGTAAATCCTCGGTTTTTTCATTTTCCACAACCTAGGTTTCCAAGGCATATATTTTTAGATTTATAAACAAATCCTCCATTTTTTTTAAATACACACTGATTTCTACATTTTCTCCCACTAAAAATCCATCCCTTAGTAATTTATTTATTTTTAACTCCCAAGTATCCCTCCTATGGTTTCATAAATCCCTAAGGCCCGAATAATTATGTTTTAGGAGTAAATCTTCAAGGTAAAGGGAACTATATGTCATTACTATTTGTTTCAAGAAACTCTTTTCATACATTCCTTAAAAATGTTATTTTGACTCTATATTATAACCCTTTTGATCATACCCATAATTATAAATTAGTTTTTATGAATAAGATAAAATTTTACCATTTCATTTTAACATTTTCAAAACGACGTTTTATACCTGTTATGCTGCTAAATTTATTTCTCAAAATTTCCCTATTCTCTAAAATTATTACACTTTTATTTTGTTTTTTAAAAACAAATACACTTTAGAATCCATGTCTATTAAAATATATTTAAAAATGAGTTATTTATTACTGTATTGACATACATTAATCCAAGATTCCTTTTCCAGGGGTTGAAGATGACAAAATGATCATGGTTTCAACACTTTTCAAATGGTTTGATTTTAATATGAAAACCACTTCATTTATTCTCCATGGTTTATTTATGAATTTATTTGTTTTAATAAATGTGGATAATATGAAAATTAAAACATATTATGGGTGTTATCAAATATTTCTCAAATTCATTGGGAAAAGAATTTAATCTCTATATATGACATGTTATAAGATACCTTGGTGAATATTTTTGGTAATTTATTCAATACATTTGTGATTAAATTTGGTGATATGATTATAAACGTATAAATTAAATTTTTTATATACATTTCCATGTTATGATTAATTTTATTTTTATTAGTATATGCCTCTTGTTCTATATCTCAATCCATAATTATATTTCTATTATTCTTATTGATATTCCTCAAGATCATATGTAAACTATTTCACTTACTTATTCCCTTACTAGACCTTATGCTCACCCATTCCTTTAATGTTTGTTCCATGGTTATGAGATGAAAAAAAGTTATTAGGAAGAACCAATGAATAATCATTTCTCATTATTTAGAATAATATTTTATGTTTTAATTTATTATACAATTTTCCCCAAGAAACTAATCTTCTAAAGATCCTTTTTTTTTAATGTAATGAATAGTTATTTAATTAAAATGTGTGATTCCATCACCATATAAGAAAAATGACTTAATAAAATACATGGGAATAATTTCATTTATCCATTCCATAAATATCTGGAGATATTACCAATTTACAAGTAGGTTCATCATGTTCTTTAATCATAATAGTTGAATGTGTTTTTTCTAACAATATGATTTTAACTTTTTTAAAATTTGATAGGTTTGGTATCTTACAAAAATTTATTTTTAGTTGCCTTATAAAATTGTTAAGGGAAATTATGTAGTGTATTTCTTAGGTAGGAAGTCTTATGTGGTAATGGAATCGTATGAACTATCGTAGCTGATTATATTAATGAATAATATGTTTCTTGACAAAAGGGGAAGGGGGACATGAGGGGTTATATTATATTAAATAGCATATACAAATTAGGATCATGTAAAAGTATAGTAAAAAAATATATTATATAAAATAATAAGTGATATCCTAAAATATTTGGAGGACCCTAATAGGTAGTTTGTATAAATATATTCATATAAATATTTTTATTATAATATCCTAGTTACATCAGTCCTTGGGGAAGTGTTTATGGAATAATTTGAGAACTATAGTTGTGTGTTTTATCTAGGAAAATTAATTATGTTCCAAGAAAAAATATGGTCGTTCTGGTATGTTGGAGTATAAAACGATATAGTAGGGTTTGTTTGATAGAAACTAACTTTTAAATTAGTGATGTACGAGTACTAATGGTTTATGAGATTGTTGTAACCCTTGCATATAACAAAATAAAATTAATAATGTATTTCACTAAATTTTCTACTTTTTAAACCAATATCATTGTTAATCTTGACATTATCTAGGATATTTTATATCAATATATAAAATTATCACAGTTCTTACCCATTCGGAATATTTTTATTAGTATATAACTTGGGTATGTTATATAATGAAGAAATGGTTAATTTGTATGAATTTACTTAACATATTTTTTCATATAGGGAGAATAATTTAATGTTAATTTTTTAGAGAGGGTTATAAATGGGGATGCTTAATTAGATGAATGTGAATATATTATACGACCCCGAGAAAGAAAACCAATTAGGTAAAACCTTTCAGATATCAAAGGATATCCTTTGTAATTCCCATGAACCACACTCCAGAATCAAGATCAATAAACACACACATTAAATAATGTCTTTGATAAGAAATATATAATATCTGATATAACTAATCAAAAATTTCATAACATTACAAAATGAAATTATATACATTCCCAAGACCATTTATGTTTATATCATCAAATAATTAGGATAAAAAATAATATAATAAAATGATTTTCTTTAATAACTAATGGATTTTTATTTCCACTGTATATAAAACTAATTGATTTGTAATGAGTAATTATAATCCTCTATAAATTCTTTGCACATGTTATCTTATTAGACATATCAATTGTAATACTCATCCTGATAACCTAATGAAATGTGAACATTAATAGCGGTGACATTTAATGATACAAAATGGTAACTTATAACTTATGCTATTAGAAACAAACACATAGCCAACATAATACGGAATGAATAAATCATATAAATAATTCCATAGTAATTTGAATATATGATAATTGTTTATCCCAATAAATAAATTGAAAAATTTATAACATTAATAAAGATACAATATATACTGAATTCATAATGATGGAAACTAAATACATGTTGTCAATGTCATTCTCAAAGACATTTATTTTTTTGAGACCATGATCATGGGGTCTTACAAAATTGGGGATTCATACACCAAAAACCTAATAACGGTTATCTCATGAGACCTTATGATGCATTGAGATGCTATAAAATGACTCCCCCAACCAACACTTATTTTTATTGCAATTTATTCATCATTTTATATAGTGATTATATATTTCATAATAAACTTTTCAAATAATCATTGTTATTGGTATATCAACATTCAAAAAAAATTCATTTATGCATTATGAGAATTGTTATAAAAATATAATAACCCATCTGGAGGAAGAAGATTTAGTGTTAAATAATACTTATCCATATTTCAAATGATCATCTATATGGAATAATAATTTAAAGAATGTCAATAGATTTCCATTTAACAATATAACAACATTTTCAACAGAAATAAATAATACAATTTGAAGTATAAAAAATTTGATGTTCACACTGTATAGAGAAATGAGTATATGAATAATTCAATACTAGAATTATAGGATTATAAACCATAATCATAATAAACTTTGATGATTAGAAAATATCATAACCTAAGAATAGAGAAATAATTAGCAACATGTTTATGTAGTACGAATGTATATCCCTTGAAAATAATTAGTTTATACCACATGATAAAATATATGGGTGTAATGAATATTTATTATTTTAATTATGTACAATAGAAGAATCAAAACTAAATGAATAAAAACTAAGTTGCTAAAATCTCTTATGAATGGGGTGTCACTTGAGTAAATGGTCATTCGAATAAAATTTAATATTTATATTAGTTTATCCTATTAATTATAAGAATATAAACTATAGATCATTAATATAATATTGAATAAATAAAACCCCACACATAGGGAATATGTTGAAAAAAAATTATCACTTCTGGATGAATCATTAATGAGACCTGAAAAATAATTATAGCTAGAGAAACTAATTAATAAGAAAATCCTTGAAGGACAGGTATTGTATTTGAACATTGAATTCCATAATATAAATATAATTCTTAATATTATTAAACAAATTCTTATTACATACCCTATAAAAATTAAATTATTGTCATAATACTAATCAAGTATCAAATTGTGAAATTTGAAATGAATACTCATAACTCAGATCGGATTCAATCTACACATTCACCTTATGTCAGATATTAACAAATTTTTTTTATTAAAAACATACCCAATAAACTAATTAATAAATGTAACCTTTCATTTTATTTATTTATATTCATTATATTTATGTACTATCATGGTTTTACTAAATTATCAACCCTGCATGTAAGTAATATTTATCTATTTGGTTATGTTTCTTAAATTTCATGTTGGTATCTATTTTATTTCCATAGTTAAATAATTATTATAACATATATGGTATTTTAATATATGTTACAATATATTTAACAAATATTCAATGTCATTTCTTGTATTTTTTTACAATACATTAATATTAAATGTGTGATGATAATGATTCAGTCAATCTTAATTATTGAAATATGTTTTCATAATTAATGAGTGAAATGTTGATATAACATATTCAGAAAAAAACAGAAAAATATTTATATATTTGTAACATATTATGTTAGTGAATAATTTATTATATTTATCTATTAAAAAAATCTACAATATTATTTATATTGGTTGTCAAAATGATCCAAACATTATCCGAGCAGTATTAAAGGTTTATATTGAGATGGTTTAAATGTAAAATTATTACAAACTAAGAATAATTATTTTATATAGTGTTGACTACTGTCATTTTACATACATTTAAATAATTAAAAATATAAATTAATTTATATAATTTAATTTCTGAGAAAGAAGTGATAATTTCCATATTAGTTCACTCATTTTAATAGATTTAATTAATGATAGGATTTTGATGATAATATCATTAATAGGTATTATAATTTTTATAACATAATTTTTACAATATTATATAAATAATATTTCTCATTAAAACATTAATGGATACTTCAATTAAGGGTCATGATGAAATATGAATTTTTTTTCATGTTGTGGAGGTACTGCGTACGTATGTATGAATGGTAATTTCATTTCTCTAGATAGATGGGATGGTTCAGTAAAAAAAATATTTTTAACAAAATATACAAACATTAAAGAATAATATTGATTCAAATATCATTATATTATTATTTATTGAATAAATTTGAATGAAGATAGTAATGAAGAACAAATAACTTGTTTATAATACCAACATCTGGTATTGATATTTTTCTTTAAATGTTTCTTATAAATGAAGGCCTTATCCTTAATAATGTTCAGTATAATCTTTTGAATGTGGGATATGGATATAGAATGATAAAATTGGAATAGTACGAGAGTTATATTAAATTTATTTGGAGAGTCTTGAAGTGGAGGGAGTTTATCCGTTTAATAATTTAGGAGAAAGGAACTTTTGGAAGCACACTAAACATTTTAATTTTTTGGACACTATACTTTGATTAATATCTAAAAATGAAAAATAGGAGGTAAAAGTGTTTTTGGGAAAATGTCTCCTTAATAACTCATTTGGGAGAAAACATAGATCGTTTTAATGCTTTTAGTTTTACTTATAACCATTTACCCGGATCTACATTTATTGTTGTTAATAATTTATAACCATAATAATTAATAAAAGTGATAAATATTATAATTCATCCTTTTTCCAAAGTGGAACAATATTATTTATAATTTTTAAAACCTTATATAAAAGATTCTATGGTTTTGGAAGGTTATTTTCACAATTAGTGCAAATAACATATAAACAATCTATTTAGAAACAGTGTGTTTTTAAGATAATATTTTATTTATAAAAAATAAATATTAAAACTATCGATCAAAAAGAAAAAAATTCTTCTATTTTATATTTTTTTAATTTATTATTTTTTCAGGGTAAGAAAAAACAAAATATCTCCTTGAAAATAACTAATTCATTGAATGAAGAAAAATAAATTTCACTAATGAAAAAAATTACATCAGTTCAAACAATATCTGTCATTATTTTTATTAGTTAAAATTATATTTTAAAATCCTTAATTCCATTCCATAAATTAATATTTTATTACTTAAAAGGTTTTATATTCTTATATATCATTCATATATATATTAATGATGTCCTATAAATTATAATTTTTGGTAAAATAAATTTTCTCAACTAAAACTAAAAAATTTTATAACCATATTAAAAATTAATAATAAGTAAATTTTTATATGAGTAAAATGAATTTAATTTTATAAATATCAAATTAAAAAATATATGATTTTAATTTTTTAAAAACAATTATAATATATAAAGAAAAAATATTTTTATTGGTAAATGATATTTTCCAATATTAACAGTTAAGGTTCTTATTTCATATCATTTACCAAAAAAATTATGTTAAAAAATTAATAATATCAAAATAATTTATCATAGATAATTTTATGAAAATTGAAATTGAAATGAAAATTTCCTAAAATTATTATTTTATAAAAATACATTTTTAAATAATAAATGATATTTTAATCGTTTTAGAGAAACTAAATGTATTTATTTTAAATGAAGTGATTTATTTATTTTATTTATACATTTCATTAATAAAGAAGAGACTATAATTCACTACCACAAACTAAATAGTTAGGTTTTAACTATAATATGTAAAATTTTATATTCTATCAAAATATAGCATGTTTCTATTTATGTTTGGTGTTGTGAGTGGAGTATGTTATTGAATATATTGAATATTTAAAGGTAATCATATATTAAGAATATGTGATGATACAATATACACACCCTAATTAAATTATTCAATTTATATTTTATATATTACTCATCTTTGAATTTATGAAAGGGTATTCTTAACATATTTATCGTTTGTGGTAACCATGTTAGTTCTAATAAGGAGACAGACAATGATCTATAGGGGAAGTTAATATGAAAAATTAAATATTATAAAATTAATCAACTAATGATTTCAAATAATTTTAAAAGTAAGTTAGTCTTGTCAATTATCAATGGAATAAAAAAATAATGAAATGAGTTTTTATTATAGTTCATTCCACATTAGACCAACTCTATTCATATACCTCTCTACTAGGAGAGAGATATGTTGTACAGTAATCTGACTTTTGAAGGGAAATCATAACTTTATATCAACATAATTTTATTAGTAGTTTCATATTCAAAACAAGAAACGTTTTTTTGGGTTTCCAAACAAAATTATAAGATTCACATTATATGTTGTGATTAAATATCCTAATGGTCTAGACACTAGATATTGGATTTCAGAACCTAAATATAGAGAATTACATTGTATGTGAAAGTGTAAACAGGAAGTGAAATCATGTGAGAGATAAGAAGAAGTTTAATTGACTAAAGAGTTTAGAATGAAATCAATAAAATATTAATAATACCCATGTACTAGTTATTAAGTAACCGATTAGTGGTATGGATAAAATGTTCCATACATGCATAATGTGTAGTACATTAAAGTATCAACACAACCACACAATTTGAATGGTATAACATAAAAATATGAAATACCTGATTTAAAGAAATCATACAAAAATTAAATCACTTGAACATGTTGTAAATAAGAAAGGAATAAAGCCCCTTTGAAAATAACTTCACATGAATGATATAGGTTAGAAAATTCAAAATTTTCAAATAATAAAACGGGACTATCAGATAAAGATAGAGTGGAGAGATATTATCCTTCTAAAATAATCTCTCAACTGATTACCACAATTTGAAACTATGTTTTATTATTAAAAATAATAATAACCCATTAATAACTTTAAATTTTCGCTATTAAAATAGGTCAATGAATGATCTTGGGAATTTTTTTAGTTTCAATTTGAAATAATAAACTCAAAACTGTTCATTTAAAAATAATCAGTAAACAGTCTATTAAGATAAAAAATTAATATAACTAAATTAAAAATATTAATAGATGTTTTAATGAGTTAAAAAAATTAAATCACGCTATAAATGATAAAATCAAATAAAACAACATAAAATAATAAAAATGAATAATGAGATTAATGTTGTACATTTAATTCTTGAAAATAGAACCAAATTTGATCATAATGAAAACATTTTTAAAACAATGTAAAACAATTATCATAGGTTCTAAAATAATAATATTTCTTTAGAGAGTAATTTTAACGTTGTACATATGTCAAATAAATGTGAAGTAAATCATTATATGAATCATTTTGTAAACTAGATCATTTTTTCATATTATTGAATAACCCATAGTATATTAGTGAACTACGTAGGAAAATTAACAAGGAGGTTTTCATGTTAGATTTTTTCTCGACATTAGTGAATTGAAAACGTAGGAAACTCCAAATAAAGGGTTCATGTATGTGATTAATTTATGTGATTCACATAAGTGAATTCATCAATAAGATGATTTAATCACATATAAGAACTTCAAAAATATATAAAAACATAGAATTCTCAAATTTCATAGCTAAAAATTAACTTAATAATAGAATAATCATCTTCTGTTCCATGAATGATATTTTAAAAGAAATGTTCCATTATCATTACAATTCATCAATAAACTACATTATCTAGTTTATAAAACAATTTTTATTATTAATGAAATTTGCAAAAAAATTGTCTTGGAAAAATGATGAAATCAGTTTGAAAACATATTGTAAAATGTAACATAATTTCATATATGAAATACATTAAATTTGAAATTATTGAATTCTAATTTAATGTATATAATTATCATTTATTTCAATAAAAAATTATTCCCTCAATTTTGGAGTTTAGTGTCTCAAAATCTGTTAAAAATATAGAGTAGCAGATTCTGGAAAAACAGCTAGGTGGATCACAAAATAACTACATGAAAATGAAATCATCTATGTGGTTAGGCATTTTTCTATGTGGTTAATATTTATATTTATGTTTTGTAATAGTAAAAATCATGCTTAAATAAAATTTAAATGTCCCAAATGACATATTTATTCTAAAATTTATTCATGAAACATTTAGAAAATATTTTAACAATTAAAAACATGAAATCCAAATATATTTTGTGAAAATAAATATAATGATATTTTCAATGTTAAAAATACATTATTCCTTATAAAATTCAACATATGAAAACATTTAACAGAATTACATACATAAATATCATTAATTATCAAATAATAATGTAGTTCAAGTATCCAATCAACATTATACCATATTTTGAAAATTATAAATAAAATTATAAATACAAAAACATCTACCCCCTTTTGAAATTTTCAATAAAATAATGATTCAATGGTGAAATTATCTCATTAAATATAATTTAAATATTTTATTATCATTCCCCTCACCTTACTATGATTCCCATATTAAGCTGACCATGAAGGAAGATAGATAATCACCCTCGAGTCCCAACACTAGTAGGCTTAGGGTACAGACTAGAACCAAGGGTACGAAGATCAGACTCTATGGGCGGCATTACCCTTTATAAGAAAACATGATCAGGAGATAAGATGATCCACTAAAAACAAATCTAAATAAAATATATTAATGAAATAAAAAAGTCATCCCACATGCATGTTTAAAATATAATATATTGAATAAAAGATTCTATAAAGTAAATACCTAAAATTAAAGCTAATAAGTGACATAGAAAATGTCCCAATGCATGAGTTAGTAAACCCCATCTCAGTCCACATAACCCTCTTGGAAGCTAGAATGTAGTTTTATAACATAGAGTGAGCATACATGTATACTCAGTAAGAAAAACCAATTCCTCTAGTGCACAAGTGAGAGAAGGATACTAATACTCTTATGAGAAAATAGATGAGCTGATAGCACTTATTAAGGTATTATAACCATCCCCACCACTCCAAGGAACACTCGCCAAGTAACGAAAGTCAGGTGATGTAGTATAGTAATCTCATCTGTAGTAGGTTACCCCAGACCACATTCCCAATGATTAGATACTATTTCACACTAATGAAAAATGTCATGCCGCTCCCACATCTTCTTAAATGACCACATCACAACCTACCCGCACACAGCAGGGTGGCCCTATAACTATTCCCCTCCCATAGAACCTTTGGCCATGTAACACATCACATCCTTCCCACTCACACATGGGCCTCACTACTAGGTCTCGACTGTAGACACCTGAGCCACATACCACATCATTTCTCTAAGACGCCTAGCAGTACAATACATATCATGATGAAAAAATCGGCAATCAAAACACTTCTCATCCTAAAGAAACCTTGGAAACAAAACTCTCCCGCATACACATGGTCCTAAAAAATCACAACCTGCCCAAATATTCTTAGGAATTTACCTCTTGGAAGAGGGACCACAGAAGAGTGGGTGGCCAACCATATATCCTCACAATGAGACGTTTTCAAAAGACACCCTCCCCCATGATAATGGGGGTTTTTGGAACATAGTTCTCATCTAGGGTGGGGTGCATATAGAAAATACAAAAGAAATATATGTAAATATATATAATATTAATAACTCATGACCAACCTATGAGATTCATGATAACTGCTTTCTCTTGATGCATTTATCGACATTACTGACAGTCACTTTTGACGTTGATAAATGAAATAAGCATTACAAAACCGAAAAATTCATATAATACTCGCATAAAATTCAATTTACATATTATAAAACATTGTTAAACTATTCATTTATTCATTCCATCTCATTCAGGAAACAACTAAGGACAGCTGGCAACAAGAAATATAGGAAAATAGTCAACACAACCATAGTTATTTTAGAAGTTGATGATCCTTCTAGTTTAATAGAAATCATATTTCCACTAGATTTAAAACCCATTCATTCTATAACAATGATACAATATTGGAAAACATAGAAAATATTTTTTCATGCTACTCATAGAGAAAACCCAGGAAAATTTCCCATAAAAATCCCAATTATTCTACTTCAAACTCAACATGCCCAAACCATCCTCTCAATAGATCTAGAAACCATTCAACATCACACTTCATCTCAATTATCTTGGTAGCCTCATTTCATAACAATGCCACACCCATCACATTTTGAAACACAAACATATCACAACCCAATTGCATCCCCAGTGCACAAAAATACTGATATATTCCACAATCAAAAATCTATCAACACGAGATTCCATTACACCACCTATACCACCTCGAATCACACACTAAATCCCACAACAATACCACCTCACAAACCAAAAAAAATATGAAGATTAAATTTGGATCTATTCATTAATATCATTTTTAATTCAGGGGTTATCATAGAATCTAGGGAATCATGGAGAATATATTTATTATCCATATATACTTGGTTATTAGTTTTCATGTTTGAACATTCTACCAAGAAAAAATGTCATTCATTCCATAGATCATCCCGTGTGCAAAAGAAGACCCCTAACGACCATGATTTTCAGTAAACATATATCCCATTGAATTCAAAAAATAAAATAATAATAATAAATAGAATTATACATTACTTTTTTTCTCCCCCTGCACATTTATCATAAACCATTTCAATTATCATTATTTAGTTTTTTATTCTTAATTCTTCTCAAGGTATACATTCATACACCCACCCCTCATGATACACGCATAGAAGAATGATAAAGGAATCCGCACCTTGATGAAGAACTAATAAAAACTTCATTATTGCACCAAAATAGGGGGTGAACATGCACCAGGAAGAACCTCAAGGGAAAATTACATCAAAGGTATACAAAATAATGCATGAATCCTCAAGGATGAAATGCCTGGGATGCACCTAATAAAAACTGAATAGTTAAAGGATGACAGAGTCATGGATTTAGAAAGGATAGATCCTAAATCAAGGGAAGGAATTATTTTTAAAATCCAGTAAAGTGGGATCTTGACCAAGATCACATGGTTTGACCATTTAAAATCCCCTTAATCTTTATAAAAGTCAAAGACATTATTTATCTCTTTGAGTCATATCTAAAAACATTTAAAAATGTTATTAAAATTATAACATGTCAATTAAAAAGTTAAAGGGGGAAATTGGAAAATCAGGCATGATTCTGAAATTTTGACAAACAGTCAGAAATTAATCACAATTGGGTGAGTCACTATCATGATTCACTGGTAGATGAGTCACCAATGCAATCCATAGATGGGTGATTCACTATTGGATGAATCACCATCAAATGATTCACGATTGGAAAAGTCATTATTGGATGACTCACCATCCCGAGTCACTACTGGAGGATTATAGGTGTGAGTCACCATTGTGACTCACCATCACACCCAACCGTCAAGGATTTCCATTCTTAACTCACCGGTCTAAACTCACTATTGCAAGCCATCGTCGTGAGTTACCAATGTGACTCATGGATGGGATGACCTACCATTGGAAAATTTCAACTACTAGAAAACTCTTAAAATGATTTATTATTACCTCCCAAAACACCTTAACGACCTAATTTTTAAAATGTAATGGACTCGAGAGGTCTAATTCATTACATTTGATAGCTCTCAAATTATTACATCCCTTGATAATTAAAACCAAACCTAGAAGAAATAAGTTAATGAACAATCATATCGTCTGACAACTCTCAAGTATCTTGATAGAATTGAAGCACCACTTCCAACATCAAGGTTCAATGAAAAAACTAACAAATTATTTTTAAAGATAGAGTGAATCCTCAACTTCCAAGAACACATCCTTTGATATAATTTAACCTAACTTTCCAGAGTACACATCCCACAAGCACATCAATAACACTGTTTGAACACATGTATTAGAGAATCGAGTCCTCCATGTTAATATACAATATTATATGGGTCACCCTTACCGACATGGGTTCAATCACATTGAAATTAATGCATCTCTATTAGGAATTAGGTCCTCATTTTTCCACATGTCATATCATTATCCCACATTACTGAGAAAGGAAACAATTCCTCACATAGAAAACATGGATTTAACTTCACATAAAATAGAAAACATAACATGGTAAACCTCAATGAAAATCTAGCTACTGGGAAAACATATCTTCATCCCGCTCCCATGTACGCTCCTCCAGGAAATCATGACTCCACAACCCTCAAACCAAGGGAATAGTCCATCTGCAAAACACCTTCTCTCAGAAATCTGAGATCACTACTAGTCACACCACGAATGTCATGTCATCCTTGATATCTAACTCTCCCCAATCAATGACATGGAAGTCATTGAGTATATACAGAAGAAACTAAGATATGTGAAATAAATCATGGATTATCTACAAAAATGTTGGAAAAAATAACCAGTATTCCACCTCACTAACTCACCCCAAGCCCAAATAGGTCAAATCCACATTCCTGTAACATGTCATCTAGCATCTAGATAGTCTGTTCTGTCAGTTAATCCAACTGATGGAGGGAATCAGTGCTGAGGCATAACTGAGTTTGAAAGTCATGATGAAATCCCCTCCAAAGTCACAATGTAAAACATGTATCCCGATCCAGGACAATGGATCTCAGAAATAAATGTAGCTGCCCCACCTCATCCAAATACCTCCTTTCAAAGGTATACATTTCTCAAGACTCCTTGATCGCTATGATGTGAGCCAATTTTTTCCACCAATACACTACTACAAAGATGGAATAGTAGCCTCCTGAATCCCTGGGTAACACTATGATTAAATCCATGGATATTTCATACCACAACCTTCTAGGACATCTAAGGGATTCAAAAAACCGATGGGAACATGGCGATCAGCCTTCTCGGCTAGCACACTAAGCACTTCACCACAAAATTCTCCACTACATGTTTCATCACGACCCATAAAAACCGAATACTCAAGCCACAGTACATCATTTAAATTCCTTTGTGTACCATTAAATGTGATCTATGGAACTCAAAAAGTAATTCCTTATACATAGCCACAAGATAAAACAACCTTTCATAGGGAAACATCTATTTTTTGACCATCCTCCATCCATCCCTCCTAAGCTTCTCCATGGTCAATTTGATCACACATCACCTATTCCACTAAGTCTTCCCAATGTGACTCCTCCAACTAATGGATTAGAGAAGATTATATTGTCATCTGAATCAAATATCCACTTCCAACTTCCATTCCCATATCTCTGTGCAGGTCTATAAATTCTTCCATCACCTTCCATGTATCCATAGATTTCTGAACTACCTCATTATGTGAGTTCTTTTACAAGGAAAAATCAATATAATTTACCTTTCATGAGGTGTAGGACATCCCAAAATCATAGTTTGGATGAAAATCCATCCACCATCACTATTAAAAGATTAGATCTCAAATGGAAAAAAATTACCTCAAACTATTGTGATCTGTGAAGATAAAAAGAACTACCTAATGAGGTAATGCTACCACTACTTCAGCGTAAACACAACCACATCCAACTCCAAATCGTGGGAGAAATTGTTATGTTCATTGGGATGTAACTTCCAAAATCTATAATAGATATCTCCTTGCTACTTCATCAAGACACATCCTAACCCCATATGGGATGAATCACTAAACACCTAAAACATCACCCCTTCACCTGGAAATTGGATCACTAGAGAACTAACCAATATCCCATTCAAAGAGCCTAACGCATCTTGGAATTTCATACTCTACAAAAATTCCTGATCATTCTTGGTCAAGGAAATCTACAGAGCTACAACTTTAGAGAAATCAGGTACAAACCTTTGATAATAGCCTGCAAGACAAAGAAAGCAACCAACCTTTGCAACATTCATTGGTACTGACCAAGAAACAACTACATCACCATTTAATGGGTCCACTACTACACCCTACGAGGACACCACAATCCATAGTAATTGCACCTCTCTTGTCTAGGAAAAGAACTTGGACAACATTCTGTTGATATAGTGGCATCAAATGACCTACAGGATAGTGCTAAGATGCTTGGTAAGATCCTCCTCTATCTTTGTGTAGATCAAGATGTCATAATTGATTTTGATTACGAACTAGTATAGGGTCTCATGAAATATGGTGTTCATAATCTCCATGAACATGGATGTTGCATTCGTATCTTTGAAGGGATTGACTAGGAACATGAGGTTCCCATACAATCACTTGAAATAATATATTGGGATATCATCCTCCTTCACCATAAACAATTGATATTCATGAAACCCAACTCACACCTCTTAGCTGGTCAAAAACACCCTATATACTTAGAAGTGGTTAGTTGTTCATGATTTCTACGTAATTCAACATCCAGTTGTCTATGCACAACCTTAAACCACCATTCAGATTCTTTGTGAACAACACATGTGCACCCCATGGTGACACACTAGTCCAGATAAATCCCTTCTTCATCCAATCATCTATCTAAATCCTCTACTCATGTAACTCAAAAGGTTTCATTCGATAAAGATCCATCAAAATTAGACAAGCATCAGACTCTATGTCTATCCCGAACTCAACGTCCGGTGGTTGTGGGGGGGGAGGTAGAGTCAGAACCTCCATTGGGAAAAAATCCATGAACTCATCAACAACAATGAGATCCTCTACCATCCCAAAACATAGTGATTCCACTAATAGATTAGCCAACAATGATATAAGAGTTTCCAGACATTGACTGCCCACATGACAACTCTTCTCTTTAACTAAAATCACACATTGGTTATCCACATCATCAAACAAAACATTTATCTAGAATTAGTAGAAACCGGCTTGAAAAAATACATCAAGTGGATGGAAATAATAACATCATATGGATGAATATGTAGTAGGAAAATATCCCCATTGAAAGGATGTAGTCCCATCATCAGTCTACATATCCCACACATATCAAACATATTGGTCTGGCCTTCGACTTAAATAATCAACACCTGGGACATAGGAAGCCTCTCTACGTATATTCTTATTGCATGGGATAGACTGGGTGATACAAATGAGTATGAATCTATTGAATAATAAAATCACAAGAAAGGGTACTAAAGAAACTAATCGTACCTCTATGGGTCTATGATTCTACTCGAACATCAACCTATGTGGCATGTAACTGACCGTGCCCAGCTCCCTACCCCTCTGAAAATGTCTGCCTCCATGACCATGCTAGATGCAAGGTCCTTGAGGAGGACCATGAGGTCATCCTATTTCTGATCGATCTCCTATCCATGGGACATAATAATATTCTCCCTACTACTGAAATATCCTAGCCAACATCTTCTATAGAGGCTGGCATAGAACCTGCCCACCTTCACCATTCATAGCTCGAAGAACCATTAGGGACTGGTTCTGATGATTCCCACGGACTCCTCATAAGAAACGCCTCAGGCCCAAACCCTTGGGTAGGGCACAATGACTAGATGGTTGAAAAATATTTTCTATGGTTGACTTCTTTTCACTCAGATCCTCTAAGGACATAGATCCTGATACATGCTACAGGTATCCCTTCCTCTCAAAGGACCTTATTGGCTCCAATCTCGTAGTAGACCACCTCATGAGTGAATCTTCTCAATTATCCCCACCATCTTCTGGACCGCCACGTATGTCGGCAACATAAAGGGGATCACCACGAACTAGATAACAGGATGAAGTTCCTCATCTAGGAATCTCACATGAGACTCCTCATCAAAAAAGAGTTTCAGGAAAAAATGAAGGATATCCTTGAACATAGTCCCCAACTCGTGTACCGAAAAACTCCTCTATTAGAGAGAGAGTAACTGCTACTTATTCTCAGCCATCATGGTTGAGGAAAGAAACTATACTTGGAAATCCTTCTTGAAATCGAAATGTAGAATTTAGGCCACCTTTCTCTCTCTCTGGTTCATCATCCACCACGGATACATAGCTCAACACATCTAGGTCACCGCCAAAGGAAACGAGTACTTTATCGGAGCCTAGATTAAACTGACGGTTTCTCAGGTTCCTCGAGCTAGCTCTCTATCTCCAAGTATGAAACACTTCCATTTTACCTTACCATGGTCTCTAACTGGTAAGAAATAAATATTATATACCAAATTTCATACCCCCTACTAGATCAAACCTTGGCCGATCAACCAGGTCAGCCAATTGAGCATCAAATTCCTAAGATACATGTGGATGAAGATCGAGTACAATAACTAAAAAACTTGTATAGGGAATTACTATGCTCATGTAGTATGGAGTATTATTTAAGATTCATTTTAACTCATTTATCTCATTTTTTATACATTTCAAATTCCCCAAAACAACTGAATTAAGGCATGAAAACAAGTCATTATGATGCTTGTACCATTTCTATGGTATATAGCATTCAAATGGTGTAGCCTCAATTGGTGGCTTAATAGGCTCAGAGTCCTTTCATAAGATCACACGGATCCCTAAAATCCCATGTATTAGCTAGTATACCCTAGACAATGTCATCAAAAAATGTCAATTGAAACTATTTTCCTATTAAATCATGGAATCCTCAATATTCCTAACAATAAAATCCTTCCTATCTCTCAACCATCACATACGATTCCATTCGGATACGACCCCTCCCTCCAAATATTCCCTCTTGAGCAGAACATTGAAGAAGAGAGATAATTACCCTCTTGTCCTGCATCTAGTATGCCATGGGGTGGCGAATAGAAACAATTGTAAAAAGATCGTACTATATGGGATGCATTACCCTTTATATGAAAACAATATTGGGAGATAATATGATACACCCCAAAAACCCAAATAGATTATATAAAATAAATCCAAAGTCATCCATCATTCAATTTTAACATATAACTGATACAAAGAAAGGGTCTCGAAAATAATTATCAAAAATAAAATCTACGAAGCGACATAGAAACTGTCCAAAAATTTTGATCTAGTAATGCCCAACATGGTCCATGTAGCACTCATGCATGCCTTGAAGCAGTTTTATTATGTAGGGTGAGCATATAAGTATCTACAGTAGAAAAAATGAAAACCACTCATGAATAAGTTGTAGAAGAATACTAATTCTCATATGAGAAAATAGAAGATCTGAAAAAACCTATTAAAGTATTCTAACTATCCCCACTTCTCCAAGACCCACTCACCATGTAACTAATTTCATGTATAATAATCTAGTTAAAAAAATAGTAGTAGGGTACCCCATAGAACATTCCCACTGATTAGACTCTCTAACACCCTAATAGAAAAAATCCTAGCACACCAACCTCTTCTGAAAGAACCACATCAAAACCCACCCACACACACCTTGGCCCCACTACTATGTCTCGCACGTAGACACCAGGGACACATATTATATCATATCCCACCTGCACACACTTGGGCCTCAAAACTACATCTCACCCACATAAACCTATGCCACATACCACATCACATCTTGAAGGCACTTGGGAACACAACACATCTCATCTGGAAGACACCTGGGAACACAACCCATCTCATCCAAAAGACACATGGGAAATAAAACACAGCCACATACACATGGGCCTCAGGAATCCAAACATACATGAAGAATCAAGGGCACTCATCACTGGGAAGAAATATGAGGGAAGAGTGGCTAGACAACCATCCATCCTCCCATAAGGATGTTTGGGAAAGACACCCTCCCCCATGATAATGGTGGTATTAATAACATAGTGCTCAACTATGGTGGGGTGAGTATATAAAACAAATAGGAAACACATGTATATAGATATAATATCAGGTACTCAAGCCTAACCTATGGGATCCATGACAGCTTTTACCTATACACACATTTATCAACACTAATGATGGTCACTTTCGAAGTTTATAGATGAATGATACCTCAAAAAAAGAAACAAAATCAAATCATACCCCATCCAATTCAATTAACCAATTATAAATATTTTTTAAAATATTCATTTATTCATTCCAAATGTACTCAGAAAAATACTAAGCACAACTAGATATAAAAAATATAAGAAAATAGTCAACACTACCATAGTAATTTCTATAATGTGATGAGCTTTCTAGTTTTACACACTTCATATTTCCACTCCATTTAAAACCCATTCATACTATAACAAAGTACAAATCTCATGGAATGGGGTAAATATTTCTGCCTGATAATCATAGAGAAACCATGGGAGAACTACCAATATAAATAGATATTTTCATTATTCAAACTCACCCCACCCAAACCATCCTCTAAACGGAGATAAACCCCACTCAACAAAACTCCTCATCACAACCATCTTGGCATCCCCACTTCATAACAAAACCCCAACCTACACATCTAGAAACTGTAACAAAACAAGACCCAATGGAAGCCTCGATGCATAACATTGGCTATTCGTTCCATAATCAAACATTCTCCCAACATGAGACTCTATTACACCACCAAAACCACTACAAATCACACATCCATGATGAAAATTATACCACAACGAAAACAAAAAAACATATTCATATGTAACAAGGATCTTTTCATTAATTACACTAATTTGGAAGTCATCACAAAAAATAGGTTATCCTGGGAATCCATTTTTTATGCATGTATAAGTGGTTAAATTTTTTCATGTTGTAACATTCAACCTAGAAAAACGTTATTCATTCTATAGATCATATGATGCACAAAAAACCACAAAAAACCATGATTTTTAGTAGTAATATGGCCCATACAATTAAGTATATCAACATAAACAATAAATAGAATCATGTGTCACTTTTTACTAGCCCCTGCACAGTAATTATAAACTTGTTCAATTATATTTATTTAATTTTTTATTCTATTAACATCAAAAGGGAGAAATCCATACACCCACCCCAATGACTCCAAAATAAAATAGAGATAAAGGAATCACTACCTCAGAGAATAACCAGTCAACACTTTCTTAATGCACCAAAATAGGGGTTGCACATTCTTAATGCACCAAAATAGGGGTTGCACATGCAGTTGAAAGAACCTCTGCGGAAATTGATATCCAATGGCAATAGAACAATGCATGACTCTTCATGGAATTAAGGTTATAGGTGTACCAATATAAAATGCAATGGTTCAAGGAAGATAGGATATTGTCTTTAGAATTTCCAGATCCTAAATCAATTGAATGAATAATTTTTAAAATCCATTAAAGTGGGATCTTGACAAAGAGCATACATTTAACCATTTAAAAGCCTCAAAATCATTATAAAAGTAAAAGATGTGATTAAAAACTTTGAACCTCTCCAAAACCAATTAATCATAGTATTGAGTTATTTTATCAAAAATTAAAATGTTAAAGGGGTGAAACTGAAAAAACTGGGATGATTCTGAAATTTGGACAAGCTGTTGTAAATGAATCACAATTTCGGGGGTCACCATTAGGAGTCACTGATAGATAAGTCACTAGTACCGGGTACTAGTGGATTAGTAACTATTCAGAGACTAACCGTTTGATGACTAATCATAGAACGAGTCATCATTGGACATGTAACCATTGTATAAGTCATTATCATGTGCCACAGCTTGGAATCTTCCCGTTTGAGTCACTATTGAAACTCACCATTGAAACCAACCATCATGACTTACCATTCCTAAATCACTATTATTAAACCACATTTCTATGTCACTATCGTGAGTCAGAGACATTAATCACCATTGGGACAACCTTGTGTTAAAAAAAATTATAATTTTGGAATACTACTAAAATGAGTAACAGTTACCTCTTAGAACACATTAAAGAATGGATTTTTACAATGTAATGGACAAGAGTGGTCAATAGAATTACATGTATAATGTGTTATTAAACATTCATATTTTAAAAAAAATCAATGTTGTACTCTAAATACCTCCCCGTTTAAGACATGTATCATGTAGCAATGATAAATTCATCCATTGATAAAACATAGAATAAAATTTAGGGACATGTATTATTAAAATATATTTTTAAAAAAATGATGAATAATAATTATAATACAATATTTTATGAAAATGTATATTTAAAACAGTAATATAATATAAAATATAATATATTATAAGTCTTCAAATAGTAATATAAAAAATGTTAACATTAACTAAAAAATTGTACTCTAAGAAATAGATTCTATAATTCAACGATTTTACATAAATTATAATATTTAAGCATACACATGAATTCAAACTCCAAATAAATAGATGAAAAAATAAAATTATTATGATCAAAACATTCCAAGATCAAATTTACTACGTATGTAAATTCTAAAGTCTTAGTAACGATATCAGAATGACGATGTTCTACAGGGATAAAATATAATACTATATCTATATTATTAACATGATCTCATATAAATTGATATATAACATATATAATATTTAATCTAAAATTTTGTAAAGTGTTTTTAGAAATAAAAACTATAGATGTATTATCACAAAAAATAGGATGTTTTTTATGTTAAATACAAAAATCACATTAAATTTCTTTAATCCATAAACATTTTGTATAATAACTAGTATCATAAATATAATCCCCTTCCTTGATATAGACAAAAATAAATAAACTCTTTTTAGAAGATAAATAAATAAAATTTCTTCCAATAAAATAACACATACCAAATTTTTTTCAATCAATTTTATATCATCCAAAATTAGATCCAGAATAAGATATTAAATCCAAACAATTATATTTATAAAAAACCATACTTAATAGTTAATTTAATATATTTTTTTTCTTTTCAAAGAATTAATTTAACTCAATTTAGGATCATTTTGAATGTTTTCACTTAAAAATAACTAAACATGACATCAGTTCATGATGCAGTTAAATAAATAAAGATACCTATAATACCTCTATAAACATTAATATCAACATATTATACATAAAAATAAGACTCTAATTTATAACATGTTTCCATATGAGTTTTCATATACTTATATGAATTGAGACCAAAACAGTTAACCAAACATTTAGAATATATAAATTGATGAATAAATATATCATCATTCCACTGTGTAATTTGATATCGATGAAATATAATTAATCCCGTAATTAATCTCATGTCAACCTCAGATAACATCAATGTAGAAAAATTGTTACAAATAAATTCACTAGAGGAACCCAGAACATTTTCGTCAACATAAATTTTCAAAATTAAAATTTTAACATAATATATTATAAATAAAATGGTAAAATCTACCTTACCCTTTTTAAAATATTTATTCAATATAAACAAATATATCATTTCATATCATGGATGAGGTTCTTGTTGAGATAATAAATATATTTAGATAATTTAAAAACCTCATTAAGAAATTTTTTATTTTAAAAAAACAGGGGGTTAAGAAACCTAAACTTTTTCCAGTAATTTTTTTATGAAATCACGTTTAAAAAATATTTGATTTAACTTAAAACCATGAATAAAATTAATATCTAACAAAATTCAATTTTTCACTAACTTGAAAACTAGGGAAAATAAATCTATAACGTCAATATCTTCTTCATGATAGTTTTTTATTGGGTAACAAGGCTGGAATTATTTTTTAAAATATATCCAGATTCATACATCTTATTTCTAAAGATACATTACATCCTGATTATATTCTTATCCTCAGAGAATTAAAATAAGCCTAAAACATTATTTCCAAAAAATTAATCAACATTGTATTTCAAATAAATAATCCAATTTGGATTAATTTATACTTCATATTCATTACTAATAACATTATTAGAAGTAAAATAATAACGGTAAATGATGTTTAAATTATAGCTTCTAGTATTCATTACAAAACCAACTTTACCAACCAAATATTCAATGGGTTGATATTTATGAATCCTCCATTATATAAGATATAATTTATAAGAATTTATCTCATGTTTAATAAATACTTTACCCTGATTTTTTTCTTCGCAAAAATTAGAATCCCTAAAATCAACTCCAATAATTTCAAAAAAAAATGTTTCTAAAGAACATATGATTAATAAAACATTATATGAAAATTTTCTTCAAAAGTCATGATTTACTTATTATAAACTCTATATGATTTAATATTATTATAACAAAATATAAATAAACCTTCATCAAAACTACATCAATCTTATAAAATTTATATTTCATATTCATGATAAAACTTTACTAGAAAAAACATTAAACTAACAAACATTTCATTTTCTACAATTAAACATTTCATAAAGGGTTTTCATTAATAAAGGAATAAAATTAACAATAGTTTAATATTTTAATTAATTATTAACAAAATCTGTCAAAAAAATTTAATAAACTATATTCCTTAAGAACGGTCGATCAATCTCTTAAATAGTTCTTATTTTTTGGTTCAAAAAAAATATTTTAATATGGTTTTCTAAGGGCAGATTTTTTTGGATAACCATTTTCATAAAAAAAAAAAAATTTAAAAACTCACCTATGTTATAACTTATATTATAAAAAAATAAAAAATTCATTTGTATTTTGAAATAGATTACATGAAGTAATAAATATTACTATGGTTTCATGAATAAAAATCCTAAAATAAACCAATGAAAATCTACTGATTTTATCAATAGTAAAAAACATAATTCTTTTTATATAATAATGACTGACTAACTGTTATTTTTTTCATTACCAAAAGACACTTGGGAAAAAGTGCAAAACCCACTGAAAAAACCATTACAACCAACTAAAATCAAAAAGATAAAACTCATAGAATGACTCCAGAACCTGCCCCACCCTAGCAGCGAAACCATGATGTACCTCATCTGAAGCAGATCCCAGAATAATGCTAGTTACAAACCATCAAAACCAGAACACTGGCATCAAAAAACTTTCTCCAAAACCACAACCTCAACCCAATCCAACTTACTCCCAAAATTATCCCCAGAGACAACTTACTTAAATAGAATCATTAAAGGATAAATTGAGATTATCAGAAAGTGATTCCCTACGCAACATCGAAGTGATAGAGGAAACCTGGAAGACTGGAGCCTGCATCATCTGGCTCTCAATTTCAGAAGCCAACTGGTCCCAGGTCCGAATATACTCCTCGAGGATAATCTTCCCTTTATTGACACCCCCTACAAGGATTAGATCTTTTTGATCAATCCAGTAATATTGCTCCTCGTTGAGAGTTACCCTCAGAGACCTTCCCATCAACTTGGCTTCTTCCTATTCACTTGCATTAAGAAATAAGATCTGTTCATCCACTTCATCTTTAGAACTTAAAAAAACTTATGAAGTCTGAACCTCCACGACCTCTGAGTCAACATTCTTTCCATTGATCGTTTTGGCAGAATGCGTCACCAAAGGAGGAGGTAAAAAGGAGTAGTCCTTCCTACTCTTCCCCTTCCTATTGCTCCTATTAATCTTTGGGCTTGAATCTTCATGAACCAGATGACTAGGATCATTCCTATTGGGTCCATTCTCATTTAACTCATCAACATTAGCTAGTGTAGGGATATCAGCTCCAAAATCAACCTCTGCAAGGCCCTCAAAGCTGTTGCTCAACTGAATAGGAGCCCTGGTTATAGAAACAGTGCCCCTGGCCTCCCACCTATAGTTGGAGGGGTCGCATCCCTAGAAGGCCACTTCCTCCCCTTACAGGCCTCACCATTCAACGCCTCTACATAAGAAACAGTAGCAGTATCCCCCTTTCCACCCTCCCTCTGATCCAAAACTATTGGACCATCCTCTGTCTGGCTAACTACATGAGCAGCCCCATTCTAAAATGTTCCAGCATCCACCCCTCCCACACTCAGAAGGAAACAATACTTTTCTGTTAGAAGGACTAGCCAAGTCCTTCCTTATCCTGTTAAACACCTCAGAATCCTTCAGGTTATCCAGGGATTCCAATCCCTTCTTCCGCAAAGAAGGTCTGGAGCCAGCCTCCAAAGACACCACTGGATCGCTGCTAGACTGAGTCTTCCCTGCAGGCGGTGACTGGGATGCCCTCAAGTCCCTCTGCAAGTTGGGGATGCCATCCTCACGATCACCACCTTCCATACCCAGAACCATCTTCCCCGACACATCAGTATTATCACGAGGCTCCAGACCATTGGCACTGACTCTACCCACCTTCCTTCCATAAGACTGGACTACCCTACGACAATTATCTGAAAGGTGCCCCAACCGCTTGCAGGTAGAGAAGACGTCCACCCAGGACTCATAAACCACCTCCTGCTTGCACCTGTATTCCTCACCAATTATAACCCAAACATAATCAAAATTAATTCTCGACACATCCATTTTCACACAAACTCGTGGATTGATAGGACGACAAACCAATTTAGTGCGGTTGTCCAAACAAAGATATCTACCAACAAGATTGCCGAGAATTCTTATAACAGAAGGATTTGGAAATGGAAAAGGTAAATTGTGAAAACATACCCATACAGTTGCTGACGGAGAATCACAATTCATATGGATGTCAAAGGACCATCTAAACAGATAGAACTGATATAAATTGAAGATGTGAGGGGCGCTCAACCAGGAGATTATGAGGTCCTCCTCTGATGCAAAACGGACCATAATGTGATAACTATTAAGAAAACCCACTGTCACCTTCTCCTGCAAATTCCAAGAACCGAAGACAAACCTGTCGAAGGAATCCACAGATGGCCGCCTTTGCTTAAACTGAGCAACAAAGGTGAGGTTCAGAAGAGCTGAAGTTTCTGTGAATTCTGAAGTCGACATCTGAAGATTCGGTAGGCCATCAACAAGCTCCGGGAATTTAGTGCCTAGGGCCGCATCCGGGAACGAAGGGAGGGAATCTGGATATGATAAGGGACGAAAACATGCTCTCTTCAGAGTCGACGAACATTCCTCCCCCGCCGGGGGGTGGGGGGGGGGGGGGGGGCACGAAGGTCACCGTCGTCGTGTGCGGGATCAAGCATCACCACCTAGGGTTCCTTCTTGGGAGAAAGGTTTATATATAAGAATGAATTTTTCAATTGTCCAAATAAATGAAGTTCTAATAATTTAGGAGGTCTATATGTAGAAACCTGATTGAATGATTTGAAATTTTCTTGTTGATGCTTACTTTTAATAATGAATCACAAAAAAAAATGTTTTCTAATCATTAGCCTCGTTAAATATAGATCATATCCATTCTTGGATGAAATTTCTATCATTCAAAAATGATCATTTACAAGACATCTATGATAATGAGAATAATATATTTCTATATAATCAAGAAAAAAAACATTTTCATTATAAAAAATAGAGAAACTAACAGAATAAATATAATATTTTCTATTAGCATAAAACAAATATTTTTATTGTTAAAAAATAAATATTTATTATCATAAAATTAAATATATATATACTATAATGACATAATTTTTGAATAATAAGTAATATTCCAACAATCAACATATGAAACATTAGAAATTAAATTATCCTTAGAAATTCCTAATTAACCATATCTTTAAACATTTCCATTTGAATTATCTCTAAAAGTTACTAATCCTTAATCAAAATTATTTTAAGAGTTTAAATTTGACATGTTATCAATCATGTTATGAGAAAATCCAATGTCAATGTTTTGTGTTTCATTCTCGAGGAGTCTAATTCATTTTTCCTATAAAAATAAGTTACATGAATTTTTTTGGTGCATATGCTCTTTGGGGTGCAATTGGGACTGCAATATAGTTCTTAGGTACCCATGAATATTTAAAACAGATAATGTAAGACACTCTAGAATATAAGACATTTGAACATAATGTCTTGGAATAATCAATAGAATTAGGATATCTAATAGAACATTAATTTGAATAATTTTGTTATATATTACATTTAATGAATGTAATAGATGAAATATTTCCAGCTAAAAAATTTATAAATGTATTGTTATATAACATATGAATCATTTCATTATAACCAAACAATATTTTAATTATATTTCAATTTTTCATAGGGACCATGTTTTCATTTTTCCCTCCCCATTAATGAATCTAGATAATGTATATTTTAATATCACAATTTATTTTCTAATATTATCATATTCCTTTTAAAAGACCCAAAAAGATCATTGATCATACATTATTAATATGATGGAAAATTCATTATTTCATCTTTATATAATAATTATCCTTATTTACATTCATTCTATCCTTGATAATCAATTTATTTTCATCTTTATATTTTATATGAAATTCTGAAACTCTTAAAAAACTAATTTTTTTCACTTTCTTAATAAATCTCATCAATGATATAACCATAAATATTAGAATAATATGTAGAATTATAATAATTTCTAACCTTTTTTATATTTTTAAACATTAAATATTGGTTGTATGGTTATTTCTCACTTCTAGACACATCTATTGAATCAGATCCATCAGTACAACCTTATCCTATGTGATAAACATGTTTCAATTATTTCTTATATTTTTTATCTCCCCCTCCTTGAATCAAATATGGATAGCCAGTTTTGATATGTACCTTATTTTTTAATTCCTATAAGGTTACATATGATCCATGTGTAGTAACTGTATTTTTATTTTAATAATTTTATTGATAATATATTTGTCACTTCTTAATATTTATCTTTTGAATCATAAAATTTTAAATACCTTTTCTATTATTTTTGATTTCTCGTTTGTCGGTTTCCTAATACATTGATTCAAATTATTTAGAAATGTATTTTATATTATATTTTAAATAAATACTTTTCTTATTTTTAGTCTCATCTTTTATAAGATTCTCTAATTAAATTTTTTATTGATGAAGTGATCCAATGATTTCATCTACCGTGTATTCTTTGAAATTTATTTATATTCAATTATCCAAATCTTCTTTTTATTCCGTTTTTTATACAGTTCTAGTTGGACTCTTTAAATTAGTAGTACATTTTCAAATTTTTCTCAATGGGAATTTATTCTATTCATAATACTTTTAAATTGGTGGGGCATTTGATTCCCAATTCTATCTTCTCCCATAATGAATTCTTTGTACACACATCAAATAGTTCCATGTTCGATTCTTATCACCTTATCTAATCCTAGGTGGGTGACTTGTAAAATATTAAAGATATCATGATCTATCTAACATATAGAAACATTACTAATCCCCGTTCTATAAATAAAATAATATAAAATATTTAATACTTATAAAATTAAAATATATTTACAACCATCATCTCATGTGTGAGTATTTAGGCCAGCATATGATAGCTTGTCATGTTTTTCCATGAGCGACCAATGATATGTGATAAACTACTTGAGGTAAGACTCCATTATAAATTATTATTGACCATACTAAATTCTATAAATATGAAGTCGATTCTCGTTAATAAATTCATCATTCTCACTCAGTTCAATCATCTTATAGATATTTTTCTCATACTACATGGTCTAGGAAATTATTTTCAATATGAAATATAAATATCCAACTCTATAGAAGGTTTTGATAATTTGAAAAAGGAACCATCTCTAACACTAATCCTTTGGTATTATATGAAAATGAAAAATAATCCATTGAAGGTTTATATACCAAATTAAAAAATAATAATTAAATGAAACAATTATTTATTTAAATAATTTATAAATGTTAATTATTATAGATAAATAGAAGTGGAAGAAAAGATAAATTGTGAGGATGTTTTTTATAGTAGTATGATCCAAAGGGGACCTACACTACTCTTATACCTCTCTAGTTCGTGATAATTTTTATACAGTATTTTAAATTTTTCATGAATAACATAATCTGATTATATCATAACTTTTATAGTAGAAGTATAAAAAAATATAATACTAACTTTTATATGGTGGGAAATAATTCAATTACATCCCTGACTATAGAAAATAAGACTCACAAACCAAATGATTTTAAAATTATATTCTAAGATTAAAAAACTGAAGATATATAATTTTTTATGTAAAATAGCCATGATAAAGTCATATAATGTTAGAGATGGGAATAAATTTTTCTGTTCTAGGAAAAAAGAAAGAAATAGATAAAGGAATAATAAAATATAAGTACTTGTTCTAGGGTTCTTGATCATCTTGATTAAATCTTAAATTAATTATAAGGGGTTATATGTGTTTTTTTCATCCCATGATATATATTAAAGCTGTAGTGAGAAATTGATTCAAATAATCATAATGCAGATGAAATTATTTTATGAAAACCACCACACTCTTATAACAATATTATATTAAAATGTAAAATCTCTCAGAAAAAATTATCATATCATAAATCTATCATAAGTAAATTTTTTATAGATGTAAAGATTGAAGTCCCATTATGAAAAAAACATAAAATGGTGGATAAATGTTAAATAACTCAAATTTATAATCAAATGAAATTTCATTATCAGATAGAGGGAGAAAAGAGAGAAATTTTCATCCCATACTAATCAGTCAATTAATGAATATAAATTAAAACAATGGAAATTGATTCAAACAAATTATAAATCACATATTATAATATTTAAATCATCAACATGAAAATTAGTAATTTAAGGATCACATGAAAATATCATGTTATAATTTTTTTTAAAGAAACACAATAATTCTATTCAAAACAAGCTGTAAACATAATGTGAGATTCAAAATTTTGAACCCCTATATTATAAATATTAAAAATGTGATAATGGGCTTAATATCGACTAATTTGAATCCTGAAATAATAAAATATAAAATTAAAACATTAAATAATAAAAATAATTTTTCATTTTCAATTACTATGTTTCTTGTGTAAAAATAGAATATAGTGATCTCTTTATATAAATGCATATAAAGATAAGGAAAACACTCTTCATTGGTTATGAAAAATAAATACAAGTTTATAAATTCATTATAAAAATTTCAATATTTAAAATAATAATGAAAAAATACATAATATTAATAACAACATAAAACAAAGAATTATTCCATAGTATATAATTACATATAGAATTTAATTGAACTACGTAGAAAATTTCATGTAGAGGTTTACAGTTTATTGTTTTTCTGTATATAATTGAATTTACCATGTAGGTCAATTAATATAAGGGAAGTTAAAAAGAAATTTACATAAGAAATTCACATAAGTTAATTCATGTAGTAGCCTCTAATATAAAATATACCTTACTCTGTAATGATATATCAAGATACCGGTAATTATTAAGATATTATTATTCATAATACAATCACATATTAAACTATATATATACCTAGATTATATATTTTCTATAATAAAAATTTCATAAAAATATTTGAATCTCTATGTAAATAAGTTACACAAATGTTTATTATTCATAAAAAATTAACTCTATCATTAACCATTAAATGGTTTTAACCACTTTTTCTAATGAAAACACACTAGTAAATTTAAATCATATTCTTGAAATTTATTAAAAAAATATCTTGAATTGTAAAAATTTCCAATTAAATTGATATTGAATAACTTATATTTTCAAAATCACTAAACAATTTATTATCTCGACATCAAACATAATGTAAACAAAAATATAATCAACACCTAAAATATATTTCCATAAAATGTTATACCCAATCAAATACCCATTCAAAATATGTACATCTCTAGGGTATTGATACCCATTAATTTATCATTTGAAAACATTAATGAAAAACTACTGATGAATGATCCTAATATGTTTCAAATAATGATTAATATAATTAATAATATAAAAGAAAATTAATTGATAAATATTAATTTTCTATTTAAAATTGCTAATAGTATCAAGATTTGATATATATTATATAAACCTCAGTACCAAAGGAAATAATATGAAAATATCATTTTCCATCATAGTAGTAATATGCTAAAATATAATACCATTTTTTCTTTCTCCTATATTTGGTTAATGGAAATAATTATTTCATGACAATTTCACTTCAAAACATCACATTAATGATCATATCTCATACAAATAATAAAACCAGAATTATTATGATAATATCCAAAGTATTAATATGACATCATCAAAAATTATATGTCTTCGAATATGAAAATTTTTATTAATATATGATACTTTTGAATCAACCTATGACTCTCCTTGTTCAATTCTTGGATAACCATAGTAATTTTCTAATTATGTTCTATAAACTAATTACATATAATCCTAATAAAATACTCTCTAATTGTTCATTAGGAAACTGTGAATTAACCATACTATATCCCCCTGGAGGGAAAAACCACGTGTGTTGTTAAGCCTCTTTTCCATGAAGTGGATGATGATTGATATAATACAAAATCAACCATTTTTTGGGTTATTACCCCTAGGTAAATATTTGGATGAGTCTATAAATACATTGATTAGCTATATATGGATTTAATTGACAATATAACCACATATTAACAACTTTAACAAAACATTAGGATGTTATCCAAAGCTTCTAATTCTCAAATGAACTTAGCCCTTGGGTTTTAACTAAAGTTCCTTTATTATAATACCAAATATATTGTGTATTATTAACACATAATTAAATCATCTACTATAAATTTTTTTTATCAATATATTTTTAAATATTCTCCAACATCAACTTATATTAGATGAAATTATATTTAAAAAAATCCCAATCTCTCATTCTATTTAAATAATACTTCAATACAAACCATGATAACATGGACCCACACCATCAAATATAGTTCCCAAAAAACAAACATTATATAATGTCTTAAATGAAAAATATAAATTCCTTAACAAAAGTATCCCATAATTAAAAATAATAATTAAAATATTGCTTTTCAAATATTACCAATATCATTTGGGTTTATCGATTCTTATATTAATATAAAAACATAAACCAACGAAACCCTTATCTTTCTCAATTGATGGAAATTTCATCAACTATATGAGAAACTAATTAATCCATAAATATTATACAATATATATATATATATATATATTAAATTCACAACACTTGATATGCACTTAGGTATATCATGTGAAATACTTCTGGTTATAACCTATTGAAATGGAAACATAATAAAGGCTCGGTTCAATCTCATAGTAATGAAAACATGTAACTAATTCTTTCAAAAACAAAATACATAATACATAATATGATAGGAATAAATAAACTAAAAAATTATAAAATTAATGGAAATTGGGAACATTCATTATACCAGATATGAAATAAAACCATGGATATCATGAAGAATAATCATATACTATTGTAATGTATAATATCCGACATCAAAAATTTGGTATGGATTTTTCAAGGAAAATTACTTTTTTTGATACCTATGTAAGAACATCTTTCTAAATTGTTAACATATAGACCAAATACCCAAAAATATTATTAAAATTAGTCCTATCATTTAATCAAGTGTTTATATAATTCTAGCCCATACCTATTACTTATTTAAGTCCAATGAATTCATAATATGAGAATATTAATGAATACATCATAATAAGCATTAAAAAAAACAAATGTATTGGTATAACAACATATGGAACACCAATAGTTTTAAAAATGTAATAAAATCAAGAAATTTTTCATAACTCTTTCAGAAGAAGAAGGTGGATGGTTAAACAATAAATAATATACATTCAAATAATCATCCATATATGAATAACATCATATGAAATACCAATACATTTCCCCATATCTATAGAATATTATAATTTCATGGGGAATATTATCCAATCTACAATTCATAAAATGTGATCTTCCCACCGTATAAAGAGATGAGTATATGAATAATTCAATACTGGAATAACATGATCATAATTCATCATGGGAAATATGGCATATGGTATCAATAGAAAATAACCCCATAAGTGAGAAATAATTTTCAATGTTCTTATGTGCTAAAAATGTATATCCCTAGGAAATAATAAAATATTAACACTATAATTTGGGGGATTTTTTAGTTATAAACACTCCTCATGATCATTACCAGACTAGGGTTCATATTAATGTGGGGAGAATTTCCATATGTACTATAGCACTATAGCATGGTTGGTTCTGTAGCTGGTACCATAAAAAGTTATTGTAGAAAAAATACTATTCATAAAAAAGATATTCCAGGCCACAGAAATTTTGAATACGGGCCACTAGAACATATGGACATCTTGGAGTCTTGGGCTAGTAACCTCTCAAGGAAATATTAGGTATATTAGAGTGTGACAATGGGTCCTTTAGACAATGTATTTGAGCCTATAGACCATGGTACATTAGGCCAAGTGAGGGGTTCCCCTCCACACAGAATAAAAATATATTCCTCCCATTACTAATAAAATGGTACCTCACCCCAAACATTTAAAAAAGATAATATTATAACACATGATTCAATAGAATGTCTAAATCTAATAAAATTATAATAAATAAGTTCCATAGAATGACCTTAAAAAATGAAATAAAACTGAGTTAGAAAAATCATTATGACTTATAGAACACTTGAGAGAAATGAAATTTGAAGAAAATAACATTTTTAGATTTATGATATCCTATTTATTATTTGAAAACAAAATATAAAATCTCCCTTGGACAGAAAATTAATTGAACATCATAAAAATGGATCATAGTTTATAACAAATAACATGCCTCAAAGGATAAAATGTGTGGCCAAGAAAAACATTAATGTTTGATAATATTTCTAACCTAATGCTTTAGAAATATTGGTATTATGATTGAACATAAAATAAAATGATTAAAATATAATTCATGATATTATATCACAAATAGGTAGTATGTAGAGAGCATAAAAAAATTAGGATCAAAATACCAAACATGTCACAAAGAAAACAATTTGAGAGGAAAACACTTACCTTGGTCTTGGTCTATTATTCACTTTCACAAAATGTCCACAAAAACTGAGTTATGATAATTAAATACATACATAATAACCTTATTTTATAAAGTAAAATTTCACAATACTCATTTATAATCACTATATATAAATATATTAGCTAGTTTTTATATAATCTCAAGATCGGTAGTAAGTACTCTTTATCACCATGGACTAGTCTCATAAAAGTCATGAGATTATCTATTATTTTCTAATATTTCATCACTATTATATCAACTATACTAATGGGAGAAATTTTTAAATATATTTTATAAATCTCTAATTTCATTTCATCTCACCTTTAGTTATGAAATATGAAGGTAAAATTGACGTTGAGTCATGTTTTGGTGATCCTTAGAGAACAAAATGTGTTTTAAAAATAAATGATTTAAATATTGATATAACCTTAAAAATATACATGTTTCTATCATACTATTCTAATAAATAATTTCTTATAGCCATACATACAAAAAATGTATAGTATTGTATAAGACGGTGGTTAAACAATCCCAAATATAATCCTAACATGAATAATTGATGTTTATGAGAGGTTTAAGTTGAAATGTTTTCCCAAATATTAACAGTATTATTTATTATTTAATAGTTTGGAATATCAATAATTGGATAGAAATAAAATGTTAATATTATATATATAATGTCATTACATAGAAATAAGTGATCATTTTCATCAGATATTACTTATTTTAAACGATTTAAATACAAATATTTGTTTATTGATCATATCACCAACAGGTTCAACATTTTTTCATGAAAATATAATAATTAAGTGTCAAAAATTTTATTTACTAATTATGAAATTTATCAAATTATAAATTCATGGTGGTGAATAATAATGAATTAAATAGTTTTATAGTGGTAGTATCTATACGTTAACATGAACAATGATTTTATTATTATTTTTGAATAAAAGGGATAAATGAATAAAAATGTTAATAAACAAATTATAATATCATTAAACTATAAAATTTTTACTAATTTTCATATATATTATGGCTGAAATATTGTTTAATGATTATAATTAGAAATAAAATCTACATAGTTGAGAATACTCACGTCGAGTACTTGAATTTTCCTCGGAATTGTATTTAGAAATGATCATATTATGAAAAATAATGGCGAATATAAGATTTATAAAATCATATTGTGTTCCAGGGGGATAAATTTGGTTGATTATAAAGGATAAATTCAAACAAGGGATTCTATAAGTGTAGAGAGTGTTTCATTTTTATTATTAATGAGAAAGGAAATTTCGAAAGAACCCAAAACATTTTCAATAATATGATGTTTCTATTATAAATTTAAGGGATCTAATATAGAATAATTATGAACGTAATGTTATTTTGTGTATTAAATATCCTCATCCACTCATTTATGATCCAACATTAAGGGTTTTAAGGAATTTAGTATTACTTATAACAATATATACAAATTTTATTTTATTATAATTAATTTTAAATACTAGTAATTAATATTGAAGAAAAAAATTAATATTAATCCTTTTTCAAAAATAGAAATGTGTAATTTAAAATTTTTAAATCATTTTTCGGAATAAAATTTCAATAGTTTTAAAATTTTAATTTTACAATTAGTATAAATAACTAGTAAACCCCATTTTTAAAAAAGATTTTTTTTGGAATAATATTATGTGTAAGTCCTAATAAGAAAAAATATCAATACCAATAAAATTGGTATATTTTAATGAAAAAAAAATTTATATAGATTAAATGGATATCCAAAACTAAATCTCACATTGAAAATACATGATTCAAGGAAAGGATGAAAGTAACTATTATTTATGTAATATTTTATGTTAGATCTAATTTTTTGACACAGTTCTTATAAGTTAAAGGATATAATAATTTAAATATTTTATACCATATTTTTTTTAAAGGTTGGCGTTGAAGCCTCATTTTATTATTAAAGAAAAGCAAAGACCTCTTAAACTGGGTATAGGGAGACCCATTACATAGCCCGAAGGCCCCGTGGGTATTTATCCCATTACATGACCCGTAGGCCCATTTTTTGGCCGAAATCCCATTATGTGAATAGTATTGCTACAGTACCCGCGTTGCTACAGTACTGCACAGTATCCGTCACTGCTCTAGTGACCTGCCGCCGCTATAGTGTCGTCGCTGCTACAGTAATTCTATAGTACTACTACAATAACCTGTGCCCAATGGGTTTTGAACCCCCATTTTATACCATATATTAATATTTGATAACCTTGAATATTTTTAATCTTATAGATCACGATAATATAATGATAAATTCTTAAAAATTATAGGTTTTATGAAGAACATATTTTTTAACTAAGAAAACATTTTTCTAAAAAAAACCATGAAAATTTCAAAATATGATTATTTTGATAGGAGGAAACCAAAAAATAATTCCATTTAATTAATATAAAACATTCAAATTTCTAAATTATTTTATTTAATTAAATTAAAAAATACAATGAAAAAAACTTCCACATTAGAAAATGTCATTTTAGAAAATTAAATCTTATTATTCTAAATTTAGATCATTTACCGACAATATTTTTGTTCAATAATGTTTAATAGGAAAAAAATGCATTATTAATCATACATTTATTTAACTAGAATTTTATGTAACATAACAAATATATATTTTGGAAAATACATTTTTAAATAATAAATTATCATATTAATCATTTCGGGTAATCTAATTGACATTAATATATATTGAAATAATAAATTATTTATTTTACATATATTTTATAAATAAGTTACTCTAATTTTATACCAATATTTCAATAGCTTGGTTTCCATGTTTATGTTTAAATATTTATATTTTATCTAAATAAATAACAGTTTTGTTTGTATTTTGTGTTGTGTGTGGAGTAAGCTACTGAATGTATTTACTTGTATAATTGTAATTATATATAATAATCCTAAGGTGTTATATAATTCAAGCATTTGGGTTGGATTTTTTAAAATCAATGTTGGAAAAAATTAAATTTATGGAATTTTGAATAAAAATAATTATTAGGTGTCAATTCGAGTAGATCCTTTGGGAATATCTATATAGGTGACCTTGTTGATCAATTTTTTTATTAATAAATAATTAAAAGACATATTAAATATCAATAATCCACTATTATGATATAATTATTTATATTCATTTAATTCAAAATATATTAATATAATATCGTACTCATGAAAAGAATTACGGGGAGCATCGATGAATAACATTGGATTTTCCAGTCGGTGATTGGGTGTTTTTGTAGTAGTCACCATGGCTGGTGTTATGTATAATTATAATATTGGATTAAATTTAAAGAGGGGGTAAATTTTCCATTTGAAAAATCTAATAGATTTATTATAATTTCTAATAATTAATTGACTGGGAATTATAATAGAAATAAACATAGTATATGTTATAGTATTATTGATTTAAGTAATACTACTCTACACATCACCCATATCAAACATGATGAGAGACGAAACCACTAATGATGGAATTAATTAATTTTTTATGGAGCCAAAATCCTTTATATCTTTTCTTTTTTAACATGTTTTTGATATTTCATTTATTACATTTGGTCACATGGAGTAACAACCCACTACTAGATTTTTCTCACATTGAGTCACAAACCAATTGCCCTTCCTTTTGCACACAAAAAAGAACAAACTAGAACATACCATTTATACGAGGCTGTCTAACCTAAATATTACCTTTTATTAGAATTATATCTCAAAAAGGATTATTTAAATTAAAAATTGAATGAATTAAAGAACCATAGAAAATAATAATAATGTTTCTGAGAGTCGAGGAAACAGGTTTTCTAGAGTACCAATATGTGAAATGATAAATGTTATGATGAGTAAAATTATTGATCACCATATGATATCAGATAACATAGTTTAGTAATATCCTATAACTCCTAACAACACTAGTTATGTTGAACTATATATATTGAGTTCTTTCAAGAATAAAATATTTATGTCATACATGTTTCCTATCATCTATCCTAAAGAAAAATGTGATTTCTTCCTTAAATGGATATGAAACATATTCCCACATGATATAATTAATTATTATTTTAAATTTAAAGTTTGTTTTATTGTGTAACATATTATAATAATTAATATATCACCAAAAGTCACTAATAAATAGCCTAATTTCATTTCGAATAATCTTATAAATAATTAAAGTCAAATATTTTAAATTAAAAAAAAATTTATATTGAATCTAATTTTATTCCAAGAAACTAGTCTAAAACATTATGCCATGATGGATTGATTAATTTACTATATAATTCTTTTATATAATTTATTCCATAAAAATACTTATTATGAATATCTAAAACCATTCGATCAATGAAAACACTTAACTTGTAATAAATAAAAATGTATAAATACATTAGTAGTATGATAAATTTAGAATTGTATAAAATAATACCATTTATATATGGTTAATTACTTCTATAATGGTATTAATTACAGTTTCACAATATTCATGGTGGTTAATGTATTATGATAGATAAACCTTTTTGTGGGATAGGCTAAATGTGTAGTTTGTTGACATGAAAGTGTGATCAGACCATTTTTCCTATGATCAATTATGAATCTTTTCGAGTGAATGATTACTGGTTACCTTTGGGGTAGAAAATTAATATATTGTGAATAACATTAGCATGCACTATTTTGTATAATAATTGAAAAAATATGAAGATAATCATGATTTTTAATTAAAATTAAAATAGTAAAAAGACATAATTTATCCTTTTATTAATTATATTACTTACATAGAGGATATTAATTGATATATGGTTACTAAAAGTGTATACTTTTGACATCTGGAATATTATAGGAATTATAATTTTAATATATATTTAATTTCATCCATATATCATGGGAAATATAAATAGGATTCTATGATTAATCATTCTTTTCATAGGACTTTATGGGGTTTTACGGGAGTAAAAAAACATGGTAATTCATATTGACATAGTGGAATATTAATTCATTACAGTAAATTTCAGGTATTATTTTTTAATGAAATACTTGGAATGGGTTTAATGGTGAGATATTTTTTTATGTAATGGTTCATGATAAATAAATTGAAATTGTTGGGTTATTATGGGACAATTTGAAAATTTTAAGTAGTGTATTGGACTTGATATTATAGATAAGGAAGAGAAAGGTTTTTTATAGAATTAATAGTTTATATTTCCTCCTTAATTCAAGGTATTTAGAAAATGCATGAAAAGAGATAATAGAAATGTGTTATTTAAATAGTGTACCATAGAAACTCCATCCCATTAAATTCCACCTTATTTCACTATTGGTGGATGCTGAATAATGGATTGATAAGATTAGAGGACAACAAGATAGATAGATTATCAAAAAATTGTCATGTATTATTCTTATGTGATGTCGGATAGATATAAACATATTTCACCTAGAGGATAACATATCATTACAATCTAATACTCTAATTTTCATATCTAAATCTCTAAAAATAAATCATGACAGTTTTATGAAATATTTAATGTGATTGATCTAAATAGAATGAGGGTTTTTCCACTATATGATTTCCATCCTTTGAGTCATATTTATTTATACCTATAATGTAGTGAGTTACACAGAGTAACGTTAAATGGAATGAGATATTTTCTTTTCACTGGTGGTTGTATCCACTAAACCATAATTTCATAGTTGTTTCTTGATAATTTTTCATTTATTTTTTATACTTTAGCAAAAGGCCATCCTAAATATTGGAAATATTTTCAGATCCATTTAAAATTGATTGTTTCTGTCATTATAAATAAAATCTATGATTCATAAGGGATATGGATGATTAGGAGTGATAATGTACCTCATTATTGTCAACTATAAGAAAATTTTCAATAAATTATTATAAAAGATTCTACGGTCGACAGACCATATTCATGCATTGATTAACATTGATTATATTGATTTTTATTGAAATATTTCTAAAATGATTAATTAATGTTATATTTTAAAATGAATTATTTAAAATTCATTTGATTAAATAATGGAATATTTATATTTGTGATTAATAGAAAATTGGTATATTTGATGAAAATAATAAATTATGTTTAATCTATTGTATATTTATATTTTATATTATGATACTATTGAAAAATTTGTGGAATGTTAATAGGGTTGCATCCTCTTAATAAGAGAAATCAAACCCCACCAACGAAATTACATTTAAATCAATATAAGAGATGATATTGAATAATTTTGTTAATGCAATTTTAGAGAGAGATGGAGGGAATAAATGATAAGAAAAGTGGAAAGACATGTGAAGAAATTTCTTTTACCACTCCCATCCCAAAATAATTTATATATTTTTTAGTTTTTTAATGATTCTCTCTTTTTTTATTTACATTTATATTTTGTTTTCAATTTTTCCAATGCATACTCTATATTCATCAAAGGACCCCCAATCCATTATGTTTTCTAACTATTCATTCTTTTAACAGCTCATTACACCACCTTTAAATATTTAAATATTTATTTATTTTTCTTCCCCAATAATCATTTAACCCATTTTCGATTTTATTTTTAATTTTTTTCAAAAAATTAATTTTCTTGAATATAAAATTATTAATAATCAATGGATCCACACACACAATTATATATATATATATATGCATCGATATATATATATATATATAATAAAATTACATTTTCATTATTTTGTTATGGGAAAAAACTACAATAATAAAAAAATATAAAAATCAAAAATCAATTTAAATGAAATCAATAAATCAATATTTATAATAGTAATAGAAATGAAGCAACAAAAAAACACATTTTTTAAATTTAAAAAAATTAAAAAAATTATTAGTTACATATATCCAACTATTTTCCCAAAATAATATTATCACTATAATTATTTTTAACAACCTAAAAAATATTCCCCCATAATGAAATATTTTTATCAATGAATGAAATCATAAAATATTTAATAAATTTATTACTAATCATATTTTCCAACATTTAATATATCACTTATACCCAAAATTTAAAACTAATGACAATAGTCATTTCAATGTCCCTACCATAATTATTCTCATCCTCAATAAGTTTATTTTGTCAAGAAATAATTACTATGTACATAAAATAGACATATCAGACACTACCCATGTTACAACTCAATTTATTAGTTTCTATATTAAATTAAATATGCACCAAAAAAATGGAATTCAAATCAATTTCAAAAAGTAGAACACATGTATTATCAATATTTATATTCTGAAAATTTTATATCATGAAAATAACCGAACTATATTAAATCCAAGACATCATAAAAGTATCATACACATGGAAAATAAAACATTACAAATATATAATTGATTTCTAATTTGGGTAAGAATGAGAAAAGATGAAAATTTAAACCACAACTTTTTAACTAAAAAATATTACTAATTTTAAAACAAAATATTATATATCCCACAAAACACCACTTAAAATTTCAATTTCCAATATTCCCATTATGTGAAAAAATTAAAATTACAAAGGATTTAAACCAAAAATATTTAAAAAAAATAAACAATAATAATCATTAGAATGATTAATTTAATTAAAATGTTTCAAGAAACATGTTAATTTATTTCCAACATATACAAAAAAGGAATATAATTTTTTAAATTTATATGTTTTTAAATTGTACTAGCGATAACATATTGATTTTTTCCCTACTAAATTATGTATTTTTTCTAAATTAATAAAACGTTTTAGTGAGGATTAAACTAACCTAAGTCTCATTGTTTTTAGTATCATTCTATAAATATAAAATTTACACTCCATAAGAAAAACTCTAAAGTAAATTCTTATTAAATAATAATTCATTTAATTGAATTAAAATTTCAAAAAACAACTCATTTTCATGTATTTAAAATATTTTTTACAACACTTTAAAAATAGTGAAATTTTAAGAAAAACTCTATCACAATTTGAATTCCTTGTTTTTACCACATAAATTTCCCCATTAAAGTCCACAAATGAATCCTTCATGGATTATTAATGATTAAAAGACAATATAACATCAATTTAAGTCCCAAAATTGAAAAAAAATATCTTATGATTTAAGAATCCAACCAATATATTTAGTTATGTATTTAGGAAAATTATCAGAATTCTTTTTAAACTCTGTCCACTTGTTTAATGTTGTGGAAGTCATCTTAAGAGGGAATTCAACCACATTATAGTGAACTTATTGTTACATAATTTGATATCAAAAAAATCATTATATAAGGACACATATCATTTTAAATAAACCATATCTTTTAGAAACTATCTGATTTAATAAAAAATATTTTTAAAATGGGGTAATATTACTTAAAAACACATGATAAACTTTCATAGATATCAATGTCAATCTATAAGATTAATTTTAATAATCAAAAATATTTTACAAATGACTAAACAACATAATCACATCCTTCCCTTTTGATAAGCCCATGTTCATTGTCTACAACATTCAAACCTTGACTGCACAACTTATTTTTCCCCCTTACAATATCATTCAATGTTTGATATGCACACATAATGGGAGGATAACATAAAAAAAACTATAATGATATATTCTTGGAATATTATGGGAACACATGGTTTGGTACTAAACGTGTTGTATTGACACAAGTTCATGTCTATCCCTTGATCTTTGAAATTTCAAACTCCTATCTGCCATGACATCACAAAGAACATAAAAAACCTAACTCTAATACCATTCTATCATGGCTCGACCTCCCATATCCCTAATCCTTTCATTTATATACCATGGGTCTCTTGTAATGTCATATTTTCCTTTACAAGAGAACAATTTCTCTCGCCAACTATGGTAACTTATCATACTAATTACTATCTAATATACCAAAATATGTTTTTATGATGTTATTTTCCACAATCTCTCACAAACACATTGTGGAGAATCTTAAGTGAAAATCCATCATTATAATATCCATATAAAAACATTGTAATAATAATATTGTTATGTCCTTAAATGAATTCATAATTATTTTAAATGGTTAATAATATTTAGAGAATTGATGTCTCATGTTCCTATGGGTGTTACAATAAACCCCCATTAAATCACAACGCCAACATTGTAGACCCAAAACACCATACCATGGGAGTACCTCTTCGCTTTTGGATGGTTGTTGGTAGTGAAATTTTTTTGGGAACCAATTTGGGCCATCCCTAAACTGGAAAATTGAGATAGTCTAAGATATATCTTATTTTCACCCCCAATCAACATAAGTGGAAAACTAGTGTTATAGAATCAGACTAGTCACATTTGAAACAATTTCACCCAATAATTAACAATTTCACACATCAAATCCTCTAAATGATCTATTATCACACTTTCATACAATGGAGGTCCATGAAAACAAAAAAATAGTTTTACAGGTAGGAAAAATAAAAAAACAAAAAAAAACATTACTATGCTCGAATGGATTAATTGGATCTCATAAAAAAGAAGCATTAAAAAATATATACCTGAACTAAAATAGTTTACTCCCCATCCCACCATCATACAAAAATTTAAAAAATGCACTTTTATTGAAAAAAAAGAAGAACTAGAACATGAAAAGTTAATATTAGTATGAAAATTTGACCAATTTGTGTCTTAGAAACCACATAGTCCTTGTGATTCATTTTTCAAAATATAGTAAATAGTCTAAATTTAAATACCATATTTAAAATTAATTTTGTCAAATATTTTATTTAAATTACACACAAAACCCATATACATCATTTTGGAGAATCAAAAAATCAACTTTTTGATCAAATACCTACATTATGATTTGAAATTGAATACATTTTCAAAAATATCATTCAGAAAAAAATTCAAACCATTTTCTAAAAAAATATCGTATACAAAATTCAACATCCAATATATTTAATAACTATACTAGTATGTTTAATAAATTATGAAAAAACTAAACTAGTAACAAAATAAACTAACGAATTAAAAATATAAAAAAAAAACAAAAAAAAGTCAAATATTATAGTTGAATAATATAAGTTTTAATATTCATATTGATAAGTTCAAGATAACAACCAAATAAATTTTATACGTAAATGACAATAAAAAAATACCATCTCTTAAAATGTTTTGAAAATTTCAAAAATCATGTGATTTTATTAGACACCCTATTAGATGATCCTAGACATAAATGGATAAAACTTCACTATGTCCTAACACCCTATCCTATGAATGGTGATATATTCTTTCTTATTACGACTATATAGAAAAATTCTCACAACCTATATATAAGACACATATGATCCAACTGAATTATCCATTGAGAGGTGGGGTGACACTATAATTAAACCAACCTCATCCTGCCTCCCTACAACTTATGTTAACCCAATAGAGCCTACTAACAACCAAAAATATATTTTTTCAATATGTAATTCACTAATGATCCAAAAACATTATATTCTTTTTTAGACCATAAAATTATTCTTTAATATCCCTTTATAAATACTATTTGGAATCATATATTCTTTAAAATTTATTAACTCAATTATAGATCAAAAACTGATTTCATAAAATAGATCAATTCATAACTATTAGTATGAAAAAACATTATTAAAAAATTATATAAACATCACAATGAAATTTAATCCATAAAAATCACATAAAAAGTCAATATATACACAACATTCATGTTTAATAAATTTGAGGTAGTCATCTTGATATGATAATTTTTTTATGTAAATCTATTTTACTATTGATTTTCCCAATTTCATTTTCACTAAAATTTCATATACTCTATATGTATATATGTACTCAAGATGTTTTCTTAGGATGATCTTAAAATGAAAAAGAGGTTTTCAATTAGATTAATTTCCTACATGTATGGATTTATGGGTTTAATGGGATGTATTCTAGGGCTTGATTAAATGATGGAATTATATATATATATTTAATTATACTTATCATTTTTATGTGTTACAAATCATTTTGATGTTTATATAATATTTTAGTAATGTTTTTTTACTACTACATATTATTTATGATATTTTATCATTTAAGAGTGGGTTTTATTCTTTTATTTAATGCGTTTTCAATAATAAATGATAAAAAATTAATTTTATAATGGTATTTTTATTGAAAATTTCATTGATCGATAAGAACACACATTTAGATCTTCTAAAAAATATTTTTTTGGGAAATTATTTTATAATTTGGATTTAAAAAATGATGCTTTTGAAATATTATTTTCATATTTGGTGATGAGGCCAATTAGGAACCCTCAATAAATTGTTTTCATAAATAAATTTCACCCTTATACAATACCCATGGGTTTAGATAAATGTTATATTTTTTATTGATGAAATATTTCTTTTCAATGTATGTAATATGAATGGGTGACTCATAAGTGGGATTTAGGAGGTATGATTAGAGTGATGCCATTATAATAGTTACCTCACATGATACTGCATAATAATTTGGGATTCAATCTTTCATAGAATAAAATTTGAAATATGTTTTCTATTTAGTACCATTGAGTTTTACTAGAACCACTTGTTATGATGTTTGATTTTCCATCATGTTGTTCCCCTAGTGAGGCCAGGTGAGAGCATCTGAGTGGTTATATACATGGAATGCATCAATATGTTATCAGGTGGTTCCACAAGAGTATGTATTAGATCATCTCATTAGGTGTTTCATAATTACCCACTATTATAAAAAAATTTCCCTAATTTTTAAAATAATATATATTTTTACTCTCAATTTCATATCCCATTTCATTTTTTCACTTTTGTTTATAATACTAATTATTCTAAATTTAAATATTCCTCATTACTCATTGAATTTTTATATTGTTTGGTTTTTATTATAGATATTTTTTTGATTATATGGTAAATATTTTCTTGTTCTCCATACCATGTAGAAAAAATAGAATAATCATATTAATTTTAGGAGGATTCTATTATTCTATGATAGTTTTTAGAAATATGTCAGAAAATTTATTTTATAAAGCCATTTTTTTAAAACATATTCACATTCATGAGTAATCCCAAGTATTTTTTCTAAAATTTCATTTTATTTTTGATGAATTAAGTATATAAATCATTGGTTTTGTTTTACTAATTTATTATACAACCATTTCTTCAAATAATTTATTTCGAACATGTAGATATTGAATTTTTGGAGAAATAAATTTGAGGGACTCTATTGTTTTTAGCAAACCCTCTAAGAGTATGTGCTAATGCAAAAAATAAATTTAGTTTTTATTTGTGATTTTATTGATGAATTTGAATATATGATATTGATTTTGGGGGGTTACTCATGGAGTAACACAATGGTTGTGGTGTGAATTTTGTTTTTTATCTTTTTTTCCTTTAGACCAAGTATTCCCTTACTATGTTTGTATTATTATCATTTTTCCATTATGAAATATACTAATTCATTTAATATGTTCTGATTCGATCTACATGCTTATGAAACTATTTATTTAAAATAAGTTCTTCATAAGTATAGAGATGTAATTGTGCATTTTTTATAGGAAATACAACATATAATTTCTATATATAAGGAGAAATATCTTCTAATATGCTCACTATTTTTCTTCTAAATTTTTTTTATCCTTGGGTGATTGGGAACATGCCTTAGGTATTCCAATGGATTTAATAGGGTAATATTTTATGGTTGGCCTATATTGGTTCATGAAAAATGGTATCAAATTCAATACCCTTCCATATGTGAAGTGGAAATCCTATGGTTTGAGGTTTGTGGTCTACAATGAGGTGATGTGCATTAATGGTGGGGAGAGTGAAATACCCCTATAAACGTAAATGTTGATATGACTAAATCCTAATACAATTATAAATAATGTGAAATTTTCATTTTTTTAAGCCTATATGATCTGAAAATTATAGTTTGTACATGGGTACTGTCAGATTGTGTTATCTCCTTGGACCTATTATAGTGTGTATGTGACTGATGACAAAACACGCTAAAAAAGTTATGCCATCCTATGGTTATTGTCATTATTCTGATAAATAAACATAGTGGTTAAAATTTTATGGAGACATATTTTATGTAAACTAATCTATTATAGATTTCCTATGAGGTTAAATGGCAGTTTCAGTGGCCAGAGAGGTCACGTCATTACAAATGTTGTTTTTATTTATTATGGATGTCACATTTTATTATCCTAATTATAGTGTTTTAAGACCAACTTAATATTTATTACAAACATCACCCACTTAATATAAATTTACAAAAACACTTCATGATATATATATATATATATATTATTTATTTATATATTTATGTTTATAAATCATGATTGTTACTCAAAATAAATATCATAACAATATTGAAAACATCATTCAATTAAGGGTTCTATTCTTCAACATATGCCTCTTAACAAAAAAAAACTATAATTTTCATGTTTATTATACCTTCACTCACTAAAACTATGATCAATTAAATATCAATATTCACTATTTTTGGTATTAGTTAATCATCCATCAGAAAAAACATTAATCTCTCTTACAAAATTATCATTCTTAAAATTTCACAAGTCACGATCTAAGTGTACTTCCATAATATCTCATATGGTTGAATCAATGATCTAATAAAAGTGAATATCTTTTTATAATTTCAATTTCATCAAAATGAATCATTTCTTCTAAATCAAAGTAATACACATTATAATTTTCAACACCATTGAATGATATATTTTCTATTGATTTAACTTCGTAAAACACATCCATTTAAATCAATATATTGAAATAATTTTCTTCATTTACTTATTTGAAAATTCAAATATGTTAATCAACATAAAGTGGTGTATTGTTTAAAAGGAATTCCTATATCATCCACTATTTAAAAAAAATTCCATAATACCTCTCAAAAAATTCTTAACATTGTGACCTATACTAGTAGAATGTATACATTTTTCAAAAAATTGTAAAAATATTTCTCCAAGTTTCTTTTCTATAAATATTTCTTCAATACACCAGAAGTAATATTTATTCAAACTAAGGAAAATAATAATGTGGTCTCTTCCAACTACTCATTTTTTTACCACACATGGGAAAAAAATTATCTTACATCAATAAAACAAAATGAATCCCGTTTTTATGTTCAATCATTATATAAACTGTAATTTGGTTTAGACATCCTAGGGAATCTAGGGATTCCCCCACCCCAAAATGGCATCAACTATTATTTTATTTTTTACTATATTAAATTATTAGAATAATAATATGGTTGTGGATCCTAATAGATTTATAAATAATTCTATATCAATGAAATTATCTTTAATATAAAGACCAAGATTTCATAAAACCCTCAAACCATTATTGTTGGTTTCATAACAATGAAATAATAAAATCATATATGGTATGAGTATTCCTACATAAAAAAAACAAAATAATGAAATTTTTAAAGAATGAGTAATAATCATCATTATAGAAATAATGTCAAATAAAATCATTTAAAATCAATTTGAAAAAATTTACAACAAAATTAATAACCGTATAGTATGATTAATAAACTAAATCAATTAGTTTAATATTTATTCCATGAAACTCTTCTAGAATAAAATATGTTATAACAAAAAGAGAACATGATTTATAATATTTTCTAAATTTTTTATAACTTTTATAAGATGGTAAAACATTTATGACATGATTTATTCCGGTTAAAGGTGATCTATAATCTCTGAAAACACCAACTCCCAAATCTGGTTCTAAAAGCATAATATTTATATTTTTCAATTTGATACTAATAAATGTGTGACAAATTTATCTCTCAAAAACTTAAAATAAAAGTCGATCACTTAAGTACCTAATGACATTTTGGATAAGATTATTATCAAAACAAGGGTAACACTTACATAAAAATACCCATGAGTTTTAGTTGGAGTCTTTTCCACAATACCTATATTTTATTCTTTTTAATTAAGTCTTCATGATCATCCACATGAAAAAACTTTACACATATCATATATAACATAATTTATTAGAACCTATGTAAAATATATATAATAATGGTGAGTCTAAATGGTTAGTTAGGAAAACCATAGGAATTAACAATTGAATATCTTCAATGACAATACGAGGAACATAAATTTATAAGAACATATAAAAATTATATAATCCTGACATAGGAGAATTACTACCCATAAAAGCATATATTAATAATCATGTGACATTATATATAGATGTAACAAATAATAGTGTCATTTCAGTAGAAAATCATTATCCAAGTTAAATTAATATGTGATCAGAAGAAAAAATTAAACCCATTACAAGAATTTGAAATTTTTGTTTGTATCCTAGAATATAAATAATTCCTCATATAATCACAAAAAAATATTATTATTCTAACATATCGTAGGATTAACACAAAATAGTTAAATTAATATTCTCTTATGAGTAAAAAACAATCAATTATCTTAGTCATTTTACCTAATACACTGTTGGACTATAATAGACCCACCCATCCTTGGTTTATAATATAACCACCCACCTTTAGATTATTACTTAACTAGCCATAATTTTATTATTATAGAACCACATATCAGTCATCCATACATATTTCCAAATTCAATTGAATGGAACAACATTTTTATCACATACTTTCCAATATAAAACCCTTCTAAACAACAATCATTACTTTTTATCTTGATTAACCCATGAAAGGGAATTGGGTTCCACAAAAATCTCTTTAAAATTTTTATAAACCATCCAACTAAATAATTAGTTTCATTTCAATGGAAAATATCCATATTGGATCATACTAAAACAATAATGAATAATTCAACATCTGTAGAATACATTTATAAGAACATTTATAAAATTAAATTGAATGTGTAGAAAATATACTATTTTTTTGATAAATTTTAAAATAAAAATTCCATGAATATTACATAATAATTTTATTCAAAAATAATGTTGGAATATTTTAAATTAATAATTACATAATAAATTAGATTTTATGATGGTAAAATAAATTTAATTGACAAATTTTAAAATAAAATTCCATTTCACCAACACAGTGAAAAAATACCATAATTTTAAAATTTCTAAAATATTAATTTCATGAATTTTGGATGAATGTAAAATATTTTTAAATTTTACTCAAACAAAAATATATTCATTCAAAAGAATAATTTTTAAAACATTTTAATAATCATGAATATGGTTGGGAAAATAATCCCCACCAAATAGGGAAATAAAGTCAATTTTTTATGGATTTATTTTGATCATCATAAGTTCCAAAGAGAATAAATTGAAAGAAAACCATGACAAAAATATAAATAAATATGATATATTAATATATATGTTTTTTATGAAATTATGATCATTAAATATCCACCATAGTACCCATGGACATAAAAATCCAAAAAATATATGAGGATGTTTGAAAAATCCTTTACCACTTTGGTAAAATTTGGATAAAAAGTCATAAAAATGAAATATTTTATATAACTATATTAGTAAAATGAATTAAATTAACTTTTTTTCAAGATAAATTCTTGAGGATGTAAGAAAACAATATAAATAATTTATGGCGTGTGATATAAAACATGTCACCAGAAAATGAGACTGAGACAAGTAAAATCACTATAATGATAATAAATTTTGAAATGAAATTTTTTGCATGAGGTTAATATGAAAACATATTTAAATCCAAATAAAAATATTAAATATATCATAAATAATTTGGACTAAAATTGAAACATAGTCATGGCTATAAAAAGTTAACGAATAAGTGTTATATCCCTTTGAATGGAAATTGAGTTATAATACCCAATACTACAAGTCCATACAGATAATATATTTCATCCAACTCCTATAAGATGAAATTATATTCATTATTTAATTTTTTATTAGATTTTATTGGTTTAATAATTTATATTAAACAAATTTTTTTTCATGTATTTTGATGATATATAAAATAACATAATATGTTGCATTCATGTTGGGTGTTTTTAGGACGCTTGATTCATAAATGAAATAAATATTTGTAGGATCATCATTGTTATAGGATTCCCTATTCCATCATATAAATGTGAATAATAATGAAATAATTATAATTTTTTCTATAATATAGATATTTTGACTGAGTCTTGAAAATATTTATAAAAGAATTCATATGCTTGCGTGGCAGTAGTCTACATGTACACACAAACAATGGTTTAACATGTAAATTTATGACAAATAAATAAATAAGAAATAATGTTTTTATAAAATAATTTCAATTTTGTAATTGTAAATTAATTTCATTTAATACATCCACATGGAATTCCTGAATATATAGTCATTGAAAAATGAGGAATATCCCTATATTGAGGGACAATCCGTACCTACGGATATGCAATGATTCTGTTGTTAATATATGGAATTGAATAAAGATAGATAATATATAATATTTAAATAATTTTAATAATTTTATTAATATCATATATATATATATTTAAATAAATCAATCATAATAACCATACCAGAAATCATGTGATGGGAAATGAAATAAATTAGTTCGCAAGGTAGTAGCCTACACATAGTCATGAATGTTAAAAATGTTTCCCATTTGAAAAAAGAATATGAATAATGTTATTAAATTTCAATAAAAAAATTCCTAATATAAGAGATAAATATTTTTTATCTGAAATCATAGGATAGAATCTAATGAGGTTGAAGAAGGTTTCAAATTAAAATAATCGGTTAATATGATTATATCCACATTGAGTAACCACTATTTTCTTACACCATATAACATATAGGTTGTTCATTTTGTGATACTAGGAACATTAATAATTTGGGGGTAATGTTTGAAAATTATTTTTATTATAGTATTCAAGAAAAATATCTCAATAAGTGTGATGAAGTGATGGTTTGGTATCCTTATTTAAAAAAGGTTATGGGAACGCTTGAAATTACATTAATTATTAAATTAATATAAATTAATGGTTATTTAAATGTTTCAATAATTTGATATATTTATAATATATGATTATAATTATTGTAAATTATTTCATATTTAATAATTTATACATGTTTATGCGTCATTTTATCCTTTATCTCTTAGTTTTAACCCCTATTAATGCAACACCCTATGTTTTTGTGAATTATTATTTTTTAATTTATTTGACCATTTCGATATTTTTCATTTCTTGTAACACTGAAAATAATTTATTTTATATTAAATCACTATGTTTGGATTGTATTATATGAAAAACCAAGTTAATCGTGCACTACACACCACATAAATTTTATCTCCACTTTGAGGAACACTGAGGATATCATACAACATGGTGTACGTTACACAGAACACCGACTTCACGAACATTACAAACAACACCGAGATTCTATGAAACATCATGTTACAATTAAAATTATTTTTCTGATATATTTAAAATAAACATGTTTAAAAAAGTAATATGAATACTGATAACTACTTTTCATGTATTTTTTTTACTATTTTTTCTATAAATAAAACATATTGATGATGAATGATATATTTTTTGGTAAATTTTTTAAATGATTAAAGATACTATTTTATCAATTGAACTGCTTTAAATGTTATTCTATGAAAAATAATAAAATTAATTTTAGAAAAATTTAGTAGTTTAATTTTATAAAATAAATATTATTTTTTTAATTTATAATGTAAAAAATATCTTATGGTTTTTTTGGGATTTTTATGGGAACATAATTTTTTGGATTAATAGTGAAAAATACCATATTTTAATTCAAAAATCCCTTTTCATATAATTTATTTAAAAGGTAAAATCATATGTTATATTGGGTTAAAATATTAAAATGATAATATTTTTATCAATCCACTTAATGTTGTTCATTAGAAAAAAATACAATTGGAAATTGAGTATAAAAACACATGAAATTTATAGATGTTTTTACATTACAAACCCACAATGTCGTCCCATTAGTGGGATTAATTTTAAATTCATTTCTACAAATTATGTTATTAGAATATGAAAAAATGTGTTTTATATTTGGATTCAACCTAATTTATAATTTAAAATATGGTCAACTTATTTTCTGACCTAAAATATTAGTGAAGGTAATTAAAATTAATTTCATCGATTAAGGTATAATTAAGATTAACTAAGAACTAAACCATATATTTAAGACCCAGAACGACATGGAAACTTGTAAAACACTATTTAAATGGAAATTTATCATCTATAAACCTTCTATTCTTGTTTTCGGATTTTTGGTAACATATATGTCAGGTAAAAACGTGGGTACACCTAATTTGTAATAAAAAATGTTAATTGTGCATTTTCCATTACCTATAAAAGGCCACCACCTCTCCCTATTATTAACAACTCTAAAACCTTATAAGATTAGAAAATATATTTCCAATACACATCCAAAAATCATTAACTTCCTCATTGAATCCTTTATTTGGGTAGAAATAAATCAAAGGAAGCCTTTCGGAACAAACCAAAAGGAGTTACCGAATTAAGAGGTAACATCTTCTCTCAAGACCCTTTCTTTTATTTTCTATCTCCACCAACTACAATATCAATATTCCATTATATTATAAAAAATATATTACCCTCAATAAAATAGGATTTTTATTCTATGGTTTTTACCTACACTTACACACACCTCCACCTAATGGGTAACGAACATACTATGTACGAGTACAGATAACTACCGCCTCACAATATAATGATTGTTCATTTTTTCCATTGTCGCCTCTCATGGTAGAAATTATGGTAGGAAATCAGGTTATATATGTCATATATTATATTTATTTTGTCTTTATAATTCTTTATTAATTTTAAAACACATATATTCTTACTTTCCAATTGGTGACAATATGATAATTTCATTTGAGTATGTTTTGACTACCACCCACTCAAAATGATTTGAATCATTCACACACTACATGTAATGTATTAAGGATTTTTTTAATGAAATTATATGATATATATATATTATTATAATTCTAATATTATGTTATTATATAAATATATATATATATATAATTTTCATTCATTCTTTCAAAACGATTATAAAAACGGAAACATTATTCATACGTACGTATGGCTTAACATCTCCATAAATAGTGTATTGATTTTCATAAATCTAAATTATATATATTCTTATAATTCTAATATAAATAATATAACTTATAATTATTTCATGGTTTAAATTCTGGAATTATAATATTTTAATAAGTACCAACGATATAATAAATTAAGACACATGTAATGAAAATAGTGGTTATTACCCTAAGTGATACCATAACATAGGTTGGTTAGAAGAGTGTAAGATAAAGTCATAATAAACGATATATGGTATTACATATAATAATATGGTTATGTAAAATATGTATAATTAATTTATAATTATTATAAATATTTTTTGAAGGAGTATAATGAGAGTTAATACACAAGGTATGGGGATTTGCTCTCACTTTTTATTGACATGATATACATGATTTATTCCCCACCATTAATTTTTTATGGTGTGTATACTTCCCATGGAGGTATTCAATGAGTCTTTTAATTCTATTTGTGGTAATTTAATTATCCATTATATTATCATTATTTCTTGGGATTTATGGTTCCAAAGAAACCAATTCAGTAAAATAGTTTTGTCTCAATTTTCCTTCTTAGAGACAAATGTTTTATTATGAATCTATATTATTTTATAGGTGTATATACATACATTTTACATGTTATATATTGAATATACCTTATTTATTGATATTTAATGTTTATTTTAGCTTCCTTTTCTTACATGGATAGTACGATATTATGATACTAAGTTATAATAATTTATTGGAATTATGTCATCACATTTCAATATTGTTTATGTCTATTCTTCATTTTTGAAATATTATAATCCATCTCTCAAGAAAAGTCATGAATTTTATTATCCCTTAGTTATTCATAATATATTCATGTATTGGTACCATTTTAATATATTTTGGTAAATAATATAGTTAATAATGTGTTTTTATGAAAGCAAGACTTTACCCACTCTTCAGTCAGAAATCTATTTTCCTTCAAAAACATGTTTTCTAAAAAGGGTTTCCAATAATAATCTTCTACTATGATATAATCAATGAGGGAATTTTTTTCACTTACTATAATTTATGAATAATTCAAATTAATACTTTTGATTCATTCTAAATGATGCATTTTTGAACCTCTTAACCATGAAAAAGAAATGTTCTTTATACCTCAGACGACATGTACAAATTTTTCAACCATCATTTTTTTGAAGATTTCATTGAATTTTTTAAACTCTATTTTTTAAATAATTGTATTAAAAGTTAATTTTTATGAAAAATTGTTCTAAAAATTCTTTTATATGTATTATAGGAAAATTGTTTTCCATTTGTTTTCATTCCTTATTTCAAGGTTTTCATATCATTTCGAATGAAATGGTTTTCAAAATATTTTCAAGATTTCTTTTTAAGGTTAAAATATTTTTTCAATGAAAAAAGTTTTTAAAATATTTTGATTCTTATTTTAAAATTTATCAAAGAAAAGTTTTCTCAAAATCATTTCATGTATTCATTATAATCATTCAATATATTTTCTATTAAAATTATTTTAAAATAGTTTTATATATTAAAAATTCACATTTCAAATAAGAAAGGATGTTTTCTTCAGTAAATGTTTTAAGAATATATTTGAAAATTGTTTTCCATCTAAGATGAAATCCGTTGATGTTACTCATTACCTTATAAGAAATAATATATATGTTTCATTCATATTGTTTCTTTGAATCGGTTATTCTTAGTGTCATGTTCTTGATGAATCTCAATTCACTTTCTGAGGTTATATATTTATGATGTCTATTTATCTTTTATAGGATATGATTTTTATGAAGTTATTATGGAAAATGCTTCTTTTTTCCCATATTATGATATGTTCAAATTTTATATTATACCCAATTGATTTTATGGGGTAAGATCTGATTGATTCTTATTTTTTGTCACATGTATGTACAATTTTACTATGAGATTTGTGGGACATATATCTCCCTCCAATTCATTGGGTTAATATTTATATCTCATGATATAGACATGGCAGGAATGATAAATAAAATTGGTTTAGTATTATAGGGTTGTATGGGTAAATGAACATGGTTTGGTATTTTAGGTCATTTTTATATTCTCATGTGTTTTTCTAGAATTCCATGTTTTTATTTATACGTTATAAATTTGTGTCATATGTTCTTTATTTTTTTTTATGATTCACGTCTTATGAACTATCATGATTTATTCCATGATTTGTGTATATTATATTTCAAATGCAAGGTTTGATATTCTATTTTCATTATCATGTTCTCATAACCTTATGATCTTGATCATGTTTTCATACCCTTATGATCATGATTATACCATGATTATGTAAGGAATTACTTTCTATTTTATGTGATTCATGATTCCAAAGGTGGTAGACTAGAATAGTCTTTGGGAATCTATTTGTATAATGATTTATGTATTTTGAAAAAGTTATGTAATTTCAATGTATGAAAAAGTGAGGGGAACTATAGTTGGTATTAAGGAAAATTTTTAGTTAAACTTTGGGATCTAGGATGAGAAAACCTTATTGAAAACCCTGAGGATATTTATAAGGATTTGTATAAGGATAATGAACTGTATAAGAAAATGACATAGAATTTTGGGGAAGGATAGAGTGACTAGATTCATATAAATATGTATCTATCTAGATACTACAAGTGGATGTGTCTATGGAAAAAATGTAACTAGGGGTAACATCAATTAGATATTATCAGCCCGACTCTAGGTAATCTGGTATATGATAATTGGTCTTGTTGTACACCTTGTTTGACACTCCCTTGGGATATTCTTTTTGAATTCAAAAACACTTCAAGAATCATCTCTATGGATTTAAATATAATATTGGAATGACTAATATAGGATGAAACTAGGGTGTCATAGAATAATGATGTTGTCATAATTTTTTCATCTGATAAGTAATTATTTTCATGACCATGTTGTTTTCTTCTATGATAAGGAATGATCACACTCTACATATTGATTTAGTCAATGGATGAAACTAAAGGGAATTGGAATAACTTTTAATCTTAGGGATGGGTTTCTAATGAGAATAAAAGTGGGATGATCAGTGGAGAAAAATATATTGTGATCGTGCCAAACTAGTTTTCATAGAACTTGATTAATGATACGTACCTAAAACATCTCTCAAACTCACCAAGGATGATAATGGAGAAGTTTTTTTAGAGTTTGGGTAATTGAGGTTGTAGAGGAAAAAAAATTCACTTCTTTCATGAATGTGGAAAAATAACCTATATGAATGTCTTATAATAATAGGAATTTGTTTTTATTGTGGGAAATAAGGACATAATGCAAATGACTATAAGGGGAAATTGATAAGTTTGGTTGATGAAATGGATGATAATATTGGCATACTCAATGAATCATCGAAGTAAAAGTGCTTTATGTGTTAAATAAATCATCATTATATAACTGAATGTCCCAAAAATAATTCTCATAAAGATGATAAACAAGGTGGTATGTTTAACAATTATATTGATGATGATGATAAGCATATTGGAAAATGTTAAAGCAAAATTGTATTGTCAAATAAGATGAGGTATCCTTATTAAGGGTATAGGATAAAGTTTATTAATAAAAGTTATTATATATTATGATTCAGGAATTATTTTATATGAATGGTGAAATATGAAAGGATTGTTCATTTAATGTTTTTAAATATGGATTTAAAAGAACAAACTGAATGGTTAAAATATAATTTAAAAGTGATATATGGCAAGGTGATTCCCCAAGAAAACCTATGATTTGGGGAATTATAAACCTTAATATTTTCTTTATGTTATGATAATGTTGTTTGGATAGAGATTTTTGGGGCATGAATAAGTAAATAGGATGGCACTGATTACCTTGAATGTAAATAAGCACCTATGGACAAGTAGTTTATGATATGTTGGATAAAGTTTAAAATTTCTTTTATTTATGGAATATATCTTGTAATATATAGAATAACTAAGAATGCATGTTTTCAAAAAGTATTTATGGTAATTCATTTTGATAAAATGTTCTAATAGAATTTATGATGAGGTTATTCACTTGATTGGAATGTGACAACCAAGCAATACATTGTGATATATGGTGGATCAATGTTAAGAAGATTTCATGAACTAGTTTCTAAGGTTATGGATTTTCATCTTTAAAAGGTGTTATAAGGTTAATCATTCATGAAAATATTCTTTGAAACATTGGATGAAGCATTTTTTTATTGAGGTTGTATTGAAAACTTTGGTGAAAAGTATATTTAGTTATTAACATTATATCAAGGATGTCTATCTATTTATGAAATTATATTAGTGTGGGTTCATAAAAGGACATCAAGTATTATGGGTGATAACCAATCATGGAAGGAAAGGCCACGAGCCGTGAACCCATGACCAAATGATGATAAGGGTTTCATGCATTCCTTTGGTCTACGTGATCACCGATTTAATGTATTATTTTTGGATGAATAATTATTTATGAGGGAAAAATAGTGTTAATTTTTATTATTAGATATTAATGTATAACCTATATTTATTTATATAATATTTATAGAAAAATAATTATACTTTTAATTCATTTGAGTGCCATAATATCTTATAAAATTGTTTTTAGTGCTTGGGGCCTCAAATTTAATTTTTGGACATCCATTTCTTAATGTAATGGGTGAATTCAGAAAAATTAAAATCATAATAAAGTAATGAAATTTTCATTATTGATATATAAAAATTAAGTATATTTCCTTATATTCTTGGCCAGTAAAATAATTCTACAAAGATAAGATAATGATAAAATAAATTGTTCCAATACCTTAATCTTTTTTGAACAGATGGACTTATAAATCATCTCAAATTTCTAATTGTCGGCCCCTCAAATTTTCTTTAAACAATCACTTATTTTTTATTGATGATAAAATCACTCCCTAAAAATATTTATTCCTTTTATCTATGAAAAATATTCACTCCCAACGTAAGTTATCTTATTTGGAAACTAAGTTATATGTTACATAGGGTAATCGTTATAGTTCCAATTTTAAATGCATGTTTTAGTATCGATTTATTATGATGTTAGTTTATATTAATGAATATTTAAATTATTAATCCTTTAATAACCTAAAATATTTTTTATGGAGAAATTATTTTTAAAGGGGTATAATGTCACGGTCAATGATTTTGTGAATTATTATTTTTGAATTTATTTAACCATTGTGATATTTTTCTTTTCTTATAACATTGAAAATGATTTATTTTAAATTAATGAACTATGTATCTATTACATTATATGAAAGACCAAGTTTATCATGAACTAAAAAAAAAATTATATCCACAATAATAAACAAAATGTTTATCTTCTGAATTGGTTTACGTTACATGTAACACAGACTTGGAGTTCAAAGGACACAACAATGAATTTCTCTGAATCATATTTTCGTTGTTATAATTACATAAATGATATAATTATAAACCATCATTAAATGTAGTAGTGTGAATAGTGATAAATAATTTCAAATTTATTTATAATGGTTTTATATAAATAAATAATATTAATGATGAATGTTATACTTTTGGGTAAAGTCCTTATATGTTTAAGAATATATTTTTTCTCAAATATACTAATTTAAATATCCTTCTATGAAAAATTATAAAATTAAATTTTTATACATTTTGAAATTGAAATTTTTAAAATAAAATTCATTTTTTAATTTAGAATATCTAAATTTTTCTTAGACTTTTTTTGGGATTTTTATGAAAAACTTAATTTTTGGATGAATAGTTAAAAATATTGGATTTTAAATCAAAAAAAATCATATATTTTATTTATAATGGTAAATTATATTATAAATTATTGTTAAAGTATAATTGGATAATATTTTAATCATTTAATCCAATTTAAGAACATTTAATCAATTTCATTTAGAAATATGGTATAAAAATAAGGAAAATATAGGATGTTTTTTCATTAAAAACCAACAATGTGGTCTTGTCAACGGGAATAATTAAATTAATTTCTTCCACTTATGTGATAATAATTTGAAAAACTTAATTCCATATTTTAAATTAGAATAAAATAAAATTTTAAATATGTTCAAAATAGTTTTTGACCAATAATATTAGTGAAATTAATTAAAATTACTTACATCAATTAAGATTGTATCAAGCATAACTAAAAACTTAACCATAAATTTAAGAAAAAAAAGGACATAAAAACATGTCCAATTCCTATTTAAACTCCATTACCTAGACATTAAAATTCCAATATTTGTGTGTTATTTTATTATATGACTTTTTTAAGGTAACAACGTTGCTACAACTAAGTTGTTTTCAAAAATGATATGTGTGTCTTTTATCTTCCCTATAAAATGCCACCAACTGCCCCTCTTCTTAAAACCTATCAAACCAATTATTATTGGACACGATCATACCAATACACTTCCCAAAGTACCTCCCTTTATAGAGTAACACTCCCATGGGTTAGAATGAAATCCAAGGAAGCCTTTTGGCATAAACTAAAACGAGTTCCCCGATTAAGAGGCAACGTCTTTTCTAAATCTCAATTATTTTATTCTCATTCTCAACCCTCTCCAATATATTAATTCTATTATGGTATAAAAAAATTTATTTTTAATATAATATTATTTTTATTCTATGTTTTGGACTTTCACTTACAAACAACTCCATCTAATGGGTCACGAACATATTGCTTACATGTATGAAAAACTAACACCACGCAAAATGATGATTGTTCATTTTTCATTTAATGCCTCTCGTGGTGAAAATTATGGTGGAAAATATATTTATATATTTAATATATTATATTAATTAAATAATTTTTCTTACTTATTCATTTTAAAATACATATATTTCTAATTTCCATTCAGTGTAAATAATATAATTTTGTTTGAGGAAGTTTGGACTACCGCCCCTTCAAAGCGATGTGATTCATTCACACGCTACATGGAATATAATAAGAAATTGTTTTAATGATGTAATATGATATAAATAAAATAATAATTATAATATAATTATATTATATAAATATATTCATATATTTAATTTTCATCATGTCTTTCAATACGATAATAAAAACGGAATCAACATTAATGCATACGTACAACTTACCGTCTCCATGAACGTTGTATTCAATTTTTTAAATATATATTATATATATTGTTATAATAAATATATAACTTTGATACATTATAATCATATTATTGATTAAATTAAGGAATCGTGGTATAAGTATGAGGACAAATGATTTGAAAAATTAAGACACATGTGATGAATAGAGAGACTATTACCTGAACTGAAACATTCACATAGGATTGTTAAAAAGTGGGTAATATAAGTTCAAAATAGAATCATAAAAGTTACCTTATATAATAATATGGTTCTGTAAAATATTTATTATAAATTTTAATTTATTATATAGATGGTTAGAATGATTTCGATGGGAGTGAATACACATTGTTAGGGGATTTCATCTCACTTTTTATTTTAACGACATACATGATTTATTCATCAAACACTCATTTTGTGTTATGTTTATACTTCCAATAGATGTATTAAATGATTAATATACATATATTTGTGGGTATTTACAAATCTATTCTATTATATTTATTTCTTGTGGTTTTATGTTTGAAATATTTCCAAATCGGTAAAATTGTTTTGTCTCAATTTTCCTTATTTAAGACTAATTCTTTGTTATGAACCTAAATTCATTTAGAAGTGTCTACTCATCCATTTTAAAAGTTATATCATGAATATAATTATTTTCATGTTATTATATGCCTCATTTAATTTCGTTTTCTTACACATAGAGTGTGATCTGAAGTTACCAATTTATAAACTTTTATTGAAAAAATCTCATAACTTTTCAATAATGATTATGATTATGCTTCTATTGATGAAATATTATGATCCATATTTATATAAAAATAATTATTTTTTTCTTCTGTTTTTAATTATAATATATTCATATATTGGTTCCCTTATTCTACTATTTTGTACATAAGATAGCTAAAATGTGTTTTTACAAAATCCCAAGATTACCCTTTCTTCGGTCAGAAATCTATTTTCATTCAAAACCATGTTTTCAGAAAATGGTATCCATGAATATCAACTAATATAACATGATCATGAAAACAAATTTATACAGTTTTTTATTTTACCAATTATTTCAAAGGAATCTACCTTTTTCATTCTAAAATATTAATTTTTTTTATCCTTTTTAACATTCAAAATTAATGTTATCATTACCTCATACGACTTGTACATATTTACCCTCCATCGTTTATTTGAATATTCATTTAAATTTCTATAATGTTTATATCTACATAAATGTGTTTAAATGTAATTTTCATAGAAATTTTATTTAATAAAATTTTCAATATTCATTTATAATTTTCTATATAAAATTGTTTTCAAAATGTTTTCAAACATTATTTATATGTTCTTCAAGAATCTTTAGTTAATTGGTTTTCAAAACATTTTCATGCATATTTCATATGATTTCAAGTAAAATGTTTTTCAAAATAATTTATATATATATTTACATAGTTTGAAAAAAATTTCTAAAGAAAATGTTTTTTAAAATATTTCTATTCATACTCTTTATTTTTTCAAGAAAGAAGGTTTTCAAAATGATATCACATCATCTATATAATCATTCAATGTAATTTATAAGAAAATTATTTTTAAATGGTTTTATGTATTAAAAACCCTATTTCAATAAAGAAGGGATATTTTTCTAAAGAAACATTTTTGAAATATATTTCAAAATCATTTTCCTTGTAAGATGACATCTGTTGATGTTAATAATTACCTTCTAGGAAATGATCTAATGGTTCCATTCAAATTCTTTCTATTAATGGTTTATTCTTAATGTCATTGTTTTTATGAATCTTTTTTCCCTTTGAAGGGTTATTTCTTTATGAATATGTTTCTCTTTCACTGGTCATTATTTTGATGAAATGATTAGGAAACATGAATCTTTATCCATGGGTTATGAAATGATTTTATATTTATGATACCCATTTCATTTCATGGGTTATGATATGATTGTTTTGGATTTAATTATACATATATATATTATTTCACTATGAGACAAGTGGGACCTATATATCTTTCCAATGCATTGGTTAATGATTTATATTTAATGAGATATAAATTGTTGTAATGACAAATGAACTTGGTTCAGTATTATCAGGGTGGAATTAGAAATGAACTCAGATTAGTATTAAAGGTATATAATGGGAAATGATGTTAGTTAAGTATTACAAGGATGGAATGAGGATTGATCATTGTTCAGTAATATAGGGTTGTAATGGGATGCGAACCCAATTCAGTAAAGAAAATTTTATACCAGAATGGCCTTGGAAGTAATACCATGACAACTATAGAAATATTTATTATATTCTTATGTGTTTCCATAATTCTATGGTTTTATTAGTATGTTATAATTTCATGGCTTATGTTCTTTATTTTCTTTTGATTCAAGACTTATGAATTTCAATTCTTTACACCATGATTCATGTATATGATCTTTGATATCTTATGATAATGTTCCTATGCCCTTTTTTCATGTTTATTATTATATATATCCCTTGTTTACCCTTGATGAGCATTTAATCTCACACCTCTTTATGTTTCCTTCCCTTGGTTTTGAATATATATATTATGTTTTATGTGTCAATGATGGGTGATAGTCACGAAGAACCTAGTTGGAGATAGCGTAGATCATTTAAGTACCAGTGTTTATGCTTTCCATGTTTTTGAAGGATCTAGAATAATACAAACATTTAGAGTCTATTTGTATAATTTTTTATGTATTCCAAAATATTATTTAATGTGTATTTATGAAGTGTAAGGTTTTTTATAGTTAACCCTTTTAATGATTACTATGATATCAATGCTTTTTACACATTAAGGGTTGTAAATGTTACTATAAAATGTAAAATAACCCATAAGTGAAAATGGTTATCATTATCAACCATATATAAATTAAATGTACAATTTTAATAATTCAATGAATTTTAAATCATTTAAAAAAATATCAACAGATACCTTTAAAATATTTTTCATAACTATACACATATTTGACATTATAAAATTATAAATATGTTAAATATTTTGAATATATAATCATAAAGTTTCCATAATATCATATATTTATCTAAAAAAATCATTTTCACCCTAATTTTTACAACTATTATTACATTATTTGTTTATAAAATAATTTAATTGATTTCTCTTTTACTATAACATGTATTTTTTCGTCATTGAGTTAGAATCAAATGTAATTATTACACCAAATAAACATAAAAATAAATTTATTTGAAAAAATTTCATTAATGTTTCATTTTATAATATAGAACCACATACAACCAAGTGTTGTTAATATCATGAAATATTATAGATATTATAACAAAGAGAGTGACATTTAAAAAAAAGATTACTGTGTGAAATAGAAACCCATATTATAGTTCACAATAATTTTTAAAACATAAAAAAATGAATGATTACAATGACTAATTGAGTGAAATGTACATCCACCAATATAAGTTAAAATGAAAATGATAGGAATTAAATGAGAACATTTCCAATGAATATATAGTAGTAGCAGATAGACTGATATCATTGGTAATTTTTCATTCTCCAATGTATTCTCATTGATTATTTCAATTCAGCTATATCCCATGAAATTAGTTTCCTTGGGATTCTAAATTTTTCACTATGGCCTATATTTATATCTTATTTTAATTTTATAGTTTCATCCAGAGTCTCATCAAGGGAAAAGGATCATACTAGATAATACACACATAAAGACACATGATATAACATCTCAACTACATTAAAAATCATCTTAAAATAATAGTAAGTATAACTAAAAAACATTAATTTCGTATAAAATGAAGGAATAAACATGATGTAAATCAATGAAACAATATTATGATAGTTTGGGTCTAATAATCATGAGAAAAATGCACTATATTCAATGAAATAGTATCTAATAATGTTAAATTGATAAGTTTCTTGTCTAGATCAACCAACAAATCAAAGAGTTTCTTTAATACACATGTGCACCGACTCCCATAATCCATGACACAACAACTGTTAAATCATAACATCACATTGAATTACACAATAGGAAAACACTTATGAATAACTAGACCATGATGCATTCCAAAAACACATAAATAAGTATTCCAACAAAAAATAGATTATCAAAATAAATTCTACATGGATTTATTGCATTATATTAATAAAGTATCACATGTCCATAATAATAGAAAAACATATTTTCAAAACATGTTAGAAGAAATGTCAGTGATGGTTCTAAATAGATACATCAATGAAAGTACTTGTTATGAGGTGATAAAATCAACAATGCTTTCTTCCAAAAGGCCACATGAACTTTTATACATGCACACATGTGGTGTGGTCAAAGGATTAGGAAAAAGAATAAATAAAATAAATATCCAAAGTCAACTAACTCTCATGTACTTGTAATATAAAACAACTAATTCTTCACCAAATTACCTTGAAACCCAAACATCCTTTTATTTTTGGAAGACTGTGAAATGTAACTATAGTAGTAGACTAAAAACTATAGAAATATGTTTTATAATTCCAAAGAGCTATAATACTGATAAAATTAAAGCTAAATAAAAAATACCAAACATCATACTGAAGATCCCAAAAATCACCTAAAAACATTATCATGAATAAATATACCGAAAAATATGCATCATAACAACATTGAAATTTTAATATAGAGAAAAATTAATCCTTTCTAGGGTGTTTCCATGAAATTTAAATTAGAATTTTGTTTAAATAAATCCATCATCATAAGGAACACTGTCTTTCTGATTTGAAGGTATGCATCCTTAGATATTTCACCATTCATGTATCTTTTAAATAATACTACATCTTTATCATCCATCCTAGATTCCAACCCATTGCTCACATAATCCTCTTATTGATTTACACCCCTTATGGTTGGGTTACTCTCATAAATTTTTTTAATTTCATTAAAATTTTCATCATCGGGGGATGCAATGAGATGTTTAGAAAACATCGGCTGTGGGGGGATAATATTTTTTTCTTCAAAATAGGCCTCTAAGTATTTTATAAAAATTGTTCTCTCTATGTTAAAATAATATCTATATTTTTTAAGAATTATAGATTTTCTATCAATGTAGATATCCAAATCAATCATTGGTTTCTTACCCTTTTTAGCATTGAACATTATGTATGATTTATCAATCTGATAATCATTCTCATAACCATCATTTAAGGATTTATCCATATAAAAGTGGATATACTTGTTCTTATATTTCAAGGGTTGATGAACCCATTTTATTTCAAACGGTTTCTAGAGATTATTGAGATATTCCTTATCCTCATTGAATGAATTAGTGTTGCGGGGGGGGGCATCTTCCACCCTAGAGAGATCATTAGTATAGGGATACGAATTATAAGGTCTAGTCAGGTTATGATGAGCATCTATATTAATAAGATTTAAAAAATTTCTAGATTAAGCAACAACTATCCCATCATGATCTTCGTTTTCAAACCAAATTGAATCACATCTTGTTAGGTGATGTGAATCAAAATGTTTTCTTTTACTGTAACAAACCAGGTCGGGTCACTATCCGACCCAGCGCCCGACCCTTTCCACAACATGGCCCAAAGGGCGTTCCCAATCCCCATGGGCTGGCACAAGTTCCCAAGTATCAAAACTAACACATGGGAACGATTTACCCAGAACAGTAAACACAAAACCACTAACAAGGTAAATAAACTAGAACTGGAATAGAAAATAAAACTAGACCTTAAACAAAATCAGTTTAAAGATTTAAAACATGAGCCAAAATCCAAATAGTAACATCAATGAAAGAAACTAAAACACTAACTCAAACCTCTAAGAAATAAGAGAGGTGCGACATACACACATTACAAACTCCAACCTGCATGAGAAGACCGTCAACGACCAACCACCATAGCTGAGCATGATGCCTGAACCTGGAATACACAGAGAACAAGGCCTACATACACCCAATGGTGTTTGTAGTGTGTGATTAAAGTGCCCAATATGATGTCACCCAAAAAAAGGTTTCATCCATAATTATTAAATGAAAAATACATTTGAAATGTTAATTAAAGGAAAGAAGTAAATGCTTGAACTGTTTTAGAGAAAATGGGATTAGGGAAAATAGTTCCACATGGAACAACATCAATTAAAACACACACTCCCTTACCATTTTAAAATAGTCCAAGTGTCACACTGACGAGCGTAATGTAACCAATGGGCACTAATATGGGTGAGGCCACATGGTTGTTAGCTTGCGTAGGAACCTAGATCTTCATGTCTTAGTGAAATGTGGCTCAGAAGGCCACAACCCTTAGAAAACGTGGTTTAGAAGTCCAAGATCCTCAGAAAACATGGCATAGAAGGCCATGACCCTCAAAAAAGCGTATGTTTTGTTAGTGTTCCAATCGTCGGTCTGGCCAGTGAAACTTAGTCAAGTCACCTCTGGAACACAATCCCACTAGTCTAGTCCACTCTCATAGATACCTAGGAATCCTGGATTGTGCTCAACCAAGTTTCAAGTTCATGTCACCTGTCATAATAATGCATGAAAGCCAAACATGGCACTTACACACGCAAAATCACAATTTTCACACCTAACTCAGCATTTAAAACCATACGCACACCAAAATATTTTTAAAACTTAATATGCACTACTTTCACATTGAACTAAACTAGATGCATTGTTGAACAAAAACACTTTGATAGTTAAGAAAACCCCTGAGAGAATTTAGTAAATAGTTTTCAAACATGTCTCAAAACTCTTAAAGGGAAAAAAGACATTCAAAACCCCTTTCCAAAATAAAACATATTCTAACACCTGACAAAATATAAACTGCATCATCAACACTCCCTAACTCACACACTGCACAATTGACAAAACAATAATAAATAGACAAAAATTAAAATCTTATAAATCAATTTAAAATAAATCGCATGGAATTAAACACTAAACCCAAACAAACCCCTTGTTTACGACAAAACACACCCAACGTCGTGCCAAAAATATAATGTTCATCATCTGCACAAACTAATAAGATAACCACATATTTTAAAAATCACTAACAACTAACTAGATAAAAGTTCTCAACAGAAAACACATACGTAACATAAACATGGTACCAAACAATTTCAACACAAAACAAACTTCAATGAAAACCCACTTCGCACTACACAAAATAATTAATTAATATGTTAAACAATTTAATCTTGAAAATAAATTAATCACGTAATAACTTAGACATGGAACCACCTACCTCGATGTCGAACCCCAAAAAATTGATGTGAAATCTTTAAATTCTAGCACGAAATATCAATCGCATGTCGTTTTCACCGCAAGGAACCTCGTGCGAACTCAAAAACATGAATTCAGATAAAACATTTCATGTTAGAACCCTAAAATAAGATCTCATACCTGCAAGAAAAAAATATAAAACTCGAAAAATAAGGGGAGATACTTATCCGAAGGGGGAGCAGGGGAGGCCTGACAGCTGGACCAAGGTGCGGAATGATATGTTGACTTCCGGGAATAGGCAGGGAACCATGGGAGGTGCGAGGTGGAGTCGGGGGTGTTTCAGTCACCGAAGGGGTCGGCCAAGGGTTTTCTAGAGGAGAAACCATAGGGGGTTTATAGCCATAGGGTGCGGCAGACCGAGGAGATTCTAAGGGAGGAATTCACGCGATAGGGAGGGGAAGAAGATGAGGGAGGTCCTGACGAAGTAGGAGGGTGCTACGGTTTGTCAGACAGAGGAAAGAGTGTTGTAGGGGAGCTGGGTGTTAGCTGGAGGCTGCTGCGCTAGAAAGAGAATGCGCCGGAGATGAAGGATGTTGGATAGGGGTGCCAAAGGGTGTGTGTGAGGGAAGAGGGTTTGGGAACCTAGTGGGATGCCACATGACAGGTAGGGTTAGGGGGGAGCATTGAAGTGCGATGGGATGGAGAGAATGTGAGGGAGAGAAAAAAATAATTGAAGTATAAGAAAAAAAGAATGCGAGGAAAATAAAAAAATGTGTATCTCATAATAAACATGAAAATAATAATCTAAAAAGATCCAAATTAAAAGATAACTAAACTAATGTATTAATTTTAATAATGATAATAATGATAATAACACTAATAAGAACTACAATATTAATAATATTTAGTAAATTTCATATCCTTAATACTATTAATAATAATAACAACAACAATAATAATAATAAAACTAATGATAATTATCAATATTAATAATATTATTATTCATAATATAAATCCTTAACAATAATAATGAACATAAGAATTAAAATAACAATAATAGCGTAACAAATGTTATATCCTCAAGAAGATAACATTAATTAAGATGTTAACATTTTTATTGAGAAAAAATTTATGATGATAATAACAAACTCGATACTAAAAAACCTTACAATAATAACTTAATAATATTATTATTATTGTTCAAAATAAACATGTTATCCTTGTAAATAGTTTTAAATCATTAAATAATTAAATTATTTTACTTAATTTTTATCATATGACTCAATAAATTTTTATTTCTTCATAATTAAATCATTTCATTTAATTAATTGAACATCGACAGGGAATGCAGTGACTAGGCGGGGTCAGTCGATGACCTAAGTGAGGTCGCACAACTTCGACCACGGTGCGCTTGACGCAGTCAAGGTCAAAACACACATTTTTTTAAAAAGAATTAAAAAAAATTTATGTCGGGCCTTGACCTGAACTACCCGATACCCAGAAAATTAATAAAATAGTTTATTTGAAGATGATGGGTGTGACAATTATCCCCACCATAAAACTTTCTATCCCCAAAAATCCACAACTATGTCTGGGATCCAAAGTAAGAAATGACACACCCCTTAATGTTCAAAGAGTATCCCTATGAAAACAAGAGAAAAGAGGCAAACAGATCATGCTCAAAGAAGGTTACTAAAATGACAATCTCAAGAAACTCATAAAAATAAATTCTCATATGTGTCGCCCACCCTAAAGAGCTAAAACACCTCTAGTTGACTGATCAATTATAGAAACTCCCACACCCATGGAAACCAGATTAACAAGTGAAAACATCTCAAGAACCATTTAACAAAAACCACGTCGTTTGACTTGAACAAACAAACAAGGTCAAGCACATCCAAGGAACACCCTGATCACCTACCAACAAATCAACTATAGGAAAAGAGCTAAAATTACAACTCAGGGAATGTCCCAAGTGTCTCCCCACCATTTGAAAATTACTGATGCTCGAGACGTGATTAGAAGACTAACACGGGGAGGCCTAGACGGGCTCCCCACCATTATAAAGAAGGGCCAATTTGTTTCACTCAAGAGGCATCTGAGCGAGACCCGTCGTGGGAATCCCCACCCTTTTAACTGACACGAGATACAATAACTTCTAAAATTTTCCTATCAGTGACCAACCACCCCACCACAAGGGGTGGGGAGGGAGGGGTTCGACTACCGGGGCATCAAAAGCATGACCCAAGACAAATTGGAATCTCCACATCCCTGAATGAGCTCTATTCAAATTTGATACTGATTTAACCATCATACCCATAAGGTCCACTAAAGTGGTTACATCCAGTGGGACACAACCCCCATGACTTTAAGGCAACGAGATGAACACTCCTACACATAGTCACAGAAACCTTACGTAGCCTAACAGTTCATTCGGAATAGAACAACCATATAAACAATTTAAACTGCCTCTACATCCTACAGTGATGTCAGAAATAAATTCATGGTCTCATACACTCCCAGGGTTCCTGACCATGTGTCATCTTCACTCCAAAGCCTATGGCTGGAGCCCTGATGTTTGAAGCATCTCCTGCCTCACAGTTAGGTATTGAAGACTCCTGAATAGAGCTTATCCTTTTTGTGTCACACGCAACCAGAATACAACTGAAACAACACCAGAAAACAGAACAAATTACGACATCCAACTGATCATACATGGAACATTCACCAACACTAGTGCAGAAATGGTGCATAAACATCACCCTTTGTCACGCAAAAGGAGGACACACCACCAAAAATCATCACCTGAATATGACCATTGCTGTTGAGAGAAACATTAAATGGAGAGGGACTTCAAACTGAGTCTTAAACAACACTTGACTCCTAAAATTGACCGTAAAATCCCCATGTTACTGGAGTTGCCACATTAGTGGCCAAACGTAGACCCTTTCTTAAATGAATCCAACAAAGGAACAAAGGTCATTTAGAATAGTGGCCCACACTGACCACTCCAGACTACTTCCACCTTTCCCCACTGGAATCTCCTTCATCGTTTCAAAACAGAACATTCATATTAATGAGGTAAAACATCACCAGTGACTATCAAAGTGAACTCGCACTGCAAGAAATCACCAAACATGATCCTTACAGCTAATGAAAGTACCACAGATCCCTTCAAGGCACAGTTCAACACTGATAATTCTGAACCGCCTTCACCCTTCCCAGCTGGAATTCCATTCAACGCTTCTAGGAGAAAACTCAGACACAACGATGTCATGCTTCATACCTGACAACTAAGACAACTCCAAGAGACCGTAGTCCCATTCAACTCCTCTCGCATCTATTATCCTGCTGCGAGAAGATCTTCTTAACTACAAAGGACAAGAGAAAAACTTATCACTATCACTCAAGAGGGAGGGTCCTTATTTTAATCAACCAAGGGGATGTCCAATGGAGAATCACCTATGGACACACTTCAATCACATATTAACACTTTATGGGGGGCTTGCACAAGTCACAAAGGAAAAACATGGAACTAATCAAACTGGTCCAATGGCCAAGACATATCACAAGCGAACACTAAGCGTGCTTGGGGAACCACTACAAGGGATTCCCGAAGCACTTTTTCAAAGAAACAATTAACCACATGCTTGCACTCTAACATAAAAATAAGAATTCAAAACCAAGACACCAAATAGTTAAAAAGGATCCTTGGCTTTAAATTCCTAACACACAACAGTTTCAAAATACAAGGACACAACACACGATCACTGGTTATTTAAAACACCAAATTATCATTTAAAAAAACTTTTTTGAAAAAGAATGATTTTGGTGAGTTGCACAAACACAAATTGTGTACTATGGGCCTCACACATTCATGTTATTGTGCCGTAGAGGCACCCACCTCATGTCTATCCGGGAACTCATCTGTTCGTGCCATTAACCAGTTCTCTTTTCATATATAACCATGCATGTGGTTGCCCATGAGAGCACAAAGGATCAAAACAAGGCCTTTCCATTTTTTCAAAACCAAAACGTTCAACCCAGACCTTTCAAACCTCATACATCATTATTTTTAAAGTGAAACATTTCAAAAAAAAAAATACAAGACCAAATCATTTTTTCTAAAAAACCCAAATTTCCCCAATTCTAAATCAAAGAGATGAGGGATAATGAAAGAAGAAACTAGTGTCAGTGGGTGACATGGACATATAGTTTGTGGCCATATGCCAATCACACCACTTCCACAGAGGGTATTATAGGACCACATCCCTAGCTCCACATGGCATTCCAAACCCTACGAGCTCACTACAACCATTGACCATACTCCTTTTTCATTTCCCCAAAACAAAATTAACCACACTGGACAAAGGTTTAAAGAACGCAAAACATACTTTGGTAACTCGAGTCCCACCACGAGATGTGATGACAAGGAACCTTACTCATAGTCAGGACGTCGAGTCCTGACAACCTTAACTACAGTCTATCGTGACTCTATTCCAAAATAACACAACCCAAAAGAGAAAACCTCCTCGGATACCATTTTTTCACGAACCGGGCTGGGTCGTCATCCGACTCGGGGCCCGACCCAGTCTGTGACGTGGCCCGATGGGCGTTCCTAATCCCCAAGGGCTGGAACAAGTTCTTGGCTATCAAAAATAACACATGGGAATGATTGAACTTGAATAGTAAACAAAATACAACTAACAAGGTAAATAAAATATAACTGGAACAGACAATCAAACCGGCCCTTTAACAAAATAAATTTTAAAGATTTATAACTTCAACGAACATCCAAAAAGTAATGTCAAAAGGTGAAACTAAAACTCTAACTCGATCCTCAAAGAAACAAGTGAGGTGAGATATCCACACGTTGCAAATGCTAACCTACACGAGAATACCATCATCGACCAACCACCATCGCTGAGCACGATGCCTCAACCTGGAATACACAGATAACAAGGCCTGCATACACCCAAAGGTGTATGTAGGGTGGGCGCAAAGAGAACAATAGGAATTCACCAAATAAAAAGGTTTCATGCATAATTATTAAACGAAAAATACATTTTAAATGTTAATTTAAGAAAATAAGTAAATGTTGGAATAGTTTTATAGAAAACAGGATTAAGGAAAACAGTTTCAAATGGAACGACTTAAATTAAAACACACATCCTTAGCCTTTTAAAATAACCAATGTGTAACACCGATGAGCATAATGTGACCAATGAGCACTAATATGGGAGAGGCCGCTTGAGTGTTAGCTAGCATGGGTCCCTAGATCTTTGTGTCTCGGTGAAACTTGGATTAGAAGTCCACGACTGGCCGCGTTGTCGAACGCGTCAAATTAGTTGTTTAATTTTGACTAGAATTTCTGCAGTATAGCAGCAACCCTAGGTCGTCTCTCGACGGAGCCTTAGATCATTAATTATGAAATGTGGTTCTGATTATGAAATTAAAAAAAAGGAATTGGGGTTTTATAATACTTGGGCTTGATGATTAAAGATGACAATAGAAAATAGAAGCTATAAAACAAAGTAGAGATTAACAAAATTAATAAAGCGTGATCAACCCGGGGTGCTCGTATGATGTTTTTCCTTCATCGCTTCATGATATAAGGTTATGATCTTTTAATACATGGTTTGTAACACCTAGAACTAGAATCTTACTGAGTTTATACTAGGATACCTCCTAGGGTTCAGTCAAAAACACACAATGATTCATCGGACACCGCCAATGATTGAATGAATTGTGTTTGACTTCATAACCAAAACTCACCAAGGCAACACACGAAAAACTCGATGCACTGTCCAGATTTGTATGTTATTTCTTTGTGATACCATGACATAAATGTACACGGCCTTGACAGTACTTGTGTGAGTTCAATTTACCAATATAAACCACACAAACACCTCAATTGAAAGGGGGAAAGAAAGTGGTGAACGGTGTGTGAAACATCACATGAATGGGTACCCCCAAACATGATCATATGAGTTGAGCATGACATACCAGTACATAACTCAATAAAATAAGAATAGAGGATGATGAAAAACAATACAAAAATCTGGAATTTAAAAGATCATTCAAATAATACAAACATGAAGCTCGGGATGTACATCACATTCCTCCCCGGGTGATCACAAGGGGTTTAGAAACCCATGGGAGAGGAAGAAGAGAAATATGTTGGGGTAGAACTTCCCATAGCCTCCAGAACCTCTAGGGATGTTGAGAAGACTCCTTGGGGACTCCAAAATGGCAGCACCTTTCCTCTTGGCCGAACTTCCAAATGAGGAGCCCAAGGTGCCCTTTTATAGGAAATGTGGGAGGTGGTTTTGGGCACATAGATTTCATCAATCCACTTGCACGATGCGTTTCGGCCTTCAGACAGTCTTATCTCGCTTTGGAGAAAATAGAAAGGTTGTAGCCCTTCCTCTTGGATGTCTCCACCGAAAGTTTAGCACCGTTTGGACAAATACATCTCAAGATATTGATAAAATACAGAACACCGCATTTGACTTGGTCCAAATTCGGTGGCTTGGACAGATCAGTTCGGATGGGCCCCATAGAAGCCGAATCAGCATTGAGTTACTTAATATGAAATGTATAATATTAAATTTTGGACAGGCCCAAAAAATTTCAGCCCATTTGGATGCACGGATGTTGTGTACTATGCAAAACAGTGGACAAATGTCCATGGATCCATGCAATTTTGGCCCATTTTTCTTCCACTTCATCAAAGGCCATCCAAATCACCTCCACCTACATTGAAACAATAAAAACAAGTAACATTGCCCATTATAATATTGATTAACATTAATTGATTTATTAAAACATGAAGTGAAATTTATTATTATATTTGGAATATTCATTACAAAACTAGTTTAAAACTGCGGTGTAAGGGTGGAATAAAACAGTGAATCGTGGTACGATCACACCCCCACACCTAAACATTTGCACTCCTGGGAAAAGTCACATATTCAAATACAATGATTCATATATATATATATATATATATTTCCAACATCATAAAGATTTATCATTTGAGTAAATTTTATTTAAAGTAAAGTGATCAATGCACGAACCACACCAAGGAGTTCTTCCCAGTGAAAATAGAAAAAGATGTCTCATAAATCATATCATAGTGAAATTTAAAAAGATTCATGATACCCAATTGAGAAAGGATTTCAGAAGTAAACCATGAAACTAAATCTTCATGTGTGTGTGTGAAAACCATTCCATGCTATTCTTTCCACTTGATATCTAATAAATATATGTTATTTTAACATTTTTCAGCTTAAATGATTTTGTCACCGAACCTGTCCTACATCCTTTGCAATCATATTTCAAGACCCACTCATTTAAGCATTCCCAGAAGTCAAACCATAAGCTCCCGACCTAGATATCCCCATATGTTGCACATTTCATCACTCCCCTCATTTATTATTTTTTTTGAAGTTGCAATTGGAACAAATCTCACACTCATCTCTCAACCCTTGTTTGATCTCCTCACGACACTAATTGCAATAGTTATAACAAGATCAAAGGTTGAGGGGGAATGGTTTTTGACTTGCCTAAGACACAACAATTTTTTTTTGAGGGCGTACAACAGTCGGACATTAGGTACACACGCATAGGTCAATCTGGTACAGTAATGAAACAGATCGGATAAGGAACGAACATATGAAAATATCATTTAAAGCTGAAAAATATTAACCCAACATATATTTACCTTATATTAAGTAAGAAATAATCACACTTTGTGGTTTGGTGCAAAATTGTTTTTGGAGATATTAGTGACACAGTTTTCCTAAAAACTACTCACACAATGGGCATCAATCATCTCAAAGGTTTCACATAGATACAACCATTTATATCATTGACAGAAAACCAATTCACTAAAAATCACTCCTTGATGGTAAACTCATACACTTTCTATTTCTAGCCTTCGTTATGGTATTTTTACTTTCCCCACTTTATGGTCGCCACATCATGGAATTTCGAAATTGTTGATGGGGAAAAATAAAAATACCATAAAGAAGGCCAGAAAGAGAAAACAAAAGGAGAAAAAGATGAAAAATCCTAACTAACCCAGGAATGTATCCACCCCCCCACACCTAGAATGTGCAGTGTCCTCACTGAAATAATTGAAAATGTGAGAAGGAAGGATAAAACCTGGTATGTTTTATTGGTATGATGCATCGAGAAGGTGGATTTCCTCCACCAGATTCTTTGGAAAATCCTCATAGAAGTGTTTAAGTCGCTGCCCATTGACGGTAAGACTTCGTCCACTCTGCTCATGAAAAACCTGTATTGCACCAAAAGGGTAAACATTAGTAACAGTATAAGGACCGAGCCATCGGGAACGAAGCTTACCTGGGTGGAGCTTAAGCCTGGAATTGTACATGAGGACCTTCTCACCAATATGGAACTTCCGCTGGTGAATCATGCTATCATGAATAGCCTTTGTCTTCTCTTTATAGATTCGGGAGTTTTCATATGCATCACGTCGAATTTCTTCCAACTCTTGAATCTGCAGCTTTCTTTCCTCACCTGCATCTGAAAGGTTCATATTACATTGTTTAACAGCCCAATATGCACGGTGTTCGACCTCCACCGGGAGGTGACAAGATTTCCCAAACACAATCATATATGGTGACATTCCGATCGGTGTTTTAAAAGTAGTACGGTACACCCAAAGTGCATCATCCAAGCGCAAACTCCAATCTTTCCTATTGGGTTGTACCGTTTTCTCCAAGATTCTCTTAACTTCCCGATTTGAAATTTCTGCTTGTCCGTTAGTTTGGGGATGATATGAAGTGGAGACTTTATGAACAACCCCATACTTACGAAGCAAGTTTTTCATGTTACGATTGCAAAAATGTGAACCCTGATCACTAATGATGAATCTTGGTAGACCAAACCTACTGAAAATCTGGGACCTCACAAAATCAACAACCACTCGAGAGTCATCGGTCCTGGTGGCCTTTGATTCCACCCATTTAGATACATATTCAACCGCCAGTAAGATGTACACAAAGCCAAATGAATTTGGAAAATGTCCCATGAAGTCAATGCCCCATGCATCGAAGATCTCACAAAATAACATGGGTTGTTGGGGCATTTCATTCCTCTTGGAGATATTCCCTGTGAATTGACATCGAGTACATGATTTACAAAACCTATGGGCATCTCTATACAATGTTGGCCAATATAATCCTGAGTCAAGGACCTTTCGAGCTGTACGTTGAGAGCCAAAGTGGCCCCCACATGCCAAGGTGTTGCAGAAGGTCAAAACAGAGGTGAACTCATGGTCAGGGACACACCTACGAACAACCTGGTCACTACAAATTCTCCACAAGTATGGGTCATCCCAAATGTACCATCGAGAGTCATGCTTAAGTCTATGGGATTGTGAAGTGCTAAAATCAGGGGGGAACCTAGATGTTGCTAGAAAATTCACAATGTCCGCATACCAGGGGGTAAGGTCCACAACATCACAAAGGTTCTCATGAGGGAAGAATTCTCCAATGGGTAGGGGTGAGTCAACATGATGGTCCAATGGTGGGGAAATCCTACTAATGTGGTCAGCTACAACATTCTCCACCCCTCTCTTATCTCTAATCTCAAGGTCAAACTCTTGGAGGAGGAGCATCCACCGAATGAGGCGGGGCTTGGCTTCAGGTTTCTTTAGGAGGAAACGAAGGGCAGCATGGTCAGAAAACACAATCACTTTTGACCCAAGAAGATATGAACGGAATTTTTCCAAGGCAAACACAATAGAAAGGAGTTCTTTTTCTGTGGTTGTGTAGTTTACCTGGGCAGGGTCAAGGGTACGCGAGGCATACGCAATGACATGAGGAGCCTTTTCAACCCTTTGTGATAAAACTGCCCCAACTGCAAAGTTAGAGGCATCACACATAAGCTCGAAGGGGAGATCCCACCTAGGTGGTTGGATTATGGGAGGTGATGTGAGACTCTTTTTTAGTTAATTGAATGCATCCTCACAATTTTTATCAAAAACAAATTCAGAATCCTTTTGTAACAACCGAGATAAGGGAAGTGCGATCTTACTAAAGTCTTTAATGAATCGTCGGTAAAAACCAGCATGACCCAAGAAAGACCGCACCTCACGAACACATTTTGGATATGGAAGGGATGAAATCAATTCAATTTTAGATTTATCAACCTGAATTCCCTTATTTGAAATGATATGGCCAAGAACTATCCCCCGCTCAACCATAAAATGGCATTTTTCATAATTTAAAACAATATCCTTTTCAATGCAGCGGCGGAGGACAGAACCTAGGTTTTCCAAACAATCATCAAAAGAAGAACCGTAAACCGTGAAATCATCCATAAATACTTCCATACAACTCTCAAGGTACTCAGAAAAAATACTCAACATACATCGCTGAAAAGTACCAGGAGCATTACATAGACCGAATGGCATCCTTCTGTATGCAAATGTGCCAAATGGACAAGTAAATGTTGTCTTTTCTTGATCCTCAGGGGCTATATGGATTTGGAAATAACCCGAATAACCATCAAGGAAACAATAATGAGACTTACCAGCCAATCGTTCTAACATTTGGTCAATGAAAGGTAAAGGAAAGTGGTCCTTCCGTGTGGCTTGATTCAGTCGACGGTAGTCAATACAGACTCGCCAAATGTTTTGCACACGTGTTGGAACCAATTCATTCCTTTCATTTGACACAACTGTTACTCCTGTTTTTTTAGGCACAATTTGCACTGGTCTGACCCATTTACTATCAGATATAGGATAAATGATCCCTGCAGCAAGTAATTTACTGACTTCCAATTTTACCACGTCAAGGAGAGTGGGATTCAACCGGCGTTGAGATTGTCTCACGGGTTTAGCCTCATCATCCAAAAGTATATGGTGCATACAAATAGATGGGCTAATCTCGGGAATATCAGCCAATGTCCATCCTATTGCCTTTTTACACTCTCTCAAAAGTTTGAGAAGTTTCAATTCCTGTTGTGGAGAGAGGTTATTGGAAATAATGACGGGAAATTGGTCAATACCCTCAAGATATGCATATTTTAAATTAGAAGGAAGTTGTTTAAGTTCAAACACCGGTTGTTTCTGGATTGAGGGAGGGGATTTATGGGGAGTGAGGTCCATGAAACTATCTATCTGCTCATGTTTATTCTCAAAGGAAAGAGAATCTATTGAAATGAGATTTGCAGAATCATCGATAGTCATGGGTACCTCAGAATAAACACACTCATCAATTAAAGCACAAAATTTACATTTTTCTGAACCCACACAACATTCAAATGAAGAACCAAAACTCAAATCATCCAAGGGTGAGGAAAACAAAAAAGAATCAGAGTTTGGGTTGAGGAGAGAATTGTGTGTGTGTGCATCGTTTGAGAGCACTTCCATCGAATAGACAGGAAGAGTGGAGTGCTCTTCAACGGGGTGTTTCATAGCCTCAAGGATGTTAAAACTTACCTTTTCTCCTCCGAATTCCATGGACAATGTACCATTGTGAACATTGATGACCGTCTTTGCTGTTTTTAGGAATGTCCTCCCAAGTATGAGAGGGGCATGTCCTTGGGTTCGGGTATCTTCCATCTCAAGAATGTAGAAATCAGCGGGGAAGATGAGATTCTTTACTCTAACAAGGACATCCTCAATCACTCCTTTTGGATGTGTTGTACTCCGGTTGGAAAGTTGCACGATAATTACTGTTGGTTGAAGCTCTCCAACCTGTAGAGAAGTATATACGGAGTGAGGCATTACATTAATGGAAGCACCTAAATCTAGCATAGCATCAGAAAAGAAGGTCTCCCCTATGGTACAAGGTATGGTGAATGTGCCGGGATCCTTGCATTTGGTTGGCATTGCTGGTTGAATCAAGGCTGATACATTCCTCCCCAGGTTGACTCTCTCATTCCCCTTCAACCTCCTTCTATGGGTGCAAAGCTCTTTAAGAAATTTGGCATAACGGGGAATTTGCTTGACTGCATCCAACAATGGAATATTAACTTGAACTTTTTTAAATGTATCCATTATTTCATTGTCAATCTCATTATCAAAGTTTTTCTTAGATTTAGAGAGTCTTTGAGGGAAAGGAAGAGGAATTGATTATTCATTTGAATCATCAATGATAATTTGATTTCCCTTTTTGTTTTGTTTTTCATTAAATGAAATTTTTGAGGGTTGGGACAGAGTGTTTTCAAGAGGGGGACATACCTGTTTCATAGGATCAGTAGAGGGAGAAGTTTCTTTACCACTACGAAGTGTAATTGCACATACATTACCTTTATCCTTCGGATTGGCAATGGGTTGGGATGGTAGTTGTCCAGAACCTTGCATCTTAAGCTCACCGATGGTGTTTTCCAATTGTCCCACTTGAGTTCATAGGTCTTGAATTGCCGATTGTGTGGTCTGTTGGAACTGAATGTTCTGGTTTGCCATTTGTTTCACCATGTCCTAGAGGCTTGGTTCAGATTTGGGAGGAGGAGGAGGATGATTGTTTTGCGAAGTTGAAGGATAAGAAGGTTTCATACCTTGGCCTTGTTGATACCAATTCTGCTTCGGGTAGCTTGAGTTTCCTCCTTGTCGGTATTGTGGTTGTGCTTGCCACCCGGGGTTTGGATTTGGCCTGAATGGTTCTTGCTTGAAGGGAGGCACTTGTTGGAATGGACGCCCTGGGAACACAGCTGCACATGACTCAGATGAATCTTGAAGTTGTGGGCACTGGTCAGAAAAATGAGTGTTATCAGAACAAATACCACAATGCAATGGAATAGAAGTAGAGTGTGAGTTACCTTGTGCTTGAGCTAATTGCCTTAGAAGGGTATGCATCTCATCAAGTTTAGTATCTACCTTTTGTTCTAGGGATGAATGACTTACCTCATGAACTCCTCGGATTGGTGCAATAGCTCGTGTACCAAATTGTTGTGCATTTTGAGCCATGTTGGCTATTAAGTCACGAGCGGCAGAAGGAGTTTTGTCAACTAGGGCACCACCAGCTGCAGCATCAATCATTCCACGATCCATGGGGATAAGTCCCTCATAGAAGTATTGGATTAATAGTTGTTCACTAATCTGGTGGTGGGGGCAGCTTGAGCAAAGTCTCTTAAATCTCTCCCAGTATTCATGAAGGGTCTCTCCTTGTGATTGCCTAATTCCACAGATTTCTTTCCTAATTGATGCAGTTCGGGAGGCAGGGAAGAAATTCTCTAGAAAAAGTCTTTTTAGGTCATTCCAGACCCCAATTGTGGAAGGAAAATAGTATATCCAATCTTTGGCTACACCATCAAGGGAGAAAGGGAAGGCCCTAAACTTAATGAGGTCCTCAGACACATTTTGGGGTTTCATGGTGGAGCACACTATGTGAAACTCTTTTAGATGTTTGTGAGGGTCCTCTCCGGGAAGACCATGGAATTTTGGAAGGAGATGGATGAGGCCTGATCTTAGCTCAAAATTGGCCGCTTCCTCAGGATATTGGATGTACGCAGGTTGGTACTCCACATCCGGGGTGGTCAGTTCTTTTAATGTTCTGTTATTTGCAGCCATGATCTCTGGGGTTTGATTTGGTTCAATTTTGGATTGGTTTAGGTTCACTTTAGGTTCCACAAGGGGTTCCACAATGTTACTTGATTGACCTTCTCTAGATGCCTTGATTTTTGTGTGAAGTGACTTTTCAATTTCAGGATCAAATTCAAGTAGTGTTCCTTTACCAGATCTTGTCATGCAACAATGATGTCCAGTTTGATTGATTGATTTTTTTCTTGTGTTTTTTTTATTTGAAATGGATTAAAAAAAAAAACTTAAGAAGGGTGAAAGAAGAATAGAATGTTATACTATAGAATTATAGAGTGAGATGGATAAGAAGAGAGAGAGAGAGAGAGAGAACACACCAAAAACAACAAAAAATAAAGACAAAACCCAAAACAAAAACAATCAAATGGGGGTGGGGTATTTAGAGGAGTACTAATCAAGAAGTAAAATGACCCAATAAAAATAAATAAAGAAAAAAAATGATCTTGGCTCCCCGGCAACGGCGCCAAAATTTGGCCGCGTTGTCGAACGCGTCAAATTAGTTGTTTAATTTTGACTAGAATTTCTGCAGTATAGCAGCAACCCTAGGTCGTCTCTCGACGGAGCCTTAGATCATTAATTATGAAATGTGGTTCTGATTATGAAATTAAAAAAAAGGAATTGGGGTTTTATAATACTTGGTCTTGATGATTAAAGATGACAATAGAAAATAGAAGCTATAAAACAAAGTAGAGATTAACAAAATTAATAAAGCGTGATCAACCCGGGGTACTCGTATGATGTTTTTCCTTCATCGCTTCATGATATAAGGTTATGATCTTTTAATCCATGGTTTGTAACACCTAGAACTAGAATGTTACTGAGTTTATACTAGGATACCTCCTAGGGTTCAGTCAAAAATACACAATGATTCATCGGACACCGCCAATGATTGAATGAATTGTGTTTGACTTCATAACCAAAACTCACCAAGGCAACACACGAAAAACTCGATGCACTGTCCAGATTTGTATGTTATTTCTTTGTGATACCATGACATAAATGTACACGGCCTTGACAGTACTTGTGTGAGTTCAATTTACCAATATAAACCACACAAACACCTCAATTGAAAGGGGGAAAGAAAGTGGTGAACGGTGTGTGAAACATCACATGAATGGGTACCCCCAAACATGATCATATGAGTTGAGCATGACATACCAGTACATAACTCAATAAAATAAGAATAGAGGATGATGAAAAACAATACAAAAATCTGGAATTTAAAAGATCATTCAAATAATACAAACATGAAGCTCGGGATGTACATCACATTCCTCCCCGGGTGATCACAAGGGGTTTAGAAACCCATGGGAGAGGAAGAAGAGAAATATGTTGGGGTAGAACTTCCCATAGCCTCCAGAACCTCTAGGGATGTTGAGAAGACTCCTTGGGGACTCCAAAATGGCAGCACCTTGCCTCTTGGCCGAACTTCCAAATGAGGAGCCCAAGGTGCCCTTTTATAGGAAATGTGGGAGGTGGTTTTGGGCACATAGATTTCATCAATCCACTTGCACGACGCGTTTCGGCCTTCAGAAAGTCTTATCTCGCTTTGGAGAAAATAGAAAGGTTGTAGCCCTTCCTCTTGGCTGTCTCCACCGAAAGTTTGGCACCGTTTGGACAAATACATCTCAAGATATTGATAAAATACAGAACACCACATTTGACTTGGTCCAAATTCGGTGGCTTGGACAGATCAGTTCGGATGGTCCCCATAGAAGCCGAATCATCATTGGGTTACTTAATATGAAATGTAGAATATTAAATTTTGGACAGGCCCAAAAAATTTCAGCCCATTTGGATGCACGGATGTTGTGTACTATGCAAAACAGTGGACAGATGTCCATGGATCCATGCAATTTTGGCCCATTTTTCTTCCACTTCATCAAAGGCCATCCAAATCACCTCCACCTACATTGAAACAATAAAAACAAGTAACATTGCCCATTATAATATTGATTAAAATTAATTGATTTATTAAAACATGAAGTGCAATTTATTATTATATTTGGAATATTCATTACAAAACTAGTTTAAAACTGCGGTGTAAGGGTGGAATAAAACAGTGAATCGTGGTACGATCACACCCCCACACCTAAACATTTGCACTCCTGGGAAAAGTCACATATCCAAATACAATGATTCATATATATATATATATATTTCCAACATCATAAAGATTTATCATTTGAGTAAATTTTATTTAAAGTAAAGTGATCAATGCACGAACCACACCAAGGAGTTCTTCCCAGTGAAAATAGAAAAAGATGTCTCATAAATCATATCATAGTGAAATTCAAAAAGATTCATGATACCCAATTGAGAAAGGATTTCAGAAGTAAACCATGAAACTAAATCTCCATGTGTGTGTGTGAAAACCATTCCATGCTATTCTTTCCACTTGATATCTAATAAATATATGTTATTTTAACATTTTTCAGCTTAAATGATTTTGTCACCGAACCTGTCCTACATCCTTTGCAATCATATTTCAAGACCCACTCATTTAAGCATTCCCAGAAGTCAAACCATAAGCTCCCGACCTAGATATCCCCATATGTTGCACATTTCATCACTCCCCTCATTTATTATTTTTTTTGAAGTTGCAATTGGAACAAATCTCACACTCATCTCTCAACCCTTGTTTGATCTCCTCACGACACTAATTGCAATAGTTATAACAAGATCAAAGGTTGAGGAGGAATGGTTTTTGACTTGCCTAAGACACAACAATTTTTTTTTGAGGGCGTACAACAGTCGGACATTAGGTACACACGCATAGGTCAATCTGGTACAGTAATGAAACAGATCGGATAAGGAACGAACATATGAAAATATCATTTAAAGCTGAAAAATATTAACCCAACATATATTTACCTTATATTAAGTAAGAAATAATCACACTTTGTGGTTTGGTGAAAAATTGTTTTTGGAGATATTAGTGACACAGTTTTCCTAAAAACTACTCACACAATGGGCATCAATCATCTCAAAGGTTTCACATAGATACAACCATTTATATCATTGGCAGAAAACCAATTCACTAAAAATCACTCCTTGATGGTAAACTCATACACTTTCTCTTTCTAGCCTTCGTTATGATATTTTTACTTTCCCCACTTTATGGTCGCCACATCATGGAATTTCGAAATTGTTGATGGGGAAAAATAAAAATACCATAAAGAAGGCCAGAAAGAGAAAACAAAAGGAGAAAAAGATGAAAAATACTAACTAACCCAGGAATGTATCCACCCCCCCACACCTAGAATGTGCAGTGTCCTCACTGAAATAATTGAAAATGTGAGAAGGAAGGATAAAACCTGGTATGTTTTATTGGTATGATGCATCGAGAAGGTGGATTTCCTCCACCGGATTCTTTGGAAAATCCTCATAGAAGTGTTTAAGTCGCTGCCCATTGACGGTAAGACTTCGTCCACTCTGCTCATGCAAAACCTGTATTGCACCAAAAGGGTAAACATTAGTAACAGTATAAGGACCGATCCATCGGGAATGAAGCTTACCTGGGTGGAGCTTAAGCCTGGAATTGTACATGAGGACCTTCTCACCAATATGGAACTTCCGCTGGTGAATCATGCTATCATGAACAACCTTTGTCTTCTCTTTATAGATTCAGGAGTTTTCATATGCATCACGTCGAATTTCTTCCAACTCTTGAATCTGTAGCTTTCTTTCCTCACCTGCATCTGAAAGGTTCATATTACATTGTTTAACAGCCCAATATGCACGGTGTTCGACCTCCACCGGGAGGTGACAAGATTTCCCAAACACAATCCTATATGGTGAAATTCCGATCGGTGTTTTAAAAGTAGTACGGTACGCCCAAAGTGCATCATCCAAGCGCAAACTCCAATCTTTCCTATTGGGTTGTACCATTTTCTCCAAGATTCTCTTAACTTCCTGATTTGAAATTTCTGCTTGTCCGTTAGTTTGGGGATGATATGAAGTGGAGACTTTATGAACAACCCCATACTTACGAAGCAAGTTTTTCATGTTACGATTGCAAAAATGTGAACCCTGATCACTAATGATGAATCTTGGTAGACCAAACCTACTGAAAATCTGGGACCTCACAAAATCAACAACCACTCGAGAGTCATCGGTCCTGGTGGCCTTTGATTCCACCCATTTAGATACATATTCAACCGCCAGTAAGATGTACACAAAGCCAAATGAATTTGGAAAAGGTCCCATGAAGTCAATGCCCCATGCATCGAAGATCTCACAAAATAACATGGGTTGTTGGGGCATTTCATTCCTCTTGGAGATATTCCCTGTGAATTGACATCGAGTACATGATTTACAAAACCTATGGGAATCTCTATACAATGTTGGCCAATATAATCCTGAGTCAAGGACCTTTCGAGCTGTACGTTGAGAGCCAAAGTGGCCCCCACATGCCAAGGTGTGGCAGAAGATGTTAACACTTTTATTGAGAAAGAATTTATGATGATAATAACAAATGTGATACTAATAAATTTTACAATAATAAAATAATATTGTTATTATTATTGTTCAAATTATAAATGTTATCCTTGTTAACATTTTTAAATCATTAAATTATTTAATTATTTTACTTTATTATCATTTTATGACTCAACAATTTTTTTTTCTTGACTATTAAATCATTTCATTTTATTATTTGAACATCGACAGGGCATGCAGTGACCAGGCGGGGTTGCACGATGACCCAAGCGAGGCCGCACGGCTTCGACCACAGTGCGCTAGACGCAGTTAAGGTCAAACACACGTTTAAAAAAATGAATTCAATAATTTTATGTCGGACCTCGACCCGAACTACCTGATACCCAAAATTTTAATAAAATAATCTATTTAAAGACGAGGTCTGTGACATTTATGAACATTTAAAGAATGTCCAATATTAAGACATTTATTATAATATTTTGGAATGTTTTTATAGAAACCGTCATTTAGAAAAAAAATTCACCATTTTGTATTAGAATATTGGGCGATATGGGCTCTGTAATATAGATTTCAACACAAACTATAGAATCAAACGGTCGTGATATATTTTTACTAGTGGAATATAATTTTAATAGCATCCCAATAGATATAGTTATAAAAAATTAGGAATTCTTTTTAAATTGGATTAGTGGAAACCCCAAGAACACAAACCAAATAGACGAAAAGGGAGGATCAAGATCAGTGTTGAAATTAGGAGACCATTTCAATAACTTTATGGAGAAACCATTAAAGGACCACGTGGCCCTCATCCAAATATGATAATATTCAATTTATGATAAAATAAAACACATGTTCTGAATTGAAAGGGAAAACATAAATGGTCTCAAATCCAATGTCCTCTAGAGTTTTTCTTAGAAATAATAGTGAAGGGATACACTTGATAAAAATTACAACATGTACAAAGCATAGATTAGAAGAAATTAATTTTCAGCATTATTTTTTTAAATATGGAACTCATTATTTTAAAGACACTATTCAATATGATACAAAATAAATAGGGTTATTTACCAAATTAGAAAATTATTATTCCAAAAAAGGGTCTATTTACCAACGAAATGACATTTTTCCAAGGTTACATTTCAATATGACAAAAATAAAATGGATTATTTTAAAAATATAAAAAACCTTATTCTACCTTTAGAATCCATTTTATAAAATATAATTTATATAAGTGGTAAAATATAATTTTAAAATAATACAGAAAAATATGACGGTATATGGTTTTATAAAAAAATACATTTAAAGTTGAAAAATGATTCTATATAAAAATTAAAAATAATGTTGAAATCAATAACATTGATAACGTTTTTTAATAAAAATAATTTAATAAAATTTGGAAACAATTTAAATACGAAATAGAAATTTTTAACTGTTTTAAAATAAAAATAAGTTTTCTATAAAACATGTACTTTAACTATTCTAGAAAATCAATAAATTTTAAAAAAATCCATTAATATATCCATGGATGAATTTTATAAGTTGATATAAAAATTTATAACCATTTTATAAATGAAATTTCAATAGTTTTACGAAATGAATTATAATATTCTCTCAAAATTGTAATAAATTTCTTTTGGAGGAGATCAAATTTTTGAAACATAAAATGACATTACAAAAAACTGAGTACTTATTTTCTAAGAATTAATCAATAAATTTTTATTACCAAATAAAATTATAAACTAATTTCATAACGTAGCTACTTATAATCATAATCACAAATTTGATTTATAATTAACATTATTTATATTTGAATAATAAAATTTCATGGTCATTAACTATCGATTTATTATATCCTATACATTTTCCAACAAAATATTATTCAAAAAAACATGCAGTATTATATTCAACACACATAAATAAATTAATTCCTCACATTTTGATATCAATATTTGTAGTTCAGGGATATAATATTTAAAAATACATTTTCAAAATGCACATCAAAAAAAGGGTTAAAAATTCATTTTTAATAGGTAAAGGTAAACATAATGTTCGTCTTGAATCACACATGAAATGGTTACCAAATATGAGAACATTATTAGGATGTGATAAAATGGACATTTATTAGAATATTAACATAAAATAATTACGGATAGTAATAGATATTATAATTATTATAAATAAAATTACCAGAATATCAATAATTAATAATAGATATATAAGACAATCTAAACACAATAAATGATTAAAAAACATTTTTAATTCATGAGTTATTATACTATTATATTGAATGTAAAAATTGGAAAATATAAATTCTTGATTTTAATCAAATAAATAAAAGTTATATTATCCAATAGTTAAATGTTTTAACATGTTTCAACCTCTATCTCAATCCATATTCAATGAAAGGGGTATTCACAATGATTATTTCTTATACCAAAAGCATCAACATTTAATAGATCATAGTATGAAGACAATTGTATAATAAATATTATTACATTTATAAAAACAAAATGTTGATCATGATATGAGATAGTAAACAAAATTAAAAAACCATCATATGATTAAGTAGTAAATTTAACTCCAAAATTTCCGTAATAAGACCAAATATTCAACTAATATTACTCAAAATTAAATAACAGTATATACCAAATAATTGTAAAAACATTAATATCAATGAATGATTTAACATAAATTGTTGTCTAATACCTTTCATCATATATATTTAATATAAAATATATTTCCTAAAAAATAACCATTTATTTCATTAAAAATGTTTATATATACATCATGATAAAAACAAATCTCCCGAAATGTCATTAATCACCTTAAAATACCATCAGATAAAACCCCAAAAGTGTTATATATTATTTTTAACTCATGATCAACATTGAACTTATAATCCCATGATATTATTGAAACTATTAAGTTATTATCTCATAAAAACAACCTAATATACATATTTATCTAAACTGCACTATTATATTAAATATAACATAACTAAACCAATAATACCCGATGTGATGATAAATAAAATAATTTTGGAATTTTTAAATTTCATACAGATAAACACAAACCATTTTTATCCACATGAAACATTCAAAATCAAATGAAAATATTGTATCATTTACATAACCATTGATTTTATATGTATATAGTTCTTGATAATTAGTATAAAATATTATGCAGTAATACCTATGACATTAAGTGATCATTTTTTCCATTATACCCATTTTTTATTCCACAATATACTCTACATCATCAACAATAAAATATATTCTTGAAATCTTTTACGTAACACCTTTCATCGTAACATAAGGAAAATAAATATAATAAGTGTGAGATCATATTCTCATTAAATTTAAACATAAGACATAAAATTTGAATTTATTTTATAGGAAGATGTTGAGAATGATATGAATGGGCAGTACAAAAGAAAATTCATACCCTAAAAACCTAGACCATTAAGAATTTAACATGGAATGAATCATTGACAAACAGAACACTAATATTAGCTGACAATCATGAGCTATGATAGAATAGTCTTTGATTAAAGTAATCATATATACACATTAAAATTATAAAAAAATAGTTCTGGTATGTTGGATTAAAAAACATTATTTAGAAATCACATTAAATTAGATTATTAAAATATATAAAAGGGGTACCCTTCAATCATTGACTCCATCATAAATTAGGAGTAACTTAAAATCACATAATGAATTAAGTGGATACAAAAAACCACCCTTCATTATATTAAAATATGGACACCCATCCATGGTTTATAAAAGTAACACTCATCTATTTTAAAAAGAAAACCACCCATAAATAATCAATTCATATTACCATGTATCATAAAATGAAGGAAAAATTTAAAATCATTCACTTTTCAACATAAAAACCCTAAAAATAACCATTATTACTTTTTATTTTGATTATCCGGTTGAAAAGAAATGTGTTCCATGAAAATATTTTTTAAAAAACATAAGACATAAAAATAAAAAATATGGATGGTATCAATGGAAAATATCCTTATTAGAGAATTGGAAAAATTTTATCCAAAATACATTGAAACTATGAATATGATATGGATTTTTAAATACCATAAATTAAATGAATTATAATGTTAATGTTTATTCATGGGATAGTAATTCAACCCTAAAATAAAATCTTATTTCATAAGATGAATCATGTATCAAGAAAATGATATTGGCACAAAGATACCCCTTGCAATGATCAAAATATTTTATTTAATAATTAATAGATAAATAAAACAGAAAAACATATATAAATACAAAAACAATAATTATCAACATAAAAGAAAAAAATTATATATCAATTAAAAAATAATCAAGGCATAAAAATTCAATAATGAGTTTTAATAATCCAATAAAAGGAAATTGACATGAAAAACCTATTATCTCGAGTCTAGAAATTCAACATATGTATATAAAATCATGTAAAAATATATATTACTTATCTAATTATTTAAGAAAATTTTCCATGTTTATTAAAATATAATTTAATCATTTATTTTATTCTAATAGAATATTTAATCACTTAATAATTTAATTTTATGTACTGTGTTTTGAGGAAATTTGTTTTATAATTTCCAAATTAATTTAGTATGATGACAACATAAATTTTTTTAATTATTCCATACTATAAATAATAATAATAATTACCTATTTATTGTTCTCATACACCAAAAAAAATTTCATTTCTTCATGAAATTTGGTTATGAAAAATACATCTTTACATGGGGGAAAAGTCTGTAAGTAAACATGAGTGATGTTTTTATATTTTGTTGGATGAAAAATAATAATATAAATAAATCATTATTGATTCATTATAATTTTTTAAATATCAAAAACCATAATTAAAACCATTTCCATTTAATTCCATGATTGATAGTTTTTTAAAAACAAAGTACTTCTCTATGTGTTGAGGGATGTGTATACGTACACATGTGCGATGATTTCGTTTTTATTGATTGTAATTGTATGAAGATATAATATATATTATATTTATAGAAGAATACTTGTTTAATTAATAATATTATATACAAATATATATATATATATATATATATATATATTAAATCCATCAAAATAATCATCAATTGTTGGTGATGATGAGAAATAAAACACATTGGTTCGTGAGGTGGTTTTCCACACTTATGCATGAACAATGGTTTCCTTTACAATTTGATGGAATATATGATGAATAAGGTTATTTCATTAACATAATGATATTTTTTCATATGGTATATACTTATGATATTAAATTGGAATAGTTCTTATGGAATTTAAGAAGATGAAAGAATAAGTAAAATGAAGAATCTCCATTATGATGATTACATAAACTTTTAATAACCTTATATTACTTACAACATGGGACATATAGGTTAGATTTTGGTGATACAACAAGACATTTGAATGTGTGTGAAATTTTGGGATGTGATTTGGGATTATCTAGGTTGAGATACATAGATCATGATGTATTGGTAAGTGATGGGGGGTGGTGTCTTCATATTAAAATAGTGTGGTGTTATCATAGAATTAAAAAAAGAATAAAATTAATATAAACTAATTTTCATTCTCATGCGTAACAAAAATGATATATATAGAATATTGCATGAGAATGAGTCTAAATAATATATTTCAATAGAATTTAGACATTTTTATGTGATGTATTGACCCTTATCTCCTAATTTTAACCCCCATATACAATTTTTATGATTGTAGATATAGAAAAGTTTTTTACAATTTACTGGTTAAGAAAGTTAATGTAAAAGGATAAGTCACCATTAGTATAAAATGTATAATATTTTCTACTATTTCTCATTTACCTCAAAAAATGAAATATTTTTATGAATTTTAAATCATTTAATAATATATTATTTAACCTATGATACCAATAGAGTCATTTTGGGACTATTTATATAGATTATCTTAAATAATGTGAAGACATTAATATGGTTCAAACAATAAATATTTAAAACATCACTAATATATCATACATATCTAAAAAGTTGAATATAATAATTCATCCAAATTATATTTATTTTAATTTTTATTAAATAATTTAGTTTAATTTTTTATTATTGGAAAAGTACTATGTCAGCATTGTACGCATCTAAAGAAAAATATTACAAAATTATTTTAAAAAAAATCACTAACATAAAGTTACTTCATTAATAATTAAAAAATATATAAAAGAATAAAACCACAATTTATCCAAATGAAAAAAAATTAGATTTATTAATATAGAAATATTATATATTATATATTTATCCATTCATAAATTAATATTATGGTTGTTATCAAAAGAAAGTGAAAATTAATTTTAAATTATTATATTTTTTGTTAATGATTGATAAAAATAAATCATCTAATGAAATAAATTCATTTATTTGGGTGATTTCATAGTCTTAACTAATAGCTTCAATATTGTTTTACTTGTTTTACTATTACCATGGTGACAACATTTTTATAAAAGATACTATTTATAATTATTAAAAATAACAGTTCCCATTTTAAAAAACAAAAACTAGTTAAATTTAAAATATAAAATCTATTTATTCAAATTAAATTCCTAAAATTTTAAGAAATTAAATTTAAATAAAACCCTAAAAACATGTTTAATAAATTTTTATAGATAAATTACTTTTAAGTAGAGTTTTTTTTTTCAAAATTAATAATAATTATGATTACAATTACATTAATTAGAATATATTTAATAAATATTAATTAATCTAATTCAAAAATAAATTAAAAACAAAATGAGAATTTATAAATACATAAAATGATAATATTTTTTATATAAAATATATATTTCCACAACTCATTGAAATATCAATCTTTTGGCGAAATCAAAAAAATTACACCCTAAGATAATCTTGACATGATAACAAAAAAATAATATCATTTAAATCAAATAAATCTTCTAAAGGCGAGACCATTTTGTCACGACCCGTCCTCGGGGCCCATGTCGTGACTACCCCAAGCCCGCCTTCCATAGGCCAGGGGCTGGCGACCAGCACCAAAGGCATAAATCATGATAAAAAAGGAAGAAATTGCCTTTATAAAATTAAAAAAACAACAGAGTATGCAACAGAAAACGCACAGAGCAATACTGAATACAAAAGTAAGCGCTGAAAGGAAAGGGTCCAGAAATACAAGACCAACGGTAAGTACAATACAACTGAAAATCTAGTACAACTGCAGAAAACAACAACCACTGATCCATCCTCCAGGAATCCCACCTGAAGGGTGGGTATAGATGGCCTCTTCAGCACCTCGGGTCTGGCCGTCCGCTCCGTGTACGTCTCGCCAAGTGGTCCACCTCCGGGTACCGTCCAGCTCTACAAGCCTCTAACTTGAACAGTGTTTTTCTTTGTCTGCATCGAACACAACGTAGTGTGGACATAGCATGTGAATAAGTGAGTATACAATACTCAGTAGGGACCCCGAGACCCCTAAAGGTCACCCAGAATCCATGAAGGACAAACCACAGAAGAAAGATAACATCAGGAAGTATCAACCAACTCTACTTAGGTATATGCCCATACATATACCTATGTTATCAATCACAGTTCGACTCCAACTCTCACGCCCAAGCACAACCCAGTCCACATAGGAAATAAAGTCAATACCATCAATGATACTAATTGAAAGTCAGGACTTGGCTCACACAGGTATACATTTTTTGTATAGCAATATAGATGATCATATTTAGTCACTGATTCATCTAAGCTATCGTACCCAAGTATGTTACTAGACCAGCTACTCTATCAAACCCACTCAGGATACAAGTAAAGAAGTCATCACTATCGAACCCATGGAGGATTCTAGTATAGTTGTCGTCATTGTCGAACCCACGGAGGATTCCAGAATAGTAGTCATCGCTGTCACATCCAACTCTTGGGTTTTCGCACACAACACACTCAATTCCAGGAGGGTCTACTCCTAAAGACAAGGGGCTGATACATCAACTATCACGAAGTCCATATTTGATGTATCTTGAAGTTCTGTCTCATCAAAAGAAACCCAACATGATAGACAACGCGTCAATCGGACGTCTAGTCTAAGAGGTATTAGCATTTTTGTTCCAGGGGCCCGGTTGGAAATACGCTCGTTCCAAACTCGTCCATTTTCCAAAATTGTCCAGAACTCACTTAGAGTATCTCAAAATGACCGCTTCGTTGCGGGGGTCCCAGTGCCACAAACGGCGCGTCGATTGGACGTGGGGTCTTAAAATTCACGTTTATGTGAATCGGGCCTGGCCCGTCATGCCCGGTGGGCTGGCGGGTCGGCCCAATCCGATTTGGCCAGTCTAGCCTGGCAGGGGGTCGTCCCGGCTTGGTGGAGCGTGGCTGAGCCCACGGCTGGCCGAGCGATACGGGGGGGGGGGGGGGGGCAGCCCCCTATTTTCCCGAACTGGCGCCGACAAGCGGCACCACCCCTCCTATCCGGTCGACCGGTCTTCCCAGCATGAGCGGCCCGCACGGGCGGGCCGCTGTCCTGCCGCGCGACACCTACGGGTGTCAGGACCTCCTCCAACCCTTTCGGCTAACGAGTTCGCTGGTTCGCCCACCGAAGTGGCCCTAGAAGCGTGGTTCGCAGTCCTCCACAGCGCGGCGCCATGGGGCACCGTGATTCCTCCAGCCCAACCGGCCGGTTCTTCATCGGCCGAGCAGCCCGTGGTTGCGGGCCTCCGTTCTTTCGCAAGCGTCCAGCATGCGGTCGGCACCTTCTCTCAACGACGCCTCTGCTATCCACTGCCAATATATTCAAGAATCATCGGAGGGTTGTCAGGTCGTGTGCGTTCGGCCCATGCCCTCCGCGTTAGGCGATATCAATTGGAAGAAGATAATACAAGCATTCACCAAGGACATAATATAATTTCATTCACGTAAAATTATATCAAACCCTCTACCTTGATAAATGAAGTTGGACTTCATCAAGACATGGAAGAGGAAAGTGGCAGTAGTTGGGCGTCACAGAAGATAGCGTCGCAGAGAGTGGTGTCGTCCCGTCAACGTTGGTAGTTGATGTCATAGACGGCGTGCCACGTGAGTGGTGTCTTCTCCCTTGACGTAGAGGAAGAAGAAAAGTTGAATACATTCCTCTCGATCATCGCCTCACATTCTTGCCTCGGTCGTTGAGAGGATATCGTTCCTCGTGTTCTTCGTTAGTGAGGGATGAAGCTCTCCTCCAAATCTCCAAAATCTCCACCACCAAATATTTTCCAATAAAATATTTTAGAATGGCTTCCCCCAATAAAATAGAATTTTCATGCAATTCAAAAAAAATCAACAGAATTTTTTATCCACAAATTAAATAATGAAGTAATTAATTAATTGTGTTGGTGTACTTAATAAGAGGTGGGTGGAGAGTTTAAAATTCAAAAGATAGGAGTTGTTAAATTAAATAAAGGGGATTTAATGGGGAGTTGAAGGGTTAGGTGATCGTGTGGGCCCCACCACACAATATCCTTCCATGGAAGGTTATGTGGGTGTCGGCCCCACCTCTAACTCCCCCTTGTAAGAAATAACCAACTCTTAAACAATAAAATTGTGTACAATAATTTTATTTAATTTAATATGAATCCCCAAAAAATTAACTACTCTTCCCAAGAAAACGCAACTATGGATAAGGACACCTTGAGCGAATATCGGTGATGCGAGTTCATCGGTGCCCCTGGATTTCAATTTCGAGCACCGGTTCAAAAGATAAAAAAACCCGCATGTAGGGTTACTTAAATTACCCAAACAAAACATCAGAAATTGATTCCGGGTACACCGAGCCTCGGAATCAGGCACCGTTATAAACTGCAGACCCGTAAAATTCCAAAGTATTTAAGAAAAAAAAATCATTGAAATTTCATGGTCTTTACATTACTCCCTACTTAGGGATTTATGTCCCCATAAAGCTTACAACACACACTAGGGAAACAAATGGGGGTACTATACATGCATCTGAGCCTCCCGCTCCCATGTGATCTCTTGGAGGTTCTCGTGCTTCCAGCGAATGCGCACCAGAGGAATAGACCGTCCACGTAGGACTCGCTCTTGTCGATCCTTGATCTCCACCAGGACCTCCATGAATGTCGCCCCATAATCGATGTCCATTTCCCCATGGTAGATGATGTGGGATGGGTCGTGAACGTATCTCCTCAGCTGAGATACATGGAAGACGTCATGCACCCAGTGCAATTGAGGTAGACGGGCCAGGCGGTAAGCCACCTCACCTACTATGCTGAGGACCTAGAATGGTTCGATGAAGCACATAGATAACATGATGCCTTGGCCAAATATATACAGACCTCTTTGAGGTTAGACTTGTAAGAAGACGTGGTCACCATCCTCAAACTCCAGTGGTATCCATCTCCTATCATCATAGGACTTATGTCTGCTTTGTGCAGTCTTCATCCACTCCAGGATGATCTGAACCTTCTCTATCGTAGCCTGAACCATCTCTAGTCCTACAAGTGCGGACTCCCCTGTGTCAGTCCAGCACAGAGATGATCTTCAAGGTTGTTCGTATAGTGCCTCGTAAGGGGCCATCACGATGGTGGAGTGGTAACTATTGTTTTATGCAAACTCCACCAAGGATAAGTGATCCTCCCACCTGCAACCAAAGATGAGGACACAGGCACGGAGAATGTCCTCGAGATTCTAAATGGTCCTCTCAGTCTGGTCATTCGTCTGAGGATGGAAGGCGGTGCTTAGACGTAGCTGCATCCCAAAATCCTCATGTAACCCCTTCCATAGCTGGGAAGTGAAACGAGCCTCTCGGTCGGAGATGATAGTCGATGGAACACCATGAAACCGTACGATCTCCTGAATGTAGAGGCGTCCCAAGATCTCGACTGAGCCCTACTCTCTGATCGGTAGGAAGTGGTCCGACATGGTGTGTCAGACTACGATCACCCAGATAGAGTCATGTCCTCTAGATGTACGTGGAAGCCATGTCATGAAATCCATATATATCTTGTCCCACTTCCACTCTGGGACCTCTAAGGTTTGTACCAAGACTGTTGGTACCTGGTGCTCTGCCTTCACTTGCTGAAAAGTGAGGCATCATGATACAAACTATGCTACAACCTTCTTCATACACGGACACCAGTGCTGTCGTCTGAAGTCCTAATACTTCTTCGCCAATCATGGATGGACCGCTAGAGGGGATGTGTGGAACTCCCTCATAACCTCCTCCTATAGTACAAATGGTACCATGGTACATCTCCTGAAGAGGATGACCTGCTCATCTCCTTCAGAAAATCCATCAGGTGTCTGTCCTGAGGATATCTGAGAAAGTCGCATCTCGCAATAAATGTCCCCACGCTGTGCCTCGTTGACTCGCTGAAGGAGTGGAGTGACTATGAGGGACTGTAGAAAAGCTGCTCCATCTCTATCCACAAAGGATATTTGAAACGCGGCTAGCTACTCAGTCACCTCTCCTAGCAGCTAAATGCCTGATCTCCTGCTGAGTGCATCGGCTACAATGTTCCCCTTCCCAAAATTATAGACTATCTCAAAGTCATAGTCCTGGAAGAACTCAAGCCATCACCGTTGTCTCAGGTTCAGGTCCTTCTGCGAGAAGATGTACCTGAGACTCTGGTGGTTAGAGTAGACTATAAAGCACTCACCCATCTGATAGTGCCTCCACATCTTCACGAAAAAGACCACTACTGTTAACTCCAGGTCATGGGTACTGTAGTTCTTCTCGTGTTGTCTCCACTACCGCGAACCATATGTGATCACCTCTTAATCCTACATCAAGACACACTCGAGTCTGATCCCTGATGCATCGTAGTAATCTACGTACCCAACACTATCCTCTGGTAGCCTCAAGATGGGCGCATTGGTCAATCATTGCCTTTGCTCCTAATAACTCTACTGGCATTTATCAGGCCACACGAAGGGTTTCCCCTTATTCGTAAAAGATGAAAGTGGTGCTAGAACCCTGGAGAAGTCTTGCATAAATCTTCGATAGTAACCAGTAAGACCCAGGAAACTCCGCACCTCCGTCACGCTCTTGGGTGGCTCCCAAGAAAGTACTGCCTTGATATTCACTGGATCCACTACAAATCCGGCCTCCGAGATGACGTGTCCCATAAAATAAACCTATCAAATAGAAAACTAGCACTTTGAGATCTTACCATAAAGCTATTTCTCAGAGTGTATTCAGTACAACTCACAAGTGGTAGGCATGATCCTCCTCAGTAGTTAAGTAAATCAGTATGTCTTCGATGAAAACTATGACAAATCGATCGAGGTAAGGCTATAAGATACTGTTCATGAGACTCATGAACACCGTTGGAGTGTTAGTTATTCCGAAGGCATAACCAAGAACTCATAGTGTCCATACCGACACCTAAAGGCCATCTTCTACACATCCTCATCTCAAACTCTGAGCTGGTGATAGCCTGACCAGAGGTCTATCTTCGAGAATCATCGTCCTCTCTTGAGCTGATCAAAGAGGTCATCAATCCTCGGGAGTGGGTACTTGTTCTTCACTGTCACCTGATTTAGGTGATGGTAGTCGACACAGAGTCACAAGCTCCCATCCTCTTTCTTAGTGAACAAAATCATATATTCCCAGGGTGAAACCCTAGGTCGGATAAATCCCTTCCCCTACAAGTCCTCCAGCTATACCCGCAGCACACGAAGCTTGGCGAGAGCCATCCGATATGCTGGAGTAGATATCGGTGTTGTCTCGGGGTACAGGTGTATGTTGAAGTCTACCTCTCTGCAAGGAGGTAGTCCTGGAAAGTCTTCAGGAAAAACGTCTACATACTAATCTACCACGATAGGAAAACTCAGACTTCGCACATCAAACGCTCTGAGTATGTGACTAGCCAACTGATATGTGATCAGATTTTCTCTCCTCTGTGTAAGTCCATCCTACGCTACAGAGGTTTGCTTCTCACTGGAGATGGTGAACCTTTCCCCATCCATGCAGACACACCGCACTTTGTGCCTAATGCAGTTGATCTGAGCATGGACTTTAGACCACCATTCCATACCCAAGATGACGTCGTAAGGCCTCGACGCCAATACAAGAAGATCCTAGACGAATATCTCACTGCTTAGAGTAAGCTCACACTGCCGGCACCAGTGTGTATTTATCGATTCTGCTCCCATTGGAGTCTCTATCCGTAAGGATCAATCCAACGACTCCGTCGGAATCGATGAGCTTCGAACAAGGGCATCAACAATAAAAGAATGACTCACACCTGTGTCTATAAGTACTAGAGAAAGGGTTTATAAGATATAGATCGTAACTTGAATCATCTCAGGTGCACCGTGGTCATATGCCTCTACTGCCTGGAGCTGAACCTTCCCCTGTCTGCCAGCTCCCTGTGGTCAGGGTGGTCCTTCTGGTGGTGGTGGTGTTAGAGCCTCAAAATGTCTTCCACCACCAGCTTCTCGGATAGCTCCTCCGCCATGTATGTTTGCTCCCTGCGAACCACCATGATCAAACCTCTGCCTCTTCCTAGGAGGTCCCTCTACTGTCTGCTACTCATCTGCAAGGCGGGTCGGACAGTCTCGAGCCATGTGACCCTGCCCGCCGCATGCATAGCACTTCCTACTCCTCGTATAGCTGGCACTGTTTCACGTGCCCCGCACAAACGAACATGTATCCTGAGATCACCCACCTGATGGCCTAGTCCTCTTGGACCTCTGCGACATCTTTTTACTGCCGGCTATAGAAGACTCTGCTACATGTCTCCCTGTGGTGGGTCTCTCTACTAGAGACTGCTCGGTGAGGAAGCTCTCCACTAGAAGGGCTCGCGCCAGCACCCCCACCTGTGTCGGTATGTTGAGGGGAATCCTTGAAGCCTTGATTTTATCCTTCAGTCCCTGATCGAATGTTTGGGATCTGATGAATGGGTCTCATACCATATCTGTGGAGTAGTGTGAGAGGTCAGTGAACCTCGTTGATACTGAGGAACTGTCATGCTGCCCTGCTTCGGATGAAGTAACTCCTGAATCTGAGCCGCACGAAGGGTGGATGGAACAGACTCTGAGCGGAAGAGACTCTCGAAGTCTATCCAAAGTAAAGATGTCTTGTCATGCACCTGGAGCATCAGGCTACACCATCTACTTGCTACTGCGTGACAGAGACTCACGACAAGATCCACCGTAAGGTCAGCTGGTGTCCCTACCAATCTGAAAACTCTGACGACATCCTCCATCCAATCCTCAGCTGCCTGGGGGTCCGTCTCTCCACGAAACCTGGGCGGTCTCTGTCACTGGAACTTTTTCAATGCACTCAGGCAGCATGCACTCTCTACTACTAGGGCTGGTGGTATCGGTGGCCAGCTGGTAGTGGTATCGCTGGTGCCTCCGTTGTGATGGGGCCCTTCACTGAGGCCTCATTGCTCGGTGGGATACTATCCCGTACGTATCTCAGAACCCTATATGGCTACCTTTGTGGGGCCATCCTGAAAAAAAAAACAGGTGTGCCATGGTCAAACAGTATACCTAGTGAGCGGACACAAAGTAATCACAAAGAAAACCTTTCAAAGGAAACACACACGCAATCAGTGTTTTCGTGCACTGAATCGGAAATTAGAGGTCAGGGTCCTAGTGTATGGATACGTCAGTTGCCGCACCGACAATGGACTTCATAGATTGAAAACCACACTCAATACTCTTAACACTATTGATTCATAGTAATATAGATCAGATTCTTTTGTTCTGTGATAGAACAGACTCCTCTGATACCAATTTGTCATGACCCGTCCTCGGGGCCCGTGCCGTGACTACCCAAAGCCCACCTTCCATAGTCCAAGGGCTGGCGACTAGCACCAAAGGCGTAAATCCCCATAAAAAGGGAAGGAATTTCCTTTATAAAATTAAACAAACACAATAGAGTACGCAAAAAAAGAAATCACTGAGTAATACTGAATACAAAAGTAAGTGCTGAATGGAAAGGGGCCAGAAATAAAGCCCAATAGTAAGTACAGTACAAAAGAAAAGATAGTACAACTGTAGTAAAGTAAAATAGAAACCACTAAGCTATCCTTTGAGAATCCCACTTGAAGGGTGGTTATAGATGGAATATCAGCACCTTGGGTCCAGGCGTCCGCTTCGTGTACGTCTCGCCATGTGGTCCACCTCCAGGTAACGTCCAGCCCCACAAGCCTCCACCTCGATCAGTACTGTCCGTCGTCTGCATCCAACACAACGTACTGCAGGCATAGCCCGTGCAGGGGTGAGTATACAATACTCAGTAGGGACCTCGAGACCCCCGAAGGTCTCCCAGAATCCACGAAGGATAAACCACAGAAGAAAGATACAATCACAAAGTATTAACCAACTCTACTTAGGTATATTCCCATACATATATCTATGTTATCAATCATAGTTTGACTCCAACTCTTGAGCCAAAGGACAACCCAGTCCACACAGGAAAGCAATTCAATCATATCGATGATAATGATTGAAAGTCAAGACTCATCTCACACAGGTATACGACTTTTTTATAGCGATAGAGATGATCAGATGTAGTCACTGATTCATCTAAGCTGTCAGACCCACATAGGATACTAGACCATCTAAGATGTTGGGCCCACGTAGGATAATAGACCAGCTACTCTGTTAGTCCCACTCAGGATACAAGTACAGAAGTCATCGTTTTCGATCCCACGGAGGATTCCAGTACAGTTTTCATCGCTGTCGAACCCACAGAGGATTCCTGTACAGTAGTCATCGTTGTCGAAGCCTGCTCTAGGTTTTCCGCACACAACACGCTCGATTCTGGGAGGGTCTGCTCCTCAATCCAAGGGGTCGATACATCAACTATCACGATGTACAGATTTGATTTAACCTGAAGTTCCGTCTTATAAAAATAATCCCAACGCGTCAGACGACACGTCAATCGGACGCCCGGTCTGTGAGTTATTTTCATTTTCGTTCCAGGGACCCGGTTGGAAATACGCTGGTTCCAAACCCAGTCGTTTACCAAATTCATTCATAACTCACTTAGAGTATCGCAAAAGTACCTATTCGTCGTGAGGGTCCCAGTACCATAGACGGTGTGCCGATCGGACGCGTGGTCTTAAAATTATTCACGTTTAAGTGAATCGGGCCCGGCCCATCAAGCCCAATGGGCTGGCGGGTCAGCCCAATCCGATTAGGGGGTCCGACTCGACAGGCGGTCGACCCGGCCTGGTGGAGGGTGACCCGGCCTGGTGGGGCACAGACCGGCATGGCGCGGGCCGGCCTGGCGTAGCGCGGCCCAGCCTGCGGCTGGACGAGCGATTATAGGGGGGCATTTTTTCAAACCAGCGGTGCTACGCCTACTATCCAGCTAGCCAAAGCTGGCCAGTCTTCCCGGCGCGAGCAGCCCACACGGGCGGGCCGTTGTCCTCCCGCGTAGCACCTGTGGGTGCCGCGACGTCCTCCAACCTGGCTGACTGACGATCCGGCTAGTTTGACCGCTGAAGTGGCCAGCAGTGCATGGGTTGTGGTCCTCCGCAGCGCGGTGCCATGGGGCACCGCGGTTCTTCCAGCCCGGTCGGCTACGGCTGACCGGTTCTTCTTCGGCTGAGTGGCCCACGGTTGTGGGCCGCTATTATTCCACACGCAGTCGGTGCACATCCACCTCCTTCGCTCGCTGCTACCTCTATTCTCCACCACCAAAATATTCAAGAATCATTGGAGGGTCATCGGGCCATGTGTGTTCGGCCCGCGCCCTCGGCATTAGGCGATATCAATTGGCCGAAGATAATACAATCATTCACCAAGGACGGAATATAATTTCATTCACGTAAAATTATATCAAACACCCTACATTGATAATTGACGTCGTACGTCGTCGAGCCGTGGAAGACGATCATCGCGGTAGTCATGCGTCGCGGATGATGGCGTCCCGGATAACAGTGTCATCCCATCAACATTGGAAGTCGTTGTCGTAGACGGAGTTCCTTGCGAGCAATTTCTTCTCCCTTGATGCAGAGGAAGAAGAAAATTTGAAGTCATTTCTTAGGAGTGTCACCTCACGTTCGTTCCTCAGTCGTCGAGTGGATATTGTTCCTCGTGTTCTTCGTTGGTGAGGGATAAATCTCTCCTCCAAATCTCCAAAAGCTACACCACCAAATATTTTCCAAGAAAATATTATAGAAAGGCTTACTCCAATAAAATAGAATTGCCATGCAATTCAAAACATTTGAAAAGAATTGTTTACCCACAAATTAATTAATGAAGTCATTAATTAATTGTGTTGGCATACTTAATGAGAGGGAGGTGGATAGTTTAAAATTTAAAAGAGAGGAGTTGTCAAATTAAATGAAGGGGAGCTAATGGGTAGTTTAAGGGTTAGGGGCTCATGTGGGCCCCACCACACATTATCCTCTCATCGGAGGTTATGTGGCTGTGGGACCCACCTCTAACCCCCCTGTAGGAAATAACCAACTCTTAATCAATAAAATTGTGTACAATAATTTTATTTAATTTAATGTAAATCCCCAAAAAAATTAACATCTCCTCCCGAAAAAACGCAACTACGGTAAAGGTCCCCTTAAGTGAATATCGGTGCTGTGAGTTCATCAGTGCCCTCAAATTTCAATTCTGATCACCGGTTCAAAATATAGAAAAACTCGAACGTACATTTATTGAACGTACCCGAACAAATCTACAGAAATTGATTTCGGACACACCGGGTCTCAGAATCACCTGCTGTCATAAAATGCAGACTCGTAAAATTCCAAAGTATTTAAGAAAAAAAATTCCATGAAATTTCTGAGTCTTTACACATTTAATTGGAATATTCACTCATAAAAAATATTTTTTTTTAATTTATCATATTTTTGAATAATAAAATGAGTGTTCATTTCCAAAAAATTAATCGATAAATTTTTATTGAGTGGGATATATATATATATATATTATAATTTTGTTACCATTATTCATACCCACCAATTAAAAAACTGAGTTATGAATATATTTTATAAATAATAATATTTCTGTGAGGTTAAATCTTGGTATTTTGTATCATGTTTTCCATCAAATATATTCTATTATTCAAAATTTTGTGTTGTACATGAGTATTTTACTCTATAATTTAAAAATTGTTACATTCAGAACAATACATAGGTAGAAGATGATAAAATATTCTAAATATAGATATTGAATTTAGAAATAGATAAAAAATTTTAAGATCAATGTTGGAGTAAACATTTTCCATCATTTAAATCTGATATAAAAGATAGTATATTTTTCCAAAAAAAATATACAAAGTATTTTTAAAATTATATTTTCAATCCAATATTATTTCAAAGAAGAAAAAATATAAAAGGATATGAGAAGTGAGGTCAAGGGCCCTCTTCCAATTACATATTCCTAAAATTATTTAAATGATAATATATTTTAGTTTGTAAAACTAGTAGGATCCAAAAAATTAGGTAATAATAAATCTTAATTGGTTCAATATCTAATTATTCAATTATATTTTAAAGGGATATATATTAAATTTATATATTAAATTTTTCAAGAGGGAATCAGGATGAGTTACTCATATTTATATTAATATATTGATAATTGATATCAACAAATTATTTTATATGAATTAATTTTAAATTGGAATCATGTAATTATTTCACTTATGATGAGAATTAGAAATTTATCAAAAACAATAGAATTTTTATTTAATGTTTGTGTTTCCTATAATGACTATTAATGTGTTTTATTATAGATATTTGTTAATTTATATATTCAAATTATGGAATAAACCCTTATAAATTGTAGAGAGACTGTCCGTTTTATTTTTATTTAGGAGAATTTTTTATATTAAAATATGAGTTGATATTAAAATAGGGAAAAATATATTGATATCATAATGGGGGAAATATTGATAAAATATTTTTTGAAACACCGCCCATTTACATTATTTTATCTTTGGATAATGTTTTCAATGGATGATTAAAATTACACAAACCCAAAAAAAATATAGAAGGATGAATCATGCTTGAAAAATGAAAATGTGACATCAATAGATAGATATTTACATAGAAAATTAAATATTTTATTCAATAGTGACTAGGAAATTTTCATGATGTTTTTTGTGGCTGGATAATAATTTTGATTTTATGAAAGTTGTAAACACATTAAAAGGAGGTTATTGAAAACCCATGGATTTAGGGGAATATTAAAGCTCTTAAGAATTTATTTTCAGATATTTTTTTCAACAAATTAAACATCACATAAGACAAGAGTTAAAAATAAAATTTTATATGACGATAAAATAAAAATACACCCACATATAGAGATGATAATATGGGATAAAGAAGTATCTTAGAGATAATAATGACTATCAATATTTATCATCATTAATATTAAATCCCTATAATAATTATGAATTAATTTTTTATATAAATATAAAAAATTGAATACATGTTTTATATTAATGATATAGAATGTTTTAGATGTTTTTGGCATCATGAAGAAATTTAATTAGAAAAAATAAAGATGATTGATATTTATGGATTTCTATTACAGGGAAAACATGATTATTTTGTTTATAAAACATGTTTTGTACAGAACATGGACATAATCAATAAACCATTTATTGGTAAAATAGATGAATGTTGTTATAATAGTTATATAAGTATACAAATATTGACACTGATATTCATTAATGAGATATTAATGTGCCAGAAATATTATTTATTCAATACATGAAATTATAACGAATAGAAAAAATAGTTCAAAATAAAAATGAGCATTATTCAAAGAACATATTATTTTTAGATAATAATTAAATAAGAAAAAACATGTATTTATATACCAATATATCGATATTTAATGGGGAAATTAATTTAATTTATATTTAAAATTCTATTTCATTAACATATTTTCATACGGAGGATTTTTTTTTTCATTTTGTGCAGAGATTTATAAATTAGAGTCTATCAAAATATTGAATATATTTCAGAAATTTGAAAAACATATATTTTTAGTGAATAAAATGATATAAAATCAAAAAAACCTCATATTTGGATGATTATTTCAGTTTTAGGTGAACATTTATAAATGGAAAAATTATCTGGCGAAGTAAATTAAAATTGTAAAATCAAATGTAGTATATTCAACAGGATAAGAATATTATCTTGTATAAAAAAATGTTGTATGAGTCCCTAATGAAAAATTATATTTCTATGTTTTATAATATGTTTGTAACATTTCACAAATGATTTATTTATAATAAGTGGACCCATAATATGTTTAGGATATAAATAACATATAAATAATTATAACAAAACATATTCATCCAAAACATTAGTTTTTATGATTTTAAAAAGGAAACTGCTTCATATATATTCTATGACATGAGTCTAATGTTTTTTTGAATACATTAGTTTCGTGTCATAGATAAAGATTAAATTTTGAGATAGTAGAATATTAATTACTTTTTATATAACATTTAACCAAAAAAAGTCTTTAACAACAATCATTATAGTTAAACATTATCTAAACTGAGGTAATGAACTGAATATCATTTATAATTTCTTTCCAAATAATAATTAAAATCTATTTTATAAATCAAATTCAATTATAAGATTTTTGGTGTATAAAATAATTTCTATGTTTAAATTATACACTATGACATTTAATTGGAGTTTTATTCATGATATATTGAATGGATGACTGTCTTATGTTTTGTAAGTTGATATGGAGCATGTCTAGGGGGAATAGAAAATTCTACAATTAGAAGAAAATTAAACATAATGTTATACTCAATAGAATAATTATGAAACAAATGCGTAAATAATTTATATTATGTTCTTTAAAGGATGTAAATTGAGTTATTTGTCAGTGGATATGTTATTTATATTATTTTAAAATAATATAGAATATATTTTATGAGTTTTATATAAATTTTCAATAATGTAGTTGTTTTTTATATTTTTCAAAACAATTTATTAATGTCCAAAAAAATATTTTCCTTCTTACTAAATTCTCTTGATGAATATTTCATGTCTGACTATTTTGAACTCACTTAAATAATGAAGAACTATTATGAATAAGAGTTAGATATGTTCTTCTATGTGTTTTATCATGTTATAATATAAAAAATATTTTGGGGATTTTATAGAATGATATATGAAAATTGATAAAAAGTATCATAAAACATAAAACCATATTACATGGGTAAAAATATTTTGGAAAATATCTACCACCATTAAAATAGATTGATTTTGAGAATTTATGTTTTTTGATTATCTGTCTATGAAATATATTAAGAAATATATAAATATTATTTGAGAATAATTGACTGAAATTTTATCTGAATTGATGGATGAATTTTTTTGGAATATTTTAGAGATATTATTAGATATTAAATCGAATATTTGTAGTGATAATAAAAATGAAATTATTTGATATTTACATGAAATTTTTAGTTAAATGGTTAAAAAATTTATATATGTTTAATATTTCTAGAAATATTGGGGAATTAATTATCAAAAATATGATTCCACTATTTGAGTCAAAATATAACCTGTTTTTTAGGGAATCAAACTCAAAAAAATATTAATAATTATTTTCAAAAGGTTTTTTAGAATAAAATTAGGATACTATTTTTGAATTATTTGTTATGTATTCATGAAAACTATGATATACGATTTTACAAAATAATTTTAGAAAATAGTTTCACATCCACAATATTGGGATCAAAGATCATCATTCAAAAAAATATGATATTGTATAATTGGGAAGATCTTGAAAGAGTAAATGAAAATTTATAATATTTAATCGCACAAAAATACAAAAAAGGTTATAATAGTTATTTTAAAGGAAAAATTAGAATAATAGTACCAATTATAAAGAAAATTTAGTGGATTGATCATGATATATTATTATTATTTTTATAATGGAATATTATTTTCCTCTATTTCATTGAAATATTGAATTAGTCCTTCCATTAATAATATCTAAATAATTATATTTTTTATAGCAGTACTATAAAAATATAATGGGTAATGATTTTTACCAATAATGAATCCTAATAGACTTATAAAAGTAAGAGGACTGTAAAAACATGATTAAATATTATAAAAATTGTTTGAATTTAAATATAGGGTTTATAGATGATAGTTGTACTTTTTAAACCACATTTTTGAAAAAATTTATACAATATATTTTAATACCAACCATACTAAGGGGTAGCTGACATGATCTAATTGAAAATTCGAGATGACCTTTCTCTTATTGGGTTTTATTTTAATTCTTACAAAAGGGTGTGGTTGATATAAACATAAAAGGGAAGATAATTCATATAACTAATGGAAAAGGATGGGTTAATTTTGGAACTCATATATAGTTAAAAATGATTTATAAGAAAATGAAAAACTAGATACCACTAACACCCAAAGTTTTTGTTAACCTCGAACATGGTAACTTCATGGATTCAAGATAACACATTTATTTATCAATAAAAATAACTCATTATAATGTAGAGGATATAAAATCTATCCAAAATGGTATAAATGTCATATAAAATTGATAAAACTTACGTCACTATGGAAAATATGAGTAGAATAGTTGTCACAACTCCATCTCTAATATGAATAATCCTCGATGGTGGAAACTGGGATCCTCGTGCTTTAGCATTCCACAGGCTATTCGGTGGTTCTATGGAATTCTGCGCCGATCCATGTTCCTGATTCCTTTCAGGGGCCTTCGTGCTCCTCGGGTAGGAGATCAACGTCGATTGGTAATTCTGATTCTTTTGGGGCCTTTGTGTGCCTCATTTCGACGGTTTGACAGTGGATCTACAACAGCTTAGCCTCACGCCTTGAAACAGTCCTGATCTAGGGCTCGTGAGGCCCGACATCGAAGAGTTCAGTTAAGCGATTGGGCGATGGCCTTGTGCTACAAGAGTGATCAAGGAGATAGGTTCCAGTTTGCGAAGATGCGGCATTGAATATAGGTTCAGGTTTTCCACAGCGAGGGGAGTGCTCACGGAGTGGAATCCTAGCGTAGGGTTTTCTTGTGAAGGTCGGGGTCGCGAAGGAGGTGTTTGCGAAGGGGACGGAGGGCGAAGATCTCAGATCGGGGAAGAGATCTTCTATGAAGAGGGTGGTTAGTGAAGGGGTGTTCTCCAAATGAGATTCCGTGAAGGGAGTGTTGACGCGAATTTTTCTGTTCGCGAAGAGGGGGAAAAAGAAGAGGTTGGTCAGTGAAGGAGTGTTCGCCAAAGGTGAATCCACGAAGGGAGTGTTGACACGAAGCATGGTGTCCGAGTAGGGTGTGCTCACGAAGGAGATGTCCGCAAACATTACTGCGGGCGAAGTTTCTATTCACGAAGAGGAAAAAAGGGGAGAAGTTTTCTGTTCTCGAAGGAGAAAATAACATCAGTTAAATGGAGCCAGACCTAATGAATCGCTGGCAGAACCTCTCCTTAATTGATAAAGAAAAATCAGTAATTGCTACAGGGAAGAGTGAAGATGTGTTTCTCTCACAGCGACTGTCCTTGCTTATTGTTGGAAAATTTCAAAAAAAATATCCTTCAATCAAGGGGCACTGAAAAATACTCTGCAAAATATCTGGCGATTGGAGGATGGCGTTTCTATAACAGAAGTGGAAGAGGGACTCTTAATCTTTGAATTATTTAACGAATGATATAAATTAAAGGTCCTCAAAGGCTGACCATGGTCCTTTGAAATCCATATCATTCTCATGGAGGACATTAAAGGCGAAGAAAATTTTCAGTCAGTTAATCTTTCATTCTTACCTTTCTAGATTCGAATTAGAGGAATCCCCTTTCATGGTATAACAAAATGTGTTATGCGTGATATTGGAGGATGAATCGGTTCATTTTTGGAATGGGACCAATCTGATCCAATTAACTGGGGACCTTTTCTGCGTATCAGATATTCGATGGATGTTTCACATCCTCTTATGAGGGGAATGTTTTTGATATTTGAGGACTCGGACGTCTGGATTACTTTTGAGTTTGAAAAGCTTCCTATTTTCGGTTTCTTTTGTGGGTTCCCCAGACACTTAGAAAAGGCATGTGAGGCGAAGAAGGAGGATGGACAGGGAAATTTTATTTTACAATATGGGCCCTGGCTCCATGCCAAATCTTTTGGGGCGGCTTTTATTTCTGAAGTTGAAAAACAACAGGACCAAGACAAACTATTGAAGGCTCTTAAGACGCTGGATGAACCAAATAAGACTAATATAATCATGTTTGGGCCACCAAATAGTTATTTTGAAAGTCATGACATTCAACGTGCGGAAGGAAGGAATCTGGACTGGCCACGGATCTCGGTCGAGCCAAGGGAACAACACATGAGCCAGGGGCAGGGGCTGACTCCCCCCCCAAGCCAGACCACAACTATTTTGATAGACAATTCCTCCCCATATGCTAGGCTACAGCCAAAATGCATGGAACCACCAAACCCAGGCTAAGGGGTACAACAGCTATGAAACGACCCACCAGACCCGATTCCCAGTTCAAATGATGGTTCTCCCAGAGCTACCCCTTAGGAAGTAGATGACATGACGGGGATCACGTCGACAGGTACTATAAAACATAGGACATGGAAAAGAAGTATTAGTGGAGATAATGGTGTGTATCCCTTCGGTTAACATCCTAGGGACCATAAACGATGCTTGGAGGAATCTCAGCTGACTGAGAGCCTGTCAAAGAGATAGAAAGTGGCAGATGATGGGCGGGTTGTCGAAGTTTCAGAGGCGGCGGTGGGTGTGTCTCAGCCCCGCATAGAACAATGAAAATCATATGCTGGAATTGTCGGGGGCTTGGAAATCCTCGAACGTTTTGCATTCTCCATCACTGGAGTTCCAAATTTCACCCTGATATAGTTTTTGTATTCGAAACTATGTTGGGTAGCAAGGATGCAGGCCTTATGGGCTAGAAGGTTGGGTTCAAAAACGACTTTCCCATTGGAATATAGGGACACTAAGGTGGAATTTTCCTCTTGTGGAAGGACGAACTTGGGGTCAAGATCTCTAATTACTCAAGGAACCACATTTCTATGATGGTTTCTAGCTCAATGACTCCTCCTTGGTCGTTTGTTGGGTTCTACGGGTGGTCAGGTCGGCATAAAAAACACAGATCATGCACCCTTTTGAAGTGACTGCGGGACTCCCTCCCTGGCCCTCTTCTGGTGGGGGGGGGGGATTTTAACGAGATCATGTCTCCCCATGAAAAAGAAGGGGGACATGTGAGGAGTGGTGGTGAAATGAACGATTTTAGGATGTCTCTTGTGTCAAACTCTCTTCATGACCTCGGGGTTTTTGGCTCGCCGTTTACCTGGCATCGGGGTCGGTCAATGGAGAACCACCTGGCGGAAAGGTTAGACAGATTTTTTGGGAATGATGAGTGGACCACTATTTTTCATGCCTTCTCTATTGTCACCCTGCCCCCCGTCTCCTCCGGCCACTGGCCAATCATGTTTTCAACCATCTCACAAGAGCAACAGAGAAGACCTGAGCGATCCTTTCGCTTTGAAAGTATGTAGATCCAAGATAGTGACTGTGAAAAGGTGGTTTAAGTGGCTTGGGAGTGTTCGAATCAGTGCATCATTTCCAGATTCCGCACTGTTGCGTCTCGCCTTCAGACGTGGAGCTCAGCTAGGTTTGATAACTTTGACCGACATATTTAGAAGGTTGAGAATCAATTAAAGAGACTCCACTCATATCCTTATTGTGACTCTGTACATAGGAACATCTCCGTGGAAGAAAAGAATATTAACACAGCTCTGAGGGAGAAAGGGAGTTTTTGGTTCATTCGGGCATGGGAGACCCATATCAAATATGGTGATCTGAACACCAACTTTTTTCACCAATGAGCATCCGTGAGGAGAAGGAAGAATCATATTTCTCATATGGAGGACCCCACTGGAAGAGTTGCACATGACACAAATGGCATTCACTCCATTATCCTGAACTTTTTTAGCAACCTCTATTCAGCTGAAAGTATTAGCACTCCCTCATGCCTGATTGGATGCATCCCAAAGTTGGTTACTAAAGACATGAATCGGTACCTGGAAAGCGATTTGTCTAAGGAAGAAGTGCTTGGGGCCCTGCACCATATTCACTCTACCAAGGTACCAGGGCCTGATGGGTTTCATGCTCTATTATTTAAACTCTTTTGGCATATAGTGGGGAAAGATGTGGTGGCCCTAATGAAGGAGTTATGGGCTGGTAGAGCCTCTCTTGAATCCCTGAATGAATCTCTTATTACTCTTATCCCAAAATCCTAGTTCCCTCAGAAAATCTCGGAGTTTAGGCCAATCAGTCTGTGTAATGTCATTTACAAAATTTTCTCCAAAATCATGGTAGCCAGAAATAGGAATTTTCTCCCGCTGCTTGTATCAGATAACCAAAGTGATTTCCTTCCAAAGAGAGCTATTATGGAAAATGCTGCCATTGCCTTAGAATTATTCCACTCTATGAAAACGTGCTCCTCATCCAAGAGAGGCACCATGGCATTGAAACTAGATATGATGAAAGCTTATGACAGAGTTGAATGGCCTTTTCTCGAACCTGTTCTATCCATGCTGGTCTTTGGGAAGAAATGGATCTCTAATGTCATGAATTGTGTTACATCTGTCTCCTACAGAATCAATATTAATGGGGTCCCTTCAGCGAGCTTTAAACCATCAAGAGGCTTGAGACAAGTGGACCCCCTGTCACCTTACCTCTTCATTCTGGTGGAATATGTCTTTTCTCATCTCATCCTGAAGGCATCCGATCATGGTGTTATCCATGGTGCTACGGTATGTAGAAATATCCCCTATCTCTCATCTCTTCTTTGCAGATTATAGCCTCCTTTTCACGCATTCTACCCCACAAGAATGCAGTGCAGTACTGAATATCATCAATCTGTATGAAAAGACCGCTGGGCAACGTCTCAATGCATCGAAATTAGAGTTATCATTCAGTAAAGGCATCCCACAAGCTAAGATAAAGGATTTGTAGTGAATGTGTTGGTTTCTGCTGGTTGATAAGCACCTTCAGTACCTTGGCCTCCCAACCCAGGTGGGTAGGTCGAAGAAACAAGTTTTTGGCGCTATTTGTGGATAGGGTGGATAATCTGATTTGTCTTTGGTCTAGTAGGAAGATTTCCAAGGTGGGAAAGAAAGTTCTCGTAAAGTCACTGGCCCAAGAAATTAAGTCTTATGCTATGTCACTGTTTAAATTCCCAGAAGCTCTCATGCATCAAATCCACTCCCGGTTGGCCAATTTTTGGTGGGGCTCCCATGAGGGAAAACATAATTCCCATTGGATGTCCTGGGAGAAGCTATGTGTTTCAAAATTCTGTGGCGGCCTTGGCTTCCGTAATATCAAATGGTTTAACGAGGCTCTTTTGGCGAAGAAAGGATGGCGCCCTCTTTCTCACCCAAATTCCCTATTCTCAAAGGTGATACAAGCTAAGTACTTCCCTCACTCTGACTTCATGCATGCCAAGCTGGGGCCATGACCAAGTTTTTTATGGAGAAGCATTTGGGGAGAAAAATCTCTCATTTATCTGGGCTGCGTGTGGAGAATTGCTGATGGGAATAATATTAACATTTGGAAGCATCCATGGTTGGCAGATGGCGTCAATCATAAGGTTTCCTCACCGGTTGTTCCTGGTTCAGAAGATGCAAGTGTACATGACCTGCTGGATAAATCGCTTGAGATGTGGGATTGGGAGAAGCTTTGTTGCTGGTTTAACGAGGTGGATCGTCAGCTCATCCTGAGTATCCCTCTCACACCAGTAATGGGTATTAACCAGATTTACTAGACTGTGAAACCTCATGGGAGTTATTCTGTTTTTTGAGGTTACAAAATGAGGTTCGAAGGGTTGGCCCAGGTCTCCACCGATAATTGGTGGAAGTGCCTTTGGTCCCTCATTGCTCCCCCAAAGGTGAAATTTTTTTGGTGGTAGGTCTGTTCTGGGGTTCTTCCAACCCATGATTTTCTGGTGCAACATCATTTGGGGGAGGATGACACTTGTCGTTTGTGCCTCCATGAAGTGGAATCCCCATTGCTTGCAATTCTTTCCTGTAAGGGGGTGGAAGGGGTGTGGAAGGATTGGAGGTAGGATTTTGGTATTTTATTTGTTCGTTCAATTGGGTTGGTCCCAAAACTTACTAATTGGGTGTCTTCTCTTGAACCAATAGTGGTGGGGATGATTTGCACAATTTCTTGGTTGGTTTGGACTCAACGGAATGAATTCATTTTCCAAATGATGGTGACCCCTGATCACCTATGGGTGGATAGAGATTTGGAGTGGATGAATGGCTGCAATTAATGAAATGAGGGGTATCCTTTGAGCCACACTCGACGAGAGACTCCTATTTGGTCTCCCCCCTGAGGGATTCATAAAGATTAATACAGATGCAGCTGTCTCAGCTCATTCAAGGGTCGGTATTGGACTCATTCCTCATAACAGGGTTAGCCAGATTGTGGAAGTTTAGTGTAGGGTAGTGCCTAACACATGGAGCCCTTTGGGGGATGAGGCCTCATCCATCCTCCAGGGGCTTATTTTTTCCCGTTCAAAATATTGGCCCAAGATTCGGGTGTGATCTTACTGTCACGAAGTGGTGAATGCAATCTCAACAAAAGACTAGGATTCCCAGCCCTATGGCCTCATCCTGAGGAAGATTTGGTCCCTAGCCGCTAGATTCTATGCTGCAAATATTCTTTTATAAAAAGAGATGGTAATTTAAATTCCCATCGTATGGCTCATTTTGGGAAATTTTGGGGTGATCATTTTGGGTGAACTCATTCCCTGATTGGCTTTGTAATCCAGGATTCCTAGATTAATAATTTATTTGTTTTCCTTTCAAAAAAAATAAAAGGGAGATAATATAGAAACTCCCTCCTAAAAATATTTTATGATATGTACATTACCAACCTAGAAGGAAGATCATCATGATGAAATAATCATATTGAAATATAACATCGTTCATTAGGTATTAATTATATTTTATGAACATTACACTACTCATGGGACCCCCATGAAAACATGTCAATATTTTCATCATCTTGTAACTCATCAACCATCCATCAATTTCTATATTAAATCAAAAGTATTTTTGAATAAATTTTATCAGTTAATAAGAATTAAATAATTTATGTAAGGTTATTTTATAATTAAACAAATTAAATGAGAGTAACCATATTTTCATGGAGTTATCTAACAAACTATCCATCAATATGGAATCAAAAAAATTTACATATCCATATTAGACCTTAAATGATTTTAATTGAATTTCAAACTGATTTTATAACAACATATCATAATAATCAAAACCATATTACACATAGACTCCAAAAATACATAAAAACCCATTAATGTGAAAAAAATATGCCATTGAGGTTCCATAATTAAATATATAGAACACAATGTTTAATTATTTTCAGGGGTTAATGTTTTGCATAGGGATACTGTGGGCTGACAATTCATTAACATACCCCCCGCCCAATTTTGTATGGAATTAGCTAATTTAAATAAAAAATATTTTAATAGACATTAACTAATAATAAAAACGATTGATATGTGATGCCACTAATATAATTTTAAATTGTAATATCTTTATAAATTTCATGACCCTTGTGAGATTTTATGATCCATTAGTGGAAGAAATACCCAAAACTAAATTTAATGGACTATAAAGGTCCATATTCAAATCTTTATATCATGAAAACACTCTAAAAACTATGATCATCGGTATGAAAGGAAAATTGGCCCTCATAATTGATGATTTATATCATTTAGTGTTTGATAAAAAAACACATCAGGAGTATCATAAAGATATTTTTCCCTTATACGATCTGTGATACAAAATTTAGTTATATAATTACCAATTAGGAATTTTAATTGTGATATCTCCTACATTGGTTTTCAATTTTTTCAAAAGAAACTAATAACAAAAGGTGGACTTTAACTAAAAATGAATTTAATATAATAAAATACATATTTTTATTAAATTAATACAATAATAAATTTAAAAAACATGGTTGAGTGTTAGGGCACAATAAACCAATATCATGGAGTTCCCCTATGTTTAATGAAATTTCTATAAAAAACAATATATTTGTAACTCATAGAAAATAGAATAATTAAAGTATTAGTCCCTTATTTATAGACAATGTTCATTATAGGGGCTTTAAAATAATTAAACAATTTATCACATAGTGAAACATTAATCTATAAAAAAATTACAAAGATGAATATTTAATTCACCCACTCTTTTTTGAGATATTCACATTTTTTTCTCAAAGAAAGCATGTTCAATGAAATTTAATTATTAAAAATCACTAAATTCAATAATTTAATATAATGTAAATTCTAATAAAAAATCAACCACATATCAAAAGACAATAAAATATTATGTTGAAATAATATGTGGATAAATCTCTATATTTAACATAATATAATTTATTAAAAAATTAATTATTATAACATAAATTTTTAATTAAATTAAAAAATTAACTCAATATCAATGATTTATGAAAATCATATATAATGAATTATTTATATAAAAATGTGTAAACTAATTAAACACAAACTCATCAAATTCTCAAGTCTCAAAATATATTAACTTGTAATTGATTCAACAAAGAATGGATTTTATAAAATTTAATTTATCATATTTTTTAAAAAAATTATCTTGTGTTGCATATGGTTTTCCATGGTATGTTGTAACAGCCTTGAAATTCAAAACATGGTTTTATTTAAAAAATATTTTATTAAACAGATTTATTATCCAATTACATAAAAATAAAAAATGAAATTATATATTTTAATTTATTTGATAATAATATGTATATTATTTTTGAGATTTATTTAAAATTAATTATTTAAATGATTATTAGATAATAGAATTTGAAATAATAAAACTTACTTTTTAAAGATTTATGAACAAATGAATTTATACTAAAAAAAATTATATATTTATATATAATTATATATTCTTATAAAATTATAATTATTAGTTATGAATTATGAAAAAATTATTACTTTCCTAAATAAATAAATTTATGTAAAACAATAATATTATAAATTATTTATTAAAAGTAATAACACATAAATTTATTTACTTTCATAATGATAATTGTGTTTTCTATTATTTATAAAAATGGAATTATAAATTGTGTTTTTATAAATTAATTTATATTATAAATGTTAAGAAAATATTTACATAAAAAATGGTATTAAATGCATTAGATAAATAATAATAATTATAATAATAATAATAAGTAAAACATGGTATAAGGGGTGCACTGCTCGGGTCATTGACGTAGGGTTTTTTTTGCGAAGCCCGTGAGTCGAGAAGGGGGCACTGTCGGGTTCGATCATCTAGAGTCGCCACCTACAAGCACAGGGAAGAATCAATGTTGCGCACCTTCAGATTGAGTCATGCCGTTGGAAGGGCAGAGTCAAGGGTGGAAAGAAGTAGTGTTAAAGTTCTTCAACATGATTCAAGGCCAACGTGGGGAGAGTTCATAGGAGTTGAAGATGAGGGATTTGAGTTTCATTACTGTTAGGGTTTTCGATCACCGGATATGTAGATCCAAGTGATGTGGTGGTTGTAAATGTTAGTTCAATATTTTTTGGGGATAAGGTTTGATCTGAACCTAAGGTTTGGGTTTTTGTTTTTACTCAACCATAGAACTAGGTGTCATCCTTTCTACATCTGAATCCCATGTATTTTGTTATATTTGGTTGAATCTCCAGGTTTATTTGTAAATGGTTGGATATATTATTGGTTATTTTTAATTTTTAATCAATTTAGACAAATTCGGACTATAATTGTGATTTTATGTGCAATTTTGTACTTGTTGTTCTCCCTGTTGTGCGATTGTCCTGTTTCACTTTATACAGTGTTATATTGTCAGATTTTAACTTTCTGGTTTGCGTTTCAAGCTTACTAATAGAGAGACCATGTCTATAAAATCCTTAAACATTAAAATGAATTGAAAATAAATATTTTTCTTGTCTGGTGAGAGTGAGGGTGTGTGAAATGATTACTCCAACATGTGTCTGATTTTCAAGTATGGGGAACTAAATCTATGTGTTAATTTGATTGGTTTATTTCATAAATAATTATTTATTTAAAAATGTTTGTTATTCATTTTCATTATTGTTTTTTAGAATCTTTGTTAGTGAATTACATACCTATGTTGGGGTTTTTAGTTGTTTTCATAAAAAATGATTCATTATTCATATTCTTTCAATGTTTTTAGAATTATCAATTTCCAGGTTTATTTTCAAAATTACTTAGTAACGGATAATTTATGTTTACGGAATTTTATGTTCTTTAGTGTATTTAATTTTCTATAAGGTTTATTTTACTTATGTAATCCAAAATTATGGTCTTAATTTTATAGTTTTGTGTAAGGGAAATTATTTGGATTTTTTTTCAAATTCTGAATTGTTTTAGGTAATTTAAATATTTCATTTTCAAAATTATATAACAGAACAATTCATTAATTTTTTTTTAAAAATTATATGTATTATATGTAAGGGATATAGATTTTATTTTTATTATTAAAATTATTTTGTATGAATGAAAATTATATTTTAAATTATGGTTTTCACTTTTCAAATTAGTAATTAGTTCAATTTAACATCGTTGAGTTCTGCATTGCATATACACACCGTTGCATTTATATTTGAGCACCCCAGTAACTCCTGCATTTTTTAATGTTCTTTGTTAATGTGCATTCAATCCAAAAATGTAATATGGTTTGATTTTTATATAAGGGTTTTGTTTATTTGAAATCTTTCTCAATATGGGTTTTTTAATTTATTCAGTATGGGTTTTTTTATTATTATGATTTTATATAGGATTTTTTTTTAATTTTGGAAAACTATGTTGATTTTTAATACATATACATATATACATATATATGTATAACTATCCAAAATTTCATAATTTATTTATTTTTGTAACACATATTTATAGTATTTATATCATTAATATTAATTCATTTTTTAATTAATTGATGTGTTGTGGGTTTAATTATTTGATTTGTTTACCTAAATATATCAAGTCCATAAAAATTATGTTTTAATAAATCTTCCGAAACATAATTGATTATCAATGTATATAATTAAATATCATATTTTATCTACAAATGAAATTTATCATTTATCAAGGTTGTGTCCAAACATGTATTATGAGATAATAAATGTTATAAATTCAATTCCAATTATATACATATATAATTATCAACATATTAAACATTAGTTATATGTTTTGAATGTGAAAAGAAGAACATGTATACATATGAGATAAAATTTTATTGGGGTAAAATTTTATTCAAATCAATAAGGACATATATATTTATCAAGGTATATGTATATATATAAGGATGGTTTTTTTATTTATATGGTTGTATAAACATTTTCATAAGTTTATTTTTAAATTTCAAACAATGTGCATATCTTGTCATCATAATATATTTAATTTAAGGATGTTTCATCTGCATATAATCACCATTATGTGACATTCCTCACATCCCTCATAATTTTTTGATTTCATTTTAAATTTTATGGATAACACTCGAAATTATTAAAAGGGAATATTTATACAACCTTCACGTTGTTTCAATTAAAAATGTATTTGTTTATGGTTATATGTGGGAAACATATTTATTTATTGTATAAAATTATTTTGAGTAGACAAAAATTTATATGCATTTTTAATTGAATGTAAATTTATTTTAACATTAATTTTACTGATTCCAAAAAAAGTCAAGTTAGAGATTTTTCATTTTGATATTTTATGGATTATGTAATCTTTTCAAGGTAGTATGGAACACCTAAGATAATATAATTAATTTATTTCTTCTATGAATAAGTTTTAAATTAATCAAAATGGAATGAGATTGTTGGATTTAAATACATAATATTATCACACATATAAGGAATGTATAAGACTTATTATGTGAGGGGTGAGGCCTGATATAGCCTCTAGACGCATCGATAAGTCTCATGCGAAAAACTAGGTCTTCGAACGGGGCCTGATAGTTTGGTAATGAATGATCTTTCTACGAGGCTCTGAAATAATTTTTATGATGTCCTGCATTATCCACTCCCTCAAAATGATTCTATTAAGTGAATTCCCAAGTGAATATTCATCTTGTAAAATATCATTGGAAAATGATCATTCTCTATAATCAAGTATTAATCAGTTTTACATTTCCTTGTGCACCTGTCTTAATATATTATAGTTAAACATATACTTGAATATAAATTCATTTATATAGAATGAGTAATAGTTAGTTTCATAGCCATAACAATAAATAACGTCGTTTAATATGAACTTTTGAATAAATATTATTGTGTGTTTAAATTTGAAGCCGCACCTCTGGATTGTCAAAGAATTAATATTTTTTCTCACCATCCTACTTATAGGTGGCACTTCAGTAATTCTTATTCAAGTGTGTGTATGATTTTAAAATGCATTATATTTATAACACATAAATAAATATAGAAATTCTTAGCAGAAAATTATCCTAAAAGATGTTTCAGAATGTCTCAAGAAAATGATGATGACATGTTATGAGAAATTACAACTTCACGATTTAATGAATGTGTTTTAAATAATTATTTTACAGAAAAATTATTTCTTAATAGCCTTATTTTAAAACCCCATACTAGGCATTTAGGTGCTCACCCCTTGTTTAAAATTATTTTTCACATGTCACTTTGAAGTCCAATGTTGGATGCCATAATTTTTACGCATGAGGAAGCGAAGATTGTATTTTTTTTTTGTTTAATTTTATTTCCCCTAAGATAATTTTTAATTAGTTATCTAACTCTCTAGAATCAATATCAATAAAATTTCATATGATATGTAATGTTTAATGATGGATCGTTTCAGATGGTATCAAAGGAAGAGTCTACATAACATTAGAGATTATTTGTTGTCATCTAAGCTATAGTGTTTAGAATAATAGTGGACCATGTTTTCATAATTCTAAACACAAAAATTCATATTTCTCTTCAGTCCAACAAAACCAATAGCGAGGAGGCAATTACTTTTAGTGGAGAATAGTTTCATAGCAAAAAATTAAAAATGTCTTTTGATTATAAATATATTTTTAAGCTTATTTATATACAATTTAATAAAAAATAAAAAATAAAAATAAGTATTTTAAATAATTTTATTTTATTTTTATTAATAATTTTCAGATTTATTTTAAATTAATTTGTATAAAATATTTTTTGATAATATAATTTTAAATAAAAAACTAGTTTTTATAAAAATTTAGAACGAATGAATTTATAATTCAACCATATATATATTCATATATAGTTATATATTATTATGAAATTATAATTATTTGTCATGAATTATGACTTTCTTAAAGAGATAAATTCATTTACTTTCATAATAAAAATTTTATTGTTATTATTTAAATCAATGGAAATATAAATTGTGTTTTTATAAATTAATTGAAATTATTCCTATTCAGAGAATATTTATATAAATAAAGTTATTAATTAAATTAGATAAATAAAAATATAATAACAATAATAAAAGAAAAAATAATATATGGGGGGCACCGCTCGGGTCTTTGGTGTAGGTTTTTTTTAGGAAGCCCGCGAGTCGAGTAGGGGGTGTCATTGGGTTTGAGGATCTAGAGTCTCAGGCTGGTAGCGTAGGGATGAATCTATGCCATGCACATTTGGATTGAGGTGCGCTATAGGAAGGGTGGATTCGATAGTGAAATACAGTAGGGTTTAGGTTCTTATTTGTGAGCTAATGCTGAGGTGGGGAGAGTTGTAGGAGTCGAAGCTGAGGGATTTGTGTTTCACTGCGGTTAGGGTTTTTTGATGTCAGATATGTAGGGATTTTTTTTAATTCATTTAAAAAAATTTAAAAAACAGTTAGGTTGATTTTTTTTTCAAAATGCGCCTAAATGGCGGCATCTGCGATGTCGCCTTTGCATTATGGGAGAAAGGCGGCATCATGGATTCCGCCTTTGCACTGTGGCATAAAGGCGGCACCCGCGATGCCGCCTTTTACCTAAGAAAAAAAATATGATTTTTTGTTTTGTTTTGTTTATATATTTATTTATATACATAATTCATAAATAATGTTCATCATAATTCCGCCTTTAACCTAACAAAAAAATTATTAGTTTTTAAAATTTTGTTTCAAAATCACAAAGTCAAAAATGCTTCAAGTACGTGACTTTGAAAGACTATAAAATATAAACCATAAGAACAATCTAAATGAAACCTTAAACATTCATTAAACATATAACCAATTGTTGTAAACACAAATCTTTTAATAACAACCGTTCATGAAAAATAATTTATTAGCTTTCAAAACCGCCTACTTGAAACATAGAATTGTTTCAAGTACGTGACATTGAAAGACTATAAAATATAAACCATAAGACCAATCTAAATAAAACCTTAAATATTCATTAAACATATAACCAATTGTTGTAAACACAAATCATTTCATAACAACTGTTCATGAAAAATAATTTATTAGATTTCAAAACCGCCTACTTGAAGCATAGAAATGTTTCAAGGATGTGACTTTGAAAGACTATAAAATATAAACCATAAGACCAATCTAAACGAAACCTTAAACATTCATTAAACATATATGAGTCAACCCCACATCAATAGGATGCACATTTTCGCTAGTATCACATACTTCTATAATCTTTTTTGCATGAAAACATGTTATCTCTCCTTTCATGGAACAACAAAATCCATTCTTCCACACGCCATGTCCATATCCATATCAACATCCGGCCGCATAAGGGTATGTTCAAAGATATTCCACATGAAATTCTCATACGTTCACATTCCTACAAATATCAACCCCTTCAACACCACAATGCATCCAACCATTATAATTTTTCTACAATTGCCACCCCATTTCCGCAGGTCTAGTTGATCAGATGAAAACACCAACGATTCCACATAACCCATTTAACTCTTCATCACCAAATATTTATATTTTATCTTCTTCAAAAGGCCATTGAAGGACCTCCTTGATCTATCCATTCAAAACACTCACATTCAAGTATACTATAAACATAAAAACCTGAAAACTTGTTGGTTTTTATTCTTATAATATACTTTTCTGTGAGTGTTTGGAATGGATAGATCAAGTAGGTCTTATAGTGGCCTTTTGAAGAGGATAAATGACAAAGATTTGGTGATGAAGAGTTCAATGTGCTATGTGGAATCGTTGGTGTTTTCATCTGATCAACTGGACGTGCGGAGGTGACATTTTTGCAGGTCCAGTTGATCAAATGAAAACACCAACGATTCCACATAGCCCATAGAACTCTTCATCACCAAATCTTTATCTTTTATCATCTTCAAAAGGCCACTGTAGGACCTCCTTGATCTATCCATTCCAAACACTGACATACAAGTATACTATAAGCATAAAAACCAAAAAAAATTCAGGTTTCTATGGTTATAGTATACTTGTATGTGAGTCTGGACAGAGGTACTTTGGATAACTATAATGTTTTGGAACGGATTAAGTTGAACTTTGGATAGTATTGTTCAAGGTTAAAACATTTCTCATGACATGTTTTGGAATATTATGATTGTAACGCCCGAGAATTTTATGAGAAATATTTTGTTTTTATGTTATATAAATCATCAAAGGAATATTTTACTACACACAACACTAGCTTGTCTTGCTTTACACGAAACAACGACCTTCCTCGATAGCTTGCATCGTACGCAATACCGAGTTTCATTAAACAACGACATGCTATTAAAATATTATTAAAACTAGCCGTTATGAATAGTAATAACAACTTTTTGAAATTTTATAATTTTTATTTTTCAAAATGGACTTCATTTTTGGATTCGGAATATCGAAATCAGGCTAGGGTGAAATTTTGGTATTTTTCTGAAAACTTTCAATTTTTGATGAATAGTGAAACCACTAAGTGGTAGTTAAAAAAACTGAATTTTTCATAAAACATAATTTTACCACTTCTGTGAGTGTAATTTCAAAAATCTGAGAGACACTGTTGATGTCATTAAGTAAAATGTGGTTCAATGAGATGAAAATAATTTTTGGTGAATAGTAACTTTTTACTTTTATTTACCACGGTTAAAAGTAAATAGGGTAATTCAAGGTAAAAATGATATTATTATTACCATAACACATGTCCTAATTCTATTGGATAAGTGTAATTCGACCAAAAACAAACTTAGGAATAAAATATGACTATTTAGGCCCACTTGGATTAGATTAGGACATTTATTATTAATTTATTTAAAGAAGGGTTAAAATAGTTAAAATCAATGTTTAATAAGTAAATAATTTTTAATATAAGGTTATACATAAAATAAATTAGACTATAAATATTCATTAGAAAGATAAAAGGATTTCATAAATAATGATATTTTATTTGTAATTTTTAGACATTAAATAATTTAATTTATTTATGACACAAAGATGATGCAGTAATTATCTTATTAATGAAATATTGACATAATTGATGTTATAAACACCAAAATAAATGTAATTTGAGACTTTTTATGAATTAAACTAATTTTATAGGTTAATATGACATGTTATTATTGATTTAATTAACATTTTTAGAACTAATCATTCTGTTATTATTTTCACAAAAATCAATTACTAAATAGTGTTAAAATTGACATAAAATAGTTTTTAAAACAAAAATTATATTATTAATTGTTATTTTATTCCTAAAAATCCAAGGTTCGGCCAAATGACTTAGATAGGGTTATATATATTAATAATAAACAAATTGGGGTTCGTTTGTCTTGATATAGTAAGTTTATTAACCTTATAGTATAAGAAAACAAGAAGACATGGTAAAAGTTAAATTATCTAACTTAAAGTTAAATCTAAATGATAAGGTTAACATTGATACCTAAACTTGTCTAAATTCTATTGTATGAGAGTATTTAGACCCCTACCCACCTTATATTTGAAATATATCAATTTGGATCTATTAAAAACCTAATTTGACTTTATAATAAAATAATATTTTTCGTTATTCCAAAGGTGCCCCTCTCCTCCCTTATAAAAGGGCACCTCCTCCCCCTCTTCCTCACACCACTTTGAGCCTTAAAGCTCGGACAACCCCTGCCAATTTCTTCTATCCACATCCCTAGAAACATCCTAGAGGTTCTGGTCTTCTTCAAAGACCTATTTTAGTGCCCTAAAAGGAGGTCTCAAAGAAGCACTTCAAAGAAGAGGTAATGTCCGTCACCGATTCTTTCATCTTTATTTCTTCTTCCACTTCTTATTCTTTAGTTGTTTCCTTATGAAGTAATAACATCAGTATCAGTCACATACTGATATGTTATTATATGTATGAAACAACCCTATTTCACCATCTATCCATCCTACGGAAAAAGAAATCACCGCATGTGCGTACGTACGGAATACCATCTCCACGCCGTGGTGTAATCTATTTTCCATCACCACCTTACATGGATGGGTATAATGGTGTAAATAATGAATATATATAACTATTATAAAGTGATACTGATTATGAAATATTATACATTCACTCCAATATAATTCCACGATCATACGAATGATATCATCACTCATGCGTACGTACGGAATACCATCTCCACGATGTGATGCGACTCGTTCTACATGATCTTAATTTCATAATGATTATATAAATGAATTGAATGAATGAATATGATATATATTACACTAATACAATTCTGGAAATGAGGTATCTATAAACTAAAGAGAATAATAAGAATTTATTCGACAAAACACGCATAAGAACAAAAAGTTATAAACACCCGAATAACAAATAACAATGAAATATTACTACTAAGAAGCTAAAAATATGACCATATATGATATCATAAAAATAATTATGATTCTGTAATAAGTCAATAAAATTATTTAAATCATTATACAGGAGGTTCGGACACTTACGAAGCAAACCAGACCTAAGGTAAGGGAAATATCACAATCTCATTTTTATCCGAGATTGTTTATACTTTGGTATTTACTGGGGTGTATTTTATCATCCAAATCCATGTTTCTTCAATATGTAATATTATTTCCATCCACCTACAATTTTTTAAATCCAATTTTACCCTTCGGTGAGATTTTAGTAAAAGATATGAAAGGAATATTTTGTAGTTTTTCATACGAGGTACTTTTTGACTTTTCCGACAAAAGTAAGAAAAGAATGTTTTTTAACTTATACAACATGAATGGATTTTTAAAACATTGTTTCCAAGAACCTTCCTTTACAAGTATTCATGTTTATTTTTAATCAACTTCTCTTAGTTTAGAATTGTATGACATGTTAAGAAAGGAAAAGTGTTTTTGAAGTAGAAAGGATATTTTCCTCAAGAATAGAGTTCAAGTGTTTTATCAAAATTATTTTCCATCTAAGATAATATAGGGTTCTGTTTCTATCCCGCTTATTACATGGATTTGATTATGTTGTTATGTAAATATTTTTATGAATTCCTTTATCTTATATGAATTGTTGTTTAAGAATCCCATTTTTACTACATGGGTTATGCAATGATGTATGATTTATGATTTTGTGACACACATAAGAATGGTATCATTATGAGATGGGTGGGACCTATATCTCCCTCCAATGAATTGGGTAAAGATTTTATATCTCATGATATAGACATGGCTGGAACGGTAGGTTATACCGGTTCAGTGAAATAGGACTGAAACGAGGAGTGAACTCGGTTCAGAAATGGACTTTGTCCACTAAGATAGACTTGGCAATGAGTCTTGACTAATAAGAAATGATTCTCTATGATTATGTGTGTATGCCACAAAGTTTCATGTTTTAAGTTATGATTTTTTTGGATTCCATTTCACTACTATGATTTATCCCATGTTATGAAATTATGCTCTCTTTTGCAGGTTAAGATTTCCAAAAGTTATGTTCTTATGAATATGATGTGATTGATATTTCTTTTTTTTACCCTTTATGAGCATTTGAGCTCACCATTTTTTATTTTTTCTTTCCCCAGGTCAGGAAGAATGTTATTAAGTAAGATATGCCAAAAGGGACTATAGATATGATGAAATAAATGGGAGACAGTGTAGATGCTTTATGAACCAATTGTTTATGTTTCCCAGTTTCTAAAGACACTATACCTATATGGTCCTTTCGTGGTTTTGTTATATGTTGTAATAATTATGCTTCAATTTTGAAGTATTAACAATGTATGTAAAGTATGGGTCGTTATTGTTGGTATCAGAGGAAAGGTATAGTCAACCTTTGGAAACTAGGATGTGAAAGCCTTAGTAAGAACCCTAAGGATAATTCTATGCATAGAACACAATCTTAGTGTTTTAGAAATGGCCATGAATAACCTAGGATAAGACCTTAAGTGTGAAATTTTATTCTTGATTATGTGGTTTTCCTATTATAATTAGTGTTGCTCACACTCTTCTTCTTGGTTTTAGTCAATGGCTGGAACCCGAAGGAACCGTGTTAATGCTGAATGCGACGGGCAATGCAATGATTGTCCCCCTGAGAAACCAAACGTTATGGGAGCTGGAATGCAAAATCTTGTAGCCATGCTCACACAACTTTCTCAAGCTATGAATAATGCAGGACTTCCAAACGAGCAAAAGAAGGAGCAACATTCTGTTGAATCCTTCATGAGACATCGTCCTCCTTTATTCAGGGGGTCTACTAATCCATTAGTTGCTGAACAATGGATTAGTACTACTGAAAATATATTTTCAATTCTTCAATGTTCTGAGCATGATAAAGTCATCTTATCAGTGTATCGTTTGGAAGGTGATGCTAATAAATGGTGGAATCTTATTAAGAATACGAGGCAAAGGGATGAAATTGATTCCATGGAATGGAATGAGTTAAAGAACTTATTTTTCAATAAGTACTTCCCTCGTATTCTCTGAACAAAGATGGAGAAAGAGTTTCTTGAAATGAAGCAAAAGTATGATGAATCTGTTGGTACCTATGAAGCAAATTTTACAAGACTTGAAAGGTACGCTTCTGGTATTAGTATCCAACCTGAGAGTAAGATCGATCGATTCTTTAGTGGCTTAAAACCAAGTCTTCGAAGGGCCTTAGCCATAAGGGACTTCAATAGCTATGAGGAAATCGTTCGATGTGCTCTCAAAGTTGAGATGGAGATTGGAGTAACCAATCAATCATATGGGTTTGATAAGAAGAGGAAAATAGAATTCAAAGGAAAATCTAAAGAGCACACTGAAAAGAAGATGAGCTTTCTCTTATGCTCAATGTGTGGAAAGAAACATGGAGGGAGTTGTCTTAAAGGGAAAAGTAAATGTTTCAAATGTGGAAAGGAAGGTCATCGAGCATTCAAATTCCTCCATGATGGGAAGAAGATTTCTAATGATTCAAACAAAGGAAGGGATACACAAAATGAACCTACTACACTTCAATGTTTCAAGTGCAAGGAGATGGGGCATTATGCCAATAAATTCCCTAATACAAGGGTTGATGATGATGATCGACATCAACAAACTCTTAAGGCTAAAGACAAAGGAAAGTCACATGAAATTTCTCTCAGCGATGCGGAGTATGATAAAGATGTGGTGAAAGGTACACTTACCATCCACTCTAAAGTAGAAAATGTTTTATTTGATTCTGGATCCACCCACTCGATTATTTCAGAAGAATTTTCTAAGGGTATCACCGTATTACCTCAACAATTAGATGTTGAGTTAGCTGTGACAACACCTAATGGAACAACAGTCGCATCAAAAGTTTATAATTCTTCTCCGATCGAAGCTTGTGGGAAAGTGCTTCCTGCGAATCTTGTAATCCTTTCTATAGTGGAATTTGATGTAATTCTTGGCATGGATTGGCTTTCTTTATATGGAGCTCATATCAATTGCCAAAGAAGGGAAGTTACATTTCATATTCCAGATCAATCTATGATCGTCTATCAATGAAAGTATGAACATAACCTTCTAGTGGAAATTCCTTCCACCTTATGGGTCTTGATTCCACTAAATGAAGGTTATTTATCTCAAATGGTTGGTGATAAACTCACGATTAAGAATATGCCTATTGTACGGGAGATTGATGATGTCTTTCTGGAGGAATTACCGGGTCTTCCACCAAATCGTGAAGTTGAGTTTTCAATAGAACTCGTACCGGGTGCTTTCCCTATTTCAAAGACACCATATAGAATAGCCCCAATTGAGTTGCAGGAATTGAAGAAGCAACTCCAAGAGAATCTTGATAAGGGATTCATACGCCCTAGTGCGTCACCTTGGGGAGCACCTGTTCTATTTGTTAAGAAGAAAGATAGATCAATGAGACTCTTCATTGATTATCGAGAAATTAACAAGATCAATATCAAGAACAAATATCCTCTCCCGCGCATTGATGACCTATTTGACCAACTACACGGAGCTCAATACTTTTCCAAGATTGATCTTCGTTCAGGGTATCATCAATTAAGGGTCAAAAGGGAGGATATAACAAAGATGGATTTCCATACAAGGTATGGACACTATGAATATATAGTGATGCCATTTGGTCTTACTAATGCCCCTGCTATCTTCAAGGATCTGATGAATAGAGTCTTTAGAGACTATCTTGATCAGTTTGTGGTAGTCTTTATAGACGATATTCTTGTCTATTCAAAGAGAAATGAAGAATATGAAGATCACTTGAGAATTATATTGAAGACCCTGATAAAGGAGAATCTTTATGCCAAATTTACCAAGTGTGAATTTTGGCTTCAAAAAGTTGCATTTTTGGGTCACGTAATCTCAAAAGAGGGGATATCTGTGGATCCAGCAAAAACAGAGGTTATCGAAAGATGGTCGAGACCAACAACAGTAACTGAGATCCAAAGTTTTCTTGTTTTGGCTGGATATTATCGACGTTTTGTGAAATATTTTTCACGATTATCTAATCCACTCACCAAGTTGACTCGGAAAGGAGTTAAGTTTGTCTGGATGGAGGAATGTCAAGAGATTTTCAAGGAGTTGAAAAGAAGGTTATCTAGTGCACCTGTGCTCACACTTCCTTGTAGTGGAGAAAGGTTTGTGATCTATAGTGATGCATCCATGAAGGGATTGGGGTGTGTTCTTATGCAAAATTATATGGTGGTAGCTTATGCCTCACGACAGTTGAAAATCCATGAGCAAAATTACCCAACACATGATTTGGAGTTAGCTGCGGTAATCTTTGCATTAAAGATTTAGAGGAATTATCTTTATGGTGAAAGGTGTGATATTTATACTGATCATAAGAGTTTAAAGTATATTTTCACAGAAAAGGAGCTGAATATGCGTCAAAGAAGATTGTTGGAGCTGATTAAGGATTATGACTGCTCAATCCATTATCACCCTAGGAAAGCAAACAAGGTGGCAGATGCATTAAGTCGACAAGACCATGCCAGTTTATCCATGATGAGGATCACAAAAGATCCAATATTTATGGATTTAGAAAGGATGGATCATGGAATTATAATGGAAGGGGAAAAATCTTATCTTTCTCAAATGAATGTTCAACCATCTATACATGTGAAGATTAAAGAGGAACAGAAAGAAGATGTCGAGTTACAAAAGAAGGTCAGAAATGTTCCTGAATTCAACCTTGATTGTGATGGGATAATAAAGTTTAGGAATCGGGTTTGTCTTCCTCCTATCCCCGAATTAAAGAAGGAGCTGCTGGATGAGGCTCATAGTTCTTCATTCTCTATTAATCCTAGAAGCACAATGATGTATAGGGACATGAAAGAGTACTTCTGGTGGGATGGCATAAAAAGAGATGTTGCTGAATATGTCTCTCGATGCTTGTTTTGTCAACAAGTTAAAGTTGAGAGACAGAAGTCTAAGGGGATGTTACAACCATTACCCATACCCGAATGGAAATGGGAAAACATCACTATGGACTTTGTCACAGGACTTCCTAAAACATCCAAAGGCAATAATTCTATCTGGGTCATAGTTGATCGTCTTACAAAGTCTGCACACTTCATTTATATTAGAGAGGATTTCTCTCTGGATCAGCTTTCCAGGATATATGTAAAGGAAGTGGTAAGATTGCATGGAGTACCACTTTATATTATATCTGATCGGGATCTGGGATTTACCTCGAAGTTCTGGAGAAGTCTTCAGCATACTCTGGATACAGAGTTGAGTTTCATCACTGCTTATCATCCTCAGACAGACGGTCAGTCTTAGAGAACAATTCAAACCCTAGAAGATATGTTGAGAGCTTGATCTATGGATTTCAAAGGTGGTTGGGATCAACACCTACCTTTGGTGGAATTTTCTTATAATAATAGCTTTCACTCCAGTATTCAGATGGATATTTATGAAGCTCTCTATGGAAAGAAATGCAGGACTCCAACTTGCTGGGATGAAGTTGGGGAAAGAAAGCTATTAGGACATGATCTCGTTGATGAAATGGCAGAAAAGTCAGGTCTATTCAACAACACATAAGAGCAGCTCAGAGTCGACAGAGAAGTTATGCCGACAAACGAAGAAAAGACCTAGAGTTTGAAGTGGGTGATAAAGTGTTCTTACGAATATCTCCCTGGAAGAGAGTCATGATATTTGGAAAGAAGGGGAAGTTGAGCCCTAGATATATCGGTCCTTTCGAAATACTGGATCATGTTGGGATGGTAGCTTACCGATTGGAGCTTCCACCGAATCTCTCTCAAGTTCATGATGTTTTCCATGTATCTCTCCTGAGAAAGTACATACCTGATCCTTCACATGTACTAAGCTCAGATGTTGTACCACTGTAGAAAGATCATTCTTATGAAGAACAACCGATAGAGATTCTAAATCGTAGCGAAAAATTCCTACGAAGCAAGACCACTCGATTGGTGAAAGTTTTATGGAGGAACCACCAATTAGAAGAAGATACATGGAAGCTTTAGGATATGATGAGGGAGAGGTATCCTCATCTGTTTGTAACAAAGTGACGAATTTCGAGGGCGAAATTCATTTTAAGGGGGGTAGAATATAATGCCCGAGACTTTTATGAGAAATATTTTGTTTTTATGTTATATAAATCATCAAAGGAATCTTTTACTACACACAACACTACCTTGGCTTGCTTTACATGAAACCGCGGCCTTCCTCGATAGCTTGCGTCGTACGCAATACCGAGTTTCACTAAACAACGATATGCTATTAAAATATTATTAAAACTAGCCGTTATGAATAGTAATAACCACCTTTTGAAATTTTATAATTTTTATTTTTCAAAATGGACTTCATTTTTGGATTCGGAATATTGAAATTAGCCTAGGGTGAAATTTTGGTATTTTTCTGAAAACTTTCAATTTTTGATGAATAGTGAAACCACTAAGTGGTAGTTAAAAAACTGAATTTTTCATAAAACATAATTTTACCACTTCTGTGAGTGGAATTTCAGAAATCTAAGAGACATGGTTTATTTCAATAAGTAAAATGTGGTTCAATGAGATGAAAATAATTTTTTGTGAATAGTAACTTTTTACTTTTATTTACCACGGTTAAAAGTAAATAGGGTAATTAAGGGTAAATATGATATTATTATTACCCTAACACATGTCCTAATTCTATTTTATAAGTGTAATTAGACCAAAAACAAACATAGGAATAAAATATAAACATTTAGGCCCACTTGGATTAGATTAGGACATTTATTATTAATTTATTTAAAGAAGGGTTAAAATAGTTAAAATCAATGTTTAATAAGTAAATAATTTTTAATATAAGGTTAGAAATAAGATAAATTAGACTATAAATATTCATTAGAAATATAAAACTATTTCCTACATAATGATATTTTATTTGTAATTTTTAGACATCAAATAATTTAATTTATTTTTGACACAAATATGATGCAGTAATTATCTTATTAATGAAATATTGACATAATTGATGTTATAAAGACCAAAATAAATGTAATTTGAGACTTTTTATGAATTAAACTAATTTTCTAGGTTAATATGACATGTTATTATTGATTTAATTAACTTGGTTCGAACTAATCATTCTGTTATGATTTTCACAAAAATCAATTACTAAATAGTGTTAAAATTGACATAAAATAGTTTTAAAAACAAATATTATATTATTATTTGTTATTTTATTCCTAAAAATCTAAGGTTCAGCCAAATGACTTAGATAAGATTATATATATTAATAATAAACAACTTGGGGTTCGTTTGGCTTGATATAGTATGTTTATTAACCTTATAGTATAAGAAAACAAGAAGACACGGTAAAAGTTAAATTATCTAACTTAAAGTTAAATCTAAATGATAAGGTTAAAATTGATACCTAAACTTGTCTAAATTCTATTGTATGAGAGGATTTATACCCCTACCCACATTATTATCGAAATATATCAATTTGGATCTATTAAAAACCTAATTTGACTTTATAATAAAATAATAGTTTTTGTTATTCCAAAGGTGCCCCTCTCCTCCCTTATAAAAGGGAACCTCCTCCCCCTCTTCCTCACACCACTTTGAGCCTTCAAGCTCGGAAAAACCCTGCCAATTTCTTCTCTAAACTTTCCTAGAAACATCCTATAGGTTCTGGTCTTCTTCAAAGACCTATTTTAGTGCCCTAAAAGGAGGTCTCAAAGAAGCACTTCAAAGAAGAGGTAATGTCTGTCACCGATTCTTTCATCTTTATTTCTTCTTCCACTTCTTATTCTTTAGTTGTTTCATTATTAAGTAATAACATCAGTATAAATCACATACTTATATGTTATTATAAGTATGAAACAACCCTATTTCACCATCTATCCATCCTACGGAAAAATAAATCACCGCGCGTGCGTACGTACGGAATACCGTCTCCACGTCGTGGTGTAATCTATTTTCCATCACCACCTTACTTGGATGGGTATAATGGTGTAAATAATGACTATATATGACTATTATAAATTGATACTGATTCTGAAATAGTATACAACACTCCAATACAATTCCACGATCATAGGAACGATATCATCACTCGTGCGTACGTACGGAATACCGTCTCCACGATGTGATGCGACTCGTTCTACATGATCTTCATTTCATATTGATTATATAAATTAATTTAATGAATGAATATGATATATATTACACTAATACCATTCTGGAAATGAGGTATCTATATCCTAAAGAGAACAATAAGAAATTATTCGACAAAACACGCATAAGAACAAAAAGTTATAAACACCCGAATAACAAGTAGCAATGAAATATTACTACTAAGAAGCTAAGAATATGACCATATATTATATCATAAAAATAAGTATGATTCTAGAATAAGTCAATAACATTATTTAAATCATTATACAGGAGGTTCGGACACTTACGAAGCAAACCGGACCTAAGGTAAGGGAAATATCACAATCTCATTTTTATCCGAGATTGTTTATACTTTGGTATTTACTGGGGTGTATTTTATCATCCAAATCCATGTTTCTTCAATATGTAATATTATTTCCATCCACCTACAATTTTTTAAATCCAATTTTACCCTTCGGTGAGATTTTAGTAAAAGATATGAAAGGAATATTTTGTAGTTTTTCATACGAGGTACTTTTTGACTTTTCCGACAAAAGTAAGAAAAGAATGTTTTTTAACTTATACAACATGAATGGATTTTTAAAAAATTATTTCCAAGAAGCTTCCTTTAAAAGTATTCATTTTTATTTTTAATCAACTTCTCTTAGTTTAGAATTGTATGACATGTTAAGAAAGGAAAAGTGTTTTTGAAGTAGAAATGATATTTTCCTCAAGAATTGAGTTCAAGTGTTTTATCAAAATTATTTTCCATCTAAGATAATATAGGGTTCTGTTTCTATCCCTATTATTACATGTATTTGATTATGTTGTGATGAAAATATTTTTATGAATTCCTTTATCTTATATGAATTGTTGTTTAAGAATCCCATTTTTACTACATGGGTTATGCAATGATGTTTGATTTATGATTTTGTGGCACACATAATAATGGTATCATTATGAGATTGGTGGGACCTATATCTCCCTCCAATGCATTTGGTAAAGATTTTATATCTCATGAGATAGACATGGCTGGAACGGTAGGTTAAACCGGTTCAGTAAAAGAGGACTGAAACGAGGAGTGAACTCGGTTCAGAAATGGACATTGTCCACTAAGATAGTCTTGGCAATGAGTCTTGACTAATAAGAAATAATTCTCTATGATTATGTGTGTATTCCACAAAGTTTCATGTTTTAAGTTATGATTTTTTTTTGGATTCCATTTCACTACTATGATTTATCCCATGTTATGAAATTATGCTCTCTTTTGCAGGTTAAGATTTCCAAAAGTTATGTTCTTATGAATATGATGTGATTGATATTTCTTTTATTTACCCTTACTGAGCATTTTAGCTCACCCTTTTGTATGTTTTCTTTCCCCAGGTCAGGAAGAAGGTTATTAATTAAGATATACCAAAAGGGACTATAGATATGATGAAATATATGGGAGACAATGTAGATGCTTTACGAACCAGTTGTTTATGTTTCCCAGTTTCTAAAGACACTATACATATACGGTCCTTTCGTGGTTTTGTTATATGTTGTAATAAATATGCTTCAATTTTGAAGTATTAACAATTCATGTAAAGTATGGGTCGTTATAATGATACTATAGTATTAGGAAAAGGACCACCTGCAGGTCGGGTGATAACATGTCATGTCGGACAAAGCTGCAGGAATTGAACCGACAACCACAGTGCGACATGCCTTTATTTCCTACCATTATCCTATAAGAAGTACTTGGTTATTAAAAAAATATTTTTTTTCATTATAATGGTATGTGTTAATGATTGGAACCTTATACAATTTGGAAAAATATAATATTTTTGAGTTCTATTATCTTTTGGTGTGAAAGTTGAGTTTGTGGTAGAAATTAGTTCAAGGATGAAAGCTCTACATGTCAAGATGTATATATATATATATATATTTATTTATCTTATTATATGAAGAAATTAATTCTTTAGGGAAGAGATATTAAGAACAAAAATGTGTTATCCTAATACCTTATGTTTTGTTGAACTGATGATATTTTAAATCATCATAGATTGATGTCTTTGAGGCCCTCAATTCTACAATTGTTTGTGATTGATGACCTCAATCACTCCCTATAAATATTTATGGTTTTCCTCTAATTACGTGTCTATAATTTCCACCAATGTTCTCTTATTCAAAACCCTAATTTTGTGGTCACATTCTCATTTCCCTTTCCCTCTTATTAAAACAAAATTTTATTAACCCTATTTCCTATATGGGTTTTCCACAAAGGTATTTTCTATTTTCAGCCTTTTTTTTCAAAGAACAATTTCAAATTGCAAGGAGGCAATTCTTTGAAGGAGGGTAGAATGTAACACCACAAGCTTACATGGTACGTTTCCCTTTGAATAAAGTAATATCTTGCATTGTACGCAACTTCGAGACTCTAACACACCGCGACTAATCAAAGCTACCGTTATGAATAGTAATACCCACTTTTTGAAATTTTATAAATTTTATCTTTAAAAATGGACATCATATTTGGATTCGGAATATCGACATTATCCTAGGTTGAATTTTTTGTTTTTTTATGAAAACTTTAAATTTTTGACGAATAGTGAAAAACACTGAGTTATAGTTTAAAAACCAATTTTTATTTAAATAATTATTTATTTTATTTAAATTTAATTAAGGTCAAAATAGATACATAATACCTATTTAATTTCAATGTAATTCATTGATTTTAGTTTTGAATAATTTTAGATATATGAAAAGTTTATTGAACTTTTCACCGTCTTTTACCCACCTCCTAGGAGAATTTGGAAATTCACATAAAACATAATTTTACCACTTTTGTGAGTGTAATTTCAAAAATCCGAGAGAAACGACTAATATGAAGTTGTAAAATGTGGTTCAATAAAACAAAAATAATTTTTAGTGAATAGTAACTTTTTACTTTTATTTACCACGGTTAAATGTAAATAGGGTAATTAAGGGTAAAAATGATATTAATATTACCCTAAAACTTGTCCTAATTCTATTGGACAAATTTATCTCGACCAAAAACAACCTTGGGAATAAAATATTATCATTTAGGTCCACATGGATTAGATTAGGACATTTATTATTATTTAATTCAAATAAGAGTTAAAAGAGTTAAAATAAAAGTTTAATTACTAAAACATTTTTCAAATAGGGTTAAACATAAGATAAATTAGTTTGTAAATATTAATTAGAAAGATAAAAATATTTTCTACAAAATGTTATTTTATTTATAATTTTTAGATATTAAATAATTTAATTTACTTATGACACAATGGTGATGTTGTAATTACCAAATTAATGAAATATTAAAATAATTGATATTATAAATATCCTAATAAATGTAATTTGAAACTTTTTATGAATTAAACTACTTTTATAGGATAATATGACATTTTATTGTTGATTTAAGTAACTTTTTTTGAATTAATAATTCTGTTATGATTTTCACAAAAATCAAATTCCAAATAGTGTCAAAATTGACATAAAAGAGTTTTTAAAACAAATATTATATTATTAATTCATATTCTATTCCTAAAAATCTAATGTTCGACCAAAGGAATTGTATCAAGATAGGTGTATCATTAATGAAACACTTGGGGGTCTCTTACAGGTATATAGTAAGTTTATTAACTATATAATATAAAAATACAAAGAGACATGGTAAATGTCAAACTAATTAACAAAGAGTTAAAACTAAAAGATAAGGTTAATAATGTGACCCAAACCTATCTAAAACCTATTGATTGAGTTTTTTCGACCTATCCCCACCTTAACCATTAAATAATCTACTTTGGATCCATTAGAAACCGAATATAAATTTATTATTAAATAATATTTCTAGATTTTCCAAAGGAGCCCCTCACCCCTCTTATAAAAGGGCACTCCACCTTCTCACTAATTCATACCTTCAAATCCATTTGGCTCGGCCAAACCCTGACAAAATATTCTCTCAACTTTGGTCACTTGAAATAGAGTCCTTAGTATGATCAGAAAGCCAAACTAAGGAGCCCTTTTGATCAAATCAAAAAGAAGAACCCGAAGAAGAGATAATGTTTTCACCACCCTCTTTCAATTTCCTTTCTTCTTCAACTTTTTCATTATTTATTATTTCCATTCTAAAATAATAACTCCAAAATATACTATATACTATGATGTTATTATAAATATGGTACAACAATATTCAGTATTCTATCCATCCTTTGAATGACATGTCACCATATGTGCGTACGTATGACTTATCGTCACCAAGTGGTGGTGTAATTGTTATTCAATACATTATTATTTAAATGGGTATAATAATGATTTTAAATTCATGTAAATAATAAATATAACATGATGATGATTCTATAAATATGATATATCATCCAATTATATATTATTTTAATATCAAAAAAGTGATATTGTCGCTCGTGCATACGTACGGACTACTGTCTCCACGAACGCGATGAGATTCATTCCCCATCATATCCATTCAAGTATAATTCTCATTTTATGATTAAAAATAATTTTTAAGGACTTTATATCATTTTTTATATGAATAAGATACAACCTATCCATAACAAACACTACTTATGTAACAAAACATATAAAAGAAAACAAGTAAGTTAACACCCGAAACGACGACAACACTAAAATATTATTAGCAAAGAAATTTTAAAAGATCATATATGATATCATATTAATGTATATGATTCTTGTATAATTTAATAACAATTATTTAACCATTATACATAAGGTTAACCTACCCTCAACCAAGGAAAATTACAAGGTAACGGTTTATTTCACAATCTCTTCATTATCCGAGGTTGTTTATACGTAATTATCTACTGGGACCTCCTTATCATCCACATCCATGTTTCTTAAAAATGTATTTCAAAACATTCTTACTATTTTACATAATGTGGGTTAAGGTCATTTTTACCCTTGTTGACTTTTTATAATATGTTTATAAAGGAATCTTTCTGTATTTTTCCAAATAAGGTTCTTTTTAACCTTTTCGAAAGAATTAAGGTAAGAATGTCTTTTTTTAACTTATACGGAGGGTTTAGCTATTTTCCACCATTATAAAATTATCAAAGCTTCCCTTAAAAGCTTATAAGAATATTTTTAAAGTAAATGTTTTCTTTTATAATTATGTGACTTTTAAATGATTTCAAAAAAAGAGATATTTCTCTCAAATAATTTGGATTTCATCTATGTCAAAATCCTTTGATGGATTTTAAGATTATTTGAGGATGAGTTATTATGATACAAATCTTTCATATTGTATTTAAGATTTTGTGATATGTTTGACTATGGATGAGTTATTTTTATGCCATTAATGGTTTATGATTAATGTTTTGGCATTCCGTATTCTAGTTTTAATACGAATGTTTATGTTATATTTAATAATCTTCTTAAGATGAATGTGTTGGACTAGTATGTTCCGGGTTGGGTACAGGTAAAAGTAAGCCCTCCGGGTTCGGGTCCAGTTACAGCAGACCCTCTGGGTTGATGTCCGGTTATTAGAGGCACTCCGGGTTGGTGTCTGGTTATTAGAGGCACTCTAGTTTGGAGTCTAGTTATAGAGGATCTTTGGGATGGAGTACGGTTACAGAGGCTCTCCAGGTTCAGCTCCGATTATAGTTATCCCTTAGGTCTTGGCACGAGGCCTTGACAAAAAAATTAAATTTTGAAATTATGCATTCCCTTGTTATGAAAGTGGTTATTGATATTGCATGTGATTATTCGATTAGTAGAATATCCATGTGAATAATTAAATGGAATTAATTCATTTTAGCTTTTCCATATTATGATGAAGTTCAAGTTTAAAAGGCTTTTGTTTTAGTTATACATTGCCTTAAATGTTTATGTTTATTTATGCAGGTTTCTGCTATATTGTTATCCTTACTGAGCATCTGAGCTCACCCCTTTCAGTGTTTTATTTTTTCCAAGATGTGAATAATTATTTTTTGAATGACCTGCAAGGATAGTATGAGGGGATATGAAGAAAAGATGTTGTTGTATTTTTTTTAATTTATGATGTAATTTATGGCTTATGAATATATCTAGTGTTTCCAAGGCTACTAAACTGATTAGTCTTTTGGGATTTGATCCCTTGTGATCATGCCAATGTATTAAAATAATGCACCGACTTTGGGTAATTAGGGTCGGGGTGTTACAATTGGTATCATAGAAAGTTTAGTAAAAACCTTGGAAGCTAGATTTAGATAAACTCTGATTAGAGAACATTGCCCAATGATAGAATTTGAGGATTATTATAGAAGAACTTCCTGAAATTTTGGTATTGTATAGATTTTGTGAGTTATCTAAGAAATACATCCCTATCTGGAGACGAGCCGGGAGAGGCGGCTCTGGCACAGATGTACCTAGGGATAAAACCCGAAAACACCACTTTGATCTAGAATCGAACGGGAACTGGTGCATGACAATGGGCCGTGCTGCACTCTTGGTTCCAACACTCCCGGGGGATATGCTTAGGATAATTCTCATTTTCTTTATGAACCATTATGATGGGATTATGAGTATATACTTCCTCAAAAGAAATATTTTTATGATTATGCATTATATCCATAAACTGTTCAATTTATGTTAAGTGTTTTAGAAGTATGGAATTATGTATTTTGATTCATAAACTGATCTAGTTTATACCATTGTTTAGAAATGGTTCCTAGTGGAAGAAATAGAAATCGTATCAATGCACACAATGCATATATGGATTTCCCTCCTGCTCAAGATAATTATAGTGGAGCTGGTGATGCAACTGGTGCTGATCAGCTAATCGCTATACTGGGACAACCCACTCCGGTTATGAATAATAACCTTACCCATATGGAGCACCCTGATCCGCATCGTGGAAGATCAATGTTAGATCACTTCATGAGGCAACAAACACCAACATTCAATGGGAGTACAAATCCCTTAGTAGCTGAGAAATGGATAAATTCCTTAGAAAAAATATTCTATGACTTGGGGAGTAGTAAAAGGGAAAAATTTATCCTGACAGTTTACCGCCTCACTGAAGATTCTTACCAATGGTGGTCATTGATTCAAAACACAAAGGAAGATGATGAAGTATAAAATATGGAATGGAGGGAGTTCAAAGAGCTTTTCTTAGAAAAATACTTTCCTCGTGACCATTGAGTAGATATGGAAAGACAATTTCAGAGTCTAAGACAAAAAGAGGATGATAATGTCACAATGTATGAGGCTAACTATACAAGGATAGCAAGGTATGCTGGAGATTATATACATAACCTAAGAAGTAAGATTGATCATTTCTCTAATGGGTTAAAACCATTTCTTCGTCATGCATTGATCTCACAATCCTTCTTGTCAAACAAAGACATTGTATCATGTGCTATAAAGATGGAAAATGAATTCCCTAAATCTTATGAAAATAAAGTAAAGCAATAGAAGAATAGAACGATGGAGAAAAATACAGATAAAGGGAAAAATGGAAAGAAGGATTTTATATTATGTGAAAATTGTGGGAAGAAACACCCCAATACATGCCTAAAAAGAAATGAGAGTTTGTTACAAATGTGGAGAAAAAGGTCAAAAGATACGTGATTGAAAGGGAAATAAGGAGGATGTCAATATTGAATGCTATTGTTGTAGATAAATGGGGAATTATGCAAATGAATGTCTTAAGCGTCAGAGATACTTGCCTCAGAAAAGGCCAAGGGATCAAGTCCAAGCTTATGCTATTACTATAGTTGAAGAGGAATAATTAATTTATTTGTGTTTTTGGACTCAAGGATTATATTCTGGTTATGAGAATAACTACTAGTACAAAAACCATTTTTTACGTCACAATTTTTCACATCGGTTTTTTTAGAACTGACATGAAAATATCTAAAAATCGATTATTCACATCAGTTATAAAATAACCGACATTAAAAATCCATTTTATCTGATTTTTCACGTCGGTTATTATATAACTGATGTGAAAAATCAATGTACATCACTTTTCCACGCCGGTTATTAAATAACTGACGTGAAAAATCGATTTTCATGACTTTTTCAAATCGATTATTTAATAACCTACATTAAAGGTATTTTTCACGTCGGTTATTTAATAAAAGACATTAAAAATGTTTACAAAAATGTAGTTCATTTCTCAAGATTTAATTTGACAGGTCACGGAGCTCAAACAGAGTTACGTATTAAAAGATATGGCCTTCGAAAGTTGATCATCTCTAAACGATGTCTTAAGGATGTCCAACTTCTGAAGGCCATAACTTTTAATCTGTAACTCCGTTTGAGCTCCGTGACCTGTAAAATTAAATATTGGAATATGAAATACATTTTTGTAACTTTTTTCAAGTCGGTTATTAAATAACTGACCTGAAAAATACCATTTAACATCAGTTATTAAATAAACGATGTGAAAAAGTCACGAAAATCGATTTTCACGTCGTTTATTTAATAACCGACGTGAAAGAGTGAAGAAGATTGATTTTTCACGTCAGTTTTATAATAACCGACATGAAAAATAAGTGAAAATTTCAATATCTTTTCAGGTCGGTTATCATAAAACTGGTGTGAATGAAAATTTTAATATCCTGCGAACGCGAAATTTTAATTTTTTACATCGCGGAATCGAAATTTTGAATTTCCGCCTAAAATTTTTAATATTGAGTTTTCTTATATAATATCAATTATATGTTTCCATTATACACCCATCCTAATTTTACGATCATTTATTTCAACCATTATCATTCCCCCAAATCAACTCTTTTTCTCTCGAACGTGAATCAAATATTTCTTCTTTCCACAATCTCGTCAAGGTATATTTAATCATACATCCATGGTTTATGGTTTTTATGATTTGTTTTCTTAATTGATATACCATTTTATGATCATTTAATTTGACCATAATCGTTCTAACGAATCAACTTTTTTTATCTTCAACGTGAATCAACGATTTCTTATTTCCGCGACCTCGTCAAGGTATTTGTAATTATTTTCCCATGATTTATATTTTCTATGAGTAATTTTCTTAATTGATATACCATTTAATGATTGTTAATTTATTATAATGATGGATGATTATTTATATCATTATAAACCTACAAATACCCCTACTGATCCAAAAATTCCTTCTAATATGAAGCTACAGTTGAATCATTAAATCATTCCTCGAAAAAAATATCAAACTTCTGATAGTCATAACTTTTGATCCGTAAATCCATTTTAGCTCTATGACCTGTCAAATTAAATCTTAGAAAATATTATACAAGATAGTAAACATTTTATACGTTTCTTATTTAATAACAGACGTTAAAAATGATGTATAACGTCGGTTTTTTCAAAAACCGACCTAAAAAATGGCTTCTTATCACCATTTACAGAATGTATTTCACGTCGGCTTTTTAAAAAATGATGTTAAAAAATAAATTACCCCATTTTTTCTATCAGTTATTAAATAACTGACGTAAAAAATCATATTTTTAATGTCGCTCACAATAACGTCGCCTAAAAACCGATGTTAAAAGGAAAAAAACGGACGTAAAAAAAGGTTTTTGTACTGTTGAACGTGATATATATAAGGATTGTACTGAAGAACTTGTTGTTTTCATTAAGGTTTTAATATGACTAAGGTAATCATATTTTCAGTATGTGACAATAAGAGAATCTTTTCTCTATTTGGAGAATCTTATGTTGCGATTGATTTTAGAATTTAGATACCTTTTATAGAGAGTCTGGACAGAGGTTATTTGGATAACTATAATGTTTTGGAATGGATTAAGTTGAACTTTGGATAGTATTGTTCAAGGTTAAAACATTTCTCATGATTATTTTTGGAATATTATGATACTATAGTTTTAGTAAAAGGACAACCTGCAGGTCAGGCGATAACCCGTCGTGCCGGACAAAGCTGCAGGAATCGAACCGACAACCATAGTGCGACATGCCATTATTACCTACCACTAGCCTACAACAAGTCCTTGGTTATTAAAAATTATTTTTTCATTATAATGGTATGTGTTAATGATTGGAACCGTATACTATTAGGATAAATATAATATTTTTGAGTTATATTATCTGTTGGAGTGAAATTTGATTTTGTGGTAGAAATTAGTTGAAGGATGAAAACTCTACTTGTCAACATGTATATATAAATATTTATCTTATTCTATGAAGAAATTAATTCTTTAGGGAAGGTATATTAAGACCAAAAATGTGATATCCTAATACCTTATGTTTTATTGAACTGATGATATTTTAAATCATCATTGATTGATGGTTTTAAGGCCGTTAATTCTACACTTGTTTGTGATTGATGACCTCAATCACTCCCTATAAATATATACGGTTTTACTCTAATTAAGTGTCTATAATTTCTACCAATGATCTCCTGTTCGAAACCCTAATTTTGTGGTGATGTTTTCATTTCCTTTTCCCTCTTATTAAAACTAATTTTTATTAACCCTATTTCCGATAGGGGTTTTCCAAAAAGTTATTTTCTATTTTCAACCTTTTATTTTAAATGTACAATTTAAAATTGCGAGGAATCAATTCTTTGAAGGAGGGGAGAATGTAACACCGCAAGATTCCACGGTACGTTTCCCTTTAAATAAAGTAATATCTTGCATTGTATGCAACTTCGAGACTCTAACACAACACGACTAATCAAAGTAGCAGTTATGAATAGTAATATCCACTTTTTGAAATTTTAAAAATTTTATCTTTCAAAATGGACTTCATATTTGGATTCGTAATATCGAAATTAGCCTAGGTTTAATTTTTAGTATTTTTATGAAAACATTCAGTTTTTGATAAATAGTGAAAAACACTAAGTTATAGTTTAAAAACTAATTTTTATTTAAATAATTATTTATTTTATTTAAATTTAGGTAATGTAAAAATAGATACGTAATACCTATATAATTTCAAGGTAATTAATTGAAGTTATTTTAGAATAATTTTAGATATATGAAAATTTTATTGAACTTTTCACCGTCTTTTACCCACATCCTAGGAGAATTTGGAAATTCATGTAAAACTTATTTTTACCACTTCTGTGAGTGGAATTTCAAAAATCCAAGAGACACGGTTAATATCAAGGAGTAAAATGTGGTTCAATAAGATAAATTTTTTTTTGGTGAATATTAACTTTTTAATTTTATTTACCACTGTTAAAAGTAAATAGGGTAATTAAGGGTAAAAATGATATTAATATTACCCTAACACATGTCCTAATTCTATTGGAAAAATTTATATCGACCAAAAACAACCTTAGGAATAAAATATTATCATTTAGGTTCACTTGGATTAGATTAGGACATTTATTATTATTTAATTCAAACAAGAGTTAAAAGAGTTAAAATCAAATTATAATTACTAAAACATTTTTAATATAAGGATAAAAATAAGATAAATTCGATTGTAAATATTAATTAGAAAGATAAAAATATTTATTACATAATGGTATTTTATTTATAATTTTTAGACATTATATAATTTAATTTATTTATGACACAATGGTGATTAAGTAATTACCAAATTAATGAATTATTAAAATAATTGATATTATAAATATACCAATAAATGTAATTTGAGACTTTTTATGAATTAAAATATATTTATAGGATAATATGACATGTAATTATTGATTTAATTAACTTTGTTTGAAGTAATCATGCTATTATGATTTTCACAAAAATCATATTCCAAATAGTGTCAAAATTGACATAAAAGAGTTTTTAAAACAAATATTATATTATTAATTCATATTCTATTCCTAAAAATCTATGGTTCGTACAAAAGACTTTTATCATGATATTTGTATCATTAATGGACCACTTGGGGGTCGCTTGGAGGTATATATTAAGTTTATTAACTATATAATATAAAAATACAAAGAGACATGGTAAATGTCAAACTAATTAACAAAGAGTTAAAACTAAAAGATAAGGTTAATAATGTAACCCAAACCTGTCTAAAACCTATTGGTTTAGTTGTTTTCAACCTATCCCCACCTTAACCATTAAATAATATAATTTGGAGCCATTAGAAACCAAATATGAATTTATTATAAAATAATATTTCTAGCTTTTCCAAAGGAGCCCCTCACCCCTCTTATAAAAGGGCTATGCGCCTTCTCACTAATTCACACCTTCAAATCCATTTGGATTTTCCAAAACCTACCCAAATATTCTCTCAACTTTCCCCACTTCAAATAGAGGCCTTATTTTGATCAGAAATCCATCCTATGGAGCCCTTTTGATCAAATCAAAAAAGAAGAACCCGAAGAAGAGGTAATGTTTTCACCACCCTCTTTCAAGTTCATTTCTTCTTCAACTTCTTATTTAATTATTATTTCCATTCTAAACTAATAACTCCATAATATCATATATACTCTGTTGTTATTATAAATATGGTACAACCATATTCAGTATTCTATCCATCCCTTGAATGACATGTCACCATACATGCTTGAGTATGGATTACCGTCTCCACGTCGTGGTGTAATTGTTATTCAATACATTATTATTTGTATGGGTATAATAATTATGTGTAATTCATTTAAATAATAAATATAACATGATAATGATTCTGTATATATAATATATAATCCAATTATATATTATTTTAATATCAAAAGAGTGATATTGTCGCTCGGTCGTACGCACGGACTACCGTCTCCACGGATGCGATGAGATTCATTCCCCATCGTATCCATTCAAGTATAATTCTCATTTGATGATTAAAAATAATGTTTAAGTACATGATATCATTATTTATATGAATAAGATAAAACCTATCCATAACAAACACAACTTATGTAAAAAAACATATAAAAGAAAATGAGTAAGTTAACACCCGAAACGACGATAATACTAAAATATTATTAGCAAAGCAATGTTAAAAGATCATATATGATATCATATTAATGTATATGATTATTTTATAACTTAATAACTATTATTTCACCATTATTCAGGAGGTTAAAATAACATCAACCAAGGAAATGTACAAGGTAAGGGTTTATTTCACAATCTCTTCATTATCCAAGGTTGTTTATACGCAATTACTAACTGGGACCTCATTATCATCCACATCCATGTTTCTTAAAAATGTATTTCAAAACATTCTTAATATTTTACAGAATGTGGTTTAAGGTCATTTTTACCCTTCTTAACTTTTTATAAGATGTTTATAAAAGAATATTTCTGTCATTTTTCAAACAAGGTCCTTTTTAACCTTTTCAAAAGAATTAAGGTAAGAATATGTTTTTTAACTTATATGGCTGGTGCGACTATTTTACACCGTTATAAAATCTTCAAAACATCCCTTACAAGCTCATAAGAATATTTTTAATGTAAATGTTTTATTTTATAATTATGTGACTTTTAAATGATTTCAAAAAAAGATATATTTCTCTCAAATAGTTTTGATTTCATATATGTCAACATCCTTTGATGGATTTAAAGCTTATTTGAGGTTGAGTTATTATGATACAAATCATCCCTATTGTATTTAAGGTTTTGTGATATGTTTGAATATGGATGAGTTATTTTATGCCATTAATGGTTTATGATTAATGTTTTGTAATTCCGTATGCTAGTTTTAATACGAATGTTTATGTTATATTTCATGCTCTTCTTAAGATGAATGTGTTGGACTAGTATGTTATGGGATGGGGACCAGTAAAAGTAAGCCCTCCGGGTTGGGGTCTGGTTACAGCAGACCCTCCGAGTTGGTGTTCGGTTATTTGAGGCACTTCAGGTTGGAGTCTGGTTATTTGAGGCACTCCGGGTTGGTGTCCGGTTATTAGAGGAACTCCGGGTTGGAGTCTGGTTATAGAGGCTCTCCGGGATGGAGTATGGTTAAAAAGGCTCTACGGGTTGGGTTTCGGTTATAGTTATCCCTTAGGTCTTCGCACGAGGCCTTGACACTGAAATTAAAGTTCGGCATTATGAATTCCCTTGTTATGAAAGTGGTTATTGATATTTCATGTGATTATTTGATTATTATAATATCCATGTGAATAATTAAATGGCATTAATTCATTTTATCTTTGTCATATTATGTTGAAGTTCAAGTTTAAAAGGATTTTGTTTTCGTTATACATTTCCTTATATTTTTAGGTTTATTTATGCTGGTTTCTGCTATATTGTTATCCTTACTTGGAATCTGAGCTCACCCCTTTCAGTGTTTTATTTTTCCCAGGATGTGAAGAAGTATTTTATGAATGACCTTCAAGGATAGTATGAGGGGATATAAAGAAAAGATGTTGTTATAGTTTTTTTTAATTTATGATATAATGTATGGCTTATGAATATATCTAGTGTTTCCAAGTCTACTAAACTGATTGGTCTTTCCGGATTTTCTCCCTTGTGATCATGCCAATGTATTAAAATAATGCACCGACTCTGGGTAACTGTGGTCGGGGCGTTACATGCGGGTAGGCGGCATCAACCCAATGACGTTGGGGAATAAGGAACTGAGGATGGCACGTCATCGGCGTTCCTTGGGGGTGGCTCCTTATCCTTTCACTTGGCCGAAGATAGAAGGTAATGATCATCGTTATTTGGTGGTTCCTCATCATATTTGTTCGTTGTTTAAGAATGGTTTCCTTCAATGGATGAAGAGCTCTATTCTTCTCTTTCTCTAGAGCTTTGTCAAAACTCTCCCAACACAACAAATGCCAAACTAAAATAATATCTAAGGCTATTATTTTATTCACACATGTAATTCAAAATTAAAACACTTTAATTAATTAAATTGATGATTTCAATTATTTAATTAAGAAATGTTGGAAAATATTAATGGGAGAGGGGGAGGTTAAGAGATCACACTCAATAAGGGGGAGTTTTCAAATTAATTAAAGGGGAATTGTAACACCCCAAAATTTCATAGTGTGTTATTTCTTCAAAATAATTCAATAACTTGCACTACAGGCAACACCGAGTTCAAGAGCACCATGACTTACCAAAAAATCTGTTCAAAATAGGTTATGAATATTACTAACTAAATTTAAAACTTTTTATAATCTTTATAATTTTACAATCCATAATATTAGTTTCTTAGACATAATGCAAGAACAAATTCATTTTTAGTATTGCACTTTTACCAAATTTTAATAGTGAATCCTTTTTAAATCGAATATTTTAAACTTTTATATATTCAATTTGACTAAATAAATTTACTTTTAGAATGGGGACATCAAATAATTTACAATGAAACATCCCAAGCTTCCACGGTACGCTTTCCTTTGAATAATACAATAGCGTGTATTGTACACAACTTCGAGTTCTAACACACACCACAACCAATCAAACTAGTCGTTATGAATAGTAATACCTACTTTTTAAAATTTTATAAATTTTATCTCTAAAAATGGACTTCATTTTTGTATTCGGAGTATCGAATTTTTCCTAAGGTGAAATTTTGGAACTTTTCGGATAACATTTATATTTTGATGAATAGTGAAAATTACTAAATATTAATTAAAAACAACTTTTTTAATCGAAATAATTTATATTGCTAAATTATGAATTTGAGTGGTTTTAAAGAATATTTAGAATATATTTTTACCATTTAATACAATTTTGGTCATTGTGAATAATTTTACAATTAAACCGGACATAAACAAGTGTCATTCTTTTGATAGTTATTATCTCTTAAAAACATGATATTTGTTTTGACGACGGGAATTAATATTTAAATTGATTAATGAAACTGATATGTTTTTAATATGTTAAAATAAACATAATTTTTGAATTCATAATATCAAATATAGTTTAGGCCTAATTTTTGGTATTTTTCTGTAAACTGTCATTTTTAATGAATAGTGAAACCACTAAGTGGTTGTTAAAAAACCGAATTTTTCATAAAACATAATTTTACCGCTTCTTTAAGTGGAATTTCGAAAATCTGAGAGACATGGTTACTATTAAGGAGTAAAATTTCGTTCAATGAGATGAAAATAATTTTTGGTGAATAGTAACTTTTTACTTTTATTTACAACGGTTAAAAGAAAATAGGGTAATTAAGGGTAAAAATGATATTAATATTACCCTAACACATGTCCTAATTCTATTGGACACGTGTATCTCGACCAAAAACGACTTTAGGAGTAAAATATTATCATTTAGGTCAACTTGTATTAGATTAGGACATTTATTATTATTTAATTCAAAGAACTGTTAAAAGAGTTAAAATCAAAGTTTATTTACTAATATTTTTTTATATAGTGTTATACTTAAGATAAATTCTATTTTAAATATTAATTAGAAATCTAAAATGTTTTTATACATAATGGTATTTTATTTATAATTTTTAGGCATTAAATAATTTAATTTATTTATGACATAATGGTGATGCAGTAATTACATAATTAATGAACAATTAGAATAATTGATATTATAAATACCCAAATAAATGTAATTTGAGACTTTTTATAAATACAAATAATTTTATAGGTTAATAAGACATGTTAGGATTGATTTAATTAACCTTTTTCTAATTAATCATTCTGTTATGACTTTTACAAAAATCAATTATTGAATAGTGTCAAAATTGACATAAAAGAGTTTTTAAAACAAATATTATATTATTAATTGATATTAAATTTCTACAAATCTACGGTTCGGCCAAGAGACTTATATCATGATAGGTGTATCATTAATGGACCACTTGGGGGTCACTTGGAGGTATATAGTAAGTTTATTAACTATATAATATAAAAATACAAGTGACATGGTATGTGTCAAACTAATTAACTAAGAGTTAAAACTAAAAGATAAGGTTAATATAATGACCCAAACCTATCTAAATTATATTGGTTAAGTGGTTCTAGACCCATCCCCGCCTTACCTTTTAAATAATCTACTTGGATCCATTATAAACTGAATATAAATTTATTATAAATTAATATTTCTAGCTTTTCAAAAGGTTCCCCTCACCCATCTTATAAAAGGGCACCCCCATTTTCATTAATTCACACCTTCAAATCCTTTTGGATCAGCCAAACCCTACCCAAATACTCTCTCAACTTCCCTCACTACAACCTAGAGGCATTAGTTTGATCAGAAAGCCAACCTAAGGAGCCCTTTTGATCAAATCAAAAGGAAGAACCCGAAGAAGAGGTAATGTTTTCACCACCCTTTTTCAAATTCATTTTGTAACACCCGAGATTTTTATGAGTAATATTTTGTTTTTATATATCATCAAATGAATCTTTCACTACATACTAGCTTGGATTACTTTACACGCAATCGCGACCTTCCTCGATTGCTTGCGTCGTACGCAATACCGAGTTTCACTAAACAACGATATGCTATTAAAATATTATTAAAACTAGCCGTTATGAATAGTAATAACCACTTTTTGAAATTTTATAAATTTTATTTTTCAAAATGGACTTCATTTTTGGATTCGGAATACCGAAATTAGCCTAGGGTGAAATTTTGGTATTTTTCTGAAAACTTTCAATTTTTGATGAATAGTGAAACCACTAAGTGGTAGGTTAAAAACTGAATTTTGCATAAAACTTAATTTTACCGCTTCTGTGATTGGAATTTCGAAAATCCGACAGACACGGTTGATATCAGTAAGTAAAATGTGGTTCAATGAGATAAAAATAATTTTTTGGTGAATAGTAACTTTTTACTTTTTTACCGAGGTTAATAGTAAATAGGGGTAAATATGATATTAATATTACCCTAACACATGTCCTAATTTTATTGGATAAGTGTAATTCGACCAAAAACAACCTTATGAATAAAATATGACCATTTAGGCCCACTTGGGTTAGATTAGGACATTTATTATTAATTTATTTAAAGAAGGGTTAAAATAGTTAAAATCAAAGTTTAATAAGTAAATCATTTTTAATATGGGGTTATACATAAGATAAATTCTACTATAAATATTCATTAGAAATATAAAAAGATTTCCTACATAATGGTATTTTATTTATAATTTTTAGACATTAAATAATTTAATTTATTTATGACACAATTATGATGCAGTAATTATCTTATTTATGAAATATTGACATAATTGATGTTATAAACACCAAAATAAATGTAATTTGATACTTTTTATGAATTCCACTAATTTTATAGGTTACTATGATATATTAGTGTTTATATAATCAACTTGGTTCGAACATATAATTCTGTTATGACTTTCACAAAAATCATATATCAAATAGTGTCAAAATTGACACAAAATAGTTTTTAAATAAAATATTATATTATTAATTGTTATTTTATTCCTAAAAATATAAGGTTTGGCCAAATGACTTAGATAAGGATATATATATTAATAATAAATAATTTGGGGTTCGTTTGGCATGTTATAGTAAGTGTATTAACCATATAGTGAAAGAAAACAAAAAGACACGGTAAAAGTTTAAATTATTTAACTTAGAGTTAAATCTAATTGATAAGGTTAAAATAATACCTTAAACTTGTCTAAATCCTATTGGTTTATAGGCTATCGACCCTTCCCCACTTTAGCTTCTAAATAAGACCCTTTGGAACCATTATAAACCTATTTTGACTTTAATATAAAATAATATTTTGAGATATTCCTAAGGTGCCCCTCTCCTCCCTTATAAAAGGGCACCTCCTCCCCCTCCTCCTCTCACCAATTTGAGCACTCAAGCTTGGCCAACCCCTGACATTTTCTCCTCTCCACTTCCCTAGAATAATCCTATAGGTCCTGGTCTTCTTCAAAGACCAATCTTAGTTCCCTAAGTGGAGGATTCAAAGAAGCGTTCCAAAGAAGAGGTAATATCCATTACCGATCTTTTCAATTTCTTTCTTCTTCAACTTCTTCTTCTTTAGTTGTTTCATGATAAAGTAATAAAATCAGTATTACATACATATTGATATGTTATTATAAATATGAAACAACCCTAATTCACCTTCTATCCATCCTACGGAAAAATGAAATCACCGCGCGTGCGTACGTATGGAATACCATCTCCACGCCGTGGTGTAATCTATTTTCCACCATCACCTTACAAGGATGGGTATAATGGTGTAATGAGTAACTATTTATGATTATTATAAAGTAATATTGATACTGAAATAATATATATATACTCCAATACAATTCCACGATCATAGGAACGATATCATCATTCGTGCGTACGTACGGAATACCGTCTCCACGATGTGATGCGACTCGTTCTACATGATCATCATTACATAGAAATTATATAAATGAATTGAATGAATAAATATGATATATGTTAAACTAATACCATTCTGGATATAATGTATCTATAACCTTAAAATAATAATAAGAATTTATTCGGCAAAACACGCATAAGAACAAAAGGCAATAAAGACCCGAGTAACAAGTAACAATGAAATATTACTAACAAGAAGCTAAGAATATGACCATATGTGATATCATATAAATATGTATGATTCTGGAATAAGTCAATAACAATATTTAAACCATTATACAGGAGCTTCAGACACGTACAAAGCAAATCGGACCTAAGGTAAGGGAAAATATCACAATCTCATTTTTTATCCGAGATTGTTTTTACTTTAGCATTTACTGGGGTGTCTTTTATCATCCACATCCATGTTATCTCAATATGTAATATTGTTTCCATCCACTTACAATAGTTTAAATCCAATTTTACCCTTCAGTGAGTTTTTATTAAAGAATATTAAAGGAATCTTTTGTCGTTTTTTTTGTACGAGGTACTTTTTTGACTTTTTCCGACAAAAGTACGAAGAATGTTTTTTTAACTTATACGGCATGAATGGATTTTTAAAACATTATTTCCAAGAAGCTTACTTTACAAGTTTTCAAGTTTATTTTTAATCAACTTCTTTTAGTTTAGAATTTTATGACATTTTAAGAAAGGAAAAGTGTTTTTGAAGTAGAAAGGATATTTTCCTCAAGAATGGAGTTCAAATGTTTTATCAAAATTATTTTCCATCTAAGATAATATAGAGTTCTGTTTTTATCCCTATTATTACATTGATTTGATTATGTTGTGAGGGAACTATTTTTATGAAGTCATTTACCTTATATGGTTTGTTTTATGATGTCATGATGTTTCAAGAATCCCATTTTTGTTACATGTGTTATGCGATGATGTATGATTTATGATTATGTGGCACACATAAGAAAGGATTAATTATAAGATGGATGGGACCTATATATCCCTCCAATGCATTGGGTAAAGATTTATATCTCATGAGATAGACATGGCTGGAACGGAAGGTTATTTCGGTTCAGTGATACAGGACTGAAACGAGGAGTGAACTCGGTTTAGAAATGGACTTTGTCCGCTAAGATAGTCTTGGCAATGAGTCATGACTAACAAGAAATGATTTTCCATGATTATGTGTAAATGAAACAAGGTTTCAAGTTTTATGTTATGATTATGGGGATCTCATTTTCACTTCTATGATTTATTCCATGTTAAGATATTATGATCTCTTTTGCAGGTTATGATTTTCAAAAAGATATGATATGATTTTTATTTCATTTATTTGCCCTTACTGAGCATTTGAGCTCACCCTTTTATGTTTTCTTTTCCCCAGGTCAGGAAGATGGATATTAAGTAGAATATGCTAAAAGGGACCCTAGATATGATGAAATAAATGGGAGACACTGTAGAATATTTATGAACCAGTTGTTTATGTTTCCCAGTTTCTAAAGACACTATACCTATACGGTCCTTTGTGGTTTTGTCATATGTTGTAATAAGTGTGCTTCAATTTTGAAGTATTAACAATGTATGTAAAGTATGGGTCGTTATAGTTGGTATCAGAGGAAAGGTATAGTCAACCTTTGGAAACTAGGATGTGAAAGTCTTAGTAAGAACCCTAAGGATAAGTCTAAGCATAGAACACAATCTTAGTGTTTTAGAAATGGCCATGAATACCCTAGGATAAGACCTTAAGTGTGAAATTTTATCCTTGATTATGTGGTTTTCATATTATAATTAGTGTTGCTCACACTATTCTTCTTGGTTTTAGTCAATGGCTGGAACCCGAAGGAATCGTGTTAATGAGGAATGCGATGGGCAATGCAATGATTGTCCCCCTGAGCAACCAAACGATATGGGAGCTGGAATGCAAAATCTTGTAGCCATGCTCACACAACTTTCTCAAGCTATGAATCATGCAGGACTTCTAAACGAGCAAAGGAAGGAGCAACATTCTGTTGAATCCTTCATGAGGCAGCGTCCACCTTCTTTCAGCGGGTCTACTGATCCATTAGTTGCTGAACAATGGATTAGTACTACTGAAAAGATATTTTCAGTTCTTCAATGTTCTGAACATGATAAAGTCATCCTAGCAGTGTATCGTTTGGAAGGAGATGCTGATCAATGGTGGAATCTTATTAATAATACGAGTAAAAGGGATGAAATTGAGTCTATGGAATGGGACGAGTTCAAGAACTTATTTTTCAATAAGTACTTCCCTCGTATTCTCCAAACAAAGATGGAGAAAGAGTTTCTTGAACTGAAGCAAAGGGATGATGAATCTGTTGGTACCTATGAAGCAAATTTTACAATACTTGCAAGGTACGCTTCTGGTATTATTATCCAACCTGAGAGTAAGATCGATCGATTCTTTAGTGGCTTAAAACCAAGTCTTCGAAGGGCGTTAGCCATAAGGGACTTCAATAGCTACGAGGAAATCGTTCGATGTGCTCTCAAAGTCGAGATGGAGATTGGAGTAACCCATCAGTCACATGGGTTTGATAAGAAGAGTAAGATGGAATTCAAAGGAAAATCTAAAGAGCACACTGAAAAGAAGATGAGCTTTCCCTTATGCTCAAAGTGTGGAAAGAAACATGGAGGGAGTTGTCTTAAAGGGACAAGTAAATGTTTCAAATGTGGAAAGGAAGGTCATCGGGCATTTGAATGCCGCGATAATGGGAAGAAGATGTCTAATGATGCAAACAAAGGAAGGGATACACAGAATGAACCTACTAAACTTCAATGTTTCAAGTGCAAGGAGATGGGGCATTATGCCAATCAATGCCCAAATCCAAGGGTTGATGATGATGGTCGACGTCAACAAAATCTTAAGGCTAAAGACAAAGGAAAGTCACATGCAATTTCTATCAGCGATGTGGAGTACGATAACGAAGTGGTGAAAGGTACACTTACCATCCACTCTAAAGTAGCAAATGTTTTATTTGATTCTGGATCCACCCACTCTTTTATTTCTAAAGAATTTTCTAAGGGTATCACCGTATTACCTCAACAATTAGATGTTGAGTTAGCTGTGACAACAACTAATGGCACAACAGTCGCATCAAAAGTTTATAATTCTTCTCCGATCGAAGTTTGTGGGAAAGTGCTTCCTACAAATCTTGTGATCCTTCCTTTAGTGGAATTTGATGTGATTCTTGGCATGGATTGGCTTTCTCTACATGGATCTCATATCAATTTCCAAATAAGGGAAGTCACATTTCATATTCCATATCAATCTACGATCGTCTATCGATGCAAGGATGAATATAACCTTCCAGTGGAAATTCCTTCCATCTTATGGGCCTTGATTCCACTAAATGAAGGTTATTTATCTCAAATGGTTGGTGAGAAACTTACGATTAAGAATATTCCCATCGTACGGGAGTTTGATGATGTCTTTCCGGAGGAATTACCGGGTCTTCCACCAAATCGTGAAGTTGAGTTTTCAATAGAACTCGTACCGGGTGCTTTGCCTATTTCAAAGACACCTTATAGAATGGCCCCAATTGAGTTGTAGGAATTGAAGAAGCAACTCCAAGAGAATCTTGATAAGGGATTCATATTCCCTAGTGCGTCACCTTGGGGATCTACTGTTCTATTTGTTAAGAAGAAAGATGGATCAATGAGACTCTGCATTGATTATCGAGAACTTAACAAGATCACTATCAAGAACAAATATTCTCTCCCATGCATTGATGACTTATTTGACCAACTACACGGAGATCAATACTTTTCCAAGATTGATCTTCGTTCAGGGTATCATCAATTAAGGGTCAAAAGGGAGGATATACCAAAGACGGCTTTCCCTACAAGGTATGGACACTATGAATTTATAGTGATGCCATTTGGTCTTACTAATGCCCCTGCTATCTTCATGGATCTAATGAATAGAGTCTTTAGAGACTATCTTGATCAATTTGTGGTTGTCTTTATAGACGATATTCTTGTCTATTCAAAGAGAAAGGAAGAGCATGAAGATCTATTGCGAATTATATTGAAGACCCTGAGAAAGGATAAGATTTATGCCAAATTTACCAAGTGTGAATTTTGGCTTCAAAAAGTTTCATTTTTGGGTCACATAATCTCAAAAGAGGGGATATCTGTGGATCCAGCAAAAACAGAGGTTATCGAAAGATGGTCAAGACCAACAACAGTAACTGATATCTGAAGTTTTCTTGGTTTGGCTGGATATTATCGACGTTTTGTAAAAGATTTTTCACGATTATCTAATCCAATCACCAAGTTGACTCGGAAAGGAGTTAAGTTTGTTTGGACAGAGGAATGTGAAGAGAATTTCAAGGAGTTGAAAAGAAGGTTATCCAGTGCACCTGTGCTCACACTGCCTTGTAGTGGAGAAAGGTTTGTGATCTACAGTGATGCATCCAAGAAGGGATTGGGGTGTGTTCTTATGAAAAATGATATGGTGATAGATTATGCCTCACGACAGTTGAAAATCCATGAGCAAAATTACCCAACACATGATTTGGAGTTGGCTGCGGTAATCTTTGCATTAAAGATTTGGAGGAATTACCTTTATGGTGAAAGGTGTGATATTTATACTGATCATAAAAGTTTAAAGTATATTTTCACACAAAAGGAGTTGAATATGCGTCAAAGAAGATGATTGGAGCTGATTAAGGATTATGACTGCTCAATCCATTACCACCCTGGGAAAGCAAACAAGGTGGCAGATGCATTAAGTCGACAAGAACATGCTAGTTTATCCATGATGAGGATCACAAAAGGTCCAATATTTATGGATTTACAAAGGATGGATATTGGAATTATAATGGAAGGGGAAAAATCTTATCTTTCTCAAATGAATGTTCAACCATCTATACATGTGAAGATTAAAGAGGCACAGAAATAAGATGTAGAGTTACAAAAGAAGGTGAGAAATGTTCCTGAATTCAACCTTGATTATGATGGGATAATAAAGTTCAGGAATTGGGTTTGTGTTCCTCCCATCCCCGAATTAAAGAAGGAGCTGCTGGATGAGGCTCATAGTTCTTCATTATCTATTCATCCTGGAAGCACGAAGATGTATAAGGACCTGAAAGAGTATTTCTGGTGGGATGGCATGAAAAGAGATGTTGCTGAATATGTCTCTCGATGCTTGGTTTGTCAACAAGTTAAAGCTGAGAGACATAAGTCTAAGGGGATGTTACAACCATTACCCATACCCGAATGGAAATGGGAAAACATCACTATGGACTTTGTCACAGGACTTCCTAAAACATCCAAAGGCAATAATGCTATCTGGGTCATAGTTGATCATCTTACAAAGTCTGCACACTTCATTGCTATTAGAGAGGATTTATCTCTAGATCAGCTTGCCAGGATATATGTAAAGGAAGTGGTAAGATTGCATGGAGTACCACTTTCTATTATATCTGATCAGGATCCGAGATTTACCTCGAAGTTCTGGCGAAGTCTTCAGCATACTCTGGATACAGAGTTGAGTTTCAGCACTGCTTATCATCCCCAGACAAACGGTCAGTCTGAGAGAACAATTCAAACCCTAGAAGATATGTTGAGAGCTTGCTCTATGGATTACAAAGGAGGTTGGGTTCAACACCTACCTTTGGTGGAATTTTCTTATAATAATAGCTTTCACTCCAGTATTCAGATGGCTCCTTATGAAGCTCTCTATGGAAAGAAATGCAGGACTCCAACTTGCTGGGATGAAGTTGGGGAAAGAAAGATATTAGGACCTGATCTCGTTGATGAAATGGTAGAAAAGGTCAGATCTATTCAACAACACATAAGAGCAGCTTAGAGTCGACAGAAAAGTTATGCCGACAACCGAAGAAAATACCTAGAGTTTGAAGTGGGTGATAAAGTGTTCTTACGAATATCTCCCTGGAAGAGGGTTATGAGATTTGGAAAGAAGGGGAAGTTGAGCCCTAGATATATCGGTCCTTTCGAAATACTGGATCGTGTTGGAAAGGTAGCTTATCGATTGGTGCTTCCACCGAATCTCTCTCAAGTTCACGATGTGTTCCATGTATCTCTCCTGAGAAAGTACATACCTGATCCTTCACATGTACTCAGCTCAGAAGTTGTACTGCTGGAGAAAGATCTTTCTTATGAAGAACAACTGATAGAGATTCTGGATCGTAGCGAAAAAGTCCTATGAAACAAGACCACTCGATTGGTGAAAGTTTTATGGAGGAACCACCAACTTGAAGAAGCTACATGGGAGATTGAGGATATGATGAGGGAAAAGTATCCTCATCTGTTTGTTACAAAGTGACAAATTTCGAGGACGAAATTCTTTTTAAGGGGGGTAGAATGTAACACCCGAGATTTTTATGAGTAATATTTTTTTTTATATATCATCAAAGGAATCTTTCACTACATACTATCTTGGCTTACTTTACACGCAATCGCGACCTTCCTCGATATCTTGCGTCGTACGCAATACCGAGTTTCACTAAACAACGATATGCTATTAAAATATTATTAAAACTAGCCGTTATGAATAGTAATAACCACTTTTTGAAATTTTATAAATTTTATTTTTCAAAATGGACTTCATTTTTGGATTCGGAATACCAAAATTATCCTAGGGTGAAATTTTGGTATTTTTCTGAAAACTTTCAATTTTTGATGAATAGTGAAACCACTAAGTGGTAGGTTAAAAACTGAATTTTGCATAAAACTTAATTTTACCGCTTCTGTGATTGGAATTTCGAAAATCCGACAGACACGGTTGATATCAGTAAGTAAAATGTGGTTCAATGAGATAAAAATAATTTTTTGGTGAATAGTAACTTTTTACTTTTTTATCGCGGTTAATAGTAAATAGGGGTAAATATGATATTACTATTACCCTAACACATGTAATAATTCTATTGGATAAGTGTAATTCGACCAAAAACAACCTTATGAATAAAATATGACCATTTAGGCCCACTTGGGTTAGATTAGGACATTTATTATTAATTTATTTAAAGAAGGGTTAAAATAGTTAAAATCAAAGTTTAATAAGTAAATAATTTTTAATATGGGGTTATACATAAGATAAATTCGACTATAAATATTCATTAGAAAGATAAAAATATTTACTACATAATGGTATTTTATTTATAATTTTTAGACATTAAATAATTTAATTTATTTATGACACAATTATGATGCAGTAATTATCTTATTTATGAAATATTGACATAATTGATGTTATAAACACCAAAATAAATGTAATTTGAGACTTTTTATGAATTACACTAATTTTATAGGTTACTATGATATATTAGTGTTGATTTAATAAACTTGGTTCGAACATATAATTCTGTTATGACTTTCACAAAAATCATATATCAAATAGTGTCAAAATTGACACAAAATAGTTTTTAAATAAAATATTATATTATTAATTGTTATTTTATTCCTAAAAATATAAGGTTTGGCCAAATTAATTAGATAAGGATATATATATTAATAATAAATAATTTGGGGTTCTTTTGGCATGTTATAGTAAGTATATTAACCATATAGTGAAAGAAAACAAAAAGACACGGTAAAACTTAAATTATTTAACTTAGAGTTAAATCTAATTGATAAGGTTAAAATAATACCCTAAACTTGTCTAAATCCTATTGGTTGATAGTATTTCGACCCTTCCCCACTTTAGCTTCTAAATAAGACCCTTTGGAACCATTATAAACCGATTTTGACTTTAATATAAAATAATATTTTGAGATATTCCTAAGGTACCCCTCTCCTCCCTTATAAAAGGGCACCTCCTCCCCCTCCACCTAACACCAATTTGAGCACTCAAGCTCGGCCAACCCCTGCCATTTTCTCCTCTACACTTCCCTAGAATAATCCTAGAGGTCCTGGTCTTCTTCAAAGACCAATCTTAGTTCCCTAAGTGGAGGATTCCAAGAAGCGTTCCAAAGAAGAGGTAATATCCATTACCGATCTTTTCAATTTCTTTCTTCTTCAACTTCTTCTTCTTTAGTTGTTTCATGATAAAGTAATAACATAAGTATTAAATAAATACTGATATTTTATTATAAATATGAAACATCCCTAATTCACCTTCTATCCATCCTACGGAAAAATGAAATCACCGCGCGTGCGTACGTACGAAATACCGTCTCCACGCCGTGGTGTAATCTATTTTCCACCATCACCTTACAAGGATGGGTATAATGGTGTAATGATTAAATATTTATGATTATTATAAAGTAATATTGATACTGAAATAATATATATATAATCCAATACAATTCCACGATCATAGGAACGATATCATCATTCGTGCGTACGTACGGAATACCGTCTCCACGATGTGATGCGACTCGTTCTACATGATCATCATTACATAGAAATTATATAAATGAATTGAATGAATAAATATGATATATTTTAAACTAATACCATTATGGATATAAGGTATCTATAACCTTAAAAGAAGAATAAGAATTTATTCGGCAAAACACGCATAAGAACAAAAGGCAATAAAGACCCGAGTAACAAGTAACAATGAAATATTACTAACAAGAAGCTAAGAATATGACCATATATGATATCATATCAATATGTATGATTCTGGAATAAGTCAATAACATTATTTAATCCATTATACCGGAGCTTCGGACACGTACAAAGCAAATCGGACCTAAGGTAAGGGAAAATATCACAATCTCATTTTTTATCCGAGATTGTTTTTACTTTGGAATTTACTGGGGTGTATTTTATCATCCACATCCATGTTCCCTCAATATGTAATATTGTTTCCATCCACTTACAATATTTTAAATCCAATTTTACCCTTCGGTGAGTTTTTATTAAAGAATATGAAAGGAATCTTTTGTCGTTTTTTTTGTACGAGGTACTTTTTTGACTTTTTCCGACAAAAGTACGAAGAATGTTTTTTTAACTTATACAACATGAATGGATTTTTAAAACATTATTTCCAAGAAGCTTCCTTTACAAGTTTTCAAGTTTATTTTTAATCAACTTATTTTATTTTAGAATTTTATGACATTTTAAGAAAGGAAAAGTGTTTTTGAAGTAGAAAGGATATTTTCCTCAAGAATGGAGTTCAAATGTTTTATCAAAATTATTTTCCATCTAAGATAATATAGAGTTCTGTTTTTATACCTATTATTACATTTATTTGATTATGTTGTGAGGGAATTATTTTTATGAAGTCATTTACCTTATATGGTTTGTTTTATGATGTCATGATGTTTCAAGAATCCCATTTTTGTTACATGTGTTATGCGATGATGTATGATTTATGATTATGTGGCACACATAAGAAAGGATTCATTATAAGATGGGTGGGACCTATATCTCCCTCTAATGCATTGGGTAAAGATTTATATCTCATGAGATAGACATGGCTGGAACGGAAGGTTATTTCGGTTCAGTGATACAGGACTGAAACGAGGAGTGAACTCGGTTCAGAAATGGACTTTGTCTGCTAAGATAGTCTTGGCAATGAGTCATGACTAACAAGAAATGATTTTCCATGATTATGTGTACATGCCACAAGGTTTAAAGTTTTATGTTATGATTATGGGGATCTCATTTTCACTTCTATGATTTATTCCATGTTAAGATATTATGATCTCTTTTGCAGGTTATGATTTTCAAAAAGATATGATATGATTTTTATTTCCTTTATTTGCCCTTGCTGAGCATTTGAGCTCACCCTTTTATGTTTTCTTTTCCCCAGGTCAGGAAGATGGATATTAAGTAGAATATGCTAAAAGGGACCATAGATATGATGAAATAAATGGGATACACTGTAGAAGATTTATGAACCAGTTGTTTATGTTTCCCAGTTTCTAAAGACACTATACCTATACGGTCCTTTGTTGTTTTGTCATATGTTGTAATAAATGTGCTTCAATTTTGAAGTATTAACATTGTATGTAAAGTATGGGTCGTTATACATTTCTTCTTCAAATTCTTCTTTATTTGTTATTCCCATTCTAAAATAATGAATCCAGTATCTACTATATACTATAATATTATTATAAATATGGTACAACCATATTCAGTATTCTATCCATCCTTTGAATAACATGTCACCATACGTGCGAACGTACGACTTACCGTCTCCACGTCGTGGTGTAATTGTTATTCAATAAATTATTATTTGGATGGGTACAATAATGATGTGTGATTCATGTAAATAATAAATATAACATGATAATGATTCTGTATATATGATATACCATCCAATTATATATTATTTTAATATCAAAAGAATGATATTTTCGCTCGTGCGTACGTACGAACTACTGTCTCCACGCTTGCGATACGATTCATTATCCATCGTATTCATTGAAATATAATTCTCATTTGATGTTTAATAATAGTATCTAAGGACTTGATATCATTCTTGATATGATTAAGATACAAACTATCCATGATAAACACGGCTTACGTAACAAAACATATAAAAGAAAATGGGTAAGTTAACACCCGAAACGATGATAATTCTATGATATTATTAACAAAGCAATGATAAAAGATCATATATGATATCATATTAATGTATATAATTCTTGTATAATTTAATAACAATTATTTCACCATTATACAGGAGGTTAACCTACCCTCAACGAAGGAAAAGTACAAGGTAAGGGTTTATTTGAAAATCTCTTCATTATCCGAGGTTGTTTATATGTAATAATCTACTGGGATTTCTTTATCATCCACATCCATGTTTCTTAAAAATGTATTTCAAAACATTTTTACTATTCACAAGAATATGGGTTAAAGTCATTTATACCCTTTTTTGGGTTTTTATAAGAGGTTTATAAAGGAATCTTTTCGTCGTTTGCCAAACAAGGTGCTTTTTAACCTTTTCGGAAGAATTAAGGGAAGAATGTTTTATTTAACTTATACGGCAGGTGCACTATTTTCCACCGTTATATAATCTATGAAGCTTCCCTTAAAACATTATAAGATTATTTTCAACGAAAATGTTTTATTATATAAATATATGACTCTTAAATGATTTCAAAATAAAAGAGATATTTCTTTAAAAAGAGTTTTGATTTCATCTATGCCAACATCCTTTGATGGATTTTAAGTTTATTTGGAGTTGATTTATTATTATACAATACTTCCATATTGTATTGATGGTTTTGTGATATGTTTGACTGTGGATGTGTTATTTTTATACCATACATGGTTTATGAAGAAAGTATTGAAATTTCGTATGCTAGTTTTAATACGAATGTTTATGTTATGTTTAAACCTTTTCATATGGGAATGCATTGGACTTAGTAAGTGACGGGTAGAGCCCGCTATAGCTCCACAATGAATCGTTAGGTCTCATGAGACAAACTAGTGTCTTGGTACAAGGCCATGAAAAAATATTATTTGTAGTCTTGGCACGAGGCCTTGGCTATGTGGTTATGATAGTCTGGCATTATGAATTCCATCATTATGAAAGTGGTTATTGATATTCTTGTAATTATTTTATTAGTAGAATATCCATGTGAATCAGTAAATGGCATTATTTCATTTTATTTTTGCCATAAAATGTTTAAGTCCAAGTTTAAAAGGCTTTTGTTTTAGTTATACACTGCCTTAAATGTTTATTCTTATTTAAGAAAGTTTCCACTATATTGTTATCCTTACTGGGCATTTGAGCTCACCCCTATTCTATGTTTTATTTTTCCCAGGATGTGAAGATGTAATTTATGAATGACCTGTAGGGATAGTTTTAGGGGATAAGTGTGTGGTCTATGTAATAATGCACCGACTCTGGGTAACTGGGGTTGGGGCGTTACAGTTGGTATTAGACGAAGCTTAGTACAAACATTGGAAGATATATTTAGATAAACTCTTATTAGATCACATATATTTAAGATGGACTTTGAGGATTAGTATAGAAGAACTTTCTATAATTTTGGTATTGTAGAGATTTTGTGAGTTTTCCGAGCAATACATCCCTGTCTTGATACGAGTAGGTAGAGGTGGCTCTGGCATAGATGTACCTAGGGGTAAAACCCGAAAACACCACTTTGAGATGGACTCGAATGGGAACTGGTTCATGAAAACGGGCCTTGCTGCACTTTTGGTTAAGACACTTCCAGTGGATATGCTTAGGACAATTCTCATTTTCTTTACAAACCATTATGGAGGGTTTATGAGTATATACATCCTCAAAGGAGACATTTTTATGATTATGGATTATATCCATAAAATATTTAATTTATGTTATGTGTTTTATAACTTTGGTATTAGGTATTGTTATTCATAAACTAATCTAGTGTATGCCATTGTTTAGAAATGGCTCCCAGTAGAAGGAACGAGAACTCCAGCAATGCACATGATCCAAAGAGAATGAAGGATCGTATCTTTCATGGTCTTAAGCCAGAATTTATAAGATAAATACTCTCCCATGTATTATCATCATATGAAGAAATAATATCATGTGTTCATAAGATAAGTAAAGAGTTTACTGAGTACTATGAATTTGAAGGGAAGCAAGACAAGAAAAGGATAGAAGAGAGAAAGATGGATAAAGGGAAGAGGGAAAAGGAGAATTTTCCAATATGTGATAACTGTGGGAAGAAACACCCTAGAACATGCCTGAAAGGAATGGGAGTTTGTTATAAGTGTGGAGGAAAAGGGCACAAAGTACGTGACTGCAAGGGTAAGAAAATGGTTTCAAATGTACAATGCTTCATTTGCAAGGAGTTTAGACACTACGCGAACCTATGTCATAGTCATCAGACAATGTCACAAATGATTCTATTGGATAATAATCAAGTTTTGATACTACCACAAATGAAGAGGAATGATTAGAGTTCTTATGTTGATTATATAATTTGAGTGTTGTATCAATAATGTACATGTTATAATAATTATGGAGTATATAAGGATTGTACTGAAGTACTATTTCATTAAGGGCTTGATATTGTGTGGAAAAAAGAATAGTGACTCAATAGAAGGTTAAAGTTTTTGAAAATATATGGTTGAGAGAAAGATAAACCATAATATGGTTTTGATACCGAGGCAGTGATTTTAGAATAATACATGATTGATTTGAATAAATTATATTGGATATTCTTGACTACCTTGAAACTGATTAATGATTTGTATATTCCATCATTGATGGGGTTTACAACATTTTTTGTATTGAAGGAGTATATCTATTATTTTTTAAGGAATAAGGGATCATGAATGTAATCAATAAGGTTTTATGGTAATTCAGTATGTTGAAGTGTTTTAAAAGAATACATGATGAAGGAGTTCACATGTTATTACGCAGGAAAAAATATCTTCATTGTGTTTACCTTCCTTATAAATTTTGGACTGATGTACTTTGTATAGTTCTAGTTTGGATTATTTTGGATTGCCATAAAAGGACAACCCAGAGGTCGGGCGGCAACCCATTGCGTCCGGCAAGGCCACGAGACTTGAACCCACAACTAAAGGGCGACAAGGGTGTATCACCTACCACTGACCCACGTGATGTCCTAGATTGAAAAATGTCATTTTTTAATGGTTCTGCTAGATGAATTATAAAGTCATATTTTTAACCCTATACGAATAGGATAAATAGAATATTATTTTTAAGTTCTATTATCTTTTAGAATGAAAGATGAGTTTGTGGTAGAACTTATTTAAAGGATGAGACTCTACTTTCCAAGTATACATTTTTCTTTTTCTCTTATTCAATGAAGAAATTAATTCTTATACTTTAGAGAAGGGATCTTAAAAAAAATGTGTTATCCTAATACCATATGTTTTGCTGAACCGATGGTATTTTAAATCATCATAAGTTGATGAATTTAAGGCCCTAAATTTTACACTTGTTTGTGATTTATGACCTCAATCACTACCTATAAATATTTACGTTTTACTCCAATTATATGTCTCTAATTGCCACCAATGTTCTCTGAATAGAGATCATAATTTGGTGGTGACCCTATCATTTCTCTTTTCCTCTTATTAAGACTAAATTTTATTAACCCAATTTCTGATGTGGGTTTTCCCACAGAGATATTTTCTATATTCATCTTTTTATTTTCGAAGAACAATTTCAAATTGCAAGGACGCAATTTATTGAAGGAGGGGAGAATGTAACACTCCAAGATCTCATAGTGTGTTATTTCTTCAAAAATAATTCAATAACTTGCACTACATGAAAAACCGAGTTCAAGCGCACCATGACTTACCAAACAAGTCATTCAAAAGAGGTTATGAATAGTATTAACTAAATTTAAAACTTTATATAATCCTTATAATTTTAGAATCCATATTATGAGTTTCTTAGAAATAATGTAAGAACAAATTCATTTTTAGTATTCCACTTTTACCAACTTTTAATAGTGAACCCTTTTTAAATCCAATATTTTAAATTTTTATATATTCTATTTGACTAAATAAATTTACTTTTAGAATGGGGACATAAAAAAATTTACAATGAAACATCCCAAGCTTCCACGGTACACTTTCCTTTGAATAATACTGTAGCGTGTGTTGTATGCAACTTCGAGTTCTAACACACACCACAACCAATCAAACTAGCCATTATGAATAGTAATAACTACTTTTTGAAATTTTATAAATTTTATCTTCCAAAATGGACTTCATTTTTGTATTCGGAGTATCGAATTTAACCTAAGGTGAAATTTTGTAACTTTTCGGATAACATTTATATTTTGATGATTAGTGAAAATTACTAAATTTTAATTAAAAACAACTTTTTTAATCGAAATAATTTATATTGATAAATTATGAATTGGAGTGGTTTTAAAGTATATTTAGAATATATTTTTACCATTTAATACAATATTTTTTATTGTGCATAATTTTACAATTAAACTGGACATAAACAAGTTTCCATCTTTTGATAGTTATTATCTCTTAAAAACAGGCTATTTGTTTTGATGATGGGGATTAATATTTAAATTAATTAATGCAACTGATATGTTTTGAATTTGGTAAAATATAAATCATTTTTTAATTCATAATATCAAATATATCTTAGGCCTAATTTTTGGTATTTTTTCGTAAACTTTCATTTTTGATGAATAGTGAAACCACTAAGTGTTAGTTAAAAACTGAATTTTTCATAAAACATAATTTTACCACTTCTGTGAGTGGAATTTAGAAAATCCAAGAGACACGGTTAATATCAATGAGTAAAATTTGGTTCAGTGAGATGAAAATAATTTTTGGTGTATAGCAACTTTTTAGTTTTATTTACCACGATTAAAAGTAAATAGGGTAATTAAGGGTAAAAATGTTATTAATATTACCCTACCACATGTCATAATTCTATTGGACAAGTGTATCTAGACCAAAAACAACCTTAGGAATAAAATATTATCATTTAGGTCCACTTGTATTAGATTAGGACATTTATTATTATTTAATTCAAAGAAGAGTTAAAAGAGTTAAAATCAATGTTTATTTACTAAAACATTTTTAACATAAGGTTATAGATAAGTTAAATTAGATTGTAAATATTCATTATAAATATAAAATGATTAAATACATAATGCTATTTTCTTTATAATTTTAGACATTAAATAATTTAATTTATTTATGACACAATGGTGATTCAGTAATTTCCTAAATAATGAAAAATTAGAATAATTGATAATATATATACCCAAATAAATGTAATTTGAGACTTTTTATAAATAAAAATAATTTTCTAGGTTAATATGACATGTTAGTATTTATTTAATTAAAATTTTTCGATGTAATCATTCTGTTATGAATTTTACAAAAATCAATTATTGAATAGTGTCAAAATTGACATAAAAGAATTTTTAAAACAAATATTATATTATTAATTGATATTAAATTACTAAAAATATAAGGTTCGGACAAGAGACTTATATCATGATAGGTGTATCATTAATGGACCACTTTGGGGTTTATTGGAGGTATATAGTAAGTTTATTAACTATATAATATAAAAATACAAGTGACATGGTATGTGTCAAACTAATTAACTAAGAGTTAAAACTAAAAGATAAGGTTAATATAATTACCCCAACCTATATAAATTCTATTTGTTGAGTGGTTTTAGACCCATACCCACATTAACCTTTAAATAATCCACTTTGGAGCCATTATAAACTGAATATTAATTTATTATCAAATAATATTTCTAGCTTTTCCAAAGGTGTCCCTCACCCCTCTTATAAAAGGGCACCCACCCTTTTCATTAATTCACACCTTAAAAGCATTTTGGATCGACAAAAACCTTCCCAAATACTCTCTAAACTTCCCTAACTACAACCTAGAGGCCTTAGTTTGATCCAAAAGCCTACCTAAGGATCCCTTTTGATCAAATCAAAAGGAAGAACCCGAAGAAGAGGTAATGTTTTCACCGCCCTTTTTCAAATTCATTTCTTCTTAAACTTCTTCTTTATTTGTTATTACCATTATAAAATAATGAATCCAGTATATCCTATATACTGTAATATTTTTATAAATATGGTACAACCATATTAAGTATTCTATCCATCCTTTGAATAACATGTCACCATACGTGCGTACGTACGGATTACCGTCTCCACGGTGTAATTGTTATTCAATAAATTATTATTTGGATGAGTATAATAATGATGTGTAATTCATGTAAATAATACATATAACATGATAATGATTCTGTATATATGATATACCATCCAATTATATATTATTTTAATATCAAAAGAATGATATTGTCGCTCGTACGTACGGACGGACTACCGTCTCCACGAACGCGATGAGATTCATTCTCCATCGTATCCATTAAAGTATAATTATAATTTGATGGCTAATAATAGTATCTAAGGACTTGATATCATTATGGATATGATTAAGATACAACCTATCCATTACAAACACATCTTACGTAACAAAACATATAGAATTAAACGAGTAAGTAAACACCCGAAACGATGATAATTCTAAGATATTATTAACAAAGAAATGTTAAAAGATCATATATGATATCATATTAATGTATATAATTATTGTATAATTTAATAACAATTATTTCACCATTATACAGAAGGTTCAACTACCCTCAAACAAGGAAATGTACAAGTTAAGGGTTTATTTCGCAATCTCTTCATTATCTGAGGTTGTCTATACTTAATAATCTACTGGGGTTTCTTTATCATCCACATCCATGATTCTTCAAAATGTATTTCAAAACATTTTTAATATTTACAATAATATGGGTTAAAGTCATTTATACCCTTGTTTGAAATTTTATAAGAGGTTTATAAAGGAATCTTTCCATCATTTTACAAAAAAGGTGCTTTTTATCCTTTTCGATAGAATTAAGGGAATAATGTTTTATTAACTTATACAGCGAGTGCAGATATTTTCCACCGTTATAAAATTGTTAAAGATTCCCTTACAATCTTATAAGAATATTTTCAATGAAAATGTTTTATTTTATAAATATATGACTCTTAAATGATTTCAAAATAGAAATAGATATTTCTTTAAAAAGAGTTTTGATTTCATCTATGTCAACATCCTTTGATGGATTTTAAATTTATTTGGAGTTGATTTATTATTATACAATACATCCATATTGTATTTATGGTTTTGTGATATGTTTGAATGTGGATGTGTTATTTTTATACCATTCATGGTTTATGAAGAATGTATTGACATTTCGTATCCTTGTTTTAATACGAATGTTTATGTTATGTTTATACCTTTTCATATGGGAATGCATTGGACTTAGTAAGTGACGGGTGGAGCCCGCTATAGCTCCTCGATGCATCGGTAGGTCTCATGAGACAAACTAGTGTCTTGGCACAAGGCCTTGAAAAAATCTTATTTGTAGTCTTGGCACGAGACCTTGGCTATGTGGTTATGATAGTCTGGCATTATGCATTCCATCATTATGAAAGTGGTTATTGATATTGCATGTGATTATTTGATTAGTAGAATATCAATGTGAATAAGTAAATGGCATTATTTAATTTTAATTTTTACATACTATGTTTATGTTCAATTTTAAAATGAATTTGTTTTAGTTATACACTGCCTTAAATGTTTATTCTTATTTAAGAATGTTTCCGCAATATTGTTATCCTTACTGGGCATTTGAGCTCACCCCATTTCAATATTTTATTTTTCCCAGGATGAGAAAAGTAATTTATGAATGACCTACAGGGATAGTTTGAGGGGATAAGAGTGTGGTCTATCGAGACTATATTTTTGTAGTTTTCATGTTATGATTTAATTTAAACATTATTAATGTATCTAGATATTACAAGGCTACTAAACTAATCGTTATTTAGAGATTTGATCTTTCTTATGATCATGCCAATGTTATGTAATAATGCCCCGACTCTGGGTAACTGGGTTCGAGGTTTCATAGGAATTAATGGGGAGTTTAAGGGAGTTGAAAGGTTAGGGTTTCTTGTGGACCCCACCACACAAATATCCTCTCATGAGAGGTTATGTGGATGTATGCCCCACCTCTAACTCCCCCTTGTAGGATTAAACTACAAGATATAAATAAAATTGTGTTCCACAATTTTATTTAATTTATTCTAAATCCCCAAAAAATTATCTTGAAACCCGCATCAAACGCAACTGTGGTAAAGGTCCCCTTGAGAGAATACCAATGATGTGAGCTCATTGGTGCCCTAGGATTTCAATTCCGATCACTGGTTAAAAAGATAGAAAAACCCGCTCATTCGTTCACTGAACATACCCAAAAAAACTTCATAAAATTATTATGGGCGCACCGGACCTCGAAATCCGGTGCCGTCAGAAATAGCGTACTTGTAAAATTCCAAATAATTTTAGAAAAAAAAATTTCCTTAAAATTTCCAGGTCTTTAAATTACCCCCACCTCATGGATTTATGTCCCCATAAAGCTACAACATACTCGATGACCATGTTAAGGCGAGGTTTCTGTACTGTCACCGGGACCTAGTTGTCACATTTGGTATCAGTGCTGTTACCAATCCTAAAGTGCAGTGCACTACCTGGTTTAAGATATAGGGCCTACAACAAGGACGTAGTGCTCTAAAGGCGGGGGGGGGGGGGGGATTGTAACACCCTCAAATGTTAAAGGGTTAAATGAATAAATGACACGACTCATGTCAACAAGGTGCGACATCTTTTTTGGGAGCATGTCTGATTAGAACTCCACAGTTAAGTGTGCTTGTCCTAGAGTAGTGATCAGGATGGGTGACCTTCTGGAAAGTATCCCAAGGTGTGTGTGAGTGCGGAAAAAGAGCACTGGCAAGGACAAGTGTTGGCCTGTGTGGACTGTCATTAGTCAGATAACCCATTCAGGCATGTGGGTGGGCCCCGGGGTGGGGACTACATGTCTGTGGGGCAACTGGTGGGCAGGGCCGAGTTGTCACAATTCCTTTGAGGAGGGAATAATGTAACATTCCAAAAATTATAAACCTGGTTTTATTAAAAATATATTTTTTAAATGGATTAATTTAAATTTTCTTTAAAAATATAAAAATAAATTAAATATTTTAATTAATTTGATTATAATATTTATAGTAATTTTCATGTTTATTATAAATTAATTGGTTTATAAGATTATTTTCTAAAACCATACAAACTAAAAAACTTATTTTTTTTGAATGAATGAATTTCAAATACAAACAAACACACACACACACAAGAACAAACATATATATATATATATATATAATTATCTATGATTATGAAAGTATAATTATTAGTTTTGAATTATGAATAAATTATTACTTTCCAAAATACATAAAATTGTTTATAATAATAATATTATAAATTGTGTTTTTATTAAAATTAATAACCCATAAATTTATTTATATTCCTAAATACATTGTGTTTTTATTATATATAACAATGGAATTAATAATTGTGTTTTTAAAAATTTATTAAAATTATACATATTATGAATATATTTATAAAAAATGGTATTAAAGAAATTAATAAAATAATAATAAAATAATAATAATAAAAATAATAATAAAAGGAAAACATGGTTTAGGGGGTGCGCCGCTCGGGTCTTTGGTGTAAGGTTTTTTTGGGAGGCCCGTTGAGTCTAGCATGGGGTGGGGTCAGTATTGAGCAGCTAGAGTCACAACATCTGAGCGTAGAGATGAATAGATGTCTCTCGCATTCGGATTGATTCACGACGTAAGAAGTGTAGAGTTGATGGGGGAAAGCATATGGGCATGGGTTCTTCTTTGTGAGCCGAGGATGAGGTGGAGAGAGTTCTTATGGGTTGTATATGAGGGATTCAACTTTCATTGTTTTTAGGGTTTTTGGTTGTCGGGGAAGTAGGTCTGTGCAATGTAGATCCTGACAAGGGTAGTTCGTGATTTGTTGCAGATAAGCTTTTATCTGAATCTAAGGCTTGGTTTTTTGTTTTTCCTCAACCTAGGCAATAAGTGTCTTCCTTTTTGTGTTGAAATCCCATGTTTTTTGTTGTATTTTGTTCAATATACCTTTTAATTTGTAGACAGGTGGATCAATTATTATTTTATTGGACCTTTTATTCAATTTGAATGATGGTGGACCATAAATTTTCTTTAAGTGAAGTTTTACACTTGATGATGTCCATGTTTTTAATTGGTCATGTGTCTATTTATATAATGTTATATTGTCAATTTTCTTCTTAACATCATGGGATACAAGCATTATACTGCCGATATCATGGCTATAAATTTCTTAACGATGAAAATGAATTGGAAAAAAAAATATTTTGATAGTACGGTTAGAGTGAGGGTGTGTGCAATAATGCTATAGCAGCAGACCTACTCCAGAATTTATCCGTATTTCAGGAAAGGGGGTCTTAATTTATATGTTAATTTTTTTGGTTTATTTTATAAAAAAAAATTAATTTAAAAATTTAGGTTTTTCATTTTATTTAATTTTTTCCTGAATCATTTTAAAATAATTACATACCTGTATAGATTTGTTTAAATGTTTTCATCAAAAATGATTAATTGTTCATATCCTACCAACATTGTTTAGTATTATTATTTTCATTTAAAATTTTCAAACATATTTAGTAAGGGAAAATCTATGTTTTTAACGTTTTGAGTTCTTGAGTATATTTAATTTAATGTAAGTGTTATTTTTTATCTAATTAAAATTATGGTTTTCATTTTCTAGTTTTGTGTAAGGAAAGTTATTATAATATTTTTTTCAAATTATTATTTCTCTATCAAGAAATTTAAATATTTTATTTCCAAAACTATATAATGGGGGAATTATTTAATTTATTTTTACATAAAATGTTTATTAATTGTATAGTATTAAGTATTTATTTTTATGTTTAAACTTATTTTTTAAGGGTGAATATTTTTAATAATTTTTTTCACTTTTCAAATTAACAATGAGTTCAATTTATCAATGTTGAGTTCAGCATTGCATATGCACACCATTGAATTTAAATTTGAGCACACTGATAACTCGTTCATTTTTTTATGTTCATTGTTAATATAAGGTCAAGCCAAAAATGTACTATGGTTCAATTTTGTTAATAGGGTTTTATTTATTTAAAATCATTCTCAATATTGTTTTATTTTAAATTTTATTTAATATGGGATTTATTTTTATTGTTATCATTTTCTATCGAATGTTTTTTTTAATTTTTCTAATCTATGTTGATTTATAATACATATATATATATATATATACGTTTATATGTTCATATATTCATATTAATGTATAAATATACAACTTCACATAATTATTTTTTTGGAACACATATTTTTAGTATTTAGATTATAAACATTAATTCATATTTTAATTCATGGATGTGTAGTGAGTTTAATTATTTTGTTTTGTTACATAAAAAAATATGTCCATAAAAATTATGTTTTCATAAATCTGCCACAATATAATTTATTATCGATGTTTTTACATCAATATCATATTTGATCTGACAATGAATTTTTTCATTATTCAATGTTTTGTTCAAACATGTATTCCATGACAATAATTGTTGTAAATTCAATGTCAATTATATATATACATAATTATCAACATATTAAACATATTTTATATGTTTTTAATGCACAAAAAAGAATATGTATACATATGAGATAGAATTATTTGGGATAAAATTATATTCAAATCCATAATATTATATATATATATATATAAAGGTATATATATTTATGTAAGGATAAAACATTTATTTTTAATGTATATAATTGTAATGACATGATCATAAGTTTATTGTCACATATATTAAAACGAGCATAACATATCATTTAGATATATTTAATGTGTGGATTTTTAATCTACATAAAATTAATGTCCTGCGACATACCCCACATCTGTGAAAATTTCATGATTTCATTTTAAATTTTATGGATATCATTAGAAATAATTAAATGGGTTGATTTGTTTAGTTTTCATGTTTTTTAATTAAATATGTTTTTTATGATTTTATGTGTGAAATATGTTTATTTGTTGTATACAATTTTTCGGAGAAGACAAAACTATATATGATTAATTTATGGAATGTGCATTTATTTCATAATTCAATTTTTTAATGACTTACAAACAAAAACAATTATTTTAAGTATGAGATTAATCTATTTGATATTATATTGATTAAGTATACTATTCAAGGTGATATGGTACACTTTGGATCATTTAATGAATTTATTTAATTTAGGAATAAGATTTAAATAAATTAAAGTGGTATGGAAAAATTGATTTAAAGACACATTATTACTAGACATGTGTGGAATTCATAGGATAGATTATGTGATATGTGAGGACCTCTATATCCTCTAGATGCATCGGTATGTCTGTAACATCCCAGGTAAATAAAGAATAAAATTTTTTCATATTTATTAATATTTGTGATTTAAATATTAATTTTAAATTAATGGGGATGCTATGTTTGATGACGTACCTGATACATAGCACCAGGTTTCATTGAAATCTTATGTTGCACACAATGTTAGGTCATACATAAAAATAATAATATAATATTATTTTAATTGGTAGTTAATGCCTAGATGTTGTATAAGAGGGAATGAATAGAAATATATAAAATATGATTATTAATGTTTGTTAATTTTTTTTACATTTATCCAATAAAATTTAGGGTCATAAAATCTGAATGAATTTAATTTTAAGAAAAAATAGTCTAATATTCTTTAAAAGGTCGATTTACCGCCTTTTGGTGGAGAAACATATTTAAATATAGGTTTGGTCACTTTTATATATTAAATTTGAAAAAATAAAATTATTTTTTTAAATCGGAACATCAAAATTTACTTTGAGTAAATTTTTGGAATTTTTCTTATAAAATTCAATTTTTAATGAATAGTGAAAAAACTATATATTAATTCAAAAAATACTTTTACTCTAATTTATTTATATAAATATATTATCTTTTTTATTGGTTTTAAAGTATAATTAGATTATATGTTAACCATTTAATCCAATTATGGTCATTGGATGTAATTTCACTTTAAACGTAGATTAAAACAAGTGTCAATCTTTTTTATAGTTATTATTTCTTAAAAACATGCTTTTGATTTGACAATGGGAATTAATTTTAAATTAATTAATACAAAATATATGTTTTTAATTTGATAAAATAGACATAATTTTTTAATTCATAATATCAAATATATCTTAGGCTAAAATTTTGGTTATTTTCTGAAAAATGTCAATTTTTGATGTATAGTGAAAAATCAGAGTAGTAGTTAAAAAATAGTCTTTTCCTTTCAAATAATATTTTAATTATTTCGTGAATTGAATTTAGAAAAAATAAAATACATGTTTTTTATTAGTAAGTAAAATGTGGTTCAATAAGCTGGATTATTTTTTGGTGAGTAGTAACTTTGGATTTTTATTTACCAATGTTATAGGTATATAGGGTAATTCAATGTAAATTTTTTTTATAATAATATAAAATTACTTTAACAATTATCCTAAAATTATTGGATGAGTAATGTATAACCACAACAATCCTTGGGTGAGACATTTGGCCTTTTAAATCCACATGGGTAAGATAATGACCTTAATAATGATTTATTTTATGTAAACATAAAAATATCAGAAACATGTATTGTTTCTTTGAAAAAAAATTTAATATGGGGTTATATAATTATTATATTTGACTATAAATATTCAACATAAAGATGAAAATATTTCCTATATCATGGTATTTAATTATAATTTTTAAACATCAAATAAATAAAATTATTTATGACACAATAATGATATAGTGTTTACCTCATTAATGAATGATTTAAATAAATTTGATTATAAATATTTAAACAATATCAAAAACATGCCCAATTATAATTGGATGATTTTATTTCGAACATTAGTCATCATATATTGGACTTTAATGAGGTTTCAACCATTATAAATTAAAAATCATTATATAAAAAATAATATTTTCAAACAATCCTAAAGAGCCCCTCCTAAAACTTATAAAAAGCCCTCACCTCTATCCCATTACTCACAACTGTCAAGCCCCTTGGATCATCCAAAATCTACCCAATTAATATCCCTACATCCCTATCTTCCACCTATTAGCCTTACCATTGGATAAAATCACTTCAAGAAAGCCTTTTGGTTCAAAGCAATGGGAGTTACCCGATTTAAATGTAAGGCCTTCTCTTATGTTCTTTTGTTTTATTTTTCTTATACAACCCCATAAAAACTATTTATTACATTATTTTATAGAAACAAAAGTATCCTAAATATAATAGGTTGTTTTTATGTGAATAAATTTTAACTACACTTACACACACCTCCATATAATGGATAACTAACATACTGTTTCTGTGGACTACGATCAACTGCCTCACGAAACGATGACTTTTAAATTATCTCCTACTGCCTCTCATTATGGCCTTTATGATGTCACTTTATTTATATGGAATATATATTATATTTATATTGTATCTATTATTTTTTATTTTTCATTTATATTATACCTTTATGGTTTCCATTATTAGTAAACGTGATAATTTCATTCGAGGAAGTACGGACTACAGCCCTCTCAAAGCGATATGACTCGTTCATACCATACATGGAACATATAAAGTATGGAGTTAATGAAATTACATAAATGATATAAAATATGATATTATACTATAATTATGTTATACCTATGTATCATTGCATTTTCATTCCATTAAAATACGAAATAGAAATGAAAGCACCGTTTATGCGTACATACGGCTTACCGTCTCCATGAACGGGGCATTTCATTTATTTTCTCCCAATGTTATGTACTATTATAAATACATATATATATTGGATACTTATAATATATATGATATCTAAATAATTAATATCATTATGGAGATGATTGAATTTTTACCACATGGACAACATGTAATTATAAGAAGATCATTTTTGACTCAAGTACCGAATATCGAAAAAACATCCGTTATTAACATAAATAATTTCATAATATTTATAATGTTGTAATAAGTGAAATAAAAGGAATAATAAACATAAAAAAGGTTCTAAATAAAGTAGAAATTAAATTATTCTTATTATTCAGGAGATTAAAGAACGAACAAGTCAAGTCGGACCTGAGGTAAGGGACTTTGACTCAATATCTATTCATTGAGGAATATTTTGATTTATACACGACTTACTTTTATATGGTGTATACACTCCTTTGAATATTCATTTCATTACAAGGGAATATTTTTTTTATGCATGTTACTAAATGACAAAAGGAATGTTTTTAACATTTTTGGCGACAATGACCTCTCCACCGCTATAATCATTATTTGGATCCCTCTATAAGCCCCAACATTTTCTTATGAAAAAGGAAACCCTTTATTATATTTAGGGTGATTTTGTAGTCAGAATGTTATGTAAAATGAATTTATCATTTCAATATCTTGAAATGGTTTCTTTAATTTCACAAGAAATATTATTAGTGAAATATTTATATTTGAAATATTTTATGTGTTCAAATTTTTGGACCATAAACATTTGACGGGTTGTTATGTGATAAACCGAATGTAAACCAGTGTCGTGATAAATGAGAATGGGTGGTTACATTATAACCTCGAATGCATTGGGAATGGATGTTGGTCGTATGGCTATTCAATTTAGTGATATGTGTCGAAGTCGACTATTTGGTTATTCCATTTAAGTATGGTAATGTCCCAAGTTACCATTATATGATTTGTGTTATTTATATGGTTTTTAAGGTAATATTTTGGTTACAAAAGGGTAAATAATTATCTTTTATTCGGTGAATATTATTTACTACTTAATAAAGGAGTAAAGTATTACTTATGATAGATTATTCATGGTTTACTTGTTGTTTTGAAAAAAAAGAGTTTTCCTTCTATGCGTATCCCTTACTGATCTATTTATGCTCATCCCATTTTTAATTTTTTTTACTGTACATAATGATGAATAAGGTTAGGGATGAGATCAAGGAAAAGTAATTCTATCTAAAACATGGAACTGGACAAGAATCTTTTTTTCAAGAGTTTATATTTTATGAATAAAAAGGAAATTGAGTAGAAGTTTCTACTTTGTAATTTTTGAGATGTAACGTAATAGTTAGGGAAAAATTCTATAAAAATATAAACTTGAAAATATTCTCAATGTCAATTATTCATTTAATTCTAGATTATTTAATGTTTTACGGCTAGGTCCTTCTGGTTTGTATCAGAGGTCGGTTTAGACAACTTTAGGAGTTAGAATATTGTTAAATTAATGTCCATAAAGTAATTTAAAGTAATATTTAAATGATATAGCATTTACAGACTACCGTTTTGCTTCGCCTAAGATATTTTTGTGTTCAAAAAGGGTTTCCGCAAAAAAAATAGGGCAATTGTAATGGGATGACATTAGGAGGAAGAAAACCTTCCAAATCCGCAACCTCAGACGGTCAGAATCGAAACCGAACATTTCTTTGCAATGATGGAACAATTGAATCAGGATATAAATGGTGGTGGTTTCCATGTATGAGATCATCTAGATAAACCAAATAGTAACATTTTAGTAGTGGAGTATAATGACCCATACTTTACATACATTTTTAATACTTCAAAATTGAAGCATACTTATTACAACATATAACAAAACCATGAAAGGACCGTATAGGTATAGTGTCTTTAGAAACTGGGAAACATAAAAAACTGGTTCATAAAGCGTCTACACTGTCTCCCATTTATTTCATCATATCTATAGTCCCTTTTGGAATATCTTACTTAGTAACCTTCTTCCTGACCTGGGGAAAGAAAACATACAAAAGGGTGAGTCAAATGCTCAGTAAGGGTAAACAAAAGAAATATCAATCACATCATATTCATAAGAACCTAACTTTTGGAAATCTTAACCTGCAAAAGAGAGCATAATTTCATAACATGGGATAAATCATAGTAGTGAAATGGAATCCCAATAATCACAATATAAAACATAAAAATTTGTGGCATACACACATAATCATAGGGAATCATTTTTTATTAGTCAAGACTCATTGCCAAGACTATCTTAGTGGAAAAAATCCATTTCTGAACCGAGTTCACTCCTCGTTTCAGTCCTGTTTCACTGAACTGGTTTAACCTACCTTTCCAGCCATGTCTATCTCATGAGATATAAAATCTTTACTCAATGCATTGGAGGGAGATATAGGTCCCACCCATCTCATAATGATACCATTATTATGTGTGCCACAAAAATCATAAATCATACATCATTACATAACCCATGTAATAAAAATGGGAATCGTAAATAACGGGACATCATAAAAAAATTCATATAAGATAAAGGAATTCATAAAAATATTTCCATCAAAACATAATCAAATCAATGTAATAATAGGGATAGAGACAGAACCCTTTATTATCTTAGATGGAAAATTATTTTGATAAAACTCTTGAACTCCATTCTTGAGGAAAATATCCTTTCTCTTCAAAAACATTTTTCCTTTCTTAACATGTCATACAATTTTAAACTAAAATAAGTTGATTAAAAATAAACTTGAAAACTTGTAAAGTAATATTCTTGGAAATATTTTTTTTAAAATCCATTCATGCCGTATAATTTAAAAAAACATTATTCTCGTACTTTTTTCGGAAAAGTCAAAAATTACCTCGTACGAAAAATGACAAAAGATTCCTTTCATATCTTTTAATAAAAACTCACCGAAAGGTAAAATTGGATATAAACTATTTTATAAGGATATAAATATTACATATTGAGGAAACATGGATGTGGATGATAAAATACACCCCAGTAAATACCAAAGTATAAACAATCTCAGATAAAAATGAGACTGTGATATTTCCCTTACCTTAGGTCCGATTTTCTTCGTAAGTGTCCGAACCTCATATATAATGATTTAAATAATGTTATTGACTTATTCCAGAATCATACTTATTGTTATGATATCATATATGGTCATATTCTTAGCTTCTTATTAATAATATTTCATTACTACTTGTTATTCGTGTGTTTATTACTTTTTTTTTCTTATGCGTGTTTTGTCGAATAAATTCTTATTATTCTCTTTAGGTTATAGATACCTCATTTCCAGAATGGTATTAGTGTAATATATATCATATTCATTCATTAAATTCATTTATATAATCATTATGAAATGAAGATCATGTAGAAAGAGTCGCATCACATCGTGGAGACGGTATTCCGTACGTACGCACGAGTGATGATATCGTTCCTATGATCGTGGAATTGTATTGGAGTGAATGTATACTATTTAAGAATCAATATAACTTTATAATAGTCATATATAGTCATTATATACACCATTATACCCATTCAAGTAAGGTGGTGGTGGAAAATAGATTACACCACCGCGTGGAGACGGTATTCCGTACGTACGCACGCGCGTTGATTTCTTTTTCCGTAGGATGGATAGATGGTGAAATAGGGTGTTTCATACTTATAATAACATATCAATATATGAGTGATACTGATGTTATTACTTCATAATGAAACAACTAAATAAGAAGAAGTGGAAGAAGAAATAAAGATAAAAGAATCGGTAACGGACATTACCTCTTCTTTGAAGTGCTTCTTTGAGACCTCCTTCTAGGGCACTAAAATAGGTCTTTGAAGAAGACCAGAACCTCTAGGATGTTTCTAGGGAAGTGGAGAGGATAAATTGTCAGGGGTTGGCTGAGCGTGAAGGCTCAAAGTGGTGTGAGAAAGAGGGGGAGGAGGTGTCCTTTTATAAGGGAGGAGAGGGGCACCTTTAGAATAACTAAAAATATTATTTTATTATAAAGTCAAATTCGGTTTTTAATAGCTCCAAATTGATATATTTAGAAGATAAGGTGGGTAGGGGTCGAAATACTCTCATACAATAGAATTTATACAAGTTTAGGTATCAATTTTAACCTTATCATTTAGATTTAACTTTAAGTTAGATAATTTAACTTTTACCGTGTCTTCTTGTTTTCTTATAATATAAGGTTAATAAACTTACTATATCAATCCAAAAAAACCCCAAGTTGTTTATTATTAAAATTTATAACCTTATCTAAGTCATTTGGCCGAACCTTAGATTTTTAGGAATAAAATAACAATTAATAATATAATATTTGTTTCAAAAACTATTTTATGTGAATTTTGACACTATTTAGTAATTTCTTTTTGTGAAAATCATAACAGAATTATTAGTTCTAAACAAGTTACTTAATTCAATAATAACATGTTATATTAACCTAGAAAATTAGTGGAATTCATAAAAAGTCTCAAATTAAATTTATTTGGGTATTTATAACATCAATTATGTCAATATTTCATTAATAAGATAATTACTACATCATCTTTGTGTCATAAATAAATTAACTTATATAAAGTCGAAAAATTAAAAATAAAATATCATTATGTAGGAAATATTATTATCGTTCTGATGAATATTTATAGTCGAATTTATCTTATGTATAACACCATATTAAAAATGATTTACTTATTAAACATTGATTTTAACTATTTTAACCCTTCTATAACTAAATTAATAATAAATGTCCCAATCTAATCCAAGTGGGAATAAATGGTCATATTTTATTCCTAAGGTTGTTTTTGGTCTAATTACACTTGTCCAATAGAATTAGGACATGTTTTAGGGTAATAATAATATCATTTTTACCCTTAATTACCCTATTTACTTTTAACGGTGGTAAAAAAAAGTAAAAAGTTACTATTCACCAAAAAATTATTTTCATCTCATTGAACCAAATTTTACTTATTAACATCAACCATGTCTCTCGGATTTTCGAAATTCCACTCACAGAAGCGGTAAAATTAAGTTTTATGAAAAATTCAGTTTTTTAACTACCACTTAGTGGTTTCACTATCATCAAAAAATTGAAAGTTTTCAGAAAAATACCAAAATTTCACCCTAGGATAATTTCGATATTCCGAATCCAAAAATGAAGTCTATTTTGAAAAATAAAATTTATAAAATTTCAAAAAGTGGTTATTACTATTCATAACGACTAGTTTTAATAATATTTTAATAGCATATCAATGTTTAGTGATACTCGCTATTGCGTACGACAGAAGCTACCGAGGAAGGCCGCAGTTGCGTGTAAAGCAAGCCAAGCTAGTGTTGTGTGTAGTGAAAGATTTATTTGATGATTTATATAACATAAAAACAAAATATTTCACATAAAAGTCTCGAGTGTTACATGGAGCATTTCATGAGGCATCATCCCCCATCTTTCAGAGGATCATCTGATGATGTTCTAGTAGAAGGGGGGGTTAAAGAACTGGAATTTCTTTAAGGTCATGGGTTATTCATAACATCAAAAGTTTAGTCTTTCTATTTATCTTATTGAAGGTGATGCCTACCTATGGTGGTCGCTGATAAAAATACCAGGAATAGTGAGGAGATTAATGCACATGATTGGGATGAATTCAGAGGTATGTTTCTTGAGATATATTTTCCTAAGGTGGTTTGTATTATGATGGAAAAAAGTTATTATTATTGAGGCTAGAGGATGAATCAGTGGCTACTTATAAACCTAAAATTCACTAGACTTGCAATGTATGCTTCAAATTTCATACGAGATCTTGATAGTAAAATCAACAATTTTTAATTAGGATTAAAGCAATGGAATCGAAGGGAATTAGATTATAATGATTTCAAATGTTATAAGAAACTTGTTCGATGCACGGAGAAGGTGGAAATGGAGTTTTTAAATGATTAGGTGTTCTTTGAAAGAAAAAAATAAAAGTGGTCGAGGTGGAAGACAAAAGGGAAGTACATTTCAAAAAATTCTGATGGTAGGAAAATTAAGTTTACAGTTTGTGAAAATTGTGGTAAAAATCATGTTGAGGAATGTATTTTGAATTCTGATATGTGATACTGATGTGGTAAAATGTGGCATAAGGCTCGTAATTCAATAAAAAAGATCATGTAAAGGGTAAGAAAAAATTTGATTTATAGTTAGTAAAATGTTTTAAGTGCAATAAAATGGTTAATTATGAAAAATAGTTTCCAACGAAGAACTCTAATGAGGGAAAGCTACCATACTACAAGCAGAAAGGGGTGGTGAAATCCTTTTCAACTAAATTAGTAGATGTTGGGCCATCAAATGAAGTAGTATTAGGTACATTGTTTGTTTGTTCAGATTATTCCAATGTGTTGTTTGATTCCAGGTCTACACATTCGTTCATTTCTGAGAAGTTTTCTAGTAAATTGTGAATTCTATATAATGATATAAATCCTGAACATATTGTAAATACAACGTGGGGAAATTTTTATAAAAAAATACATTATAAGAACCTTCCAGTCCTTGTGTGTGTGGAATGAATCTACTAGAAAACATAATTTTTTTGACTCAAGTAGAGATTGATGTTATTTTGGGTATGGATTGACTTTCTATTTATCAATCTAAGATTGTCTGTAGATCTAAAGAGGTTTATTTTTAGAAAATTTTTAGTTTCTGTACAATAATGAGTCCTTACTTTTGATAACATATCAGGAAGCTTATAAAACTAATAAAAGATGGAAATGACTGTTACCTTGCACATATGGTTTATAATAATGAAACTATTCAGATTAATGATTTTCTAGTGGTAAATGAATACTTTGATGTTTTACCTTATGAGTTTCCTATTATTATACCTAATCGAGAAATTGAATTTACTGTTGACTTAGTTCCGGATGCTAAGACAATTTTAAAACCCCCTTATCGAATGGAACAAATTGAACTTTTAGTGTTAATGTTTCTATTACAGGAGTTATTAGATAATTGTTTTATTCAACATAGCATATCACCATGTGGTGCTCCTGTCTTATTTATTAAAAAGATAGATGGTTTAATTATACATTGAATTGATTATAGAGAATTAAATAACATCACTGTTAAGAACAAGTATCCTTCGCCTCATATCGATGATTTGTTTGATCAGCTCAGGGAGATCGGTATTTTTAAAAGATTTACATTAGGTCAGGGTACCATCAGTTGGAAGTAAAAGAAGAAAACATTCTGAAGACTGTGTTTCATACTAGATATGGCCATTTTTAATTTTTTGTTATGAATTTTGGGTTAACTAACGCACATACTCTATTCATGGATATTAGAAATAAAATTTTCCATGAGTTCTTGTAAATGTTTGTGGTTGTGTTTATTGATGATATTTTTGTTTTTTATAAAATAAATGAATAACAATAAAGTATTTTAAGGGTTGTATTTCAAACCTTAAAAGAAAAGAAACTTTTTTTTGGAAATTTAGCAAGTGTGAGTTTTGGTTACAACAAATTTCATTCCTTGGTCACACTGTTTTCAAAAATGGCATAACTATTGATCCTTCTAAAGAAAAGGTTGTTAAAGAATGTAAAAGACCTTCCAATATCATTGAGATTCATAGTTTTCATGGTTTAGTAGGTTATTACTGGAGGTTTGTTGAAAAAATTTAATGTTTATCTAGACCAATGACTAAGATAACACGAAATGGTCTTAAGATCATGTAGACAAAAGAATGTGATGATTTTTTTCTGAATTGAAAATAAGATTGGTGAATTCTCTAGTTTTTGCACTACCTTCCAAAAATGGTGAATTTTTTATCTACAGTGATGCTTTATTGAAAGGACTTGGCTATGTCCTTATGCAGAATGATTAGGTAATTTCTTACGCTTCACGCCAGTTGAAACCACATGTGTTAAATGAACCTACACATGATATGGAATTAGCTAATATTGTTTTTGATTTAAAAATTTAGAGGCATCATTTGTAAGGAGTATAATATGAAATATATACTAACCACAAAAGATTGAAGTATATATTCTCATAGAATGAATTGAACTTGAAATAGAGGAGATGGATTGAATTAATCAATGATTATGATTACACGATTCATTACCATCCGCGAATATCAAATAAAGTGGATGATTCTTTGACTTGAAAAATTAATGTTCATTAACCATGCTAAGTTTGGAACAAGATCCTTTTGTATTTGATTTGATTAACTTTGGAATAGAAGTTGTTCATATAGGAAATTACCTTATATTTATTGACGTGTTAGTGAAATCATTTCTATCCGACAGAATAAAGAAATCATTGAATGAAGAAATTGTCTTGCTTAAAAATGTTGAGTTGGTTCGGAAGGGTACGTTGCATGAATTTAACATCAATAAGGACTGTATTTTGAGGTTTGGGAAGAGATTATGTGTGCCTTGTAATTCACATATGAAGAAAGATTTATTATGTGAAGCTCATAGTTCTCCATTTTCAGTTCATCAGGGCAGGAAAAATATGTATAGAGATATTCGAGAGTATTGTTATTGGGATGGAATTAAAAGAGATATTACTTATTTTACTCTGAAGTGTTTGAATTGTCAACAGGTTAAAGAAGAGTAGCATTTACCGAAAGGGATGCTTCAGTCGTTACCGGTGCCATAGTGGAAATGGAAAAATATATCCATTGACTTCATTATGGGATTACCAAAGACAACTCGAGGTAACAATACTATATGGGTTATTGTTGATCAATTGACTAAATCTTCTCATTTCATTCCTATTGGAGATACTTTGTCTCTAGATCAAATTTCTCGATTGTATGTTAAATTGATAGTTAGGTTGCATGGAGTTCCCCTCTCCATTATATCTGATCGTGATCCTAGGTTTACTTCTAACTTTTGGAAAGGCCATCAGAAGTCGTTGGGTGCTGAATTAAATTTTAGTACAACTTTTTTTCCTCAATCAGATGGGAAGTCAGAAAGAACAATTCAATCCTTGGAGGATATGCTCTGGTCTTGTTCAATGGACTACCCGAGAAGTTGGGACCAACATATTTCTTTGGCTTTATTTTCATATAAAAATAGTTTTCATTCCAGTATACAGATGGCTCCATTTGAGTGATTATAAGGTAAGAAGTGTTGAACTCATGATTATTGGGATGATGTTGGGGAATGTAAGTAGATGAGACAAGAATTGGTAGAAGGGGTGTCAGAAAAAGGTCAGTTGATTCTGAAACACATGAGAACAGCTCAGAGCATAACGAAATGTTATGCGGATAACTGGAGGAAGGATATTTCTTTTGAGGTAGGTGATCAAGTATTTCTATAACATTCTCCATGGAAGAGTGTGGTGCATTTTGTTAATAAGGGAAAGTTGAGTCCGAGATTCACTGGACCTTATGAAATCTCAGAGAAAGATAGAACAATTGTGTGCAGACTGACCTTACCTCCATGTTTATCCTAGGTACATAATGTTTTTCTTGTTTCAATGTTGAGGAGGTATATGTCGGATCCATATCATGTTTTAAGACTAGATGTAGTTAAGTTGGAAGAGAACCAATCTTATGAGGAACAACCAGGCCAGATTGTTGACCGAAGAGAGCATGTTTTGTAGAATATGGAAATTCATCAGGTAATGGTTTTTTTGAAAAAAAATATGGTTTAAGAGTCAACTATGGAATCTGAAATTGATATGAGGGATAAATACCACTATTTATTTGATAACGGTATAAAATTGTGAGGACGCAATTTTCAAAAGGGGGAAGGCTGTAACACCGTAGGTAAATATTGAATAAGGCATTTTCATATTTATTAATATTTTTGAATTAAATATTAATTTTACTTTAAAGGGGATGTTATGTTCGATGGTGTACTTGATATGCAACAAAGTGTTTCTTTGAAATGGTACATTGCACACAACGTTGTGTCATACTAAAAAATATTAATATAATATTATTTTAAATGGTAATTAACGCCTATCCATTATATTAGAGATAATGAATATAAATAACTAAAATATGATTATACATGTTTGTTAAATGTTTTTAGTTTTATCTAATAAAATTTAGAGGCTTAAATTTTGAATAAATCTAATTTTAAGCACAAATAGTCTAATATTCTTTAAAAGGCTGATTTACCACCTTTTGATGTTGAACCATCATTAAATCTAATTTTGGTCACATTTATATGTTCTATTGGACAAAATAAAATTCTTCTTTTATAATTGGGTCATCAAAATTTACTTTGGGTAAATATTTGGTATTTTTTGAGAAAAGTCATTTTTATTGAATAGTGAAAATACTGTATTTTAATTAAAAACTTCATTTTAATCTAATTTATTGATATCATTAGATTATATTTTTAATTTGGTTTAAAGTTTAATTAGATTATATTTTTACCATTTAATCCAATGTTGGTCATTGGAAGTAATTTCACTTAGAAATTGGACACAAACAAGTGTCAATCTTTTGATAGTTAATTTGTCTTAAAAACACGCTTTTGTTTTGACAACATGAATTAATTTTAAATTAATTAATCCAACTTCTATGTATTGAATTTTGAAAAATAGAAATAATTTTTTAATTCGAAATATCAAATATAGTTTAGGCTGAATTTTTGGTATTTTTCTGAAAAAATCAATTTTTTATGAATATTGAAAACATTGAGAAGTAGTTAGAATAAGGCTTATTCATTTATATGAAATTTTACCTCTTATATGAATTTAATTTTCAAAATATGACATAAATGGTCGTTATTTTTAATTAATATGTGGTTCAATAATATTAAAATTATTTTTGGTTAATAGTAACTTTTTAATTTTATTTACCATGGTTAAAGGTAAATGGGGTTATTCATAGTAAAAAAACATTATAATAATATAAAATTGACTTAACACATGTACTATCCTTATTTTTTGAGTAATGGCTGACAAAGAAAATCCTTGGGTGTGACCTTTGGCATTTGAAAGACACTTGGGTAAGATAACGACCATAATAACTTTTTATTTAAAGTAAAAATAAAAATATCATAAACATGTATAGTTCCTCTAAGAAAATTTTAATGTGGGGTTATATAATTGATATATATGATGATAAATATTAAATAAAAAGATAAAAATATTTCTTACATCATGGTATTTATTTAATATTTATTAGAAATCATATAAATAAAATTATTTATTACACAATAATGATGGAGTGTTTACCTCATTAATGAATGATTTAAATAAATAAGATTATAAAGATTTAAAAAATATCTAAAACCTATCCAATAATTATTGGATGATTTTATTAAGAACATTTGTCATCTTATATTCGACTTTAATGAGTTCTGGACCTTTAGAAATAGAATATCTTTATATAATAAAATAATATTTTCAAACATTCGTAAAGATCCCCACCTCACCCTTATAAAAAGTCATCATCTCTAACCCATTACTCACACATCTCAAGCCCCTAGTCTCATCCAAACTCTACACAATTAAGCTGAAACATCCCTATCTTTCATGCCGTATAAGTTAAAAAAAACATTCTTCTCGTACTTTTGTCAGAAAAGTCAAAAAGTACCTCGTACGAAAAAAGACAAAAGATTCCTTTCATATCTTTTACTAAAAACTCACTGAAGGGTAAAATTGGATATAAACTATTGTAGAAGGATATAAATATTACATATTGAGGAAACATGGATGTGGATGATAAAATACACCCTAGTAAATACCAAAGTATAAACAATCTCGGATAAAAATGAGATTGTGATATTTCCCTTACCTTAGGTCCAATTTGCTTCGTAAGTGTCCGAACCTCCTGTATAATGATTTAAATAATGTTATTGACTTATTCCAGAATCATACTTATTGTTATGATATCACATATGGTCATATTCTTAGCTTCTTATTAGTAATATTTCATTACTACTTGTTATTCGGGTGTTTATTACTTTTTGTTCTTATGCGTGTTTTGTCGAATAAATTCTTATTCTTATCTTTAGGTTATAGATACCACATTTCCAGAATGGTATTAGTGTAATATATATCATATTCATTCATTCAATTCATTTATATAATCATTATGAAATGAAGATCATGTAGAACGAGTCGCATCACATCGTGGAGACGGTATTCCGTACGTACGCACGAGTGATGATATCATTCCTATGACCGTGGAATTGTATTGGAGTGTATGTATACTATTTCAGAATCAATATCACTTTATAATAGTCATATATAGTCATTATTTACACCATTATACCCTTTCAAGTAAGGTGGTGGTGGAAAATAGATTACACCACGGCGTGGAGACGGTATTCCGTACGTACGCACGCGCGGTGATTTCTTTTTCCGTAGGATGGATAGATGGTGAAATATGGTTGTTTCATAATTATAATAACATATAATTATATGAGTGATATTGATGTTATTACTTCATAATGAAACAACTAAAGAAGAAGAAGTGGAAGAAGAAATAAAGATGAAAGAATCAGTAGCGTACATTACCTCTTCTTTGAAGTGATTCTTTGAGACATCCTTTTAGGGCACTAAAATAGGTCTTTTAAGAAGACCAGAACATCTAGGATGTTTCTAGGGAATTTGAGAGGAGAAATTGGCAGGGGTTGGACGAGCTTTAAGGATCAATGTGGTGTGAGAAAGAGGGGGAGGAGGTGCCCTTTCATAAGGGAGGAAAGGAGCACCTTTGGAATAACTAAAAATATTATTTTATTATAAAGTCAAATTCGGTTTTTAATAGCTCCAAATTGATATATTTCTAAGATAAGGTGGGTAGGGGTCGCAATCCTCTCATCCAATAGAATTTAGAAACGTTTATGTATCAATTTTAACCTTATTATTTAGATTTAACTTTAAGTTAGATAATTTAACTTTTACCGTGTCTTCTTGTTTTCTTATACTATAAGGTTAATAAACTTACTATATCAATCCAAACGAACCCAAAGTTGTTTATTATTAAAATATATAACCTTATATAAGTCATTTGGCCGAACCTTAGATTTTTAGGAATAAAATAACAATTAATAATATAATATTTGTTTTAAAAACTATTTTATGTCAATTTTGACACTATTTAGTAATTTATTTTTGTGAAAATCATAACAGAATGATTATTTCAAACCAAGTTACTTAAATCAATAATAAAATGTCATATTAACCTAGAAAATTAGTGTAATTCATAAAAAGTTTCAAATTACATTTATTTCGGTATTTATAACATCAATTATGTTAATATTTCATTAATAAGATAATTACTGCATCATCTTTGTGTCATAAATAAATTAACATATTTAAAGTATAAAATTTAAAAATAAAATATAATTATGTAGTAAATCTTATTATCTTTATAATGAATATTTATAGTCGAATTTATCTTATGTATAACACCATATTAAAAATTAATTACATATTAAACTTTGATTTTATCTGTTTTAACCCTTCTTTAAATAAATTAATAATAAATTTCCAAATCTAATCCAAGTGGGACTAAATGGTCATATTTTATTCCTAAGGTTGTTGTTGGTCGAATTACACTTTCCCAATAGAATTAGTACATGTTTTAGGGTAATAATAATATCATTTTTACCCTTAATTACCCTATTTACTTTTAACCGTGGTAAAAAAAGTAAAAAATTACTATTCACCAAAAAATTATTTTCATCTCATTGAACCACATTTTACTTACTGAAATCAACCGTGTCTCTCGGATTTTTGAAATTCCACTTACAGAAGTGGTAAAATTAAGTTTTATGAAAAATTCAGTTTTTTAACTACCACTTAGTGGTTTCACTATTCATCAAAAATTGAAAGTTTTCAGAAAAATACCAAAATTTCACCGTAGGCTTATTTTGATATTCCAAATCCAAAAATGAAGTCCATTTTGAAAAATAAAATTTATAAAATTTCAAAAAGTGGTTATTACTATTCATAACGGTTAGTTTTAATAATATTTTAATAGCATATCATTGTTTAGTGAAACTCGGTATTGCGTACGACACAAGCTATCGAGGAAGGTCGTGGTTGCATGTAAAGCAAGCCAAGATAGTGTTGTGTGTAGTGAAATATTACTTTGATGATTTATATAACATAAAAACAAAATATTTCACATAAAACTCTCGGGTGTTACATGGAGCATTTCATGAGGCATCATCCCCCATCTTTCAGAGGATCATCTGATGATGTTCTAGCAGAAGGGTGGATTAAAGAACTAGAATTTTTTTAAGGTCATGGGTTATTCAGAACATCAAAAGTTTAGTCTTTGTATTTATCTTTTTGAAGGTGAACCCTACCTGTGGTGGTCGCTGATAAAAATATCAGGAATAGTGAGGAGATTAGTGCACATGATTGGGATGAATTCAGAGGTTTGTTTCTTGAGATATATTTGACTAAGGTGGTTTGTATTATGATGGAAAAAAGTTCTTATTATTGAGGCTATAGGATGAATCAGTGGCTACTTATAAACCTAAAATTCACTAGACTTGCAATGTATGCTTCAAATTTCATATGAGATCTTGATAGTAAAATCATCAATTATTAATTAGGATTAAAGAAATGGTATCGAAGGGCATTAGATTATAATGATTTCAAATGTTATAAGAAACATGTTCGATGCACGGAGAAGGTGGAAATGGAGTTTTTCAATGATTAGGTGTTCTTTGAAAGACAACAATAAAAGTGGTCGAGGTGGAAGACAAAAGGGAAGTACATTTCAAAAAATTCTGATGGTTGGAAAATTAAGTTTACAGTTTGTGAAGATTGTGGTAAAAATCATGTTGAGGAATGTATTTTGAATTATGATATGTGATACTGATGTGGTAAAATGTGACATAAGGCTCGTAATTCACTAAAAAAGATCATGGAAATGGTAAGACAAAATTTCATTTACAGTTAGTAAATTTTTTTAAGTGAAATAAAATGGTTAATTACGCAAAAGAGTTTCCAACGAAGAACTCTAATGAGGGAAATCTACCATACTAAAAGTAGAAAGGGGTGATGAAATCCTTTTCAACTAAATTAGTAGATGTTGGGCCATCAAATGAAGTTGTATCAGGTACATTTTTTGTTTGTTCAGATTATTCCAATGTGTTGTTTGATTCCAGGTCTACACATTCGTTCATTTCAGATAAGTTTTCTAGTAAATTGTGAATTCTATATAATGATATAAAAAAAGACATTATAAGAACCTTCCAGTCCTTGTGTGTGTGGAATGAATCTACTAGAAAACATTATTTTTTTGACTCAAGTAGAGATTGATGTTATTTTGGGTATGGATTGACTTTTATTTATCAATCTAAGATTGACTGTAGATCTAAAGAGGTTTCTTTTCAGAAAATTTTTAGTTTCTGTACAAGAATGAGACCTTACTTTTGATAACATATCAGGAAGCTTATAAAACTAATAAAAGATGGAAATGACTGTTACCTTGCACATATTGTTTATAATAATGAAACTGTTCAGTTTAATGATTTTCTAGTGGTAAATGAATACTTTGATGTTTTACCTTATGAGTTTCCAATTATTATACCTAATAGAGAAATTGAATTTACTGTTGACTTAGTTCTGGATGCTAAGACAATTTTAAAACCCCCTTATCGAATGGAACAAATTGAACTTTTAGAGTTAATGTTTCTATTACAGGAGTTATTAGATAAATGTTTTATTCAACATAGCATATCACCATGGGGTGCTCCTATATTATTTATTAAAAAGATAGATGGTTTAATTGGACATTGAATTGATTATAGAGAATTGAATAACATCACTGTTAAGAACAAGTATCCTTCGCCTCATATCGATGATTTGTTTGATCAGCTCAGGGAGATCAGTATTTTTAAAAGATTTACATTAGGTTAGGGTACCATCAATTGAAAGTAAAAGAAGAAAACATTCTGAAGACTATGTTTCATACTAGATATGGCCATTATGAATTTTTTGTTATGAATTTTGGGTTAACTAACGCACATACTCTATTTGTGGATATTAGAAATAAAATTTTCCATGAGTTCTTGTAAATGTTTGTGGTTGTGTTTATTGATGATATTTTTGTTTTTTATAAAATAGATGAATAAAATTAAAGTATTTTAAGGGTTGTATTTCAAACCTTAAAAGAAAGGAAACTTTTTTTTGGAAATTTAGCAAGTGTGAGTTTTGGTTACAACAAATTTCATTCCTTGGTCACACTGTTTTCAAAAATGGAATAACTGTTGATCCTTCTAAAACAAATGTTGTTAAAGAATGGAAAAGACCTTCCAATATCATTGAGATTCATAGTTTTCATGGTTTAGTAGGTTATTACTGGAGGTTTGTTGAAAAAATTTAATGTTTATCTAGACCAATGACTAAGATAACACGAAATGGTCTTAAGATCATGTAGACAAAATAATGTGATGATTTTTTTCTGAATTGAAAATAAGATTGGTGAATGCTCTAGTTTTGGCACTACCTTCCAGAAATGGTGAATTTGTTATCTACAGTGATGCTTTATTGAAAGGACTTGGCTTTTTCTTTATGCAGAAAGATTTGGTAATTTCTTATGCTTCACGCCAGTTGAAACCACATGTGTTAAATGAACCTACATATGATTTGGAATTAGCTAATATTGTTTTTGATTTAAAAAATTTGAGGCATCATTAGTAAGGAGTATAATATGAAATATATACTAAACACAAAATATTGAAGTATATATTCTCTTAGAATGAATTGAACTTGAGATAGAGGAGATGGCTTTAATTAATCAATGATTATGATTACACGATTCATTACCATCCGCGAATATCAAATAAAGTGGACGATTCTTTGCGTTAAAAAATTAATGTTCATTAACCATGCCAAGTTTAGAACGAGATCCTTTTGTATTTTATTTGATTAACTTTGTAATAGAAGTTGTTCATATAGGAAATTACCCTATATTGATTGAGGTGTTAGTGAAATCATTTCTATCCGGCAGAATAAAGAAAGTATTGAAGGAAGAAATTGTCTTGCATAAAAATGTTGAGTTGGTTCGAAAGGGTACGTTGCATGAATTTAACATCAATAAGGACTGTATTTTGAGGTTTGGGAAGAGATTATGTGTGCCTTGTAATTCACATATGAAGAAAGATTTATTATGTGAAGCTCATAGTTCTCCATTTTCAGTTCATCCGGGCAGGAAAAATATGTATAGAGATATTCGAGAGTACTATTATTGGGATGGAATTAAAAGAGATATTTATGATTTTACTCTGAAGTGTTTGACTTGTCAACATGTTAAAGAAGAGTAGCAGTTACCTAAAGGGATGCTTCAGTCGTTACCGATGCCATAGTGGAAATGGAAAAATATATCCATGGACTTCGTTATGGGACTACCAAAGACAACTCAAGGTAACAATACAATATGGGTTATTGTTGATCAATTGACTAAATCTTCTCATTTCATTCCTATTAGAGATAATTTGTCTCTATATCAAATTTCTCTATTGTATGTAAAATTGATAGTTAGGTTGCATGGAGTTCCCCTCTTCATTATATCTAATCTTGATCCCATATTTACTTCTAACTTTTGGAAAGGCCATCAGAAGTCGTTGGGTGATGAATTAAATTTTAGTACAACTTTTTTTCCTCAATCAGATGGGTATTCAGAAAGAACAATTCAATCCTTGGAGGATATGCTCTGGTATGGTTCAATGGACTACCCGAGAAGTTGGGACCAACATATTTCTTTGGATTTATTTTCATATAAAAATAGTTTTTATTCCAGTATAGAGATGGCTCCATTTGAGTGATTATAAGGTAAGAAGTGTCTAACTCATGATTATTGGGATGATGTAGGGGAATATAAGTAGATGAGATAAGAATTGGTAGAAGGGGTGTCAGAAAAAGGTCAGTTGATTCTGAAACACATGAGAACATCTCAGAGCATAACCAAATGTTATGCCTATAACGGGAGGAATGATATTTCTTTTGAGGTAGGTGATCAAGTATTTCTCGAACATTCTCCATGGAAGAGTGTGGAGCATTTTGGTAAGAAGGGAAAGTTGAGTCCAAGATTCCCTGGACCTTATGAAATCTCAGAGAAAGATAGAAAAATTGCGTGCAGAGTGACCTTACCTCCATGTTTATCCTAGGTACACAATGTTTTTCTTGTTTCAATGTTGAGGAGGTATATGTCGGATCGATATCATGTTTTAAGACTAGATGTAGTTAAGTTGGAAGAGAACCAGTCTTATGAGGAACAACCAGGCCAGATTGTTGACCGAAGAGAGCAAGTTCTGTAGAATATGGAAATTCATCAGGCAATGGTTTTGTTAAAAAACAATATGGTTTAAGAGTCAACTATGGAATCTGAAATTGATATGAGGGATAAATACCACTATTTATTTGATAATGGTATAAAATTATGAGGACGCAATTTTCAAAAGGGGGAAGGATGTAACATCGTAAGTAAATATTGAATAAGGCATTTTCATATTTATTAATATTTTTTATTTAAATATTAGTTTTACTTTAAAGGGGATGTTATGTTCGATGGTGTACTTGATATGCAACAAAGTGTTTCTTTGAAATGTTACATTGCACACAACGTTGTGTTATACTAAAAAATAATAATATAATATTATTTTAAATGGTAATTAATGCCTAGCCATTGTATTAGAGATAATGAATATAAATAACTAAAATATGATTATACATGTTTGTTAAATGTTTTTAGTTTTATCCAATAAAATTTAGAGGCTTAAATTGTGAATAAATATAATTTTAAGCACAAATAGTCTAATATTCTTTTAAAGGCCGATTTACCACCTTTTGATGCTGAACCATCATTAAATCTACTTTTGGTCACATTTATATGTTCTATTAGACAAAATAAAATTCTTCTTTTATAAATGGGTCATCAAAATTTACTTTGGGTAAATTTTTGGTATTTTTTTGAGAAAATTCATTTTTATTGAATAGTGAAAATACTGTATTTTAATTAAAAACTTCATTTTAATCTGATTTATTAATATCATTAGATTATATTTTTAATTTGGTTTAAAGTGTAATTAGATTATATTTTTACCATTTAATCCAATGTTGGTCATTGGAAGTAATTTCACTTAGAAATTGGACATAAACAAGTGTCAATCTTTTGATAGTTAATTTCTCTTAAAAACACGCTTTTGTTTTGACAACATGAATTAATTTTAAATTAATTAATCTAACTTCTATGTATTGAATTTTGAAAAATAGAAATCATTTTTTAATTCGAAATATCATATATAGTTTAGGCTGAATTTTTTGTATTTTTCTGAAAAACATCAATTTTTTATGAATATTGAAAACACTGAGAAGTAGTTCGAACAAGACTTATTCATTTATATGAAATTTTACCTCTTCTATGAATTGAATTTTCAAAATCTGGCATAAATGGTCATTATTTTTAATTAATATGTGGTTCAATAATATGAAAATGATTTTTGGTTAATAGTAACTTTTTAATTTTATTTACCACGGTTAAAGGTAAATGGGGTTATTCATAGTTAAAAAAACATTATACTAATATAAAATTGACTTAACAAATGTCCTATCCTTATTTTATGAGTAATGGCTGACAAATAAAATCCTTTTTTGTGACCTTTGGCATTTGAAAGACACTTGGGTAAGATAACGACCATAATAACTTTTTATTTAAAGTAAAAATAAAAATATCATAAACATGTATAGTTCCTCTAAGAAAATTTTAATGTGGGGTTATATAATTGATATATATGATGATAAATATTCAATTAAAAGATAAAAATATTTCCTAAATCATGGTATTTATTTAATATTTATTATAAATCATATAAATAAAATTATTTATTACACAATAATGATGGAGTGTTTACCTCATTAATGAATGATTTAAATAAATAAGATTATAAAGATTTAAAAAATATCTAAAACCTATCCAATAATTATTGGATGATATTATTAAGAACATTTTACATCTTATATTTGACTTTAATTAGTTCTGGACCTTTAGAAAGAGAATATATTTATATAATAAAATAATATTTTCAAACATTCTTAAAGAGCCCCACCTCACCCTTATAAAAAGTCATCAAATCTAACCCATTACTCAAACATCTCAAGCCCCTAGGCTCATCCAAACTCTAAACAATTAAGCTACAACATCCCTATCTTTCAACTAGAAGATTTTTCTTGTACTGAGGGAACTTCAAGAAATCCTTTTAGTTCAATCCAAAGAGAGTTACCCGAATCAAAGGTAACATCTTTTCTTAAGTTCATTTGTTTTATTTTCATTCTATAACCCCAAAACCCATATTATTCATTTATTTTATATAAAATTCAGTATCTTATATTTACTAGGTTTTTTTAAGATAAGGATTAAAAATACACTTAATCACACCACCATCTAATGGGTAAATAACATACTGTTTTTGTGGACGGTGAACTATGACCTCACGAAACAATGATTGTTCAATTATCTCTATCCGCCTCTCATGGTGGCCATTATGATGGCACTATATTTATATGGGATATATATTATATTTATATTGTCTCTATGCTTCTGTATTTTTCATTTATATCATACCTTTATGGTTTCCATTATGGTTAAATGTGATAATTTCATTTGAGGAAGTGTGGACTACTGCACCCTCAAAGTGATATGACTCATTCATACCATACATGGAACATATAAAGGATAGTGTGAATGAAATTACATAATTTATATAAAATATGATATTATAATTCAATTATGATATAGTTATGTATCATTAAGTTTTCATTCCATTAAAATATGAAATAGAAATGAAATAAGTGTTCATACGTACGTACGACTTATCATAACCCTGAACAGTGAATTTCATTTCTTATCTCCAAATGATATGTACTATTATAAATACATATATATACTAGATATGTATGATATATATTATATCTAAATCATTAATATCATTCTAGATATAATGGACTTTTACTATATGGAAAAAATGTAATTATAAATAAATCATTTTTCACTAAAGTACCAAATATCGAAAAAATGACACTTATTAACTTAAATAATTTTTTAATGTTTATAAAATTGTAATAAGTGATATAAAAGGAATAATAAACTTAAAAAAATTATCTGAAGAAAGTATAAATTAACTTTATATTAATATTCAAGAGATTTAATAATGAATAAGTCAAGTATGAAATGAGGTAAGGGGCTTCATCTTAGTCTCCATTCATTGAGGAATATTTTGATTTATAAATGATATTATATTATACAGTGTATAAACTAAATTGAAATTTAATTTCTTCCAAAGGGAATATTTGTTTTTTCTATTAAGAATTTTACTAAATAAAAAAAATAATGTTTTTAACATTTGTGGCAACAATGACCTCTCCATTGCCATAATCGTTATTTGGATTCCTCTATAAGCCTCAAAAAAATTTATGAAAAAGGAAACCCCTTATTCTATTTTTGGGTGATTTTTTATTGAAAATGATATTTGAATTGGATTGATTATTTCAATATCTTGAAATTATTTCTTGTGATTGAAAATGAAATGTTATTAGTGAAATGTTTATATTTGAAATATTTAATGTGTTATGTTATTTATTACATGGACATTTGACGGGTGGTTAGGTGATAAACCAAATGATGGGGGTTTCCTTGATAAACCAGGATGGGTGGTTACGTTATAATCTCAAATTCATTGGGTATGAAAGTTGGTCGAATGGCTATTCCATTTAGTGATATGTGTGGAAGTCGACCGTATGGTTATTCAATTTAAGTATGGTTATGTCCCATGTTAACTTTATATGTTATGTGTTATTTCTATGAGTTTTATTGAAATATTTTGGTAACAAAAGGGTAAGAAATTATATTTTATTCAGTGAAGAGTATTTACTACTTCATAAAGGTAAAATGTCTTAGTTATGATAATGTATAGAATTTTTAATTTTTTTTTAAAAACAAACAATTTTCCTTCTCTACATATCCCTTACTGAGCTTTTTATGCTCATCCCAAGATTATTTCTTTTTTGAGTTTTTTTTTCATTGGAAATAATAAAGAATAGGGAAAAGGATGAGATCAAGGAAAAGTAATGTTATCACAAACATGGAACTAGATATGATTATTTTTTTCAAGGGTTTTTATTTTTTGAAAAAATGGAATCTGAGTAGAAGTGTCTATATTGTAATTCTTGGGATGTAATGTAACAGTTATGGCCTAATTTTTTAAAACTCTAAACCTAAAAACATCCTCAATGTAAATTATTCATTTAATTCATGATTATGTAATGTTTTAAGGATGGGTCCATATAATGTGTTAGGAGACAAACTAGGTCTTGGCATGGGGCCTTGACTGTATGGTTATGTATTTTCTTGGCACGACGTCTGGAATTAATGTTTATGATGTACTAAATTATACACTCCACCATAATTATTCTAGTAAATGAATGTCCATGTAAATATTCAGCTAGTAAATATCCATCACAAATGATCATTCTCAATGAACCAGTATAAATCAGTTTTATATTTCCAAGTGCACATGGCTTAATGTTTTATATTTGATCAAATAAATTCATAGTAATTTATTTATAAAGAAAGATTAATATTTATTTTACAGTTCATAATGATAAATGACATCATTTTATGTTCAATTTTTAAAAAATATTATTTCATGTGTAAAATTGATATCCTCACCTCTGGCATGTAATAGAATGAATATGATTGGTCTTTATCTAACTTATAGGTGGCACTCCATGAATTTCAATTCAAGTTCATGCATGATTTAAAAATAAATTCTATTTATAACTCCTAAATTTGTTTATAAATTTTGAGAATAAGTTTGTCATGAAAACTTTATCAAAATAAATAAATCAAATGATGCTGACATGTTATGAGAAATGTTAACATCATTATTTAAATCATGTGTTTTAAAGAAATGTTTTAGAGGAAAATTATTTATGAATAGTTTTGTTTTAAAATCACATAATGGGCATTTTTTAATAACCCCTTGTTTGAAATTATTTTTAAAATGTCACTTTGATGTTCAAAGATTTAATCCATCGATTTTACATGCACATTAGCGATGTTGAGATTTTTTTTGTTTAATTTTATTGCAAAACTATTAAGCTGGTCTGTAACTCACCAGAATCTAGACTGGTAAAAGGCCATCTGTTTTATAATGTTTAAGGCTGGGTCATTACATTTGGTATTAATGAAATGGTATATATAAAATTGGAAATTAGATGTTGTCATCTAAATGGTAGTGTTTAGAAGTTCTGAGGTCTTAATTTTGTTAATTATGAATATTGAATTTCAGCATTCTCTATAGTCTTACGAAATTAATTGCGCGAACAAAATTCCATTAAGGGTTAGTATTGTTATAGCCCCGAAATTCTAAATGTGGTTTCATTAAAAATATATTTTATGAAATAGATTTATTTCCATTTTCATTAAATATAAAAATTGAAATTATTTATTTTATTTTATTTGATTATAATATTTATAAAAACATTGAGATTTATTTTAAATTAATTTCTTTCAAATTTTGTTTGAAAAAATAATTTTAAATAATGAAATTCATTTTTATAAATATTTTAATTGAATAAATTTGTAACATAAACATATATGTATATAATTATATATGCTTATTAAATTATAATTACTAGTTATGAATTCTGACTAAATTATTACATTAATAAATATATAAATTTATTAATAATAATAATAATATAAATTTTCTTTTTATTGAACGTAATAGAATATAAATATATTTAATTTCATAAGGATAATTTTTGTTTTTATTACTTATAATTGTGGAAATATAAATTTTGTTTTTATGAATTAATTTAAATCCTACATATTAAGAGAATATTTATATAAATAAAGTTATTAATAAAATTTGATAAATATTATATGATAATAATAATAATAAGGAAAAAAATGGTATAGGGTGTGCACAACTTAGGTATTTTGTGTAGGTTTTTTCATTAAGCTTGTGAGTCAAGATGGGGGGCCGCTTTGTTCGAGCATCTCGAATCACGGCCTGGGAGCGTAGAGATGAATCGATGTCACCTGTATTTGGATTGAGTCATTCAGTAAGAAGGGCATAGTTGAGGGAGGAATGCAGTATGGTTCGGGTTCTTCTTCGCCAGAAGTGGCCGGGGTGTGGAGAGTTTTTATAAGTCGAAGCTAAGAGATCTGAGTTTCGTGGATGTTATGGTTTATCATCTTCGGTGAGGTAGATCAGTGTGATGTGGATGTTCGAAAGGGTAATTCGAGATATGTTTCCGATAATGTTATATCTGAACCTGAGGATTGGGTTATTTCCTCGAACTAGGCAGTATGTGTCTTCCTTTTTAGATCTGAATGCCATTTTTCCTTGTATTCTGTTGAATTTAAATATTTATTTCTAGATGGGTGGATCAATTTTTGTTGTTTTTATTTTCTAATCAATTTAAACAATGTTGTGCGGTAAATTTTTTTTCTGAAAAACTATAAAATTGATGATGTCCCTTTTCTATGTTAATCATGTGTCTATTTATACAATTTAATATTGTTAATTTACTGCTTACAAACTTTTGTTGTGAGCTTACTACTACTGAGACCATGGCTATAAAATCCTTAAACATGAAAATGAATTAGAAAAAAAAAATAGTTCTATAGTCTAGTGAGATTGCGGGTGTGTGCAATGATGCTATTGCAGCAGAACTACCCCTCTGTGTGGATACTTTTCATGTAAGGGGAAGTAAATATCAGTGTAAATTTGGTTAGTTTATTTTAGAAAATATGTTTTATTTAATAATTTAGGTTATTAATTTTAATTAATTTTTTATGGAATCTTTTTAAGGGAATTACATACCCATGTTGATTTGTTCTATTGGTTTTCAAAAAAATTATTCATTTTTTCATATTCTTCCAATGTTTTATGAATTATTATTATCAATTTTAATTTTAAAAATTATTTATTAAAGGATCAAATATGTTTATGGAATTTTAATATCTTCAGTCAATTTAATTTACTATAAGTCGTATTTTATTTATCCAATACAAAATTATGGTTTAAATTTAATAGGTTTATATTAGGGAAACCCTTTTTATTTGCTTTCAAATTCAGATTTTTTTATCAAGAAATATAAATATTTCATTTTCATAATTGTGTAAGGGATCAATTCATTTTTTTATTTTTACAAAATATATGTATTAGTTGTAAGGGATTTAATATTTATTTTTCTTTTTTAAATTATTTTGTAAGGTTGAAAATTATATTTTCAATTATTTTTTTCACTTTTCAAATTAGTAATGAAATAATTTTATCAATGTTGTATTATGAACATCGTATTCACACCGTTGTATTTATATTTGATCACACAGATAAATCCTTCATTTTTTTGTTTGTCGTTAATGTTTGTTCAATCTAAAAATGTATTGTAGTTGGATTTTTTATAAGGGTTTTTTTAATTTTAAATCATTATCAATATGGTTATATTTTTTTATTTTATTAGAGTGGGATTTATTATTTTTTATGATTTTAAATGTGATGTTTTTTTAAATTTTGAGAAACGTTGTTGATATCTAATACACACACACACACACACATATATATATATATTTGTATAATAATCAAAATTTTCATAATTAATTAAATCTAAAAAGGAACTATGGTTAGATATTAATATAAGGGTTTGGTTTATTTATAATTCTTCTCAATATTGTTTAATTTTTAAATTTCTTTAGAATTAGTTTTAATATTTTATTATGATTTTATAATGAATGTTTTTTTAATCTGGACAAACTATTATGATTTGTAATACATATATAAATAAATATATATATATATATTCATAAATATTTATAACTATCCATTTTTTCATAATTATTTTTTTGAACACATATTTATAGTATTAATATTAGAAATATTATATCATATTTTAATTCAGGGATGTGTAGTGAGTTTAATTATTTTATTTTATTACTTAAATATATTATGTATATAAAAATTATGTTTTAATAAATATTATGTATCATAATTTATAATCAATGTTTTCATTTCGATATCATATTTGATCTGACAATGAATTTTATCATTTTCAATGTTTTCTTCAAACACATATTCTGCGGCAATAAATGTTGTAAATTTAATTTCAATTATATACATATATAATTATCTACATATGAAACATTTGTTATATGTTTTAAATGCTCAAAGCGGAACATGTATAAATATGAGATCGAATTATTTTTGTATAAAATTATTTTCAAATACTTAAGGTTATATATATATATATCAAGTTATATGTGTATATATAAGGATGAAATGTTTTGTTTCATCTATATAATTTTATTGAACTGTTAATAAGTATATTTTTATATTTATAAAATGAATATATCATGTCATCAGGATATATTAAAAGTAATTATGTTGTATCATCATGATATTAGGGTCATGCGACATACCTCGCATCCTTGATAATTTCATGATATCATTTTAAATTTTAAGTCTAAAATTAGAAATTATTAAATGGTCATATTTCTACTTATTTCATGTTTTTTAATTAAAAATGTGTTATTTTATGATTTTTGTGTGAAGCATGTTTATTTATTCTAAACAATTATTTTGAGAACACAAATCAATATATTAATTTTTGACTGAATGTGCATTTATTTCATTATTCATTTTATTGATGACTTACAAACAAAAACTACTATTCCACATATTAGATTATTCTTGCTGAAATTATATGGATTATATAAATTTTCAAGGTTGTATGGGACACAATGGATCATTTAATTACTTTTTTTCATCTATGAAAAATATTTAAATAAATGAATATTGTATGGGGCACTTTTATTTAATGACATACATTAATTAGACATGTGAGGAATGCGTAGGACATATTACGTGATAGGTGAGGCCCATTATAGCCTCTTTATGCATCAGTAGGTCTCAAGAGACAAACTATTTCATGGAATTTGGACTTGATAGTATTGTTATATATGGTCTTGTCATGAGGCCTTTACAGAATGTTTATGATGTCCGGCTTTATGGGTCCCCCCATAATGATTCTAGTATGGGAAAATACATCTGAATATTCTTCTAATAAAATATCCATGGAAAATGATCATTCTATTTGAAACATTATAAATTTGTTTTAACTTTCAAATTTCACATGTCTTAATGATTTATATTTAAAAATGTAAATTGATAGAAATTCATTTATAAAGAATGATTAATATTTAGTTTCCTATCCATAATGATAAACGATGTCATTTTAGATGAAATTGTGAATAAATATTATTTCATGTGTATATTTTTATCTGCACATGTGGCATGATATATAATGATTAGGTTTGGTCATCATCCAAGTTATAGGGAAATCTCATAGATTTCTTTTCAAGTGTATGCATGATTTTATAATGAATTCTATTTATAACTCATAAATTAGTTTAGAATTTTTGAGTATAATTTTCTCTTAACAGCTATATGAGAATCTCTCCATAAAATGATAATAACAAATTATTAGAAATGAAAATTTCATGATTTAAGGAATGTGTCTTAAATAAATGTTTTAGAGAAATATTATTTCTTAACAGTTTTATTTTAAAACCCCTTACGGTGCATTTATATGCTCACACCTTGTTTAAATTTATTTTTCCAAGGTAAGTATATTGTCCAAATTTTTACTACCTCATTTTTACCCAAGTGGAAGAGATGTTTTCCTTTCCTTGGATTAATTTTACAACAACTCTGATAATATGTATTATGGTATCTAACTCTCCAGAACCTATACCGGTAAAAGTTCATATGATATGTAATGTTTACAACTAGGCCTTTAAAATTGGTTTCAAAGGAATGATTGAGATTAATTTGGAGATTAGATGTTGTCATTTAAAAAGTAGAGTTTAGACATTTACTGATCTTAGTTATCTTAATTCTGAAGATAGAAATTCAGAATTCTCTTTAGTCTGGTGAGACAAATTACCATGATGCAATTCCTTTGAGGGGTAAAATGTATCTTCTTAGAAATTCTAAATGTGATTTAATAAAAATTATATTTTATTAAATGGATTATATTCATTTTTATTGAAAAATATGGAAATTATGTATTTTAATTAATTTGATTATAATATTTATAATAATTTTCAGATTTATTATAAATTAATTTGATTAAAATATTTGTTGATAAAAAAATATGATATAACAAAACTTATTTTTATAAAAAATTTTAACGAATAACTTTCTAATAAAAACATATATATAAATAAATATATATTCTTATGAAATTATAATTATTAGTAATGAATTACTTCTAAATTATTATATTCATAAATACATAGTTTTATATATAATAATAATATTATAAATTTTATTTTTATTAAAAATAATAACACATAAATTTATTTACATTCATAATTATAAATTTGTTTCTATTATTTATAATAATAGAATTATAAATTGTTTTTTCATAAATTAATTGAAATTATATATAATAAGGAACTATTTTTATAAATAAAGTTAAATAAAATGGATAAATGGTAATAATAAAAAAAGGAAAACATGGTATATGGGGTGCACTACTCGAGACTTGGTGTAGGGTTTTTTGGAAGCCCGTTAGTTGGGAAATGGGTGCTGTTGGGTTCGTGCAGCTGGAGTCACAACTTATGAGCATAGGGATGAATCAATGCTATAAACATTTGAATCGAGTCACACCATATGAACGAAAAAGTTGAGATAGGAATGTAGTAGTGTTTAGGTCCTTCATCGCTAGCTGAGAACGTGGTGGGGAGATTTTGTAGGATTTGAAAATGAGGGATCTGAGTTTCATTGCAATTAAGGTTTTTAACTGCTAGAAAAGTTGATATATGTGATGTGGCGACTAGTAATGGTAGTTCTAGATATGTTATGAATAAGTCTTAATACAATACTGTAGTTTGGGTTTTTGTTTTTCCTCAACATAAGTAATCGATGTCTTATTATTTAGACCAAAATCCCATATTTTTTATGGTCTTCTGTTGAATATACCTATTTATTTATATATGGGGGATCAATTATTGTTAATTTTTAATTTTAAATCATTTTGAATGAAGTTGGACCATGAATGTGTTTTTGAGTGAAAGTTTATACATATTGATGTCCTTGTTGTGTGTTGGTCCTATGTCTGTTTATACAATGTTATATTATAAATTTTCATACTTAGTTGTTTGCGCTGATAGCTCACTACTGCCGAGACCACGACTATAAAAACCTTACACATGAAAATTAATTCTAAAAAACCATTTTTCTTGTTCAGCAAGAGTGAGGGTATGTGAAATAATCATATAGAAACAGAACTACTCATGCATGTCTCTGCATTTCAAGTAAGGGGAACTGAACCTCTAGGTTAATTTGTTTGGTTTATTTCATAAAAATGATTTATTTAAAAATTAAGGTTGTTAATTTTCATTATTTTTATCTAGAATAATAGTGTGTAAAATACATACTATTTTTGATTTGTTCAATTGTTTTTTTCAAAAATGATTCATTGTTTATATTCTCCAAAAGTTTTTAGAATAATCATTATATTGTTTTTTTTCAAACTCATTTAGCAAGGGGTCATTTTTTATGGCGTTTTATGTTCTTGAGTATATTTAATTTCTTGTAAGGGTTATTTTTTTCATCCAATCCAAAATTATGGTTTTAATTTTATAGTTTTTAATGGAAATTGTATTGAATTTTTTTTAAATTCTTATTTTTTCTTGGGAATTTAGTTATTTTATTTTCAATATAATGTACTGGGTCAATTTAATAATTTCGTTTTAAATAATATATGAAATATACGTATGGTATTTAGTTTTTATTTTTATGTTTAATCTTATTTTTTAAAAGATAAAATTATATTTTCAATTATGGTTTTCAGTTTTCAAATTTTTAATGAGTTCAATTTATTAAATTTGAGTTTTGCAATACGTACGCACACCATTGCATTTATATTTGAGCACACTGATAACTCCTACCTTTTTTATCTTCATTATTAATGTTTGTTCATGCTAAAAATGTATTCTGGTTTGATTTTTATATAAGGGGTTTTTTATTTAAAATAATTCTGATTGTGATTTTATTTTCATATTTATTTTGTATGGGTTTTATTTTAATTAATATGATTTTATAAGGGATGTATTTTTAATTTTGAAAAAATCTATTGATTTGGAATAAATACACACACATATATATATACATATGTATGTATAACTATCCAACATTGCATAATTATTTTTTGGAACACATATTTACAGTACTTAGATTATAAATATTAATTCATATTTTAATTCATTGATGTTTAGTGAGTTTAATTAATTGATTGGGTTAAATAAATATATTATGTCTATAAAAATTATGTTTTAATAAATCTTATGAAACATAATTTATTAATAAATATTATAATTTTATATCATGTTTGATCTACTAATTAATTGTCTCATTTGTCATTGTTTTGATCCAACATGTATTCTATGACAATAAATGTTTTAAATTCAATGTCAATTATATACATATATAATTATAGAAATATTAAACATTGGTTATATGATTTGAATGTGAAAATAGGAACATTTATACATATGAGATAAAATTATTATTGTATAAAATTATTTTAAAAAATAAAGTTTAAATATATATATCAAGGTATATGTATATATATACATATATAAGGATTAAATGTTTATTTTTAAATAATATAATTGTATTGACTTGTTCATAAGTTTATTCTCACATTTTTACAAATGCGCATAACATGTCATTATAATGTATTTAATGTAAGGAAGATGCATCTGCATATAATCATGGTCATGAAAAATACCTCGCATCCCATATAATTTCGTGATTCAATTTTAAAATTTAAGGCTATATTTAGAAAATATTAAATTGGAAAATTTCTAAATGGTTCAAGTTGTTATAATTAAAAATGTGTTCTTTATGATTTTATGTTCAAAACATGGGTTTTTATGTTATAAAATTATATTGTGAAGACAAAGAATATATTCGAATCATTTATTGAATTTTCCATTCTTTCATCAATCATTTTATTGGTGAATTACATACAAAAACAATTATTTTAAGTATGTGATTAATATTTTTTATATTATATGGATTTTGTAAAATTTTCAAATTGGTATGAGACACTTTGGATTGTTTTTTAATTTATTACATATTTAAATAAGATTTAAATAAATCAAAGTTAAATGGGACACTTTAATTTAAAGGCGTACTTTTATTTTAAGTATGTGGAATTCCATGGACTAATTATGTGATGGGTGAGGAAAATAATAGCCTCTCAATTCATTGGTTGGTATCATTTGAAAACAATGTCTTGGTACAAGGCCTTAACAGTATGGTTATGTTTGGTCTTGGCACAAGGACTTCATAGAATTTTTATGATGTCCTATATTATGAATTCCCTCATAATGATTCTAGTATGTGAAAGTCCACGTGGATATTAAACTGGTAAAACATTCATGGAGAATGACCATTCTCTAAGAACTAGTACAAATCAGTTTTATATTTCCAAGTTCATATGGCTTGTTGTTTTATATTTAAATATATACATTCATACAAATTCCTTGATAAAGAAGGATTAATATTTATTTTCAATCCCATAATAAAAAATGACATCATTTGATGTGAAAAATTTAAATGATATTTTTTCATGTATAAATTTTTATATAAATCCCAAGAATTTTATAGAATGATTATGTTTGGTTATCATACAACTTATTTGTGGAACTTTATGCATTTATATTCAAGTGTGTGGATGATTTTTTTAATTTATTCTATCTATAACTCTTTAATAAGTTTAGAAACTTATATCATAGGTTTATCCTAAAATATATTTCGCAATCAATTATAACAATGATGATGACATGTTATGAGAAATGTTATTTTTATTATTAAAATAATTTGTTTTAAGGAAATTATTTACAGAAAAATTATTTCATAATTGTCTAGTTCTAAAACCACTTTCTGGGCATCCCCCCCGCCTTGTTTAAAAATATGTTTCACATGTCACAATGAATACCAATATTGGATGATTTTATGTCCGTGGATGCAATGTTTTGATTTTTCTTCTATAGTTTTATTGTAACTATGATAATTTGTAAGCAGGTATCTAACTCCCCAGAACCTAGACTTGTAAAATTTATTCTTCAATATAATTTTTAAACTTGGGTCTTTACATATGTAGAGTTATATGAAAATTATATTGTTGAGTACAGTATGTAATATTCTCCAATAGAGTGAAATAATTATAATAAACAATCATGGGACCCCACCGAACAAACAACTAAGTAGATCTTGTACTATTCCCAATTTTCATTATCGATCCCCATGGGAAAGGAACTAGTGTTTTGGAATTAATAAATACAGTTTCGAGAATGTTAAATCAATAAAAAATAAATAAAAAATCTTTTAGAGAATCTATCTTCGTACATATATAATTTTAAATACCATTCTTGTTAATGAAATATTTAGAATAAACAACCATAAACAAAATGTCCATAACAAAAAAAAAATTTCAAACACACATTGATAAATTTAAATATTCAGAGATTTTGGTCAAAAATATTAATCATATATTTTTTTAAATAAAATTGGAAGAAATTATTGATTCAAAATATATAAAAATAATCTTAAATGAACCCGAACAAGAAAAACCAACTAAATGTTTCTAATATCCACTCACCACCTTCTAATACCACATCCCAAGGTACAACTGACCAGAGAATAAGAATATCATATAACAATCATGTTGAATTAAATAATAGGAGGTCCATACACCCATGGGTTCATATATATTAAGATATAAATATTCCATGTATGACCTCACCAGAGAGTCAATGATACTATTTTTAGATTAAATTTATGTAATTATAGTTTGAAAAATATTTCAAAAAATTTTCATTTACATTAAATTGAACAATGATGAAATGTATTTTCCATTTACCTTTAAAAACAAAACATTAAAATTAAATTTCAAATGGAAATTAATCAATTCATAATTTTAATTAAAATTCCTTTGAACCATAAAAATGACACTATAGTTTTCATTAAACAAAAATTTCCTTCAAAAAAAGTTTTTACTTTTTTGAAACCTTTATCATAAACATCATTTAAAACAAATAATTTTAAAAATATACCATTATAAAAACTGAAAAATAATGTAACAATCAATATGGAAACATATGTTAAAGGTAGAATAATAAAAAATTAATTTAATATTTATAATGGGGATATAAAATCTAACTAAATAATTGGATGAAACATGTATAGGGTGGTAATCCCTTATATGGAATATTCTACAAAAATAAATAACAAAGGATACTCACTAGGTACTAAAGGTAGATGAATCTTGACATACAGTAGCATGGTATAACTATTAGCATATGTTTCATCCAAAATAAATTCAAAAACCCCCGATATACCTTTACGTGCATCATCATGCTAACTCCCTTATCTGAAGAAAACTATACAAGTATGGTAAACTAACTAGTGTGTTATCTTACAACTATAACCTATATTCATTCAACTGTCTTAGTGCATAGTATTATGTTCTCTGTTAGTTATAGGTGAGTCAATAATAAAAAATGTATTACATGAATCAATTTCAAATAAAAAATAAATCTCATCTAACTCCCAACACCCTCAAACTAAACATCCTCCCCCTTATCCATACATTAAAATCATAAATTGTATAATAATATAAAATTTACATCCCTGATGGATGACTATCATTACCAATTCATATCAGATAAATGGGATCATAACTCAATGGCCTAAAAAACAGAAACTTCAATTTATTCTTCAAATTATTATACATGCCTTTGAAAACTATCTTGGGAATCCAAGACTATTAAAAATTACTAAAAACCAATTAAAAAAATACTTTATTATAATACATAGAAAAAAATTATAAAAAACACTTATTTTTGAAACAATTAAAATACAAAAATAAACTTCAAATCAATAACCTTAATACTTGAGAATCGTTAAAAATCAAAACCTCTGATTAATTTTAAATAATTTTCTTATAAAACTCATACTGATGTCAAAAACCCTCCCAAATTCTATTTCCACCTGAAATTATTTCCTAGGATATGTTGACAATCACAAGGAATTATATGATAAAAATTACACAATTTAAATAAAAAGCGTTGAGAAATATTTATTCTAATTTATTGATTTCATGAAAAATATTTTATCCCCAATTAGTTAAAAATATATATATATATTTAATTAGACAATAAATAATTTTAATAAAACTGAAGAATTTAAGACATTTCATTAATATTAATTTCATAGAATAACTTGACTTAAAATAATATGAAACTTATTTCCAATGGTTGAAAAATAAAAAATAATGGTGAAGATGATCTATACAATCCTAAAAAATAATGATCATAAAGATTCATTCCACCCCAAAACTAAAATTATGAAATAATAAAAACAAGGATTTATAAGATAAGTTAATACCATGAAAGGGGGAAGAGAAAGGGAGAAGAAGTTAACTAGATGAGTTTATAATTAATATCTTGGATCAAATATATAGAAAATCCTATTGTAAAGCAATGGAAAAATAGTCGATGGAAGGGGTCACATACATAGTGTGTTCTCGAGCCTAGTGGGATGAATAGTGGATTCTATAGTTTTAATATAACTGTGGGGAGAGATTGGTTTTTTAAAAAATTAATAATTGGGACACGATATTGGTTATACACATGGTTTTTAAGACATGAACTGACCAAGAGGATCCATTGACATTACTACCACACCCTTGCTCAGTTATGGATGAATGTTTATTTAACTGTGCGTCAATTGTGCAGGTCACCCCCACAAATAAATTGATCCTCATGGTAAATTTAAAAACTTTACATGGTCTAAAATATCATGTTACAACATTGAAAAAATCCATTAATAAGGAATTATAGGTTTCACATTCTTTTTTCATTGTTTTTGCTTAAAATGAACCAAAAAATATTAGTTTATTACTTTAAAAAATATATGATAGTCCAACCATAAACTCAACAGAATGGAAAATTATCAATGAAGAAATGAATTAGTAAATAAATTTTAAATCAATGTGTGTCAATTCTCTCTACCATGAAATGTTCTTCACAAAAATATAATCATTAATATATATAATAAAATAGGGATATAAACATCTACACCATAATACATAATATAGAGGTACATAAAAAATGGAAAGTATCAAAATTATGGGAAAACAAACTACAAAATAATTAACAAAGACTAATAATTAAAAACCTCAAAAATCATACAATATATTAGTTCATAATTAAATCATAAATAGTGGAAACACATCATACAGAATATGGGGGACTTTTATGGTCTCCCCACAATTTTTATTTCAACTAAAAGTGTAAATTAATGGTAAATTCTCTATAGAAGACACATCTCTAAGAAAACACATTTCTATTAAAATACCCAAAGGAAAACATAATTCCCAAATTGATTACGGAATGTGTCTAGGAAACCATCATTTTATTCTGTAAGGAAAAATCAAATAAATAGGAAACTCCCAAATAAAAATAAATCAATTTCCAACCATGTTATTACCCTAAAATAACTAAGAAATAAATACCCCCATGAAAAAATATATCCACACAAAGAAAACATGGCTATAACCTTGGGTTAATGAACTTAAAAAGAATGAAATTCATTACCTCATCCATAAAATATGTCCCAAAATGAATCCAATTTAATAAAAATGGCTCCAACTATAACACAACTACACCAAATAATTTTTTAATTACTAGGATAGATCAAATGGATTCCATGTTCAATCTATAAAAACAAAAAAAAAACAAAATATGATCAACCAAAATAAAAATTCATAGGGAAATATGATCATAACTGAATTATAAGAAGTATAATAATAACTAACATTGTATTATATACAACATAGATTATCTCCAAAACAAAATTCTATGAGAGCTACCTAAACATATATATCCAAATCAAAACCATCACTAAATAAAACTTCCAAAAAAATAATACATCTTCCAATTAATAATTATCTATGAACTCTCAAAACACCCAAGTATGTTATTTAAACAAATTCATTATGGATATCACTCTCTAGAATTCAATATATCCAAGAGAATTGATGATTTTCACACCATTCAATAACTACTCTATTTCCCCATGAATAATAAGAACACAATGAAAAAGAAGAAAGATAATGATTTTTTTCAAACACTCTATCCCAATTCTAGGAAGAATAATCTACTATAATATCTATAAATTTACGGTGTTGAGAATCTTCTGAATTCTCATCCATCATAATAGATTCATTATTTATTCTTAGGACATTATTCAGAGGCATAATAGATAAAACAGAAAATATTATTCTAATCCCATCATGTTCTTTAATAAATCAATTGGTTGAAATTAGAGGAAAATTAGAAATCAACACTAAAATTCGGAAAAACAACATCATAATACTTCCCCCTTTTCTAAATTAATTTTCTAAATCACAAAAAATACATAATTAAACCATCCCATGAATTACATTTCACAATTTAAAAGAATTGAAAATTTTCATTTAACAAAATTACATCAAGCTAAAATCGAACTTCTATACCCCAGAAATTAAAAAATTTATGATACCCTATTTTTATTTAAAATAATATTAACCCCCTGAATTATTTAAAACACATATTTCTTTAAAGATAAATTCGAGCATTGTTTCATGGTGATTATAAAATTTAAATCCAATATTACCAAGTCATAATCAAGAAATAATACTTTTTAAAACACCCAATTAGATTTTGAGAATAAAATAAAATCATCTCACAACCTTATTAAGAATTATGAAACTAGTTACATGGTAAGTAATTATCAAAAAACCATTTTACAAATTCATTCAAATATTAAAATCATAATATTACCTAAAGGACATTAATTTCATTATGAAAATCGATGAAATTAATTTCAGAAAAACAAAATCAATTCTTAAAACATTTTAAAAATTTACTATTATATAAACCAATTTAAAAAATCCTAAATATTAGTGAAACCACTTTACAAATACATTAAAATCATAAAAATCCCCATCTTTAGTAAATATTTACCTTGTGGAAACAAATTTATAAGAAACACAAAATTGAGAGGGGTTGAAGAATAAATTCGGTTGAGATAATGAACCGTGCATTGTTTGGAAACATGGTCTGGTGGACTATGTTACAACCATGTGAAAATATTAGTAAAGTCTATAAAAACTTTTTCATATGAAATCTACACAATTTTCCATACCTTGTTGGTAAAATTTGTTGTATTAATTCATCATCCACGTTCATCTAAAAATTCAGTAAATATCCAAAATAACATAGAGGAATACCCTAGGTCTAAAATTTAATTAATTTCACACAATAAATATAAAATAAAAAACAAATGACAAATATTATAAACAAAATAAAAATCTTATGTTGTCAGGGAACTCAAGAACTGCCATAAATGGTGGTGATCAATCACAAACTAAATATTTACATATTTAATACCTAACATCTTATTATGTTTTCTACCAACACACACCCCATAAATAATGATGTATTATAAATAATATATCTATTTCTAAAAACATGGGATCTAATTCCATTTTTAATGAACTGGTATGGAAAACTATCAAACTTTCAACCCAGTTGAACTACCAATAAGACAGAAGGGTGTTCCCAATCCCCAAGGGCTGGAAAATATTTTATGGGTATTATGTAGTATGATTTTGTGAAAGGATTATTACCATAATAATAAATAAACAACAATGAGATACAAACTAATAATATAGAATTGTATGTTTATATATTGTACAAGCATATTAATGAAATATAATCAATAAATAACTGAAACTAAAAAACCATTACCTAATAAACATTTCAAAATCATTTTTATAAATTTTTTTATGTATAATATGAATTAATGTATATTAATCTCAAAATATAATATAAATACAACATGATTATACGGTAAGCATAAAACATCATAAATTAAACCATAAATAAACTAGAAGTAAAAAAATCTAAATTCATATAGAATATAGGCAAACACAACCTCCTGATACAACCACCAAAGGGAAAACTAGATAGAGAATAATATGCTGAATGTAAATGGATTCTAAAATAAAATATAACAGCTAAAAAAACCCAGTGGTAAATTCAAGTTATGATCAAATCATTAATAGTTCGATATCACAATAGATTCTATAAAATTTCTTACAAATGACTCTTCAATTATTTTTATTTGAAAAATGTTTCTAAATTAATTAATATATTGAATTTGTTAAAGAAATAACGTATCAAAAAATTCTATTTAGAAATAGCCTTTTCAAAATCAACATCCATTTGAAATTAAAAAAAATATCAATTTTGAATGAAACTCATTTTAACCATGAAAAAGATAAAATTCTATTCATCGAACACACATTTCCATCAATAGCACTTTTTATATTAATATAAATTTCATTAAAGCCACATTTAAAATAACAATATTTAATCATAAAACACAACATGTTATAAAATTAAATTAAAAATTGTGTTATAACCATACAAAAATGAAGAATATAAACATATATACAATCATTATCAAGTTTTTATAAAATACAACTAAATAAATGGATTCTATAAATGTAAATTGTGAATAACCTATATGTAATCATTAGTAGTCTAAAATAAACATTTGATGTTCACTATGTTCTAATGTGACACATATCTAGAAATTACCTTAACACTGAATCAATATTCAACATATTTTCATCAATAACATATCCAAAACAACCTAGATTATCCACACATACATCATCAAGGGTACTCCATTATATTTAGATAACAATATAACTAGGGGATCCAATATATTTTTTGAGTTAACTATTGTAGAATATGTTTTTACGAACATATTTGTTTATAGGGTTACCATGTATTCTACCAATAGTAGTTGAGTCAATAATCAAACAAAAAACCTCACATTCATTAATAAATCAGAAGTTGTAATTATCCATGGACCTAAAAAAACAAAAAGTGAAACAATCCCTTTCATATATATATTAATAGGCATCAATTGTTATGTAATAATAATAAATCCACATCCATAATAGGAAAAAATACCAACCATGGAATCTCAAACAAGGTGTCATATCCTTGGATTTTCAAGGTATGTTTTTTTATAAAATATTCTATTATTTATTATTTATCTTCCATGTAGGTGTTTCTATTTGGTAAAGGGGCCCCATAGGGATGGTTTCATAGGTTTTTAGTCTAATTAGATACATAGTGGCTGAATAAAGGCTACCAACAAGCCGGTTGTGCTAGATGTAACATGCCCTACTCCTATTAACCAGATCCAACATCTATTTTTTTACAAAAACATATATATAAGATTTCAATTACTAAATGATAGATCATAATAGAATCATTTTTTAGATAGATACATACATGATACCCATTTCACATTGACGATAAAATATAAATCACAACAAAACAATTCTCTACATCCCTAAAACTCATTGGAGGAATTCATCTTTATATCATTGAAATAGAAGAAAAATTAGGGTGATCTAATTTTTTTTAATGTTAGGGATATATAGTAGATCCTTCAATGAATCAATGAGTTATAATCCATATAGCATGGTAACTAATTTTACAAACATTGAATTTAATAATAATGTCAAAATAATGATTAGATAATTCAAAATCAATTATTTAAGTAAAATAAAAAATACATATGCCATTTAATGAATAACATGAGAAAAAAATGCATCCATGGATATTAATAACTAGATTAAAAATGAATAATAAGGGAACTATTTATTTTAATATCTCATACATCATGGTATCTATACTTTCTAAATCATTTAGTAGGATGTTTATACTATGGGTAAAAAAATAGTAAATTTGGTTATCAAATTTCCCCTATGAGACAGTCGATGAATTGAGGGGTTATATAATTTCAGGACCCACCTATCACTAGATTTCCAAAGCAATCATATTATATAAAATGATTGATTTAAATCATTAGTCAATATTCATTAACAATAAATGTCAGTATTGAATTAAGAATTTGGAATATCAATACATACACAGTCAATCAAATTATATTCAAAGTAAACATCATATAAAAAAATGTTATATAGTTTAGAAAATAATAACATTCATAATAAAAATAATATTTAAATTTAATAGAAATTCAATTTTTAATACTAAGTGACCACAAAAACGTGAATACCTCATGATAATGTTAAAATTTACAAAAAAATATTCATGGATTGAGAGCCGTCTATTGGTTCATCATGAATATAAGTTTTTTCAAAATTATAATTTACTTAATAAGAATAAAAGGAATCAAAGTGAAATAAGAAAATAATCTATAATAAAATATAGTTTTTTTTTATAAAAACATTGAAAATGTATTAAAGAGGTAAATTTTTTACAAAATGGTTATGACGGTGGTGAAGTTTGTTACCAATGTATATATTATAATAATAATATTTTTGAATTTTTCTTGAAAATTAAAATTTAAAAAATAGTAGAAAGTGTACATATTTGACACACTTTTATATGATACTAGTTATTATTAACCATTTTCATTTTCACCGTAACATGTTATGGGCCAACGAGTCTTCTTTCACCAAAATCATCCCATCATCTTGGAGTATGACATATTTTTTCATATAATTATTCATATGGAACCATTGATTACTTGAATAGATAATATTTTTATATTAATTCTATACCACAGGTAAGAAATAATCACACATACCTTTAATGGAATGTTATCACAACATCTTCCCTGATTCGAATATTTGAATAGTCCTTTCCGACTATCCAATATTTTGAGTATGGTAGGAAATGTTCAGATGAACCTCAATATCAAGATACTTCTAATGAATCATCCATTATTTCAATGAAAAACATGGATCACCATGATACACAATTAAAATTGATGTGAAATTAACTTTTACAACATCATTAATATAGGTCCTTTCATAGTGTTATAAAGGAAACTCTTCGCTTATAGTTAATAAACATGATGAATGGGTTTGGATATCAACACTAACCCAAATTTTATCATTCCTTATAGGAATATTTGGTATTCCAATGAAAACATTCCTTAATATTTTAATCACATTTTACCATAGGAATATGAAGAGGTTCAATTAATCCTATAGGATTTTATCTCTCATGCTTCACTTGTGGATAGACCAAAAATCTAGACACATGATCAATAAATGCATGATTCGTGTTATCTAACCAAAAATCATCCTTAAAATTCATTTACATGTTGTTACATAAAGTTTTTATAGAGAGATTCATGTTATTATTATAATTCAACTATCTCATTTCGTTATCATGTATAGATGGAACACAAAATCTCTTCCAAAATTTTAGAACTCCATTTTCACCAATGATTTCATCCATCATTCAACCATTTAGAGCTTTAATTTCGTTTAAATATTATCATCATCAGATTAAATTTTTTTTATCATTTCCAATAAATATGATATCAAAAATATTTTAGAATATTATTATTTCTCACATTCATTAGAAATTACAATATCCATATTTAATTTATCAATGTATATAGGTTCCATCAAAATCATTATTTGGATGAGAAAACCATGATATTTCCTACTCAACACATCCACTACCTTATTTTCAATCCCTTTGTTGTTCTGTATTGTGAAACAATAATCCTTGTTTAACATAATCAATCACCCTCTACTCATGTTGATCTCTTCCTAAGAGAAGATTTATTTTAGTCCCTTATGGTTTCTGGATATATTTCATCATTCAACGTAAAGATAATCTCTCTATATCTTCGAATAAATAATTATAGTAACCAAATAATGAAATGGGATTGGATATTTCGATTCCTGGGACATTAACAGTATTTACTTATAATGAATAACACGAACATTTTTTAAAATAAAACAACCATGTACAATCATTGATGTATCCCAATATATCACAAAGTGATCATTTATTAATGGTAGGATAAAAATTGGAACATTGACTACTCTACTCATCAATTCTTCAAAAAATTATTGACATTAATTTTTACATATATAAATAAACATTAAAATATATGTAATGATACAATAGATAATATTAATAATAATTTTTATTTGTGAGATATATATATATATCTATTCAATATGAATTTTCAAATAAAAAAAGGAAATGTTTTTAATAGTCTGTTTTAATAGATGGTTTAATTAAAATGTTTTATTTTTTCATTATATAATTTTAATTCTAAAAATGAATTTTATATTTTAATTCATCGTGCCATATTATCTTAGGATTAATTTTTTAAAAATTTCTAAAAAATGTAATTTTATAAATTAATTGTGAAAACACATATCTTAATTGAATATGATGTTGTTTTTCATGTATAAGATAGTATACTTATATTTTTCATTATTTTAGAATTTTATTAGTTTACCATTATAAAAAAATAAAAATTATATTCTATGAAATTAATTTTCAACATAAATTTAGTATAAAAATATAATTATAACTAATAAATAATTTTTCGGAAAATTTATTATCCCTCCTGTCTTCTTGATTTAATTTTAAATTAATTTTTTAAAAATCTTTTTTTGAATCTTGTAAAATTTATCACATATTTGGAATTAGTACATCTTGTTTTTATAAATAGGTTCCTATTATTTTAGTCAATATGAATAATAAAATTAGTAATTTTGTTACCAAAGTGAGGGGTAAATCTAGTAATTTAAAATAAAAATAAAATGATAAGGACTAAAAAATTACCCTCAAACCTTAATAATATTTATTATATATTTATATTTCATCTATATATGTGAAAAATTCTAATATATGAACTTTTTCATTTAAATTGGATTATAACCATTAAAATATTTTATTTAATGAAAACTAAAAAATATCACTACTGGTTTCAATAATTATAATTTTATTATTATTGGGATAGATAGAGGATTAGTTTGTGGATAATTATTATTTTTGAATATGAATAATTAATCATCATCATGGGATTTTATTGTTAATTTTTATAGAATAAATAGTTACCTTAAATGCTTAAACAACATATTTTTTAAAAGGTTGAGGGCCGAAGCCTCCTTTATTATTAAAGCACAACAAAGACCTCTTTAAAATGGGTAGAGGGAGAACCATTACATAACCCAAAGGACTAGTGGGAATTTAGCCCATTACATGGCCCGCATGCCCAAATTTTTGGCCCAAGGCCCATTCTGTGAATAGTACTACTACAGTACCCATACTGCTATAGTACCCCATTGTACCCACAACTGCTACAGCACCATGCCGCCTCTATAGTGGTCTGCCGCTGCAATAGTGCTCGTTGTTGCTACACTGCCGCTGCTGCTACAGTACGCTACAATACTACTACAATACCTACGCCCAATGCCTCAACAATTATTCAATTAATGGAAAAATAAAATAAATGATATTAAAATTATTTAAATTTATATAGTTGAAATATTTAAGGTGGTATAAATATAATTTAAAAAAAATACCACTTAGGGATTTATAATTTTTTTTATATTTATTTTGATTTTATAAAATTCAAAGTAAAATAATAATTCTAAAATTGAAATTATTAATATTTTATGATAATAAATTTTTATTCCAAATTATAAATTTATTAAAATAAAATATTCAATCAAGTGATTAATATTTTATTGAAAAAATAAAACCTGATCCATTTATGGGTCTTTTTTCCATTTTTAACAAGTATCAAGACCCTCAAAATGTAAAAACCTTTTTGGTCGCGTTATGGGTGAAAATGGTGAAAATGAGTTAAAACCAAAAGATAAGGGTAATAATATTATCCAAATGTAACATACCAACTAGGCTCACCCCTAAGATGGTGACTGGACCAGTGGGTTACGTGACCTCAAGTATATCTCTCTGAATGCCAGAGGTTGTCAATTAGTAGCAAGGGCCTTCTTCATGTATGTGTGGTAGACTACGCCCTCATAGGTAATATGTATTATCACATTGTAAGTAACATCAATTAAATAATAAATAGTGGAAGCATGATAATGAATAAACTATAGGGGAAGCAATATAAATAATTCAACTAAAAAATAATCAAGTACGGAAGCTCACAAAAAAAGTCATTCCATGATGTATGTCTAAACTGAAATTATATAAAATAGAACCCAAAAATACTATTAACTATAAATAAAAGACATAAATTGAGACAACTTCATCATGAGCAATTCTTGGTCATCTTCCCCAGTCCCCATCCTAAGTAGCAGGAAACGATTAAGCATCAGAAGCAGTGCACAAACCTTTGTCAATACATGTAATCATATAATCAACTCGGGTGTCAACGATGCCTGAGCAGGGGGTGAGATAAAATACTAGTAGTCTGACTCCCACTGTGTCTAAACCTTTCCATTTCGTGCAGTAATAATGAGTAGTGTATCATTATATAATTAATGTAGATAATTAACAAAGAGAAATAAAATAATTAACTTGTCCTGGGTTCCCAATGGAACTCATCCCTAATCACCTACTTCGGCCTAAGCTAGAAGTCTGAAATAAGTACATGTAATGATAATTCACATATAGATATATATATAATGCCTAGAAAAGAACTGTAAAACAAGGAAGAATCATACCCGGAAGCTTCTTCTTTAACTTGGTGTATAAGTCATGTGTTAACCAGGTGTGATTCTATATTCCCAATAAATATCACAAATCTGAAGAGGCACAAGAGGAACTAATATAAACCACCAATGCATCATTATTAAGGGTTATGTTGAGGGCTGGATTCTGATCCCATCATGAAGGTATCGCTATGGAACATCCTTCATTTTATCAAATACCACTTAGCCCGTCCATGGTAATCTTTTGAAAGACCAAGTATTTCTCGAGGCATGGCATTGCCATGAGTCCATTCCAATCTCCCAAAAAGGGGCCGAGTATCATCCATGGCTGGCATAGCCTTATTGCAATTGGAACCGTCTTGATGGGCCCTTTTGGAACTGGTTTCACTCGTAGTATTAAAAATCCCTGGGAATTCTCCGTTTGGAAAAGAAAAGGACACTGCCAACCCCCCCTAGCGAGTAGTTGTAACAGTCAGGAACGGAGGGTCTAAGGATGACCATTAATACGTGACCCACCTCTTTTCCCCTCCCTGAATTTAATTAAATTTTCCATATCAACATATATGACATACTATACACATGAAATTACAGCTTGAAAACATACCAGATATTCTCATGCATCACATGGTATAAATTAAATATTTAATCATAACAATCATAACAAGGAATGATATCGCATAAACATAATCATATAAACTCATTTTTTAATATGTAAATAATTTAGCACAATCAACTACCAATGATCCAACAATTCAAAGTTCATATTTTCTCTAATTTATTTATTTAAATTAAAAACAACAAAATATGTTATGCAACACATGAAATTAATTAAATTAAATCCATAGGAATGTACATTTAAATAAATAAATATTTCAACACAATAAACTACCAATGATCTAATAATTCAAGGTTCATAATTATTCTAAAATAATTATTTATATTAGACACAACAAAAATAGGCTTCATACCTCATGCAGTTAAATGAATTAAAATCTCAGGATAACTGAATTTATATCGACCACATCGGCACACCCATAGGGGCGTCCAACCACATCGGCACACCCAATGGGGAGTTCGACCACATTGAAACAATTTAAACAATTTAATTTATTTTAATTATGGTTTTAAAAATTTAGCGAACAATAAAATTGAAATGAATGGGTAAATTTTCACAATGTTGGTGGTCACAAACCAATAACACAAGGGTATGTTTTTATAAATAGCAATGAAACTGAGGGAAAGAGAGTAGATGCCCTACCTTATAGTCGAAGATGATATTATGATCCGTGGTATCCTTTGATTTGACCAAAAACAAAAAAAGATGATTTTAGAAAACCCCAACATATGGTATAATCTTTTTGTGATGAACTGTACAAATGATAGAGAAGGAGGTCATATGTCTCTTGGTGCATGGGATAATCCATACTAAGAGGTTCACAACGTACCAGACAGTGATGAAATTGAACTACGAATAGAGGCACGAAGATCTTCTAAAGAGGGAGTAAGGTGGTGCGCACCACCTAGGGAGAGGGGCTGCACCACACACATGAGAGGAGGAGAAGAGAAAGAGAGGAAAGAAATAAATAAAAAGGTAATGAATGAAAATAGAAAGTAAATATAAATAAAAAGGAAATAATGGAAATAATAAAAATAAACTGGGTGAATAAATGGAATAAATAATTAAAATGTGTTTACCCCATTTTAATTATTTTTAATTTCTCTCTAACCAAATATATTTTATTATTAATTTGTATCCCTCTTTAAATTCCATTAATTTCATTTAAACTATATTTATTCTCTATCAGATCTTTCGAATTATATTTAGCCCAAACGCAAGGCTAGGGCGCTATGTAAAATATTTACATAAAACACAAGAAATTATTTAATTAATTTAATAGCCTTTTGGGACCTACAAGAGGGTGCACAAGTGCATGCCTGTATTTCATTAAGACTTTAGGCAACAATACTTTAATGTTCTACACCGTGATTTAAGTTATATGTTAAAATAATTAAAATTAATATTATTTAACATAACTCATTAATGACACCATTAATTATTTAAAAACAACAACTATTTAAAAACTGATAGCACCAATTAAATTAATATTTATTTTATATTTGTATTTAATTAAAACATTTAATATTTTAACATTTATTAAATTGCATAGTTATTATTCACACCATGACACAATTAATTAATTATAAAAATACAGTTTTATTTTTATCACCAATGAAAATATTTATATTAATAATAAAATAAATATTTTTATTTCTAACTAACCAACCAAAATATTTATAACCCAAATAAATTATGTTCGGGTACGATCGAACCAAAACTTTGGATTTTCACATTAGTTATTCTATGACTACGTTAAACCACACGTCCTAAAACTATCAGTGGTCTCATATTTCCCATTCGACGCACTATTTATGAGAAAATAATTATTTATTATATAAAAAATGGAATAATTAATTAATTATAAATTTCAAGGGTATTATCACATGTGAGGTTTCTAGACACCTAAATCGAAACAAGGTTATACCTATCCTAAGGTAAACCCGACGTTTCTAACCTAACAGTGTTGTCATATATCTCACACGACGCACCGTTTAAGAGTTATTTCATTTTTTTGAATAAAAACACACATGTGTATGAATAAAATATATTTAATATTCTAATTAAATCAACGCTAAGAGTCTAAAGGTCACAGAACCTCACCCTGACTCATTTTTCCACTCTGAAAATATTACCTAGAATATTCCAAAGTTTTAATAAGGATTTTAACCTTAATTTAATTTGTTTCTATTTTAACTTTTATCTAATTAATTTAAAAAAATATATTTTAAAGGCGCACCACAGTTTAAACTATCAGAAATAAAAAGCTTTGACTCTATGTTTTAAAACTGATCTGCCCAGTTAAATGGAAATTTTTTTATTCAAGAACTTTTTCATATAGTTAAAATCACAGAATGTTACAACCTTCCCACCTTAGAACATCTCCTTGAGAATTATTCTAGAACAATGTAAATCTCACTCGATCTACAGGGTCATGATGTCTCATACAAAAGGTCGTGTTGCATCTCCAAATTCTCAAAGCACATTCAAACATTAGTTAGAAATGTGGCACATAAAATAGTAAGATCTATGCCAATGTTCATTTTCCAACTGAAACACTGAGATAAAACCTATCTAAACACGTTCAGCTAGAGACATGACTGTGTCATTGTCTCATTAACTTCTGGCCAATGTTACTTCCCACCTTAGGTTTTTATGTTTGAAAGATGAAAATTCTGAGTCACAACACCTTCCAACATCTGAATTTCCTACAAGAATGACCTTATGCATTCTAGAAACACTTCTATATTTATTTCTGAAATGGATATAACGATCGATTCCCATTAACCTAAAATCCCATGTCAAGACAGATTTTTATGAAAAACTATATCTAACCCAAACTACACTCGTCTAACCTAACGAGTGTCCAGAAAATGGTCCTTCACTGACTGATTTATTGAACAAGTGAAATAGTAGCCATGCCAATCTGACCTACCATTTAAGAAAAACTCGTCATAGACTTCTAGTGTTTTTTGAACTAAAATATGATTCCTTCTTCAATGGAATCTCGTATTTACCGAAAACATGTCCACCGATGTTCATACCTGACCATTGGTGACATTATTTGATATAGGCATCACCGAGACTTATAATAAGTCAAGGGTAACCTCGGATTGGCAGAACAAGAGTGAAAGAAACTAATGCAAGGTAGTCCATATTACATGTTTACGTGTGAGTCGTTTGTTCAAGAACAAGATTCCCATATCAAAACATTGACCAAGACCAGAATGGAATTGGTCTGGCGATCAAGTTTGAAGAAATGGTCGGTGTACAAGAGTTCATCTAAAGAATTCCTACACAGAAATCTGAGGGTCGGTCATGAAAAAACAATGCCTCGATAAGGACAATTTGTTAGCGTGCAACACTAAGTGAACCATTAAAATCACGACCAATTTTTTTTAAAGAATTATCATGGCATAAAACCGATGCTCTATTAGTGCATCAAGGATGAAGGAATGGTTTGAGACATGCTCATCACTTAAGGACGAGTACACTAAGAGGATTTGGAGATAACCATAATGTAAACATTTAAAAAATTGGCTTGAAAGTCCAACCAAACTGGATGGTGTGTCAAAACACCCGTGTCTCTGGAATTCATCCCATGCATTGGGATTAACTTGATTCCTTTAATATAAGGGTCATTGAACTACAAAGTTGACCCGAAACATATTTAACAGTGCAATACTTGACAATTACACTGAACTCATTTGGTTCATCACAATGTCAAGTGTAACACCCCAAATGATAAAAGGTTAAAGGACTAAATGATATGACTCATGTCAACAAGGTGCAACTTTTTCTTCGAGAGCCTACCTAATTAGAACTCCACAGGAAAGCGTGCTTGGATTGGAGTAGTGATCAGGATGGGTAATGTTCTGGAAGTTTCCCAATGTGTGTGTGAGTGAGGAAAAAACACATTGGAAAGGACATGTGTTGTACAAGGTGGATAGTCATTATTCAGATGACCCATTCGGGGACATGGGTGGACCCAGGGTGGGAACCACGTGTCTATAGGGAAACTAGTTGTACATAGTGGGCCAGGACCTGACAGCCTTGTTAAGGTGGGGTGTCTGTGCTGTCATTGGGACCGAATTGTTACATCAAGAAATCGACGACACGGTGTGCATGAACGCATTCTACCTTGAGGTGATGCAGAAGAAAGATGACTTATAACTGAGATGACGACATACCAAGTCATCCATCGCTATAGAGAAGAGAGGGTCGAATGACCAATGAAGCAACTAACCATTCTTAAGGAATGCCTTACCTAATGGAAATGAGCCTTACTCATTACTCATTCCCAAAACAAAATTCAAGGAAAACATGACCACCCGTCCGAACAAGGGTTCATTTTATGGAAGGGGGTATAACTAGGGACAACTACATGCAAAAGGTTTTGTTCCAATGAATCACAAAGAGAAACTCAAACTACCCGTATAACATGGTCTTAAATAGAGGACATCACTACATGTTTCATATCCAAGACCTTTATATTTAATCACATTTAATATTAAATCATCAAAAGATTTAATCAAAACATCAAGTATAATTTTTCAAAACAAAACACAATGTAATTGATCATTACCAACGCCTCAAGGAAAAAACAAGCAAGGTTTCTGAAACTTAGTTTTAATTTTTTTACATTAATGGACATCCCACCCTTAATTAGACAATATATCACATAAATTACTCTTAAGAAGATAAGGAATCCTACAAAGATCCCACTAAGATGACATCGGTTCAATAGATTGCCAACCAAAAATAGTTGTTTATTTATTAAGAATCAGAACACCCATGCTGGGTTATCTCATAAGCAACATGTATTAACTAGACTAAATGGTCCTATTCATGCCTTAAGGTAGTTAACCAATTCATTTGAAATTTTAACATGCTTGAACACATATCAACCTAGATATATGGGTGGATATCAACCTATAAAGAAATTACACACTTTATTGTTTTTTTAATTTTTCTCCCAATCAAAAAAAATTGCTATATTTTAGCAAAGGAACCAATTACATAACAAACGAGTTAGAATATAATTACATGAAGATAGAAGAGAGAGACATGTTGTAATAACAGAAGCATAACATTTTAATGATAGAGACATGCTAATATTCATAGAAGCATGATACAAAGAAAACATGGTATTAAGCATGAAACATGGAAATAGGCTAGCATGTTAAATATATCACTGAAACATGGTATCTAAAAGGCATTTTAAATATTTAAAATACAAGGTATACATTCATGGGTAACAATTTTAATCAAAATGTAGCCTAAAATGAAACTACATGGCATGGAAGTATGCGTGGAATATGAATTCCTATGTTCCTATTATGATGCTTGTAACGCATCATTCTTTATTAAATAGGCCAAGGGTAAAATATCATAAATTTTGTAAATTCATAATTAGAAGAAATTACACCAATCACTCGATGTGAAATCATATCAATTATAACACTAAAAATCAAGAACATCAATCCAAAACCCTGGACACATGGTCATTTCCCTTATGTGGGGTGATCATTCTCAATCACGGATCTTATCCAAGCCCTGACACATTATAACGTCTGCACCTGGCTCACCTCTGAGACGGTGGTCATACCGGTGGGTTACATGACGTGAAGCTCATCTCCCTGAATGACAGAGGCTGCCAACTAGCAGTGAGGGCCTTTTTTCATGTATCTGGGGGTAGACTATGACCTCATATGCAATAGGTATTATCAATTCGGAAGTCAAATCAATTAAATAATAAATAGAAGAAGCATATAAATGAATAAACTGCAGCAAAATCAATATAAATAATCTACTTGAATAATAATCAAGTATGGAAGATCATAAAAAAATATCATGCCAAGATATATGTATAAATTGAAGGTAAGAAAAACATAACCCAAGCATGCAATTAATAATAAGGAAAATAAACAAAGTGCGAAAAATGAATCATAATTAATGCTCAATCCCCTGCCCCAGTCTCCATCCTGAGCAGCAAGAAACAATCAAGCATTTGAAGCAGCATACTTCTCTTTTTCAATACTTGTAAACATATAATCTACTTGGGTTTCTGCAACACCTGAGAATTGGTTGAGATAAAATCCCAGTATCCCGACACCCATAGGGTTTAAAACTTTCCATTTTAGGTAGTAATAAAACATAGTGTGTCGTTATATAATAATTGAAGATTATGAACAAAGAGAAATAAAATAATTTACTCGTCCTGGGTTCCCAATAAAACCCGTCCCTAATCACCCGCTTCGTCCTATGTCGAATTTCTGAAATAAGTACCTCTAAGAAGAATGCACATATACATATATATAATTCCTAGAAAATAAAGGTAAAAGAAGTCAGAATCATACCACTAATCTTGTGCTTTAACTTGGGGTATAATTCATGTGTCAACCAGGTGTGATTCCATATTCCAGAAAAATATCACAAATCTCAAGAGGCTCAAGGCACTTTAATATAAACCTTCAGTGAATCATTATTAAGGTTCAAGTTAAGTGTTGGAGTCTGATCCCATCCCGAAGGTATCACAATTGAACATCATTCATTTTATCCAATACCATCAACCCTATCCATGGAATAATCTCGAACGACCATGTATCACATGAGGCATGGCATTACTATGAGTCTGTTATGATCTTGCAAAAAGGGTTCAAGTATCATCTGAGGCTACCTTAGCCACATTTCCAATGGATGAATCTCAATGGTCCCTTTTGGAACCGGTGTCACTCATATATATTAGAAAGCCCAAGGAAGTCTCGGTCTCACAAAGCCAAATAAACCACCCCCCAGTGCATAGTTGTAACTGTCAGGAACATAGGGTATAAGCATGGACCAAAATACAGTACCCACCTCCTTTCCCCACCCTGAATGTAATTAATGTTTTCGTAATAACAAATATGACATAATAAGTACATGAAATTGTAGCTTGAAAACTGAAATAATACACATGTGGATCACAAGTTATAAATTAAATATTGCAGCATAACAATATTAATAAAGAAATACACTATATCAACCTCAACAGATAAATTCACCTTTTAATAAATAAATAATTTAGTAAAATAAACTTCCAAATATCCAACAATTCAATGTTCATAATTTATCTAAATTATATATTTAAATTCAACACATCAAAATAGGTTGTGCAACACATGAAATTAATTAAATTCAATCCCTGGGAATTCACATTTGAATAAATTAATAATTCAACATAAAAAACTAAAATATAACCAAAAATTCAATTTTCATAATTATTCTAGAAAAATAATTTAAATTAAACACAACAAAATGTGGATTTGCAATACATGCAGTTAAATGAATTAAATACACAAGATAACAGAATTTATACCAACCACATTGTCACACCAAAAGGGGTGTCTGACCATATTTCTATAATTTAAACAATTTAATTTATGATAATTAGGGCTACAATAATTAAGAGGCACAATTAAATTGAAAAGATTATGTGAAATAGCACGGTGTCGATAGGCACCGACGAATAGCACAATCGTGCATTTTTAAAAATCATAAAAAAATAGAGTTATAGAGAGTAGACACCCAAGCGTATAGTATTATATGATTTTATGATCTATGGTAGGCTTTGATTTGACCTAAAACAGAAGATGTAACACCCCAATATTTCATAGTGTGTTATTTCTTCAAAATAATTCAATAACTTTGACTACACGCAACAATGAGTTCAAGCGCACCATGACTTACCAAACAAGCCATTCAAAAGAGGTTATGAATAGTATTAAATAAATTTATAACATTATATATTACTTATAATTTTAGAATCCATATTATGAGTTTCCTAGACATAATGTAAGAACAAATTCATTTTCAGTATTGCACTTTTACCAACTTTTAATAGTGAACCCTTTTTAAATCCAATATTTTAATCTTTTATATATTCAATTTGACTAAATAAATTTACTTTTAGAATGGGGACATCAAAAATTTACAATGAAACATCCCAAGCTTCCACGGTACGCTTTTCTTTGAATAATACAGTATCGTGTCTTGTACGCAACTTCGAGTTCTAACACACACCACGACCAATCAAACTAGCCGTTATGAATATTAATACCTACTTTTTGAAATTATATAAATTTTAACTCTCAAAATGGACTTCATTTTTGTATTCGGAGTCTCGAATTTATCCTAATGTGAAATTTTGGAACTTTTCGGATAACATTTATATTTTGATGAATAGTGAAAATTACTAAATTTTAATTAAAAACAAATTTTTTAATAGAAATAATTTATATTGATAAATTATGAATTTGAGTGGTTTTAAATTATATTTAGAATATATTTTTACCATTCAATACAATGTTGGTAATTGTGCATAATTTTACAATTAAACCAGTCATAAACAAGTATCAATCTTTTGATAGTTATTATCTTTTAAAAACACACTATTTGTTTTGACGACGAGAATTAATTTTTAAATTAATTAATGCAGCTGATATGTTTCAAATTTGGTAAAATTGACATCATTTTTGAATTCATAATATAAAATATAACTTAGGCCTAATTTTTGGTATTTTTCTGTAAACTTTCATTTTTGATGAATAGTGAAACCACTAAGTAGTAGTTTAAAAACTGAATTTTTCATAAAACTTAATTTTACAGCTACTGTGAGTGGAATTTAGAAAATCCGAGAGACACGGTTAATATCAAGGAATAAAATGTGGTTCAATGAGATGAAAATAATTTTTGGTGAATAGTAACTTATTACTTTTATTTACCATGGTTAAAATTAAATAGGGTAATTAAGGGTAAAAATGATATTAATATTACCCTAAAACATGTCCTAATTCTATTGGAAAAGTGTATCTCGACCAAAAACAACCTTAGGAGTAAAATATTATCATTTAGGTTCACTTATATTAGATTAGGACATTTATTATTTTTAATTCAAAGAAGAGTTAAAAGAGTTAAAATCAAAGTTTATTTACTAAAACTATTTTAATATAGGGTTATACATAAGATAAATTCGATTTTAAATATTCATTAAAAATATTAAATTATTTCCTACATAATTTTGTTCTATTTATAATTTTTATACATTAAATAATTATTTTATTTATGACACAATGGTGATTCAGTAATTACATAATTAATGAAAAATTAGAATAATTGATATTATAAATACCCAAATAAATGTAATATGAGACTTTTAATAAATACCTATAATTTTATAGGTTAATATGACATGTAAGGATTGATTTAATTTACTTTTTTCGAAGTAATCATTCTTTAATGATTTTTAAAAAAATCAATTATTGAATAGTGTCAAAATTGACATAAAAGAGTTTTAAAAAAATATATTATATTATTAATTGATATTAAATTCCTAAAAATCTAAGGATTGGAAAAAAGACTTATATCATGATAGGTGTATCATTAATGGACCACTTGGGGATCTCTTGGAGGTATATGGTAAGTTTATTAACTATATAATATAAAAATACAAGTGACATGGTATGTGTCAAACTAATTAACTAAGAGTTAAATCTAAAAGATAAGGTTATTATAATGACCCAAACCTGTCTAAATTTTATTGGTTGAGTGGTTTTCGACCCATCCTCACCTAAAAATTTAAATAATCCACTTTGGAGCCATTATAAACTGAATATGAATTTATTATAAAATAATATTTCTAGTTTTTCTAAAGGTGCCCCTCACCCCTCTTATAAAAGGGCACTCCCCCTTTTCATTAATTTTCACATTAAAAGCCTTTTGGTTCGGCCAAACCCTGCCCAAATACTCTCTCAACTTCCCTCACTACAACCTAGAGGCCTTACTTTTATCATGAAGCCAACCTAATGAGCCCTTTTGATCAAATCAATAGGAAGAACCCAAAGAAGAGGTAATGTTTTCACCACCATTTTTCAAATTCATTTCTTCTTCATCTTCTTCTTTCTTTGTTATTCCCATTATAAAATAATTAATCCAGTATCTCCTATATACTGTAATATTATTATAAATATGGTAAACCATATTCAGTATTCTATCCATCCTTTGAATAACATGTCATCATACGTGCGTACGTACGGCTTACCGTCTCCATGTCGTGGTGTAATTGTTATTCAATAAATTATTATTTGGATGGGTATAATAATGATGTTTAATTCATTTAAATAACAAATATAACATGATAATGATTCTGTATATATGATATAACATCCAATTATATATTATTTTAATATCAAAATAATGATATTGTCGCTCATGCGTACGTACGGACTACCGTCTCCACGAACACGATGAGATTCATTCTCCATCGTATCCATTCAAGTCTAATTCTCATTTGATGGTTAATAATAGTATATAAGGACTTTATATCACTCTATATATAATTAATATACAACCTATCCATGAAAAACAAGGCTTACGTAACAAAACATATAAAAGAAAATGAGTAAGTTAACACCTGAAACGACGATAATTCTAAGATATTATTAACAAAGCAATGTTAAATGATCATATATGATATCATATTAATGTATATAATTCTTGTATAATTTAATAATAATTATTTTACCATTATACAGGAGGTTAACCTAACCTCAACCAAGGAAAAGTACAAGGTAAGGGTTTATTTCGCAATCTCTTCATTATCCGAGGTTGTTTATATGTAATAATCTACTGGTATTTATTTATCATCCACATCCATGTTTCTTCAAAATTTATTTCAATTTTTTTTAATATTTACAAGAATATGGGATAAAGTCATTTATACCCTTGCTTGACTTTTTATAAGAGGTTTATAAAGGAATCTTTCCATCATTTTCCAAACAAGGTTCTTTTTAACTTTTTCGACAGAATTAAGGGAAGAATTTTTTTTAACTTATACGGCGGGTGCAGCTATTTTCCACCGTTATAAAATCGTTGAATCTTACATTACAAGATTATAAGAATATTTTCAAAGAAAATGTTTTGTTTTATAAATATATTACTCTTAAATGATTTCAAAATAGAAAGAGATATTTCATTAAAAAGAGTTTGGATTTCATCTATGTCAACATCCTTTGATGAATTTTAAGTTTATTTGGAGTTGATTTATTATTATACAATACTTCCTTATTGTATTTATGGTTTTGTGATATGTTTGACTGTGGATGTGTTATTTTTATACCATTCATGGTTTTTGAATAAATTATTGACATTTCATATGCTAGTTTTAATATGAATGTTTATGTTATGTTTATTCCTTTTCATATGGGAATGCATTGGACATAGTGAGTGACAGGTGGATCCCACTATAGCTCCTGGATGCATCAGTAGGTCTCATGAGACAAACTAGTGTCTTATCCCAAGGCCTTGACAAAATCTTATTTGTAGTCTTGGCACGAGAACTTGGCTATGTGGTTATGATAGACCTCATTTTGCATTTACATCATTATGAAAGTGGTTATTGGTATTGCATGTGATTATTCGATTAGTAGAATATCCATGTGAATAAGTAAATGACATTATTTCATTTTACTTTTTCCATAATATGTTTAAAGTCAAGTTTAAAAGGCTTTTGTTTTAGTTATACACTGCCTTAAATGTTTATTCTTATTTAAGAATGTTTCCTCTATATTGTTATCCTTACTGGCCATTTGAGCTCACCCCTTTTCTATGTTTTATTTTCCCCAGGATGTGAAGAAGTAATTTATAAATGACCAACAGGGATAGTTTGAGGGGTTAAGAGTGTGGTCTATGGGGACTATATTGGTGTAGTTTTAATTTTATTATATAATGTAAACTTTATTAATGTATCTAGTTATTCCCAGGATACTAAATGAATCGGTCTTTCAAGATTTGATCTTTCTTGTGATCATGCCAATGTTATATAATAATGAACAAACTCTGGGTAACTAGAGTCGAGGCGTTACATAAGAAATCATATGATTTTAAAAAAACCCCAAAATAGGATAAAATTCATCTGCGAAGAACTGCACAATGGATAGAGAAGGAAGTCATATGATTCTTTTTGAGTGGGACAAGACTTACCAAGTGGTTCACAACACACCTGACAAAAAATAAATCGGATGACGAAAAGAGCCGCGAAGATCTACCTAAGAGGGAGCAAGGTGGTGATTTCCACATAGGGAGAGGGGGTGTGCCATGCACAAGAGAGGAGTAGGAGAGAAAGAGAGGAAAGAAAGAAATAATAAGGATAGTAAAGAAATGAAAAACGGAAAATAAATAAAATAGAAAATATGAAAATTATAAAAATAAAATGGAGGAAGAAATGAAATAAATAATCAAAATCGGTTTACCCCATTTTAATTATTTTTAATTTCTCTCATGATGTATCAATTTTATTTATTATTTTTATCCCTATTTAAATTACATTCAGTTCTATTAAAATCTTTTTATTCTCTTTCAACATTTTTAAATTATTTTTAGCCCAAACGCAATGCTAGGGTGCAATGTAAATTTTTTACATAAAAACCAAGCATTTATTTAATTAATTTAATAGTTTATCAGGACCCACAAACAGTGTGCACAAATGCCTACTTAGGGTCTCATTAAGAATTTAGACAACAAAAACTAAATGGTCTACATCATAATTTAAATCGAGACGTTAAAATAATTAAAATTTTTTTTTTAATATAACACATTAATGACTAGAATAATAATTAAAAAAAAACAACCATTGAAAAAATTACACCACCTGTTAAATTAATATTGAAGGCGTATTTGTATTTAATTAGAACAATTAATATTATCACATTTATTACATTACTCAATTTTTATATTCACCATTAAAAAAAAATTAGTTGTGAAATCACATTTTTATTTTTTATCATTAATGAAAATAATAATATTAATAGTAAAATTATTATTATTATTTCCATCTATCCAAAAAAATATTTATAGCCCAAATAAATTGTCTTCAGGAACGATCTGAGAAAATTGTCTGATATTTGCATGTGTTACACTTTACCTTGGTTAAAACTCACATCCCAAAACTATCGGTTGTCTCAGAATTTTCATCTGACGCACCGTTTGTTAGAAAATAATTTTTTATTATATAAAAAACTGAATAATTAATAAATTACAAATAATGAGAGTATTATCACTTGCGAGGTTGCCAAACACCCAATACAAAACACGGTTATATCCTTCCTAGTGTTAACCCGAAGTTACAGACCTAATGGTGGTCTCAAATTTCTCATACGATGCACTGTTCGATAGTTGTTTTTTTTAAAACACAAACATGTATGAATAAAATAAATTTAATATTTTTATTCTATCAACACTAAGAGTCCATAGGTCTTGGAACCTCACACTGACTCATTATTTTTTTCTGAAAATATTACATAGAATATTTCCAAGATTTAAAAAGGATTTTACCCTTCCTTTAATTTTTTCTATTTTAACTTTAATCTAGTTAATTTAATTAAATTTATTTTAAAGACACATTTCAGTGTAAACAATCGGAAATAAAGTGTTTTGACGCATGGTTTTGAAATTGATATGTGCAGTTAAATGGACATTTTTTAATTCCTATGCATTTACATCCAATTTGAAACACAGAACGTTACACTAAACAAGTAAAAAATTGTTGGATGTAATTATATAGACTTATTATCATCTTTGTTTTAATTATTATCAATTTGGTTCCATTTGTGAAAAATAATTAATTTACATTAAATTAATAGTTTTATAATTTTTGGGAGTTCCCCTCCCCTCAAATATAAAAGGTCCAAAATTATTATCATTAATTAACACTTAAAAAATAATATATATCAACCATTTTCTACCCAAATATGATATAAAAATCCCTCCTCATGTTCTAGAGGCTTTATTTTGTTTATAATACCAATCATAGAGGTCTTATGGCATCAATAAAATTATACATTCATTTAAGTGGCATAATTTTACGCACATATTTTAGTTTTATTTCTTCATCCACCAAATAAAAATATTATTCAACCATTATAAAATAATTACTCCAAATATAATCAATTTATTGAGGTATTATTACTTTTATATAATAACCTATATTTAGATCATTTTCCATAAAATGGGAAACAAAACCATATTTTGTGTGAATGGAGGACTAGTTCTTCATGAACTGATGTAATTCATTTTCCATCACCATCTCACACGTGTATACTATAATGATGGAATTAATGGTTTTATACAATATTAGTGAAATATGTGTCATTTTAAAAGGATAATATACCATTTAAACTCCTACCTTCCCATTTAGAAAAAATTATAACATCGTTTGTGTGTATATGTGGAAAAACACCACTACCAATGGATGTCATTTTCTTTTCATCACCACATAAAATGGATGATATATATAAATATATTTAAAGAAGAAATATGACATTGATTATCATATGATAATTTTATAAAGATTAAATATAGATACATGTTTTCCATTATAATATATTTGAATATTTATATATATATTTTTGGAGTCATGCGGTGAGAAGACGTGTGATTCCAGGTACTGGTGTTCCTAAAATTAATATTTTAAACATAATAAATGTATTTTATATTATGTGAATGTAGTTTCTTAATGAAAATGGAATAAATCTAAAAAAATTCTCATATAAACATTCCAGATCACAGTTTAGTCTGGAATTAGATGTTTACCATAGGCATGAACTAAAATTGTTCGGCATGAGACATCTAGATGAAAGAAGATTTATGAAGGTGTGTTTTTTTAAATAAATAATTAATGTTAATTATTTAATTAATTAAAATAATTAAAATTTTATATATAAATACATATTTATGGAAGGATCCCCAAGATTAACTGCATAACCCTGGGATCATTGTGTAGAAACTTCTTCCTCCTCTCATTTCATAATCAGATTCAGATAACGATGAACCTCTGGATCTTAGGAGATCATCATGAAACAAACAAAAGAACACATCTCAACCATTAGAGAGTTATTTATGTCATAGACCATCCCCCGAGGACCATGTTGTGATTACCCCAAACCTGCCTCCCAAATGTCAGGTGTTGAAGACTAGTGCTAAAGGAATTATCCCACAAGTGGGATGTATTTTCTCGAGTACCTATATGCACCCAAAAACATCTCTATCCCGCAAGGCTAAAAAGTAATCATGCATGCCACTAAGAAGAACACTGAGAGTAACAGTACAAAACTAAAAGTAAAGTGGCCACAATACAATCCTAACAAAAGATAAGTACAACCTCCTAAAGTACATCTATGGTAAACCCTAATTTATGGGTGGGTAAAGGGGGTGCCACTTGATGTCGTTGAAGAATGCCTTGTCTGTCAGATCTCACTGGGCCCCACCTTGTCCCAGACCACCAAGCTCTTTGTTGAAGCGTCTATCATCTATACAACACACGACACATGCGTGTAGATCTAGACAAGGGGTTAGTAACACATTACTCAATAAAAACCACCAAACATTAAGGTAATACCCCAAAATAAATTATACCCAATGTAGAAAAGAAAATATGTATACTAAGTGTAGCCCCTAAGATGTATAATAATGAGAGTGTCACTAGATTCAGTTCACAGAGGTATAAAATAAATTATAGAAAGAAATAATGTTATAAATAAACACTAAATTCCTTATAATACTAATTTACTCATCCACGAAGAGTCAATTAGTCATGTTGGGGAACTTAGACCCGTTATTCACGTGGTCTTACTGGGGAACCTAGACACGCTCATCACATAGACCTTCTGTGGCACCTATACTGGGTAGTAATTTCTTCCTCTTTGGGTTCCTAGACCCACTCATCAGTTATCCCAACTTTGGAACTTAGACCCCTCATCAAATCCAGCATCAGGATTCCCCCTCATAGCATGCTTGATTCTGAGAAAATGTAGTCCACAAACCATCAGTCGTATTTCAACTTCCATGAAAACTTATTATAGTATATCAAAAGGGACGCCTCATCGTGAGGTTAAAAATCCAATAAACAACATTTCAACCTGACATGTGGTTTTGATGTTATGATTCGTTTTGTAAAAATTGGTCTGTTGGGTTTGGGACCAGTTCGACCCGGGTGGACCGACCCGACCCGAACCGGCCCGATTCGACTGACACTACCCAGTTCGGCCAACCCAACTTAAAATGGAACGGCCTGGACCAAGGGTGAGGCCCATTTGGATTTCATGACCTATCCCATTGGGTTGTGGGTCCAGCACATCGGCCCACCCATGGGGCCTAGAATTCATTTTGCCCAACCAGTGTTGGAGGGTTGGTATTTTCCGAGTTGGGCTGCTCAGCAGCCTGGTCCTCCACTTTAGCTTGGCCCATGTTGGGAACCTGGTTTTGAATTGTTAGGACGTAGTGATTACCACATCTACACGAGGTCATCTTCCATTTCGTATCCTCCCCATGACTTTTCCATGAGTTCATGTCGCATTCCAGCTTGACCATGATTTTTCACAATGATATGAGGCTAGATGTCACATCCTCCAACACCTCCATCAGCCTCATACTAGATGCCTTTGATCGTAGCCTATGGTGGAATTCGTAGACTGGATTTTACACCATAACCTACCACCAGCACACAACATATCCCGCATGTGGTCACCAGCTGTCCTTGGCATCGGGGCACCTACGAGTGCTTCTTCGGGCCATTGGCCTAGCTCCGGTTGTCCATTTTCTGATCGGAAAGGCCTTCTGTAGTAATCAGGTCACCGCCTCCTCTACCATGTGTTCAAAAACATATGTCCATCAATCAATGGTTGCAACCACATTCAGAACCTCCCGACATGAATCTGACGAAAAATCGGTGGTCCCTCATCAAAGAATAGAAGGATAAAGAAAGGTCACCATTAACACCCAAGTCAACGATAATTGGCCTTATTCCTTTTAAAATTATTTGATTCATTATAAAAAATGTAGAGACTTTCAAATAACATCCATGATATAATCCCCTTTTTATATCCCCGCTTGACAAAATACCTTTCTCGCAAAGATGATCGATATTAGGATCATTTGATTTGTGAATTGATTCACATTCTTCATTTATAAAGGAAGTACGAGGGAAGTGAGGTCACACCGAAGAGGAAAACCCCTTACTTGGAATCAGATAGGTCAGAAATGAAGAATAGAGTCACTCCACCTATGATCATTAATCATCGATTCACAACTCTTGTCGATGATGAGATCCATCGAAGGGGAAGGAAGGAACTTGTTACAATACATCATTCATAATCATTCACCACACCCAAAACACCACTCTTCTAGAGCCTCTGTAAAATTACAGGATCGTTCCAACATTCATATATCTCTGTTAAAAAATTAAATAGAGAAAACACATTTCAACATTTTTGTTATGCTGAGTCGCTGTGTCGTTATGCTGTTTCATTTATAAATCATCTTTTTTGTTATTCATGATATTCAATGTAACTACATTGTTTCATTTATGAAATGAAAAATATTAATTAACATTGCGTTGTAGCATAATATTTTTTGGGAATAAAATAATATATTAATTTTTTTTTATTTTTTCTTAAAACACCAAAAAATACAAATTTTCCCTCGACACATGCCAATTGAGGATAGGTCCATCATTAAGAAAAGTTATCATTCCAAATTCAATGGTACCTATTGATTTTTAATCTAGGAACCCATTTAGTTGTTTCCATAACTATCCACACATGATATTTTAAACAAACTAAAAAAAGTATTGAGCATTCATTTCAGGCTCACTGGGCCTCGGAATCACATTCCATCTAAGAACCTAGTCGTGAAATAATACCATAGTTTTTTCAAAAAAAAATTACATGTAATTTATGGGATAACACATTCTCCCTACCTTAGGTATTTTTGTCCTCAAAATCCAAAATGTGGGCTAAAAACAAATGGAGATACTAAGCGTGAATCTAAGCCCCCCACACCCAAGTGCCATCATGGATATTCTTTTACTGCCACTAAACATGCACTAAAGGAATCAAATTCACAAGAAGGACTCGCTCCTTTCAGTCCTCAATCTCCACCGGTAACTCTTCAAACATCTCCCCAGTGTCAATGTCTTGGTCACCCCAGTTCATGATGTGTTATGGTTCTTGAACGTACCTTCTTAGATACGATACGTGAAAGAAATCATGCACCTGATTCAGCTATAGGGGAAGTACTAGTAATTAAACTACCTCACCAACACTGCTATGAATGTGGAAAGGTTTTATGATTCTTGTAGAAAACTTGTAGCACCGACAAAATATGAACATTCCTAGTCTAGGTGAGACCGAAGGAATCCATGGAATCCTTCCTCAAACTCCATGGGCCTCTATCTCTGGTCAGAATATGATTTATGATTACCATTTGCAGTCCTGATATACTCATAGATGATCTTCACCTTCTCGATGGTGGCCTGTACCAACTCTGGAATGAGGAGTGTGGACTCCCTAAGTCTTTCCAGCATAACATTAACATGCATGGTATTTCATACAGTGTCTAGACCAGTTATATACCAATGGTGTAGTGGTATCTATTATTTTATGCATACTCCACCAGTGGTAGATGGTCCTCCAAATTGTGACCAAAGTCCAAGATGCAACCACAATACATGTCCTCCAAACGCATGATATTCCTATCTATCTTTCCATCCATCTGGGGTTGAAATTTCATACTCAAACATAGCTATGTCATGAATACCTACTATAATAACTTACATAGTTAGGGATTTAAGTGATAATCAAGGTCTAAAAAATCATCAAAGGCACTCCATAATGCCAAACTATCTCCTAAATGTAGAGGCATCCCAATCCCTTTATAGAACCCTGCTTCCAGTTGGGTACTAATTCGGCCGACTTGGTGAGATGTTCAACGATCACCTAGAGGGTATCATGTCACTTGTATTTGCATGGTAAACCTGCCGTGAATCCCATCAATATAACATCCCATATCTTCTCTGGTACCTCGAGTGGATGAGAAAAGCCTAATAAAACCTGATACTCTTCCTTCACTTGATGGCATGTGGGGCATCAATAAAACACACTCTACCACTCCCTTATTCATCCCCGACTAGCAGTACTAACATCGATATCATAGTACATCTTTTACACTCCGATATTAACCCCCCATGTGGTATTTTTGAAACTCCCTCATAACCTCCTCTAGAAACTTCACTGTATAAATATACACCCTCTAAAATGAAATATGTGCTCCCCACCTATCATATATCCATCATGGAATGCCCTGTGGATAACTAATCACATCGGGACTCACAGTCGACATCACCAATATATGCTTCCCTAACTCACTGTAATAGTGGTAAGGTGACAAACACTGACTTATGGTAAGCTTCCCCATCACTATCTAAGATAGATATCTGCATCACCACTAAAATTTCTGATGCATCACTCAGCAATGACAACTCGGTTCTCCTATTGAGTGCATCCTCCACAACTTTCCTTTTCCACGGAGTATAGACTATCTATAATTCATAGTCCTGGATGAACTACATCCACCACTGCCATCTCAATTTCAGGTACTAAAGAAAAAGATATACTAGAGAATTTTGTGGTCGGAGTAGATGGTAAACTACTCTCCCATCAAGTAGTGATGCAACATCTTCAAATCAATGACCACTACAGCTAGCTCAAGAGCAATGGTCATGTTGATCTTTTCATGTTACATCAACTATCACGAACCATATACAATCACCACCTAATCCTACATTAGGAAACAACCCAATCTTGTCCTTAATGCTTCACATAACACTATATACCCGAATCCCTTCTATATCAATATCAAGATAGGGGAACTTTTCAGTCTCCGTAATGAATCCTAGAAACTCTAATAGAACCTCTCTATCGATAGAAATGGCTCCCCCTTCCATGTCCATTATAATAATGGTTCTTTTAATCTGGAAATGTCAAGAATGATCCTCTAGTAGTATCCAGCCAAACCCAAGAAACGTTTCACCTCACCCGTGCTCTTAGTTGGCTCCCAAGTGAGGACCCCCTCTCTAATTATTGGGTTCACTGCAAATCAAGACTCTGAAATGATGTTTCCCAGAATATGGACCTCCTAAATCTAGAATTGACACTTTGAGAGCTTCCCATAAAGATTGTGATCTTAGAGAGTATCCCAGAAAATCCACATCTGTGACGTGTGTTCCTCCTTGGATGTCGAATGTTCCAAGATGTCAATAATGAAACCCATGATGAACTAGTCATGGTAGGGCTGGAATATCATATATTTGAGTCCCATAAACAATGATGGGGCATTGGTATTGCTGAATGGAATTTAAATTAAATCATAGTGTCTTTAACGACATATAAAGAATGTTTTTGGTATGTCATCATTCCATACATGAAGCTAATGACAGCCAGACCAAAGGTATATCTTAGATAACCACCTCAGTCACATTAGTTGGTCGAAGAGGACTTCAATTATAGGAAATATTTATTATTTCCTTATGGTCACATGATTCAAACATCGATAATCCACAGATTGTCCCAATATCCCGTCTAGGAGAACCCAATGTGAAACATGGGGCCATAAGATTCCATTTCTCTGTAGGTCATCTAGCTGTATCCTCAACTCACAATTCCCCATGGGAGCCATATGACATGCTTTCATAGATATTAGTGTTTTCCGTGAGTCATTTCAATGCAGAATTCAACCTCCCAAAAATGAGGTAATCATGGAATATCCTAAAAAAAATTGTCTTCCGACTCATCCACCGGTGTAGGAAATTGAGGACTCGTCTCATCCACCACACTGAGGGTAAGGCTTGACAGCTAGTCTGTGATTGGATTCACACTTCTCTAATAAAGTCCAAAATACATTTCAAGTGTTCCCTTTTTACTAATAAAGGATTACATGGTTCCATCTAAATGGACACACTGCACTCTAGGCCAAAAACATTCAATCAGAGCATAGACTATGGATAACTTGTCCATAAGTAGAATGATTTTTTAGGCCTTGATTATACTACCAGGAGATCCTAGTTGAAGCTCTCACCCCTATGAGTAAGATCACACTTCTAGAACTAGTGTGTTATCATAAAATCCCCTCTCATATGAGTGTCTAATTTCAGGGATCAAGCAAACAGCTCTATCAGAATCTATGAGCTCTGAACAGGGACTGTGGAATGGAAAGAGTGAATGGAACCTATGTCTATAATTACTGTAGAAAACGTAGAAAAGAAATAGATTTTACATCTAATCATCTATGGAGAATCAGGATCATATGGATTTATCATCTGATGGTGGGCCCGACCATGTCCCCTATTTTCAGAGCACATTGTAGACCAAATGGGGGTGGTGGGGGTAGTACCTAGAACCTCCACCTATGACCTACTTCTATTCCTAATCTCATTCCACATTTACCTCCCTAAGAATATCCTGACTCGACCATCTTCCTCTGTCATGGTGGTCCCTTGACAGTCTATTGATCTTCTGCATGGCGATTCATGATGTTTTGAGCAATGTCTCCCTTCCTACTGCATGCGTTGAACACCCTAATCCTCTGCTAACTCCCTCTGCCCGTGGGAGCCTCGTACTGTTGACCCTATGTTCTAGGGTCATATTCTAAAAGGCTTGACCCATATGGGTCCCTGTATCGACTGCTTGCTACCCACGGCTGAAGACTCCTCCACCAGATGTCAATTGTTAGCTCCCACTGTTAGCACCCAGCACACCAAGTATCTCTCCATGAGAATAGATCTCTCTAGCACCAATTCCTCAGTAGGTATTCTAATCTTAACTATGGATGACCTGATATCCTATCATAGTCCCTGTTCTAAAGCTCGAGCCCTGAAGAATGAGTCTTGCACCATGTTTTTAATGTACTGAGAATGCTTGGTGAATCTCTCTGAGTATTATTCTACTATCATGATACACTCTTTCAGGTGAAGAAGCCCCAGAATGCGTATTGAGCATACAGTTTTGAGAAATAATTCCTCCCTGAAGAGATGATCAAAATAAATCCAAGTGGGGGTTGCCTCTTCATGCCTATGGATGTTCAAGCTCCACCATCTCCCTACCGATCCATAAAAAAGGCTTGTGTCTATGATCACCATCTGGTTAGGCAGTTTCCTCACAAGATGGAAGATGTGGGAAACCACAAACATCCAAACCTCAGCTATATTGGGGTCAGTTTCACCCTTTAATCTAAGAGGTCTCTACTTCGGGAACTCTTTTATGGCATTGAGCATACATGGATCCACTTCTAGTAATACTGGTTGTAACTTTTAATTGATGGGTGGTAATAGCACCGGTGCACCACCTGATGGGGAAACCTCCATTACTAGCCCCTACACTAATGCCTCATCACTAGGTATAACTTCTTCACAGTCACACACTGTAATTCTAGATGGGTATATATGTGGAGGAATCCTGAAACATAACAAGATAAACCATAGTTAATAGATAATACCTGGTTAGCTGACTCTAAAACAAAAAGGACACAAGAACACTCTTAATTCCAATATATTTCACACAACTAGTGTTTTCATGTACATTGTTGAGATGTAAAATTTAGTGTCCAGCTGTATGTATACATCATCATCCACAATAACACTTGACTCCCTGAGTTTGATGGTGGAACTAAAAACATTCAAAATGGTTTCTACAAAACAAATACACTGACCCTTGTTTCTAAAGGAAAAACCAACTGATATTGATACCACTATATCAAGAACCATTCCCCAGGTCCCGTGTCGTGACTACCCCAAACTCACATACCAAAGGTCAGTGCATAGCGAGTACCACAGAAGGTGTTATCCTTCCAATTGGAGCCATTTTCTTGAGTACCTGTATATAAAAACACCCACACTTCCTCATACAATAATTCTAAAAAGTAAAAATGCATGCCACTAAGATTACTAATGAGAGTAACATTCCAAATCCGAATGTAAAGGTTCCTCAATGAAAACCAATAAAAGAGATATAAAATCTCAAGAAGTCCGTCAGTAGTAAACGCTACCTGAAGGGTAGGTTAAGGGGGTGCCACATGAAGTCGTAGAAGTACACCTCATCTGTCAAATATCACTATGGAATGCCTGGTTCCAGACCACCAAGGTCTCTATTTAAGTGTCTATAGTCTACCAAATACACGACAGATATAGGTAGAGCCTATGATGGGGTGAGTATCACAATACTCAATAAAGACACCAAAACACAAAGGTAATAACATAAAGGAATCTTTGAACAAATAAGACTACCAACATGGAAAATGAAGTGTAGCCCTTAAGAAGTAAAGTGAAGAGAGAGTCACTAGAGTCAAATAACACATGTATGAACTAATGTATAAAAAGAAAGACTATTATATGTAAAAACTAAACCCCTTGTACTATTGAGGCACACATCCACGATGAGTCACTTAGGCCTACTGGGGAAACTAAACTCGATCATCACTTATGTCTACTGGGAAACCAAGACATGCTCGTCACATGGGCCTATAGGGGAACCTAGACCTGCTCATCATGTTGGATTACTAGGGAACTTGGAGCCACTCAAAACGTAGGCCTACTGGGGCACCTACCCCCACTCATCACATAGGCCTTCTTAGGCACCTAAACCAGCTCATCATAGACTTCTCGCCATATATAGCAATAGGATTCCCGCTCATAACATGCTTTATTAAGGAATAATCTAGTCCTCAAGACATTAGTCGTATCATATAATCCACAATTTTCCACATAGAGTATATCAAAAGGACTTCCTCATCGCGATGGTCCAAATTCCATATATGGGTCATCAATCAAACATGCAGTTTGGATGTTATGAGCCTTTTTGTAAAATGGTTCTAGTTGGGTCCAGACCTTGTCAGACCTAGGTGGACCGACCCAACCTGACCTGGACCTATTCTTCCAACGTGACCCGAAGTAGAAGATCCTAGGCCTACCCAGTCCACCCTAGCCCAAGGAACATGCCTATTGTGCCATCTAAACCCAACCCATTGGGCAGTATATCAAGCATGTCAGGCTATCAAGTGGCCCAATCTTCATCTGGACAGGCCCACGCTTGCATGATGGTTTTTCCTAGCAGGGCCACTTAGGGGACCTATCCTCCCCTTCAGCCTGGCCCATGCTGGCAGGCTAGTTATATTCAACTGGGACGTAGAGATTACTACATCTGTTCATGCCCGTGTTCCACCATGTAGCCACCCCGCACACCACTTGTAGCCACCTACTGGTAGTCTATGACTACCACCCGAGAAAGATTCTTCCAGCTGCCTTCATAACCACTACATACCGACATCACTAGTGGATAGTCTTATGATTCTACAGGCCACCAGACTCACATTGGTGGTCCATTTTTTGATCCTCAAGAATGGATGCGATACTTAGGTCATGGCCTCCACTATTGTTGGCTCCAAGACATCTTACTATAGATTTGGGGGTCATACCACGTTCCGAACCCCCCTGAATGAATCAGGAATGACCACGGGGGCCCATCATTGAAGAGCCCAAGGAGGGATAGAGGTCACCATGAACAGTAAAGGATACCAACATCATCCTTGTTCATTTTTCCATTATTCATTATGATATAAAAATAAAGGAGAGACATTCAAATAACTACCCCGATATAATCCCCTCTTTTGATCCCTACATTAGAAAATCTCATTCTGGCATGGATCATTGATCCGCTAGTTAATTTGTTAGTGAACTGAGATTTTTTCATTGTTTAGAAAGGAAGAATGGGAGAAGGGATTCCACATAGAAGACAAAACCCATTTGATGGAATGGGATCAATGGTTGATGAATAGTGGAATTACTCCATAATCAGTCGTTAATTATTGATTCACAACTCCAATCGATGACCAGATCATTCGAAGGGGAAGGAAGGATCTTGTGATGATTTATTGTTCATTGTCATTCGCCACTCGCCAAAAACACTCCACTAGAGCCTCAAAGTAATTCAACGATCATCCCAATGATTATGCATCTCTATGAAACAATTAATGGAAGGAAGTGAATTTAACCTTTATTATTACACTATTTCATTTATGAAATTAAACCACTAAGATGAAGTTGCGTTGCAACACAATTTTTTTTTTATTAAAATAAACATTTCATGTTTATATTATGTCTCATTAAAATCCCTAAAAATAAATTTTTCCCTCAACCCATTCCATACGAGGTCAGGTCCCTCCTTAGGTAATTTTTTCATTCCAGACGCAACATTTCCCTAAGATTTTTAATGTGGTCAACCGCTTAGATTTTTCCAAAACCACAAACGCACAATAGTTTAAACAAAATAAAAAAGGTTCTAGCATTCAAAACACATTGGTTCATCCAATCCCTTAAAAATACATATATCAACATCTCTATACTCTTATAATAATCCTTATTTTTTATATAAATCCATCATAGGAAGGATTTATTTCAAACCTAGGGAGGATACTTAAAGAAGTGGTGATGTTCTTGAACGAGAATATAAATTTTATTTATTTCTTCATCTCAGTAAATTATTATTATGCCAAACTTGAATAATAATAATATCAATATATTACATATACATGGGTGTTTTCATAATAATATAATTTCATAAAAACATCCCCACTTAAACCAAATATTTTATGAAATCACCATTCGTGTGTACAACATACTACCTCTACACACATTGATGTAATTCATTATTTCCATTACAACCTATCATTGTTTTGTATAATGATAGATAATATATATATATATATGATACTCATAATATAATTATACCTCTATATTAGTTTTATAATATATATACATATATACATTTTTTTTACATTCCATTACTTAGAAGATTAGATAATGTCACTCATGTGTAAGGCGGACTAACGCCTCATGGAGTGAGGTAACTCATCCATAACTAACAGTTTTCATGGATTATGATAAGGAAAAAGATAAGGATTTTAATGAGATATTATTAAAATTTAATTTATATTCAATACATATTTATCATTCATAAAAGAATATATATATATATATATATATATTTTATTTCTTACTTACATTTTCAATTTAGGAATAATTATAACATTGTACGTGTACGTATGGACTGTCACCTCCATGAAATTATGTAACTGATTTTTCATAACAACACAAAATAAATGATATATATAATAAGATTTCAATATATAATGTGGTATTTATGTTATTTTTATATATTTTAATGATAATATATTACATGTAATCCTTCCATAATGATAGTTGAAAATTGGAAAATTTTATAATGTGTATGTACATCTTACCATATCCCTGACTGTAATATACATAATTTTTCATAAAAATAATTCTTTATTGATTATAGAAATAAAATTCATATCAAATGTTTAAAATAATATAAAAATTATTATTCTTGATTATAATAAACTATGTAATATGTGAAAGAACTGGATTATTAATGATGAGATATCGATATGAAGTCAAGGAAATCAACACCTGAAATAATGAAAATTAGTAAATATTATGAATGAAAAGTTGAAAAAATGTCATATAATGATCATATATGATTTTATAAATATCAATATGGTAATTTTTCAACATAAAAAATTATTAAAACAACTATAGAGGATGTTAATTAATGTTTAATAAAAAAGAAGCATCATATAAGGGATTTCATAACTCAATTTATGTTTTTCAGGTTAATCATATTCTTCATTGATTAATCCAGTATAGTGGTTTGTTTATAATGAATATTTTTAACCATTAATATTATTTTCAATTGTTTATGTGTATTTATTGTTGAAATTTTTAACCTATTCATTGATTAATACTTATATAAACATTAGGATCATTATAATGGTTTATTTAACAATCTCATTCTAATCGAGATTGTTTACTACTAAATTTATGTGGAATGAAATTATTTAACCATTTCTTAATAAACCATATAATTTTTATTCTCCTATGGTTATTAATGATACATTAATTTAATGGTTATATTTATTCCACTCATTTGCACATTAATTAATTATCAAAAAAAATTCAAGAAAATCCAACTTTATGTCCCTATTTTGTTAGAAATCTATTATGTACAATACCCATGTTCATAATAATTTTTTCAAAAATGTTTTTAACCTTTAAAAATGATTTATTAATGGGGTTTTTACCAATTTTTTATTTTTTAAACAATCATTGGAATCATAGGACTATTTCAAAATAATTCATGTTTGGATTTGACGAAAAACATGAATGGAGTACTTTCATTGTTTTGCAAACAAGTATATTTCCTAACAATTTATAGTGAAAAGAATGTTATTTTTAACATTTAAATCATATAAGGAATTACAATATTTCACGACCATAATTTATTTAATGATTCTTTTTTTGGTTTATAAGTATCTTTTTAATTAAATTTTTTCGATTATATTGTATAATTTTTTTAATGTGATATTCATAGAAAATGATTTTTAAAATTTATTATGTACTGAAAATTGATTTTTAAAATTAAAAGGATATTTTGGTCATGAATATTTCTAATGATCATTTTATAGTATTTATATTCATCAATTAAAAAACCCTTTTATTCATACATAAATGGGTATATATTGTATTTATATCATCATAACTCTTCCTTTGTATGCTATATGGTAATTTTCACCAAGGACTATATTGATATATATTTCGCTGATTCATTTTGATATTCATTAAATTTCCTTTGAATAATTAATTTTTTTATGGAAATTTAATATTTTAATCGTATATCATTTCTGCAAACATTGTTTCACATTGAGGTTTGTTTAATTGATTGGGGAAATATTGTCAAATCTATATCTTTTATGTAACGCCCCGACCCCAGTTACCCAGAGTCAGTGCTTTATTACATAACATTGGCATGATGACGAGAAAGATCAAATCTTGAAAGACCAATTTGTTTAGTAGACTTAGAATAACTAGATACATTAATAAAATTTACATTATATCATAAAATGAAAACTACAACAATATAGTCTCCATAGACCACACTCTTATCCCCTCAAAAATTCCATACAGGTCATTCATAAATTAATTCTTCACATCCTAGGAAAAATAAAACATAGAAAAGGGGTGAGCTCAAATGCCTAGTAAGGATAACAATATAGCAGAAACTTTCTTAAATAAGAATGAACATTTAAGGTAGTGTATAACTAAAACAAAAGCCTTTTAAACATGAAATAAAACATAGTATGGAAAAAATAAAATGAAATAATGCAATTTACTTATTCACATGGATATTCTACTTATCTAATAATCACATGCAATATCAATAACCACTTTAATAATGATGGAATGCATAATGCCAGACTATCATAACCACATATCCAAGGCCTCGTGCCAAGACTACAAATAAGATTTTGTCAAAGCCTTGTTTGAAGATACTAGTTTGTCTCATGAGACCTACCAATGCATCGAGGAGCTATAGTGGGCTCCGCCCATCACTTACTAAGTCCAATGCATTCCAATATGAAAAGGTTTAAACATAACATAAACATTCGTAATAAAACTAGCATACGAAATGTCAATACTATCTTCTTAAACCATGAATGGTATAAAAATGACACATCCACAGTCAAACATATCACAAAACCATCAATACCATATGGATTTATTGTATAATAATAAATCAACTCCAAATAAACTTAAAATCCATCAAAGGATGTTGACATAGATGAAATCAAAACTCTTTTTAATGAAATATCACTTTCTATTTTGAATCATTTAAGAGTCATATATTTATAAAATAAAACATTTTCTTTGAAAATATTCTTATAATCTTGTAAAGGAAGCTTCTATGATTTTATAACGGCGGAAAATAGCTGCACCCGCCGTATAAGTTAAAAAAACATTCTTCCCTTAATTCTGTCGAAAAGGTTAAAAAGCACCTTGTTTGGAAAACGACAAAAAGATTCCTTTATAAACCTCTTATAAAAAGTCAAAAAAGGGTATAAATGACATTAGCCCAAATTCTTTTAAATAGTAAAATTGTTTTGAAATACATTTTGATGAAACATGGATGTGGATGATAACGAAATCCCAGTAGATTATTACGTATAAACAACCTCGGATAAGGAAGAGATTGAGAAATAAACCCTTACCTTGTACTTTTCCTTGGTTGAGGGTAGTTTAACCTCCTGTATAATGGTGAAATAATTGTTAATAAATTTTACAAGAATTATATACATTAATATGATATCATATATGATATTTTAACATTGCTTTGTTAATAATATCTTAGAATTATCGTCGTTTCTGGTGTTAACTTACTCATTTTCTTTTATATGTTCTGTTACATAAGCCGTGTTTTTCATGGATAGGTTGTATCTTAATCATATCCAGAATGATATCATTTACTTAGATACTATTATTAACCATCAAATGAGAATTAGACTTGAATGGATACGATGGAGAATGAATCTCATTGCGTTCGTGGAGACGGTAGTCCGTACGTATGCTCGAGTGACAATATCATTCTTTTGATATTAAAATAATATATAATTGGTTGGTATATCATATATATATAGAATCATTATCATGTTATATTTATTATTTACATGAACTACACATCATTATTATAACCATCCAAATAATAATTTATTGAATAACAATTACACCACGACGTGGAGACGGTAAGCCTTACTAACACACGTATGGTTACATGTTATTCAAAGGATGAATATAATACTGAATATGGTTGTACCATAATTATAATAATATTAAAGTATATAGGAGATACTGGATTAATTATTTTAGAATGGGAATAACAATGAAAGAAGAAGTTGAAGAAGAAATGAATTTGAAAAAGGGTGGTGAAAAAATTACCTCTTCTTCGGGTACTTCCTTTTGATTTGATCCAAAGGGCTCCTTAGGTTGGCTTTTTGATAAAACTAAGGCCTCTAGTTTGTAGTGATGGAAGTTGAGAGAGTATTTGTGCAGGTTTTGGCTGAACCAAAATGCTTTGAATGTGTGAATTAATAAAATGGGGCAGTGGCATTTTATAAGAGGTGTGAGGGGAACCTTTAGAAAAGCTAGAAATATTATTTTATAATAAATTCATATTCAGTTTATAATGGCTCCAAAGTGTATTATTTAAAGATTTTGGTGGGGATGGGTCGAAAACCACTCATCCAATATAATTTATAAAGGATTGGGTCATTATATTAACCTTATCTTTTAGTTTTAACTCTTAGTTAATTAGTTTGACACATACCATGTCACTTGTATTTTTATATTATATAGTTAATAAACATAATATATACCTCCAAGAAACCCCCAAGGGTTCCATTAATGATACACCTATCATTATATAAGTCTCTTGGCAGAACCTTATATTTTTAGGAATTTAATATCAATTAATAATATAATATTTGTTTTAAAAACTCTTTTATGTCAATTTTGACATATTCAATAATTGATTTTTGTAAAAATCATAACAGAATTATTACTTCGAAAAAAGTTATATAAATCAACCCTAACATGTCATATTTACCTAGAAAATTATTTTTATTTATAAAAAGTCTCAAATTACATTTATTTGGTTATTTATAATATCAATTATTCTAATTTTTCATTAATTAGGTAATTACTACATCACCATTGTGTCATAAATAAATAAAATTATTTAATGTATAAAAATTATAAATAAAATACCATTATGTAGGAAATATTTTTATATTTCAAATGAATATTTACAATCGAATTTATCTTATCTAAAACACTATATTAAAAATTATTTAGTAAATAAACATTGATTTTAAGTCTTTTAACTCTTTTTTGAATTAAATAATAATAAATGTCCTAATCTAATAAAGGTGTGGACCTAAATGATAATATATTACTCCTAAGGTCGTTTATGGTGGAGATACACTTTTATAATAGAATTAGGATAGTGTTAGGGTAATATTAATATCATTTTTACCCTTAATTACCCTATTTACTTTTAACCGTGGTAAATAAAAGCAAAAAAGTTACTATTCACCAAAAATTATTTTCATCTCATTGAACCAAATTTTACTCCTTAATATTAACCGTGTCTCTCGGATTTTCAAAATTACACTCACAGAAGCGGTAAAATTAAGTTTTATGAAAAATTCAGTTTTTTAACTACCACTTAGTGGTTTCACTATTCATCAAAAATGAAAGTTTTCAGAAAAATACCAAAAATTATGCCTAAGAAATATTTGATATTATGAATTCAAAAATGATGTCTATTTTACCAAATTAAAAACATATCATTTTCATTAATTACTTTAAAAATTAATTTCCGTCGTCAAAACAAATAGCGTGTTATTAATAGATAACAACTATCAAAAGATTGACTCTTGTTTATGTCCGGTTTAATTGTAAAATTATGAACAATGACCAAAATTGTATTAAATGGTAAAAATATATTCTAAATATACTTTAAAACCACTAAAATTTCTAATTTATCAATATAAATTATTTTGATTAAAAAAGTTGTTTTTAATTAATATTTACTAATTTTCACTATTCATCAAAATATATATGTTATCCAAAAAGTTCCAAAATTTCACCTTAGGATAAATTCGATACTCCGAATACAAAACTTAAGTCCATTTTGAGAGATAAAATTTATAAAATTTCAAAAATTAGGTATGAATATTCATAACGGCTATTTTGATTGGTTGTGGTGTGTGTTAGAACTCAAAGTTGCGTACAACACACGCTACTGTATTATTCAAAGGAAAGCGTACCGTGGAATCTTGGGATGTTTCATTATAAATTTTTGATGTCCCCATTCTAAAAGTAAATTTATTTAGTCAAATTGAATATATAAGAGTTTAAAATATTGGATTTAAAAAGGGTTCACTATTAAAATTTGGTAAAGTGCAATACTGAAAATGAATTTGTTCTTACATTGTGTCTAGGAAACTCATAATATGGATTCTAAAATTATAAGTATTATATAGAGTTTTAAATTTAGTTAATACTATTCATAACCTCTTTTGAATGGCTTGTTTGGTAAGTCATGGGGCGCTTGAACTCGGTGTTGCTTGTAGTGCAAGTTATTTAATTATTTTGAAGAAATAACACACTATGAAATCTTGGTGTGTTACATTCTCCCGTCCTTCAATAAATTGCGTCCTCAAAATTTGAAATTGTTCTTCGAAAATAAAATGTTGAATATATAAAATATCTTTGTGGGAAAACCCACATCATAAATTGGGTTAATAAAATTTAGTCTTAATAAGAGGAAAAGAGAAATGAAAGGGTCACCACCAAATTATGATCTCTATTCAGAGAACATTGGTGAAAATTAGAGACATATAATTGGAGGAAAAATGTAAATATTTATAGGTAGTGATTGAGGTCATAAATCAAAAACAAGTGTAAAATTGAGGGCCTCAAATTCATCAATCTATGATGATTTAAAATACAATTGGTTCAACAAAACATATGATATTAGGATAACACATTTTTTTAAGATTGCTTCACTAAAGTATAAGAATTAATTTATTCATTGAATAAGAGAAGATGGAAAATGTATACTTGACACGTAGAGTCTCATCCTTTAACTGAGTTCTACCACAAACTCATCTTTCACTCTACAAGATAATAGAAATTAAAAATAATATCCTATTTATCCTATTCGTATAGGGTTAAAAAAATTAATCTATAATTCATCTAGCAGAACCATTAAAAAAATGACATTATTCAATCTAGGAAATCACATTGTTCAGCGGTAGGTGATACAACCTTGTCACCATTCGATTGTGGGCTCAAGTCTCGCAGCCTTGCCGGACGCGATGGGTTGCCGCCCGACCTTCGGGTTGTCCTTTTATGGCAATCCAAAATAATCCAAACTAGAACTATCCAAAATACATCAGTCCAAAATTTATAAGGAAGTTAAACACAATGAAGATCCTTTTTTCTATGTAATAACATGTGAACACCTTCATCATGTATTCTTTTAAAACACTGCAACATCCCGAATTACCATAAAACCTTATTGATTACATTCATGATCCCTTATTCCTTAAAGAATAATAGATAGACTCCTTCATTCCAAAAATGTTGTAACCCCAACAATGATGGAATATACAAATCATTAATCAGTTTCAAGGTAGTCAAGAATATCCAATATAATTTATCCCAATCAATCATCTATTATTCTAAAATCACTACCTCGGTATCAGAACCATATTATGGTTTATCTTTCTCTCAACCATATATTTTCCAAAAATTTAACCTACTATTGAGTCACTTTTCCTTGTTCCACACAATCTCAAGACCTTAATGATATAGTACTATAGTACAATCGTTATATACTCCATAATTATTATAACATGTACATTGGTGATACAACACTCAAATGACATAATCAACATAAGAACTCTAATCATTCCTCTTCATCTTTGGTAGTATCATAACATGATTATTATCCAATAGCATCATTTGCGGCATAGTCTAATGACTAGGACATAGGTTCACGTAGTGTCCAAACTCCTTGAAAATTAAGCATTTTACATTCGAAACCATTTTCTTACCCTTGCAGTCACGTACTTTGTGCCCTTTTCCACCACACTTATAACAAACTCCCATTCCTTTCAGGGAAGTTCCCAGGTGTTTCTTCCCACAGTTATCACATATGGGAAAATTCTTCTTTTCCCTCTTCCCTTTATCCATATTTCTCTCTTCCATCCTTTTCTTCTCTTTCTTCCCTTCAAAGTCAAAGGACTCAGTAAACTCATTACTTATCTTATCAACACATGATATTATTTCTTCATATGATGATAATACATGGGATATTATTTCTCTTATAAATTCTGGCTTAAGTCCATGAAAGATATGATCCTTATTTCTCGTTGGATCATGTGCAATTTTGGAGTTCTCATTCCTTCTACTGGGCGTCATTTCTAAACAATGGCATACACTATATTAGTTTATGAATAACAATACCTAATCCCAAACTTGTAAAACACATAACATAAATTAAATAGATTATGGATATAATCCATAATCATAAAAATGTCTCCTTTGAGGAAGTATATACTCTTAAACCCTTCATAATGGTTTGTAAAGAAAATGAGAATTATCCTAAGCATATCCCTTGGGAGTGTCGTAACCAAGAGTGCAGCAAGGCCCATTGTCGTTCACCCGTTCCCGTTCGAGTCCATCTCAAAGTGGTGTTTTTGGGATTTACCACTAGGTACATCTGTGCCAGAGCCGCCTCTACCTGCTCGTATCCAGATAGGTATGTATTTGCTCGGAAAACTCACAAAATCTTTACAATACCAAAATTCTAGGAAGTTCTTCTATTTAATCCTCAAAGTCTATCTTAAATCAATGTGCCCTAATTAGAGTTTATCAAAATCGAGCTTTAAAGGATTGTACTAAACGTCCTCTGATACCAACTGTAACACCCCGACCCCAGTTACCCAGAGTTGGTGCATTATTACATAACATTGGCATGATCACAAGAAATATCAAATCTCGAAAGACCGATTTGTTTAGTAGCCTTGGAAAAACTAGATACATTAATAAAGTTTACATTACATCATAAAATGAAAACTACAACAATATATTCTCCATAGACCACACACTTATCCCCTCAAACTATCCCTGAAGGTCATTCATAAATTACTTATTCACATCCTGGGAACAATAAAACACAGAAAATGGGTGATCTCAAATGCCCAGTAAGGGTAACAATATAGCAGAAACATTCTTAAATAAGAATAAACATTTAAGGAAGTTCTTAACTAAAACAAAAGCCTTTTAAAATTGAACTTAAACATATTATGGTAAAAATAAAATGAAATAATTCCATTTACTTATTCACATGGATATTCTACTAATCGAATAATCACATGCAATATCAATAACCAATTTCATAATGATGGAATGCATAATGCCAGACTATCATAACCACATAGCCAAGGCCTCATGCCAAGACTAAAAATAATATTTCATCTAGTCTTTGTTCCAAGACACTATTTTGTCTCATGGGACCTACCGATGCATCAAAAACCTATAGCGGGCTCCACCCATCACTTACTAAGTCCAATGCATTCCCATATGAAAATGTTTAAACATAACATAAACATTCATATTAAAACTAGCATATGAAATGTAAATACTTTCTTCATAAACAATGAATGGTATAAAAATAATACATCCACAGTCAATCATATCAAAAAACCATCAATACAATATGGATGTATTGTATAATAATAAATCAACTCCAAATAAACTTAAAATCCATCAAAGGATGTTGACATAGATGAAATCAAAACTCTTTTTAAAGAAATATATCTTTCTATTTTTAAATAATTTAAGAGTCATATATTTATAAAACAAAACATTTTCTTTGAAAATTTTCTTATAATCTTGTAAGGGAAGCTTCGACGATTTTATAACGGTGAAAAATAGCCGCACCCGCCGTATAAGTTAAAAAAATATTCTTCCCTTAATTCTGTCGAAAAGGTTAAAAAGCACCTTGTTTGGAAAATGACGGAATGATTCCTTTATAAAAATCTTATAAAAAGTCAAACAAGGATATAAATGAATTTAAACCATATTCTTCTAAATAGTAAAAATGTTTTGAAATACGTTTTGAAGACACATGGATATGGATGATAAAGAAATCCCAGTAGATTATTACGTATAAACAATCTCGGATAATGAAGAGATTGCGAAATAAACCCTTACCTTGTACTTATCCTTGGATGAGGGTAGGTTAACCTCCTGTATAATGGTGAAATAATTGTTATTAAATTATATAATAATTATATACATTTATATGATATCATATATTATCTTTTAACGTTGGTTTGTTAATAATATCATAGAATTATCGACATTTTAGGTGTTAACTTACACGTTTTCTTTTATATGTTTTGTTATGTAAGCCATGTTTGTCATGGATGGGTTGTATCATAATCATATCCAGAATTATATTATGTTCTTCGATACTATTATTAACCATCAAATGAGAATTAGACTTGAATGTATATGATGGAGAATGAATCTCATCGCGTTCGTGGAGACGGTAGTCCGTACATATGCACGAGCTACAATATCATTCTTTTGATATTAAAATAATATATAATTGGATGGTATATCATATATACAGAATCATTATCATGTTATATTTATTATTTACATGAATTACACATCATTATTATACCCATCCAAATAATAATTTATTGAATAACAATTACACCACGACGTGGAGACGGTAAGCCGTACGTACGCACGTATGGTGACATGTTATTTAAAGGATGGATAGAATACAGAATATGGTTGTACCATATTTATAATAATATTACAGTATATAGTAGATACTGGATTAATTATTTTATAATGGGAATAACAAATAAAGAAGAAGTTGAAGAAGAAATGAATTTGAAAAAGGGTGGTGAAAAAATTACCTCTTCTTCGGGTACTTCCTTTTGATTTGATCAAAATGGCTCCTTAGGTTGGCTTTCTGATCAAAATAAGGCCTCTTTATTTTAGTTAGGGAAGTTTAGAGTGTATTTGGCATGGTTTGGATGAACCAAACGACTTTTAATGTGTGAATTAATGAAAAGGGTGAGTTCCCTTTTATAAGAGGGGTGAGGGGCACCTTTGGAAAATCTAAAAATATTATTTTATAATAAATGAATATTCAGTTTATAATAGCTCCAAAGTGGATTATTTAAAGGTTAAGGTGGGGATGGGTCTAAAACCACTAAAACAATAGAATTTAGACAGGTTTGGGTCATTATATTAACCTTATATTTTAGTTTTAACTCTTAGTTAATTAGTTTGACACATACCATGTCACTTGTATTTTTATATTATATAGTTAATAAACATACTATATACCTCCAAGAGAGCCCCAAGAGGTCCATTAATGATACAACCATCATGATATAAGTCTCTTTACCGAACCGTAGATTTTTAGGAATTTAATATCAATTAATAATATAATATTTTTTTAGAAACTCTTTTTTGTAAATTTTGACACTATTCAATAATTGATTTTTTTAAAAATCATAAAAGAATGATTACTTCTAAAAAAGTTAATTATATTAGTCCTAAAATGTCATATTAACCTAGAAAATTATTATTATTTATTAAAAGTCTCAAATTACATTTATTTGGGTATTTATAATATCAATTATTCTAATTTTTCATTAATTAGGTAATTATTGCATCACCATTGTGTCATAAATAAATTAAATTATTTAATATCTAAAAATTATATATAAAATAACATTATGTAGGAAATATTTTTATATTTCTAATTAATATTTAAAATGGAATTTATCTTATGTATAACCCTATATTAAAAATGTTTTAGTAAATAAACTTTGATTTTAACTCTTTTAAATCTTATTTGAATTAAATAATAATAAATGTCCTAATCTAATACAAATGGACCTAAACGATAATATTTTACTCCTAATGTTGTTTTTGGTCGAGATAAACTTGTCCAATAGAATTAGGACATGTGTTGGGGTAATATTAATATCATTTTTACCCTTAATTACCCTATTTTCTTTTAACCGTGGTAAATAAAAAATAAAAAGTTAGTATTCACCAAAAATTATTTTCATCTCATTGAACCACATTTTACTCCTTGAGATTAACCGTGTCTCTCAAATTTTCGAAATTACACTCACAGAAGTGGTAAAATTAAGTTTTATGAAAAATTTAGTTTTTTAACTACCACTAAGTGGTTTCACTATTCATCAAAAATGAAAGTGTACAGAAAAATTAAAAAAATTTGTCCTAAGATATATTTGATATTATTAATTCAAAAAAGATGTCTATTTTACCAAATTCAATACATATCATTTGCATTAATTAATTTAAAAATTAATTCCTGTCGTCAAAACAAATATCGTGTTTTTAAGAGATAATAACTATCAAAAGATTGACACTTGTTTATGTCCAAATTAATTGTAAAATTATGCAAAATGACCATAATTGTATTAAATGGTAAAAATATATTGTAAATATACTTTATAACCACTCAAATTCATAATTTATCAATATAAATTATTTCGATTAAAAATTTTGTTTTTAATTAAAATTTAGTAATTTTCACTATTCATCAAAATGCAAATGTTATCCGAAAAGTTCCAAAATTTCACCTTAGGATAAATTTGATACTCCAAATACAAAAATGAAGTCCATTTTGAGAGATAAAATTTATAAAATTTCAAAAAGTAGGTATTACTATTCATAACGGCTAGTTTGATTGGTTGTGGTGTGTGTTAGAACTCAAAGTTGCGTACAAAACACGCTACTGTATTATTCAAAGGAAAGCGTACCATGGAATCTTGGGATGTTTCATTGTAAATTTTTGATGTACCCATTCTAAAAGTAAATTTATTTAGTCAAATTGAATATATTAAATATAAAAAAATTGGATTTAAAAACGGTTCAATATTAAAAGTTGGTAAAAGTGCAATACTGAAAATGAATTTGTTCTTACATTATGTCTAAGAAACTCATAATATGGATTCTAAAATTATAAGGATTATATAAAGTTTTAAATTTAGTTAACACTATTCATAACCTCTTTTGAATGGCTTGTTTGGTAATTCATGGTGGGTTTGAACTCGGTGTTGCGTGTAGTGCAAGTTATTGAATTATTTTGAATAAATAACACACTATAAAATCTTGGGGTGTTACATTTTACGTAGTATGGATATTTTATATGATAAGTAAAATTTATCAGGAATTAAATTGATTATTAAATATATATGTAATTCTTTAGGAAATCAATAAATGAGTGGGGATAGTTTATTTAAATCCCCTTGATTCATTTCCATGTCTTATGAGAAAAATCTATTGGCAATCCTTATCTATTTTTATCCAATAGTTTTAAACATTCTAGTTAATGTTCTTAATAGTGGAGGTATTTTTGTAAAAACCGAATTAGTTTGTATCCAGTAGTTTTAAACATTTTTAGGGTAGATCATGATATTAGATGTTTTTTTATGGAAATATAATGACTAATAATTAAGTATATCATTCCTAATAATTGTATTATTATTATCCATGATATTTTAACCATGATATTATCGATAGAAGAATCTTGTTTAATGTTTTTGATTAAATGTAATGTTTTTTAGTTATTTACCTAGTCATAGTGATTATTTCTTACAATACCATGATTGTCATGTTATTTATATTTAATGTGAGTTCATGTATTTACCATTGCATGTGTATTATGATTATTGATTCCTAAAATTTATCATTGTAACTAACCCTTAATGAGAATTTCGTCTCATCTTTATTTTATATCATTTACGTGGAATCAATTAAGTGTACTACTTTTGATATTCAAGGATATGACATTTGGAATATTTATATTCTTGAAAAAAATTATCTAGTAATGTTTGTATTCAAATGTAATATAAGGCTCAAATATGTATCTAGTTTACCAAGACTAATACACTATTTATTCAATTATGATGTGATTAACTATTTCTTTTGATATTATAATAAATAATACACCGAATTTGGGGTACTAAGTTAATTTTATATGATAAACTCATCCCAAATAACCTCTCAAATTGTTGCGCTACCCAATTTAACAAAATACCCAAATGGATTTATTTATCCACATAGGTTGGAATCTAGCACCTAGGTATAAAAAAGGCACGATCTCTCCCTATTTGAAGCAAACCAAACAAAATATATTTAAATGTACATAAAAAATATTTGATGAAAAAAATAATGTTTATATATTTCATAGTATAAAGATAAAAATATACGTGAATCAATAAAAATGGTAGGAGAACAATATCCAAGTGACAAGTCCAATATTAAAGGATGAAAGAGCTAAACAACTACCCCGATTGTCTTTATATGATAGTGTAGGGAAATATCCCACCATCTCACAATCCATCTACCCAATCATAGGTGATTGAAAATTAGCAGCCTCACTATGGATCTGTTCTATTACCAAAATCGAAAGACATAACCTACTCTAGGCACTGCCAGGGTTGATTAGGTTGTGAGATAACAGGCTCAATAGTGTCCCACATTGGATTTCCCTAACAAGTCAATATAACATAACCCAATCATTCCCACATTTAAAGTAAAAAAATGCATGATATATAGTTTAGAATTTTTTATCACAATATCAATTGATGACATTTAATTTACACTTTTTCCACATTTCTAAATCAATCATGTGAATAATTTCCATAAAATTTCATATAAAACAAAATGGAAATATCCAAAAAAATGGGTATTACACATTATATAAAATCTATGGAAGTGAAACCAAAATAATTCAATACAAAAGAATTTGTAACATCAGGCCAAGGATCAGAGTAGGTCGAGATAGCTAGGAGTGTTGTGCCTAATATAGATAATGACATGCATTAGGAATTTGGACATGTGTATCAAATCTAGAGATAAGAGGAACACCCCATAATGTTATCCGTCCAAATGATCTAACATGTCCCCAGAATAAAACTCCAAGGTATCATAGGAACACCACATGAATGAAAACCAAAACCACATAAGGAATTCTCTGAACATTGGTAGAATCCCTTTAATCCATTACACATTTATATGTAGACTCCATTAATTAAAAAACATGCATCTCTGAATTGTTTTTAATTTTCCAAAACAAATGATCTCTATTATTGAGATTCCCAATACACACCCAATTAAATAGAAGAAACATAATGAAATTGGAAATACATAAAATATATTAACTAGATGTTATAAATTTCCACATAAGATATTCCATAGATGGGAAGTCTTATAGAAGAATGAATTATGATAAGTATGAGAGTCCATTTATCCCTCATCAATGACCCATTAAACAATATCTCATTAGAATTTTATCTCTGTCTCTATAACACACTGAACAACTGAATTGAATTCTCATGCAAGTCATTCACTTGAGAGTCAACAACCACTACTGGAATTCCCAAAACAAAATCATCTTCCTCTAACTAGATATTTTCCCATCTAAGAGTTTGAGAGGGATCTAGATTTTATTTCTGGAGCTATCATATGTGTAAAACATCATGAATTTCTATAAACAAATTTCAAAATTCCACCAAAATAAACCTTCATAATCTTATTAGTGACCTTAATCTGTCCAACATATCTTGGAGCATCATTACCTATTTTCCAATAGAAAGGTGACCTAACCAAAGAGAAATTATCAAGAAACCATAGTCAGCTACATGAAACTATAAAGGATGATTCCATTAATCCACATATAATATTTATCGAATCTACACTCTATCCTGATGTAGATGTATATACTAAATACTCTCTAACATCTCCTAAACCCTAAGAGAATGGAACAAACTAGAAGGTGTTAAATGATATACATTTAACTGCAGGGTGGTTTAATAGCAGGACACACAATCATAAATATCATATATTATACACGTCCACAAAAATCATCATCTCATGACATAATACATATTTTCATTTCCCAAATAAAAATAAAATTATTAACTTGGAAAATAAAATAGAAAAGAGATTCTTATAGATTCTTGGATGAAAAAATGACGTCTAAAACTAAAAGACTGTCTACACTCATAATTCTTTGGTTGACCTTACATAATAGAATCAATGATATATGATGATAGTTGAACACTATCAAAAACCATTCCTGAAACATTCTATTGATCTAGAAGATGTAGCTAAGAAACATTCCCAATAATGTTATACTATTCCTTTAATTTTGGAATAGCATGTGATGGAAGATTCCTAATGAGAGTATATACAATGAAATTCCACATCCCTTGGGAGTGGGTGATATCGAAATCAAATCTATAAAGTCACTACACCCACTATCTCAATATAAAATTCAAGTATTTATATAAAAAGTTAAATCTTAAACTCTCAATGTTAGAAAATTCTATGATCCTATCCCCAAAAAGATAGTTTCTCCAACACTTAAGATTATACATAATAGTGGAAATCTCTAAATCATGGGTTGGTTAATTCTTCACATGTGGTCATCGTTTATGAGATTTTTAAGCCACCACACGATCATCCTTCATCATAACACAACCCAAACTATCACCAAAATAACCAATGAAAAAAACACACCCGATAATTGGATATGGTAAGATCAAAATAGGATCTAATCTTATAATTCATTTTATCTCATTGAATGTAGATTGAATCATTCCAAACCATATATATTTTACCACATTTCTAGTAATTGTAGTTAAAAGTGTTTCAAAATTTGAAAAATTCATGACGAATAGTTGATATTATCCAGCAAGACTAAGGAATCTCCAAATCTAAAAGAAATTCTATAGTTATTCCCATGATGAAACATCCATTACTTTCCTAGGATAAAATTATAATCCATTCTCTAAAATCACGTAACCTAATAAATTTACTTCATTAATCAAGAATATTTATTTCGATTGCTTTCCATTAAAATAGGTACATCAAAAGATTTACAGAACCAAACCAAAATGGTGTTCGTGATCAGGAACAAATCCCAAAAAAATCAAAATATCATCCATCAACACTCAAAATAATGTATTAAGATACTTATGGAATATTCGATTAATCAAATCTATAAAAATAATATTATATTATTTCCAAAAATATAGATCAATATGTTAGTTGAAATAGTCATACCAATTCTAGAAAGCCATATATGTTATATCATAATACAAACTCTGATCTGATGATAACCAGTTCGATGATCAATTATTAAAAACCACATTTTCCCCATTAGCTATTCAAAAAAATACATCTACAAGATGAAAATGATAAATATTATTAATAATTACCTGGTTCAACTATTCATAGACTATGCGTAATTAGATTAAACAATATTCTTTCTTGGAAATGATAATTAGGGATACCTGTCACGAACCGACCCTACCCGGGCTCGAGCAGCAACTACCCCGCCTCCATAGGCCAGGGACTAGCGACCAGCGCTGAAGGCACAACAAATCGAGGAGACCTTTGCCTAAGTACCTGTACACATACAGGCAGCACACTCAATGCAAAAGTGAAGAGTAAGATAATGGGCAAGAAGAGTAATAGGGAAACAACTATATATATATATATATATAAAACAGATGTGCATCGACCTCTAAACAGTACTAATTACAAGATGAAGGTAAACTAAAAAGAAAAGGGGAAAACACACACCCAACCAAAAAGTGACATAACCCGACAACAGGTAAAACAACAGTAAACAGCTGGGAGGGTCCCACACCTATAACCCGACAATGACCACGACACGCGGTCCAAGCTCCCAGCTCCTAAGCTCCTCTGACATCACGACCAACATGTCCGTCATTTGCAAGGGAAAACCAAGTGCGGGCAAATCCCAAGCAGAGGTGAGTATAAAAATACTTAGTAGGATACCCGAAGGCTCGAGGGAGCATCAAAGGAGGTAATGAAGGGTGAGCAGTAGATATAACAGGAAATGTAAAAGAATACAACTGAGAGTGAAGTCAAGAGTACAACAGTAAAGGGTCCATCTCAACCCAACATGAGAAAAGAAGGTAGACTCATCCAGACACAAGGAGCTAGAAATGTTGAGAAGATGAACTTCTCCTCGAGTCTTCACTACCTATAGAAGGACAATAGTCTCGTCCAACCACAAGAAGCTAGACACAGAATGCACGTGGCATACCCCATGCGTTTTCACCTATCCTGGAAGGAGAGTAACCAAAACCCAAGAAGTGGGTACCGGAACATGGTATACATATATATATTCTCTGTCATGAAACCTGAATAAGGTCGTAAGGGGATATCCATCCCATAGCTCAGACCAAGAAAAAGTGTAGCCATCATTCTCAGAAGTAAACACCATCTATGACCATCATCCCACAAACATGCACTGAACTACAAGTCAAGGGGATCAAATCACCGCACCTTGATATTATCCGCTTTAGGTGGAACTGACTCTCCTACACGGTTTTAGGTCATGTCACAAAGACGCGTCTCAATGGGGAAAGTGCCCCTCGTACTTGAGAGTTCTAGGGAAAGTCAAACCAGACCTCGTCACTGCCCTGTAGTGGAGAGGTCTCCTCAAAGTCAAGGTTGTCACATCACTGACCCATATAACCAAGGGTCCCGCTTCAGTAATCATGGAGGAAAGTCACATACTAGCCTAGTAGAAAGGACTGAGTCTGAAATGCCAACAAGTGTCTCACTGCCCAGCCCTGCTGGAGGATAATTCATAATAAGATATTGGGTAACCCCCTTCCCAGCGCTACTAAAGGGTAAACCCGAACCGGATAACGGGTTACCCACTGCCCAGTACTGCCAGAGGGTAAACCCTAATACATCATCAGGAGAACCACTGCCCAGCCCTGCTGGAGTGTAGACTTGGAATAAGTCGACAGACGACCCACTGCCCGGCCATGCTGGACGCTAGACCGGGAATAAGCTGACGGGTGACCCACCGCCCAGCCCCGCTGGAGGGAAAATCCTAACAAGTCGACAAGCGACCCACTGCCCAGCCCTACTGGAGGGTAGTCTTAGAATAAGTCTACGGGTGACCGACCACCCAGCCCCACTGGAGGGTAAACCCTAACAAGTTGACAGGAGACCCAATGCCCAGCCCTGCTGGAGGGTAGACTCTAAAGATTCGTCAGGAGACCCACTGCCCAGTCTCTACTGGAGGGTAGACCCTAAGAAGTTAGTGAGCAACCCACTACCCATCCCCGCTGGAGGGTAAAACCGGAACTGCTATGGCCCTTACTACTGAATGGTACAACACTAGACAATAGAGCACTGAGTGGGTATCGTGCAACTACTAAATCCAGAACGGATCACCCAAAAGAGGTTTAGTGTCAGTTCCATCACTGAGTGTCACTAACATCGCTACCGGCCGATCCATCAAGAACGAAACCAGGGGGAGACCACTCAACCCTGATGGTCAAACAAACGAACACAGAGGGACCCTCTACGTCACGAGAGGTCAAAGAATGCAAAGTAGAACATGACACACACATGGGGCTCACACGACGTGTGGCCCCAAGTCAACACCAACCAAACTCACAAACATTCTCAGGTACAAACGACCTCAATGTGTACCTCCATGCATTCCCGTATACAACCAAAGTATACCACGTCTCCAGCCCTAAGGCTATCGTGCACACAACACCCCAATGTCAACGTGAAGGCGTAACGTAACAACTCAAACCTGCCACCTCAATGGCTGAGCCACAGCCAACCACATCTCCTTATACACCAACCTCACTCTCGCAAGAGTGCACGCGATCACACGCCAAAGGTCTAATATAAACACAGTAGAAGAACCGCCACCGGGGAACATTTCATGCTTCCACATTTAAATGATATATCGAAGGAGTCTCTGTACATCCAAACGGATCACACCATTGTAATCCTCATGGAAAATAGACGGGATAGACTACCTACTCACCTCGAACCGATATCCGATGGAAAAGGTGCCAACACCGCCTTACGCCTGAACGACGACCCGTGATCCCGAGCCTCGGCCCCGAAAACAGTCGGGCGCATCGCACCATTTCAATCCCCTCGGGTAACACTTCAAAAAGACTTCTCCCTTGAGCGCAATAGATATCTGGAAAAAAAGATGCATTCTGGTGCTCCGCAAATGAGCGGTGCTATGTGGGACCCACGTCCTGGTCCCGAAACACAACGAACGGATCACACCGTTGTGATCCTCTCGAAAAAGTAAAAAAGTTCAAATAACCATTTGTCCAAAACAGAAACCCGGTGATAATGTTGGAAATCACCATCAATTCCCGAAACGACCCTTGTGGGGCCCGCACCAGTGTGCGGGATTAAAGTAGGAAGACTGTGCTAATGCAACACCCTCGGTAAAACATCCAGAAATGACTGCTCGCACGCCCCAAACGAACGTTTGATGAAAAATTCGGGAAATGTTGCACACAGCTCGAAAGATGGGTCGTGGGGACCATGCCTCAACCCTGGTCTCAATGCTCGAAACTGCCCTGCAAAACTCCGCTTCGGTGCCAGGGTCGCAACACCACTGACGGTGTGCAAAAGGACTCCGGACGTGTCTGCACCACCCAAAACATGAATTCCGGCGTAACAATTAACGTGCGTGATGATCCACTGGGCTCCCGTACTAGAAATTAAAAATCCCCAAAACTATATCAAAACACACTCTTCGAGACGAGGGTTACCCTACCAGAGACGGTGTGTAAAACGGAAAACCGTAGCAATATTTACGGGTGTCTGAAGCCAGAGGGGTCAATCCCTTGGGCTGGACTGGCCGTGGACCCGCGGTCCACGCTCGGACCAGCCGAGGCCGGTCGTCCAGCGTGAAGACCCACGCGGGCCGCGGGTCTAGTTCCCCCGCGGGGTTGCACGCCGCGACCCCGGTCTACCCTTCTGTCATGGGTGTCCGCCGCCTGCCGCCTGAGGCGCTCGCCGCCATGCCGCCTGAAGCCCGAGCCGCCGCTGTGCCGCCTAATGCCCCAGCCGCCGCCGCGCCACCTGAACCCTTCTGCGCCACCGCCTGCAACCTGGAGAGCCGCCGCTAGAACGTGCCGCACCGCCGCCATGGGTCGCTGGACCACCCTGGATCCACCGAAAAACCATGAATTCGGCCGGAACATCCCGGGGATGCCCCGGGCACCCCGAGACTCAGATTTTCGATCTGAGAAGAGAGTCTGAAACCTTAGAACCAATAATACACATCTGTGGGCTTTGATCGTTGATCAGACAGAAATTTGACAGTATAAATTGGGATAAAAAATTGTGGGAAATTGAAAATGAAAACGATAAACCCCTACCTCGAAGGGTGTAGCCCGACGCTTCGTGTGTGGACGGTCAGAACTGCTGCGCCTCACCGGAGATCTCCAAGAAGGAGCTGCCTCGCCAGAGATGGAGGAGAGGGGAGGGTTTGAGGAAGAAGAAGAAGAATAAGAAGGGGTGGGGGTGTTTAAGTACAAATCACATAAACGCCCACCCGACAGCCCTGAACATAAAATTTCAGCGGGGTCAGAGTTAAGCCTCCCCTAGGCTAAAAACCATTCTCCGAGCGCAACAGAAGTCTTGGAATTTTATTCCGAGACCCCGTTCAAATGTTACACCACCCACGCCCGAGGCTACCAAATTACAAAAATTCCCCTGGTACAATTTTCCACTGACGGCCCGCGCCCGCAGAAATTATACCCCTCTTAGGGTAAACGACATGTCTTGAACTCAACGGTGCCTTTGGTTTTCCTATCCGAGCCACCGTTTAAGAGATACTTGAGCTTCACCATTAAATGAATAAACTAATTAATTAATTTATCCTTTTATTTTTCTGAAAGAGAGCGAGGGGTCCAAATTTCCCGTGCCGACATGTTTTATGTCGTTTCTAGGGTAAAAAACCCATTACGGACCCATCCATACACTCAGATCACTAATTTGAAGCACCGTTTAGGAGTTATCCCATTTATTCGGCGTTTCCAGTGAGAACACACTGAAAATTTAATTCCAGCCACACTGGGGCTCGGAATCGCATGCCATCTGATGGTGCTGTCCTAGAATAATATCAAGAGTATTCCAAAGTCCTTTATAGCCAAAAACAGGATTCTTACACTACCCAAGTAAAAAAACTTTTGTAAACAAAACACTTTTTATTAGGTTGTCCAACTAAATCCTATAAACTCTCAGATCCACTGGTTCTATATGATAGGAAGGCATCGAAAATGGTTTTTTACCTTGAACTAGTTCTATCATAAACTCTACCTCCCTCTAAGGAGGAATGACAATGAAATTATCAAGGAAAACATTAGGAAAATACCAAAAAATCGTTGGAAGATTCAAAATAGACTATACTATATCACAATAAACTTCTATAGTTGAAAAATACTCTTGAGATCTAGGGGGGGAGGTATTAGATGAACATACCTAAGATTCCACTCTCCCTAAAACCCTAATGGTCTCCCATCAGCAAAAAAAAAACAAGACACACTGATAATAAAAATCAACCTCCTTGGGATTAGAAGTAAGACAATACATCCTGATGATGATGTGAAACAAATACAAATCAAGAATGAGGAACTCACAATATAACTATACATCTGCCATCGATAACACAAAATAAAGACCATAAAACACCATCTATGTCCTCTTACGGATAGATTTAACTAAATCTAAAACAATGAAAATGATATTTATTGGATGTTTAATCACACCATAAAAGCATCAAAATAAAAAAATTTGGGATACACCAGTATCAAATTATGAAATCACTACTATATATGCAATAAACATGGTACCTATCAATATCGCTTGACCAATTTCTACCTCCACTAGATAAATCATCAACTACATAAAGGTGATTCACTCCTAAAGCATGGAACATGACTTTAATAAGAATTAATGCATCTGACTACACCATAGTAACCTTTTGAGTCATGAAGCCCAAACCATATAAAGGCCCAGGCATAGCCTGATATAAATGATATAGATTACCATATCATAAACAACTATTTCACATCTTTGGAGGTTAAGGAAAATATATTCATGTCTTTATCACCATGAAAATCTTATAGAAAGTCACAGACACCCCACTAGATGAAAATGGAGGTGCCGAAGAGAAATGATATCAAGAACTACCTCCAACACTCCTGTTATGATATTTCATATTCCCATATACCCTAGCCATTGTAGAAGCTACCACTAGGTAGAAGAGAAGTGGTAAAAATTGAAAACATGCATGCCATACTCATTTCTTCTCTCACGTCCCTATCCCCTGTCACATAATAGTATGAAATATTCCCAATAAATAAATGTGATTTTATCTTCAGTTTCAAACCTTAGAGTTACTTCTGACCTTTCTTCTAGATATTCTTTACAACCTCTCTTGAAAAATGATGCATCATTGTAAACTAGATGGTGTTTGAAAACAAAAAAATTCTATCCCTTCTAAAAATGGGTTGAAATCAAGATAGTTTTCTATAATTAGTTAATATAGATATAACTAATGTAAAATAGAGTCTTGAAACCCTTCCAGTCTAAGCCCATGTGCCAATCTACATTTACTATGGAATCTCACCATCACTTGTTAGGACCCACATGTATGATTTCTGTTCACTTCACATTGATTCTATAGATTGTATCTAGTAATTTGATGATCTAAAGAGTATTTACAAACCAATACTCCCCCTATTGGGGTTTATTTGTACCATTAAAGGGAAATTTATTATCATGAAACAACTTCATCGATCAATCCATGTATCTTAAACCTCTTGGTAATACCTCAAAAACTATGTCATGGTCTTGGGGTACATTAGGATCTACAACAATAACTTCCTTCATGATTGATTATATAAAATTTTGTTCCATAATGGTATTTACATTAGGATAATTAGCTACACCCTCTTATGGAACCAGCAAAACACATGTCGGAGGCAGAGTGTTTCACACAAATACAAAATAAATGATTAGGAAAAAATATATCGAAATATATTAAAAATCATTAAAAACTATGAATAAGGTTATAAACTAAATATAGGAGACACACATCCCATAATAGCTTGGTAACATGAGTATCTTCATAGCAATATTGGGATTGGATCTCACTACAACCTACCTCTCAAGTCCTGATAGTCCTTCTCCAGCCTTCTAAACATCCAAGGATGAGGAATCTTGAGAAAGACCTCATATGATACTAAACTATGATGCACCTAACCTGAATACCCTATTTATTAGGAACCCAAACAAATTTTCCCACATACCCAAATTGGAATTACAATCCCCATGTGATGGAATGTATCACATAAAAATCAATAAAAAAAGAAGGTATGCGTTTTTTTAACCATAAGTATACTACAAGACATATAAACACATGTATAAAAATAAAAAGTGGAAGAAACCATGAATATATATATATATATATATATATATATCTGTGTGTGTGTGTAAGTATATATATATATATATATATATATTTACATATTTCATCACATGTAAATAACAATGGATGTGAAGTAACTGAAATTGTAGCAAAATAATCTCCAATAGACAAGACCAGCAACAAAATGAGACAATGTTAAAAAGATACTCTAATAGTCTCTATGTGAAAACATTGGAATAATCCAACCATATCACCATCCAGTTACCTACGAAAATCTCATAGAAAACCTCACCACTTCTCTATGTTTCATTTCCATTCCATACATAGAAATACATAACCGGGTCTACGATATGATGAGGAGGTCTATAGGGTCTGGGTTAACAAGAACAGTAGGGTCTCACCCACATATTCCCTTACAATTACATGTAAAATAGTCCAAGAATGCTAAAATTTAATGAAAAAAATCCATGATATATTTTTTAGTATTTTTTAACTCAAAATCATGACATAACATTTATTTTCATATGTTTTCCACATTTCCAAATAAATTAAGGGAATCAGTTTCAAATAATTTCATATTCAACAAAGCAGTTACATAAAAATGAAAAAGTTATCACATATCATATCTTATCCATGGCTGTACAACCAAAACAGTATAACCCAAATGCCTAGGTAATATCCTATTAAGGATCACACATGATCAGGATAACTTGGACACTCATTCATAACAATTAAAATAATTCACCTCATGTATCTAGATAAATTTAATGAATCCAGATAGCATAGTAAAACCTTATAAAGTGAACCTCCCAAAATTTATAACATCACTGTAAAAAAAGCCAATGGAGGATTTTAATATAACATGGATGAACCCCCTGATAGTAGATGTGGTATATCTGTACTCATTCTGTATAAGTATATAGGGTTTCTCATGTTCTATATTTTCGAAAACCATTCATTGAACCATTTAATAAAAACCATTCTTTGAAAACCCATTAGGAAAACAATTATATAATTCATTGAAAACCCATTTAATTTAACAAAATATGGGCAAAACAATTTTTTTAAAAAACCTATATCCAAATTTATATATCAAATTACCCATTGTACCATAACAATCATAAAATAATTTATCAACAAACAGAAGCAATGATGTTTACAAACATAGTCTAGAGTCAGATACACCTATCTAAAAACAAGGGTTGCACATGCCTGTAATGACATTAACGAATGGGAATAAAACAACAAAAGAAATAAAGGGCCACAAATTAGTCTACATAGCTCATAATAGATTCCATTTTGAAAATGGTTTGATGAAGAGTAAGAAACAACCATACCTCTAGAATTTACACCCTTCAGACCACAACCAACAAAGGCTCATCCACCCAGAAGAAGATCACGTGAAAAATATAGAAGGAAACAAGAAGGATTATAATTATAGAAAAATGTATCTAACAGTGAAATTTAATGACGCTACTATTATGAAAGGAAATAAATAATATGTAGACATATCTTAACTATTGAGACACCATGAATAACTTTGAAGAATAAACTTTTAGTGAATCAATCTATAATATGTTACGGTTCCAAAAATCTCTATAAAATTCTTCATGGTAGAGTGGGAATAGGGTTGTAGAAGATTTAAATAACAATCTCTTTAAAGTGACCTAAATCCATAAATCATGATGATTAATCTTCGTATAATCCCTACGAAAATAACATAATCCATTGGGTCCATATACATAAAATATCAAATATCTTTTTTTAACAAGATTATTAACATTACATGATGTGAAATGTTTATATACAATGTAATCTTTTAAAATGGGCACTCATCTCATGAAATGATCATTGAAATAAAATATTGGATGTGTAAGCATGTTAAATTGTTTGTAGTCTCAGAGAAAAAAAAAGACTATAAATTCTTACAAAAAATCCAAAACAACCTCTAGTGTATTATAAAATTAATGAGAACCACACTAATCATTTGAACATTTATACAAGAACTAAATTAATTTAAAAAACCTGAATCCCTAAAACATATTTCATTTTACCAAAAAAATAATCTCTATCCTTATGAGTCTCAAGATGCACCCAATTAAAGAGTAAAACAAGTATGGAGATGGGAAATACCTAAAATATACAAACATGATGTTATTGGGTTATTACAGGATCAAATATTTCAACCACCATAAATGTTTTCATAAGGTTGAAGAGAATATTTTTACTATTTTAATGTTATAAATTGAATGATTTTATGTGTTTTTATTATGTTATGGATATTGAGAATTGGTTTGATGATAGTTGGTTCTATTATAAACTATGGATGGTGGTTATTTTATTAAACAATTATTGGTGGTTCCTTGATAAACTAAAGATGGGTGGTAATATTATTACCCAATGAATGGTGGTTCCATGATATACCATGGATGAGTGATTTCATAATATCCCTATAATGTATATGGTATAGAATTCGCCCATAGGGTTGGTCCATTTTTAAGAGTAAATTAATGAGTGAAATGGAAATGATGTCGCAAGTATCCTACATGTCTTATCTATTCATTCTATTGGTTTTTATAGTAATTTTTTACTACTCAATGTATGATAAGGTGCACATGTTGAAATGAAATTATATAATACTTTTATGGGTAAAAATCCTAGTGTTGTGAAAATGTTATAAAGAATAATTTAGGATTTAAAAGAAGCATTTGTGATATTTATTTTAAATATATTATTTAATATTTATTTTTTATGAAAATATGTCTTTAGATAAGGTGATTTCATGGGTAATAAAATATTTTTTTTCCAAACAACATTCACTTTTAAAAGGAAATTTTTATATCTATTAATGGAATAAAAATTTGTTTATTTCTTCTTATGTCCCTTACTAATAGTGTTATTGACATCCAATGTTGTAAAATATTTTTTACAGGTTTTACATATGGGTATTTTAAAATAATAATTCGATTTTAAAGTCATAAATACATTCTCTGAAAAGAAACTTTTTCTCAATTTAAATCTTTTATATTATGGGAAAAGAAGATAATAAGTACAAATGGTTACATTGATATATATAAATTTTTTATATAAAAATTATGAAATAACTCAATAAAAATATAATCTTATAAGATCATTGGAATTATATTATAGTTAATAGTCACTAGAATTTGAAAAGATTAAGGATGGTTCAATACAGTTTTTCTTTGTGTGAGGTTTAGTTAAAATTAGAGGTTATGATAATGTTAATAAAATAACCTTATAAAATGTTACATTGTGGATATATTTAAGTTAAATATTATATTAATATTACCAAGTTGCTTCATATAAAATATTTTTGTTGAAAATGGGTTTCTATTGAGACAACAATGTTTCGAAAGAATGATGGAATTGAGGGGATGATATCCTTTCGAATCTGCAACTAGTAATAGTTAGAATTATAATAGAAAATTTTGATGTGGTGATTGTTCAATTGAAATAGGCTATAAATAGTTTTTTTATCCATGTGAGAGAGTATCTTTATTTATTATATAGAAACATGATGATAGTGTATATTTAAATATGATAATATCCTAAGGAATCATGTGGATCTTCTAACCCAATGGAATATAAATGGAGGATTAGTGATTTTGATAAGATATTTTTTGGCATGGGTTGTTGGTAGAATCAGAAATTCATTCATGTTATTTACCATTTTATGTTTATATTGATCAATATGAGTGAATGGTTATGAATAAAAAAGACAGTTTAGATGTTTATAACATTGAATGGGATGAATTTAAGAATATTTCCTTTGAAATTTTTTTTAAGGCTGTTGGAAAAAGATGTAAAATAAATTTTCTGAATTAAGATAAAAGGTGGTTGATGTAGTGGGATAATATAAATAATGATTCACCCAAAAATAAAGGTACATATAAAATTTTATCCATGATAATGATGATAAAATTAATCAATTTTACTCATAACTATGTTATCAAATGGAATTAGCTTCCTGTGAGTTTAAACTTTTTAAAAAACATGTTTAATGAGATGATATGGTTGAATGAGAGTTTTCTAATGATCATTTATTCATATATAACCAACAAAATAAAATTTATAATTGGATTTAAATGGGAAATAATTAGTAAAATAAATTTGGGTGTTAGAAAATAATTTTACCATATTATTATAAGTGTTGTAAAAATCACCATGGGAATGTTTTATAAAGTATGTGAAATGATTCCAAAGTGGAAATATTTGGAATATATCTCATCACTTCAAGGAAAATGATCAGAAAAATAATGAAATTTTAATGGAAATATATATTAAATTCTATGATTTGGGAAATTATGATAACATGTTCATAAAGATAGTAACTCTAGATATAAATTAATAATATGAAAATTATATTATCGTATAAAAATATTTTTCTACTACTATGGTTGAAATTGGGCTATCAAATGATGTGGTGACCATTATGTTATTAGTTTATCTAAATTATGGAAATATATAGTTTGAATCTAGATCTTCAAATTCCATTTCTTTTTATAAATATTCATGCAAATTAGAAATATTGCCACATGAATTTATGATATAAATTCCAGTGAAAATAATTTGGGGAAATATTTAGGTAACCAATATTTATAGGAATATTCCTATTTTTATACATGTACTGGTATTTCATAAAAATTCATATTAAACTTCCCATGGAAGAATTTGATATTATTTTGGTTATGTAATGGATATCTGTTTATGATGCTAAATTAGATTTTATTGTCGATAAAATTTGATTCAACGATTTCACACCTTTATAAACTACCATGAATAAAATAGATTGATTATATATTTTTTCGAAATATCCAAATAAAATTATAATGAAATGAAACAAACTACTATTTTTTGGATACCTATTTGTAGAGACTCGAAGCTTAACGTACATGGACATTACATTACTTTTGAGGAATACTTAATACATAAAAAAAACAGACACACAAGGACCGTAATAGTTTAGTGTCTTTGGAAACTTGGAACGTAATCTTCTAATCGTGGTGAAAGATCTTCAACATCTCTCATAAAGATCTTCCCCTTTTTTTCTTTCCTAAAACCTTTCTTTATATCCTGGGGAAAAGAAAAAATAAAAAGGGTGAGCTCAAATGATCAGTAAGGGTAATCATGGATAAAATAAAACATACCATATACATTTGAACATAAAAACATGAACATAATGTTTAAACATCAAAAGCTTGAGCAATGACAAAAAACATGGAAGTACATAAGGCATAGATCATAAAGAAACATTTAGAATGATAAAATAGCATGGGAATGAAACATGTAATTGTGGAAACCATTAAGCACATGATATGATTTCCATATTAGCCAAGGCATTGCTGCCAAGACCATCTTAGTGGACAAGGTCCCTTTCTGAATCAAGTTCACTCCTCGTTCCAGTCCTGTATTACTGAACCGGTTTAACTCGTAGTTCCAGCCATTCCTATCTCATGAGATATACAATCTTTACCCAATGCATTGGAGGGAGATATAGGTCCCACCCATCTCATAATGATACCATTCATATGTGTGCCACAAAATCATAAATCATACATCATTTCATAACCCATGTAATAAAAATGGGATTATTAAACAACATGACATCATAAAACAATTAATATAAGATAAAGGAATTCATAAAAATAATTCCATCACAACATAATCAAATCAATGTAATAATAGGGATATAAACAGAAACCTATATTATCTTATATGGAAAATAATTTTGATTGATCACTTAAACTCTATTATTGAGGAAAATATCCTTTCTACTTAAAAAAAACTTTTACTTTATTAACATGCCATAAAATTTGAAAATAAAAGAAGTTGATTAGAATAAACATGAAAAAATGTAAATAAATCTTCTTGGAAATAATGTTTTAAAAATCAATTCATGCCGTATAAGTTAAAAAAACATTCTTCTCGTACATTTGTCGGAAAAGTCAAAAAGTACCTCGTATGAAAAACGGCAAAAGATTCCTTTCATATCTTTTACTAAAAACTCACCTAAGGGTAAAATTGGATTTAAACAATTGTAGGTGGATGGAAATAATATTACATATTGAGGAAACATGGATTTGGATGATAAAATACACCCCAGCAAATACCAAAGTATAAACAATCTCGGATAAAAATGAGATTGTGATATTTCCCTTACCTTATGTCTGATATGCTTTGTATGTATCCGAACCTCCTGTATAATGATTTAAATAATGCCATTGACTTATTAAAGAATCATATTCATTGTTATGATATCACATATGGTTTACTTATGACTTTATATTACCTGTTCTTTTGTAAATTCCATGTTAAAGAGTGTTTTGGGTAAAATCGTTTCATTTGTTGTCCCTGTTTTGACATGTAGTTATTCATATGATTACATGGATCATGATTACTTAATTACAGAATATAAAACATTATTTATATATAATATATATTCATAATATAAATATATATAATAGATCGATAAATGGAAAGAAATACACCGTTCATGGAGACGGTAGGCCGTACATACGCATGAACGCTGTTTTCATTTCCTTATTGAGTTGAATGGAATTAAGTAGATGAAATACAAATATATATACATAAATCAAGTAGCTTTATAATGTCATATATTTCATTATTATTGCTTATATATACTTTATAATCATTCTTAAATGGTTAACATGGAGAATTAATCTCATCGCGTCGTGGAGACGGTAGTCCGTACGTACGCACGAGCGATGATATCGTTCCCATAATTATTGAATTGAATTGGATAGGATGATAAAATATATCATAATCAGTATGATGTTATAATAACTGTGTATAGTTATTCTTTACACCATTATACCCATCCAAGTAAGGTGGTGTCGGAAAAACAAATTACACCACGGCGTGGAGACGGTATTCCGTACGTACGCACGCGCGGTGATTTCATTTTCCGTAGGATGGATAGATGGTAAAATAGGGTTGTTTCATACTTATAATAACATATCAGTATATTAGTGATACTGATGTTATTATTTCACAACGAAACAACTAAATAAGAAGAAGTAGAAGAGGAAATAATGTTGAAAGAATCGGTAACAGACATTTCCTTTTCTTTGAAGCGCCTCTTTGAGTCCTCCACTTAGGGCACTAAAATTGGTCTTTTAAGAAGACCAGTACCTCTATGATGTTTCTAGGGAAGTGGAGAAGTGAATTTTTCAGGGGTTGGCCGAGCTTGAAGGCTCAAATTGGTGTGAGGAAGGGAGGGATGAGGTGCCCTTTTATAAGGGAGGAGAGGGGCACCTTTGGAAATCTCAAAAATATTAATTTATAATAAATCTATCCCCCCTTTAAAACCTCCAAAAATGACTAATATTCTAATATTAGATGATATAGGGTTGTAATATCATCAACCAATAAAATTGAGACATGTTAGGAATTTATTTTTAACATTATCAACTTGATTTATCCTTATTTAATCAATTTAATTTTATTTGTGGTAATAACATTCTAAATTTTAAATTATAACAAATAATTACTTATTTGTTTTGAATTTTCCATAATTGGATACTTTATAAAATTTTATACCATATAAATTTAAATTTATAATTTTTAAATATTTTTGTGATTTTTAAACAATTTTATAATATGTTATTTTTATAAAATAACAATAGTGTCAATTTTGACAGTATTCATTTATTTGAATTTAAATAAAATATATACAGAATAAATTTTCTAAATAAAAGATATAATAGATTCATAAAAGGTCATATGTATTTAGAAAATTAGTGGAGAACATTAAATATTTCATATAATATTTATTTGAATTTTTTAAAACCATTTATTTGGTTTATCTCTTAATAAAATAATTACTACAACATTTTTTTATAATTATTTAATATACTTATTTGTGGCATAAAAATTAAAAAAAAATCATATAATGAAGATAAATATATTAAATTTCACAATAAAACTTTTACTAGAATTTATCATCTTAAAATCACAATATTTAAATTGTTATAGATATTAAATTATGAAGGTGACAACTTTGGCATCATTTAAAATAAAATAATATAAGTGTCATAATCACTTTTATAAGACTCCAAAGGGTTATATATTAGTTAATTTGACGATTAAGGTGTATATATACACTACCAATAAGTTTTGGTCAGGTTTGTGGGCCTTTTAATGGGTATTATTATTTAAATAAAAATTATATTACTGATTTTTAACTTAATAAATAATTTCTGCATCATTAATGTATCACCATTAATGACAATTATTTAATCCCTAAAAATTCTAAATAAATTATCATGATGTAGATAATTTTATTAGCTTTCTGGAAACTATTCATGTTCTAAGATTTATTATGTTTATCACTAAATTAAAATTATTATACTTATAAGATTTAAGAGAGTGACATGTTGTCACTTTCTTTGGTTTTAATAATAATTAAATTATTTTCATGGTCAAAAGTCCATAAAATGAATCTAATCCAACCCTTAGTTTATATGGGTCTACTTTTATCCATCCAATAGAATTTTGGAATGTGTTAGGGTAATTTTATAATATTATATTTACCCTTAATTACCTAATTTACCTTTAACTATGGTAAATAAAATTTACCGTAGTTACTATTCATAATTTCCAAAAATAAAAAGTAGCTTATTAACATAACTTGGACCCACTGATTCCAAATATGGAATCCATTTTTCCAAATTCAATACACAAAATTTGCAGAAATTAAATTAAAATTAATCTCGTTGTCAAAAGAAAACGGGTTTTTCTTTAAAACATTGCAAAAGATTGAATTGATTTAACATACGAATTTAATGTAAAATCAATGATAATGACATAAATTATATTAAATGGTAAAGATATATTCTATTTATACTTTAAAACCATTCAATATTATAATTTAACCATATAAATTATTGGGATGAAAAAAGTTGTTTTTAATTAAAATATAGCGTGTTTTTACTATTCATCAAGATATGAAAGTTACCAGAATAATATGAAAAATTTATCCAAAGTAAATTTTTATTTCTTGATTCCAAATAATAATTTTATATTGTCAAATTTAACTTATAAACATGTCAAAAACTAGATTTAATGTGGGTGCGCCATCAAAAGGCGGCAAAACAGCATTTTTTGAAAAATACTAATTTTACCCAAAAAATTTATTTTGTTCTTATACCAAGTTCTAGAAAATGTGTAAGATGAATAATAATGTTATAAAATTCAAAATTTAGTTAATACTATTCATATGGGCTACTTCATAATAATATTATAATATTATATCATTGTTTAGTAAAACCCGGTATTGCGTACAACACACGCTATTGAGGAAGGTCGTGATTGTGTGTAATGCATGCCAAGTCAGGGTTGCGTGTTGTGAAAGAATCCTTCGTTGTATCGTATAACAGAATCCAACCATATTTCATTTATACATTTAATATATATATATATATATATATATACTCAATGTTGCGTAGAATAACTATTATCAAAATTGTGTGTAACACGATCCAAGAATAGTGTTGCATATACTGCAAGCTAATACGGTGTTGCATATAGCGCAAGGTAATCATGGTGTAGCATACAACACATAACATTAATGAAATTAAATGAATATTTATCATAAAATCTCGTGGCGTTACATTCTACCCCCCTTAAAATGAATTTCACCCTCGAAATTCGTCGGGGTTATAAATGGTTTACTACTCGAAAGTTTGTTTAATAGAAACTTACATTGTAAAAAGGAATACCAAAACATGGCTTTAAAAACTAAAGTATGAAATGTAACTGTTACCCAAATTAACTCATCACTGGGTTTCCATGTAGGAGAACATAGGTGAAAATATGGATATGGAAGAAAAATCTAACCATCAGGTTCTGATGGAGAGTGGTAGAGAACATGGCTATGAAAAAGCCAACAATAAAAAAGATATAGATTTGTGATGACATAAGGTACCATCTGATTCATCGGATATAAGGGAACTAGGAAAACATTTTTGGTTTTCAAGATCATTTCCCTAAAGTTGATGAATTAAAAGAAATACTTATATGATTTTGGTACAATCTCACTGTTGTTCGTGAATTGAACAATTTCCACATCATTCCTTAAAGAAATGAAGTTGAATTTGTTATTCGTGATGTTTTAGTAGATCATGTGATTGAATGATGGGTCATTTCATCTCTTTCAAACAAAAGGTTAGCAAAAGATATAAGTCCATCTTATGTATAGATTAATCATATATGGTTCCAAAAATGAACTTATACTTCATATATCATACCCCTTAATAAAATAAAACTAGTTTCTACTAACCAGGGACATCCTGTAGGCCAGTGGTAGGCGATAAAGGCCAGTCGCATTTCGGTTTTGGGTTCGATTCCCACAGCCTTGTCCGACGCGATGGGTTGTCTCCCGCCCTGCAGGTTGTCCTTTTTCTAAAACTATATTACTATAACATCCCAATAATATCAAAAAAACTTCTATCCTTAAACAATACTAACTTATGTCCAACATAATCCATTCCAATCTTTAGGCTTATCCATAATATAGCAGTCCACTCTCATAATATAGTGAAAACGATTACCATATATTTAATACCATCGTTGATCCCCATATATCATAAGATATGTCTTCTTAGTCAAATTACAAACATGTGAATACCTTAATCATGTATTCTCTTGAAGAATGAATACCCATTGAACCTTAGTGAAAACATGATTGCAGTCAAAAGTTAACTCTTTCCACATACCAAAATCCAAAAATTCTATATACTCAAACCATGATATAACCTTCTCCTTATATCAGTCATGAGCTCATCAATACGGTCAAACATTTCATTTTATCATTTTCCTTTCATTATGCGCATATCATCTTTTTTTTCCAAAAAATATCTCAATCACATTGCATGGTTACCGGTACCATTGAAAACCACAATATACCAATACATAAATTTGCCAATATTCCACGATACTATATACAACATTATTTTGGAATCCCATTACATAAACACTTAATCATTCCACCACATTGTTGTCATATTCAACATCGCCAATAGTGATCGCATGTGACTTCCATTTGTCCTTTTCCTTAAGTGGTTGCTCATGTCGATCATCACTAACCCTTGGATTATGGAATTTATTAACATAATGCCCCATTTCCTTGCACTTGAAGCATTGAAGTGTTGGTGGTGCGTTCTCTGCAGTCTTTTCTTTATTCACATCATTATAAACCCTTTTTCCATTACATCGACACTCAGCTGCTCGATGACCTTCTTTTCCAAACTTAAAAACATTTTCTAGTCCCTTTAAGACAATCTCTACCATGCTTCCTTCCACACTTTGAGCATAAGGAAACATTCATCTTCCTTTCACCATTATTCTGAGATTTCTCCTTGAACCCCATCTTTCGTTTCTTGTCAAAACAATGACATGGATAAGTAACACCAACTTCCATTTCTACCTTGATAGCACAACGCACAATTTCTTCATAGCTACTGAAGTCTCTTATAGGTAATGCCCTTCGAGTATTTGGTTTTAAGACACTAAATAATCAATCAACTTTACATTCATGTTGGATGATAAATCCAGATGCATACCTTGCAAGCCTTGTAAAATTTGCTTCATAGGTACCAACAAATTCATCATCCTTTTTCTTCAGTTCAAGAAACTCTTTCTCCATCTTTGTTCGGAGAATATGAGGGAAGTAATTATTGAAAAATAAGTTCTTGAACTCATCCCATTCCATGGACTCAATTTCATCCCTTTGCCTCGTATTCTTAATAAGATTCCACCATTGATCAGCATCTCCTTCCAAATGATACGCTGCTAGGATGACTTTATCATGTTTAGAACATTGAAGAACTGAAAATATCTTTTTAGTAGTACTAATCCATTGTTCAGCAGCAAGTGGATCAAAAGACCCACTGAAAGAAGGTGTACGTTGCCTCATGAAGGACTCAATAGAATATTGTTCCCTTCTCTGCTCATATGGAAGTCCATAATGATTCATAGCTTGTGTAAGTATAGCAATAAGATTTTTCACTCCATCTCCCATAAAATTTGTTTGTTCAGGAGGAAAATCATTGCATTGTCCATTACATTGATCAACACGGTTCCTTCGGGTTCCAACCATCGTCTAAAACCCATAAAGAATAGTTTGAGAGGTAAAAATCACGCTAGGTAAAACAATATAATAAAGGGGGGGGGGGTAACTTCAATATCAAATATCTTGGGTTACCGTAATTCTATTACTATAACCTATACTTATACTTAACCTTAGGGACATCCCTAGACATACCTTAGAAATATCTCTAGGAATCTCAATAAAGTTATCGCATCCTAGTTTCCAAAGTTTGACTAAACCTTTCCTCTAATACCAACTGTAGAGACCCGAATCTTAACGTACATGGACATTACATTAATTTTTCGGAATACTTAATACATAACAAAAACAGACACACAAGGACCATAATAGTTTACAGTCTTTGGAAACTTGGAATGTAATCTTCTAATCGTGGTGAAAGATCTTCAACATCTCCCATAAAGATCTTCCCCTTTTTTTCTTACCTAAAACCTTTCTTTATATCCTGGGGAAAATAAAACATAAAAAGGGTGAGCTTAAATGCTCAGTAAGGGTAATCATGTATAAAATAAAACATACCATATACATTTGAACTTAAAATCATGAACATAATGTTTAAACATCAAAAGCTTGGGCAATGACATAAAACATGGAAGTACGTAAGGCATAGATCATAAAGAAACATTAAGAATGATAAAATATCATGGTAATGAAACATGTAATTGTGGAAACCATTAAGCACATGATATGATTTCCATATTAGCCAAGACATTGCTGCCAAGACCATCTTAGTGGACCAGGTCCCTTTCTGAATCGAGTTCACTCCTCCTTCCAGTCCTGTATTACTGAACCGTTTTAACTCACCGTTCCAACCATTATTATCTCATGAGATATAAAATCATTACCTAATGAATTGGAGGGAGATATAGGTCCCACCCATCTCATAATGATACCATTCATATGTGTGCCACAAAATCATAAATCATACATCATTGCATAACCCATGTAATAAAAACGGGTTTCTTAAACAACATGACATCATAAAACAATTAATATAAGATAAAGGAATTCATAAAAATAATTCCATCACAACATAATCAAATCAATGTAATAATAGGGATAGAAACAGAACCCTATATTATCTTAGATGGAAAATAATTTTGATAGAACACTTAAACTCTACTCTTGGGGAAAATATCCTTTCTACTTCAAAAACACTTTTCCTTTCATAACATGTCATTAAATTTTAAACTAAAAGAAGTTGATTAAAAATAAACTTGAAAACATGTAAATAAAGCTTCTTGGAAATAATGTTTTAAAAATCCATTCATTCCGTATAAGTTAAAAAAACATTCTTCTCGTACTTTTGTCAGAAATGTCAAAAAGTACCTTGTATGAAAAATGACAAAAGATTCCTTTAATATCTTTTACTAAAAACTCACCGAAGGGTAAAATTGGATTTAAACAATTATAGGAGGATGGAAATAATATTACATATTGAGGAAACATGGATGTAGATGATAAAATACACCCCAGTAAATACCAAGTATAAACAATCTCGGATAAAAATGAGATTGTGATATTTCCCTTACCTTATGTCCGATATGCTTAGTATGTATCCAAACCCCCTGTATAATAATTTAAATAATGAAATTGACTTATTACAGAATCATATTCATTGTTATGATATCACATATGGTTTACTTATGACTTTATATTACCCGTTCTTTTGTAAATTCCATGTTAAAGCGTGTTTTGGGTAAAATCGTTTCATTTGTTGTCCGTGTTTTGACTTGTAATTATTCATATGATTACTTAGATCATTATTACTTAATTACAGAATATAAAACACGATTTATATATAATATATATTCAGAACATACATATATATAATAGATCGATAAATGGACAGAAATACACCGTTCATGGAGACGGTAGGCCGTACGTATGCATGAACGCTGTTTTCGTTTCCTTATTGAGTTGAATGAAATTAAGTAGATGACATACATATATATATATATATATATACATAAATCCAGTAGCTTTATAATCTCATATATTACATTATTATGTCTTATATATACTTTATAATCATTCTTAAATGATTATCATGGAGAATTAATCTCATCGCGTCGTGGAGACGGTAGTCCGTACATAAGCACGAGCGATGATATTGTTCCCATAATTATTGAATTGAATTGGATAGGATGATACAATATATCATAATCAGTATGATGTTATAATAACTGTGTATAGTTATTCTTTACACCATTATACCCATCCAAGTAAGGTGGTGTTGGAAAAACAAATTACACCACGGCGTGGAGACGGTATTCCGTACGTACGCACGTGCGGTGATTTCGTTTTCCGTAGGATGGATAGATGGTAAAATAGGGTTGTTTCATACTTATAATAACATATCAGTATATTAGTTATACTGATGTTATTATTTCATAATGAAACAACTAAAGAAGAAGAAGTAGAAGAAGAAATAATGTTGAAAGAATCGGTAACGGACATTTCCTTTTCTTTGAAGCGCCTCTTTGAGACCTCCACTTAGGGCACTAAAATTGGTCTTTTAATAATACCAGGACCTCTAGGATGTTTCTAGGGAAGTGGAGAAGATAATTTGGTAGGGGTTGTCTGAGCATGAAGGCTAAAATTGGTGTGAGTAAGGGAGGGAGGAGGTGCCCTTTTACAAGGGAGGAGAGGGGCACCTTTGGAAATCTTAAAAATATTAATTTATAATAAATCTAACCCCACTTAAAAACCTTAAAAAATGACTCATATTCTAATATTATATGAGATAGGGTTGTAATATCATCAAACAATAAAATTTATACATTTTAGGAATTTATTTTTAACATTATCAACTTGATTTATCCTTATTTAATAAATTTAATTTTATTTGTGGTAATAATATTCTAAATTTTAAATTATAAAAAAAGCACTTATTTGTTTTGAATTGTCCATAATTATATACTTTAAAACATTTTATACCATATAAATTTAAATTTAAATTTTTTAAATATTTTTGTGATTTTTAAACAATTTTATAATATGTTATTTTTATAAAATAACAATAGTGTCAATTTTGACACTATTCATTTATTTGAATTTAAATAAAATATATACAGAAGATATGTTCTAAATAATTGATTTAATAGATTCATAAACGGTCATATGTATCTAGAAAATTAGTGGAGAACATTAAATAGTTCATATAATATTTATTTTATTATTTTTAAAACCATTTATTTGGTTTATCTCTTAATAAAATAATTACTACATCATTTTTGTATAATTATTTAATATACTTATTTGTTGCATAAAAATTACAAATAAAATCCTATAATGAAGATAAATCTATTACCTTTCACAATAAAATATTTACTCGAATTCATCATCTTAAAATCAGAATACTTAAATTGTTATATTTATTAAATTATGAAGGTGACAACTTTGGAATCATTTAAAATAAAATAATATAAGTGTCATAATCACTTTTATAAGACTCCAAACGGTTATATATTAGTTAATTGGATGATTAAGGTGTATATATACACTAATAATAAGTTTTGGTCAGGTTTGTGGGCCTTTTAATGGGTATTATTATTACAATAAAAACTATATTACTCATTTTTCACTTAATAAATAATTTCTGCATCATTAATGTATCACCATTAATGACAATTATATAATCCCTAAAAATTATAAATAAATTATCATGATGTAGATAATTTTATTAGATTTTTGGAGACCATTCAAGTTCAAAGATTTATGATGTTTATCACTAAATTAAAATTATTATTCTTATAAGATTTAAGAGAGTGACATGTTGTCACTTTCTTTGGTTTTAATAATAATTAAATTCTTTTCCTGGTCAAAAGTCCATAAAATGAATCTAATCTGACACTTAGGTTATATGGGTCTACTTTTATCCAACCAATAGAATTTTGTCATGTGTTAGGGTAATTTTATAATATTATATTTACCCTTAATTACCCGATTTACCTTTAACGATGGTAAATAAAATTTACCGTAGATACTATTCATAATTCCCAAAAAAAAGTAGCTTATTAACATAATTTGGACCCAATGATTCCAAATATGGAATCCATTTTTCCAAATTCAATACACAAAATTTTCAGAAATTAAATTAAAATTAATCCCGTTGTCGAAAGAAAACTGGTTTTTCTTTAAAACATTGCAAAAGATTGAATTGATTTAACATACGAATTTAATGTAAAATCAATGCTAATGACATAGATTATATTAAATGGTAAAAATATATTCTATTTATACTTTAAAACCATTCAATATTATAATTTAACCATATAAATTATTGCGATGAAATTTTTTTTTAATTAAAATATAGAGTGTTTTTACTATTCATCATAATATGAAAGTTTCCAGAATAATATGAAAAATTTATCGAAAGTAAATTTTTATTTCCTGATTCCAAAGAAGAATTTTATTTTTTAAAATTGAACTTATAAACATGTAAAAAACTAGATTTAAAGTGGGTGCGCCATCAAAAGGCGGAAAAACTGCATTTTTTGAAAAATACTTATTTTACGTGAAAAATTTATTTTGTTCTTATACCATGTTCTAGAAAATGTGTAAGATGAATAATAATGTTATAAAATTAAAAATTTAGTTAATACTATTCATAACGGCTAGTTCATAATAATATTATAATAATATATCGTTGTTTAGTAAAACCCGGTATTGTGTACAACACACGCTATCGAGGAAGGTCGCGATTGCGTGTAATGCAAGCCAAGTCAGGGTTGCGTGTTCTGCAAGAATCTGTCGTTGTTTCGTATAATAGAATCCAACCATATTTCATTTATAAATTGAATATATATATATACTCAATGTTTTGTAGAATAACTATTATCAAAATTGTGTGTAACATGATCCAAGAATAGTTTTGTGTATACTGCAAGCTAATACGGTGTTGCATATAGCACAAGGTAATCTTGGTGTAGCATACAACACAAGAAATTAATGAAATTAAATGAATATTTTTCATAAAATCTCGGGGCGTTACACTATTAGTGTATAAATATATAAATATTTCCCCTATGGATTTACAGAGGGTCATTCCTGATTGAGAGTCTCAGTTTACTATTGAAATATAACCTAATGATAAGCCTATTTATAAACCACCATATAGAAGGTATCATGTAGAACTTTTTGAATTGGAAAAAAATTTACTAGTTTTTAGATTATGGTTTCAGTCGTCCAATCACTTTACCATTTGGTGCTCATGCATTTTCTTCTAAAGATGAAAGATGGTTCTATGAGGAATTTCATTATTTATAGATCCTTGAAAAATATCTATATCAAGAACAGGATATAATTTCATTCATATAGATAATTTTTTCTAATTAGCTCTAGCTAGTTAAGTTCATTTAAATATAGATATAATATAAGGTTACAATTATTTGAAGGTGAATGAGGAAGATATTCATAATATTTTGTTCATGATATATATGTTCACAATGTGTTTTTAAATTTTCAATTTGTGTTATCAAATGATAGAATTTTATTTATGTATCTAATGAATATATATTCCATGAGTTCGTAGATAAGTTTTTTGTGGTGATTATTATTGAAATATTGGTATAATATAATATAAATTAGGATCATAAAAGACACTAAATGTTTTTTATGAAAACACCAGAAAAAATATGGGCAATTTCATATATATTAATTTTTTAGAGAATATTTGATTCCTTAGTCTTATTTTTTTAGAGAATAAATAAATATTTTAAAACTAAACATTTGTGGGAGAGGAAAAAACCAATAAATGACTCATGGATTCATATTTTTCTAGGATTACTTGATTTCTAAAAGTAGTTTTTTGAAAAATTTGATAGGTTTTCTAGATTACATGCAATTTTAAATTGAAACGGTGTTAAATTCATTTGGATGACGGAGTGTGATAATTTTTTCTAGAACAATAAAAGAATATTGGTCAATGCTATGGTTTTGGATTTTCCCTCTAGTAATGTGGAATTTTTCATCAATAATATTTATTCATTAAATGATCTTGGTTGTGTACAGATTCATAATGAAATGGTAATTTCTTTTGATTCATGTTAAATGAAACACAATGAGTTAAACATTCCTACACATGATCATGAATTAGTAGTTTTGAATTTTTCAGTTACAATTTGGAGCAAATGTTTATATTAATTAAATTATGAAATATATATATACTGATCACAATTTTTTGATGTATATTTTCACTCCAAAATAGATGAACTTGAGGAAGATAAGATGGTTGTAACTAATCAGGTTTTATGATTTCATGATCGATTATATTCCTAAAAAATTAGAAAATATAGATGATCCAATTAATTAAAAAATTATTCCTTCATTATCCATTATATGTTTAGAAGATGAACCTTTGGTTAATGATTTCATGAATTTTGTCCTTTATGTTGCGGATTTATGAACTTCCGCTATTTTTGGGGGTTTAATTTCAGTTGTATCTATCAGAATGAATTATTAAATCTTCGAAGGAGAATCATTTTTTATAAGAAAATTTAGAATTTTTTATGAATGTTATGTTTCTTGAACAAAATGTTGATAATGAAGGGGTTATCTAATGTGGTAGGATATTAGTTTTTATTTTTGTTTCTAGTTGAAGAGGAAAACATTGAGTGATGCTCATATTTCAACAATTTTTATTCATCCTAGTTGCACTAAAAAGTTCAGAGACCATCTAGGGTATTATTGGTGGGATGGAATGACAAGAGATATTGTTCAATTTATCATGAAATATATCGATGGTAAATAGGTTAAGGAAGAAACACAATTACTAAAGGTTATGATATATATTCTTGCAGTGCTAGAGTGGAAATGAGAAAAAATTTATAGGAATTTAATGGGGGGATTACAAAATATGTCTTGATGAAAAAAAGGATTTGGGTTATTGTTGATCAATTAAATATATTTTTTCATTTAATTAACATTATAGATATAATGTAATTGGATCATCCTTCACAACTATATCTAAATTTGACAATCTTGTTATGTAGAACTATTGTCTACTATATTTGATAATGACCCAATGTTCACTTCAAAAATTTTAATGGACTTTATTGGTTATTGTGAAGTGAAATAAAATTTTGTACAACCTTTCACACACAATATGATGAATTTACTGAACAAATAATTTATTCTATTGATGAAATTATTCATTTTTGTTCAATGAAACTCTAGGTATGTTAGGAAAAATATCTCTCATCATTTAGGTATTCTTATAATAAGGATTTTCATTTCATTATAAATATGAAACCATTAGAGGAAATATATTGTATGTAATGTTGAAAACCAAATTTTTTGATAAATTTTGGGAAATGAAGTTGAAGTGACCAAAATTTAAAGAGTAAATATTTGGAAAGTTAAATTTAATTCAATATATTATTAGGATAGCTCATAGTAGGTAGATGATTTATGGAGATAACTAATGGAATGATCATTCTTTCAAGGTAGGTGAATTTTTTTAATATATATCAACAGAAAAGTTTAATTCCTTTAGTTAATAATGCGAAGCTAGTGGGAGTTTTCATTGTCCTATATTAAGTCATTGAAAATGTTTAGTTAGTTTCATTCTGATTAACTATACCTTCTATTTTATCCCAGGATCTCATGGGGCATCATGATTGAATTTTACGAATGTATGTTCCCGATTTACCTCATTTCATGAGCCCTAAGATAGGTTAGTTGTAAGATAATCAATATTGTAATTAATAGGGAGTTTTTATTCTTGAATTTAGAGTTGTGGTATTCAAGAACAAGTTAATTCATGAAGGTAAGGTTTTGTGGAAAATAATATAGTTAAAGAAGAATCATGGGAAACATAAAATGTTATGTGGGAGAGGTATCCCCACTTATTTAATAAGTGAATTAAATTATGATGATTCATTGTTAAAAAATATTAAATAATATAAAAACATATTTTTTCATAAATAAATAATTTTCATATTTATTAATATTAATTATTTAGATATTTAATAATAATTTAAAAAATTAAATAAAAATTCAAATATTTTTGTTAAACTATTTTAATGTATGCTTTTAATTGAAGGATTATTTTTCACATTATGGAGTTTTAATGTTGATTTTTTAGTTTTGAATTACGAATTTATAAATTAACATAGGAGTAATTTTTCAGAATTTTCTAAAAACATATATTTTCAAATAAATAGTTAGTATATAATTTTTTTGAGAACTGTATTTTCTAGTAATCTGATTTAGAAGTAAAAAATCAATTTTTCTATATTATTTAAATTTTAATACTTTATTTATTTTAAAATATACAAATATTGCGTTGTTAATGTATTTTAAATTTTAATTTAGTATAGAAATATTTTTATTCATAGGAAGAATTTTTTAAATTATTTTTATCATGTTTTTAGTTTCATTTTAATTAAATTTTACCACTTTTATATTTTAAATATTTAAAATCTGATTCTAGATTTCAAATCATTATTTACTATTTTTTTAAATTATTCCTTTTAATTTAATTTAATATGAATAATTTCCTCTGTTATTTTTTTACCATTGAGAGGGGTAAATAAATAAATTAAAGATAAAAAATAATTTAAGTTGACTATAAAATTACCCCAACAGTTAATTAAATATTATTAGATTATTATATTTTATATATACTCAATTAAATTTATCAGATATGTTACCTTTTCTATTTTATTGGTTTTTTTACCTTTATAATAGTTTATTTAATGAAAAGTAAAAAATTCCACACTTGTGTATTTAATTACTAATATATTTTTTACATTATGGAAATCAGAGGCTATGTTCAGTTATAAATGGCATTTTAAAATAAATATCATATATCATCAAAATGGTAATTTATTTAAATAATTATTAATGTTAAAAAATATTTTATTTATAATAATAACATTATATAAATTTATTAAAAACTTTATTGGCATTTCATTTCTTTTCACGATGTTATAAAATTCAATGTAAATGAATATAACTAAAAATGAAATCACTGATATTCCATAAAAATAATATTATATTAAATCATTTAAAAGTCATAAAAATAATATATACATCCACATAATTTGGAGATGGTTTAAAATATGTAAACATTATTCATTTATGTGTTTTTTTCCCATTTATTGTGACTATCATGACCCTCAAATAGTAAAACATCTTGTTTTCATGGTAAACGTGAAAAAGGATAATGGGTTTTCAAAACCAAAATATAAGGGTAAAAATTTGATTTAAACGTATAAAAAAATTATGTTATGAGATAATATTGACTCGTACTCTTCAAAAATTATAATATTATCTACTTCAGGTGATTGGAAATTCAAAATATTTTTATATTAAATTATTATTCTAATAAATTCCTAGATTATCCGTCCATTTTCTCATAATAAGTCACAATATATTCTCATTTATTCACACTCAAAACTGCATTTTATTTGAAAAAAATGAATATAAATAACTTCCAATAATCAATCCCCACATTCTAGAGGTGTTATTGTTTGCATAATAACATTATTATGGGTCAAAAGTTTTTAAGAAAAATATATTATCGTAAGAAGAGGTATAGTGTTAAAAAAATATTACAGTTTTATTTATTCATCCGCCTCTATAAAATATTACTCAACCATGAATAATTATTAAAAAATATTTCCTAGATATAATAATATATTATTTTTTAATTTCATAATATATATCTATCTTATATTCCATAAAATAATAAACAAAAATATCATTCATGTGTTTAATCGACGTCCACCTTGCAGATTGACTTTTTTTTTTCATTCACCATCTACCAAAACTAAATTATAATGATGGAGTTAATATTTATATATTATATTCATGACATATTTATCATCATTAAAATATAATATATCATTTATCTTGTTACCAATCCTGTCATTGAGAAATGATAACGTCCTTTTTGGATGCATGTGGACTACCACCTCCACAATGAGATGTGATTCATTTTTTATCCCCAAATCACATGGATGATATCTATAAATATAACTAAATAAGTATTATTATATATATGTTATTACAATCAATCTATAATGAAATAATAAAACATAACTTTTTCATTAATGATCATAGGAAAATAAAATTTTTACTCATGCATACTAATGACCTACCATTTCCATCAATAAAATGTAGTTCATTTTTCATAACCATATTTAATGGACGAATTAAAAATAAACAATTATCATAAAATTGTTAATTATTTCATTATTTTTTTCTAAAAATGATGAAATAAGTACCCATTTGACAATATTCATCCTACCAATGTAATTTTGGACACATGGTATGAATATGGTCCAAAAATATGATGTAACCCTAATTGAATAACTAATTGTATATAACATAGTAACAAGAGAAATAAAAGGAATAATAGACATAAAATATTTCCATGATTAAATGAATAATTAACATTACATTATAATTTAGTATGATATGAAATGTGCATGACGAGTCATGCTCAAGTTTGGAGACTTTCTTTTATAAATTCATTTTGATAGTTCTCATTAAAAAAATATTTTTATCCATATCCATATTTTTAAAATTAATTTTATTAATTAATTATAGTGAAATAAAATAATTATAATATTAATTTAATTCATCTTATGAAATTCATTGATTTTTTTTCAAAATTGATATTTTTATAGAATTTTTTGACGTTATTTATTAAAATGGGATTTTTTTTAAATTTATATGGAGGCAAGGATTTTTCCCGCTACCTGATCTATTTTTTTTATTTCTGGATTACATTTATAAGATTCCATGGTATATTCAGTGAAATATCCTCTTTTCCAATGTTATTGTCATATTCCAAAACTAGTTTTAAAATTTATATATAATTTCAATATCTGGAAATGTTTTCTTACGGATACAAAGAATATTTTTATTACTATACTATTTGAAATTGAATGATTTTATGTTTTCTGTTCATTTTATGGTTCTTTGTAATTGTTATGATTAGGTTGGATTATTATAAAAACTATGGGATGGTGTTTATGGTATTTACCAATTACTGGTGGTTCCTTAATAAACTAACAATAGGTGGGTCCGTGATAAACCTCTAAGGTATTGTGTATTGAAGTTGGCTATATGGTTATTTAATTTATAAGAGTGAACATAATATTTATATGGATATTAATCCTCAATTAACCTACATGTTTTATCTAATTCTTATATTTTTATGGTAATCTTATGATTAATGAAGGTAATAAAATATTTTTATGTTTAAAGAAAATTAAATGATACTTCTAAATGTTGAAAAGTATAACTACGTGAAAATTATATTATATGTTTTTAATAATATTAAAGAATACTTTAGGATTTTTATTTTTAATTTTATATTTCTTTTGTACTGTTTAATAAAATTCCTTGGGCAGAGAAGAAAATTTAATTGGTAAAAATATATTTCTTTTGGGCCCAAATATTATTTTGGAAAGGGAAATTTTTATAAGTATTCATGGAATAAATATAGAGATTGAGGCTTAAGAAACATGGATATTACATCATTTTAGATGAATATCATGTACATTAAAAATGGACATTCCTGATGAACATAATAGTTTATTGTATTTAGAAACATGGAAAAATATCTTTTATCCTGGTGAAGACCTCCAACCTACCCCATAAAAATTTCAACATGTAGTTATCATATATAAGACCTTTCTCTATAACATGGGGAATGGAAACATAGGAAAGTGGTTAACTAAAATGACCAGCATGGGTAAATATGGGAGATATTTAAGCATAATTATGATCATAAGTGTTTGAGAACATTTCCATGAAAATACAAGATCATACCCTACATATCAAAGATCATATACATGAATCGTGGAATAGATCATGACACTTCAAAAAAAAATTAATCATAGAAAATAAATAACCCAATCTAGGAAAGCATTACAATGGAGTAAAACATGGGATTATGGAATCCACAAAAGTATAATATATGATCTCCATTATTTCCAAGACATTATTTCCAACACCATCTTGGTTGTAATGGTTCACTACCCATACAATATTGGTAGTCATGTTTCAATCCCTAGGCCATATTGGTATAATGAGTTCACTTCTCATACCATCATTGTAGTCAGGGTTCACTCAAATGGTCATATCAGTAGTCAAGGTTAACTATCAATAACATCTTCATCTATCTCAGGAGATATAAATCCTGACATAATGGATTGGAGGGACATATAGGCCCAACCCAACTCATATTAAAACAATAAATACATATACCACAAAAACATAAAAATCATAACATAACCCATGAAATTAAATCGGTATCATAATCATGTAAACATATATAAAAATGTGGAAATGTTAAGGGATTCATAATCATTTCATCAAAATTAAAACTTGTTAATGTTAAATGTATTTGATAAACATATAACATGTGAATGAGAAATAGATTTCATATTCATAAAACCCATGAAAGAGAAAGTAGTTTCATAAAGAACATGAAATTAAGAATATCCCATTCACACAAAGGATATGAATTTAACCACTATATTATTTCAAATAATGGAATTAGTAACATCAACAATGGTCGTCATAGATGGAATGTAATTTTTAAATATCAATCCAAATCATTTCTTGAGGAAAATATCCTTTTTTCTTTGAGAAGGTATATTTAATAAAAAAACATTTGGTAATAATTTTCATTAAAAATACCTTTAGAACATATAAATAATACATTAAATATATTGAAAAACTTTTTCTTTAAAAACATATAAAATAATATTCAACAAATTAGGACAATTGATTTCTTTCAATACACTGAGAAAACTCATAAATAATGCTTGAAAATATTTTGAAATAATTTTCATTGAAATTAATTTGTAAACATATAAATACTTATTGAAAATGTTTTGAAAACAATTTTACTTGAAAATACCTTGAAATATTATAAATAAATATTGAAAACATTTTGAAATCTATTTTCCTTGAAATCATATAAAAGAATCTTGAAATTTTTTTAAGAACTATTTTCCAAAAAAAGAATCGAATAATTATAAATATAGCAAGAAAATGTTTTTGAAACCCATTTTATATGAAAAGTGTTTGAAAACATAAAAATAAATATATAAAACATTTTGAAAGAATGATTCTTTGAAAAAATATAAAATAATCTAGAAAACATTTTTGAAAACCATTTTTCATGAAAATGTATAAAAGAAGTTTGAAATTTTTTTCAAAAAAAAATTCATTGAAAACGTATAAAAGAAGTCTAAAAAAGTTTTGAAAATAATTTTCCTTCAAATTATATTTTAAATAAAAAGTATAAAAAAACAACCATTAAAAAATATATTAATTATTTAAATTATTGATAGTAGATAAATCTTTAAATGTCATTTGAGGTAAACAAACATTCATTTTATAAAGATAAAGGATAAAAATTTGCCTCATTCGGAAAGTGAAAAAATAATCCTTTGAAAAAATTGGCATAATAAAAAAAAGGTAAATATTTATTTTAATTATGATATGATATTAGTATAATATTCATGGAAAACCTTTTCAAAAAACATGGTTTTAAAGGAAGGTAGATTTTTGACCAAAGGGATGGTAAAGTAAAGATATCTTAAAAAACATTGTTAAATATCATTTGTTCCGATGAGTTTAAAATTGTACCACTACATTGATATATCATTAATAATGAGAGTATTTTGATAATAGTTAATTTATTGAGATATGTAACATACCAATTCTAAGAAGGAGTCATCCACATGAATAATCATGAAAAGCAACGAGCCTCTCTAAAAAAAACACGTATAACTGTGTAACATGGTATCATACTCTCCATGTAAAAAAGTTAAACTAAATGATGCTGAAAATATAATTAACTGGTTTATATTCATGATATAACATGTATAATTTAATTATATACACCACAGAATAGTGTTTAGATTCATAACAAAACATGAGCCTTAAAGAAGGAAAATTGAGAGAAAACATTTTTATAGATTTGATAACTTTTTAATTGTAAACTCTGTGAATGAAAGTTAATAAAAACTGAATATTAATACCCATAAATCTATTTATATGTTATATATAATAAAATCTTGAGATTTACATTCACCACACAAAAGTAAAGAGTGGCAAGCATAGCATGTATCTCACAGAAATAAAACGTCAAATGAAATCCCCTTACATTATGTCTTGACTCTAATCAAATGAATTCAAACCACATGTATAATAAATATAAATTTATTTAAAATATTTTATAGAACCATATTTTTATATCTAATAACATATGTGGTGTTATTATGAAATTATATTACACTCTTGTTAATAATCATTTGTTAAGGTTTTACATCGGGTATTATTTTCATTATTATACGCATGTGTCTTAATTTGTTATATCATTTGTATTTATACATTATATCATTATTTGAATAATGTAAAACATGATGTAAATATAATGTATCTACATTATGTTTTTTATAATAATATATAGAATATATAACAATGTAACATAATATATTATTCATGGAGACGATTGGTTTTACGTACGCATAAAAACTAATGTCGTTTAACTTTCTTGTTGATAGAATGAAAGTAAAAGACAAAAATGTGTATATATATATGAAAATTTATATCATTATTATAGTATATATATTATATATTATATATACACTATATACATCATTAATACAAATCATGTTGTGTGTGAATGAATCATATTGCTTTGAGGGGATAAAGTCTACACTTCCAAGAATGAAATTAGCTTATTAACACAAAATGGGAAAACAATATGTATGTTAAGAAGGAAAAATAATATTAAAGATATAGTAAATTAAATACATTACATATATAAATAGTTTTTTGATCATAATTGCAAACATGGTAGGTGGTAATGGAAAAATGAACAATCACCATTTCGTGAGGCTGTAATTCACCTTACACAGTAACCCTGTGTTCATTACCCATTAGATGGAGGTGTGTGTAAAAATAGGTAAAAAAATCCATAAAAACATGCTTTTATATTTTTTAATTTTTAATATATAAATATAATAATGTTAATTGGAGTGCGTGGATAATGAGAATAAAAGAAAGGACTTGGGGGAAGTCATTACCACTTAATAGGGTTACTCCTTTTGGTTTTTTCCAAAAGGCTTCCCAGGATTTCCTTATTCCCAAGGGAAGGATTCTAGTAGGAAGGTAGGATTTATAGGAATTTTATTGGGAAGTTCATGGATGAAACTAAGAGGTTTTATAAGTTTGAATAATAGGTAGACATGGTACCCATTTATAGGGAAGTTAAAGGACTTGGTAGGAATTTCTGAAAACAAGTTAGGTGTACAGATTCCCTTACCTAAAAAAGCCATAAAAACTATAATAAATAAATAATTTAATGTTTGTAGACTAAATATTCATTGAAAATTGGTGTTGGAAATGTTCCATGGTCATTTGGCCTTATAATCATAAGGTTTAGTCCATAATTAAGCATAATTTGACCTTAATCACTATGATTAATTATAATAACTTTTACGAAGATTTTTGAAAAAAAATCAGTTTATCTTATTAGACTCTATATTTAATAATTATTACAATTTTCTATGTAGGTTTTTAAAAATTCAATTCACTGAAGTATGAAAATTAACATTAATGATAATCTCGCAGATGGGATAAAAGTACGAGTTTTAATATAGAAAAATGATCAAAAGTTTGTTATATATTTATATTAAATTTCAAATTTAAATTTTTTATAATTACTTAAATATTATAAATCAATGTATATTTGATATAATTTGACCTTAATAAAATATAATTTATAGTTTAACATTAATAGATACTTAAAAAAATCTTGTTTTTAACTGAAATATAGTATTTTTTACTATTCATCAAAAAATGATGTTTTGTAGAAAAATTCAAAAAAATTACCCATGTATACATTGAAAATATGAATTTGAAAATGAATTTTATTTTATCAAAATAAATTTCTAAAATTGCCTAATTTTTTTTTGTTTTCACAGATCGATATGAAAAGTTATTTAATTGAGAAAATGGTATTTTTTATAACATATAAGGTATTTACGAAATCTTATGTTTGTAATTATAAATATGTTTTTATTATATATAACCATTATAATCTATTTTATAAGTATTTATAACTATTCCTAACACAATTTTTAATGGAAAGGTTATAAGTAAAATGTTTAAATAATTATAATAATAAAATGAGTATTCATAGAAACTTGTTGTTTCATGAAATGTATGCCAAGTTGATATTACATATGATTGGAATATTTGAATTATTGAACTTAAAGAAATAAATTAAAATTTAATTTATTTTTTGAAAACATCTTTATATCCGAAAAAATATTTCCTTTTATATTCAATTGGGTTTTTATTCATTTTTAATTAACTAGTAACTTATGAATTTGTATTATACTGTATAAACGATATATTTTCATAAATTAATTAATAATATAAATAACATTTTATTTGAAATCATGGTTTTATCTTATATTTTTAATAATAATATTTTAATAATATATTAATTCTCGGTGAACCTTGATGTTCAATGTAGAGCATGCCAAAGTTTATATTTATTATAGTGAAATATTAACTGGGTGTTATGTATAAACCATGATAAACGTAGATATTTAATATAAAAATAACAATTATAATGGTTTCATGAAATGAAATAGATCAATAGGGTTAAATTAATTCGAAAAAAAAATCACAAAATCTCAGGGTGTTGCATTCTACCCACCTTAAAAGGAATTTCACCCCCATAATTTATCTAGGTTATCTGTAATGACCCAAATATGTATTTATTAAAATAATTCATTATATAATTAAATTTATTATTATGAAAAATGTTTATAAAACATATAAAATTCCTTGGTTTTATGTTTTTTTATTTTAAAATACCATTTAAAATTTTTACCATTACTAATAGAGCCATTAAATAGTTACCAAATGATTAATATAAATATAAGGAATTTACCAATCCAATTTACACATAAAAATGAAGGGATGGACTCCTCCAGTATATTTACTTCATACTAATCATATTTTTTGGAGCTCAGAACGGAGGTGAATTCATTGGGATTTTTCCTTGAACAATCCCAAGCCCAACTTCATCACATTAAGCTCAAACGAAAGAGTCTATAGGAGAAGTGGAAGTTGATATTGATTAACAGCTGATCAATGCTATCCAAGCCACCCCAAGATTCTATCACCATCACACACTCTACCCTTAGGTTATATTCTAGTGTTATAATGGGTTTGGTAACATTAAAATAACACTATGATTTTGTGCATTATTTTTTCTATAGAATAAAGAATATACAATCATTTTATTATTATTACTTTGGAAATGGTTTTTAAGCATCATTAGTATTTTTAGTTAATCTTAAATTAAGAAATTTATTTTGATAAATTAATTGAGTTTTTAATTACATAAAATTTAAATTAAAATATTATTAATAAATTACTTTTTAAATATAAATGGTCATATTATTTTTTGGAATACAATTGTAATTATTATTATGGTTTGAAATCCATTTTTTCTAAAACCCATGAATTTTTTATAAATGTCTATTTTTATTTTAAAAGTAAAAATTCACATATTAAGAAAAATATTTAGATAAAATTAATATTATTTTTTTAATCAGGATATAGATATTATGCAATGGTATGTTTTTCATAATTTTCTAAGACATTATAATATTTGGGTAAAAATATACTACCGTTTAATTATATAATGCATTTTTTGACATCATAATGACCTAATAGTGATTTAATAAAATACTATAAATGGGATTTTAAGAAAATATATGTTTTAAAATTAAAATAATTTGATTTTAGGTTTGTTTTATTTATTTTACAAAGCATTAGTGGACCCTCCAAGGCTTAAAAATATTTTATCATTTTAAAATGTTTTCCTTGAGAGTGTGAGTCACCTTAATAGAAAAAAGCATAATATTTTAATACATTAGGCCATTGATATTATAAATTATTTTTTCCCACTCCCCTTTTTAATAAACCATTGGAAAAACCCATGGGTTGGTCTGTGGTTTTGATTTATTTAATGTATGGTGTGAAAAACAAAATAATAATGAATTCCCTCTCTTTTCCTATATAAAGTCACCCAAGCACACACTTCCTCTTCACTAAAACATTTTTCAGCATGACCAACCCCAAACTAGATCTATCTATAATTCTCGCAAGGCTCTCGAATCTCCCAAAAATCCTTTCTCAAGCTTCTCCCAAGACTTTGGTATCACACATCCTTGTAAGGTATTTCTTCCTTTCTCATTTTGGTCTCAATTTCATTATGCTATAATACCCTTTTATTTTAAATAAAAAATATTGTCTCATGACTTATAACCTCCCCTATATATCTTTAATTTTGTTTTAGTGATAATAGACACCTTTATATCTCATTAATTCCCCCTAAGTACACCCATTACCATGCCAAAATTCCTTAATGGATTTTATCCTTTCTCATTTTTGGTAACATTTAATTATACTATTATACCATTTTTTAAAATTAAAATTGTTGGGGAATGATTTATAACCTCCCCTATACATCCCTACTTATTTTTGAATGATGATATACCCCTTTCTCTCTCATTAATTTCTCCCATGTACACCCGTTACCATGGTGAATTTCTGTACGGTATTTCTTACTCTCATTTTTCAATGTTTCATTATGTTGATAAAACCTATTATTATTAATTAATAATGTTAATATATTACTTTGAATGTAAAGACCCGTAAATTTCAAGGAAATTTTTTTTTCTTAATTTTCTTTGGAATTTTACAAGAGCGTAGTTTTTGACGGCACCTGATTCCGAGGCCCGGTGTTCCCGAAGTCATTTCCCGAAGTTTGGCTCGGGTACGTTCAGTGAACGGATGAGCAGGTTTTTCTATATTTTGAACCGGTGCCCGGAATCGAATTCTGAGGGCACCGATGAAATCGCAGCGCCAACATTCGCTTAGAAACACCTCTTCCGGAGTTTCGTTTGCTCGGGTGTGGTTTTTAATTTTTAGGATTAAAGTTAAGAAATAAAATAATTTTGCGATAACTTTATTTTATTTCACTTAAACCACTTGGAAGCCACTTGAAGCTACTTAAAGGAGGCTTGAACTGAGTTAAACTGGATAGGATGCTATCCAAAAATATCCTACCCCCTTGGTAGGATATTTGTGAGGTGGGGCGCGCACGAGCCCCGCCATTTCTTTCCTCTAAGAAACGCACCCACAAAAACCCGTCTTTATGAAAGTCAACTGACACGTTTCTTAAAATCTTAACAGACCATTTAATTGGGCGGTTCATTTCGTGAATTAAATGGGCAGTTTCTTTCGTCGAATTAATTCAACGAATTAATTCAATCGTTTCTTAACCAGTTTTCAAATTCGTTGGCGTAATAATAAAATAAGGCCAACGCACGACCTCTGGTTATTTGCGCGTTGAGAGGATTTGAGAAGACCCTTGTATATTCTTCTCCCTTGCGAAGAACGCGAAGGACGCGAAGAACGCGAAGAATGCGAAGAACGCGAAGAACGCCGAACCCAGAAATCGACGACGCTTCCATCCGAGACGTTCTTCCCCGCCCCGATCTCCGATCACCAACCGTTTGAGGTGAGTGATTTCGGGTTTCCTCTAAAGGTTGTTTTTGGTTTTAAACAAAACACAGATTAAATTATTTATAATTTAAATCTGTTGTTCTTGGCCCGTTGAGCTCACCGACTCAACGCCGGATTCCGCGACGACGTGACGCCTTCCCGCGACAACGCGATGATCCCCCTCTTCTGCGACGAGAAATTCCGCGAAGAACGCTCACGCGCGACGACCTATGAGGTAGGGGTTGTTGTGAGTTTATTCCTTTTCCCGTGATCATTCTTTTTTCTTTTTAAAAGTAAAGAACCGGAAAAATAAGAACAATTTTATTCCATTAAAATTGTAGAATTCATATGTTGAATTTGTTTCTCCCGTTGTTTATATCTAACGCGGAGGGTGCGGGCCAAGCGAACACGGCCTGGCGACCCTCCGTCGTTCTTCGTTTTGTGCGGATTTGACGGGTGATGACGGAACGTGCTGCAACGGATGTTTGACGATCCCGCAGTGAAGAACGAGTCCCGGGAGGAGCAATGGCGCAGACGAGAAGAAAATCGGGCCAACGGAGCGACTCCGGCGGCCCGCGGAAGCCGGCGGCGGCGCGGGTCGCCGGCACGGCAGCGCCGACACCCGGAGGCGGAGGCGCCCGATGCGCCGCCGGACGAGACCGCCGCGGAACCGGCCGCGGCGGCAGCGCTCGCAGGACGCGGCTGAAGCCACGTCCGACGCCAGGAGACACCCCGCGAGTGTCCAACGGGTGTCCCGCGGGTGTCCAGCGGGGGTCCCGCGGGTGTCCCGCGGGTGTCACGCGGGGGGGAGGCGGCTCCTCCTGCATCGGCCGCTCGTCCGAGCCGATCCGGGCTGGCTGAGCCAGACCGGTCCGACCGGGTCGGCCCGGGCCCGGACCATCGTCTTCGGACGGTCTTCGTTAAAATGCTCGTAACTTGAGCTACGGGCCTCCAAATGACTCTCCGTCAGCGGCAACGCGATCCTTGGATCAAGTCGATTGTTTCAGTTTATTGCACTCAAGGTTTCGGAACACTTTGTGTTTGGCCGGGTTGGTTCGTACACGAAACCAACCGGGCCCTCGGAGCGGAAACGCTCATATCTTGAGATACGAACGTCTGATTGACGTGCCGTCAGACTTGTTGTTTTCCTCTATGTGAGATGGATCTTTTGGCTTACTCCGCCCGAGGTTTGGACATAGGTGGAGTACGGTCGGGTTGGTTTTTCCTTAAAAACCAACCGAGCCCCTGGGAAGAAAAGGCCAATAACTCTCAGACCGGGCGTCCGATTGACGCGCCGTCTGCGACGTTGAGTTCCTATTGATGATACGGAACTTTTGGATACATCAACTTTGGACTTTGTATCAGTTGATGTATCGGCCTCTCAGCTCGTGGAGCGGACCCTCCCGAACGAGCTTGCTGTGTGCGGGAACCCTAGAGCTGGCTGCGACTGCTTCTTCGACAGCGACGACCGTGCAGAGATCCTCAGTGGATTGCGGTGATGACTATGCAGAGAACCTCAGTGGACTCCGACGACGACCGTGCAGAGATCCTCAGTGGACTGCGGCGACGATTGTGCAGAGATCCTCAGTGGACTGCGACGACTACTGCACTCAGCGATCCTACGTGGATCAGTGCTACAGGTCCTGTGTGGGCCCGATCCTGTGTGGGTCCGCGCTCAGCGGTTCTGTGTGATCCAGCGCCTACAGGTCCTGTGTGGGCCCGATCCTGTGTGGGTCATTGTGGGGGTTAGTTACCTATCGATCCTTCGTGGGTCCGACAAATTAGATGGATCAGTGATCGTCTTTATCGTCATCCGAAGAAGTATACCTGTGTGAGATGAATCTTGTGTTACTCTCCTTTGTGGATTGTGTTGAGCTATCCTGTGTGGATTTACTGTTTACTCTCCTTTGTGAATTGTGTTGAGCTATCCTCTGTGGGTATACGTTTTTCTTTCCTGTGTGGACTGGGTTGTGCTTGGGCTCGGACGTTGGAGCCGAACGGGAATTGATGACTTGGGTATATGTATGGTCATATACCTAAGCCGCGTCAGATGTTACTTCGTGATTGTATCTTTCTTTTTTGGATTATCCTTTGTGGATTTCGGGAGACCTTCGGGGGTCTCGGGGTCCCTACTGAGTAGCTTATACTCACCCCTGCACGGGCTATGCCTGCACTACGTGGTGTTGGTTGCAGACGACGGACATCACTGATCGTGGTGGAGGCGTGCGGAGCAGGACGATACCTGGAGGTGGACCACTGGGAGGGACGTACTCGGAGTGGTCAGGTGGACCCAAGGTGCAGTGGAGGCTATCCGTACCCACCCTTCAGGAGGGACTTCCAGAGGACGGCTCGACGCTGCGGCTTTTCCTTTCAGTTGATGTTTTTCCTTTCAGTTGTACTTTACAGTTGGGCTTGTATTTGCGGCCCCTTTTACTTTCAGCACAGCTTGTACCGTTTTTACTTAGTGTTTACTTTTCCGCTTGCTTACTCTGTGGTGCTTGTTTACTTTTCAAAGGCAATGCCTTCCCTTTTTGTTGGGATTTACGCCTTGGTGCTAGTCGCCAGCCCCTGGCCTATGGAAGGCGGGCTTGAGGTAGTCACGGCACGGGCCCCGAGGACGGGTCGTGACAAATTGGTATCAGAGGCGGTCGGTTCTACCACAATCTCTTATCTTTCTTCTATGTGAAGCAATAGTGTTTAGCGTATTAAGTGTGGTTATCAGTCCAGGGAGTCCAGTGATGGTGCGGTGGCCGACGTATCCATACACCAGGACCCTGACTTCTGATTTCCGACTTAATGCACGAAAACATTGATTGCATGTGTGTTTCAAGTGTTCTTTGTGATTACTTGTGTCAGCTCACCAGGTATACTGTTCTGACCGTGGCGCACTTGTTTCCTTTTCAGGATGGCCCGACGACAGCAGCCAGCTAGGGTTCCTAGAGTAGAGCGCGACGACAGCCCGCCGAGCGACGAGGCCTCGGTACAGGGCCCGTTGACAGCAGAGGCACCGGCGGTACCTTTACCTGCCGAGCCCCCGATGCTTCCAGCACTGGCAGCTGACGACGCACGATGCCTCGGAGCTCTGCACGAGTTCCAGCACCAGCGACCACCCAGGTTCCGTGGGGAGTTGGACCCCCAGGCAGCCGACGACTGCCTGGAGGCGGTTGTCCGAGTTTTTAGGCTAGTGAGGACACCAGCAGACCTCATGGTGATCCTCATGGCGAGCCTACTGCACGCAGCAGCAGGGCGATGGTGGAGCTTGATGCTCCAGGTACACGATGAGGCTACCCTCATCTGGAAGGACTTCGAGAGCCTCTTCCGCTCAGAGTTCGTCCTGGCCACCCTCCGTGCGGTGCGCATTCAGGAGCTTCTTCAGCTGCGGAATGGCAGCTTGACGGTCGCTCAGTACGCGGCGAGGTTCACCGACCTTTCTTGCTACTCGACAGACATGGTACAGGACCCCTTCTTCCGGGACCGGACCTTCGAGCAGGGTTTGAGACATGAGATCAGGGCATCGCTGATCTCCCTCAGCATCCCGACCCAGGCAGGAGTGCTGGAGCGAGCCCTTCTGATCGAGAGCTTCCTGGCTGAGTCCACAGCGAGACCTACCGCAGGGCGGCAGGTGGCGGAGTCTTCGGCAGCAGGTAGCTGACGGATGACGTAGGGTTCCAGGCGGACCAGACCTTCCGGCAGACGACCTCGGGACACTGGATCAGCAGTGCAGGGCACTCATCGTGGAGCCAGTCTTCCGAGAGGCAGGCAGTGCTACGAGTGCGGCGGGCATGGCCACATGGCTCGTGACTGCCCGACCCGCCGTACCGAGGGGCAGCAGACGGTGGAGGGGCCACCAAGGCAGAGGCAGAGGGTCGACCGTGGCGGTCCGCAGGGAGGAGGCGGACGAGGCAGAGGAGCTGGACGGGCAGTAGGTGGTGGGCGACGCTTTGAGGCTCTTCCACCACCACCACCACGAGGCCCGCCCCGACCACAGGGAGCTGGCGGGCAGAGATAGGCTCAACTCCAGGCAGCAGAGGCCTAGGACCACGGCGCACTAGAGATGATTCGAGGTACGATCTGTGTCTATTCCACCCTTGTTGCAGTTCTGATATACATAGGAGCGAGTCACTCTTTCATAGCCACTACCCTTGTTCGGAGCTCGAAGATTCCGACAGAGCCGTTGGCTCGATCCTTACGTCTAGAGACTCCTACGGGAGCAGACTCGACGATTACGCACTGGTGCCGGCAGTGTGATCTTACTCTAGGAGGCAAGAGCTTCGGCTGGGATCTTCTTGTAGCGGCGTCGAGGCCTTACAACGTCATCTTGGGCATGGATTGGTTATCTACGGTCCATGCTTAGATTGACTGCATTAGGCGCATGGTGCGATGTGTGCGCACCAACAGGAGCAGGTTCACCTTCACCGGCGAGAAGGGAGCCGTAGCAGAACAGGATAGACTAACGCAAAGGAGAGGTCAGCCCATTACTCATCAGTTGGCTAGCCTCATCCTGGGAGCAGTTGACGTGCGGAGTCCCAGTTTTCCTATAGTGGTGGATCAGTACGCGGACGTCTTTCCCGACGACGTTCCAGGGCTACCTCCTCGCAGAGAGGTAGAATTTTTTATTGACCTGTACCCAGGGACAGCCCCGATATCCACTCCAGCATATCGGATGGCCCCCGCTGAGCTTCGAGAGCTGCGGGTACAGTTTGAGGACTTTCAGGGCAAGGGGTTCGTCTGACCCAGTGTTTTACCCTGGGCTTCCCCGATATTGTTCGCCAAGAAGGCGGACGGGAGCTTGCGACTGTGTGTTGATTATCATCTCCTGAACCAGGTGACTGTGAGGAACAAGTATCCACTACCGAGTATTGATGACCTCTTCGATCAGCTCAAGGGAGCATGGTGGTTCTCGAATATAGACCTCAGATCAGGCTATCATCAGCTCAGAGTTCGAGACGAGGATGTGCAGAAGACGGCCTTCAGGTGTCGGTATGGACACTATGAGTTCTTGGTTATGCCTTTCGGCGTGACCAACTCTCCAGAAGTGTTTATGAGCCTCATGAATAGGATCTTCCAGCCATACCTCGATCGATTTGTCGTGGTCTTCATCGACGACATTTTGGTGTACTCGACGACGGAGGAGGAGCACGCCTACCACCTGCGGGTTGTACTAGACACACTCCGAGAGCACCAGCTTTATGGAAAGCTCTCGAAGTTCCAGTTCTGGTTACGTGAGGTCCACTTCTTGGGGCACTTCATTTCTAAGGTGGGAGTTGCAGTGGATCCCGTGAAGATCGAGGCAGTGCAAGCTTGAGAGCCACCCAAGAGCGTGACAGAGGTGCAGAGTTTCTTGGGCCTAGCCGGATACTATCGAAGATTTGTGCCGGACTTCTCCAGAGTTGCGGCCCCACTCTCAGCATTGAAGAAGAAGGGGAAACCCTTCGTGTGGTCAGAAAGATGTCAGCAGATCTTCCTGGAGCTGAGGCAGAGGTTGACCAGTGCACCTATCTTGAGGTTGCCTGAGGAGGGAGTTGGATACGTAGTCTACTGCGATGCATCAGGGACCGGACTCGGGTGTGTCCTGATGTAGGAGCGGGCCTTGATTGCCTACGGATCACGTTAGTTGAGGCCGCATGAGCATAAATACGCTACCCATGACTTGGATTTGGCAGCAGTGGTCTTCGTTCTGAAGACATGGCGGCACTATCTGATGGGCGAGTGCTTTACAATCTTTTCTGACCACCAGAGTCTCAGGTACATTTTCTCTCAGAAGGACCTAAACCTGAGACAACGGCGATGGCTCGAGTTCCTCCAGGACTATGACTTTGAGATAGTCTATACTCCTCGGAAGGGGAACGTGGTATCCGATGCCCTCAGCAGGAGGACGGGCATCCAGCTTCTTGAGGAGGCGACAGAGCAGCTAGCCGCTTTGCAGATATCCTTCGTGGATAGAGACGGAGCAGCCTTCCTTCATTCTCTCACAGTCTCTCCTCCACTTCTACAGCGGGTTAGAGAGGCACAGTGTGGGGACGCTGACTCTGAGACACGGTGTGCACAGATATCCTCGGGACAGGAACCTGATGGTTTCTCCCTTGGAGCAGAGCACGATGTCCTTTTCAGAGGACGTACCTTGGTACCAGTCGCTTTACGAGAGGAGTTGCTGAGAGAGTTCCACACTTCTCCTTTTGCGGTACATCCCGGAGTGGAGAAGATGTACCAGGATCTCAGACGTCAGCACTGGTGGTCGGTCATGAAGAAGGTTGTGACAGAGTTTGTTTCGCGGTGCCTCACCTGCCAGCAGGTGAAGGCAGAGCACCAGGTACCAGCAGGCTTGGTATAACCCTTGGAGGTCCCGGAGTGGAAGTGGGATGGCATATCTATGGACTTCGTGACTGGACTTCCACGCACTTCCAGAGGTCATGACTCCATTTGGGTGATTGTTGACAGACTCACCAAGTCGGCACACTTCTTACCCATCCGAGAGCAGGGATCAGTGGAGAGCTTGGGACGTCTCTACGTTCAGGAGATTGTACGGCTTCACGGTGTGCCATCGACTATCGTCTCCGATCGGGACGCTCGCTTTACTTCCTGGCTTTGGAAGGGATTGTAGGAGGCATTCGGGACGTGGCTACGTCTGAGCACCGCCTTTCACCCTCAGACGGATGGTCAGACGGAGAGGACCATTCAGACTCTCGAGGACATGCTCCGTGCATGTGTCCTTGACTTTGGTCACAGCTGGGAGGACCACCTACCCTTGGTGGAGTTCGCATACAACAACAGCTACCACTCCACCATCGGGATGGCACCCTACGAGGCGTTGTACGCCATACCTTGCAGATCTCCTTTGTGCTGGACAGAACTTGGAGAGTCAGCACTCGTGGGACCAGAGATGGTCCGGGCCATGACAGAGAAGGTCCGGGTCATCCAGGAGCGGATGAGAACTACACAGAGCCGGCAGAATTCATATGCTGACAGGAGGCGGAGGCCACTAGAGTTCGAGGACGGCGACCACGTCTTCTTGCGTGTCTCACCTCGACGTGGTTTGCAGATATTTGGCCGAGGCGGCAAGTTGTCTCCATGCTTCATCGGGCCTTTCCAGGTCCTCGACAGGATTGGCGAGGTGGCTTATCGCCTGGCCCTGCCACCTCAGTTGCACCGGGTGCACGAAGTCTTCCACGTATCCCAGCTGAGGAGATACATGCACGACCCGACGCACATCATTGAGTATGGGGAGCTAGACGTGGATGATGGGGAGACTTTTGCGGAGGTCCCAGTGGAGATAGAGGATCGACAGGAGCGGGTACTACGTGGGAGATCGATTCCTCTTGTGCACATCAGATGGCAGCACGAGAACCTCCAGGAGAGCACATGGGAGCGAGAGGCTCAGATGCGTGCATAGTACCCACATTTGTTTCCCTAGTTTTTGATGTATCTTTACGGGGACGTAAAGCCCTGAGGTGGGAGTAATGTAAAGACTCGTAAATTTAAAGGAATTTTTTTTTCTTAATTTTCTTTGGAATTTTACAAGAGTGCAGTTTCTGACGGCACCTGATTCCGAGGCCCGGTGTGCCCAGAATCATTTTCCGAAGTTTGGCTCGGGTACGTTCAGTGAACGGATGAGCGGGTTTCTCTAACATTTGAACCGGTGCCCGTAATCGAATTCTGAGGGCACCGATGAAATCGCAGCGCCAATATTCTCTTAGAAACGCCTCTTCCGGAGTTGCGTTTGCTCGGGTGTGGTTTTTAATTTTCAGGCTTAAAGTTAAGAAATAAAATAATTTTGCGATAACTTTATTTTATTTCACTTAAACCACATGGAAGCCACTTGAAGCCACTTAAAGGCGGCTTGAACCGAGTTAAACTGGATAGGATGCTATCCAGAAATATCCTACCCCCTTGGTAGGATATTTGTGAGGTGGGGCCCGCACGAGCCCCGCCGTTTCATTCTGCTAAGAAACGCACCCGCGAAAACCCGTCTTTATGAAAGTCAACTGACGCATTTCTTAAAATATTAACAGACCATTTAATTGGGCGGTTTATTTCGTGAATTAAATGGGCAGTTTCTTTCATCGAATTAATTCAATGAATTAATTCGATCGTTTCTTAACCAGTTTTCAAATTCGTTGGCGTAATAATAAAATAAGGCCAACGCACGACCTCTGGTTATTTGCGTGTTGAGAGGATTTGAGAAGACCCTTGTATCTTCTTCTCCCTTGCGAATAATGCAAAGAACGCGAAGAACGCGAAGAACGCGAAGAGCGCCGAACCCGGAAATCTATGATGCTTCCATCCGAGACGTTCTTCCCCGCCCCGATCTCCGATCACCAACCGTTTGAGGTGAGTGATTTTGGGTTTCCTCTAAAGGTTCTTTTTGGTTTTAAGCGAAACACATATTTAATTATTTATGATTTAAATCTGTTGTTCTTGGACCTTTGAGCTCGCCGACTCAATGCCGGATTCCGCGACGACGTGACGCCTTCCCGCGATGACGCGACGATCCCCCTCTTCCGCGACGAGCAATTCCGCGAAGAACGCTCACGCGCGACGACCTACGAGGTAGGGGTTGTTGTGAGTTTATTCCTTTTCCCATGATCGTTATTTTTTCTTTTTAAAAGTAAAGAACTGGAAAAATAAGAACAATTTTATTCCATTAAAATTGTAGAATTCATATGTTGAATTTTTTTCTCCCGTTTTTTATATCTAACGCGGAGGGTGCGGGCCAAGGGAACACGGCCCGACGACCCTCCGCCGTTCTTCGTTTTGTGCGGATTTGACGAACGATGACGGAACGTGCCGCAATGGATGTTTGACGATCCCGCAGTGAAGAACGAGTCCCGGGAGGAGCAATGGCGCAGACGGGAAGAAAATCGGGCCACCGGAGCGACTCCGGCGGCCCGCGGAAGCCGGCGGCGGCGCGGGTCGCCGGCACGGCGGCACCGACACCCGGAGGCGGTGGCGCCCGACGCGCTGCCGGACGAGACCGCCGCGGAACCGGCCGCAGCGGCGGCGCTCGCGGGACGCGGCTGAAGCCGCGCCCGGCACCAGGAGACACCCCGCGGGTGTCCGACGGGTGTCCCGCGGGTGTCCCGCGGGTGTCCAGCTGGTGTCCCGCGGGTGTCCCGCAGGTGTCCCGCGGGTGTCCGGCGGGTGTCCGGCGGGTGTCCCGCGGGTGTCCGGCGGCTGTCCGGCGGGTGTCCCGCGGGTGTCTCACGGGGGGCGGCGGCTCCTCCCGCGTCGGCCGCTCGGTCGCTCTGCCGAGCCGAGCCGGGGGGGCCGAGCCAGACCGGTCCGACCGGGTCGGACCGGGTCGGGCCGGGTCGGACCGGGTCAGACCGGGTCGGCCCGGGCCCGGACCCCCGTCTTCGGACGGTCTTCGTTCAAATGCTCGTAACTGGAGGTACGGGCCTCCAAACGACACGCCATCAGCGGAAACACAATCCTTGGATCGAGACGGTCGTTTCGGTTTATCACACTCAAGGTTTCGGAACACTTTGAGTTTGGCCGGGTTGGATCGTACACGAAACCAACCGGGCCCTCGGAGCGGAAATGCTCATATCTTGAGCTACGGACGTCCGATTGACGTGGTGTCAGCCTTGTTGTTTTCTTCTATGTGAGACAGATCTTTTGGCTTACTCCGACCGAGGTTTGGACACAGGTGGAGTATGGTCGGGTTGGTTTTGCCTTAAAAACCAACCGGGCCCCTGGGATGAAAAAGCCAATAACTCTCAGACCGGGCATCCGATTGACGCGCCGTCTGCGACGTTGAGTTCCTGCTGACAATACGGAACTTTTGGATACATCAACTTCGGACATTGTATCAGTTGATGTATCGGCCTCTCGGCTCGTGGAGAGGACCCTCCCGAACGAGCTTGCTGTGTGCGGGAACCCTAGAGCTGGCTGCGACTGCTTCTTCGACAGCGACGACCGTGCAGAGATCCTCAGTGGACTGCGGCGACGACTGTGCAGAGTTCCTCAGTGGACTCCGACGAAGACCGTGCAGAGATCCTCAGTGGACTGCGGCGACGACTGTGCAGAGATCCTCAGTGGACTGCGACGACTACTGCACTCAGTGATCCTACGTGGATCAGTGCTACAGGTCCTGTGTGGGCCCGATCCTGTGTGGGTCCGATCATGTGTGGGTCCGCGCTCAGCAGTTCTGTGTGAACCAGCGCCTACAGGTCCTGTGTGGGTCATTGCGGGGGTTAGTTACCTATCGATCCTTCGTGGGTCCGACGACTTAGATGGATCAGTGATCGTCTTTATCGTCATCCGAAGAAGTATACCTGTGTGAGATGAATCTTGTGTTACTCTCCTTTGTGGATTGTGTTGAGCTATCCTATGTGGATTTAATGTTTACTCTCCTTTGTGGATTGTGTTGAGATATCCTGTGTGGGTATACGTTTTGCTTTCCTATGTGGACTGGGTTGTGCTTGGGCACGGACGTTAGAGCCGAACGGGAATTGATGACTTGGGTATATGTATTGGCATATACCTAAGCCGTGTCAGATGTTACTTCGTGATTGTATCTTTCCTTTGTGGATTATCCTTTGTGGATTTCGAGAGACCTTAGGGGGTCTCGGGGTCCCTACTGAGTAGCTTATACTCACCCCTGCACGGGCTATTCCCGCACTACGTGGTGTTGGTTGCAGACGACGGACAACGCTGATCGTGGTGGAGGCGTGCGGAGCAAGACGGTACCTGGAGGTGGACCACTGGGCGGGACGTACTCGGAGCGGTCAGGTGGAACCGAGGTGAAGTGGAGGCTATCCGTACCCACCCTTCAGGAGGGACTTCCAGAGGACGGCTCGACGCTGCGTCTTTTCCTTTCAGTTGCTGTTTTTCCTTTCAGTTGTACTTTACAGTTGGGCTTGTATTTCCGGCCCCTTTTACTTTCAGCACAGCTTGTACCATTTTTACTTAGTGTTTACTTTTCCGCTTGCTTACTTTGTGGTGCTTGTTTACTTTTCAAAGGCAATGTCTTCCCTTTTTGTTGGGATTTACGCCTTGGTGCTAGTCGCCATCCCCTGGCCTATGGAAGGCGGGCTTGGGGTAGTCACGGCACAGGCCCCGAGGACGGGTCGTGACATTGAACTTCCTCCAAACTTCCCTACTTATGTTTTAATGATGATGGACCCTATTCTGTTTCAATAATTCCTCCCATGTACAACCTTTATGATGCTGAAATTCTAGAATAAATTTCTCTCATCACGTTTACATTAAAAAGATTCTTTTATATTATGAATCTAAATTCCATTAATTATAACGGGACATGTATCTATTTGAATCCCATTATATTCCATTTCATTTAAATATTATGAGGATCCACTTTCTCTCTCATCAACCATTTTTCTAAATTCTTATGTCACACCATTATGCTGCCGAAATTGCACTATGATTTTCCAAGCCAATGTCATTGTGTAGTGAACACCATTCCCATTTCTATATCAAGGTTATTCACCTTTAAGAACATTTACTTATTTATTATGTATTTTAATGTATGAATTCCATATTCAACTATCATGGACTAGATTATTATGTTTAATTAATTCATGTTATATGATCATTGTGGCACACTTATGCCTGAGATCAAATGATTAAGAAGGGTACACCATGATAGCACTCCAATGCATTGGGTAATGATTAGTATCATGATACATGATGTGAAATGAGAGTTTACTCATTCTAAATCATTTTCAATGAGTGTTTACACATTCTCTATGTACAATCATCCTTGACAAATGCTAATATCATGTAAAATGTTGATGCCACAACTCCATGTTATGATAATCATGCTATATCTTGCCTTTATGTTCATGTTTCTCTTATGCTGTATTGATATTCCAATTTCCTAACATTTAATATATTCATCATATTATTCCTTTAAATATTCCTTTACATGACCACAACATGATACTTCCATGACTTCTCATGTCTATAATCACAAATGATAGAGATGAAAAATATTGGGGGTGATGTTTTTGTTTTCTTAGCAATTTCATTAGGCCTTCATATATATAAAGATAATATTGATGATAGCTTCAGTTTTGATCCTTCTAGAGCTTGTAAGTATATACATAGTGTACTATGAACCCTCATGAAATTTATTATGAACTTTTTTTATAAAATGAGAACATTTTTTCATCTAGGGGTCATGAAAACCACATCCACAGGAGTGAAACTACAAAACTCATTAACATGATTTTGTATCTAGGGTATGTACTCTGATGTGTGAGTGAAATAATCCATTTGGGGAGAGGATTATATTCCAAATGGATTATATGATCATAAAATTCATCTTCTCCATATACAATCTTAGTTTGAGGATGATACATTTGGTGGAGTATCTACAAATAATTGATTTTGAGATTTCCTATTCCCTAGGGAAAGGTAATTTCATTTAAACTTCCATTAATTAGAAAATTCTATGTATATAGGAACATGGAGAGGGGCCTTCACATGAAGAATGGTGTTTTATGAGTTTTATTGTTGAGTCACAACCAGATATATCCAAGGATCATAGAGTAATAACAAGTGAGTATTTATAAATAATGCATTTATTAGTGTACCAATAAAATGTCATCTATGAGTCCCAACCTGTGTGCATAGTGATGGTGGAGCACTTAGTGGTGTTAGTTTTGTTCAGGGGTGGTTCTTATTTGAAATTGTAGTGATTTACTTTATTGGTTGGATAGTAATGATAACATCATTGAGGGAGGATATTATGAGACACACACATTAGGTTGGTAAGATATCAGTTGTCTATAAAAATTTGGTACAATATACCTATGAGATATATAAATAGATCTAAATTAATTTAACACCCACATAGAGTATATTGTCCCCATATTTCGACTGATGGAGTTGGCCCTTGGAGTTTTCTATGGGAAACTAATACTTCTTTTGATTTACTCATAAACCTCGGAATCAACATTGGTACATGTATATGGATTTAAAAATTATTTTTTTGGATATTCTGATATTACTAATTCTATTGAGATAGTGTAAAACCATTTTAACCTTCTACTATTGTATCTAGGTATAGATGATGTGTTCCTTGTCTCCCATTTTTGGTGGTACATTCCTGACCCAACACATGTGATTGACTATGATAACATTGTGATAGATCCTGAAACATCAATGGTAGATCTCTCATAGAAGATCATATACCAAATTGAAAGAAAATAGGAGGAAATATAGTCCCAGTAGTAAAATTCGTATGATAGTATATGAATATTCAATATGAGATTTGGGAGAGGGAGGCTGATGTTCAGCTGTAGTGGCTCAAGTTACTTAATATAGACTATAAAAGTCACGCCTTAATGTTGATTATTCCTAGTTGTGGGATAATTATAACATCATTCACATTTAAATGTATGTTTTATTTAATATTAATATGAATCTTGTATTTTCTTCTTCTTAAATGGTATGCCATATTGGTAGTGGGGTCTCAATGTTGGTGTTTTATATGTTTATAGGATTTGTGGGAAATATGTTTTCTAAAATAGGGCCACCATATGGATAGTGGGGTACACCATACAACCTATGGTGCCAGTACTATGACCCATATCTCTCTAAATCCTTCCATCTAGATCCTAGTAGAGGTATAATGGGTGAATTTTTTGCATCATACTATCCATCTGATGGGATTCCATTGGCCCACTGATGGTACCCAAATTTTGACATTAGTAAGTTTGTTATCATATTTTTACTCTGAACTCATTATTACTCTAATATATGTATAAATATATACCCATTTTGACCAAAACCACTATGATACCCCTCCCTTTGTGCTATATGTGTCCCATTCCTCTTATCTTGGATATATGAAGTCTATATCAATCAAGGATGTCAATTGAGGTTAAATTAATCCATTCCAATATTTATTATCCCTATTTCATTGAAATTTAAAATAGATCTATGGATAATATAATAGATATATTGATATACACCTAGATCTAATTATGAATCCATGAATTCTTGATTGATTGACATTGGATGAATAGTATTGGTCACCTCTCATTGTCTGATCCTTGATTTAAAATTGATGGTCAATCCCCTTGGGGTTTTTTGTATATATTTACCTTCTTATCTAGAATATTTCAATGAATTTCAATCCTATTGGTTATATATTGATGTATTGTGTATTTTTATTATGAACGTTGGTGTGTGGGAGTGTTTTAGATGTCATTCCTCAAAGGATATTTGAATTTTTCTTCAACACATTTATGTTAGGAATTCCCTACTATTTCAGTCCTTTATTTATATTTTTTAAGAATTTTTGGATTTTGTGTTTATTCCTATAACAGAAATCCAAACGTATAAGTTTCATTGGGTAAATCATGAGAATTTTATTGATATTCTGTTTTTCCTTACTATGTTGTTTATTACTTGTGAAATATTTCATAGATTATGAAATCCTTATTGTGAAACATTTCTCTATTTTATGTTATTCCTAACATTTATATTTGTAAATAGTATATTGAGTCTAATTTATATGTTTTGGTTGTTAGGTGACCCTGAAGGATGTATTAAACCCCTTAGAGGGGGATTTTTGAAGACATAACTCATTAGTTGAGGCTCTGCATTGAAGGGTTATTGCCTCAGATTCCAACGTCCCATGAGAGATTCCCTTCCCAAATAGGAAATTTTCTATATATACTATTACAATCAACTTATGGGGAACATATTAATACATGAGAGAGTTCATTTTTTTGGAATGCTATCTATGCATACCTTCTTATATGAATATATATCCATGATTCATGGGTAATACTTTATATTAAATGGGGTGCGAAGATGTCCCATAAAGAAATAAATTTATTTTCCTTAAAGAAGGATAAAGATGAATCAATTAACTAAAGGATTAAAATTAATGTCCTTAATAGTGGAAGGATTTACATTGTACGATATTTTTAATGGGATTGAAATCATATAATATTTTTTATGTATGAAACAAAAGAAATTAAGAACAATGTCCGAGGTGGCTTTGTTAGTTCATGTTATCTATGTATAAGATGGTTTTATGCTGGTTTGATATTTTACCTTTCTAAAATGACTGTTAACATTTTATACATGTGCACTTATGTTATGGATGCATTGTTCATGTTCTGCTAGGTTTATACTCATGCCCTAATGAGGAATATTAATGCACATATAAACATTAGGATTTGGGATCCAGGAAAGGGAAAGTTACCGACGAATGGGTTTTTTAAATCATAGAGTTTGGAGACGGACCTAATACTTGGATATACTATAGATATTTATTGAAAAAATTTATTTATTATCTTTCGTTGGTTTTAGTGCTAATAATAGTTTACCTCCCATATTTAAGATCATTTTTTAAAACTTATTTGACAAGGAATGATATATATTAATGAATTTATTCATATAGTTTTCCATTTTATTATTTAGTGGTTTATGTTTATTTTGTTACTTTCTATATATTTATAGGATCTACCAAGGGTATAGTATTCCCATATTATATTAGATGTTCACAACTATTCAGTAGCATATTTATTATGGGGACGCATGCATGAGGTTATATGGAACCTTGAATTGAACACAATTATTTGAATTTGGATGTTATGGAAGGGAAGAAATTAGAGTGTCTCAAATTGCATCAATGTAAATTCCTTTTTTAGGGGTTTAAATGGTCCATAGAATACTATCATTGGATACTTATCCAATATCCTCTTGTTTTAATGATCTAATTCTAGTAAATATTAATTATAATTCCATTTGGAAGATATTTATAACCCAACAACCATTTTTTTAAAAAATTAGATATCAAAATCTCTTAAAAATTGGAAACATTCACCATTGATTATGAATTATAAAAAAAAGAATTCTTTTTTTAAACCCTTCATCTTCGTAAGTTGTGAATATCAAGGGTAATTGGAGTTTTTTATTTTAAAATACTGTTCATTTTGAATTTGTAGTTTCGTTTTTAAATTACAAGAGTTATATCCTCCTAAGTGATTTTTTTGTTAACAGATAATGGCCAATGAGTTACCTTTGGTTCTCCTAAAAGTCTCAGTAGATTTTGGTTAATTTTCAAATTTTTTGTATAATTTTTCCAATTATGTTGATTTATTCTACAATGTTATGAAGAAACCATGTATGACATTGAATTTGGGGTTCTATTTAGTTAAATTTTTAATGAGAAAAATTTTAGGGAATGTTTCGATAATATTTTTTGGGGAGCCATGTGGGTCTTGTTGGAAACAATTTACGATGTCTTCGACAAGAATATTAACACATGGTTGTCATATGATTATCGAAAACCCCTGAAAAATTGTAAAATAACGTGAAAAATAATTTTTCCAGGGTTATTTAATGATTTTTATATCAGATGGACTATCCAACAGAGAGGTGTTTTCTATGATAGTTTTAATTCCTCAATTTAAGAAGTTTTTCACAAACAATAATGAAAAAACATCATAGCTCATTAAATGTTAAAAATTATAATTTTACCCATTTTCATTTTAACTGAACCTTACCATTTTATATTTGGTAATTATTTCCTAGATTCATGTTGTGATTATTCATATTTTCCCCTATTACTCTTTTACACCAATTTCTAATGATTTTTTGTTTCACCAGTTTACATTTTACAATATATTCCATTTAATAAGGGTTCAAATCATCCCTCTTCTTACTAGGTTTGTTTTTGACTAACAACAGAGGTCATGAGAGGATGTGATTATGTTTTAATTCATCATTATGGTTTATGTTTAATTCAGCATTGATTAAATTATAATTTTTATATTAAATTAAATTAACATTATAATAAATTTTTTGTATCAAGTTATTAATTTTTGCTAGGAATTTTTTGTGGCTGCATTGAGGACCCTCTCTATTTTTTTGGTTTCATTTTAGTATGGAAAATGTTGGATAGTAAGTAATTCATCAAATGTTCCTAAACGGATTAAGTATTCTTGTAAAATATTAATCTTTATATATTATAATATTTATTTATTTATTTATTTATAAAATTTTATGACTAATTATTCATGATTTTTAGGATTTTGATAAGGGTTATACAAAATCTAGAGCATAATAATGTTGGTCAGAGTAGAAATGTCAAATGAGGGACCAGTTACCTTTTAAAAAAAAGTTATAAACTAAAACTAAATTGTAAGGAATTAAAATAATTTATGTGACAAAATAAATTTAATTATATTAAGAACTAAAAAATGTTAAATTAAAAAAAAAACAAATTAGAGTTTGATAAAGGATTACATTAATAATCCCGAAATGGATCCTTATGTATACTCCCCTCATGATCCTTGGGATTATTTATTTTAAAACTTTTATTTTAAGTGGTTTTATAAATAAAATCATTAAAATAAGCACGAAACTTTCCTTTTAGATATTGAAGAAGGATATACCTTTTTATTTTAGGTTTTGTTTCAAGAAACCCAATCTCCCTCACTATAAATGTAGTGATCATCGATCCCCTCACACTCAATGTTGGTGAGTACCCAAACTCTGTTACATTAAAGGTCGGGATCATGTATCCACTAAAACTCAATGTTATTGAGTATCTAAGAAAATAAAAACTAATTTACCTTCTCAGAATAACACCTCGAAGTATACAGTCAATATATCATTAAGAATATTACATGAAGGGATGGATAAAAGAGTGAAAATGGTGAATGAGATCTTAAGAATAACACAATGTATCAAACTTGGGTTATAAAATGATACTAAATATATGCACCTGAATCAATGAACCCATATGGTGTATGTATTGGAAATTATAGATTTAATATCATTCTATAAACTATGTGGTTCTTATAGTGACATTGGGGTATAATTAAGGAATGGGGACCACATATTAATAACAATATATTCCCTAAAAAATAACAAAATATCGATGATGGGTGTCAGTGGCCCCTAGAAAAAAATTGATTTTTAGGTTCTATTGGCCATCTTGTGTGGTCCACGAGATAACCCATCATACATTCAAGTGGTGGATTCTGAAAATTTCCTCCATGATCCTTTTGATCCTTATTATTTGTCCTACAACCCCATAGTAATATTAGTATAATTTTATCACTAAAATCCTTCTTCATAAAAGGATAGAAACACAAATAAATATTTTTTTCAATAAATTTACCTAAAACAGAGTTTTAAAACATTCCCCCCCATTTTTTTATCCTAAAATACATAAGAAATTAATTAATATAAATATAGTCATGATATAATTAACATGATTGTATCTGAAATAAATTAATATATTTTTTAATGAAACTAAACCAATTAATTTAAATGAAAGTACAACCATTTAGGTAAAAAATAATTAAGAAATATTTCATTATGATATCAATTTCAAAACATCTCCCCATTTATGATAATCCAAAATCCAAAATCACAAAACATTCACAATTCCTGAAAATTCAATTTTAAAGCCATTTAATTTTCAAAATAATTGAAACAATTCATGATACCTTTGAAATTATTACATCTTCCCACATAAAAAAATTTACTTTTATTTAAATAAATATATCCCATTTTATATTTAAAACTGTTACTATATAAGTTCATGAAATTGAAAAAATTGAAACTTATTTTAGATCAACTGAAAATATATAACCATAACATAGATTTCGTAATATGTTCCCCTAAAATAAATAGATACAATTTATAAAATGTTTTTAAAAGGTACCAGTTACCTTTTAAAAATATTTTATAATCACATGAACATGTTTTAAAATAAAACATAACATTGAAATCATATAATGATTATGAATTTTTCATAAAAGAATGACTTTATTGGAATCTATTTAGATTTACAGAGATATTTGTATCCTCTATAATTAAATCATTATGAACAAAATACAAAATTTTGAGACAAAATTTAATATATTAAATTGATATATTATATTATTAAAAACAACTTTTAAATGATCTCCCAATTTTAAAATAATATCTTCTTTTTATATAAAAAACAAAAAAAAATTCCTTTAATTCAATTAAAAATATCATTAAATATAATATGAATAGATTAATATTAAAAAGAATAAGAACATACCTTGTCACTTCCATCAGTTTCTACCATCAGGCATTTGGGTCATTCCATAAATTAGGAGAATGAGTAGTGGGATTCGTTAACTATAGTCCAAGTTGAAACATTGAATTCATTCTTAACTTCATTCTTCTCATTCACCATCATTTTTTGATAAGGGGAAATCAAAATTTATGTGATCATTTTTCTTACAAAAATATCAATATTCATTTGGTGTACCCTTTTCATCTCTTTTGGGGAATTATAAGTGTATGTCTTCATTTACATGAACATTCCAAGCCTAATTTCCATGTGTTGAGGATCAGAATAACTTTAGGATAAATTTAAATCAATTACCTTGATGTAAATTATACTATTTTTTTCCTTGAACTCCTCAATTTCCATCATATATTTTTATTTCATTTCAATATCATAGGTTATGAGTAACTCAATAATCTCTTCAACTAGCATATCGTTGATGTCTTTTACTTCATATATTCCGATCACATTGGGTTCCCAAGATCTTAGAAAAATCCAAATTATATTCTTGGTAGGTTTCTAGATGCGAAGATTATCTCCATGAGATTTCATTCAATTAAAAATGTTGATAAATCGAGTAAACATTTAATTAATTAACTCATTATGATTCTGAATAAAACTTTTAAAAACATGGTGGTACCTTCCAAGACCAGTAGACTATATTTATACCTTCATGTGTAATTTATTATAATTTCCTAATATAATGTAAATTTTGACACCTAGAAATTTTATTAAATTAATTCCTATTAATCCTAAAATGAAATATATTTATTGATTTTTGATTAAGATAAAAAATTCTGATATATCATTAGGGGTCTATTTTTCTTCTTTTTCATTAGTTTTCCTATATAATTGAATATTTATTCTCCACATTGAATATCATATACTTATAATAAAATTGGACATTTATTTTTTCTAATAATTGTATTCTGGTCTAGAAAACAATAGAGCAATACCCATTTAAATTCCTTTTAAATAATAATGTATATTTGAGGTAGATTCTATATTTATGTTGTATTTATATAAAATAGATAAAGGTTTTGAAATAATGTTTCAATGTGACACTAATTGTTTCTTTGATTTGAAAATGACAGATGGGGTGAATTTACATTTTAAAACATTTAACACACTAAAACAAATTATTGTTCAATTAAAACAATTAATGGGAAATATAAAATTAATAGAGTTAAATTCTCATTAAAAATAAAAATAAAATAAATTGAATAAGAGTTTGATAAAGGAGTTTTGGTATAATACAATATGGGATCCTTATGTATCCTCCTCTTAATATCATTGAGTGATTTTGTTTTGAAACCATACTTTTTAGGGGGTTTATCGTGAAAAAAATTTTATGAATTATGAACCTTTGATTTTTTATGTTTTGTAAAGAAACCGAAAAGTCCCTTAGAGGTTCTGGCTAGAAAACTATTACCCCTCACATCAATGGTAGTTATAACATATCCCCATCAGACTCGTTAGTAGTGATATCCCAATCTTCATCACATTAATGGTTGTGATCACATATCCCCCCACCCTCATTGGTAGTGACAACACAAGAAAATACAATAAAATAGGCTTCATATTCATAATTCCTTTGAAGCATACACTCAATCCTATAGAGAAAACACAACAGGATGATAAGGGGTAAGAGAGAATATTTTGAAAGAGGGAGATTAAGAATTACAAAATGTATTAAATGATTTATCTAAAATGATCTTCAAGTCATCAAAAGTCATTGAATCACCCCGGACGATGTATTCATAACATCCAATAGCTTTAAAATTGTTCGGAATCATTGGACGTTATTATAGAGTCATTTATGGTCGAATTAATGCAAGAAGGATCATCTTGAATAATTTTTCCATCTAGAATATTTCCACATTATATTTTGTGGGTGTCACCAACCCATATCTAGCCCCATATATAAATGTTTTTATTTCACAGTTACAACAACCATCTGATGTAGTACATTAGGTAACAACTATTTCATATAGCCGGAGGACTCCAAAAATGGCATTCATGCTGTTTTTAACACCCCTAATAGACCTAGAATCACTATAGTAAAATTTTTATGTTATAATAATCATAGTACAACAAAAATAAATGGTTAGAAACAAAATTGGGCGTTCATGATCATTAAACCCACCTAATAAAAGTGTTTTACAAAATAGAGAGACTAGACAGTTATGGTAGGCCTATTAATTTTTAATAAACTAACTTGATTGAGTTGGTGGTACATAAATTAAAATTTAACATGGTATTTTATTGATTTTATATTTATTGGATGCTATTATTATGCCATTCTACATATTTTTAGCTGGAATGTTTCTTCCCCATAAGGTTTTGATGGGTTTGAGCCCACTAAATTTTCAACATGGACAACACGCTAAGGGAAATATTTTTATTTGGTACCCTTGTGTAATGAGTTAAAGAAAACCCCTATTATGGTTTTCATGGTTGAGTGGGTTGGTTTTCAAAGATAAAATTTGTTTTTGTAAATTATAAAAGTAATTTTTGACTATGATAGATAATTAAATTATAAATAAATATATCTTAAATGGGGTATTTAAAGAGTATTTCAAATTTGATTTATTGGTTTTAAATTATGTTTGAGTGGTATTTTGGGTTGTGTGGTTAAAATAGAGGTGATTATTTTAATAAATGTTTTATAAAAAGTGATTTGGTTGATTTTAGAAGTAATATGGAAGTGATTTAATTGATATGAATAGGTATATTTGACAACTAGAGGGAATAACCATATTCTTAGGAAGAATTATTTCATTGTGGTTCTTCCCATTTTTATTTTATTATGGAATTTACCTATTTCATGATGATTAAATTTTTTTGTAGCACTATGATAACCCTTCCTATAGTATCAATGTTGCGAGTTAGTTATATTATCTGTGACAAATCCCCATACATTGTAAGGATAGGTCTAAAGGTTCATAACGAGTGATGAGTGATATTAAAAATAAAATGAAGGACTAGGATAAAGAAATCAAAAAATGATCAGGGAACACATTTAGTATTTCTATATTACAATGTGAATTTGGGGACCCAAGTGTGTTCCTAGATTTTTTTAACCATGGAGAAAGGATTGTGTGAGATATTGGTATAAAAATTTCAAGTGTAACTTATAACCTGAATGTGAAGTGACAATGTTTGTGGATATAGTGGAAGATAGGTCATTTATTTTGTAGACCATCATGTATTATGTTATATGGTTTTTTGGGTAGATTTATGAACCAATAAAGACGAACCTTGGGTGATGATTCAGGTGGGATACACCTCCCACTGATATGTATATAGATACATAGGATTCCTTTGATATATTCCTTGGATATAAACATCCTACTAATTCTTGTATGAATTTACTTGTATGAGTTACATAGATGTTTTTAACCAAATGAGACCATTCCATGAGTTCAATAGGTATGTTGTGTAAATAATTTGACATGATCCTTAGTTTCATATGTGAAACTTGTTTGGATTTCCATTGATTAGTTTCATAGAATTAGGACAGGGGATAAGATGATTCCATGTAGCCTATAGGAATGATTTTGATTTCACTTGATACAGTCCTCTAAATCTGTTTGTGACCATGTAACAAATAGATAAGTCATGGGATGCGTATTGTATTGGCATGGTTCCAAGACTGACTTAGAGAAATCTATCACTAGTGGAAGTTGTAATATTTGGGGATTGAGGTGTTCTATTTAACCCCTAATGACTAAATATTTATTTTTTGTATACATAATTATTATGTTATTCTATGGTTGTGTTTCAATGGAAACCATATATATTATATGTGTATTTTATATACATCCACGTGAAAATAGTACCACATACTATTGTTGAGGCATTGGGTATTTCTTACTAGGCATTGGTATCATCCTATACCTATTTACATTTTATGGGTTTCAATATATATGAGTATAAATGTTTTTATTTCTCTTAGGATGTAGGTATCGCTTGGATATGGACATATGGTACTAATCTAGAAGGTTGTAGAAATTGGTGGTTTGATAGGATGATTATGTGATTTATGTGAGCGAATAATGTATTTTCTTTTTAATTATTGCTCAGTTTGTTTTTTACAGTGTTCCTTTTATTATATATAATAATTATTTTACTTTTATATATTGTTTCTAAACTATCTTATTTTACTACATCATATAGATAGGTTAAATTCTTTTCACTCTATAGTGCATGGGACTATGGGAATTATAGTTTTAGGTCTACATTTTTTCTGTATATCCATTATAAGGACATGCCATTGTAAAATTTTTATAGATTCATAGTACATCATATAGAGTTAAATAATTGGGAATAGACTCCACGTGACTATTTCTATCCCTAAATTATCTTCCAAATCCTCTAGCATACAAAGATGTGCACTTAAGGTCAAGTGGAATCCCCACTCATGTTCTTCTCATTTAGTCTAGGTGAGGGTTATAAAATGTGGTATTAGGGAATATTTTGGAATGGTATGGTTTTGCTTAGTTATTTTTATTGATTTTATGGACCTTAGTGGTATGTCCAGTGCCTTCTTGGACAATATAACATCTTTTGAAACCCAATATTACATGTAATATTAGTTTTCGGGGTATGAATTCTTAAATGAGTGGGTTTTTTGGTTGGACCGATAATCCAAAGATAGAATAGATGAATCTCAGGATGATTCATTTGGATCGGTTGGGAGAAAACGATTTATACGTGAAAAATTATAGTTTCATGCTAGGGAACGAAACATTTGCATATGGGGGGTGTTTTTTTACATGAAACATCATCATAATCAATATTATTTTATAAAAAGTTTAATATAATTGGTTTTTTCAAATTATTTTATAATAGGTTAATGGATTAATATGATATTTGGGTTTCATTTAATTGTTTGTGATTGTGTAGTCTATTTTTTACAGTAATAGAGAAATTATTATTTTAATGGTTGTATTTTTAGAAAATACTATGTTATAAATAAAATTGTGGTTCGAATGGGAATCTACTGCTTTGGTGTGAGGTGTGTTCCAAATGGTTTAGAAAGTTAATATTAATAGAAATACCTTTAGGATAAATTTATGATAAAATGATCAAGAATTTCAGTTTTATGAAAAATTTATGAAAATGGATTTTGAAATTAGATTTAAATATGTATTTCAAAAATCATGTTTGTTTTTGGGAAACTGACCAGCTAAACCAAGGATTTCAGTGTTTTTTATTTTTGGAGAATGACCCTTGAATTCTAAGGGGTCTTCCACAAAATCATGTGAGATTTTAGGTGTTAAATTATATTCTTGAATTTGTTTTATAGAAGATTACTAGTGAATATAAATCACAATATGCTTGGTTTTATTATTCTAATAAAGAGGTGAATGAGTATATTTTTTTCTTATTCTCGAATAGGGAATAACCTTTATGTTATATTTTAAAGGAGTCTACTGGGGGAAAAATAGAGGTTGGATTTCATTATTCTTGATAGGGTTCAGATGACATTATTTAATTTCCTTTTTTATTTTATGTTTGGATTTATTAGAAACTACAAAGTGTGTATTTTGGGTGTGTTTGACATTATTGAAATGGTGTCTAGAGAGTAACATGTTTCTGTGTAGATCAGTTTTTCATGTTTCTTATGGTTGAAATGGAGGGGACCATGTCATCTAGGGGTGAATTCTGGGAGTATTCAATGTTATTTTAAAATATTCATGTCTACTAGACATGTAGAAATTTTTGGTCTCTATTAGGATCAAGTGTCCATGTGTTTTTTTAATTGTGTCCATAGTTTGGGACTAGTTGGTTCTAGGTTTTGATAGGAAATTATTATAGTGGGGAGGACCATTAGACATAATTGGTCATTGGTATCATAGTCTTATAGTGAAACAATAATTTTAGTATGAACTAATCATTGAGGAATATATATTTTTAGATATATTAGTTTGGTTGAACAATATTTTAGTGTTTCATGAGTGGGTATTTTGGTTCTACAAGGTGATTATGAGGATACTCTTCTAAGAGGTATTTTTTGTATTGGTTGGGTAGTACATAGGACCATCGGGTTATGTTTCAAAATTTTCATGAGATTTCTACCAAGGTGACCCATATTTTTGGGCATGGTTTAGGATAAATCATTAAATAACCTATGCATGAGATGATATTTAATTAATTTTATAAAGTTAATGATTTCCTAGAATGGTTAGAGAATGGTTTGGAGGGAACTTTGTTTATCTTAGAGGAAACATTTTTGGTGTCATAGTTTTAGGGACTATTGCACAGTTTTTGATTAACCATAAAAAGTTGTGGATTTAGTTAAATATCCATTAGATGTGATTTTTGAATGGTTTAGTAAACCATGTGATCAGGTAGTTCTTATATGGTATCGATCACATGTAAATATTAATGTTTGGTAAACCATTTGACAAAATTTATGGGCCTGTTAAAAGTAAACAATTATAGTTTTACACCCCCTCCCATCCATGTTTTAACTCAACAAAACCCATTACCTTTTTTAATTTTCATTCATACACCCAACTAACCTCCCATTATTTTTCCAATTCAAAACCCTTAAATTTTGTGTGTTCATAGGTGATTATTTCATTGATTCAAGATGTGATTATTCTAGATTTTAATTTATACCCCTTTTAATTTATTTTTTCTAATATTTGGCTTCAACAACTATGGGTTTATGATGAAATGTATTAGGGAGTAGAAGAAATCATCCTAATTCATTTTGGTTTTTTCTACAGTTCATAGTGGATGTCTCTGGAGGATGTGGATAATCATCAATTCATCGTTAGACCTGAGGTATGTTGTACCAAATATTTATTTATTATTTTTAGCTTAAATCAATTTAAATTTATTATGTAATTATTGTTGTGTGATTGTTATTTTCCCATGGATAGTGTGAGGGGTGCGTTAGGGACCCTTCATGTGTAGTTGGACATCGTTCCCGTTCAATGGGGATGTTCATTGAAAAATTCAGAAATTATCCCTATATGGTTTCAACTATATAAATATAATTAATTATTTCAATTGGATAAATTTAATTAAATAATTATATATGAAATATTATAATTAATATTTTGTGATTTCATGGAATCAAATTGGATTCAGCCCACTTTTGGATCTTGGGAGAGCCTACATATTGATACTCGTGTTGAGAAATATAAAGAAAATCTATTGATCAAGGTGTGTATCCTTTAAATATATACATCTCATTAATTTTAGATTTTTTATTTTTTTTGTGTGTATATTAATATATCATCTATATATTTTCTTTATCTTTTTGGTCATCCCCATAATATTGGGATGAGATTGTGTAGGTGTAATAGTCATCATGCACTATATAACTTGCTAAATGGTTCAATGGTGTCTCTTAGGTCAAATGAAAGTTGGTTCCCTCCGTATGGTTTTCATAGTTGTGTGAGTTAGATTTCAAATATAATATATGTTTCTTTTTTTAAATGTTTTTAAAAAGGATTTTTACTCAAAGGGGAATTTAATGGAAAATACTGATTACAGGAAATGGCATTAAAATGGTATTTCAAAAAAGGTGGTGAGGTTTTTAAGAAAAAAAAGAGTGTGGTTTTTTGGAAAATATACCTATGAGGGTAAAATATTTTTTTTCCATTTAAAAATTATTTAGAATGATGGACATGGTTTATTTTTATATGATTTCTAGAAGGTTTTGGATGGACTATTTTGGTCTGTTTGAAATCTTGTGGGAGATTCCTTATTCATAAAAACCATGATTTCTTTGTTGTGATACCAATTTTTTATATATTATGGATTATATTTATTGAATTATGATGTATGTTGTGTTCACAGACTTGTGAGAGTTGTGCATGCGGTATTGATGTAGTGGTTTTATCTTGATTGGTGTGAAATCCCAACTTTGTGGATATTGACAGGTCTGAAGGACCCTAGAGAGTGATGATGGGTCATATAACTAAAATCATGGGTCATTATAAAGAAATGAAAATGTGTTCGGGGAACCCAATAATAATTTCTACATTATGACGTGATTCATTGAACTTGTATGTGTGCCCTAATGTAGTGATGACCTTAGATAAGGGTGTGTGTGAGAAATGGGTATATGAGATTATAAGTTCCACCATAGGAATAGAATCTTATCTGTGAGACTATATAGATATAGTGGGGTATAGGTAATACCTTTTAGAGATCAACCTTCATTATTTTGGATATATTTTAGTAAATGGATGACCTCATCGTGAAAAACATTGTGATTTGATTTGAGTGTGACAAACCACCAATCGAGATGTACATAGATACTTAGTATTCTTAAGAAATGATACATGAAACTATAATAGTTCATTATAATAATTTTAATCCATTTGATGAGAACCTTGGAATCATGATAGGGGTGAAACCCTTCCATATGACAAATTAGTGTGTTTCATAATTCCTTGGACACAACCCTTGGGCTCTAAAATTGTACTATTTTGGATTTCCCTATATCAGTTCCTATAAATAAAAATAGGGGATAATAACATTCCATGTGTCATATAAGAATGTTTTTTTATTTCCTATAGCATTCTCCTTGAAATAATATATTGGGAATGCGACTGATGAATTGGCCATTGACTGAGTATTTGGATGGAATGGTTCCATTTAATGCTCATATAAATCTGAAACAAGTTGATACAGGAATGGATGGGATTTTTTGTGGTGTTTCTAACACTATATGACTTGAAAATTATTTTTTGTTTTCATACATGATTTTTTTCTCTATGGGTGTGTTGCATGGGAAACCAAATATCTTATTTATGTATTTCATGATAATCAACTAGATCATATCAACTCTACATATTTTTGAGGCATTATGGATTTACGACATGGTTTTTGGACTCTTTCACACCCATATACAAAAAAATATTTTTATTGTGTTGGTTTTAAAATACTATTTTATCTCATGACATGGGTGACTCTTGGATAAGGTAACATGGAACTGTTTGAGTATGTTCAAGAGGGTAATGTTTAAGTAGAGAAATTGTGTGAGCTAAGTCGGAGGCCAGTGCATTATATGTTATGTTATATTTCATCATAGTTTGACCTTATGAAATCTACTTATATATGATATATTTTTTTTAATTTTTTTATTATACTATATTTTAAATTGATATATTATATAGTTATTTAACTACATTATATTCTAAATTAAATTATCGACTATGGATCCATTTGTTTTTACATTATGTATATCATTTATATGGACTGGTCATGGAATGTTTTTTTGTAGATTCAAGAATCACCCATGGAATTTATATTAGAGATCAATGTGTCCATATAACTATGTTTGGCCCTCACCACTATTCAACTAACTCTAGAACATAGGGAGGTACGTTGAGGTCATGTGGGGTCCCCGATCATGTGAAATTAGGGAGGTCCAGGCCATGGTGTTATATATATAATTTATAAACCTTTATAAAAACACAAACTCCTGTCCATAACCCCTTAGAATTCAAATTACACTTGAAAAATGTATGTATTCCATGAAAATATTCAATTTAAATTAGAATAATAAAATTTAATATTTAAAAAATGTAACCATAAATAATAATTTATTCCATATAATATGATTTCTGAAAAACATTTCAAAACCCATCAATAAACACTATATAGATATAATTTTATAAGAAATTGTTTGAAATTATCACAAGAATCCAATTAATGTCAAAAAAGGAAACAAATTGGAACACCTTCCTTTGAATTAAGAAGAGAAATTATACTATGGAAGAGGAGGCATAAACAATGATGAAGCAGTTGTCTTTAATTCTTAAAAATCAAAATCCTCGAGATTATGATGAACAAAAAACCCTTAGATTCACCAACATGTAACCTATTTTTCAAGGGAGAATATTAAACCAAGAAAATGTGGAAAATTGTGGTAATTTAAGGTAACTATAAGAGTTTTCCATGATGATATGGGCTAAAACATTGAAAACCCACTAAAGGGAATCCATAAAGCATGAGATAAATTCGGATGCATTTATAGTTCTTGTTCAAGTTATAAAGAGTAAAATATAATCCCTAAGGATTAATATCTGAGAGTTATTTTAAAAATTATAAAAATTGGGAAGACTATATTTTTTGTTGAATGGTTTTCGAAACCATGTTTCTTCCATGTGGGAGAAACTCACATGAAAAAACACTCTAATTTTTTGGGGTTCATGGTCTCTCTTGAAAGGATTCCAATAGTGAAAATACCTCTCACACACAAAAATATCCCCACAATCACCTTGGAAACTTTTCACAATATGAAAAAACACATTCTAACTAGGATATCCCCCACCATTAATGAATTGAAGGTTTGAAAATATTTCCCCAAAGTCTGTAACAAATATGTGAAAACCATGATCCAAGAACTAAAACTACAAAACATTAATAATTTTGGATACCTCAACAAAAAACTCAAGTGAGAGTAAAAAAGTTTATATATGAATAAAATAATAAAGAATTTAAAAATTCACAGTGATTTAAAAATTTTAATAATTTTTATAACGTATCATATAGAATTATAAGGAATTTTATCCAATGATATAGTGATATAGCGTTAATTGGTTTGATAAGAGAGACATTAATTGGGTGATGTCATAATACAAAAAAGAGATAAAAATTATAATTTATGTAACATTAATATAATATATAAGGAAATTGTATATTTTAAAATGTAATGATTCCATGACACCCTATTTTTTAGGTAACATTGAATTCTAGTATATTTTATGTAATTTAGTCTAGATTTTTCCTTGAGAAACTATTAATATAACTAATGGAAATTTATAAATAATATTCCTTAGTGTATATTTTTTTCAAATAAGGGTTAAAATTTTTAGTAAATTTATAAATTATCTCATAAAATGTTATAGAAGATGAGGAATAAGGAATGTTATTAGTTAAAGTGATACCTAGAATGAAAAAAATAGTGGTTGTAAATGTGTGTTTTGTGGGATTCCATTGTGAATTTTGGAATTACACTAAAATAGAGTTATCATATCATGATTATGAATACATTTAGGGAATTAACCCATTTATTATTACATTTAGTTATAAATATATAATAATATTAAATTTTTTAGTCATTTTCTAGACATGTTTAAGTAGTTTACTTATTTCATGACTCAACATATATACTACATTGTTTTGGAGGATTAAAAACACTTTTTTAACATAAAGTTAGTGATTATAAAATATTAATCCCAAGATCATCAATTCATGAATTTAAAACCAAGAATTTTTAAAAATAAATTAACATATTTATTACTGTATACCATCAATCTCTTTTTGTGTCTTTAATCATTCAAATCAAGAAGAATTTACTAAGGATTCCCAACGAATCCTTACACAATTGTGTCACAATAGGTTTAATTGAGATGATCGATGCCAAGGTATGAATCTTATTTATTCCATGATATGATATTATCTCATAATGTAATGTTAGAAAAATATGAGATCTTAAATTTTTGGGAATTGGTAGGAGAGAGGAAGGCATGAGCTGTAGTCATCCATGTGGGGTCTTATTCTTTATATGTCCCATTACTTGTTCCCATGCATTAATTCAAGAATTTATAATGTATGATTTAATGTCATGTAGTTAATTTTTTTAACATTCACCCATTACTATTATTCCATGTGTTTCATCCAATGAAATCAAAATATGGGTGATAGACAACATGGAAGAATAACATACTAATAAAAATTACCGTTTCGTTCTCCATAAGTTCCTACATCTTCTTAACTATAACATGAATTATGATATATTCATTATCTAGTCATATTACATGACATTTCATTCAAATTGGTTTCCCTAAAACCAATATATGTATGTACATTTACTGCCAATACATAAATATAGTTCGGGATATACAATTATTCATCATTCCAAAATAATTTTGATACAAATAAATCCACGGTCCTTGTAGTAATTTCCATAGATAACATGTCATTTCAAAAGGTTATAGAAGTTCCAAAGATATAATGGGAACCAAGAGATATCATAATAGTAATATTAAATAAATTTCCTTTGGTCTATATACATCATACTGATAGGACACATATTATGTGGGGTTATATTGTGTTGGGGGATCATAAGTATTGAATTTTTTTCTCATGATGTTCATAGTTGATGATTGAGAGAAAATACGATAATGAGGACAGGCCCACTAATTGGAACACTACATTATTTTGGTTTCAATTTCTATTCCTATGTACAAATATTTTTATTAGTATCCTGATTTGAAATCATTATTAATTTTTTCACTCAATCATGTACATTGATGCAAGGAAATACACTCGACATTAAAGTCGTGGAAAGGTATCTTGTGTTTGGTGTGTCATTTATGGTATGGAAATTGTTGAATTATGAAGATAAAATATTTTAATTTTTTAGGAAGTAATATCTCAGGACTAGTTGATTTTATAGGTACTACCATCATAAATCTATGTCCTTGTATGTTGAAGGTAAGTCCCTCCAGTAAGTTCAACAAATTATAATGCATAAAAATATGATGACAAATGTGACCATCATTCATTATGATATTTCACAGGAAAAAGTTATTATATTTCATAGTATGGGTCATGGGATAGTTTTTGTTTATATGATGGTTACTTATCACTTTAAGGTCTATGATGGGTTTCTAGTATCTGCTCAAATTCTCTGAATATTTATCCACTACTATCGTGATAATTTCCTAGAGGTTCAAACACAATAACATATTCATGAATTTTCTCTATTTTAGTAAATAGGTTTACAAGACATGGTAGGCCCCATCATAGGGTATCACTGTTGTCCAAGTAGTATCAATCACCAGTGAATAAATAGATTCATTATTATTCATATCTAGAATAATTTTGTTGAATTTATTTATAGAAATTATAAACATCTTTTTATGTTAATCCATTTAATAATGAATATAATTTCAACATTCAAGGTAGATTTAATATTATCAGGAATTGTTTGTCGACATAATGACTCTCTTTTCATCAGATTATATTTTTTTATATATTACATGATGGTGAGACAATATAAATAATATTTGTGACCTAGTAATTTCATCATAACTATTTCTTAATTAATTATTCTGTGGGTGTCGAATATATAGGGCCAAGGAACATTATTTGGGATTTTCTAGAATCCTAAATAAATGTTCTTAAGGGATCAGTTCTGTTGAACAATTCATTATATCATATTTATTTCCCTTATATCCTCTTATATCCATGAGAGATAACGGTTCCATTTGAGTGACTATTCTACGAATTCCCTTGTTAGTTGAAGTCACATGATTGAGGTGAATGTCATGATGTGAAAGGTATCATCGTTGCTCCATGATAACACGTTGAATTTGATGAATGACATACATGATGGTTCTTGAAAATTGTTTGTATGGTCTGGAGGGGTTCATCCTCAGATCCCTTGTTAAATGGTCACTAACGACATGTAGTAAAAGAGTTATCTTCCATTAGAATGTGATACTAATTATGTTTTAATTTTTGTTCTTTCTTAATTCGCACATGATACTCAATGCATACCAATTCTTGTATTTATGGAGATGATGATGTTTCATTACTCTGGAGATGAATTAATTTAAATCATTATCTAACAAGATTCCACTACATTCCCTAGTACCATAAATATGTATCACATGTATCGTGTTGATTATTTTAGCCAATAAAATTAATAAAGAAACAAATATATGTTGAGGGAATTAATTTCAACCCAACATAAAAAACCATGCATTGATATGATGTCAGATAAGTATATTATTTTCATCCAGAAACATTAATATTTATCATAATTGGTTTTTTGGGGATTTAAAATTGAATAAAATAGTTTTCATATATTTTAAATTTCATAATAGCAATCTGAAAAATTTCATTGAAAATTTAATCTCTATCACTAAATTTATTCCATCCCAAAATTGGTCAAAAACCTAGTACCAAAACATTTCCATCCAGTGGCCAAAATATTCATCCAATGTGGAATCAAAACATTAAAAAGTTATTATTGTTAAAATATCCTAATTACCCTAGAAATATTGATATTAAGGATCAGGAAAAATTAATATAATTGTGGGTGGTTGTTTATTATTTTATTAGATGAATGAAAATAAAAGAAAATTATAAATAGAGAATTCAAAAAAGTTTTGGGTTACTATCCTTTAAAAAAAATTAATGTTCTATGCCTTCTAAATAAATCTATTGGTCTTCCTCTCAACCAGGCCTCCACCCACCTTTTCACTACCTCCCTTTGGACACCACTGCATGCCACTATTATCCCTCTTCCAATGGAAATCCCTTTAGCCACCACTATATATCCGAACATCACACCTTCGGTGGCTGAGCTGCACTGGCCTCCAACCCTCATCACCATCCTTAAATCTAACTACCCAAACCATAAAATGGTGTCACCACCTCCATCCATGACCTCTTTTTCTTACCCAACCTCATCTACCACATCATCTCCCATAAACCATGATTCCTATTTGACCCAGCACACAAAATTTCCACAATACTCCACTACCTTGAGTTGAACTAGGTTTCATATTGACCCCACCCCCCACAGATCAGTGATCCCCCATCATGGACCACCTTCTAATAGACCGACCTGTATCAGCCCAACCCATTTTAGGGACAGGTTGGTCAGCCTGACCCAAAATGGGTCAGGGTGAGGCTATTTAGTCCAAAATAAAGCTATACGGGGTCTTCCTACTTAGAAATAGTCCACCATGGTTATGGACCGACCCATAATTAGTATGGGTAGGGCTTTACGGCCTGAAAAGTTTTATATATAATAATAAATTAATTTATTATATTTTTTAAAAATATATTTTTATCAAAAATAAAAATTTAATTTTACTATTAAATTACATTATTAATGTATTTAATATTCTAATTAGGTAAAATTACATTTGTACCAAAGTAAAATAAATTATTGGATTTAAATTAATTTATTTAATATATTTTATATTCCTAGTAGTTTAAATTAACATAAATATTATTTAATCACATTTTTATTTTACATGTTCACTCGTCTTGATAATTGACTGAACCTGTGTATGTCAAGGTTAATTAATTGAATAATTTATTATAGCTACATGTGATGATTTTAATAAGTAAATAATTTTATGACATTTTTTAAATCATCTGCTTTCAGTTTTATATATATAAGGTTATACACATCTAATTAATCCATAGTTATTTTTCACCACCCTAGACCCCTATGATATTTCATAAGTATATTTGTACATTTGATGATCACATTGTATGGTAATGACCCTACTAAAAGAATGTTGTACCAAGATTATAATAGAATACACTTGAATAGGTGTGACCTGTGATGGGATTCAAGACCTGACACGGGTATGATTCCCTTATGTCACGGTTGATCAATTAAATATAAATGAATAAACCAATTATAGATGCCCAAGACAAGTCATGAAATTTAATTTTTATGAAATTTTAATTATTTAATGATTGTGTATGTTTACTGTAAGAAAAAATTAAATAATAGAATTGAAAAATGCTTTACTATGTGATGGTTTTTATATTATTACTTGTTCAGTTTCGAGCGTGATAACATAAAATGAACAATTTTTATAGAAAACGGTTACATTATTGATCAAAATATTTAAAATCTATAAATGAAATATTACAAAATGTAGATAAATTCTATGGTTCAAATTACAATTAATCCAGGTGTAAGGGTTCTTTCCCACAATAGTTGAGGGATTCTCCAAAAAAGAGGTTTTTATTAGGAATGTGGTGGGGTTTTTTAACTATATTTGGTAGGAAATAAGTATCCATAGAAATATTTCTTCAATTTTTGATGTAATGTGTTAGTATAATCAATTTTATTATTATGATAATAATAGATGTTACTCAATAGATCAAGGATCTAGGAGTTAATGCAATTATCCAACCTAGTTCCAACCTTTGAACACTCTATGTTTCAACATAGTATTATATTTTACAACATGAGGGGAGTTTTCATGATGTATTTCAACTTGAATATTAAAGCAACATAATATTCCATATCTAGTATTGAGGGAAACTATAATTCTATAAAATGGTTACAGAAATTTAATAATTGAATTAACTATTCAATAATTCCTGAAGGGTAATTAATATAAAGTACTAACTAAAATTTTTACTTCTTTTAAATAACAATGGAAATCACCAATACCACTGAATCATTATCATTGTTATCAATACAGGATTAAGAAAATATTCCAACTTTCCATAAATTCTAGGAGTGGTAAACTCACTTGTGCATATTACTACACCGATAAGGGAAGAATAATGTAGTGTAATCCAAAGTTCATATTGACCATACTCAGGTAGAAAACAATGAAGATGATGATAAATGAAAAAAATAAGGTTGATGATTCACTATATGTATTATGTATCATGTTTTCCTCAATGTCTAGTGAGTTTCATAAAATTCATGATGAAGAAGGTTCCTACCTGATGATAATTCATTTCCATGAATTATATCAGAGGAGAGGAAGGATAGAAGGGTATGATATTCCTAGAGAATTTTATAGGTGAATTCTAGTAGAAGGTAACCATGAAGAACCTCATATACTCAGGAAAAACTGGTATATTGAGTGACATGAATCCCATCGGTTCAAACTAAACCAAGAAATAATGATATATCTTATTATTTTCACATTATCATGATTCTTCGTGAAATTCATTTTTATCAACAATATGAATAACAAAACAAAGTCCCTCCCTGACATATTTTCATTAGTTCTCCAAGTAGATAAGGATGTAAAGAATAAAAATTCAACAGTCCATGTGGAATTAAAGGTATGGAATGGAAGGTATAAGGGGTCTAAGGCTATGTCCACATCAATTACATCAATGCACCATACCAAAATATAGAAAGGGAGGGAAATGAGAAGGAGGATATCTACATTATATGTGGAAAGAGAGGCCCCTATAAAACTAAATGTAGACCAAGGAATTATAACAAAGTTGAAACTTTTACATTAGGTATTTTGGTCATTTAATGAAATATATAATAATATACAAGTAGGCTATTGGGAATTGAATTATGATCACTTGTTTTGTTTCATATATAAAAATCATGTAGATTTAATATGATGGAAAAATGTGATTTGGATCTACATTTTATAGATGATGTCAATCTAGTATCCTTGTTAGTGGGAGAATATAACTTAACGTCCCTTATATCTTTATTCTTATACTAAATAATTGTTATTATGAACCATAAATAACATGAACCATAACATCAGTTTCTATCCTAGAAAGTATGGGATTCTATTTCATGTTTGAGAATATATGTTTTTAATTATGTTAGGAAAGCATGTGTAATCGTATGGTGCATCTTTTAATGGATTATATATAAATAAACTCAAAAACCTAATAATTAAAATTTATTAAAAAACTATTGAACATGACTCATACAACACCCCTATATGGGTCATTGAGCTTGTTTATGCAAATTATAATCATTTGAATAAATTAAATCAAGAAGGGTATTTACACTCAAAAGATTTATAACCCCTGGATGTATGTCATATATGTTTACTATGAAAAAATGACCAACGAACCCTTTCTTAGGAAGGGATAACGATCCAATGAATTAATCGAATTTAATTATACTAACATATTTTATCCATTTATAGTAGAGTATATGGGTGTGTTTTCAAACATTATTACTTTAACAGATGAATTTAGTGGGATTGGGTATATCTACATAATTCATTATAACATAGAGTCTTTTTATATTTTTAAGGATTACCAACATGATGTAAAAACCCATCGTGGTAAGAAGATCAAAACACTTTTCTCATACTGAAGTAGTGAGTATCTTAACCAATATTTCATTGATAACATAAAGGAGTGTGGGATAATATCTAAACTCACTCTTACTTATACAGCATATTGGAATGGTGTTAGATATAGGTGGAATCATACATTTATAAATTTGGTTAGATCAATGGTGATTCAAAAAAATATTCCATTATCATTTTGGGAATATTCCTTGAGTACAATGTCATACACCCTTAAATGAGTTACATCTAAAGAAAAAATGGTATTATATGTGATTTGTGGTATAGAAAGAAACATTATATATAAAACATACTTATATGGGGATGCAAGGCCTTTTTCAAGACAACACATTGTAATAAAATGATCCCCAAAGATGAAGTGAATATTTATAGAATATCCTAAGGATATTACCTATGTATCACTTCATATAATAAATTGATTGTGGTGATAAATTACATTTTTCTATAAGAGGAACAAATTTAAAAAAATATAGTTGGTGCTAGAATAAATTTTATTATATTTATGCTCCAAACGCATGAGTGTTATATGGGAATATTATTTACACGAGACAATGGGAGATTAAGATATTCCCATGAAATAAGTATAATTTAGTTAAGAAAGAGTGTTTAGAGAAACATAGAGTTACTGTATTATTATCACTAAATCATGAGACACATTACTCCTTGATAAGGATGAACCTATAACCTCAATGGAAGAAATATATGGAATAGATTCTACTAAATTTAAAGAAGACATACATTCTGAGATGGGGTCCATGTACAAAAATAACATTTGGATTTTGGTAAACTTAGTAGATGATGTAAAATCCATTGGGTGGAAATAGGTAATCAAGATAAAGTTTTACATGGTGGGTAAGGTATATAACTTTAAGTGATGACTTGTAGAAAAGGGTTTAATGAATAATAAAAGAATATAGTGCAATGAAACCTTCCCAATTTCAGTGATTGTTCAATGTATCATAATATTACTTGTAATAGCATCTTTCGATGATTATTAGTTTTTTCATATGTATTTTAATGTTTCTTTTCTAAATGGAATGTTGGTTGAAGAAATTTATATGACTCAACTAGATGTTTTTTTATGTCAATGAATTAAAATAAAGTGTTCTTGTTGTAGAGATTTTTTTTGGGTTGAAGCACGAATGATGATAATAGTTGTTTTTCTTGCTGAGTCCATAAGATAATTTGGTTTCATGAAAAATAAATGTGATCCATGTTTCTATAAGTAGTTTACTGATAATTCCATTATTTTACATGACTTATATGATGATGATATATTATTTATTGTAAAATAAATAAAATCCTTATAGTAAATTAGGATATGGGTAAATGAATTATTCTCTATAAAATACCTAGGTGAAGAGGAATACATTCTAGATATCAAGATATATCTATGAAATTCCCTAACATGACATCTACTCAATTAGGGCCTCATGACAGTCAGTTACATGGCCTCATTTGTGCCTCCACGTACTCTAGAGACTACCAAATAGCATCGAGGGTGTAATGGTGGTACAGTGGGGAGATACACACTCATATTAGGGAGGCACAATAGAGTACCACAATAAGAACACAATAAAATAAGAATGATATAAACAAAAACAAAATTAATGGGACATTAACCCACCAAAATATAAGAAGATATGTTAGATATATTAATAAATTGTGAGAGAATAAATAACTGAAAAGGAAAATAATAATATGAAATCCCACTAGGCAGTTTCATATTCCTGGATGCATGGCATACTGATGTACAAGAGGAATAAGGGAAAATCATGTAAAAATTTCTATACAAAAAATAAATTTAAAGAGGTTCCAACACTAAATATTGAGCATATTATCTTCCCTATGCTGTAATTCATTCTCTACAAGTAAAGAATTTCAAATATATTTACTAGGGAGCTCCCATATATCAATACCTATAGAAAAAAAATATTATAGCACCCAAGATAGCCTCGGTAGGGTGTGAGATAAAATCATAGTAGTCTACTTGAAATGGTTTACATATGTAATCCATGTAAGGTACATAACAACATGAGTGTCCATGAATAAATAAATTACATATAGTGATGAATACATAAGTACCACCCTGCTCAGGTTTCTAAGGTAAACCATGGAGCTCTACAAGCTTTATCTCATTTCTATAATTAACATCTTATCTATCACTATATACATATAAATAATATATATATATATATATAATGATTCTATTTTAAATCCACCTATATGGACTATGTGCATGCATAAATAACATGAATAATAATTGAAATTAATGGTTATTGATGGGATGAATCATAACTCAATCATCCATAACCACTCTAAATTATCCAATAACATCCAACTAACATACACGACCTATATATCATAATTAATGGGAGACTTCATGCTTGTCACATGAGATGGTATGTGATTCTTCATGTCCACAACCAAAGTAAGGAAACCTAGATCAAGCAATCAATTCAATAAAATCAATCAATTTAATGAACCAAAACATGAAAACTCATTTTTCAAGGGTAGGAGAAGCACATAAAAGGTTTAAATTTCAATTGAAAAATTACATATAAGAGAAATTACATTCATAAGGTAATATACAGACTTAAGAGATTATGTGGTTCAATAAATATATATATTTAATTGGTTAATTTCAATTTCAACCCTTTCCAAACACATAGGACATGCTATGGCCATTTAAACAAATAATTAGACATGGGAATTAAAAGATATAACAACCAAGGGGTGTCTAGGATCAAGGTCAGAATAGAATAATTAATAAAAAATTATCCTTGAGTGTATAAAACAGAGTGTATACCAATTTAGAATTATGAAATCCATTTTAATTAAATTCACGTCAATGGTCTGTGTGGGGAAGAATGGTGAAGCTATGAAAATGTTTCACTTTTCAATGAATAAATGACCCCTTACATTAGAATTATTGATGACTTGTCATCTGATATTGGCCTTCGATTAAATGTATATTGGGATAATCCAAATAAATGGTCCAACTCCCAAAAAATATAGCAAATTATCATTCACCAAAATAGTGAAACAGATAGGAAGATAAACATATAATAGATGGGAGAGAACTCTATGGAATTCCCTTGGCTACCCATTGCTTCTAATATATCTGGATTTGGTGTTCGGATAGAATATATAGTTAGAAACATCAAATATGGATGTGGTTAACCCATAACAGGAGGATAGAGTATGGTCCATTGAAAAATAATTGGTGAAAGATGAAATTATATTTTATGGTTCATTAAGGAAAAAATGGACAATTCACCATAAAATACAATGGTTCAGGGCTTGGCTACATGAATTTCAAAATAGTGTGCAAACCTTTATAATTACCTCAAACTAGGAATTCTAAAATCTTAGACAATCCTCAAGATAGGGTCACAATGTTATATAAAAACCTTTCAGACCGTAGTACTCCTTTGTCTCATGTAGAAATATTTTGAGAGGTCATGTAGGTTCGACAGAATGGTTCTACCAACCATGTGGCCTCGTTGATTTTCTAAATTCCCAGGGATGTGGGATCCAAAAAATCCTCATACACCATCATAACAACTTTGATTCCATTTTTTTACTTGATATGGGAAATGTAATGGAATTTAACCCAAGAATAAAATATTCATACAATCATAAAAGGTATTTTCATTACAAGATCCCCACTTTAATGAAACTTGTGCCCATGCTGACCTTTTAATGGAAAATAGCTATAATCAGCATTGTGTTCCAACCACTGAGCCAGTAGATAACTATCCCTCTCCTAGGTCTCATTCTATACCCGACCATATTTCCATACCTCCCATACCAAAGGAACTGAACATCCATTGAGTTTCTTCACCCATTAATCAATGATACGAACTGTATACCCCATAAAATAAGCATCAACATCCAACTCAGACTCATCAGTCTAAATGTCATGAGATGGGTCTAGATATCCCCGTTGTAGTTTAGATATGTAAAAAGCATCATGAAAATCATGGTATCTATGAGGAAGTGTTTTCTTTTTAGCCACTAGTCTGATGCATTTAAAAACTCAAATGGTCCAACGAACCTTGGTTACACCATAACCTACCTCTGGATACGTCTATGGACCTACATGGGAGAGACTCACAAGAAACCCCAATCTTTTATCTTGAACTAAAAAGGGTTTCAAAATCTGTTGGCATATGAGAATTTTTTATAGTGTTGTCGTGACACACATTCTAATCAATTACATTAGCTCTATAGTCTCTTGAATGTGATGTAGTCCATGAAAGGATGTATCCCCTACCGCTAGACATCACATAGGTGAGAGGAAAGGCCTATCGTATAATGAATCATAATGATCCATCTCGATGGTGGACTAAAATATATAATTATAATATAAATCAACATATTTAATGTTTTTCTCTGAAGAACCCCCAATGTGAAGGACACAATCCTAGAGAAGGTCCTCCAATACCTGAATCATGTGCTCTGTTTCTCTATCAGTTTGTTGGTGATATTACATGCTCAAAATCACATGGGTACCCATTTTTCTTTTTTAACCCCTACTAGAACTGAGTGTCTTTGTGAAAAATGATAGATCACATAGATCTATAAATACTTATGACCTACAATATTTATATCCTCCATATCTCAACTATTGAGAAGTTCTCTTGAATAGCTATGAAACATAAAACATTTTCCAACCGATCAATGAAAAACTGTACACTATCATTTCCACAGGGTGATCTATATAGAATAGTCATGAAATCCATAGAGAAATCATCCTATTTCCACTATATAATGTACAATTACTACAAAACTTATGCCAGTCACTGATGTTATTCCTTCACCTACTGAAACGTGAAAAACCTAGTTATAGGGATGGAAATATCTGGTTTCATAAAAGACCACCATTAATGGATTTGTGTGTCTTGATACATCTTGGTGACACCGGGACGAAATAACCATGATAGGGCATGATATTATTTCATCAAATCCTCTCTCATGATATTTGCGACCCAAACATTCCAATGAAATAGTAATGTAACATCACTATTCATGGTCTTACCTGAAGATGTGTCAACATTAGAGACACTTCACCTTTTGAAAAGGACCATGGGATCTGAATTTATCATCTTTATTACACATTCTATAAGAAAATAGGTCACATAAATGGATGGAAGGATGGTTTGACCAAGAACCTCTTAGACCTCAACATGCATCTATGAAATCAATCCATCACCTGAAAATTGGTACTGGAATCCTAAAAATAGTGTTTGAGTGTTCCAACTCAGAGCATCATCTTCAAATTTTCCTTTACCAACCTTGTAGAAAATATTTCAATTAAAATATTTCAAGCATTCAACCCATTTTCATAGTCTGAGATTCAGATAATGCTGTGTAAAGATGTACTTGAGGATTTTTTGGTCCCTGAAAAAATCCCTCCAAGTAGATAGTGACTCCAACAACATAGATCATTAAATACAATATCTAGATTGATGTCATGTGTTGGGTAATTCTTCCCAATAGTCCTTAACTCATGAACACTGTATACAATGACTCATGACTCATTCATACTACATATCCAAACCCAATACCTGATGAATCATAATATATTTTATGTCTTCCACCAAGCTATAGATGATTTAGAATCAACACTGGGTCATTCTCCCTTTAAACTCTAGAAAAGATGCTTCACAAGATGTTTAAATTTCAAATTTGACATCATTATTATTCAATAACAATAGTAGCACTATAAGAGATAATAAATCCTATATGAATCATCAAAAATATACATCTATCTCAATGAAATGTATTTTTTTGAAAACATTATTATGAATCTCTAAGGAAACTATGGATCTCACTTTATTTGTATCTTCTGAGACTCATAACTCTGAGATAATATTACACATGAATGCATATTGATGAACGAGAAGTGGAATTTATAAAACATTAAATAGTGATAATTCTCTCACGTTGTATTTTACATGATATCAATATGTTTTTCATGGTTGTGTTTAGAATAAAACATTCAAATATATAATCAACCAATATGATCTTTAATAAATCCCTATATAGGTTGAAAACCCAAATAATTAGAGCCATTAAGTATCTAGGTACATTTTTCAGACTGAAAAACATGGAAAACTACTCATAAAGAGCATAAATACTCCTAAAATATATGTGAGGAATGTTTTAAGACCTAAAATGAAACTGTTGATAGCCCGACGTCAAATCAATATTTGAAAAAACTCTCACTCGTCCAAGCTGATCAAGGAGGTTGTCCAGTAAAGATAGTGGATACTGGTTCATAACTGTAATCTGGTTCAAGCAATAGTAATCCATTAAAATCTTGATGATATATTCCGAATTCATGGTTTAATAGACCAATGATCCCTATATAGAAGTGTGGGGTGTATATTGACTATATCCTTTAGATATTCTAACTTCTTATAGAGCTCTAAAAATTCTGTAGGTTCAGTCTTATAAGAAATAATATACACTATTGATGCACTTATGAGTAGATAAATGGTGGATTTTACATCTCACACTAGAGGTATTCCATAAAAATCATCAAGAAATATGTCCCTAAAATGCACTACTACAAAAGGGAAAACAGTGGGTCATAATCCTAGATCACACAATAAAATACTTATAATATGAGCTATCACAATAACCTACCTATACTAATCGAGTCCTGTTTGAGATTAAAGGGAAGCTAAATCCTCAATATATTCATAACTACCAACCTTCGGTGATGTAAAGTTCACCCTATGATGATTAAAGTTAGTGTGGTCTCTCAAGGGAATAAACCAATCCATCCCGATGATTACAATAAAATCGATAATTTCAGGGTAAAAAATATTCAATATGATTAGATATCTATATTTATCAATGATAAAATACATACAATGTATAATTTAGTCAAATATGATAGCTAATAGAGTATCTAGAATTGTAACAACATATAGGTGTTCAATCTCTAACATTGGGTTACTCCAGTATAGGATGGATTGAATGTATCTAGCTTATACAGTGGCCCTGTTGTACTTCCTATATTCCCTTATAAATCCCACTCTACTGGCATTAGGAATCATGAGACTAAGTACATTTGTCTTGAACCCCATATTATTTTGAATATTTGGTGGTATTCTAGCTTCCATCCTGTTGATATACTATAGGCTCTGCACTTGAACGTAGAGCATGTGTTTATCCCTTATCACTATGAACTGAGGGAAAAGACATGTAGAATCACTGGATATGTACTATCCTACCATATCCATTTAATTACATTAGATTATATAAACATTTATTTTTTCTTATGTCTAGAATTCCCTCATATGTGACATACCATGAAATTGTCTGCATGAGAATCCAAACTACTCCTAACTCAATGAGTATGGTCAAACTGACCAATTATACCCCTAAAAGGACCACTGATAGATTAAAGATCCAAACCACCCTAAATTTCTTCATCTTCTTCATGTAGATTTATCTCATTAATGATGGTATGGTTAACGATTACAGAAATAATAGTCAACCAAAACACATTAACATGTGATCATATGGAATATATTACCCCATTATCAAATTTCCTAGTTTTCATGAGATCATCACCTTCTATTGTTAGTGTGAAACGATGAATCAAAATAAAGTGAGAAGAATAGTCCCTGATTGACATAGATCCTCAATTCAGGTTCAAAAATCTCTATCTCAGTCATCCCTTAGTGTTTTTTAAAAAATAGTAATCAAATTTTGTTTAGAAATATTACTAGGCCATATAAAGATGTCGATAAAGCTGGGTAATAACAGTTTCCAGACATTATCTCTTAGAATATATGCAGAAAAATTGACCCTCTAATATGGAGGTGTCTCTATATGTTTCAATGTATAAATAATATCATTGAGTCAAGGCACAACAACATGAGGTCCTCCATAACCTAAAAAGGTGGGAGGAGGATGCTGCTAAAACCCATGAAAAAACTCTTCCATAGTTGGGTTAGGTCGAGTAACACCTTTCATATTTTTCATCATGTGTAATAAGTCCTTATATAACTAGAAATTGGTTTCCATATCAGGAATATGATGGGGTTCTCTTGGTGGAACTACTAGAGGAATCACTTGAGGCCCAAGGCCCACCACCATAGGTTCATGGTCATCGCCATATCCAGGGAATATGTCTTGAGGACATAATAGAGTCATGGAACTGCAATTCCAAACAGACCCCATTGAAGATAATTTATCGATCAAGAGAGAACATATAAAAAATAAGGATAGTATCATATCCTTCTTATGAGCATATCACACATATTTACCTACTCCAAAATCTAGGTCTATGTGGGAATAAAATTTCCAAAAATAACATAAGAACATAATAGACACACCACTACCCTCTACTAAGGTTAGGTTTTGGTATGAGACTCCTTTCACCCATATAAGATTAAAATTTCATTCTAGAAAATATATTTATTTTTAATTTCATTTTAATTACTGTATATAAACCTAATTAAAATTTTGAATTATATGTATCACTATTTTTGATCCATAAAGTACCATACTTCTCATGAACAAAAATGTGGAGTCCAATTAACCCACACTATAACATATCCAAAGCCATGATACCATTTTTTTAATGGCTGAAAATTCCATAAATGAATAGTTAAGGTGTCTTCATTGACCTATGCAGAAAAAAATTTAGTTTAATGCATGCAATTTATGTTCCAGTTATGTTTTCCTAGCCCTAAAAATAATGTTAGTAGAATTAAATAAATAATCAAGCCTCTAATTTTATGTGACAAGAAAATGAATGATGAAATTAGATCATGAATGGAAATATTCATGGAATTTTCTACCTATTTACCCTATAATAATGCTCTAAATACAATAATTTCATTTCATTGGTCCAAATAATAGAAATAAAACATCATTAATAACAATAATAGGAAACTCAATAATCATGTATCTAGCACATTGGAAATGTTTCATCAACTTTAAATGGAATAATCAATAATTTCAATCACCCACCCTCGGTAATTTGGTTTTCCCCTGTACATGGGTGAGATATGCCAATGCACATTCTCATTACCTAATTTTGTTATCTCCTAGCCTCTTTTTTAATACCCAAACTGTAAGTAAATTTAATAAAATATATCTAATACCTATTTGTAATTCCCCATCATAGTGTCCCCTCTACTAGGGAACCAAACCGATTGGTCATTTGGTATCATACGCACCTCCACATACACTAGAGAAGGTTGACTAACAAAAATGGTCTAATAATGGTATAGTGGGGCGTATATACCCCAATATAACAGTGAAAAATGGATAATAATAATAAGAATACAATAGTAGAAGCATGATATAAACAGACAACAACTGACAAGACAAGTAACCTTCCAAAAGGAAAGAACTTACAACTGAAATAATGATAATATATGGAAGAATAAATAACTAAATAATTTAATAATAATATCAAAAGACTCTAGATAGTGTCATATTCATGGAATCATGTAATGATGGTATACATGGAGAATATATGAATGGAATATACAACGTGTTATGCAATAAGACAAGAAGAACAAAATTATACTATATTATAATTTTGACCATATACTTAATCTTCATCTCATATTATTTATCTATATATAAAGAATTTCAAATATCTATATCATAGAAATTTCATATATCTATACCTATAGTGAAATAATTTACATGGTTAAATAATGCTTCCTATGTACTGTTTGAGATAAAATCCTAGTAGGCCACTACCAATGGAGTCTATAATTAATTCTGTTGTATGAATTGAAATATTAGTTTGACGGAATAAATAAACAATAGAAAATGCTACATAAATAAGTATCATCCTGCTCAGATTTCGAATTGACACTTGGTGGATCTATCTGCTTCTGCACATGGCTGTAATGAGAATCCAATCAATCCCTATATATATAATTCTAATATTTATAAAATATAGTAATATATTTTATCCACCAACATGGACTAAGAATTTTCAAATGTATTTAGTTGTATTCCCAGAATACTATGGGTTGTCTAGACTAGGGTGTAACTCAATCATCAATAACTAGTATGAATAATCCAATGAGCACAATCAAGGGTAGAAGACCTAAATATAATAATGAATTAGATATGTCATTCTCTTAACTCAATATGGTGGGTTAGAATTCATATAAACACTCAAGGAAAGAGACGTGGTGTTTCATACCCATATTCTAAATAGTTTCAATGGTGTGGGACATAATTCTCATCACCTGATATAATGCAGAGTGAACATCCATGCCCAATAATCCCTTTAACCAACATATCACTTCCAAAATCAATAGATTAATCATAAAAATAATTATAGACATGAGGAATCACCAATCATGCATTATTTTCAAGAATAAATTATATAACAAAGGGATTAAAATTCTATTAATGAATTAAATAATCATGAAATAGTCAACATGGAATTTCCACCCCTAATAAATTAATTCAACTAATAGATTAATTAATTTAACGAATAAAACCAACATGAAGCCACCCATTATATACAATAAAATGATTTAATTAAACAAAATAGGGAAACTCATTTTACTAGACTCATTTAAGAAAATTAAAGGTTATATTTTTAATATTGAAATTATCTACAAGAGAAATTCCAGTCATAAAGAAATCCAATCACTTCGGAGGTGGTTTCCTTCAATAAAAAAATATATTGAAGTGGGAAATTTCAATTCGAACCCAATATGAACACTTACGAGTTGACCTTTAAATTAATATAATTAATTTTCAAGGCTAATTTGAGTATATCACCCCCATGGTGTGTCCATGATCATAGATGAACCCCTATAATAACTAAAAAAATGATCCTCATTAGTATAACAAGGTGTATATACAAGTATGATTGATGAATTTCTTTTTATGGAAACATGCTAAAGAGGATGGTGTGAGGAATAATGATGTGACTATGACAATGAATATCTTTTCAAGGAAACATCTATACTAACATAATTAGGGTCATTGATGACTCCTCATATGATAACGACCTCAATATAAAATTTTATTTGGATAAATCAAAGCAATATTGTAGTTATCTAGAAATAGGTAATATGACCATTAACCAATATAACATAGAAGATATGAATATAAACATATAATATAAGGGAGTGGACTTGAGATAATACCTCCATCTATACAACACTTCTAATTGATAGTGATTTCAAGGTCTGATAGATGTGATATTGAGAAAACTATAATATGATGGAGGTGAACCAATAGAAGGAGAAGATAGGATGGTCGATTGACAAATTTATGGGGAAAGAAAAAATATATTGTATGTTTTATTAATGGAATAATTGTCAACCGACCATAAAAAAAGGGCAATTTGTTTGGCTTCATGGATAACCAAATTTTGCACCAACTATGTTAATGATCTCTATCAAAGAGGTCCAAAATCATAAAAGGTTGTGATCATGGGGTTTCATGGATTTAGGAAAACCTTGGAGTCACCATTATCCTCTCTCTCAACCCACACAGTTAGGATATAACATTGATTATGGGCTTCAGAGTTTCCTTGATCTATGGGGCCTAATATATTATAAAAATTCGCGGTTTTATGGTCTCTGATCTAGCCATGTACAATCTTGTGTCCTTTATGACTTATTTGGGTAACACAATAAGGTCATTTAAAATTCATTTATCTCCAATAAATTAGTGATACCTTCATGAAAATTTGGTCCATTGAAATCTAGATTGATCATCAAGGCTTCATTGTCTATGTTAGCATACATATATTTGCATGTTACAAAAAGGCTTAATATAGAAAAATACAATAGGCGGTTATTACCCATGTCACATGGTATCAAACTCTCTAATATTATGCATCCATAAAAACATGTGGATATTGAATGAATGAGTTGAAACCAATATTTATTGAAATTTGGATCTATTATATATGATATTATAAATAATAGGGTTGATGTTTACTTTGTTTTAAACATGGCGGGAAGATATCAAGTTAATCTACGAGAGCTACGTTGTGGAAATATCAAAAATGTCAATATGTACAATGAATGTAAAAGGGGTATTTTCATGTTTTACGGAGGAGATTAGAAGCTATTAGAAAGAGGATAAATTGATACTAGTTTGAAGATATATCATAATGATCTAAAATCACATTCAGTCAGTGATTTTTTCTTTAATGGTGGTGTAGTGAGTTGGAGAATCCAAAAGAAACATGTGGTCTCTAATTCTATAGCAGAAAATTAGTATGTAGAATATTCTGATCGGACTAAGTGGGTGGTCTAGATATGATTATTTTTTTTCCGACATTGGTGTTGTTCCTAGTATTTCATCTATTTTTCTAGTTTATTATGATAATATAACAACATTGGTGCTTTCCAAAGAGCCCAGGTCACAGTAAAACAAAATCATATGCCTATGAAAATTTCAACACTTAATAGATATCACCAAAAGATTTAACGTTATTGTTTGTATAGTATCTAAAGAGGATAATGTGTCTCAACCCTGACTAAATCCTTATATCATCATAATCATAATTCTCATGTGAGATCTAACTGATATAGAATTATTTGTAGTTGGCTCTATTGAATGCAGGATTATTTAAAGTGGGTACCCTAGACCCAAAATCTTTATATATCATCATTACCATTTAGTTTATATATATCATGTTATAAATGTGTTTATATTACTATAATGGTGTTTATAATTCATTATCAACTATATTTTTGGTAATGGTCATAGATGACATGTCCTATCAAAATTTTATATCAATTCATCGGATTTAATGGGAACCTATATATACAAAAACATTAATATTAATGTAATGACATATAGTCTAGATATATAATATTCATAGGACATAGATGATGTGTGAACATAAAGTGTTGGGGGAACATAATCATTGAGAATTATTCTCATGATCTTCATACTTGGTTATCCCTATTAGATGAGATCATGATAACAAACCCAAAAATATGAAAACCACATGTTTTAGTTTAATTGCTTATTACTATCGACAAACATGTATTTTAGTGTTGTAATATGAGATAATTATCTTTTTTCCATTTGATTTAATACATTTATGTAAGGAAAACGACATGAAATTTAATTCATAGTGAGGTATCTTTCTATTATTAAGACACTAGCTATATGACATTGATCAAATAATCAAGATAGAATTTACTAATTCCCTGTTGAGGAAGTAATATTTAGGTCTTATTTGATCAAGATGGTAGTACCTTCATAAATTCAGGGACATAGTAGTCTAAAGTAATTCTATTAATTCAGATAAGAAAATAATAATTAATGGATAATTACATAGGTTTTTGTCATTCATTAAGATATATCATAAGATAAAGAGATTATAATAATGAGTGGTCGTTCATTGGATGGTTGTCATTTCTATAACTATTTTTTATCTATTTAGGGCCCTTTATGGGTTTGTATATTGCACTCTTGGTTGGTGAATAGTTATTCAATACTATTAAGATAAGGCCTTAGAGGGTTACATAAAATATCATATTCAAGAATCATCACTATTATGGAGTATGTGTATATAGGACTTTCTATGCCCCACCACGGGGTCCAATATTTTCCTGGTGTTATGTATCACCCAAATATATTAAGATTCATTATTATTATATTATTGAATAATTTTTGTAACACCCCATGATTTCATAGTACGTTATCTCTTTAAAGTAATTCAATATCTTACGCTACATGCAACACTGAATTCTAGGGCGTCCTGGCCTATCAAACAAGCCGTTTAAAAAAGTGGTTATGAATAGTATTAACCACAATTGGAATTTTATATATATCATTTATAATTTTAAAATTTATATTTTCAGTTTCTAAGACATAATATAATGACAAAATCAAATTTTCAGATAAAACAAGTATTTATCCAAAATGACGTTTTTCTGCCTTTTAATGGAAATCCTTTTTTAAATAAAATATTTGAACCTTTTATATATTCATTATAATGAAATTAAATTCTTTAGTATAATATGGAAATAAAAATATAGTTTGGATAATTTTTTGGTACTTTTCTGATAACATTTATATTTTTATGAATAGTGAAAAATACTAAATTTTAATTGAAAACAACTTTCTTAATCCAAAATATTTATAGTTATAAATTATTAATTTGATTTCATTGGAGTATAATTAGATTATATTGTTATCATTTAATATAATTTTGGTCATTTTAAGTAATTTCACATTTAAATTGGATAGAAACACATGTCAATCTTTTGATAGTTTTCACTTCGTAAAAACCTGCTTTCTGGTTTTGACAAAGAGGATAAATTTTAAATTAATTTATGCAACATAAATGTTTTAAATTTTGAGAAATAGACATTATTTTTGATTTTGAAATATCAAAATTATCTTAATATGAAATTTTGGTATTTTTCTGAAAACTTTCTATTTTTGATGAATATTAAAAAACACTATGTTATTATTTAAAATCATCTTTTTATTTATATAATTAATATTTTTATTTGAATTTATTTTAAATTCAAAATATATACATAATTCGTATATTATTACTATTTAATTAAATGGATTCATTTTACAATAATATTAAATATATAAAACTATATTGAACTGCTTAATGTTATTTACCCACCTTCTAGTCACAATCGCAAAATTTCATAAAAGGTAATTATACCGCTTTGGTGATTTGATTTTCAAAAATCAGAGAGACACGATTGAAATCAGTATGTAATATTTTGTTCAACATGTTGAAAATATTTTTTGGTGAATTGTAACTTTTGAATTTTATTTTCCATAGTAAAAAGTAAATTAGGTAATTAAAGGTAAAAATGACATTATAATTACCCTAACACATGTTATAATTCTTCTTTATAAGTTTATTTAGAAAACAATTAACCTTAGGTCAAAAATATGATCATTTTTTATCAACATGGAATAGATTATAACATTTATTATATTTTATTTAAAGAAGAGTTAAAAGTGTTAAATTATAATTTAAATAACTAAACAATTTTTAATATAGGGTTACACTTAAGATAAATTCGCCTATAAATTCTAATTAGAAAGGTAAAAATATTTAAGACATCATATTATTTAATTTATAAATTTTAGACATTAAATAATTAAATTTATTTATGACACAATAATGATACAGAAATTACCATATTAATGAAGGATTAAAATAATTAACGTTATGAATATAAAAATAAAGATAAATTTAACAATTTATGTCATACACAGATTTTTTAGGTGAATATGACATGTTATGGTTGATTATTTGTATTATTTTTTAATTAATTAAGTTGTGATGACTTTAACAAAAAACAAAAAATAAATAGTTTCAAAATTGACATAAATGAGTTTTTAAAAAAGTACTATTTTATTAATTGATATAATATTCCTAAAAATATAAGATCTGTAAATATGACTTATATAATGATAGATATTCCATTAATTAAACACAAAAGGATATTTTGTCATTTAATAGCATGTTTATTAACCAACACTTGAGGTTATTTTGTTATTTAATAGTATGTTTATTAACCATGTAATATAAAAATTCATGAAGACATGATAAAAGATAAAATATTTAACTAAGTGTTAAATCTAAATGATAAGGTTAATATAGTGAACTAAACATGTCTAAAACCTATTTGTTGAGAGGATTTCGACCCATACCCACCATATCAAATAAATAAATCCATTTGGAGAAATTATAAACCTTAATGGAGTTTATAAAAGATTAATATTTCAAGCTTTTCCTAAAGATCCCCTCACCTCTTTTATAAAGGGGAAATTTACCATCGATCAAATTCACACCTCCAAATCCCTTTTTCTAGTCCAAACCCTACTAAAATCTCCTTAAAACAACCCTCATTTAATTCTAGAGGCATTTACTTTATCAGAAATCAATTTTATAGAGCACTTTTTTTTAAATCAAAAGGAAGAACCTGAAGAAGCGATAATTATTTCATCACCTGATACAAAGTTTGTTTCCTCTTAAACTTCTTCTTTCCTTGTTGTTTCCTTGATAAAATAATATCTCTTATACCTTTTAAATACTAATATGTTATTATAAACATGGTACAAACATATTCATCATTATATCCATCCTATTAATGAAAAAGCCACCATACGTGTGTACGTACGGCTAATTGTCTCCATGTCGTGGTGTAGTTTTTTATTCAACACTTAATAATTTAAATGGGTATAAGAATGAGTATAATTGATGTAAATAATAAATATAAAATGTTGATGATTCAGTATATAAAATATAACATCCAATTACATATGATTTCACCATCAACAAATCGATATTTTGGCTCATGCGTACGTACGACATACAATCTCCACGGCGCTAGGAGATTCATTTTCACGTTCACCATTCAACAATGATTATAAATATATGTATTACTAATAAGTATGTAATCTATTAAATAATAATGATACTGTAAATACACACACACACACACATATATATATATATTTATATTTATATCTGTGTGTGTGTGTATTTACAAATATCTCATTCACTTACTTCCATTCAATATGATATGAAAACGGAATCATCATTTCTATGACTAGATTGATCCAAAGTGTAAAAAGGATAATCTATTTCATGGTCTTAAGCCAACATTTAGAAGGGAAATAGTATCCCATGTACCCACATCAGATGAAGAAATTTTATCATCTATTAATAAGATAAGTAAAGAATTTTCAGAGTCCTATTGGTTTGAATGGAAGTAAGAAAATAAGAGGATGGAAAAAAAGATGGATAATGGAAGAAGTAAAATAAGGATTTTCCCACATGTGATAAATGTGGAACGAATAACCTTGGTTAATGATTGATGGGAATTGGAATATGTTATAATTGTGGAGAAAAAGGACAACACGCTCATGATTTCAAGGGCAAGAAAAATGTTTCAAATGTACAATGCTTCATCTTCAAGGAGTTGAGACACTATGTGAATCAATGTGAAAATAATCATAATATTCACCAAATAATTCTTTTTCATAATAATCAAGTTATAATACTACCTTGGATGAAGAGTAATGACTAGTGTTATTATGTTTATATTAAAGAATTATGTTATTTGAGTGTTGTATCAATGATATAAAAGTTATATTATTTATGGAAATATATAAGGAATGTACTGTAGTATTATTTCATTGAGGATTTTAGATTATATGGTTCTATGAAAACTGACTCAATATCAAGTTGAAATTTTTTGGAAAATACATGGTTGAAGGAAAGATAAACCTTAATATGGTTATGATATTTAAGTAGTGATTTGGGAATAAGAAATTATTGGTTTGGATAAATTATAATACATATTCATGACTACCTTGAAACAGATTAATGATTTGTATATTCCATCATTTTTGGAGTTTAAAAAATTTATGGATTTATGGTGTATATCTACTATTCTATGTTTTATAAAAGGAATAAGGAAGTACATACTTATTTAAATGTGTTTTTATAGTAATTTAAGTAGTTACACTGTTTTAATAGAGTACATGATAGAGGAATTCACATGTTGTTATGTGATAAATGAGATTTTAATTATCTTATTTTTTCCTTCCTTATAAATATTTGGAATCTCAGTTTGTACACAAGCATTTTGGATATGTCTAAAGGTTGGAATTCAGTAAGTTGAATACTTGATTTTTTGAAGGATGTTAATGTATGATTTGTTCAATACATTTAACTAACCTTTTGGTTTGCAGTAGACATTTATATAATTAAGGGAATACATGTGGAACTTATGTTTTATAAAATACTCTTATGGTGTAAAAAAATCTTTTTTTTGAAACATTTATTTCCTAGTGTAAGAGAAGAAGTCAAAATAGATCTAAGCACAACCAAAAGATGAGATTATGATTATGAAAGTTAAAGAAATAAAGAATGTTTTATAGAGTTCATATCTTGATCATAAATTAACCCCTACTCTTCAAAAAAATTTTAAAATGTGTTATCCTAATATCATATGTTTTGTTGAACAGAGGATACATTAAATCATTATATATTGATGGCTTTTAGGCCCTAAATTTCACATTTATTATTCCGCTTTTTGTGACCGAGGACCTCAATCACTCCCTATAAATATTTACATTTTACCTCTAATTATGTGTCGTTTATTTCCACTAATGTTCTCTTATTCAAAATTATAAATTGGTGGTGACTTTTTTCATTTCCCTTTCCCTATTATTAAAACTAAATTTTATTAACCCTATTTCTAATGTGTTTTTTCCACAAAGTTATTTTCTATTTTCAACATTTTATTTTCAATGAACAATTTAAAATTGTGAGGGAGCAATTTATTGAAGGAGGAGATAATTAAACACCACATGATCTCATAGTACATTATCTCTTTTAAGTAATTCAACAACATACACTACACGATACACTGAGTTCAAGCGCATCACAGCCTGTCAAACCAGCCTTTTAAAAATTAGTTATGAATATTATTAAACACATTTAGAATTATATATATAACCTATATACTTTTAACTTTTACCTGTTGGGTTTCGTAGACATAATATAAGGACAAATTCAATTTTTCAGATAACAGAATTCTTTTCCAAAAATGCAGTTTTTAATCCTTTTAATTGCAAACTATTTTTTAATTCTAAATTTGAAACTTTTATATATTAAATTTAATTAAATTAAATTCTACATTATTATAATGGCCTAAAAATTTACTTTGGATAAATATTTAGTAATTTTTTGATAACTTTCATATTTTTTTGAATAGAGAAAAATAATAAATTTTAATTGAAAACAAAAAGTTTAATAAAAATAATTTATAATGTTAAATTATGCATTTTAGTGGTTTTAAAGGATAGTTAGATTATATTTTTATCATTTAATATAATTTAAATCATTTTATGGAATTTCCCATTCAAAATGGACATAATCACATATCAAAATTTTGATAGTTTTTACATCTTATAAACCTAGTTTCTGGTTTTGAGAATGTGAATTAATATTAAATTCATTAATGAAACATATATGTTTTAAATTTGGTAAAATAGAAATTATTTTTTAATTTAAAATATCAAATTTATCTTAGGGTGAGTTTTTGGTATTTTTCTAAAAACGTTCAATTTTATATGAATCGTGAATAACACTACATCATTGTTTAAAACTGAATTTTATTTTAATAATTAATATTTTTATTTTACTTTTTTAAAATTAAAAATAGATATATAATACTTATATTAGTACAATTTAATTCATCGTATTCATTATATAATATGATTAGATATATAAAATTTTATTGAACTACATAATTTTATTTACACACCTTCGAGGCACATTTGCAAATTTTCATAAAATGTAATTTTACCTCTTCTGTGAATTGAATTTAAAATATTCTATATACACGGTTGAAATTAGTAAGTAAAATGTGTTTCAATAGGATGAAAATAATTTTTTTGAATAGTATCTTTTGATTTTTTATCTCGGTTAAAAGTAAATAGAGTAATTAAAGCTAGAATGAAATTATAATTACCTTAACATATGTCTTAGTTCTATTGGATAAGTTTCTTTCGACCAAAATCATCTTTAGGAGAAAATATTTTTCATTTTGATCCACTTGGATTAGATTAGGACTTTAATTATATTTTATTTAAAGAATAGTTAAAAGTGTTAAGTTCTAATTTAAATAACTAAACCATTTTTCATATATGGTTATACATAAGATAAATTCAACTATAAACATTAAATATAACTATAAAAAAAATTCCAAAATTATATTACTTTATTTATAATTTATAGACATTAAATAATTAAATTTATTTATAAAATAATAATGAGGCAGTAATTACCTTATTAATGAAAGATTAAAATAATTGATGTTATGAATATTGAAATAAATTTAAATTTAACCATTTGATGGAATCCATGAATTGTATAAGTGAATATGACCTGATACAGATAATCCAATGTATTTTTTTCGAAGTAGTCAAGTTGTGGTGAATTTAACAAAAAATAAATTCTAAATAGTGTCCAAATTGAAATAGATGAGTTTTTAAACCAATTAAAATTTTATTAAATAATAAAATATTCTTTAAAATGTATGATTTTTAAAAAGGACTTATTTATTGATAGATATGTCAATAATGAACCACTTTAGGTTCTCTTAGCATTTTATAGTATGTTTAGTAACCATGTAATATAAAATTACAAGAAGACAAGATAAAAGATAAACTACATAACCAAGAGTTAAATCTAAATGATGATGTTAACATGGTGACCTAAACATGTCAGAAACCAATTGGTTGATTGTATTTTGAAGCATAAACACCTTATACTTGAAATAAAAACATTTAGAGCTATTATAAACCGAAAAATATTTTATAATAAATTAATATTTTAAGCTTTTCCTAACGTTCCCTTCACCTCTCTTATAAAAGGGCACTTACCCTTCTCTCAAATTCACACATCAAAATCCATTTGGCTCAGCCAAAACCTACTTAAATATCCTCCCAAATACCCTCACTTTATTATAGTGGCTGTAATTTATTCATAAATCTAACCTATGAAACCATTTTTTTCTAATCAAAAAGAAGAAACCAAAGAAGAGGTAATTATTTCATCACCTCATTCAAAGTTTATTTCCTCTTCTACTTCCTATTTCGTTGTTGTTTCCTTAGTAAATTAAAAATTCTAGTACCATATAATTATGTAGATGTTATTATAAATATTTTACAACCATATTCGTTATTCTATCCATCCTCTGAATGACAAAGTCACCATACGTGTGTACGTAGGGCTTACCGTCTCCACGTCGTGGTGTAGTTTGTCATTCAACACTTTATTATTTGAATGGGTATAATAATGAGTATAATTGATGTAAAATAATAAATATAACATTTTAATGATTCATTATATATAATATAATATCCAATTATATACTATATTACCATCAATATAATGATATCGTCGCTAGTGCATACGTACAACTTATCATCTCCACAACGTGACGAGATACATTTCAACGTTCACCATTCAACAATGATTATAAAACTATATAATATTAATATAAATTTAATATATGACATAATAATTCTTCTAGAAATATATATATATGTGTGTGTGTGTGTGTGCGTGTGTGTGTATTTACATATATCTAATTCACTTACTTCCACTACTGGAAAAACGGGCTATACCCACGGTTCAAAACCGTGGGTATAGCCCCCAAAACCGTGGGTATAGGCTATACCCACGGTTCTGAGAACCGTGCGGCTGAACGGCGTCGGGATAGGGGTCTTGACCTATACCCACGGTTTGGTTGAACCGTGGGTATAGGTGTGGTTACACCATGTCATGGAGTAGTACAGCGTGGCACATATTAGACCACTGTTTAAGAACCGTGGGATAATCAAATAAATTCAAAAATCACGTCGGCAGAGGGTTTCGATCCGAGATCTCCCGCGAGGTAACCAGCGCGCTGCCCAACTCACCTACATTGAGTTTATTTATATATACGAACATTATATTATATATATTAATATAGATGCACCACGATTAAAAAACTCTTGCGGAGAAATTCGAACCCCGGGGGGATTTGATCTCGCATCCCGCGTACTGAGAATATGCGCTCAAACCAACCGACGCAACACCGTTTTTTGTATATATAAAATATATCTATCTAAATATATTAATATTAGTCGTGTATATAAAAAATACAGCGGAAGGGAATCGAACCGCCGACCTGTACTACACGACCGAACAGCCTAACCAACTGACCTAGCGAAATTTTATTTTTAAAGCTATAAATTTTTCTATTTATATTAATAAATAATATTTATTAGGAAAAGATACCGCCAGGAATCGAACAGCGAACCGGTGATATAATAATCAGAAGATTCGCCAACTATACCAGATGTATTATATGTATATGTTTTTTTATATTTGTAATTATTTAAATGATTATTGTGTTCCCGCCAAATAATTTTTTAGGTCCCGCGTAATTTTTCTTTTCCCGCCAAAATGCGGGAAACCTATACCCACGGTTCTCTAAAACCGTGGGTATAGGTCATCGAAAAAACTCTATACCCACGGTTTGACAAGAACCGTGGGTATAGAGCATGAAAAAAAATTACCTATACCCACGGTTTTCGAAAACCGTGGGTATAGGTCTTCGATGAAAAACTATACCCACGGTTATAAGATAAACCGTGGGTATAGGTGACCTATACCCACGGTTTTTCAAAACCGTGGGTATAGGTTCACATACCACACCTATACCCACGGTTTTCCAAAACCGTGGGTATAGAGCTACCCTATACCCACGGTTTTCTTCCAAACCGTGGGTATAGGTTCATTTTCCAGTAGTGTTCCGTTCAACACAATAAGAAAACGGAAACAGCGTTTATGCGTACGTACAACCTACCATCTCTATAAATAGTGTTTTATATTTAATATATCTATCTATTATATTTATTTATATTATGAATATATATGATACAAAAATAATGTGTTATATTTCGGAAGCAATTAAATCATGATATAAGTGATACGATCCAGAATAACAAGTTAAAACACATACAATAACGAAAGAGATTATTACCAGGAATGTTATTTTAACATGGAAATTATTAATAAATGGGTAGTATAATGTCCAAAATTAATCATGTATGATATCATAAATATGAACATGTTTCTGGTATAATTTAATAACATTCTATAGTCATTATACAAGAGGTTAAATATACTCTTGACCAAAAGAGAGTACAACGTAAAGGTTAATTCCTCAATCTCATTATTACTTGAGATTTTTTAAGTATATGTTTTAACTAGGACATATTAATTATCCATATCCTTGTTCCCTAAAAAAGTTTTAAAAAGGATTGTTTTTAAGGGACTCTTTAACTGAAACATCATATTAAATAGTTTAAATATTTATTCTTTAAAATAATTTATATTAGTGGACCTGTTTTCAAAATGGTTTTAATGATTTATTTATATGGACATGAATGTTTTAAAATGTTAATTCCTTTCAAATTATTCTTTTCGTTATGGGAAATTTTTATTCAAAAATATATTTTAAATTTCTTCCTTAATAAAATGTGTGACTTCTAAATGATTTCATTAAAATTTGATATTTCTCTAAAATATTTTTAATGGTCATTTTCAACTATGTCAAAAACCTTTACAAGATATTATTCATGTATGAGGTTTATTTATTATAATAAAAGGTTATATATTATATTGGATGAGTTATGATATGTTTGACTATCATGGTGTTTCTTTTATACCATTCATGGTTTACGAATAAAGTATTTACATTTCATATCCATGTTTTAATAAGAATGTTTATTTTATGTCTCACCCTTTTCATATGGGGAATGAATTGGTCATAGTAAGGGAAAGGCGGGGCCCACTATATCCCCTCAATGCATCAGTAGGTCTCCTGAGACCAATTAGTGTCTTGGAATTGGGATTTGAAAAATAATTATTTGTAGTCTTGGCAGGAGGCCTTGACTATGTGGTTATGATGTCCAGAATTATGCATTCTCTCGTTATGAAATTAATTATCACATGTGATTATTATAATAGTGGAATATCCATGTGCTTGTTTATATGGTAATTTTTTATAAATTATGTTCATGTTTATGTTTAAAAGGCTATTTTATTATTACACGTCTTTCCTTAAAACATTATTGCTTACACTAAATTATTTACCCATAAAAAGCATCTAAGCTCACCCATTTCTTAGGTTCTGTTTTCCAGGGATTCCAAAAAGTGAATTATGATTGATATATTGGGGTATGCTAGAGGAATAATGGTCATATCGAAATATTATTTATGTTGTTTCTTATATTTGAATGTGTAATGTAATTCTCATGTATGTAATATATTTTCCAAGACTGCAAAACTAATTGGCCTTTCAGGACATGATTCCTTGTAGTCATGCCAATGTATTAAAATAATGCACCGGCTCCAGGCTTCTGGTTTTGGGGCATTACAGTTCTGTTGAGTTTATTACTTGAAATTATTTACATGTGTTTAATTAAATACATGGAATAATATTAATAAAAGGAATAATATTTTAATATTCATGGATTGTGTAATATTAGCGGGAATTATGAGTCAATTTAAAGAATTGGGTTTTATAACATATTATATTTAATATAAATTAAATTAAGGCTATAAAATATAAATAACATTTATAACCCTGTGAGTTCATCATCTTTAGAAACCAAGTGTCTCAAGCATGGTTTTTAAATCATTTTGAATGTGTATTAGATAAATTACACAAAAAAATTACATAGGACCATAATAGATTAGTACCATTGGAATCTTGGAATAAAATCTTATGATTTTTAAATTGATATTTAATGATTCTAAATATGATCTTCCTATTTTATTAGTATTCAATAACAAACAAACCTTAAACCTTTACTCATAACCTGGGGATTGGAAATGTAATAATGAGTGGGATCAGATGATCAATAAGTGTAACCAATGATGATATGTAATAATTACTTTTACATAAATTTATGAGAAATTAGAATGAAATTTTAATACCATACCCTACATATAAAATATAATATTCATGGGTCATTGAATAATGATATAAAGCGTATAAGAAATAAGAGATAACCAAATAAAAGAATATGATCCACAAGATCATAAAATTGTCATGAAATAAAGAGTTTTGGAATATATGAATGTATTGAAAATCATATTTCAAGTATACCCTCCAAGAAATTCATAACATGTTAGACTTGGGATAACCACTCATCTACATACTTCGAGCATGGGATGACCTTAAGTGTACCCTCATTTAGGGATGGGTTGACCTCTTGTGTACCCTTTAATATCTAATAAAATTTATCGTAACCAAATTCATTGGAGGGATATATAGGTCTCACCCATAAAATAATGAAAATCATGCATAATTGTTCATTAAAATCATTAAACATCAATTACACCAGAACCCATGAAATTTGATGACTTTGGAAGACATTAAATCATAACAAAACCTATGTAAAAGATATAGGTTTTATAATAATTGCATTATTTCATAAAATCATAACCCATGTAAATATAATTAGCTTTCATAAGCTTTTTTTCAATTTATATCCCATAGAAGATTAATAAGTTTCATAGACCAATTTTCATTCTAAATATAAATCATTTAGAGAAATAATATGAATGGTATCTCGAGATCACATCGCCGATAAAACATAAGTAACCTCAAATAATGTTATCTTATATGGAAAATTATTTTGAAAGACTAATTATGGAATTTCATAATGAGATATCTTTTCGTTTAAAATAAATTTTTAAAATAGAAAAAATTATGAATATCATTTTCTTTCAAAATAAAACTTAAAATTTATTATTGATGATCTTAAAAATATTTATAGAATTTATTAAGTTAATTATAATTTCCTAATATAAAAATTAATTTTTAATTGTATTTTTTTAAAAACCATTTTCTTTGGAAAAAAAGAAAACATATAATGGAAGCATCAATTTAATGAGTGGTCATGTTTTATATGATAAAATGATGATTCCTTTTTCATTTTTAGTGCAATATGAATTGGAATTATTTATAAAATTAAAAGAAGATTCCGTTTAAAATATATTTGAAAAGTATAAAATGGGTACTTATTTTTAATTCATAAGAGAGTAATAATACAAAAAATTAAACATATTTTGAAAACATGGTTTTGAAAAAAAATAGATTCCAGGCCTAAGAAAAAAATATTGTTAGATTTTCAAAAAATAAATTCTCTCTAATTTAAAGTAAATATGTGTGGGAAACATGTACCATTACATTTAGATATCATTAATAACTAGAGTATAATAAAATTCATAATAATACATTAGAGGTAGATCATGAGATTTCAGCATTGGAGGTAGGATCATGAAAAATATCGATAAAAAATGAGATTAAAAAATAAAATCAGTTGCACTTTGGTAACATTACATCCGAATAACATAATTTAATCAGATAAAATAGATCATAAAATATTATAATAATAAATAAATTAATTATATTATTATTTAAAGGTTCTTTATAAACACCTAATGAAATAATATAATTTCATAACATTACATATGTAACAAAATAGGAAAAATGAGACAAAAATCCTTTCCTGATTTGTTCACATTGTAACTATAAGCCCCCTGAAAGAGGGATAATAAAATGGATATGTGAGTAAAAATAAATTTCATGGAAATAATCATAAAACACATTCATGGTTATTATATACACCACATAAAACAATGATGTGGTGAACATATATTCTCTCTCACAGAAGTAAAAAGTGATATGGAAATAGATTACTGATTGGATGTCTTTTCAACAGTAAACAACATGAAAGTGAAATCCTAAAATGGATATGTAAATAACCATAGTTTTCAGTAAAATTACCATACAATAAATTTGTGGAAATTTTATACACTATAGAAAAAAACGATGTCGTGAATATAGAATATCTCTAACAAATGCAAATGTGAGATGAAAATCCATTGCCGATTTGTGAACTTCTGAACCATAAATCCCATGAAATAGAGATTCTTAAATGGATATGTAAATACCCATAACATTAAGAATGAGAATAATAATATAAATTTATAGCTTTTATATACACCATATAAATTAAATATGAGGTAAATATAGAATTTTCATCTCAAAAGTAAAATGTGAGACTTAAATCCCTTACATTAATAATTTAGTTCTATCGTACATAGCCTAGCCTGATGTATTCTAAATATAATTTTATTAAAAATATATTAAATGGACTCATTCATATTTATCATACTATATATTAATCACTTATTTCCATTAAATATAAGGTTATTATTAATTTTTTGTTAATGTTACGTTTTGGGTAACAACCACTTTGTCTTTCATATCTTTTTTGATTTGATATATTTTTTTTCTTCTTAATTTTATCATTGTTTCATTATATTTATAATAATAACCATAATATATATATCATAGATATTCATTATATATTTATCCATCATAATCCATAATATTTAGTGAAGGGAAATGAAATATATTATTTATAAAGACAATATGTCATATGTATGAATGAACCCTGTATTTTTCATTTTTATATTGGGTTGAAATAAATAAAATAAAATTAAAAAATTTATAATTATATAATCATGGCAATTTTATAAGTATCAAACTTTTTTAAACAAATAATTATTAAACTACATGTAAACCATGAAGGTATCACATCGGTTTTTGATGTGGTAGTTCGATGTACACAAGAACAACGTTATCATATTCCCAAAAAATTTAATTATATGGTTATGTGTGATATAAAATTTAAATAATAAAAATAAAACAATAAACATAATATATACTCCATATAATTTTTTTTAATACCATCCTATATAGGTGTTAATAGATAAACAAATGACATCATTTCATGAGGTTATAATTCTCCAGACACAAGAACGATGATTTCATAACCCATTGGATGAAAGTGTAGATGGTTTTAGTTCATAAACATACCATAAAAAATCTTATCACATGTAATATAATTATTTTTTATATAATAATGAAATAAAAATAATTTAATTGGTTAGAGGATGAAATAAAACAAAAACACGCTTTGATGAAGGCTACATCTTATGTGGGTATCCCCCATAGGATTTCACTAAAAAAATTACTAGGATGGATTTGAGTAAAAAGGGATTTCACGATGATTAAAGGGATGTTAGGAATAGAGTTACTCCAATAATTTCAAAACCAAATAGTTTTTAAGATGTTAATAAGGGAGGAGATTGAGTTCCATTTTATATATGTGGAAGAGTTCAATTCTTATAAATAATCAAAAGTATTCACTATTTAGTTTTCAATCATACATCAACTGCCTAGAATTTTGATAATTAATGTTTTAGGTATGATATTATTGATACATACATCCACCACACATTTAAATATATTTTTAAGCATTTTACCAATAACATTTAAGGTTCCCCATTTAAATTTAATTTAACATAACAATTTATCTGATATACATCACTTTTTATATTTTAAGGAAGCCGCATGACATTATTTTAAAACATAGAAAAATTATAAGTGTGTCACAGACCTCAATTATAAATGGGAACATCCTCCCCTCACTTAATCACACCCCTTAGGACATTTAGATTTATAAAAACATATCAAAATCTCTACCCAAAATTTTTATCCACGTTTTATTGATTTTGTTATTCCCAAAAGACCAATCTTATGTTTCTAATTATGTAATCCAAAGGTGGATTTTCTAGGAGAATGTAATCATCTAAACCATGATCTTTCTTTTTTAACTTCTTATATGAAAAAACAAAATTATATACTATTAATTTAAAAATAATATCACTAGTAAATAATATATAAAAGTATTTTATTATTTTTATAGCATAATATTAATATACTCATTATCCGTCAACTAGGAAAAAAATCATCGCTCAAGTGTATGGAGGACTACAATCTCACAAACTGATGTAATTTATTTTCAACCACTATCTCACTAGGATATCCATAATTATGAAAATAAAGAATATATATTATAGTTCTAGAATAGTTTTTTAAAAAATAATAATATATCATTAATTATTTACCCTATTATCTATTATGAAAAAGATAATGTCACTCATGGGAATGTGTGTCCTACCATATCCACGAAGTAATGGGATTAATTTTCCATGTCAAACTTTCAAGAATGTTTATTAAAAATTATATAATAAATAAATATAACATTTATAACATTAATATAATTTGGTATATAATATAACTATATCCTATCGATATAAACCGGAACATCATTGACAAAACATACGAGAGAAAAAACGAAGTAGTTAACAAATGAAACAATTGTAATAATGAAATATAAATAAAAAATTAGTGATAATATGTTATAAGATGACAATATATGATATTATATATATCAATATATGTTTTTTATTAATTAATTTGATGTTTATACCCGTTATATAGTAGAAAAAATAATGTTAAACAATAGGTATGAGTGAGGTAAGGGATTTTTTCTCAACTTCCATTCAATGGGGATTATTTTTTTATTTTGTAGATAATTTCTTTTAGATGGTGTATATGTTTCCAATTTTACATATTAAATAATTAATCACACATTTTTCATGTTAATTTTATTTTCTATTAAATTTTTTTGGCAATCAGATTTCACATGTAAGTTACCATGTAGTTAGTGTTTCATATTTCAATTTTCATTAATTGAGTTATTTCATACTAAATTTATTATATTTTTCCAATTTTATATATGAAATGAATTTTTTTATTATTTTTTATCTATAATTTTTTGTGATGATTTACATTTTTTACACATAATAAATTTATTGATTACCTCTTGCTTCTTCTTTTTGATCATTTTATGGGTTCTTCATCACAAATTATCTTCTTTGGAATATATGTCTTATTATACAACTATACTCTTTTATGAGGTGTATATTCTACCCATTTGATATTATATATCATGGTTATATTTATATTAATAATATTTAATGTTTTATTATATGTTATTTCCTTCATAAGGATTATGATTCAAAATTCACCAATGTTGCAGGGTTTTTCACACAATATCACCATTATTCAAGAGTTTTTATGTTTAGGAATAAAATGGGGAAATTATATAATATTTGTATCATAATCCCAAGATATTATATAAACATTGGTTTATTTTTTAAAATTATTATTTTTTCATTTCATTTTCTTCTATTATGCACTCAAAAGATAAAAACATATTTTTTTTAAAAATAAACAATATTTCCTCATTATTTGGGATTATATTTCTTCAATATAAATGATTCTAAATAAATATTCAAGAATTATTTATTATTTCTGTATGATTATATAAATTCGATTTTAAACATGATTTTATTTTAAGAAAATTTATTAAAAATAGGGTTTTTATGTTTTCTGAGAAATCTACTTGTTGAATTTTCACTGAAAATATTAAAAGAATAGGTTTTTAACATACTCAAAATGAACAGAATCTACAAAAAACAATATATATAAATTAATTTAATATTATATTACTAGATTTTATGGTTATTTTAAAATATTGTTTTTTTAATATTCTGGGATTTTTTTTTTAAAATTTAATATAAATGTTAAATGGATATTTCCCTCAAGAATGATTTAATGATATTTTTGTTTTATTTATATTCATTAATTACATAATCCCTTTAAATATATTTTAGTAATAATTTTTAATGATACCATTCTAATTTTAGGGTCTATATGTATTATAATCATTCTTATTTAGGAAAATAATCATATTCTATATGATGGTTAATCTTATATAGATAGATTTTGAATAAAGAGTCTTTATTATGTTGTATTATTTATTCACATTATAAATGTATTTAACTTATTATGTTATATTTGGGTTCCATAATTACATATCCTTTTGTTTCATTGATAGTTCTTATGAGGAATATTAGTTTTCCAAATTATATGGTTTTTTGGATTATACCAACCAATCGATTAAACTAACATTTCTCTTGGATTTCATGGTATAGATATCATGATGTCTAAGATAATGAAATAAAATATTATTCATTTACTTCAATATTAATTTATTCATTACTATTATTGTGGTCATTATATTGATATTATCCATCGATGAATTTTTTGGCTCATAATATTTATTAAATGGAATGTGTTCTCTGTTATTTAAGTTGAAATATTTATTTTTTTGATATTTAATAATTAGTGATTCCACTCTATGAAAACCTTAGTATGTACACGAGTCGGACATATTTTTTTCTTTACTAATGATACAGATAATAATTATTTGATTGAGTTCTAAGTGGTCGATCATTAACTTTTTTTTATTTTATTCCCAATGTAAAATGGTTATCATGTATGTATCTACCTATCAAAGAAAAATTAATGGATCGGCCCTTTAAGATTATATATTTTGTTTTAATTAAAATGAAATAATTTATAAAATATCCCAATATTACTAATTCATGGTTATTACAAATAGAAGAAGATATTTTTTATAAGAAACCATAAGAATAAGGTTTAGGAAAATAATGATTATTGAACACAAAAATTTTAAAATCAGTAAGAATATGTCCAATTTTAGTATAATCTGAAAATTGTATTTATAATGTGGAGATTATATAGTTTTTACTATAAATTAATACATTTCTAGATAATATAATTCTATATCATATTCGAATAGATGTATCCTAGGGTAATAACTCGTAAAGGAGTCAGTTCTGTATATCTCAACCATCAATCAAGTGCATGAGCAGTGTGCCCTTACTATACACCAAGTTTTTTACTACCATGAGATATTATTAGGTTAATTATAATTTTCTGTAAAACCCATATTGAAATATTATAAAATATTTTGATTGTTTAATTATATCCCTAATGAAACCATGTTTATTTTTTGATACTAAAAATGAATAAATTTTGAATTTTTTTTGATGTTATTCAAGATTTAGAATTATAAATTGTGATTTTAAATTTATAATGTTATGAAGTAATTATTTTTATTAAATTGAATAAAATTTAATTTTGGAAGGAAGAATGGTATCGATACTCCTAGTTAATCTATAAATTTTCCAACTAAGTAAGACAAACCAACTAGTGTTGGATATGAGAAGATTGTGTCCATATTGTGGATGATAACCTATATAATGTTTTGTTTCAATAAACATATAGAGAAAAATTATGTTACACATCATGATATAGACATTATGGGTCATTTAATGTCATATAATCCCCAATCATTTAGTGGAACTATTAACTAGTGGAAGTTGAATAATGGATTATGTCCCTTGAAACGATATTTTTTCAATTGGGATGTGATTAAAGGGAAAACATATAATTGGAATATATTTCATACTGGGTGATATTGATCAATGGAATATTTTAATACAGAATAATGAATAAGAAGAAGAAATAGGACATAGGGAATAGAGATATTTCTATGTAATAATGTTGAAAAATAATTCCCTCATGAGAAATCAATCGAAATGAAGAGAAAACTCCTCATGTTAAAAAAAGAAGAAGAACATATAACATTGTATGAGGATACCATTTCAACACTATCCATGTTACTACATATCACATATGTAATAAATAAATCAATATTGTAAATTTCATTAGAGGAAATTATTCAAGTATATGATGGGCGATAGTGTCTCACCAAATATTATCATGTGATGAAATAGTTTTATGTTCTATCAAAATAGAGAAGGAATTTTATAAATACCATATATTCAAGGGACATAATTATGGAAATAGTTTGATTGAAACCCAATAAAATGGTAATAATAAAATAAGAAGAAGAATATGAAGTAATTATCATCATATAATTTTGTTCGAGAGAAGCATAAAAGAAAATGATTGAAGGAAATGATATTTAATTACATGTTTAGAGATAAGGATTTTATGGTTAATGAGTATAAGAGAAAGATAGATATCACATATATCAAATGTTCCAAATATAATAAAATTTTAATTATTCAAACCAAATTCCCAAGTGTCAAGGGAACATACCACAAAAGAGGATAAAGGGAAAGAGTCGTCTTATGCGATCACTACTGCTAGGTTTGAAATTTCTAAATATGTTGTGGTAGTTAATTTGATCATATGAATATATTTAGCTAATTATTCATTAGATTAAATTTCTTCACACTATTTTATATCTTCAATTTTTTCCAATAAAATTATATATTTCTATAGAACCCTATGAATGAAGTTTTTTTTTAAAACTCATAGTGGAAATCTCACAACAATTAGAATGTGTCATTTAATACCCATTATGAGACATAAAAAAGGCTCCATTTTCTTACTTTATTATTTCACTTATGTTTGATTTTGAGATAATCCTTAGAATGGATAGGATTTTGAAATATAATAAAAAAATTATAACAAAGAGAGTGTAATTATGATTCTTGATGAATATTTGGAAGAACATAACATTGTAGGGAATACACTAACATATGAGTCCATTATATACCCACCCCTAGTATCTCATTAGATTGAAAACCTTGGGGGAATACGATATTACATAAACTAGAAATGTAAAATATTAATCTTAATATGGAGGACATAATTTCTGTAAAATAATACATTGATGCATTTCCTGAGGAATTTCCAGGTCATCCCCCAAAACATGATGTTTAGTTTTTCATTGATTTAATCCCTAATGAAAGTCAATAAAAAATAATATCTATTATGTAACATCCCAGGTAAATAAAGAATAATACATTTTCATATTTATTAATATTTGTGAATTAAATATTACTTTTACATTAAATGGGTTGCTATGTTCGATAGCATACCCGATACGCAACAAAGAGTTTCTTTAAAATCTTACGTTGCACACTAGTAATAAAATAATATTATTTTAAATGTTAGTTAACCTATAGCCGTTGTATTAGTGGGAATGAATAGAAATAACTAAAATATGATTATATATGTTTTTCAAATGTTTTTACATTTATCCAAAAAAGGATAAAGGCTTAAAATACGAAAAGAATTCAATTTTAGGTATATATACTCTAATTTTCACTAAAGGTCCACTTATCAACTTTTGATGGAGAACCTTCATTAAATATAGTTTTGGTCACTCTTATACATTATATTGGACCAAATATAATTCTTCTTTATAATCGGGACATCGAAATTTACTTTGTGTAAATTTTCTGTATTTTTTCGATAAAGATCATTTTTTTAATGAATAGTAAAAAATATTGTATTTTAATTCAAAACCACTTTTTAATAAAATTTATTAAGATGATTAGATTATATTTTTAAGTGGTTTTAAAGTGAAATTAGAATATATTTTTACCATTTAATCCAATAGTGGCCATTGAAATTAATTTCACTTTGAAATCGGACATGAACTAGTGTCAATCTTTTGATACATTTTGTTTCATAAAAACACGCTATTTGTTTTGACAGTGGGAATTAATTATTAAATTAAATAATTAAACTAATATGTTTTTAATTTTTTAAAATATACATCATTTTTGAATTCGGAATATCAAATATATCTTAGGGTTAATTTTTGGTATTTTTCTGAAAAACATCAATTTTTGAGGAATAGTGAAACCACTAAGTGGTACTTAAAAAACAGATTTTTCATTTAAATGAAAATTTACCACCTTTGTGTTTTGAAATTAAAAAATCCAAAATACATGCTGTCATTAAGAAGTAAAATGTGGTGCAATGGGATTAAAATAATTTTTTTGGTGAATAGTAACTTTTAAGGTTTTAATCGTGATTAGAGGTAATTAGTGTAATTTAAGATAAAAATAATGTTTTAATAATATGAAATGAACTTGACAAGGGTCCTACCCTTATTGGATGTGTCATGGACGACCAATAAAATACATGGGTCCACTTGGGGACCCCATGGATCCACTTGGGTAGGAAAATGACATTAATATCTTTTTATTTAATGTGAAAATAAAAATGTCACAAACATGAGTTGTTTTACTAAAACAATTTTTACATCAGGTTATACAAGTCATATTTTTGACTATAAATATTCATTGGAAAGATAAAAAATATTTCCTACATCATAGTATTTTTTTTATAATTTTTAGACATTAAATAAATTAAATTAGTTATGACACCATGATGATGTTGTGATTACCTCATTATTTAACGATTTAAATAAAATGGAAAGATAATGTAAAATCTACGACCTACACATGTCCAAAACCAATTGGATGGGTAGATTTAAAACCCCTATCACATTATTATCTAAAAACATCAATTTGAGACCATTAAAATCCGAAACTCATTCTAAAATAAAGTAACATTTCCTTACGTTCCAAGAGTGCCCCTCCTCTCCTCTTATAAAAGGCACCCACCTCTGCCTCCTTACCCACACCTCTCAAAAATTTTTATCGGCCAACCCCTGCCCATTTTGTCTCTCCACATCCCTCTCTTACTCCTAGAAGCCTCACTTTGGGCAGAAGTCTTCCCAAGGAAGCCTTTGAGCTCAACTCAAAGGAGTTACCCGATTTAAAGGTAGTGTCTTCTCTTGTGTTCTTATGTTTTATTATGCTTATCCAACCCCATGAACTTTTTTATTACTTTCTTTTGTAAAAAATACATTATTATCAATATACTGGGATATTGTTATAATATGTATTCGAGCTACACATACACACACCTTCATCTAATGGTTAAAGAACATATTGTTTCTGTGGATGGCGAATTTCTGCCTCACGAAACGATGATTGTTCAACACTCATATAACACCTTAAAAGGTGGCCATTATGATGTCACTATATTTATATATGATATATAATATGTTTATGTTTTACATAGGATTCTGTATTTTTAATTTATGGCATGCCTTTATGGTTTCCATTATGGGTAAACGCGATATCTTCATTTTAGGAAGTGCAGACTACCACCCCCTCAATGTGATTTGATTCATTAACACCATAATTGGTACGTATAAAGGATAAATTTAATGATATTATATATTATACCATACTATAATTATAATACTATTATGTATCATTATGCTTTAATTCCATTAAATATGAAATAGAAATGTAAGTAGCGTTCATGTGTACGTACAGCATACCGTCTCCATGAACGGTGCATTTCATTTCATACCTCTAAATGATTTTGTAATATTATAAACGCATGTATATACTAAATATATATGATATATATGGAATCTACATCATGAATATCATTCTTGAGATAAGGGATATTTGACTAAATGAACAACATGTAAATATAAGAAGTTCACTTTTGACTCAAGTACCAAATATCGAAAAACGACCATTATTATCCTAAAAAATTACATAGTGTTCATGAAAAGATAATAGGTGATATAAAAGGAATAATGAACTTGAAAAAGGTTCTTAAGCAAGTAGAAATTAACTCATGTTTATTATTCAGAAGTTTAAAGAACGATCGAGTCAAGTCGGTCCCGAGGTAAGGGACTTCATCTCAATATCCTTTCATTGAGGCATATTTCATTTATACGGTGTATAAAACCCTTTGACTTTTACTTTTTTACAAAAGGAATATTTTTCTATGAAGCATTTTACTAAATGAAAAAAAGTAATGTTTCTTTTAACGTACGTGGTGACAACGACCTTTTCCGCTGCCGCGAGTATTATTTGATCTTTTGCTTCCTCAATAAGCCGAAATGTTTTTAAAATGAAATAAATACCATATACTCTTTTATGTATTTTGTTATTGAAAATGGTTTTTCTAATGGATTTGTTATGACAATATATTTAAGTGATATATTGTGATCAAAGTGTGGAAATGTTTTCTTTTCATTATATTTTTTTTTATGTCTTATGATTTTATAATGGTACTTGGACATTTGACGGGTGGTTACGTGATAAACCATATGACGGGTGGTGCCGTGAATACCAGGACGGGTGGTTACATTATAACCTCCAATGCATTGGGTATGGATGTCGGCCGTATGGCTATTCCATTAAGTATGTATGGAAGTTGGCCGAATGGCTATTCCATTAAGTGATATGTGTGGAAGTAGACCGTATGGTTATTCCACTTAAGTTTGTTTATGTCCCAAGTTACCTTTATATGTTATGTGTTCTTTATATGGGTTTTATGGTAATCTTTTGGTTACAAAAGGGCATGTAATGATATTTTATTCAGTGAAGAGTTTTTACTCCTTCATAAAGGTGAAGGTATTACTTTGATAAAGTATACATGGATAACATGTTCTTTTAAAAACTAATAGTTTTCATTCTTTGTGTATCCCTTACTGAGCTTTTAATGCTCACCCCAAGTTTTTTTAAATGTTTTTCACAGGACTTAATGTGGAATTGTGTCAAGGATGGGATCAAGGGAAAGTCAGGCTGTCTAAAACATGGAACTAGACATGTTTCTTTTTAAGAGTTTTTATTTTATGGAAACTTAGTAGACGTGTCTACTTTGTAATCTTTTGAGATGTAATAGTTATTTCCTAATTCTCTAAAACTCTAAAACTAAAAAGATCCTCAATGTGAATTATTCATTTAATTCAATATTAAGTAAGGTTTAAGGCCGCGGCCTTATAGTTGGTATCAGAGGTCAGTTTAGAAAAGATTAGGAGTTGGAAAAATGTTAAATTATAAATTAATTTACGGTATGATTGAAATGATATAGCATTTACGGATTAACATGTTGCTTCGCCTAAGATATTTCTGTGTTCAGAATGGTTTTTCGTAGAGGAAAAAAAGCAGCTATGTTGGGATGACATCAGGAGGAAGATATCCTTCCAAAATAGCAACCTGAGATGGTCAGAATCATAACTGAACAGTTTGTTGCAGTGATGGCACAGTTGACTCCGGCTATAAATGGTGGTGGTATCCATGCATGAGATCAGCCAGATCAACCGCAGAGGAACATGTTAGTGGTGGAACATTTCATGAGGCAACAACCCCCATCAATCAGAGGATCATCTGACCCTGTGCTAGCTGAAGGGTGGATTAATGCACTGGAGAAGATTTTTGATGTCATGGGGTGTTCAGAACATCAAAAGGTTAGTCTTTCTATTTACCGTTTTGAAGGAGAAGCTGATCAGTGGTTGTCGATGGTGAAAAATATAAGGGATAGTGATGAGATTGATGATCTTCACTAGGAAGAATTCAAAGGTATGTTTCTTGAGAAATATGTTCCTAAGGTGGTTCGTCTTAGGATGGAAAAACAATTTCTAGAATTGAGGCAGGAGGATGACTCAGTGGATGCTTATGAAGCAAATTTCGCTGGACTGGCAAGGTATGCTCCGAACTTCATACGAGATCTTGATAGTAAAATCAACCGTTTTTTACTCAGGATTAAAGCCAAATTATCGAAGGGATTTAGCTTCTCGTGAGTTCAGAAGTGATGAAAAAATTGTACGATGTGCGGAAAAGGTGGAAATGGACATTGCCGATGATCAGGTGTTCTTTGAAAAACGACAGAATAAGAGGTCCAGTTGGCAGGAAATGGGGAAGAATTCATCAATGAAACAAGGAGGTAAGAAAACCAAATATCCATCCTGTGAGAAGTGTGGTAAAATGAATCCTGGAGAATGTTTATCCATGTCTGGAAAGTTCTTTTGGTGTGGTAAGTCTGGTCAAATTTCTCGTAACTATAAGGAAGATGATCAGGAACACAATGAAAAGCCAGCGGTAAGATGTTTTAAGTGTAATGAAATGGGTCATTATGAAAATGAGTGTCTAATGAAGAACTCAACTGGGGGAAAGCATCCAGAATACAAGCAGAAAGGGGTGGTGAAATCCTTTGCAACTACTTCAGCAGATGTTGAGCCATCGAATGAAGTAGTATTAGGTACACTGTTTGTTTGTTCAGATTATGCCAATGTGTTGTTTGATTTCGGGTCTACACATTCTTTCATTTTTGAGAAGTTTTCTAGTAAATTGGAAATTCCATCTAAAGATATGAATCCTGAACTTATGGTAAAAACACCCAGAGGAAATGTTCAGACAAAAAGAAATTATAAGAACCTTCCTATCCTTGTGTGCGGAAAGAATCTACCTGAAAACATTATTGTTTTGCCTCTAGTAGATTTTGATGTTATTTTGGGAATGGATTGGCTTTTTGTTTATCATGTTAAGACTGACTACAGAGCTAAAATGTTTTCTTTTCAGAATGATTTTTAATTTGTGTACAAGAATGATCCCTTGATTTTGATAACATATCAGGAAGTTGAGAAACTTGTAAAATATGGAAATGAATGTTATCTTGCTCATATCGTTTAAAACAAGGTAACTATTCATATTAATGATGTGCCAGTGGTAAGTGAGTATCTTAAGGTTTTTCCTGATGAGTTTCCTGGTATTGTTCATGATCAGGAAGTTGAATTTACTATTGACTTAGTTCCTGATTCTACGCCAATTTCAAAACCTCCTTATCGAGTGGCTCAAGTTGAACTTTTAGAGTTAAAGAAACAATTGGAGGATTTATTAGATAAATGTTTCATTCGACCTAGAACATCACCATGGGGTTCTCCTGTCTTGTTTGTTAAAAAGAAAGACGGTTCAATGATACTTTTCATTGATTATAGATCCTTGAATAATATCACTGTTATGAACAAGTAATCTTTGCCTCATATCGATGATTTGTTTGATCAGCTCCAGGGAGCTCAGTATTTTTCGAAGATTGACTTGAGGTCGGGGTATCATCAGTTGAAAGTAAAAGAAGCAGACGTTACGAAGACTACGTTCCGTACTAGATATGGCCATTATGAATTTTTAGTTATGCCTTTTGGGTTAACCAATTCACATGCTTTATTCATGGACCTTATGAATATAATTTTCCATGAGTTCTTGGATAAGTTTTTGGTTTTTATCATTAATGATATTTTGGTGTTTTATAAAAGTAAGGAGGAGCATGAAAATCATTTAAGGGTTATCATGCAAACCTTAAAAGAAAATAAACTGTATGGAAAATTCAGCAAGTGTATGTTTTGGTTACAATAAATTTCTTTCCTTGGTCACATTGATTCAAAAAAAGGCATAACTGTGGATCCTACTAAAACAAAAGTTGTTGAAGAATGGCCAAGACCCACAAATGGTACCGATATCCGTAGTTTCCTTGGTTTTGCAGGTTACTACTGAAGGTTTGTTGAAATTGTTTCACGGTTATCTAGTCCAATTACTAAGCTAACTCAGAAGGGTGTTTCGTTTGTCTAGTCAAGAGAATGTGATGATTGTTTTTAGGAGTTGAAAAGAATATTGGTGAATGCTCCAGTTTTGGCACTTCCTTCCAGGAATGGTGAGTTTTTTATATACAGTGATGCTTCATTGAAGGGACTTCGATGTGTCCTTATGCAGAATGATCAAGTAATTGCATATGCTTCACGTCAGTTGAAAACTCATGAGGTAAATTACCCTACACATGATTTGGAATTAGCTACTGTTGTTTTTGCTCTAAAAATTTGGAGGCATCATTTGTATGGAGTAAAGTGTGAAATATATACTGATCACAAAAGTTTAATGTATATATTCACTCATAAATAATTGAACATGAGACAGAGGAGATGGCTGGAATTAATCAAAGATTATGATTGTACAATTCATTACCATCCAGGAAAATCAAATAAAGTGGCCGATTCTTTGAGTCAAAAAAGTAATGATTCATTTACCATGTTACATTTGGAATGAGATCTTTTGGTTTTTGATTTGATGAAACTTCGAAAGGAAATTGTTTGTGCAGGAAGTTCTTCTGTTTTGTTTTAGGTATCAGTGAGATCATCCCTATCAGACAGAATAAAACAAGCACAGAAGCAAGACAGTGAGTTGCAGAAAAAGGTAGAGCTGTTTCAGAAGGGTAAGTTGCCTAAAATCAACATTGATAATGATTTTATTTTGAGATTTGGGAAGAGATTATTTATGCCTTGTGATTCACAGTTGAAGAATGAGTTGTAATGTGAGGCTCATAGTTCCCCGTTTTCAGTTCATCCTGGCAGTACTAAGATGTACAGAGATCTGCGGGAGTATTACTGGTGGGATGGAATGAAAAGGGATATTGCTGATTTTACTATGAAGTGTTTGACTTGTCAGCAGGTTAAAGCAGAGCGGTAGTTACCGAAAGGGGTGCTTCAGCCGTTACCAATGCCAGAGTGGAAATGGGAAAATATATCCATGGATTTTGTTGTGGGATTACAAAAGAAATCTAGAGGTAATAATGCAATCTTGGTTATTGTTGATCGATTGACTAAATCTACTCATTTACTTCCTATTATAGATACTTTCTCTCTATATCAACTTTCTCATTTGTATCTTAAAGAGATATTCTGGTTACATGGAGTTCCTCTCTCCATTGTATCTGATCGTGATCCCAGTTTTACTTCTAACTTTTGGAAAGGCCTTCAGAAGTCGTTGGGTACTGAATTAAATTTTAGTACAGCTTTTCATCCTCAATTAGATGGGCAGTCAGAATGAACAATTCAGACTTTAGAGGATATGCTACGTCCCTACTCTTTGGATTATCAGGGAAGTTGGGACCAACAACTTTCTTTGGTTGAGTTTTCATATAATAACAGTTTTCATTCCAGTATACAGATGGCTCCATTTGAGCCATTATATGGTAAACGGTGTCGAACTCCAGCTTTTTGGGATGAAGTGGGTGAAAGGAAGTTGATGGGACCAGAATTGGTAGAAGAGATGGCAGAAAAAGTTCATTTGATTCAGAAACTCATGAAAACATCTCAGAGCAGATAGAAAAGTTATTCAGATAACCGAAAGAAGGATCTATCTTTTGAGGTAGGTGATCATGTTTTTCTCAAAGTTTCACCATGGAAGAGTGTGATGCGATTTGGTAAGAAAGTAAAGATGGGTTCAAGGTTCATTGCACCATATAAAATTCTAGATAAAGTGGGATCAGTTGCTTACCGAGTGTATTTACCTCCGAGTTTATCTCAGGTAGACAATTTCTTTCATGTTTCGATGTTGAGAAAGTATATGCGAGATCAATCTCATGTTTTGAGCCCGGAGGCAGTTCAGTTGGATGAGAATCTCTCTTATGAAGAACAACCAGTCCAGATTCTTGACCAAAGAGAGAAAGTGTTTTGAAATAAGGTAATTCACCAGGTAAAGGATTTGTGGAAAAACCATATGGTTGAAGAGACAACGTGGGAATCTGAAAATGCTATGAGGGATAAATACCCCCACTTATTTTGATAAGTGAATAAAATTGTGAGGACGCAATTCCCAAAAGGGGGGAAGGATGTAACATCCCAGGTAAATAAAGAATAATACATTTTCATATTTATTAATATTTTCGAATTAAATATTAATTTTACTTTAAATGTTTTGCTATGTTTGATAGGGTACCCAATACACAACAAATAGTTTCTTTGAAATATTACGTTGCACACTAGTAATAAAATATTATCATTTTAAATGTTAGTTAACCTGTAGCTGTTGTATTGGTGGGAATGAATATAAATAACTAAAATATGATTATATATGTTTTTTAAATGTTTTTACATTTATCCAATAAAGTATAAAGGCTTAAAATATGAAAAGAATTCAATTTTAGGTATATATACTCTAATTTTCACTAAAGGTCCACTTATCAATTTTTGATGGTGAACCATCATTAAATATAGTTTTGGTCACTCTTATACATTCTATTGGATCAAATAAAATTCTTCTTTAGAATCAGGACATCAAAATTTACTTTTTGTAAATTTTCTGTATTTTTCCGATAAAGATCATTTTTAATGAATAGTGAAAAATATTGTATTTTAATTCAAAACCACTTTTTAATATAATTTATTAATATGATTAGATTATATTTATAATTGGTCTTAAAGTTAAATTAGAATATATTTTTACCATTTAATCCAATAGAGGTCATTGGAATTAATTTCACTTTGAAATCGGACTTGAACTATTGTAAATCTTTTGATACTTTTTGTTTCATAAAAACACACTATTTGTTTTGACAGCGGGAATTAATTATTAAATTAATTAATTCAACTTATATGTTTTGAATTTTTTAAAATAGATATCATTTTTGAATTCGGAATATCAAATATTTCATAGGGTGAATTTTTGGTATTTTTCTGAAAAACATCAATTTTTGATGAATAGTGAAACCACTAAGTGGTACTTAAAAACTGATTTTTCATTTAAATGAAATTTTACCACATTTGTGTTTTGAATTTCAAAAATCCGACATACATGGTTGTCATTAAGATGTAAAATGTGGTTCAATGGGGTTAAAATAATTTTTTGGTGAATAGTAACTTTTAAGTTTTTAATCGCGATTAGAGGTAATTAGTGTAATTTAAGATAAAAATAATGTTTTAATAATATTAAATGAACTTGAAACATGTCATAACCTTATTTTATGTGTCTTGACTGACAAAGACAATACATGGGTAAACTTGGGGACCCCATGGATCCACTTGGGTAGGAAAATGACATTAATATATTTTTATTTAATGTTAAAATAAAAATGTCACAAACATGAGTTGTTTTACTAAAACAATTTTTACATGGGGTTATACAAGTCAGATTTTTTACTATAAATATTCATTGGAAATATAATAAAATTTCCTAAATTATAGTATTTTTTTTATAATTTTTATTCATTAATTAAATCAAATTAGTTATGACACAATGATGATGCAGTTATTACCTCATTATTTAACAATTTAAATAAAATGGAAAGATAATGTAAAATATAAGACCTAAAAATGCCCAAAACCTATTGGATGGGTAGATTTCGAACCCTTATCATCTTATCCTCGAAACAAATCAATGTGGGACCATTAAAATCCGAAACCCATTCTAAAATAAAGTAACATTTCCTTACTTTCCAAGAGTGCCCCTCCTCTCCTCTTATAAAAGGCCCCCACCTCTACCTCCTTACCCACACCTCTCAAGCATTTTTCTCGGCCAAAATCTGACAATTTTTTCTCTCCACATCCCTATATTACTCTTAGAAGCCTCACATTGGGCACAAGTCTTCCCAAGGAAGCCTTTGATCTCAAATCAAAGGAGTTACCCGATTTAAAGGTAGTATCTTCTCTTGTGTTCTTATGTTTTATTTTGCATCTCCAACCCCCTAAACTCTTTTTATTCCCTTATTTTGTAACAACTACAGTATCTTTAATATACCAGGATGTTGTTATAATAAGGATTCTAGCTACACATACACACACCTTCATCTAATGGTTAAAGAACATATGGTTTCTGTGGATGGAGAATTTCTACCTCACGAAATGATGATTGTTCAACACTCATATAACACCTTCAAATGTGGTCATTAAGATGTCACTATATTTATATATGATATATAATATGTTTATGTTTTACTTAAATTTATTTATTTTTCATTTATGGCATACCTTTATGGTTTCCATTATGGGTAAACACAGTATCTTCATTTTAGGAAGTGGGACGACCGCCCCCTCAAAGTGATTTGATTCATTAACACCATATGTGGTACGTATAAAGTATAAATTTAATGATATTATATATGATACCATACTGGAATTATAATACTATTATGTAGCATTATGTTTTAATTCCATTGAATATGAAATAGAAATGGAAGTAGCGTTCATGCGTACGTACAACTTACCATCTCCATGAACGGTGCATTTCATTTCATACCTCTAAATGATTATGTAATATTATAAATGCATGTATATACTGTATATATATGATATATATGGCATCTACGTCATGAATACTATTATTGAGATAATGGATATTTGACTACGTGAACATCTTGTAAATATAAGAAGTTCACTTTTGACTCAAGTACCAAATATTGACAAAACGACCATTATTATCCTAAATAATTAAATTGTGTTCATGAAAATATAATAGGTGATATAGAAGGAATAATGAACTTGAAAAAGGTTCTTAAGCAAGTATAAATTAACACATGTTTATTATTCAGGAGGTTAAAGAATGATCGAGTCAAGTCGGACCCAAGGTAAGGGACTTCGTCTCAATATCCTTTCATTAAGGCATATTTCATTTATACGGTGTATAATCCCCTTTGAATTTTACTTTTATACAAAAGGAATCTTTTTCTACAAAGCATTTTACTAAAAGGCAAAAATGAATGTTTCTTTTGTCATACGTGGTGACAATGACCTTTTCCGCCGCCGCGAGTATTATTTGATCATTGGATTCCTCAACAAGCCGTAATGTTTTTAAAATGAAATAAATACCATATACTCTTTTATGTATTTTTGTATTGAAAATGGTTTTTATAATGGATTTGTTATGTCAATATATTTAACTGATATATTGTGATCAAAGTCTGGATATGTTTTCTTTCCATTATATTTGTTTGATGTCTTATGATTTTATAATGGTACTTGGACATTTGATGGGTGGTTACGTGATAAACCATATGAAGGGTGGTGTCGTGAATACCAGGATGGGTGGTTACGTTATAACCTCCAATGCATTGGGTATGGAATTCAACCGTATGACTATTCCATTAAGTATGTTTGGAAGTTGGCCGAATGGCTATTCCATTAAGTGATATGTGTGGAAGTAGACCGTATGGTTATTCCACATAAGTATGTTTATGTCCCAAGTTACCTTTATATGTTATGTGTTCTTTATATGGGTTTTATGGTAATCATTTGGTTAAAAAAGGGTAATTAATGATATTTTATTAAGTGAAGAGTTTTTACAACTTCATAAAGGGGAAGGTATTACTTTGATAAAGTATACATGGTTTACTTGTTCTTTAAAAAAATAACAGTTTTCATTCTTTGTGTATCCCTTACTGAGCTTTTTATGCTCACCCCATGTTTTTTTGAAATGTTTTTCACAGGACTTAATGTGGAATTGGGTCAAGGACGGGATTAAGGGAAAGTCATTCTATCTAAAGCATGGAACTAGACATGTCTATTTTTAAGAGTTTTTATTTTATGGAAACTTAGTAGAAGTGTATACTTTGTAATCTTTTGATATGTAATAGTTATGTCCTAATTCTCTAAAACTCTAAACCTGAAAATATACTCAATGTGAATTATTCATTTAATTCAATATTAAGTAAGGTTTAAGGTCGGGGCCTTATAGTTGGTATCAAAGGTCGGTTTGGACAACATTAGGTGTTAGAAAAGTGTTAAATTATAAATTAATTTTTGGTATGATTGAAATGATATAGCATTTATGGATTACCATGTTGCTTCGCCTAAGATATTTCTATGTTCGGAATGGTTTTCCGCAGAGGAAACAAAGCAGCTATGTTGGGACGACATCAGGAGGAAGAAAACCTTCCAAATCAGCAACCTGAGATGGTCAGAATCAGAACTGAATAGTTTGTTGCAGTGATGGAATAGTTGAATCAGGCTATAAATGGTGGTGGTATCCATGAACGAGATCAACCAGATCAACCAAAGAGGAACATGTCAGTGGTGGAACATTTCATGAGGAAACATCCCCCATCATTCAGAGGATCATCTGACCATGTGCTATCTGAAGGGTGGATTAAAGCACTGGAGAAGATTTTTGATGTCATGGGGTGCTCAGAACATCAATAGGTTAGTCTTGTTGTTTACCGTTTTGAAGGAGAAGATGATCAGTGGTTGTCGATGGTGAAAAATATCAGGGATAGTGAAGAGATTGATGATCTTCACTGTGATGAATTTAAAGGTATGTTTCTTGAGAAATATTTTCCTAAGGTGGTTCGTCTTAGGATGGAAAAACAATTTCTATAATTGAGGTAGGAGGATGAATAAATGGCTGCTTATGAAGCAATGTTCACTCGACTGGAAAGGTATGCTCCAAACTTCATACGAGATCTTGATAGTAAAATCAACCGTTTTTACTTTGGATTAAAGCCAAAGTATCGAAGGGATTTAGCTTCTCGTGAGTTCAGAAGTTATGAAAAACTTGTATGATATGCGGAAAAGGTGGAAATGGAGTTCTCCGATGATCAGGTGTTCTTTGACAAATGACAGAATAAGAGGTCCAGTTGGCAGGCAAAGGGGAAGAATTCATCAAAGAAGTAATGAGGTAAGAAAACCAAATATCCATCCTATGAGAAGTGTGGTAAAATTCATCCTGGAGAATGTTTATCCAAGTCTGTAAAGTGCTTTCGGTGTGGTAAGTCTGGTCATATTGCTCGTAACTGTAAGGAAGATGATCAGGCAGACAATGAAAAGCCAGCGGTAAGATGTTTTAAGTGTAATTAAATGGGTCATTATGCAAATGAGTGTCTAATGAAGAATTCAAATGGGGGAAAGCATCCAAACTACAAGAATAAAGGGGTGGTGAAATCCTTTGCAACCACTTCAGCAGATGTTGGGCCGTCGAATGGATTAGTATCAGGTACACTGTTTGTTTGTTTAGATTATGCCAATGTGTTTTTTGATTCAGGGTCTACACATTCTTTCATTTCTGAGAAGTTTTCTAGTAAATTGGAAATTTCATCTCAAGATATGAATCCTGAACTTATGCAAAAAACACCCAGAGGAAATGTTGAAGCACAAAAAAATTATAAGAACCTTCCTATCCTTTTGTGCGGAAATAATCTACCTGAAAACCTTATTGTTTTGCCTCTAGTAGAGTTTGATGTTATTTTAGGCATGGATTGGCTTTCTATTTATCATGCTAAGATTGACTGTAGAGCTAAAATGGTTTCTTTTCAGAAAGATTTTTAGTTTGTGTATGAGAATGAACCCTGGATTTTGATAACATATCAGGAAGTTGAGAAACTAGTAAAAGATGGAAATGAATGTTATCTTGCTCATATCGTTGAAAACAAGGGAACTGTTCAGATTAATGATGTTCCAGTGATAAATGAGTATCTTGATTTTTTCCTGATGAGTTGTCTGGTATTGTTCATGATCGGGAAGTTGAATTTACTGTTGACTTAGTTCCTTATTCTAAGCCAATTTTAAAACCTCCTTATCGAATGACTCAAGATAAACATTTAGAGTTAACGAAACAATTGCAAGAGTTATTAGATAATTGTTTGATTCGACCTAGAACATCACCATGGGTTTCTCCTGACTTGTTTGTTAAAAAGAAAGATGGTTCAATGAGACTTTGAATTGATTATAGAGCCTTGAATAATATCACTATTAAGAACAAGTTTCATTTTCCTCATATCGATGATTTGTTTGATCAGCTCCAGGGAGCTCAGTATTTTTTGAAGATTGACTTGAGGTCGGGGTACCATCAGTTGAAAGTAAAAGAAGCAGACATTCCGAAGACTGCGTTCCTTACTAGATATGACTATTATGAATTTGTAGTTATGCCTTTTGGGTTAACCAATTCACCTTCTGTATTCATGGACATTATGAATAGAATTTTCCATGAGTTCTTGGATAAGTTTCTTGTTATTTTCATTGATGATATTTTGGTGTTTTCTAAAAGTAAAGAGGAGCATAAAAGTCATTTAAGGGTTATCCGGAAAACCTTAATAGAATGGAAACTTTATGGAAAATTCAGAAGGTGTGATTTTTGGTTACAAAAAATTTCTTTCCTTGGTCACATTGTTTCAAAAAAAGGCATAACTGTTGATCTTGCTGAAACAAAAGTTGTTGAAGAATGGCCAAGACCCACAAATGTAACCGAGATCCGTAGTTTCCTTGGTTTTGTAGGTTACTACCGAAGGTTTGTTGAATTTTTTTTACTGTTATCTAGTCTAATGACTAAGCTAACTCGGAAGGGTGTTAAGTTTATCTGTAAAAAATAATGTGATGATTGTTTTCAAGAGTTGAAAAGAATATTGGTGAATGCTCCAGTTTTGGAACTTCCTTCCAGGAATGGTGAGTTTGTTATATACAGTGATGCATCGTTGAAGGGACTTGGTTGTTTCCTTATGCAGAATGATCAGGTAATTGCATATGCTTCACGTAAGTTGAAAACTCATGAGGTAAATTACCCTATACATGATTTGGAATTAACTGTTGTTGTTTTGCACTAAAAATTTGGAGGCATCATTTGTATGGAGTAAAGTGTGAAATATATACTGATCACAAAAGATTAAAGTATATATTCACTCAGAAATAATTGAACATGAGACAGAGTAGATGTCTGGAATTAATCAAGGATTATGATTGTACAAATTCATTACCATCCGGTAAAAGCAAATAAAGTGGCTGATGATTTGAGTCGAAAAAGTAATGCTTCATTAACCATGCTACATTTGGAACGAGATCCTTTGGTTTTTGATTTGATGAAAATTGGCATGGAAATTGTTTGTGCAGGAAGTTCTTCTGTTTTGTTTCAGGTATCATTGAGATCATCCCTATCAGAAAGAATTAAGAAAGCACAAAAGCAAGATAGTGAGTTGCAAAAAAGGTAGAGCTGGTTCATAAGGGTAAGTTGCCTGAATTTAACATTGATAATGATTGTGTTTTGAGGTTTGGGAATAGATTATGTGTGCCTTGTGATTCACAGTGGAAGAATGAGTTGTTATGTGAGGCTCATAGTTCCCCGTTTTCAGTTCATCCTGGCAGTACTAAGATGTAAAAAGATCCGAAGGAGTATACTGGTGGGATGGAAAGAAAAGGGATATTGGTGATTTTACTGTGAAGTGTTTGACTTGTCAGCAGGTTAAAGCAGAGCGGCAGTTACCGAACGGGATGCTTCAGCCTTTACCAATGCCAGAGTGGAAATGGGAAAATATATCTATGGATTTTGTTGTGGGATTACCGAAGACATCTAGATGTAATAATGCAATATGGGTTATTATAGATCAATTGACCAAATCTGCTCATTTCCTTCCTATTCGAGATACTTTCTCTCTAGATCAACTTTCTTATTTGTATCTTAAAGATATATTCAGGTTACATGGAGTTCCCCTCTCCATTGTATCTGATCGTGATCCCAGGTTTACTTCTAACTTTTGGAAAGGCCTTCAGAAGTCGTTGGGTACTAAATTAAATTTTAGTACATCTTTCCATCCTCAATCAGATGGGCGGTCAGAACGAAAAATTCAGACTTTGGAGGATATGATACGTGCCTACTCTTTGTATTATTAGGGAAGTTGGGACCAACATATTTCATTGGTTGAGTTTTCATATAATAACAGTTTTCATTCCAGTATACAGATGGCTCCATTTGAGGCATTATATGGTAAACGATGTCGAACTCCAGCTTTTTGGGATGAAGTGGGTGAAAGGAAGCTGATGGGACTAGAATTGGTAGAAGAGATGGCAAAAAAAGTTCAATTGATTTAGAAACACATGAAAACAGCTCAGAGCAGACATGAAAAGTTATGCAGATAACCGGAGGAAAGATCTATCTTTTTAGGTAGGTTATCATTTTTTTCTCAAAGTCTCACCATGGAAGAGTGTGATGCGATTTGGTAAGAAAGGAAAGCTGAGTCCAAGGTTTATTGGACCATATGAAATTCTGGAGAATGTTGGATCAGTTGCTTATAGAGTGGCTTTACCACCGAGTTTATCTTAGGTACACAATGTTTTTAATGTGTCGATGTTGAGAAATTATATGCCAGATCCATCTTATGTTTTGAACCCGGAGGTAGTTCAGTTGGAAGAGAATCTCTCTTATGAAGAACAACCAGTCCAGATTCTTGACCGAAGAGAGCAAGTGTTGCGAAATAAGGTAATTCACCAGGTAATGGTTTTGTGGAAAAACCATATGTTTGAAGAGGTAACGTGGGAATCTAAAAATTCTATGAGGGATAAATACCCCCACTTATTTTGATAAGTGAATAAAATTGCGAGGACGCAATTCCCAAATGGGGGGAAGGATGTAACATCCCAGGTAAATAAAGAATAATACATTTTTATATTTATTAATATTTGCGAATTAAATATTAATTTTACTATAAATGGGTTGATATATTCGATAGCGTTCCCGATACGCAACAGAGTTTCTTTGAAATCTTACGTTGCACACTAGTAATAAAATAATATTATTTTAAATGATAGTTAACACGTATTCGTTGTATTGGCGAGAATGAATATAAATAACTAAAATATGATTATATATGTTTTTTAAATGTTTTTACATTTATCCAATAAAGGATAAAGGCTTAAAATACGAAAAGAATTCAATTTTAGGTATATATACTCTAATTTTCATTAAAGGTCCACTTATCAAATTTTGATGGTGAACCATCATTAAATATTGTTTTGGTCACTCTTATACATTCTATTGGATCAAATAAAATTCTACTTTAGAATCGGGACATCAAAATTTACTTTGTGTAAATTTTCTGTATTTTTCCCATAAAGATCATTTTTTTAATGAATAGTGAAAATTATTGTATTTTAATTCAAAACCTCTTTTTAATTAAATTTATTAATATGATTAGATTATCTTTTTAAGTGGTTTTAAAGTGAAATTAGAATATATTTTTACCATTTAATCCAATAGTGGTCGTTGGAATTGATTCCACATTGAAATTGGACATGAACTAGTGTCAATCTTTTGATACTTTTAGTTTCATAAAAACACGCTATTTGTTTTGACCGCGGGAATTAATTATTAAATTAATTAATTCAACTTATATGTTTTGAATTCTGTAAAATAGACATCATTTTTGAATTCGGAATATCAAAAATAGATTAGGGTGAATTTTTGGTATTATTTTTGAAAAACATCAATTTTTGATGAATAGTGAAACCACTAAGTGGTACTTAAAAAACTGATTTTTCATTTAAATGCAATTTTACCACCTTTGTATTTTGAATTTCAAAAATCCGACATACATGGTTGCCATTAAGATGTAAAATGTGGTTCAATGGGATTAAAATAATTTTTTGGCGAATAGTAACTTTTAAGATTTTAATCGCGATTAGAGGTAATTAGTGTAATTTAAGATAAAAATAATGTTTTAATAATATGAAATGAACTTGACACATGTCCTACCCTTATTGGATGTGTCATGGCCGACCAAAAAAATCCATGGGTCAACTTGGGGACCCCATGGAGCCACTTGGGTAAGAAAATGACATTAATGTCTTTTTATTTAATGTTAAAATAAAAATGTCACAAACATGAGTTGTTTTCCTAAAACAATTTTTACATTTGGTTATACAAGTCATATTTTTTACTATAAATATTCATTTGAAAGATAAAAAGATTTTCTACATCAAAGTATTTTTTTAATAATTTTTAGACATTAAATAAAATAAATTAGTTATGACACCATGATGATGCAGTGATTACCTCATTATTTAACGATTTAAATAAAATGGAATGATAATGTAAAATCTAAGACCTAAACATGTCCAAAACTTATTGGATGGGTATATTTAGAATCCTTATCACCTTTTCCTCGAAACACATCAATGTGGGACCATTAAAATCCGAAAATCATTCTAAAATAAAGTAACATTTCCTTACTTTCCAAGAGTGCCCCTCCTCTCCTCTTATAAAATGCCCCCAACTCTACCTCCTTACCCACAACTCTCAAGCCTTTTTCTCGGCCAACCCCTGCCCATTGTGTCTCTCCAAATCCCTATATTACTCCTAGAAGCCTCACTTTAGGCATTAGTCTTCCGAAGGAAGCCTTTGAGCTCAAATCAAAGGAGTTACCTGATCTAAAGGTAGTGTCTTCTCTTGTGTTCTTATGTTTTATTTCGCTTCTCCAACCCCCTAAACTCTTTTTATTCCTTTCTTTTGTAACAAATAAATTATAATTAATATACTAGGATGTTTTTATAATAAGGATTCGATCTACACATACACACACCATCATCTAATGGTTAAAGAACATACTGTTTCTATGGATGGAGAATTTCTACCTCACGAAACGATGATTGTTCAACACTCATATAACACCTTCAAAGGTGGCCATTAAGATGTCACTATATTTATATATGATATATAATATGTTTATGTTTTACCTAAGCTTCTGTATTTTTCATTTATGTCATACCTTTATGGTTTCCATTATGGGTAAACACGATATCTTCATTTTAGGAAGTGCGGACTACCGCCCCCTCAAAGTGATTTGATTCGTTAACAACATATGAGGTACGTATAAAGGATAAATTTAGTGATATTATATATGGTACCATACTGGAATTATAATATACCTTTATATCATTATGATTTCATTCCATTAAATGTGAAATAGAAATTAATGTAGCGTTCATGCGTACGTACGGCTTACCGTCTCCATGAACGGTGCATTTCATTTCTTACCTCTAAATGATTATGTAATATTATAAATTCATGTATATACTGGATATATATGATATATATGGAACTACATCATGAATATCATTCTTGAGATAATGGATATTTGACTACGTAAACAACTTGTAAATATAAGATGTTCACTTTTGAATGAAGTACCAAATATTGACAAAACGACCATTATTATCCTAAATAATTAAATAGTGTTCATGAAAAGCTAATATGTGATATAAAAGGAATAATGAACTTGAAAAAGGTTCTTAAACAAGTAGAAATTAACTCAAGTTTATTATTCAGGAGGTTAAAGAACGATTGAGTCAAGTCGGACCTGAGGTAAGGGACTTCGTCTCAATCTCCTTTCATTGAGGCATATTTCGTTTATACGGTGTATAAACCCCTTTGACTTTTAATTTTATACAGAAGGAATCATTTTATACGAATCGTTTTACTAAACGACAAAACGGAATGTTTCTTTTAACGTACGCGGTGACAACTACCTTTTCCGCCACTGTGAGTATTATTTGATCTTTGGATACCTCAACAAGCCGTAATGTTTTTAAAATGAAATAAATAACATATACTATATTATGTATTTTGGTATTGAAAATGATTTTTATAATGGATTTTTTATGTCAATATATTTAAGTGATATATTTTGATCAAAGTGTGGAAATGTTTTCTTTACATTATATTTGTTTGATGTCTTATGATTTTATAATGGTACTGGGACATTTGATGGGTGGTTATGTGATAAACCATATGACGGGTGGTGCTGTGAATACCAGGACGGGTGGTTACGTTATAACCTCCAATGCATTGGTTATGGAAGTCGGTTTTATATCTATTCCATTGAGTATGTATGGAAGTTGGCCGAATGGCTATTCCATTAAGTGGTATGTGTGGAAGTCGACCGTATGGTTATTCCACTTAAGTATGTTTATGTCCCAAGTTACCTTTATATGTTATGTGTTTTTTATATGGGTTTTATGGTAATCTTTTGGTTACAAAAGGGTAAGTAATGATATTTTATTCAGTGAAGAGTTTTTACTACTTCATAAAGGTGAAGGTATTACTTTGAAAAAGTACACATGGATTACTTGTTGTTTTAAAAACTAACAGTTTTCATTCTTTGTGTATCCCTTACTGAGCTTTTTATGCTCACCCCACATTTTTTTGAAATGTTTTTCATAGGACTTAATGTGGAATTGGGTCAAGGATGGGATCAAAGGAAAGTCATGCTATCTAAAACATGGAACTAGACATGTTTCTTTTTAAGGGTTTTTATTTTATGGAAACTTAGTAGAAGTGTCTACTTTGTAATATTTTGAGATGTAATAGTTATGTCCGAATTCTCTAAAAATATAAACCTGAAAAGATCCTCAATGTGAATTTTTCATTTAATTCAATATTAAGTAAGGTTTAAGACCGGTGCCTTATAGTTGGTATCAGAGGTCGGTTTAGAAAATATTAGGAGTTAGAAAAGTGTTAAATTATAAATTAATTTATGGTATGATTCAAATTATATAGCACTTACAGATTTCCATGTTGCTTTGCCTAATATATTTATGTGTTCAGAATGGTTTTCTACAGAGGAAACAAAGCAGCTATGTTGGGACGACATCAAGAGGAAGACAACCTTCCAAATCAGCAACCTGAGATGGTCGGAATCGGAACTGAACAATTTATTGCAGTGATGGAAAAGTTGACTCAGGCTATAAATGGTGGTGGTATCCATGCACGAGATCAGCCAGATCAACCGCAGAGGAACATGTCAGTGGTGGATCATTTCATGAGGCAGCATCCCCCATCATTCAGAGGACCATCTGACCCTATGCTAGCTAAAGGGTGGATTAAAGCACTGGAGAAGATTTTTGATGTCATGGGGTGTTCAAAATATCAAAAGGTTAGTCTTGCTATTTACCTTTTTGAAGGAGAAGCTGATCAGTGGTGGTCGATGGTGAAAAATATCAGGGATAGTGATGAGATTGATGATCTTCACTGGGACGAATTAAAAGGTATGTTTCTTGAGAAATATTTTCCTAAGTTGGGTTGTATTAGGATGGAAAAACAATTTCTAGAATTGAGGCAAGAGGATGACTCAGTGGCTGCTTATGAAGAAAAGTTCACTCGACTGGCAAGGTATTCTCCAAACATCATACGAGATCTTGATAGTAAAATAAACCATTTTTACTCAGGATTAAAGCCAATGTATCGAAGGGATTTAGCTTCTCGTGAGTTCAAAAGTTATGAAAAAATTGTACGATGTGCAGAAAAGGTGGAAATGGAGTTTTCTAATGATCAGGTGTTCTTTGAAAAACGACAGAATAAGAGGTCCAGTTGGCAGGAAAAGGGGAAGAATTCATCAAAGAAGCAAGGAGGTAAGAAAACCAAATATCCATCCTGTGAGAAGTGTGGTAAAATCTATCCTAGAGAATGTTTATCCAAGTCCGGAAAGTGATTTCGGTGTGGTAAGTCTGGTCATATTGCTCGTAACTGTAAGGAAGATGATCAGACAAAAAATGAAAAGCCAGCGGTAAGACGTTTTAAGTGTAATGAAATGGTTCATTATGCAAATGAGTGTCTAACGAAGAACTAAACTGGGGGAAAGCATCCAGACTACAAGCGGAAAGTGGTGGTGAAATCCTTTTCAACTACTTCAGCAGATGTTGGGCCGTCGAATGATGTAGTTTCAGGTACACTGTTTGTTTGTTCAGATTATGCCCATGTGTTGTTTGATTCAGGGTCTACACATTTTTTCATTTCTGAGATGTTTTCTAGTAAATTGGAAATTCCATCTCAAGATATGAATCCTGATCTTATGGTAAAAACACCCGGAGGAAATTTTGAGACAAAAAGAAATTATAAGAACCATCCTATCCTTGTGTGCAGAAAGAATCTACCTGAAAACCTTATTTCTTTTCCTCTAGTAGAGTTTGATGTTATTTTGGGCATGGATTGGATTTCTTTTTATCATGCTAAGATTGACTGCAGAGCTAAAATGGTTTCTTTTCCGAATTATTTTCAGTTTGTGTACAAGAATGAAACCTTGCTTTTGGTAACAAATCTGGAAGTTGAGAAATTAGTAAAAGATGGATATGAATATTATCTTGCAAATATCGTTGAAAACAAGGGAACTGTTCAGATTAATGATGTGCCAGTGGTAAATGAGTATCTTGATGTTTTTCATAATAAATTGCCTGGTATTGTTCATGATCGGGAAGTTGAATTTATTTTTGACTTAGTTCCTGATTCTAAGACAATTTCAAAACCTCATTTTCAAATGGCTCAAGTTGAACTTTTAGAGTTAAAGAAACAATTGCAGGAATTATTAGATAAAGGTTTCATTCGACCTAGCACATCGCCATGGTGTTCCCCTGTCTTGTTTGTTATAAAGAAAGATGGTTCAATGAGACTTTTCATTGATGATAGAGCCTTGAATAATATCACTGTTAAGAACAAGGATCCTTTTCCTCATATCGAGGATTTGTTTGATCAGCTCCAGGGAGCTCAATATTTTTCGAAGATTGAATTGAGATTGGGGTACCATCAGTTGAATGTAAAAGAAGCAGACGTTCCGAAGAATACGTTTCGTACTAGATATGGCCATTTTGAATTTGTAGTTATTCCTTTTGGGTTAACCAATGCACCTGTTGTATTCATGGACCTTATGAATAGAAATTTCATGAGTTCCTGGATAAGTTTCTGGTTGTTTTCATTGATGATATTTCGGTGTTTTCTAAAAGTAAAGAGGAGCATGAAAGTCATTTAAGGGTTATCTTTCAAACCTTAAAAGAAAAGAAACTGTATGAAAAATTCAGCAAGTGTGAGTTTTGGTTATAACAAATTTCTTTTCTTGGTCACATTGTTTCAAAAAAAGGCATACCTGTTGATCCTGCTAAAACAAAGGTTTTTAAATAATGGCCAAGACCCACAAATGTAACCGAGATCCGTAGTTTACTTGGTTTGGCAGGTTACTACCGAAGGTTTTTTGAAATGTTTTCACGGTTATCTAGTCCAATGACTAAGCTAACTCGGAAGGGTGTCAAGTATATCTGGACAAAAGAATGTGATGATTGTTTTCAGGAGTTGAGAAGAATATTGGTGAATGCTCCAGTTTTGGCACTTTCTTCCAGGAATGGTGAGTTTTTTATATACAGGAATGCTTCATTGAAGGGACTTGGCTGTGTCCTTATGCATAATGATCAGGTAATTGCATATGCTTCATGTCAGTTGAAAACTCATGAGGTAAATTACCCTACACATGATTTGGAATTAGCTGCTGTTGTTTTTGTTCTAAAAATTTGGAGGCATCATTTTTATGGAGTAAAGTGTGATATATATACTGATCACAAAATATTAAAGTATATATTCACTTAGAAAGAATTGATCATTAGACAGAGGAGATGGCTGGAATTAATCAAGGATTTTTATTATACAACTCATTACCATCCGGGAAAAGAAAATAAAGTGGCTGATGGTTTGAGTTGAAAAAGTAATGCTTCATTAACCATGCTACATTTGGAAAGAGATCCTTTGGTTTTTGATTTTATGAACTTTGACATGGAAATTGTTTGTGTAGGAAGTTCTTCTGATTTGTTTCAGCTATCAGTGAGATCATCTCTATCAGACAGAATTAAGCAAGCACCAAAGCAAGACAGTGAGTTGCAGAAAAAGGTAGAGCTGGTCCAGAAGGGTAAGTTTTCTGAATTCAACATTGATAATGATTGTGTTTTGAGGTTTGGGAAGAGATTATGTGTTCCTTGTGATTCACAGTTGAAGAAAGAGTTGTTATGTGAGGCTCATAGTTCCCCATTTTCAGTTCATCCTGGCAGTACTAAGATGTACATAGATCTGCGGGAGTATTACTGGTGGGATGGAATGAAAAGGGATATTGCTGATTTTACTATGAAGTTTTTGACATGTCAGGAGGTTAAAGCAGGGCGGCAGTTACCAAAAGGGATGCTTCAACCTTTACCAATACCAGAGTGGAAATGGGAAAATATATCCATGGATTTCGTTTTGGGATTACGGAAGACATCTAGAGGTAATAATGCAATCTGGGTTATTGTTGATCGATAGACTAAATTTTATCATTTCCATCCTCTTCGAGATACTTTCTCTCTAGATCAACTTTCTAGTTTGTATCTTAAAGAGATATACAGGTTACATGGAGTTCCTCTCTCCATTGTATCTGATCATGATCCCAGGTTTACATCTAACTTTTTGAAAGGCCTTCAGACGTCATTGGGTACTGAATTAAATTTTAGTACAACTTTTCATCCTCAATCAGATGGACAGTCAGAACGAACAATTCAGACTTTCGAGGATATTCTACGTTCCTACTCTTTGGATTGTCATGGAAGTTGGGAGAAACATCTTTCTTTGGTTGAGTTTTCATATAATAATAGTTTTCATTCCAGTATACAGATGACTCCATTTGAGGCATTATATGGTAAACGGTGTCAAACTAAAGCTTTTTGGGATGAAGTGGGTGAAAGGAAGCTAATGGGACCAGAATTGGTAGAAGAGATGGCAGAATAAGTTCAGTTGATTCAGAAACACATGAAAACAGCTCAGAGCAGACAAAAAAGTTATGCAGATAACCAGAGGAAGGATCTATCTTTTGAGGTAGGTGATCATGTTTTTCTCAATGTTTCACCATGGAAGAGTGTGATGTGATTGGGTAAGAAAGGAAAGCTGAGTCCAAGGTTCATTGGACTATATGAAATTCTGGAAAAAGTGGGATCAGTTTCTTACCGAGTGACTTTACCTCTGTGTTTATCTCAGGTACACAATGTTTTTCATGTTTCGATGTTGAGAAAGTATATGCTAGATCCATCTCATGTTTTGAGCCCGGAGGTAGTTTAGTTGGAAGGGAATCTCTCTTATGAAGAACAACCAGTCCAGATTCTTGACCGAAGAGAGAAAGTGTTGAGAAATAAGGTAATTCACCAGGTAAAGGATTTGTGGAAAAAACCATACGGTTGAAGAGGAAATGTGGGAATATGAAAATGCTATGAGGGATAAATACCCCCACTTATTTTGATAAGTGAATAAAATTGTGAGGACGCAATTCCAAAAAGGTGGGAAGGATGTAACATCCCAAGTAAATAAATAATAATACATTTTCATATTTATTAATATTTTCGAATAAAATATAAATTTTACTTTAAATGGGTTTCTATGTTCAATAGCGTACCCGACACGCAACAAAGAGTTTCTTTGAAATCTTACGTTGCACACTAGTAATAAAATAATATTATTTTAAATGTTAGTTAACACGTAGCCGTTGTATTGGAAGGAATGAATAGAAATAACTAAAATATTATTATATATGTTTGTTAAATGTTTTTACATTTATCCAATAAAGGATAAAGGCTTAAAATATGAAAATAATTCGATTTTAGGTATATATACTCTACTTTTCACTAAAGCTCCACTTATCGACTTTTGATGGAGAACCGTCATTAAATACAGTTTTGGCCACTCTTATACATTCTATTGTACAAAATAAAATTCTACTTTAGAATCGAGACATCAAAATTTACTTTGTGTAAATTTTCTGTATTTTTCCGATAAAGATCATTTTTTTAATGAATAGTGAAAAATATTGTATTTTAATTCAAAACCTCTTTTTAATCTAATTTATTAATATGATTAGATTATCTTTTTAAGTGGTTATAAAGTAAAATTAGAATATATTTTTACCATTTAATCCAATAGTGGTCGTTGTAATTAATTTCACTTTGAAATCGGGCTTGAACTAATGTCAATCTTTTGATACTTTTTGTTTCATAAAAACACGCTATTTGTCTTGACAGCAGGAATTAATTATTAAATTAATTAATTCAACTTATATGTTTTGAATTTTTTAAAATATACATAATTTTAGAATTCGGAATATCAAATATATATTAGGGTGAATTTTTAGAATTTTTCTAAAAAACTTCAATTTTTGATGAATAGTGAAACCACTAAGTGGTACTTAAAAAACTGATTTTTCATTTAAATGAAATTTTACCACCTTTGTGTTTTTAATTTCAAAAATCCAACATTCATGGTTTTCATTAATAATTAATATCTGGTTCAATGGGATTAAAATAATTTTTTGGTGAATAGTAACTTTTAAGTTTTTAATCGCAATTAGAGGTAATTAGTGTAATTTAAGATAAAAATAATGTTTTAATAATATGAAATGAACTTGACAAATGTCCTAACCTTATTGGATGTGTCACAGCCGACCAAGACAATCCATGGGTCAACTTTCGGACCCCATGGAGCCACTTGGGTAGGAAAATGACATTAATATCTTTTTATTTAATGTTAAAATAAAAATGTCACAAACATGAGTTGTTTTACTAAAACACTTTTTACATGGGGTTATACAAGTCAGATTTTTTAATATATATATTCATTGGAAATATAAAAATATTTCCTACATCAAAGTATTTTTTTTATAATTTTTATACATTAAATAAATTAAATTAGTTATGACACCATGATGATGCAGTGATTACCTCATTATTTAACGATTTAAATAAAATGGAAAGATAAAGTAAAATATAAGACCTACACATGTCCAAAACCTATTGGATGGTTAGATTTAGAACCCTTATCACCTTATCCTAGAAACACATCAATTTGGGACCATTAAAATCCGAAACTCATTCTAAAATAAAGTAACATTTCCTTACTTTCCAAGAGTGCACCTCCTCTCCTCTTATAAAAGGCCCCCACCTCTACATCTTTACCCACACCTCTCAAGCCTTTTTCTCAGCCAACCCCTGACCATGATTTCTCTCCACATCCCTCTCTTACTCCTAGAATCCTCACATTGGGCAGATGTCTTCCCAAGGAATCCTTTCAGCTCAAATCAATGGAGTTACCCTATTTAAAGGTAGTGTATTGTCTTGTGTTCTTATGTTTTATTTTGCTTCTCCAACCCCCTAAACTATTTTTATTCATTTCTTTTGTAACAACTACAGTATCTTCAATATACTAGGATGTTGTTATAGTAGTTATTAGAGCTACACATACAAACACCTTCATCTAATGGTTAAAGAACATACTGTTTCTGTGGATGGCGAATTTCTGCCTCATGAAACGATGATTGTTCAACACTCATATAACACCTTCAAAGGTGGCCATTAAGATGTCACTATATTTATATATGATATATAATATGTTTATTTTTTACTTACGCATCTGTATTTTTCATTTATAGCATACCTTTATCGTTTCCATTTTGGGTAAACGCAATATCTTCATTTTAGGAAGTGCGGACTACCGCCCCCTCAAAGTGATTTGATTCGTTAACACCATATGTGGTACGTATAAAGGATAAATTTAATGATATTATATATGATACCATACTGGAATTATAATACTATTATGTATCATTATGTTTTAATTCCATTAAATATGAAATAGAAATGGAAGTAGCATTCATGCGTACGTACGGCTTACCGTCTCAATGAATGGGGCATTTCATTTCATAACTCTAAATGATTATGTAATATTATAAATGCATGTATATACTGGATATATATGATATATATGTCATCTAAATCACGAATATCATTCTTGAGATAATGGATATTTGACTACGTGAACAACTTGTAAATATAAGAAGTTCACTTTTGACTCAAGTACCAAATATCGACAAAACTTACATTATTATACTAAATATTTCCATAGTGTTCATGACAAGATAATAGGTGATATAAAAGGAATAATGAACTTGAAAAAGGATCTTAAGAAAGTATAAATTAACTCGAGTTTATTATTTAGGAGGTTAAAGAATGATCGAGTCAAGTCGGACCCGAGGTAAGGGACTTCGTCTCAATCTCCATTCATTGAGGCATATTTCGTTTATACGGTGTATAAACCCCTTTGAATTTTACTTTTATAAAAAGGAATATTTTTCTATGAAGCGTTTTACTAAATTAAAAAAAGTAATGTTTCTTTTAACATACGCGGTAACAATGACCTTTTCCGCCGTCGCGAGTATTATTTGATCTTTGGCTTCTCAACAAGCCGTAATGTTTTTAAAATGAAATAAATACATTATACTCTTTTATGTATTTTGGTATTGAAAATGGTTTTTATAATAGATTTGTTATGTAAATATATTTAAATGATATAGTGTGATCAAAGTGTGGAAATGTTTTCTATCCATTATATTTTTTTGATGTCTTATGATTTTATAATGTTACTTGGGCATTTGATGGGTGGTTACGTGATAAACCATGTGACGGGTGGTGCCGTGAATACCAGGATGGTGGTTACGTTATAACCTCCAATGAATTGGGTATGGAAGTCGGCCGTATGGCTATTCCATTAAGTATGTATGGAAGTTGGCTGAATGGCTATTCCATTAAGTGATATGTGTGGAAGTCGACCGTATGGTTATTCCGCATAAGTATGTTTATGTCCCAAGTTACCTTTATATGTTATGTGTTCTTTATATGGGTTTTATGGTAATCTTTTGGTTACAAAAGGGTATGTAATGATATTTTATTCAGTGAAGAGTTTTTACTACTTCATAAAGGTGAAGGTATATCTTTGATAAAGTATACATGGTTTACTTGTTGTTTTAAAAACTACCCGTTTTCGTTATTTGTGTATCCCTTACTGAGCTTTTTATGCCCACCCCAAGTTTTTTTTTGAAATGTTTTTCACAGGACATAATGTGGAATTGGGTCAAGGATGGGATCAAGGGAAAGTCATGCTATGTAAAACATGGAACTAGACATGTTTCTTTTTAAGAGTTTTTATTTTATGGAAAGTTAGTAGAAGTGTCTACTTTGTAATCTTTTGATATGTAATAGTTATGTCCTAATTCTCTAAAACTCTAAACCTGAAAACAACCTCAATGTGAATTATTCATTTAATTCAATATTAAGTAAGGTTTAAGGCTGAGGCCTTATATATAAAATAGAGACATCAAAATCAGTGTAATTGAATAAAAAACTAGAATATTTTTTTTAATAAGTGATTTATACGACCAAGATTTTCATATTGGAGAGCCCTGAATCGTTTTTTAATAAGGAAGTTAGATTTATGATGCTATGAATTGATTATAAGGTGATCAATGTTATTAAAATAATAAACATCAATTGTCTATCTGTTATGTCCTGAAACGTGTTCCACACATTGGTTCCTTGATTCGGTTGATCACATGACCTCAGGTGTGCCTCGCCATATGCCATAGGCTGCTAATCAACACTATGGATATAATATTGATCCAGGTAAGATTATACCCACTTTCCCAAAGTAGCAAAACAATAAGAAAACATTCAGAGCAATAGGATATAAAAAAACCAGAATAATACATATATAAAAGTGTTTACCAAAACTATAAATAAAATATCAAAACTAAACTGTAGATATTCCCCTATAATGTATGTGTTATGTTTCAAAATACAATCTTAAAGGTAAACACACTAAAAGCTAACAAGTTGTATCTAAACAATGTATAGTCCCCTCATCCATTATCCATCCCAAATCATCCATCTAATATAGGGCTTTATTCCTTATCATGTCCTTTGAACATGATGTCAATTAAAGTACCGACATAGAAGCCCATGTATGGTGTATGTAAAACTCAGTAGGCCACCACCACCGACATATAAAACAATATCCAGTCAATATAGTTTTTTTAGTTTTATAAAGAAGAAAATTCATGAAATATGTTAAAATGACTACATTTATTCAATTATTCTTTATTTAGGCACATAAAACCCCAGGATTCCAGAGGAACCTAAAATCGTATCACATATCTAAATGCCATTGTTACCATTTATATTTCATAATACATTACTATATTTTATTGTTAACTTTAATCATTTCATAATTTAATCCCATTATTACTATTCATTTATAATAGTACAGGACGGAATTCCACAATTACAATTCCTCATTTCATAATTGAATTACATTATAAACTATTCATATTTCATTATACATAAAGAAATTCCATTGTCACTATTCATCATTTCATAATCGAATTCAATTGTTATGATTCATCATTTAATAATTATATAATATTATTACTAAATTTAAATTAATTAATTCATCTTTTATTTAATAAAATAAAATAATTTCCTATTTGAATAATTTTATTATTTATGTTAATAATTAATTAATCACATCAATTTCAATAAAAATTAAATAAATATTTTATCACATAAATCCCATTAATTAATTCAAAAATAAGTTAATCCCATCAATTCATTTAATTAATTTATAATTTTTTTAATTAAATTTTTTCAATTTCATAATCAAAACAAACTTCCTTGATTAATTTAACAATTTATTAATCAAAAAATACATTAAATAATCCCCATAATTTATTCAATAATTAAATATTCCAATTATATGATCTCAAAACTCTAATAATTAATTTAACAATTAATTATTCCTAAATCCCATTATTTCATTATCCAAATAGTCAATTCCTCATTTAATTATTCTAAAATCAAATTCACTTAATTATTTGAGTAACAAAATTAATCAATTCAATTTATCAAATTCAATTTCTAAATAGAAATTATTAATTTCATAATTACATACTTGTAATAGAAATCATGAGAATGGGATTAGAATTATAGAACACCTACCTCAATTCGATGACATATGGTCTCCAATGAATGATTTTATTTTTTGTTGTTAATTAATCAAGAATTCTATGAATAACCTAATCAAGATTTGAAACCATGATCCATGATGAAAAGAATAAAGATATAAGAAGCCTATAACATGATCTAGAATCTATAATAGATAAACATGCTTTCTTGTAAGGGAGAAGAAAGGGATAAATATGGTAACACCAATCATGATGAGATTCACTTACCAGGGAAGGTGCAGATCTTTGATCAAGACTTTGAATCACCAAGAACGGAGTTGAGGAGCCCTATAAATTCATGCACGATTTTAAAAAATCAAGTAGAATCATTAGGGGATGACTAGGGGTAGATTTTGAGTTTATATGGGGGTTCAGTTAATTTTAAAACTAGTTTTTAGTCTAATTAAAGTAGTTTCCGTGTTTTGTCTAACAGTGGTAAAAGGTTCACCAAACCATGTGCCATATCCATGAGCCTCTTCTGGGGGAATTTCTTCTAATGGGGTGAACAATTTGAAAAACCATGCATTGTCTATGAAACTCCTCTCCTTATATGGTTTCATGGTTTGATAATCTGGGGCACATTGTTTAGGAAAACTGTGAGCTAACCATTCTCATTCACCCCTCCTTCCAAAATTCTCATCTTTCACCCAAACATAGCACATAGAAAACCCAATAAAAATTACTCAAAAAAAGAAAAGAATTTATAGATAAATGATCCAAATACACCTCCTTAAAATTATAGGTTTTCAAAATATCACCAAATTATTAAGAATCATCCTTGAGTTTTACTCCCACGAATTTCTAAGAATTTGAGTCAAAAAGATCAGGCCTCCACTAGAACAAAAGCATTTTGTTACTTCGGTTTTTTAGCTTGATATCATCAGTTCTTGAGGAGAAATCTTTGAAAGTAATGTTGTCAATATTTTCTAACATCGGTTCTAATAAAATATGTTAGATATTGTTTTTAAGCAATTTATTGATGTCATTTTATTAAAAACATTTGTGAAAAATAGACTTTTCATGCCAGAGTTTTAAAAATTGATGTGAAAATTGTACTTTTCACATCATTTTTTCAAGAAACCAACATTAAAATTCATTTTTGAAAATAATTTTACAAATAAAAATGTGTAAAATATTTTCCAACATGGATACACTTTCTTAATCTTTTATTTGACTGATCGTAGAGCTCAAACTGAGTTATAGATCAAAAGTTATGATCAATATAATTTGGAAATATTTTTTCATGATGAAATATAAAATGAGAAAACCAAATCATCATATTTGAAGAAAGTTTATAATCTAAATAAATATGCATAGTTTGACCATGTTATGAATAATTATTCTTTATTAAAAAAATAACAATTATTTAATGGTATATCAATTAAGAAAACTAATCATAAAAAACAGAAATCACGGAAAAATAATTGAAAATACCTTGACGAGATCATGAAAAGAAGAAATAGTGGATTCAAGATGAAGATAAAAACAATTCATGTAAATGTAATAGTGATGGTTGAAATAATTTATCAATAAATTTATATTTTTATAGAAAGAAAACAAATAAAATATACGGTAAAAGAAAACAAATTGTTAAAAAAATACCTGTAATCAAAAATTTGGATGTCGTGCGGTGATAAAATTGAAATTACACATGGATGGATATTAATAATATCTTTATATTGATTTTTGTTATAACTGTCCTAATAATATGATTTAATTTTCATTTTTTGCGTCTGATATCACAAAACTATTGTGATAAACTCTCTTTTTAAATCTGTTTGGTAATAATAGGCTTGGAAATCTTGCATTTAACGTCAGTTTTTTTATGAACCGACATTAAAGAGAATATTTCATGACCTTTTTTTGGAAAAATAATTTAAAAAATGAATAAAAAATTTATTCCATTCTCTATGATTTGATTTTACTATTCATGGAGGCCAAACAGAGCTAAAGATAAAATGTTATAGCCATAAAAAGTTGTATTTTATAAGCCATCTTTTAGAGATTATCAAATTCGAATAGCCATAAATTTTGATCTATAACTCTATTTAAACTCCAATTATAGTGAAATTGAAGATTTTGAAATAAAATACATGCTTATATACATTTTTTACATCAGTTATCTAATTACAGATATGAAAAATTCATCATGTTTGGTTTCTAACATGCGTTATTTAATAAAATACAAGATAACATGATTTCTCAAGATGGTTTAAATATATCCAATTTGAAAAAGTAGTGAATATAGATTTTAGCATTGTTTACAGAATAACCGAAGTTAAAAAAAATTTCATCTATTTTCACATTGTTTATATATAACGGTCATTAAAAAGGTGACTTTATAAACAGTTTTTGTACTAGTGCATTAAGCCCTCATTTTATCTTATCTCTCCCATTTTCCTCATGAAAAAAGGTTGAAAAAATACATGAACCATTGTCACAATATTTTCCATAAAAATTTTCTTATTATTATCCAACAAACATATCTAATTCTCCTTAAATGGAGCACCTATATCAAGCATAACATCATCCACATTAATCAAACGATAATGGTCTAGGTGAAAACATTGAATATATAACACACGGAAAACATAATGCATGGAACAACCTATATGTGAAAGAGCCAATCGGTATTTGTCCATCATGATTCTATCTATAACCTCATAGGGTCCACAAAACCTAGGTGTTAACTTTTCCTCTCTTCGTATCATGTGCTGACCTAATCTAGGTGACCCTCAAATGAATACATGATCACCCTATGAAAACACTGGCGGTTATTGTTGTCAATAAGATATAAATTCAATCCAATCTGATCCATAACCATATTATTCTATATTAGTAGATCCATCTCTAACGTCTCCTATATGAGACTCAATCCCAACCACACTAAATATCTTACCCCCATCCAAGATAGATGAGATATTCATGGCCAACTATAAAGAACCTTATATGGTTCTATTTGTATATTTTCCTAATATTTGTTGTTATTGAACAATGCCCTGAGTTCTATTTTATTCTCCAAATATCCTCTAGAATCTAGAATACATGCTCATATAATGACCTCTAGTACTTATTCATTACATTCTGAAATCCCATCTATATGTGGGTTGAAGTTCAAACTCAACAACAATTGTGTACCAATAACCTTATGTGATCCCTTCTTGAAGTGTGATGGAATGTCTAATTCATGGTCTAAAACTATATTATGTGACACCCCATGCACATGGAATATTACATGAACAAGAAATTCTCCAAATTGGTCCTCTGTGAAATTCTCCCATATAGGTATGAAATGTGAATACTTTGTCAGATGGTCCAAAATAACCCAAATAGTCTCATTCTTCTAAAGTATTATTGGGAGACCCACCATAAATCCCATAATAAATCATCCCTTTCTATTCCAAAATGGGAAATGGATATATCAAACCACCAAGTTATTGATGCCCAGTCTTCACCTATTGGAATGTGTAGCATCAAGTCATGTCCCCTATTATCTCCTTATTCATGCACAACATCCAAATCTATCATTATCCGTCATTATAAAGTTTGGTCACACCTGGATGTACCGCCCACATTGAGGCATAAAATTCAATAATTATCTCCCCTTGTATGCACATAGAAAAAAACTGATTATTTGCATTTATGATTTCATCCTCAACTATCATCATGTCTGAAGGTGTATCCTCACCATAGGGCTTTCCATCAAAGAAAAAAATTCCATATCTGCATACCTTCTGTCACTGATCCATCTTAAAGATGTAGGCTCTGCTGAAACTAATGGGAGAAGCATCTACTCTTGGCTCTCCAAAACACAATATGTATCTCATCCAGTAAAGTTATTATAAGGCCCCGACCTTAAAACTTACTTAATCTTGAGTTAATACAAGATTACACACTGAGGATCTTTTCAGGTTTAGAGTTTTATAGAATTAGATCATAAGACTTGAATTACATTCCACATTTAAACAAAGTGGTCACATAAAGATAGTATTTATTTTTTCCCATCAACGAAAACATATTTAAAATAAAACATGGATTATTTCTTGACACTTCCTTGACACTATCATAATATAATGTACCATTCCCTTGACCTGTGAAAAACATTTCAAAAAAACTTGGGATGAGCATAAAAAGCTCAGTAAGGGATATAAAAATATGGAAAGGAAACATGAGTACATGTACACATAAGAATCAATGAAATCATACTTTACTCATAAAACATAATCACATTAACATACCTCATCAAATCATGAATAAATCATAGAAATCATAAGACATAAAGGTAACTTGAGGCATTCCTAACATTCTTACGCAGGGAGTAACCCTCTTGGTTACGTTTGGAATATCCATCACAGTATATTCCCTAAATATCTTCAGAGAAACCTTAACGTTTCACTCCTTCACGTTACCCAATGCATTGCAGAGCTATATCAGGCTCACCCGCCCTTAGTTTATCACGGAACCACCCGTCTTCGTAACAATTCCCAAGAACCATAACATAATCGGACCACATAATACATGCATAAAGTAAACATAACATTTCCACATTTCAATCACTAGATATCAATAAAACACATTGATATAAAAAACATGATGAAAACCATTTTCAATACAAAAATAAAAGAAAAGTAAAACATGGTATTTATTATTCTTTTAAAAAGAAGGCATGGCTTGTAGAGCAAGCCGAAACTCAAATAATGGTCACGGCGGCAGAGAAGTCATTGTCTCCGCATACGTACGACAAAAACATTCCCTTTTGTCTTTTAGTAAAATGGTTCGTATAAAAAATATTCATTTTTGGATAGACGTTAAAGTAAAAGGGGTTTATACACCATATAAAATAAGGTTTTGTATGAAACAAAATATGCCTCATTGAATGGATATTGAGATGAAGTACCTTACAAAGACGGTATACTTGGTTTAAGGATAAATCATTACATAATTATGTGTGACAAACTAATACACAAAATATAAGTGGATATTAAGTGTAAAACAATCAGAGGTTATTCACACATATTCATAGAACGACGTATTAAAGGAGTACAAGTTTATCCCAAAGAATCAAATTTGGGTTAAGAAGTTCCCTTGCAAAAATTTGACAGCCTAACGGCGTCACCACAAAATTCAGAAAATGGGTTGATGAGAGATAAAAAAGGGTATATCATCACATGTACATAAAATTTAAATCAATAAGGATATAGAAGAAAATATCTCAACATAAAATTATGTGAATTAAAATACATAACAAAAGAAGTCTTTTAAAAAGAGGAGGGTGAAAGGTTCCCTTACCGACATGGGTATCTTTCGAAACATACACCCCGTGAAAGAAGGACAATACAAAATTTATGTAAATACTCATAAATGAAAGTATATTAGACAATGAGTAAAATAATCGGCAGTACATACACCACTCAAAGGAAATTGTGGAAAATGTAGCATAAATCTCACGGGAATACAAGTGAGATGAAAAATCCCTTACGAAAACTCGGCAGCCTAACAACGCCACTTAAAACTTACAAAAATGGATTGATGAGATCAAATAGGGTCTCTCATCATAATAACATAATTTTTAAAGAACTAGGAATATAAAATAACATCCCCCAACATAACAAATAGGAGCTTAAAATAAGTGACATAAAGGAGAGTACTTAAAAAGAAAGAGAGAGGTTAGATCTCTTACGAAAATTTGGCAGCCTAACGGCGCCACTCAAAAATTCCAAAATGGATTGATGAGAGTGAATAGGGTCTCTCATCATGTGAACATAGAAATAACAGTAATATTAATATAAAATAACATCCCAATAACAAGAAATATGAGCTTTAAAAGGAATGACATAAAAGAGTGTACTTAAAAAGAAAGAGAGGAGTATGATCCCTTACCTCAAGTCCGACTTGTCTTGTTCGTTTCTTTATATTCCAGAATAATAAACTTTGGTCAATTTATAATTTCCTAAGGACCTTCTTTAAATATTATTATTCAGTTTATATCATATATTATAATTTTATAATAATTGTTTAATAATGTTAGTTCATATCAAACGTTTTTGTCGATGTTTGGTACATAAGTCAAAAATGAACTTGTTTGAAAAATGATTGCCCATGTAGTTATAAGTAAATAATTTCCAGAATATTATTAATGATTAAAATATCATATATATCCAGTACATATTCATTTTATACTATTCCATATCATTTGGAGATAAAAAATGAAAAGCACAATTCATGGAGACAGTAGGCCGTACGTACGCATGAACGCTACATTCATTTTTTTGTCATATTAATGAAACTAAAAATAAATGATATATATATATATATATATATTATAATTACAGTATAATATATATGTTATATAGGTCACATATGTTTATTAATTTCATTCTTTATACATTCCATGTATTGCATGTACGATTCAAATCACTTGAGGGGGCGGTAGTCCACACTTCCTCATATGAAATTGTCGCATTTACACAACATGAAAAGAATAAAGGTATGTTTTAAATATAAAATACAGATGTATATATTAAACATAAATACCATATATATCATTTATAAAATACAGTTACATCATAATGTACACCTTTAAAGGTGTTAAAGGAATATTGAACAATCATTATTTCATGAGGCAGAAAATCACCATCCACAGAAACAGTATGTAATTTAACCATTAGATGAAGGTTTGTGTAAGTGTATATTGAATCCTTATTATAAAAAAAATCCTAGTATATTTATTATACTGGATTTGTTACAAATGAAATTAATAAAAATAGTTTAGGGTGTTGGAGAAGCAAAATAAAACAAAAGGACTCAAGTGAAGACATTACCTTAAAATCGGGTAACTCCCTTTGGTTTGAGCTAAAAGGGTTCTTTGGGAAGACTTATTCCCAAAGTGAGGCTTCAAGGAGTTAGAGAGGGATGTTTAGATACAAAGTGGTTAGGGGTTGGCCGAGCCAAAGGCTTTGGAAGTGTGGGTAAGGTGGTAGAGGTGGGGGCCTTTTATAAGAGGAGAGGAGGGGCACCCTTGGAAAGTAAAGAAATGTTCCTTTATTTTAAAATGAGTTTTGGATTTAAAAGGTCCCACATTGATATAATTAGAGTCTAAGGTGATAAGGGTTCTAAATATACCCATACAATAGGTTTTGGACATGTTTAGGTCCTAGATTTTACATTATCTTTTCGTTTTATTTAAATCCTTTATTAATGAGGTAATCGCTACATCATCATGATGTCATAAATAATTTAATATATATAATTTCTAAATTTTTTAAAAAAACTAAAATGATGTAGGAAATCTTTTTACCTTTCTAATGAATACTTATAGTCAAAATTCTGACTTGTATAGGCCCATGTAAAAATTGTTTTAGTAAAACATCTCATTTTTGTATCATTTTTACATTAACATTAAATAAAAAGTTATTTATGTCATTTCTCAACCAAAGTGGCTCCATGGGGTCCCCAAGTTGACCCATGGATTTTCTTGGTCTTCCATGACACGTCCAATGAGGGTATGACATATTTCAAGCTCATCTCATATTATTAAAACATTATTTTTACCTTAAACTACACTAATTACCACTAATCGCGATTAAAAACATAAAAGTTACTATTCACCAAAAAATTATTTTAATCCCATTGAACCACATTTTACTTATTAATGACAACCATGCATGTCAGATTTTTGAATTTCAAAACACAGAGGTGGTAAAATTTCATTTAAACGAAAAATCAGTTTCTTAAGTACCACTTAGTGGTTTCACTATTCATCAAAAATTGAAGTTTTCCAGAAAAAAACCAAAACTTCACCCTAATCTATATTTGATATTCCAAATTCAAAAATGATATATATTTTAAAAAATTCAAAAAATATAAGTTGCATTAATTAGTTTAATAATTAATTCCCGCTGTCAGAGTAAATAGCGTGTTTTTATGAAACAATAAGTATCAAAAGATTGACACTAGTTTAAGTCCAATTTCAATGTGAAATTAATTCCAACGACCAATATTGGATTAAATGGTAAAAATATATTCTAATTTTACTTTAAAAACAATTCAAAAGATAATATAATCATACAAATAAACTAGATTAAAAAGAGGTTTTGAATTAAAATACAACATTTTTCAGTATTCATTAAAAATGAACTTTATCGGAAAGATACCAAAAATTTACACAAAGTAAATTTTGATGTCCCAATTCTAAATAAGAATTTTATTTTGTCAAATATAACACATAAAATTGTCAAAAAGTGGATTTAAAAGTGGTTCTCCTTCAAAAGGCGGTTAATCGACCTTTTATAGAATATTAGAATGTCTACACTTAAAATTGGATTCATTCGCATTTTTAATCCTCTAACATTTATTGTAAAGAGTAAAAATATTTGAAAAACATATATAATCATTTTGTAGTTAGTTCTATTCATTCCCTCCATTACAACGGCTAGGCATTAACTACTATTTAAAATAGGATTATTTTATTATTAGAGTGCAATGTAAGATTTCCAAGAAAATCGTTGTTGCGTATTGGGTACGCCATCGAGCATAGCATCCCCTTTAAAGTAATATTAATATTTTATTCAAAAATATGGATAAATATAAAAATTTCATATTCTTTATTTACCTGGGGTGTTACATCCTTCCCCCCTTTTGGGAATTGCGTCCTCGCAATTTTAAAATTGATCTTGGAAACATCCTTGAAAGTCCCACATCGGAACAAGAGTCGGTAAAACAATCACATTAAAATAAAGAAAGATAAGTATAGAGGTCACCCGAGTTAACCCATATTAGGATTCCATGTAAGAAAACATGGACATGGATGAGAAAACATAGGGTCATGTTCTTATGGAGAGTGATAGAAAACATGTTTATGAGAAAGTTAACCACAAGAAAATCACAACTTGTGATGGGTTAAACGGTATTCGATTCCCCAGTAGGAAAAGCTAATAGAAAACATTTTTTTAAGTTACTTTTTATTGAGGAATTTATTCATAAGGAAACATAATAACTTATCATGTTGACTTTCAACTTTTATTAGATTCCTTACACAAACTCATATTTTCTCCAATTGACGAGTATTTATGAAGACTTGTTCACATTAAGAGTACTATAATCCACTTGTAGAGAATCACCAAATCCACAAAATAGAACTATATACTTCCCATGTCTTTAGACATTAACCAAAACCAAAAAAAAAGGTTAGTACAAGATCAGATAATCCAGAAAAGGATAACCCTTTATAAAAAAAAATCTATTCTTAATCTCCGTAATTTATCCAACAAAACCCAAATTTCAACGACGACCATTCGATAAAAAAATTTTCCATAAAATTATTCAAAGTAAACCAAACTAAGATTGAAACCAAAATATTTGATGGATTTAGTCACATAGTCTTCCAAGTTAAATCATAACATTTATCTCCAAAAAACATCGGTTGCTCTTAATGTCTCATATTGAAAAGTAATTAACCTAATCACATATCTTCCATGATAGGTTAATAAATTTCCATAGATAACCCAAAATCAACTTACTCTTAATTGATAAAAGAATCTAACTAAAAATAATCAGTCAAAATAACAAGGGACTTCACGTAGTCTAGTGGTAGGCGATAAATACCAGTCGCACTTTGGTTGTGGGTTCGATTCCCGCAGCTTTGTCCGACGCGATGGGTTGTCACCCGGTCTGCGTGTTGTCCTTTTTATAAAACACCAAAAATAACCCAAACATGTTTTAACCTTAGTAGTTTCCTTATACCTCTCATTTTCATCCAAATTCATTACGATCTAAACATCTTAATTCTTGAAGTCTTATTTCACCACCACAAGATAAAATAAAACGATTCCAAAAATGAATAACATCATACCTTGATCATGGAGTCAACTCAGTTTCATCGTCATCTTGATCACATAGGTAAAAGTCCCATGCATTACAACAATGATTTAGAGATCTTTCAAAATCATTTGCTTCCTCCATCCAAATAAACCTTGTACAACATGGGTCATATGGGTGTTCATAGAAAAACAGTTTTGGAAAATAATCATGTATGACATATAATTCCAAAACATCTGATAAAACATGTTTTCTATAAAATAGTCGGACAGAATTTGAGTTGAAACTTTCTATTATTGGTCCTTTTAAAATACCATAAGTATGTGCTGAGAGACTATATTTTAAAATCAAATATAAATAGGTTGTGCAAGGGTCTCCTTCCTCGGCACCATTTTTAAAATCATAATATGCTTCAAATTTTGGGATAAGGTAAAATATTTGAAAATACCTTGATAATATTTACCTTTCTTGAAAATATGATAATATTGTGAAAATAGTATTTGTCTAAAAACAACCCATGATCCACAATGATAACGAGGTATAGTGGAGGTGTTTGATATCTCAAAAAACTGCTTGCATGTGACTTGTATACTAGAAAAAGTTTCACAATCATCCGAACAGGACTTTGCAATAATTATTAAAAGCATGTCATCAGGAAGAGATAGGAATGTCGTTTGAGATCCTTCTCCTTCCATTCGTAACCGACATTACGCGACCTGAAAAAAGTAATAAAATAAGGATTTAACTGAAATAATAGATATAGGGACTAATCATGTGTCTAACAAAAACTCATAATCCCTAAAGCTGTCTAAACCGACCTCTGATGCCAACTATAAGGCCCCAGCCTTGAACTTTACTTAATCTTGAGTTAATAAAAGATTACACACTGAGGATATTTTCAGGTTTAGAGTTTTAGAGAATTAGATCATAAGACTTGAATTACATTCAACATTTAAACAAAGTGGTTATATAAAGATAGTATTCATTTTTTCCCATCAACATAAACATATTTAAAATAAAACATGGATTATTTCTTGACACTTCCTTGAAACTATCATCATATAATGTACCTTTCCCTTGACTTGTGAAAAAATTCCAAAAAAACTTGGGATGAGCATAAAATGCTCAGTAAGGGATATAAAAATATTGAAAGGAAACATGAGTACATGTACACATAAGAATCAATGAAATCATACTTTACTCATAAAACATAAGAACTTTAACATACCTCTTAAAATCATGAATAAATCATAGAAATCATAAGACCTAAAGGTAACTTGAGGCATTCATAACATTCTTACGTAGGGAGTAACCCTCTTGGTTACATTTGGAATACCCATCACAGTATATTCCCTAAATCTCTTCGGAGAAACCTTAACATTTCACTCCTTCACGTTACCCAATGCATTGGAGAGCTATATCGGGCTCACCTGCCCTTAGTTTATCACAGAACCACCCGTCTTCGTAACAATTCCCAAGAACCATAACATAATCGTACCACATAATACATGCGTAAAGTAAACATAACATTTACACATTTAAATCACTAGATTTCAAAAAAACTCATTGATATAAAAAAACATTATGAAAAGCATTTTCAATACCAAAATAAAAGAAAAGTAAAACATGGTATTTATTTTTCTTTTAAAAAGAAGGTTTGGCTTGTAGAGGAAGCCGAAACTCAAATAATGGTCACGGCGGCGGAGAAGTCGTTGTCACCGCATAAGTACGACAAAAACATTCCCTTTTATCGTTTAGTAAAATGCTTCGTATAAAAAAGATTCCTTTTTGGATAAACGTAAATGTCAAAGGGTTTTATACACCGTATAAAAGAAGGTTGTGTATAAAAAAATATACCTCAATGAATGGAGATTGAGACGAAGTACCTTACAAAATGATATACTTAGTTTAAGGATAAATCAATTACATAATTATGTGTGACAAATGAATTCACCAAATATAAGTGGATATTAAGTGTAAAACAATTAGATGTTATTCAAACATATTCATATAACGACATGTTCAAGGATTACAAGTTTATCCCAAAGAATCAAATTTGGTTTAAGAAGTTACATTGTAAAAATTTGACAGCCTAACGGCGTCACTAAAAAAATTCAGAAAATGAGTTTATGAGAGATAAAAAGGGTAACTCATCACATGGACATAAAATTTAAATCAATAAGGATATAGAAGAACATATCCCAACATAATAGTATGTGAATTAAAAGACACAACAAAAGAATTCTTTTAAAAAGAGGAGGGTGAAAGGTTCCCTAACCGACATGGGTATCTTTCGAAACATACACCCCGTGAAAGAAGGACAATACAACATTTATGTAAATACTGATAAATGAAATTATATTACACAATGAGTAAAATAATGGTCAGTACATACACCACTCAAAGTAAATTGTGGCAAATGCAACATAAATTTCACGGGAATAAAAGTGAGATGAAAAATCCCTTACGAAAACTCGGCAGCCTAACGATGCCACTTAAAACTTACAAAAATGGATTGATGAGATCAAATAGGTTATATCATCATATTAACATAAATTTTAAAGAAATTTGAATATAAAAGAACATCCCCCATCATAACAAATAGGAGCTTAAAAGAAGTGACATAAAGGAGAGTACTTAAAAAGAAAGAGAGAGGTTAGATCTCTTACGAAAATTCGGCAGGCTAACGGCGCCACTCAACACTTCCAAAATGGATTTATGAGAGAGAATAGGGTCTCTCAACATAAGAACATAAAAATTACAGTAAGATTAATATAAAATAACATCCCATAACAATAAATATGATCTTTAAAAGGAATGACATAAAAGAGTGTACTTAAAAAGAAAGAGAGGAGTAGGATCCCTTACCTCAAGTCTGACTTGTCTTGTTCGTTTCTTTATATTCATGAATAATAAACTTTGGTCAATTTATAATTGTCTAAGTAACTCCTTTAATTATTATTATTTGGTTCATATCACATATTATAATGTTATAATAATTGTTTAATAATGTTAGTTCATTTCAGATGTTTTTGCCGATGTTTGGTACATGAGTCAAAAATGAACTTGTTTGAAAAATGATTGCCCATGTAGTTATAAGTAAATAATTTCCAGAATAGTATTAATGATTAAAATATCATATATATCCAGTAAATATTAATTTTATACTGTTCCATATCATTTGGATATAAAAAAATGAAAAGCACCATTCATGGAGACGGTAGGCCGTACGTATGCATGAACGTTACATTCATTTTTTTGTCATATTAATGGAATTAAAAATAAATGATATATATATATATATATTATAATTACAGTATAATATATATGTTATATAGGTCACATATATTCATTAATTTCATTCTTTATACATTCCATGTATTGAATGTACGAGTCACATCACTTGAGGGGGCGGTAGTCCACACTTCCTCATATGAAATTATCGCATTTACACAACATGAAAAGAATAAAGGTATGTTTTAAATATAAAATACAGAATCATATAGTAAACATAAATACCATATATATCATATATAAAATACAATGACATCATAATGGACACCTTTAAAGGTGTTAAAAGAATATTGAACAATCATCTTTTCATGAGGCAGAAAATCACCAACCATAAAAACAGTATGTTTTTTAACCATTAGATGAAGGTGTGTGTAAGTGTAGCTAGAATACTTCTTATAAAAACATCATAGTAAATTTAAGATACTGTATTTGTTAAAAAATAAATGAATAAAAATAGTTTAGGGGGTTGGAGAAGCAAAATAAAACAAAAGGACTCAAGTGAAGACATTACCTTAAAATCGGGTAACTCCCTTTGGTTTGAGATAAAAGGCTTCCTTAGGAATACTTCTGCCCAAAGTGAGGCATCAAGGAGTAATATAGGGATGTTTAGATACAAAATGTGTAGGGGTGGGCTGAGCCAAAGGCTTTGGAAGTGTGGGTAAGGAGGTAGAGGTGGGGGCCTTTTATAAGAGGAGAGGAGGGGCACCCTTGGAAAGTAATGAAATATTCCTTTATTTTAAAATGAGTTTCGGATTTAAAAGGACCCACATTTATATAATTCTAGGATACGGTGATAAGGGTTCTAAATATACCCATAAAATAGGTTTTGGACATGTGTAGGTCCTAGAGTTTACATTATCGTTTTATTTTATTTAAACCCATTATTAATGAGGTAATCGCTACATCATTATGATGTCATAAATAATTTTATATATATAATGTCTAAAAAATTTAAAAATACTAACATGATTTAGGAAATCTTTTTAGATTTATAATGAATATTTATATTAAAAAATATGACTTGTATAACCCCATGTAAAAATTGTTTTAGTAAAACATCTCATGTTTGTGTCATTTTTACTTTAACATTAAATAAAAAGTTATTTATGTCATTTCCAAACCAAAGTGGCTCCATGGGGTCCCCAAGTTGACCTATGGATTTTCTTGGTCGGCCATGACACGTCCAATGAGGGTAGGACATATTTCAAGCTCATCTCATGTTATTAAAACATTATTTTTACCTTAAACTATACTAATTACCACTAATCGCGATTAAAAACATAAAAGTTACTATTCACCAAAAAAATTATTTTAATCCCATTGAACCACATTTTACTTCTTAATGACAACCATGCATGTCGGATTTTTGAAATTCAAAACACAGAGGTGGTAAAATTTCATTTAAACGAAAAATCAGTTTCTTAAGTACCACTTAGTGGTTTCACTATTCATCAAAAATTGAAGTTTTCCAGAAAAAAACCAAGACTTCATCCTAAAATATATTTGATATTCTGAATTCAAAAATGATGTCTATTTTAAAAAATTAAAAAAATATAAGTTGAATTCATTAGTTTAATAATTAATTCCTGGTGTCAGAGCAAATAGGATGTTTTTATGAAACAACAAGTATCAAAATATTGACATTAGTTTAAGTCCAATTTCAAAGTGAAATTAATTCCAACGACCACTATTGGATTAAATGGTAAAAATATATTGTAATTTTACTTTAAAAACAATTCAAAAGATAATCTAATCATACAAATAAATTATATTAAAAAGAGGTTTTGAATTAAAATACCACATTTTTCACTATTCATTAAAAAATGAACTTTATCAGAAAGATTCCAAAAATTTACACAAAGTAAATTTTGATGTCCCGATTCTAAATAAGAATTTTATTTTGTCAAATATAACACATAAAATTGTCAAAAAGTGGATTTAAAAGTGGTTCTCTTTTAAAAGGCTGTTAATCGACCTTTTAAAGAATATTAGAATGTCTACGCTTAAAATTGGATTCATTCGCATTTTTAATCCTCTATCATTTATTGTAAAGAGTAAAAATATTTCAAAAACATATATAATCATTTTGTAGTTAGTTCTGTTCATTCCCACCATTACAACGGCTAGGCGTTAATTACTATTTAAAATAATATTATTTTATTATTAGAGTGCAACGTAAGATTCCCTAGAAAATCGTTGTTGCGTATTGGGTACGCCATCGAGCATAGCATCCCCTTTAAAGTAATATTAATATTTTATTCACAAATATGGATAAATATAAAAATTTCATATTCTTTATTTACCTGGGGTGTTACAATTATCATCTTCTACTCAGCAATAGACTTGGGAACATAATGTGTCTATGTTTTCATTATTAATGTGTCGATTAAACAGTTTTCCTTCTGAGGTGTATATGCTAGCTCATAATCAAAATATTTCATATCCTAAAATCACCCATTCATTCCATGATTCAAATATTACAGGGAAAATATTTAATCTATGCTTTTGTGATTAATATACACAATAAATTTTTTGCTCAATATATAATGCTACCAACACATCAAATCATAAACCATTATGGGAAACATGAGGCCATGTGTAATTTAGTTATGCTCATGTGGCCTCAAATACCACGTCCCATATGGAATAACTCAATCTCCCTACATCATCAGTAGTCCAATACCTATTCTCAAAGCATCTCAAAACTCTATATACTCCTCACTATGTTCGGGTAGGATCAAGAATGTTACCAATTTAATGGACTACATCAAATATTGATGGTAGAATATATCTATCCATGACATAAACACTATCGATTTGTTTTTATACCCATAAAAAATCATAATGAACACATATAGTCCGTATCTAATTCTGAAATATGTCCCCTATATATAACATGAGCAAACTGTCAACTGATGATACCAAAATCTTATTTGAATCTTTGAAAAACACAAACTCCCCTCAATTGGTCAAATAATTTGATGCAACATTTATGTTGATAATAGTTCATCAATGTCATATGGTTCAATATTCGGTAGTCTACACATAAGAAGAGAATCTCTTTGGCCTTCTTTAAAAGAAAAAATGGATTTCCTCAAGGTGGCGCACTCAGGCAGATAAAACCTTTATCCTCCAACACATCCAGCTAAGTCTTAAGCTCTTGAATCTCTTTTGGTGCCATTCTATATAGTGTTATTGAATCTATATCATCTAAAAGAATGATCTCAATACTAAATACCAAGTCTTTCTCTAGTGTCAACCTGGTGAAGTCTTCAAGAAACACATCATGAAACTATTCCACTATGGGTGGAAACAAATCATGTCTCAAACCCCCATCATCTACTAATTGACTAGAAACATGGACATTATGTTAACTAGGATTCTGATGTAATATCCCTGTATATCCTTCCTAGTAATCCAATTCTCCACGGTAAACATATTTTTCACCCTCAGGGGAAAAAACGTCACTCTCCTCTAGTAAAAATAAATATGGGATCATTATTATTCTAACTAATACATACCATAAATCAGATTAAATACTAACATATCTAGAATTTATTGATACCAAAGAAAATGATACTCCCTGACCTTTATAGAACACCCTTATCACAAAAATTTTCCCTCAACCATAATCCCAATGATGTATCTATCTTCAACACCTCACTCACAAACTCAATCACCAAACTCAAACCATTCACTTTTTGGGTAGATATGAATAAATAAGATGCACCAATTTCAAAACATTCACTATCTAGAAAAAATTCAATGAGAATAATACCTCTTACTATCGATGGCCAGCCATCATTATCCCTATGTGCAAGATGAATAGAATGTAACTGTCCTACCTCTATTCATTATTATTTAGTCTATATCCCTAAAGAATTACAACTCTATGGATAAGGTTGATCTTTCCTTGAAAAAATGTGGTATTCTTCCACTTCTGCTACATTCAGTAGAACTCCACCTTCCGTACTAAAATGGTTAAAAAGTTTACCATCCTGCACCTTGGTTCGATCAAGAACCTCTTTTAGTACCATTTTTCATGGGTTCTTGGATATATTATGTAGGTGACCCATACTTTTTCCTGATTGGATATATACTTGTGGTCGGGTATAATGTCTATGATAGTGGCCCATCTTACAGAACTGGTGACAGACATCACCTATAACGCCTTGTTTAACTGAATGTGGTAAGGGTTTATCTGACAATATTATTATTATTTGAGGCTATTTATGATTATGTCTCTATTGGGGTAGTTATATGGCCATTTAATCATATAACCAAAATATATTCTAATTTTCTGGTTATTTCAGAAAATTTAATGTTTTCTTTTCATTTTCCTCTATTATGTAATCAAAATATAAAAAAGTTAAAAAAATATCCTTAATTTCCTCTTTAATAAAGAATAATTTATTTCTATGTCCATGTTTCTATATATGTTTTCAAAAAAAAATTAATATTCCAAAACAATTATTTGATGTTTTTTAACCACTATTAAGTATCTAGAAAATGTTTTAAAATTAACCAATTTATATTTTTCTGAATAATGTACTTATTTAATTTATATCAAAAAAATATGAAATGAATCTTTATTTTAACATACTCATAATGAATTGAATTTAACATCATATGGATTATTCAATTATTTTAGTTTTCATTTAAAATATACCATGGTTCATTTCAAAGAAAATTTTCCCTAATTTTATAGAATTTTTTTATATTTTTAAATTGATTGTCAATATGAAATGTTAATTTCTCAAAAAATTATTTTAACGATATTTTATGGTATATCTATTTATTAATGGATAATTTCATTTTATTATAACATAGGAATGTGTTTTATTAATTCCATATTAATTATTTCTCAGAATAGATTTTGATCTATTTAACTTGGGAAAGTGTTTCCATTATGTACGAAAAATCATCCTAGACAGATAGTATTTTTGTTAGGTTTATTAATAATGTTGTTTTATTTAATCATATGTTTAAGGTATTTTAATTATCAAGTTACCAGTCGTTCCTATAAATACATATCCACTAATTTAATCGATAGGTTTCTTGTGGAAAATATGTTGGGAATATTTTGTGGGTTTTTCTATATAACTAACAATTAATTAAATTGTATTGGAAAAAGGAACTTAATGTATAAACATAATAATGTTATAGATCACTACATATAATATTATTAATTTCCATCATTGGTATTTCTGTCATTATTATTTATGTGATCATTCTATTGATATTGTCATGAGATGCATATAATGTTCATGTTGTTGATAATATTTCATGTTTTTAGTTATTTACCTCCCCTATGGATTATTACTTATATAAACCTGATAGAATCAAATTTATTTAACCCTTACACAGTATTTATATCACCCTTATCTTTATTCCATTACCAAGAAATTGAAGAAAAATTCCTTGAATGAATTTAAGGATGATGACCTTTTTTATGTTTTATATTTTTTTAAATGTAAAATGGGCATCATGTGTGTTTCTACCTCTCCAAGACTATTGAAAATATCCATCATTTTGGATTAGATCCCATGTATCTAAGATAATGTGATAAGGTAGACAAAGACTCCCAGTTGTTATAGTTGGGGTTGTTAGACAATGTTTGTCTTAAAATATTTATTTTAAAGATTAACTATTAATTTGTATTATTATAATTTATTCAGAAATTTTTAGTTTATAAATAATTATTCCAAATTCTTACATGGGGAACGAAATATTTATTCAATTAATAGAAAAATAATCTCAATAATATTAAAACTATTAAAAAATAATTTAATTGGATTTTATTATTTTTTTCAACGAATTTATAGAAATATATAACAATTTAGTGATGTGTTTAATAATGATATTATAATTCAATAGAATTGTTTTTTTCAAAGTAAAATTACGAGAATATTATCAAAAACTAAAATTTTAAATTATTTATTAAATAATATTTTATTAAATTATTTTAATTTAATAAATATCAAGAAAATTTTGATTTAAGAAAGTAGGGGTTTTAAAATCACATCCCCTTTCAATTTATGATACAATTTTGACATGTTATGTCATATTATGACCTTTTAATATCAAAAAATAACATCTATAGGGAAGGTATAAGTTCATTTAATAAGGGTTTAATCCAAAATATTAGGTTTAGAATAATATTAAATCCAATCAAAATATTATTGGATGATTATATTAATACTATATCATACTTATTTTCCAATCTGTATATTCTTATACCAATTTTACATGATTTATCACCTATTATATTATAATATTTTCTATATATCCAAAATTTACATAATTAATATTTTAAATAAAAAATAGTTTTTAATTATTTAAAATTCATAAAAATGTCATATCCATAATAGTGTTTGTATATGGAATAAAATATCATCTATGGTTTATTTATGTTCTAATTTTCCTTTAAAAGTAACTAAATTGACTCCTAAAGAGTAGAAAACATTGTCATCATGGTAATCATAAAAAGGATTATCCGATGGTTAAAAAATAAAAGGTTGAAAACATCACCTACAATAGTAAAAATTTTATTTTTCGAAGATTATCACGGATCATCATCATCGTATATGAAAAATATGACATTTTTTATTTCAACCTCCTGATTAATTTATTTTCATTTTTACATTAAATCATTCAATGAATGACCACCCATCATTATAAAAGGGAACCTATATCCTATTATATACACATTTAAAACCATTTATTTCATCCAATTCATGCACAAATTTCTTCCTAAGATCCCTTGCCATTTTTTACAGATCTTATTTTTCCCATAAAACCCACCACATAGGGAATAAGGTGTAATGTAAGGAAGGCTGGCTAAATAATTGGTATAGTTCCATATCATGTGATTCCATTTTATTTCTTATTCTACCTCCTAAAAAATAATTCAACAATGATGAAATAAAAATTCCATTATATTACATATACTAATAATTTTTTTATAGAATGCACTATATCCATTTTCATATCTAAGAAATGGGAAAACGAAACCATTTTTTGTGTGTATAGAGGATTTATGCCACACGAACCATGTAATACATATTCCATAACCACATCACATGGATAGTATATATATGGTTATATAAAAAATAATATTATATTGATGATAATTATATAAATGTAAAATATAATTTACCCACTTTCAATCAATATAATTGAAATAAATGAAATGTTACTCTTGTGAATGTATGACCAATCTTCTCCATGATTGTTCGGATGTTCATTATTCATAACCATCATTTATAATTAATTTTATAAGTATAATTGTCGAACAAAAATGATTATTATGTCATTATTATTATTTAATATATAATATAATAATATCCACCTTCTCCAAATTCAAAAAACAGATGTTTTTGGACATATAAGTCAAATATCATCAAAATTACTAGCGTGAACTAAATTAATCATGTAATTATATATAACATGGTAATAAATGAAATAACCAGAATAATAAACTCGAAAATGGTTCAAAATCAAGTAAATAGTTAATATATAGTTATTACTTATGCTGATGTAGAAGGTACATAGAGATTCAAGATAGAGATAAGGTACACATTACATTGAAAACCATATTTTAAATGTTTATAAGATTTATTTATCAAATATATCCATTCCATGTATGTAATAAAAAAAATATTTTTAAGAAATATTTGTATAATTACAAAATAAATTTTATGTCTCATTTTACTTTCTTTTAAATGTTTTTAATTGAATTATTTTCCTTATTTTATATGTATCTTTTGGAATTTCATTTTGAAATTCAAAAATAATGTTTTATATTAATGAATATGACATTAGTATATTTTCCCAACACCACATGCATTATTTGAATTTTGGATTCCTTTATAGTATTCCATGTGTCTTAAAATTAAAACATTAATTATTTTTTTTGGTTTTTTTCAAAATTGGATTTTAAAGAAAAGGAATATATTGAGATAAAAAAATAATTCATATGAAGAATGTTTTTAGGATTATTGATTACATATATAATGATTATTAATTATGATTTATATCCTTTTTTAGATCACACAATCATGACAATTTTGTTATTGGTGAACCTAAATAATTCTCCAATTAATTGGGTAATGTTATTTCTCAAGAGACATTATTTATGGGATTAGGGAGGAAAACTAATCCAAAATAGGACTATGCCTTCCATGTGATATTGTTTTGGAAGTTATCCTTGAGATATTATTATGTTGTGTTTTATATTGCCTGTATATTTTAATTTATTTTTCTTTTTCTCTATAAATATTTATCATGATTTTTTTTAAATCACTAGATAGAAAAGTTGATATCTTCAGTAAAAAAATGTTTTTTTCCATCCAATTTTTTATTTTTGAAGAAGGAATAAATTATAAGAATTCATAAAAAATTAGTGTATATAAATAAATAAATAAATATATCTATTAATGATAATTTTATGATGATATGAAATTTTAAAATATTTTTCACAGGGTTATATGAATGAGTAGGAATGATGTAAAAGATATAAAATGGGAATAAAAATTCTAGGTATAGTGGGATATTTTCTCACATAAAGTCATCAGTGTATTTATATAAGAGTTTTTCCTAATTCTATAAAACAATAATCATAAAAAATCATTGTTTCTTTATTTTTTCCCTAATTGTTTTTGGATTTTCAGGGTTTTAATTCTTAAAATTGAATTATATTGATTAATATCAAAGCCATAAATATAAATTTTTTGATTTTAGAACTGAATCCTGGAGTGCGAGTATTTGGATGTCTTAATGACCTACCTGGTTGAATGATCAAGATCTTCAAATGTGTTTCATTTTAAAAAAAATAACACTTATTATTTGTAATGGGAATTTAATCCCACTACATTATCTAATATATTCTCTTAAAATGCATTTATTAATCTAATTATTTAGTTTGAAATCATATTCTATCCAATAAATCAATATTCTCAAACCACATAGATGTGTTTCACATTACACAACTCATAACTTATGTTATATACCCAAATATATATTCAAATATATTCATACATATCTAAATTAATCCCAATAACAGGTACATGAAACTCATTGATGTAAAGGTTTAGAATCATATAAAATTTAATATAGTCAAAGGTGTGATCATTGAGAAATAGGTAACAAACCCCACATTTTCACATTAATGCATGAAATCAAAGCTAGTGATCTGTACAACACAATGTCCCCATGACCAATGATATTTAACTAAATATATATATCAATTCCATCATAATTATAAATAAATATATGTATAAATTATAATAAACATCTTAATTCAACCTCATAACTTAAAACAATAAAAAAATCATGGTAGAATAAAACTAAATCAATTATCATTCGAAACATTTAACACCTCAGATTATTATATGACAATTTATATAAGTTCTTAAACATTTAAACTAAATAAAACATTACAAAATTTAATATAATAATTTTAATTATGAATATTTTAGAGAGTAAATAAAAAATATTAATAATTAATATAATTAAGAATGTGATCAATAATTTATAAAAAATTCCCAAAAAAGATAATTATAAATACTTTAAAATATAACCATTTACTATGTTAATTCTATAATAAAATAAACATAATCTATTTATATTTGTTTTTTCAATATTAAATCCTAAATATTCATTATTACAAGGAATCTTAACATAAAAATATAAATATTTATATTCCATTTATTTTACGTAAATAATATACCAATCTAAATACCACATATTTAATATTATTTTAATGTTTTGTCAAATTAATTACCCAATCCTCCATTTATATGTTTTTAAAAATATATAAAATAATTACTTTATTTTGAACGATATATGATAAGTAACTATGAACTATTCATAATTTAAATATAAACTTATTTACAGTTTAACCTTATTTTATAATTTATAAACTCTTTATAAAGTACACTAATAACATCGACACATAAATTTCATATCTAAACTATAATTCATTCAATAGAATTTTATTTTTTATTTTTTCCTTTAATATTAGGGATATTTATTTAATAACCATTTCATAACAATTTTAAATATTTATACTAAATTTCTTATAAATATTTACATTGTAAGAACATATAAAAATTAATTAATATCCCAGAATATCTTTTATTATTATTTATAAACCTATTATATAAATAAAAAATTCAATTCTATAATGAAATATAGAAAAGATACATATTTGTATCCATATCGTACCATATTATTTATAGTGAAACTATTTATCATATTTTTTGATAGAGAAAATTTCATTCATTTTCTATTATCACTTATGAGGGAAATATATAAAATAAAAGTTTCATTGGATTAATATATTATGGACACTTCTTGGTTAACTCTAAAATACATAGTTATTGTGGCATATGATTTGTGGCTTCTGTGGAAATAATCTACAACCATAATGTTATAACAAGTAGAATTATCCCAACACAGATATTCCCCATGTGAGAATAAATTTTTATTTCCTATAACATGTACACATGTATCAATTATTAGGTCTAGAGTCACATTTCCTAATGAGATATGATATTTATAGTAAAATATGTGGCTATGTTTTTCATCTTATGATAGATGACATCATTGAATATGATATAATATATTTTATGTTTTCATACAAATAAAAATATATATTTAAAAAAATGTCAGGAATTATGATATCACATATCATATACATCAATTCCATCCTACATTATGACTTCATTTTGTTGTATAGATAGCTATAATATATTCTCTTAGTTGTATTTATAAATATGACATATAAATATATAATGGTATTTTCATTATTCATTTTTTACATGATTTCGTGAATAAAAACATATATTATTGTTCAAATAACATGTATAGGTTTCTAAGGTTCAAAAACACTTTTTAAATATTCCATATTTTATTTGAAACCATTAATCCCATGATCTACCATGCTTGAAACAAAAACCATTAAAATGTATACAATGAATAAACGAGTTTTATTCCTTAAATAATTAATCATTCTTGTATATTTCCTCAATCAAGAACCCAATAAATATCCCTCAAAGGCAGCCTAAAGACTCAAATATCTATGGGGTACCTTCATGTTGGAGTGAACTACGTGATGTTCAAACAAGAATATTGTTCTCCCAATGATATACTAGTATATGGTAATTAAAAGGCTGAATTATATGAGAGTATTTTGTTAGGAAAATTGAAATGAGATAGGTAGTATCATACCATCTTCATGTTGATGGAATACTCATTATATAATTATCAATAAATTACAGTAGATTAATTCCCTAATTTATAACTTATTTGATAATTATATGTGTTACAACATTTGTAAGCCTCTTCCATCACTATTAACACATTCATTTCCTCAAATAAAAGATCTATAATGATGATATCCAAGATATAATAATAAAAAATTGGTAACACTTATATTTTTTTTCTATAGGCGGGATCATGTAATCATTAATAACATTCATTATTATATCCCTTTAAGCTAGGTATACAATATGAACTACTTCTATGAATGTATTATCATATGAAATGGACATATATTAGAAAATTATATATCCCAATTAAAATAATATATAAATTTAATTTAATGAATATCTTTATAGAGATAAAAAATATTTTAAAATGATATTATTTTATGTGTAGCATATGAGAGAATACAGATGAGAATCTAAGTATATCAAACCGGATACCCAAATATGTAAATGTTGATGAAATATTGAATATATAAAAACTCCCTAGGAGTGTGATTTTTACCTAGAAGATTACATTTAATATATATGAAACAAACATAGGGGGATAAATAATAGACTTATATTAAAGATCTATTAATGGATGACTGTAATTTTTCCATTGTAAAAATATATATATGCAACTTTGGGAAGAGGTAAAAAATATTTTTTTTATTTCACCCTAAAAATGAATTGTAAAATGTAGAGATATAAAGAAACTATAATATCTCAAATGAATATTTTAATATATAGGAAAATTAAATTAATCTCTAAAATAAAAAATTCATCTAGCTCATGGTTCCCAAAAAAAACTAGTGTCACATACCATCCTTGGTACTTATCCATCATACCTGAACCAAAAATACACAATTACTGAAGTTCATTATTGTACTCCATGGGATGGTAAATAATTATAATTATATCATATATTGAATTGAAATTATTTAACCATTATTACATAAAAAATATAAATTAAAAAACAAAAGTATCATCTCTCGTAACCTACTAAATAACGATGAACAATATAATAAATAATTAAAATTGAAATGAAAGTATACATAACTAAAATAAACTTTAATAAATAAAATAAAACAATATATTAACATTTAAGAGGTTAATTCCATCATTAAACCACCTCCATAAATATGTTTCCATGTTATTGGTCTACATAAAAGTAATAATAACAGTAATCATACATTTTTGAAAGGCTAGTATTATACAGAGCATCCTAAACAACAAAGTGTTTGTATAGGGTTTGAGCTAAATCCAAGTGGTATTATACTAAATATTGATTTAAATATATATTATTAAAGATACATTCAATCTAATTTCAAATATAAATATAAAAATATAATTTTTTGGACTTTCATAAAAACATATAATAAAGGATATCAGTCATATTCCATAAATTTATCATGTCACTATGAAATTTCAAAATAATTTGAGAAAATTAATACATGAATAGAGAGAAATTTATAATTAAATATCATGGAAATACTTAAAGGTATGTACCAATGGAATTATGGTAGGGAGAAGCTATGGTTATCTTTGGATTTCCATATCCTTAGTGTATTTTGTCATTTGAATTCCACGCCCACATGGTTTTGTTTTATAAGGGCGCACTATTTCCCAAATTATTATTTACATGTATTTTTATGTGTCTAATTTTTATTTATCTTAATGGGAAAATAGCCATAATTTTTATTATATGAGAGAGTCGGGTCCCTACTTTTTTATTTCCATTGGAGTTTCATGTACCTAATTTTTTATTTTTAGGGTTTCTCTATGTCCACATATAGGTTTTTGTGAATATTATATTCATTTTTCAATTATCAAACTATGTAACCAAACATTTCCCTTATGAAGTTTTACAAGTAATCAAGGGTACATGTCACATAAGAAAGATATATTGATTCACTTATTTCATAAATATCCTAGAACTATCTAATTACACATGGTAATTCATGTTCTTTTATTTTATAATTAGAATATATAGGGGATAATCATGTAATAAGATCTTCTAAATTAGTCAACTATCACTTTATCTATAAAAATAATTTATAAGAGAACGATAATCATTATTCATAAATTATATCAATTAAATCAATGAGTTCAATTCAATTAATCTCCTTCAAAACAAATAATTGAAATCTTTATAGGATCATGGTGTGCATGAGGATTTCTATACTAGATTACTGTTGAAGTAAATATAAAACACCTTTGAATACCCAAAAACCCTATGAAAAATTAATTTATTTATCATTTAGAAATCAACCAAAAATCGAACACCTTATTTAAATCCCATTTGGTCATAAATAATCCTTATTGTATTTAAATTATTTTTAAGGAATACATTATCATAATTTTATATAAAATTTCAAAAATAACACCCATGACATAATAAAAAAAGTGAAAACAAGAATATAAAACACATGAAAATATAGACTGATCATAGAATACATGTAAGGTTATTTTATAATTATATAAATAATTTATAAAACCCAAACACCTATATATTTCCCAAATAAAGTGAATAGATTAGATTCACCAACATAAATGATGATGAATCCTGAATTCCTTAGAAACTAATTGGTAATTTAGAGCTAGATAAGATATTTTCAACCTTTTAGAACCAAAATCACTTGGAATTTGGGGGATTTCCCTTGAAAAATTAAAAAAACATTAAATAATTCTTATGTGAAAATAAATTTTAGTGGAAAATGATAATAGATATGTGTATAATATAAATCTATACTAGGGGACAACAATTTGAATCATAAATATTTCCATGGTGATGGAAAGAGGTGTTGAGGAATAGAGGGAACCCTCCCACTCTCAATCATGATTTTTATTTAATTGTAGGTTAAGAACCTCTCATAATATTCATATAAATTGAAATATTATATTATTATTGTTTAAAATAATAAAATTGTAGGACTTTGAAAAATATAACCATTTCATGAAAAAAATACCCAGAACCACAATTTCCACCCAGAACAAATATTCATTTAATATAATTAGACAAATTATATATGTTATTAACATAAAAATGTATACCTAAAATAATTATATAATTACAATATTATTAATAAAATTAATTCCCATATTACATTATTTTTTATGTTTTTTATATAAAAATATAAACTAAATTATATTGGAACAGATTTATAAATTATTTACCAAAATAAAATATTAATTAAAATCATAATAATAATCCATAATTTTATTTTGAATTGTATTTGAAGCCATGACCTTACAAACAATGTTTCTATTAATATTATAAGAAAATATGGTTTCTATGAATAATTCCAAAAAGTGATCAATAATCATACATAACCCATTGATTCAATATCAGGACAATTTAAGTGTACAATTCATATCTCACCAAATTTTTAACCACACATTCCTCCAATCATTATTTTCAAAATTTGGATTTTTTCATTATTTCCACTAAAAAAATATTATTCTAATGATTTTTTTTGAAATTTAAATGTGTAATGTAATAAATTGAAATAATATAATTTATATTTTTTCTAGGATAAATACTATAAAATATGAAATTTAAATTTTTTATTGAAACTAAACAAAGTATAATTATTGTTCTCAAAATGGAATGATGTGAATTTATAATAATTTGATGATGAATTATTGTCATTGTATGATTAATAATATTTTCAATATTTTACTCTTACTTGACTATTATCTAACAGTAGGTAATATCAATAATTTATCCATTAGTTATACCAAATAAAAATAGAAATATATTTTTTTCATGATTAAATGGAAATAAATAATCTAAAGATAAAAGTGTAATATTATTTTTAATCAATAAAAAATTAAACACCCTATAAAATTAGTACATATAAATTATAATACACTTAAATTTTTTATATATTAACAAAATTTTACATACCATGTTATTTATTTTCATGAAATATTAATTAAATCTTGATTTAGGATATCAATTTCATTTAAGGTCGATGTTATTGTATCATTTCCAAAAAATAAAATACCATTGTGAGTAGTGGAAGATAATTAATTTTCAAATTAGTGTCATAAATCAAGTAATAATTCAAACATTTCTTTTAGGATTTAATATTAATGTAGGGGTAGTATGTAATTATTCGGTGGATTAACATTATAAAATAAAACAAGTAAACCATGATGGAAATATCATATTTTAACGAAATCTAAAGACTGTTTGTAGTGGAATTATAGAAATAAATAATTATTAAGTGATTATGGTATTTAATTTAAGAATTTAATTAATATTTAAATTTAAATATATTAATATAGAGTGAAATATAATCAATTATATAAATTATCAAATATATTAAATCATTTTTTATTTAAATAGAGAATAAATTTTTATTCAATTGTTAATTAAGATAGCTATCATAACACAGTAAGGCTTGTCGATATTATGGGATTATGTGATATGATGATAAATATGATATATTGCAAAAAGTGAAAGGAGTTGGAGGGAGAGAGATTTGATAATAATTTTTTAAAATAGATCAGGGTGAGCCCTTATGTATCCCCCCCTTGGGTTGATTAATTTTGGTTATTAGTCCCTTTATATTAATAGAGATCAAGAAACTAATTTTTCAAATTAATTTATGTGGTCGTGCTAAGAAACTAGTATCCCTAAAATTTTCATAGTTATCACCCACTAATGAAGCTCCATTTCCTTTTTAGATGTGAGTAACAATACCTCACATTGAGGATTTGAGAACCCCTTAGACAACTGAGGTCAAAAAAGAGATAATTTCTTTGTAGAAATTCATGATAATGTTGAGGTGACCAACGCATAACATATGTATATATTTGAATAATTTTGATAAATATTCAATAAATAACAAAATTATAAATGAACCAAAATCATAATGGTTGTGGTAATTAGATACTAGATAAAAAAAATCGTATTTAATAAAGGATCTCTAACATCTCCCACAAAATTCTTTATATTAGTATCCTTCTAAATGTATCATACTTAGAATAACATTTCTTATTGATAACAGTTTTGATTTTCATCCATGTTTTGATTATATAGTAATGGTTCATTAACCTTAGTAATTGTTTTATAAAATATATATTCTTAATCAGGATATAATATTTTCATTTATTCATTATATATGATTTTTAATCATTTTTTAAAAATTGTTGTTGAAAAATGAATTACATCACTTCATGGAGACGATAGTCTGTATATACACATGAGTGATATTTTCACTTCTCGATAGACAGAATGAAATAATGTTAAATAATAATTAATATTTAAATAATAATTATTATATAATAAATAACATATATGTTATGAAATATATCTTTATTACCATCTATATAAATAGAAAATGAAAAAAATATCACATTACTTCTTAAATGTGGCAGTCCACACAAACTTACTTGTGACATGATCATTTCACAACAAAGGTAAAGGTATCACTGTAAATTATATATTATAATTACGTTCAAATAATTATGTTATACATATAATATAGTAATATTAATTATGTTATAATAATCAACCAGGAATGATGGTGATGAAAAATGAATCATATCACTACCTGGAGGTAGTTGTCCACATGTATGTTGTGTGATTCTATTATTTCACTTTTGATGGGACAGAGGTGGAAAATGATTATACAATAATAATATTATCATATAACTATATTTATAATAATGAATTCATTACGTTATTAAGGATATAATATATTTATAACATGTATATGAAAAATGAAACTTGAAAACTATCAGTTTCAATATATACCTCTTCTATTAGAAATTAACTTTGAATCACTTCTTATATAACATTGGGTTGGTCTTTTCAGAGGATAACCACCTATATGAAAGGTCTATAAAAAATTTTAACACATTTTTCTGGTTTTTTTCTAATTAAAGGGATCATTTGGATTGGAAAAGAGATGAGAGGGGATTACATTTTATAATTGAGGGAAGTTGAACACATGGAATGACAGAAATTATTATATTAGAATATATATATATATATAATACTCATATCAGGTGATATAATTTCTCATTGCTGGGGTTTTAGTAATTGGAAATTTATTCCTATTGGGAGGGGTTTTTTTCATCTCATCTTTCATTCAGGAGATGATTTTAATAAGGTGTGGGATTTTGGAAATCTTCATCTCAAACCAGGTACTTTGAGATTATCCGAATGGGATGTTAATTTTAACCCCTTTAACCTTAAGCAAACTAATGCCCAGATCTGGATCAGACTTCACGGGTTTAATTGGATGTATTGGAATCCTAATATCCTTAATGAACTTGCCTCATGTGTTGGAACTCCTGTTAGATTGGATCAGAAAACTTTTGAGGGGGATCTTGGTTATTTTGCTATAATTCTGGTTGATGTAAACCTGGAAAATAAAAGGCCGGATAATGTCACTCTAATTGCTAATGGTAATAAGATTGCTATTAAAATAGAATATGAACGTGTTCCTTATTTTTGTGAGGTTTGCAAGATTGTTGGTCATTCTGTGGTGAACTGTAGGATGCTTCAAAAGAAAGTTTCTGTGGTTCCCAAAGAGAAGGATTGGAAGGAGGTTAATTGGAATAAAATAATAAGAAGATTTTTTTGGAAAAGGAGGGTCCATTGAAGGATATACCTGGTCCCTCTAGAGTTATAGTCACTTCTAATAAATCTTGGGCAGATATCTCTGAAGATGTTGAACAAGGTAGGATTCCTAATCTGCCTAGTCCTCCTGCTATGTTTAGTCAAGAAATGGATAAATTTGGTGGATTCACGTGAATAGAGGATCAAATTTTGGATCATAATTTATATTCTGAGATTCATGACCTGATAATGTTTTCAGAATTGGTGGATAACATTTGTGAGCTTGTGGTTTCTTTTCAGGATAGTGAGAATTCTGGGATTTACCAGGTCTTTATTGATCCTGTTTTTTCACCCATCACCTCCCCAGTTCAGGTGGTTGGAGCTCCTGCTCCTCCCATTGCAGTTTCTACTTTAAAAGGAGTGGAAACTACTTCTTTCAAGTCAGATTCTGCTCCTTCGGAAGAGGTGATCGAGGCCCCTTTTCCTTCTGGTGGTACTGCTTCACTGGTTGAGGTTATTGAGGTTCCTGTTGGTCCAGTTGGCATCCCTACTGATGTTGTTAAAAATGTAAAAGGTACCATCAGCAGTCTGGATATAAGTGATCTTATACAAGAGGACTCTAGTACTAAGAGAAAGGCTGGAAGGCCTCCTAAGTCTGGAAAACAGGTAAATGTGGGGGTCAAAAAAGGGGGAAATCATCCCGGTCTTAGGTTTAAATGAAGCTTCTTTTCTGGAATTGTCAGGGTTTGGCCAATCATGATACTATGAGGTCCCTTAGGCTTTTCATTTTAAAGCATAGGCCCCTTCTTATTGGTCTGTCTGAACCCAAAAGGGTTTTTTCTCCTAATATTTCCAATTTTGAAAACCTTGGTTTTCATTTTGTGGAATCCAATAGATCCTCATCGGATATTAAAATGTTATGGATTTTGGCTCATTGTTCTTTATCCCATATTTCCCAAATTTCTAATTCTGATCATCATATCACATGCTCTTTCTTTCTTCAAGGTTTGCAACATTTATGCTCTTTTATTTATGCCCATAAATGTTATCAGGGTCGTAGGAATTTATGGATGGATATTGGGTCTCTCAATTCTTCGATCTCTGGTCTGTGGTCTATTCTTGGTGACTTTAATTCCATCATGAATTCTGATGAGAAGATTGGAGCCATGTCTAATTTCATATCTTCTAGGAACTTCAAAGCTTGTATTGATAATAGTGGGTTGATTGAAGTTAATCTTGTTGGGGATAAGTATACTTGGTACAGGAAGGTTTTGGACCAATTGGTTGCTAGTAGAATTGATAGGGCCTTTGTCAACGAGGCTTGTCTTGATTTCTGGGGCTCTATTTCTTGTATGACTCTTTCCAGAATCAACTCTGATCATCATCCTATTTTGGTTTACCTTGTGAGTAAGGATCCCAAACCTCCTTTGCCTTTTAGATTTAATAAGGCCTGGGTTAATCATCCTGAATGTATAACTATTATCGAACAAAATTGGAATTCTTGGAATGGTAGGGATAATGATTTTGCTTGCGTCATTAAGCTCAAACTTCTTAAAAGAAATTTGAAATTCTGGAGTAAATATCATTTCAGTTCCCTTGATTCTGAAATTTCCTCTCTTGAGGATTCTATTCAACAAATGCAGGGGTAGAATTCTTCAAATAACTTCTCTAATGATATTTTGGGTGAGACTCAGCTGGTTTCCAAGATTAATAATTTGTTGAATCTTAAAGATGCTTTTCACAGAGATAATTTTAAGGCTAATTGGTTGAGAGATGGGGATTGAAATTCTAAATTTTTTAATTCTTTGTAGAGAATTAGGAAAGTCTCAAGGCCTCTCTCTTTGGTTAGAAATGGGAATAATGTGTTTGATAAAAGAAGGGACCTTTCTGAGCATGTTGTTTCTTATTTTAAGGATCTCTTTTCTGGTTATTTCCCTCTTGATGATCCTGTGGAGAGTATTATTCCGACTCTTGTTAATCAAGAGGATAATTCCAGACTTACATCCATTCCTTTGGAATTTGGAATTAAAGAAGCGACCTTTAGTCTAAAGTCTGACAGCTCCCCGAGTCTAGATGGTTTTGGGAATTTTTTCTTTCAGACTTACTGGGACGTCATTCATGAGGATATTTGTAGGTTGGTTACTCGTTTTTTTAAAGGTGGCTCTCTTACTCAGGGTCTGAATGCTCAATTCCTTGCCCTTATTCCAAAGACTGAGAATGCTAATAATATTCATTTGTTCAGACCTGTTGGTATGATCAATACTATTTTTAAAATTATTTGCAAAATCTTGGCTACAAGGTTGTCTTCTATTTCCAGTAAGATTGTTTCTCCTAATCAGTTTGGATTTATTAAGGGTAGGTCTATTCAAAATTGTCTTATTACTGCATCTAAATGTGTTAATCTTCTTAAGAATTCCACAAGAGATGATAATATTGCACTCAAGTTGGACGTCAGGAAAGCTTTTGATACTATAAATTGTAATTTCATTTATAAGGTTCTTCGTTTTTTTGGTTTTGATGATGTTTTCATTAATTGGGTTAAAATCATTTTCGAGTCAGCTCGTATCTCTGTCCTTGTTAATGGCTCCCCTGAGGTCTTCTTTGCTTGTTCTAGAGGTGTCAGACAAGGTGACCCTCTCCCGGCCATTATTTTTTCCATTGCAGAGGATTATCTTAGTATATTACTTTCTATTATGGCTGGTAATGGGAATCTGTATTCTATTAGTGCTGGTAGAGGTTTTGTTGCTCCCACTCACTTGTTATATGCGGATGATATTATTCTTTTCACTAAAGGGGATAAGAGAAATATTAAAAATATTAAGCGTTCCCTTTTGCATTATGAAAAAGTCTCTGGGAAAGAGATTAGCTGGGACAAGTCCTTTTTTATTTTTGAAGGAATTTTCCTCTTTCTAGGAAGACTGGCATTATTAGGGATTTGGGTATTCATGAAGGTTTTTTTCCCTTTACTTATTTAGGTGTTCCTATGTTTTGGGGGAGGCCTAAAGCTTGTTATTTTTCTGATACTGTATGTAAAATCAGACGTCATCTTGCTACATGGAAGGGTAAGTCCCTTTCCTTGGCTAGTCGGGTTTGTTTGGTTAGAGCTATTATCATTTCTATGTTTGTTTATTATTTCATGATTTATAAGTGGCCGATCTCTCTTATCAAGAGCATTAACGTTTCTATTATAAATTTTATTTGGAGTGGCAATATTTCAGAGAAGAAATTAGTTACTGTTTCTTGGAATAATTGTTGTAAACCCTATGATGTTGGGGGTCTTCGTATTAAAAATCTTGAGGTGTTTAATGATTCTTTATAGGCCTCGTTCATTTGGAGGATTTTCAATGATAAATATGAGTCTCTGGACATTCCCCGCTATAAATTCAGGGACAGGCTCAGGAATGGAGTTTTTAATTATCTGGATTCTTTTGTTTGGCTGCTTTTAAATACATCTTTTCCTCTATTGACTCTCATGCCAGATGGCTTGTTTCAAGGAACTCGTCTTTATCCTTTTGGAAGGCCAATTGGACTGGATGTCTTTTAGCTGACTCCTTGTTGGATGATGATTTTAATGTTGATATGGATGCTATGATTAAGGATCAGCTTGATAATATGGGGGGTCTCCCTAATCATATTGTTACTATTATCAATAGTTACTGTTTCTCTAACAGAGAGGATTTTTGGGCTTGAGAACCTTCTTTTAATGGCCTGTTGACTTCTAAAAATTTTTATTGTCATTATCTATCTTGCAATATAGGGTGTAAATGGATGATGTATCTTCATATGAACTTTATTAGGCCCTCTCAGTCTTCTTTTACCTGGAGACTGGCTCATGGGAAACTTCCTACTGATTGTTTCCTTCAGAAATGTGGCATCTCTCTCTGCTCTTCGTGTGTGTTTTGTCATCAACATAGGGAAGATATTGATCATTTGTTTATTAGTTGTGTCAATGACTCTTCAATGTGGAAGGCTTTTTTTGATATCTTTGAAATTCCCATGCCTAATATGTCTTCAATTCATCATTTCCTTCAAAGTTGGAATTCTATTTCACTCTCTCCCCAATTGTTGGATCTTTTTAGAGTCGCTGATTCTGAACTCCTTCATTTTATTTGGTTTTCTCGAAATAAGATGATTCATGATAAATTTTCCTTCTCGGTTAGTGGGGTTTTATCTGCTATTCTTGGTGCTATGCGTAATGTTGTTATTCCAAGGAAGAATTTTTCCTTTAACTCGGTTCATGATTTGTCCGTTCTAAACAGGATAGGTGTTAAGGGTAATTTCAAGCCTCCGCGTGGTACTTTAGAAGTTCTCTGGAAGGAACCTTTTTTTGGTTGGTTAAAAGTAAATTCAGATGGTGCTTCTAGGGGTAATCCGGGGCATTCTGGTTATGGTGCTATTTTCAGGAATCATAAAGGGGATGTCCTTGGTTGTTTTCATGGTTCTTGTGGCTTTGCCTCTTCACTTGAGGCCGAAATGCTTGGCATTATTGTTGCTGTCGATCAAGCTGTGCAGCGTGGTTGGGATAATTTATGGTTTGAGAGTGATTCTTCTGTTGTTGTTTCTGCAATTAGGATGGGTCTTTATCACTTGTCCTGGAAGCTTACTAATCGCTGGATTAATTGTTTAGAGACTCTTTTTTCTTTGAATCATATTATCACTCACGTTTATAGGGAATCCAATTCTGTTGCTGATGGACTGGCTAATAAAGGTGTTAATGGTGTTGATTTTTTTTGGTTTGATCAAGTTCCTGATGATCTCCTTATTTTTATTAATAAGGACTGTGACAAATCCCCCATTTTTAGACTTTTGTAAGTTTCTTTTGGGGCCTGTTTGTTTTTTGCTTTTCTTTTTCTTCAGGATGGCAGTAGAGCTTTGCTGTGTCGAGTTGTTGTGGTTTCCCAAATTCTGGGAATTAGTGTGCTGATCTGGAGCAGGCTGGAGTCTGCAGAGTTGCTGGCTTCATTTGGTTTCCCAAATTCTGGGAATCAGTGTCCTGTTTGGAGCGGGCTAGAGGCTTAGTTGCTGGCTTCTTTTGGTGGAAGGAAGGCTTTTATGATGCTGTTTTTTGGCTAATAAAGGCCAGGGCTGATGGAGATTCTTCTGTCGTGGAGAAATCTTACATGATCCGGCTTTGATCTTCATTGGCGGAATTGGTGGCCTCATCCCATAGCCCACCCTTTTTATTGGTTGTTTGTCTACTTTGGTTTCTTTCCTTTTCACCTTAACCATTTTTATGGTTTTGGTGTTTATTGTTTGTATTTTTCTTGTACTGTTTTCTTTTCTCTTTAATAAATTTCCATTACATACTCATATCAAGTGTCTAAAAATGTTAATAATTTTTAATTTAGGAAATTATATGTTCTATTTCATATTATCCAGTAATTGTTTTACATGTTAATGTTTCATTCTAAAAAATATATTTTAGTCTAACCCCCTCATTAACCCATTTAACTATAAATGTGGTAACATTTTTTTCATTTTAGGGTCATAAATTTACTAATATGGGAAAATATGGATGAAAATTTAGTATTCATTAATGTTTAGACCATTTCCATTACACCTATAATGTTTTATTAATTATTTGATTTTAAAATCATTAGCGAACATAAAATATCATTAATGTCATTTTTTGACTATTTCATTAATTTGACCATAAAGAACTCATGAATTATATATAATTTTAATATAAACACATTTAATATAATATATAATTTATAATTACTATTTAATTTTTTTCCCCCCATATTGAATCCAAAACATTTTAAATTACGTTAAAATTATTTACCTTGATTTTTCTACGACATGAATAAGCATTATGTCAGTCTTACGTAAGAGTATAATGAACTTATATTTTCACTAAAAATTTAACAAATTAATATCATAAAAATAAATTATTTATTTTAATAATAACATTTTATATTTATTAATATCATCTTTTTATCCCTATCAAATCATATAATAAAATTTAAAATCAAGAAATTGAAAATCTTAATTTGCCATTTTTAAAAATAATATAAATTTTATAATCAATAAAATTTGACAATAAAGTTAAATATATTTATATATATGATGGATGTCTTTAATAAAAATCATTCAATAGGACGAGATTGTGTTTTAGGGAAATATTTAGGCCTTATCTATTGGATTTATCCCAATTCTATCCATTTTACCCTTACGGATGTTAAAATTATTTATTAGAGTTATTATTAATAATGTAAAAAATAAAAGAGAAAAGTTTACAAAATTTTGTCCTCTAAATTAAAAATATTGAAAAACAAATTCAATGTTAAATTTCTAGAATCATCAGAAATCATTTTTAATATATGATTATAAAAAATTACTAAAAACAATTATCAGAGAGATACGTCTTTGAGAATAAAATTAACATATACCAAAATATAGTATAATTTTTACTACTATGTAATTAATTAGTGTATCTAAAATGATAATTTATATAAAATTAAATTATTATTATGACAATTATATTTATTTTTTGAATGAAAATAAAATATAGTTCTAAAAATTGGTATTGTTTTACTAATTACATAAAATTTAATCTTTTCAAAAAATCCCAAAAATTAACTTTAATCTAGAATTGAAAATATGTCATAAAAAAGTCATTAATTTCCATAACTAAATTTTGTAAATTTTTATAACATAATTATAATTTTGATGCATAAAATGAAATAAAAATCATTTTTGAATAAAAAAAATTATTGAAGCATAAAATGAATTTAATAAAATTTGACTACCTATTTTTTATGCATTAATTAATAAAATTTAATTATATTGAACCATTATAGATATTTTTTGAAATGTGGTTATTCTTATCAATTATTCTAATTTAAAATCTTGTTTATAATATTAGGTGTTTTATTTCAAGATTAAAGTTTCATTTCAAGCATCCTACTAAAAAGTAAAAAAATTATTTAAAAAGAAATAAATTCTAAAATCTCATGGTGTTGCACATGAGCCTCAGCCTAGTTGTTGAGGACTCTCTAGGTAAATCCAAGAGACCCGAGATCAAATCCTGGTGGAGGAATATTTTCTGGGTACTATAGTATTACTTTAGTAGGCATTATAGAAGGCACTGTAACAGACACTATTCGGTATTGTAGTAGCTGGAACTATTCATCCATCTGGGCCTTCGGGCCCCCAGTTTGGTCCTCAGGTCCTGCAAGGCTTTTGGGCCACCCAAGGCCTTCGGGACAGTTGATTCTCAGGGCCTTCAGACCACCTTAAGGCCTTAGGGCCACCCCAAGGCCTTCAGGCCACAGGAATTTAGGCCCCAAACACACTATAAAAAAGGAGTTTCCCCAGACAAGGATTCAGAGCAGGTGCACTCACCAGAGCAGAGCCAAATGGATTTTCAGAATGAGAGGGTATTGCTATGCCATCTGTACCATCCTGTGCTTGCACGATAAGCCTATCCAGATGGTCATGCAAAGGTGGAGAGCTACTATTAGGATGTAGATGTTGGGGAGGGGAAGTTCCTTGTAGATAGTCTAGTTGAATTCTCTAATACCTTGGGGTCATGTAATCTCCTAAGCCTACGGGCCATGTAATATCTGATCCAACGGGCCTTGTAAGGGTTCCCCCTCATCCCTTGAAAGGTGGGTTATCAAAAATCAATAAAAATGAAGGCCTTCAGGAAATTCAGGCAGACATGGTGTTAAATTATACAATCCATAAATAAATTTAACTGTCATAATTTGAAGTAGATAATACTAGATTTACTGTATTATGACATTATAATATAATCTGATTTAGATTATTTTATGGTAATGAATTTCTATGTCACTACTTGGAATCATTGTATTTCCTAGATAGGAATATCTAATACCAAGTATGAATCTTCATAAGACTCATGAGATTCAAAAATCATACCTTTATAGATGAAATATAAAATTCATATAGAATAGATATATTTTCCTATATCATACATGGTTTGGTGAAATCATATACCATAAAGTTATAGAATATGATTAAGAATACTGTAACATCTTATGTATTAACATTGGGTCAATTTCATCACAGGTTTTAAAATTTTGGAATTGGCGTTTGTGGGAATTTATTTTTCGATCATGATAACATATATACAAGTTTTCCATTAATATAATATCTTTTTTTTGTACATTGTTATGGATTGGAACATGTCTTGGGTGTTTGGATGGGTTTTAGATGTGTTAGAGGCCCGAAGGCCCTATTTTCAAAGTTGCAGGCTGGGAAACCCAGTTAGGGTATACTGTGCAGGCACATAGTTCTAACCATGAAGTTGAATTTCGTATTGTCTCATTGTATAGAATACCATGTGGGTTGGGGTGCATGTTCATGTGTGAGATTATACAATTTTTATATAGGGTTTTGACACAGTTTTCATAGAGCATGGAAAACTGTGTACAAGATGCATTGTTAGTGCTATTTTGGAACAACCTAAACATTGTTGCACGCATGGCTTGGGTAGAGTTTGGCCTAACCATGAACCTAACCACATGAGTAATGGGGTTATAATAACAGGTTCCATACAGTATCCGCACAGGTTTTAAAACGGTGTGAGCTAACCCTATGAATATTTAAATAAGGGAATTTATGATTCTACCACTCTCTTTATTTCTTTCCCCTGATTCCATCGTTGGACGTGTAGTATAATGGAGAAACTCTCCTCACCCTCTCCTCCTATGGTATGGTCCAATCTCTATGTCCATGATCTATTTTGATCATTGCTGGTTGAGTTAGCACCACATCGGTGAGACTATCCTCTCCCATTATTCTATTTATTTTTCCCTCACATCATGGACATATAAATCCATTTGATTATTTTCCCCTATTATCAGTGAATTTGTTGGAATTATTGATTTCTTCCAAATTAGATGGACATATAGGAAAATAATAGATATTACAACATTTAATACTTCATAGTGGATGATTCATGTCATTCATTGAAATTTAACAATTGTTTGGGATGAAGTTTTTAATGTTCTGTGGTGTTTACTGAGAGAGAAATCATAAACTAAATTACTTCGTTTAAATAATTAATTTTATATTATTATATTCATTTTGGAAATTTTACTCAAGATTTCAAATGGTTTGAGCTATGTTAGAGGTTTTGGACCATGGGTCGTATGGTCGGTGTGTTGTTTAAGTTAAATTGCATTGTTTATTTAATTTAATTTTTCCAATTCTATTTACTGGAATTGTTTTATTTAAATTGTAATTAAATTTATATAAAAAACATTCTTTAATAATACTGTTGAGTTCCAAGGGATCATAATGTGGTTGGTGCATGTATTGATTTATTGGTGGATATCTATTTGAGGTGATTTGATCATCAATATTGGGATTCGATCAGGTTACCTGGGTGATGTGGTCATTGGCTGGGAGACATGGGCTTCTATTGAGAATGTAATCCCATCAGGTCGAGGGTATATTTAGTGATATTGGATGGAATGACCATTAGATTTAAGAAACATGGTCACATGGGAAAGAGGTGCTAGATTTGGTGTGTCTTAGGTACTATTTTTTGGATTTTCACTAACCCATGTTTGAGAAAACTACACTTTGCAATTGTGTGTGGACAATGTAACACCCCAAGATTTCATAGTGTGATATTTATTCAAAATAATTCAATAACATGCACTACATGCACCACCGAGTTCAAGAGCACCATGACTTACCAAACAAGCCATTCAAAAGAGGTTATGAATATTATTAACTAAATTTAAAAAATTTTATAATCCTTATAATTTTATAATCCATATTATGAGTTTCTTAGACATAATGTAAGAACAAATTCATTTTCAGTATTGCACTTTTACCAACTTTTAATAGTGAACACTTTTTAAATCCAATATTTTAAACTTTTATATATTCAATTTGACTAAATAAATTTACTTTTAGAATGGGGACATCAAAAATTTACAATGAAACATCCCATGCTTCCACGTTATTCTTTCCTTTGAATAATACAGTAGCGTGTGTTGTACGCAACTTCGAGTTCTAACACACACCACAACCAATCAAACTAGCCGTTATGAATAGTAATACCTAATTTTTTAAATTTTATAAATTTTATCTCTCAAAATGGACATCATTTTTGTATTCGGAGTATCTAATTTATTCTAAGGTGAAATTTTGGAACTTTTCGGATAACATTTATATTTTGATGAATAGTTAAAATTTCTAAATTTTAATTAATTTTTTTTTTAATCGAAATAATTTATATTGATAAATTATGAATTTGAGTGGTTTTAAAGTATATTTAGAAAATATTTTTACCATTTAATAAAATGTTGGTCATTGTGAATAATTTGACAATTAAACCGGACATAAACAAGTGACAATCTTTTGATAGTTATTATCTCTTAAAAACACGGTATTTGTTTTGACGACGGGAATTAATGTTTAAATTAATTAATGCAACTGATATGTTTTGAATTTGGTAAAATAGACATCTTTTTTGAATTCATAATATCCAATATATCTTAGGCCTAATTTTTGGTATTTTTCTGTAAACTTTCATTTTTGATGAATAGTGAAACCACTAAGTGGTAGTTAAAAAACTGAATTTTTCATAAATCTTAATTTTACCGCTTCTGTGAGTGGAATTTCAAAAATCTGATAGACATAGTTAATATCAAGGAGTAAAATGTTGTTCAATGAGATGAAAATAATTTTTGGTGAATAGTAACTTTTTACTTTTATTTACCACGGTTAAAAGTAAAGAGGGTAATTAAGGGTAAAAATGATATTAATATTACCCTAACACATGTCCTAATTCTATTAGACAAGTTTATATCGACCAAAAATAACCATAGGAGTAAACTATTATCATTTAGGTCCACTTGTATTCGATTAGGACAATTATTATTATTTAATTCAAAGAAGAGTTAAAAGAGTTAAATTCACTGTTTATTTACTAATACATTTTTAATATAGGGTTATACAGAAGATAAATTCGATTTTAAATATTAATTAAAACTCTAAAAAGATTTATTACATAATTTTATTTTATTTATAATTTTTATACATTAAATAATTTAATTTATTTATGACACAATGGTGATACAGTAATTACCTAATTAATGAAAAATTAGAATAATTGATATTATAAATACCCAAATAAATGTTATTTGAGACTTTTTATAAATACCAATAATTTTCTATGTTAATATGACATGTTAGGATTGATGTAATTAACTTTTTTTGAAGTAATCATTCTATTATGAGTTTTTAAAAAAATCAATTAGTGAATAGTGTCAAAATTGACATAAAATAGTTTTTAAAACAAATATTATATTATTAATTGATATTAAATTCATAAAAATATATGGTTCTTCAAAGAGACTAGTATCCTAAAAGGTGTATCATTAATGGACCACTTGGAGGTATCTTGGAGGTATATAGTAAGTTTACTAACTATATAATATAAAAATACAAGTGACAAGGTAAGTGTCAAACTAATTAACTAAGAGTTAAAACTAAAAGATAAGGTTAATATAATGACCCAAATCTCTATAAATTCTATTGGTTGAGTGTTTTTAGACCCATAACCACCTTAAAATTTAAATAATTCACTTTGGAGCCATTATAAAATGAATATGAATTTATTATAAAATAATATTTCTAGCTTTTCCAAAGGTGCCCCTCACCCCTCTTATAAAAGGGCACTCCCCATTTTCATTAAATCACGCCTTAAAAGCCTTTTGGTTCGGCCAAAACCTGCCCAAATACTCTCTCAACTTCCCTAAATACAACCTAGAGGTATTAGTTTGATCATAAAGACATCCTAAGGATCCATTTTGATCAAATCAAAAGGAAGAACCCGAAGAAGAGGTAATGTTTTCACCACCCTTTTTCAAATTCATTTCTTCTTCAACTTCTTCTTCATTTGGTATTCCCATTCTAAAATAATGAATCCAGTATCTCCTATATACTGTAATATTATTATAAATATGGTACAACCATATTCAGTATTCTATCCATCCTTTGAATAACATGTCACCATACGTGTGTACGTACGACTTACAGTCTCCACGTTGTGGTGTAATTGTTATTAAATAAATTATTATTTGGATGGGTATAATAATGATGTGTAATTCATGTAAATAATTAATATAACATGATAATGATTCTGTATATATTATAAACCATCCAATTATAAATTATTTTAATATCAAAAGAATGATATTGTCGCTCGTGCGTACGTACGGACTACCGTCTCCACGAACGCGATGAGATTCATTCTCCATCGTATCCATTCAAGTCTAATTCTCATTTTATGGTTAATAATAGTATCTAAGGACTTGATATCATTCGGGATATGATTTAGATACAACCTATCCATGAAAAACACGACTTACAGAACAAAACATATAAAATAAAATGAGTATGTTAACACCCGAAATGACGATAATTCTAAGATATTATTAACAAAGCAATGTTAAAAGATCATATATGATATCATATTAATGTATATAATTCTTTTATAATTTAATAACAATTATTTCACAATTATACAGGAGGTTAACCTACCCTCAACCATGGAAAAGTAAAAGGTAAGGGTTTATTTCCCAATCTCCTCATTATCCGAGGTTGTTAATACGTAATAATATACTGGGATTTATTTATCATCCACATCCATGTTTCTTCAAAATATATTTCAAAACATTTTTACTATTTACAATAATATTGGTTAAAGTCATTTATACCCTTTTTTGACTTTTTATAAGAGGTTTATAAAGGAATCTTTCCGTCGTTTTTCAAACAAGGTGCTTTTTAACCTTTTCGACAGAATTAAGGGAAGAATGTTTTTTTAACTTATACGGCGGGTGTGGCTATTTTCCGCCGTTATAAAATTGTTGAAGCTTACCTTACAAGATTATAAGAATATTTTCAATGAAAATGTTTTATTTTATAAATATATGACTCTTAAATGATTTCAAAATATAAGGAGATATTTCTTTAAAAATAGTTTTGATTTCATCTATGTCAACATCCATTGATAGATTTTATGTTCATTTGGAGTTGATTTATTATTATAAAATACTTCAATATTGTATTGATGGTTTTGTGATATGTTTGACTGTGTATGTGTTATTTTTATACCATTCATGTTTTATTAAGAAATCATTGACATTTCGTATGCAAGTTTTAATATGAATGTTTATGTTATGTTTAAACCTTTTCATATGGGAATGCATTGGACTTAGTAAGTGATGGGTGGAGCCCGATATAGCTCCTCGATGCATCGGTAGGTCTCATGAGACAAAATAGTGTCTTGGCACAAGGCCTTGACAAAATCTTATTTGTAGTCTTGGCACGAGGCCTTGGCTATGTGGTTACGATAGTATGGAATTTTGCATTCCATCATTATGAAAGTGGTTATTGATATTACATGTGATTATTCGATTAGTAGAATATCCATGTGAATAAGTAAATGGAATTATTTAATTTAATTTTAGCCATACTATGTTTAAGTTCAAGTTTAAAGGGATTTTTTTAGTTATACACTGCCTTAAATGTTTATTCATATTTAAGAAAGTTTCTGCTATATTGTTATCCTTACTGGGAATTTGAGCTCACCTCTTTTCTATGTTTTATTTTTCCCATAATGTGAAGAAGTAATTTATGAATGACCTGCAGGGATAGTTTGAGGGGATAAGAGTGTGGTCTATGGAGAATATATTGTTGTAGTTTTCATTTTATGATGTAATGTAAACATTATTAATGTATCTAGTTATTCCAAGGCTACTAAACAAATCGGTCTTTAGAGATTTGATCTTTCTTGTGATCATGACAATGTTATGTAATAATGCACCGACTCTGGGTAACTGTGGTCGGGGCATTACAGTTTGTATTAGAGGAAGTTTAGTACAAACCTTGGAAGGTAGATGTAGATAATCTCTGATTAGAACACATAGATTAAAGATGGACTTTGAGGATTACTATAGAATAACATCCTATAATTTTGGTATTGTAGAGATTTTGTGAGTTTTCCGAGCAATAAATCCATGTATGGATACGAGCAGGTAAAGGCGGCTCTGGCATAGATGCACCTAGGTGTAAAACCCAAAAAAACTACTTTCAGCTGGACTCGAACGGGAACTGGTGCATGGCAACAGGCCTTACTGCACCCTTGGTTACGATAGTCCTAGGGGATATGCTAAGGATATTTCTCATTTTCTTTACAAACCATTATGATGGGTTTATGAGTATATAATTCCTCAAAGGAGACATTTTTATGATTACAGATTATATCCATAAACCATTTAATTTATGTTATGTGTTTGAAAAGTTTGGGATTAGGTATTGTTATTCATAAATTAATCTACTGTATGCCATTGTTTAGAAATGGTGCCCAGTAGAAGGAATGAGAACTCCAACAATGCACATGATCCAAAGAGAAATAAGGATCATATCATTCATGGTCATAAGCCAGAATTTATAATAGAAAAAGTTTCCCTTGTATTACCATCATGTGAAGAAATAATATCATGTGTTGATAAGATATGTAAAGAGTTTACTGGGTCCTATGAATTTTAAGGGAAGCAAGAGAAGAAAAGGATGGAAGAGAGAAATATGGATAAAGGGAAGAGGGAAAAGAAGAATTTTCCCATATGTGATAACTGCAGGAAGAAACGCCCTGAAACTTTCCTGAAAGGAATGGGAGTTTGTTATAAGTGTGGAGGAAAAGGGCACAATGTACGTGACTACAAGGGTAAGAAAATGGTTTCAAATGTACAATGCTTCATTTGAAAGGAGTATGGACACTACACGAACCTATGTCCCAGTCATCAGACTATGCTGCAAATGATGCTATTGGATAATAATAAAGTTATGATACTACCACAGATGAAGAGGAATGATTAGAGATCTTATGTTGATTTTGTCATTTGAGTGTTGTATCAACAAAGTACTTGTTATAATAATTATGGAGTACATAAGGATTGTACTGCAGTAACATTTCATTAAGGACTTGAGATTGTCTGGAATAATGAAAAGTGACTCAATAGGAGGTTAATTTTTTTAAAAATATATGGTTGAGAGAAAGATAAACCATAATATGGTTCTAATAATGAGTCATTTATTTTAGAATAACAGACGATTGATTTGGATAAATTATATTGGATATTCATGACTACCTTGAAATTGATTAATGATTTTCATATTCCATCATTGTTGGGGTTTTCAACATTTTTGGATTGAAGGAGTATATCTATTATTCTTTAAGGAATAAGGGATCATGAATGTAATCAATATGGTTTTATGGTAATTCAGAATGTTGCAGTGTTTTAAAAGATTACATGATGAAGGTGTTAACATGTTATTACGCGGAAAAAAGGATCTTCATTGTGTTTACATTCCTTATAAATTTTGGACTGAAGTATTTTGGATAGTTCTAGTTTGGATTATTTTGGATTCCCATAAAAGGACAACCCGGAGGTCGGGCAGCAATCTTTCGCGTCCGGCAAAGCCGCAAGACATGAACCCAAAACCAAAGGGTGACATGGGTGTATCACCTACCACTGACCAACGTGATGTCCTGGATTGAATAATGTCATTTTTAATGGTTTTTCTAGATGAATTATAAATTCATTTTTTTAACCCTATACGAATAGGATAAATAGAATATTATTTTTAAGTACTAATATCATTTAGAGTGAAAGATGAGTTTGTGGTAGAACATAGTTAAAGGATGAGACTCTACTTGTCAAGTATACATTTTTCTTCTTCTCTTATTCAATTAAGAAATTAATTCTTTTACTTTAGTGAAGGGATCTTAAAAAAATGTGTTATCCTAATACCATATGATTTGTTGAACCGATGGTATTTTAAATCATCATAGACTGATGAATTTTTTGCCCTCAATTTTATAATTGTTTGTGATTGATGACCTCAATCACTACCTATAAATATTTACGTTTTTCTTCCAATTATATGTCCTTAATTGCCACCAATGTTCTCTGAATAGAGATAATAATTTCGTGGAGACCCTTTCATTTTACTTTTCCTCTTATTAAGACGATATTTAATTAACCCAATATCCGATGTGGGTTTTCCCACAAAGATAATTTCTATATTCAACCTTTTATTTTAGAAGAACAATTTCAAATTGCGAGGATGCAATTTATTGATGGAGGGGAGAATGTAAGACACCACTATTTCATAGTGTGTTATTTCTTCAAAATAATTCAATAACTTGCACTACACGCAACACCGAGTTCAAGCGCACCATGACTTACCAAACAAGCTATTTAAAAGAGGTTATGAATAGTATTCACTAATTTTAAAACTTTATATAATCCTTATAATTTTAGAATCCATATTATGAGTTTCTTAGACATAATGTAAGAACAAATTCTTTTTCAGTATTGCACTTTCACCAACTTTTAATAGTGAACACCTTTTTAAATCCAATATTTTAAATTTTTATATATTCAATTTCACTAAATAAATTTACTTTTAGAATGGGGACATCAAAAATTTAAAATGAAACATCCCAAGCTTCCACGTTATGCTTTCTTTTGAATAATACAGTAGCGTGTGTTGTACGCAACTTCGTGTTCTAACACACACCACAACCAATCAAACTAGCTGTTATGAATTGTAATACCTACTTTTTGAAATTTTATAAAATTATATCTCAAAATGGACTTCATTTTTGTATTAAGAGTATCGAATTTATCCTAAGGTGATATTTTGGAACTTTTTGGATAACATTTATATTTTGATGAATAGTGAAAATTTCTAAATTTTATTTAAAAACAAATTTTTTAATCGAAATAATTTATATTGATAAATTATGAATTTGAGTGGTTTTAAAGTATATTTAGAATATATTTTTACCATTTAATACAATGTTGGTCATTGTTCATAATTTTACAATTAAAAGAGACATAAACAAGTGTCAATCTCTTGATAGTTATTATCTCTTAAAAACATGCTATTTGATTTCACGACGGGAATTAATTTTTAAATTAATTAATGAAACTGATATTTTTTGAATTTGGTAAAATAGACATCATTTCTGAATTCATAATATCAAATATATCTTAGGCCTAATTTTTGGTATTTTTCTGTAAACATTCATTTTTGATGAATAGTGAAACTATTAAGTGGTAGTTAAAAACTGAATTTTTCATAAATCATAATTTTAACGCTTCTGTGAGTGGAATTTCGAAAATCCGAGAGACACAGTTAATATCAAGGAGTAAAATGTGGTTCAATGAGATGAAAATAATTTTTGGGGAATAGTAACTTTTTTACTTTTATTTACCACGGTTAAATGTAAAAAGGGTAATTAAGGGTAAAAATGATATTAATATTACCCTAACACATGTACTAATTCTATTAGACAAGGCTATCTCAACCAAAAACAACCTTAGGAGTACAATATTATCACTTAGGTCCACTTGTATTAGATTAGGACAACTATTATTATTTAATTCAAAAAAGTGTTAATAGAGTTAAAATCAAAGTTTATTACTAAAACTTTTTAATATAGGGTTATAAATAAGATAAATTCAATTGTAAATATTAATTATAAATATAAAAATATTTCTTACATAATTTTATTTTATTTATAATTTTTAGACATTAAATAATTTAATTTATTTATGACACAATGGTGATGCAGTAATTACCTAATTAATGAAAAATTTGCATAATTGATATTATAAATAGCCAAATAAATGTAATTTGAGACTTTCTATAAATTCCAATAATTTTATAGGTTAATATTACATGTTAGGATTTATTTGATTAACTTTTTTCGAATTAGTCATTCTATAATTTTTTTTACAAAAATAAATTATTGAATAGTGTCAAAATTGATATAAAAGAGTTTTTAAAACAAATATTATATTATTAATTGATATTAAATTCATAAAAATATAAGGTTCGTCCAAGAGACTTATATCATGTTAGGTGTATCATTAATGGACCACTTTGGGGTCGCTTGGAGGTATATAGTATGTTTATTAACTATATAATATAAAAATACAAGTGACATGGTATGTGCCAAACTAATTAACTAAGAGTTAAAACTATAAGGTAAGGTTAATATAATGACACAAACTCGTATAAATTCTATTGGTTGAGTGTTTTCCGACCCATCCACACCTTAACCTTTAAATAATCATCTTTGGAGCCATTTTAATCTGAATATGAATTTATTATAAAATAATATTTCTAGCTTTTCCAAAGGATCCCATCACCCCTCTTATAAAAGGGAACTCACCCTTTTAATTAATTCACACCTTCAAAGCCTTTTTGTTCGTCCAAACCCTTCCCAAATACTCTCTCATCTTCCCTAACTAAAACCTACAGGCCTTAGTTTGATCAGAAAGCCATCCTAAGGATCCCTTTTGATCAAATCAAAAGGAAGAACCTGAAGAAGAGGTAATGTTTTCACCACCCTTTTTCAAATTCATTTCTTCTTCAACTTCTTCTTTCTTTGTTATTCTAATTCTAAAATAATTAATCCAGTATCTCCTATATATTATAATATAATTATAAATATGGTACAACCATATTCAGTATTCTATCCATCCTTTGAATAACATGTCACCATACGTGCGTACGTACGACTTACCGTCTCCACGTCGTGGTGTAATTGTTATTCAATAAATTATTATTTGTATGGGTATAATAATGATGTGTAATTCATGTAAATAATAAATATAAAATGATAATTATTCTTTATATATGATATACCATCCAATTATATATTATTTTAATATCAAAAGAATGATATTGTCGCTCGTGCATACGTACGGACTATCGTCTCCACGAACGCGATGAGATTCATTCTTCATCATATCCATTCAAGTATAATTCTCATTTGATGGTTTATAATAGTACCTAATGATTTTATATCATTCTGGATATGATTAAGATACAACCTATCCATGACAAACACGACTTACGGAACAAAACAAATAAAAGAAAATGAGTAAGTTGACACCCGAAATGACAATAATTATAAGATATTATTAACAAAGAAATGTTAAAAGATCATATATGATATCATATTAATGTATATAATTCTGGTATAATATAATAACAATTATTTCACCATTATACAGAAGGTTAACCTACCCTCAACCAAGGAAAAGTACAAGGTAAGGGTTTATTTCGCAATCACTTTATTATCCGAGGTTGTTTATACGTAATAATCTACTGGGATTTCTTTATCATCCACATCCATGTTTCTTCAAAATGTATGTCAAAACATTTTTACTATTTACAAGAATATGGGTTAAAGCCATTTATACCCTTTTTTGACTTTTTATAAGAGGTTTATAAAGTAATATTTCCGTCGTTTTCCAAACAAGGTGCTTTTTAATCATTTAAACAGAATTAAGAGAAGAATGATTTTTTAACTTATACGGCAGGTGCGGCTATTTTTTGCCGTTATAAAATCATTGAAGCTTCCCTTACTATATTATAAGAATATTTTCAAAGAAAATGTTTTATTTTATAAATATATGACTCTAAAATGATTTCAAAATAGAATGAGATATTTCTTTAAAAAGAGTTTTCATTTCATCTATGTCAACATCCTTTGATGGATTTTAAGTTTATTTGAAGTTTATTTATTATTATATAATACTTCCATATTGTATTGATGGTTTTGTGATATTTTTGACTGTGGATGTGTTATTTTTATACCATTCATGGTTTATGATGAAACCATTGAAATTTCATATGCTGGTTTTAATACGAATGTTTATGTTATGTTTAAACCATTTTATATAGGAATGCATAGAAATTAGTAAGTGACGGATGGAGCCCGCTATAGCTCCTCGATGAATCGGTAGGTCTCATGAGACAAACTAGTGTCTTGGAATAAGGCCTTGACAAAATCTAATTTTTAGTCATGGCATGAGGCCTTGGCTATGTGGTTATGATAGTCTGGCATTATACATTCCATCATTATGAAAGTGGTTATTGATATTTCATGTGATTATTCGATTAGTAGAATATCCATGTGAATAAGTAAATGGAAATATTTTTTTTTATTTTTTCCATACTAAGTTTATGTTCAATTTTAAAAGGCTTTTGATTTAGTTATACACTCCATTAAATGTTTATTCTTATATAAGAATGTTTCCACTATATTGTTATCCTTACTGGGCATTTGAGCTCACCCCTTTTCTATGTTTTATTTTTCCCAGGATGTGAAGAAGTAATTTACGAATGAACTGTAGGGATAGTTTGAGGGGATAAGATTCTGGTATATAGAGACTATATTATTGTAGTTTTCATTTTATGATGTAATGTAAACTTTATTAATGTATCTAGTTATTCCAAGGATACAAAACGAATCTGTCTTTCGAGATTTGATCTTTCTTGTGATCATGCCAATGTTATGTAATAATGCACTGACTCTGGGTAACTGGGGTCGGGGCATTATAGTTGGTATCAGAGAAGTTTAGTACAATCCTTGGAAGCTAGATTTAGATAAACTCTGATTAGAGCACATAGATTTAAGATGGACTTTGAGGATTATTATAGAAGAACTTTCTAGAATTTTGGTATTGTAGATGTTTTGTGAGTTTTCCATGCAATACATACCTGTCTGTATACGAGCAGGTAGAGGTGGCTCTGGCATAGATGCACCTAGGGGTAAAACCTGAAAACACCACTTTGAGCTGGACTCGAACGGGAACTGGTGCATGACAACGGGCCTTGCTACACTCTTGGTTACAACACTCCCAGGGGATATGCTTAGGATAATTCTCATTTTCTTTACAAACCATTATGAAGGGTTTATGAGTAAATACTTTCTCAAAGGAGACATTTTTATGATTATGGATTATATCCATAAACTATTTAATTTATGTTATGTGTTTTACAAGTTTGATATTTGGTATTGTTATTCATAAACTAATCTAGTGTATGTCATTGTTTAGAAATGGTGCCCAGTAGAAGGAATGAGAACTCCAGCAATGCACATGATCCAAAGAGAGAGAAGGATCATATCGTTCATGGTCTTATGCCAAAATTTATAAAAGAAATAGTCTCCCATGTATTATCATCATATAAAGAAATAATATCATGTGTTGATAAGATATGTAAAGAGTTTACTGAGTCCTATGACTTTGAAGGGAAGCAAGATAAGAAAAGTATGGAAGAGAGAAAGATGTATAAAGGGAAGAGGAAAAAGAATAATTTTCCCATATGTGATAACTGTAGGAAGAGACACCCTGGAATTTCCTAAAAGTAATGGGTGTTTGTTATTAGTGTGGAGGAAAAGGGCACAAAGAATGTGACTGCAAGGCTAAGAAAATGGTTTCAAATGTACAATGATTCATTTGAAAGGAGTTTGGACACTACGTGAACCTATGTCCCAGTCATCAAAATATGCCGTAAATAATGTTATTGGATAATAATCAAGTTATGATACTGGCACAGATGTAGAGTAATGATTAGAGTTCTTATGTTGACTATGTCATTTGAGTGTTGTATCAAAAATGTAATTGTTATAATAATTATGGAGTATATAAGGATTGTACTGCAGTACTATTTCATTAAGGACTTGAGATTGTGTGGAACAATGAAAAGTGACTCAATAGCAGGTTAACTTTTTGGAAAATATATGGTTGAGAGAAATATAAACCATAATATGGTTTTGATACCGAGGAAGTGATTTTAGAATAATACATGATTGATTTGGATAAATTATATTGGATATTCTTGAATTCCTTGAAACTGATTAATGATTTGTATATTCCATCATTGTTGGGGTTTACAACATTTTTAGATTGAAGGAGTATATCTATTATTCTTTAAGGAATAAGGGATCATGAAGGTAAACAATATGGTTTTATGGTAATTCAGGATGTTGCAGTGTTTTAAAAGTATACATGATGAAGGTTTTCACATGTTATTACATGGAAAAAAGGATCTTCATTGTGTTTACCTTCCTTATAAATTTTGGACTGAAGTATTTTGGATAGTTCTAGTTTGGATTATATTGGATTGCCATAAAAGGAAAACCCGGAGGTCGGGTGGCAACCCGTCACGTCCGGCAAGGCCACGAGACTTGAACCCACAACCAAAGGGAGACATGGGTGTATCACCTACTACTGAACCACATGATCTCTTGGATTGAATAATGTCATTTTATTAATGGTTCTACTAGATGAATTATAAATTCATTTTTTAACCCTGTACGAATAGGATAAATAGAATATTATTTTTAAGTTCTATTATCTTTTAGAGTGAAAGATGAGTTTGTGGTAGAGCTTAGTTAAAGGATGAGACTCTACTTGTCAAGTATACATTTTTCTTCTTCTCTTATTCAATGAAGAAATTAATTTTTGTACTTTAGTGAAGGGATCATAAAAAAAATGTATTATCCTAATACCATATGTTTTGCTGAACCGATAATATTTTAAATCATCATAGAGTGATGAATTTAAGGCCCTCAATTTTATACTTGTTTGTGATTGATGACCTCAATAACTACCTATAAATATTCACATTTTTCTTCCAATTATATGTCTCTAATTTCCACCAATGTTCTCCGAAAGAGATCATAATTTGGTGGTGACCCTTTCATTTCTCTTTTCCTCTTATTAAGACTAAATTTTATTAATGCAATTTCTGATGTGGGTTTTCCGACAAAGATATTTTAAATATTCAACCTTTTATTTTTGAAGAAAAATTTCAAATTTCGAGGACACGATTTTTTGAAATAGGGGAGAATGTAACACCCTAAGATTTCATAGTGTGTTATTTCTTCAAAATAATTCAATAACTTGCACTTCACGCTACACCAAGATCAAGCGCACCATGACATACCAAAAAAGATGTTCAAAAGAGGTTATGAATAGTTTTAACTAAATTTAAAACTTTATATAATGCTTATAATTTTATAATCCATATTATGAGTTTCATAGACATAATGAAAGAATAAATTCATTTTCAGTTGTTCACTTTTACCAAATTTTAATAGTGAACCCTTTTTAAATCCAATATTTTAAACTTTTATATATTCAATTTGACTAAATAAATTTACTTTTAGAATGGGGACATCAAAAATTTACAATAAAACATCCCAAACTTCCATGGTACGATTTCCTTGGAATAATACAGTAGCGTGTGTTGTACGCAACTTCGAGTTCTAACACACACCACAACTAATCAAACTGGCCATTATAAATAGTTATGCCTATTTTTTGAAATTTTATAAATTTTATCTGTCAAAATGGACTTCATTTTTTCATTCAGAGTGTCGAATTTATCTAAGGTGAAATTTTGGATCTTTTTGGATAACATTTATATTTTGATGAATAGTGAAAATTTCTAAATTTTAATTAAAAACAACTTTTTTAATTGAAATAATTTATATTGATAAATTATGAATTTGAGTGGTTTTAAGGTATATTTATAATATATTTTTACCATTTAATACAATGTTGGTTTTTGTGCATAATTTTACAATTAAACCGGATATAAACAAGTGTCAATCTTTTGATACTTATTATCTCTTAAAAATACGCTATTTGTTTTGACGACGAGAATTAATTTTCAAATTAAATAATGCAACTAATATGTTTTTAATTTGGTAAAATAGACATCATTTTTTAATTCATAATATCAAATATATCTTAGGCCTAATTTTTGGTATTTTTCTGTAAACTTTCATTTTTGATGAATATTGAAACCACTAAGTGGTAGTTAAAAAACTGAATTTTTCATAAAACTTAATTTTACCTCTTATGTGAGTGGAATTTCGAAAATATGAGAGACACAATTAATATCAAGGGGTAAAATGTGGATCAATGAGATGAAAATAATTTTTGGTGAATATTAACTTTTTACTTTTATTTACCACGGTTAAAAGTAAATAGGGTAATTAAGGGTAAGTATTATATTATTATTACCGTAACACATGTCCTAATTCTATTGGACAAGTGTATCTCGACTAAATACAACCTTATAAGTAAAATATTATCATTTAGGTCCACTTTTATTAAATTAGGATATTTATTATTATTTAATTCAGAGAAAAGTTAAAAGAGTTAAAATCAAATTTATTTACTAAAACATTTTTAATATAGTGTTATACATAAGATAAATTTGATTGTAAATATTAATTATAAATCTAAAAATATTTCCTACATAATTTTATTTTATTTATAATATTTAGACATTAAATAATTTAATTTATTTATGACACAATGGTGATACAATAATTACCTAATTAATGAAAAATTAGAATAATTTATATTATATATAACGAAATAAATGTAATTTGAGACTTTTTATAAATAAAAATAATTTTATAGCTTAATATGACATGTTAGTATTGAATTAATTAACTATTTTAGATGTAATCATTCTGTTATGATTTTTAAAAAAATTAATTATTGAATAGTGTCAAAATTGACATAAAAGAGTTTTTAAAAAAATATTATATTATTAATTGATATTAAATTCCTAAAAATATAAGGCTCGGCCAAGAGACTTATATCATGATAGGTGTATCATTAATTGACCACTTGGGGGTCTCTTTGAGGTATATAGTAAGTTTATTAACTATATAATATAAAAATACAAGTGACATGGTATGTGTCAAACTAATTAACTAAGAGTTAAAACTAAAAGATAAGGTTAATATAATGACCCAAACCTATCTAAATTATATTGGTTGAGTGGTTTTCGACCCATCCACACCTTAACCGTTAAATAATCCACTTTGGAGCCCTTATAAACTGAATATGTACTTATTAAAAAATAATATTTCTAGCTTTTCCAAAGGTGCCCCTCACCCCTCTTATAAAAGGGCACTTCCCCTTTTCATTAATTCACACCTTCAAAGCCTTTTGGTTCGGCCAAACCTTGCCCAAATACTCTCTCAAAATCCCTCACTACAACCTATAGGCCTTATTTTGATCAGAAAGCCAACCTAAGGAGCCCTTTTGATCAAATCAAAAGGAAGAACATGGAGAAGTGGTAATGTTTTCACCACCATTTTTCAAATTCATTTCTTCTTCAACTTATTCTTTCTTTTTTATTACCATTCTAAAATAATGAATCCATTACCTCCTATATACTTCAATATTATTATAAATATGGTACATCCATATTCAGTATTCTATCCATCCTTTGAATAACATGTCACCATACATGCGTACGTATGACTTACCGTCTCCACGTCGTGGTGTAATTGTTATTCAATAAATTATTATTTAAATGGGTATAATAATGATGTGTAATTGATGTAAATAATTAATATAACATGATAATGATTCTGTATATATGATATACCATCAAATTATATATTATTTTAATATCAAAAGAATGATATTGTCATCCGTGTGTACGTACGGACTACCATCTCCACGAACACAATGAGATTCAATCTCCATCGTATCCATTCAAGTCTAATTATCAGTTGATGGTTAATAATAGTATCTAAGGACTTGATATCATTCTAGATATTATTAAGATACAACCTATCGATGACAAACACGTCTTACGTAACAAAACATATAAAAGAAAACGAGTAAGTTAACACCCGAAACGACGATAATTCTAAGATATTGTTAACAAAGAAATGTTAAAAGATCATATATGATATCATATTAATGTATATAATTTTTGTATAATTTAATATCAATTATTTCACCATTATAAAGGAGGTAAACCTACCCTCAACCAATGAAAAGTACAAGGTAAGGGTTTATTTCTCAATCTCTTCATTATCCGAGGTTGTTTATATGTAATAATCTACTGGGATTTCGTTATCATCCACATCCATGTTTATTCAAAATGTATTTCAAAACATTTTTAATATTTACAAGAAAATGGGTTAAAGTCATTTATACACTTGTTTTACTTTTTATAAGATGTTTATAAAGGAATCTTTCCGTTGTTTTCCAAACAAGGTGCTTTTTAACCATTTCGACAGAATTAATGGAAGAATGTTTTTTAAGCTATACGGAGGGTGCAGCTATTTTCCACCATTATAAAATCATTGAAGCTTACCTTACAAGCTTATAAAAATATTTTCAATGAAAATGTTTTATTTTATAAATATATGACTCTTAAATGATTTCAAAATACAAAGAGATATTTCTTTAAAAAGAGTTTTGATTTCATCTATGTCAACATATTTTAATGGATTTTAAGTTTATTTGGAGTTGATTTATTATTATACAATACATCCATATTGTATTGATGGTTTTGTGATATGTTTGACTGTGGATGTGTTATTTTTATACCATTCATTGTTTATAAAGAAATTATTGACATTTCGTATGCTAGTTTTAATACGAATGTTTATGTTATGTTTAATCCTTTTCATATGGGAATGCATTGGACTTAGTAAGTGATGGGTAGAGCCCGCTATAGCTCCTCGATGCATCGGTAGGTCTCCTGAGGCAAACTAGTGTCTTGGCACAAGGCCTTGCCAAAATCTTATTTGTATTCTTGGCATGAGGCCTTGGCTATGTGGTTATGATAGCCTAGAATTATGCATTCCATTATTATGAAAGTGGTTGTTGATATTGCATGTGATTATTAGATTAGTAGAATATCCATGTGAATAATTAAATGGAATTATTTCATTTTAGTATTTCCATACTATGTTTATGTTCAAGTTTAAAAGGATTATGTTTTAGTTATACATTGCCTTAAATGTTTATTCTTATTTAAGAAAGTTTCCGCTATATAGTTATCCTTACTGGGCATTTGAGCTCACCCATTTTCTATGTTTTATTTTTCCCAGGATGTGAAGAAGTAATTTATGAATGACCTGCAGGGATAGTTTGAGGGGATAAGAGTGTGGTATATGGATACTATATTGTTTTAATTTTCATTTTTATGATGTAATTTCAACTTTATTAATGTATCTAGTTATTCCAAGGCTACTAAACGAATCAGTCTTTCGAGATTTGTTCATTTTTGTGATCATTCTAATGTTATATAATAATTCAACGACTCTAGGAAACTGGGGTCAGGGTGTTACACACAAGTTAACCCAGTGTCGATCTGATTTTGTCCAATTGTGTTAGTAGAGGCCCCAAATAGTCTGGATTGGTTAATTTTTATGGGGGTTCAAGTCATAGAAATATTTGAAGATTGCGAGGATCCACCAGATGATAGTGTTGCAGATGTTATATGGGGGATGGGACTCTCCATATGTGAGTACATTAGGTTGGGAATTATTTAGGAGGAAGTACATCACTGTTACTTATGACATTTTTTTAAGATTATATGGTGGTATTTAATTGAGAATTGATATTTTTGCGCCTCCAGATGTTGGGTTTTGATGTGAAGGTTATTTTATGTACGGGTTAGAGGGACCATTTTTTCTAATTGATTGGGATGGCCTTTGGTACATCTATTAGATGATTGAAAGAATGTCGTTTTGGGTGAAAATTGAGGTGTAACCTATGGTTTCATCAAGAAAATTGGACATCAGTAGATTTCATGAGATATGAACTAAGGATCCTCTCCTCCTCATTGATATTGGGGAATGGCTGAGTAGGTGATAGATTTTTGGTGGCTATTGAGAACCAGTGATTATTATTTAAAATACATAGTGATTATCTTATTTTTTTATTTTTAGTATACACTTGCTGAGTTACAAAATTTAGGGTATTAACTCCTCAATAATACCATAATGGGACTCATTATCACACTCTACAAAGGCCCATAAAGACATGTGTAGACTTTATTCATTTACATTTAGGTAATGTCTTGGGCTCGAGATTTTCTTCTTAGTGGTTTTTATCATTGGATGGAGGGATTGGGAATAATGGTTCTTTCATCAGTAGGAGTTTCTATTTTTAATTTTCCATTTTTTAATAGAGTTATATATATATATATATGGATACACTTAGGTCATTCATCTGTGAAATTTTTGGGTATTGTATTGTATGACTTGTATTGGATGAATGTTTTGTTTGTATTATACAAATTGTATGTTTCTGTCTATTTTACTCTATTGTTATTTATAGTTATGCTTCTATTATTTTAGGAAATTGAAGGTGATTCTAATATTTGTGGGTCTTGTTCGAGACTTTCTAGTTTTTTTCAAATGGGTATTATTTATCTACATTGACCGTTATATAATCATATCTATAGTTTATATTCTCCCCACTATCAAAATTTTACACCCTTAATACTCGTGAAAAGTCTATTATGATATGGGGATGTGTGCCTACGCTCAGTGCCTCATGACCCAAAAGCACTATTCTGGTGGAAATTGTGGGATGGGTGCTACAAATTGTATCATATTTTTTTCTTTTACATATTAATTGTTCTTAATATTTTTGATATGGTAGATTGGAGATTTGAATATTGTGTGAAGTAGATTTATTGATCATTCATGGGTGCTCGTAGCCCCAGGAATGGGGATAAAAAAAAGTATATAGGGGTTTGAATTATTGTTCTTTTATTTCTCATTTTACAGTTGATATGATTTTCACATGGAGTAGTGATCTTTAATGTGAGTTTTTATCATTTTTTACCTGATATAACATGTGACATGGGCCTGATATGGAAAGGAAAGTGTGTTGGACCACTATCCTAGTATGAAAAAGGGTGTTTCTATTTTTTTATGCATCTTTATTCTTAAGATATACACATTGGATGTTTAAATTTATATATGATTTTTCCATTATATGAATTTATTATCCATTGTGATGTTGTATGTGATATATATACATATGGGTTAAGCTCTTATAGGAGTAGGTGGGGATGGTGACATGGGGTGACATTGGTCACTAGGTTAGCTAACAAGTTAATCGGTTTATGGTGACATAGTTTATCAGGATAGGTGAGGCTCGTGTTTTTTATGATAAATGGCTATGATATGAGAAGTTAAGGAGACCATGAGGGTTGGAGGATGAGTTTCATTGTTTTTATGGGGAAGGGAAAGGATAGTTAGGCCACACTACTTGTTTATTCTTTTATTATCTATGTTCTATTCATATATATATGTTATCTGGAAAATCTGACCAAGAAATGTTATACATTGTTCTTCCTCCTAGACGGCTTGGATAGAGTATCATGCAGATGATGGTTTAGTTCCATAAGAGCAGGAGTATGTGGAGTCCCCTCAGGGTTAAGAATATTATGGGACATAGGTACATGGTCTAGATCATTCTCTAGTATAGGCTGGACAACCTCCATATTTCATAGAATTTTGGACGTGTCTTGATAGGAAACTCAAAGTGAGCCTTTTATGGATTATCTACGTATTATCATTGGAGCTCATGTTGTATATCCTTTTATAGTCTATCCATCTTGGGACTTTCATTCACACCACCTGCCACTTTTATAGGGTGTGGGTGGTGCACAGGCTTCTGAGAATTGGATTCAGTCCATGAAAATGATCTTCAAGCTTTTTGAGATGCCTCTATGGTAGAGGGTGAATCTAGAATCTAACGTGTTCATTGGATCACCTGTGAGCTAGTTGGATTTACCGAACTATTCCATTAAATGTGAGTGCCTGGCCTATAAGTACTTGGAGGCCACATTCTTTGAGCACTTCTTCCAGTAGATAATGAGGGAAACATGATATTGGGAGTTCTTGAGCCTTCTAAAGGGTGGAATTTCCATCATGGACTATGAAGTTACATTCATATAATTTTGTCTATTATCACTCAGCAAGGTGAACGATGACACATCAAGGGTGACTTTTTTATGGTGTGTGGAATGCCATATGGGTGTTTGTGAACATCATTAGGTTTTCCTCATTCTTAGAGCTGGTGAATTAGGAACTCATAGCTGTGTAAATCATGATGGACCAGTCATACAAGATTAGGGTGTCAAATTAAGGTGACTTTAGTGATGACTTTTTAGATATTAAGAAGCGAGGTTGAGATGTTTTTTAGCAGTACAGTCAGTGCATGGACTCTGGGAGACCACCTTAGTATTGATCTTCCATTTTTTTCTTTATGTGTGGAAATATAGAACATGTCTAGAATAAGTGAGTGCTTCTTCCAATGTAGTGTCATGTATGTGTACGGGTTGGGAATCTCATGAAAATCAATAGGAATACTTCACATAGATATTGGAATCCAACACTGGTGTAGACTCAGGGTTCTATGATCAGACTGAGAGTTGTACGTTATGATGGTGGAATAATTTCAGCTAGATTTGGAGGCCATGTAATAGATAGAAGGACTCCGTAGTGGGGTTAGTGGCTGGTGGCTATGGTATCACAATAAATAGGTTTGGCATTAGGCAATTAGGATTTGGTCGAGGTGCATGTCGTAGAGCATCTATGGTCCGAGACATATGGTGTGTCGATGATGGCCATAGGTACACCATGCTTATGACTATGATTCAATTTTATTTTATTTTTTAATGGCCTTTTGTGTCAGGTCTATTTGGGATGAACAAGGTGAAAATGTTTTTTTATATAGACTAAATAAATGATGGTTAGTAGGGTGGAATCATATTGGATGCACTATATATATATATATATATAAATGTATATATATATATGAGGTTTATGGAACCTATAATTATATGTGTTCACCAATGGATCCATGAATATGGAGGTGCATTGGCATCGAGGCGTCATGGATATGTGGGCAACATGAGGTCTTTTGGATTTTGGGAATCATTGTGATGTTTGAATTGACTGATGTTCTAGGTAATAGTATATTTGTGCATCTATTGAGATCCATGACGAAAAAGATTCCATGATTGAAATGAGTATGAGGCGGCCACCGATGAGGTGTGAGATTTTGATGGGTTTAAGATATTTCATGGGGGAAACCGATATGGTTAATGAGTGATGATGCTTCATGGGATGAAATTTTATTCCCCTTATTCTCAGGGGACAATTGGTTTATTTGATCGTTGGGTTAGGATACAACCTAGGTAGGTCACTACTTAGGTGGGAAGACCCGTTGAGGTAGTCGATCTATTCCCTTATGACCATGGTCGTCCGGATTATTTCTAAATAGATAGGTATATATAGTACTATCTCCTATTTATTTTCTATATCTCAGTGATGAGATATTCTATTTTGGGTAAATTTTAACACCCATAGTATGTTGATTGGTTTGATTTCTTCACTGATTTTGAATGTTTTGAATTGGTGGGTATGGAAATTTATTTCTTGATTCATGGGAACCTAATTATGAGTTTTCCATTAACCATGGACATTTTTTTGTCATTTTTAAAGGCATGGAATGGTCCTTGGCTGTTCAAATGGGTTGTGGGTGCTTCAGAGGACTGAATAACTTGGTTTGGAAGTTGTAGGCTAAGCCCCATGGTTTGGGTAAACTTTGTGGAAACATAGCACAAACCGTGAAAACCCATTTTTTTTTATTAATGCATGTTTTGGATAATCATGTTTTTTAGGGTTCATATCTACGTAAGTAAGTATGTTTTCTTAAGAAGGATTCTATATGGATTTCACACATTATGTTAAATCATGTTCAATACGAATTGTTACTTCAATTTACACACAACCTCAACATTGTAACACGCAAGGCTTTCACCTAACCATGTGAAATCTTATCTTATAGAATTTCTTTCGGAATGGTTGTTTAATGATGTTGAATATTGTATGATATGAGAATATGACTCATTAAATTGGGGAATTTAAAATTATACCCATCTATTCATTTCTTCTTGTTCTCTTTTCCCCCCTCCTTATTCCTTCACAGTTCATGCAACATAAATGAGAAGATATCCTCATCCACTTCTCCTAGGGCATGGTATAATATCTTATTTTGAGCTATGTTTTTATATTTTTAGGGGAATTGGTACAATGTCGGTGAGGCTCCCCTATACCATGATTATATTTCTATTTTTCCAACATCACGAACCTCTAAAAATTTTCGAGTAATTTTTCCTAATTTTTAGGGAATTCATACAAAATATTTACATCATCAAAATCAGTAAGAGTTAGAGGAATGGTCAGATGTACCTATGTCTATAAAACAAAGGTGGGTGGTTTATACAATTCGTTGATATTTTCTGGGTATTTGTGGGTGAATATTTTAGCACATCAATGAGTTGATTAAGAAAGACCCCAATTTTTAAATGGTTTATTTTAATTAATTAATTTTATTTTTTGACATGCCTTTTTGAAATTTGACTCAATACTGAAAGTGTTTAGATGCATGTGAGAGGAATTATGGTTTGGTTATTTTGGTTAGGTGTGTGGATCATGTTAAATGGATTTTTACATTTAATTCTAATTGTTTACTTCAATTTCATTGAATTTTTTTAAATTTAAACTGAATTGTATATATATAAATCTCTTATAAAATAACTATGATATCTATGATATCTTGATGTGATTGGACCGAGGATTGGGAAATTTATGGCTATATGTTTTAGGTGAAGTGATCATTAGAATTTAGCTTGTCCTTGGTTACATGGGTTATGTGATCATCGGTTATATGACAAGGTCATTCGTTGAGATGGTAAGGCTTCCAGGATGAGGGAATGACATATGATATTGGATTTCATGGACATAAAATTTTAGAGACATGGTCTAAGGGGAATGAGTTTGTAGATTTGTGGTATCTTAAGTAGTATATGGCGATCTCCACTCACCCATGATAGACCAAAGCATCATTTGGAGTCATTTGTAGACATGTTGACTTAGTGATGAGGTTATTTTGACTAATTTTGTTCTTAGAGTCCTCTAGAAGTTAAGGATAGGTAATTTTTATCAAGTTTATTTTCATTGAAATACATGGTGGTAGTGAGGAGCCATCATATGATAGTGTTGAGGCTATCAGTTAGGGGATGAGGCTCCCCATACAATAGGTCGTTGGTTCAAGACTTATTTTGGAGGATGGAAAATATTTTTCCCTATGAAGTCATACTATGATCTGATGATGATCCTTATTTGTGGATAAATATCATTGTGCCTTCAGATGATGAGAATTGAGATAACTAGTACTTTTAAGAGAGGGTATGAGGAACCTGTTTTCTAATTGATTGGGTGTTCCATTGGGATTTTGGTATCTCAGTGGATGGAATATGGTGCCAAATGAAATTTATGGTGGAACCTGAGGGTTATATGGTTAATTTTACATTATATTTTTCATTTAGATATGAGATCAGGATCATATTCCACTTAGTTATTCCAAATTGGTTAAAGCATGTTATAGATTCTTACGAGCTATTGATAACAAGGGATTATTTTTTTATTTTAAATGCATCATGCTTATCCTATTTATTAATTTTTAGAGTACACATTCTTAGTAACATATGTAAGGTATTCACAAGTGTATTGTACCCTACTATGAATCTTTCTCACACCCTACATGGGCCCATCGGGACCCATGTATAATTTATGAATTTATGATCAAATAAATGTACGAACATAAGAGAAAGAACTTAGTAACTATTTTCAATGGGTGTAGGGCAAGGGACCAATGGTACTTGCCTCAGCTAGAGCATACCTTTTGAGTTTTAATTTCAATATTATAATGTTATATACATATATACACTAAGTTCATCCATGGGAATTATTTTTTTGTTATTGTTTTTGATGACCTCTATTGGATTCAAGTTTTATTTTAGATGCTAAAAAATTTATGTTTCTATTTATTTTAATCAATTTTTGTCTTTTGTAATGCATTGCCAATTGTATTATATGTAATGTTCATCCTTTATTGGAAATCTTGGGTTGATTATTTTTTGTTATTTCTTTTCTTTTATGTAATTTATATCTACTTGGACTATTATATCAACATCACCAAAGGGTATATTCTCCCCACTATAACCCTTTCACACCCTCGCTACAAGTTGGTAGACTTTGATATACGGAGAGGCACACCTAAGGCCAATGGAACATGACTCAAAATATCTTATCAGGTTTACATTTAGGTTAGACAGCTACTAATATTTATTTTATTTATTTCCATAACACTATATTATTTAATTTCATTAATTCTTCATAGGTAGATCTCCATTCTTATTTCATCTCGTATTCCAAAATATAAATAACCATGAAGAATTAATATCAATCTTGAACCACTAAAATTAAATTTTAACAAATTATATGATGGATAGAATAATGTATGTTTATTCCTTAATCCTTTAAATATTTACAAAAAAATAAATTTTTGGAAGAAGTTATCAAGTGTCAATAATTCGTTTTACTCCAATCACCAAAATATCCAATATTGAACTCAAAATTCATCTTAAATCATTCCATCACTAACAAACATTAAAACATGTAAAAATATTTCTAGAAAAAATTGAAATTCAAATAATAGAATGAGTTGATAATATATTCTTACATCATCAAATAAACAATCGTCTCTATATAATTTCAATGTCTAATAAGAGAATATACCACTAAATTGAAATTACCTAATAATATACTCCAAAAAATATGTTTTTGGGATTTCATAATCCTAAATCACTAGAAGTAAATAATAAAATTGAATGTGATTATAATAATTAACACTTCATAAACATTCTAATATATTAAATAAATTTTAAAAAAACATTATCATAATCCATTTTAATCAAATCAGTAATCAATTTCAAGTTCACCAATACTACATAGTTTATATTAATTATATCAATAATCTATTTATCCTAAATAAACCTTATTTTTTCATCATCAATCAAATATTATGGTTTATCTAACCCTCAATTATATATTTTCGAAAAGTATCCATTTACTACTAAATAACTTTTCAATATTATAGATAACATTCAGAATATATTGAAAATATATAATGATAAAATGTTTTAGAACAATCAATATATATTACATGATAATTATAACTGGAATATCATTGATAAATCACTTTAAAAAAAACTCACAATTCCCACTACATAAACTCTTAAATCAATTGTCTTCTACATTAGACCATTCATTAGGCCTTGTCATCCTATTCCATAGTACTTCCTTTCTTTCATATGTCATTTGTAGTCTTCTCAATAGCAATAATAAAACAATTTAATCATATAACCATTCTGATCTCCATTTTTTCATTTCCCTCTAGGACCTCAATTCTCATAATTACCATATGTTCTATATTTAATACAGTCAATCTTATATGATACCTTATAAAAACCATTATTCTAATCCACTTTGTTAACTATAGCTGATATTTTTTCATTTTAATATTCCAATAAATTTGTAATGATCCAACCTAGTTCAACTAGAAAAGACATCCAAATCGGATCATCATGTATTATAGGTAAAATAGAATAATAGAATGTATTATTGAATATATGAAAAAGTATAAATAAAAATTAATACATAGTGGAAAAAATGGGATTATGTAATGACATAATATTCAATCCAAAACATGCTAAACTATAATGTATATCAAATCTCTATATTACCAATAGCCTCCTCTAGACCAAACTGAACTAATGGGAACTACAACAAGATGTGTAAGCATGTTACAAGATGATTTTCCCACTACCTAAGTCCAGATATACAACATCAAAAATTCCTAAATTCATAATTAGGGTGTGATCCCAATCCTAGGTGGATAACACCATAGTTTCTGTACAAGGTCAAATATCAGCAATGCAGTAATTCTAAATTTTAAAACAATACTATTCTACAAGGAATTCATAGAATCTACATCTACTTGTAAATAACATCCACCATTTCACCATTGGTTTTCATACAATCCCATAATATTTTCAAGAATGAAATGTGACACGTAGAACTGAAAAATTAAAATGAAAATCCATTCATAAATATGTACAAACATCCATCAAATAACATATTACATGATGCAATATGATAAAAAATTATATAAAATATATGAGAAATAATCCCTAATAAAAAAAATCATTTAATAAATAACCATAAATAGGGAATAAAAATGAACAAAAATATTTCATTGAAATATTTTTAAATTATTAAATTTATTTATTAATGGGTTTAAAATAATAGATATATTTATATATTATTAAATATTTTTGAAATAAATTATGTATATATTGTAAATTATGAAATATAGTGTTACTCAAGATGCAATTTTTATAATGTATTATTCATAAAATGGAATATATTAGTTGGAAAATTAATTTCTACCATAAGAGATCTTTGTAGGGATTTCATCAATGAATAACTTAATGAATTTTCAGTTATAGTTGAATAAATATATATTATATTTATATAATATACCTAGGATATAAAAAATAATATTTATTATATGGAGTAACCAGTTTCAACAGAACAATGAATAATTGAATTAGATCTCTTTATGAGATAAAAAACACAATCATTTATTAGGATCTATAATACAATAATGTTAGAGTAATACATTATGTATCTTGAAAATATTTTCCTATAATTAATATTTATAGAGAATAGTGTGGTTTTAATTTTTATATATTAATTTTATAGAAATTTGTATCAATAGTGGAAGTTAAAGTGAAACACCAAAGGGGAGGAATAGGTGGTGCATATAAAGTTTATTGTGTAATAACTAATCTTAAAAAAGGAATAATTTCCAAATAAAAAATAATCAAATACGGAAAATATCATTCTTTAATTTACGATATAAGAATTAATTGCATGTAAAAAAGTATGTGGGTAACATTACAAGTTTATATATATATAAATTATAGAAATAATGCAACCAAAAGTGTATGATATATAAATTCATTGATGGTATAAATCTATTTATATTGTAGTATTTTGTCTCTTAAACATATACTGTATATAATGAGATTGGGAAATGTGATATCAATTCCTTGAATGATTTAAAAAATTCATAAACTATTAAAGTATATTAGAAGAAAAATATATTGTGGAGTTTTTTGGGAAATTAAAATTTTAATAAAAGATGAGAAAGTGAGATTCTATCCATGAAAAATACTATGGTAATAGGATCATAGGATATTTTTAAATGATATTAGCTGGGTGATATTAATTTGGTCAAACAAGACATGATTTATTATGAAAAAGATATGTATCCAACATAAAATGTTAAAAAAATAAAGATATGGGATATTATTCTAATTTTTTCACTAGAAATAATGAAATATACCCAATATGGTTGAGGTATAAGGGACACCAAATTGAATTGCTGGAAGTAGAGTTTGATTCTCCAAATGATCTAAGGGAGGGTACTATGGATATAAATTGAATTACACTATATGATTCTGTATGAATAAACTCTATTGTGTTTTAAATTTTTCCACAATATATTGAAGTATGTATCAATAAATTTATAAAAGAGTTTTAAATATGAATATCAAGTGAATATTTAGTTATATCATAGATATATTGGAATATTCTAATTAGTATACTATAGTGGTCTATTAGTAACGATCAAGAAAAATACCATGAGTGGGAATGAATCAGTCTATGCTTATCATTAAATATTAAACCCTCTAAAATGATCATCTCCCATAATTATTAGAAACACTATTATATATCCTAATTGATATTAATTGATAAATTAATTAAAAATTGGACACCAAAAAAATAATTGGTTCACCAAAACTAAAATAACGTAAGAAGGAAGAAAGCATGATGCTTTGTTCAAATAATGCACTAATAATACTGCATGTTGGTAAAAATTTAGTTTGGTTTCACTTACACTCTAGGATAACAATAATCCTACTAATAATGACAACATTTCTCTCAACCACCCCAACATATTAATAACACCATATGTATATTTTCTATTATCTTTTTGAAAAACAATGTGTGTATACAATATCATGGGTGTATCATACAACTAAAATTTAATTGAATAATAAACTCAATAAACCTCTAGTTAGATAGACTCCTGAATCCTTATTTTAACTTACATCCAATATGTTAATTATTTAAACTATTCCCAGAAATTCTCTCTTATGTTTGGGAAGGTCCCATAACAATCCAACATTAATAAAGAGAAATATCTCTCTCATATTATTGGATAATCATTATCCATCCCTTATAATAGAAACTATATTATCCTTTCATGTAATTGGAAAATTCATCCCAATACCTCCATTAAATCTATGTATTGATATCCAATTTAATTTCCATAATTCCATCCAAAAATATAGGAAATATGGATTAAAATGTTTGTTGACTCTATTATATCCTGGGGAGAAATTCATTTACTCAACATCCCCCTTAACCTCCTAAAAAATTATAACCTAAAATTATTACACACCTATGAACCTCCATTTTTTTCTATTTATTATCACTAGATATAAATATTAATATTCAAAATAATTGGCTATCAAACAAAAAAAATATATCATGGTGAGAAATATGTAATTTTTCATTAACTAGAAAAACTAGTACACGCCTCTCTACAACACATAATGAAAACTTATACTCCATAAATTTCCACTCATACAATTCATTTTACTAAAACTAAATCCAACACCATGGTGAAGAAACCATTATAATAGAAGAACCGCTAAAATATTTCTCTTCCAAATTTTTATGTGGCCTTCATTCATGTGTTTTGAAACATTTTTCTCTCTTCTTTAACAAAGGAAATTATAATATTTATTCTTCTCACCTCTAACACAATAGTGATATGTACTCCAATTTAGTAGACCTTATTCAACCATCCAATTAATGAAATGATAATCTATCTCAATTTGATTTATCATTGAATGATAGGAATGATTTTAAATAATATTAAAAATATATCAACCCATAAATTTCATACATAAATACAACATCCTAATAGAAAAATATTAAATACATTTTACATGTACACACCTAGAGACCGAAATGGATTTGTGTATTTTTAAACTAGATACATTCTATTATTATTTAGAGAAATACCTTTAACATCTCACCCTGATATCTTCCCATTTAAGACACTTCATATTAATTCCCTTATCAAAACATTCTTCATATCTTGGGGAAAGGAAATATGAGAAAGTGTAATGTTATATTCTCAGTAAGGTTAAATATTGGAGATATCAATTGAATGTCATATGAAATCATAATATAAGAAAAAATTTATCATTTCATGAATATAATATAAAAAATATCATAACCATTCTATCATCAATTGTAAACATGATTATTGGAATAAAAAATTATCATTTCAAAGGACATGTATCATTAGAGTGGTTAATCAACATAAATCGATCATAATTCATAAGTTAAATTCATGACAGTGTAGTACCATCATATATTTAGAAACCATCTCAAATGTCAAGTAAACCTTTTGAGGCCATAAATTCATAAAATATCATCCATATAATGTTGTTTCATATAATGGATCAATCACATCAACTTGTTTCTAATAGAGGATAAAACATACTTACATTTTTCCCATAATTTTCTCTTGAGATATAATATTATACCAAATTCATTAAAGGTCTACATAATTTTGATACTACACATCTCATAATTCAAACACATATGTATGTCACAAGATCTAAAATCATTATAAATATAATCAAATCAAAACCCACTAAAAAAATAATTTTCATAAACTTATACTAATTTCAACACATCGTAACCTAATGAATATAAATGGGTTTCATAATTATATAGCCATAATTTGGTTTCACACATGATAACATAATTGATGTTAACTAATATTTACTAGGCATATAATAAAATTATACCATCATTAATTATATAGTCATAATAATGAAAACCATCTAATGAAATATTAATAATGGTATAATTTTATTATATCCCATGTAAATATTAATTAAAATCAACGATGTTATCAACTGTGAAAAATTATTTTTAGTATTACTAGAAAATTCCTTGTTGAAAAATCATTTTCATTCTGAAACAACGTATTTAAAATATCAAAATTTCCAAAAATATTATTGAAAATTTTTTATTTGAAATTAAACTAATTTTTTTAATGTAATCATCAAATAATATATTAGACATAATAGTGGTAAATTCCATTCATGAGGTATAAGTAAAAAACAAAACATTAATTTGACAAGTTTTTCTAAAAAATAAAAAAAGTATCTCATTACAAAATAGAATTAATATTCATCTAAAATCATTTATTAAAAACTAAATCATGGGTAAAAATTACATAAAATAATTTATGAATAATATTAAATTAATTATTGAAATTTTTTTAGAGAACATGGATATAGAACAAAAGATATTTTTGAACAAAAATAAAAAATAAAATATGTTTTACATTAAAATTATTTTTTATATCAAGAGTATTTAATGTGTATAAAATTAATAGAATAATATTTCTCTTTATAAATTAAAACATGATAAAAAATTTAAATTTATTGATTATTTACAAATAATTTAATTTCCTCCAAATAAATTTATGTTTAAATGATCATAATATGAATGTTATTGAAACATAAATCCCTTACCTCTGGTTACATCTTTCTACATAGAAATTAAAAAATTCTATTTAACAAATATAAATTTAGTATAAATTCATTCAATAACCATACTCAAATCTATCATACCATTTATGACTTAATTATGACCTATTATCAATTATTTATTAATAATTTTTTGTTAAAATATTGGTTTGGGTGATAACATCTTTCTTTTTTATGCATGTTTTGGTTTGGCACTCTCAGCCATTGTAGTTTGATAGTGGTTCCATTATCTCCAAATTATTAATTAAGATATAAATATAATATATATTCAATATAAATATTTTTATTTCCCTCTATTTGATATATATATTGAAAAACGAATTGCACCAATCATAAAAACAGAAGGTCATACTTTTGCATGAACGTTGTTTTAAATTTTCAATGAATTGAATGAAAGAAAAAACAAATGCCTTTAAATAAAATTATTTTAACATATAAATCATATTTGATTAACAAATCCAACCTTATTAGAATCTATAAAAATAAAAATCAATAATTAATCACATCGTTTCATGGAGGTGGATGTCTACATGTACCACTGAGGAACGTGATTGTTTTTCAAAAAATTGTAACGCTATATGGTAGATGTGACATTATAAATCCAGAAAAATAATTATTTACTAAATATGAAATATAAATAACATAACAATCATAATTATCATCCAATAATGGTCATTATTGAAAATGAATTATATCTCTACATGGATATGGTTACTCATACATACATATGAGAGATAATTTCACTTGCCATTTAATGGAAAATATGGTGAATAAGGAGGGTTTCATAATCATTATTACATATCAGTACATATAGGACATTTTTTTTGTTATTTTATGATAAATATTAAAGAATTTGAGGATTAAAATCAATTTGTAAAAAACTTATTTTTTTAGTTTATGAGATTACATATTATTTGAAGGAACTCTTTTGGATATCCTCTTAAAGACACTAGGGTTAGTATTTTGGCGATATGAATGCTTTTGGATATGGATAGGAAATTTTAGAATATAATTATCTTGTTTTTTATAGAACTTTAAGGCTCATGGTTCCTTAAAGAAGATAATGTAGGGGTGTTCTGTTATAAAGGATGTAGGGGAAACATAAGGAATTTATTAATAAGTTAATATATATTTTAGTAATTCTCAATCAAAATTATGATAAATTGACATAAATTTGAATAAAAATAAAATATAGTGGAAATAAAATCATCCATTTAATTTAATATTGGTTTTTATGCCACTTTAAACCTTATGTTTTTTATTAATCACTTCGTTAATGATTTTCTACTTCACCGCATTAACAACTATTTAAATACTAAAGGCATAAGAATGTTACCATTAAATTGAAAGTCAATCATAAATAGAAAATTGTTGATATTTTAACATATTTTATATTAACTTTTCTAAAGTTAATATTTTAATTAATTTTAAATAAATTTATAAAATGATATTTACTGTAAAATTAATTAATTCTAGTTTTGTAAATATCCAATTGATATGAAATTAAAGACAGAATGAAAAATATGGAATTAATACATAATCATATACAACATCCCTAATCTTTAATATTTATCTATAAAATTATTGTATATCTATATATAACTCAAATTATATAACTTTTAATAAAATTGAAATAAGTTATTTTATTTTCTATTAGTTGAAGAAATATTCTGTTAGCATTGCGTAAGAGTTAATGTAATTAAATGGTTAATAAAAAATAAATATATAAATTTCTTTCATTAAAATAAACTAATAATTCTAAAAATGATGATAAATATTTATAAAAAATTTATTTTTCCTACGTGAACTGATATGAAATATTTGAAGCTAAGAGAGTGGAATTTTGTATTATTATTCTCTTAAATTATTATAAAGGTCATATTCAAGGAAATATGGAACCGATTGGAAATATATTGGACACATTGATGGAAATGGATGAATTACACTAATAAAATAGGTTATTCTTGACTTTTAGAACAATTTTAAAGCCTTATTAAAAACAATTAACCCTATTTTACATATTTTCCGCTTATTAGGGTAATAATAATTTAATATTGTTATTATTCGTTATGAAAATAATAAAAAGTTATTATGTACCAAATATTATCTTCATAATTCCAAAAGTGCAATAAATATTTCAAGATTCAATTTTTATATGTTTTGTAAATTTATTTCAAAGTATGTGCAAAAAATAAGTCGAAACAGCTTTTTAAAATAATATATATTTAAACATAACTATAGATTAATTATTTTCATAAGTGTAAAAATAGTAGATTAAAGATAAAAAATTACGTACAATATATAATATAAATATATCATAAAAATAATTCACTAATAATTATCAATATAACTTCTTAAGATTAACAAACCATGCACACATAAAAATTGTATTTTATAAAAATATATCCTTTATTTTCAATTGATTTTTATTTTCATTTCGAAATAACTAATAATAAGTTAATTAATTATATACATATTTATACCACACATTATCATAATTCTCTATTCCTGTTTGTACATATAAATATTTTTTCTTGGAAATTTCTATATCTGTAAATAATAATATATTAAAATTTAAATATGGTTTGTTTAAACTTATTGTTTTTCATTTAATGCAAGATATCAAATAAATTAAATTTATTTAAAAAAATATTTCATAGAATCTTTTTTTCTTACATTCTACCACAATAAAAATAAATTTTCCCTAAAAATTTGTTATTTTAATACATGAAAATATGGATATCTCAATTTCATTAGATCCCCATGTTCCCCAATAACTTTCTAAATTTATGATTCCTTAAGAAAATATTACCTAGGTAAGTTGTATTATTCCATAGTATTGTAACTATAATATCCAAGATTTCAGCAAGTAACTCTTCATAAGATAGATCATTCTCCTATGGTGTGACCTTTGTGTTGAGTGAATGTAATGTATCATGTATGTATATACTCAAGAGAGATGTCAGAGACACATAATAATCATAAGAAGGTTTCGATGGAGGATCCAAATTATAAAATATCATCCCAAATCAATCAATAATCATCAATGGTCCTATATACCAAGGGATACTTGCCTTATTTATAAATATTATAACATTTTTCCTTAGAGAACTACATAGTATGACATTTTCACTAATATTCAACTCAATATCTCTCCAGCGATTATTAGTGTAACATTTCTATCAACTCTGAGATGATCTTATGTGTTGATGAATATATTTGTATTTCCTTAACCATTTCCACATATATTTTATCTTCCAATATCCTTCCTTCCCTATCTTCATCCTAATAAGTTTGTGTAATTAACCTCCTTCAATAGAGAGCCTCATAAGGAGGCATATTAGTGCTCGAGTGAAAGTAATTTTGTTAAGATACCATGACTATTGGAAGGTTTTGATCATAAAATACATTGAATTCTAGAGAACATGATATCAAAATATCCTATAGTCTTTAATGGTTATTAAATACTAGACTTCCATTCGAGGATGATAAGTTCTACAAAAGTATAACTCCATATCCAAATCCTATTGAAGGTTTCTCCATAACATCATTGGAAACCATAGACCCTGACCATATTTAATAGTATGTGGTACTCCAAGTAACATTATCAGATCATTAATGTGTATTCTATAAATATAAAAATAGATAAATCATATATGATAGTAACAATGTGGGATTAAATTATAATGTGATCGATTATATCCATGATTACATTGTGACCTTTATCTATTTTGAGGAGTCAAATGATAATGTCAAAGGTGATATTTTCCTATTTAAATTATGACCTGGGTAATGGTTATAACATCCCCTTATATGTTTTCCAACCATCCTTAACATTATGGAATACCGAGCACAAAGATATATACTCTTAAAATATCCCTTATTGTGTATTCCCATAAAAAATACTACTTCATATCTCAAAAAATCTATATTCTACTAATATGAATAGTAAATCATAAACTCTGAGCCTCATCCAATATATCCTTCCTCAAATATTGTATGTATAGAACATGTGAATGATTTTTATACCCTATCATTCCAGAATAATCAATCCTGAACTCAGTAACATTTCTAACCTTCATATATAGTTCCACTTCGACCATCTATGCCTCTTTAATCCTCACATTGATGAATGGTTAAAATATCATTTGATAATGATATTATTTACCACCTTCCATCAATATTTCTAAATATATCCTTTGAAATTGCAACAATATTGTAAATTTTTTGATCATTATCGAAGGTAAACATGCAAAATCCTTTTTAACAATATCATCTTCTACCTTGTTCTCTTTCCCAGTGTGGAAATCTATTAAGAAGTGATAATAATTATTAAACTCCATCAATATTTTGTGGTGCATATTGAACACTTTTTTGAAAGAATAATTATTTTAAAAGATATTATTAGTATATATATCACATAATTAATGATAACGATAATGAATCCAAAACGTTAATGATAAAACTTTATAGCTAATTACAAAGAGATATTTGGGTTGTTTTGTTCATAAACCATCAATTATCAAGATGAAAAAAAATTAATTGTATCATTATACATGAGGACATATCTCAGTTGCTTTATAGATGAATAAAAATAGATGACAAACCCTTATAAACATTAAAGAATGTAATTGTATGTTCACTGGAAAAACATCTCTTCTGATCCATGAATTTTTCCTCACATATATATGTCCAAAGAGACATTTCTCACATCCAAGTTAAATTAGATAAGGGATTAGAAATCCATGTGAAATTTTCTATAGATCATCAATAATATCCACAAAAACAAATAAAACAATGGATCTTAAAAACCATGTTTTGTCTAGGATACTTTTTAATAACATTAGTCATTCAAGGATTCCTTGATATACCCTCACATGATATTATATTACCCAAGAATGAAATATTTTTAATCTATAATTCAGACTTGTAAAAATTTTCATTCAATTTATCCTTCCATGTAGACTTCAGTACAATTTTCAAGTGACCTTCAAGATCATCATTCTATTTAAATTTTTGAGAATTTCCTTGATAATTAATAAATAGAACATATCAATGTAATATCTAATGAATATAATCATTAAATAAATGATAATTTAGGGTAATTAGTAAGAAAAAACACCATCACTATAATTTCATAGAATCCAAACCATATAATGAATGCTATATTAGGCATGTCTTCACTTTTTACCCTTATCTAATAGTACCTAGATCAATTATCAATCTTTGAAAAGTATTTATCTCCCCAAAACTTATCAAACATATCATTGATATGGCGAAGAGAATACTTATTCTTGATAGTGATATTTTTATGTTCTTAATGGTCAATGTAAAGTATCATGAATCCATGTTTCTTCTTAACAAAAACTAATTTTGTACCCCAAGGTGGTTCCGTTAAATGAAAAAATCCCTTATAAAAATTTTCATATAGTTTATTCATTAATTGTGAAAACACAATTGGGTGATTTCTGTTAAGTAAAAAGTCTTCTTTTGACTTCTATATCATGTTTTGGAAATCGCAAATGTATTCTATCATATGATTGTAAATTACAATTATCTTTTTATCATTCTTATCGTATCGTACGATGTTGATCGTACCGACCAAACCGTATCGTACTGACAATGTCAATCGTATCGTACTGACTCTGTCAATCGTATCGTATTGACTCTGTCAATCGTATTGTACTGACAATGTCAATCGTATTGTACTGACTATGCTATCTAGATAATCATTATTTGTTTTGGTACTTTATTAGAAACACTCTCTGCATTTGAATCGTACTCATGCTTTTCATTTCTATATATCTCTTGTCCTAACAAAACGATGTCATTGAGTTAGTTACAAACTAATCAAAAAGATGTCGTGCTTTCTGTTTCAATATGACTGTTGGAGGCAATATGACCGTTGGAACCCGAGGCCTATAAATAGGAGGTCATTTGAAGCTGAGAGAACGACGATGAATGAAGAGAACGAATGAATAGATTATGTGAACTAACAAGATTCTAGAGAGAGACACTGTGACTTCTCTCATCAGCCTTGTGCGTCCGATCATCGTATCGAGGGATTTCAAGTAATTGAAAGACAGAGGTGCCGATTACCTACAAAATCGAGGGCTGCTGGGGATAGGCAGACAGACGTGCCAATCATCGCATCGAGGGCTGCCGGGGATAGGCAGACAGACGTGCCGATCATCGTATCGAGGGCTCACCAAGGTATTGGTGAGACAGACCTTTTATCCTAGGTGAAAGGATAACCCTTCTCTTTGGGTTAAAAGAATTGTAATACTTTTACATTTCTGCTGTTACTTGTATTAGAAAGGGATTTGTATTGTTTCCTTTCTTCTTTACATATTCAATTGTAATTGTTTCAATTACAATCTTTCTATTACTTTTTGTATTGATTGATTTTATACGCTTTAAGGTAGAATCATTCATCTTTTTATTGCTCTGATTATTGTGTTCACCTTGAATACAATTGTTTTAATTTACATTAGTATTACAATACATCATACCTTTTATATTCAATATAATTGTGGGTGTTTATTTTTGTATTAGTTTAAGATCATTTAAACTAATCTCTTTGTTGCTAAAACTCAAAGGTTTCTAAATCTACAATTCACCCCCCCTCTTGTATTGTTCCATCTAATAGACATATATATCTACTATTCGATCCAACAATTGGTATCAGAGGAGGTTTTCCACTGATTTGTATTTCTAGCTTTACTTCTTATTACTATCTTGAATACTTACTACACTAACGTGTGGAGTGGAAAAGTTTTTTTTGTTATATTAGATGGCAGGAATGAACATCGGATCAATAGATAATCTGAATCCTTCTAGACCACCAATCTTTGATGGGAATGATTATGAGTATTGGAGAGATCGTATGAAGACTTTCGTCATCAATACTGGTGTAGACAATTTTATTATGCTTACTGGGGGTTACAAAATTCCTGACAAAGAAGTTAGCACTTTCACCAACCAAGAGAAGCATGAATATCAACTGAATTACAAGGTACGAAATACTTTATTATGCTCTATGACCAGGAATATATATAGTCAGATATCTTCATGTGAAGCAGCCAACTGTATTTGGAAGAAATTGGAAGTCACTCATTTTGGTACATCCAAAGTTATAGAAATAAGGAGAGCAATGCTTCGAGCAGAATATCATGGATTTGTTTTTCCTTATGGAGAACCTGTATGTAAAGTACAACAAAGGTTTATGACAATTGTCAACAGCTTACAATCTATGGGATAAAAAGGACTTGATGATGAAGCTCTTGTTGATAAGATTATAGATATTATGCCAAATGAATGGGAGTCGAAAAGGATAGCTATTGATGAAAATAGAAAAGTTTCCTAGATTACCCTTGATGAACTCTTTGGAACTCTTCTACATCATGAGACAAGAATGAAGAGAGATGCTGATTTTAATAAGAAGAAGAATGGGAATGGAAGTGTAGCTTTTTCATCTAAAGCTAAAACACCTGAAAGGCTTACAAGGTCTAAATCCAAGAAAGTTGTTATATCTGATTCAAGTGATTGTAATCTTTTGGATAATGAGCTAGCCAATCTTGCTCGAAGGATGAACAAGATTGTGGGAAAGAAAGATTTTCAATATAGATTCAAAAAGAAAGACAGGACAGACAGGAAAGATTCAGAGGTAACTTGTTATGAATGCAAGAAAGAGGACATATAAGGCCTGATTGTCCTTTACTGAAGAGGAAAGATAGAAAAGAGAAACACTCTGAAAGAAACAAGAAAAGGTTTTATAAGACAAAGAAAGGCTTGAAAGCAAATGATACATGGAGTGCAAGTGGTAGTGATTTCTCAGATGATTCTTCAGAATATGAGACATCAGGACATAGAAATATTGGACTTGTAGCCAAACTACCAATCGAAGATCATTGTCTCATGGCTAAGGTACATAATGCTGAAGCTGTTACAAACGTCTCTTTAAATGAAAATTGTGTTGATAATAGATATTATGAATCTTCAAATGATGAACCCTCATCATCAGAAGATGATTCTTTACCTTCTTTTGAAGAAGTCTCTAGATTTTCTATGTTACTTGAAAATGAAAATTCTAAACTCAAAAAGAGATTTGAAAAAGAAAATTCTAGAATTTCAATTTTGACTAAAGAAGTATCAGATCTTTCTAAAGTTCTTGATGAGAAAACTTCTGATTTTGAAAGTATTTTAAAAACTCTTGAGAAAGTCAAATCTGATAAGGATAAACTTTCTAAGGATCTTGAAACTGTAATTTCAAAGAAAAATATTTTAGAGTCTAACTCTAGTTCAAATTCAAATGTTTTAGAAAACAAGAATTTAGTTTTAAAACTAAAGTCAGAGATTTTATCCTTGAAAAAGTGTTTGTCAAACTTTACTCATGGAAAAGAAAACTTTGATAGGATGTATTCTCAAATTAGACCTTTGAGAAATCATTCTGGTCTTGGTTATACTTATTCCAAACCTGTTTTTAGTAATAACTATTTTGTTCCTCAAAAAACCATTTTCTGTTCCAAGTGTCAATGTGGTGGACATTGGAGAAGAGATTGTTCTCTTAACAAAACTCAATCTTTAGGATTTCATAAAGCTCATTTTGCAAAACAAATGTGGATTCCTAAAATTCTTTTATCTAACCCTTCTGGATCCAAACATGTTTGGATTCCGAAAATCTAATTGTTTCTTTTTCAGGAAAACGAGAAGTGTATCAATAAGAACATTTGGTACATGGATAGTGGTTGTTCTCGACATATGACTGGAAACAAAGATTTCTTTGAAAATGTTATCAAAACAAAAAGTGGAAAAGTTACCTTCGGAGATAATGCTAAAGGAAAGATTGTTGGTATAGGTAATATCGTTTTTCTTGGAAAAGTTCTTATTTCAAATGTTTTGTTTGTTAAAGGTCTTAGGCACAATCTCATCAGCATAAGTCAATTATGTGATGAAGGTTACCTTGTGAATTTTAGAAATGATAAGTGTCTAGTTCACAATTCCAAGGATGAATTCATTCTATCTGCCCATAGGCAAGAGAATGTTTACACTATTAACTTAGAAGACCTTAGGAACCAAAACGTACCTTGTTTAAGTGTAATAGAAGACCAATCGTGGCTATGGAATAGGAGACTAGGACACTGTAATTTGAGAAACCTAAGAAAACTCTCAAAGAAAGGACTTGTAAAAGGGATACCGGACCTTAGATATAATTCTTCAAAAGTCTGTGATCCTTGTCAATTTGGCAAACAACATAAAACTAGCTTTAAACCAATTAATGAAGTTTCAACTTCTAATGCATTACAACTTGTGCATATGGATCTATTTGGTCCTTCACAATCTGGAAGCATTGGAGGCAAATACCATGTATTTGTTTTAGTTGATGACTTTACTAGATTTACATGGGTCTACTTTCTCATAAAGAAATCTGAAGCCTTTTCCTATTTCAAAACTTTTAGATCCCAAGTTAAAAATGAGAAAAACCTACCATTGATAACTATTCATAGTGACCATGGTGGTGAATTTCAAAACTCAGTTTTTGAAACTTTTTGTAGTAAGAAAGGTATTACTCACAATTTCTCAGCTCCAAGAACTCCTCAGCAAAATGGTGTTGTTGAAAGAAGAAATCGTATTCTTCAGGAAATGACTCGAACCATGTTGAGTGAATACTCAATTGCTAAGCACTTTTGGGCTGAAGCTGTTAGTACTTCCTGTTATACTATAAATCGTGTTTTAACTAGACCATTTCTTAATAAAACCCCTTATGAGTTATGGACTGGCCGAAAACCTAAAGTTTCATACTTCAAAGTTTTTGGATGCAAAGTATTCATTCTGAATACAAAAGATAATCTACACAAATTCGCACCAAAATCTGATGAAGGAATCTTTCTAGGCTATTCTACAACCTCTAAGGCTTATAGAGATTTTAATAAAAACACTTGTATTGTTGAAGAAACAGTACATGTAAAATTTGATGAAACTAACCCTTTTGTTTTCAATAAACCCAATCCTACATCCTCGGATGTGTTTTCCAAAAATGTTTATCAACCTTTATTAGAAGAACATTCTGATAAGTAAAATGTTCAAGAAAGTATTCCTGAAACATTTACCACAGAAGTTTTTCAACCATATGTTGATGAACAGGTTTTACAAAACCCAAATCAATTGTTTCTTAGGAATCATCCCAGTGATAACATCATTGGAGATATAAATCAACCTGTAAGGACCATAAATTCCTTAAGAAATGAAATAGAACATCTTGCTTTTCTTTCCCAATTTGAACCTAAAAGTCCAAGTGAGGCCTTAGGTGATGATGATTGGATCAAAGCAATGCAGGATGAACTAAATGAATTCGAAAGGAATCAAGTCTGGACTTTAGTTGAAAGACCTAAAGGAACAACTGTGATTGGTGTAAAATGGGTTTTCAGAAACAAGTGTGATGAAAATGGAATCATTGTAAGAAATAAAGCAAGACTTGTTGCTAAAGGCTATAATCAACAAGAGGGAATAGACTATGAAGAAACATATTCTCCTGTAGCTAGACTTGAATCTATTCGTATTCTATTAGCCTTCGCAGCATATTTCAATTTCAAACTATTTCAAATGGATGTCAAATGTGCTTTTCTAAATGGTTTTGTTCAAGAAGAAGTTTTTGTCGAACAACCTCCTGGTTTTCAAGACCCAAAACATCCTGATCATGTTTTTAAACTTACCAAGGCTCTATGTGGTCTTAAACAAGCCCCTAGAGCATGGTATGATAGACTCACAGGATTTCTTTTACAAAACAATTATACAAAAGGTACAGCAGATCCAACTCTTTTTATCAAAATGGAAAACAAAAATGTTTTGGTTGTCCAAATCTATGTTGATGACATCATATTTGGATCAACTCAGAAATCTTTAACCGATTCTTTTGCAAACTTAATGAAATCTGAGTTTGAAATGAGTATGATGGGTGAGTTAACATTCTTTCTAGGTTTTCAAATTTCTCAAAAACCAGAAGGAACTTATATATCTCAACATAAGTATATTAAAGACTTACTCAAAAAGTATGGATTTGACAAAACTAAAAGTATTAGCACTCCAATTGGTACCTCAAATACTCTTGATCTTGATGAAACTGGGAAACCAGTAGATCAAACAATTTTTAGAGGTATGATAGGGAGTTTGCTATACTTGACAGCTAGTCGACCCGACTTAATGTTTTCTGTATGCTTATGTGCAAGATATCAATCTAATCCAAAAGATTCTCACTTAAAAGACGTAAAGAGAATCTTTCGGTATTTAAAAGACACTATGGATTTGGGACTGTTCTACTCTTCTGGAAATGATTTTGTTTTAAAAAGATTTTCAGATGCTGACTTTGGTGGTTGTAGAATGGATAGAAAAAGTACATCTGGAACATGTCATTTCTTAGGAGACTCTTTGGTTTCTTGGTCCTGCAAGAAACAACACTCAGTAGCACTCTCCACTGCTGAAGCTGAATATGTAGCAGCTGGAAGTTACTGTGCTCAAGTACTGTGGATGCAGCACACACTCACTGATTATGGTTTGAGTTTCTCCAAAACTCAAATTCTTTGTGATAATACAAGTTCCATAGCTCTTAGTAAAAACCCAGCACATCACTCTCGTGCAAAACACATAGATGTTAGGCATCACTTTCTTAGGGATCACACACAAAAAGGAGATATTATTTTACAATTCATCAGAACGCAAGAACAACTTGCTGACATTTTTACAAAACCTTTACCTTCTGATAGATTTGAATTTATAAAACAGAAGCTAGGAATGATTACATTAAAATAATCATTCATATCTACTTCCTGTTTTACATCTCTCCTAATAGTAAGAAACTCCTCGTAGAAAGGGGGAGGACATTTCTTTCTGTCTTTATGTTTATTTTATCTTGTGTTCTTTAACTATTTACTCTTTGGATTGTTTTTTTTCACTGTTTATCGTATTGACAATTTTAGTTTTCTGTTTATCGTATTGACAATTTTAGTTTTCTGTTTATCGTATTGACAGTTTTATAGTATCATTTACTATCGACCGATGATAGTATTGAAATTATTTTCCATCGTATCATTCAATAGTTTTGAATCGACCGATGATAGTATTGAAATACTTTTCTATCGTATCATTCAACAGTTTTGAATCGACCGATGATAGTATTGAAATTCTTTTCCATCGTATCATTCAATAGTTTTGAATCGACCGATGAAAGTATTGAAATTCTTTTCTATCGTATCATTCAATAGTTTTGAATCGACCGATGATAGTATTGAAATTATTTTCCATTGTATCATTCAATTGTTTTGTATCGACCGATGATGGTATTGAGATTGTTTTCCATCGTAATGTCAGTTCATGGTAACCAGATTATTTTCCATCGTACGGTACGATCATAGTAATAACTTTGTTTTCCATCGGCATTATATTTTTCTCCATATGATTGTATTTTCTTTTTATTCTTACCAAAACCAACAATCACTGACAGGTATCTTTTTCATTTTTTTCTTTTTTCCTTTGTTTTAATCCTAACCATTGATCTGGTTTTATCTAATCTTGACCGTAGAATATCAACGGTCACCCTTTTTCGACCGTAGAAGATCAACGGTCATCTCTTTATCGCCTATAAATACCCCCCTCCCCTCCCCAAACCCACATTGCTTTTTCAGGATTTCAGGCGAAGCTCTGCTCCACTAGCTATATATCATCGTACGATCTTCTCAATCGGCATCACCTTTATGTATCAATCCTCTGCTAATACTCCCGCCGAGATGTCTTCAAAGACTTTTACAGAGAAAGACTTTAACAGAGAAAGGTTAGTATCCCGAGACTTTTTCGATACGTACGATTCTACAATCAGGAGGATCATTTTGTTTCAAGGATGGGAAAATCTCTGTGTGGAAAAGTCTGATATCCAAGATCCAGTTCTTTTTGATGAAGTTTGTCAGTTTTACAAAACCGTTTCTTTCGACAAAGATATGACTATAAACTTCGCTGTGTATGATAGAAAATTATCTATGTCTGTGAAACAAGCGGCACATTTTCTGAATTTTTCTGTAGAAGGAGATTCTTTTTGTCCATCTCACAAACTACTAGAGGAAGTTGGTATGTTTAATAGAGAAAATGATGAAAAGTCTTTGTTTCTTATTAATGAGGAAAAGAGGAAAGTGTCTCATCTTTCACCGGAAAATCGTTTTTTCACTCTATGGATGCAAGGTTTTCTTATCCCAAGGAAAGGGGATAGAGAAACTCTGAAAGTTTCTGATATTTTCATGCTTGATTATCTTGTGAACATGAGAAAAGTGAATCTCATGGGGTATATTTTTGAAAGCATCAAGAATGTCAAGACAGGAGGGATTAAGTCCCAGATGATAATGTATCCAGCCATCCTTACGAAGTTCATTTTTGAAAGTATGAAGTTTTGTAACATTCCTTTGAAAGGAAAACCCATGGATTTGAGGCCATCTTGGATTAGTAAGAGTACGATGAAAAATATGAATGTTTGTTTTGATTCAAATTCAAAACTTTTTGTCAGAGATGTAGAAGCTGAATTGGATCAGAATCAATCGGCACCTATGCCAGCCAAGGACATTCAATCCACCGGTGTTACTCAAAAGTCTGATCCGCAAACCAGTTCAAAGCCGAAAAAGAAGCCGAGGTACAGTAAGGAAGTTGTAGCAAAATGGAGAAAAGATAAGGAACAGAGAAAGGAAGGTGATCCGAAGTTTGGTCTTGACCCTGCTGAGGCCTTTGCGGAAAGAGTAAGGGTAGAAGAAACCCTTCAGGCTGAAAATAAGAAGAAGGTTCTTTTGAAAAGAAAGGCTCAGGACTTTGATGTCTCTAAAATCTTGAAAGCGGTTGAGGATGCCAGTGCCCAACTAACTGAAGAAGTGCACCAAGAACCCATCGTACAGAGTCTTCCTGAGAAAGAAAAAGGAAAACAAGTGATGGAAGAAATAGAAGAAGAAGAAGGAGACTTTCTTTTAGAATTTCTTCAAAACTCAAAGAAGAGTAGAGAAGAATCGGTTCAAAAGCCGAGTGAAGGTGTTCAACAAATCCTTCATGCCGATCAAGCACAATCTCCGGACAGAATGTCTTTTCATGAAAGACAAGGTAATCAATCTTCTCATTTTGATAAAGTTGTTGTCATTAGTGACAAAGTCGAAGAAGAAAGAAAACAGAAAGAAAAAGCGAAAGGGAAACAGCCAGTTGTTGACTCAAGCAAGTCGTATGAACTACCATCGTATGATGAGGATACTGATTCAGAGCATACAATCTCTCTCAAAAAGGGTGATTACATTGTTCATGTTTTGAGAAGGGTGGAGAAAACCATTCCTTATTTCCCGAGGATAGAAGGGAAGATTGATTTTATTACTGAAAATCAAAGGAAGAAGTTTGGCTCTGTAAAAGAATTGAGGAAGAAAGTTTTGTCAGTAGAAGCTGATTTGAAAGTTCTTTCAGAAAGCTCGGTTGCTCATAAGAAGGCTTGTAATAAGATGACCAAGTGGTCGTACAAAACAGAGAGCTCAATCAATGATCATGAGATAGATATTGAAGATATAAGGAGGTTATGAAATGAGCTTGCAATTGCTTTCAACAAGCTTGATAGAGAAACGGTTGAAAGGATGAATCTTTTGTCTTCTCAAAGAGCCGATGATCCTTCAGTAAAAGACTTGCAAGAAAGAATGAATGTTTTCCAATCTGAATTCTCGAAGGTTTCATATTTCAAAGATGAAATGGTTTTACTGAAGAATCAAAATTCTGTGTTATCCAAAGACAACAAGAATTTGCAAAACAGGATTGATACCCTTGAAGAAGTAATCAGAGTCCAGGAGGAGACCATCAGAAATCAAGATCAGATTTTTGCGGATCAACAAGAGCTTCTCAAAACTCAGGGTGAATCAATTTATGAAGACAAGAAGGAGATCAAGAAGATGAAAGCTGTTCTTCATGAGCTTATAAAGAAGGAGAAGGAAAGAGAAAACAAATGATTGTTGTATTTGTGTTCTTTTGGAATTTGTCTTTGGTTTGTAATAACTTTTATGATCCTTTTCTTTTACCTATTGTCCTGTATTGCTTCACTAACTCTTTTAGACAATTCAAGATTACTCCTTTCTTTTTGTAAATCACAAAGGGGGAGAATATTTACAAAGAAAAGATTGTTTTACAAAGGGGGAGAATGTTTTACAATGATCTTAAGGAAAATCTACGAATACAATCCTTAGGAAAGTCCATACCTAAGGGGGAGATTAGTTGTATTCAATTTCTTATTCAGAAGAGTTTTCAATAACTCAAGGGGAGATAAGTATTTCTTGTCACATTTACTTTGTTGGTTGTGCTTTCCAAAAAGGGGGATATTGTTAAGTCAAAAGTCTTCTTTTGACTTCTATATCATGTTTTGGAAATCACAAATGTATTCTATCATATGATTGTAAATTACAATTATCTTTTTATCATGCTTATCTTATCGTACGATGTTGATCGTACCGACCAAATCGTATCGTACTGACAATGTCAATCGTATCGTACTGACTCTGTCAATCGTATCATATTGACTCTGTCAATCGTATCATACTGACAATGTCAATCGTATCGTACTGACTATGCTATCTAGATAATCATTATTTGTTTTGGTACTTTATTAGAAACACTCTCTGCATTTGAATTGTACTCATGCTTTTCATTTCTATATATCTCTTGTCCAAACAAAACGATGTCGTTGAGTTAGTTACAAACTAATCAAAATGATGTCGTGCTTTCTGTTTCAATATGACCGTTGGAGGCAATATGACCATTGGAACCCGAGGCCTATAAATAGGAGGTCATTTGAAGCTGAGAGAACGACGATGAACGAAGAGAACAAATGAATAGATTCTGTGAACTACCAAGATTCTAGAGAGAGACACTGTGACTTCTCTCATCAGCCTTGTGTGTCCGATCATCGTATCAAGGGATTTCAAGTAATTGAAAGACAGAGGTTCCGATTACCTGCAAAATCGAGGGCTGTCGGGGATAGGCAGACAGACGTGCCGATCATCGTATCGAGGGCTGCCGTGGATAGGCAGACAGACGTGCCGATCATCGTATCGAGGGCTGCCGGGTATAGGCAGACAGACGTGCCGATCATCCTATCGAGGGCTCACCAAGGTATTGGTGAGACAGACCTTTTATCCTAGGTGAAAGGATAACCCTTCTCTTTGGGTTAAAACAACTGTAATACTTTTACATTTCCACTGTTACTTGTATTAGAAAGGGATTTGTATTGTTTCCTTTCTTCTTTACATATTCAATTGTAATTGTTTCAATTACAATCTTTCTATTACTTTTTGTATTGATTGATTCTATACGCTTTAAGGTAGAATCATTCATCTTTTTATTGCTCTGATTATTGTGTTCACCTTGAATACAATTGTTTTACTTTACATTAGTATTACAATACATCATACCTTTTATATTCAATACAATTGTGGGTGTTTATATTTGTATTAGTTTAAGATCATTTAAACTAATCTCTTTGTTGCTAAAACTCAAAGGTTTCTAAATCTACAATTCACCCCCCCTCTTGTATTGTTCCATCTAATAGATATATATATCTACTATTCGATCCAACAATTTCTTTAAAGAATCACTGAAATAGGTGTAGTTCCATGAATGAGTTTTATTTTTAAAAAAAAATCACAACTTAGATAAGGACCTAATAATTATTTTATAAATACATCAATAATATACTGAATAATAGGCATATCATTGATGTCGACTTTCTCCCCAACCATTTGAGATAAATATCTTCCATGGATAGGAATTAAGACCCAAAAAATATATATAATTTCCATATTAATCTTTTATTCATCACCACATTGATAAATGATCATTGGTATATTTGGAATATAAAATGGGGCATCCCTTCAACAATATTTTACAAGGACCCCATATAATGAAATCGAATACATTCCTAGAATCACTTCCAATTCAACTAATGGGAGAATAATAAGATTCATTAGAGAAAATTCCCAAAAACATCAACCGGGGAGGAAATATACACTGGATATGTGACCATCGTACCATTAGGAATATTCCATGGAAACTTGATATCTAATTTTTGATCTTTTAAATTAATACACTTAAACATTTCTCATATATATAGAACCAAAATAAATAAACAACTAGTAGTTCTAGGGTTGATGTTAAGTGTTCCATTTATAAAATCAGTATCACAATAAGCATTGGTTATAGTTATAAAAATATATTTGGCTTTTCATCTATGATTAAGAGTTTTCTAACATAGATCAACATCATAAACCATTGAAATTCTATGCTAGTTAGCATAACTCCCTTAGTTATTGCATTTAGAGCATTAGAGCACGGGTAATACATTAGTTAGTGTCTTCCTCTCCTCCATTTCATTAAAACGATTACATATCACCTTTCAATATTCATGATATTTAATACCATACATTCCAAATTTAATGAACCACCCAGTTTCATTCAATAAATTCCCAAGATGTTTTGTCCCACATTTATTACATGTAGGTGGTTCTTAATTCATTACACCGTGTGATTTATTCGTGTTTTCATGAGACTCAATGTTCCTTTGCTTATGAAGAACATGGATATAGTGGGGATCTAAAATTTTATTTTCTAACATTAGTTCATGTAAAAATATATCATTGTAGATACCAAATTCTATTTTAGATAATAACTTTTGGATACTCAGTTTTATTCCAAAAAAATTGATCAAGATTCTTTCAGAGATAATGATTAAACATGTTGTATACTTTGAAAGATGTATAAAATATTCCTCATAATTACTAATGGATTAATTTTTATTATATATAATACAAATTAATTTCTTATCAATATATTTATATATAATATGAGGGAATTAAACACTAAAAAATATCTACCAAAACTAATCCCATTTAATAGAGTAATTTTCTTCGTCTTGTCCAATTTTATTTATATGATTTAAAAATTAATATACTTTTCCATCTATATTATAAATGGTTAGGAAACCCATTTCATGTTATAAGAAATAGTGAACTTAAAATACATTCTTAATAGTGATGATCCATCACACAACCACTAGTGAATCATAAAAACACTAAAATACTATGGATGTTTTCTCAAGAATGACTCAATTGTATATTGTTCATGTAACACCCCGAGATTATATGAAAAATATTCCTTTTAATTTCATTAATGTCTTGTGTTGTACGCTACACCAAAAGGATCTTGCACAACACATATCCTTGACTTTCCTTGCATTACACACAATCACGACCTTCCATGATAGTGTGTGTTGTACGCAATACCGAGTTTCTCTAAACAACGATATGCTATTAAAATAATATTAAAACTAGCTGTTATGAATAGAAATACCCACTTTTTGAAATTTTATAAATTTTATTTTTCAAAAAGGACTTCATTTTTCGATTCGGAATATCGAAATTAACCTAGGGTGAAATTTTGGTATTTTTATGAATACTTTCAATTTTTGATGAATACTGAAAACACTCGGTTACTATTTAAAAACCGACTTTTTACTTAAATAATTATTTATTTTATTTAAATTTATTTTAGGAAAAAATTGATACATAATACCTATATAAGTTCAATGTAATTCATTGGAGTAATTTTATAATAATTTTAGATATATAAAAATTTCATTGAACTTTTCACCGTCTTTTACCCACCTCTTAGGAGAATTTGAAAATTTACATAAAACATAATTTTACAGCTTCTGTGAGTGGAATTTCATAAATCTGAGAGACACGGTTTATTTCAGTAAGTAAAATGTGGTTCAATGAGATGAAAATAATTTTTTTTGAATAGTAACTTTTTACTTTTTTTTACCACGGTTAAAAGTAAATAGGGTAATTATGGGTAAAAATGATATTATTATTACCCTAAAACATGTCCTAATTCTATTGGATAAGTTTAATTCGACCAAAAACAACCTTAGTAATACAATATGACCATTTAGGCTCACTTGGAATAGATTAGGACATTTATTATTAATTTATTTAAAGAAGGGTTAAAATAGTTAAAATCAATGTTTAATAAGTAAATCATTATTAATATAGGGTTATACATAAGATAAATTAGACTATAAATATTCATTAGAAATATAAAAATATTTCCTAAATAATGGTATTTTATTTGTAATTTTTAGACATTAAATAATTTAATTTATTTATGACACAAAGATGATGCAGTAATTATCTTATTAATGAAATATTGACATAAACGATGTTATAAATATCCAAATAAATATAATTTGAGACTTTTAATGAATTAAACTAATTTTCTAGGTTAATATGACATGTTATTATTTATTAAATTATCTTTTTTATAACTAATAATTCTGTTATGATTTTCAAAAAAATCAATTACTAAATAGTGTCAAAATTAACATAAAATAGTTTTTAAAACAAATATTATATTATTAATTGTTATTTTATTCCTAAAAATCTAAGGTTCTTCCAAATTACTTATATAAGGTCATATATATTAATAATAAACAACTTGGGGTTCGTTGGGCTTCTTATAGTAAGTTTATTAACCTTATAGTGTAAGAACACAAAAAGACACAGTAAAAGTAAAATTATCTAACTTAATGTTAAATCTAAATTATAAGGTTAAAATAGGAACCTAAACTTGTCTAAATTATATTGGATGAGATTATTTCGAACCATCCCCACCTTAGATTCTAAATAAATCAATTTGGAGCTATTTAAAACCGAATTTGTTTTTATAATAAAATAATATTTTTAGTTATTCCAAAGGTTCCCCTCTCCTCCCTTATAAAAGGGCACCTCCTCCCTCTCTCCCTCACACCACTTTGAGCCTTAAATCTCTGCCAACCCCTGCCAAATTATCTTATCCACTTACATAGAAACATCCTAGAGGTTTTGGTCTTCTTAAAAGTCCAATTTTAGTGCCCTAAGAGGAGGTCTCAAAGAGGCGCTTCAAAGAAGAGGTAATGTCCGTTACCGATTCTTTCAAAATTATTTCTTCTTCCACTTATTCTTCTTTATTTGTTTCATTATGAAGTAATAACATCAGTATAAATTATATACTGATATTTTATTATAAGTATGAAACAACCCTATTTCACCATCTATCCATCCTACAGAAAACGAAATCACCACGCGTGCGTACGTACGGAATACCGTCTCCACGCCGTGGTGAAATCTGTTTTTCCACCAACACCTTACATGGATGAGTATAATGGTGTAAAGAATAACTATATATGATTATTATAAAATCATAATGAATCTGATATATTATACCATAAACTCCAATTCTATTCAATAATTATGGGAATGATATTATCGCTCGTGCGTACGTACAGACTACCGTCTCCACGACGCGATGAGATTCATTCTCCATGTTAACCATAATGAATGATCATAAAGTTTATTTAATGAATAATAATTAAATATATGAAATATAAATGATACTGGATTTGTGTATATATATATATGTATTTCATCTATTTAGTTTCATTCAATTCAATAAGGAAACGAAAACATCGTTCATGCGTACGTACGGCCTACCGTCTCCATGAACGGTGTATTTCATTCCTTTTATCGATCTATAATATATATATATATATATGATTAATATATATTATATATAAATCATGTTTTACATTCTGGAATTACGTAAATCAGGATATAAGTAATAATATCAAGAATGAAAAGTCGAAACACATACCATAAATTAAATGATTTTACCCAAAACACTGCTTTAACATGGAATTTACAAAAGAATGGCTAATATAAAGTCATAAGTAAAACATATATGATATCATAACAATGAATATGATTCTTTAATAAGTCAATGACATTGTTTAAATCAATATACAGGAGGTTCGGATACGTACGAAGCATATCAGACCTAAGGCAAGGGATAATTTTGCAAATCTCTTTTTTATCTGAGATTGCTTATTCGTACGTATTTACTGGGGTTATTTCTATCATCCATGTCCACGTTTTATAAAAGTGTTTTCATGTATGTTTAAAGTAATTTTTACCCATTTTTTACTTTTACTACAAAGTATGTAAGGAATATTTCTTTTGTTTACGTTACGAGGTACTTTTTTTTGACTTTTCTGGCAAAAGTATGAGAAGAATGTTTTTATAATTTATACAGTGTGAACAGATTTTTATGGTTTTATAACACCTCATTTTCAATAACATTCCTATACAAGATTGCATGATTATTTTCAACAATACCCTTATCTTTTAAAATTGCATGGAATTTTGTGAAAAGAAAATGATTTTAAAGAAGAAAGGATATTTTCCTCAAGAATTCATTTCAAGTGTTTTGTCAATACTATTTTCCATCTAAGATGACATTATTTCATATGTGTATGTTTCAAGTAAAATGTATCTATGATTTAAATGGTTTCAATTTTCTTATGATGAAATGATATCAATTTTTTATGGATTATGTTATGATGGCATGATTTTTAAGAATCCCATTTTATTACATGGGTTATGCTATGATGTATGATTTATGATTTTGTGGCACATGAAAGAATGATTTCATTATGAGAAGGGTGGGACCTATATCTCCCTCCAATGCATTGGTTAAAGATTTATATCTCATGGGATAGACATGGATGGAACGACAAGTTAAACTGGTTCAGTAATACAGGACTGGAACGAGGAGTGAACTCGATTCAGAAAGGGACTTTGTCCACTAAGATAGTCTTGGCAGCAATGCCTTGGCTACTATGGAAATCATATCATGTGCTTAATGGTTTCCAAAATTATATGTTTTATTCCCATGCTATTTTATCATTCTTAATGTTTTTTATGATATATTCCTTACGTAATTCCATGTTTTATGTCATTGCTCAAGATTTTGATGTTTAAACATTATGTTCATGTTTTTAATTTAAAATGTATATGGTATGTTTTATTTTATCCATGCTTACCCTTAATGAGCATTTGAGCTCACCCATTTTATGTTTTCTTTTCCCCAGGATATAAAGAAAGGTTTTATGTAAGAAAAAAGGGGGAAGATATTTATGGGAGATGTTGAAGATCTTTCACCATGATCAGAAGATTATATTCCGAGTTTCCAAAGACACTAAACTATTGCGGTCCTTGTGTGTGTGTTTCTGTTATGTACTAAGTATTCCACAAAAGTAATGTAATGTCCATGTACTTTAAGCTTTAGGGTCTCTACAGTTGGTATCAGAGCAAAGGTTTAGTCAACCTTTGGTAACTAGGATGCGAGATATTTAGTGAGATCCCTAGAGATATTTATAAGGTATGTCTAGGGATGTCCCTAAGGTTAAGTATAAGTATAGTATATAGTACTATAATTACGGTAACCCAAGATGTTAGATATTGAAGTTACTCCCCTTTTATTATATTTTTTTCCTAGCGTGATTTTTTCCTCTCACACTATTCTTTTTGGGTTTTATATGATGGCTGGAACCCGAAGGAACCGTGTTGATCAATGTAATGGACAATGCAATGATTGTCCTCCTGAACAAACAAATTTTATGGGAGATGGTGAGGAAAATCTTATTTCTATACTTACACAAGCTATGAATCATTCTGGACTTCCAAATGAGCAGAGAAGGGAACAATATTCTATTGAGTCCTTCATGAGGCAACATCCACCTTCTTTCTGTGGGTCTTCTGATCCACTTGTTGCTGAACAATAGATCAGTACTACTGAAAAGATATTTTTAGTTCATCAATGTTCTGAACATGATAAAGTCATCTTAGAAGTGTATCGTTTGGAAGGTGATGCTGATCAATGGTGGAATCTTATCAAGAATACGAGGCCAAGAGATGAAATTGAGTCCATGGAATGGGACGAGTTCAAGAACTTATTTTTCAATAAGTAATTCCCTCGTATTCTTCGAAAAAAGATAGAGAAGGAGTTTCTTGAACTAAAACAAAAGGATGATGAATCTGTAGGTATATACGAAGAGAATTTTACAAGGCTTGCAAGGTATGCATCTGGATTTATCATCCAACCTGAAAGTAAAGTTGATCGATTCTTCCGTGGATTAAAACCAAATCTTCGAAGGGAATTAGCTATAAGAGACTTTAGTAGCAATGAAGAAATTGTTCGTTGTGCTATCAAGGTAGAAATGGAAGTTTGTGTTACTTATCCATCTCATAGTTTTGAAAAGAAATGAAAGATGGAGTTCAAGGAGAAATCTCAGAATAATGATGAAAAGAAGATGAATGTTTCCTTATTCTCAAAGTGTGGAAAGAAGCATGGTGGAGATTGTCTTAAAGGGAATAGAAAATGTTTTAAGTGTGGAAAAGAAGGTCATCAAGCAGCTGAGTGTCGAAGTAATGGAAAAAGGGTTTCTAATGATGTGAATAAAGAAAAGACTATAGAGAACACACCACCAACACTTAAATGATTCAAGTGTAAGGAAATGGGGAATTATGCTAATAAATTCGATAATCCAAGGGTTAGTGATGATCGACATGAGCAACCACTTAAGGCAAAGGACAAAGGGAAGTCACATGAGATCACTATTGGAGATGTTGAATATGACAACAATGTGGTGGAATGATTAAGTGTTTATGTAATGGGATTCCAAAATAATGTTGTATATAGTATCGTGGAATATTGGAATACTTATGTATTGGTCTATTGTGGTTTTAAATGGTACTGGTAACCATAGAATGTGATTGAGATATTTTTGAAAAAAAAGATGATATGCACATAATGAAAGGAAAACGAGAAAATGAAATGTTTGACTATATTCATGAGCTCATTACTGATATAAGGAGAAGGTTATATCATGGTTTGAGTATATAGAATTTTTGGATTTTGGTATGTGGAAAGAGTTAACTTTTGACTGCATTCATGTTTTCACTATGGTTAAATGGGTATTCATTCTTCAAGAGAATACATGATTAAGGTATTCACATGTTTGTAATTTGACCAACAAGATATATCTTATGATATATGGGGGATAAATGATGTCATTCATGTGATTGTTATGTGACATTTCAAGTAATCATTTTATTTATACTATGTGCTTGGAAAAAAGTATTTTAGATAAGCCTAAAGATTGGAATGGAATATGTTGGACATAAGTTAGGATAGAACTTTTTTCAATATTATTGATGTGATGTTATAGTAATATAGCTTTAGAAAAAGGACAACCTGCAGGACGGGCGACATCCCATCGCGTCGGACAAGGCTGTGGGAATCGAACCCACAACCGAAGTGCGACTAGCCTTTATTGCCTACCACTGGCCTACAAGAAGTCCCTGGTTAATAGAAACTAGTTTTATTTTATTATGCGGTATGATATATGAAGTATAAGTTCATTTTTGGAATCATATACAATTAACCTCACCATAGACGGACTCATGTATATTTGATAACTTTTTCTAACATTTTGTTTGAAACAGATGGAATGACCCATCATTCTATCACATGATCTATTAACACTTCATGAATAACAAATTCAACTTCATTTCTTTAAGAGATGAAGTGGAAATTGTTCAAAGCATGAACAATAGTGAGATTGTACCAAAATAAAGTAAGTACTTATTCTAATTCAAAATCTTCAACTTTAGGTAAATGATATTGAAAACCAAAAATTTTTGTCTTAGTGACCTTATATCCGATGAATCAGATGGTACCCTAGATCATCACAAATTTATGGCTTTGTGATTTCTGGATTTTCCATAGCCATGTTCTCTACCACTCTCCATCAGAACATGATGGTTAGATCTCTCTTCCATATCCATATTTTCTCCTATGTGGAAATCCAGTGATTAGTTTATTTGGGTAACCATTACGTTTCATACATTTATTTTTAAAGATTGGTTTTGGTATTCCTTTTTATGATGTGGGTTTCTATTAAAGAAACTTTTGTGTAGTAAACCATTTATAACCCCGACGAATTTCGAGGGAAAAATTCATTTTAAGGGGGGTAGAATGTAACATCCCGAGTTTTTATAAAAAATATTCTTTTTAATTTCATTAATGTCTTGTGTTGTACGCTACACCAAAAGGATCTTGCACAACACACGCCCTTTACTTTCCTTGAACAACATGCAATCACGACCTTCCATGATAGCGTGTGTTGTATGAAATACCGAGTTTCGCTAAAAACGATATGCTATTAAAATATTATTAAAACTCGCTGTTATGAATAGAAATACCCACTTTTTGAAATTTTATAAATTTTATTTTTCAAAATGGACTTCATTTTTGGATTCTGAATATTGAAATTAACCTAGGGTGAAATTTTGGTATTTTTATGAAAACATTCAATTTTTGATGAATAGTGAAAACACTGGGTTACTATTTAAAAACCGACTTTTTATTTAAATAATTTTTTATTTTTATTAAATTTATTTTAGGTCAAAATTGATACATAATACCTATATAAGTTCAATTTAATTCATTGGAGTAATTTTATAATATTTATAGATATATAAAAATTTTCTTGAACTTTTCACCGTCTTTTACCAACCTCTTAGGAGAATTTGCAAATTTACATAAAACATAATTTTACCGCTTCTGTAAGTGGAATTTCAAAAATATGAGAGACACGGTTGATTTCAGTAAGTAAAATGTGGTTCAAGGAGATGAAAATAATTTTTGGTGAATAGTAACTTTTTACTTTTTTTACCACGGTTAAAAGTAAATAGGGTAATTCAGGGTAAAAATGATATTATTATTACCCTAACACATGTCCTAATTCTATTGTGTAAGTTTAATTATACCAAAAAAACCTTAGGAATACAATATGACGATTTAGACTCACTTGGATTAGATTAGGACATTTATTATTAATTTATTTAAAGTAGGGTTAAATAGTTAAAATCCATGTTTAATAAGTAAATCATTTTTAATATAGGGTTATACATGAGCTAAATTAGACTATCAATATTCATTAGAAATATACAAATATTTCCTACATAATGGTATTTTATTTTTAATTTTTAGACATTAAATAATTTAATTTATTTATGACACAAAGATGATGTAGTAATTATCTTATTAATGAAATATTGACATAATCGATGTTATAAATATCCAAATAAATGTAATTTGGGACTTTTTATGAATTCCACTAATTTTATAGGTTAATATGACATGTTATTATTTATTTAATTAAATTTTTTCGAACTTATCTTTCTGTTATGATTTTCACAAAAATCAATTACTAAATAGTGTCAAAATTGACATAAAATAGTTTTTAAAACAAATATTATATTATTAATTGTTATTTTATTCCTAAAAATCTAAGGTTCTGCCAAATGACTTAGATAAGGTTATATATATTTCTAATAAACAACTTGATGTTCTTTGGGCTTCCTATAGTAATATTATTAACCATATAGTGTAAGAACACAAAAAGACACGGTAAAAGTAAAATTATCTAACTTAATGTTAAATCTAAATGATAAGGTTAAAATATGAACCTAAACTTGTCTAAATTATATTGGATCAGAGGATTTCGACCCATACCCACCTTATCTTCAAAATAAATCAATTTGGAGCTATTTAAAACCTATTTTGGCTTTATAATAAAATAATATTTTTAGTTATTCTAAAGGTGCCCCTCTCCTCCCTTATAAAAGGGCACATCCTCCCTCTCTCCATCACACCACTTTGGGCCTTCAATCTCGGCCAACCACTGCCAAATTCTCTTATCCACTTCCATAGAAACATCCTAGAGGTTCTGGTCTTCTTTAAAGACCAATTTTAGTGCCCTAAGAGGAGGTCTCAAAGAGGCGCTTCAAAGAAGAGGTAATGTTCGTTACCGATTCTTTCAACACTATTTCTTCTTCCACTTCTTCTTCTTTATTTGTTTCCTTATGAAGTAATAACATCAGTATAAATTATATACTGATATTTTATTATAAGTATGAAACAACCCTATTTCACCATCTATCCATCCTACAGAAAACGAAATCACCACGTGTGCGTACGTACGGAATACCGTCTCCACGCCGTGGTGAAATCTGTTTTTCCACCAACACCTTACATGGATGGGTATAATGGTGTAAATAATAACTATATATGGTTATTATAACATCATACTAATTCTGATATATTATACCATCCACTCTAATTCTATCCAATAATTATGGGAATTATATCATCGCGCGTGCGTACGTACGGACTACCGTCTCCACGATGCGATGAGATTCATTCTCCATGTTAACCACACATGAATGATCATAAAGTTTATTTAATGAATAATTATGAAATATATGAAATAATAATGCTACTGGATTTCTGTATATATATATATATATGTGTGTCATCTATTTAGTTTCATTCAATTCAATAAGGAAACGAAAACATCGTTCATGCGTACGTACGGCCTACTGTCTCCATGAACGGTGTATTTAATTCCTTTTATCGATCTATAATATATATATGTATATGATGAATATATATTATATATAAATCATTTTTTACATTCTGGAATTATGTAAATCAGGATATAAGTAATAAAATCAAGAATGACAAGTCGGAACACATACGATAAATTAAATGATTTTACCCAAAACGCTGCTTTAACATGGAATTTACAAAAGAATGGGTAATATAAAGTCATAAGTAAAACATATATATTATCATAACAATGAATATGATTCTTTAATAAGTCAATGACATTATTTAAATCATTATACAGGAGGTTCGGATATGTACGAAGCATATCGGACCTAAGGTAAGGGATAATTTTGCAAATCTCATTTTTATCCGAGATTGCTTATTCGTACGTATTTATCGGGGTTATTTCTATCATCCATATCCATGTTTTATAAAAGTGTTTTCATGTACGTTTGAAGTCATTTTTACCCATTTTTGACTTTTACTACATAGTATGTAAGGAATCTTTCTTTTGTTTACGTTACTAGGTACTTTTTTTGAATTTTCTGGCAAAAGTACGAGAAGAATGTTTTTTTAAACTTATACGGCGTGAACAGATTTTTACAGTTTCATAACACCTCATTTTCAAGAAGATTCCTCTAAAATATTGCATGATTATTTTCAACAAAACACTTATCTTTTAAAATTTCATGGAATTTTGTGAAAAGAAAATGATTTTAATGAAGAAAGGATATTTTCCTCAAGAATTCATTTCAAGTGTTTTGTCAATACTATTTTCCATCTAAGATGACATTATTTCATATGTGTATGTTTAAAGTAAAATGTCTCTATGATTTAAATGGTTTCAATTTTCTTATGATGAAATGATATCATCTGTTTATGGATTATGTTATGATTGAATGATGTTTAAGAATCCCATTTTATTACATGGGTTATGCTATGATGTATGATTTATGATTTAGTGGCACACGAATGAATGATTTCATTATGAGATGGGTGGGACCTATATATCTACCTACAATGCATTTTGTAAATATTTATATCTCATGAGATAGACATGGCTGGAACAACAAGTTAAACCGGTTCAGTAATACAGGACTGGAATGAGGAGTGAACTCGATTCAGAAAGGGACTTTTTCCACTAAGATGGTCTTGGAAGCAATGTCTTGGCTACTATGGAAATCATATCATGTGCTTAATGGTTGCCACAATTACATGTTTTATTCCCATGCTATTTTATCATTCTTAATGTTTCTTTATGATATATGACTTACGTACTTCCATGTTTTATGTCATTTCTCAATCTTTTTATGTTTAAACATTATGTTCATGTTTTTAAGTTCAAATGTATATGGTATGTTTTATTTTATCCATGCTTACCCTTAATGAGCATTTGAGCTCACCCATTTTATGTTTTCTTTTTCCCCAGGATATAAATATAGGTTTTAGGTAAGAAAAAAGGGGATGATATTTATGGGAGATGTTGAAGATCTTTCACCATGATTAGAAGATTATTTTCCGAGTTTCCAAAGACACTAAACTATTACAGTCCTTGTGTGTGTGTTTCTATTATATTCTAAGTATTCCGCAAAAGTAATGTAATGTCCATGTACGTTAAGCTTTAGGGTCTCTATAGTTCACTCCTTTGATCATTTGTAATTTCTACATGATTTATAGCCTGGGAATATTATGTGATCATGTAAATAAGATTACTCATTCAATCTACAATATAATTTGGGTTCTTAGGTGGAAAATCATTTCATTTTCCATCAAATTTGCTGTTATTAATTTGTTTGCTAGTTCTATCCATTGACTATAAAAAAAATGAAAAATGTCTAAAACAATAATCATAGTGGGAAATCACATAATAATGAAAAATATTTACAGGATTTTTAAAGCCTGAAAACATATTTTCATTTTATGCCACATAATGATTAACCATGGTTATCTCTTTTCATCATTTATTCAAATCCATAGTAATAGTTTTAAAATAAAATGTAAATTAACCCATGAATATCCCTTAGGAGTTTTAATCTAATTGGGAAATAAGGACACATGACCATAAACATGAATGGTTGTTTAGATATACTAAAAAAAATATGTTTGGGCTGTAACCCCTAGATACATATGATCCAAAGGTTTTTATAGGAAAAACACAAAATCACTTCCATACCAAAACATTATGATTTTATAACATTCATTGACATTTCCCATTGGATTTCAAAAATATTTTTTAAACAAAATAACTAGATATTTACTAAACCTCTTATATGAAATAAACAATAATGACCCATAATTTTCATACATTTATATAACATTACAACAAATGAATATTAAATAAAATTCACAAGATCACACTTTAGGATTTAAAGGTTTAGTGAATTTATTTAATAGATAATTATTCTTATTATTTCATGAAATATCTTCCAAAGATAACAAATATATATTCCCTTTTATTACAATTCCTTGACATACCCTACATAAACATTTATTCTAACCTAGTTAATGGAAATATAAGAAAAAGTGATCTCAGAATCTCAATAAGGAAAATAATGGGTGATATAAATAGATGAACATATGAAATAATAAGATAATTATAAAGGTATAATATTATGAATATATATTATAAATATATTACATTGTATATCATGGACTGAAAATATGAATCATGGCTTAAAATTTTATCCTTACAAAATCTAGTTATCCTATGTGTGAGAAGACATGCTAAATCCATCATGAACCATATGTTCATGTAATAAATGTGTGACACCTCCATAATTCAAATAAAAATATAATATTTTTTGGTTTACAATAGTGTTTATTAAATCATAAGAGATGGGTAATTGAAAACATTTTCCTAAAGTGGATCAAGCATATTGACTTGTTTCCTATGGTAGATCAAGGGATTCAAAATTTTCCCCAATTTTATCTCATACGATATAATAATTTACCATATTCATTGACGGGATAATTATTTATAAGAGCTACTATCACTTAATTAAAAACATACATATGTGTTACATAAGGTCACAATAAATTCATCATATCATCGTATCATAACCTATATTATGAAAATAGGTTTAACAAAAGTTTTATAATTTCATCATATAGTAACCCATGGAAAAGGAATTGGTTTTTTAAAATATCATTGTGATAATAATGACCCACATCGGTAAATAATAAAGATGGAATAATTGTATCATATCCCTTGAAAAAATAATTAACATCAAGGATATTATCATTGGTTAAAAATCTTTTTAAAGATCACTCAAATATTTAATTGTGGAAAATATCATTTTCATTTTTAAATCACTTCATTAGAATAGATAATTTTTACAATATATAAAGAAAAATGTTTCTTTGAAAATAACTAGGAAATAATTTAATAGAGGCCCAAAATCATTGATCATGTATGACAGCCTGACATTTCTTTCATGTCGTAAATGACAAAAGAAAACATTTTATACACACTTTTGTAAAAAAATTAAAAAGTATCGTGTTTGAAAAATAAACAGAATATTCCTTTTCAATGTTTTTTTTAAAATTTAATAATTTTTAAAAATTACCATAAATAATTATAATATAATATTTAAAACATTTTTGACAACATTTTTTGAAAAAATGGATATTGAATGAAAAATTATTTTTGACCATTGATAAAAAATAAAGTAGGTTTTCCTTAAAAACATTATTTTCGTCTCTTAAGTATATAAAGTGAATAAAATTAAAGGAGAAAATTATTTCAAAATAATAAAATGAGAATAAAATTTTATTTTTTAATAAGAAAATTGTCAAATAATTTTCTTAATTAAAATTTGGCAATAAACAATCCAGATGATAATAGGAATGCTACAAAAATATCCTAACTCAATTATCATCTTTCTTAAAACACATTCAAACATCATATATAATAAATTTAGATTCATTTTAAATTTAAGATATATCCATACTCTTATATATCATACAATTTATGAAATATTTATGACATCTTATGAATTATTAATTAACAATTGTTCATTAAAATTACTCTTCTAGTTGATAACTACTTCATTTTTATGCATTTTTCATTTTGAAATTATCGATTATTTTAATTTGACATTCGTTATTCCAATAAATAGTGTAAATTATGATATAATTAGAATATATATTAATTATAAATATATTTATATGCATTCATGACTAGTATATATACACAAATTAATCACATCCTTCATGGATATGGTAAACCATACGTATGTGTGAATGATATTTTAACATTTCTACCAACAGAAAACAAAAATGATGTTAAATTAGAATTAAAATTCACAAAATCATTATTATATATTAGAAATCATATATATATATATACATTAAATAAACCATTATTACCATCAATTTATAATATAAATGAAGAAACAAATCTCATCACATCCTAGTGGTGGTTGTCCATATATATTCACAAATGATGATATATTTTTCAAAAAAAATTGAATGTTAAGAAGGTAGACTTAACAATATAATTAAATAAGTATTATTACTTTATAAATCTCATATATAATCAGGATACCCATCATAATAACCATCCATGAATGATAGTGATGGAAAATTAATTAAATCAAATTGTAGAGATGGTATGTAATACATATTCATGAATGATACTTTCAATTAACATTTGATGAGAAACAGGGTGAATGAAAGATTTTTAATAATAATAATAAAATTTATGAATAATTTGGACAGTAATGTGACTATTTTATGATAAATAAAATATGTTTTTAAGAGGTAAAAATATAAGTTAAATGACTATGATTCGTTAAGGTGGATACGTCATCTTTGAAAGAACTCTTCTGGATTTCCTCTAAATGGCCCGATGAATCCAATTTAGGGGATAATAGCACATATGAAACATGGTTTGGGATGTTTAAAATATAACTGGACTTACTGTTGTTGATACATAAGGTTAATTTTGGAGTAAAGAAGAGACATGATGTGACTTTCTATAATTTATTGAGAGGACACACTTGTAATTTTTTAAAAGATTAAAATATAATAAACTCATTTTCCACAAAAATAATTCCAAATATCCAAGAAATAAAAAAAGAATATATGGTCTGAATAAAAAAATCCAATTAAATTTAGATAATTTTTTGTGTTATTTTAAACATTATATTTTTTATTTCCCATTTTATTATTCATTTTTTACCATAACTATTATAACAACAATTTCAATCTAAATGTGTATATAATGTTATGATAAATAGAAAAAAGTTTAATAAATGTACCATTATTGATATTGGAAACTATATTACAATCACTTGTATGAAGATAGTATTTTTATAGATTTTAAATCATTTAATAAAATATTATTTATTATTGAATATCATTAATGCCAACATTGGAAGTATTTTTTTAATTTTAAATTAAAGAAAACAACCAAAAATATAATTTGAAATTAAAAAATATCACAGATACCTAATATATAATACTTTTATACCAAATAATTTTAATAATCATACTAAGTGAAATTATATAGCATTTATTATTTTTAAATCTTGAAATTTAATTTTCTATTTATTAAATAACTATTTTGTCACAATTCCACAAGCATTTAAGGTAATTATATACTAAATAAAAATAGTAAAAAATTTACATCAAGAAAATAATTTTATTATTAAAAATATAAATATTAATATTCATTCAGAACAAGGTTTTATACATATCTAAACACAAAGGTTTTATTAAAAATTTCAAGAATGACAATTTGTATTTTTATTTTCATAAATGTATATAAAAGTCATATTCAAATAAATATAGCATTAAGTGGGAATATATATTTTAATTTGATAAAAATTATAAAAATAAAATAACCAAATAAGATAATTCCATGTTTTAGAAGAATGAGGAAGCCTTATCCCATCATTTTCATTATATATTACTTTTATTACAATTATCAAGGTGACAAAACATTATAACTGATACTATTCATATTGAAAAAAATAAAAGTGGCCTATATAAAAACATTACTCCTATTTCCATATATGGAATCCATTTTTCAGAATTAAATTTCTATAATTAGAATAAATAAATTTAAAATAAGGTCATAAAATGTTCCAAAAACCAATTTTTAAGATAATTCATTTTTAAGTATAATAGATGATTTATTCTTATGAAATTCCATAAAAATATTAAATAAAAGTTAAAAAATAATCTAATATAAAATATTTGACTTTAATTAAAATAAATCACAAATATTTATCTACATAATTTCTTAAAATAAACACACAATGTGGGCTTAAATATATTTTCAAAAAAATGCCTTCTATGTTTTCAATAAATGTTTTTCATTCATATTTAATTGATAAACAATGAATCCATTTTAAGCATTTATAAGCCCTAAATTTTAGTAATTTTGTCATTTCTATTCATGCTATCCAATCCAAGGACTAGGTGGTAAAAAATCATTAAATAATGAAATTTTAAATATAAATCGTGTTTCTTTTAAAGTCACTATTTAGTGTAATGTAATCTATCAAAAATTAATAAAATTATTTGAAAAAATAACTCATATAGTAATTCGGTATTAAAAATATAGCTTGTATTAACAAACCTAATAAAAATAGAAGGATTGACCTCAATTCCAACATCCCCATGTTTCTTATTCATTGATAGTCAATATATACATTCTTGAGTATCCACAATATATTTATCTTATTCAATGCATAGTGTGATAAAGTCTTAAATATTACTCAACCATGAAATTTATAATTCTCCATGATTTAATGATATATAAATTAAATACTTGATAAAATATACCAAACCAACCCCATCAACTTTATTGAACACCTACTTCTAATTCTATAATGTTTTATGGTAAATAAGCACAAATTCCACCATGTTATTCATTTAATAAATAATTATTTTAAATAATGTAATTAATCATTCCTTTGGAAAACATTGGTACAATGAATATTGACATATATAAATCATTATTTCAGGTCATGTTGTTTTTAGGTATAAGTGGTTTTTAATTATTTTCCTTAATTTCATTAAATTGGCATTCATGTAACCCAAATTTCATTAATGAATCATCTAGTTAGGCACTAGAGTTTTAATTTTTCTACAATCCCCTATTAAAAACCAATTGAGGTTATTTTTTCAATATATTTGTTTGAGAAATAAATTTTCCAACCCTTTCTTTATTTACATATAAACTAATAAAAATTTATTTCTCCATCAGTGGACATTCCATTTTCAAAACACATGTAATCTACAAAACAACTTGCATTAGGCTACATCTAATGCTACAAAAATATTAAAATCTACCTAAATGAGAATAAAAATAATTTAAACATACTGTTTCATGATGAAAATATTATTCTCAAATTCAATTCATTGAATCTAATATTTCTCATATACTGATCAATCCTAGAATACCAAGATCTGGGTGCCTGATTCTTGTTGTTCAATTCCTTATTTAACCATATAAATTCTTTGTAATAATAATCTATAAAAAATAAATCATGTTTTTTAATTTAAATTCCCTTTTTTATAACTCCATTTAGGAATGGAAGTTTTATATTTATATATTACACCTAGAATCCTATCTATGAAAATGTTGATTTTAAAATTCAAATATTATCCATTTTGGAAGAGGGTGAAAATTCCCCCATCAACATCAATACCATAAACTTGGGATTACCTATTTCCCACCATCCATTATTTTTTCGAATCATCTATTTTATATTCATTTATTTTATAATAGGACACCCAATTTTCAAAAGACATTTTTGTCTTCAATCCATAGTAAAATTATCACATTTCATTCACCTAAATTGAATAAAGGTCAACATTAATTATTTTTGACTAAATTGTTATATTTTTATACTCCAAAAAATATTTTCAATATACTTTAGATAAGAATGATTTTAGAAGATGAGTTTTAATTCTCAATGTCTTCACAAGATTTGTCTCATAATAAATAATATTTTATTAATTGATTTCCACCCTACCACATATCATCATTAAATATACTAATACTTCATTGATATTCTCATCTCATTTGTATTCATATATGTTTTATATATCCCCATGTGATTCCACTCATCTACTAACATTATTAATACTCTCCAATGATATTTCAAAACAATTATTTTAGAAAATTCTCAATGGATTGAAAAATCTAATCATGTTACACATACTATTTAATCTGGAATTCCAATAATTTTTCGTTAGATTTCATATTCCTTGAATTTCGATGAAAATCACGTGATAATAACACCATCATGATGGTCCTCATACTTGTGATTCGTCTCCTTGATGAGATTAACTCACTTATATTAAAAAAATTTAAAGTAAATTAGTATCAATTTCTTAATATATAACATATATTATAGTTTTTATTCACATGTGTATATAATAATTATAACATGGATGAATAAAATGGTGTAATCACTACATTATACCAATATGAATCTGACAGAACGGTCACAATGATCATTTCAGACCATGTTATTAATAATATATTTCCTCCCCTCAAAGACAACAGTTTAGAGAGGTAAACTTAATATGGAAACATTGATCCTTATCTTGTGTTTATCCTGATGTTAGTTAACATATTTATTAACGAAATTAAAACCATTATTATTCCATAACATTTTAATTTTCATAATAATAATATTATTCTCAAATATTCAATAATTTTTAATGAACTTGAACAGATTAATTTTTTTTATAAATTTTCATTCATCATGAAATCCTACAATAATAATTAATGAAATAAACACAATACAGTTTTCCATTAATTTCATTAGAGGAAACTATCCCACACATATACATTTGAACCAACTCAGAAAATCTTATTTACATCTTGTCCTTAATATTTTATTTCTTCCAAATGGTCATCCCTTTTTGATATGTAATGCATGTTTGAGTGTGATCACATTAATTATTAGTTAAATCACGAGAACCTTTATTATTCTCCATTCCCTCCAAATACATAAAGATTAAGAGTATATAAATTTCATTACATAGACTATTCTCTTCCTCTATGGATATAAAGGAATATTTTCAACTTTTTCCACTTCTTTAGCATCACTAATGATCTATATCGAACATTAAAAACTAATGTCATGTTTTTGAAATTTACATCATCCCCTGAGTCAAAATATTTACTTACACATCATAAATATTTACCATGGCCTTTAAGCTCCATGAAATCCATGATCCTAAAATATTTTCCTCTAATTTAACATTTTTTGGAGCCAGCTATCTTCATGTATGCATCATTTCAAAAACAAATTAAAGCTTATTTTAATATTTGATTCCAATGAAAATACATTCATTTTTCTCATATTTTATTTTCCTACTATCTTATGAATACACACTTTATCAAAATCCAACATGTTCAACGAAATATCAATGACATTATCTATCTCAAATATCATTTCCTTAATCCACGAGTGTTGGTTTATTTTATGTTTTGGTTAATGTAATTTTTCTACTTCCATCACATTTGGGTGGATTGTTTCCATCCAACATCATAAATATTTAATCCACTAATATATCCTTCTATATATAAATATTGGATCACATATTAATTGACTAAATAATTAGTTTATGTTTTGTGTTCAAAAACATCACATTAAAAACAATAGTAGTTAATCAAATAATAATCATTGGAATTTATGATTATATGGTTTTTTTCATGTTCCTCATAATTCATTTCTGATATAAAAGTCACATATTTTTTATTCCAAATATTTCAATAATAATAACACCTACTTTTTGTGTTTTATTTCTTTAATGTCATTTCATGTGGAATGTTGAATCTTTTTGGAATCACCCAAATCAACATTTTTTTTGTGGTGTGGGTATCTTTTGTTTCATATAAACCATGATATATTTTTTTGGACCATAAAACACAATATTTTTTAAAATATATTGGTGACACAAAATTTGTGGGAAAGTATCAATATTTTCTATCAACTCCCTATTATCCATCTTATATTTTTTAAAACTATACATACTCTTACTTCCAGAAATCATGTCAAGTGTAAGAACCATTTCATAATTATTAATATTATATCCCATGGAATAGATATCACTATTAATATCCAAAAACCTTTTGAAAAAATAATTAAGTGAACTGGCCAATCCATCAATTATCTACACCTTTTCGTTAATATTGATATTATTATCAGATTCATCCATGGGTATTTTTATTTTTTAGATTTGATTTATTCAATATAAATATTCAACTCAGATTTATTATTATTATTATATATTATTATTATTATTTAATAGGTATTTTGGAACCATTAACCACACCATTGATTATATTAGTTTAATATATAAACATATGGATTTCATCCAAATAAACCTTTATCTAAATAATGAGTTCTAATCTTCCCTCTAAATTATAACATTTTTATTATTGTTGTTTAATTTTGGGTTCTCAATGAACACCACAATAACATCCATACTGAGGTCTTTTAAGTCATCAAAATATTCTACATAAGTTTCTTCTGTGCTAACATTATTTTGGGAATGAAATTTATTATTTTTGAATAAATATTTAGTAAATTTTTTCTTAAATTTCACACCATTAGTTGAATTATTTATAGGTCCTTCATTTCCAACATTATCTTTATAATTTATTTGGGATCATTTCTACCTAAAAAGAAATAATGTTAATGATTTACCTAGAATTTTATTTCTCCCCATTTATTGTTTTAGAAAAATATATCCATCACATCATCAATCTCGATAACCTAATGATCATCCATCACCAAGATTTTTTTAACTTCCATGGAAACAAATTCTTGATAACTCTTAATTTACATGGATTAATTTTCATTGTTCCTTTTATTAAATGAAATAAGTGTGTTATAAATACTATCAATAATCACATATTTTGGTTATTTATCTTCGACCATAAAAATTATTAAATAGATATGTGGTGGATATAATCTCAGTATAATCTTTAAAATTATGATATCATTGAGGTTTTCCCAAAGCCCAGAAACTTCCTCCAAAATAATGTTAATAAGAGTAAGGAATGAAATAATAGACTCATTTTGGTGTATTAAGAAAACACATACATGTTACATAGTAGATATAATTTAGAATAACATACCATATAATATAATTTGAAGATGTTGAGATATGTTTCACAAAATGCTATGATAATTTTAAAAACAACACCTTAATTTATATGGCATTGGAAAATTAACCAAAAAAAAAACATTAACTCATTTGGAATCATAATCGAGATACCTTAAATAATTATATAAAAATGATACATTCTCTACATTTCTTATAATAACATATACTAAAGCTATGTAGACATATATTAATAGGGATTTGAAATAGTGCACTATATGATTCATCCATAATTTAAATTTGTTTCAATTGAAAACTGGAATCTTCTTTTGGTTTAAAACTACTACCGTAAAGTTATAGATTGTTAGAGAGAGATAAATAGAGTAATACACCATGATCCATTAACATGGACCCCATTTTTATCTTCAAAAATTGATAGTACTCTATGAAGGAGAGAATCATGTAATGTTGATATCTGTCAAATGAACCATATACAATTATCTCATTCAATCATTATTTGGAAAAATCATCTCCCTTAGAGTAGATGCGAAGATAATGAAAATATAAATGGAATATGAATATTTTAGTTATTTAATATAATCCTCTATATTCCAAGGATAATTCAGTAGACATGCTCCAGGAACATGAACCAATAAGTGAACTCCTTGTCATTTATGATTCAGAGTGACCACTTTGACTATCCATGTTTAAAACCATATGAAAACATATTTCAATATTATTAACCACTTGAACATTTCATTACCTATATGAGTGTAATTTACATGATATTCATTAATAATATGTTGGTATATACTTGCAGGTGTGTATCATTTTAATCCAATTTCAATAACTAATGAAATCTATTTACCACCAAAAATATACTCTTCAAGATACATCTATTATTTTATAGAAAAATACATGAATTTAATCCATTTAAATATTTTATTTTATCTTGAGTGTGTATGAGATAGTGTTGAGATCCCTGATCCATGTTTCTTTAATAATGATAATGATACAATTTATACCATGAAAGAATAACCTTCGGTCCCTCCTAAAAGATCCTCTACTTAGATTTTTTAAGATTATAAAATTCATTCAAATACCAACTTTATAAGTGAGTTACAATATTTAATTTAATTCCATTAATTTTTCTAGGAAATTAAGAAATATGAATCTAAATTTTTACATAATCAACTGCATCATAGTGTGACAATCATAAAACTATCATTATCCTCATATTTCATCTAATTTGTAACTTTGAGTGGCAGAATCTATAGTTACCACCAGGATGGTGCATTATTTGTTATGGCATGAAAATATTAATCCCTGAACATTATAAAATCACACATGAAAACCATAACATTGTGAAAAATTTGAATTATTCTATGATTATTACACCATGACATGAAAATCCAGATCATTTCATGGTCACATATACTCTTATTAATTTCAACTCTTGTAATGCATGTTCCATTTCTTAAATCATCCTCCATGGCATAAAAACATTTATAATGGATGAACCACTATTATCTTCTACAAACTCATTATGGAATTAACATTATTTATAAGGCGTGACAAATTTATCTTCCTTTTGAAATTATGATAATAATAATACCTAGACTCTTACCTCAATGATAAATACTATTTTATATTTTAAGAACATTCCATATTTTTTCCTATGAGTCCCTACGAGGTATGATGTAGGATTCTTCACAATGACATACTTAATTCAGTTCAAATATCCTAGATCCTAATTCCCATAAATTAAAATTGTGTTCTACCTATTCCCTATTATTAAAACCATAATAAGTAGATCCTCTTAATAATATAGGTCCTTAAAGTAGAATGTGATTTATAAATTCCATTAAAAATATTCTATATTTGATGTTTTATACCACAATGACCAGCAAGAAAAAATAACAATGGAATAATAATATTTATATATAACCATTATAACCTATCCATAGAATTTGATATTTTTAATAATAAAAACAGAAATTTTAAATATATATATATAATATTCATAATAAAAAATAAATTTATTAATATATTTGAAATATGTATTCATCTATAATAAAAATAATATAATAAAACAAGATTAAAAGAGAAATTATTCCGAAAATTGATTTTCAATGTGCAATATAATTATAAAAAATTAGTCATTATTTAAGGATAATAGTTTTTAAACATTATATAGAATCAATTAAAATCAATACTCTTCTAATAATGGTTACTATGAAAGAATGGATATAAATTCATTTTTATCCTAAAATATATATTTCTTGAAATAGTTTTTATTGCATTTTTTCCCAATTATTAAAATTTATTTCTATAAATGTTTTAATGTTTTTTATATAAAATGAAATAATTTTTGAAATCAACATAACAATATTATCATTGGACGATTTTTTATAGTAATCAATAATAGAATATTTTTTTAATGATGAAAAATATCCATTTTATAATAGCAATCTGTTTTACGAAATTATAATGATAGAAAAATTTCAGGAGTGATTGTGATTCCTTTTTTATATAACAACATTATAATAAAAATTTAATATAATTCATTTAAAATATTTATCTTTCAAATATATTCTAAAAATCATGGAAATCAATTAAATGTTTCTGTTATACTCATAATCATCTGTACCTATTCTATTTTAATCATGTTTTTAAATTTCATTCTTTCATGTTTTGGATTTTCAAATAAATAAGTATATTTGATTTATAAAAATACATTTTATTCCATTTTAATCAATATTGTCATTATTTTTCCATAAAATCATTTTGATACTGAACAAAATTTTTTTCCAAAAAATAAAATTATGTATCATTTCTCATACATAAATTAAATTAATTTATCTCACATGTAATTTTTCAATCATGGAAATGGATTACATATTTGAAATCATCCAAATTGATATTATATAATACGGTCAAAATTATTTTTTTCATAATTAATAGTTAAACTAGTAAATAATATTCCATGAGTGAATGTTAAAATAGGATTACCATGGGTTAAACTAGAGAATAATGTTTAAAATTAAATAAAAATATGCTTTGTTGAAGAAAACATGTGGCTAATGTTAAAAAATGGAAAACCTAGTGTCCACTTTTGTTAATCCCAACATTGTCTCATTATGAACATATTTTATAAATAATGAAACCACCCAATAAAACAATCAAGAAATTATAGTTTCAAATTTAATGTCTAGAACACAAGTTAATCTACGTCAAAATTTGTTTTATTTGACAAAAATGTCTCAAATCCACCTCATAGAGGTCTGATACACACTAATGAATAAAAAATAAACTATGAATCATAGAATATTTATTTAATATTTTAAAAATATTAATAATCGATTTAATACTACATGATTACAATTTAAAACTCATTAACTCCTCTAGTTGTGGCTAAAATGGGCCTCGATAAAACTCCCAAAGCCATGTGTTCCTAAAAAAATCAAAAAGGAACTCTAAAATCAATTAGGTTTTAACCATGGTATGTGAATAATTGGGGAGAAAAAAATTCACTAAGAAAAGGATTTATATAACAATAGGGGATGAGAAATCATTATCATTGATGATATCACTCTGAATTAGTTGAGAAAAGTAAATAGAGAGGATATCATGATAAGGGGGTGTTTAACACCCCTAGGATCAAGTATGTAATAATTTATTTATTATTTTTAATTATGTAAAACCATTGGTTAAATATTTAGAAGGTTTAGAAAAGATTTGGAATTTCGTTGGGGAATTTATAAAGGTGAATAATTTGAGAATGGTTAGTAGAGACTGTGAAATTCTTATAGAAAACCATGAAACATGAGACCTAGATTTTTTGGATAGAACATGGCTTGGCACACACTTCCTCCAACATGTGTTTTCACATTGAAATATCCTAGAAAAGTGCAACAGAGGGTAAAACCTGGTGTCTGTAAGGTTTTTGTAACCACATTATCTAACCTTTGGGGGGGGGGTTAGAGGTAGAGGTTGGTGCATGGTTGGTTCATAGTTAGCCTATCTATGAAACCCAACCATGAATTATTAAAATTTAGATCCCAAAAAGTAGATCAAAATATTAGTACATCAAATCATATTATTCCATATTTTAACCCAACATATATTTTCATCATCCCAAAGGATGTGGAGACTCACCCCTTCAATCTGGAAGCAATATTGTGGAAAATCGTTGTGTGTTGAGGCCTAGTGCCATTTGTTAGTTTACATCATAAGTGGATTTAATTGGATCCACATTAATTCCCTATATTGGATTCATATATCTGATCTATTTTGGATAGATCTATGATATTGTAGGCCAATCATGATAGTATTTTGTAGTGTTGGTATTGGGAAAAGAGATCTAAGATGAGTATTTGGAGATTTGACGTAGTTATGTTGATGAATTCTTGTTGTGATTCTTTTTTTCCATAATTATATATGTATGTGTCCATACTCTCTCCTAACATTTTAATAACATGAAGGATCAGTTTCTAACATATTGAATTTCCTAAAATTGATTGTGAAATTATGATGAAAATAATGGTAGAAACCATCATTGGTGAAGGATTTTGGATTTGTGAAAATTGGTTGAAATAAAAAGTGATTTATTTATTAATTTTAAAATTAAGATATTAAAATGGTCATTTTTGGATTCATGGTAATATATTATGTGGAATTTATTTTAATAAAATATATTTTTTATTGAAATGGTTGTTTTGGAATGGTTTTGGCATATATGGTTTGGTGTTAGTTCATGCTTTCAACATGACCCTGAATTAGTGGAGTGTACTTATGGGGAAAAATGGATGTAAAAATTGATAAGGGGAATTTTTCATTGGGGAAGAATTATATTGGCCACTTTGTGATGACTTAGTACATGAATGATAAATAGCTCATCAGTATGGACCTTTCACTAATTCAACCATGTTGGTGTGTGTGTAAATCATTATTTGGGTATTCCAAAAAGGACTATTAAATGGTTTCAACAGTTGTTTGGTTGTTTTCCCTGGAAACTATTTTTTATATATAAAATTATTTTTATATTAACATAAACTAATGAAAATTTTTAATGTGTTTTACATAAACTATTTTACATAATTTTCATCATTTTTTATCCTATTGGCGTGAGCCGGTAAGTAATTTGGGGAAACCATGTTGGGATTCATTACTCACCCATTTATTGGATCTTTGGGTTTCTTTATAGATATTGTCTTGTATGATATAGGCAAAGGGAATGTATCACATTTCTTTAGTGTCACATCATGATACATGGGCGTGGGTTAAAGAATTACGACATGTAGCATTTGAGAGTGGAAGAGTTGGTGTCTTGTAATCTTTGAGTTTTGTTAGTTTGATATGTTATACATTATGTTTTCTTAGATCATTATGATGCATTATATATTGTTTTAGGTTATGGTATGTTTAGTTGTAGATGTTTTTTCAAAGGGAAAATTGTCCCCCGCTTATATTGAAGACCATGAAATTATGTATGACCATGGCCGTCTTGGGGACATCTCCTATGACAAATTAGAAATTCCAACATTAATCAATAAAATGAGGAGGGTTGGGATATTATAAATGGTGTCAACTTGTTCATTCATGAAATTCAAATGGTATTAGTTTTGATTCGTCCAAATATTTTGGGACAAATGGTATCTATTTTTAGTCATGGAGATGAAATTTAATAAAGATTATTCCTTGAGTTGTGTTGGTAGAAAGTAATTGGATTACTGAGGCTTGATATGCAGATTATAAAAATTCATGGTTGAGCTTTTTATTCGTAACATCAAGTTACTATTGAGATGGATAAATATGTGTTTTAGAAGATCTTATAGAAGTTGTAATCATATTTTAATGAGTTAATCCAATTAGATGATCATGGAATTTATTATAGAAATGACTTCCCATTAGAAGTTCAATTTTTATTTTGAGTAATGATTTACGATTTGGTGAAAAATTTTATTTTTGAAAAGTATTGGAAAATATTTTCAAATGTGATATTTTGAAAATTACTTGATAGTGTTATTTTTAAAATGTATTGATTTTCAAAAGAAAATTTGACTTTTCAAAAATGGATTGAAAACTAGAAACTGTTTATTTTTTGAAATAAATATTATAAAAATTGTAATGTCATAAAATTTGAAATTGTTAAGCCTAGATTTTCAAGGGAGTTAGAATTATATATAATTTTGTGTTTATATAAATGGAAATAGGAATGAATAGAAGAATACAACATGAATAGGTTAATGATAATTTTTTGTCACATGAGACCTAGGTGAACTAAGAGTTGGTTTAGAGAATAGTCCATGATTGGTGGGCTTTGGACAGATGGAAAAATATTGATGAACCAAGAAATGTGGATCATATCATCATGTTCTAGAAGAAGATTCCAGTAATATTTCAGGGTGATTCAAAAGAAGAAAATGTACACATTTGGTTGAATATGATGAATCAAATCTTTGATTTTCTAGGCACACCATCAGGGTTAAAATTCAATTTTGTGATGTATATGATAGATGATATTACATGTTAGTGGAGGGATTTATCAGTTAAAAAAATTAGACTAGGGCCTTGGTGGGAGGATTTTGAGGAATTGTCTAATGAATAATTGTATTCATATATGTTCGGAATTATATGATCTGCATACATTTTTAGCTAGAAATATGATAACCTATCAATGAAATTGTATGCATTTAAATTTACAAATTTAGCCTTCTTTTCCGCATAAGTTTCTTCAATGCATACTTAAATTAAAACGTTTTTTAATCGGGGATGAGGAATGATATTTTATCATGTATTATTTTTCACTATATAATTAATTATATGTAGATTGTCAGTAGGGAGGCATAGAAAAATGACATCTTAGGAGTTATGGGTAGAGGTATCATGTTGATATCTATGGGAAATGGTAGGACTCTAATACAGGTAATATGGGAAAGAAGAAAAACTATTTCCATGGTAGTAGGATGACACAAAATATGATGGTTGGATAAGTGAATATTCCTCTTATACCCAAAAGAAAAGGTGGATATTTTCAATGTGGATCTTTAGACCATAAGATGTGAGATTGTACAGAACCACTAAAATCATGTCATAATTCCTAAAAGATGGGTAATCATTATCACTATTGCAACAGTTCTTCGATGTCAGAAGTTCGAGACACTTATCATGTTTCAAATATATCGTATGCTTCGATGGGGTGAGGGATTTTTATTATCTCTCATTATCAGAAACAATCTATCCATGGGTATTCTATGAATACCACGACTCTTCAGCAAGGGAAACCTCAATAGGTAAATAAGGGAAAAAGTGTAGCCGGTAAACTGTTATATGGTGCTAACATGACATGGTTGATGATCAATATGGACCATAGATAGTGTGTGGTATGATAATTTATTATTCTACTATTATTAAATTTTTTTATAATGGTTTTTCGCATTCATTTATTACTTCTTTTGTTATTGATTTGCTTGGTTTAAATGCTGAGATGATCCCTATGTTTTGGATCTTCAAACTCCTGTAGTTCAAATATAATATCAAGAATTTATGTGTAGATTATTTACTATAAACATTGATGTAAATGAGTTAATATGTGTTTTATCTATCCTTGAGATTGATTTCTAGGAAATAATCCAAGTTATGGATGGGTATATAATGTTCAGGGATCACATAGACTACTATACATGAAGAGTTTTTTTACGACGGATGATGGAGTTGATCATCTCATTAGAGGTGAAAAGAATGTAATGGTAGCTAAAACAGGTTTCATGGAACCAATAGATAGATTGATCTCATTATAGTTAAAATATTTGACATTGGATTCAATGGAAGAGATCTGGAACATAATTTTTCATATAGTAGATGATTGTTTTTATCATTTCATTCCAATGAATTTCTCACGGCTTCACTCTATAAGATAATTGTAGTATATGACTAATCTCCCCCAGGGAATAGTCCTACACAACTTTCGTCTTATAAAATAGAATAAAAATAATTAATTAAATTGAATTTGAAGTCAATATAGATGTAATAAAAATGGTTCATTCATCCTAGCACATATCTGTGGGTAGAACTTTTGTTTTTTGTCCAAAAGATTGATGAAAATATTAATTTTTATGTGGATTATCATAATCAAAACCATGTTACAGTAAGAAATATGTATAAACTACCACATATTGATGATTTTTCTGATAAATTGTGGGGAGATTATTGGTTAGATAAGATAAACTTATTCTCATGATATAAAAATTTTCAGGATTAGGAGGAAGATATTCTAATAAAATACATCAGGAGTAGATAAGGCCATTATGAGCATGTGGTTTTTCCTTTCAATATTATGAATTACCCAATGGTCCTTATAGAATTGATTAATTAAATATTTCAAATATACCTAAATTATTTTATGGTGATGTTTTTGGATGACATATTGGTGTATTCATGGAAAATAGTTGAGTGTTAGGAAGACTTAGTGATAGTGTTTGGAATTTTTTGGGTTAGTCATCTGTATGAAAAGTTATAAATGTGTAATTTTGGGATATGATGGGCATGTTTACTTGTAAATGTATTATAAAAAATATGTGTTTCTAGGGATCCAAAATTGATAGAGGTTGTTATCACATGGAAACCACTAAATAATGTCTTCGAAATATTCAATTTCCAAATCGTGGCTTATTATTACTTATTTTTTGTTGTTATTTTTCATGAAATTAAACAACAATAATATATTTTACATGGAAGAATCTAATATTACTATGTAACAAGGAATGTAAAATTCCTTTGAAGAGCTTAAACCTCACTATCCATCAGCACGAATCATTATTTTTTAATCATCCAGACATGGGTACATGGTGTTTTGTGATACATCAGGGTCTGGGTTGGTATGTGTTCTCATGAAGGGATTACAATTTGTCAGTTGTGGCTCACATAAGTAATGTTTCCATGATAAGAAGTACCCAAAAAATTATTTGAAGTTAGATTTTTTAGTCCATTATTTCAAAACATGGTGTCACTGCCTATTTGGTGAATAATTTATTGTGTTCAAGGATCATAAGTGCGTGAAATATCTTTTCTCAAAAATGGGATTTAAATCTAAGGAAAATAAGATTAATGGAGAATCTATAAGTGTTTGAATTTGAATTTATTTATAAACTGGTTAAAGGAAATATGGTTTTAGATGAATTAAGAAGAAAGTCTTATGCTCACTTAGAAAAAGAAGAGTTAAATTTGTGGAATTTGATGTCAGTGATAACTGACGTGAATAAGGAATGTGAAGATTGTTGTGAAGTTTCATTTTTCATCCTAATTTATTTAATTCATAATTTGGTGGAGGTGGTTGAAATGGACCAGATTCATGATTCATAATGTCTTACTATGAGTTAAAAACTCAATGGTGGGGAGACCATTTATGCCTGGTATTTGGAAGATATTTTAGTTTGTGGTTTTAAAAATGTATAGTCTTACCTATGGAATTTCAGGAATAACAACTTCATGTGACAAACCATTCTACATGGATTGTTTATCTTAGAATAAAAAATAGTCATATGGTGGTAAAAGAAATGTTTTTAATTTTTGATATGAAATGAAATGTGAAGGATTATGTTTTAATATTCCTTACTTGTCAACTGGTTAATACAGATCATTAGTGACAAATTGGAATGTTGTAGTCCTTACCAATTACTATTTGGAAATGGGAGTAGATATCAAGGGATTTTGTAAAATGAATCCCAATAATTAATCAAAAACATGATGTCATTTTAGTGATAGGGGATCTTCTCACAATGTTTCTCCATTTAATTACTATTCATGAATCTCATATGGTTGAGGAGTTATCAAAAATATATCCCCAATATGTGGTAAATAGACATGGTGTAGTAGTTTTGATATTCACAGAAAGAGATCTGAGGTTTATATCTTATTTATAGAAATCCATACAGTTATCCCCAATGACCCTATTGAACAAGAATATAGTATATCATCGACATATGGATGGAAAACCTGAATGGATGATAAAAATATTAGAAGACATGCTTCAGGTTAGTGTAATGGATTTTGGTGGTTCATGGGGAGATCAGAAACTTTTAGAGAAATTTTTTTGTTTTGATATTCATATAAAGATATATGAGGTTTACAGATTATTTCAATAAATCCTTACATTAATCCCCAAGGAATCAATTGGCCAATAAAAATAATATCACCAATATATGTATGGACATCCCTAAAGGATGATACATACATTGGATGTCATGCATTAGGATTGTGTAATGGATTTCAGTGGTTCAGGGGAAGAGAGCACACTTTTATTTGTTTTATAATATTATAAAATTTATCAAGGATCAATAAATATGGCTCCTTTTAATGAATTGGGTGGGAATACTTGTCATTTTACACTTTTGTTGAAGGAAATAGTTCAGGATTCACTGGTTGGGACGAGACTTGTCTAAAAGATAATGGAGATGATATTGTAGATCAGAAAATGGATAGAGACAACTTAAATTTGTTCGAAATCATATGTGGATCATCATTTATGGTTTTTTCCTTCGAGGTGAGTGGTCATGTGTTCTTGATAATTTATCCAGGGATTGAGAATCATCATTTATGATAGCATGGAGTGTTATCTCATTGATGCATGGGCCCTATTGAGATACTTAAATGGGTTGGTGTGGTGGAATTTAGGTTGGTTTTTCCACTATAGTTCATGGTAGTGTATAATGTGTTTTATGTATCTAATTTGAATAAGTAACAACCATATCTTGATCATGTGATTTGGGGGGATCACATTGACCTAGATATTGATTCATCATCGGTAAATGTGTCATTATGAATTGTGTTTATGAAAAGAAATGTCTGGCATGGGAAAAACATCAGTCTAGCAATATTTTTTTTGAGATATGGTCAGATTTAGGATGAAAATGGGGAAACAGAGAATGAAATGTTCCATCAATGGCCTGAAATCTTCCATGATAGTAGTGTATTTATATGTTATGGGGACAAAATGTCCTATGATGGGTAGAATTTAGTACCCTAGCTTCAGGTAAGTTATCCATTCATTAATATTTTTATATATTTATTGTTTTTGGTAAATATTAATAGTGTTTGGAGAATGTGTGGAATGTTTTTCATGATTTTATAAGGGTTCATGGTATGGTCATGGATAGTACCAAGCATGATACTCCTATAGGAAATTGAGAAAGGCGAGGCAATGGATTCTGGGTAAGCGCACAGTTTATCCATACTATACAACTACATAAAAGTAACCATAAAATGTGAAATGTAAGGGAAAAATATTTGGTGCATGGTTTGTCTAACTATGTTTTCCAACCTTACAGGGGGGTTAAGTGAACATGTTGGTGCACTATTGGTGCACAATTTTTATAACTCTGTGACCATGAATGGATAAATATTACATCCTATAAAAATATTATCTAAAATAGTTTTTTCCCAAATACCCTGGTATACCATTTAAATACATTTCCTCAAATTTTCATCCCCACAGTGGTTATAGAGAATCTATAATTGAAACTAGAAGTGATTTAGTGGAAAATCATGCTATGTTGAAACCTGATTCCCTTGGTAAGTCTTCATTTTACGTGGTATTCCATATATATAAATTGCTTCTATATCTTGGGTTAACAGATCAGTTCTATTGGGGATAGAACTATGTTATTGGATTCAAATCATGATGATATTTGGCTATTTTGATGTTAAATAAAGAGATCATAGGTGGGGTTTTAATGATTCAATGCAATTTTGTTGAAGAATCATTGTCCATAATTATTTTCTCCATAATTCAAGAGGTATGTGGCTCTATTCTCAAATCCAATAATTATAAAATTAATTATTTGTTTCAAATTGATTTAATTTCATTAAATTCACATTGAATATGTTGTGAAAACCATGGTAGGAACCCTATTTTGTGATGGTTTTTGGATTTTAGGAAATGAGCTGTTATGAAAAGATCACTTTTTTGAATTTTAATATTATTATATTAAAATGTTTATTTTTTTCATGTAAAAGGGTTTTCTGTAATGGTTTTAATGAAAATTATTTTTTATTGTAATGTTTGTTTTTTCATGGATTTAGAATCTAATGGATGGTGTGATTTCATGATTTTGATGTGACCCAGAAGAAGGTGTGTGTACCATTGTGGTATAAAGGTATGTGACCATATATAAGTGGCATATGTCATTAGGGAACAATGAGATTAGAAACATTGTGATGACATAGTGGATGGATGATGAATAGATCATGAGTATGGAACTATATGGGAATAATGCATTTGTGGGAGTGTGTGTGTGTGTGAATCACAGTTGGGGGTTCAAAAAAATAATGTGAAATGGTTTCAAGAGTTAAATGGTTTTTTTCCATGAAAGGAATTTCGGTTCGGAAATTGTTCTGTATTTCGATGTAAACTAATGAAATATTATAATGTGTTTTATATAAAATGTTTTATGTAATTTTTCTAAATTTTATATCTTAGTGGTCTGAGTTGGTAAATCATTTGGGAAAATCCTAGTGAGTTTCATTACTCACCTTTACTCTGGAACATTGGTTATTTTATAGATATTGTTTATCAGAAATGAGGTAAAGGGATGTAATCACATTTCATTAGTGGTACATCATGAAATTTTGAAGTTAATGGTGTAATTGGATCTTCGAGTTTTATGGAGTGCAATATATGGTTTATTTAAGTCTATGATTTTTTTCTTTATGAAATTTTCTATGTAGTTCATATTCATATTAGTTTCATCTCAGTAATCTAATATAATTGGTTCAATGAGTTACACATTGAGTTATCTTATAGTGTTACATGAATTATATTGTGGTTTTGGTTATGGTATGTTTATTTTAGTTGTTTTATTTTCTAATGGAAAAATATCCCACAGTTTCACTGATGAACTTGGAATTTTTTTCCAACCCTTGACATCTTGGGGACGTCGCACATGGCCAAGTAGAGTTTTTCCTCAAAACAAGCCAATGCGGTGGGGGAAAATGATATAGGGTGTCACATGTTTGGGGAACCCCCTTGGGGTATAGTATATATATCTGGAGGTTGAGGGAAAAATATACCACATATATGTTTTCTTTTTCTCAACTGAGGAATGGTAATTTTTCAAAAAAATTAGCCCTAAAAATTTTACATTGTTTGGACACTTGTTTGGAAAAAATGTGCTCTAACCATGGGCCTCTACTAGTGAATATAAAAACTATACTTGATTATAGAAAAATATTTAGAAAAAATTGAACATGCCATGTGGTTTGATCTATAAAAACTGTATACATTCCTATATAGTTTGGGAATTGTTTCTACTCATAGAGCATTAAACATATTCCTTAACTGGAAAATAGAAAATTTAAATTTAAACTTATTTTAGGATGAAAATAAAATTATATGATTTAAATAGTTATGAAATAAAAAATACAGTAATTAATTATCAGGGAGTGAATATTATCCCCACTATGACACTTCCTACACCTAGAAATTCTAAAGTGATTTGGTTGATCAAGCCAATAGTAAAAAACACTACTCAAGATGAGATTTGGAAACTCAATGACTGAAGAACCAATACTAACTTTCCTTTTCTTTAAAAAAACTCTAAAATCCAATAACAAGCTAAGAGTAATTCCTCAAAAATAAAATCAACATCCCAAGAAACCAACAATGAGACCAGGGAACTCAATACATCCAAAAAAAAGAATCAAAATATGTGACTCAAGTATCCAAATACAACATGAAAATAATTAACACCACAAACCATAAAATAGAAACCACCGAAGATATCATTAGGTTTCTTTCAGGATATTTGTGAGAAACTATCACTTTACCTCCTATCCTAGCCAACCAAACTACTATGATTGGGTTGGCTGTGGTAGGAAAAAGGAATTAACCAAATAAAAAGAATTCAAGACAAAGAGAACCATTAGATACTTCAGCGGTTGTCTCCCTAACCTATTATAACTCTAGTTAAAATTTTATCTCATAGGATGGAATAAAATCACATGTCCTAATGAGAACTAACCATTGAAAGAAAGTCCATAGAATGAAAAACACCAATGCACCACAGTGAATTCTACTGAATTCCCCAAAGGAAATTCTATTAAAATTAGAATTCCTAAAATAGACCAATTAAAATATACTACCCTACATTTTATATGATTTCACTAAAAAGGATTACAAAAAATGAAACTCCCCAATCTGTCCAGAACTATAACTCATATAAAAAACCAAGGAAACCCTAAATGAATGAGAAATTGGAAAATTAATTGAAGGATATAAATAGAAACCACCAACACAAAATAATACACTAAAACAATTACATGAATCGTGAATCCTCATACAAGGCACCAACTATGAATATTAAACACTTATTAAAGCAACGAAATAAAACAGTGAAAAACAAGAATATAAAAAAAATAAAAAATTTATTATATTATGAAGAGATGGTATGATTGATATTTACCCAAACTTGAATTTTAATGGTCAATACTAAATTGTAAAATCATTTTGTGAAAATGTTTCATCTCCATTTGAAAAATACAACCATATTTTTGTGAATGAATTTTCGAAACCATCTTATTTTTTTCAATTTTTTTCCCTATAATACTATTTTTTCATGAACCATCTCGAGCCCCCATTCCCATATCTGATGCTCGAATAAATTCATGACAAGGCCTAATGATAATTCATGATCCCCATTGGATGACACAAGTTTCTAAGAATATAGGAATAATAACATGGGAATGATTTCACAAAATAAATAAATAATAAAAATTTCATATAAAAATAAATAAAAAATATATCAAGACTCATCCATACTCTATTAACCCACACATGTAAAAAATAAATATAAATAACAACCTAATATCATGGTAGAAAAGATCAAAATTTGAAACAAGATACAAAAACCTCCCTCACCACCCTAGTCTCCCTATCCCGTTAGAAGAAACACAAAACATATACCTACCATTGACCATCAGAATATCTCTATACCTCCAGTCAAATAAATAAGTAAAATGATAAGATGGAAATAAAATAAAATAAATTAAAATAAAACTAAAAAATATATATTCCTCTATGTGACTATATGAGTGACTATCCAACAAAAATCGTAATGACACCCCATTGGAAAATATAAGATATGAGAAGAACATCCCGTTGAAAATGATAATAGATTAGATTGAGCAATATGATTAGTACGGATTCCCAAATTTAAACCACACATTTGGAATTTCCATAAAACAGAAACTCATTTCATGCCAATTTGAAAATATAGATATATTAAAATAATTTTTCCCCTTAAAAAAAATTATCAACTGATATCTATAAAAACCATTTCCGTTTTTTATTTTCAATATACCCTGAAAATATTTATAGATATTCAAAAACCCCATTTATTATAAGTAATATATGAAAAAATAAAATTTTTAGGGAGATATAAAATATTATATAAAAAATATTTGGAAACAAATATATGTAAATAATATTTTTATTATTCTAGAAAATAAAAATATTGTAAACAAAATTTTATTTACGATTAGAACTATAGAAAATTAAATTAAATGGGGGAAGTAACATTGGTAATCTTCAATATAAATAGGGTAATCAGGGTACTAGAAACTTCATACTCTTACTGTTAAACCACATACATATATCCCTTCTCATAATTGACCCTTTAGAGGGGAAAAACACATGGTCTAATGATAATCAATCATATCATATAGTTTAGTTAGTGTTATTGGATAATAATGGTAATGAAACTGGGTTAAGGGCCTATCATCTCACCTAGTACACTAGACCTAGAATTCCCACCTAGGTACTAAGGATTCCCATGCCTCATTCCCATAAATATACCATATAATAGAGGTATATAAGAAAAAACAGAATCTTATTCACACAAAAATGCTTTGCAGGGCTATAGTGGCTTCTCAACTCCCTATATTACCAATGTAAATATCCTTATCCTATAATGATACAATCATTCCAATACCATCTATCTGTATCCATAAAAAATATATGAGTTTGGGATTCCATTTGAGTGAACTTCATTTTTTGAAATGCTTTATAATGTTTCAAATAGGTCAAAAAATCCTATAAATGGTCATGGGTCTTTTGGAAACACATGTGTATTCCATATATTTCAAATTTAAAACCACACTTTAATCATTGATATATATATAAACCACGATATATATATACATAAATACGCATTTTCCTAATGTATATGTTTCGAATTCTGTGTGTAAATATTTATAAAGTGAACACATATATATTCATATATATATATATATGTGTGTGTGTGTGTATAAGTCGATTTTATTTGTTTAAAGGTGGAGAAATATAATGATGGATTTTAGGATACCAAGTAATGTCATTAGTCACTTATTTGAAAATAAATTGGGATAAAACAATATCCCAGATATTTCAAAATTGATAAATAAAAAATTCCTAAAAAACCAGGGATTTGTTGTGCTTCACATATCAAAAAAACTAAAAATATGATTAGTTGAATAAAACCCATTTAAAAATCTCAATAAAACTTGGAAAAAAATATGGAAATTTCATATATCATAATAATTTTATATAATATACTTACTTTATAAAATTTTTAAAACAACATATAAAAACTAAATAAATTATAATTTCTAATTTAAAGGATTGAATATAGGTTACCCCACCTCAAAAATTGTCACCTCTATTAACAACGACTCAAATAAATGTCATAGAGGTCCAAGGAACTCAAATAAATAAAAATAAATCTAAGAATAAAAAAACCTATTATTAAAAATTTTCAAAATTTGAAGTGTGGATGACACCCAAACAAAATCTGAAGAAGAACTCATCACCTTCAATGACTGTGGCTAGAACAAGCCTTTACCAACCCCAAAAAACCTAGGAACCAAACGAATAAAAAAGGAACTTCTAAATCCATTATCTTTTGGACTTGACACATGAGAAGTAGTAGAGAATAAAAAATAAAGAAGAAAAGGAAATAAGTAAGTGTGTAGGAGGAGAAAACTTTACCTATGAAGAACATATCATGAATTAAAAGAGAAAATGATCTGAATAGGAGGTCATGGAAAACAGGTTTACATAAACCAAGGCTTCCCATATATCGATATTACATCTTTTTAGATTAATTTTAAATAAACATAAAAAACATCACTTATTATCATAACCAATCAGTTCCATGGGAAACATGAACACAATCTAAAGTTTTTGTGAAATATCTTCAAAGCCTCCCAAAAATATCTTCTCATACAGTAATCCTATTAGACATACCCTCAATAAACCTTTATTCATAACCCATGGATATAAACATATAAAATGGTGATCTCAAATTCTTAATAAGGGTAAAAATAGATATATCAATTTACGATCTTATAAAATTATAATATATACATAAGCTTGTGTGATCATAAAAATATCATAGAAATTCATAGCAAACTTTTCTTGGATCATAAACATGAGTCATGGTGTAAGGAATTTATCATTTCATAAACATGGTCTATAAGAGAGATAAATCATCTTAAATTTATCATGTACCATAATATCATTTCATAATAGTGTGGCACTATTATAAATATAGAAATCCATTTCATGTGACAAGGTTACCTTCCAATACCATAAACATAGTGGATCAAGACCCATATGTTCCCCATAGTGGTTCAATATGAACATATTTCCCACTATAGATTATGATGCACCCAATTCCCATTATGGATCATGATAATTTTCTTTTTCCCATTTTCATCTCATGTTCTATAAAACTTTACACAATTCATATAAGCACTATTTGGGGGCACCCATCAAGTATGTTATAATGAGATCACCTGGTGTTGTCTAGACCACCCCATAATATAAGATGTAATGGCCATACCATATTCTATATGGACTGCCCCATAGTAAAATCATTAATATCCTTACATATATCTATCTATCCCACCCCATTATACAAGTAATTTCTATGTACAACCACATGAATAAAGTACAAAGAGATTGAATATTACATTCAAAATGCATAAAAAACATCATTATTCATTAATGGCCTAATTAACCCATGGAAAAAATGTTTTTCATTTCAATATCATTGAAAAATGGTCAACCTATGGAAAATAAATGGGTTTCATATCAATATCTTTAATCAATTATTGATCTACGGAAAAGAAATGAGTTCCATAAACATCATTCAATCTGTACATAAAATATTCAGAAAAATAATATGAATGGAATTCATGATTCATATCCCATGAAATATATAAGTAACACCAATTTATTTCATATTAGATAAAAAATTAATTTTATGGGAACATTTAAAAGATTTATTATATAAATTATTCTTTCATCTTTGAAAAAAATCATTTGAAAACATAAAACATTTTTAAAACATTTTAATTTTAAAATAAAGTTGAAAACCAATTTGTTATGATTAATTTTTTTTAAAATAATGAAAATAATAAAACATTTAAAATTTAATTTTATTTATAAATTATCTTTAAATAAAATTTAGAAACATTATTATTAAATTTATTTTGTAAGAAACACATTTCCGACCAAAGATAGAAATTCAGTCTTATTATATTTATTATATTATGTACCAAAGTGTGAAAAAATGGTATCATTTAATTAATATATCATAAATTACTATAGGAAAATTAAATTACAATGAAAATTTAAGATATATATTATGGGATCACATCTTCAGGGACTTCATCGTAGATAATCATGATAAATGATGATATTCTAACATAAAAACATAACCACTTTGGTAACATTGAATAATAATACCAATGAAGGAGTAACATAAAATAAATCTTAAAATATGATTATCATAAATAAATTCTTGATATAATATTTCAAATGGGATATACATACACCTCATGAAATCATATAGGTGCATAACAAAACCTACGTCTCAAATAAAGAAATTGAGACAAAAAATCCATTACAACTAAGGTATTGTTTTAAGCATAAATACCCTGAAAAATATATATCCTATAATATATATTTAAATAAATATAATTTTAATTATAACCATAATGAAATAAATTTATGTGAATTATATACATAAAGGAAAATAAATAGGAGGTTAATACAACATGTGTCTCCCATAAGTAAAACATGAAACAAAAATACCTTACCTTAAATCTTGACTTCTGTGGTTCTAATTCAATCCTCATTATATAAATTCAATCATATAAATATATTATAATATACCATACCATATCTTATTTTATTATTTCCCTTTATTACCTTCCTATTAATGATTTGATGTTAAAGTTAAGTCTTAAGTAGCAATCGCTATATTATCGTATAATTTTTGATATGTAATTATTGGTCCTCTTTCATTGATAATAATTTAATAATATATAAAAGAATAAAATTAAATAAAAAACTTATATAATCATAATTTAATTTATTATCAATCCATGAAATTTATATATAGAAAATGAAATACATAGTTAATGGAGACCATAGGGCATACATACGCATAATCGTTATTCTTCATATTCTTATTGAGAAGAAAGAAAGAAGCAACAATTGATATATATTATAATTATATAGATAGGTGTTTTCATAGGGATAAAAAAGAATTAATAATCTCTTCCACAATATATTCCATGTAACTTGTGCACAAAACACATTGCTCGGTGAGGAGGTAGCCCTACATACACACAAACGACGTTGCTGTAATCCAAAAAAATATGATGTATGAAGGAATATGTGGTATTAAAATAATAGAATCACAATAAAACCATAAATATCATAAAAATTATTTATAATCTATAAATCCAACATTACTCTCAACCTTTAAATGTAGTAATAGAAAAAATTAATGACATCAATTTTCAAGGTGGTTGTCCATCCTACCAACAAATGATTATTTTTTAACCCATTTTGTGGATTTTTGGGAGTTTTTTGGTAATAAAAATACATTAAAAAACATATAAGTATATATAAGATAATGGGGTTGTTGTATAATCATGGTATAATTGAAATTTAAGATTTTTAGAGGAAATAAAATAATATCATTTGTGGAGGAATATTACATCTTATTTAGGTATCTTACATTGGGTTGAACTAAACCATTACTAAGATTCAATTTTGAAAAATATAAGGCTTATATGATGATTTTAGTGATGTTTGGGAGTTATTTTTAAAGGGTTTTTATGCTCCAAATGTCTTTAGATGTGTGGATAAGTGTAGAGATTGAGTTCCCATTTGTAGATGTGGAGGAATGTCATTCTTGTAAATACACAAAAGTATTCACTATTGGAAGGTCTTAATTATCTCATGTTCCTCCAAAATTGAACAACAATGTAGGTTATGGATTATGTGTTAAAAACTCCAACATAATTCGAATATTAAATGATATTTATCATTTTTTTCCTTAAATTATATGTTTCGCTATTTTTACCATTTTGTGAATTCACTTTGGTAACCAATATTCTAAACTATGTATTTTATACAAATTTAAATTTAAATTGAATATTGTTAAAAAATTTATACCCATATATTATAAATATTATATCTATGTTATTAAATAAAAAATATCATGATTTTTGGAAAATAATTTTTACTGAAGTGCATGTAGTGTGTAAAGACATTGCATTAACCCTACTCCTGATATCCATGTTTTTACTATTTTGAGGATAATGTGTTTGTTATAAAAGATAAATTGCTCCATGAATTGAAAAAATATAATATTTATTAACATTTAAAAATATATTTTATCAATATAATATCATTATTATTTTTAAATCATTTTATAAAATATCATTTATTATAAAATATCATTAATTTCAATTATGAAGCTACTAATTTAATTTATATTTAACAAATTCTTGTTACATGATGAAATTTTAATATATTAACATCACATATGTGTAACTTGATATATTAATCCAAAATATTAATTTAATACAATAATTCATTAAATTAAAATTACTTTTAATTTTTTTTCATTTATTTTATTTAATTAGTCACTATATAATTAATGTGTTTTAATTTCATAAGTGTTTTAAGTAATTATTTAATTATTTAAATTTTTATATTAATTAGTATTATAAAAAATAATTTATCTTTGAAAATAATATCTATAACTATGCCTATGTTTTCTTTCCCCATATCCCAAATATTCATCTATATATTTGAAGCAAGGGATGATTATTTTTTCATTTTTCATTACATATCTTATTATATTGGACACATTCATGGAATTGTATCTTTATATATCATTAAAATATATAATAATAAGGCAAGTTTCAACATATTCCCATAAAATGTGTGTTTTACAAGTTGAAAGCTCATTTTACTACTAATATTCCATGTTCAACCACTATTTTAACATGTGTCTCCCTTATTATGTGTAATTAATTTTATCATTTTTTCACAAATCATTATGGTAAAAAATTATTTTTGCCTCATTATAAAATATATATTATAATGATTCCATACATGGAATCTGTTTTTTTACTTATTATTTAGATAATTTCTATAATGTAATTTAAATTTTGACTCACGGATGCAACGAGAAAGTGGGATTATAATGAGAAAAGAATCAAATGATTAAAAAATAATTTACTTCCATATTATAATTAATATAGAGACACAAATTGGATTTATATTTTTCTAATTAAACTAATTTTACTTAAAACTAATTTTAAAATATAATATATCATTGAAAATAAGTTTTGTGAAAACAAATTATCAATTAATATTCTGTATTTTCACTATTCATAAAAATTAAACATTTCAGAAATAAACCAAAATATTCACTCTAAGATTATATATTTCTTATTATTTTAAAAATGATTTTTTTATTTACAAATATAATTTATAAACTTTTATAAATTATTTATAATATATGTGCTTCATAAAAAGGAAACAAACCTTCTTTTTATAAATAATACGGTTCATAATGATAAAATCAGATTTATTTTTATCTCTTGTCTAGAAAAAAACATAATATGAATTTAAAAAATTAAATCGAATAAATAATATTTAAATATAATTAATATAAATCCTTAATGTAATTTTTTAACTTATTGATGTAAAACACACATGTGTTCGTCAAAATTGTTTTTCCAAAAAATACTTCATTTAATTTTAAAAATGATTTTATTTCATTTATGGTTAATTGTCTAACACCACAAATTTTTACGGTATGCTTCTCTTTGAATAATACAGTAGCGTGTGTTGTACGCAACTTCGAGTTCTAACACACACCAGGACCAATCAAAGTAGCCGTTATGAATAGTAATAACCACTTTTTGAAATTTTATAAATTTTATCTCTTAAAATGGACTTCATTTTTGGATTCAGAATATTGAAATTAGCCTAGGGTGAAATTTTGGAACTTTTCGGATAAGTCTCATATTTTGATGAATAGTGAAAATTACTATATTTTATTTTAAAAAAACTTTTTTGATCGAAATAATTAATATTGATAAATTATGAAATTTATTGGTTTTAAATTATATTTATAATATATTTTTACCATTTAATCCAATATTGGTCATGGGACATAATTTCACATTTAAACCGAACATAAACAAGTATCAATCTTTTGATAGTTATTATATCTTAAAAACACACTTTTTGTTTTTGAAAATGGGAATTAATTTTAAATTAATTTCTACCACTTCTGTATTTGAAATTTGGAAAAATGGATTCCATTTTTGGAATCATGATGTCCAAATTGTATAAATAGGTAACTTTTATTTTTAGTCATTTTGAATAATTATTTCGGAAAATATTTTATTTACAATGGTTAAAGGGTAAATCCGGTAACTAAGGGTTAAAAATTAATATTATAATAATACTAAATTACCCTAAAACGTGACCTAACCTTATTTTTGGATAAAATTCCGACCATGGGCATCTTTTGGTAGATTTTGGGACCCCATGGAGCCACTTGTAGGTGATAGGGGCACTTTATATTAATAACGTTAAAGTGAATACAAAAATGACATAAGCTTATATCTTTTAGAAAAACAATTATTACATAGGGTTATATATATTTTATTTTAGATTATAAATAATCATTATAAATATAAAAATATTTTCTACATAATGGTATTTTATTTATAATCTATAGACATTGAAAAAGTAAAAATATATATGACACAATAATGATGCAGTATTTTCCTTATTAATGAAAGAATCAAATAATTGATATTATAAATGATAAAATAAATATAATTTGAAAGTTTTCATGACATAAACGAAGTTTATTGGTTAATATGAAATGTTTGGATTACTTAAATGATTTTTTTTCGAATTAATAATGTTGTTAAGACTTTAACAAAAATCAATTATTGAGTAGTGTCAAAAGTGACATAAATGAGTTTTTAAAACAAATATTATATTATTAATTTATATTCTATTCCAAAAAAAACCTATTTTTCGGCCAAAGGACTTATATAATGATTGGTGTATCATTAATGGACCACTTGGGGGTCTCTTGTATTTATATAGTATGTTTATTAACTATATATAATAAAAATACAATGTGACTGGTAAGTGTAAAACTAATTAACCAAGAGATAGAACTAAAATATGAGGTTAATATAAGGACCCAAACCTGTCTAAATTCTATTGTTTGAGTGTTTTTCGACCCATACCCATCTTAAAATTTAAATAATCCACTTTTGATCCATTAGAGACCGAATATGAATTTATTATAAAATAATATTTCTAGATTTTCCTAAAGAGACCCTCCTCCCCCTTATAAAAGGACACCACTTCTAACAAATTCCACACAACTCTCAAGCCTTTTGGCTCATCCAAACTCTACCCAATTAAGCTCCCTACATCCCTCTCCTCCTTTTAGAAGCCTTACCTCAGGTAGAAGGCACTTCAAGAGTCATTTTTGGTTCAATCCAAAGGGAGTTACGAAAATTAAAGGAGGTTAAATGTACCCTCGACTAAAGGAAAGTGCAAGGTAACAGGTTTTCATCTCACTCCTTATTCTAGTGAGATTCATTCCATATTTCCACTATTACCTTTTCTGTGGTGTATGTACTTCCCATAATTGTATTCTTTGTGTAATACACTTTAATTTATCTTTATTTATATATTCATTGTATGAGACCTCTTTTATGGGTTGTATGTTTCGTAAGTTACCAAATTGGTAAGGGTTAATTTCACAATCTCTTTATTATCTAAGGTTGTTTTTACGTAAGTATATACTAGGACATATTTATTATCCATGTCCACGTTTTATGAATGATTTGTCAAAGGGATTATTTTAAGGTATTTTTTTACTAAAACATCATTTCAAATGTTTTAAATATTTATTCTTCTAAATCTTTCTCATTAATGTCCATGTCTTCAAAATGGTTTTTTTAAGGATTAATTTACATGGACTTGAATTTTTATAAAATGTTAATTCCTTTAAAAAGTTTCAATGTGGTATGGGACACTTTGATTCAAAAATGTCTTCTTTTCTAAATTGTGTGACTTTTAAATGTTTTCATGAATAGGGGTATTTCTCTCAAAGAGTTTTACAAATCATTTTCATCTATGTCAAAGTCCTTTGATAAATTTTACACTTGTATGAAGTTGATTTATTATGATAAAAATCATCCATATTTTATTTATGGTTTTGTGATATGTTTGACTATGGATGATTTTTTTTTTGCAATTAATGGTTTATGATTAATGTTTTTGGCATTTCGTATGCTAGTTTTAAAACAAATGATTATGTTATATTTCATCTTCTTCTTAAGATGAATGTGTTGGACTAGTATGTTCCGGTTTGGGTACTGGTAAAAGTAATCCCTCCGGGTTGGTGTCCGGTTATTTGAGGTACTCCAGGTTGGTGTCTGTTTATTAGAGGCACTCTGGGTTGGTTTCCACTTATTAGATGCACTCCGGGTTGGTGTTCGGTTATTAGAGGCACTCTAGGTTGGTGTCTAGTTAATAGAGGCACTCCGGGTTGAGTTCCGGTAACAGTTAGCCCCTAGGTCTTGTCACAAGGCCTTGACAACGAAATTAAAGTTTAGCATTATGCATTCCGTCATTATGAAAGTGGTTATTTATATTGCATGTGATTATTCAATTAGTGGAATATCTATGTGAACAAGTAAGTGAAATTTTTTCATTTCATTTTTTCCATATTATTCTGAAGTTCATGATTAAAAGTCTTTTTTTAGTTATACATTGCCTTAAATGTTTATGTTTATTTATGAAAGTTTCCACTGTATTATTATCCTTACTGATCATCTGAGCTCACCCCTTTCTATGTTTTTTTCCCAGGATTCCATGAAGTGTATTTTGATTGATATACAGGGTAATCCAAGGGAATAATGGTGTTCATAAGGATTATTTATGTTGTTTTGTATGTGTTAATGTACAATGTAACATTCATGTATGTAATCTATTTTCCAAGACTGCTAAACTGATCGGTCCTTCGGGACGTGATTCCTTGTAATCATGCCAATGTATTAAAATAATGCACCGAATCTGGGTAACTGGGTTTGGGGCATTACAGTTGGTATCAGAGAAAGTTTAGCAATAACCTGGGAAACTAGATTTAGATAAACTCTGATTAGAGCACATAGCCCTAATATAGACTTTGAGGATTATTATAGAAGAACATCCTAGAATTTTGGTATTGTAGAGATTTTGTGTGTTTTCTGAGCAATACATCCCTGTCTGGGTACGAGCAGGTAGAGGCGGCTCTGGTACAGATGTACCTAGGGGTAAAACCCGAAATCACCTCTTTGAGCTAGAATCGAATAGGAACTGGTGCACAAAAACGGGCCTTGCTGCACTCTTGGTTACGTCACTCCCTGTGGATATGTTTAAGATAATTGTCATTTTGTTTACAAACCATTATGAAGGGATCATGAGTATATACATACTCAAGGAAAACATTTTTATGATTATGGATTATATCCATAAACTGTTCAATTAGCATTAGGTATTTTACAAGTTTGGAATTATTCATTGCAATTCATAAACTGACCTTGTTTATGCTATTGTATAGAAATGGCGCCCAGTAGAAGGAATGTGAACTCTAGTAATACATATGATCCAAAGAGTAAGAAGAATCGTATCATTCATGGTATTAAGCCACAATTTAGAATGGAAATAGTCTCCCATGTATTATCATCATATGAAGAAATATTATCATGTGTTGAAAAGATAAGTAAACAATTCTTAGAGTTCTATGGCCTTGAAGGGAAGCTAGCGAAGGAAAGGATTGTAGAGATAAGAATAGATAAATGGAATAAGGTAAAGAAGGATTTTACCATATGTGATAACTGTAGAAAGAATCACCTTGGGAAATTCTTGAAGGGAATGTGAGTATGTTATAACTTTGGAAAAAAGAACACCAAGTACATGACTGCAAGGGTAAAAAAAGGTTTCAAATGTACAATGCTTCATCTACAAGGAGTTTGGACACTACGCGAACCAATGTCCCAGTCATCAGACTATGCCACAAATGATGCTATTGGATAATAATCAAGTTATGATACTACCAAAAATGAAGAGGAATGACTAGTGTTCTTATGTTGTTATTTTGGAATTATTTCATTTAAGTGTTGTATCAATGATGTTCTGTAAATAAATAAGGATTGTACTACAGTACTATTTCATTGAGGATTTGAGATTTTATAGTACTAAGAAAAGTGACTCTACTGTGAGCTAAACTTTTTGGAAATTACATGGAAAAAAGGATCTTCATTGTGTTTGACTTACTTATAAATTTTGGACTCTGAGTTTAGATAGTATTATTTTGGATAAGTTTATAGTTTGAAATGGATTATGTTTGAAAGGATATTTTTGGATTTTTATAAAAGGACAACACGCAGGGCCTGTGACAACCCATCGCGTCAGACAAAGCTGCAGGAATTGAACCCACAACTATAGTGCGATTGGGATTTATCACCTACCACTAGACTACGTGAATTCCCTGGATTATATAATGTAGTTTCTTTTTTTAATAGGTCTGATATGTCAATTATACTTTAATTATATTTGTAACCCTATATGATTAGAATAAATAGTGCATTTTTGAGTTGTCTTATGTTTTGTAGTGAATGATGAGTTTGCGGTAGAAATTTATTAATGGATAAAACTCTAATTATAATGTAAGTATATCTCCTTATGATCTTATCCAATCACATAAATAAATTCCTCAACATTAACAAAAGGAACATAGAACAAAAATGTTGTCCTAGATGGTACCTTAGATAATAACAAATTTATGGCTTTGGGATTGTTGGCCTTTTCATAGCCATGTTCTCTACAACTCTCCATCAAATATTAATGGTTGGATTTCTTTTCCATATCCATATTTTCCTACATGGAACCCTAGTATGTGCTATTTTCAGTAATCTTCATACTCACCACTCTTCATTTTCAATAGAGGCCTCATTAATTGATTTTTCGATGTGGGATTTCAACTAAGATATTTTCAAATGTCAACCCCATGTTTCCAATACTGAGTATAAATTGCAAGGATTCAATTTATTTAAGGAGGGTAGAATGTAACACCCCATGTATCTATGGTACGCTTCTCTTTGAATAATACAGTAGCGTGTGTTGTACGCAACTTTGAGCTCTAACACACACCACGACTAATCAAAGTAGCAGTTATGAATAATAATACCCACTTTTTTAAATTTTATAAATTTTATCTCTCAAAATGGACTTCATTTTTGGATTTGGAAAATTGAAATTATCCTAGGGTGAAATTTTGGTACTTTTCGGATAACTCTCACATTTTGATGAATAGTGAAAATTACAACATTTTAATTAAAAACAACTTTTTTGATCGAAATAATTAATAGTGATAAATTATGAATTTGAGTGGTTTTAAATTATATTTAGAATATATTTTTACCATTTAATCCAATGTTGGACATTGGACATAATTTCACATTTAAACCGAACATAAACAAGTATCAATCTTCTGATAGTTATTATATCTAAAAAACACGCTTTTTGTTTTGACAACGACAATTAATTTTAAATTAATTTCTGAAACATCTGTGTTTTGAATTTGGAAAAATGGATTCCAAATTTGGAATTAGGATTTCCAAATTTTGTAAATAGGTACCTTTTATTTTTAGACATTTCGAATAATTACATCGGTAAATATTTTATTTACCATAGTTAAAGAGTAAATCCGGTAAATAAGGGTTAAAAAATAATATTATAATAATACTAAATTACCCTAAAACGTTCCCTAAACTTATTTTTGGATACATGTCCGATCATGGGAATCTATGGGTATATTTTTGGACCCCATGGAGCCACTTGTAGGTGATAGGAACACTTTATATTAATTAAGTTAAAGTGAAAACAAAAATGACATAATCTTATATCTTTTAGAAAACAAATTTTTACATAGGGTTATATATGTTATATTTTAGATTATAAATATTCATTATAAATATAAAAATATTTTCTACATAATGGTATTTTATTTATGATTTTTAGACATTGAAAAAGTAAAAATATATATGACACAATAATGATGCAGTATTTTCCTTATTAATGAAAGAATTAAATAATTGAGATTATAAATGTTAAAATAAAAATAATTTGAAAGTTTTGATGACATAAACGAATTTTAATGGTTAATATGACATGTTAGGATTTCTTAAATGAATTTGGTTCGAATTTTAAAGTTGATAAGACTTTAACAAAAATCAATTAATCAGTAGTGTGAAAAGTGACATAAATGAGTTTTTATAACAAATATTATATTATTAATTTATATTCTATTCCAAAAAAACCTAAGGTTCAGCCAAATGACTTATATATTTATTGGTGTGACATTAATAGACCACTTTGGGGTATCTTGGATTTATATAGTATGTTTATTAACTATAAATTATAAAAATACAATGTGACATGGTAAGTGTTAAACTAATTAACCACGAGTTAAAACTAAAAGATAAGGATAATATAATGACCCAAACCTTTCTAAATTCTATTGTTTGAGTGTTTTTCGACCCATACCCACCTTAAAATTTAAATAACCCACATTGGATCCATTAGAAACCGAATATTAATTTATTATAAAATAATATTTCTAGATTTTCATAAAGAGCCCCTCCTTCCCCTTATAAAAGGACACCACTTCTAACCAATTCCTCACACCACTCAAGCCTTTTACCTCATCCAACCTCTGCCCAATTAAGCTCCCTATATCCCTATACTCCTTTTATATGCCTTACTTTAGGAAGAAGGCACTTCAATATTCCTTTTTGGGTCAAACCAAAGGGAGTTACCCAAATTAAAGGGGGTTAAATGTACCCTCGACTAAAGGAAAGTGCATGGTAAGGGGTTTTCATCTCACTACTTATTATAGTGAGATTGAAGCCATATTTACACTATTACCTTTTGTGTGGTGTCTTTACTACCCATAATTGTATTCTTTGTGTAATGCACTTTAATTTATGCGTATTTACATATTCATAGTATGATAACTTTTTCATGGGTTGTATGTTTCGTATGTTACCAAATTGGTAAGGGTTAATTTCACAATCTCTTTATTATCTGAGGTTGTTTTTGCGTAAGTATCTACTGGAACATATTTATTATCCATGTACATGTTTTATGAAAGAGTTTTCAAAGGGATTATTTTAAGGGACTTTTTTACTAAAACATCATTTCAAATGTTTTAAATATTTATTCTTCTAAATCATTCTCATTAATGTCCATGTCTTAAAAATGGTTTTTTAGGATTTATTTATATGTAATGAATGTTTTTAAAATTTTAATTCCTTTAAAAAGTTTCAAAGTTGTATGGGACACTTTGATTCAAAAATGTATTCTTTTCTAAATTGTGTGACTTTTTAATGTTTTCATGAAAAGGGTTATTTCTCTCAAAGAGTTTTACAAATCATTTTCATCTATTTCAACGTCCTTTTCTAAATTTTACACTTTTATGAAGTTTATTTATTTGGATAAAAATAATCCATATTGTATTTAATGTTTTGTGATATGTTTGACTATGGATGAGTTATTTATATTCCATTAATGGTTTATGATTAATGTTTTGTCATTTTGTATGCTAGTTTTAATACGAATGTTTATGTTATATTTCATCCTTTTCTTAAGATAATGTGTTGGACTAGTATGTTCCGGGTTGGGGACCGGTAAAAGTAAGCCCTCCGGGTTGGTGTGTGGTTATTAGAGGCACTTCGGGTTGGTGTCTGGTTTTAATACGAATGTTTATGTTATATTTCATCCTTAAATGTTTATGTTTATTTATGAAAGTTTCCGCTGTATTATTATCCTTACTGAGCATCTGAGATCACCCCTTTCTATGTTTTATTTTTCCCAGGATTCCAAGAAGTGTATTGTGATTGATATGCAGGGTTAATCCAAGGGAATAATGGAGTTCATAATGATTATATATGTTGTTTTGTATGTATTAAAGTACAATGTAACATTCATGTATGTAATCCATTTTCCAAGACTTCTAATCTGATTGGTCCTTCGGGACTTGATTCCTTGTAATCATGCCAATGTATTAAAATAATGCACTGACTCTGGGTAACTGGGGTCGGGGTGTTACAAATTGGCCACTAAATAATTCATTATATAAAGTTATGTAAACTATATTTTCATAATTTATGTAATCATATTCATACCAAGAATTTTTTTATCTAACTGATAAAATTAATTTTATATAAAAATATTTAAATAGTATGTTGGTTTGGTTTAAATTCTTTGTGGGCTGTGATAAAAGCTAAACATTGAATTGTGTGTAACACAACACAAAATAGTATTTCATGTTACCCAACCTATAATATGTTTTATATATAATATAAAATATTAAATTTATTAAATTTATTTCAAAAATATCATAAAATCTTTGTATTTTTCATTATACCCTCTTAAAATCAATTTCACCCTCAAAATGTATCATGGAAAACAAATGTATAACCATTTAAAATTTTCCTTCATAAAAACCCACCTTGTATAAATTAAGAATAAATAATCCATAAAAATGATACATCGAAGGAAAATGGTTACCCAAATTGACACGTAAATTGGTCTCCCAATATTATAACATTGTTTGGATGTGAAAACCTAGACATAGAAGAAAATTGTATATAATTATAGAGATTGATAAATATAATTGATCACAATAATGTTGGTGATCAATAGATGTTAACTGATTATAACACTAAATTCAAAGAATCAATTAAAAAGGACATTAAAATAATCTAAAATTAAGATAATAGGATAAAATTTTATTTTAATTCCCTCTAAATATTGTTGATGAAATTTAATAAGAATATATACTTACTTTATTTCATTCCATTTCATACACACAATCTCACCCTCTTATTGTGTATTCATTAATATTAAAAATATATCTTACTTTATGAAATTATGGATATGTGTTATCATTTATGAATCACTAATAGATCATATGATCCTTAGATTTATTGATAATTCATTCATTTTATATTCATTATCATCAAATCAAAATGGTTAACACATGTTATCCAATATGCATAAATATTCATATAGATAAATAAAACATTAATCCATGAAACCACATTCAATTTTAAACATAAAATATTTCATAAATGTTTTACCCTATTATCCTTGCGAAATATGATTATTATAAAGAGTAAAAACATGTTCAATAATTTTTTCAAAATCAGAATATCATCAATCCCCCAATATATCAAAATGTATCTCTTGATTGTCACAAACCCAGCATGATGATAACCCCATTATATATTCTATTCAAACATCGTAATAGCCTTAATTTCCATATAACCTTAATTAAAACATGAATTAATCAAAATTCTAGGAATAAAACAACAAATTATTGAATATATTCCATAGATCAAATATTTTTGTAAACTCCATCAATGATAACGTAAACTACGTTTTCACTAAGAACATATTCAGTTCTATTATAATCGATATTACCAAACATAATTTATCCAAATAAATAATATCATTATCCAAAAAAATACCATTTTCTTATAAACCAAAATATATTAAGGGGTAACATCCCATATTCAATATATCACTATTCGATTAAATAACCGTTGTATTCCATCTGCATCCTTCAATATCTTCATTCGAATCCTTAATGAAAAAATAATGAAAATTACTTATATATTTAAAACTATATAATTCATGAATCAAAAAATATATATATACATCAATCCTTAAACTTCAATGATACGCGTATAATTGGTACATCCTTGGCTTAGAAGTTAATTCTTGGACTTGGGCACTGAGTTGTGTAATTCTTGTTTCCTCCACAAATAAGACATTGAACTCCTAGACATTTTTACACTCTATGAACCCTTTTTTATCATAGATAACAACCCCCAACCCACCATTTTCAATATTATTTATGGTTTTTATGCTAATCATCTTGATAAGTAGTAATCTGAGTCTTCTTTATACTATTTCTATTACCTCATGAACATTCATAGAATTTTGTCTTCCTATTATTAGATATTTCAAGAATCTCATTGAAGTTCACTTTTTTAATTATATATCATGATAATTAATAAGGAATAATCAAAATATATTTCTCTATATTCATAAACCAATTTGGTTTCCATATTCACTAAAATTTTCAATCAAATTCAATTTCAACATGATTTTATCTAGTTCTATCCGTTAACTAAAAAAAACATTGTGTGAGAAACACTAATTATAGTAGAATACCATATAGTCATGAAAAATCACACATATGATCTATAAATCACTAATCACCTTTTTAATCTACAAAAATCTAGGTTTATCCCAATTTATTAAGTATCATTATTTATTTAAATATATCATGATAGCCCATAAAGTGTTTCTGAATTTCCAAATAATTTACCTTGGGATTTTCAAACCATGTGTGTATATGTTTCCATTTTCATGCACCTATTGTCAATAATGTCTATCTCAATATGGTGTTTTCATGGTTTTTACCACTAGGTACATCCATTCCAGAGCCATATCTAGTTCTCATATCCAGGAAGGGCTGTATTTCAATGATGAAACTCACTCTCTATTAAGAAAATTCTAGGATATTTTCCTATATATTGAGTCATAATTAGTGTTTTTCTTTGAGACATACCTAAACATATCTTTATAAATATATGTAAGTATATCACTATATTTTTCTCATCCTAGTTCAAAAATGTTATCTAAACGTTTCTTTTGATACCAACAATCGTGACCTAGGATTCTAGTGTGTGGATATGATGTAATTTTTGATTAATATTTAGTTTATTAAAAAAACATAGCTGAGGACTATAATATTTCAGTTCATTTGGAAGAATGGAATATTATATTCTAATTTGGGGATTCTCTTCAACATCCCCCACAATGATCTTCTCATATAGTACTCCTCATAACTATATGATACCTAAAAATTTATTTATAATTTGAGTAACGAAACAAAAGAAAAGGTGAACGAGGATGATCAATAAAGGATAGCATAGTAGATATTAATATATGATCATTTAAAATAAGGATATAATAATAATTTTATGTGGTCATGAACATAACATAAAAAGTTCATACCCAACCAGTATTGTATCATAAACATGAGTCCCAATTCAATGATTTTATTATTTCATAAATTAGGTTTCATAAGAGTGATAAATCATCATAAATAAATCATAAATTATAATCTCATGTCATAAATTTGTTTAACTATTATAATTATAGAAAACCATTTCATGTGTAAATATTAACTACCTAGACGATCAATATAGTGAATCAAGAAGCAACTGTATCCCATAGTTTGTTAGGACTCACCTATTTCTCATTTTGGGATAGGATGCCCTTATTTCCCATTTTGTATCAACTCTATCAACTTGTTTCCCATACTCATCTCATGTAACATAAATTATTACTGAATTATTTAGAACACTATTTGGGAACATCATTTATGTAAGCTATAAAGGGATCCCCTGGTGCTATCTGGGTTGCACAATCATATACATTATAATAGGATTATCATAAATTATCAGGGATTCCCCATAAAATAATATTTAATTATATAACCTAGTCCTATATGGCCCTCCCTAACACAGATTTAATTTCCAAAAAACACCACATGAATAAATTACAAAGAATTTCTATATTGTCATAGAAAATAAAAAGCACAATCATTATTCCTTAATAAACTAATTAACACATGTAAATGGAATTTATTTCATTTTAATGACATTGAAACATGATATACCCATGTAAAAAAATTCATAAAATTATCCTTGACGCATTATTAAACTATGGAAAATAAATGGGTTCTATAATAATCATGTTATCAAAACATAAACCATTCAGAGAAATAATATGAATACTATCATCAGATCATAACCCCTATAAGGTATAAGTATTCCAAATTGATGTCATATTATATGTAAAATAGTTTTATAAGGCTCATTTATAAAATTTCTTGAAAAATTTATCCTTTTATTATTGGAAAACACTTTTTAAAACATAAAACATTATTAATTCCACTTTCTTTGAAAATAACCATGAAAACCTATAAAGGATTATATAAAAATTACTAAATACAATATTTAAATAAAAAATTATTTTATAAATCCATTTTCATGAAAATTATCTTAAAATTAAATTTAAAATGTTTTAAATCATTTTTATAAAATGTGTTTTTAAAAGAAATTTTTTTTCGACCGAAGAGTGAAATAATGTAATATTTTCATAAAAACTTTTTGTTCATTATCATATGTCAAAAATAGTGTGAAATGATTCCATTAATGTTATATATAATGAATAAAAGTAGGATAATTAATTTTATTACCATTATAGAGATCTAGGTCATGGTATTTCAACATCGTAGACTTCATCATAGACAATCCCAATAATAATGAGATTATAAACACCAATATATTTAGGTATAATAATTATAAAATATGTTAATAGGATTTATATACACAGCATAAAAAAAATGTGTGGTGAATATGACTTGTGTCTCACATAATTAAACAGTGAGATGGAAATCCCTTACCATATCTCTTGAATTCTATCATACTACTTCAAACCTTATGAAAAATAAATATAAGTTTGTTATAAATATATTTTTGAACCATATTAAAATACATTCATACCATATATGATTTTCTTATGACCCTTTTATTACACTCTTATTGATTATTTCATGTTAATGTTACGTTTGGGTAATAACCACTTTGGTTTTCATATAAGTGTTGATTTTTTATTTTGGGTCCTCTTAGTGTAATAATTATTTAATCATATAAAGATTAATAAAAATTATATTAAAATAATATTTATTATTTTTATATGTTATTATAGTAATTAATTATATTTAGGGATGATAATTTAAATACACTATTCATGAAGATGGTTAGACGTACATAAGAATGAACACTGTTTATTTTTCATTTTCATACTCAGATGAAAGAAAGAAAAAAATAAAATATATATGTTTTCATTCCAAAATCATGGTTATTTAATATATATCAAATAATTTTATTAATACCATCCATAATACTTTCCTTGTAAATCATGCATGAATCACATGTATTTGTAAGGTGGTAGTATGTTGTAAACATGAATGCCATTATAGTTTTCCAAAAAAATGGTAATAAATATTGTATAAGTGACATAAAAATTACATAATCATAAGAACATCCTAAATATCATAAATATCATATATAAAATATAAATACATCATTATTCACAATCATGAATGGTTGTAATGAAAAAAATGAACGACATCCTTTCGCATGGCGTTGGTCCTCCATTCACATGATTGATGATTTTGTAACACATTTGACAGAAGTGTGTGTGGTTTCTGAGAAGAAAATAAAAAATCTAATTATATTATATATACATTGTTTTATTATATAATCATGTTATAATAAAAATTGGAGGGGTGGGGAAGACATGAAAATAAAGATGCTTGTTGAAAAAAATTACCTCTTCTTCTAGTATATCCCACTGGATTGTGCTAAATCCTTATTAGGATGTACTTATTATCACAATAAGGATTATAGGACTATATTAGGGAAGTTGGAGAGTTTTTAGGGTATGTTTTTGAGACACAAATGGCTTCGGAGGTGTGTAGAATGGTGTAGAGTGTGTTCCCTTTTTTAGATGAGGAGGATTGGTATTCTTGTAAATACTCAAATTTATTCACTATTGGGAGGTCCCCCTTACCTAATGTTATAAAAATATTAATACTAATTGAGGTGTATTATGTAATATTATGAAACATACAAAAAAATATGTCTATCAATTTTTCCTTAACTTCTTTTTTCCCTATTTTTATCTTTTTGGGTATTCACTACATTAACTACTTTTTCTACTATGGTGATGTATAAATTAAGAATAAATTAAAGTGATAATAGTTATATAATTTATTCAAAAAAATTCTATATAATTTTTCTGTATTATAAAAAACATATGGGGGTTGGAAATTAATTTTTAATTGAAGTGCATGTAACGTGAAAAAACACTACTTTAACCCATATCATGATAACAATGATTTTACTATTATTTGGTCAATAGATTCATTATAAAATCTAATTTTTCCTTCAATGGAAATAATTATAAGATTATTAATATTTAAAAATAACTTGGCATATTATAGTATTTATCGTTCTTCTAAAACATTTAATAATGTATCTTGTTTTATAAAATAACATTATTGTTAATTTTGACATTATTTATTTTATTTAAATATAAAAAATATGTATAAAATAATGGAATGTGAATATATTATGTTTACAAAATATTAAAATGATATATTCAAATAATAAATTAATTTATGATAATAATTCATTCAATTTTACTCACTTTTAATATATTTGTAACCATTAAGTTTAGTTAATTATTGACTATATAGAAACTATATTGGAATTTTTTAAAACATTTCAGTTATTATTTCAAATATATAAATTAAAGATAAATTATTATGATAAAAATAATAATTTATCTTTGAATGTAATATCTATAATACAAAATATTTTTTCCCTATCCCAAAGATTAATATATATTAAAATCAATGAAGGTTGTTTTTTTCATTTTCATTACTAAAATAATTATATTTTCTACAATTTATTCAATATTAGACCAATAACTCATAAAAATAAATAGTAATAATATAAGGGTGTATATATTTCCATCCAATTGGTATTGTAAATGATTATTAGTTATTTTACACATTATATTCTATTTTTAACGATTATGTGAACTTTTTTCACCTTAATCACTATAATTTATTTTTCCTTTTTTTTTCACTAAAAATTAACGTAATAAATTAATATGAAAATTTTAGATAATATATATAATTCTGAATAAAAATATAGAATCCATGTTTAAAAATTTTATTCACTGTAGGGGCATGATTGAATTTATAATTTGTTGTATAGACGTAGCGATAAAGCAGGTTTTTAAAGAGACAAATATTAAAAGTTTAAAGTTTTTTTACCTCCAATTTAAATATGAAATCGATTCCAATGTCCAAAATTGGATTAATTAATGTATATTGGAACTAATTATACATTAAATAAAATTAAATTTATAATTTAACAATGTAAATTACATAGGTGAACATATTTCTTGAATTAAAATTCTATATTTTCACTATTTAACATAAAATGAAACGTTTAAAAATATACCAAAATATATTCCTGATATAATTTTTATATAATGATTTAAAAATTGAATTTTAAATTTTAAAAATATATATATATAAATTTCAAAAATAATTTTAAATATGTTCAACAAAAAAAAGATGACATGATTGTTTTTTTCAAAAAATTTGTTTCAGAGTAAAATAAAATTTATTCTTTTATTAGGTATATAGACTCCACAAGAATAATTTTGAATTTTATATTGAATATATAATATATTAATATCATTAATATAAATCATTAATTTGTTTTTTATTAATTAAGGCCTAACACACTTGTGTGCATCCAAATAGTTTTTCAGAAAAAGTTATCCTTTTTATTTACAATATGGTTTATTTTAAATACAAATTAATGGGTAAAGTTATAATTAATTTTTTAAAGATATTTAATCCAAATCGTTATAATTCAGTTATTTTAATTAATACCTACTATTCCAACAGCCAGTTGATAACTGTTATATTAAATGATAATATTTAAAATTTATGCTATGTTTGGTTTAAACTATGTGATGTCTGTGACACCAGATAAACTCAAAATTATGTGTACAACAAAAAAAATAGTATTATGTGTAACGTATGAAAAAATAATTTCTTTATTTAATTTAAAAATTCTCCAAAATTATATATATTTTAAAACCATCAGAAAACCACTTAGTGTCATTGGGTTGAATGTGTGAGGGGAATTCCCTAGGAACTGGTTTAGTGAGAGGGATGAATAGTGGAACAATGACCCCTAAGTGTTCTATTTTTCATCTGTGATGAGATCTGGATTTTTAAAAATTTACTCCCTTCCGCTAGGAATATTTTGGACACCCAAACCATGCCATCTTATGGAGAGTCAGAACACTCTACATAGGTTGGGTGCTTCAATAGGGAAACTAATCACCAGTCATGTTTTATCTCTATAAAAACTATAATTCTAATATAATTTTTTCACAGTATTTTTAATAACTCCTTTCGAACCATGATCCTAAGAAAAACCCCAAATTATTAAATTTATAATTTTTCCAACTTTAAATTCAAAAATATTTCTAGAAATAATTAAATTAAAATAAGAATAAATCTGGGCCAGGGTGCGACATATTATGTAGAGATCATTGAATTATTTGAAGTTATAAAATAATGAATATTATTCTTTTTTTTGTCTTCTTATGTAATATGTAATTCATCTATGTATTTAGTTTTATTGTAATGATAAACTGATAAGTCTGTTGTTATATGATCTCTTGAATCTTGTACAATGTAATATTAATGTAGCTCTAGACAACAGAAATGAGGTTTCCTAGAGTTTCTATTAGAGAATATTTAGTATAAACCTTAGGAGTTAGATTTTTGAAAATATATATTAGATAACCATGATTCATGGTTGAATCTTATGTTATGTATGACTTTATAATAATATCATAATTTTTTTGAAAGGTATAGATTGTGTGGTATACCTCGAAAATACATCCTTGCTTGGATATTGGAAAATGGATGTTGTTGTGTCATAGATGCAATTAGGGATATTAACTCTAAATGTATTTTGTTTGGTATATCTCAATCGTAATTATGGTACATGATGAGTGGTTGTAATAATACACACCTATCTAGACATTCCCAGAGTATAAGATTATGTTCAATCACATTCACATTACAAACCATTATGAAATATTTTAAAATATTATTGTGATTTAAAGATACTACCAAAAAAATATTTTGTGATTTTGTATGTGTAAAAATTAAATTTATATTATGTGTTGCATCATATTTTGAATTATTCACAATGATTTAAAATTCAAAACATTATGATCTAATTGAGTTAATTTAATTATATAGATGTGGAACCTTTCATAATGATAGTAAACCATATCAACACCAGTAGTCATTATATGGATTTCCCTTCTAATAAACCAAATACAATTAGTGTTGAAGATAAGAATATCATGTCCATATTTGAGAATAAAACTCTGGTTTTAAAAATAATAATTATATTTATTGATAGACCCAATAGTATATAATATAGAGTAATTGAGCTTATAATTATTACTTACTATATATCTCGAGTTTTGACTTTCAATATACATATTAATCAATATCATGATATATAAAATGAAATAAAAATGCTGTTTTAGGGATTTTCAGGTGATAATCACCATTGGAAAAAATGACTTCAATATCCTATATTTCAATAATACTAGAATAATGACTTAATAAAATTTCATATTATAACATGAATACTTTTTACATTTTGAGATATAAGTATTTGGTAAATAAACATTTCAATGAAATTTTTTGGTGTAAATAATCTATTTCTTAAGAGGATACTATAATGTATATGATTAAAATGAGTTTAGTTTGGTTATTTTGAAAATAAATTTATTAGGAGAAATCTCAAGAGAATGATTGGAAATGGAATATTTATAAATTCTTAACATATTCATATTCTATTTAGCTAAAGATGATAAATAATTAAAAAATAAATAACTTGTATGAAGTATTTTAGTATCTTATAATAATGGTGAATCTTGATCCAAAATTCATATTTTTTAATAGATAAAATTATGGAATAAAACAGTAAATATTGGTTAGAAATTAATGATTTAATTTGAATAATTGATATATCTGTGTATATGGTTTTATAAATTAGGTTTTATTGGTATTTATTCATGGAATGTGATACTAAAAAATTGTTTTCCAAATATTTAATGAAATAAGGGTTTATAGATATGTTAAAAAATTTGAGTTATATAAATATGTATTAAATATATCAATGGACACTTGTAATATTGTTCCTTTGATTTTGAGGTAGGTATGGTAAGTGAATATTGATTTTGTAGGAAAAATAAGCTATATAGATAACATTATAAGTTGACATGTTTTTTAGTGATGAGAAATATTTTTGGATAATTTTATTGTATTTTTGTGATTTTTATACGATTATGGTGAATTATTATCATTTTTTCTGTTCTCATTAAAAAATTTCAATGAATAGTAAAAAATTTAAGTGATTTTAGAAAAAAAACCATATCACGTAGTTTTATTGAGATCCTGTCATATCCAGCTTAACTGTGGGGCACAAGCCCACAACTAAAAGGGAACAAAGATGTAGTTCCAACCACAATACTATTTTATGTATTATTCAAAATGTGTTTTTACACCTAAATAGTGAAAATTATTGAGGAATAAGGATAAAGATTATTTTAGTGAGAACGTATATTTTTTTAGTTTTATGACATAATAATTTATATCATTTTGGAAATTATTCATATATTCTATAGAATCTATAACTGAGGTATATACAAGTTAGTATTTGATAATATGAGTTAAATTAGGTTTTTTGGTATTAAATATAAATCAAATTTGAAATATTTAATCAAATATTTTTTATTTTGGGAATCATTTTGGTTAAAAATCATTTTTATAATTATAGATTTTCATTATTTATGGAATTCTTGAAGATAAACATTAAAAGTTTTATTTGAAGTTTTTATACCAAATATGATTCTTCCTTGCCTAATGTTTTATTAATATAAATTTATATCTTAATTTATTCTAATCCACTCTATTTTAGATTAGAGCATTATCATTTCATCATTTTTTTTGGATGTTATGGTTGATTAAAATGTTATTTTAGTACTGAATAAATAATGAAATTCAAGATCATAGTTATTCCCATTAAATGATGAAATCATACAAATAGAATGTAATGAAATCAAGAAAGTATGTAATATAATATTTTGTTTGTTGATGGAAAAATAATTCCTTAACTCATGTATGAATATTATAAGTCCATATAATCTTAGTATAAAACTATATCTCAACCACTAATGTTCATTTTCATAAACTCATTTTATTGTAATGGTATTTTTGAGGTACATTAAGAATAGGTTTACGATTTATAATGTAGAAGTTAAATTCCATGATATCTGATTTAGTGATATATTTATTTTAAGATTATATTATAAAATTTTGAGGATGCAATTTCTATAAGGAGGTATTAATATAACTCCCAAAGACTTTAACTTCATTTTAAATGAATATTATATTTTTGGGAATATACCACACAGAACACTAAGCTTAAACAAACCATGGAATAATATTATTCATGTATGAATATTAGGAATTAGTTGGTGAATTATCACAAATTAACATGAATTACTACATTTTGAAATATATATATATATATTTAAGATTCATTAATAACAATTTTATTCATTAATTCCAAGGAAATATGTACAAAATTAAAATTACAAGAATAAAATCATATAACATTAAAAGAGAAACTATTCATAAAATAGAGTTTGAGTGAACAATATAATACTAATAAATTAATCAATATATATGGTTTATTTTAGTAAAATATATATCCAATAAATTAAAATAAAAATCATCTAATAATGTTGACCGATAAAGGAATAAATGTAATGTCATTTTGTGCTTTTAGAATACATTTTTTTGAAATGGGATTTATTGAATTTTGAGCACTAATATTATAATTATTTTTTACCAAACTTGGAATATTTGTTTGAAAAATATTATACAATATTTTTAATCACAATATCAAAGTTAAAATAGATTTGTTTCTTTATTTTTTAGAAATATTGTTTTTTTGTGTGAAGACTGAGAAACATATTTCTCATAAAAATTGTCTCTTTTATGACACTATAATGATTTTATAATAACATAAATGATTATAAATAATTTTTTATATGAAAAATAAATATTTAATATGTAATATAATTTCTATAATATTTTTTACTTAGAATTATATGCATAACATCAAGGAAATCAAGGTATTTTTTTTTGAATAAACAAATATTATTAGTTATTCTATTTTAATCAAGTATTTAGATTGTTAATTTTAGTTTTTTTGGGTTTTATATAAATCTAAGACAAATTTTTATAAATATAGTCAAATTAGCTCCATTTTAATTAATAATTTTTTATATTTCTATAAAATCATTTTGAAACTTAAAATAATGATTTTTTAGGAACAGATTTATTTATATTTTTCATAGTTATATTATGTTAAATTCTAACACTTCTATAAATTTAATCTCATGAAATATAATATATATTTTGAATCATCATATTTACTTTTATTAAATATGTTCAATTTATTTTTGTCAATAATGAATTTTGAAAATAATAAAATTTGTTACCATGGTTAAGGATAAAAACGGTTTACTAGGCATTAAACTGAAACAATAAAGTGATATATAAATTGAAAACTTATTTAAATAAAATTCTCTAAATTTCTGTCATTTCTTATAACCTTATATATGACATTTAACATTTTTGTGACACTTTTCCTTGAAAATGAATTAAAAATATTTAAATATTTTCATATATTCAATGTGTGTCTTATCCAACCCTTATTAAATGAAACAACCTATCCTCTAATATTTAAAAAAACATGAGACACGTATCCTTAAAAAACATAAAACATTTGTTCCTAAGTCCCCTAGATTAATTTTATAGTATATCAGTTTTTAAAAATGTCTTCCTTAGGGTTATTAAGTATCGATCCAAAGGAGGTTCATCTAATCGATTGTAGTCATCGTAATAAAGAACTTTCATCTCAATTATATTATTACCTCATTAAATTATATCAAAAACATTAAATTATAACCAAACAGTTATATCCCATATAATTATATTTTATTTTTATTATATAATAAAAAATTTCTATCCCCTTTACAATTAAATAGAAACTAGAAGCATAGTTTTTTTCCAATGGACTACCACTCTCAAACTAGTGTAATTCATTTTTCATCACCAATTGACATAGATGTTTATAAATAAGGACATAATAATTAAATAAGATATTTGTAAAATAATTTTTTTTAATGATAATATTTAATAATAATTCATATTCTTTCATCAAATGGGAAATTAAATGTATCACTTGTGTGAACGTGAAGAATACCGCCTCCACATATTGATATAACCCAATTTTATCACTGTATCTAATTGATAGATATAATGATGGATACTTTGAATATATAATTTTTTTATAAAATTATTTTTTCAATCATATTAATGAAATCTTATGACGTTTTACCCTTCCATGTGTGAAACAAAAGTATAATGTCGCTTGTTCGTACAAGTGAACTATCCCATCTATGAAGTGATGTGAATAATTTTTCTTTTCTCGTATTTATTTATATTTATAAATATTTATATATCTAATATATATGATAGTTATATCAATATTAAATTTATATAGATGATTGAACCTTAATAAATATTCAATAACCATAACTCCTGAATCAAGACATGCATGAAAGAATTAGTTTTTAACACAAAAAATGATGATAATAATAAAATATTGTTGATTAGTGATTGATATTATATTATAATAGGGGCATATATGATATTATATGTATTTATAAAGTTATTTTATTAAATAAAAATAAATCAGACTTTATTATATAGGTCGTTGGAGTTCATAAGAATCATGTGGGACATAAGGAAAATGTATTTTATTCTCATTTAAATTTCAATTATACCTATTTTACATTAGGAAACCAATTTATTTTTTTGTTGTATATAATAAACCATTTATATATTTATCAATAATATTTATTTAACTTATTTAATGTTTAAAGTCATATTTATTTACTATGGTGTCTTAATTCAATAGGTACCCAAGCGATAAGGTATTTCATGTAAATTTATACATCATTCAAACAAATTTAATGATACACACAAAGTTCCTTTATTTGTTTTATATTATCCCATTTAAATTTTATTTATTGAATTATTAAAAATTCATGGTATTTAATTTTTTTCCACATGCTTATTATTTCAATGGTTTTCAATTCCAGATTTACCCAAGTAGTAAAAGTCTTATATAAAAAACTCATTTTATTTCTTGAATTTTACTGTTTACATTTACATTGGGGAAATATGTGATATTATTTTCGTGATCATCATGTATATTCTTATCCTATTGTCATATTTATCATTCAAATTTTTTCTTTTTTTTTTCAATAAAAAATTAGAATATTTCTTATTTGTGATACCGACCTTCTTTCTATTATTGGCCGACATTATTTTCCCCTATATCTGTATTATTGAATCATAGATTTTATATTGAAAAAACGATATTCCATTAATATATATGGTATTATTCAGTGGATTTTTAAATGAATTTTATTTTATTCAATATGGTGATATTGATACCCTAAAACTTAGATTCAATACTGATGATTTTTTATTTTTAGGAAAAATTTGTTTTGAATTAAATGGATCATTCAATTTGAGATGATTTCATAGGACTTAGAATAAGGATGTTGTGGCCTTTTATAGTATCTTTATACATCAGTTTTCCACATGTGATAAACTAGATTGGTTATTTGGAATACACATTACCAATTTATAAATGATTTCTTGGAATAATACCTTTTGGGTGAGATTTTTATGTTTGAAATTATTCATTCTATCATTATGAAACTATTTGTTGTCATGAATGTAATTATTTATTGTTCTATTTCATACAAGTACATATTACAAATTTTTATATTATTTATATAGATTATTTGATTATTTTTTATCTCTACCATATTATTCAACACCACTTTATTCATGAAAGATTCCCATATATGAACATATTATTTATAATTTGATATCACCCTTTAATTTTTTTACATTCACCATTATTTTATGATGGTATCACTGAATGATTTACTAGGATGCATGGATAAATATTTTCATTTATTTTATCTTCCCCACATAATACTGAAGTCATATGTCTATCTAGATTTCAAAGGTTGTTAAACTGGTCACTCTTCAATGATGTGATCCCTTGTATTTTTTTTAAAAAAGTATTAAATTAAGAAATGACTCTAGGATATTGTAGTCATGGATATTATTTCCAAATCATGAGAAGAGATTTCATGGCATGAATCATGTTATTATCCAAATTATAATGTGAATAACCTCTTCAATTTTCTCAATGATACATACATATGATCATTAATATTATTACATATACATTAGTCCATCGCTCTTTCATTTACCCTAGAGCTATTATCATGTTGTCACCTATGGTCTCATGTTTTGAATCGTTTTCTATAGAAAAAACAATTTTATCTCTTTGAAAAATCATCCAAACTCTTATATAATTTCTTTATATCTATATAAGATCCCTTGGTTGTATTACCCAACAATATTTTCAACAAAAAAACCTCAAAAAATGCATCAATGGATTCTTTTCTAACATGGTAACTCATTATAAACTTAATTTTCATACTAATTATGAACATTAATATAATATTTGTGACTTATTGGCTCTCAAATTTTAGTATCATAGTTTCCATTTAGAAATAATAGTTACAATTCTTGATGTGGAAATTAATACAATTTTTATAACTATGTTAAATCATTAAATGAATCATGTTAGGAAGAACCACTTTTGTAACATCATAGTGAAATTATAAATTAGTATGTAGATAATATTCAAACTATATGGGATATTTAGAATATAATAATAGTATATATACCCATTTTATAGATTAAATTAATGTATTTTAGGAAGAATTTGAGATATATCACCTAAAAAAGAGAGTTAAAAGACTCTATTGATATCATTTTAATATAATAATATCAAATAAATCACCCCAAAATTATTAGTGAATAGATTCAGATATGTATGTGTTTATATATGAGAATCAATGGCTTAATTTTTATATTAAATTGGATATGTTAATGAGGTAGTGAATTGAATATAGAGATATCAATATAATCACCATAAATAATTTGCACATGTTTCCAAATTATGAGGATTTATTTGACCAACATTAAGGGATAGATACTTCATGAAAATTTTAATTCATTTAGGTTATCATAAAATTAATTTTTAGAGGCATTATATATCAAAAATGGTTTTTTATAACACATTGAAATTATGAATTCAATGTTATATTTTACAGGTTAAAAACATTCTATATATATTAACCAAATTAATATATTATTCAATGAATATATGGATTACAAAGTAGTATTATTTATCAGTGGTATATTTATATGATTTAATGTTTATGATTATCATGATTAATATTTATAGATCCTATATAAGAACTTGATAATAAATAATTATTCTACATTTTTAAAAAAAATTGATTTTTGACTACAACATTTTCTTTCCAAGGCCCTATCGTAACTATGGATGGTATATTTATTGACTATTTAGAATCAATGTTGGATAAAATAGGAAAATTAAATAAATAACATTGAAATATTTATTTTTAAGGCATAATAGGTGATTTATGAAGAAATTTAAATATTGGAAAAATTATATATTTTATTAACCATATTAATATATTAGGGGGGTCAATTTATCATGGTTAATTGAATGTATAGATATTTATGATATGATTAATTAGATATTTATTAATGAACATATTTTGAATTCCTAATTTGTGATGAAGGATGTTATATCTACATTTATCGGTTAACTGAAGTATTGAGTCGTGTACTTTTGTAAAATGAGTTTGTTGTGGTCTACGAAATAATAAAATTAAATCCCCATTAAAAAAATTCAACACTTGATATATATATGAAAAAAATAAGTTTATTGATAGTGGTTTGAAAATTTTATTAATATAACTACTCAAGGTCTTGTATACTATTATACAATAGAACAGTAGGAAAGAAAATAATATATTTGATGCATTCAATAGGAAAGATCATTGATTCTTATCTATGAAAATAATTTTGAGCATTTAATTGTGTAAGGATTTATTCATCATAGACCTATGAATTATGAAGTAAAAAATTATAATGTTTCTAAGTATTTTCAAAATAATGATTAGTAGAGAAGATCAACAAGTCACAACAAGAGGGGAATAATATATGAATTATGATTAAATATATAGAATATTGTAACCTAGAATGTTTTGAGAGGGAAGAAGGATTATTGATATTTTTTTTTATATCATGAACACCATTTTTATTAGATTTTAATGGGTGATTGGATTAATATAATATCCCTAATTCCATTATAAATTTCGATACCCTTGAAATGCAGAGGAATCTATAAGATAATTGTTTATTGGAAAATATATAAAGTAAATTATGTACTATATATAAATATTAATTTTAAATTAAAACATAAACTTTTAGAGATGATTGTATGATAATTCATTATTTCTTTATACCTTTATATCATTCTTCTTAGTTGATTACAGGTTTTTTTTCTTAGGTATAATTATCATTTTAAATCATCATTTTATTAATGTCTTTATTCTTAATTTATATGAAAATTTATATATATCATTGGGTTTGACCTTTCTATGGTGGGTAGAAATTATTTGGACATGGAAGGAAGAATTTTGGGAATTTGAGTTGAATTGAGCATAATCCTAAAAAGTTTAGGGGCTGAAACTCCAATATTACAATATATATCCATTTAATTATTATCAAATTCCATCGGATGATCCAATAACATGTGGCATGAAAACATTTATAAAATATTTTACCCCAATGAAAAAAAAATTAATGGTCTAGAACATTACATCATTATAGAGAAAATTAATTATTCATAATCAAGAGAAAACTTATGTAATTTTACCATATCTCCCCTTTCATATGTCTTATTACTACAATATTTTCTATGGTGAAAATGATATTGTACAAAACCATTATTTTTAATTTTTTATAAATAAATAAATGTTATTTTCTTTTTGTAAAACATGTATGAATGTTTTATTATTAATATTATGTGTAAAAACAACTTCTTAATTTTCTTTAAATTTTATGATCTCATACGTCATTTTTCAAGAACAATTAATTGGTGGAGTAATATAATTTTTCGGATTTATAGGGTTATAGTAATTGTTAAATACATACCATAGGTCTCTTTACACATAGGGATATAAAATATCAATGTGGTGTTCTATAAAAGATTCCTTCTCCTCACAATGGAATTTTATTAATTCAGTGATCATTACAAGGGAGTTACACACTTGTAAATGGTGTTAAAATTCAACAATGGGATAATTTTCCTAATTTAAATTTTAAATCATTTTTTGGTTTTATATTGAAATGATTTTGTTTTTTATTATTCGTTTTTTGTATTATTTAATGGAAATTAGTTCATTTCTGAATTAGTTTCATGATATTTTGAGTGTTAACATTTATTATTATAATTATAGTTACTAATATTATATTATTGGTCTTATAAAAAATGGATAAAATTTTATTTTTTATCCCCAAAAAAATTATTTATAGTCCAGTCTAGACTAAATATTTTTTGTGATGTGATTTTGTTCAAAATATACCTTTTTGTGGGGTGAAGAATATAAATAAATTACATGTTAATCCTTTATCAAATAATTACACAATACAAATTTTTTTTAATAAATAATGAATATGGAGTGTTATTTAATAACATTAAAATATTCACAAATCAAAACCAGTCAAAAAAAAACAGAATTTATTTTGTAAATATCAAACGTTTTATTCATATTGTTTTGTTTTTTTACATCAAACCATTACAAAAACACCCTTATTTTGGTTTCAATCTAATACACCAATTATAATTAAAAACTCAATGTCATCCATGATTCTTGATAGATGAACTATACTATGTAATTTACTAAATTACTTTGGTTAAAATTTTGTAATTTGATATGTCATAATAATATATCCAAATTTCAATGCCATTATTAGGGAGTTTGATAATTTTTAGTATGTGTTTTTTATAAGTTATTTGTAAATAATATAAATTCTTTACCTTATTTTATTATTATATATATTTGTTATAACAATTATTTTCAAGAAATATTTATGAAATATTATTCTATATGAGAACTATTACCCTTTAAAACCTATCCAAATTGAATTTATGAAAAATATCATCACAAAAAACATATCAGACCATTGAAATAGAATGAAAACACAAAAATTATTTAAGAAAATCATACACCATAGTTAAATATAAATTATTCTATCCTTTGGTATGTAAGGTGGGGAGAATTCTAGTGTTTTTGGTGTTGAACCTACCCATTCAAGGTTAGTGTACATTGTTTCAGGTGTATATGAGATTTGAGTTGCTGATAGGGAAACATCATTTAATCATGGAGTTTTTAATTTAGAAAAATGGAATATATTTTTAAATATTTAATTGATTGGTTTTAATCAGTGTAATTTGTTATTGATTGTTATTAGGAGATAATTTGTTTCTTGACTTACAATAGTAAAAATAAAGTGTTCATTGGTAAGTAACATTGTCAGTTAAATCCTACATGATTGGATCACGTCTTTCACAATAAGTAGTGTTAACTATAGGTTTAGTATATTTGTAGGAAATGAGGTTATGCATGGTTTTCTATGATTTCTCTGATTCCATTCCTAATGATTTTGGGACACAACCCACATGGATTTGAAAAGAAATTATAGATATATTCATAACAATATATCTCTATAATTCCAATGTCTTCCAATCATATAGATGCATTAAATTTTTTGGAGTCAATGATCCAAACTGATGATCTATTCTAAAATATTTTACCCATCCTTGGGTATATCCAGGGGTTTTTTTGAATTATTCAAAATTAATGAATATTTTATTTTGGGCTTGTTCATTGATTAAGTTCAGTTAAATTAGGTGATAGTAATGAACCACTACCCACAATTGAAGATTAAATATTTATTTGATATTTTATATAGAGTGATATTTTTTTAAATGATTTACCATTTATCTATATATCATAATATGATGGTTTAGGAGGAAAACATCCAAAATAATGCTTTATAATATTATTATAAAAATTTAAAAATAAGGATTATGCCTTTCGGTGTCAAAAACTCCCAATGAAATTATTATTTAATGATTTATTTTATTGGTTTTTGGTAGTTATAATTAACACTATCATCATATATTAGAGATCATGTTATGGTTAAATTTAGAATTTAAGTGTTGTTCTAGAAATTATTTATAGCAACTGTAACTCTAATACCTTGGAACTGGTGGATATTATCTTACAATGGTACAAATATGGATGATCCCCTAATTTAATATCCCCAGGAAAACCATACACATAAAAGAGTTGTAAATTACATTAAAAATTAGAAATACATCATCTAAATACATAAAAACGTTATTAATCTATTTATGACCAATTATCACATGTAGTACCCTTCATGGTTTGCTATTAAAAATTAAACTAATATAAAGGGGTCACCTCAGATGAACAATAAAGCGGTTTTTTATAATGAAACTAATTATAAATAAAAAACTACAACACGAATAAATAAAAAATGTTTTTCCATATAAAATGGAAATGAAATAATAAATAAATCCATGGACAATATAATAATAAATAAAATCCTTGATTACAATAATTGATCATATAATGATGATATGTGTGAATATATAACAGTGTTATTCCATATAAAATTAATACAAGAGGATAAACAAATCTATGACAACATACCACTTAATAACTTATAGTATATATTTATTGAACTAATAGTGATGATAATACATAATATCAGTCATATTAAATATACAATCAGGGCCCTGTGTTATTATATATTACATAATGGGTAAGGTACTCCCCATTTAACTATCTTATTTAAATCATGGACTTTTTCTAATAAATACTATATAAATGTTAAAGATGAACAAATTACCCTATCTTAGTTCCATTATGAACTTATTCCATGTCATATTTCATAGAGGATAAGGATACACCCATTACCTTATCATAGTTTTCTCATGAGACCAACTAGTTCATTTGAGGCTAAATAATTTTGGGTTATATCCCTCAAATTATATACTAATTCATTAAATAAAATATAAAAAGATTACATTAATTAATTTTCGTGGAAATAAAAATATATAAACTTTTCACAATTTCTTAAGGGGGAATATCATACAATATGTTCCCATATAGAAGAATGAATTTTATGATAAGAAATTATTTTTCCCAAATAAATGAATAAATATTGACATAAAAATTATACAAGGTAGGATACCAATGAAATGTTAGATAAATCAATTATAATGGGTTTTAAGTATAATGTATATCGTCCCTCTATATCGCTACATCAATGCCAACCTAGTTTTGTAGCAAGGCCCATTTTCAAGATCCATGTGATGGTCAAATAAAACCCAAATTCACCATATTCGGGGTCATTACCCCTTGGTGAAATTGTTCGATATCCAAACCCACTTATAATATCTAGGAATAGATTTATTTTCTTCAAAAACCATAGAGACAATTATTCACAAAAATTTTAGTATGGTTTTATTGTTACCAAATAGTTTGAGAATTATAATAACTTAAAAAAAGGCTAAAATGAGGGTTATTATGTAATCCATCATTTAGAATAATTTAAATGAATGGTAATAACATCTAATTAAAAGGATTTTTACTATATGAAAATGAATATTAAAAGGCATTATAAAAAATGAGTTTTAATTTAAAAATAAATGGGGATTGGGGATCTCTTACGTTATAAATGTAATATCTTAGGAAATGGATATAATGAGAGGGGATAAATAAAATCTCATTCAAAAAATATCAAATGAAAGACAATTTCATGAAATAAAAATCATGTTGGTGTGTGGAAAAGAAATTTTAAAAGAAAATATAATAAAACTAATAAAACTAAAATGGAAATATGATGATTGGGAACCCAAACTTTTGCATAGAAATTACATTTGAAAAAAATTAATTAGAGGCAATAAATAAACAATTATTTGAAATAAATGAAATCTAAGATAATTCAATGTAGTAACAAGTATTTGATATAATAAAAAAAATAAAAAATAAAATATTAAAAACGTAATGTACTTGAGAAATAATGGGGATGATAAAGGGCCCTTACAAATTCATAGTAATGATTAAGAAAAATACTATAATTAGAGAGAATAAATAAACATTCATTTTCAACATATCCAATAGAATAAAATTCCATGTAATAAAATACATCATACTATAAAAAATGTATTTAAAAATAAAATATATCATCATTAATGTACATGAAAATGGAAAGAGAAATATTAGGAAAACCATAACCTCTCATGATCATCATATCTTAGAGAATAAACTTCAGACAAAAAAACACCTTTACATTAAAGAGAGTGAAATTGGTAGGGAATTCTTATGAGGTATATGAATAGAGAAATTGTAATTCGTTGTGGGAGAAATTGAATATCGGTGTGTATTAATACATTGGTATGGGTGGTGATACGAGATTTGGTAATGATTATATTTCCATTAAGGCCAAACAAATTTGTTTGGCATTAATTCCAACATTTTTAGTGGATAATTTACCTTTCCAAGGATAGTTAAGCTCAGCCAATACATCCACCACCAATTATTTTTATTTTATTTCATAAAAAAAAATTTATTGAGAATAATGATTTTTAAATTTGATATCATTATCATATCATGATTATATCATAAGATTTATGGTATTTTGTAAAAATGATATGTTAAATTTTTACCCCAAAAATCAACGGTATTATAATATCTTTAAAAAATCATATTATTATAATTTCAATATCACAATTAAAGAAATTATATTTATTTAATGAATTTAGTTATTGAAATATTAAAATTTTAAATAATAAATATAGATACTTATTTATTTAATTTTTGTATGACATAAATAATTTTCTAATTGTTAAAACAATTATTTAGAACTTATTTATTTTATATTATCATATAATAGTGCTTTTTTATTTTAATATGTATCTTATATTATACTAAAATACTAAAAATAATGATAGAATATAAATTTAAATGATATTAACATTAGGGACTTCATAATACATATTTATATTATATGTATCACATATATATTTTAATATATATTTTAATATATATATATATATATATATATTCTCTATCAATTCATGATATATATATATACTTATATATATACATACTAATTTTATGTATATATTTATATATTGAATAAATACATATATATATTAACTAAAATTTTATAACACATTTTTTCCTAATCATAACATTTATTTTTTTATCTACCATATTGAGTTTAAATTCCTTGTTTTATAAAAAAAAAATTAATTTCAACATGAAATTGAAAATTTCCTGGGAATTATTATTTTCACATTTAATTTCACATTAGTATTTTTATTTAAAAACATAACTTTATTCATATTTTAATTTTTGTGTGGATTACAAACTAATATATCTTCATTTTTAATTTATATAATGAATGTTGGATCCATATTTTAAGGGGTGAAAAGATTCCATGAAGTCACTAATGATGTGGATCCAACCACATGGGTCCCACCACATTTATTTAGTCATAATTTGTTTCTCATCATCGAATTGGACAGAATATTTTGAGAGATTTAGATGAATTTATTTGGATAATTGAATCCAAATGGAGGGACATATGGTTTGAATTTATCAGGTTCTAAAGAACATGTGAGTTAAATGCGTGTAGATTCATTGAATTCGTGATGTTAGAAATATTACCATCACTAATTTGACCATAGATACTACAAATAAATTTTTAAAAGGATGAAATAATGATGTTTGAAATGAAATACATAAGGAATAATGTCCATAGAAGGATAAATTACAATATTAAACCATTATGGTATCCAATAATATAGGGACATTCAGTGCATTGAATATAGATAGTATGTATTGATAAAATTACATTCAATAACTATTCAACCATAACATATTCAATATATTGTAAATGAAGTAAAGATTTTGAGGGATAAAAAAGAAGGAACGTAAAAAACAATCATGAAGAAAACATATCTATATGATTCCATTTAGATATTCTAAATTCTATAAATAGTTATGGGATAAATTTGAAGAAAATGATTAATTAGTGGGCAGAAAATTAATATTATTAATTTAATAGTAATGTATTCTTAATAAATTACATAAAATATAATAAAATAAATATAACATAAAATATAAACATTAAACTAAATAATAATAATTTTAGTTGTAAAATTGAAATTATATATCTAATGAAAAACAATAAAAATATAGTTTAAAGCCTTCGGTTATTAAAATCCCACCCACCACCTTAATTAAATTTTTCTCTAATAATTTTAATTATATGTGTGATTTTATTATTTACATTCTAATTAACCATATAGAATATATATATATATCCTTATACACCATTTTCCATGATTATACATGGGTTAATTGTATGAAATGATGATAATAATAATGACTATTTTCATAGAAAAAGATAATAAATTTCTTTTGGATTATTTACTTTTGAAAAGATTCTATCGGATTTTTAATTCTTAGATTCTGGAAACTAATAAGAATCATGCAGTTATAAACATAGAGCACAAGGTTTCTCTAGGTTAAAAATAATAAAAAAATAGGAACAACATTAATGTTTCATCCTCAAAACACTCAAAAAAATTATTAATTATTAATTTATCATTGATATTAAAATATTCAATGTTGTTTAACCCTCTCCATCTTATCATACCACATGTCAATGAATAATTTCTAGAGTTCTTGACCCATTTTTCAGAAATAGATATACAAGGGGTCCCCCTAAAAGATGGTAATTGATGCCACATGAGTCATTTCAACATCGATGAATAATGCCATGTAGTAATAGGTTTTCCTATGAATGAATGGATGCCAGTCCTAACCATGGTTAACTAATATTATATTTTCATAATCCTATCTGATCCTATATGAGTCTCATTACCTTTCTCTAGTGGAAAATCCCTACATTGATTTCTTATGTTGACATGGTTGTTCCTTCAATTAAGAATCATTTCTATACAACTGTATATACTCAGTTAGTTCATAAAAAATACTATGATTTGAATTTCCTGAAATATTTATAGAATATACTAATGGTATCTCCAATGGTTCTTTTTTTTCTAACAAACTTCTTATAAATTGTGTTTCCATTATGTCTATTAAACTACCATTTTGATACAAACTATAATAACCCCAACTCCAGTACCATGTTTCCTATTGTTAACTAATTATTTGGGAACACATATAGATGATCCAATAGTTTTCAATCCTTAAGAAAACCAGATAAAAATAACTGATAATATATTAATGGGAATCATGAATAAATAACTAATTCATTCCATATCAAATGAAACTATAGCATAGATAAATCCACAGACAACCAAATAGTGAATAAATTAAATTATAACATTAAATTAGCAATGATTTATGGAAATTCATAATGATTGAAATCCTAAATATAACATATAGTACTCATGCCACTGCATATTAAATAAATGGTAATGATTCTCCCATTACCCTATAAAAGATCTATAAATTCCTTTTTCAAAAAAGTTTATATAAATGTTTTGGACACTCACATTACCCTATCTCAGTTTTTTGAAAGATACCCACCATTTTACTAGGGTGATATATTATAAAAATACATACACATTAAATAATAGTCCAATTAATTATATCATATTTCAAAATATTACAGGGATTAATTCTCATGTAAAGAACAATAGAGGTACATATAATAATTTCCTAATGGGATCTATTGTAGATTATTTCCCAATATAGAAGAAAGAATAACTTGGTAGAAAATTATTTCCCCCTATCCAAGTGTCAATAAAGATATATTCATTTAAAAAGGAAGGATAACATTAGAGACATATATAGATCTTTTGTAATGATTTTTATATAGAATATTGATGATCCATGTGTATCCCCTAAAAGTGTTTAGATTGGTATATATCCAAACCGATTTTCAGGAACCTGGTGAAGATGATGTTGTCATCCATATCACCTTTTTTGGGTTCTTACACCAAAGTATAACTACATCAAATACACACCCCCTATTATTATTTGACATAGACTTCATTACATGTAAAACCACATGTACCTTAATTTACTAAAAATTTAGGATATTTTTTTGGATAAGGGGGATTTTGAACATTATAATGGCTTAGACATATGCAATAATGTTTGGGAGTTATTAATATCTAATTTAAAATCATTCCTATGGATGGTAACAACATTGAATTAAATGAAATATTTTATATGAAAAAAATATTAAAATAGAATATTATAAAAAAATCAATAGATTAATAAATGGGGGGATTAGGGAATCCCTTACTTCAACATAGTAACAGCTCAGATGAAGGGTATAATGAGTGTGAGAAAATAAACTCCCATCTAAAATATATCAAATAAAATATAATTACATGGGATAAAAATCATGGTATTATAAAATAATTAATTTAACAAAATAATATAATTAAATTAATGAACATGAAAATAAAAGAGAATGATTGGGAACACTTACTTCAGAAATGAAAAAATATAGATAAGGTATATAATTAGATGGAATTAATAAACTCTCATTAAAAAATATAAAATATAAAATATAATACCATGAAATAAAATAAAATGTAGTATATTAAAAATGAATTTATAAATAAATTATAATATATTTAATGTACATGAAAATGGAATGAGAATTCTTATAGAAACCCTTTCCTCTCCTAAGCTTCTTATCATAGAGGAAACCATCCATAAAACATAAAAATTAATGATTCAATGGAGAGAAATGGACTAGAATCCATGAGAAGAATATGATGATAGAACTTTGAATTGGTTTTTGAGAAATTGAATAAGGGGTGGGGGTATTGTGAAGGGTTTTAATGATGATTATTTTTGGATTACATCCAGCTAATTTTTGGTTTCAACAATTCTATTGTTTAAGGTGGAAAATTAATGTTTTCAAGGATGGTTAATGTCATCCAATACCTAAACCGATAATTTAATTTTATTTTACATATTTAATACATTTTATCATGAATAATGATTATAAAATTTGAAATCATCATCATATTATTATTATATGATAAGAGTTATCACATTTCATAAAAACACTATGTCCCCTATTTACCGAAAAATTCAACATTTTTATAAAATTATAAAAATAACTCATCCTATATTAATTTAGATTTACTCATACTATAAATGATAATTATTTTATTGATTAAATTATCTAAATATTATAATTTTATTTTCTACATAAATATTTTTATTTATTTAAAATTAATATTTTCTATTAAGTAAATAATTTATAACCATAATAAAAACTAATAAAGACCTAAATAATTTATATTACCATATAAAATTGTTTATTTATCCTATTATATTTTATATTATAATACATTTCTATGAATAAAAAATAAATTAAAATAAATAAATTTATATAACATATATATTTTATCAAATATTTTATCATAAATTTATTTTATTCAAAATTTGAAAATAAAATTTTAATATATATATATATATATCTCGTTTTTCAGACAACTATATATATTTATACATATAAATATGCATATACATAACATTTTTATGTATATATATATATATATATTTCATAAATACCTATACATATTTTTATTCTTTAAATTCCTTTTTATATCCATTTTTTCATTAACATATTATTAAATTTTAATATAATCCACATTAAGTATTAATGGATAATTTTATCAATGTTTTTTATTATAGCATGAATTTTTAAATTGCATTGGAATTACAGTTTTTAATTTTCAATTTTACATCATTTTTTCTTCTAAAATTTTATTTTGACCATATTTTCATTTTTTATTCTAAACAAACATATCATCATTTTTTATATAGATAATTAATGTTTTATCCTATTTTTGTGGGGTGATAAGTTTCCATGAGGTCAATGTTAATGTGGAAGTAACTTAATGGCTCCCACCAGAGTTATTAGGAGATATTTTATTTCACACATTCATTGATTGAACTAATTTTTTTAAAAATTATTACAAATTTACTTCGATCACTTAATCAAACTAGAGGAAAAACTGGTTCAAAAATTATCATTATTAGAATAACATGTGAGGTCAATAATTCCATATTACATGATTCTACCTTGATGAAAATACTTAAATCAATTTTTAGACCATAAATACTAAAAACTAAACTATAAGAGGAAACAATTTTGATTATAGAAACCATATACAAAGGGATAAATGGTCAAATAATATCCCATTCAAATATTATACCATTAAGTTAACAAAAAATGTGTGTAAATTTTGTAATTTGAATATGGAAATTCTATGTAGATAGAATTAGTTTCTATAATTATTTATACATAACATATTCAATAAATTGACATTTATTCTGAACATTTTAGGTAAACAAGAGTTTTTTAATAAAACCTTTGAGGAAGACAACATGTCCATATTCATCTAATTAATTATTCAAAAAATCCTAAACATTCAGAGGGTAGAATTGATTGAAAAGATTTATTGATGGATAAGAATTAAATTTTATACATTAATAATCATAGGTTAAAAATAAATTGATTGGTATCTAATAAAATATATATACATATAAATTATAAAATTTCAATATAAAAAATATATTTTCTGCTTTAAAATTTTCATTATTTCTATAATTAAAACAATTAAAATTTATTTTATTGACCTAGCTTGTTACATCCCTTAGTGAAATCATTAAAATGGAATGTTTTCTAGGTATAAATTTGTTAAGTTACAAATTAGTATACTATTTGTGAAAATTTTGGGTATCTTTATTCATAAAATGCCACATCACATATTTTTTTCTTTGATTTGTGGAAAATTATATGTTAAATTTGATTTTTGTGGCTTTATAAATTTTCAAAGAAAATTATATTCAAATCAAATTGTTTCCCCTATATCATGGTTAGATTAAATCTAAGAGAAATTTGAGGGGATTGGTTGGAGAATAAAAAATGGTAAAACCCATGAAACCATTCCATAATATTTTATTATTAATGTTTAAAATAAAAATACATATGAAGTGCTTGTATTGTGTTGAGTTGTCCATAACAACAAGCTAAGATACATCATGTATTAACCACTATATGTAAGAAATGATAAGAGTGAAAAACACAAGCTTATGGATGTGTACAAAAATATTATTTTCAATTAGAGGAAAATTTATTGACAAAGAAACTCAAGGTAACATATAATGCCTTAAATTGTTGTATTGGAATGATACATAAGAGTGTGTAGTTTTATATAGGATTAAAAACAACAGATAAGTTGTATTCAATAAAAAGTAACATTGTGATATTCCTATTCTATGATATCTATGTCATGAAGATATGTAAAAAATTCCATGTATGGGAATATATATAATGTATAGGATGCGCTGATGATATGTAATATTATCTATGAGAGACGTAGGATATATAACATTAAACCCATTTCTATTTGATGGTGGAGAGTGGAGTCAATGTTGTAATAGATCCACCACTATATGGTGGGTCCTAAAATGGTATAACCAAGGAATTTATAAAAATAAACATCACTCCACAATAATGATATGACTCAAAAACCTAGTCATGGTTATTTTACATACTATTAAATTTTTACCATAAAAACTAAAACTATCGGGTCATGTTCCTTGTTATGCTCAAAATTCAAAAGGAGATTTGTTTTATATATAAAAAAGAATACAATTACATCATTAATCAAGTCAAAAACTGGTTATAAATCATGAAATTGTTAGTGTTTTGGCTATACTCATTACAGTGTGTCACACTGGTGACTGGTCCTATTAAATTTAAATGCTACCAAAATTTTAGGGGATCTAGTTTTAAAAATACTTTCTTATGTGATTGGTATAAAATGTTTTTAGGAGACTATATGGAATACTTCTAAGGTACAATATAATATATTCCTTAGAAAAAAATGATTTTTTAATTCATATTTGTGTATTGGTGATCAAAGAGTTTATAGTATTTTTTCCATCATTTTAACTCTATGCTTTCTATGGTTTTTTTATATTGAGTATGCCTCATTCATACCTTAGGGACATGATTTCATCCATGATGGTTGGACATTCAATCATGAGTGAGTAGTCTCTCATGGGATAGTGGATCGTGAGAATGAAGATTATTCATCAAATTAAATTATTAAATTGGTTTGTGAATATCATGTGTCTGAATAATATCAAATTAAGAGAAATAAAATGTTATCACAAAATAACAAGGTAATATTGATTGATATTATGGGATGAACAATAATTTTATATATGAGAATGGGTATATGAGAGAATAATTTAATTTTCATGTCCTTTTGAGATATAAAATAGTACATCATTGATGTACCATGTAAGATTAAAAATAGTAGTCAAATTATTATTGTAGTTCTAATTATTACCAACCAAATGAAACTAATGACATCAATTTTTCTCACAATTAATCAACCATAATGATTCATAATTAAATAAAGTCCTAGTATTTTGAGGAATATCCATTAAAATTTAACTATCATATATTTTCATTAATTAATGTTTTAATTAATCTAAACATTCTATTGGAATCACATTCATTTATAATCAATACCCTTCTGCAAATTTAGTTTTTATACCATTAAATCTCTATATGTTTCACCTAAATCCCTAATCAAGAAAAATAATTTAGTCCTGTATCCTAGTTTTCGAAGTCATTCAACCTCAATACTCACAATTATTATAATACACATGTGTTTTTTGTGATTAGGGTCTGATTCATTTAAATTATAATTATTTTTTAATTCCTATTGGAGGTGATGATGCTCATTGATACATATAGTTTTTGGAAATATTTTCGAGGTACACAACACACAACTGTAGGCTAAAGTGGTTATCCTAGTAGTCCATGTAGAATGTTGGGATTTATCTAACATCATTAGTAGAGCCTAAAAACAATTGAAAATGAATTTTAATGACAATGAAGTACCATACGTTGAGCAATGTCCACCTAGGAAAATAAATTCACTAACATAGAATAATATAAATGAGTTGAAATTGAGTATTCTATAAGTGATTTAGAATATATGATAATTTTCAGAAATATAAAATGATGATCTCTAATTCCATTTATCAATGTTAATAAATATTTGACATACATTAAAACTAAACTTTGTCTTGAAAAATTCACTCAAAATTAGAGATTTCTCATTTTCATTTATATGTAGATCCATGTAATGGTTGACATCACATGCGATAGGATTGATTTAATCTTGGTAGGAAATCAAAGAAAAAAATTATATAATTATTTCCCACTCAGAAAGATATAAAATATGATAATTAATATCCAAAATTTAAAATAAAGGATGGAGAATCTACAAAAAAGGATCAAGAATTCATCAAAGATTTGATATATATATATATATATTTCCATATCATTTATTTACCCATTGTATGTAACTAATTTCTATTTACTTTTTTCTATAAAATTGTTATTGGTCCATAGTAAATTCAGCCACATAATAATAAGGATCATATAATAGGGACTTTATTACATATCATCAATCCTGGAATGTTTTTTAATCCTTCTCAGGATTCTCATATAATATGTGTGCAAGCCCATATCACTTATAATAATTCCATGGGGGAACATAAGATACTTTAATATTGAAGATGCGTTTTTTGATCTTTAACCTTAAATAATTGTAATATCAAAACTAAATAAGAAAATGGTAAAGAAAATTTTTCAAAATCAAGGAAATATATCTTTAGTATGGAATAATTCTATGATTAATCATGGTATTTTATTTTTTTAAAACGAATTTATAGCATCCAAATCCTATGCATAGAAATTTATAAACATATATATGAATTTTTTTCACTAGAAAAAACAATTCCTCCAATTGTAATTGAATGATTCCTAGACCAATTTAGAGGATCTGGAAACTTATTATATAATGTAAGATGACCAATGTCTTTTATATTTTATAGAACCCTATAAAAAATGAGAATTATTTGTCTAATAATTCAGGATTATTAAGAATATAGAGACTCAGTACTTATATATTTCTTAAATATAGATGGGTCGACCTCTTCCACTATTAATGGGACACACATAGGCACTAAGGGAAGTGGAGAAGTCATCATATTATAGTGAGAATGATAAATATAGAGACATAATGTGTACAATTATAATTAATTAAATGCATAAAAAATGGAATAAAATTTTTAGAAATTTAAATGAGTAAAGGAAAGAAAATCATATCCAGAAACCCGGGTTGCCTATATAGTTGAAAAGACAGTCTAGAATCTTGAAGTATAGATATATCGGTCACATATTCCTTTTCTAAAGATGATGAACCAGGAATCTATAGAATATAAATTTAATAAATTTATAGTGTTCATAAGGAAATTATAATTTATCCTCCCATTCATCGATTTCATTTCACCAATACCAGCGTACTGAATAATCCTCAAGGTTATACTCTAAAATAAAGTGAGAACAGTGTAACTGTGTTTTATTTAATTGTTTTAAGAGTGTTCAAAATTATTATATTGGAAAATCACAAAGAATATTTTTTTCTGATCAGTCTCTCTATTCCAATAAAAATCCAATCTGTCCCATTTGTAAATTCCCTTTTCAATCTAGGATAAAATATGAACATGATATTGTTGATCAATTTTAAAAAAATAAAGTCTTGAAATATGAAATCCAAATGATTTTCATTATAATTAGTGGATAGATTGGTAAATTAACCGTAAGTAATTATTAATGTTGTCTTATCAAATGTGATAAATTTCATCTTCCAAGTCAATATATTTATTTTGTAAATATAATAAGATGGAAAGTAACTATGAATTATTGGATACCCTTTACTTTTTACTAGGAACTCACCCATCAACTTTAATAGAGTATATTTAATTTTCTATGTTACAAAGGAAAAAATTCAATTTCATTACTTTAAATATTTAAAACAAATAGATGAATATAAGGAATATCATCTTATCACTATCAATGAAGAACAATTTATATTTTTAATTACCAAACATGATGAGTTAAATGTTTTTATAAATAATTTCTTGAGAAAAATGAGGAATAAATGGAGAATTAGTTATAGAATAATGGTTTCGGTCTATAATTTAGATATCAAGGAAAGGTTTTCCTAAATTAATTACCATTATTGTGAAATAACCAATGATAGAGAAGAAATAACACCATAGTAATATTTTATACTTATTCATTGGTGAAAGTGATTTTCCTTTGTATATTATTAATGAACCCTTCTCAAAAGGACAAAATAATATTATAGTAGTAATTCTAAATAAAATAAGGCGATCAAATGGTGAAATAAATACATTAAAATAATTAGATCCACTTTTTCACCCATAAATTAACAATAGAATAAGGAAACAATCCTATAGAACATCTCTAATGGAGGATGGACACTCCTATTAAAAAGGTCATGAAAAAAGGAGAAAAAAATATAGTATATAGGTATTATTTTTCACATTTTAGATAAGGAATGTGTAATACCACTGCAGGCTTTTCTAAAAAATGGAATAATAACCATAGTGATGAAGTATGTTGTGATTATATCTACTCATACAGTGATGAATTGGAGTGTTTTTTTCAATTATAATAAGAATTATGATAAAACAACGAAGTATCATCTTCCAACTCCATTTTTTTGAAACAAAATTGTTGAGTCTTGAGAGGTACTACTACTATTATTTGATTGGTATAACAAAATTGAATGGAAACCGAGGGCCAATAAAATAAAAATTTCACATTATATTATTGAAACATTTCCTACTAATGTTTATCATTTGGAATGTATATTGAAAACACCACATTTTATTCATGCATGACACCTCATTTTCATGGGATTTAGAGAGAGTTCCGTGATGTTTTAATTGATAAAATTTCAATCTAATGGTGGTCATTTGACGTATTATTTAAGATTAAGGACATGGTTATAAAGAGTTTTGATGAGACATTCCATGAAAATAATTAGAAGAATCATTGTTTCGTGGTAAATAATAAAATTGGTCTTGGAAATCTAATTTCAAAATAATGAATTGAAATTGTCCCTCTAAAATTAAAGGTGATAGAGTAGTTGTATGATCCTAAAACAATGTGGTATATTTGAAGTTTTCTAGGAAATACTAGATTTTACCAAATATTCATCAATCATTACTCATGAATAAATAAACCCCTCACTCACATATATGAATGAGATATGTAATTCAATTTTTTTGAAATGGATGATGATGATTTTAGGGAATTAAGGAGGAGGTTAATAACTAATCCTATCATGATACTATTGAATTGGGAATGTACATATTCGTTGATGTGTAATACAAATAATTATATTATGGGAGAAATACATGGATAGAGAAGGAATACAATTTTCTATCCAATTTACTATGACACAAATACATTTGAAGAAGATCAACTCAACTAAACCACAATAGTGAATGAGTTACTAGTGTTAGGTTTTTGTTTTTTATAATCAAAACAACATTATTCTCTCTATCTCATGTTACATAATAAAAATATAGTATTGAAACATTAATTGATGAAGAATGATAACAACCCTTGATTCATTAGTTCATGGAATCCAACCTCAACTGATACCTCTAATAAGATGGAAATGAAAAAAGGTAGTAACCCCTAAGCACACATCCATAGTGTATAGGACACACAATTTGTGATATTACCCACAATAAATGAATTTATGGATAAATTATAGGTAGATATCCACCCCCTCACCAAATATTTCCATTCCAAAAATAAATTATATCAACTAAACTGATTGTGATATATCAAATACCTTATATTAAGATGGTATAAGTAAGAATAAATTTAATATCCATGTCATTTAAAAACATCATATAAGATACCTGAAATGGAAATACAATATTCATTATGTTATCTTGAAAACACTTAGTAAATTATGTTATGTATAGGTCTTGGTATTAATCAATATCATCATCCATCTAATCCAAATCAACTATATTGGTCAATAAATATACAAGAGTAAACATGAGTTAAAGTAAAAATTAAAAAAAATCAAGGTAGAAATATAATCAGGAACCTAATAATTAAAATAAGAAAATATAAAAACCATAAATTCCATTCCACTTCTCTAATATCCATACATAATTCCACCAAATTGTGGTAATCAAACTATTTTATTTTTCAAAAACAAAAAAACCCACCGAAATATCACCACAATGTCAAATAATCACAAACCCATGGACTATTGAAATCTGGATTTACATATCATTATAAATCTTTATTTCTATCCTAATGTTTCTACTAATGGAGGGGATTAATGGAGAATCTGATAGAATTTTCACCATTAGGATAATGATATTTAGATTATGGTTCTGGAAATGAAAGATAAGAAAAGTTTATAAGGGAAAAAAAGATTCTAATTTAATGCTTATAGAATCTTAGTAATTAGAGTATACAAGTACAAGAACGTATATGGTAGTTATACATTCCTTAATAATAAAAAATCAGAAGAAAAAAACTTGAAAAAATTCAAGTAACATGTAGTAAATCTTTTAACCCAATGTCTATGGTATCCAAACACCTTGGATAATGGTCCCTTGATTTATACATTCAAGATTTCGTGTCTTACCCACACCAGGGTAGTGCATTGATGGGAATATTGGTTTCTGTCTTGCTATCCCCACAATCCCTCGATCATCATGGTAGTCAAAACCTCTATCTTCTATAACAAGGATGTCCTAGAACTTTAAGGTAGTCGACACATATGTCTTCCTATCCCCAGAATCCCTTAATTATACATAGCAACAATTATAGTCCCATGATGTAATATGCACAATATGTTCAGTATGTACAAAGTATGAGAGTCTCTATCTAGAAATCACTTCAGCATGTAATCTCTAGAGGTATAGAATAGTGTATTGAGATCATTCAAATGAGATCCTATTTATAGGCACATTTCCAACTATTGACTTCCTCCTCCAATGGTAATATTTTTCCTTGAATTTCAGAGGGACCTGTAGACGTGTAACTCAAAAAACTGTTGGTTAGAAAAAAAATGCATGACATAGTTTTACAACTATAATAAGGGTAAAAATATGGTTTTTCTATCAAAACTATTTTTTGGAGTTTGAGGAAAAAAATAATGTTCGGAGTCTAAAGAAAAATATGTGTAGTCTATATTACATGGATATTCAGATTCTGTTTTTCATGGTATCCAGAATCAAAATTAGGTAGACATTGGAGTCTGAATTATAAAGATTTCTGTGTTTGAATTCTATGGAATTCTAAGTGTGAGTTCTATGGAATTCACAGTCTAAATTATATAGAATTTAGAACCTGAATTCTAAGGAATTCAGAGTCTAAATTCTTGGAATTCAGAGTCTGAATTATAAGGAATTTGAAGTCTGAATTCTGAGGAATTTGGAACCTCAATTCTAAATAATTCCAAAACTGAATTATAAGGAATTCAGAACCTCAATTCTAAGGAATTCAGAACCTGAATTTCAGAGAATTCAGACTCTGAATATCATAGAATTTGTAGACTGAATTTCAACGAATTCAGATGCTAAATTTCGGAGAATTCAGTGTCAGAATTTTAGAGATTTAAGAGTCTAAATTTCAAAGAATTCAGAGTCTGAATTTTAGTGTATTCGGAGGCATAATTTCAGAGAATTCAGAATCTAAATTCAGTTCCTAAAAACAGAATAATCCATATATAAGAATTTATATAATTCCTAGGTTTTAGATGTGAAACTGTATTTTATGCAAAGGAATAAAAAGAGTTTTATTTAAAGAGACTAAAATATAGACAATTTAAAATAGTTATGGATAAATTTCCTTGGGGAAAGAAAAATCTACTTTTTAAGGTTAAAAATCTGGGAAATACAAATTGCCTTAAGATAGACTGTTTGCGATTTTCAGAACACAGAGGAATAGAAAAGTCATAAGGAAATCTTATAAAATCAGCAATCTCCCCCATTTTGGAAAGTAGAAACATCCTAACTAAAAATATTATAAGGACATTGAAATTTTTATGATCTTTAAAAAAACTAATCTCCCTTTACTTATAGATCATAGTGAATACGACTAATTCCCCCTTAGGCTTTGGAAACCATAAGGATCATATTCTTCATATTTTGAAATAGATTTTACATTCTCTTTCATATGAAAATATTCATCATAAATAATCACCCTTTGATGAACTCCCTCTTACTTATAGAAATTTCTTTTTTACTTATTATTCTTTTTGACATTCCTTTCTCCCCATTTTTGATTTTCAAAAAGGAATAGAGGAAATGGAAAAGAAAATATGGTACTTAGAATATTTCAACTAAACAACCAAAAATATGAAGTGAAACAATAATTTCATTAATATTGAATGATTTTTTAGAATAAGAAAATACATCAAAATATCAGATTTCGAATGAAATTATCCCTTAATTTCTTTCAGCATCAGCTTCACCCAATAGTCTTGATCTTGTTGAGTTCCTTGTGATCATCTTCTATGCACTTGAGTAGCTGATCATGATCTTTACTTTTCTTTTCTAAGGCTTTAATTTTGTCTTCTTGAGCCATAATAATATTAGTCAATGTATTCAAGGCTTCTTCTTATTTATCAGGGTTTTCCTCAAGATCGGTTCTAATATCCATTTTCCTCCTCCAACTATGAGAAACTGAATACAATTTCCCATTCAGATCTTTCACTTATTGCTTCTGAGTAGTTTCTTCAAGGGATAGATTTTCTTTAAAATTCTTGGTGAGATCATTGAACTTATCATCTTCTATTTCAAAATCATCCTTGGCATTATATTGAAAATAATTGAGAATTATATTTTCATCAATTATTTTCCATGAAAAACTAGTCATCTTCTTTCAATATCTTTTATGGGATTCATAATTAACGAAAAAAGTTTTCGAATTGGCCACACATTTGACACACTTATCCATCACCATGGATATAGAATCTGTTTTCTGATTTGAGGAATGCTGAAGAATTTTTCATCTTGAATCTATTCATGGAAATAGCAGAATAGTATCCACTAGCTTCTCCGAAGACTGGATGACAAAGTCATGACCAAGATAAAATGATTCTGAATTTGAATTCTTTGTTGATGATGATTCCTTTTCAAGTACATCAACTTTCCTCTTTGTTGAATCACCAAAATATTTATTACTAAACAAAGACTTGTTAGGAGTTTCAACCATCACCTGCTTTCTTTTATCGGTTCTCCAAATGATTTGATGATCTTTTAGGGATTCATTCTTGTAGTCTAATAGCTCAACAATTTTATTTTCATCAAAATTTTCCTTCTCAGATCTACCTAATGTTCTCCTTAATGAATAATATTATGATTACTATGTTCTTCCTCGAATTTATTTTTGAATTATTGTTGATCCTTATCATCCTTTCTAGGTGTGGCAAGATTAGAAGATTAAGATTTAGGTGTTTAGATATAAAACTTCATGGAAAGACTTTTCTTCTCATGCTAATCTCCCACTTGTGGTATCATGTCATCATTGTCAGCACTTCCTTATTCTTTTTCTTCGTCTAATTCTTGTTCTACTTATTCCTATGCTTCCTCTTCCACATGTATTTCTACTTATTATTCCTCTTGATCTTATTCTAGAATCAAAAAAATTGTTCCCAGAGTCTCTGGGATTGATTCTACAGAAAAGGATTCTGGTACCAAAATTTTCTCAAAATCTTTCTTAGCATCCTTAAGAAGAGATTATACTATCTCCACCTCATAAAACTTCTTCTTTTTTCTTCTTCTTTTTTTTTTGCTTCTCAATATCTTCAGTGGACTTTTACTTTAACAATTTATCCTCATCAGAGTCCAAGCCATACATAGGCTACAATTCTTTCTGGTTTCTCTTATCTTCTCTCCACATAGAAACAATTTCGTCAGGATATGACTTTTGTCTCTTTGGCTTCGGAGGTGCAGACTGGGGTTCCTTATCCATTGGGGTCTTTCCATTTCCTTCCATTTCATTTACTTTCTTCTTCCTTCCACCCTTTTTGGAAGTATTAGCCACTTTCTATTTCGTCGAAAAAACATGTATTTCTACCTCCAAAAATTTATAAAATTCACCTAAAACACTAGAAAAAATGATTGTCATCTTTCTTAGGGTGTCATCACTTAGTATCATCACATTGAAATATCCGGACTTCGATTTTCAATAAAATTTCATTGATTCTAAATAGGAAACAATGATATTTGATAGGATTGAAGGATACAAGAAATTTGGGACTTTAGATTTCCATTCTTGATATTATCAATCGTTACCAAAATATACTTAACCAGATTCAACTTTTGGAGGATCACTGTGAAATCTAAAACATATATATTTCTTTTCTTCAGAGATTCATTATCTCCTTTCCCTGAAAGACAATTACTTGAACCCCAAGTTATTGAATCCTCAAATTTTTATAATGATAAAGAATCATTAGATTCTTAACTCCAACCAAACCAAGTCACTCTATCAAATTTTCCTTATCAAAACACCGTATATCATCAGGTAAATTATGGGAACAAAATTAGGTATTCCAATCAAATTGGCTGCCTTAGAATAAGTAAGAGAATAATTCATACCATAACTCTTGAAAGAAAATATTTCTTTGACTCCTTGATTGAAAAAAGATACACATTCATAAACTCTCCTAGAAACTCTAGAATCAGTGGATATTCATCCTTGGGTTTCGATATAGCTATACTCTCCCAACTATTTAACTTGTTGTTCATTGAGATAATTGAATCATACATACTAAAGAAGTCTGGGTCTACCAACCTTTCATGATAAATATGTCATTCATAGATTTCCATTATGGTTGAAATTTATTTTTGAGGAGAGGTTTCTTTAGACATTCAGAACTAAGGAAGACGTGATAAATTCAGAACAGTCTTAAGTTGGAAGGGAAGAGCTTCAACACGTAAGATCTTGGGGTTCAATGTGGGATGACCATTGGGGGTCCTTTAAATAGGCAATTGAAGTGATGGTTCTGCTTCCCTGATTGATCAAACGGTTGAAATCATCTTGAGAAGATCTGACGGTTGAGATGATAGCCGAAGAACAATTTTTATAGATTACAATATTTTCAGGTTTTTAAGAAAAATTTTCAGATTTAAGAAAAATTGAATCGGAAATATTGAAAACAAAAAGAAAATACCCACAAGTAAAAAAATATTACAAGAATTTTGAAATTCAAATATACCTTTTGGAATTCTTGGAAGATTATTCGTAATGAGGAAAAATTATTTTTGAATAACATTAGATTCTAATATATTGATTACGGAAAAATTTAGACTATGAAAAATTTGACTATTAATATTTTAGATTATCAAATAAATTTAACTACGAAAAAAAATGTGACCACGAAAATATTGATTACGAAAAAAAATTTCTATGAAAAATTTTACTACGAAAAGATTTTTTAAAAAAATTGACTCATAAGAAAATTCACCCCCTATGAGAAAGAGTTTTTTACTATAAGGAGATAGGTTTCAAGAAGAAGTTAATATGAAATATTAACATAAATTTATCATTCCTAACTTCTATTAAATGAATTCAAATCTATCAGATGGTAAATATTTTGCAGAAATATCATCAAGTTGATCTTGTGTTCTAATAAATTGAATAATGAAATCTCATTTTTGTGTCTGATCCCTGGGAAAGTGATGCCTATTATCTTTGTGTTTTTCATTAGAGTGATGTGCATGGTTTTTTTGTAAGGAAACGGAACATGTATTATCACACAATATTTGTGTTTTGGTAAAACATATACCATAGTATGTGAGTGTGTGTTTCATCCACAATACTTGATCACAACAACTTCCAGCTACTATATATTCTACTTCAGCAGTGGAAAGTGATATTGAGTGTTTCTTTTTTCATGACCAATAAACTAATGAATCTATTCAAAAATGACATGTTTCAGATGTACTTTTTATATCCATTCTATATCCACCAAGTTCAGCATCTGAATTTTTTTTTAAAACTGAATCATTTCTAGAATAATAAAACCGTCCAAGATCCATGGTTCCCTTTAAGTAGAAACAAATCTATTTAACTTTCTTGCAATTAAATTCAATAGGATTGGATTGATATCTTTCACTTAATAATACCAAAAACATTATCTCTGGATGACTATATATCCAGTAAAGTAGACTTCCTATCATACCTCTAAAATATTTTTAATCTACTGGTTTCCCAGCTTCATCAAGATCAAGTGAATTTGAGGTACCAATTGGATTACTTATACTCTAAGTGTTTTCATATCACTACTTTTTAATAAGATCATTAATATAATTATGTTGGGATGTGGAGATTCCTTCGGGTTATTGAGAAATTTGAAAAGTAAGGAAAAATGTTAACTCACCCATCATACACATTTTGAACTAAGATTTCATTAGATCTACCAAGGAATCATTTGAATATTTCTATGTTGAACCAAATAAAATTTCATAAATATAAATTCGAATAATAAAAACATTTTTCTAATGTTTATTTATAAAAATATTTTGAGAGAATTTCACTTAACCTAATTGTTTTGTGGTAAAAATCATGTAAGTCTATCATACTAGGATCTTGGGTCTTTTTTATGTCCATATAAAGCTTTGGTAAGTTTAAAAACATGTTCAAGATGTTTTGTATCTTTAATACTCAGATGTTGATCAACAAAAACTTCCTCGTGAACATAACAAATATGGAAAGAAAATTTTACATCCATTTGAAAATGATTGAAATTAAAGAATGCTACGAAGGAAAGTAAAATATAAAATGATTTAAGTCTGGATACAGGATCATAGGTTTCTTCATAGTCTATTCCTTCTTGTCGATTGTAGCCTTTACCAACCAATCTAGCTTTATTTCTTACTATGATTCCATTTTCATCACACTTATTTCTGAAGACCCATTTTACTCCAATAACAGAATATTCATTAAGTATTTCAACCAAGGTTCAGACTTAATTACTTTTTAATTCATTTAGCTCATCATCCATAGCTTTTATCCTATCATCATCACCTAAATCTTCATCAGTGCTTTTTGGTTCTAATTGGGAATGGAATTCTAGATTTTCTACATCATTTCTTATGGAACTTCTAGTACTTATAAGTTGATTTACATCACTAATGATGTTATCACTAGAATGATTCTTATGAAAAAATCATTTGGGTTTTATAAAACCTGTTCCTCAATGTATGGTAGGATTTCTTCTGAGGTAAATGCTTCAGAAACATTTTCTTGAACATTTTACTTATCAAAAGGATCTTCTATCAAGGGTTGATAAACAGTTTTTGAAAACACATCTGAATATGTAGGCTGAGGATGTTTAAAAACAAAAGGATCAATTTCATCGAATTTAACATGTAATGTTTCTTCAATAATACTAGTATTTTTTATTGAGAAACCTATAAGCCAAAGAAGTTATAGAGTAGAAAATGAAAATTCCTTCAATATATTTTGGTGTGAATTTTGGTAGATATTATTTAGTATTTAGAATGAATACCTTGTAACCAAAAACCCTGAAGTAGGAAAGTCTAGGTTTCTAACATTCTATATAACATAAGGAGTTTAATTAATAAAAGGTTTGATTGAAACATTATTTATTGTATAGAAATTAGTACTTACAACTTCAGCCCAAAAAAGTTTGGCTACAGAATATTTGCTCAACATGGTTCCTTTTATCTCCTGAAAAATTAGATTTCTTCCTTCAACAACATCATTTTTTGAGGTGTTCTTGATGCTGAGAAGTTATGAGTAATGGATTTTCTACTAAAAATAGTTTCAAAATAAGAATTTTTAAATTATCCTCCATGATCACTGTGGATAGTTATCAATGGAAGTTTTTTCTCAATTTTATCATGGGCTCTAAAACATTTGAAATAAGAAAATGCTTAAAATTTATTTTCTAGAAAATAGACCCATGTAAATCTCGGTTAATATTCAACTAATACAAATACATAATATTTTCCTCCAATGCTTCTAGTTTGTGTTTGACTAAAAAGATCTGTATGCACCAATTGTAATACATCAGTGGATGAGACTTCACTGACTAATTTAAATCTTGATCAATGTTGCTTTTCCATATTGGCAAGGATCACAAACTTATGAAGAATCAAAACTAAGCTCTAGTAGATCATTAACTAGTCTTTTCATTGAGAGTTTTTGTAGGTTCTTAAAGTTACAGTGTCCTAACCTACTATTCCATAACCATGAATGATCTTACATTGCACTAAGACAAGGTAGATCAGGGCTCCTAAGGTCTTCTATTTTTATTGTGTAAACATTCTATTGCCTATGGAAAGAATGAATATACTCTTACTTGTAATTATGTACTAAAAATATATCATTAATAAAATAAACAATGTAACATTTATCACATAATTTACTTATGCTATTAAGGATGTGCTTAAGACCCTTAACAGATAAAATATCTGAAATCAATGTTTTTTTAAGAAGAACAATATAACCTATACCAATAATTTCCCCCTTAACATTATCTCTGAACGTTACTTTTCCTCCTTTCATCTTGATAATATTTTCAAAAATGTTTTTATTACCAGTCATATGCTGGGAACATCCACTATCCGTGAACCATGTAAGGTTTTTGGTACTTTCTTTACATTAATGAAAATAAGATTGTCAGACATTCAAAACCCAAACATTCATTGATCCGGAATCATTAGAAAGAAATATTTTATGAATCCATATTTTCTTTAAAAAATAAATTTTATGAAAACCAAAAGGCTGAGTTTTGTTTAAGGAACAATTTTGTGCCCAATTCCCACCCAACTGACATTTAGTGCAGAATAGAGCAATTTGAGGTACAACATAATTATTACTAAAAACTGATTTTGAATGAGTGTAACCAAAACTAGAACTATTCCTTTGTGGTCGAATTTGGGAATACATTTTATCAAAATATTCTATACCTAAGGTAAATTTTTACAAACACTTCCTCAAGGAAAATATTTATAACTTCAATCTAATAACTATGATTTTATCCTCAAAAACATTAGTTTTATAACTAGAGTTATCTCAATAATATCTTTCTTAGAAATTACTTTTCTAGATCCTTAGAAAGATTATCCTTCTCAGAATTAAATTACTCAAGGTTTTATGAAAAACGTTCAAAGTCTTGGGTTATCTTATCCATATATTTTGAAAGATCTGATATTTCCTTAGTAGGAATAGAAATCCCAAAATTTTCTTTAGAATATTTTTCATAACATTAGAATATTCATTCTCAAGGTGCTTAGAAAACCTAGACACTTCTTCATAAGTAGGAAAATTATTATCTTTAACAGAAGAATATTCATTATCCGAGGATTTTTAATATTTAGTATCACTATAATTAGCATTAAAGGATACATTGGTGATGGATTCAGCATTGTGTACCTTAGCAATTAAACAATGATTTTCAATAGGTATCATGGCTAATAGACCACGATTCATCTATCTTGAAGATTCATTCTATGATGATTAATCATAAGACTCACCACCACTGGAACTCCAGGTGTAATTGGATTTTAGAACATTCGTAGATTTATACTTTTAGAACATCTTTATATTCCTCTTTTAATTCTTTTCCATTTTATCTTTTCTTTTAATCATTGGACAATCTGGAATTTTAGGCCCTTCCCTTTTTCATTCAGACTCAGTGACTTATGAGTCTTTCTTGTCCTTTATTTCATTCATCTTGTATCTATATTGAATGTTCTTCTGTCAAACAATCTTTTTCATCCTTCGAGAATGATTGGCTAACTCATTTTTTAATGATTCACATCCACTAGATTCAGATTGAATAATAGTCTTATTAGATTTTGATTGTGTAACTCTCTTAGGAGTCCTGGAATTCATATTATTTGAAGTAGTTGTAAAATAAACACTTCCATTTCTATTATTATTCTTTTTTAGATAATCAACTCTTTTCATTCTTGTCTCATATTGAAGGAGAGTTCCAAAATGCTAATAAAAAATAATCTGTGATACTTTATTATTCTCATCAATAGTTGTTCTCTTTGACTCCCACTCATTAGGCATGATATCTATAATGATGTCCACAAGTGCCTCATCATCTAATCATTTTTCACCCATAGACTATAAATTCTAAACAATAGTCATAATCCTCTGTTGTACCTTACAAACTAGTCATCCATAAGGGAAAAATAAATCCATGATACTCAGATCTTACCATATCTCTTCTAGTTTTCATAACATTGGAAGTTCCAAATTGAGTTACTTCAAGATTCTTCAAAATAAAATTTTCATCTTCACAGGATTAAATATGGATATATATATATTCCTGATCATGAAACACAAAAAAACTATTTCATACCTTATAGTTTAGTTGATATTCTGCGTTTTTTTATTAGTAAATGTTCTGACTTCGTTACCAGGAGTCTTGTAATCTCTAGTAAGCCTGAAAACGTTTTCCACTCCAGTGTTAATTAAAAAAGACTTCTTATGATCTCTCCAATATTTATAATCATTCCCATCAAATATAGGTTTTCTAGTAGGATTAAGATGTCAATTTAACCAACATTCATTCCTACCATTTTAAATAATATATCTTTCCACAGAAACTTGTTAGTAATAAATGTTTGTAAACTAGGATAAAAATATCCAAATCTAGGAAAATAAAACTAAGAAAACTTGAGTAATAAAACATATATGTGAATATAAGTATTTCAGAGACCCCCTATGATACCAATTGTAGGATTGAAATAATTATTTAGATGCTCAATATACAAGAGGGGGTGAATTGTATACTTTAAAAATTCCTTTGGAACATTTAAAGTTGGTTAAAACATTCTATTCTGTTAAAAGTTAATCAATGTAAATTCACAAGACCTCTTAGTTATACAAACATGAATGATTCCAAAAATATGGTTCTGCAAATGAAACTTAAGAAAATTTTACAAGGAAAAGGATTCTACTATAAATCATAAATAATCTTACTAATCCGAGTATACAAGTACAAGAAAGTATAGGATAATTATAATTTACTTATTAATCAAAAAGAAGATGAAAAAAACATGATACAATAAAAGTAACAAGTCTGAAATCTTTTAACCCAATGAGTGGGGTACCCAAAAACTGTGGTTAAAGGTCCCTTGATTTATACTTTCAAGAAATTATATCTTACCCATGACATGGTAATCACTCGATAGGAATATCAGAGCCTGTCTTTCTATCCCTGCATGCCCTCAAACTCCAAGGTAGCTGACAACATTGTCTTTCTTATCATGGAAGTCCTCAAACATTAAGGTAGTCAGCACCTCTATCTTTCTATCCCTGGAATCCCTTGACTGTAAACATCAACAATCAGAGTCGCACAAAGCAATCTAAACAAGATGTTCAGCACACACAAATCATGAGAGTCTCTCTCTCTAGAAATCAATTCATCATGTAATCTCTAGAGTTGTAGAACAGTGAATTGAGCTCATTCAAGTGAGCTCCTATTTATAGGCACATTTCCAACGGTCATCTCCCTCCTCCAATGGTTATATTTTTCCTTCAATTTTTAAGAGACCTATACATGTTTCACTCAAACAATGGTTTCTTAGAAACTAAATGCACCACATCGTTTAATAACTATAACAATGTTAAAAATATGTTTTCTCTACAAAATTTATTTTTCGGAGTCTAAGAAAAAAATAATGTTTAGAGTCTAAGGAAAAATATTCTATGTCTATATTTCAGGGGTATTTAGATTCTGTTTTTCCCAGAATTATGAATTGGAATTCTTTAGATATCGGATCTTGAATTCTATGTAATTAAGAGTCTGAATTATAATGAATTCAAAGTCTGAATTCTAGGGAATTTGGTACCTGAATTCTAAAGAATTATGAGTCTAAATTCTAGAAATTTGTAGTCTGAATTCTAAGGAATTTGGAGACTGAATTACAACTTTAGTTGACAAATTTAATGTTTTCTTTCTCAAATACTTCTTATTGATTCCACTTAATTGATATATGGAGTATACGATCGAGATCACACTTGTGGATGAACCAGCCTCTATTCCGCCAAACAAAATTGAACCAAAAGACCTTCAAGATATAAATACATATATGGAAGAGTGATGGATAAGTTGTTTATCCATAAAAATACATATCTTTGGGGTTATCTAGTTTTCTTATAAGAAGGTGGGTGGGAATATACATTTATTTGTGGAATATCATAAGTTGAACCAAATGACTATGAAGAACTAGTATCAGATTCCATGCACCAGAGATCTTTTTTCATCAAAGGGGAGGTTGTGATTTATCCATGATGGAATTGAGATAGCGGTATCATCAACATATTTTTTGACCATTAAAATATTGAGGGATACATTTAGAAGTATTTATGACCTATATGAGTTCTTTGTAATATAATTTGGGATAACAAACTCACCCACACTTTTTATGGCATTGTTGAACTGAATATTCCACCCGTACCTATATCTATTTTCAGTTTTATTTTTGGATGACATCCTGGTGTACACAAATACAAATGGGGATCATGACCAACATCTTGAAATCATTACGATTACAATAATTGAGTATTTTCTATATTCCATGGTATTTATGTGTCATTATTTTAGTGGTCATGTGCACTTATTAGTTTACATTATCATGGATTATAGAGTGTCACTGGACCCAGAGAAGGCATGGGTAGTTGTTTCTTGGGAGCATCCCAATAAATTTTTAAACATTTATAACTTTCTATTATTATAATTACATTATATGAGTTTTATCCATGATATTTATAGTTAAGAATATACTATATTTAGATTAACCAAGAATGGGATAAATTTTTAATGGACAAAAATTGTGAGAATAAATTCCATGACTGGAAGAAGAACTTGGAAAGAGTAACAATCATGATCATACTCGATCCATGTGTGGATGAAACGATGCCTTGTGAAGCTTCTAGAATCAGACATTGAGAAATGTCCATGAAGGGAGGTCGATTTTTGGTTTATTGGTCTTATAAGTTGAATCCATGAGAATGGAAATACCCTATGCATGACATCGAGTTTGAAGTTATGGTTTATTCATTGATGTATTTCCATCATTTTCAATTGGGAAAGGAGAATAATATTTATACTAATAACATGATTATTAAGTGTATCCTTTGTAGCAATATTTGAATCATCGAATGGAGATTTGGGTTGAGCATGTGATGTAATTTCATTTTGATCTATCATGTACTACCGGAAAGGAAAATAGTGTCTCTAACACATTAATCATGAAAAAATAGACTCATGTAGTTCAAAATTCTAGTGATGAGTGTAATATGATGACTTTTATGGATGATATGCATGATGTAGTTCTGTAGGGTCAGGATCTAATGAATATCATATCATTTTCAGTGGATTCTACCCTTTTGAGATGTTTAACAGACACTAAATACGAAGATTTAGAATAATTCTTCTTGAGGGAATTAATATCCTGAACTTTTATAGAGATTTATCATGCTCATATACAGGTAATCATTTTACTTTTTTTTTTGGAGTTTCTCTTGGGTTCATTTGGGAAAAATTGAATGTTTTTTGAGGAGTTTTGGGGAGTTCACGATTGGTGTATAGTTTTCCAAAACTGTGTTCCCTACCCTATTAAACCGTTAAACCACAGACATGGAGGGATATCATGGCTAGTGTATGGTTTGTAAAAAAATGTACTCTACTAGTAGTAATTATGTGACTCCTTATGAGGAGGCACATGGCATGGGGAAATTGTGCAACTGGAGTACGAATCTATGTGTATATGAATTTAATCCACTTAAATTTCTCATAAAAAATTCTAACTCCCTATATTATATCTCTAAAACCCCTAGATTGACCCTAAAACGTTTTCTATTATTTTTTGATATTCTTGGACAAATTAAAAGTATTACTATCCTCTGTTATTTTTAAATCAAATATCCATTGACAGATATATTCTTTTATAGGTATATGGATTCTTCCATATTATATTTCTCTCTCTTATTCCCCATTCTGGATAAAATAGGAATGTCCTACTCAATTTTCTCAATGGTTTAGATCTAGGTTTGAAGGATATTGTTTTTCTTGATCTTGAATTTAGGTTTCATATCAATATCACTTCCATCATCATACTATCAATTTTTTTACATAATTAAGTCTTTATATTGGTGAATGTTTTTCAACAATCTTGAGGTAGGTGGTATAATTTCAATTCCCATACCCCTAACTTCCAATTATATGTATGTGTTATGAAATTTAAATTAGCAGGATTAGAAATTGAATCTTGAATTAATTAAATTAATTGATTAAATACATTATAGAATAATGTGATTAATTTATTTTAAATTCTATATAATTGTGATTTTGATTAAATTTTGGATAATTGGAATTTGTTGATTTATATTAATTACTAATGAAATTAATTATTATAGGTTTCCGGAATGTGAAATTTTTTTAATTGGATTTATTAATTATTGAATTATTTAATGGGATATTGGTATTCTGGAATTTGAATAATTAATTGTCGAATTAATTAATGAGATAATGTTATTGAGAAATTTGATTAATTTATTGTTGAATTAATTAATGAGATAATTGGATTTTGGAATTAGATTAATTAATTGTTTAATTTTTAAAGAGATATTGGAATTTTGGAATTAGATTAATTAATTGGTGACGTATGTACTTGATTGAAGGGTTATACAGTTTAATGGTGAATTGCACAATTATTTCCATGGGATTAACCTATTGAATCATGATTTGTTTTGTAACTAAAACAACTATCATGTTGTGAAATGTGATAAGAAGGTTAATGTTTATTAACCATGATTAATTTAATATATGTGATATTTTGATATTTTGATATATGTTTGTGGGACATGGTATACTGCATTTGAAGCCTAGGGTGATTCATGAGTGTGGGACACGGTCTACTACATCAAAATCTCATAATAATAAATTATTGTGGGACATGAACTACTTCTACAATAGTAATCTTTTTTGATTGATTTCTATGTGATATATGGGTTATAAACTATAGTTACCTTTACCCTTGAGGTCCTAGGATTGGAAATCTAGGCAAAAAATGATGTCATTGGACTATGGTTCCAATTGGATTTGTTATTTAATTGAAATTAAAATGATAATGAAATAACATGTGTTATAATGAATTTTGAATTGAATATGTGATATCGTTCAGACTCTGGAATATGAGGAAGTATATTTTAAGATTTTTAGTTTCCATAAAAACCCATGACTTTTGTGGTTATATAAAGAGCAAGTGAATGAATATAAATTGTTTACATTTTTTTGTATTGTATTCATTATATAAATTCATAAAATGTTATTTACTTGATATTTTTTAAAATGTTGTTTTTAGTGGCCTACTGAGTTGTACTCACACTCATCTTAGGCTTCCTAATTGGTACCCGAATAGACATAATGTTTGTTGTACTGGATAAGGGAAAGAGCCCTTGTCAGACGATTGAGTTGGGATGAAGCATGGATGAGGGAATTGGTCGTTATTCGGGACCGCATGGTAGATGTAAGTGTCATTATTTATTTTGGGTTTTCCATATTGAAAATTCACTCATATTCAGAATGTCTTAATAACTATTTAGGTTTAGATATCATATTTCTTATTTTCATCACCTTTTGATATGGTTTTGGTTTGGTTATTGGTTTAATAATATAGTTATTCCTATTTTTTTGGTGTTGTGCATGTTTTATAAAGAACATAGAGTCTACCAACGATCGATATTTTTCCCTCACTATGGGTCGATAGCATCTGGAATACATGGATGTGTGCTAGTGATCATGTGACATATCTACTCAGGGCACTGGTGTGTAGCCCTAGGGTTGGGACACTACTAGAGAAATCCTAGATGGTGGGGAGTCACCTGCCGATTAGAACATATATGAGAATGAGATCATCTATATTAGGAATTTAGATTTTGTTCCTTTGAGCATGTGGGAGGAGCTGATGCATTAATTGAATGCCTCAAAGTGGGTGGAGCATTCGGGTTTGACAAAAATGTACATCTACCTAAGTCAACGGTTTTGGTGGTCGGGCATTAAGAATGAGATAACAGGGTTTGTGACACGAAGCTTCTCTTTTTAACATTTGCAAGATGAGCATCAATGACTAGGTGGTTTACTACAACCAATGTCCATTTAAAAATGGAATTGGAGGATGTTTCTATGGATTTTTTTTGAGATATCCCATGAAATCCAATGAAGAATGATGATATTTGGGAGAATGTGTACCAATTGAAAAATGTTTTATATATCATTCTTATATATGAGAATTTCCCTATGGAAATATTGGTAGATATGAATGTTCAAAAAATAGTCTGTCTCTATAGCATGCCACCGAGTATTGATTTAGACTGTGACATTTGTTTTACTTCATGATTCTCGAAGGGAATGTATAATATTTTTTGTACATATTTCTTATTGAGTATGCCATTACACACACAGACAAATGGGATGTTGGAAGGTACTATACAGGTGCTTAAGGATATGGATCGTGTGTGTGTCCTAGAAATTTTTGGGTCATGGGAGAAGAACCTTGATTTGGAGGTGTATTATTATGAAAATATTTATGAGGAAACTATATAGATGGATCCATATAATTCTCTTTGTGGTGGGCCATGAATATCACCACTATGTTGGATGTAGGCTACTGAGTCCAGGCTTTTGGGACCGAGTCACTTACATGAGACATCAGAGAAGGTTCTATTGATTCGATAGCATATAAATATGAATTAGATACAAAACTCATAAATTATTCTACTATGTTGATCACAATATATTACATAGGGTGATCATGTATTCAATCAGGTGTCTCCTAGATTGAGTCACCAGCGGATTTGGAGACATTAGAAGTTGGAACCCATGTTTTTTGGACCACATGAGATGGTTAAGAGAATATAGTCGGTGGAATTCTAGTTTTCTCTTCTATAGAGGTACATTTTTATTCCGGAACATATTCATTTTTTATAGATTTGAATGTATCAACCCAACACTTATCATGTGATACATGGGGATTATGTTGAGCATGATACAAATGAATCCATTGAGAAGTGTCAGATATGTTTTTGGATCATACTGAGAATGTTTTATAGGGACAGACTAAATTGAAAGTTCTTGTGTTATGGAAGAATAGTTGTTTTCATGAGGTATCTCAAGAGAGTGAAGCATATATGCAGGATAAGTGGACCAGTATATTTATCTCAGGATCTTAGATATTCTTGAGAGTACAACTTGAGGATAAGTGGTTATAAGGTGGGGGAGATTGTAAGACCCTGACATTTTTTAAATAATAATTGAGCTCATATACATGTTATCTTTTTCATTTTTCTAGTAATTGTTATTTTGATTTAATCTTTTGTGTGTTTAGGTGAATATTGTATGTTATTGGAGGAGTTTTGTGTGGTGCATGGTTGACACACAAGTTTCCAAAATCATACACCCTAATCTTGCAAACCGTATAACCCCATAAGGTGAGGGACATCACAGTTGGAATACTATTTTTAAAAACATTCCCCCTTCCTATAGTAACCATGTGAATCCATAGGTGTTGTTGCATGTTCAAGAACATAGATTTGGGAAACCATGGGTCCCAAGCAAGAAACTGTTCATACATGAGTTTAATCCTCTAGAAATTCACTTCATCATCTGTGAACCATTGTCTTATATTCCATATCCTCCTAGATCTACTATAAAACATTTTATATCATTTTTAAGGTTCTTAAATGAATTAAAAAAATTCCATCCTTTTTTCTTGGACAATCGAAGATCCGTTGATAGATCTAAACCTTTATGGTTATGTGGTTTATTCTTATTTAGATCTGTACCTTTCCCACTCCCCTTTCATGATAGAATATGGATGTTTTATCCAATTTTGAAAATAGTTTATATCTAGGTTTATAGGATATTATTTATTTTTATATTTTATTTAGGTTTTGGATTTAAATATATTCGTTTGACATTCTATTAATAGTTATAATTAATTAACAATTTTTGTTGAAGAATATTTTTCAATGATCTTGAGGTATGTGGTTGAAATTGAATTCCCATTTTTTTGAATTCCAATTGAGTTTAAGATTTGTGAAATTTCATTTGTAATGATCGGTAAATGAATCTTGAATTCTGTAAATTAATTAATTGATTTATTTATGGAATCAGGGGTTGGATTTAATGTAATTTCTATGTAATTTTTAATTGGGATAAATTCAGGACAATTATAATTGGATGAATTTTATTAATTAATTGAGGAATTAATTAATGGAGGATAAATTATTGTGAAATTGGGGAAATTGGATTAATTAATTTTTTTATTAATAAAATACATATTGGGTTTTTTTAATTGGATATTTTTACTATTAAATTAATTAATGAGTTATTGGGATTACAGATTTTTAATAATTGATGTTGAAATAATTAATGAGATATTCATATAGTGGAATTAGATTAATTAATTTTCTAATTGATAATGAGATATTTGGATTGTGGGAATGAATTAATTAATTGTTGAATTATATAATTTATTAAAAAGTTATATAGTGTAGTGGTGAATTTCTCATTTAATTATATTTTATTAAATGATAAAATCCTAAATTGTATTGATAATTGGAATATAATATCATGATGTGAAATGTGTTCAGAGGGTTAATTATTATTTACCATGATTGATGTTACATATGTCAAATTGAGGAATTGTGATATATGTGATTTATGTCTGTAGGGCACTGTATTCATCATCAAAAGTTCGAAGTGTCAAATGATTATAGGATATAGTATGATGAATAAAAATACCATTATGAAAAAATGAGTGTGGTACATGGATAGCTTCTTCAAAATCCCTCTTGTGTGATGGATTAATAACTGAGTTGTGGGTCATTAACTTCTACTTGAAATAACCTTAGGGTCCTATAGAGGGAATTAGAGGCACAAAATGTTTACAGAAGACTATTTTTCTAATTTTCTATGATAATGGATTCGAAATAAATGGGTAATAAATTGTCATATGATATAATAAATTGTGAATGAATAACTCATATAGGTTAGACTCTATTATGGGTTGATGTTGATATTCAGGGTTTAGGTTCCCTCAAGATCCTAGGAGTTATGTGGTTAAATAAGTTATAATTGAATAAATATTCATTGTTTACATTATTTATTTTATTTTATTCTTTTTACATCTTCATACACTCTAATTGTCTTGATATTGTTTTGGACAATGGTGGTGGTTCCCAACTGAGTTGTACTCATATCATACATGTGTTCCCTAATTAGTACGTAAATCGAAACCATGTTTCCACGATATGATATGGGCATGGTGCCTATATTAGATAGATTATTTGGGATAGATAAAATATGTTTTAATCATACATGATTCAGGACTATATTTCTAGTTGTCATAATCCTTATTTATTTTGGGTTTTAAATATTAACACATGAAACATATTTGGCATTTCATATCAATTTTTTTTGTTTTGGATATTGTATTTTCTATTTTTTTCACTATGTGATATGGGTTATATTTGGTTATTTGTTATATTATTTAGTTATTCCTATTTATTATTAACTATCTTGATAATTTGATAAATATGGTATAGTATCCCCATAATTCATATTACACTCTCACTGCTAGTCAGTAGACTCTATCATACAGGGAGGTTCACATGTGGTCATGTTATCAACTATATCGGGGAATCAATGTGTGGTCCCTAGGATGGTACATTACATTGTTAGTGATTTTAGGTTTCATGAGGCCTAGATTTATTTTAGTAATTTTGGGAATGTGGATGTATTGTGAGGAATAGTATAAGGTTTGGTATTATTTGATACCTTTTGTTTTTGTGGAAGAACTTGTGTGCTAGTTCTTCATTCATTTGGATTATTTTCAATGGGGATGGATAATTCTAAAGACAATCCAGGTAAGGGTGGTGTGGGAAGGATGTGCTTGATGTATATGAGATAGACCAAAACAAATGTGGTTCTCAAAATTTTGTATTTTATAGAAACATGGGTTGTTTTAGGTGAAGAACATTCATGTTAGGTAGAACTAGTATATTTGTAGCATGTGTCAAATGAAGAATACTACTTTCTTATAGAAGGAAATCTCTATTATTGTTAAATCATTTATGGAACATGTGGTTTCTTGGGTATGTACTAGTTAGTTTACCAGCCTGGTTTGCTGTAGAAGTTCCACGAGGAGCATGGTGAGAGTGAAGATTATCTGAGTGTAAATGTTGAATAATGATTAGGTTTTGATTGATTGATAATGTGGTTTTGATCACATTGTTTCATTAGGTTTTGAAAATTTCTACATGGTTCCAGACACTAGGTAAAAAGAGATTACAAAAGATGCATGGCTTGTGGATAAGGCTTATGAGAAAATTTTTCTTCATATCTGACTCACTAGATTAATAGAAACCTACATTATTTGGGTTAAGCCAGATTTTTTAATGGTTATGTGTCAATGAGATGTTATATTGATTAGTGTTTGGGTATGTACTATGTAGTTTGGATTTTAGATCAAACATTATGAGATGTTGAGCATAAGGATATTTAGTTGAGATAGTATCTGCAAGAAGGTTAAGAACCCACGTGAGTTTTATGAAATAATTTTTTGAAGTATAGATTCCTTGGGACTTTGAGTGAGTTTTATATGTCCCTGTAGTAAGATGCTACATTTTAATTGGGTATTATATGGTGTAAATCATCAAGGATATCTTTGTGTACTGTTAGTTTTGAGATGGTCATTCAAAACATCTTGACATCATCCAAATTTTTCTAGTAGTTAAATTAATGTATACTTACCTAACTAAAGATTTTCTTGGTTTAATGGAGGGCCTTAATGTATGTAGTGATCGTGGAATATTGAGAGTGATGTTTATATGGTGGGATGAAATATCAAGCACAATGAGTAACCCTTTATATTGATTTTTATGTTAGTGAATGACATGAGTGTCATTATGTAGTACTAAGAATGATTCATAGTTTAAATTTTGTTTTCTCGCTCTGGTGAGAGTGAGAAATCAATGTATAATTATTTAGTAACCAATTGTTTTAGTACGAGATTTCATGGTTGAATATTCTTAAGTGGGGTGGTGACAAAGACACTCCTCTAGTGGGGAGTGATTTTTTAGTTTGGGTTGTATGACCCTCATGCTCAATATATTAATGTATGCATTACTTTTCATAGATCGGTTGTGGGGGAACTCTGATTCCAGTGAGGAAAATTATGTGGTTCAAGATTAAATTTTTTTGAAATAGCTAATGGAAAATTAAGTTGTAGTGGTTAACCAACTTCATCAGTAGATTTGTTCACATGAGGGATCTAAAAATTAATATGTGGTAGTATGTGATAGAGGAATGTAAATGTGTATTATTTGTAATTATGACCATTCTTGGTTTGTGTAGGTAATGGTTGTGGAATCTCACTACGTGCCAAATGTGGACTCCGGTGGGAATGTTCGGGTGATGGGGGAATACCTCTTGGTGTAAATTCATTATGTTTGGGTGATGAGATATGGAAACAACATTTGGGGCTTGGTGTTTTCGAAATTATTCATCTGAGATTTCTTTGAATTAGTTCATCCAATTAAGTGGATGTATAATGTTGTAAATGAAATATAACATGCCACATTGGAAAGGGAAGCTGTGTCTCAAAGTTTAGTTTGGAATTTTACACAAATATTGTATATCTTAGTTGGAATGTGGATGAATTGAAAGCATCCAGTTAAATTTTTCTTCAATGAACAGGAAGAGTCCTAATGATGATAGGAATTATCATTGGTGTTTGGGGAATTTAAGTGGGGACTATACCACGAACATTGTTGGGGAGTGAATTTGAGGCCTTTATGGATTTTCAAATGACATGTGTTCCTTGAATATATAGTCAGTGTTTATTAGATAAAGCGTATGATGGGGATAACTATAGCTCTAGTGGGTGGTCAAATGACAACACTATCAGTGTTTCAATTGGATAGTCTTGGGAATGATCCATTTTAGTTTTTTGTGTCTAATATTGTGTGTTGGGGGAGGTTTTCTATGGTTTATTACTATGAGTTAAAGGTTGTTCTATTATCATGTTTCTCAAATTATGAAACTGAACGAGATTTTTGCTTATAACTAGTGACCATCATAGGTTTTTGGTGTGGTTATATAACCATTTATACATCATTGGTATGTGAAGTATTATGGGGGGTATATGTAATTTCCCACATCCATTTAGGTTGTAAATTTTATAAGGAATTGGATTCATTCATTTATTAGATCGTTTGAATTTTTTAATAAGACATAGAATGGAATTTTAAGGTATTAAATTCTTCATATTAGTGTTTTTATATGAGAAATTATTCTTTGGAGGTATCCCTTAGTTTTCATAAGCTATTTAGAGGCTTCGAATTATGTTTCATGAGTTTTGGAGCAATCATTTTAGGGTTCATTGTTTGGTATGAGTTTTTCATGAAAAAATGTTTAACACCATGACGTTAAGTGGGTTTCTAGTTCATTTCGAACTACTCATTTTTGTGTTTCATTGATTTTTCATGGATAGGGAAAACTTGTGTCAGGTTCAAGGGAAACCATGCTTGGTGAAGGGGGGTCTAAGACGTAGTGAAAAAAACTACACAATATTTTAAAACAAACCATTGTCCCAGTAGTAGAAGGTGTCCAATGGGGTGTTATAGGATTGGTGTACATTTTGAAAACCATGAATCCAAACTATATGAGTGGGTATGGTGGTAGATAGTTAGAGGCACAAATTTTCTGCATGTTTTTACTAGCTGTGTATTATAACCATGTAAGTAATTTATGGTGGATGGTGGAGGTTGAAATTTTTCCACAATGTTTGTCAAAAATTACAGTTTCCCTAAAAATCAATATAAATTGGATCTAATAAAAACACCCCCTATTTTTTTAGACAACTCTATGCCCTTTATACCCCATTTGGTGCACATGAACTTGGGGATCTCCTTAGCCATTTATAATTCTTCAACCCCCATCCCCAATTTGGTGTCTGTTCATGGTAATTTCCTTGTGTTTTAGGTTAGTTGTTCACCTTTGGTCACTCATCTTCCACTTTTCCATACTAATCTCTAAATTTGATTTTTTATGATTACATTTTGTTGATGATTCCAACAAAGAATTTAGGAATCCTCTATTTATCAGGGGGATTTGGGCTTACTGGCATAGATGAAATTTCAAGACAACTTCAAAAAATCATTACGTGGAATTTTAATAGGGAATTAATTTTTGGTGAAATTTATTAGGTTTCCCATGATTTATTAATTTAATTAATTATATAATTGATACCACCTATTAAGTATTTTTCCAAAAATGGTATTAGGATTCCATTATAGATAACTCATGTAATATTTGAGGATTTTTGCAGAGTGGTGAGTTCCCAATGAGTTTTCTGGAAATTTATGAGTTTGGGATTAATGATTTAATTAATATAATATTTATAATTATATGATATTTTTTCATGAATTTTTTTTCAAGATAGGGTAGTTGAGTTGAGATTATTTGGATGTTGAGGAGTAGTATGACACTTGGATGGGCCTTGAAGAAGATTTTGTCCTTTTTAAGTATTATGGATATATTATTTATTTAGGTAGTAAGTCTTTTAAATTTACCCAGTCATGTTAATATATTTTCATGTTTATTTGATTTTTGTTTTAAATCTATTATGTGGTTTTATTTATTAGTTGTTTTATGTTAATGGGTGTGGGCTTGAAATTGATACCTTTGACCACACATAGATCTTGATGGATATTTTGATGTTTATATGACTGAAAACACAACCTCCCATGGGGGTATTCATTTCATGAAAATTGTACGGTGTAGTTTTAAATGTTATAGTTCATGGGTTATGATGTTAAACATGTTGTGATATTTGGGGTAATTGATTATATGGCTATGGTATATAATGTTATAATTTTGAATTAATGCTTCACAATGATTTAGAAGGTTGATTCGAAATTTTGTTAGGTGTAGAGTCTGCTAAAATGAATATTATGCTCTTGGATTTTTTTAAACATTTTTATTGGTTTTTGAATTGGTTTTGGGGGAAAAATGGGAATATATAATTAATAAAATGGTTTCTATTTTAAAATGAGGTTTTTATCTCTAGTTGTTTTTTAAAAATTAGACATATATGGATTCAAAATACTTATTTGAAATGGGTTTGTGGTTACCCCATTGGTAAAATTCATTGACGACTCTTTTAATGATTTTAATGGAATGATATGATTTGGATATTTTTTGTTAAATATTCACGTGGTCCATTGTAAATTAAAATGTTATAAATGGTTTTGTTTTTCAATTCTTGGTAATGTTGATATATTAAACCTTCGTAAAATGAGAAATAATGAAAAATTCATGTTTTGGACATATTATATAGGTAGTAGTTTTAAATTGTTTGGTTTAGGTTATTAGAATTATTATCTAGAAACAATAGTTTTGTAATGAAAGACTAATGCTCTACATCTATGTTTTAGGAGTTAAAAAAATGCTATAGGTATCATTCATTATATATAGTTTGGGATGGAGGAAAAATTCTCAATATTTATGGTTTATAAACCAGACTAACGCACTATAAACCATGTCATATATATGTTATAGGGAAGGAATATTGAACCTATGTATCCTTGGTTTAAGTTCTACAAAAATGTTCTAGAAAACATGGTTTGGGGATGTAAAAAAAATGCTATGCATATATGACATAGGTTCTAGAATAATTATTTATGAACCATGCATTATATATGATTTGGAGATAGTGGAATAATGATCTAAATCCATGGTTTAGGTTCTAGATTGTTGCTATAGGAACTATTGGTTATGAAACATGTTCATGATTTTAGACCGGTGATCATGGTTTTGGTTGTACTTTTGTCTTGGATAAAAAATGAGGATGATGTGTCTAGGATCCTAATAAGGAATAAAGAGTAATATGGAGAGGATTGGTTGGGTGTACCATGGATGGATAACCCCAGGTTAATTTGGATAAATGGTAATAGAGACATTTTTTAATACACCCCGGTATTTCTGAAGGAGGTATGGTCAACCAGAGTGCTAGACTCATGAATCAATATTGATATTTTTTTGTTTATTAAAGATATGTATGGGGATGTCTGGTCATATATAATTATCATCCACTAATTGAATAATGATATAGGTTCATGTTTTATTTGACCTAGTAAGATTTTTTTACCACCTATAAATACAGATCGATATCAATACAAACCTTTTGTCTTATTTTAGGTTGAGAATGGATGGATAGAGCATAGGGAAATGTCCCTATATGGCATGATTGAGCATGTTTTATGTGTTTTTTCTAATTATTGAGATGGACTATTTGATATGGTCTAAAATACTGGGTATATGAATTGGCTCACATTTGTCTGTAGAGACTGAAGTATTTATTTTTTGGTTTTTTATTTTGTATATGTGATCATCCCAGTAGAAGATTGATGTTGAATGAATGGCATAATTATTTGGGCCTTTAATATATTTCCTTTTATTAAACCTTGATTCTATTATAGTTTATTTAATAATTAATCTTATTTTATGTGAACATTGATATATGGGTATAGTCTCTTCACTATTTCCCTACACACCCCACTTCTAGTCAGAAGTCTCTAGTATTAAAAGATTTGCTATTGAGGTCTTGTGGTGAATGAGATTGGGGAAATAGTTTAGCCACCATTGGTAAGGGACATTACAATATATATAATTATTTTGATTATTTAAATATGTAATTATAATCTAAAAAATCATATATATATATATATATATGTATATATATATATTGTGTGTTTTTTTAATATACAAATAATACTTTTAAATGAATTGAATTTATATTTTTAATAAAAATTTAAAGGTAATATATAAATAAAAACGATTTTTATTTCTATGTATGTAATAAAAAATAATTCATTTTATACATTAAAAAATATATTTTCCCAAAAAAATTATTTAAATTTTAATAAACTCTTGAATATGAGTTTAATAAAAATGGGTTTCATATTTATAATCATAATATTTTCATTCTATAATGAGGTCGTTCTCATTTCAAATACAAAAGTATGTTACCAAAGTGATTGTTACATACCATGGTAAAACACATATTTTTTCATCAATTTTTTTATAAATATTGTGTAATTTTATATCTAAAATAATAAAACGAATATGTTTTTGATGACTCTAATATATGTTTACATATATAAATATTAAATGTTAATAATCATTGAAATATTAATTTATAGATAATAATAATAATAACACATGACATATAAAGAATAATTTTCTAATAAAAGAATTTTTATAACATATGTTTTTATTTAAAATTTATTCATTTTTCATATATAGAAACTTAATTCGATTAAATAGAGTCTAAATTCAGATTCAAAACATTTTAATTAGGAAGAAGCATTCATCCAATAATGGAAGTTGAAAAATAATTATCATGGTAAATATTTAATCAAGGTTAATTGGGGTAAGAATGATTAACCTGTAGTGACTAAAATTTCTGTAAATAAAGACGACACCTATGACTAGTAGAATAAATTTTTTTGATGGAAATTTTGACACACATGTTTCACCAATATTTTCTTATGAAACCCCCATGTTATTCTATCTCAATCCCTTACCAGAAATTAGTTTACGAGGAAAAGTCCCACTTTTTCACCTGTAAAAGGAGCTCAATTACACTCACTATAAACCACACTTTTTTATAATATTTGTATTAAAACCTATACAATTTCAACCATCCTATAATCTTATTCATCATTTTTAATACCTTATTTACAAAATTGAGACCCAATCTGACTTATTCCAAGATATATTTCATGATAAAATTAATTTCATCGATCTATGTATTATCCACTCTATATAATTTTATTTGGTATATGTTTTTTCCAAACCCATTCTAACCATAATTAACTAATTAAATAAGTATCATTATTTGTTTCACCGAAAGGATTTTAAAAAATAAGTTGAAATTATAGAAATATGGTGTTATATAATAAATCATTGTATTATGTAAATAGTTATAAACTAGAAATTAAACATGATTTTTTCAGTTCTATAATTTGAATATCGAAATTCAGACATCTAAGGTTGTTATTAGTAAGTTATTTGTAGTCTAATAGAACTAACTTGTTTTTTAGCAAATAGTAACATACCTTTATGATTAGTAATATAAATATTAATATGATTATTATGAATAGTAAAACATATTATTATTTTATACCATTATTATTATAAGGTAATGATATCATGATTAATTTTTCAAGGATATATAAAATTATTTATACTTTTAAAATTTTTATTTTTTGAGAAAATAATGATTTTATTTATAATCAATATTCTCTGTTTTTTGGAGACTATTTTCCAAAAATGGAGTTCATTTTTGAATTGTACGTGTAGAAAAAAATTATGGTTAATATTTTGTATTTTTTTATGATATTTAAATTTTTATGAATATTAAAAATATAGTTTTATGTTTTCAATGTGTTTAATGACATCATAATGACGTAAAAAATATGTAATCATTCTGGATGAATCATGAGGCATAAAATATGATATGAGGTGTCCCATATGGCCAATAACATGTAGAAAACCCATGGAAAATCTCATGGTTATTCAAATACCCTAAACGAGGTATCCTTTGAAATTAATTAAAAACTCCCTCACTGACACTATAAATACCCCCCCTCAGCCCCCTCTTCCTCTCACACCTCTCAAGATTTCATAATTAACTAAATTATTCCCAATCGATTTCCAAAGGATCTCCACCACGTCCAAGACCCACTAGTCTCACCAAAAGTCCAAAACTAATGGCCATAAAGATGGTCCCAAGGAGAAGATATCAAGAGGTAAATATCCTCTTTCATTTTCTTGTGTTTTCGTTTCAGTTATTTTATTTTCTTATACTCTCTTATTCGCCCCTTATATAAGAGGATTCAATTCTCTAGTAATATATATATATATATTCTATATTTATTTCTTATTTATGGGAAAATTCATCTTCAATCTTCTTGTCCTCTCCCTCTTATTCTAAAAATAAAAACACTATTTGTGTTTTGTCGATTTACCAACATCATTGAAGATATGTATTCAATTTTGTTTACCTCCCTCAAATTTGGTTGTAAAAACATTATAATGGATAAAATAGTTATTTATGTTCTTTTTATGACCACTCTTAGGTTCTTTATGTAAATTATACACTTAATATTAAAGGTATGTGATGTCACATGTTGGTGATTATCAAAGAACTGAAAAAACGATCTAAAAGAATATTAACAATGAATTTTCTAATGATTTGTACTCATACCATATATTTAAAATAATTTATGGAATCATTTAACATTTTGGAAACATTTTAACACCATTTCATTCCACTTATGGTCTTTCTCTTCCATTTGATAAGAAAATCCTTTTCAAAGTGACCATGGAAATCATGTAAAACGCACAACCGAAGCAATTTAAATAACAAAATGTTATTAATAAATTTGTTGAATGATGTTATAAAATGATTGTTTAAGGTTTTAAGAAAATTAATATATTTCTTAAAATATTAATTACACAATTTTAACCATTATACATTAGGTTTGTCCATATTTTAAGTAAGACGAACTCGAGGTAGGTGAATTATTAACCTAATTTCTATTCTTTAGGTTAACCTTCTATATAGTGAATTAATTCCTACACATATTATTTTTGTAATGAATTTAAATTTATTTAATGGATTTATAGTGCATACCCATATTCCATTAATTTTATTCTCACTACAATTATATGACAATTTTAATGTACTTTTATTTTAAAATCCTTTTTTAAAACATTATTTTTAAAAATTTAGAAGCAAATTTTTTATGAAATTTTTCATGTTTTATGATATGTTATTGGTTCTTGGACATTTTTTATGATGAAGGGTGGGAATTATATCACCCTCAAATGCATTGGGTATGTTATTGTTAGAGGTCAACTATATGGTTCTTCCAAATGTAAATATGATGGCTACACCATTAGGTAGTCATGAGGGTTACATTGTCTGGTAGCCGTCAGAGTTACAAATCATAAGATAGCTACGAGGTTTAAAATATAAGTAGTTAATGGAACTAAGATACCATTATGGATTAATATATGTTCTATAATATTTTATGGAAATATAATGACTCAAAAATTAAGAATAAATGGGAGAGAAGCATGTCTTTCGAAAAATGATTTCATATGTCTATAAGATTTCATGGACTAATAGTTTCTTTCCGTATTTTTTATATCTTTTACCGAGATATTTATCGGCATCAAATTTTTTTAATTGTTTTTCACATATTATATTGATGTTTAAGAGAAAGGGGAATGTTATATTAAATGTTATGAGGATTTTTAATACAAATCATGTTTTTGTTTTGTGTTAAAAAGTTTATGGATGAAATTGATACAATTATAATGGTACCCACATTGTATGCTTGTGGGTTGATATGTATGAGATTTTTCCTGACTTTCAAAAAATATAAATTGAAATGATCTTTGGGATTGTAATAATGTGATGTCTATTTTAAATAACTAAATTATGTAATGTTTAAATCCATTTTCTTATATTATTATACACAATTGTTTTTCTATTAATGATATAATTATTTTTATATTCCTTCAATACACTCTATAAAGTAAAAATTGTTCTCCAGTTACATGTGAACAACGATCCCTAGGAAAAATTTATTTAATTTTTAATCTCCCATTTACATTTATTTTATATAAAAAATAATTTAATTAATAAATATTATATTTAGGTCATTATTATGGTTAGATAAAGATATATTTTTCATTATGCTAATAATATTAAAAATAAATAATCATTATAAATTCAACCACCTAAAACCAATATACAATTAGGGAACACGCTTTACTCTTTGTAACTAATAACTTTTTATCTTGGATTCTTCATATAACTCATCATAATTCATAATTTTATAGTTAATAAAATCTAAATAATAACATTACGATTATTTAATTATGATATTTTAATAAAATATCTTCCATATTCATCCATCGGTTAAAACATTTTCTTTGTTGGGTCACTTCAACCACATACATGATGATCCACTAATTTTTTTTACCATGGATGTTAATGGAAATATAATTACTATTATAATATGACTATAATTTTATAATAATTTTTTTTCCTTATTTTAAAATAATAATATTAAATTTTAATTCATTATAAAATACCACATTTTTTCATTAAAAAATACATAAATAAGATCATCGGTGATTCCATCTTCACGAATCATAACTAAAACTCTCATTGAATGAAATTGGAAATTTATAAAACATTATAGAGAATATATTATATTAAATTATACAATATATGAATAATGATCCTTTTATGGGGATCAACATTGAAAATACGAAACATGTACAAAACCATGATGTTTACTAATATCAAATAATGAAAATAAAAAATAATTATCTAATAAATGTATAGCGTCCCTATCTTTTGTACATTATTGTAACATCATTTAAACGATAAATAACATAATAGTATTACACATAGAGGATCCAAAGGTTTAGTGTCTTGGGAAAACTAGGACCGTACATAACAATTATTGCATCAAGAATAACCATTTATTTAATTTCTTCTTCTCTAGCTTCTCATTGGCACTAGAACTCTCCTTAGTAAATGTAGCCACCTGAGGATATACATAAAAAGGGGTGAGATAAAAGCCTATTAATAGGATAGATTAGAATAATATAGCATGGGGTGAGAATAATCATGACATAGGAAATAGATCATGAACATGATAGGAGCATAAATAAAAGACATGAAATGCGGAAAGGCATAAAAATGAAACATCATGTCTTAGTGGTTAACTACCACACATACTTGTGACCAATATAGAATCTTGTTCACACATAATTTCACATTTACTCATGTGATTAATCACTTTACCCAATGCATTGGAGTTCTGTATAATTTCGGGCGCACCTGTAACATTAAAACATTCAAATTGCGGTCTATAATTCCAAGCACACCCATCACATAATAACATTATCATTATCATTATTTCTACATGAAACATATATAAAAAGTGAACATAAATAACCCATGGAAAGGAATGGCTTAGATATCATAAGAACACATTCATAAAATTTGGGTTCCCAAAAAAAATAGTGAATAATATACCTGTTTCAAGAACAATCCACTTTGAAAGAGAAGTAAAAGGTGTGTTCTTAAAAGAAGAGTTCTTTTGAAAAGCATTTTTGTGACATAAAAACGAGTGAGAAACATGTATATACTATAAAAGGAAAGGTAATGATGAAAAAAATGATCTTTAAAGAGTAACCATATCAAAAAAATGGAGTGAAATAGGGAGAACCCGAAGATTGAAAGTTGGGTTCGAGAATTTCCCATTAGCTTATATATGAATGCTTCCTTCTCATTAGTGTCCTCTTAAATATTCATTTTGATATCCTCCTTATGAAATCTAGGATTGGTCTTTTGATAATACCAGAAACTCTTGAACGTATCTTCTTGGATATGCAAATAATGGGTTTGGAAATCATAAGGGTAGGGGATACATCCTACCTTTCCCAAACTATTACACAACAATCCATCAAAGATGTGATTAAATAAGAACATAGGATTTATGTGGAGATACAAAAGAGGGTGAATGTAGTAAAGTAAGGTAAGATAAAGGATTTCCATATCGATAATGATGGTGTGATTTGGTTTGGAACATGGCTTTTTGTGCCTTAATTTGATCTAACCATATCTTTTGATGCATGTTGAGCTCCTTTTGTGTGAATATATACATTAGGCTCTTGAGGTTGGTTTATATGTCACACTTCTCACAATAAAAGTAGTGCCACCATATTTTCAAGACAAAAATCACAACTACCAGCTCTCGATCATGTGTTAGGTAGTTCTTCTCATGGATCTTCAACTGTCGTGAGGCATAGGCTATCAAATTATCATTTTACATGAGTACACAACCCAAGCCTTTATTTAAAGCATCACTTTATATCAAAAAATTTGTCAACTTTTCGGTAGTGTGAGTACTGATGTAGTGATCAGCCTTCTCTTTAGCTCCTTGAATCATCTCTCACATTCTTCTATCCAGACATTCTTTACCCCTTTCCTTGTTAACTTAATTGGCGGGCTTGAAAATCTTGATAAGTTTCTCAAAAAACATCATTAGTACCCAGTTAATCCAAGAAAACTATGGATTTTTGTGACACTAGATGGCCTGGCCCATTCCTCAATCGCCTAGGACTTTAAAGGATCCACAGAAATTCCCTCACTTGTGATCACAAGTCCAAATAATGCGACTTGCTTCATCCAAAAGTCACATTTTCTAAACATGTTGTACAACATATCATTTCATAATGTCGCCAAAACAAGTCTTATATGTTCTTCATATTCCTCCTTTCTCATGGAGTATATGAGAATATCATTAATAAACACTACCACTATTTTGTCAAGGTAATTTCTAAAGAATCTATTCATTAAATCTATGAATATTGTAGGGGCATTAGTAAGTCTTAAAGGCATAACAAAAAACTCATAGTGCCCATACCTTGTATGGAAGGCAGTCTTATGAATATCTTTTTTCTTCACCTTTACATGATGATATCCAGAACAAAGATCCACCTTTGAGATGTTTTGATATCCACTTAACTAATCGAACAAGACATCAATCCTTGGGAGAGGATACTTGTTATTTATGGTGATATTGTTGAGTTCCTGATAATCGATACACAGCCACATTGTTCCATCCTTATTCTTCACAAAGAGCACTGGTGCACCCCAAGGTGATGCACTAGGGAATATAAACCCTTTGTCTAGAATCTCTTGAAGATGCTTATTTATCCCCTCCAGTTCGATATGCGCCATCCTATATGGACACTTCAAGATAGGAGTAGTTAAGTGTATTAGTTCAATTGGGAACTCTACCTCACGATCCGGTGGAATTCTGGGCAGCTCTATAGGAAATACATCATTGTATTCCCCCATGATGGTCATTTCATAGAGGTTGGCACTTTCCTTCAACTCAACCATTTGGGAGAGGTAAGCTTCATCATAGGGAATCAACATGCAAACCGTTGTAGGATTTTTCAAAGTAGATTCATGATCTTCCTTGAATTTGAAGAGGAGCATGGGATGGTTTAGAATATGATGATATATTTCCTTTTCCCGATAGTTGATATGTTCTCTATATAATGAGATCCATTCCATTCCCATTATAGAGTCAAATTCCACCAGGGGAAGAATTACATGATTTACTGGAAGAATCTTCCCACATACACCAATAAGAGAAGAGTCAAACACTTGGGTTGCAATGTTTGAACCACTTGGTGTTTTACAGGTATCTCTACTTCAAGGCTTTGGGGATTCAATTCTATAGTTCTATAAATCATGAAATATATAAAGGAATGTGTAGAACCAGATTCAAATAAGACTTTTTCCATTATTGATTGAATAGTAAGTGTACCTTGTATGACTTCATTATCTTGCTCCACTTCTGCAGTAGTGATGGCATAAGCCTTCCATTGTTCCTTTGGCTTCGATGGCTGCTGATGGTGATTACCCTCAAGAACCAAAGGTTTAGTGCACTAGTTTGCATAGTACCCTAGCTCCCTACAGTTTTAGCATTGAACCATGAGTGGTTCTCTACATTCATCATCTACAGTATTTAATGGACATGGTTTTTGGGGTCCATTACTTTTTGAAAATCTCTTGTTAGGTTTTCTGGTCTGGGAATCTAGGTGACGTTTGGAGTAACGGTAGGCCTACTGGTAGCCTTAGCCTACCACTAGCAGGCCTACTGGTAGCACGGTCTACCGGTAGCTGCAGCCTATCAGTAGCTCTGTCTACCAGTATCACGGTCTACCGGTAGCTTTGTCTACCGGTCGCTGTCACCCACCGGTAGCTCTCAACTACTGGTGGCTCTGGCCTACCCCCGCGGGTTCTTTCCAGTAGAGCTCCTTTTTTGCGCAAATATGGGTTTAAACCCTATTTTTCCCCTGTTAAACTCATTTTAAAATACATGTAATCCACTAAATGTTTTAATTAAATATTTAATGAATTATCACTTTGTGTGCGCTGGTTTAAACTGGACGATTCTTTTTAATAATGTTTTGGGTGTCTCAACCGCGTGGTCAACCCACGACCCCACACCTTACGCGGTTTCGCGTTCTAATCTCAACCGTCACCAACCTTATAAACAAAAGGGTTTTCCATAGGGTTCTTTTCACGTTCACCCTGCGCTAGAGTACACTTCGGTCAGACAATCCACTTTTCATTCAGGCGAGTCACATCGCTATACGTGAAGTTTCGTGCCCGACCTTCGCATCGATCTTTGATCAACAAGTAGGGAATTTATCCTTTTTCTCTCTCTTTTTTGTATCATGCAGGGTGGGAGTGCTTCTGATTCTGTTGAATTGGATAAACCAGACCTATATAATGACAATGAACTGGATTCTATAAAGATAGAAGGGGGGGCTATGACCATTGATGTTGTTTTACGTCATGATCTTCTTTGTGAATTGTGTGGGCTTACGCCTTCTGAAAATCATTTCCCTTGGTGGTCTTTCTATGTGCACTAATGAACCCTTGCATCTGGTGAGGATTGAATGGCATGTATTGTGGTTGTAAAACATTGTTGTTTATAGGAAATCGGTTAATTACGTATATTCAGCCTAATAAATTGGAAGCACCAGGATCAATCCTTTTCTGTGATAACCTCGGTTAAAGCACATGGAAAGTGAAATCATGGAGTGTGTTAAATCTAATAAATTTGAAAATAGTGGCATGGCCATGCTTTGTGTTGGTGGCAGTGGTTTGATTGTTTTCTTTAATGGGCTGATTGCTGGAGATGTGGAAGGGGATGGGATCCCCTGTTTTTATACTCTCGGTGGTTATGAAATTAGGGATGAGATCCCCTATTGTTATGGATTCGGTGGTTTTGAGTTTTAATATCGTGTGGTTACCTTGTTTATATCACGAATTGGGGTGGGATCGTATGTTGATTAAAACCCTTTTTGGGGGACGGGATACGGGGCAGTGTCTCAGGGTTGTCTTTGGTTCCAATACTTCGAGGGATCTCACTTATTACTTTGTTGTTGTGACATTACAAGAGAACTGGGTGTGTATACATAAATTGATGTTTGGATGGTTTCTTTTACTTGGTTATGCTTATGGTGTTAGTTTCCCAGTACTACATAAACTTATTTGAACATTATTAATGAACATGAAAACAAGAAAAGGACAAATGGGTTTATTGGTGAGAGTCGTGACTCAGACATGAGTGGTGTTTGTGTCCTTTAGGCTGGCTGAAGAAAAACCTAACTTGGGTGAGTTATTGTTACCTATATATATATATATTTAGTTTATTGTTTCTTATTCGCTCCCCACCCAAGTTGAGCACATAGTTCCAAACAACCTCATTTCATGGGGAGGGTGTTTTTCCCAACACTATTATTAGTGGATGGTTATTAGCTCATTTTCTAATCCCTTTCCCAGATAGCCAAAGTATCTTCGTGCAAGATGTGATGGCCTGAGGTCCATTATTATACAAAGAATCTTCAGGCAGGGTAGTGTGGTTGTTGTCTAGGTGTGTGCGGCGGGTGGTTTCCCATGTGTCTTCGGGATGAGGCCCAGGTGTCTTCGGGCATGGCAGTGGATCTTCTAGCCAAGGTGTCTTTGGGTGTGGTGGTGGTTGTTCTAGAAAAGGTGTTTGCAGGCATGGTTACATGTGATAGTTGTGGACCAGGTATTTGTGGGCGGGATTCGGTAGTGGGACTGCGTGTGGTTGTGGCCCAGGTGTGTGCGGGCGGGTGTGGCAGTGGGACTGTGATGAGAATGGCAGGATTGGTTCGATGCGTAGGATGTCTTAATAACCTGTGGGAAAGTGGCATGGGGTACTCAAACATCGATGTGCTCCTATATATATATATTACTTGACTAGCGTTATTTGGGGAGTGTGCCTTGGTGAGGCTTGGGTGGATATTTTACCTTGTTAAGTGTTTGGTTTACTCTTTTTCTCACGGGACATTAATATGTTCCCCCACTTGTGCACGAGAGCCTTTGGTTTTCCCTACTGAGTGTACTTGTATACTCACCCTACGTATATAAAACTGCTTTCAGGATTCCAGGAGGACTTCAGAGATCACGCAGGACCTTACTAGCTCGGACCTTTGGGGTAGTTGCAAGTGTTGTTTTTCCTTCTTTGGCACTTACCCTTGTAGTCACTTTGGTACTTTGTGGCTTTTACTTTTGGAACATGCAAGTGGGAATGGTTTACTTTTGGATTTACTTTTCTTTTAGTTTTGGTGTTGTTGGGTTTCATCATCTTATCTCCCGATCCTATAAAACAGAAAAAGGGTAATGCCTTCCATTTAGTGTGTGATTCTATACCCTTGGTGCTAGTCGCCACTCCGGGACCTATTGAAGGTGGGTTTCGGGGGTCATTATCTCTCCTTCAACTTAAACAAGGAAGGGCCTAGCAGTCTGCTGACCCTTCCCTCCTTTTGGTGAAGGCGGGTCGTGACAATTATCCTTCCTTTTTGAGACTTTTCGACACTCTTGAGCATGATTTCCTTCTTTCCCACACTTGAATCATTTCCCCATCCCTTTGAGGTAGTTCCCATGGTGCTACTTTCCAAATTTTTGGCATGTGGGTCATTGAGTTTTCTTCCCACCTTTATAATTATATCCACCATCTTGAAACTACATCTTTCATTTCATATCACCATAGCAGTGGGACCATTCTCCAATCTACATCTCCACTTTGAAAGCACACTGAACAACTTCTTCATAACTCACAAAGTCTTGAATTTCAAGATCCTTTCAAAGTTGTGGTCTTAATCCACTATAGAATCTATCAATTTTTCTATCATTGTTTATAACAAAACCCGAATCATACCTTGAAAGCCTTGTAAAATTTTCATTATAGGTTGTGATAGATTTTAATTCTTTTTTCTTGAGCTCTATGAATTTTCTCTCCATCTTTGTGCGAAGAGTTATTGGTAAATACTTGTTATGAAACATTATCTTAACGTCTTCCCATTCCATGTCTTCAATTTTCTCCCTTGGTTTGGTGTTCTTAATCAAATCCCACCATTGATCGGCTTCTCCATCTTGATGATAAATGGATAAAGACACCTTCTTCATCTCAGAACTAGGAAGAACAGAAAATATCTTATCTGTGGAGTTGACCCACTATTCTACAGCTAGTGGATCATAAGATCCATTAAACATCTGTGGTCGTTGCCGCATAAAACATTAAATAGTCTGTGTCTATCTCTTTGGTGAAGGGGGACGTTCCCCATTATAATGGTTGTTGTGCATAACCTGATAAAATTGGGCAAGCATCACCATGAAGTTTTGAACTCCACCCCCTAAATAATTGGTGATGTTGTTTGGGAAATCATTGCATTTTCCCTCACAAGAGTCGTTGGCCTGATTTCTCCTAGTTCCCACCATTTTCTAAAATAGAAAAGGTTAGAAAAAAACATAAGTCAAAAATTCAAGAATAAATAACTTATTAATTTGAATAATTTGTACTATAATCATAACCTATGGGATCCATATGTATATACTCTTGTGTGCATATTTGTACTTAGTCTCATGTTAGAGGTTTTCTCAAGGGTTCACTAATCCTAATTCCCAAATTAACTAAACCTTTCCTCAGATACCAACTATAGCGTCCCAACCTTTTTCTACATTACTATTACATAATTTTATAGATAATGAACATACTAGTATTACACATAGAGGATCCAATAGATTAGTGTCTAAGGAAAACTAGGACTGTACATAATAATTACAACATCAATCATAAACACTTATTTAATTTCTTTTTCTCCATCTTATCATTGGCACTTTTCCTCTCCTTAGTACATGTATCCACCTAAGTATATAAATCAAAAGGGGTGAGATAAAATCCCATTAAGAGGATACATGAGAATAATATAGAATGGGGTGAGAAAAATCATGAAATAGGAAAAATATCATGAACATGATAGGAGAAAAAATACGACTTGAAATGTGGCAATGCATAAAAATGAAACATCGTGTCTTAGTGTTTAACTACCACACATACTTCTGAACCAATATAACATCTTGTTCACACATCATTTCACATTTACTCATGAGATTAATAACTTTACCCAATTCATTGGAGTGCTGTATAATTCCGGGCACACCCGTCACATTTAATCATTCAAATTGCGCTATATAATTCAGGGCACACTCGTCATAATATATCATTATCATTATCATGATTTACACATGGAACCTATATCAAAAGTGCTCATAAATAACCTATGGAATGGAATGGGTTACATATTATAAGAAAACATTCATAAAATTTGGGATCCCAAAAGAAAGAGGGAATAACATACATGTTTCAGGAACCGTCCACTTTGGGAGAGAAGTAAAAGGCATGTTCTTAAAAGAAGAGTTCTTTTGAAAAACATTATGTTTGACATAAAAACCAGTGAAAAACATGTATATCCTATAAAATGAAAGAAAATGATGAAAAAATGACCTTTATGGAGTGACCATATCCAATAAATGGATTGAAATATGGAGAACCCGAAGGATGAAAGTTGGGTTTGAGTATTTCCCCTTACCTTGTATTTGAATGTTTCCTTCTCTTTAATGTCCTCTTAAATCATCCTCTTGAGATCCTCCTTAAGGAAGCTAGGTGTGATATTTTGATGAGACCAGAAGATCTTGAATGTTGGAGAGGGGATATGGAGGATGTTTGGGCAGAGTTTAGAGAAGTCTTGGAGCTTGAGAGGTGTGAGGAAATGAGGGTGTGAGGGGTGGTTTTTATAGTTGAGGGAGAGGGGTTTCCTTATTATAAAATTCATTAGTTTATTAATTTCCCCTAATACAAGGAATAGTGAGTCTTAAATGACCAAGAATTGTAATTTTATCATGAGATCCCGAACCATTTGTGCTAACATCAGCAGAACATCACACATGACTTTATAATTAGCTTATTTAGCTTATTTTGTAAAATATGGTATTTCACTATTTGTCAAAAATTCATGTATATCAGAAAAATCCCAAACTTTAGCCCATACCATTTTTTGACGTGAAGAATCCAAAAATAAAGTTAATTTTTCAAAAATAATTTTCTAAATATTATTAATTTAATATTTAATTAAAATCATAATTTACTTAAGTACAGTTTTTAAAATTTAAACTAATTTTTTTGTGCTTTCAAAAATTACGCAGGGCCATATAAAAATATATAAAAACTATAAGAAATTTATTTGATAATTAATTAACACATTTTAAGAAAATAATTTTTATTCTAAATTAATTTATTTATTATAATTAATAATTTATGACTTACAAAATACCAAAACATTTACTAAAGTCAAATTGTCACTTTTTAAGATGTCTAAATTTTATTTAATTATTCATGGGTAAGGTTACTCTTATGTTGGATGATTTACTATTCATAAGGGTATTTTAATATTCATAACAGTAGGTTACTATTAAAAAAATTATTTTTGTTTTATTAGACTCCAAAAATCATCTTGAACACAACCGTGTATGTCAGATTCTCAAAATTCCCAATACAGAAGTGAAAAACTTATGTTTAGAGGTCACTTAGCACTTATTAGATATTTATTTTGTGTTTTCATGTTATTTTATGACATCATTATAAGAACAAAATTTTTATTGAAAATCATTTGGTCACTACAAAATGTTTAATGAAAGATTATCATTAAATAATAGGAATGTAAATTTATTTTTATAATTATAAGAAATAATTCACTAAGATTTTGTTATTTATTATACATGGGGTTAAATCGCATTCATGGATGTTGATAGCAAATATAATGGACTTTTCACCAATATTTTCTTTGTCTGATATGTACAACATATGTATACTCGAGATGCTACAATAGCTGGTAAATTCCAAATCCTAAAACAATCACACAATGTGAATGCTAAAAATACATTATTCATGATTATATTTAAATGATTAATTTTTTAATTTTAGTATTTAATTTCAACAAATAAACATCATATTTCAAATCATCATAAATATATTAACATAATATGAAATATTGGGAGTTTTTGGAAATAATTTATTTATAAGGGATTATGGAATAATATTGTTTCACAAAATCCTTTCAATTTCATAACATTATCAAATTATGATAAAGGTCTATAATTTTATAATCATTTTAAAATATCAAAATTGTATTTCTTGATTAAAACTATATGTTTTTGAATTTCAATTCATAAATTATAATAATTATTATATTCTAATAAAAGAAAAGGAATTTGGTTTTTTCATTTAATATTATTTTATTAAAATTAATTTTTGGGAGGAATATAAAATTTATTTATTTTATGAAAAAAATATGTCAAGAAAATTCAAATTATTGGAAATTTTATCATAAATATTACTTTTTTTGCTTAAAATAATTTTTTTTCTAAAAATTGGTGTTTATGTATGTGAATATTAAAATTATTTTTCTCAAAAATTATTAATTTAATTTGATAAGATGTAATTTATATTTTGAATTATTGGGACCAATTTATTTAATGATGATAATATTATTTTTAGTCAATAAAGATAATATATTTTGGTTAAATATTAATTACCATGGTAAAATAAAAATGGTTACATTCAAATAATATATTTCTTTTGGGTAATATATTTTTTTTCAAAATAAATTTGATTAATATAATTAAAAATATTACTATAATATGATATTTAAAAAAAATTCAAAAACACTCAATATTTTAATAATTATTAGGAAATAAATATAAAAAAATCCTAACATATAAAATGATATTTTTCTATAAAAAGTATTTTCCCTTTATCTTATGTTTCAATTTTGAAATTAAATTTCTCATATATGAAAATTGAATTAGGTTCAATCAATTTATAATTAATATTCTACATGTTGAAATTTTCTAATATGGTTCATCTTATAATTTTAATAATAATATAATTACCATGATTAATTTATAATCTTGATCAATGATGGTAGAATCGTTAAATGGGTTATCTCTAATTTTTAATAAATAAAAGGTCGGAAATACCTTATAAAAGGTATTTTTAGTTATGAATTTTACACCCACATTCCTCATCAACTATTTCCCCACCTAATATTGATAACTCACATTTTTTGGCTATAAAAAGATCTCAATCCCACTGATTCTCTAATTAGACTCAACCAAATAGGAGTTGATCATGAATTTCCCTTCTCTCTCTGTATAAAAAACCATCCTAATTAGTTCCTAAAGTTCTATGTAGTCCCCCGAGCTTTAAATATATATGTAACAAGGTAAGTGTTAAAAATCCTTCTTAATTCATTTAATTGATATTTTTTATTATAGTACTGTTTACATATATATATTTCATTTTTATTTCATGGTAATATCTCACAATTGATATTTTATTAATGATAGAAAACATATCACCTCACATTAATGCAGATTCTCTATGATTTTATAGTATGAAGAAAAGTGATCTCATTCGCCCCTTCAATTATAAATAACAAACCATTTCTTTTATGTCATCATGATTTTAATTTTATTATATTAACACTACTTGAGTATATTGGAAATGATATTACGTCTCATTAAATAATTTTCCTATGGTTTTCTAATTCCCAAAAAATTAAAAAAAATATAGATTTTAGGGTTTTCCTAGTAGTAATATCTATGTCCAGATACTATCAAGTGCATATTGTTGTGGCATCGATGAACCTGGGGGTAATCAACAAGAAATGTTTGGTTTAATCATTGACACAATCATCACCCTAATTCATGAATATTTGGACTATGAATAAATAGTTGGAGAGACACTCCTGGGGGATATGTTTTTGGATACTCAAATTAGTTATATAAACCTTGAGAAATGAATTCTTCTACCATTGAAAATAATGGAACTAAATTAATATTTTATATTTATAACCTAACAAATTTAAATTATCCTTCACAATAACCTTATTATTATTTATATTATGATAATACCCATAGATTATATGATAATTATGTATTTATTAACAATACACCTTCTATCTCCATATGGTTTATGATCATGTTATCCCATTTATTTACATTGGAAAAGTTTATTCATTCTGTATATTTTTCTTCCAAAATAAATTATTATAAGAGTTTTTACAATGTATTTTTTACCTATAATCCTTGTTCCTATGGACAGGTTATGATAATATTATCCCTTTCATTTAAAATAGAAAAAGTATTAGTGTTTTTTATACAGTCATAAAAATAAGTATGATTATATGAAATGTTTAGTGTGAATTTTTTATTCATTTTCTAAAATGAATAATGAATTGGTCATAAACAAGGGTCATTTGGGGCCTAAAATTGTATATCTCCTAGATGTATTTTCTAATTTGGGGTCTAAGATCACGATTTATTTTCTTATATAGTGGATTTAATAGTATGGAATTATTAAATCTCTTAATATTGATCCAATAATTATTATCTATTTGATCTATAAATTTCAATATTATTCATGGATATACTAGGATATCATTTTGAATTGATTGATTCTTAATGTGGTTTATTTATTTCTTCTATGTGTTATGTTACATGTTTAGGTTATGAAAATCTTCTACTATATTTTACCCCTCACTAAGAATCAAAGATCATCCAAATTTTTTTACATTGCTTGGAAACATGGAGTAGAATTGTGTATAAATTTTCATAGATATTATGGAATTGATAATATTGTTCTCATAATGTATTCATTTTGTATTTTCTTTTTTATAATGTATTAAATATATATATGTGAATTATTCCATGAATAATGAGTTGTTGTATCCCCCCAAAACTCTTCTATTATATACCAATAATGTAATATAATTAACATAATTGTATTTCTAGGGTCTGTGATATTATAGTTAGTATCATAAAATTCTTATTAGAAACATTGGTTATATATTTTGAGGAACTTAGTTATCTTGCACAATTCATATGAAAAAACATCATAATTTCTAGGGAAAACACTAGAAAACCTAATCGGATATTAATTTTAAAATTTAATATCATGAGCTAATTATGTATGTAATTATGAAAATTTGGTGACTAATAGGAGGAATGGGAACCATACCAACACTTGTAATCAATGTGGGTATGTTCCCCTCAGACAAGTAATTAGTGTTATAATTTCTGGAAATCAAATAATTACCTATTAGGATGGTTGAACAACATTATGATAACTAATATCACCCACATTGAGTGAACATATAGTTTACAACATAGTGTAACTATGTTGGACCACTTCAAGAAAACACTACCTCCAATAGTCAGTGGTGCTAAAAATCCACTTGAAATTGAATAATGGATCAAGTTCTTAGAGATGATCCTTACCTCATTGGGATGTGGTGGAATGGAAAAAATCAACATGGTGGTCTATAATCTTACGGGAGATACTGAAAAATGATGGTATCTAATTCAAAAAACTAATGTGGATGATGAGATAAAGTGTAAGCTATAGGTAACATTCAATGAGGTATTCTATGAAAAATAATTTCGTCATGAGAAAAGTGTATAAATGGAAGAAAAATTCATCAATCTTCAAAAAACGAAGGTGGAAAATAATATATCTATGAGGATAACATTAAAATTATATTTAGTCTTGATATAGACTAATTATGTATATCAAAAAGAGTGATTGATTACTTTTTAATATGATAAATTTGATCTTTTGAAGGTAATTAGTCTCTCAATAAATTTATCCTATGAGGATATAGTCTAAATTTGAATTAAAGAAAAAAATGAGTTCTATATGGCATATGAATTCAATATAAATTAGTAAAATAAGACATTTTTTGATAATAATGGGATGAAAAATGTTGAACAGGGTAATAAAGAAATGATGTTATTTCCCATGTGTGATAACTATATGAAGAGAAACTCGGCAGATTTCATGAAGGAAACATAAGTTTTGTTCAGGTGTAGAGATAATGGACATCTATGTAATGAATGAAAAGGTAAGAATAATATTTTAATGCTCAATTATTTTTCCATATGAAGAAGTGAATTTATGAGAACCAACTCCCTTATTATCGGGGTAATTTATCATAGAAATGTACATAGTTGAATGGAAAAATTTATGCAATTTACATAGAAAAATATGAAGTACCAAATGGAATGATGACATAAACATTAATCATAGAATGAATGTTTGATTATATTTTATTTGATTATAGATATTATAAATTATTTATATCTTGCATGTTTTTTATAAATAACATATATTTCCTTAGAACCCTAGTAAGAGATTTATCAATAATGATTCCAAGTAAGAATGTTATTACCATAAAGATTTTCTAGGAAGATCCAATTATGATGCCTGGGTGTACCATATTAGATTATTTGGTTATATTTCCTATAGTTTCCTTGGATATTATCCTTGGTATAGATTGGATATAAAAGTATAAAAATATGTTCTTATGAGATGGATATTATAATTCTCAACAATGATGTTGAAATTGATGCCTTTAAATGGGAATCATAATCATCTCAGTCATGGTTATATCCTCCTCCAAAATCTATCCTTAATGAAATTTTAGAAATATAATAAGATTAATTATGTTATTTGCATAAGGATGATATTATAATAATAGAGGATGTACATGCAGTAAAAAATTATTAATTTTTCTTGATGAATTTCCGAGTAATTCATTATATCATGAAGCTAAGTTATCCATTGAACTAATTCATGGTGTAAGGCTTATATCTAAAAATACCTATAAAATTATGACAATATTATTTCCCCCACACATCATTAAATGATTTATTACATAAGAGTACACATGATATATCCCAGAAGAAGGGGAAGGCAAGTTTATATGGGAATTAGTTGTGTTACCAAAAAAACATTAAATAGGGGGTACATCGACATTATTTAAAACTTCCTTAATATGATCATATTATTCCTTCATTCTTAAAACTACATGAGATAACCTTGTGATAAACCTATGAAAATGGTGAGCTATAAATATGTATAAGGTAATAACTATATCATAACATGCATAATGTTTTACATGTTAGAAAATTGTTTTATCAATGATACATAAAATATGCGAGATTCATAAAAATAAATAATGTTGCATGATATATCATGAAAACATATACAAAACATGGGAATGTGGAAACATCCTTCAAAAACCCATTATAAACATAGGTCAAGGCTCACCAACAATCAATCATAACATGGTTGACATATTATGGCGATGGATTAGGTTCACACCCTAATACCATGCATGATGTGTTATGTGACTAAAAAACTAATCAATAAATTAGAGAATTATATTATTCTTAGAGCACCCATTACTTTCATATCATTTACATGAATAAGTGATCCATAAAGATTGAACATATGATCATATTTCATCATATTTAATTCCATCATGAAATATTTGGGATTAAATACATGGTACACAAAAATAATATTAGTATAGGTAAATTTAAGTTAATACCCTCAAGTGGAAATAGCAATTTTATTCACAATAATAAGGTTTGGAATTGAAAACAATAGTGAAATTTTAGCAGCATGATGGTGGTACATTAACATTCCTAAAAAAATTTAATGAGAGTGAAAGGGGTATATCATCATTTTAAAATAATATGGTTGGAAATTGGTATTTATTAAAACATATCACAACATTAGTAATTTTAAATAATAGGTATAAAATGAATAATATTATTGAATAAATGGAATATATAAATGATACCTTGCTATCTTTTGGTAGCAAAACAAGTACAAATTAAGTTTAAAATTAATGAGATTTAAAGGGGTATATAATCACATGAAAATAAAAAATGGAACTAATATTTCTGTTTAAAAACATACCCAAACATGAATAAATAGAAATGTAGAGTCATAACATAAAATATCTTGTTGAATAAGATGAAGTGAGGAAGATCTCATACCTTAAGGGGGTGATTCCAAAAGAATGGGAGTGGTTTATTGAGATATTGGGGGAACCTTGGGAGGATTATAGGGAGGGTAGGGAATATTATGACATGATCCATGGGTATTTTAGTGAATTTAAATGAGATATTTGGGGGTTATATTACAAAAGATATGAGAGTTCCTCATTATTTCCCAAAAAAATAGGTTTTGGAATCTCTATAATAATGTAACAAAAACCACAAAAATAGCATGGCTATTTACCATGGATTCTCTAAAACAGTTTTTAAAAAAATTATAATACCAATGTCCAAACTTGTTAATTTATTAATGTTGGTGATGTATATGTGAGTCATGTTCTTGACGACATTATTTTAAATAAATAAAATATATTACTATTTTTTGAGGATTCATAAAGGAATTATAAAATTAATGAAATAATTTCAAAAAAAACATTAAATTAAATGGGAAGCATATATTTTTCCATGAATATTTTTATAGTATTTATTACATCACTTTTGGGCAATTATGATGTTATAATACACAACATATATTTATACAGAATATAATTTCTACTTGAAAATTTGACAGTCTCATAAAATTATTAAAATTTTACCTTTGAATAATCATTAAGATTATATTTTATTAATAATATTTACTTTTTTGAAATAATCATCAATATATATTATTTGTCACTTAAAAAAATTGACATTTGTTGAGAAATATTGGGGTTTTTGAAATAAAAGTGATCAAACCATTATAAAAACTATTTTTGACTTTATAAAAATATATTATAATCCAATGATTAAATTTTTTTAAAAAAATTAATATATTAATAAAAAATTATTAGAAAAAAATATCAATTAATCAAAAGGAATGTATTATTTTAAATTTCATGTTAACGAAAAATATAATTTTTGTTTTATCAAATAAAATCAAATCCATTTAAAATGTAAAAGTAATAAGATGTAAATATAAACATTAATATATTTAAGATATAATAAAAATATTCATATTTTTAGCCTATTGATAAATATTCCAACTTTACATCAGAAAACAACTTAAGGGTTTGATGTGTGGCAGTGACAAATTCATGGGGTCATTCAAGATACATTATTTGGACCATGGTCATGATGAGATTGAATATCTCCCATAATTGATTTTTATCATTCTTTATTTATTGGATCATATCATGGTATTGTTTATGGGGAAATTCTAATGATTCTTCTCCCTTTAGTGCTCTAATAAAATTCTCTTCATGGGGTATGATCCTTCTAGATGATTCCATCACATCCTTTGTCTATATCAATTGGATTTATAATAACACTATATTTATATTAATAATATGATCAATTTTCAATGGATGTATTATCAATGTTAATGATTTTTAAAGGTATTTTAAATTTTATAGGATAACATAAAACCACAATTTTTTTTAATAACCATAATATATAATAGGAAATTTATTTCAACCACAAGGGGTATTTTATTTATAAGTGATATGGTCGATACAGTACTCCCCCTTAAAGAAATACCACCCATGAAATTTTCATTTTAAACACTAAAAAAGACGTGGGTAACTCAATTTCATGATATCCTCTAGTTCCTACATTTCTTCATCAAACATTTGGTTTCTCTAAACCACTTTAACCAGAGGAATTTTTTTATTTCAAAGAACATTGTCTCTATGATCTAATATCTTCTCCAGATTCTCCTTATATAAAAAATACTTCTTTAATAGTCCCAGATATAGATTATGAACATGTGATGGTTTTGGTATGTACTTCTTCAAGAGTGATATTTGAAACACATATTGTACTTGAGATAGGTTATGTGGTAGTTATAATTGATAGGACACCACTCTGATATAATCAAGGATCTCGAAGGGGCCAATGTATATTGGAATAATCCATCCCTTTTTCCAAAATCACATGACATTATTATGTGACATATCAAAAGTAATATCTTATCACCAACCTAAAACTCTAGGTCTTGTAAATTATACAATGCATAGCTATTCTGTCTACATTGAGCTCAATTGATGTGCTTTTTAAGGGTATTGAACCATTGTACCATTTCCTCAAGCATTTCAGGACATAACAGTCTGTATTCCTCAACTTCATCCATGAATACAGGTTATCTACACCTCTTCCCATAAAGGGATCCATAGGTATCCATTTGGATATATGACTGGAAACTATTATTGTATCAGGTCTCAAATAAATAGATATGTTAATACCCGAACCCTTTTTAGTCAATTTATCATGGACTCAATATTTCCATGAGTTTCTAGATAGTCCACGCAAATTGGACTTCAGTATGAGGGTGATATGGCATAAAGATTTTCAACTCAATATTAAGATCTTTTTAGTAACTCTCCTATAACATATAGTTAATTCATGGTTCCTTATTAGATACAATTAATAGTGGTGTTCCATATAACCTCTCCATTTCTCTAGTTTACATCCTTTCATGTTGATCAGGTAATAATTCCTCTCAAATTTAAATTAATTTAGAATATATGGTAATATGGTCCCCCAAAATGCATATAACATTAAATTATCTTTATGTCTTTATGAAAATAATGAAAAAATCAATTTTATTTTTCATTCTATTTTTAAATAGGTATGGATAATTTTTGCATCATCCCCTTGAATTTTTCCTTCATAACATTCACTATATGACTTATGATACACCTTGATGTATATTCCAAAATACCATTCTTTATATTCTCTTACAAATAGTTCTCTCAAAAAACCCAGTACATCTTTGTTCTCCAAAGATGGATAGAGATGGTCGAGCTACGTGCATCATCTAAAACCAATTTTATCTCAATGTTTTATGGAACATGTCACACCCCGACCGCGGATGCCCTTGTTTTTAATCTTTTCTCGGTCCCGGTTTGAATTTCTCTAAGTTTAATTATGTTGGCAGTTTTCGCGCTGGTGAGTGGTCACCGCATCATTAGCGGTGATGGTGCGTTCGACCTCGGTAACCGTGTGTTAGCCCGATGTTTAAATATTAAATTTTTTATGTTCACAATTAATATAATTAGTAGTATTTAATTGTTATAAATATTATTATTATTATTATTTTATTAGGATTTTTAAAGTAGTATTATTATTATAGTTATGATATTATTATTTTTATTATTATAAAGCTTTATTATCTTTATAATGTTTTATTATTATTATCATGATTTTTTTGTTTATTTTATTATTCTATAAGTATTATTATTATTATTATATTATTAATATTATAATTATTATTGTGTTAATAAAATGGAAAAAAAATTAAACCCTAACACCCCCCGGTTTTTCCCTCCTGCGCGAGCAGAACCTCCGCTTCCCTTGCCCTAGCGCCACCAGCCCCTGTGCAGCCTCCCTGGCGTCTCGGCCTCCACAACATCCCAGCATCCCGGTTCCCTATGGGACCCGTACTCCGTCTCCAGTGACCCTGCCTGCTCGTCGTGCCGGCCTCCCTCACCTTCATCGGTCCAGGCCTCCCTATCACTGGCGTCACCACAGCATCCCGACCACCTTCCACAAACCAACCTCCTGTGGTCCCGACTTCCTCCACCACTCCACGGCCTCCCGCTTCACCCCAGCCCGACCTCCGCCACTCCTCGGCCCTCCGTCGCACCTCCGCACCCTTGCCCCTTCAGCTTTTTCATTTCGGTTTTGCCTCCCTGATATCCAGTGCAGTTTCCAGCATGGTTCGCTCGGCTGGCCCATCCCCAGCCAGCCCTGCTCCGCTTCGCACCAGCCCGCTCTGGAAAGCTCCTCTGCTCGGCGCACTTTGATCAGCATGGCCCGATCCCAATGCCTGCCCCTTGCTCGCGACCATCCGTTATTGTTTTTTCATTTTATTTTATTTTCATCTTTGGTGTTTTTATTTATTTTGGCCAAACCCTAGTGTCGCAGGTTGTAAATCGCACGTTCATCTCATTGAATAGGATGTGCGATGGGCCCGCTGGGTGTTTTTAGTCCTTACGTTGAAGTTTCGTCGCATATGTGCTTGGTTTGAGGTAGTCAAATCCATGATTTTCCTTTCCATTGCATTTCCCTTGATGCTTGATGTTTCTTTAAATATATAACTTTGTTTCACACCCATATGACACTCATGTTAAGCTTGTTAGGATGTTTTGAAGTTTTCATGTTTTGCTGAAAATAGATTTTTATATAAATCTTGGGTTATTCCCTTGTGCATTGTGCTTAAGGTGGTTGCTAAAGAAATGTAATTAATGTTCCTTGGGTGAAATTGGATGGTTGAGTGGGGTTTTTTCCATTGAATAGTTTGTTAAATTTTTTTGGATCACGATTTAAACTTTATATTTGATGTGTGTTGATTCCCTCATTGCGTGGTTTAAATTTTGTTTTAGAAAGTTATTTTTGATTCATGAACATGTGTTGTATTTTATAAATTAGAGAAATGGATGATTTTGAGTTGAAAGAAAATGGTGCATCTATTAATTTTTTTTAAAATGTTTTGGTTGGTTTTAGAGGGTACCATTGGATTAAGACACAACCATGGGTGCACTAGGTGCACACATGGTTATGAAATCAAGTGATGATGGCACCCTAGAGCTAGTCTCCCTCAAGAATGTCTCTTCTTCCCTCCCTCTTATTTCATCTAAAATTTTTCATTATTTTCCAAAATGGGGGAAATGGTGCTTCTTGTGTTCAAAAGTTGGCTCCAAAATGTGTCCCTATTCATTGGTTTGATTGGCCTTGAAATGTACTTGGGTGTGTGGTTGGAGGCTAGGGCCCATTTGTTTCTTCAAACATTAGTGAAATACATGTGTTGACTCTTTGAAAAAATATGTTTTGTGAAAATGTAAATGCCCGTTTGACAACTTAATGTGTTTTAGAAAATGGTTTGAATGTTATGTGTTGTGATGGCCCAGTTGGTACTTTGGTGATGTGATATATGTATAATTATATATATATATATATAGACACACACACATACATACTTACTTACAGGGAACCTCTACATGGGGACTTCCCTTTGAGGGTTGTCATGTAGCGATGTCCGTGTAAGGGGTTGGCAAGTGCGGTGAGATGAGTCACGCGTGTCAGGGCCTCCCACTTACACAGTCTTATTAAAACAACCATGGGTTCCTGGGCGTCATATAGATTATCGAGTGACGGTTGCTTACTAACCCCGATTAGACAGGTTGGTACCCACTGGTAGTTTTAGAGGACAGATGGGAAGTGCCGTTGATTTTGTCGCGAGGGAAATCAATTTTTTATAGACTATGGGGCTTCACTATAAGCCCGCAGGTGGTTCCAAACCGAGCACATCCAAGGGTTTTCTAGGGATGTTTAGGATCAACCATGGTTACATGACTGCGTTACTTGTTCACTTTCAATGGTACTTACATTACAGTTCCTACCGTCACCTGTTTCCCTTAGCCATGTTTTTTTCCTTGTTGGATTATTCACTTTCTATTGTACTAGATTGTTCCAGATTTTTTTTGTCTACTTGCTTAATGATTAGAAAAGAAAATCTAGATATTTCTGTTTTTATTTTCATTATGAAATGATAAATGATTCTAGAAATGTTATGTAGCGTGTGTTGGATTTTTAAATGAAATAAAAGGAATGTTGTTTGTTTTAAAAATTGAAAAGCCTACTTTTATAATTGTATTTCAAACTGGTGTAAGTGGATTTCTTTGGGAAAGGAAACATTTTTATTCAGTGGTTTACTTTGGCATACCTACTGTGTACTTTTGTACTCATGCCTGTCTTTTACCATTTCAGTTGCAGGTTCCCTCGTTCAGGTTTTCTGGTTTCAGTTGCTCAGTGTTGGAGTGAGGATGGTCTTTAGTTGGGTGGTGACCTGAGAGGTCACATGGAGGTACATTTGGTTGTGTGACATTTATTTCATTTTTTCTCTTAGTGTTTATCTGTTATGGTTATTTTGTATTTTTTCCTTCATCCTGCTTTTTGTTTGGCCGGAAATCGTTCCCAATAATCAAATTTTGATGCCCGACACTAGTTGCTACCCTAGGGGGATCAGTAACCCCCCTCGGGACTTGCCACTAGCTAGCTCGGGTGACCGGTTCGGGTTCTTCCCCAGGCTGGTTCGTGAAAAAATGGTATCAGAGTAGGTTCTTGTTATTTGGGTTGTTCGGTAGAAGGAGATTAGGACTATCGGAACTCGAGAGGTATGTGTGGGAAGAGCGTCGCGAACTCTTGCTCACGCTGATCCTCAAGTTACCAGGGGTAGTTCATAAATTGTGTCTTTTGACCACCTTTTGGATTGAGGAATGAAAAAGGAGATGAGCCATTGTCACGTCGCGATTTCACATGGAGTAGTGACCCATGTGGACTCCGAGTACACGGTTTAAGTTCCATCTAGCTATTGATTCTTACTTGGGGTGTGGCTCACTACCATGTCCTCGGGTTATGTGTAACTACTAGTTCCTCATTCTGGTGATTCTTTGTATGTTGTACGATGTCTGGTTCTAGTTAGTGTGATCGTGTTTTTGAAAATTAAAGTTGAATTTTGAAATTGAAGTGTTTTCTTTAAAACGGGTTTAAATTGGTAATGGGATTTTTGAAATTTAAAGTGTTCTAGTTTTAAAAACGGGTGTTTGGTTGGAATTCATAGGGAAATGGTTTGGGTACAACCTTAGGTGTCCTTTAAGAATGTTTTCAGAGGTGGGAGTATGTGCATGGAATGGGCCTGTTGACCTGCATAGATGAAAGCTGATGAAGACATGTGCAACAATTCATGGGATTACTGGGGTGTGTACTTTGAATTAAAGGCTTGATCCTGCTTCTCTAAAGTGATTTTAAAAATGGGATTTTTTGGTTATTTTTGTATTTGTATGGTTTTGAGCTGGTTATTTTGGCTCAGGATGTTACCTTTAATTTTAGACTGATTTGATATTGGTCTTGGCTATGTGTTTCACATGTTGTTCAGAGAATTCTGCCCAGATATGTCCCCAAGGATTCTGATACGTCATTCCCAGTTTTTGGTTCTTCTCTGACATTGCCTGTTCTTCATGGTGATCAGGGTCCATTAGAGGAAGTAGAATGGATAGAGGAAGTGGAGCGTATATTTAGACCATTGGGAACTCCCAATACTGTTAGGGTTCGTGCTATTATGGGATTGTTTGAAGGTCCAGCTCTGGACCAGTGGAAGGTGATTTCCCCACCATCAACGCAAGTTGGAATGACATGGGATGTCTTTAAAACCATCTTCATCCAACGATTTATACCTGAAGAAGTGACGGAAAATAAAAAGGGAGAGCTTGTGAATATTCAATAAGGTCAACAGATGGGGAAAGCTTATGTTGACTATTTCAAGGAACTCATTGCCTTTTCTCCAGAGGTGTCATCGCATGAGCTCATGAAGGCCTCTATTTTTACCGGGTTCTCTGCCCAGAAATCAAGGAGCGAGTCCTCCCTCCTAAAGACCATCATTTCAAGAAGCTGGTGGAGGAAGCGTTTTTAGCTGAGTCGGTGTACGGAGTACAGGTAGTTGACAGTCCAGTGTACCCAGTTGTTCGTGGGGTTTCTCTATCTGGAAAGGAAAGGATGCCAGAGAAACTTGTTCCTAAAGAGTTATCTCCTTTGTTCCCAGCTCCCGGTTCGTTAGATCGTTCAGTGGTATGCTATCAGTGTGGCCGTTTCGGACATTTAAAACCATCATGTCACAACCCTCCAATGACGTGTCATCGTTGCGGCGGTCTGGGTCATTTGGAGAAGTTTTGTAGGAAGCGTCGCTTGAAGAGGACGCCATGATTAGAGAGTGTCAGTACCTGACTATGAGGCAGGAGATGATTCAGTCATCAGAGCCCTAGCCACAGGTCTTGGGGTAAAGCTCACACACTGTTAGGAGTCCCCAGGGGTGTGAAGCCTTGGTCAGGGTTTTGTGTTCCGTGTTGGTGGGGGAACAATTAAAATCATTTTGTACATGTTTTTCTACTGTTAAAGTTTTGACGTTATTGTAAGTTCATTGTTTTATCATGGGGTTATCATGGACTCCTTCTATTCTAATATAAGTAGTCCTCTTTGTGTTTATGTGGTTATGTTTTGTGGATTTCAATGGGTCATGATTTCAACTCGATGTCTGGTTAAGTCTTTTCCATCGGTTTCCCCCTAGTGTTTAAGGACGTTGACTTTGGTCGAGGATTCAACATTTCAACGAAGGTGTTGTTTTTCACTCGTGCTATAAGAGTGGGTTTAAATCGGTTGGGAGTTTCTGCGTTGACCCCCCCCCCCTTCCTAGGGCTGTCTATATAGATGGTTAATTTCTCTGCACAAGATGAGCTCTTGTGGAGGGGAGAACCCCTTCGTGTTCTCCCCTCAACCCTAGACTTTAGTTTTCTCTGGAATCGGTCGGTTGTGTCTTGTGTAGAGTAAGGTCATCCTGAGATTCTCAGTTCTCTTCGGTTACTTTAGTTCCATTTGGGAATAGACTTGAATCTTGGCCGACTTTTTCCTTGGTGACTTTCTGGGGGCAGAAAGTGTCTGTTGTGGGGAGAATTGTCACACCCCGACCGCAAATGCCCTTGTTTTTAATCTTTTCTTGGTCCCGGTTTTAATTTTTATATGTTTAATTGTGTTCGCGGGTTTCGTGCCATTGCGCGGTCACTGAATCATTAGCGGTGACGGTGCATTTGACCCGGGTGACCGTGTGTTCGCCCGGCGTTTAAATATTAAATTTTTTATGTTCACAATTAATATACTTAGTAGTATTAAATTTTTATAAATATTATTATTATTATTTTATAATTAGGATTGTTAAAGTATTATTATTATTATAGTTATGATATTATTATTATTATTATAAAGTTTTATTCTCTTTATAATGTTTTATTATTAATATCAGGATTTTATTATTTGTTTATTTACTTATTCTATAACTATTATTATTTTTATTTTATTATCACTATCATTATTATTGTTATTTTGTTAATAAAATGAAAAAAATAAACCCTAACACCCCCTGTTTTCCCCTCTTATGCGAGCAGAAACCCCCTCCCTTGTGCTAGCACCGCCGGCCCATGCGCGGATTCCCCGACATCTCGGCCTCCCCGGCATCCCGGTGTCCCGGCTCCCCCACACGACCCGCACCCCGTCGCCGGCGACCCCACCTGCTCGCCATCCTGGCATCCCTCCCCTTCACTAGTCCCGGCGTCCCCATCACTGGCCTCGCCTAGGCATCCCAGCCACCTTCCGCCTCGCCGACCTCCTACGGTCTCAGCTCCCTCCACCGCTCCACGACCTTCCGCTTCACCCCAACCCAACCTCCGACGCTACCCGTCCCTCCGCCATGCCTCCGCACCCCTGCCCCTCCGGATTCACCATTCTGACGCCACCTCCCCGCTGTTCGGCGTAGTTTCTAGTGAGGTTTTCTTGGTCAGCCTATCCCCGGCAAGCCCCACTCCACTTCGCACCAGCCCACTCTGGCGATCTCCTCTGCACGGCGAGCTCCGATCAGCGCGACCCGATCCCAATGCTCGCACGTGCTCGCGACCATCCACTCCGGTTTGTACATTTTATTTTATTTTCATATTTGGGGTTTTTCTTTATTTTGCCCAAACCCTAGTGTCATAGGTTGTAATTCGCTAGTTCACCTCATTTATTAGGATGTGTGATTGGCCTACGGGGTGTTTTTAGTCCTTACGTTGAAGTTTCGTTGCAATTGCGCTTGTTTTGAGGTAGGTGAATCCATGATTTTCCTTTCCATTGAATTTCATTTGATTCTTGATGTTTATTTAAATTTATAACTTTGTTTTACACCCATATGATACTCATTTTAAGCTTGTTAGGATGTTTTGAAGTTGTAATGTTTTGCTGAAAATAGATTTTTATAAAAATCATGGTTTATGCCCTTGTGTATTGTGATCAAGGAAGTTGCTAATGAAATGTAATTTATGTTCCTTGGGTGAAATTGGATGGTTAAGTTGGGTTTTCCCCATTGAATTGTTTGTTAAATTGGTTTGGATCACGATTTAAACTTTATATGCGAAATGTGTTGATTCCCTCTTTGTGTGGTTCAATGTTTGTTTTAGAAAGAGATTTTTGATTCATAAGCATGTTTTGTATTTTTTAAATGAATGAAATGGATGATTTTGAGTTGAAAGAAAATGGTGAATCTTTTAAAATTGGATTAAAATGTTTTGGTTGGTTTTAGAGGGTTTCATTGGATAACGACACAACCATGGGTGCACTAGGTGCACGCATGGTTGTTCAATCAAGTGATGATGGAACCCTAGAGCTAGTCTCCCTAAAAAACACCACTTCTTCCCTACCTCTTATTTCTTCTAAAAATTTTCTTTGTTTTCCAAAATAGGGAAAATGGTGCTTCTTGTGTTCAAAAAATGGTTCCAAAATGTGTCCCTCTTTGTTGGTTTGATTGGCCTTGAATAGTACTTGGTTGTGTGGTCGGAGGCTAGGGCCCGTTTGGATCTTCAAACATTAGTGGAATACTTGTGTTGAATCTTTGAAAAGAATATGTTTTGTGAAAATGTAAATGCCCATTTGGAAACTTAATGTGTTTTAGAAAATGGTTTGAATGTTATGTGTTGTGACGGCCCGGTTGGTACTTTGGATATGTGATATATGTATACTTATATATATATATATACATACATACATACGGGGAACCTCTATAGGGGGACTTCCCTTTGAGGTTTCTCATGTAGCGATGTCCGTGTAAGGGGTTTTCAAGTGCGGTGAGATGAGTCACGTGTGCGAGGGACTCCCACTTACATAGTCTTATTAAAACTATCATGGGTTCCTAGGTGTCTTATAGAATATCGAGTGACGGTTTCTTACTAACCCCGATTAGATGGGTTGGTACCCACTGGTAGTGTTAGTGGCCAGATAGGAAGTGCCGCTGATTTTGTCAGGAGGGCGATCCGTTGGTTATAGACTATGGGGCTTCACCATACGTCAGAAGGTGGTTCTGAACCGAGTAAGTCCAGGGGTTTTCTAGGGATTTTTAGGATCACCCATGGTTACTTGACTACATTACTTGTTCACTTTCAGTGGAACTTACTTTACAGTTCTTACCATCACCTGTTTCCCTTAGCACTGTTTGTTTTCCTTCTTGGCTTATTCAATTTCTATTGTACTAGTTTGTTCCAGCTTGTTTTTTCTACTTGCTTACTGATTAGAAAATAAAATATAGATCTTTATTTTTTTTATGAAATGATAATTGATTTTGGAAATGGTATTTTTCATGTGTTGGATTTTTAAATGAAAGAAAATGTATGTTGTTTTTTTTTAAAATATGAAAAACCTAATTTTATAATTTTATTTCAAACTGGTGTCAGTGGATTGCTTTGGGAAAGGAAACATTTGAATTTAGTGGTTTACTTTGGAATACCTACTGAGTACATTTGTACCCACGCCTATCTTTTATCATTTCAGTTGCAAGTTCCCTTGTTCAGTTTTTCTGGTTTGAGTTACTCGGTGTTGGAGAGAGGTTGGTCTTTAGTTGGGTGGTGTCCTGAGAGGTCGCATGGAGGTACGTTTGGTCGTGTTAATTTTATTTCATTTCCACTGTTAGTGTTTATCTGTTCTATTTATTTTGTATTTTTGGATCGATCCTGCTTTTTTTTGGGCAGAAATCGTTCCCAACAATCAAATTTTGATGCCCGACATTAGTTGCCATCCCGGGGGGGATCGGGAATGCCCCTCAGGACTTTCCTCGAACTGGCTCGGGTGACTGGTTCAGGTTCGACCCCGGGCTGGTTCGTGACAAAACAAACAATCATGAACCAAATCTTACAGCTCATTATTCATTAATTTTCGACTTTGAGGATTTACCTTTTCTTATTGATTCCACAATATTCTAAATTCACACATCATCTATTTAATAATTATTTATCTTCTATATAAGGTATGATTGAGCAATCTTGTGTGAATGGATTAATTATGTTTATTCCATTAGTATACCAATATCAATCCTTTTCAAGTCTAAGAATATTAGATCCTTTTGAATTGTCATCAATGATAAAAATATTGGATCCTTTATAATTTGACACTCTTACACTTTATTTTCTATCCTAGGATGATAATGGATTGAGAAAACATAATACTTCATCATCTTTAATCATCATCGATGGAATATATTCATCTCTTTTTTGTGAATATTTCTTGAGGCTCTTGTGATACTTTTATATTTAACACTTCTCCCCAAAGAGAAAATGCCACTGAATTTTCAATGTGAAGATCACCACAACCAACTCTATGTCATTTTATTGGGTATTTACTTTCATAAACGTTAAATTTCATTGAATTATAGGTTATAACTTTATCATTATGCATTAACACACAACCAAATACCTTTATTAAATCATTGTTGTTTACCAAAAAAAGAGTTCCCTAGTTTTGAGTAGCATAAGTACATGTGTAGTGCCAAGATGATTTTATTACTCCTTAAATATCTCTTAGCATTAATTATTACAAACCATCATGACTCCCTTATATTTTTGTTTGGTGAGAGAGTTTTAAAAACATGAAAAATTTCTCATAAATAGATTATAATACCTACTTGAACAAAATAAACTATAAATTTATGTCACATATGATTTCCTTGGATATCGTTAAATTGTTTCTTTCATTATAGGGTTTACAAATATTCCATTACAAGTGATAATATGTCAATGTAATGAGACTTAATTCATCTAGAACTCAAATTTTCTGAAAATCTAAAAGAGATTATCCTATCATAAGGACTTTAGCACAAATATAAAAAACTCCACAAGCGCCTCATTGATTTTGTAATATAGTTGAATATCAATTGTAAATATTACCAAAAACAATTCAATGTAATTTTGAAATACACTATTAATGACTTTGATATTTTTTATTGTGTTATTATGACTGAAAGTAATAACTATGATCTCATAGTGCTCATTCCTTGTATGAAATTAAGTCTTGGGTATATCCTACAACTTCATGCTTACTTGATAATACCCGAAGTGAAGGTCCATCATACATAAGTGTTAGGAACCAAAAATATGACAAAGAAGTCATCAATATGTGAATGAGGATACCTTTTATTTTTTAGGATATTTTTTATCACACAATAATCAATGAAAATGTGTATTTACATTGCATTTAATGGTGAAGCAGTTGGGTATATGAACCCTTTATTGAGATTCTCCTATAGTTTTTTTTTCATCTCATCACATACCAAAAAAAACTACTTTATATGGATTCTAGGAGAATGGAAACACCCTTAGTATAATCTCAATTTAAAATTAAACCTATCATCTAGGATGAAAACTACCAAATTCTTTGGAAAACATAACATCTTATTCCATCAGAATGCTCATGTTTTCAGGGAAGGACTTTTCTATAGACTCAATCATTGGAGCTAGATACGTTTTGTCATAGGGATAAAATATCCATGATTGATATGTGGTGTTAAAAAATATTCTCCCTCCTCATTGAAAATGTATATAATCATAAGAAGGTTTGATACATGGAGTGTGATTTCGTTCACAAGGGAATTTATGTTATCTATATGACTCAAAATCCAACCCATACTAAGAATTGAATCACATTCCACTAAATGTAGTATCAAAAAGATCAATGATATGTGAAGCCCATAAATTTTAACAAGGGGGAGTTATATATTTGAGATGAAATAATTTCCCACTTTTCCTTTTTCATTGATATACCTACTTCCATGTTTTCTGGAGGTATTTTTATAGTTCCACTAAACATACGTGTTATACATGAATTTATTGAAATATAATGAAAAATTAATTATGATATTCATGATTAAATAAATATCATACCAATCAAAACTTCATTTTAATGATCCACCTTAACAGTTATAACTAAATAAGATCTCCCTTACTACCTTGGATGTTTTTGGCACAGATTGTCTCTCACAACCCTTAACATAGTGAATTTTTATGCAAAGTGCCTTATTCTATGCAAGTGAAACATTGGAAAAAAGGTTATGGGTTTACTGGATCAATCCTCTCTTCTATTACATTAGTAGGTTTCTATTCTTGGAAATTTCTAACGTGGTTCTCTTCCCTTCCACCCCCTAATGGATTTCCTTATCCCCCATAAGAATATTTTTCGAGTTCTTCATTCTATAATTTTTACTTGTGGGTTTTTCAAATTTATTACCACTTCTATATTTTTCCATCACACAACCAAAATTAAAATCCACTTTCTTATTATTATCCCCATGATACCCATGTGATTTATATAATCAATTTTGACATTTAGGGCACATCTAAAAATTTCTTTATAGGTATAAAAGCCTCATATCGCGAGGTATTTTCAGAGAAACAAAATCCATTTCTATTTTATATTGGAGAGTGTAAGGAAAATATTTATAAAAAACCTTTTTCTAGAAGTACTTCCACCCCATCACATCAATCACGTCCTTAGGATTTATATTCAGGATCAATGTACATTATTGATCACCTTCACCCTCCATATGATAGACAATAATAATTACATTCTCTTGTTCATAATAATTAAGGGTGGAAATTAATTATTCAAAGGTGATGATCCATTGCTTAGTGATTAAGTGATTAGATGATCGATTCAATGTTGAAGGCCTTTGTCACATAAAGGTATAAACTGTAAATTTTTATCTCTTAGGGGGATTTGGTTACTAATTCATGATTTTTTTGATCCATATTCAACTAGGAGAGTATCATAAAAAATTACATTATTCCTACTCCAATTCGGGTTGACATCCCATTAGGGAAATCATCAAATTTCCCTTTGCATTTATTTTCAATTGGTTCGAACTATTTTTTCCATTGGCTTGAATACAAGGAATATTAGGAATAAGTATTTACTAAATGATAGAAACATAAAATGAAATCAAATAAAATTAAACTAATAACTTAAAAATTAAATTAATTTCCCAAAATTATTAATTTCATGTCTTAAATCAATATAATTCATAATCTATTCTATAAAAAAGACACTTATGGGAATTTTGATACCTTATTAATGGTCTATAATGATATTTTGAATTTAACAATTTGTATATCTAGACAGTTACAATCCATGTTCATTCACCCATTTCGGGTCGAGCCTATATAAATGTTGTTTTTTTTTGTGTTACCCTGAGGCGTATATTTTCTAGATCCACATCCACTTGTAGTATCCGGATAAGGATTTATTTTTATGAGAAAAATTACACTATAATTTATCAAAATTTATGGATGTATTCTTATGTTTAGTATTATTCCTAATTATTTCATTATAACATTCAAATCCTAATGAAAAAATAACAAATATTTTCTTGGTTACTGTAACACCCCAAGCTTCCTTGGTACACTTCCTTTTAAATAATACAATATCTTGTTGTATATGAAACACCGTGTTCTAGTGCACTATGACCTATCAGACTGGCTATTTAAAAAGTAGTTATAAATATTATTAACCACATTTTTTATTATATATATATCCCATATAATTTTAAAAATCATCTTATGCTTTTTACACATAATGTAATGAAAAATTCTATTTTTTATATAAAAGAAGTATTTTTCAAAAAATAATAATTATTCCTTATAATTAAGAACTCATTTTAATTCCAAAATTTGACCATAATATATATTAAATATAATGAACTAAAATTATTCTATAGAATTGGGACATTGAAATTCTGTTGGGATGAATTTTTGGTACTTTTATGTTAACCTTTATATTTTGAAAAATAATGAAAAATACTAAATTTTAATGGAAAATACATTTTTAATCAGAATAATTTATAGTGTTAAAATATAAATTTCACTAGTTTTAATGTATAATTATTTTATATTTTTATCTTATAATATTATTTAGTTCATTGGAAGTAATTTAACATTTAAATTGAACATAAACACATGTCAATCCTTTGATAGTTTTTACTTCTTAAAACCCCACTTTCTGGCTTTGACAAGGGGAATTAATATTAAATTATTTTTTTAATATTCTTGTGTTACGAATTTTGTTAAATGGATTCCATTTTTGGAATCATAAGGTCCAAAATTTTTAAATAGGTTCCTTTGATTTTTGTAAATTGTGAATAGTAACTATAGTAATTATTTATATTTATCATGGTTAAAGGGTAAATCAAGTAGATAAGGATAACAATATTATTATAATAATATAAAAATACACTATCATATTTAATAATTCAATTAGATGAGATATATTTGACCATCATAATCCTTAGGCAGAATGTTTGGCATTTGGGAGACACTTGGTTGTGAAAATTACATTTTAGAATATTTAATATAAAGAAAAGGGAAATATAACATAAAAATGTATCTTTTAATAAATGAATTTTAATATTGGTTTATATAAATAATCTCTATTACTATAAATAATATTTTGAAAGAAAAAAAAAATTCCTACATCATGGAATTCTATTTAAAAAATTTATGTATTATATAAATATATTTATTTATGACACAATGGTGATGCATTGATTACCTTATGAGTGAATGATTCATATAATTGTTTTAATAAATACTAAACTAAATGTAATTTTTAAATATTGAGTACATATAAGAATTTTTGGGTTCCATTTAAATATTAGGTATTATTTAATTACTTTATTTATAGGTAATCAAGTTGTAATGACTTTAACAAAAATAATTTACTAAATAGTGTCAAAATTGACATAAATGAATATTTAAAAAATATATTATTTATGATATAAAAATCATAAAAATCAAATATTCTTCCATATGACTTAGATAATGTTATAATTTTCATTAATTATCCACATTTGGTTCTGTTGGAATTTATTGTAATTAAACTAACCCTATAGAAAAAAATACAACAAGACACGGTAAGATTTAAAGTGTTTAACTAAGAGTAAAACCCAAAAGATAAGGTTAATATCATGAACTAAACTTTTCTCAAAATAATTGGATTAGAGAATTTAAACACATTATCATAATTGATTCTAAATATATTACTTTGTAGATATTAATATCCAAACCCCATTTTAAAAAAAATTAATATTTTAAGATTTTCCTAAAGTGCCCCTCACCTCTCTTATAAAAGGGAACTTCTCCATCTCAAAAATTCACAACTCCAAAGCCATTTGACTCTAATAAACCATACCCATTTCCTCCCCTAATATCCCTCATATAATTATAGAGGATTAAATTTAGGAATAAATCCATCATGTGGATTCCTTTTATGCATATCAAAAGGAGACACCCGAAAAGAGGTAATTGTTTTATCACCTCTTTTAAAGTTATTTTCTTCTTGTAATTTTTTTTCTATCCATTTTTAAATACTAAAATAATAAATCCAGTAAATTTCACATTCTGAGATGTTATTTTAATTTTGGGATAACCATCTTCCGCCTTTTACACATCCTACGGAAAACAATATAATCATGTGTAAGTACATACAACTTATCGTCTCCAAACCGTAGTGTAAATTGTTTTCCATTTAAAAATTATTTTTATGTGTATGAGGATTAATATAATGGATTAAAATAATAAATATAACATGATATTGTTTCGGTATAATTCATATTCAATTAAATTCTATACCATATAACCATTAATGAAATGATATCGTCGCTCGTGCATACGTACGACTTACCATCTCCAAGACGTAATGAGACTCATCTTCCCTATTCACAAACCATGAATGATTATAATAATAAATATTACTAATAATTATGAAATGCATGAAATAATAATATGACTAGGATGATATATTTATACACATATTTCATTCACTTACTTCCATTCAATATGATAAGAAAACAAAAACATCGTTAGTGCATACGTACAACATGTCGTCTCCATGAACTGTGTGTTCCATTTTATTTATCTGTCTATTATATATTTATATCTATAATATATATTACATATAAATAAAATGTTACATACTGGAAGTATGAAAATTATGATCTATGGAATATGATAAAAAATAACAATTCAAAACATGTATCATAATGAAAGTGATTATTAACCGAAATGTTGATTTAATATAGAAATTGTTAATAAAAGTGTAATATAATTTCATAAGTGAATTGTCACGACCCGTCCTCGGGGCCCGTTCTGTGACTACCCCAAGCCAGCCTTCCATAGGCCAGGGGCTGGCGACTAGCACCAAAGGCGTAAATCTCAATAACTGGGAAGGCATTGCCTTTATAAAAGTAAACAAAACACCACAGAGTACAAGCGGAAGAAAAACATCAAGTACAAAAGAAAGTGCTAAAAAGTAAATGGGCCAGAATACAAACCCAACTGAAAGTGCAGCTACAAATAAAAGAAAGTACAACAGAAAAAGACAAACAGCTGGAAGAAGGAAGCAGCTCTTGGGTCGTCCTCCTCGGATCCTACCTGAAGGGTAGGTAGAGATAGCCTCCTCAAAGCTCTCGCACGTCATCCTCCTCCGTGTGTCGTCACGCCGTGAAGTCCTCCTCCAGATACTGACCCGTCGTGTAGTCCACCTCCGGGTACTGACTCATCGTGTAGTCCACCTCTGGGTACCGTCCAGTCCTCGAACACTCGGCCTTTGTCAGCACTGCCCGTCGTCTGCAACCAACACAACGAGGTGCGGGCATAGCCTGTTCAGGGGTGAGTATAATGATACTCAGTACGGACCCCGAGACCCTCATGGTCTCACTAAAACCAACAAGGATAACCACAAAGAAGATCTCAAAAGATAACCTCTACATAGGTATAAGCCCATACATATACCTAAGTTATCAAGTAACCCATCTCAATCATGAGGAAACACAAGGATCATGAAATCAACGGATAACCACTACCCAGGTATATGCCCATACATATATCTAAGTTATCAAGTGACTCATCTCAATCATGAGGTAAACACAAAGGTCAAAAGTCTCAGCTCAAACCAGGATTTTCATCAACGAAACCGTAACTGCTGAAGAGCTCCGTCTCTGAAGTGTACAGTGGTCCTGTCACGACTCCGAGGAACTGCTCCCTAACCTAAGACTGCTGAGGTACTCCTCCTGTCGAGTATCGTGGGTCTGCGACCAACTACCGGGCGCTCCATCCGCTAAGGGTTTGTCGCCAAATACCGGGCGCTTCCCCTAATAGCCTATAGAGGTACTCCTCCTGTCGAGTACCGCAGGTATGCGGCCAACTACCGGGCACTCCGTCCGCTGTGGGTTTGTCTCCAAATAGCGGGCGCTCCGTCCACTGGGCTAGTTGACTCAATCCAAGTCGAGTCGGTCTAGCAGTTGTCAGGTTTCGGCTGGCTACACGGTCTCCGTACTCCGTACTCTCGTCTCCGGGAGGGTCCTCTCCACGAGCTACAGTTCGATACTCTAAGTATCACAAGTCCCATGAAGAAGTATCCTAAAGGACCTCCTCATCATAGGGGTCTCAACGCAATAGTCGGTGCGTCAATCGGACGTCCGGTCTGTGAGTTACTAGCCTTTTCGTCCCCGGGGCCCAGTTGGTTTCGTGTGCGAACCATTCCGGCCGTAACTCAACTATACCCCGAACACTCATAGGGTACACTCATAAGGACCTTTTCTCAACGTGATCACCAACGCCGCTAACGGTTCCTCAAACGGACGTCTGGTCTGAATGATATCAACTTTTCCGTTAAAGGGGCCCGGTTGGATTTTGGGTACAATCCAAACCGGCCACTATCCAACAGTAACCAAAACTCGGGCGAAGTATGCCAAAAGTTCCATCTCATCAAGAGGAAAACAACGAGACAGACATCGCGTCAATCGGACGCCCGGTCTGTGAGTTATTGGCTTTTTTGTTCCAGGGGCCCGGTTGGTTTCGTGAGCGAACCAACCCGACCGCACTCCAACGGCATCCAAACCTCGAGCGGAGTAAGCCCAAAGATCCATCTCACTAAGAGGAATTCAACAAATTCGACGGAACGTCATTCGGACGTCCGGAACTCAAGTTACGAGCATTTCCGCTCCGAGAGCCCGATTGGTTTCGTGTACGAACCAACCCGTCCGAACCCAAAGTTCTCTGAAACCTTGAGTGTAATATACCGAAACGACCGTCTCAATCCAAGGATCACGTTTCCGCTGACGGCGCATCAATCGGAGGTCTACAGCTCATGATATGGGAATTTGACCGAAAGTGTTCCGAAAACGGGGGGGTCTGGGCCCGGGCCGACCCAGCCCGACCCCCCTGGGTCGGCCCGAACTGGGTCGACCAGAACCGGGTCGACCCGACCCAGGTCCGACCCGGCTGGCCGCGGCCGGGCGGTCGCCGCAGAGCGGCGGGGGTGCGCGCGGCCGCCCCCCCTTCGCCGCTGATTGACGCTGGCGGCAACCGCCGCCGGAAACTTCCGGCGCCGCGCCGCCGCCGCCTCCTTCCGCGGACCACCGGACGCACTCCAATGGTCCGTTTCTCCTATCATCTTTGCCTATAGTCCCCCCGAGACCCCATATTCACTGCGAAGGGATTCAAACGCCAAAACGGCCCGCTTTGTCGTTGCCCATCAATCCGCATGTCAAAATGATTAGCGTTGTCTTTGTAGTTTTCCAGCGCGACCCGATGGCGCCACGCCCCCTTCGTCGCAGTCGGAATCCGACCGCGGTTCTTTGGTTTTCTTCGACGTGGCGCGACAGCGTCGCGTTCTTAAACTTCCTTCCAAGGCGCGGCGTGACGGCGCTGCGCATATCCTTCCGCATGAAAACCGCATGGTGCGACGACACCACGCCTTCCCGTACCAACCACAAAGGAACCATCACAAAATTAAGGAGGAGGGTCGGCTGTGTTAGTGCGGTCCTACCCCCTCACGTTATTCGATAAAAAATGGTTTAAATCCACGAAGATCATCAAGTTGTTATTCACGAATCAAATAAATAAATAAAACCCCTACATCGATCCACATGTACGAATGTTCCGCAGATCAACCTGGAATTGGTTGGTCCGCGCTCGTCGTTCTTTTCTCAAAAGGTAAGAGAATACCAAAATTAAATCCCAACCCACAACATAATCTTTGCGGATCAAATTAATGTTTATTTGATCCGCATTCTTTGATTTAGAAGGAAGTAGCATGGGGTTCATTAATATTTCATAAACAATTCCCTACCTCAGTTCAGGAACGATGCACGTCAATTGAGCTGCGGAAGACGAGCATCATGGAGGTCGGGCGTCGTGGAAAACGAACGTCGATTCCATTGTCGTCGAGGTGCGTTCTAATAGGAAACGTCGTTGGAAGAAGACGCCACGTTCTTCGGCGGAGATGTTTTTCGTTGAAGAACGGTGTTCTTCGTGTTCTTCGTCGAGGTTGAAGAAGAAGAAGACCTCACGCTTCCCAAACCTCTCAAAGTGGCAAAAACTTTAACAAAAATAAAATAAGACCAAGTCTTAATTTTATTAACACATCCTAACCATTTTAATTTCAAGAGTTTGAAAATAAGTAAATCACTTTATTAATTATAACAAGTTTTCAAAAATAAATGAAAGTGAGTTAATGGGGAGTTAGGAAAGTGAAGGGTTAAGAGGAGTTAGGGAGTTATGGAATTTGAAAAGGTGGGGAGGGGTTCGTGTGGGCCCCACTCCTTTAATTATCCACACATGGGAAGTTGGGTGGATGTGGGCCCTAACACCAACTTCCCATGGGAGAAATTAACCACCTTGTTATGAAATAAAATTTATTCAACAATTTTATTTACTTTTTTTAATTGAACCTCAAAATTTAACTTCTTCACCCACACAAACGCAACTACGGTAAAGGTCCCCTTAAGAAATTACCGGCGTTGCGAGTTCATCGGTGCCCTCGGAATTCGATTCCGAGCACCAGTTCAAATGTTAGAAATTCCTGCTCGCTCTTTCACTGAACATACCCGAGCCAAACTTCGGAAATTAATTTCGGGCACACCGGGCCTCAGAATCAGGCGCCGTCAGAAACTGTGTTCTTGTAAAGTTCCAAAGAAAATTAAGAAAAAATTTTCCTTGAAATTTCCGGGTCTTTACATTACTCCCACCATAGGACTTTACGTCCCCGTAAAGCTTCAACACAAACTAGGGTCACAAAAGCAATACAGAGCACGCATCTGAGCCTTCCGCTCCCATGTGCTCCCCTGGAGGTTCCCGTACTGCCAGAGAAAGTGCACCCGAGGAATCGATCGTCCTCGTAGGATCCTCTCCTATCGATCCTTGATCCCCACTAGAACCTTCGTGGATGTAACCCCATCGCCATTGTCCTGCTCCTCATGGTCGATGATATGTGAAGGGTCGAGCATGTATCTCCTCAGTTGAGATACTTGGAAAATGTCGTGCACCTAGTGAAACTGAGGTGGATGGGTCAAGCGGTAAACCACCAGGCCTACCCAGCTGAGGACTTAGAAAGGTCCATTGAACCTCGGAGATAACTTGCCTCCTTGGCCTGATCTCCGTAAACCTCGTCGAGGTGAGACCTGTATAAGGACGAGATCATCATCCTCGAACTCTAGAGGCCTCCAAGTCCTATCAGCATAAGGCTTCTGTCGGCCCTGTGCTGTCCTCATCCGCTCTTGGATGACCTGGACCTTATCTAGTCTCAATAGAGCTGCTATGATTTCTTCTTTTCCGATAAGAGAAACCCGGTCTCATACCCTAGATGAACCACATTCATTGCCTAATATAGTCAATCCTGACATGAATGATGCATTCATTACATGGATGACGTCGTAAGGCCTCGACGTAACTACCAAGAGATCCAATTGTCACTCTCGCCTCCAAGGGTCGATTCACACTATCGGCATCAGTGTGAGGTCACTAGGTCTCCTCCAGTAGAAATCTCAAAAGTGAGGGTCAATTCAACAGTCTTAACCGGGACCACTCAGTATCAACCAAACAAAAAGGACAGGAAAGAAAACTTTTCAAAGATAAGTGTCTTTTCATTATTGCACCTCATAGTACAAAGACACGAATGTAACAACAACAAAACTAGAAACAACATGATCAATAGCCTCCAGGTTTGGAGCTAGTCCCGCTTCTGTCCATCTGCCTCTGGAGCTCCATGACCATAGGTCTCAGCTGCCTGAAGCTGAGCTCTCCCATGTCCTCCTGTGCCCTACGGTCTGCACTGATCGAACCTATGCCTCTGCCCAGGAGGTTCTTCATTTAACTGCTGGTCATCTGCATGGCGGGTCGGACAGTCACGTGCCATGTGACCAATCCCGCCGCAGGAGTAACATTGTCCACTCTCGGCACGTCTGGCTCTGACACCACCCCGAATTCCCCGCACAACTGAACCTGAGTCATGCAGTCGGCCACCGGTAGGTCTGGTCCTCTTGGACCTCTGCGTCATCTGTCTACTGCCTGATGCAGAAGACTCTGCCGCAAGCCGGCTAGTGGTGGGTCCTGCTGCTGGAGATTGCTCAGCAAGGAAACTCTCCACTAAGAGGGATCTCTCCAACACCCCTGTCTGTGTTGGAATGCTGTGAGAAACAACAGAATCTCTAATCTCTCTCCTGAGCCCCTGCTCGAAGGTTCGGGCCCTGAAGAACGGGTCCCGTACCATATCTGTGGAGTAGCGCGAAAGGTCTATGAACCTCGCTGAATACTGTGCCACTGTCATGCTGCCCTGCCGCAGCTGAAGTAGCTCTTGTATACGCACTGCTCGAAGGGTGGCTGGTACAAACTCCGCCCGGAACAGTCCCTCAAAGACTTCCCAAAGAAGTGTCACCTCATCATGCATCTGGAGCATCAGGCTCCACCATCTGCCTGCTGCTGCCTGAAGAAGGTTGGCAGCAAGGATCACCATGAAGTCTATCGACGTCCCCACTAGCCTGAAGACTCTCACCACAGCCTCCAGCCAATCCTCAGCCACCTGAGGGTCCATCCCTCCCTGGAACATGGGTGGCATTTGGCGCTGGAACTCGTGCAGTGCGCTCAAGCGACGTGCACCCTCGACTGCTGGGGCTGGTGGCATCGGTGGCCCAATGGGTAGTAGTACCATTGGTGCCTCTGCTGGTGCCTCAACTTGAAAAGGGCCATGTACTGAGGCCACGTCGCTCGGTGGGCTGTCAGTACGAACCAATCTCAGGGCTCTAGCTGGTCGTCCACGTGGAGGCATCCTGAAAGGAACAACGTGACATAGTCAAACGATTTATACCTGGTGAGCTGACCTGGTCTGAGCTGATATTGAAATAAAACTTCTGGAAACACACACACAATCAGTGTTTTCGTGAAAAAAGTCCGAAATCAGTTGTCAGGGTCCTGGTGTATGGATACGTCGGCCGCTCGCACCAACACTGGACTCCCTGAACTGAAAACCACACTCGGTACTCTTAACACTATTGCTTCACAGAAAGAAAATATCAGAGTTATATGTTCTGCGGTAGAACCGACTCCTCTGATACCAATTTTTCATGACCTGTCCCCGGGGCCCGTGCCGTGACTACCCAAAGCCCACCTTCCATAGGCCAGGGGCTGGCGACTAGCACCAAAGACATAAATCCCGATAACTGGGAAGGAATTGCCTTTATAAAAGTAAACAAAACACCACAGAGTACAAGAGGAAACAAAACACTAAGTACAAAAGAAAGTGATGAAAAGTAAATGGTCCAGAATACAAACCCAACTGAATGTGCAGCTACAACTAAACGAAAGTACAACAGAAAAAGGAAAACAGCTGGAAGAAGGAAGCAGCTTCTGGGTCGTCCTCCTCGGATCCTACCTGAAGGGTAGGTATAGATAGCCTCTTCAACACTCTCTCCCGTCAACCTCCTCCATGTGTCGTCTCACCGTGAAGTCCTCCTCCAGATACTGACTCGTCTTGTAGTCCACCTCCGGGTACTGACTCGTCGTGTAGTCCACCTCCGGGTACCATCCAGTCCTCGAACACTCGGCCTCTGTCAGCACTGCCCGTCGTCTGCAACCAACACAACGAGGTGAGGGCATAGCCCGTGCAGGGGTGAGTATAACGATACTCAGTAGGGACCCCGAGACCCTCAAGGTCTCACGAAAACCAACAAGGATAACCACAAAGAAGATCTCAACAGATAACCTCTACATAGGTATATTCCCATACATATACCTATGTTATCAAGTAACCCATCTCAATCATGAGGAAACACGAGGATCATGAAATAAACGGATAACCACAACCCCAGTATATTACCATACATATATCTAAGTTATCAAGTGACCTATCTCAATTATGAGGTAAACACAAAGGTCAAAAGTCTCAGCTCAAACCAGGGTTTTCATCAACGAAACTGTAACTGCTGAAGAGCTCCGTCTCCGAAGTGTACAATGGTCCTGTCACGACTCCGAGGTACTTCTCCCTAACCTAGGACTGCTGAGGTACTCCTCCTGTTGAGTATGGTGGGTCTGCGGCCAACTACTGGGTGCTCCGTCCGCTGATGGTCTGTCGCCAAATACTGGGTGCTTCCCCTAATAGCTTATAGAGGTACTCCTCCTGTCGAGTACCGCGGGTCTGCGGCCAACTACCGGGCACTCCGTCCGCCCTGTCTCTTTCGCCAAATACTGGACGCTCCGTCCACTGGGCTAGTCGACTCACTCCAAGTTGAGTCGGTCAAGCAGTCGTCAGGTTTCGGCCTGCTACACGGTCTCCGTACTCCGTACACTCGTCTCTGGGAGGGTCCAATCCACGAGCTACAGGTCGATACTCCAAGTATCACAAGTCCCACAAAGAAGTATCTCAAAGGACCGCCTCGTCATAGGGGTCTCAACGCAACAGTCGACGTGTCAATCGGACGTCCGGTTTGGGAGTTACTAGCCTTTTCGTCCCCGGGACCCGGTTGGTTTCGTGTGCGAACCAATCCGGCCGTAACTCAACTTTACCCCGAACACTCATAGGGTATACTCATAGGGACCATTTCTCAACGTGATCACCAACGCCACTAACAATTCGTCAAACGGACGTTTGGTCCGAATGATATCAGCTTTTCCATTCTAGAGGCCCGGTTGGATTTCGGGTACAATCCAACCCTACCACTATCCAACTGCAACCAAAACTCGGGAGAAGTATTCCAAAACTTCCATCTCATCAAGAGGAAAGCAACGAGACAGACGGCGCGTCAATCGGACGCCCGATCTGTGAGTTATTGGTTTTTTTGTTCCCGGGGTCCAGTTGGTTTCGTGAGCAAACCAACCCGACCGCACTCCGACGAAATCCAAACCTCGAGCGGAGTTATCCAAAAGACCCGTCTCACTAAGAGGAATTCAACAAAGTTGATGACACATCATTCGGACGTCCGGAACTCAAGTTACGAGCGTTTCCGCTCTGAGGGCCCGGTTGGTTTCGTGTACGAACCAGCCCGGCCAAACCCAAAGTTCTCTGAAACCTTGAGTGTAATATACCAAAACGACCGTCTAGATCCAAGGATTGTGTTGCCGCTGACGGCGTATCAATCGGAGGTCTAGAGCTCAAGATATAGTCATTTAACCGAAAGTGTTCCGAAAACGGGGGGTCTGGGCCCGGGCCGACCCGGCCCGACCCCCATGGGTCGGCCCGAACCGGGTCGACCAGAATGGGGTCGACCTGACCCGAGTCTGACCCAGCTGGGCCCGGCCCGACCTGGCTCAGTCCGGTCCAGCCCGAACGGCAGGCCGCGGCCGGGCGGTCGTCGCAGAGCGGCGGGGGTGCGCGCGGCCGCCCCCCCTTCGACGCTGATTGACGTCGGCGACAACCGCTGCCGGAAACTTCTGGCGACGCGCCGCCGCCTTCCACGGACCACTGGACGCGCTCCGATGGTCCGTTTCTCCTGCCATCTTCGCCTATGGTCCCCCCGGGACCCCACCTTCACTGCGAAGGGATTCAAACGCCAAAACGTCATGCTTCGTCGTCGCCCATCAATCCACACGTCAAAATGATTAGCGTTGTCATTGTAGTTTTCCTGCGCGACCCAATGGCGCCGCGCCCCCTTCTCCACGGTCTGACTCCGACCGCGGTTCTTTGGTTTTCTTCGACGCGGCGCGACGGCGTCGCGTTCTTAAACTTCCTTCCATGGCGCGGCGCGATGGCGCCGCGCATATCCTTCCGCATGAAAACTGCGTAGTGCGACGACACCAAGCATTCCCATACCAACCACAAAGGAAACATCACGAAATTAAAGAGGAGGGTCGGCTGTGTTTGTGTGGTCCGACCCCCTCGCGTTATTCGATAAGAAATGGTATAATCCACGAAGATCATCAAGTTGGTATTCATGAATCAAATAAATAAATAAAACCCCTACATCGATCCACATGTACGAACGTTCCGCAGATCAACCCGGAATTGGTTGGTCCGTGCTCGTCGTTCTTTTCTCAAAAGGCAAGAGAATACCAAAATAAAATCCCAACCCACAACATAATCTTCAAGGATCAAATTAATGTTTATTTGATCCGTGTTCTTTGATTTACAAGGAAGTAGTATGGGGTTCATTAATATTTCATAAACAATTCCCTACCTCGGTTTAGGAACAGTGCACGTCAATTGAGCCACGGAAGTCGAGCGTCGTCGAGGTCGGGCGTCGCGGAAAAAGAACATTGATTCCGTTTTCGTCAAGGTACGTTCGAAGAGGAAATGTCGTTGGAAGAAGACGTCGCGTTCTTCGGAAGAGATGTTCTTCGTTGAAGAACGGTGTTCTTTGTGTTCTTCGTCGAGGTTGAAGAAGAAGAAGACCTCACACTTCCCATACCTCTCAAATTGGCAAAAACTCTAACAAAAATAAAATAAGACCAAGTATTAATTTTATTAACACATCCTAACCATTTGAATTTCAAGAGTTTGAAAATAAGTAACTCACTTTATTAATTATAACAAGTTGTCAAAAATTAATGAAAGTGAGTTAATGGGGAGTTAGGAAAGTGAAGGGTTAAGAGGACTTAGGAAGTTAAGGAATTTGAAAAGGTGGGGAGGGGTTCGTGTGGGCCCCACTCTTTCAATTATCCACACATGGGAATTTGGGTGGATGTGGGACCCACCACCAAATTCCCATGGGAGAAATTAACCACATTGTTATGAAATAAAATTGATTCAACAATTTTATTTACTTTTTTTAATTAAACCTCAAAATTTAACTTCTTCACCCGCACAAACGCAACTACGGTAAAGGTCCCCTTAAGCGATTACCAGCGTTGTGAGTTCATCGGTGCCCTCAGAATTCGATTCCGAGCACCTGTTCAAAAGTTATAAATTCCCGCTTGCTCGTCACTCAACGTACCTGAGCCAAACTTCAGAAATTAATTCCGGGCACACCGGGCCTCAGAATCAGGCGCCGTCAGAAACAGCATTCTTGAACAATTCTAAAGAAAATTAAGAAAAAATTTTCCTTGAAATTTCCGGGTCATTACATGAATCATATATGATATCATAAATATGGAAATTGTACTGTTATAATTTAATAATATTTCTCAACCATTATATAGGAGGATAACTCACCATCGACTAAAGGAAAGTATAAGGTAAGGGTTAATTTCAAAATCTCATTATTATTCATGGTTTTTGATATGTAAGTATTTACTAGGACATATTTATCATCCATATCCATGATTCTAAAAATGTTTTCATAAAATGTTTTATTATAATCTTGAAATTTTTGAAGTCATTTTTACACATGTTTTACATTTTAAAAAATTTTTGAAAGAAATATTTCGGTAGTTTTCCAAACGTGGCCCTTTACGACCTTCTCGACAAATTTAGGAAAAAATGTTTTTTAACATATACAAAACGAGTGGATATTTTCATTATTATTTTTCATTAGAATTTTAATCATCCATTACTAGATTAAAAGGTTATTTTCAAAAGAAATGTTTTATTTTTAAATTGCATGGCTTTAAAATGTTTTAATGGAAAAAAGGGATATTTCTCTAAATTAGTTTTTATGAATTTAATAAATTATTTTCATCTATATTAACATCCTATTTGGATTTTATTTTTATTTGAAGTTTATTTATTATGATACAATATTATATATTATATTGAATGTTGTGTAATATGTTTGGTTGTGGATGTTCTACATTTATAGTATAAATGGTTTATAGTTAATGTATTATAATGTTTTATGTTATATTTTATATTAATGTTTATGTTACGATTGAAAAATTTCATAAGAGGAATGAATTGTACATAGAAAGTTACAGGTAGGGCCCACTATAGCCCCTGGTGTATCGGTAGGTCTCATGAGACAAACTAGTATCTTGGCACAGGGCCTTTACAGAATATTTTTGTATGTTTTTGGAAAAAATCCATGATGTAGTGGTTATGATCTCCATAATTACGCATTCCATCATTTTGAGATTAGTTATTGATTTTACATTTGATTATTCTACTATTAAAATATCCATGTGAAAGATTAAATTGAATTATTTGATTTATTCAATCCAAATTATGCTAAAGATATTGTTTTTAAAGGCTTGTGTTATAGATTTGTACCATTCTATAAATGTTTAGGCCTATTTATGACAGCTTTTTCATATTACTTATCCTTAATAAGCATCTAATCTCACACCTTAATTATGTTTTATTTTCCCAATGTTCCAAGAAGTGTTTTATGATTGATATATAGTGTTAAGAAAAGGGAATAATAGAATTATCAAAAAATTATTTATATTGTGTTTTATGTTAAATACAGTAATGTAATGTTCATATATGTTATATACTTTCCAATACATCTAAACTGATTAGTCCTCCGGGACTTTATTCCTTGAAATCATGACAATGTAATAATATAATTCCCTAGAACATGGATTTTGGGGTCATGATGTTACTATTTTTATCAAATCATCAATTTCAACAACATTAGAAATATATTTAGAAAACATAGATTAAAGATCATAACCCTAAGATAGTAATTGAAGATTAGCATAGAAGAACCTCCTAGAATTTTGCTAAAGTTGTGATTATGTGGACATTCCAAGAAGTACCTCCATTTCTAGATACTAAAAGTGGATGTGGTTCTAGAATAGATGTACCTAGGGGTGAAAAATCTAACAAGGTGTTCTGGGCTTGACTTAGGGTAACCTGATACATGACAACGAGCCTTATTGCGCACCTAGTTTGACAATCCCAGGGGATATGCTTAGGGTAATTCATATTTTCTTTACAAACCAATATGAATGATTTATGATAACTATGTCCTAAATGAAACAATATTTATGATTATATATTATATATGCATAAATTTTTAAATCTATGTTAATTATTTTATTAGTTTGGAAATATATAGAATGATTCATAACCTAATCTACTGTATTCCATTGTTTAGAAATGGTGCATATTGGAAAAATGGAAATCATATCAATGAACATAATCTATATAGGGATTTTCTTCTAATACAAGATGATGATATTCAAGATGGTGATATAACTGGCCCTGAATAGCTTATAACCATATTGGGACAACTATCTCAGGTTATGAAAAATAACCTTACCTGTTTGAAGAAGTTACACCCACAGTGTGGAGGATCAATGTTATACCACTTCATCAGACAAAAACCTATAACATTTAATGGGAATAAAAATCAAATTTTATCTGAGAATTAGAAAATATCCATAGAGAAAATATTTCTCTCTATAGGGAGTAATGAAAGGGAAAAGTTGTTATGGTAGACTATCATCTTTCTGGAGATTTAGATCAATGGTTTTATTTGATTCAAAACATGAAAGAGGATTTTGAAGTATAAAATATGGAATGTATGGTGTTTAAATAACTTTTCCTATAAAAATACATTACTCCAAAACAATGACCTGATATAGAAATGAAATTTCTGAGTCTTAGACAAAAAGAGGGTGAAATTGTAGTAATGTATGAGGCTACCTTCATGAGGTTAGCAGGGCATGTTGCAGACTACATACAAAAACAAAAAACTATAGTTGATAGATTCTTTTATGGGTTAGAAACCATTCCTCTGATAGAGATTGGTCTAATAATATTTATCATCATATAATTATATAGTCTCATGTTCTATCAAGATGGAAAAGGAGTTATCTACGTCTTATTACATTAAAGTAAATCAATATATGAATAGAATGGTGGATAAGGATACATATAAAGGAAAAAATTTAAAGAAGGATTTTCCCTTATGTAATAATTTCTGGAAGAAACACCTTGGTACATGCCTAAATAGAATGGGAGTCTGTTAAAAATGTGGAGAAAAAGGTCACCAAGGTCATAATTGTACAAGAAAGAAAAGGATGTTCAATGATATAATTGTAAAGATATGGGACATTATGAAAATGATTGTCCAAAGTGTCAAGGAAATATATATCAAAAGAAGAAAATGGATCAAGGTTGGACTTATGGTGTTACTACGGTCGAACTAGAATAATTAATGTATTTTTTGGATTCAAGAATTATATTATGGTTATAAGAATAATGTGGAATGTTTAAAGACTATACTAAAGTACTTTTTGTTTTCCTTAATGTTGTAATATGATGAAGGTAACCATATATTCAGTATGTGGTAATTTGAGAAACATTACATTGTTTGGGGAATCTGATGTTACAATTGATTTTGGAAATTTAGTGACCTTAAAGAGTGAGTTTGAAAAAAAAGTATTTTGGATACTCTAATGGTTGTAATGGATTAATTTGAACATCGGATAGTATTGTTTATGGTTAAAACAAATATTATGATTATATTTTTATAAATAATGACAACCTGTAGGTTGGGCGATAACCCATAACATCAGAGAACGCTGCGGGAATTGAACCAACAACCGATGTGCGATAAGGATTTATCACCGACCATTGGCCTATAGGATGTCCCAGGTTATTAAAATATATATTTTTTCTAAATTGTACATTTTTATATTTTTAACCTTATACAATTAAGTTAAATAAAATATTTTTAAATCTTATTATCTTTTGAAAATAATGATGAGTCTATGGTAGGAATTAGTTAAAGGATGAAACCCTACATGTCCATTAAGTATGCTTCCTTTTGTTCTTTGTCAATGAATTAAATTAATTCTTCAACCCTGTGGAAAGGATCTTGAAACAAAAAAAATATCATTCTTATTTATAAGGAATCAAATTGTCCCTTAGATCATAATAGATTTATAGCTTTGTGACTATTAACTTTTTCTTTATCATGTTCTCTATCACAATCAATCACTACATGATGATTTGTTTTTTTCATTCATTTTCATGTTTTTCTATATGAAACACCAGTATGTGTTTTTTTGGTAACCTTCATACTCCCCTATCAATATTTTAAAATAGTGTCCTCATTAATCCATTTTTCAATGTTGGATTTCAATAAAGATATTTTCAAATGTAAAACCACTAGTTTTCAATCCTGATTTTAAATTTTGAGGTTGAAATTTATTTAAGGAGGTGATAATTTAACCCCAAAATCTTTCTCTATACACTTTCTTTTAAATAATTCAATAGCTTAAGCTATGCGCAACAGTGAGTTTGAGCACACCATGAACTATTGATCTATCCCTTAAAAATTTCTTATGAATTGTATTAACCATATTTTTTAGTTTTTATATATCCCATATAATTTTAAAAATCATCTTTTAAGTTTCTTAGAGATAATAAATGGAAAATTAAATACTTTATAAAAACGAAGTATTATTCAAAAAAAACCGTTTTTCTACATTTTAATGGATAACCATTTAAAATACAATATATGAAACTATTCTATATTCAATTATATAAAATTAAATTAAACATTAGAAGTGGTAAATAAATATTTAGTTTTGAGGATTGTTTTAAATTTTTTGATAAATTTTATATTTTGAAGACTAGTGAAAAATACTAAATTTTAATTGAAAACAACCTTTTTAGTCGAAATAATTTATTGTGTTAAATTATACATTTGAGTAGTTTTAATGAATAATTGTATTATATTTTTATAATTTAATATAATTTATCTCATTGGAATTTATTTAAAAATTTTATTGAACATAAACACATTTCAATCTTTTGATATTTTTTACCTCTTAAAAGATATCTTTCTAGCTGTGACAATGGGAATTTATTTTAAATTAATTTTTTCCAATTCTATGTTTCAAATTTGGAAAATTTTGATTCAATATTTTGAATCATAGGGATAAAATTGTGCAAATAGTTACCTTTTATTTTTGGACATTTTTAATTGTATCTTTAGTAATTATTTTTATTTATCATGGTTAAAGGGGAAATCAGGTAAATAAGGGAAACAAATAATATGATTATAATATAAAACCTCACTAAAACATGTACTGATCCTATATAGATGAGAAATTTTATACCATGATAATCCTTAGGCCGAAACTCTGGCATTTGGGAGCCACTTGGGTGTGAAAATGACATTTTAGAACATTTAATTTAAAGAAAAGGGAAATATAACATAAAAATGTATCTTTTACTAAATTTATTTTAATATAATGTTATATAACTGATCCCTATTTATATAAATAGTCATTTTAAACAAAAAATATTATTTATATCATGGTAATTTTTTTTAAAAAATTTGAAATTAGATAAATATATTTATTTTTGAATGAATGGGGATGCAGTGACTACATTATTAATTAATGATTCAAATAAATGAACTCATTAATGTAAAAATAAATGTTATTTGTAAAATATTATGCCATACAATAGTATTATTGATGATTTTTACATAAATTGTATTATTTAATTATATTTGTTTGAAGAAATAAAGGTGTTGTGAAGTTAAAAAAATCAATTAATAAATAGTGTGAAAATTAACATAAATGAGTTTTTAAAAACTATAGAATTTTTTCAAATGATATAAAAATAATAAAATTTTAAAATTTGTCCAACTTAAATATATAATGTTAAAAATTTAATTAATGATATAAATTATGTTTTCATGGAATTTTATAGTAACTAAATTAACAATATAGTATGAAAATTAAACAATACGCTGTCAGAGTTAAATTGTTTAACAAAGAGTTAATCCCAAAAGATAATGTTTTTTTCATGAGATATAATTGTATAAAAATAATTTTATTGGAGTATTTAGACCCATAAAAATCTTATACTCTAAATAAATTACATAATATCTATTAAAAAGTGAAAAATAATTTAAAATAAATTATTATTTCAACATTTTCATTAAGTAAACCTCACCTCTGTTATAAAAGGGAACTTCTCCTACACTTTAATTCACACATCTAACGCCATTTGGCTTATCCAAAACCTTCTCATTTACCCTCCCAACATTTCTAATTTCATTTATTTTATACAAATTGTTCATAATTCTATCCTATGGAGTCCATTTTTTAAAATCAAAAGGAGACACCCGAACATAGGTGATTGTTTTATCACCTCTTTCAATGTCTGTTTCATCTTCTAATTCATATTTCTCTATTTTGCCCACAGTAAAATAATAAATTGATTAAATTATGAATTATTACATGTTATTATAATTATGGGAAACCATATTTCTCCTTTTACACATCCAAATGAAAACAATATCACCATGTGGGTGTACGTATGACTTACCATCTCCACGTTGTGGTGTAAATTGTTTTTCATGTACAATTTATTTCAATGGGTATACCATTGAATTTAATGGGTGTAAATATTAAAAATAACATGATATTTTCTCTATAAAATTCATATTCCATCAAATTCCATACCACATAACCATTAATGAAATGATTTTATCGCTCGTGTGTATGTACGACTTACCATCTCCACGACACGATGAGAATCATATTCCATGTTAACCATCCAAGAATGATTATAAGAATAAATAATATAAATAATTATGAAATATATGAAATAATAATGCTACCTGGAAGATATATATATATATATATTTATTTAATTCACTTACTTCCATTCAATATGATATGAAAACAGAAACAACATTCATGCGTACGTACGAACTGTCATCTCTATGAACAATGTCTTCCATTTTATTTATATATCAATTATATATAATTATATACATAATATATATGATATATAAATCATATATTACATTATTTATGTAATTAAATTATGATCTAACTAGTAGGATAAAAAATAACAAGTCAAAACTTGTATGATAAAGAAAGCGATTATTTCTAGAAACGTTGCTTTATCAGGGAAATTATTAACAAACATATAATATAGATTCATTAAAGAATCATATATGATATCATAAATATGGATGTGGTCCTGGTATAATTTACTAATATTTTTTAACCAATATACATGAGGATAACTCACCCTTGACTAATGTAAAGATTAAGGTAAGGGTTAATTTCACAATCTCATTATTATTCGGGGTAATTGAAGCATAAGTATCTACTGGGACATATTTATAATCCATATACATGCTTCTAAAAATGATTTCAAAAACTATTTTACTATAATCATATGGATTTTTAATGTCATTTTAACCCACGTTTTACTTTTTTAAAAATGTTTTGAAATAAATCATTCAGATGTTTTCCAAACGAGGTACTTTATGACCATTTTGACAAATTAAGGAATGAATGTTTTTATAACATATATGGTGCAAGTGGATATTTTTCACAATTAAATATCCTTACAATTATAATCTTCCCTTAAAATATTTCAAGATTTTTTTTAAAAAAAATTATTTTAAAATTGCACAACTTTTATGTGTTTTAATATAAGAAAGGGATATTTCCCACAAATAGTTTTAATGAATTTATTAAATAATTTTCATCTATATCAACATAAATTGTTGTATTTTATGCTGGTTTGAAGTTTATTTATTATGATACAATCTTCCATATAATATTTAAATCTTTTTGATATCTTTTACTATGGATGTACTATTTTTATACTATTCATGGTTTATAGTTAATGTATTAACATTTTATATGCTAGTTTTAAAAGGAAGGATTATGTTTTGTTTCAACCTTTTCATATGGGGAATGAATTGGACTTTGTAAGTGAGGGGAATGGCATGTTATTAACCCTTTGTGCATTGGTAGGTATCATGAAACAAACCAGTGTATTGGCACAAGGCGTTGATTGAATATATGTTTATGGTCTTCATACAGGAACATTCCATAGGGGTTACGATGTTCGACATTATGAATTCCCTCGTTATGAGATTTGTTATTTATTTTACATGTTTTTATTTGACAATTAGAATGTCGATGTAAATGTTTAAATTTAATCATATGATTTATTATTCCCATATAATGCTGAATATTATGTTTTAAAAGTCTTGTGTTTTGGATTTGTACCTTGACATAAAAATTTATTCCTATTTATGATAGCTTCCCATATATTGTTTATCCTTACTGAACATCTGGGCTCACCCCATTATTTTGTATTATTATCCCAAGATTCCACGAATTGTTTTTTGATTGATATGTAGGGTTATGCTAGGAGAATAATGACATTCTCAAGGGATCACTTATGTTGTCTTTTATGTTAAAAATTAAAATGTGAGGTTCATGTATGTAATCTATTTTCCTTGACTACTTAACTGATCAGTCCTTCGTTACATGATTTCATGAAATCATGATAATTTATTATATAATGGGTCAGCTCTAGGCATCTGGGATCAAGAATGTAGAGATACCAACTATGACATCCCTTGATTTCATTAATCAGTAAATCCTGATTTATTATATAAGACTACACGTGATACAAAATAGAAGACAGATAGGTATAGTTTATTGGGAATATATGTAAATTACCAAAAAACATAAAATTGAGGGTAGATTTACATTGTTAAAAACTTATTTATCGTGATCATATTGTTATTTCATTCTTAAAACAACATGGGATAACTGATAGAGAATGATAAGAAATGGGTGACCTATAATTCCATGTATGTAAATAAACTGGTAACAAAAATAAGAAAGTATTACATTTTAGAAAATTGTAATATCAATGAGACATAAAATCAGTGATATTATTAAAAATGAACTATGGTCCATGATATAGCATGATAATATAAATAAAACATTGGAATGTTGAAAAAACCTTAAACCTGACATCATATTAATTGTTAAAGGATAATTTCCAAGACATCATGACATGGTGTGAAATGTATTGTGATGGATTGGGTTCACTCCACAATCCCTTTCATGATGTATCATGAAAATAAAACATTATCCAATGCACTTTAGTGCCATATAATACCGAGCACACCTGTGACATTCCTATTATGTACATGCATAAGGGTTCCACACAAAACAATTAATATATGATCATATTTCATCATATTTAATTATATTGTAATGTAGTGTGGAATAAATACATTTATACCAAAATAAAATTAGTATAGTTCTATCTAGATTAATACAGTTGATTGGAAATAGAGATGGTATTCACAATAAAATTTTTCGTCATGGAAAATTATTAGGGAAATTTGGCCAGCATTACAATTGTACTTGATGATTCATAAAATAATTTGTTGAGATTTAATTGGGTATATCATCTTTTTAAAATAAAATGGACTGAAATAGGTATGTTTAAAAACATATCCAAACATTTTTAATGAGAAATAAAATTCATAAAATGAATAAGGTTCATGAATAAAGTGGGGAAGGAAATGATTACTTACAAAATTTCGACAGCACAATGAGATCAAATAAATGATCATAAGAGGGATTAATTAGAGTGAAATGGGGTCTCCCGTAAAATGGAATCAATAAATATATTATTATGGGTGTATAAAAACATACCCAAACATTAAAATAATTGAAATGAGGAGGAATAACATAAAACAAATTCTTGAATAAAAATTAGATCATTTACCCTGATAGGTTGATACCAAAAGAGGGTAAGGGGATTAATGGGAGATTGGGGGAACTCTAGGAGGACTCTAGAGAGGGAAGGAAATACTAAGAACATTTTACAAGGATCTTTAGTGAATAGGAATGAGATATTGGTTGGTTTTACATTGGAAAATAGAGATAAGTTCTTTATTATTTTCTAAATTAGGGTTTTTAATCTATATAATATAGTAATCCAAAAAACATCATAATGATTTTTCTCATGTTTTATACCAAATATGAGTTGTTTTATTTTTTTTTATAATACATGTCCCACAATTATTAAAATATTACCCTTGTTTATGTAGATAGTCATTTTCTGAAAGAATTTATTTAAAAACCATAAAATATATTATTAGTTTTGGAGGATTCATAAAGTAATTATAAAATTAGTCAAATAACCTAAAATAATTTTATTTTAAATTTGAATCATGTATTTGTTCATGGATAATATTTATAGGATATATTTCATCACTCTAGGGTAATTATGATGTTTTAATACACATGATAATTAATGTTTTCCCAATATATGACTGCCTCTGAAGATTATGAAAAATTCACCATTGGATAATATGGAAAATTATGATTCAAAAAAATATTTAATCTAAATATGTTTCTAAATATTTTAATTTCTGGGATAAATATTACAATTCACATTTATTATGAAATACTGGGTTCTTCTGGATATAATATTTTTCAGACCCATATAATTGTTTTTGACATTATAAAATTATATTATCAACAATTTTTAATAAATATTTTTGCATAATAATATTATTAAAAATTCATTTATTTATATAAATTATTGTTTCATCAAAAGGATTTTCTTATTTAGAATTCTGTATAAACCAAAAATCTATTTTTTTTGTATCAAATAAAATGAAAATAATGTCTAACGTAAAAATAATTAGAAATAAATTTAGCCCTTATTCTATTGGAGATGAAATATATATATATTCATCTTGTTAGGGTCATCACATATATCCCTTTATTACATGATAAAAAAACCTAAGGGAATGATACAGAATAGTGATACATTCATGAGGTGGTACTAAAAACATTTTTGGGTTATTATCTTGATGATATTGAACTTCTCCCTTAAACGGTATCACCAGTGCTTTAGTTGTTTGATATTAGCTTGGTCTTGGTAAAGTGAAAAGACCGGTTTTATTATCTCCGTTGGAATCTACTTGAAATAGTATTTATAGGGTATGATCCTACAAGTTGAGGCCAAGACTTCCATTGTCTATTTCAAATGGATTTATCAATCCCTTATATTGATACTATTCATATGGTCATTATTAAACATCTATATTATAAATGTTTATGATTTTTAATGGTCTTTAAATTCAAATGAAATATAATAAAACCAAATAAGTGAAATTGATTTATATAACCATAATTTATATTGGGGAATTTAATTTATACAAAAGGGAATTTTATTTATATATGTTCATGTTGTTAATGTAATGGAACTAGTAGAGTTGGTAGAGTTTAAAAAATAACAACTAGATTTATGTGATATTGGATTTATATTCCCTTGTGTTTCATTGTGGTAATCCCATATTTAATTTGGGAAAAATAATGATGGGTCTATGAGACTCTACATCAATTATATGGAGATAAAATCCATTACTATGATGAATATGTATCCTTTTCTAGAAATTAATAAGAAATTCAAAAAACTATAAGGGGACCAATACGTTTTAAAGATTAATCTTCACTCTTGTTATCATCACATAATGTTTAAAATGGGGATATATCAAATATTAAATATTTAACAAGGTATGAATATTAGGAGTTTATTTTAATGACTTTTGGATTGACTAGTGAACCTTATATATTTATGGATAAGATGAAAATATTATTCAAGGATCCTTAGTATAAATTTTTGATCAAATTCATTAGTGACATATTAATATAATCTATGATTTGTGAAGATAATGAGAGTCATCTACATATAACTCTTAATATCATTATATAAAAAGAATTATATTAGAAACATAATAAGAATGAATGTTGCCCTATCAAATATTAATTTATTGTCCATATTTTCTCCAATTATCAAATATATGCTACCAATCAAATACCTAGGTAGTGAAAGAACACCATATAATTAGTAACATAACTATGATTTTATGTTTCTTAGGCCTTACAAGTTAGATCAGTGTATTGAAACTTATTTCTCTTAGTTATCCAACTAAAAAAAGATCACACATAAAGGTCTTAAATTCAAACAGTCAATTGATTGGGAGGATAGTTTTGAAGAGTTGAACATGATAATGATTAATTTGTTCGTATTAACCTTAACATAAGGTATATAATTTTTCTTAATATATAATGATTCATAAAAGAAAATTCTTTATTGTTCCCTAATAAAAAATTATAGTATGATTTCTAATAATTCATACAAAATTTAAAAAACATGAACAAAAATATTAACCTAATTCCCTTCACCTAGAAACCACAATCATTTCCTTGGATATATGGAGGCACTACCTCTTGTGAAATTATGTTATATATACATTGAAAATTATAGTTTAAATTATATTCTCTCTTATAATGAGACCAATAAGAGGAAAATAATATTGTTATTACTAATAAAGGGATATTATTGCTCGGTAACTACCACCTTGTGATGGAAAACAAGGAGGATGATGCATTGAGAAGATATCACTATGTTCTTTTGACAGTGATGATGATTAATAATAATTCTATATATAGAGAACTAGTAATTATGGATATCTTTATTTCTATGAAATAAGGTATATTTTTTGTAAAATGATAAATAATCCTTAATAGAAAACATAAAGAGTTCCTAGTAGGATTTTGAGGACAAAAAAATGAATATTAATATCCTAAATAATGTTAAATTGATAGAATTTATCTGATAAATATGGATTGTTGATGTTTTTGAAGAGGTTATGTGTTTTATCTATACCAGAGCTGAAATGGGAACCATACAAATAATCACATAACTCAAATATATCTACACATCCTAGTATCCCAATGCATTTCACATATTTAAGAGAACATTTCAGTGCGATTGTACGTAGTTGGAAATTCAAATATGTGTCATGATTATTTATATTTTAGTAGGTAAAGGCTAAAACAAAACATCATTGGGGAGTCACTAAACCTTTTCTTTTACCTATATGGAAGTGTTACAATATTACAATGGTCTTTTTCACTGGACTCCAAAACACATCATAGAAGAATTTTTCTATATGTTTCATCATTGATCACCATAAAAACATGTCTCATTTCCTAGTGACAAGTGAATATCTACCCCTTTATTGCCTTTCTCATCCCAACATCCAAGAAATTTTAATACTTCCTATGTCACCTCAGTTTATGTTATCTAACCATGTGAATCAGTTCACATCAAAATTCTAAAATAGTCTTGAAAGGGATTTCTACATTAAGATACTTTTAATCGGCACCTATCATACCAAGATTGATGAGTTGTCTAAAAGGAATATCCAAATTCTAGAATCCATATTGATATCATTTTCTCTTGACTTACAAGGTATAAAGGATCAATATCTAGCATTTATGGAATTTTTATTCAATAACAACTTATATTAAAGAATCCATATGGAACTATAAGAAGCTTCGTATGAGAAGAGATGTTTTACTCCATCCTGTTGGGATGAAGTTGGAGAAAAAAATATTTTCCCCTTGATCTTTAGGAAGATACAACTATTAATCTATAGACTATAAAGGATTATATTAATGATTCATGGAGTAGAAAAAAGTGATATGGTGACAATCGAAGGAAATACATGTAATTTAATGTTGGGGATCATGTATTCTTGATGGTTTTAACAATGAAGTAGTTATAAGATTTTTAAAAGGTGAATTTAATCCCTATATACATTGTCCTTGTGAAATACTAAAATGAACTAGAGTTACAAATTAGCGATTATCATTTATTCCCTAAAATTATAAAGTAAATTACATATTCTATGCATCATTAATAAGTATACATGATAAATAGAATTAATTTTATCACATCATAGTTAATTTATTTGGTGTCAGACTTGTCTTATACTGAAGAACCTACCTGTAATCTAGGCACCAGAGAGTAAGTGTTGTGGAACACAAAAACTAGAGTGTAAAAATCCCATTGTATAAATAAGAAACAATAATAAGAAATTTTGATTTCTAAAGAAGTTATGGAAAGAAATATAAACACTTTTCATCAGATTATATATACCCTAATTTTAAGGATAAAATTATTTGGGGGTGTAATATAAGAGATAAAATTATAGCTGGTAAATGTTACATCCTATAAATATCAGACAATGAACACTCAAAAAAATAATTATTCCTTTAGTACATTTAAAATTTTTATTTATGAATTTTACTGGATATTTTTAATAAAATTAACATAAAATTACAACACTTCATAAATGTATTATCATTAGATAAAACTTTAGGATTAGTCTGAAATATTTTATTTTTAAGAGAATGGGGAAAAAATAGTTTTTACCAATAATTTTACATTTATTATCATAGCATTATATATGTAATATATAGGAGTTTATAAAACATTTAAAATTTGAAAGTGTTTTTATAATTAATACATTTTTTTAATAATATTAGTAAATTATATTTTCAAATATCATCAAATAAAAAAGATTTTTTTTTATTTTAATTGAGTATTATTCAGGAAAAATTAAATTTTAGAATACATTTAAATTTAATTTTTTATTATACAAAAATTTATTTAATTAAAATTAAAAGAACTCTTAATTTTAACTTAAACATAATTTTTATTCTTAAAATATATTTTTTATGAAAAAACATGTTTTATGATCAAAAATGATAGAATAAATTTTTAATGAACATATGAATTTTATATTTTGTTAAATGAAATTTATAATAATAATTAGTATTTCCAATTTATGTTACAATGATAATATTATTTATTGTCATTTACTATAAATTATTTAGCTTAACGATTATTTTCCATTATAGTAGTAGAATTTTTATTTTCAAATAATATATTTTATAAAAGTTATATAATTTTTATAAATAATTAGGTTAATAAATTTTAAAATATGACTACAATATTATTTTTAGACACATAATCAATTTTATTGTCACTAATTAAATTAATAATTAATATTTCAAAATATTTAAAAACAAGCAATATATAAAAATTAAATTTTCAGAAAAAGACATATCTTCTCTTATCTTATGTTTTATTCAAATGTTATTTTTCTCCTAATTTGAAATTTAATTAGGATAAATGTATCTAAAATTCATATTTATATTGTTTATTTTATTATAAGGTTTATATTATATTTTTAGTTATAAAATAATTCCAATGCCTATTTTTTATTAAGATTTATAAAGGAAAATGGGTAAATTTGTTACCTCGATTTTTTTAAAATTAAATGGTCATAAAAACATTTACGAAAGATAGATTATGTTTAAAATTATTAATCACATGTCTCAAATACTATTTCTCCAAATAATTTACCTAACCCACCAAACCCAACTAATACCCATATGATTATATTCCCATGCCTTACCTAGCTTTTCTTTTTATGAAAAACCCCAGCTTTTTCACCTATACACAGATCTAACTCCCATATATTCGATAATTCCACTCCACCCAAAATAAATTTATCATAAGTATATGTTCCCACACAATTAAACCATTAAAAAGAGTTAATAAGGTACTAAGGATTCTCTCATGCTTGACGCATCATTTTTGAATGGTAAGGGTTTCTAATCCTTCTCGTTCCTCATAAATTGAAATTATTTTTTTATAAGACCATTTACAAGTAATTATTTGATATAATTTCATAAAATTATATCTCATTTTATGTTTTGGTAAAGATACACTACTTATATCGTCTCATAATTTCCATTTTCTTATGTCATTTTTATATTAATATATGGGACCTCATTTCCTGCATCTATTATTGATTACAAACAATTGTTTCAATGAATACATACATGTAATTATATGAAATTAGCATCAATTTGATATATTTAAAATTATATTTCCCCTAGTTAAATCCTATTCTTAAGTTCTCATAATTACCAAAAATTCTAAATTTTTGGAGAGTAAGGAGTGTATGGATTTCCTAGTAAAGACTACCTAATTTGGATTGCTGTAAGTGGATGTCATTGTGAAACTACTACACATACGGTTAATTTCACTAAAAATGGTTGGTTAAAGGATCGAATAAAACTTCGCCCGAATACATGAGGAGTGGGTCTAATACTACACACATGAATAAATACCCATATGGAATATGATATTAAATACTCACACACCATTTATGAACCATAATAAAGGATTTATCCTACCAATGAAAAAAATTTAACTCAATTACTAGTTTCAATTGTTTTTTTAATACTTTAAATACACTTTTACACATCTATATCATTATTTATTTTATAAGGGTACTTCCTTTTATAATGAGAATACCCATAGATTCTATGATGATTTTGTATTATTTAACCAGCCACCTCCTATCTATGGATGAGTTAAGATAATGTTATCAAATTTAATTATGTTGGGAAAAGAATGGAATCCCATATGTTGTTATTTCAATATAAATGATTATTAGAATGTTTAAAATATTTTTTTATCTATAGAGATTATTCCTTTAGACATTTCATTACTATGTTATCCATTTTATTTACATGGAGAAAATTAATCATGTTCCTTAAAATGTTAAACCAATAAAGATGATTATTATAAAAGTTGATTGTACATTTTTATTCATTTGAACACAATATGGTTTCATTGACAATAAAAATGTGATAGTTGAGGCCTAAAAATATATAGTTACATGATGCATTGGTAGGTTTTATTAGACAAACATGTTTGTGTATTTGGGTTTTCCCAACCTGAAAAAACGTTTTCCTTGATTATAAGATCAAGATATATAAAATCGTGATATCATGGAATATGGTATGGAGTTATCAGTATGAAATTATTAATTACATCACTAAGGAATATGTTATTTTAATCTATGGTATATTTTTATTTTCACGGTTACCCATATATATATTATTTTATATGTTTTAGTTTATTTGGGATAATGTTGTTTATTTATTTATTTTTTATAACATGTTACAAATTTATATGGGGAAGAGATTATAATAAATGTTACCACTAAATAATCTTTTAATATATCCCTTAATTGTTTCAATTGACACTAAAACCCAGAGGAGAACTGTAACTCCCCAAGCTTCCATGGTATTCTTCTCTTTGAATAATACAATAGTGTGTGCTGTAGGAAACTTCGAGTTATAAAACACCAAAACCAATCAAACTAGCCGTTATAAATAGTAATATCCACCTTTTGAAATTTTAGATAAAATTTCTTTCAAAATCGACTTCATTTTTGGATTCGGAATATCAAATTTAGCTTAGGGTGAAATTTTGGTATTTTACTGAAAATATTCAATTTTTGATGAATAGTTAAAAACACTGAATTATCTTTTCCATCCAATTTTTTTAAATAATTAACAAATTTTATTTATATATATTTTAGGTCAAAATAGATACATAATACCTGTATATGTTCAATGTAATTCAGTTGATTCATTTTTTAATAATATTATATATATATATATTTATTGAACTTTTCACTATCTTATACCCACCTCCTAGGAGCATTTGAAAATTTACATAAAACATAATTTTACCACTTCTGTGAGTTGAACTTCAAAAATATGAGAGACGCGGTTAATATCAGTAAGTAAAATTTGGTTCAATAAGATGAAAATAATTTTGGGCGAATAGTAACTTTTTACTTTTATTTACCACGGTTAAAAGTAAATAAGGGAATTATGGGTAAAAATGATATTATTATTACCCTAAAAGAAGTATTAATTCTATTGGATAAGTATAATTCGACCAAAAAAGACCTTTGGAATAAAATATGAACCCCTTTGGTCCACATGGATTAAATTAGGACATTTATTATTATTTTATTTAAGGAAGAGTTAAAAGAGGAATAATTAAAGTTTAATAACTAATTTTTTTTTAATATATGGTTATACATAAGATAAATTTGAATAGAAATATTCATTCTTGTAACACCCCAAGATTTCATAGTGTGTTATTTCTTCAAAATAATTCAATAACTTTCACTACACACAACACCGAGTTCAAGCGCACCATGACTTACCAAACAAGCCGTTCAAAAAAGGTTATGAATAGTATTAACTAAATTTTAAACTTTATATAATCCTTATAATTTTAGAATCCATATTATGAGTTTCTTAGACATAATGTAAGAACAAATTCATCTTCAGTATTTTAGTTTTACCAACTTTTAATAGTGAACCCTTTTTAAATAAAATATTTTAAACTTTTTGACTAAATGGGGACATCAAAAAATTTAAAATAAAACATCCCAAGCTTCCACGGTACGCTTTCCTTTGAATAAAACAGTAGCGTGTGTTGTACGCAACTTCGAGTTTTAACACACACCACAACCGATCAAACTAGCCGTTATGAATAGTAATATTTAATTTTTTGAAATTATATATATTTTATATTTCAAAATGGACTTCATTTTTGGATTCGGAATATCAAATTTAGCCTAAGGTGAAATTTTGGTACTTTTCGGATAACTTTCATATTTTGATGAATAGTAAAAATTAATAAATTTTAATTAAAAACAACTTTTTTAATCAAAATAATTAATAGTGATAAATTATGAATTTGAGTGGTTTTAAATTATATTTAGAATATATTTTTACCATTCAATATAATTTTGGTCATTGGACATAATTTTACAATTAAACCGAACATAAACAAGTGTCAATCTTTTGATAGTTATTATCTCTTAAAAACACGCTTTTTGTTTTGACAGCGGGAATTGATTTTAAATTAATTTCTGCCACTTCTGTGTTTTGAATTTAGAAAAATGGATTCCATATTTGGAATCAGGATGTTCAAATTGTGTAAATAGGTAACTTTTATTTTTAGACATTTTGAATAATTACTGCGGTAAATATTTTATTTACCATGGTTAAGGGTAAATCCGGTAAATAAGGGTTAAAAATAATATTATAATAATACTAAATTACCCTAAAACGTGTATTAACCCTATGGGTTGATACATGGTCGACCATGGGAATCTTTGGGTCAATTTTGGGACCCCATTGATCCACTTGTAAGTGATAATGGCACTTTATTTTAATTAAGTTAAAATGAATACAAAAATGGCATAAGCTTACATCTTTTAAAAGAACAATTTTTACATAGGGTTATACATGTTGGATTTTCCATTATAAATATTAATTATAAAGCTAAAAAGATTTCCTACATAATGATATTTTATTTATAATTTTTAGACATCAACTAATTTATATTATTAATGACACAATAATGATGCAATGTTTACCTCATTAATAAATCATTTAAATAAATAAGATTATAATGATTAAAATATTATCTAAAACCTGTCCAATTCTTATTGGTTGATGTTATTTAGAATATGAGTCATCTTATATTCGACCTCAATGATTTTTGGACCATTATAAACCGAATATAATTATATTATAAAGTAATACTTTCACTCTTTCCTAAAGAGCCCCTCCTCTCCCTTATAAAAAGAGACCACTTCTACTCATTCCTCACACCTCTCAAGCCACTTGGCTCGTCCAAACTCTGCCCAACTAAGCTCCCCACATCCCTCTCCTCCTCATTGAAGCTTCCCCTTAGGCAGAAAGCATTTCAAGAAGTCCTTTGGTTCCAACCAAAGTGAGTTACCTAAATTAAAGGTAACATTTTCTCTTAAATTATTTTCAATTATTTTGCTTCTCCAACCCCCAAACTCATTTTATTTCCTTTATTTTGTAACAACAACAGTATCCACAATATACTAGGATGTTGTTATAAGAAGGATTCAAACTACACATTCACACAACTCCATCTAATGGATGATGAACATAATGTTTCTGTGGATGGCAAACTAACGCCTCACGAAAAGATGATTGTTCAAATACATCTTACCGCCTCTCATGGTGGCCATTAGGATGGCACTGTAATTAAATATGATATTAATGATATATATTTTATATATAATCTTCTGTAATTCCATTTTATTTCATACAATTATTCGTTTCATGTTGTATATACATACGATAATTTCATTTGAGGAAGTGCGGACTACCGCCCCCTTAAAATGATATGACTCGTTCATACCACACATGGAACGTATAAAGGATGGTGTTAATGAACTTAAGTAACATATATAGAATATTATATTTTAATGTAATAGTAATATACCTATGTATCATTTGGATTCGATTCTTTTAAAATAAAAATTAAATGGAAGTAGCATTCGTGCGTACGTACGGACTACCGTCTCCACGAACGCGATGTGATTCATTCCCCATCGTATCCATTCAAGTATAATTATCATTTGATGATTTAAAAATGATGTTTAAGGACTTGATACCATTCTGGATATGAATAATATACATCCCATTAATAACGAATATGGCTCACATAACAAAGAATATAAAGTAAAATGAACCCGTTAACACCTGAAATGACGATAATTCTAAGATATTATTAACAAATCAATGATAAAAGATCATATATGATATCATATTAAAGTAACTGATTCTTGTATTATTCAATAACAATTACTTCACCATTATAAAGGAGGTAAACCTACCATCGACCAAGGAAAAAGTACAAAGTAAGGGATTCTCTTATCTCACTTTCAATTCCGTGAGATTTCCATTGTTCGCTACAAAATTATTGAAAGTGGTGTATTGTGTACTTCCATTTGATATATATTATCATGATTCACTTTATATTCATGTTATTCTGTAAATCATTTGGTGGTTATTAACTTTTGTCCATGCGACTCAGTTGATTAACGTGGTAAGGGGTTTTTTGTCTCACTTTTAATTCCGTGAGAATTCCATTGATCACCACTTAATTATTGCATGTGGTGTATGTGTACTACCCATGATTGTATTCATTGTGTAATATACTTTATTTTATGGTTATTTACATCATCATGGTATGATCTTTCTTTCATGGGTGTTTGTTTCTTAAGTTACCTAATCAATAAGGGAATTTGAGATTTCAATTTCAACTCATTTGGCTTTACGCATATTTCATTGATTATATTACCCCAAGATTATGTGTGGAATCACTATTCATTTGATTATGTCATAATTTCCACTCCCCTTCCTGTGGATATACTTTTGATACACATAATAACTCCATTGAAAATTCTCAAGTCATTGATATGAATTTGATAAGAGTAATTTTAACTGTTTCACCATTTGTTGAGTTAAACATCCAATTCGTTGGTGTTGTTTTTACAGGAATATGTGTGAATATACTTTGATTGTTTTACACTGAATATCCAATCATATTTAGTGTATTTATATTTTTCACACATAATTATGTTGTTGATTTATCCTTAACCTAAGGATAGGGCCTTTATGAGAGATTTCATCTCAACTTACATTCCATTGAGACTTCTTTGTTGATATACACCAAATCACTTTTATGTGGTGTATATAATGTACTTTGACATAGTATATCATGAATTCCCTTTATTCTCATGATATTACAAAGTTTTGATTACCTCAATTATTTTCATTCAAGTGTCTCTCTTTTGGTTAGAATCTCTAACTAAAATACCATTTTTAAATGTTTTAAAGACTTATTCATCTAAATCTTTCTCATTAATGTCCATGTTTTAAAAATGGTTTTAAGGATTTATTTATATGGACATTAAAGTTTAGAAATTAAAAATCCTTTTAAAAGGTTTCAAAGTGGTATGGGACACTTTGATTCAAAAATCTATTTTTAAATGGCTTCTTGACAAATAGTGTGACTTTTAAATGTTTTCAAGAAAAGGGGGATATTTCTCTCAAATAGTTTTGATGATTATTTTCATCTATGTCAACATCCTTCATTATTCATGATTGAGGTTAATGTGATACAATACAATCTTCCATATTGTATCAAATGAATTATACTTGACTGTGGATGTTCTATTTTTATACCATTCATGGTTTGTGGTTAAAGTATTGACATTTCGTATGCTAGTTTTAATACGAATGTTTATTTTATGCTTAAACCTATTCATATGAGGAATGCATTGGACTTAATAAGTGACGGGTGGAGCCCACTATAGCTCCTCGATGCATCGGTAGGTCTCATGAGACAAACTAGTGTCTTGGCACAAGGCCTTGGCAAAATCTTATTTGTAGTCTTGGCACGAGGCCTTGGCTATGTGGTTATGATAGTCTGGCATTATGCATTCCATAATTATGAAAGTGGTTATTGATATTGCATGTGATCATTCGACTAGTAGAATATCCATGTGAGTAAGTAAATGGCATTATTTCATTTTATTTATGCCATACCATGTTGAAAGTTCAAGTTTCAAAGGCTTTTGTTTTAGTTATAAATTGCCTTAAGTGTTTATGATTATTTATGAAAGCTTCTGCTATAATGTTATCCTTACTGAGCATCTGAGCTCACCCCTTTCAATGTTTTTTTTTCCAGGATTATGAAGAAGTAATTTATGAATGACCTGCAGGGATAGTATGAGGGGATATGAAGACAAAATGTTTTTTTTATGATGTAATGTAAAAATTTATGGACGTATCTAGTTATTCCAAGGCTACTAAACTAATCGGTCTTTCGAGACTTGATCTTTCTCATGATCATGCCAATGTTATGTAATAATGCACCGACTCTGGGTAACTAGGGTCGGGGCGTTACAATTATAAATCTAAAAATATTAATTATATAATGGTATTTTATTTATATTTATTATACATTAAATAATTAATTTATTTATGACATAATAATGATGCAGTAATTAACTAATTAATGAAATATTAATATAATTGATATTATAAATATCCAAATAAATATAATTTGAGAATTTTTATTAATTAAAGTAATTTTATAGGTTAATATGACATTTTAGGGTTGGTTAGATTAATTTTTTCGTAGTAATAATGCTTTTATGAATTTAAGAAAAACAAAATACCAAATATTGTTAAAATTGACATAAAAGTGTTTTTAAAACAAATATTATATTATTAATTGATATTATATTCCTAAAAATCTATGGTTGAGCCAAACGACTTATATAATGATAGTTGTATCTTTAGATAACAACTTGGGGTTATCTTGAATGTATATAGTATGTTTATTAACCATATAATATAAAAATACAAAGAGACATGATAAATGTCAAATGATTTATCTAAGTGTTAAATCTAAAGGATAAGGTTAATATAGTAACCCAAACATGTCTAAAACCTATTGGTTGAGTGGTTTTCGACCCCAAACCACCTTATATTTTAAATAATTCATTTTGGATCCATTAATAATTGGAAATTATTTAATTATAAAATAATATTTCTAGCTTTTTCTAAGGTGCCTCTCACCCCTCTTATAAAAGGTCACTCCCCCTTCTCTCTAATTTACCACTTCAAATACTTTTTTCTTGGCGAAACCCTTCCCAAATACCCTCTAAACTATCCTCCTTTTATCCTAGAGGCATTAATTTAGTGAGAAATCCAACCTAAGGAGCCCTTTTCATCAAATCAAAAGGAAAAACCCGAAGAAGATGTAAATATTTTATCACCTCTTTCAAGTTCCTTTATTCTTCCACTTCCTCTTTATTAGTTATTTCCATTCTAAAATAATAAATCCAGATTCTTCTATATACTATGATGTTATTATAAATATAGTAAAACTATATTCATTATTCTATCCATCCATTGAACGACATGTCACCATACGTGCGTACGTACGACTTACCGTCTCCACGTCATGGTGTAATTGTTTTTAAATACATTATTATATGGATGAGTATAATAATGATGTATAATTGAATTAATTAATAAATATAAAATGATAATTATTCTGTATATAAGATATACAATCCAATTATATATTATTTTAATATCAAAAAAATGATATTGTTGCTCTTGCGTACGTACGGATTACCGTCTCCACGAACGTGATTAGATTCATTCTCCATCGTATCCATTGAAGACTAATATTCATTAGATGATTAAAAATATTGTTCAAATAATTAATATCATTTTAAATTTGATTAAGATACATTTTATACATAAAAAAATTACTTACATAACAAATCATACGAAGGGAAATGAATCAGTTAACACCTAAAATGACGATAATACTAAGATATTATTAATAATGAAATGTTAAAAGATCATTTATGATATCATATTAATGTATATGATTAATTTATAATTTAATAACAATTATTTAGATATTATAGAGGTTCTTATCCTACCCTCGACCATGGAAAAGTACAAGTTAAGGGTTAGTTTCACAATCTCTTTATTATCCAAGGTTATTTTTACGTAAGTATCTACTGCGACCACTTTATCATCCACATCCATGTTTCTTACAAATGTATTCCAATTTTATTAATATTTACTAGAATATGGGTTAAATTCATTTATACCCTTGTTTGACTTTTTATAAAATTTTTTGAATGGAATCTTTCCGTCGTTTTCCAAATAGGGTACTTTATGACATTTTCCTCAAAATTAAGGTAAAAATGTTTTTTTATCTTATACGGCAGGTGCGGCTATTTTTAACCATTATAACATCATTGAAGCTTCCCCTACAATATTATAGGAATATTTTCAAATAAGAATGTTTTCTTATATAATTACATGACCTTTAAATGATTTCAAAATATAAATAGATATTTCTCTAATAAGGTTTTCATTTCATATATTTTAACATCCTTTGATGGATTTTAAGTTTTTTTGAAGTTGATTTATTATGATACAAAACATCCATATTTTATTGATGGTTTTGTGATATGTTTGACTGTGGATGTGTTATTTCATAAAATTGATGTTTTATGGATTATGTATTGATATTTCTTATACCAGTTTTAATACGAATGTTTATGTTATGTTTAATCCTTTTCATATGGGGAATTAATTGGGAATTGTAAGTGACTGGTGGAGCCTGCTATAGCTCATCTATGCATCATCAGGTCTCATGAGATAAAATAGTGTCTTCACACAAGGCCATGACAAAATCTTTTTTTTAGTCTTGTTAAAAGTCCTTGACTATGTGATTATGAAAGTATAGCATTATGCATTCCATCATTATGAAAGTGGTAATTGATATTTCATGTGATTATTCGACTAGTAGAATATCCATTTGAGTAAGTAAATGGAATTATTTTGATATTTATTTTCCATTTTATGATAGTTTTTTTGTTGAAAAGTATTTTGTTTTAGTTTTATACATTTCCTTAAATGATTATGCTTATTTATGAAACATTTTTCTGTATTTTTATCCTTACTAAGCATCTGAGCTCACCCCTTTAAATTTTTTATTTTTCCCAAGATGAGAAGAAGTATATTATGACAGACCTACAGGGATAGCCTATGGGATCTCAGTGTTATCGTTGAAAAAAATGTTGTTGTAGTTTTCTATTTTATGTTGTAATGTAAACCTTATGAATGTATCTAGTAATTTCAAGGCTACAAAACTAATCGGTCTTTCAAGACATGATATTTTGTGATCATGACAATGATACCTAATAATGCACCAACTCTAGGTTTTTGGGGTTGGGGTGATACATTTGGTATCAGAGGAAGTTTAGTACAATCAATAGAAACTAGATTTAGATAAACATTGATTAGAGAACATACCCTTAAGATTGAATTTTAGAAATTGTATAGAAGAACTTCCTAGAATTTTGGTGTTGTAGTGATTTTGTTATTTTTCGAAGAAATACATCCATGTCTGGATATGATTAGGTAGAGGTGGCTCTAGAAAAGATGTACCTATGGGTAAAACCTGAAAACACCGCTTTGAGCTAGACTCCAACGGGAACTGGTGCATGAAAACGGGCCTTGCTGCACTCTTGGTGACGACACTATAGGGGGATATGCTTAGGATATTTTAATTTTCTTTAAAAACCATTATAAAGGGTTTAAGAGTATATACTTCATCAACGAAAACATTTTTATGATTATAGATTACATCCATAAACTGTTCAATTTATGTAAAGTATTTTACAAGTTTGGAATTATGTATTTCGATTCATAAACTAATATAGTATAGGACATTGTTTAGAAATGGTTCCTAGTGGATGGAATTGAAACTGTATCAATGGACACACTCCGTTTTGGGATTTCCCTCTAGATGAAGATAACTATACTGGAGATGGTGATGCAACTAGTGCTGATCAGCTAATCACCATACCAGGACAACTCACTCATGTTATGAATAATAACCATACTCGTATGGATCACCATAATACATAGTGTGGAGGATCAATATTTGATCAATTTGTGAGGAAACAACCACCAACATTCAATGTGGGTAAAAATACACTAGTATCAGAACAAAGGATAAATTTCGTAGAAAAAATATTCCACACCATAGGGAGTAGCGAATGTGAAAAAGTTGTCATGGAAGTTTACCGCCTAATTGAATATGTTGATCAATAGTGGTCATTGATTCAAAACACAAAGGAAGTTGATTAAGTATCAAATATGGAATAGAGGGAGTTCTAAGAAACTTTCTTAGAAAATTAATTATCTCATTACCATCAAGTAGATATGGAAATGAAATTTTTGATTCTGAGGCAAAAGAAGGGTGAGAATGTCGCAATGTATGAAGCTAACTTTACAGGGATAGCGAGGCATGGTGAAGATTATATACATAACCCAAGAAGTAATATTTATCGTTTCATTAATTGGTTAAAACAATTTCTCCGTCGAGCATCCGTTTCACAATCCTTATCATCAAACGAAGATATTGTCTCATGTGATATCATGACCGAAAAAGAATTCTCTAAGTCTTACGACTTTAATGAAAAGCAATAGAAGAAGAGATATTATGAACACTATAGAAATGGAAATACGGGGAATAAGGGAAATGTTGAATATCTATCCTGAAGTAAATGTGGGAAGAAACACCCGGGTACTCGCCTGAAGGGATTGGGAGTCTCTTATAAGTGTGGTGACAAAGACCACCAAGCTAATGATTGAAAGGGGAAGAAATTGGTTGTCGATGATGAATGATACAATTGTAGGGAAAGGGGAAATTATCAAAATGAATTTCCTAATAATTAAGGGAATATACCTTAGAAAAGGCCAATTGATCATGGCCAAGCATATGCTATTAGTACTGCTAAGGATGAAGCTATGAAAAATGTAGTGGCAGGTAATTTAATGGTTTCCTCAAGTTTAAACAATGCATTATTTCATTCTGGATCATCGAATTGTTACATATATTCCCTCTTTTATAAGAAAATTAAATGTTTCCAATTTGATTTAACAAGGGAGTAGTTAGCCAAAACTCCTAAGGGAAGTATAATTGCAATAATGTTTTGTGAATCGGTCCCAATTAGGGAATATAAATTTTATTTATCTTCTGATCTCATCATCATACCCACGATAGAATTTGACATAATCCTCAGTATGCACTAGATTTCATACCACGATGCAAAAATTTATTGTATGAAGAAGGATGTTTCTATTTTTGATGATGATGATAAAGAACACCTTATCTTTAGGGAAGAATCATCACCACCTAATTCTTATCTACATCCACCCCGAGTAGCTCAACTAAATTCAATTATTGGGGTGGGGGGAAGAGTATGATATAAATGTGGGTGAGGAAAGGAATGTTCAAATAGTGGATGTAGCCAATGTGAAATAATATGTTGATTTGTTTTCAGAATATTTACCTAAACATCCTCTTGAATGAGAAATTGGGTTTTCTATTGATTTAATTCTTGGATCAAGTCACATAGTGAAGACACCTTATAGAATGTCCACTGTGGAATTAGTACAACTAAATAAAAAATTATAGTAATTGATTAATAAGGGATTTATTTTCTATAGTGTTTCTATATGTGGATCCCCTGTCCTTTTTGTTAAGAAGAAATATGGATCTATGACATTGTGCATTGACTACAGGGAGATCAATGCTGTAAAAATAAATAACAAGTATCCCTTACCTCATGTTGATGATTTATTTGACCAATTTTATGGAGCCCAATACTTTTCAAATATTGACCTTCGATCAGGATATTATTAGTTATGTGTAAATAAAGAAGACATTCCAAAAATAGCATTTTTAACTAGTTACAGGCATTAGGAGTTTACAGTAATTCCTTTTGGATTGACTAATTCACCCTATGTCTTCATGGATATAATTAATTGTGTTTTAAAGTAATATCTTGATGGATTTGTAGTGGTATTTATGGTTCTTAGTCGACTTCTTCTTCTAATTCGTGCAGAAGTATTCTAGCAGGATAAGCCAGCTGATTGTGGCAAGGTAGAGGTTTTTGAGGAAGGAATTTTGAAGAGAACACTCTGAGAGTTTCAGCACCAAAGTCTACAGAATTATGAGGAATTTTTTTCAGATTTAGTCACTAGATATTGTTTGTGTAATAAACTAACCCTAGTGACCTAGATTTGGTGCATTATTACATATCATTGTCATGGTAACAAGAGATCATGTCCTAAAAGACCGATTAGTTTAGTAGCTTCAGAAGTACTAGATACATAAAAAAGATTTACATTACATTATGAAATTAAAAAAAACATTGTTTATTAATTGGACACACTCGTATACCACACCCTATCCCTACCATTTAATCATAATATACTTCATCACATCTTCAGAAAAATAAAACAAGAGAAAGGGGTGAGCTCAGATGCTCAGTAAGGATAAAAATATATCTAAAACCATAAAAAAATAAGCATTAAAATTATGGCAATGTATAAGACTAAAACACAAGCCTTTTAAACATAAAATTCTACATAAAAAGTAAAATATAAATAAAAAATACCATTTACTTATTCATATGGATATTCTACTAGTTGAATAATCACGTGTAATATCAATATCTAATTTCATAATGTTGGAATGCATAATGTTGGAGATCATAACCATGGAGTCAAGGAAGTGTTCCAAGAATATAAATAGAAATATTGTCATCGACTTGTGCCAAGACACTTTTCTGTCCCATGATACCTACCAATGCATCGAGGGGAAGTTGAAGACCATGCCCTTCACTTACTACGTCTGATGCATGCCTCATATGAAAATGGAAAAACATAATATAAACATTTTTGTTAAACAATCATAAAAAATGGTAATACATTAACCATAAATCAGGAATTACCTAAAAATAGAACATCCATGGCCAAACATATCATAAAACAATAATTAAAATAGGGAGAATTATATAAAAAAACAAAATTAATTAAACATAAATTCTAACAATAGATGTTGACACAGTTGAAATAAATCCAAAAAATATTTGAGGGAAATATCTATTTACACTTTGAAATCATTTAAATGTAAAATAATTATAAAATAAAACATTCATTTTTATAATATTCATATAATCTTGAAAGGTAAGCATTAGAGATGTTATAATGGCAGAAAATAGTCACACCCTCTGTATAAGTTAAAAAAAATTCTTTGCTTACTTTTTTTTAAAACGACATAAAGGACATTGTTTGGAAAAAAAGACAAAACGTTTCCTTTAAAAACATTTTAAAAAAAGAAAAAAAAATTTATAATAAAAATTTCCCATATTCTATAAAATATTAATGATGTTTTGAAATACATTTTCAAAATCATGGATCTGGATGATAAATAAGTCCCAGAATATATTTACATATAAACAACCTCGGATAACAAATAGATTGTAAAATTAACCCTTAAATTGAACTTTTCCTTAGTCAAGGGTACGTTAACACACTGTATAATGGTTAAATAATTGTTATTAAATTATATAATAACCACATACATAAATATAACATTATATATTATCCTCTAATATTGATTGATTAATAATATTTTAGAAATATCATTTCTTCGGTTGTTAAATGATTCATTTTCTTTAATATGTTTTGTCACATAATACATGTTTGTTTTGGATATGATTTATTTTATTCCTATAAAAATGATAAAAATTTCTTAAACATTAATTGTTTAATCATAAATTGTAATTTTTTGAATGTTTATGATGATGAATTAAATATCATCGCATCGTGGAGATAGTCAGTCATACATATGCAAGAGCCACACTATCATTCTATTGAAGGGGAAATAGTATGTAATTGGATGTTATATAAAATATATATAGAATTTATAACATGTTATAATTATTATTTACATAAATTATACTTATTATTATACGCATCCAAATAATGATATGTTGAATAACAATCTACACCACGATGTGGAGAAGGCATGCCGTACATACCCACGTATGGTGACTTCGTCATTCTTAGGGTGGATAGAATATTGAATACTGTTGTACCATATTTATAATAAAATCTAATTATTTATAAGTAAATAGATTTATTATTTTATTATGGAAACAACATAGAAAGAGGAAGTAGAAGAAGAAAAAGAACATTGAAAGAGGTGATAAAATAATTACCTCTTTTTCAGGTGCTCCTTTTTGAATTGAAAAAAACGGCTCCATATGTTGTATTATGATCAAAGTAAGGCCCTAGGTTGATGTGAAAGTTTTTTGAGGATATTTTAATAGGGTTTTTTTGGAAAAATGTCCTTTTTGGTGTTAATTTAAGAGAAGGGGAAGTACCTTTTATAAGAGAGGTGAGGGGAGCTTTATGAAAATCATAAAATAATAATATATTTTAAAATTACATTAGTTTTATAATAGATAAAAATGAATTTATATAGAGGATAATATGGGGATGGGTAGAAATCATCTCAACAAAAAGGTTTTAGACATGTTTATGTCACCATATTTACCTTATATATTTAGATTTAACCCTTAGTTAAATAGTTTAACTCTTACCCTAACTTCTTGTATTCTTACACTATATGGTTATAAAACATAGTATAAACTAAAAATAAAACCTCATTAGTTCATTAATTAAATATGTAAAATTATATAAGTCATTTGGAAGAAATATAGATTTTTAGTACTGTTATATAATCTAATAAATAAGTATTTGTTTTAAAAACTAATTTATTTAAAATTTGAAACTATTTAGTATTTGCTTTTTTTATGTCATAAAAATTTTATTACTTACAATAAAATAAATTGAATCAACCCAAAAATGACAGATTATCCTACAAAATTTGTGTATTTCATCAAAAGATTCAATTTAAATTTATTTTAATATTTTATAATATCATTTTTTTAATATTTCATTTATAAGGTAATTATTGCATTATCATTGTGTCATAAGTAAATTTAATTATCTAATTTCTAAAAATTATAAATAAAATACCAATATATAGAAAACATTTTTAGATTTCTAATTAATATTTTTTGTTGAATTTATCTTTTGTATAACCCTAAATTAAAAATTATCTAGTTATTCCAATTTGAATTTAACACTTTTTACAATTATTTAAATAAAATATTATAATTGACCAAATCTAATCCAATTGGAACAAAAAGTACCATATTTTTATCATAAGGTTGATTTTGGTCGAAATACACTTATCCTATATAATTAGTACATGTGTTGGGGTCATTATAATATTATTTTTATATTTAATTACACTAATATTTTTAACCGTGGTAAATAAAATTCAAAGATACTATTAACAAATAATTATTCCCATCATATTGAACCACATTATACATACTGATGAAAACCATGTATATTAGATTTTTGAAATTCAATACACATCAGTGGTAAAATTATGATTCATGAAAATTTGCTAATGTGCATATATGGTGGGTAAAATACATAAAAAAGGTCAATAAAATTTTATACATCTAATCTATTTAATAATTGACTCCAATGAATCACATTACACTAATATAAGTATTAGGTCTCAATTTTTCCTTTAAAATAAATTTAAAATAAAAAATAATTATTTAAAAAAAGTCAGTATTAAACAATAACGTAGTGTTTTTCACTATTCATTAAAATTTAAAAGTCTTCAGAAAAATATAAAAAAATCTCCCTTAGCTAATTATGGAATTCCTACTCAAAAAATGATATCCATTTTGAAAAAAAATTATAATATTTTAAAAATTGGGTATTACTATTCATAACTACTTTTTAAATTACTAGTTTGATTGGTCATGGTGTTCTAGGACACAAAGATGTGTTACAGTGCAAGATATTGAATTATTAAAATAGAAACATGTTGTGGAATCTTAGAGTTTTCCAATATTCCCTCCTTCATATTATTTCATCCTCAAAATTTATATAATATTAATTGAAAAAAATATTTGGGTGGTTTTTCATTATAAGTTATTCAAAATCCCACGCTACCTCTTAGATTTTATGGTTTCTCCATAGAACTTTTACCATATGAGTCACCTAATTTATCAACACTTGTTATATAGTATCAAGAATTCTGATAGGCACTTCACATTAAGGCATATCATGTTCCAATTATATTTCTTCATAGGTGAGTACATGCATTTGATATGGCATGTATTTTTCTCAGTAGTAATATGTGGAACACATCATGAACTTTAGAGAGACTTGGCCTCATTTCCAAACAGTAAGCTACAACTCCAAATTATTCTAGAATTTCAAAAGGTTTCATGTAACTGGGACATAATTTACCCTTGTAACCAAATTGTATAAGACCCTTCCATGTAGATACCTTCATGAAAACATGATCACCCACATGAAATTACAGATCCTTCATTTGGTTATTGGCATAGATCTTTTTCCTATTTTGAGTTGCTTTGATGTGGGTTTGGAGAATCGTCAATTTTTCCATTGTTTCCTCAATATGTTCTGGACCTACAAGTTTTCAATCACCAAAATCATCCCAACAAGTTGTTGTGATGATAAACAAAGGATGTATTTGTAAGGATCATCAATCCATCATAGCTTATACACATTACACCTATTGTAGTCCAAAAGAATATATATCCATATATATGTGTGTGAAAAAAAAACAAACCATTACAGGCCTCTACCATCATATATGGGGAAAATAACAGTTATTCCTTCTATCAAAAATAACTACCACGAGAAGTGAGCGGGGCCGAAGGGTGTAGTCATCCATCTATCCTCCCACCAGGATGTTGAGGAAAACACCCATCGAGATGTCAGTTTCCCAAACTCGCAGGGTTTATTATCATATATAAACAAGAAACTAAAAAATGTTAAGTAATCACTCTATGGGAATAACATATTATTATTCCTATTGTTCAACAATTTTATGGTCATTGGTAGTGCTCAAACGTATTTCAGTATCTAGGTATTTCTATACACTTTTGTAGAATCTTAATGTAATACGTGGATCATGATCAGAAACAATCAATACGGGTACACCATGAAGTCATAAAACTTCTTTATTATATAGTTTTTCTAAACGTTTATGTTGTAAATCTTCTCTTATAGAATGAAAATGTGCATAATTGGTAAGACGATTAATAATGAACCATATTGGAACATTCCTTCTAGGATTCTTTGGTAGCCCCATGAAAATTTCCATCATAATATCATCCCATTTCCACTCAAGTAAAGGAATTGGTTGCATGAATCCTATAGGATATTGTCTTCTAGCCCTCATGTTTTGATAAACAATACATCTTTACACATATTCATCAATGTACCTCTTCATGTTGTCCCACAAAAAATGTTACTTCAAATCTCTATACATGTTCATGCTACCAAGGTGTATAGAGAAATTGGATCTATGAGCATCATCCAAAAATTATTTTTTTAGATCAAGTATATTGGGAACACAAAGGCTCTCCCCAAATATCAAAATTCCATATTCAAAAACAAATTCAATCAATCTCTCATCATTCAAAGATTTAATTTTCTTTTGAAACTCCTCATCATCAGTCTGAGAACTTTTTATCCATTCTTGTAAAGATAGTTTGGAAACCATTTGAAAAAGTATTGATGTTTACCCTTCTATGATTATTCCCATATCCATATTTTCTAGAGACATTAACATAGGATCTCATTCAAATCTCATCTTTTTTATAACTCCAAGATCTATTCTACTTATTTTCCGTCCTTGGGTGGTAGTGTATTATGAAATAGTAATACTCGAGTCGTTCAAGTACTAACCTTCTCCTCATGTTGAGTTCTTTCAATGAGAAAATATACTTCAAACTCTAGTGATTAGTATATATCTCACATTTTTTACCATTGATATATTGTCTCCTATCTTCATAGATAATATTGAAGCTACTAACTCAAGATCATGAGTTGGATTGTTTTGTTCATGAATTTTTGGCTTCTGTGATGCATATGAAATAACTATATCATTCTAAAAAAGGACACAACCAAGACCTTTCTTTGAAGCATAACTATAAATAACAAACCCATAATTTCTCGATAGTAGAGTCAATATAAGCGCATTGTCTAATATTCTCCTCAATTCATTAAAACATTCTTCACAATCATTTTTCTTACAAATTTAACCCCATTAAGTGTGATCATGGTTAATGGGTTTTCAAATCAGGAAATATTCTGGATGAAATTACGATAATAACCTCTTAAACCAATAAAAATGTTTACCTCTATTATACATGTCGGTGCTGGACAATCTTGGATTTCCCTTTTCTTTGAAAGATCAATAGAGATACCATCCTTAGAGAAAATATGGCCAAGAAAAGAAATCTCTTGGAGCCAAAATTTACACCTGTTAAACTTCCCATATATTTCATTTCTATTAAGAGTCTTTATAATATTTCACAATTTATTTTTATGTTATTCATAGATTTTGTAATAAAAAAAATAACATCAATAAATACCACTAAAAAATCATCAAGATATTTCGTGAAAACACTATTAATTAAATATATGAAAATAAAGGGTGCATTAGTCAGTCCAAAAAGAATTTCTGTAAACTCATAATGCCCATACATGGTTCTAAATGTTGTCATTGGAATGTTTTCCTTATTCATGAACAACTATTGATAACCAGATAAAAGTTAAATCTTTGAATAATATTGAACTCCACGAATTTAATCAATTAAATCATCAATGTTAGGTAAGGGATAATTGTTCTTTATTGTTATAGCATTGATTTACCTAGAGTCAATGCACACCCCCATAGATCCATATTTATTTTTTAAAAAAGAATATAGGATCCCCATGGAGAAACAATAGGGTAAATAAATCATTTATTACTCAATTCCCCTAGTTTTTTCTTTAGTTCCATTAATTCCATAGTGTCCATTCTATAAGGGGTCGTCGATATGGGCCTTTATATTGGAATTAATTCAATGGAAAACTCAATTTCTCATCTTGGATGATGTCTAGGTAAATCCCTTGGAAACACATCAACATATTCTTGAACAATAGGTCCATACTCTATTTGTACATTCCTTTCCTATCCCATAGTTAATTGACTCTCTTCCTCTCTAATAATTGAATTTAGTAGAACTACTATGGGTGGATCTAGTTGAGAATCTGATGGTGACGTTTCTAATTTATAGATAAGGGATTGATTATCATCATAAAAAATTGTAGCCTCCTTCTTTATACAATAAATATTTGTATCATGATCCGAAATCCAATCCATAGCAATGATTATATAAAATTCAATCATGGTAATAGAAATAAAATCTGCAGATAAAGCATGTTTATATGTCATTATGGTATCTGATTGAAAAATCATTTTAGCAATGATACTTTGCTAAAGATTTTGGACTGAAAACTCCCTTGTTATGTCAAATTGGAAATATATAATTTCCTTATAAAATTGGGAAGATATGAAACAATGTGATGATCCATAATCAACTAAAGCATTGGTTATTTTGGAGGAAATGATTAATGTTCCTGACACCACATCATTAAGAACATCAACCTCAACATTTGTGAATGTATAAGCTTTTCCTTGCACCATTGTCCTATTATAGTAATTTTACCTGAATATTTTGAGATTCATTTGCATAATGCATCATTTCATTACAATTGTAGAATTCAACATTGACAGCCTCTTTCTTCCCCTTACAACCACATGCATGGGGGCCTTTATCTCCACACTTGTAACAAAATCTCAACCCATATAGTCATGTAGTATGATGTTTCATCCAACAATTACTACTGGATGAAAATTCAATATTTCACTTCTTCCCATTATTTTCTTTTCTAGAGTGTTCAGGAGATCTATTCTTCTCTTTCTTCACTTTAAATTCATAATACTTAGAGAATTATTTTTCAGTATTGATATCACATGAGACTATATCTTCATATGATAAAAAGGATTGTGAGACTAATGCTCAAAAGAGAAATCATTTCAACCCATAAAATAATAAATCAATCTTAATTCTTGGGTTATGTATATAATCTATAGAATGCCTTCCTATCCTTGTAAAGGTAGTCTTATACTTTTTGAAATTATCATCCTCCTTTTTCCTCAGAATTAGAAATTGCCTTTCCTTATCTGCTAAATGTTCATGAGGAAATTATTTTCCTAATAAAATCTTTTTAAACTCCCTCCATTCTTATCTACATCCACCCCAAGTAGCTCAACTAAATTCAATTATTGGGATGGGGTGAAGAGTATGAAATAACTGTGGGTGAGGAATGTAATTTTCAAACAGAGGACGTACATAATGTGAAAGAATATGTTGATTTTTTTTCACAATATTTACCTAAATATCCTCTAGAATAAGAAATTGAGTTCTATATTGATTTAATTCTTGGATCAAGCCTCATATCAAATACCCCTTATAGAATGTCCACTGTTTAATAAGTGGAAATAAAGAAACAACTAGAGGAATTGAGTAATAAGGGATTTATTCTCCCTAGTGTTTGTCTATAGGGAGCCCCTGTCCTTTTTGTTAAGAAGAAAGATGGATCTATGAAGTTTTTCATTGACTACATGGAGATCAATGATATAACAATAAAGAACAAGTATCCCCTACCTCAATTTTATGATTTATTTGACCAATTTCATGGAGCTCAATACTTTTCAAAGATTTACCTTCGATCTGGATATCATTAGTTGTGTGTGAAGAATTAAGACATTCCAAAAATAGCATTCTGAACCTGGTACGGGCATTACGAGTTTACAATAATGCCTTTTGGATAGACTAATTCACCCTATGTCTTCCTGGATCTAATGAATTGAGTTTTTAGGGAATATCTTTATGAATTTGTAGTGCTATTTATGGTTCCTGGTCGGAATATTCTTCTGGTTCGCGTAGATGTTTTCCAGCAGGATATGCCAGCAGATTGTGGCAAGGTAGAGGTTTTTGATGAAGACATTTGGAAGATCACACTCTGAGAGTTTCATCTCCAAAGTCTACAGAAGTATGAGGAATTTGTTTCAGTTTTAGACAGTAAATATTATTTGTGTAATACCCTGACACTAGTTACCCAGATTTGGCGCATTATTACATAACATTGGAATGATCACAAGAGATCATGTCCCAAAATACCGATTAGTTTTGTAGCTTCAAAAGTATTATATACAAAAATAAGTTTTACATTACATTATGAATCAAAAAAACATTGTGTATTATTTGAACACACTAATATCCCACAACCTATCCCTACAGTTCCATCATAATATACTTCTTCACTTCGGTGGAAAATTAAAACACAAGAAAGGGGTGAGCTCAGATGCTCAGTAAGGATAAAAATATATCGGAAACTATAAAAAATAAGCATAAAAATATTGGCAATGTATAAGACTAAAACACAAGCCTTTTAAACATAAACATCTTCATAATAAGTAAAAGATTAATAAAAAATGCCATTTAATTATTCATATGGATATTATACTAGTTGAATAATCATGTGTAATATAAATATCTAATTTTATAATGTTGGAATGCATAATGTTGGAGATCATAACCATAGTGTTAAGGAATTGTTCCAATACTATAAATAGAAATATTGTCATGGACTTATGCCAAGACAATTGTCTCTCTCATCAGACCTACTAATGCATCGAGGGGCAATTGAAGGCCGCACCCTTCACTTACTACATCTGATACATGCCTCATATGAAAATATTGAAACATAACATAATCATTTGTGTTAAACTATCATACTAAATGTTAATAAATTAACCATAAATCATGAATTACATAAAAATAGCACATCCATGGTCAAATATATCATTAAAAAATCAATAAATTATTGAGTATTTCATAAAAAACAACTTTAATTAAACATAAATTCACACAATAGATGTTGACACATATGAAATTAATGCAAAAGCTATTTGAGAGAAATATCTCTTTATACATTGAAATCATTTATGTGTCAAATAATTATAAAATAAAAAATTCATTTTAATAATATTAATATAAGAATGTATAGGAAGAATTAGATGTGTTATAATGATGGAAAATATCCATACCCTCCGTATAAGATAAAAAACATTCTTTGCTTAATTGTTTTGAAATGGTCATAAAGAACATTATTTGGAAAAAAGACAGAATGATACCTCTAAATACATTTTATAAAAAGATAAATAAATTTATCAAAAAAATTATCCCATATTCTAAGAAATATAAATAATTTTTTTGAATTACATTTTCAATAAACATGGATCCGGATGATAAGTAAGTCCTAGAAGATATTTATATATAAACAACCTCGGATAATAAAGAGATTGTAAAATTAACCCTTAACATGAAGTTTTCCTTAGTCAATGGTATGTTAACCCCCTGTATAATGGTTAAAGCATTGTTATTAAATTATAAGATAACCACATACATAAATATAACATCATATATGATCCTCTAATAATGATTTTTTAATAATATTTTAGTAATATCATTTTTTCAGTTGTTAACTGATTCATTTTCCTTAATCTGTTTTGTCACATAATTCTTGTTTGTTATGGATATGATGTATTTTATTCATATAAAAAATGATATTATTTTCTTAAAAATTAATTTTTAATTATCATATGAATTTTTTTGAAAGGTTATGATGATGAATTCAATATCATCGCATCGTGGAGATAGTCAGTCATACTTATGCAAGAGCGGTAATATCATTCTATTGATGGGGAAATAGTATGTAATTGGATGTTTTATAAAATATATATATAATTTATAACATGTTATAATTATTATTTACATAAATTATACTCATTATTATACCCATCCAAATAATGATGTATTGAATAACAAACTACACCATGATGTGGAAACGGTAAGCCGTATATACGCCTGTATGGTGACTTTTTCATTCATAGGGTGCATAGAATAATGAATACTGTTCTGACATATTTCTAATAAAATATAATTATGTATAAGTTAGTGGATTTATTATTTTATTATGGAAACAACATAGAATGATGAAAATGAAGAAGAAATGAACATTTAAAGAAGTGATAAAATAATTACGTCTTCTTCGAGTGCTCCCTTTTGAATTGAAAAAGAAGACAACTCCATAGGTTGGATTTATAATCAAAGTATGGACTCTAGGTTGAAGTGAAGGTTTTATTGGGATATTTGAGTTGGGTTTTTTTGAGCCAAATGGCCTTGGTGGTGTGAATTTAAGAGAAGGGGATGTGAGCTTTTATAAGATAGGTGAGGGGAACTTTAGGAAAATTATGAAATTATAATTTATTATAAAATTACATTAGGTTTATAATAGCTCAAAATGAATTTATATCAAGGATAATATGGGTATCGGTTAAACTCTTCTCAACCAAAATGTTTTAGAAATGTTTATGTCACCATATCAACCATATATTATTAGATTTAACCCTTAGTTAAATAGTTTAACTCTTACCATGACTTCTGGTATTCTTACACTATATGGTTATCAAACACATTATAAAGTGAAAAGAGATCCTCAATTTTTTCATTAATTACATATGTAAAATTATATAAGAAATTTGTAAGAAGCTTATATTTTTAGGATTGTTATATAATCTAATAAATAAGTATTTGTTTTAAAAACTCATTTATTTTAATTATTGAACTATTTAGTGTTTGGTTTTTGTTAATGTCATAAAAATTTTATTACTTAGAAAAAAATATATTGAATCAACCCAAAAATTTCATATTATCCTACAAAATTTCTGTATTTCATCAAAAGTTTCAATTTATTTATTTTTTAAATATTTTATAATATCATTTTTTTAATATTTGATTAATAAGGTAATTACTGCATCATCATTGGGTCATAAGTAAATTTAATTATCTAATTTGTAAAAATTATAAATAAAATACCATGACATAGAAAATATTTTTAGATTTATAATTAATATTTATAATTGAATTTATCTTTTGTATAACCCTATATTAAAAATTATTTAGTTATTCCGATGTTAATTTAACACGTTTTACTCTTCTTTAAATAAAATATTATAAATGACCTAATCTAATCCAATTATATCAAAAATGATCATATTTTTATCATAAGGTTCATTTTGGTCGAAATAAACTTATCTTATATAATCTGGACATGTTTTGGGGAAATTATAATATTATTATAATATTTAATTATTATATTATTTTTAACAGTGGTAAATAAAATAAAAAAGTTACTATTCACCATAAATTATTTTCATCCTATTGAACCAGATTTTAAATACTGATGAAAACTATCTAAATTAGATTTTTTATATTCAATACACATCAGCGATAAAATTACGTTTCATGAAAATTTGCTAATGTGCTTAGAAGGAGGGTAAAATAAGTTAAAAAGATCAATAAAATTTTATATATCTAATATAATTAATAATTGACTCCAGTGAATTACATTATACTAATATAGGTACTAGGTCTCAATTTTTTCTTTAAAATTAATTTAAATTAAAAAAAATTATTTAAATAAAAAGTTAGTATTAAACAATAACGCAGTGTTTTTCACTAGTCATTAAAAATTACAAGTCTTCAGAAAAATATAAAAAATTCACCCTTAGCTAATTTTGATATTCCGAATCCAAAAATGATGTCCATTTTGAAAAATAAAATTAGTAAAATTTCAAAAATTGGGCATTATTATTCATAACTACTTTTTAAATGGCTAGTTTGTTTGGTCATGGTGTTCTAGAACATGTAGCTGTTTACAATGCAATCTATTGAATTATTAAAATAGAAATGTACCGTGGAAGCTTGAAGTGTTCCAATATTCCCTCATTCATATTATTTCATCCTCACTATTTATAAAATATTAATTAAAAAAAATTTGGGTGGTTTTTCAATATAAGTTCTTCAAATTCCCACGTTGCCTCTTAGATTTTAGGGTTTCTCCATAGAACTTTTACCAGACGGGTGACCTAATTTATCAACACATTATATATGGTATCAAGAAATATGATAGTTTCTTTACATTAAGACATATCCGGTTCCATTTATATTTCTTCATAGGTGAGTACATGAATTGGGACTGGCATGTATTTTTCTCAATTGTGATATGTGGAACACATAATGAACTTTAGAGAGACTAGACAACATTTCCGAAACGTAAGCTACAACTCCAAATTTTTCTAGAATTTCAAAAGGTTTTATGTAACTAGGACTTAATTTACCCTTCTTACCAAATTGTATAACACCCTTCCCTGGAGATACCTTCAATAAAACAAGATCACCCTCTTAAAATTATAAATCCATCCTTTGGTTATTGGCACAAATCTTTTGCATATTTTGAGCTGCTTTGATGTGGGTTTGGATAATCTTGAAGGTTTCCGTTGTTTCCTCAATAAGTTCTGGACCTACAATTTTTCTCTCACCAACATCTTCCCAAAAAGTTGGTGTGATGATAAACAAAGGAAGTATTTGTAAGGATCCTCAATCCATAATAGGCTATACATGTTACACCTATTGTAGTCCAAATGAGTCTATATCCATATATATGTGTGTGAATAAAAACAAACCATTACTGGCCTATACACACATATATGGGGAAACTAACTACAATGCCTACTAGCACAAATAACTACCAATAGAAGTGAGCGGGGCGGAAGGGGGTAGTCATCCATCCATTCTCCCACCATGATGTTGAGGAAAAAACCCCCCGAGATGTCAGTTTCCATAACTGATAGGGTTCATTATCATATATAAACATGAAAATTACAAAATATTATGCAATCAACTTAGGGGAATAACATATTATTATTCCTATTGTTCATCAATTTGATGGTGGTTTTCAGTGCTCAAACTAATTTCATTATCCAGGGATTTGTGAAGACTATTGTAGAATCATAATGTATGACGGGGATCATGGTCAGAAAAAATCGATAGGGTTACACCATGAAGTCATAAAACTTCTTTATTATATAGTTTTTCAAAATGTTTATGTGTTAAATCTTCCCTTACATAATGAAAATGTTCTAACTTGGTAATAAAATCAATAATGACCCATATTGTATCATTCCTTCTAGGAGTCTTTGGTAGCCCCATGAAAATTTCCATCATAATATCATCCCATTTCCACTCAGGTAACGGAATAGGTTGCATGAATCCTCTAGGGTGTTGTATTCCATCCCTCAACTATTGATAATCCATACATCTTTACATATAATCATCAATCTACCTCTTCATCTTCTACTACAAAAAATGTTCCTTCAAATCTCTATACATGTTAGTGCTACCAAGGTGTATAGAGAAATTGGATCTATGAGAATCATCCAAAAATTATTTTTTTAGATTAGGTAAATTGGGAACACAAAGACACTTTCCAAATATCAAAATTCCATCATCAAAAACGAATTCAATCAATCTATCATCATTCACATCTTTAATTTTCTTTTGAAACTCCTCATTATCAGTCTGAGAACTTTTTATCTATTCTTGTAAAGATGGTTTGGAAACCATTTAAAAAAGTATTGATGTTTCCCCTTTGATTATTATTCCCATATCCATATTTACTAGAGACATGAAAAAAGGATCCCTTTCAACTCTCTTATTGTTTATAACTCCAAGATCCATTCTGCTTATTTTCCTTCTCTGGGCGGTACTGTATTGTGAAATCGTAATCCTTGAGTAGTTCAAGTCATAACATTTTCCCCATGTTGAGTTCTTTCTATGAGAAAATATAATTCAAACTCTAGTGATTAGTATATATATCACATTTTTTACCATAGATATACTGTCTCCATATCATCATAGATAATATTGCATCTGCTAACTCAATATCATGAGTGGGATTTTCTTATTCATGAATTTCTAGATTCCATGGTGCATTGGAAATAACTATATAATTCTGAAAAAGGACACAACCAAGTCCTTTCTTTGAAGCATAACTATAAATAAAAAACCCATAATTTATTGTTAGTAAAGTCAATATAGGATTATTGTCTAATATTCTCCTAATTTTTTTAAAAGATTCTTCAAAATCATTTTTCATTACAAATTTAACCCCATTAAGTGTGAGCTTGGTTAATGGTTAGCCAATCAGGCAATATTCTAAATGAAATTACGACAATGACCACTTAAACCAATAAAATTGTTTACCTCTATTATACTCATTGGTGCTGGACTTTCATGGATTACCCTTTTCTTTTAATGATCAATAGATATTCCATCATTAGAGAAAATATGGCCAAGAAAAGAAATCTATTGAAGCCAAAATTTACACTTGATGAACTTCCCATATATTTCATTTCTATTATGATTATTTAGAATATTTCACAATTTATTTTTATGACACTCATAGCTTTTGGAATATACCAAAATATCATCAATAAATACCACAAAAAATTCATCAAAATATTTCTTGAAAACCTTATTCATTAGATCCATGAAAACAGAGGGTACATTAGTAATTCCAAAAGGAATTTCTGTAAACACGTAATTCCCATACCTAGTTCAAATTGATTTCATTGGAATGTGTTCCTTATTCATGCACAACTATTAATATGCAGATAAAAGATAAATCTTTGAATAATATTGAGATCCATGAATTTAATCAATTAAATCATCATTGTGAGGTAATGGATAATTGTTCTTTATTTTTATAGAATTAATCTCTCTAGAGTCAATTCACACCCCCACAGATCCATCTTTCTTCTTAAAAAAATAATATGGCATCCCCATGGAGAAACACTAGGATAAATAAATACTTTATTACTCAATTTCCCTAGTTTTTTCATTAGTTCCTCTAATTCCATAGTGTCTATTCCATAAAGGTTCGTCGATATGTGCCTTGATCTTGGAATTAAGTCAATGGAAAACTCAATTTCTCATCTTGGAGGATTTATAGGTAAATCCCTTTGAAACTCATCATCATATTATTAAACAACAGTCGCATCCTCTATTTGGACATTTATTTCCTCTCCCATAGTTATTTGACTCTATTCCTCCCTAATAATTGAATAAATTAGAGCTGCTAGGGGTGGATATTGTTGAGAATTTGATGGTGACGTTTCTAATTTATAGATAAGGGATTGATTATCATCATAAAAAATTTTATCCTCCTTATTCAAACAATTAATTTCCGTAACATGGTCATAAATCCAATACATACCATATATTATATCAAATTCAATCATGGTAATGGAAATAAAATCCATAGATAAAGAATGTTTAAATTCCATTATGGTAACTGATTGAAAAAACATTGTTGCAATAATACTTCGCTAAAGAGTTTGGACTGAAAAATCCCTTGTTATGTCAAATTGGAAATATATAATTTCCTTGTAAAATTGGGAAGATATGAAATAATGAGATGATCCAGAATCAAATAAAGTATTGTTTATTTTTGAGGAAACGATTAAAGTACCTTACACCACATAATTAAGAACCTCAACCTCCACATTTTTGAATGTATAAGTTTGTCCTTGAACCATTTTCCTTTTATGGTAATTTTACATGAATATTAAGAGATTCATTTGAATAATTAATCATTTCATTACAATTGTAGAATTCGACATTGACAGCCTCTTTCTTCCCCTTGAAATCACATGCGTGGGGGCCTTTTTCTCCACACTTGTAACAAACTCTCATCCCCTATAGACATGTAGTAGGATGTTTCATTCCATAATTACTACAGGATGGAAATTCAACATTCCACTTCTTCCCATTATTTTATTTTCTAGAGTTTTTAGCAGATTTCTTCTTCTCTTGCATCACTTTAAATTCATAAGACATAGATAATTCCTTTTCATTATTGATATCATATGAGACTATATCTTCGTACTATGAAATAGATCGTGAGACTAATGCTCTACAGAGAAATAATTTCATCCCATAAAATAATAAATCAATCTTACTTCTTGGGTTATGTATATTATTTACAGAATGACTTTCTTACCTTGTAAAGATAGTCTCATACTTTGTGACATTCTCATCATCCTTTTTCCTCAGACTCAGAAATTCACTTTCCTTATCTGCTCGATGTTCATGAGGAAATTTTTTTCCTAATAAAATCACTTTAAACTCCATCCATTCTTATATATATCCACCCCCAGTAGCTCAACTAAATTCAATTATTGGGGTGGGGGGAAGAGTATGAAATAACTGTGAGGAGGAATGGAATGTTCAAATAGAGGATGTACCTAATGCGAAAGAATATATTGATTTGCTTTCAGAAGATTTACCTAAATATCCTCTAGATTGAGAAATTGAGTTTTCCATTGATTTAATTCTTGGATAATTTCCCATATCAAATATCCCTTATAGAATTTACGTTGTGGAATTTGCGGAAATAAGGGATTTATTCGCCCAAGTGTTTCTCCATGGAGAGCCCCTGTCCATTTTGTCAAGAAGAAAGATGGATCTATGAGGTTGTGCATTGACTAAAGGGAGATAAATGCTATAACAATAAAGAAAAAGTATCCACTACCTCGCTTTGATGATTTATTTTACCAGTTTCATGGAGCTCAATACTTTTAAAAGATTAACCTTCAATCTGGATATCATTAGTTGAGTCTGATGATGGAAGACATTCCAAAAACATCATTTTGATCCAGGTACAAGTATTAAGAGGTTACAGAAATTCATTTTGGATTGACTAATTCACCCTCTATCTTCATGGATCTATTGAATATTGTTTTCAAGGAATATATTGATGAAATTGTAGTGGTATTTATGGTGCCTGGTCGACATCTTCTTTTGGTTCACGCTGAATTTTTCCAGCAGGATATGCCAATATATTGTGGCAAGGTAGAGGTTTTTGATGAAGACATATGGAAGAGAACACTTAGAGAGTTTCAAAACCAAAGTATACAGAAGTATGAGGACTTTTTTTCAGATATAGTCACTAAATATTGTTTGTGTAATACCTCGACCCTAGTTACCCAGATTTGGGGCATTATTACATAACATTGGCATGATCACAAGAGATCATGTCCTAAAAGGCCAATTAGTTTAGTAACTTCATATGTACTAGATAAAAACATAAATTTTACATTACATTATGAAATAAAAAACAAAATGGTGTATTATTTGAACACACTCATATCCCACAGCCTATCCATAAAGTTCAATCATAATATACTTCTTCCCATATTCGGAAAAATAAAACATAAGAAAGGGGTGGGTTCAGATGCTCAGAAAGGATAAAAATATATCAGAAACTATCAAAAATAAGTATAAAAATTATGGAAATGTATAAGACTAAAACACAAGCCTTTTAAACATAAACTTCTACACAATATGTAAAAGAAAAATAAGAAATTACATTTACTTATTCATATGTATATTATACTAGTTGAATAATCACGTGTAATATCAATATCTAATTTCTTAATATTGGAATGAATAAGGTTGGATATCATAACCACAAAGTCAAGTCATTGTTCCAAGACTATAAATAGAAATATTGTCATGGACTTGTACCAAGACAGTTGTCTGTCTCATGAGACCTACCAATGCATCGAGGGGAAATTGAAGGCCATTCCCTTCACTTACTACGTCTGATGCATGAATCATATGAAAATGGGGAAACATAACATAAACATTTGTGTTAAACTATCATATGAAATTTTAATACAGTATCCATAAATCATGAATTACATAAAAATATCACATCCATGGTCAAAAATATCTTAAAAAAATAAATAAAAAATAAATTTTTGTATAAAAAACAACTTTAATTAAACATAAATTCCAAAAATAGATGTTGACACAGATGAAATCAATCCAAAAAATATTTGAGAGAAATATATATTTTTACTTTGAAATTATTTAAATGTCAAATAATTATAAAATAAAACATTAATTTTTATAATATTCATATAAACTTGTAAGGGAAGCATTATAGGTGGTATAACAATAGAAAGTAGTCTTACACTCCTTATAACTTAAAAAAATTCTTTGCGTAATTTTTTTGAAAAGGTCATAAAGGACATTGTTTGGAAAAAAGACGGAATAATTCCTTTAAAATTTTTTTATAAAAAGACAAAAAAATTTATATAAAAAACTATCCCTTATTATATAAAATAGTAATAATTAAAACATGGATCTGGATGATAAATAAGTCCTAGAAGATATTTACATATAAAGAACCTCGGATAATAAAGAGATTGTAAAATTAACCCTTAACATGAGATTTTCCTTAGTCAAGGGTACGTTAACCCCCTGTATAATGGTTAAATAATGGTTATTAAATTATAAAATAACCACATACATAAATATAACATCATATATTATCCTCTAATATTGATTTTTTAATAATATTTTATTAATATCATTGTTTCGGTTGTTAACTGATTCATTTTCCTTAATATGTTTTGTCACATAATTCTTGTTTCTTATTGATATGATGTATTTTATTCATATTAAAAATGATATTATTTTCTTAAACATTAATTTTTAATCATCAAATAATTTTTTTTGAATGGTTATGATGAATAATTAAATATCATCGCATTGTGGAGATAGTCAGTCATACGTATCCAAGAGCGACAATATCATTATATTGATGGGGGAATAGTATGTAATGGGATGTTATATAAAATATATAAAGAATTTATAACATTTTATAATTATTATTTACATCAATTATACTCATTATTATACCCATCCAATTAATGATGTGTTGAATAAAAAACTACACCACGATGTGGAGACGGTAAGCCGTACATATGCACGTTTGGTGTCTTCGTCATTCATAGGGTGTATAGAATAATGAATACTGTTGTACCACATTTTTAATAAAATATAATTATGTATAAGTTACTGGATTTATTATTTTATTATGGAAACAACATAGAAAGAGGAAGTAGAAGAAGAAAATAACATTGAAAGAGGTGATAAAATAATTACCTCTTCGTTGGGTGCTCCCTTTTAAATTGAAAAAAACAGCTCCATAGGTTGGATTTATGATCAAAGTAAGGCCTCTCGGTAGAAGTGAGGGTTTTTTGGGGATATTTGAGTACGTGTTTTTGATCCAAATGGCCATGGTGGTATGAATTTAGGAGAAGAGGATGCGCCCTTTTATAAGAGAGGTGAGGCAAACTGACTGGTCATAACTAAGCTAATTGCAGGGTGGTCTGGAAACAAATGGACCACACAACTATTAATGACTGGCAGGACGGTAAACATGCCAAGAAAGGTAAGAAAATCATAGGCAAAACTGGGCTTCCTGAGAAAAAATAAGACATTTGGGTTAAAAAAGCTAATGTCCCCACAACCTTGGATGGTAAATCCTGGGGGGATTTGGTTGACGAGGAAGAGGCCAATCAAAGGGAAGATAACACTGTTATTGGATGTCAAAAAATAGTGACTGAAAGCTATAGTAATAACCTTAACATAATCAATCCCAACACTACTCCTAATTCTATTAATATTGCTTCCATTTTTGGTAAATCTACATTGAATGAGATTGATTGTAAGGACTTAGAGACCTCAGTGACTTCAGTGCTGAATGGTCCCTATGATGTCTCTAAGAAGAGTCAAAGTGGCATGGAAAAGGTTTCAGATCCAGGTATTTCTGTTCTGCACACTTCTCTTTCTAAGTCTTGTCCTCCTGTTTCTTTAAATCCTGTAATAGAGTCCTATGATCCTAATGTTGATACTATTGCTAATACTACTGCCCACAGTATCACACACACGGCTGTTCCTGTCCCTATTCCTCATAATGAGTCGGCTACTGTTAACAGAGGAGTGTCCAACCCTCTTGTTGGAATACAGAACTCAGTTGTGTTCCATCATCACAAATCTGTTGAGATAACTACCACTCCTACTCCTATAACCACTTTTTGTGTTGATAATAATAAAATTGTTAAAACTTTTATGACACACAACATCTCACACACTCCTCCTATTGTTATTGTTCTGCAACCTCAGTTTTCTCAAGATCCTGCTTCCTATTTGGACAACAGGCTGTTTCCCAGCCCCTCTATTGACAAATAGAACTATGATATGTCTCAGCCTCATCCTACTACTTCCTCTTCCATTTATGTCCCCTTTCAACCTGAGGAATTCACTGTCACACCCAAAAATAATGTGAAATCCTCAGCCAATCCTGTCAGGATAGCAGCTGGAAATTGTCACCCCCCTACTGAAGTTGCTGTTTTCGACCATGACCAGACCGGTTCTTCTATTGCTTCTCCCACTGATTTGGATTACAGGCTGGTTTCCAGCCCTTCTGTTGCAAAACAAAACACTGAAATGCCTCAGCCTCACCCTATTATTTCTATTCCCACCCCTGAACCCTTGAAACCTAGGGATTACACTATCAATCTTCCCAAAAATGATGTGAAATCCCCAGGTAATTCTGAACCTGTACAGACAGTAGCTAGAAACCCCCCTTCTCAAGTTGCAGTTTTGGTTCATAACCAGACCATTTCTCCTATAAATTCTCCTCCTGCTCTGTCTAATCCATTTCAAGGTTCAACAGATTCTAATCTATCTCTGGTTGGATTAGAAATAACTACTTCAATTGAACACAACACTACTCATGGAGCTATGAGTGATACCCCCATGGACAGTACTGTCAATACTCCTATTCCTGAACATAGTTCAAATTCTGTGTTGAAAACAAATGCTCTTAAAAGTTATGAAACTTATGATAACAAACATAAACCTTCTTCCTCCCCTATGGTCACACGATCCCAAAGGAATAAGGGTTCTGGAAAATCAAAAAAAAAGAAGTGTTCCAACCCAAAACATAAATAATTATGAATCTTCTTTATTGGAATTTTCAGGGAGTGGCTAACAAGGATACCTTCACAACTATTAGGAGGTTTCTAAACAACCATATGCCCCATCTCTTTTTCATTTAAGAACCTAAAGTCAATTTTAATACAAGCTTCATGAGATATGGCTCTCTTAACTACAGTTTTCTTAGCTCTTGTCAAAATAGTCCTCAGATGGACTCCATGTGGATCTTTTTTCATAATTCCCTTCATAATATCAACATCTTTAGAATTTCTGAACAGCAACTCACCTGTGATTTCTCGTGGAATGGAAGGCACATTTTTTTCACTATGGTTTATGCCAGGAATAGATATCAAGATAGAAGAGTTCTATGGCATTAAATTTTGATTTAGCCAATGTTATTATTGATCCTTGGGTAGTGATGGGTGATTTCAATTCCATCCTTAGCTCTCTTGAAAAAATTGACCCCTCTCATATCTCCATATCCTCTAGGGAATTCAGGTCTACAATTGAAAATTGTAGCCTTTTTGAAATCTCTCTTGTTGGTGCTAAATATACTTGGTACAAGAAACACTACAACAAAAATGTTTCCAGTAAGCTGGACAGAGCTTTTGTTAACATGAAGGCTCTTGATAACTGGGATAAAATATCCAGCATTACTCTCCCTAGACTCAACTCTGATCATCACACCATCCTTGTTAGCTACCTTATGAATGATCGTAATCCTATTCTCCCCTTCAAATTTCATAATGGTTTGTCCACAAACCCAGACTGTGTCACTTTAATCTTTAACACATGGAACTCTATGAATCATCATAATGATTCCTTTGCCTGTTTATATAAATTGAAAATTCTTAAACAGGCCCTTAAATATTTGTGTAAAAATACGAACTCGCAAATAGATCTTGATATCTACTATCGTGAAAGTGAGCATAACAGGGTTCAAATTCAAAATACCAATTCAGATTTCAATATGGATCCCCAATTGGAAGCAATCATTTCCCTCAAACATAACTCCTTGCTCACTTTTAAGGATGATATTCGTAAAAAAATGTTTAGGACTAAATGGCTTAGAGATGGTGATCTTAATACCAAAGTTTACAATTGCCTTCAAAGAATCAGAAAGGTAAATCTTCATATTTCTAAGCTTATCCATAATGATTTAATCATAGATTCATAAAAGTCCATTACAGACCATGTTACCTCTTACTTATATAACATCTTTAACGGCCCAGATATTAATACTGAGCTTAGACCTGACATCATTCCATTAATGGTGGATAAAAGGGAAAATGTAATGCTTTTAAGTAGTCCTCTCGACCATGAAATTAAAGACACTATCTTTGGCCTTAATCCAGACAGTGCACCTAGCCCAGATGGGTTCAATAATGGTTTCTTTCAAAACCATTGGGATATTATCCAAAATGATGTTTGAAAACTTGTCAGGACCTTCTTTATTCATGGATCTTTACCACATGAGATCAATGCTCAATTTTTAACCTTAATTCCCAAGGTTGAAAATTCCTCTCAGATCCATCAATTCAGACTGATTTCCCTGATTTACACTCTTTATAAGATTATTACCAAAATCATTGCAAATAGACTTCCTCCTATTTGTAATAAAATTGTTTCTTGGAATCAATTTGGCTTCATCAAAGGTAGGTCCATTCAAGACTGGATTTGTCTTGCCTCCGAATGTACCAATAGTTTAAATAAAAACACTAGAGGAGGATGTGTGGCTATTAAATTAGATATCAGAAAGGCTTTTGACACCATAGACTGGAATTTTATCTTCAAAGTCTTAAAAAACATTGGGTTTAATGAAACCTTTATTGGAAGAATTAAGACTATTTTTCAATTAGCTTTCATCTCTATTCTCATTAATGGCACTCCTAGAGGTTTTTTTAAATGCTCTAAAGGTGTTAGACAAGGTGACCCCCTTCCTGCCATCCTTTTTCTTATCGCTGGGGATTACCTAAGTAGGCTTCTCAGCAGTCTGGTGGATCAGGGTAAACTTAAGCCTATTCAAGTTACCAGAAACTTAATGGCCCCTACTCATCTTTTATATGCCGACGATATTATTCTGTTTCTTAAAGGGGATCAAAAAAACATTAATGTTTTCAAGAGATCCATAACCCACTATGAGGAAGTTTCTGGTCAAGCTATCTCTTGGAATAAATCTCATATTTTCTTTGGTAAGAACTTTCCGGTTAGAAGAAAATCAACCATTACAACTTATCTGGGTATCAAAGAAGGTCTCTTACCTTTCTCTTATTTAGGTGTTCTTATCTTTTGGGGTAGACCCAAAGTTATCCACCTTGCTAATATCATAGATCAAATCATTAACCAACTCTCTAATTGGAAGGGAAAATCCCATTCCATGGCTGGGCGAATATGCTTGGTCAAATACACCATTGTTTCTAAAATGGTCTACGACCTCATGATTTATAAATGGCCTATAAGCATCTTCAAAAAAATTAATACATACATTAAAAACTTTATTTGGACTGGAAGTATTTTTGAAAAGAAGCTTTTCACTATCCCTTGGAATTCTTGTTGTAAACCGATTGATAAAGGTGGAGTTGGCATTAAAAATCTAAAGTTGTTCAACAGCGCTCTGCAAGCCCGTCTAACATGGAGTATTATCAATTCTACTTCTAATATTTATAATTTTTTAAATCAAATATTTCTTCATAAAAATTTAACGGGTAATTCGACTTTTATCAACTCCTAAATCTCGCCTTCTATCAGAGACTCTTACCGTAAGATCATGGAAAATGCTAGATGGATGGTCAGTGCTGATTCTTCCATTAATTTTTGGTGTGGCAAATGGTGTGGTAACCCCCTGATCTCTCTGTTACCACCCAATGTCATTCCTGCTGATACTAGTCAGTCCATAAAAGATGTCTTACATTCACATAGACATGACCTCCCTGAACATATTGTGCAGACTATTGATAATTATCTCTTTTCCTCTGATGGGGACTTCCTTGTTTGGGAACCTGGTCCAAATGGTATGCTTGACTCAAAAAACTTTTATAAGCATAACTTTTCTAATGAGGATTCTAATTATATTTGGGTGAGTCATTTCAAAAAACCTTGGATTAAACCTTCTAGGCTCACCCTTATTTGGCGTATTTCCCATAATAGATTGCCCAATGAAATTATTCTGCAAAAGTTCGGCATTCAGCTTTGTTCTAAATGTCGCTTGTGTAATCAACACAAGGAGGACGTCGATCATCTTTTTCATTCTTGTGCCATGGCCTCTGCTTTATGAAATTATGTTTTTGAATTATTCAATTGCAGATGGATATTAAATGTCTTTATTTCTTCATTTTTTTAAAATTGTATTAGACATTAAGCTTCTTCACAGGTTAAAAATATTTTTCTTGCGGCTATGGCGGAACTCCTGCATGAGATCTGGTACGCTAGAAATGATCTCATTTATAATAATCACTCATTTAGTCTCAATGCAGGAAAATCTCGGATTCTTATTGCAATCCATGAAGCCGCCTCAATTCAAAAAGAATGTTGCAACAACTCGGTTGGTGACTTTGAGATACTTCGTCATCTCCATGTTCTTGGAATCTACCCTACACCCAAACGCTCCTTTGAAGTCTTCTGGCAATCACCGATACCGAGATAGATCAATGTGAACGTTGATGGTGCTTCTAAAGGAAATCCAGGACCTTCCAGTTGTGGTGCTATCTTCAGAGACTCAGCTGGCCAATGTCAGGGTTTCTTCTATGTTGGTTGTGGTCACTCTTCATCTCTGGAGGCGGAAATGCTTTGAGTCATTCACATTGTTGAGTTTGGGCTTCAAAAAGGATGGAGAAAGCTTTGTACTGAAAGCGATTCTACCACCATCAATCATTCCATCTAGAATGGAATCATTCATCTAGCCTGGCCTCTCACTACACGCTGGATGAATTGCTTGAAGACTCTCCATGGGATTGATTACATTGCTACTCATGCCTACCGTGAAGCAAATGTTGTTGCTGATGCCCTTGCTAACAAAGGAGTCCATCAAAGCATGACTTGGTTTGACACTCTGCCAGCTGATTTATCTTATCTTTTCGACAGAGATTGTAAAAAAATCTCATCTTTTCGTCTCTTGAAACCTTTTTATTTTATATATTGTGCTTTGACCTCTTAAAAAAACATCATCATTATGTCATAAGTAAATTTAATAATCTAATTTCTAAAAATTACAAATAAAACACCATGATATAGAATATAATTTTAGATTTCTAATTAATATTTATAGCTAAATTCATCTTTTTTATAACCCTATATTAAAAATTATTTAGTCATTCCAATTTGAATTTAACACTTTTTACTCTTCTTTAAATAAAATATTATGAATGACCTAATATAATCCATTTGGATAAAAAAGGATGGTATTTTTATCCTAAGGATTATTTTGTTTGAAATACACTTATCCTATATAATTAGGACATGTGTTGGGGTAATTATAATATTATTTTTATATTTTATCACCCTATTATTTTTAACCGTGGTAAATAAAATTCAAAATTTACTATTCACCAAAAATTATTTCCATCCTATTGAACGAAATTTTAAATACTGATTAAAACCATGTAAATTAGATTTTTGAAATTCAATACACATCAGCGACAAAATTATGTTTCATGAAAATTTTCTAATGTGCCTAGATGGTGGGTAAAATATGTTAAAATGTCCAATAAAATTTCATATATCTAATCTAATTAATAAGTGACTCCAATGAATTACATTAGACTAATATAGGTATTAGGTATCAATTTTTTCTTTAAAATAAATTTACATTACAAATAATTATTTAAATAAAAAGACATTATTAAACAATAACGTAGTGGTTTTCACTATTCATTAAAAATTGAAAGTCTTCAGAAAAATATAAAAAATTCACCCTTGAAAAATTTTGATATTTCGAAACCAAAAATGATTTCCATTTTGAAAAATAAAATTTATAAAATCTCAAAAAGTGGGTATTAACATTCATAACTACTTTTTAAATTGCTAGTTTGATTGGTAATGGTGTTCTAGAACACGAAGCTGCATACAGTGCAAGCAATTGAATTATTGAAATTGTAAGGTACTATGGAAGCATGGAGTGTTCCAATATTCCCCCCTTCATATTATTTCATCCTCAAAATTTATATAATATTAATTCAAAAAGAATGATTAGGGTGGTTTTTCATTATAAGTTCTTCAAATTCCCATCTTACCTCTTATATTTTATGGTTTCTCCATTTAACTTTTACCAGAAGAGTCACCAAATGTATCACCACTTGTTATATGGTATCAAGAACTTTAATAGGTGCTTTACATTAAGACATATCAGGTTCCATTTATATTTCTTCATAGTTGAGTACATGCATTGGGTCTGGCATGTATTTTTATCTATAGTTATATATGGAACACATCATGAACTTTACAGAGACTTTGCAGCATTTCCAAACATTAAGCTACAACTCCAAATTGTTCTAGAATTTATAAAGGATTGATGTAACTTGGACTTAATTTACCCTTCTTAACAAATTTTATAACACCCTTTCATGGAGATACATTCAAGAAAATATCATCTCCAACTTGAAATTACAAATCCTTTCTTTGGTTATTGGCACAACTCATTTTCCTATTTTGAGTTGCTTTGATGTGGGTATGGATAATCTTCAATGTTTCCATTGTTTCATCAATAAGTTCTGTACTAACAAGTTTTCTTTCACCAAAATCATCCCAACAAGTTGGTGAGATGATAAATAAAGGAAGTATTTGTAAGGATCCTCAATCCATCATAACCAATACACAGTACACCTATTGTAGTCCAAAAGAAACTATATCCATATATATGTGTGTGAATAACAACAAACCATTACAGGCCTCTTCCCACATATATGGGGAAACTAACTGCTACGCCTACTATCACAATAAACTACGAAGATAAGTGAGCGGGGCCGAAGGGGGTAGTCATCCATCCATCCTCCCACCAGGATAATGAGGAAAACACCCCTCCCCCCCGATATGGGAGTTTCCCTAACTGGTAGGTTTTATTATCATATATAAACATGAAAATTACAAAATATTCTATAATCACCCAATGGGAATAACATATTATTATTCCGATTTTTCATCAATTTGATGGTGGTTGGAAGTTCTCAAATGAATTTCAGTATCTAGGTATTCCTGAATACTTTTCCAGAATCTTAATGTAAGACGGGGATCATGATGAGAAACAATCTATAGGGGTACACCATGAAGGCGTACAACTTTTTTTATATAGTTTTTCTAAACTTTTATGTGGTAAATCTTCTATTATGGAATGAAAATGTTCTGACTTGGTAAGACGATAAACAATGACCCATATTGCATCATTCCTCTAGGATTCTTTGGTAGATCCAAGAAAATTTCCATCATAATATCATCCCATTTCCACTCAGGTAAAGGAATAGGTTGCATGAATCCTCTAGGATGTTGTCATCCAGTCCTCACCTGTTGATAATCCATACATCTTTACACATAATCATCAATATACTACTTCATGTTGTCCCACAAAACTTTTCCTTCAAATATCAATACATGTTCGTGCTACCATGTTTTAAAGAGAAATTGGATCTATGAGCATCATCCAAAAATTCTTTTTTTGATCATGTATATTGGGAACACAAAGTCTCTTCTGAAATATCAAAATTCCATCTTCAAATACAAATTCAATCAATCTCTCATCTTTCACAGCATTAATTTTTTTTAAACTCATCATCATTAGTTTGAGAATATTTTATCCTTTCTTGTAAATATGGTTTGGAAACCATTTGAAAAAATATTGATGTTTCCCCTTCCATGATAATTCCCATATCCATATTTACTAGAGACAAGAACATAGGATCCCTTTCAACTCTCATCTTTTTTATAACTCCATGATCCATTTTTCTTATTTTCCTTTCCTGGGTGGTAGTGTATCGTGAAATCATAATCCTTGAGTAGTTCAAGTCATAACCTTTGCCTCATGTTGAGTTCTTTCTATGAGAAAATATACTTCAATGTCTAGTTATTAGAACATATCTCACATTTTTTACCATAGATATAGTGTCTCTATATCTTCATAGATATTATTGCAGCTGCTAACTCAAGATCATGAGTGGGATTGTTTTGTTCACGAATTTCTAGCTTCCGTGATGCATAAGAAATAATTATATCATTCTAAAAAAGGACACAACCAAGTCCTTTCTTGAATCCTAACTATAAATAACAAACCCATAATATCTCAATAGTAAAGTCCATATAGTGGCATTGTCTAATATTCTCCACAATTATTTAAAACATTCTTCACAATCATTTTACATACAAATTTAACACCATTAAGTGTGAGCTTGGATAATGGGTTAGCCAATCAGGAAATATTTTGGATAAAATTACAATAATAACCTCCTAAACCAATAAAAATCCTTACCTATTTTATACTCATTGGTGATAGACATTCTTGGATTTCCCTTTTCTTTGAAAGATAAATAGTGATTCCATACTTAGAGAAAATATGGCCAAGGAAAAAAATCTCTTGAAGACAAAATCTATACTTGTTCGACTTCCCATATATTTCATTTCTATTAAGATTATTTAGAATATTTCACAATTTATTTTTATGATCATCATATATTTTGGAATATACCAAAATATCATCAATAAATACCACTAATAATCCATAAATATATTTCTTGAAAACACTATTAATTAGATCCATGAAAATAGAGGGTGCATTAGTCAGTCCAAAAGCATTTATGTAATCTCATAATGCCCAAAACTGGTTCAAAATATTGTCATTGGAATGTGTTCCTTCTTCATGCACAACTATTGATATCCAAATAAAAGGTAACTCTTTAAATAATATTGAGCTACATGAATTTGATCAATTAAATCTTCAATGTGAGGTACGAGATAATTGTTCTTTATTATTATAGCATTGATCTCCCTAGAGTTAATGCACACCCCCATAGATCCATCTTTCTTCTTAAAAAAGAATATAGAATCCCCATGGAGAAACACTAGGGTAAATAAATCATTTATTACTCAATTACCCTTGTTTTATTAGTTCTACTAATTCCATTGTGTCTATTCTATAAGGGGTCATCGATATGGGCCTTGATCTTGGAATTAAGTCAATGGAAAACTCACTTTCTCTTCTTGGAGGATGTCTAGGTAAATCCCTTGGAAACACATCAACATATTCATGAACAATAGGCGCATACTCTATTTGTACTTTATTTTCCTCTCCCATAGTTATTTTACTCTCTTCCTCCCTAATAATTGAATTTAGTAGAGCTACTGGGGGTGGATCTAGTTGAGAATCTGATTGTGGTGTTTCTAATTTATAGATAAGGGATTGATTATCATCATCAATAACTATAACCTCATTCTTAATACATTAAATATTCATATAATGGTCCATAATCCAATATATACTAAGGATTATATCAAATTCAATCATGGTAATGGAAATAAAATCTGTAGATAAAGCATGTTTATATTCCATTATGGTAACTGATTGAAAAAACATTGCTGCAATGATACTTAGCTAAAGATTTTGGACGGAAAACTCCCTTGTTATGTCAAATTGTAAATATATAATTCCCTTGGAAATTTAGGAAGATATGAAAGAATTCGATGATCTAGAATAAAATAAATCAGTGGCTATTTTTGAGGAAATGATTAAAGTACCAGATACCACATCATTAAGAACCTCAACCTCAGCATTTGTGAACGTATAAGCTTGTCCTTGAACAATTTTCCTTTTATGGTAATTTTACATGAAGATTAGGATATTCATTTTCATAATGCATCATTTCATTAAAAATGTTTATTTCAACATTTACAACCTCTTTCTTCCCCTTGCAATCACATGAATGGGGGCCTTTTTCTCCACACTTGTAACAAACTCGCATCCCCTATAGACCTGTAGTAGGTTGTTCATCCATAAATTACTAAAGGATGGAAATTCAACATTTCTCTTCTTCCCATTATTTTCTATTCTAGAGTGTTTAGCAGATCCCTTCTTCTCTTGCTTCACTTTAAATTCATAAGACATAGAGAATTCCTTTTCAGTATTGAAATCACATGAGACTATATCTTTGTATGATGAAAAGGATTGTGAGACTAATGCTCAACAGATAAATAATTTCAACCCACAAAATAATAAATCAATATAAATTCTTGGGTTATGTATATAATCTGCATCATGCCTTGATATCCTTGTAAAGATAGAATCATGCTTTGTGACATTCTCATCCTTCTTTTTCCTCATACTCAGAAATTTCCTTTCCTTATCTGCTCGATGTTCATAAGGAAATTATTTTTCATTTAAAATATCTTTAAACTCCATCCATTACCTATTTGATAATTTATTATTCTCCTTTTTTTTATTAATTAATGAACATCATTGATATACATCTCCTATGAGGAGATAAAATACCATGAAATTTTTTTTCCCTTTTCCTTCTCCCCAAAGAATGAAATATTTTCTCCAAGGAACTTATCCATTGTTTAGCTAGAAATTGATTTTTAGTCCCAATGAACATTTGTGTTTGTTGCAACATGAAGCAGTCTAACATTTATCCTCTACGTTGTGGATCAAGGACCTTTATATAGGTAAGGTTATAACTCATAACCTAAGTTAGTTTTCCTAGTATTTTTATAAGCTGCTCAGCACCAGTTTCATCACCATGTCCACTATATTTATCTTTATTAGGAGGGAAATCACAATATGTATTACATGCATTTATATGTTTCCATTCCTTCCACTATGAACCGTTTATAATTGATTTCATACACTAAATTATATTATGAATCACAATTCATAATTCCAAACATTTAAAATAATTAACATAAATTGGACAGTTTATGTATATAATCAATAATCATAAAAATGTTTTCTTTGGGGAAGTATTTTCTCATAAATCCTTCAAAATGGTTTGTAAAAAGATGTGAATTATCCTAAGAATATCCCCCAGGCGTTTCAAATTAGGAGCGTAATCAGTCCCATTGTCCTGTACCAGGATACCCCAGGTCAAGCCCAAAACACCTTGTCGGAGTTTCCACTGCTAGGTACATATGTTCGAGAACCAAATCCTCTTTTAGTATCCAGATGGGATTTATTTCATAGAAACCCCACTTAATTTATTCATCACCCACTTTTTAGGTGTTCATCTATACTAATCATCAAAGTTTATCAAAAGGTATTGTTCACTAATAATTATTTTTCTAAATATATTTCCCAAGGTTTGTATTAAATATCCACTCATACCAATTGTAACCCCATGAACCTAGTTACCCAGATTCAGTGAATTATTACATAACATTGATATGATCATAACAGATCCAGTCCCGAAAGATATATCCGTTTAGTATCCTTGTAAGTACTAGATACAAACATATGTTTTACATTATATTATGAAATAAAAAAACAACATTTTTTTGTCGTTGAACACACTCATATCCCTTAGAATAACACTACAGTTCATTAATAATATACTTCTTTGCATCCATGGAAAAATAAATCATAAAAAAGGGTGATCTCATATGCTTAGTTAGGATAACAATATAAAGGAAACTATCATAAATATGCATAAAAAATTAAGGAAATTTATAAGACAAAAACCCCAAAATTTTAAACATAAACACCATGATAACATGGAAAAGATAAATCAAATAATTACATTTACTTATTCTTATGGATATTCTACTAGTTTAATACTCACTTTTAATATCAATAGCTAATTTCATAATAATGGAATACATAATGTTGGACATCATAAACACAATGTCAAGGACTCATGCTATGACTACCAATAAAAATATTATCAAGGACTTTTTTCCAAGACACTATTTTGTCTCATAAGACCTTCCAATGCATCGATGGGTTATAGAGGCCCCGCTCATCACTTACTACATCCAATGAATTCCTTATATGAAAAGTATGATGCATAACATAGACATTTATATTAAACAAGCATACTAAATGTTCATACATTAACAAAAAACTACGAATAACATAAAAATAGAACATCCATAGTCAAAAATATCATAAAAATATCAATAAAATATGGATTATTGTATCATAGAAAATAAAAGTTAATTATACATAAAATCCACCAATAGATGTGGACATAGAATAAATCAATCCAAAAACTATTTCAGAGAAATTTCTCTTTCTACATTGAAATAATTTAATAGTCACATAATTATAAAAGAAAATATTTAAATTAAAATTATTATTATAATATTTTAAGGGAATATTTTAAGGTATTATAATGGAAGAAAATAGCCACACTCATCTTATAAGTTAAAAAAACATTCATTCCTTAAATTTGTTGAAAATGTCATAAATGACCTTGTTTGGAAAACGATGGAATGATTCCTTTGTTACAAATTTATAAAAAGTCAAAAAATGGTATAAATAACATTAAACCATTGTCTAGTAAATATTAATAATGTTTTGAAATACATTTTTAAGAAACCTGGATGTGTATGATAAATAAGTCCTAGTAGATACTTACGTATACAGAACCATGGATAATAAAATGATTGTAAAATAAACCCTTGAATTTTACTTTTCCTTAGTCAAGGGTACATTAAAACCCTATATAATGGTTAAATCATTGTTACTAAATTATACAAGAACCACATAGATAAATATGATAGAATATATGATCCTCTAATATTGCTTTAAAATAATATTTTTATTATTATCATTGTTTTGGGTGTTAACTGATTCATTTTCCTTTATATGTGTTGTTATTTAAGTCATGTTTGTTATTTATTTGATGTATGTGATTCATATCCAGGATGAATATTATTCTTGAATGGTTATGATGGAAAATTAAATCTCATCGTGTTGTGGAGACAGTAAGTCATATGCATGCACGAGCAATAATATCATTAAATTGGTGATTAAATCATATGTAATTGGATGGTATATTTTATATATAAATAAAAATTAACATTTTTTATTTATTATTTACATTAATTATTCTCACTATGATACCCATTGAAATAATTAAGTGTTGAATAACAAACTACAACATGACCTGGAGATGGAAATCTGTACGTACACACATATGGTGACTTTTTCATTCATAGGATGGATAGAATATTGAATATGGTTGTAAAATATTAATAATAACATATTAGTATGTCAAAATTACTAGAGATGTTATTTTATTGAGGGAACAACATAGAAATATGAAGTAGAAGAAGAAAAGAACTTAGAAAGAGGTGATTAAATAATTACCTCTTCTTCGGGTACTTCCTTTTGAATTGAACAAAAGGGATCCATAGGATGCATTTATGATCAATATAAGTAATCTTGGATGAATTGAGATTATTGGGGAGGATATTGGATCAGTTTTGGTCCGAGACAACTAGATTTGGAGCTGTGAACTTAATAGAAGGGTATGTTCCCTTTTATAAGAGGGGTTAGGGGCACTTTAGGAATATCTTGAAATATTAATTTATTGGATAATTATTTTCGGTTTCTAATGTCACCTAATAGATTTAGTTCTAGTATTGGATGAGTATGGGTATAAATCCTCTCAACCTATTGGTTTTAGACATGTTTAGGTCACCATATTAACCATATCTTTTATATTTAACCATTAGTTAAATAGTTTAACTCTTACCATGTATTCATGTATTCTTACACTATATGGTAAATAAAAACACTATAAAATTTCAAGGTAACCTCAAGTGGTTAATTAATGGCATATGTAACATTATCTATATAATTTTTATGAACCTTATATTTTTAGGATTATTATATAATTTAATAAATTAGTATTTGTTTTAAAAACTCATTTATTTCAATTTTGACACTATTTAGTATTTTTTTCAGTCATCGTAACTTGATTACCATGAAGGAAATAAATTTAATCTACCCTAAAGTGTAATATTAACATTGAAAATTCATGGAGGTCCTCAAATGTTTGAATTTACTTTTATTTTAATATTTATAATATCATTTATTTTAATCATTCATTAATAAGGTAATTAGTGCATCATCATTGGGTCATAAATAAATTTAAATATTTAATGTCTAAAATTTATAAATAAAATACCATGACGTAGGAAAATTTTTTATATTTCTAATGAATTTTTATAGTCAGATTTATCTTATGTATAACCCTATATTAAAAATGGATTAGTTATTGAAATTAAAATTTGACACTTTTAACACATCTTTAATTAAAATATAATAAATTTCATAATTTAGTCAAATTGGATAAAAGAGGATCATATTTTTGTCCTAAGGTTGATTTTTGTTGAAAAAACTTATCCAATAGATTTAGGACATGTATTTGGGTAATTAAAATATTATGATTACCTTTAATTACCCTATTTAATTTTAACAATAGTAAATAAAATTTATAAGTTACAAGTCACCAAAAATTATTTCCATCCTATTGAACCACATTTTACACACTGATGAAAATATTATTTATATAATTTTTGAAATTTAATTCACTGAAGCAGTAAAATTAAGTTTTATGCAAATTTTTGAATGTGTCAAGAAGGTGGGTAAAAGATATCAAAAAGTTCAATAAAATATTACATATTAAACATTAATATAAAATTAATCAAATGAATTAAATTTTATGAATATATGTATTATTTATCTATTTTTTCTTGAAAGGAAATTAAAATTAAAAAATAATTATATAAATAAAAATTCAGTTTTAAACAATAACATAGTCTTTTTCAATATTCATCAATAATTGAATGTGTTCACAAAAATGCCAAAAATTCAACCTAAGGTAATTTTGATATCCCAAATCCAAAAATGAAGTCCATTTTGAAATATAAAATTTATAAAATTTCAAAATGTGGGTATTTATATTCATAAATGCTTTTTAAATGGCCACTTTGATTGGTCGTGGTGTTAAAGAACTTGAAGCTGCATACAGCGCAAGCTACTATGTTAATAAAAGAGAAATGTGTCATGGACGCTTGGGCTATTATATGATGGAAAAGGTTGAGTTATCCTTCAGTTTGATCCGTGCTCAGATTGGCCCCTGGGTTTCTTTGGTTGTGACAATTCTATGTGGGGGTAGCAAAGTAGTGGTGGTTCTTATTCCTCGAGAATCATGAGGAGTCATATATCTCATGAGAGGCATTCCAATACAAGTTTAGAGTTGAGTTACGTTCTATGACCAAGAGGGCATCCAGTTTCTAAGAGCTTCTAACCCTTCGATAAGGGATCATCAATGTGCAAGAGTTTGGAATCCATTTTAGGAACCTTTTATGACATGTTTTGGACCTGTTGAGATCTGAGGAGGCCAAGGAGGCATTTCGATGATGCATTATAGCCAAATATCCATCTCCACGACACCCCATTTATAATTAAGACATATATTTAGGTGCTGGTGAGGGATGATTTCATCAAGAGGACATTATATAGAACAATATTCTCATGACAGGGGAGTCGTCAGGATTCCTCATGAAGAAAATATGTGGTCCAAGGTTCCCAGTTTTCCAGGAACAAGATATTCCATTCGGTCGGGGGTACGTCCAAACCCTACAATTCTAGTTTCTCTAGGGGTAGAAGATCTTAGGCATATGAAAAATGATTCAGATCTTTTTTCCTTATGGATTCCAAGGTCATTAGAAGCAAGAGTTATCAACCATTCAATGTGTTCAACGTTCATCAGGTGTTCTACTCCAGGTTCCTCTGTTGATGCTCTTCCAGCCAAGGAAATAGTAGTCGTTTTCTCCATCTTTGGATCAGTATAGAGTGGCTGGGTCAGGTAGAGTACTACCCCCAGATTCCCCCCATCATCAAATAACAGTGTGTTAATGTTGCTGGTTGTCATCAGGGTCACAGAGGAAATGGAGTATGTCGGAGTAAGCTTCATGCTTTATCATTGTCAATGATAGATGATCCAAAAATCATTTGAGGTTCAGTTTTCCTTTTTTAATGTTGTTGTATGCGTTGTTTGATTTAGGAGTGATGCACTCCTTCATATCACCTTCCCTTATCCATTCCATGGGACATGATGTTGAGAGGCTTAAGGTTCCCTTGACGTTGAATATTCTAGTTAGAGGTCGAGCTGACTTGTTTGAAGTATGTAGAGACTATGAGCAAGTACTAGGGTAGCACCACTTTTGAAGAGACTTCCTATTTTTACGAATACAACCATATGATGAGATCCCCGACATGGATTGGAATTATTCAATATAGGCTATCATGGAGTTTTTCATATGGAAGGTGGTGTTCTTCGATGCTAATGGATATCGAGTTGTGTTTTTTAGGTGAGTGAGACCCTCATATGGGTTGGAGGTGTGTTTCATCCTGATCGTCCTTGGTGGATGATCTTATGATAAGTTCTTCAGAGTATCAGGTTTTAGGGTTTTCTATGGTAATATAAGAGTACCATGATGTCTTTCCTAAAGAGGTTGTAACATAAAACCCTCATCAACATATCGATTTTGTGATTGAGGTACAAGCATGATAATATACTATATCTATGTGTCCATGTATGATTCGCCTTCTGAGTTACGAGATCTGCATATAGAGCTCAATAGTCTATTATAGTGCCGTTTTGTTCAACCGAGTGTGACACTCTGGGGTGCACAAGTTTAATTCACGAAGAAGGTTGAAGACAGTTTTCAGTTCTATAATGATTAACATTGCATAAACAAAGTCACAGTGAATAATATCCATTCTATTGTATGTATTGATGATTTATTTGACCAATTGAAGGGTGCAAGTTGGTTCTAAATGATCAAATTTCGGTTAGGATATCATCATATAAGTGTCGAGGATGTGGATATCACGAAGACTACTTTCTATTGATGTCATGAGAATTATGAGTTTGTGTTATTACCCTTCGGTGTGATGAATGATCTAGATTTGATCATGATGTTGATTAATGTTGTTTTTTGTGAGTTCTTGTATGAGTTCATGGTGGTTTTCATCATGAAAATCCTTGTTTACTTGGTAATTAAGGAAAAGCATGCAGAGAATATGACCATTTTTTTGGGATTTCATCATTAGTAGAAGCTATTTGGGAAGTTGTCAACGTGTCATTTTTGGGCTTAAGAAGTTCTTTTCTCAGGGAATATTGTATTCCATAAGGGGTAACAGTGGATCCATCGACGATATAAGCAGTTGGGTCTTGGGAAGCCCCCAAGATAGTGGATGTGGTGTAAAGTTTACTTTGTCTTGTTGGATATAATAGGAGGATCTTAGCCGATTTAATTTGGGTTTTGAATCATCTAATATCATTAAACATGATGGATCAGATGTTCATGTGGACTGATCAGTGTTTGAATCCTCTGATCTGTGTTGGGTTTTGAATCCTCTGATAGCATTGAAGGAGATTTTTGTCAGTTATCTTGTTCTTTGAATCCTAGTAGAGGGAGTTCAGTTTGATATTTTTTGTGATGCATCATGTCTAGGGTTAGGTTGTGTTCTAATGCAGTGGAGAAAAAATTATTCTTATGGGTTTTTTTGAAATTTCATCCCCATGAACGTAACAATTCCACCCATGATATTGAGTTGGTGGTAGTGGTGTTTTATTTAAAGTTGTGGAGAAATAATATCAATGAAGAGAGCATTGTGGTTTTCACCGATTATTAGAGCTAGAGGAATGTTTTCTCCCAGAATGATATGAACTTGTAGATTCTTTTGTGGATGGAGTTATTAGAGGAATAAGACTTCGAAATCTTTTATAAGCCTGGAAAGGGGAATGTTGTAGCTTATGTGCCGAGCAGGAAGTCGCGTAGTGATTCAATATCTGAATCTGATGATTCCGATCGGGTAATAGAAGAACATATAGCATTTCATCTAAATATGGGATAAATTATGGGCATAGTTTTTCTTTTTCAGATGATGGTGTAGTCATATTTGCAGTAGAGGGTGGATGTATCCCCGTTGGGGGATCTAGTGGTGGAGGTCTGGAGATACCATGTTTTTTGTGGAAAGGCCCCTAACAGTTGTCTGGAGGATGAACAACACTGAGTTTTGAATCTCGGAAGTCATTTCATTCCTTTGTAAATGTGGGAGATAGTTCGTAAATAGTTCATTTTTCACCTTTAGCATTTCATCATAGTGTAAAAAAGATGTACTAATCCTTGAGTAGTTGGTTTTGGTGTCTTCGGATGAAACCTGTAGTTGCAAAGTTTGTTTCTCGATGTTTGGTCTTCAAGATGGTAATGGATGAGCACTATATTCTTAGTGGTTTTCTCAGCCATTAGATGTTCCTCAGTGGAAGTGTGAGGACATATCAATGGACTTTTTTATTGGATTACCTCAAGCTTAGTGAGTTTTTGATGCTATATGGGTGGTAGTGGATCCTTTGAAGAAATCACCCCACTTCATAGAAATCAAGGAGTCGAGCTCAATGCATGTTTTTTTGAGGCAGTATATGGTGGAGGTGTTGAGAATTTAGGGGGTCCCTAGGACAATAATTTCCTATCAAGATCTTCATTGTACCTCTAGGGTGTGGAGAGGTCTACAACATTCTATTTGGTTATCATCTTTTTCTTAATACCTCTTTTCATCCATAGGAAGACGATCAAATAGAGCGGACCATCTAGAATCTTGAATACATGTTTCTCTCTAGTTTCTAGGATTTTTGTGGTTCATGGATGAGTCACTTACCCTTGGTTTAGTCAATTTATATCAATACGTTTCACTCCATCATTGGTATGGTTCCTTTTGAAACTTTATATGTCCAACCATTCTATTTTCCATTGTGCTGGACAGGGGTTAAATAGTCACCAATTCTTGGACCAAAACTAGTGCATAATATGACCGAGATGGTTCATGTGATTTTTGATAGGATTAAGGAAGTGCAGGATTGTTAGAAATCATAAGTCGATCATAGGAGGACTAATTTGGTATTTTAGGTTTGTAATCACATATTTCTGATGGTGACTCCCCGTTATAAAGAGTGATGGTTTGGACATGGGAGTAAACTTTCTACCCAATGTATTAGGCCTTTCTAGGTGTCGGCTCATGTTTTTTATGGTGTGTCCTATAGAACTTCCCCAACAGATGAGCTGAAAACAAGATGTTTTTCATGTTTTATATATCGGGTGTTATCTTAATGATGAAACTCAAATCATTTATTGGGAAGAGATCAACGATGATAATGATGCAACCTTTTAGGAGAAGCTTGTAGAGATCCAGGACCACATGGGGAAAGTGTTTCGTGGGCATTTTATCCCCTTGGTTTTTTACTTTTAGTGAAAAGGTATCTTGGATGATAGTACATGGGGATATGGGTTCTAGATACATGCTTAATACCCTGAGTTGTTTGATGTTTAACTCTTTTTCATGTAATGATGTTCATTTATGATTTGATAACCTTCATGTTTATTAGATGTATTTTTTTGTTTCCATTTGTTTCTTGCTCTCTTATGAGAGGTATCTTGATGGGGGGGTTGTTCATACCCCTTTTCTGTTTCCTTTTAGGTTGGTTATGAATTCTTGAGAATGAGAATGTTATGTGTGGTATCTAATGTAATGTATTGGATGTCCCTGGTCTATTCCTATACTAAAATATGATGTTTGAGGATTTCTGAGAGGTCATAGTGTTGTATCCCCAACACTTGTCTAAATTTATATATTTCTTAACAATGATTCCAGTTTTGTGTTCAATATTTCCAACCATCGGTAGGAGAAAAGTGTTTCCAGCCATTGGTAGGTGTACTGTATTTCCAAACATCGGTAGGTGTATACTGTTTCCAACTACTAGTAGGTGTACAGTGTTTCCAGATGTCAGTGGGTATACAGTTTTTCCAAACAATCAATAGGTGTATAGTTTTTCCAAATGTCGGTAGGTGTATAGTGTTTCCATACGTTTCTAGGAGTACTGTGTTTTTAGAAGTCGGTTTGTGTATGGTGTTTCCAGATGTCTGTAGGTGTATAATGTTCCTAGATTTCATTAGGTATATAGTGTTTCTAGATTTCGGTAAGTGTATAGTGTTTCCAATCATTGGTAGGTGTACATTGTTTCTAGACATCAGTTGGTGTACAATGTTTCCAGATATTGGTAGCTGTTCATTGAATCCAGCATCCGATAGTTTCACCACTTTAGCATTTTATTTGATGAAAAACACTTTCAAAGTCCTGTTTTAAGGGAATTATGGACGATTCAAAGCCCATAACTCCTATATTAATTTCCCTAAGGCTCAATATTCTTTTACATGGTCAAAACACTTGGATTAATGTTATCCTCAATAATGGAAATTCTAAACCATTTCAAATTTAATTAGTCTCAACTCTAATCCTTTAATGTGGGGAACCTTATCTTCTTTTATTCCTTATCCTTTCTCTTGATGTGAGGTGCCCCGATACATTCTTTGCATAGGTGTGTTGTGACTGAACATTAAACCTTGGATCATTTCCCCTTGATGTTTTTTCCTACTGCATTCACACCCCCTACATTGGTTCAAGAATCATGCGTCGACCCATCATCGATAGAAGGTATGACCTGCCTCTGTTCATGTGTTTTCATTAATCCTTATTCTCCCATTTCTCCTTTCCATGTTATGGAATGTGACATCCAAGTTTCTAATGGTGTTTTCTTATGTGTAGGTTCGTGTGGTCATGTTGCGGAATCCTCGTGTGGAAGTAGTTGTTGCAGGGTAAGTTATCATGATTCATTTCCTGGATCATATTCATGTAATGAATGTCAAGCACCTTTTGAGGCAGGGGATTAATTTATTCTCTAATTATTTACATTAAATCCCATAGTTATCATGATTTACCCCACTGTATCATAATGTAATTTACATAAAAAATATTTCAATGATATAAATAAATAGGTATTGATTGTATGTTATTGCCTCTAGACTTTTATAGATAGTTTGATATTTATACATGACATTTTTTAACTTTTCATTCTTGAAATAAATTTTTTTAAAACATAAACTACGAGTAATTTTAATTATTAATTAATGATAAAGAAGCATATAATGAATCTAGTTTTTTTTGTTTTAAATTGATGATAATCAAATTGATGTTGTATGCTTGTTTAATTAGTTTGTGACAGCTTGTGGTTTAGGATTTCCATAGTTGGAACCTACTAGTAATCAATTGTCTATTTAAATATCGATTGAAAAGATTGTTGTTCAATAAAATTTAATTCCTTGTATGGTTCTGAGTTACCCCTTTTCATGTAAGGCTGAGTTATTTCTTCATTGGAGCAATGGGATCCCATTGCGTGTGAAGGAAGAATTCCTTGTTTAGGTCCAACAGCCCAGTTGCTTTGTTTTTTCAGCATCATGTGAATTTTTATGATCCTAGATGGATGTTGTGAGATGTCGGTGCATGCAATCCCAGTTCTTGTGGTATCATTTGATGACTATAGTGGGGCGATGCATCGGTTTATACATGTGGTTGTTGTGGAGGAAATTGAAGATGACAAAATAGGATGGATATGAATGATTGTATGCTTGCTGATTCTTATTGGATGTTTATATTCATTTCATTCCCCACTACTCAAGGCAGCTATTCTTGCTACCATTCTTCCAATAAGGGGAAAATAAATTTGGGGTATTCCGCGTGCTTTCCGTGTTTAGCTTCTCCGGGATGGATGGTAATTTGCTGTTTCTATAGGTAGATAATACATGACATGTACTTCACTTACTAATTTTTATGATCCCCTTGGGAATGGTAGCTTGGATTGTTTTCTAGAATTTCGTAGAAATATGGGAAAGTGAAAATTTTGTTAATAAATGATTAAATAAATCATGTTTAATCATGCGGATGGAGCTTTCTAGGATGTAATATTGAGGTTTCAGTTTAAAGGAATAGTGGACTTTAGCTGTGATGTTAATGAAATATAACATGGAATTAATAATAGTTAATTAATTTTTATAACATTAATGAATGTAAATTAAAATATATAAAAAGGGAATGATGTAATATAATAATTCACTTAAAATGGTTGTGTTCTTATAGGATACCTAGTCTTAGCATTGGCAGCCGGGAGTATGAGAGATGTAACATTCAGTTGAGTCTAAGACTAGGTTATGCCCATAGTATGGTAGTGAGTTATAATATATTCTCTACTTTTTTTGTTTCTATATGCTACTCCAACCCATTAGTTAGGGAGATTGAAAACACATGGATTCATAGCCCTAGTGTGGGGTGTTTTCCATAACACCCTGATGGGAGGATTAATTGTTGACTACCACCTTTTGCCCACCACTCCTCAATTTGTATTTACTTGTGTTGGTAGGAACAATTTTTAGTTTCCCCATATATGTGTGTAGATGGATGTAATGGATTATGGTTATTCACACATTAATTTACTAAATATATATTATTCTATACTACTATAGGTGTAAGATGTATTGGTTGTGATGGTTTGAAGATCCTTAGTCTATGTATGTGTTCTAATGGCTTGAGGTATAATTTTTGACGTATGATACATGTTATGTGAGTTTCGGTGGCCCCCATAAGCAACCTGGGTCACTTTGGTTACATGTTCACAGTGGTAGTGTTGTACAATGTGCATGTTGGGGTGCTTCACCCAAGTGTCTGTGGGAATGCCTTTTTGGAAAGTGATTTATAGGATGTGTGATGTTGGTGAAAAGAGGAAAACAAGTGGGAAGTGGTTGTCGGGTACCCTTGATATTCATTATTATATTCTATGATATTGTATGTGATACTTGGGGAGAGTATCCACGGTGAGGCTGGGAACACAATATACATTTTTAGTTGATGAGTTAGTTTTAGTTGTTGTTCACTAAGCTTTACCATGCATTCATTACTTATTCATGAATGAATCTGGGGAGGATCCTGTTGAGAATAGTTTTATACTAAACCTACACATATATAAACTATTCTCATGACACTTGGGGTAGGCTGGAGATAATGTTGGTTACTACTATATTAGGTTTGCAGGAGTTGTTTAGGCTTCATGGTCACTACAGTTTTTAATATATTTTGGTACTTACAGTTTTCCCTTTTAAATGTAGTATCTCTTGTATGAAATTACAAATGTGTAGTTTAATTTTTTTTATTGCCGAACGGGTTTGATTTAGTTTGTGTATGACATATCTCACTCTTTTTTATGTGTTATATTAGAGGGTAATACCTCCGATGTTTGTGTGTTTACTATACCCTCAGCGCTATACCCCAACCTAGGGCCTATTGGCGGCGAGACTGGGGGGTCACTATCTCCCCTCTCACATTGTCAGCCCTATAGGGGTACACCTTGTGGGGAGGGGGTTGTGATAAAAGGTTACATAGTATATAGTGTTATACGTTTGGTTATGATATTTTTATCCATCTATAATAATAATATCATAATAATATATTTACATATTAATAATAAATTAAATAATTTTAAAATCCTTTGATAATTATTAATGGTTATTAATATATATTTTTATTAACTTGAAAATTTATTTCAATAGTCAAAGTAACCCTTCAAATGAATGTGATGAATTTTCACACAACCCCCTTTTCTCTCCTATAGGATTTTTGACGCCTCCTCAAACTGAATTTTTAGGTCTTAGAAAATGTTATAAAAAATTTAAAGATGGGGTTTTATAGATATCTATAAGAATGAGATTCTCTGAAATGCCTTAGGTCATCATAAAAGTGAGTATATGGTTAAATTTCCATTTGAATTTAATTTTTTATGGTGATAAATGTTTTTAGTAATTTAATGAATTTTTTGGGAGAATATGGGGCTCGTTCAAATCATAGAGATCTATTTTTTGGTTGAAATAGGTGATGTGTGTGGATAGTGCATGGTTAGTGAAAATTGTTCCCCTCAATCATTTGGACCATGGAGGGAATCATATTCTGTATCAAATAGTAAACCCTAGGTTTCACTTCAAAGAAAATTGTTATAGGTGTGTTGTATAGGTTATTTTGATAGGAAACATATGTAATCCTAATTATGAAAAAACCTTGAACATTGTGTGTTCCATGGGATAGTTCTAGTGAATGATTTGTCTAAACATGCTGCCTAACAATGAAAACCTTTTAAAATAGATGAAATTTTAATTTTCACATACTTTCATTATTGTTTATACACACTTTTATTTTACTCTACATGCATAGTAGGCTCCTCCTATGCATGAAGTATTTCCCCTCCGATTGAAATCAGCTTTTACATAGCATCTCATTTTGACATTGATTAGACCATGATTCATCATTTTGAATAGCTATCATAATTCTCTTCAATATAATTAAATCATTTCTTCATTTATTTTTCCATACGGGATGTAAAATCTATGCGAGATAATATTCCCAATAATCATGTTATTTTTTTGGATTTCTCACAATTTATCTCAAATTATAATCTGATAAAATATGAGGAATCATCTATTGGTATATAGTAGGTGGTCTGGTTCATTTACCTAAATGTGTTGATGTTTATATTATTCTTTATTGTATCTCACACTATACCTTTCATGTTAAACCTATTAAATTTCAAATAATAGAAATAAATAGATATCAGGTTGTTTAGGGTCTTCTAAGAATTATGAATTCTTCAGAGGAGGATTTCTACATCGACATGATCGACCCCATAGGGTGTGTAACATTTACATTCACAAAAAACGTATTCAATGAAATGAAATCAAACCACCAAATACGGTTTGTTAAGTTCACCTTTTTGAATTATATTTTATTTGAAATAAAAAATTGTAGAATTGTATTCTTATGTTCCTACAACCATTCTTATTCCTGTGTATATCCTAATATATTCTTATAAATAAAATCAACAAACTAAATTAAGTGAATTTTTAAATAGAATGTGTTCTTAGCTAGCCCATTATAATCCATCATGTCATACTAATTTAGATAAATGATTACAACTCCTAATTTCATGGATAGTCTCATCTAAAAAGTAAATTAAATTTTTTATAATAAGATAATATCACACCATGGGTGATACATGGATTGAAATATTGAATACCTTGGATGGGCCAACCGTTCAACTGAATTTTATATTATTCTATGCACGATAATTGTTTCACTAAGTGGAATACCATGGATGAGCACACATGGTAGTGAAATTTTATTCATCCATGAGTGATACTTAGTTACCTGAGTGGAATAACATTGATGGAACCATAGGTAAATTGCATTACAACATAGATAGAGTGATACCTAGGTTCCTATGTTCAATTCCATGGATTGGATTGTAGGGTGATTGGTTTATTGTATACCTAGAGGGATTCATGGTTTCCCTATGTGTAAATCCTTGGATGCAGGTAGAATAAAAATTGAAGAAATTGAAATGTATTCTAAGTCAAAGAACACACTTGGATTTGTTCTGTGGGACACATACTAGATTTCCTTGCATTACATCCCCATTATAATTTAAATGAAATTAGAATTATGGAACTTATATTACTATCATAATATACGAATTCCTATGTGGTACACATCGTCTCATAGACTAATTAAGGTAATATGAAAATATAAAATTCCCAAAGACAATCTCTACATAGGATGAAGTAGGTAGTATTAGACATGTGTTCCATGGGGAACCGAGAATGACATGGTTATTTTTTTATTTATTTTATTTATTATGCATGAACTCTTATAATTGTATTATTCTAGACTATATCATGCTAAAACCACTGGTGGTGACATACTACATAATACTCACACAAAATTAGGGCCACCATTTGGTACCTAGACAAACATCATGGATTATGGTAGGGAAAATGGAAATAATACCACTATGGATTCCGAATTTTCAATAATGGGATGGAATATTAGAGAATAAGAATATCTATATTATCATGATTCAATTGGATAGGTATTTTGGTGTTTTTAATTTTTTTTATAAAAATTTATATATTAATGATACTATACATTCCTCTGTACTCACCAATTTGTATAGAATTAAGAAATTTCTCACTTTTTATGTGATTTTGAATACTATTTACATATATCAATTTTTACATCATGAATATTTATCTTCCACTTCATCTTTATATATTTCCTATTTTACTTCTTCTACTAGATTCTTCTTATATTTCACAATCGTGCTCCACTATGATCATGATGGTATATTCTCCCCACTGCATCCTCTTGGACCCTTACTATTAGTTTGAAGAATCAGGTGTATGGTGAGGTAAAATGTATTCCATATTGGAATCCTAGTCTAATTACTTATAATTAAACAAGGTTCGGGAATATACATGTGGTATCAGACCCAATAACCATCCAGTAGTGAAGAGGCACTACCTAGGTTGGTGGTGTTGGATCTGCATTGAGGGTACTATTCTCTAGAGGTTGTAAGAGTGTAACACCCAAGAAAATTGATATGTAAAGGCTTATTGTTACTTCCTATGTCAACAAGTTCTACATTTCATTTCGTGATCCTACCGAATGTGATCTCTAGAGAAAATCATATTTGGCCAAGATTAGTGTTAGGATGGGTGACCTCTGAGTAAGCTTCCTATAGTCTGTGTGAGTGAGTAAAAATAACATTGTAACAACATATATTTTTCTTCAAGGACACTCATTAGTCTGATATGTGACCCATCTGGATAATAGAATGTGGTTTTCTAGGAACAAGACCAATATATTACATGAGACCCATGTGGTAATCAAACAAGATTTATAGAGTAGGTAGTTAGGATGGTCAAAAGTGGTATCCGATCATTATTCCTTTCAGAATACTATATTATATTGGTAAACATGAGACTATGAAAGTTTCAATTTTTGGAAATTATCATGTTCTTGAGAGTATTTATCCTATATACAGGTAAATTTAAAAATTTCTCGGGATGAGACTTTTTTTTCGGGATTGTGCATATTATAGTTGTATTACTTTCAACATTGGATGATGCACAAGATTCATGATGTATATTATAACTGTTATTGTAAATTCATTTTTTACCCTTGGTTTAGTATGGAACATATGTATTTTTTTCACACATCATTACAAGAAACTAATATTAACTCTCCATTAATATTCTGTTCCAAAGGCATCACAGTGATGGTCTGCGGTCGAGATCTAGTTTCTACATCTGAGGGTTGCTGCCTCATCTACCATGAGTGTGGTCGGTGGTTCGTTGTAGTATCTGAGGTGTTCGGATGCGGAGATGGGATTTGGGTGTCAGATTGTGGTAGGTTATGGTGAGATATGTGTTCGGATGGTCTTCAATGAGGTGATGGTATCTTTCTCCTTGATTTCTGTTTTCTCTATTTGGATTGGATGGATCTGCTGTCGTGTTTTGATTTTGGTTGAATCGAAGTTTGGAATATTGGTTTGGGATGATTTCTGGTGTTTGGGTCAGCTATTTTGTTCAAGCTTTTCCTGTCTCTGGTGTCCTATGCCAGTTCTGATTTTGGATTCTTTTCATGGATGGTGATTGAATTGCTACTGATTTTTGATACTGAGTCTGAGTTGCTAATGTTAGAGGAGTTGAACTTACTGGCTCTGTGAAGGTTCTATGGAGGTGTTGTGAATAAAAATTGGGGGAAATCTCGTAGGTATGATCTGATGTTTTTTATTTTTGTGTGGAATTATATGAATTGGTGGAGGTTTTGGTTGAATACATTGAATTGGTGGAATGATATTGTGTACTTCTAGTTCGAGGTTGAGGGTCATTGCATCTGTCTTACATGGTTTTGATCCAGCTGGGTTTTTGAGCAGTTGGTTTTAGTCTGGTCTTCGCTCCAGAATCAGATGTTTGAGAAGGTATGGATTTTTAATCGGTTCCTGGCCCGTGCACTTATGCACGGGACAGTTAGCTGGCAGTGAGGAGTATAAGGAGGTTGATCTTATTGTTTATGTTGTTGTATGGGGATCTTCTATGTAGTCTTGGTGTTTTTTGGCCTTAAACTTTTGTTCAAGGGTGTTTTGATTGTCCTAAGTCATGATGTCAAGTATGGTTTTTTAGTTTCCCATCAAAAGTGATTGAATAATAAAAATTTAATTTTCACTCAAATGAAATGGTTATCATTAAATTGGTATTCCAATTGAAACATAATGATTGTTTTCCTCCATTACATGCAATTGAAACTCCATATATCAAAACCCTTGATATAATATGGGAGAGAATAAATCCAAAACTATAATAGTTTTTGGTGGCATAGTTTCTCTTATGACCCATTATGATAATCTATGTCACCTGACCCAAGTATTATGAGTTGGTATAAGGTGTTGAATCTTATATAGGAATTTTATATATGCATCATTTTCATTTATTTTGAGATATAAAATATTTTCTATCACTATTCTTTGGTGTGTTTTTGAAATTGAATAAATATTCCATAATGAAGGCAACAATTTGTATTCTAGGAAGGTGGAGACGACCACGCTTTAGAGACGGTGGGTCCTGATTCACTAATGTTACCCCTAGTAGGGGAACCTATGACACATCTTTCTATTTATGTTGTAGGTTCCAATTCTAAATTATGATATTTTTTCATGCTTCTAGTGTAGTCTATATGGGGATCCCCATGCCCTACCACTACTATGGTAGAGCTAATGTGGGAATTCAAATAATAGTACCCCACCACATTTTTGGGGGAAGTTGTTCCTCAGGTTTCTATATCATGGTTAGAGGCTGTATCATCTATAATCAATAATTTAGTGAAACCTCCCAAGAGGATTTAAAATCTTATCACTGAAAATCATCTTACTTATCCAAAGAGTTGATGGGGTGTAATTATATAGGAATATTGTCATTCGGGAGTGGTTTGGAGGGACTTTAACATAGTTCTATGTGATTATTATTTTCCAATGATTCTTAGAGATGAACATGATAGATATTTTATGAACCTAAAGTAGGGATCTGTATCTGTGAAAGATTATTTATCTCATTTCTTTAAGCTCCATAATGTCACTCCCACTCTAACAAGAGATGAGTTGATGACAGTGAGATAGTTTGAGGAAGGTATCATGTAATCTATGTGAGCTCAGATGAAAATTTTCATGTTGAATGAAGCTTTTGAATGTGTAAACTAACCCACATCATAGAGTGAAATATGAGGGATGTTAATGGTGTGGGCTAGGGTGGTTCCTCATAGTGATAGCGAAATAGTATGTCTAGATCTTGGAATCATCAGCTTCGGTCTAGTCATAGAGGACGCCATATTCTTATGTCATGCACTTAAAATTATGTGGAATGTCACCAGTGTGGTAGGTCTATATATATGAAACCCCAATGTACCTGTAACTCAATTGAATGATAATCTAAGACTAAAAATGGGTCTCCTTTAGAGGTATGGTATAAACATTCCTCTATTTCCTAGTGAGAAGGAATATTCACCCAATGTACATTTGGCAGCAGGATCATTAGATCAAAATGAGATAGGTAGATGGACTACTTCTTATAGATTATGTAGAGGTGGTTGGTATTGCCGTTGAATCCAATATAAAGAGATTTAGTACCTATTGTGTGGTCTATATCATGGTACTCGATCTATAAGTTAGGGCCATGGACATTTCCTTCAACATTCTGTATAGCATATACTATAGGATCACATTGGTAGGCCTTCTTCAGTATAAGCTGTGATCTTGATAATCCCTATTTTTGGGTCTACATTATTTGACACTAGAACATCACTACAATTTATTTCTCTACAAATTATGGAAATCCTTGGGATAGAAATTTAGTATTCATATGGGGTAATGACACTTGAAACCCCACCCGAGAGTCGATTACAAGATGTATGCCAATGTTGGGAGTTTCTCTTGGGATATGAAATTATTGTTTCTTATAAATCAGTTTATTTCTCTATATTATATGATAAGATGTTATTCCTAAAACAGACTAGTTAGCACACTATAACTCTCAATTTTATTTCTGTCAAAAAAGGGTTTCCATGTGATATCTGATACCTAGGAGCCACTAATAAGTTCTTTGAATTTGGTTATCCACATAACCTATAAAATTCCTCCCCTTATTCCATAGGTTTTTGACTAAAAGAAAGGTATTAGGATGTGTCGGTGAAGTGATGAGTCCCTCATTACAAAATTGCAGAACCATGGATAAATATTTGAGTAGATTAATAACAAAAGCAATATAATGGAGAATAAATTAATAAAATCATACATTAGAAACCGATCACTCTATTATAATAAATAACTAGAAACAATATGTTATAGAAAATATGATAATGTATTTCATGTCTCAATAAAGCTCAAAAATAAGTATTCATTGTAGTAGGAAATACATAATATAAAAAAGAAGAAATTAGAAGCCAAAAACTATCTAGCATCTCGAGCATGGACCTGATCATCTTTTACCAATATCCATCCTATTTCACGAAATCATGATCAAGTGTCCAAAGGGGGATGGTTCCCCTTATCAACACCTGTGTAAATATAATCCTCTGATGTACCAATGGTGTCCATGATACTGTGTAAGATAAATCTAATATGGCCACCTCGAATAGTGTTTATATGATCTAGTTTTTACATATAAACAAAAATAGTGTGAATGAAAATTTGAAAGTAAAGATGTTGTACTAATGTAAATACCCTAATACATACTTGAACCACCATTAGTGTATGAAAATTCAATCATTTAATTAACTATGTTTCAGATTATAAAAAGTTATTTAAGAGGATCCAATGAATTAAATAGGAATCCTATAATAATAATAATCTGGAATGAAAGGTACTAACCAAGGAAACCATAATGATAATAATAGTGAAATGGGATCAAATGTAATAACCAAGGCATTCGTGACCTCATGGATCATTCCAAATCCTTAATAAAATGAAGCCTGGATATAATGGGTCTATGTGTAAAACAAGGAGCATCATCCAAGGAATTACACTATAAATAATCCTAATGTTGTCTAAGCATCACATCCGAGGTGAAAACGATTAGAATGACTGTTCCCAATGGGGGAAAAATGGATCCACATGTCTGATAACAATGAGAAGGATCTATGGAGTGTATCCAAGGAATCCTAACATCTGAATTATAGTGAAGGTATCCGATGGAGTAATTTTAGGTATCCTCTAGTAGACAAGGGCTATGTTTTAATATGGGTATCTACCTTGGAAAATGCCTCTGTAAATGAAAATGATGTTCTCATAGTTCTCAAATAATTCCCTTGGGAATCCATGGATGATACAATTCAGAAAACTCCTATAATGATTAAAAGGTCCATACGGAGTAGGAACCTTATACTTATATCATTATAGAATTAGTCCATCTAATAATCCTTCCAGTTGATAAGTATATAGGTTCATTCCACTTCTTTTCATAATAGGTGATAATGATGAATAGGAAATGAAACCATTTATTACATTCATTACAAATAAAATTATTATGTTCATTCCTCTACTAATAATAATCTTGATAAGGTGGGCTAAGAACATTCAATCATACTTATTTTTTTTATAATTCATTTGGCCATGTGTCATATATATAAATATAATTTCTATTTATTAATCTAAAGGGACATTACTTAATTTAAACATTTAACTTATAATGTTCATGTGAAAAATATACATGTTCTTGGAATTAACATTCCATTATTTTAATTTAAACACTAACCATTAAAAAGTTCAAGTCAAAGAACAATTAAATGGTGGTATTGACCAGCCCAAGTGGTTCCCCACGGAATAATTAAAAAAACATCCTACATAGGATAAAATTAAATGTGGTCAAAACATCCAATGATAAAATGATAATGTATATAAGGGGCTTAAGAATAAAATCCTAATGATTATATTCAAGGAATGTGAATTTAATTGGGAACACATGATTAAATCAGCAAGCACATGATGAAGATTGATTATAAAATGGTGAGACATGAGTGATGAGTCATTGACCACCTAACTAGAGACTATATCACGATCCTCATCCTATATCATCAATTTATTTATTATGATTAGATGAAATATGATGAACAAATTAATTCCTTAAAAATAGGTTTATGATCTTGAATTAAAACACTCTCAACGATAGGAATAAAATGCTGAAAGAGCTAAAGCACAGAAGCACATACCAGAACACTTCCAACATAATAGATGGTTATAAAATAAGAGTCCATATTGTAATGATACCCTAGAACCTAACTTAGGGAATCCAGTGGAGATCATGCATGAGTGGAAGATATGGGTGGGGTTCTATGCAAGAAAAATGAGTCAATGCCTCTCATTTTATAAATTGAATTTGGGTATTTATGTGTTGTTTAAATGAATTAAATGACATGTAAGGATATGGTTTTCCACTATTGGGTAAACCATTTACACATTGTGAAGGGTACTAGAAAAGAATTTACAATTTGTGTAATTGGCCTAAAACCTTCTTTTATCCTTCCTACATTTTTCATTCCAAAAATAATCCCAGCCGGACCACAACACTACTTTTTTCCCAAAAAAAATATATCAACAAGTGTTAAATTGGAAATAAATATAATTTGTATCTTATAGGAAAAATAATTTTCTTATAGTATTAATACCTTAAAGGATCTTATTTATGAGTTCATATTCCAAGGTCGGTGAGTCATTGTGTGAAAACATCTCCAACCATTGAGCATGAACATCAGTCTCCCACTCCCAAGTATAATCATGGATACAATTTTTATGCCATAGCAGCTACACAAAAGGGATGTAATGGACCTAAAGAGATTTCATGCTCTAGTCCATGATTCCTATATGATAATCCTAATATTAAAAATCAACATCTAACTCAACCTCCTCATTATCAAATGTATGACATGAGGAGGGATGATAATTGTGAATCTAGGAAAGGGGGAAGACAATGTGCACGGAATGATACCTATATGTAATAGAAACTAATAGTATTCTATCTTTACTATATCAAAAATATAAAATGGAACAACATAATGAGGTGATAACTTCCCTTTCCTCTGTATCCATCTATTCCCCAGCCTGGGTGATACCCTCATGAAAATAGCATCCCTAACCTCAAAATCCAAAAGTTATCCAAATCGATCAGTAGACGATTTTTTTCAAGACTGAGTAGTGGAAATATGACTTTGAATCATTTAAACCTACTCTAAAGTATTCTATACAACATGAGTACCTCGTTGAATTGCATATCCTACCTCTATCTAACATAGGGTTGAATGACATATCCTATCATACAATGCCTCATTATTATCCACATGAATAATCTCATGGAAGCTATTAGTGTAGTTGTAGTCAACAAGATTGATATGTTTCTTTCAAGATCAATTAAAATTATGGACACTTTATTGAATCATGTACTCCAACACATGTATCCTCTGTTCCAATGGTCCATTGATCTATGAGTGAAAGTTTGTTCTCAAAATAACCTATGTTCTCATAGCCCTCTATAAATCCTTCTAGAATCATGATGTAAAATTATTATCACTAACTGAAAAGAGAGTATGAGGAACTCATGGTGAAATTTTACTTCTTGGTAAAATTTTATTCCAATATCAACAACTATGAAATTATTCCATATATTAAGGGAGTGGGATACATTATTTAATTAATCCAAGACAACCCAAATTGCATCCCTAACATGAGGAGACCTCGATTAGTCAATGAATCAAAATATAAATAAACATCTTAAAATTTTCTTTTTAGCACTATAAGATTATATAGCAATATAAAAGGTCACTGGTTCTCTTACATTACCTGTTGGAGGGTGTAATTCCAAAGGATAAAACATACTATTAGTTTTTTCATCCCAGGACACTAATACTTTTGTTATTATTCTCAATACATTTTGGATACGGCTAAATGAACTAACCATCGAGAATCATTAGACTCTATAATCATTCCTCTATATTATCAATATTAACCTATATATTCCCATTTATACAAAGGATGTTGTATCCATCCAAAGAATAATCTATAGGTGGCTCATCAATAGAAATACTCTATGGGAGAACTAACCCCTCAGGATCTAAAAACTACCTCCTCTGGACACTATCCAAAAGGGAATAGGTAACTATTAAAGATGAAAGATAATATCGATTGTGAATATCATGATACTCTATATTCATCTTAGTAAATAACGAAATCAATTTCCATTCATCATTGGATTCTGGTCAGGAATCTTACTGATTTTTTCAACTTAGTGCAATCACAACTAATTTTCCATTTCCAAGTGTATAGAAAAGCTCAAAATCAAAATAATGATGGTATTAAACCTATATTCATTATTTTAGATTCAATTAAAGTAGTATAAAGATATATTTTAGGCTCTTGGGATGTTTATACAATATAATGTTCTCACTCATCAGATAGTGTCTCCAGTAACATAAGGCAAGGAAAAAAGCTTCTAGATCAAGACCATGTGTCGGGTAGTTTATTGCTTGATGTCTTAAATTTTGAGATCCATATGCAATGAATCTATCCTTCTAGAAAACAATAATTTAATAAAAATGACTAATACATCATATAACATTGTATATCCTCTTCCATGATTTTCTAAAATCAGAATCATTACCTAAACAAGCTTTCAACTCTTTCCTAGAAGGATTTTTCATAGACTTTTGACCACATGAATGTGACACCATTCTTTATAAGACTAATACGATATATATCAAGGTCTGATATTTTTTTATGAAATTCATATAATATATATCTCACCCTAAAAAAAATTTATATTAAACATTTTCTTGGAAGACTCTAAGGCATCCACATCACTCATAATCTCTAGGTCAAAATATACCCCTGAATCTGAGATAATTTGACACAATATGTGAACATTGTCAAAATATTAGTAACACATAGAAATATTATCATAAAATAATTCTCTCTTTTTGTATTCAAAACAATATCAAAGTTTTTAAAATGATCTTCATGAGTTTGAGAATACACCGAGATGTAGTCCATGAAAACCATGATAAGAAAATCCATATTGGGATGGGACACCCTATTTATGAAATCCATGAAAGAAGTGGGTGAGTTCCTAAGACTGAATGGAACAATGAGATACTCAGACAAACCATACCTATTACAAAATCCTATAAAAGTTATTTCTAAAGGTTTGAATCTCCCTTAATGATAGCCCGAGCTTAGGTCAATATTTGAGAATACCCAAGGTCCTAAAATCATTCAATGTTTTCATATCTCCAAAGTAGTTTATACTAGTTGTTAAATGTATTATTGTTTAACAATTAGCAATCTATGGCTAAATGATGGGTTTCATTTTCCTTATTCGAAAAAATTATGGGTTTACCCCAAGAATAAGTATTACCTCATATATGAATATTATACCTCACCTCCTCCAAAAATCCCTTACGCTCTTAGAGCTCAGTAGGTTCCATTGTAAGATCCCGGATCTTGTAAAGGAGTGTTCTCATTTAGGATTTGGTTTGAATCCATTATTTTGGTTAATTATTTTTTTCCCAAGTACTAGTGTAGGATCTGTGGTGTTCTGAGGGTTTGTAACCTGAAAAGTGGAGAAAGGGGGTTTTTTGAATAGGCTGCACATTATGTGCATGGTTAGTGTTGGCCGGGTGGACAGTACAGTTAAGTCTTTCTAGAGGAATTTTTTCGGATGGTAGCATCTGCACAGTTTTCTCATGGTTTGGTGAACCTTGTGGCTAAACCATGCGAGGGGGCTCCTTGGGACATAAAAATCTGTAGGGTTTTCACACGGTTTGGAAAACCCTGTAGGTAAACCATGTGAGGGGGGATTTGGGGATAGAATCATCTACATGGTTTGCGTACGGTTTGGAAAACACTTTGGGTAAACCATACAACTGAGAAACTTGTAAAAAATATAATTTTTCCACCCCAGGATTTTCAACCCCAACTTGGGAATTCCACCCACTTCTCCTCTCTTAACCCTAGGTATGAACCAAATCTCCCAAGAGCTCCAAGAGATCATTATCCCTCATTTATAAGGATTTTTTGGTGTCGTTGGTTGCAGATCGTTTCTCCAGAAAATGCTAATCCCATCCTTGATTCTCTTTTGAGTTTAGGGTTTGTATCTTCATCACCTATCTTTCTGAAGATCTAAAACCCTACACTTTGAGTGAAAATTAGGTTGAATCTTCAATGGTTGGTTGAAGTTAAATCTAATGGATTTATTAAGAGTGTGTTTAACCATGTAATTGAGGTAGGTTTTCTACAAGTTATATCCCATTGTTTATTTTTAGGATTTGGGCATGTGTGGTTTTGTTCATGGGTGTCTGTTTCCATTTTTTGATTACCCATGGCATGTTTTGGTGAAATGGTTATTAAAAATGTAAAGGGGAACCCTAATGATACCCATGGGATGAATTTATGGTGACAATACTAAACTATAGCCACTCATGGGGTGAGTTGACTTTTCCGAAACTAGATATTTGTGATGAACACATGAGATTGTTGAGTATTTATGTAGTGATCATCATAATCATTTTGATGTGACTGCGTGTGTTGGGTTAGAAGCTAGGTGGTTCCCATAGTCTTGATAATAATCTAAGTGATATTGGGTTATGAATTTGAAATGACTAATGACCATAATGGAATGGGTCATGATCATGGTAATAAAGCCAAGTGAGTTAGGCATAATGAACAAAGTATAATGAGATATGCACAACGAATGAATACTTAGTGAGATAATCATAATGAAATTGAACAATGTTAAATGGATAAATGATGTTAAGTGTGGTAAATGTGCTAATGGCTTAAGGCATGGTGTCAACCATCATGTTATTGTTATGGGTTAGGTTTTCCATGGGAAATATTTGTGATGTTGTGTAAATGGTTTATGGTTAGATATTTATATAGCATGTTCACATAGATTGGTATTGTGGGGTATTGAATGAGGTTCTACACCTATGGGTCTAGTTAGACTGAGGCTCAAAACTTCGTCCCTAATTAATTATGTTGGGATAGGTTTTATGATCTATTTCCTTATCGGTTACATCCTCCTAGACAGATGCTTCGAGGTGAAGATATAGTCGACATCCACACGAACTGATGCTTCATGGTGAGGATATAGTTGGCTTGGGGATTTTGGTCATAATGAGATAGGACAATTTTTTGTTTTCCCTCATGTATGTGGTTGTGTACTATAAGCTGTGTAACTTGTTGTGTCTATTAAACCCTTGATAAATGTGTTGAAAAGGAAAGATATGGAAATGGTAATAAATGTTGGTAGTGGACCAAAAAAGTCTAAGGTCATATAATATTTTCCTTATCATTTATTATTCATTTCCCTTTTCCATGCACAATGGTTTATACTAGATATTTTGTAGACACAATTGGTGGAGGCCAACTGAGTTCTACTCAAACCATGCATGGGCTGCCATGGGTACACGAGCAGACTTCATTTTTGGAGGTCGATAGAAGGGAAAAGGCCCTTGTTAGGTAGTTGGGATAGCATGGGTGTACGTAGAGGAGGACCCATAAATGGTGTTAGGACCATTTTGGGGATTTTCTAGTTTGTCTTCATTTTAGGTTTTTGTCACTTTTACACTTCAATCATGACATGACATATTTACTGTTGGACATGGTTGTACCCCATTTTGGGGAATGGTTGTTATACATGATATTTTATTATTTATTATTATTACACTAGTTTTTTTATCTTATGTGGTAGTTTACTCTGATTAAAGGGAGGTATAGTCTCCCCAATTGACTATTCATACCCCCACTGCTAGTTGGAAACCTTTGGCGTACAGGGAGGCACACATAAGGTCATGTATGCACCCAGCTCGGAGCACTGGATTAGTGGCTTCCGACTCAGGGATGTTACAAAGTGGTATCAGAGGAGGTCTTTTTCGGATTCTCTGAAATATTTTTATTTGGGATGGTATATGGGATTTAGGATGTGTCGAGCCTTGGTAATGAGCTCATTCTTGGGAGTAACTAACCCATGCACTAGGAAAAACCCATGTCACCCTGGGTGGGAATTTTTTTTCTTGATTGTGAAATGTTACAGTAGATGATATTTCACTATTGGGTGATGCACATGATGTGTGATGTGATTTTTTATGATATTTAGATCATAGCCTCAAGGGAATAAGGATTTGAATTCATGAATCATTATAGGAACCTATAGAGGTAGGTGAAATTCACCATGGTAGGCACACATGGGTTGGGTGTGTGAGGCATGAAAGATAGAATTCACCTTGCATTTTAATAATTTAAAAGGGAAAATGTGTTAAACAAAATCATGAATGTGGGTTAAGATAAATGAATGATAAGGGGTGAAAAATGAAATATGTGTAGTTAAGGGTTGTAATGAATTGAAAATGTTGTTATAACAGACTGAGTGAGCTTTGGGGTGTTGTATGGTTGTTTACCCCTTGTGGACCATAGTCCATGTAGGGACGGTCGGGGTGATGTTTTATGAATACCAAGGTTTATTGGGATGGTCCATGTAAGGTGGGTTGTTGAGGCTAGTGAAGAACCTTCTTGTTGTGAAATTGTGAATTTTATTTGGCACGTGTTCTAAATCTAATGTTTGGAACTATAGAGAATTGCCACCATGAACTCAAGCGCCAGTTGGGAAACAAGAGGATGTTTCTAAAAACACTCCTCCAGTAGAGGGGTAATATAGTGTGGTTATCCATGAAAGTGGGGAAGATCAATTCCGAGAGATCTTGGATCGTTTTATGCAGATGATTGATCGGGACCCAGGGTGGGTTGCACTGAGTATGTTTGAGCTGACAAGAGAGGTTCAGCTGCAGCATCGTTCGACCATTATCGGAGAGGGTGGGATAGAGGCAGTGGAGTTCTAGATAGTGTCTTTCCAAATGATACATTATCATCTTGAGACACCCTATGTGAAGCAGGTTTAGTTGGTATTCTATATGTTGCAGGGCCAAGAAAAGCGTTGGTGGGACATCCTGGTTCAAACTGAGAAGACTGAGGGGATGTTGTGGAAAAATTTCCAGGAAATGTATTTGGTGCATTTTGTACCCAGAGACATTGAGGCATGAGTGGGCTGTAGAGTTCATGACCCTGACTCGGGGATTGATGTCTGTGATGGAGTATGTTGGTTGCTTCCCTGACCTATGACACTTTGTTCCAGCCTTGGTGGGCGATGAGGTAGTAGTTGTGAAGTATTTCCAGGATGGGTTGAGGCATGAGATCAGGTCTTAGGTAAATATCATTCGCTTGAAGTGGTTTACAGAGGTATTGAATCAATCATTGATATCATAAGGGAACTTGATGAGTGTTTTAGGTAGTGGGCTTGTTGTGCCAGCTGGTCAGACAAGTGGTGAAGCTTCTGAGGGCTAGAAGTTCCATTTTGGATGTTTTTAGTAGTGCAGACGTGAGAAAGGTTGTCAGAATAGAGGTTCTACCTCTCAGGTTAGTGACCGGTTCTTCTTCTATTAGTTTGGAAGGTCGGGGCACATGCATGGCCAGTTTCCTCGAAATCCAGTTGAGTGTCGATTGTGTTGCTAATTGGGACACCTGAAGATGTTCTTCAGGAACCCTTGGCAGGTGAGCATGAATGTTCGTGACATACAGTTGCCAAGCAGAGGTAGTGGATTAGTTGTTCTATATCAGGAAGGCAGTTTGAGCTCCATGATCCGTACAGGTAGGGGCGGTGGATGTGAAACTCCAGGGTAGGGTCTCCCATGTTAGCAGGGCAGTCTAGTGTCTAGCACACAGATTGGAGCCCATGGTAGAGGGGCTGATCAGCTTCATGAAGTTCAGTCTGCACCAGGTGATGGAGAGGCAAGACCATCGACTATTTCGTGGTATGATCCTTGTAGATTATATGATTCCTAGTGTGTTGTTTGACACTGGTTACACACACTCTTTTATTTATTCTCAGCTTGTGTTGGTGTTGGGATTTCCTATAGAGAATGTGTGTGAGGTTATGTCGATTGAAACTCCATTGGGGGTGCGGAATGAGGACATCAGGAAGTGAAATGGAAGTGCTCTGGAAGTCGGTGGGTATCATTTCCTGTGGGAAGTGTTCATTCTCGAGATGTTGGGGTTTGACCAGATTTTTGATATTGATTTGTTAGTGTTGTATCAGGTGCACATAGACTTTTATCATCATAGTGTATCATTCAGGTCACTTGAGGTTGATGGTTATGTCCATCTTGGAGAGTGGGATGTTAGAATAGGTCATGCAGGACAATTTTATCGACCTTCAGATAGGCTCACAGATCATGTAACAGCCCAAGATTTTATAAAAAAATATTCTTTTTAATTTCTTGTGTTAGGAGCTTTCACAACACGCATCCTTGACTTGCCTTGCATTACACGCAATCGCGACCTTCCTCGATAGCGTGTGTAATACGCAATACCGAGTTTCACTAAACAACGATATGCTATTAAAATATTATTAAAACTAGCCGGTATGAATAGTAATAACCACTTTTTAAAATTCTGTAAATCTTATTTTTCAAAATGAACTTCATTTTTGGATTCGGAGTATCGAATTTAGCCTATGGTGAAATTTTGGTACATTTCGGATAACTTTCATATTCTGATGAATAGTGAAAATTACTAAATTATAATTAAAAAACAACTTTTTTAATCGAAATAATTAATAGTGATAAATTATTATTTGGAGTAGTTTTAAAGTATATTTAGAATATATTTTTACAATTTAATACAATGTTGGTCATTGGATGTAATTGCACATTTAAACCAGACATAAACAAGTGTCAATCTTTTGATAGATATTGTTTCTTAAAAACACGCTATTTGTTTTAACAGCGGGATTTAATTATAAAATTAATTAATGAAACTTCTATGTTATGAATTTGGTAAAATATAATTCATTTTTGAATTCGGAATATGAAATATAGCTTAGGATGAAATTTTGGCATTTTTCTGAAAACCTTCATTTTTTTGATGAATAGTGAAACTACTAAGTGGTAGTTAAAAAACTGAATTTTTCATAAAACTTAATTTTACCGCTTCTGTGAATGGAATTTCAAAAATCCGAGAGACACGGTTGATGTCAGTAAGTAAAATGTGGTTCAATGAGATGAAAATAATTTTTGGTGAATAGTAACTTTTTACTTTTATTTACCACGGTTAAAAGTAAACAGGGTAATTAAGGGTAAGAATGATATTAATATTACCCTAACACATGTCCTAATTCTATTGGACAAGTTTATCTCGACCAAAAACAACCTTAAGTGTAAAATATTATCATTTAGGCCCACTTGGATTAGATTAGGACATTTATTATTATTTAATTCAAAGAAGAGTTACAAGAGTTAAAATCAAAGTTTATTCACTAAAACATTTTTAATATGGGGTTATACATAAGATAAATTCGACTATAAATATTCATTAGAAAGATAAAAAGATTTCCTATATAATTATATTTTATTTATAATTTTTAGACTTTAAATAAATTAATTTATTTATGACACAACGATGATGCAGTAATTACCCTTTTAAGGAAATATTAACATAATTGATGTTATAAATACTCAAATGAATGTAATTTGAGACTTTTTATTAATTCCACTAATTTTCTAGGTTACTATGATATATTATTGTTGATTTAATCAACTTTCTTCGAACATATAATTCTTTTATGACTTTCACAAAAATCATATATCAAATAGTGTCAAAATTGACACAAAATAGTTTTTAAATCAAATATTATATTATTAATTGTTATTTTATTCCTAAAAATCTAAGGTTCGGCCAAATGACTTATATAAGGATATATATATATTAATAATAAACAATTTGGGGTTCGTTTGGAATGTTATAGTAAGTGTATTAACCATATAGTGAAAGAAAACAAAAAGACACGGTAAAAGTTAAATTATTTAACTTAGAGTTAAATCTAATTGATAAGGTTAAAATAAGAACCTAAACTTGTCTAAATCCTATTGGTTGATAGGATTTCGACCCATCCCCACTTTAGCTTCGAAATAAGACCCTTTGGAACCATTATAAACCGATTTTTACTTTAATATAAAATAATATTTTGAGATATTCCTAAGGTGCCCCTCTCCTCCCTTATAAAAGGGCACCTCCTCCCCCTCCTCCTCACACCAATTTGAGCACTCAAGCTTGGCCAACCCCTGCCAAAATATCTTCTCCACTGCCCTAGCAACATCCTAGAGGTTCTGGTCTTCCTCAAAGACCAATTTTAGTTCCCTAAGAGGAGGTCTCCAAAAGGCGCTTCAAAGAAGAGGATCTTCGGACACGTACAAAGCAAATCGGACCTAAGGTAAGGGAAATATCACAATCTCATTTTTATCCGAGATTGTTTATTCGTAAGTATTTACTGGGGTGTATTTTATCATCCACATCCATGTTTACTCAATATGTAATATTATTTTCCATCCACCTAAAATTGTTTAAATCCATTTTTACCCTTCGGTGAGTTTTTAGTAATACGTATGAAAGGAATCTTTTGTCGTTTTTCGTACGAGGTACTTTTTGACTTTTCCGACAAAAGTACGAAGAATGTTTTTTTTTAACTTATACGGAACGAACGGATTTCTACTGTTTTATAAAGCCTTATTTTCATGAAGCTTCCTCTAAAATATTTCATGAATATTTTCAATAAAATCTCTTTCTTTTAAAATTGCATGATGTTTTGTGAAAAGAAATTGATTTTGAAGAAGAAAGGATATTTTCCTCAAGAATTCAATTCAAGTGTTTTATCAAAATTATTTTCCATCTAAGATAATAAAGGGTTCTGTTTCTATCCATATTTTTACATTGATTTGACTATGTTGTGATGGAATTATGTTTATGAATTCCTTTATCTTATATGAATTGATTTATGATGTCATGATGTTTCAAGAATCCCATTTTTGTTACATGTGTTATGCGATGATGTATGTTTTATGATTATGTGGCACACATAAGAAAGGATTCATTATAAGATGGGTGGGACCTATATCTCCCTCCAATGCATTGGGTAATGATTTTATATCTCATGAGATAGACATGGCTGGAACGGAAGGTTATTTCGGTTCAGTGATACAGGACTGAAATGAGGAGTGAACTCGGTTCAGAAAGGTACTTTGTCCACTAAGATAGTCTTGGCAATTAGTATTGACTAACAAGAAATGATTCTCTATGATTATGTGTGTATGCCACAAAGTTTCATGTTTTAAGTTATGATTATTGGGATTACTTTTTCACTGCCATGATTTATCCCATGATTATGAAATTATGCTCTCTTTTGCAGGTTATGATTTCCAAAATGTTATGTTCTTATGAATATGATGTGATTGATATTTATTTTATTTACCCTTACTGAGCATTTGAGCTCACCCTTTTATGTTTTCTTTTCCCCAGGATATAAAGAAAGGTTTTAGGTAAAAAAAAGGAAGATCTTTATGGGAGATTTTGAAGATCTTTCACCACGATTAGAAGATTATTGTCAGAGTTTCCAAAGACACTAAACTATTACGGTCCTTGTGTGTGTGTGTTTGTAATGTACTAAGTATTCCGCAAAATTAATGTAATGTCAATGTATGTCAAGATACGGGTCTCTACAGTTGGTATCAGAGGAAAAGTTTAGTCAACCTTTGGAAACTAGGATGCGAGAACTTTAGTGAGATACCTAGAGATATTTCTAAGGTATGTCCAGGGATGTCTCTAAGGTTAAGTATACGTATAGGTTATAGTCCTAGAATTGTGCTAACGATCTTAAAATTTAACCTAAGATGTTAGATATTGAGGGTGCTTTCCCTTTACTATGTTGTCTTCCATAACATGATTTCGCCTCTCACAAAATTCTTTTTGTGTTTTAGTTAATGGAGGGAACCAGAAGGAATTCGGTTAACATTGAATCCAATGGACAAATTGGTGACTATGAGCAACAAAATTTTGTAATACCTAGAGATAAAGATATTGTGATTATGCCGAATCAGTCATCGCGATATATGATTAACAAGGTGAAATTTAGTGGTATGACTAATTCATCAAAGAAGAGGAAGATAAACTATTATGCATGTTCGCATGTTGAGGAGCATAAAGAAAGGAAGATTGAGATTTCTAAAGAAGGGAAGAAGAACCTTGAGGAATACCTCAAATGGAGGGACCGATGTTATTTGTGTGGAGAAAAGGGTCATAGAGTGACAAATTGTTATGGAGTTCAATGTCTTATTTGTGGAGAACATGGGCATTACCCAACTCAATGCCCTGACCTAAAAAGTTACTTCTAAATCAAGGAAGGACTTATTCCAGGACAATCATTGAAGTGGATGGACTGAATTGTTTATGTATTGGTATTCAAGAATAATGTTGTTGAGGTACTTTTATGGTGTACTAAAATATTTATGTTTTGGTCTATTGTGGTTTTCAATAATTTTATGGAACCGGTAACCATGAAAAGTGATTGAGACATTTTTGGTAAACAGATGATATGAGCATAATGAAGGGATAAGAAGATAATGAGATGTTTGATTGTATTCATGAGCTCATGATTGATATAAGGACTAAGTGATATCATGGTTTGATTATATAGAATTTTGAGGATTTTGGTATGTGGAAAGTGTTAACTTTTAACTGCATTCAAGTTTTCACTAAGGTTCCATGGGTATTCAAGAGAGTACAAGATTAAGGCCTTTGAATGTTTGGAATGTGTCCAACAAGATATATCTTATGATATATGGGGATCAACGATGGTATTAAATCTCTGGTAATCGTTTCACTATGTTATGAGAATGGACTGCAGTATTATGGATAGAACTAAAGATTGGAATGGATTATGTTGGACATAAGTTAGTATTGTTTAAGGATAGAAGTTTTCTCGATATTATTGATGGGATGTTATAGTAATATAGTTTTAGAAAAAGGACAACCTGCAGGACGGGCGACAGCCCATCGCGTCGGACAAGGCTGTGGAAATCGAACCCACAACCGAAGTGCGACTGGACTTTATCGCCTACCACTATCCTACAGGAAGTCCCTGTTTAGTAGAAACTAGTTTTATTATATTAAGCAGTATGATATATGAAGTATAAGTCAATTTTAGGAACTATATATGATTAATCTCACTATAGATCGACTTATGTATATAATTTTTGCTAACCTTTTGTTTGAGACAGATGGAATGACCCGTCATTCTATCACATGATCTGCTAACACTTCACGAATAACAAATTCAACTTCATTTATTTAAGAGATGAAGTGGAAATTGTTCTAGGCACGAACAATAGTGAGATTGTACCAAAATAAAGAAAGTATTTATTCCAATTCAAATTTTCAACTTTAGGGAAATGATCTTGAAAACCAAAAATGTTGTCTTAGTGATCTTATACCTGATGAATCGGATGGTACCTTAGATCGTCACAAATTTATGGATTTTTGATTATTGGCTTTTCCATAGCCATGTTTTCTACCACTCTCCATCAGAACATGATGGTTAGATTTCTCTTCCATATCCATATTTTCACCTATGTGGAAACCCAATGATTAGTTTATTTGGGTAACCGTTACATTTCATACTTTTGTTTTTAAAGATTGGTTTTGATATTCCTTTTTACGATGTGGGTTTCTATTAAAGAAACTTTCAAATAGTAAACCATTTATAACCCCGACGAATTTTGAGGGCGAAATTCATTTTAAGGGGGGTAGAATGTAACAGCCCAAGATTTTATAAAAAAATATTCTTTTTAATGTCTTGTGTTAGGAGCTTACACAACACGCATCCTTGACTTTCCTTTCATTACACGCAATCGCAACCTTCCTCGATAGCGTGTGTAATACACAATACCGAGTTTCACTAAACAACGATATGCTATTAAAATATTATTAAAACTAGCCGGTATGAATAGTAATAACCACTTTTTAAAATTCGGTAAATCTTATTTTTCAAAATGAACTTCATTTTTGGATTCGGAGTATCGAATTTAGCCTATGGTGAAATTTTGGTACATTTCGGATAACTTTCATATTCTGATGAATAGTGAAAATTACTAAATTATAATTAAAAAACAACTTTTTTAATCGAAATAATTAATAGTGATAAATTATTAATTGGAGTAGTTTTAAAGTATATTTAGAATATATTTTTACAATTTAATACAATGTTGGTCATTGGATGTAATTGCACATTTAAACCAGACATAAACAAGTGTCAATCTTTTGATAGATATTGTTTCTTAAAAACACGCTATTTGTTTTAACAGCGGGATTTAATTATTAAATTAATTAATGCAACTTCTATGTTATGAATTTGGTAAAATAGACTTCATTTTTGAATTTGGAATATGAAATATAGCTTAGGATGAAATTTTGGCATTTTTCTGAAAACCTTCATTTTTTGATGAATAGTGAAACTACTAAGTGGTAGTTAAAAAACTGAATTTTTCATAAAACTTAATTTTACCGCTTCTGTGAATGGAATTTCAAAAATCCGAGAGACACGGTTGATGTCAGTAAGTAAAATGTGGTTCAATGAGATGAAAATAATTTTTGGTGAATAGTAACTTTTTACTTTTATTTACCACGGTTAAAAGTAAATAGGGTAATTAAGGGTAAGAATGATATTAATATTACCCTAACACATGTCCTAATTCTATTGGACAAGTGTATCTCGACCAAAAACAACTTTATGTGTAAAATAGTATCATTTAGGCCCACTTGGATTAGATTAGGACATTTATTATTATTTAATTCAAAGAAGAGTTTAAAGAGTTAAAATCAAAGTTTATTCACTAAAACATTTTTAATATGGGGTTATACATAAGATAAATTCGACTATAAATATTCATTAGAAAGATAAAAATATTTCCTATATAATTATATTTTATTTATAATTTTTAGACTTTAAATAAATTAATTTATTTATGACACAACGATGATGCATTAATTACCCTTTTAAGGAAATATTAACATAATTGATGTTATAAATACTCAAATGAATGTAATTTGAGACTTTTTATTAATTCCACTAATTTTCTAGGTTACTATGATATATTATTGTTGTTTTAATCAACTTGGTTCAAACATATAATTCTGTTATGACTTTCACAAAAATCATATATCAAATAGTGTCAAAATTGACACAAAATAGTTTTTAAATAAAATATTATATTATTAATTGTTATTTTATTCCTAAAAATCTAAGGTTCGGCCTAATGACTTAGATAAGGATATATATATTAATAATAAACAATTTGGGGTTCGTTTGGAATGTTATAGTAAGTGTATTAACCATATAGTGAAAGAAAACAAAAAGACACGGTAAAAGTTAAATTATTTAACTTAGAGTTAAATCTAATTGATAAGGTTAAAATAAGAACCTAAACTTGTCTAAATCCTATTGGTTGATAGGATTTCGACACATACCCACTTTAGCTTCGAAATAAGACCCTTTGGAACCATTATAAACCGATTTTTACTTTAATATAAAATAATATTTTGAGATATTCCTAAGGTGCCCCTCTCCTCCCTTATAAAAGGGAACCTCTTCCCCCTCCTCCTCACACCAATTTGAGCACTCAAGCTCGGCCAACCCCTGCCAAAATCTCTTCTCCACTTCCCTAGAAACATCCTAGAGGTTCTGGTCTTCCTCAAAGACCAATTTTAGTTCCCTAAGAGGAGGTCTCCAAAAGGCGCTTCAAAGAAGAGGATCTTCGGACACGTACAAAGCAAATCAGACCTAAGGTAAGGGAAATATCACAATCTCATTTTTATCCGAGATTGTTTATTCGTAAGTATTTACTGGGGTGTATTTTATCATCCACATCCATGTTTACTCAATATGTAATATTATTTTCCATCCACCTAAAATTGTTTAAATCCATTTTTACCCTTCGGTGAGTTTTTAGTAATACGTATGAAAGGAATCTTCTGTCGTTTTTCGTACGAGGTACTTTTTGACTTTTCCGACAAAAGTACGAAGAATGTTTTTTTTAACTTATACGGCACGAATGGATTTCTACTGTTTTATAAAGCCTTATTTTCATGAAGCTTCCTCTAAAAGATTTCATGAATATTTTCAATAAAATCTCTTTCTTTTAAAATTGCATGATGTTTTGTGAAAAGAAATTGATTTTGAAGAAGAAAGGATATTTTCCCCAAGAATTCAATTCAAGTGTTTTATCAAAATTATTTTCCATCTAAGATAATAAAGGGTTCTGTTTCTATCCATATTTTTACATTGATTTGACTATGTTGTGATGGAATTATGTTTATATGAATTGATTTATGATGCCATGATGTTTCAAGAATCCCATTTTTGTTACATGTGTTATGCGATGATGTATGTTTTATGATTATGTGGCACACATAAGAAAGGATTCATTATAAGATGGGTGGGACCTATATCTCCCTCCAATTCATTGGGTAATGATTTTATATCTCATGAGATAGACATGGATGGAACGGAAGGTTATTTCGGTTCAGTGATACAGGACTGAAACGAGGAGTGAACTCGGTTCAGAAAGGGACTTTGTCCACTAAGATAGTCTTGGCAATTAGTCTTGACTAACAAGAAATGATTCTCTATGATTATGTGTGTATTCCACAAAGTTTCATGTTTTAAGTTATGATTATTGGGATTACTTTTTCACTGCCATGATTTATCCCATGATTATGAAATTATGCTCTCTTTTGCAGGTTATGATTTCCAAAATGTTATGTTCTTATGAATATGATGTGATTGATATTTATTTTATTTACCCTTACTGAGCATTTGAGCTCACCCTTTTATGTTTTCTTTTCCCCAGGATATAAAGAAAGGTTTTAGGTAAAAAAAGGAAGATCTTTATGGGAGATTTTGAAGATCTTTCACCACGATTAGAAGATTATAGTCCGAGTTTCCAAAGACACTAAACTATTACGGTCCTTGTGTGTGTGTGTTTGTAATGTACTAAGTACTCCGCAAAATTAATGTAATGTCAATGTACGTCAAGATACGGGTCTCTACAGATCAAGTATCTTGTTCCATGCTTGATGATGAAACAGGGGAATGACCTGTCTTCCCTCCTGTAGTGGATCAGATTTAGGATGTCTTTCTTGAGGATTTACCTAGGTTCCCACCCAAGAGGGATGTTGAGTTCACGATTGAGTTGCTTTTGGGTGTGGAGCCAGTTTCTATTCCGCCATACTGAATGGCACCAAAAAAACGCTAGGTGTTAATGGTTCACGATGAGTAGTTGTAATGTAAGGGGTTTATACATCCTATTATGTCTCCATGTAGATATCTTGTGATTTTTTCAAAGAAGGTTGATGGGTCATTAATGTTTTGCATTGATTATCGGAAGTTAAATCAAATTTTGGTGAAAAATCAGTACCCTCTTCCTATAATCGATGAAATGATTGACTAGTTGAGGGGTGCATCATTGTTTTCTATGATTGATCTGAGATCACGTTATCATGACTTGATGTTGAGGCCTTTTGACGTACAACTGATAGGTTTCAGGAGTCGGTACTGTTTGTTTGAGTTTTTTGTGATGCCTTTTGTCTGGACCAATGTACTGGCAGTGTTCATGGATTTTACGAATCGAATCCTTCATCCATATATAGATAATTTATCGGTTGTCTTTGTGGAATACATATTGGTGTACTAAAAAACTCATGTAGATCATGCCCAACATCATGACATCATATTGAGTACACTAAGAGAGCATCGACTTTATGAAAAGCTATCAAAGTGTCAGTTCTGGATTAGAGAAGTGCATTTTTTGGGTCGTATCATATTTAAGGTAGGAATTTCTGTGGACCTATAGAAACATTAGGTAGTTATGTTTTGGTAGTATCCCACGAGTGTTTCAGACGTTTAATGTTTTCTCGGATTGGATAGATATTACTAGAGGTTCATTCAAGAATTCCCATGTTTTGTAACACCACTGTCAGTCTTGACCAAGAAGGGAATCAGTTTTCAGTGGTTGGAGGCTTTTGAGAAATCCATTCATTAATTTAAAAAATTATTGATGACCATTCTGATCATGATCTTACCCGAGTTAGGTAGGAAGTATGTCGAATTTTGTGATGCATCCAACATCATACATGGGGCTCTGTTGCTTCATGATGAGTGGGCTGTGGCTTATGAGTCAATGTAATTGAGTCCCCATGAGATGAATTACCCTTCTTGATCTTTATTTGGATACAGTATTTTATGCCTTAAATTATTGGAGGCACTACTTTTTGGGGGAATAGTTCACAATGTATATCGTCCACAAGTGTTTAAAGTATATCTTTTCGCACCATGATTTAAATATTCTACAATGAAGCTAGGTTGAGTGTCTCCAATTTTTCAACATTGAGATGGTATATGCACTAGGAAAAGGGAAGCATGATGCTGATTCTTTGAGAAGGAAGGCTCAAAACTAGGTGGTTTAGGAATCCAGTACTGAGTAGAAAGTGATGGCCTTGTTTGTGGAGATGCACCTAGAGGTGTGGGAGGAAAATGTTTAGGTGAAACATTCTTTTGTGGTTTTTGAATCGATGATTTTGAACTGAGTAGGGGAAGTCAGATTGATGATCATGAAATTTTTTCCATGAATGAAAGACTTAATGGTGGGGAGCCACAATCAGGTTGGGCCATCAGCATGGATGAGGATGTTTGTGTTCATAATTGTGTGGTTGTGCTGGTGTGCATACATAAAGTCTTGATGTGTGAGTTCCATTAATCAAAATGGGTAGTGGATCCTTTTTTGACTAATATGTATTGTGATCATCATAGACAGATTTGGATGCAAGGAATGAAAAAGGATGTTGCGGGCATTGTTGCACCGTGCCTTACCTGTCAGCAGGTGAAGGTCAAGCATCAATTCCCAGGTGGTCTGTTACATCCATTACCCATTCTGAAATGGAAGTGGGGCGATTTGATGATGGATTTTGTGGGGGGGGGGGGGTCATTTGATGACACGTTGAAAGAATGATGAATTCTATGTGGTTATGGATCGTCTAACAAAAGTGGAACATTTCATATCGATTCAAGAGATGTATATAGTTGATCAGTTGGGTGAGTTTTATATTTGAGAAATAGTATGTTTTAATGATGTACCAAAGAATATAGTTTCATATCTCCATCCTCATTTCACATCGCATTTTTTTCAAGGGTTGCAGAAGGCGTTGTGTACTTAGGTCCTTTTGAGTATTGATTTCTACCCATAGATGAACAGGTAGTCAGACCATACAATCCATGTTCTGGAAGTCATGTTGAGGGCTTGTCTCTTGGATTACAGTGGTTCCTAGTATAAGAACCTATCACTTATTGATTTTTCCTACAATAACAGTTTTCATGATATGGTTTAGATGGATCTGTTTGAGGCTCTCTATTGGAGGCCATGTAGATCTCAGCTGTGTTGGTTGGAGGCCAGTGAAACCTAGAAATTAGGATAGAGTCTCGTGTCGGATACATCAGAGAAGGTTGGGTTGATTCCAGAAAGGATTGAAACAACTTGGAGTAGAAAAAATTCATATTAGGATCGGTGTTGTAGACCTCTTGATTTTGAGGTGGGTGATAGTCTGTTACTTCGGGTGTCTCCATGGTTGGTTCACCAACAGATTCAGTAGTATGGAAAGCAGGTGCCCAGGTATGTGGGTCCATTAGAGATATTGGAGAGGATCGGGATAGTGGCAAACCGATTGGCTATTCTAAAACAGTGTAGCTGGATGCATGATTTCTTTCATGTTTCATAACATTGTTGGTATCAACCTGAACAAACTCAGGTTGTGGATATTGAGGATGTTGTCCTTGAGGACGATGAGCCCTTTGAGGAGAATTCAATTCTTGGCACGGATCATTGTGAGAAAGTCGTGCGAGGCAAGGTTTTTTCATTCGTGTGAGTTCAATAGAAGCATGGAAATTTTCTGGAAGAATCGTGGGAGAGGGAATCAGATATCCAGGATCAGTGGCCCAATCTCTTTTCCTTGGAAGTGCAATGGATCATGGGAGCACGACTCAAGGATTATTCGCTAAAAGGTGGATAGGTTGTATGATCCTGGATTGTGGAAAAGTATGTTCTCATTTAAGTTTGGGTTTGAATCCCTTATTTTAATTAATTAAGTGATTATCCAAGTCCTAGAAGAGGATCATGGGTTTTTACATGGTTCAGGACATGAAAATAGGAGAAAAGGGGTTTTCTAGGTAGTCTGCATGGTATGTGCGTGGTTAATGCTAACAGTGTGGACAACCCAGAAAACTGTACAATGGGATGTTTTTTCAGACAGTTTCCTCCACACAGTTTTTGAAAAGATTGGAAAACCATGCGGCTAAAACAGTGCAAGGGGGCTACTTTGTATATGAGCATCTTCTCGGTTTGTGCATGGTTTGGATAACTATTTGGGAAAACCGTGTGAGTGTGCCATTTGGGATTGATGCATCTCCACTATTTGTGAATGGTTTGGAAAACCATGTACTTAAACCATGAAACCCATTAATTTCTAAAAAAAATTACAATTTTTCCACCTCGTGATTTTTAACCCTAGCTTGGGAATTCTCCCCATTTCTCCTCCATTCACCCTAGGGACGAAAAAAATCTCCCAAGAGCTGTAATAGATCAATCTCCCTTGTTTCAAAGGAATTTATGGTGCCATGGGTGTCGGATCTAAGCTCTGCGTAAGACCAATCCCTTCCTTGCTTCTCTTTTGAGTTTAGGGTTGTATCTTCTTCTACTCTCGTTCTAATGCTCAAAAACCCTACTCTATGTGTCAAATTAAGGTTGAAGCTTTGAAGGTTGGTTGAAGTGGAATCTAATGACTTGATTAACACCGCATTCAATTGAGGATTTGATGTAGGTGGTCTACAAGTTATATCCAATGGTTTATTTGAGGATTTTTTCTTGTGTGGTCTTGTTCTTGGGTATCTCTCGGTATGTTTTGATTACCCATGGATTTTTTTTTGTAAAATTTTCATTAAAAAGTTAAAAGGGAACCCTCACGATCCCCATGGGATGCGTTGAGGGTGATGAGACTAAACGAGGGCCACCCATGGGGTGAGACGACTATCCCGGGCCTAAAAAATGGTGACGAACAAGTGAGATTATTGAGTACTTCTGTAGAGCCCATGATAAACGTGTTGATGTGATTTTGTGCATTGAGTTAGAATCTATGTGGTTCACCTAGGATTTATAATAAACTAAAGGATATTAGGTTGAGATATGGAAATGAATAAAGAACGTAATGGAGCAGGTCATGAGCATGGTAATGATGCCTAGTGAGTTATGAATAACAATCAAAACCTAGTGAGGTAGGCACAATAGAATGAATGATTAGTGAGATATGAATAATGAAATGGAATTAGGTTAGGTGGATAAATGAAGTAAAGTGTGGTAAATCTGTTAATGGGTTAAAGCATGGAGTTGACACTCATGTTGTCGTAATGAGTTATGCTTACCTTGGGAAATTTTTGTGATGTTGTGTAAATAGTTAATGCATACATATATGTATAGAATGTGCACATAGCATGGAAGTGTGGGGTATTAACTGAGGTCTTATGCTCATAGGTCGAGTTAGAGTGAGGCACTAAACTCCACACCTAATGCATGGGGTATGGATAGAATTGATTCCTTATTTACCTATCAGTTGAATCCACTTGGATAGATGATCCAATGTGAGGATATGTTTGATAGGCACCCAAACAAAAGCTTCACGGTGAGAATATGGTTGTCATGGGAAATTTGGTAATAGTGAGATATAACAACTTTGTGTTTTTCTAATGTATGTGATTGTGTATTTATGTTGTGTAACATATTGTGCTTAGTAGACCCTTGATAAATGTGTTGAATATGTAAGAAATGGAAATGGTAATAAATGTTGGTAATTTAACTAAACTGGATAAGGGAACTTAATCTTTTCCTTGTCATTTATTATTCATTTCCCTTTTTATGCACAATTTTTTATACCAGATATTAATTAGACACTGTTGGTGGTATCCTAATGAGTTGTACTCACACCCTATTCGGGCCGCCATGGGTACCTGAGCAAAAATCATGTTTGAAGGATAGTATAATGGAAATATTCCTTGTTAGTTAGTTGGGTTGGCATGGGTGTACGTGGAGGAGGACCCAGACTTGGTGTCAGGACCATTTTTCGGATTTTACAGTTCATCTTCATTTTCAGTTTTGTTCACTTTTACACTTTTAGCATGACATGGAATATTTTCTGTTGGACATGTTGGTACCCCATTTGGGGAATGGTTGTTATGAATTCTCTTTTATTTTTGATTATTATTTTGTTATTTTTTTATCTTATATTGTGGCTTACTCTGATACAAAGGGGGTATAGTCTCCCCAATTGAATATTCAGACACCCGCTGCTAGTTGGAAATGTTTGGTGTCCTGGGAGGCACTCTTAAGGTCATGTAACTACTTGAATCAGAGCATTGGTATAGTGGCTTATGAGTTAGGATGATACAACCATCATGTACTGAGGAATAGAGGGAGGAGATTCTCCTAGAATGAGCTCAATTGTAATATATATATCTCTCTCAGGAGGTAAGCTATAAAAATAATCAAGAATGACATCCATGAAATGATCTACAATGGATGGAAAATATATCATATGTATTACATTATTCTCAATTAAGAGACTAGAAATATGGGCGGTAACTCCACCTAACTCATGATTCCTTATTCTGGCTTTAACAGCATGGTCATTCCACTCACTCTTTTGGAGATAACTCACACCATCTGGTGATGTAGATGATACCCTATTATGATAAAATTCCACAAAGGCATGATAGGGAACCAAAAAATCAATCCATTTAATAAAATAAAAACCCATCATCTCTAGGAAAAAGTGGTCCCAAAATAGGGGATATGTTGGGAAAAAATCCATCAAGGTAAAATTGTTGTATTTTTGTGAAGATTGTGTTTGTTGATAAAAAGGGTTTCTAAGGTATGTTGTGGATTTCAGAGTGATTTTTGACACATTATGTTGAATAATACCCGTGATGAAGGAATGGTTTCCATAGAAGTGGTTAAAAAAATTGCATACACAAGGTGATGTTGTTTCCATGTGTTTGCCAAAATTTTAGGGTCTTAAATTTAGATTTTTCATTTCATCGCAACAAGTGGATTTTATTGAAGGCCGTATTAAAATATGGTAAAGGTAATAATTTACTGAATATTTTATTCATGTAGAGTGTTTTGCGAGGACCAATGAATCTAATGGTGATCTATGGGAATAGTGACGAGCATCGCTAATGGAGATGGTGAGGAGCATTAGGACTAGAGCATTGAGAAACCACGACGGTTTCACAAAAGTCTTTGTGATTAGGAAATGCCTTGAAAATGGGAAATTTCTATGGTTCTTCGTGAAAAAAATGTGAATCCTGAAGGAAATGTAGGCGCTTCCCGAAATGGTGGTGATCTGGCCTAGATGGTTCTGGAATCAGGGGAATGCCTATAAATAGGCATCTACCCCCTTTATAATAAGAAGTAATACTTAAAAAAAATCTTAAAACTCTAGAATCATGAATATGGTTCATTAAGGGTGGTTAATGAAGGTGATATGTGAAGAAGTTCGTGAAGGCTATAAATGCAAACCTAATTTTATGAGCATCTTGTAAGTAAAGAAATTTGTGAATGATAAGTAATAATTTCCAAAAGAAGGACCTTCATGAAGCCTAGTTGAGATTTGAGAAATAAATGAGATAAAAAGGAGATACGAGCTTCTCAAAGGAAGTGTGATCTTCATGAAATGGGAGCTTCACAATTGTAGTGAGTATCAAGAATGTGGATATAATAAATTTACTAGTGAATGTGTGGTAAATTGGTATTCATATTTTGGATGAAAGTGGAACATAAATATAGAAGTCATATAAAACTGATTATGTATTCATTATAGAAAATGAAAGGACCTACAATTATGTAAACTATGGTGGAATCCATTTCAAGAGAAGTGAATAAAGGATGATGAAGAAGGTGATCCTTTCCACCAGTAGTGATCCAGGGAAAGAGACAAAGGGTTTGGCCCATCAGAATGCAGTGAGAAGACCGTAAACCTTTTAAAGGAAGTGATCTTGTGCACGGAAGAGATCTAGACCGAACATCATTATTGGAAGCGATCCTCATGGAATTTCATAGAAATGGGACATCTCTGTTTTATGCTCCATGGATATAGATCAGTGAGGGTGAAATATATAAAAATCTTTGTTTCATTTTCATGATTTAATTTCTATTCATACATTACTATGGGAGAAAGATAAAAGTGTGTTTTGTTTAATAATAAATTAATATCTAAAGGGTTAGTCATTTAGTCCTTAATAACTCGATTGACCCCCTCCATCTCAGGATAGTTGACCTAGTGGAACAAACAATTCGAATTAGAGGGAAGTGTTAAAATTTATTAGTTCTCCCTCAGTAGAAGAATCAGAGGTGGGCAATCACAACGGAATTGTGATCTTCGACAGAAAATTTTTCCAACTATGGAAGAATTAGATGCAGTAGTACTACTAATCATTAAGAATGGATGTCTTCAGAATACTATTCAAGGAATATTAGTTGACATAAATAGTGGTTCTCTATCAGAATTTGAATGAAGAAAATTGGATGTTCATGCTAACCGAATCAATGCTTTATGTGGAGGCTTATCCAATGGAATTTTTAATAAGGGATTTCAGGTAAGACAACACAAGGTATGTGGGAAAATATATTGAATATATATGAAGGGTAATAAAATGTTAGAGAGGTAAAGTTGTAGGTTTTGTGGAAAAAGTATGATGATATGAGAATGAACCCAAATGAATCTATTGATGTATTATTTAACAGGGTGAATTTAATCCTTGAAGATATTCATGCCCTCAGAGAATTATTTTAAGATATAAATATTATGAAGTGTATCTTGAGGAAACTTCTAGTGTGGTTTAATCCAAGATTTTCATTATTGGAAGATAAATATCCAAATTATCTGACATTATAAATCTTTCATAGTCCCTTATAGCATATGAAATTAGAAATTATGAAAATCATTTTGTTGAAAATGGTAAATCCAATGATATGGAAATAAAGGCCATAAATAAGCTATTTATTCAAATGGACGAGAATATGAAGAAACAGATGAGGTGATGTCATTCCTTTCCTCAAATAATCAATGATAAAAAGGATAGTTAAAAGTGAAACTTACACTTTCATGATTTATATGTAGAAAATTTGTACAAATTACAGAAATGTTCCCTTACAAGTTTCAAGAAGATGACGAGGATGAATTTAATGATTCCATGAAGAATTATTCAGCCTATATGAAAGCGAACAAAATGTTTATGAGAAATTTCTTCCAAAAGAAAAGTCTTCTTTCAAAACAAGATTACAATTCAGAAGAGTCTGATGAAGAATAGTTAAATGAATTCAATGGTCATAATGTAGAGGAAATGGTGGCAGTTGTGGGTTCTCCCAAATAAGGTAAGGGAGAAACAATGAGGAATGAGAAGTTGATGGTATATTTTACATTAATGTTTAATTAGAATCCTCTCTTGAGGAAATAAATGTTTGGAGATCAAGAATGAAGAAATCCAAAAAAGAGGTTTGTGATGCTATAATATAAATGTTGAAACAGAAAGAAGAAAAATTTGTGATGAATGTAGAAATTCATGAACTAATATCTTCAATTTCATAGTGCTCAGATTAGGTTGTTGAGTACAAGATCAAAATTAAATAACATAATAAAAAATTGATATTTTCACTCAAACATGGAATTATCATATCAAAAGTATCAAATAACACTATGAATAGGTCGTCGGTCTATGAAAAAATCATAGGAATCAAGAAAAGTTGTTGTATATCAATACGACATCTGGAAAGAAAAACATTAAGGAAACTGAGAAGATATATGTGAAGCATAAAGATCTAGCCAAAAAAAAAAGAAATAATCAAATCATTAAATAAGGCTGGTATGTGTGAAGATAAAAAACAAAGAGTTTTGATGACTAATGTTAGACCAGAAGCACCAACTCTGAAAGTGAAGATATCATTGAGTACAAAGTAGAGTTATAATATTTAGAGATCTCATGGGATAACCAGTGGTGTAGTGTTAACACAAATGAATGTACCTCGCATCAAGTGTTATTGCTCCAAAAAGATAGGACACTCCCAAAATGTATGTTCTATAGCCAGGTGATACTAAATGGAATAAGAAAAATAATAGAGACCAATCAGAGTGAAATAATCTTGAACATCTTTTGAGGGTCAATGTTTTTGGTTTTGATGTTTTGGAAACATGGATTAATACTATATATCAACCATGTAGAGGAATGATTTTAAGAAAAACCAAATTGGTACCAATATTCAATTAATTGTACCATAAATTGAGCTAAATATTAAAAATTAGTTTGTAGTGTTGCATAATGATGTTGGTCCATCATACATTGAGAAAGGTCAAGATTATCAATATCTTCTGAGTTTGAAGAAAAAACATAGTGGAAAAATATGACGATAGTTGAAAAACAATAGGATGCAAAAATTTCCTTTAAAGCATAATATCGCACTGCTATATGGATTATTGACAATAGATTCACATCTCACATGACAGGTAATACATATATGGTGACCAAAATCATGTCCGATAAGGATGGTATTGTAATATTTCGTATTATTGAATTCCTAATGATTGTTGTCTTAGAAAAATCCTTATTTGTGGGAAAAGATATGAGAACAGTTGATGTCTTAATTGTTGAGGGCCTCATTCACAACATTCACATGGTTAATCAACTGTGTGACTCAAGACATTGCATAATCGTTTTGAAGAAATTATGTTTCATCAACGAAATGGATGGTTGAGTCTTTTTGCAAAGTAAGCACACGAAATGGAATATCAACCTCATGAGTGGAGATAAAGATAAGTGTTTTATTTCAAAGAAGAATAAAATGAGTTATGGAATAATCATCTTGGTCACATATGAAAAACATCATTGTATGATTTTGTGACTATCATGTTGCTCTATATCTCCGTATATTATCACAGGAACATACTAATTTGTGTGATGCTTGTCAATAAGGGAAAATCATTCGAAATAAATATAAGGAAAGGGAAAAAAGGTCAACAAAATTTATTGACTTGGTGCATATTGATGTGTGTAGAGAGATTTTCACATGATCTATTGATGGGAGGATAAATTATATTATCTTCATTGATGATTTTGACATGATCAATTAGAAAATGGATGTAGCTCAAATTTCTCTTTCCAATGTTCAAGTGGTCTCAAGATATAATCCAATAATCACATGATTTCAAAACCATTTATTATAATATCTCATGGTGACACCTAGGACATTACATTTTCCATACCAAATCCCCTTTCCAAATCCATTATCAAATCCAAGATAAAAATACACAAAACAATTAAATGGATCCAAATGGGCATTCATATCATTTATTTTTCAAACCATACTTTGAGGATTGAAATAAGAAAATGTTTTAATAACACATTGAACCAAATCCTTTGAGTTCTACAAAATACTCTTCATAATATAATAATATTTTATTATTATAATCTATAATTTGTAGGTTACATCCCTGTTGAATAAAACTTGTAAAATATATTTTACAACTGAAATAAATAAATTAGAAACCTATCCCAAGAAGTGAAATTAATTATACTAAAAACCTAGGTATGTGTATATATATAAAACTCTTAAATATAAAAAACAAACTATTAAAATGTTAAAAAAATTAGGAAATTAAAATTAAAGGTGCAGGTATAGGGAACCTACCTCATTAAGGATGTAGAAGAAGTCGAATACTTTGGCACATAGAAAATTAGGTGTTGACCACTCAGAACCTCCCCCACACACACTCACATAAAACCTCATATATATATATATATATATATATATATTACCTTTAGTGAAAAGAACCTACTCCCGTATCTATAATGGAAAACACCCAATGGAGATATGTATATATATACATACATACATACCTATGTATGTGTGTGTTCACCACCAAGGATGATTAAACCTCCTTATAATCAAGTTTAGGGACTCAAAAAACCTTAACACTATCAAATTAGGGGTGAGATACCCAATAGTAGGAGAAATCACATGCCCAAATTCACATCAGTTGTTTGAGACAAGACAATATTTTTCGCCTTCAGTAACAAAAATTAGAATACGAGCTTGGTCAGCTTGAGAAATCATTCACATGAAAAAATGATGTATAAAGACAAAAAACTCAAATTAACCAATGACGTAGGGTTTAGCTAAACCATTCCAGGTGATAGAGATTCCTAAATTTTCAGAACTGAAGGGGAAGAAAGAGGTGAAAAAATGCTTACCCTGATGAGAAGATCCAGATTCATGAAGAAAAATAGTGGAAACCCACAAGATTAGTCAGATTCATAGGTCGCATCACACGTACGAGTAGGGAGAAGAGGGGAGGCATCAAGCAAGGGAGAGGGGAGGAGAGGAGTTGAATACAAGAAGCCGACATGGTTTGCCTGCACAGTCTACAAGATTGTGCACAATCCATGTGAACCCTGTTGGGGAGAAGGGGAACGTACATGGGTTGGCCACAATATTACCCAAAGGTGCACCAATTGTGCTGAGCACCCATATCCGGTTCCTAAATGGAACCACACAGTTGTCGCAGGGTTTCTCAAACCTTGCACAAACCATGAACCTAACCTCTAGACACCCAACACAATCCTCATATTTACCTAGGAGAAGCTATATAGTTTTCCCAAACCATGTGTTGCACATGAACTTGAGGAAGTAAGGTCCAAAAAATCCCTTCCCCCAAAATATCAAAAATTAAAATCAGGACTCATCCCAAGGCTCAAAAAATAACGAAATCCAAGAAAATAATAAAATAAAATAATTTCAAAGGTCAGGGTGTGACAATACTCCCCACCACAAACACTTTCATCCCCTAAAAAATCTCCTGGATGATTTATTCATAGATCTAAAATATATACCTAATCCAAATTGAGGGAAACCATGATCCTCAGGGTTACCTTCCACTACTGTAGTCTCACCCGACCGATCAAAAAGAAACCACAATAAAAGAATCATGTGAGAACATTATGGGGTTATTCCCACAATAATAAATCATCTAGTACCAACAAACATAAAAATAAACCATAATGTTATCCATAGTGGGTCTCACCACCATTTAAAAACCAACAATCATAAACAAAAATTGGGACTTCTAGCACTATACAATTCTAAAACAACCAACTTGAATAAAAAATGGAACCCCCACCCCCCCTAGCATGGGCCAATCCCAAAACTCCCACATAGTCCAAATTCCACCACAAGGGGGCTCCAACGAAAACCCCCAATGTGGGAATCGAGACAAATGAAAATTTATCACCACCACAGGATGCAATAATCTCTAAAAATGAGTATAATTGAACACTAAAATTGGGAGTGACCTACCCATAGTCTCACCACATTCAATAATGGAAAAACAATCCAATACACAGTTTTAGATAAATAAAATTGATTAGATTATGATAAAACATGTAAATTATAAATTCTAAAATCAAAATGATTAACTTACAACAAAATAAAAATTATAGATGTAAATATAAAAAATTTATGTTCCCTCACTGGGACAATTATGAGCCAAGGGGTTCCCCACACATGCCTAAAAATTCCTGACTATGCAAAAGCTTCACGATTAGTCATGGGTATGGAGTCTGGATGATTGAATCATAGACTACCTTACAGTTAGGTGCTAACATACTCTGGAAAAGAATCTGTCCTTTAAATAATTCCACATGTAGAACTTCGCCATGTGACCCAGACAACGACATCATCAGGAAGAATATGGAGGATTTTCACAAGATGACATTTGAATGCCTGAACTAGCAACAATGGAATAACACAAATATTTGACCTGAGGAACGAAAAGATGGTACCAACAAGGCAAACTTATATTGGAAAGGTTCCTCTGGTTTATAAACACCACTAGATAGAGAACCCCCATAAGAAACAATAAAGAACTAAACCTCTAACCACCTACATTTTAGGAACCATTTTATCCAAAAATTCCTCATCCACCAACATCCCAAACTGATCTGCTGATTCTACCTCTGAAGAAAAGAAAAGTATATCCGTAATCTAGTCAACATAAGCCTTTATTATCCAATGACATTTCTAAATACTCCTGAAACCCACTACATTTTTCATTGTTACCTCCCCAGTCATGGATTCATATATAAAAGTGGTCTCAAATGATTCCCTTGACACCCTAACATGCAAAGATACTAGGACTACCACCCTCCAGTAGTACAAAGTTAGACCTCCAAACAAACTGGAGACATCTTGAGCACTCACTGCTTCAGGAGTTCCAGAAAATTCATTCAACTTTCTCAATCCACTCAATTACCTCTAACAAACGTCAATCACCACTAAAACTGGGAAACAACCCAAATGAACCCACTCCCACCCCTCCATGAGGAGTCTAGGAAAGTCCAAATACTAAAAGACGCATGAAACATCTAGGGATTTTCTGGGAATCATAATCTGAAAATCCGAAGAAAAAAAACTGAACAAATACCCAACAAAATCTCAACCAAAAAGGACATTTCCACCCCAATTCCAAACTCGTAAACCAAAACAAAAAAAAACCAGACCAAAACTGAATCAAATATCAACCCAAATAAAACTACAACAACATCAAACACCATGGATAGAATCTATTTTTCAAAAACACCATCTTCCAAATTCACCCACTTTCAAATTTAATAACCTATTGACATCAAAATTCACTTTCCATTTCAAAAATAATTCCAACACATCTTTTGAGAAATAAAAACACCATATCATTTTTCCATTAAAACCACATATCTCTTTAGAAAAAATCCCCCTTTCTAAGATAAATCTTTAATTTAAAATTTTCAACTACAATATCCCTTGAAATATCACATATGTGGACATCCCACTTCTTCTTATATAGTCCACTCATACATAACTACATGAACATTCCATACAAACACATGATTATGTGAACATACCTAATGAATACCAAGGGTCACACATACCCTTTCACTATCAAAACCAATAATTCCCAACAAAATTCACATATAACATTTTATAAAACTTTTCAATTTTCAAAATAGTTTCCCTTCCATCCTAAAAATACCAATGGTTTTTATTTATTAAATAAAACCTTTAAAAGTCAAGCCTCCATTAATAACTCACAAAAACACCATAAAACCAATTTAAATACACAACAACAAAAACAAAACCAATATGACACTCATACTGAATCACATAGAAGAGGAAATAGTGGTCATGGCTAACCCGGTTACCTGGTTTAGTAGTTCTTGCTCCAAGATATAACCATCCACTTGGAAAGGCTGAAACCATACACACGAGCTCCACATGGGTCCATAATCCATGTATGTCTATCATGAAACACTATATCTCTCCCTTGGTAATTACCAATCAATAGACACAAAATCCAAAACATCCAATCCTAGACTACCCCAGGAAACTCAGGGACCAGAACAAGAAAGATTTCACAACGCTCTTCCTACACATACCTCTTGATTCCAGAAAATTATAGTCTCCAACTACCTGATACCCTAAATAAAAAATGGCATGATTTGATCAATTTTGTTATCATCCAAGCTAGGATTACATTAAACACTAACACTCGACCTAGTCCATAGCATGGAAAAAAGGGCTTTCCCGATCCCCATGGACTAGAAACTAGTATCATGCATAAAGATAAAGTTGTTGGGAATGATTTCTACCGTGAATAAATGATAAATAAATAATTTAATATCAAAATTCATAATAAATATCTTCTCCCATGTGTGGAATTTTCTTTTCCATGCATCCTAACCCTACAAATATCTACCCCCAAGATATAATCATTTTTTTAGATGTAATTGGATTAGTAGTCCTATTATAGGATGTGGGATTCTGTTAAAAAAGTTATCAATCATATGTTTAGCATGGTTATTTTCCATAGCCTGAGTAAGTTGTCCTAATATGGTTATTACATGATCAACACCAATTATATTTTCATTCTCAATGGGAAAATTCATACATTATTCAAAATTATATATTTCCTTTCTTATATTATCTACTATCACAAAATACTGGCACTAACTGAGTTATAACCTAATATTCATAAGTATTGATCCACAAACTAAAAATTTATCTAATGATAATTTTATTAAATATTATTGGTAATAATCATATTTTTCATGTTAGTTATGTCTATTTTATAATATAGTTCCCACGGTTTACATTAATCATCCCATGATACCATCTATAATGCCCTACGCCATTGTAGCTCAATGTTAGTGCCTTACATTATTAAATTGGAATAGGATACAAGTAATCATATCCTAATGGAAAATATATTATACTAGACTCAGTAAACTAGACATATTTTTCAAATTAAAATTTCATTTTAGACAAACACTACCAAAACTATATTTATTGAGAATACAATTGTTTTCTTAGCTTAACCCTACAAATAATTCATAATAAACTACTAAGAAACATAGATAAAATAAATCATAAGAAATGTGTGATCTCAAATGCTTTTCAATGGTAATGTACATCATACGGTAACTAGAATCAAGGATCATAATCAGTATGGGAAGGTAAATAACTGAACACACATGTCGTGTAATCAATAATCTAACAATACAAATTCATCCATTAAAGAATTCCTCATATCGAAATAAATGTAAAGGGTTTGTAACAAATTGATTTTGTCTGAAGATACAACTAATGCATTTGAGGTATTTCATTAACTAGTCCCCAACCCATGTCTTGAATTCAAAATAATTCCTCATATTGAAAAATTTATTGATAATATTTTTTAAAATAACATTTTCCCATACCACTGTGAAATATTTTAATCATAATCCCCATTAAAGTAAATAATTATCCAATAAAACAATTAATAAAATGAACATAATGATATTAATCATATATATATATATATAATATTCAGTACTACACACAAAATAAATAAGTGGTGAATAAGAAACAACTCACAAAAATAAATGTGAGATGACAAAAACTCTTACATCACACTTCCTTTTAGATGTACATGTTTTTACCTATTTTAAATGGCTCAAATAATTTTATTAATTTATAATATAACTATATTAATATTTATTTTGTCATATATGATCCTATTATATCATATTATCACATGTTTGTTAATAATATTATGTTATTACCCGTGTTTCATGTGTTAACTACTTCATTTTTCTATGCATGTTTTTTCATTAATGTGTTTTTCCATTGGTATTATATGTATAAAACAGCTCAAAAAATATTTTAATGTTATAAATATCATATTTAACCATTAAATTATTTATAAAATCCAATCTTGAATGTTGGATAAGGAAAATGAATCACATCATGTCATAAAGATGGTAAGCGGTACATATGCACAATAAATGGTATAATTCTATTATTGGTGAAAATGTACGGAATTGATTGGTATATTGAATTATATATATAATATAATTTCATAATTAAAATATATATCTATTACTTCTACCATTATACTCATCCAAGTAAATTTGTGATTAAAAACATATTACACCACGTTGTGGGGATGGTAATTCGTACGTACGGATGGGTGATGGTATCATTCCTTTATTGGTAAAAGGATAAGAAATTGGATGGTATATTTAAATTTAAATAATAAAAATCATGTAATAATTAACATATATGTCTATTATTTACATCATTATACCCAATCATGTAATTTTGTGATGAAAAATATATTACTCACGGTGTCGAGATGGAATGTTGTACGTATACACGTGACGTACATTCATTTTTCATGGGATGGATAAATGGTGGAATATGGTTGTCCCAAAACCATAATAATATCTTAGAATATATATGATAATATATTTATTCTTTTGTCTTGGAAACAACCCTTGATGTGGGAGTATAATAATAAATGAACTCAAATGAGATATTAAAAATGATTACCTCTACTTCAGCATACTTTATTTAATCTCTTCTTAAGAGATATAGGGTATGTCTTTTTGAAGTAATAGATCCTCTATAACATCACTAAGAATTTTGGGAATAAAAATTATCTATGTTTTTTTTTCAAGATATATTTCACTCATAATTTTCAGAAAGAGAGGGAGGAGGTTTCCTTTCAAAATTGAGGTGAGGGGAATTATCAGAAATCCAAAAAATATTAAAATATAATACGGCTAATATAGAGAAAAATACTTCCAAATGAACTATAAATTAATAGTGATATACAAGTTAAACCATAAATTTACACCTTTTAATTATTTAATATTTTTATTGTATTTACATAGTTTAATCAAATAATAATTCAATTAATAATTATTATTTTTAAATTTGATCTTATTCATTTAATATGACATTAGTGACATCATGAAAAAGTGGAAATTGGAATAAAATTATTTAAAAAATCACTAATATATCATATAGATCTATAAATTTAATATACACATTAACTCATCCAAAATATATAAAATGTAGTACTTTTTAAATCAATTATTTTAATTTTTTTGTTAATTAAATACATATAGTATTAGAATAGATGAAGTATTTAAGGTAATTAAATAATATATTAAAATTTAAAAAAAAAATCTATAATGAAACTAGTTTGATGAGGATCAAATTAGTCATTTATGTTTGTTCATATATTCTTTTTTTCACTACGTGGACACAAAAATGACATTAAATAAAAAGAGAGTGACAATTGGTGAATATCATTGATTTAAATAGTATATCAGTTAGTTTTTTGAAACACATGTCCATTTAATAGATACAACTATTTATTAAGGTGATAATGTTCTAATCCTCTTCATCATATAATTTGTTGAAATTTTTATGTCACATTTGTTCACTTGCCTTCTCGGTTTATCCTTTTTTAAATCCCTTTAAATTTTACCTTGTCAACATGTGTTTTTACACATTGATGTTTAATATAGATATTATAAAAAGAAAATAAATCCTTAAATGAGTCAAGGATTTCATTTTAAACCCTATCCCTATAATCTTTATGTATTTTAGATTCTTATAAATATTATATCATTTAATAAAATGATTTTTGTTTTAAAATATTATTAGTGTCAATATTAAAAATACTAATTACATTAATTTTAAAAAATATACAGAAAAAACTAAATAACATAGACTTAAATCCATTAATACATCCATATGATGTCTAGGTAATTGATAAAAATAATGTATTATGTAATATACATGATAATTCCATGTATTATTTTTAAATATTATATTGATTTTTTTGGGACCATACACTGAGACGATATGCGATTAGGAGGCTTGGTGTGCCCAAAAAAATCCATTGAAAAATGTTCAATTTTTAACGAAGTGCGTAATAATTTTTCATAAAAATGGTAATAACTTTTAAATAGGTGCCTAGATAAAAATAATAGGGCACCATTGCATTCAGAGTAGTGAGTTTACACTAGGTGAGGCCTAACATCAGCCGACTTTTGTGGACGATGAAATGTAGTTTTCAGACGTAGCAAGAATAAAAATCTTTTAATAAAAATGTTTTTTATATACAACACAATGATATTTTATTTAAATTTTCCAACTAAGGTGGGATCCAGAGTTTTTCTCAAAACCATGGAATTCCTTGAATGCTCTAGAGATATAATTGGAGAAATATATGGACGGATGATGATATGATGGTGGATCAAAATAGTTCTTGGTGGATCGCCATCAGTAACGAATCCTTGGCAGACAATGATCCTATCATAATTAAGGAATTGTGATTTTTATATCTTTCATTCCACATTTATACAATCAATGATGAATGTGAATCAATCCACGAATAGGTTGATTTGTAGTTCAATAAATCCTAAAGGATAGGTTTGATTGCTCTAATTATTTGGGGATGATTATTATACTATTTAGTTTTCATAGACCATTGTTATGAGAATGGATCGAGAGAGGAACAAACAATGGTTGATGTTTGTTCCCTGATACTGTTCCTTGTGATTTCTTCTCCAATTTACCCATGTTCTTTTTTCATTGTGGGATATGAACAAAGGATAGTTTCACCTTTGATTCTTAGCACAACGTTCTAAAATTGATGATCCGACCATGTGATGATGCAATGTAGGAACAATGGCGAAGGAGTAGTGCATTTTGGCTAATACATTTGTCAATGTGGGCGTAGGTGGTGGTGCATGGTGGAGGCTTAGGTAGTGGCTCCTATCATTTAGAGATAGTAGTAATGTGTCCAAGGTTTCGTTCTAGGCCAACAATGATGTGGACAATGTGTTGTCGATGGAGTGGCCGGAAGAGGTGAAACACATCATGGTGGAGGCCAAATGGTAGATTATGGTGGTTGAGAGGCCGCGAGAAGGTAGAATATGTGGTGAACATGTGGAAATAGTGGGATTTCAACATGAACTATGGGGCACACTGTAAGAACTCGGATCTTCATTTCATGTATGTCTTCATTTTCTGATCATTTTTGAGAAAAAGAGAAATTTCAGGAAATTTATAAAGTATACGTTGTGTACTTTATGTGTACATGATGTGTACTCGGTTACTACGGGTAGCCGTCAGCTGGATGTGTAGCGGCCATGCACACAACCATGTTGTGGTGACCTAGAGGCCACATAATGCGTTGTATGGAAATGGGAATTACACACCGTGTACTTCCAATGTTCATGTCGTGTACTTTTTTTTCAATAAATGCATCTGGGTCGCGTCTGACAGACATAACCACTTATTTCTCTGTTTTGTTCGTTCGAGAATGAGAGAATGGATAAGATATTCACCGAGCCCCCAATCAAGCACCCTTTTCCCATATCAGACTCCTTCGTCTGCGTTGGAATCACATCAGTAAGCTCTCTCTTCAGCTTGAGCTTCATTTCATGATTCCTCATCTTTCTTAAGTTATCCTTTATTGACCGTTTTAGACGTTTTCATAGATCTTCATAGTTCTATGGTGTTTCACGCCCTAATACTCAAGTACATTGATCTTCCAATATAGATTTAGGTGGTTTGTGCCTTTCCATTGAGAGTCATTGAGTTATATGTGCAACTTTTCCCAATACCCATGAATAGGGTATTGCGCGTTTACTATTTTAGCCCTATTGTTTGCCTTCTCTGCTTGTACGCTTGGGTAGAGGTAAATTTTCTGTGAGTAGGGTTATTTGTTATTCCTTGTAAGTTTTTTCCCATGCATTATAGCAAACTCGTGTACAGAGAAAATCCAATCTACCCCTTTTATTGAAATTTTTCTGGTTTTTCAATTAATGGTTTCTTGGATTTTCACCGTTGGGTGACTCACATGTTTTGTGATGTTATTATTTATATTATTGAGGTTCTATTGTTGTCTCAACCCAATCAGATGAGGTTATTCCATCTCATGCATCATATAGGCTGTTTTTAAAATCACATGTCATGCATTCTTACTATGCCATCTAGGATGAATTTTCAATTACATATTGTAGTGATAGATTTTTTGTAGAATATTCTTGTTGTTGTGATATATGCCTTTATTAAAATACATGTTGATTGATAGGGTATTGTTTGGGTATAGTTTTGTTTAAATTAATGTCGAAATTTGGTTCTTGTGGTGTTATGGGCCCTCATAGACCAGAATTTGGTAGATCTTTGACATGTTTACCTTGTTATAACATGTTTAAGATTCCAATCTTTGATTTGCGGGGAGTATGGTCCCTCACGGATCATAATTTGGCACTTTAATGTTTGGTTTAGTGTTTTTTGGGCTATGGAGTAGTTCCTGAATCTTACTGTCTAAAAGAACCTAGAATACACGCCGTGTAGTTTTGACTACAAGCCATGTGTTCTTCTATTCGGTAAGAAACTGTTTTTCTTAAGTACACGCTGTGTACCATATCTACATGTCATGTAGTCTCTAACTGTTTTATAGGCCATATGGGTAGAGACACAGGATAGGGAAATCCTTGGGTGAATACGCCATATATCATCTATACACACCATGTTGTGTTAACCTCATTTCCGCGCTTATAGAAAACAACACAAATTGGATGAGTCTTTTCTAATACCTATTGTGTCCATAGGGAACACGATGTGTAGTATCATATTAGTACCTGATCGCGTCACTAAAAGCATGGGTCGATGTAATATTTCTCGTGCATGCCATGTCTTCCAGGAACACGTCGTGTAGTGTGAGTCATGTATCAGACCATGTCTCTAACAACACGAGTAGGTGAAACTCTTCTAGAACAAGCCATGTCTATATTTAACATGCCATGTAGTCTTGTCATAAGAGATCTCTGTGGCTTAACCCTGTAGAAGGAATCATGTAGGGAAAGAGGATTCAAGTACATGTCGTGTGATGGGACAACATGTCGTGTGTTGTGGGTGTTACACAACTATTTTTGGAAGAAGTACACGCCCATGTGAATTGATTAAGGGAACATGTCGTGTAGGGATTATACATGCCTTGTAGTCATTTTTTGAAAAACATAAATGTTTTTTATTCTGTTTCCTTATTTCTCTCCAAGTTTCAGCCCTTGATAATCTTGATCTATGTTGTGCATTTGAACATGCAGATTTATGCTGTCGAGACACCCTCTTGTTGTAAACCAGTTGCAGAGGAGTGATTAGACACAAGATATGGTTGATCACAGACTACTTGTAGATCATCCTATTGTTCCAGTCTTGGCACCAGCCATTATACTGGGCCCAGGTGCTGATGCACAGTTCATGTAAGTCTTTATGAGGATGATGAGGACCATTTAGGGAGCATTGCATCCTACCCCATCGATGGAAGATTTGACGCGGGTCTTTCTGCAGCAACATTGTCCCACTTTCTCAGGGGATGAAGGAACCCAGGCTGTAGAGTCATGGATAGAATCCATGCTGATGATCATTAAACATCTTAATATGCCTCCAGAGAGTAGGGTCAATCTTACTACATTTATGATTTGGGACTCTGCCAAGAGGTGTTGGGATGTGATCTCACATGCGAGATTCTAGCAGGTCAAGGTGTTAGATGAGTTTCAGCAAATCTCATTTGACTACTTCTATCCGGAGACCCTGAGGGCCGATCGAGCCTACGAGTTTATGAGTCTGGAGCAGGGAACTCTCTCTGTCAAGGTGTATTCCTCTTGCTTTACCAAGCTGCACCATTTTATTCCTATTATAGGAGGTTATAAGTTATTCTTGGAAAGGACGTTCGAGGATGGTCGGAGGCATGACATCCGATCATAGTTGAACATCGTCAGGTTGACTTACATCAGTTCTATTTCCAACCAAGCACTGATCAAAAAACACAATTTGAGGGATTTCGGAGTTGTGAACCAGGGCGGCTCGACATCTAGAGTTAGCGTTCCTCCAACAGACAGTAGGAAGAGCTACAGGGAGTCTTCACATGGTGATATAAGGAGGTTAGACAAATATTTTGGTAGCTTGGTGGTGTGATACCTGTGTGGAAAGAGTGGGCCTACGGGGCCACGTTTCCCAAGAGACCCTGTGGAGTGTTGATCATGCGAAAATATGGGTCTCTTTCAGCACTTCTGTTAGATATTTTCACTACCAGTTGGTGACATCGGCTCTTCTATGACTCCATGTTCAGGAACAACACCACCAGTTTCCCACCAGTCTAGGAACTGAGGTTCTAACGGTTTTTCTGGTTGAGGTGGAGGTCGTGGCCGTGGTATCCAGTCACCAGGTTTTTAGAAACAACATGTTGGATCAGCTCAGGGTGGTAAGACATGGTCACAGGGCCGCAGTGCAGGCTAGACTTTTGCAGTGCAGCAGACCCAACAAGATTAGGATCCCAAACCCTCTACAGTTTGAGGTATGATCTTAGTTTCCTTAGTTTTAGCATCTTCTATTTTTGTTACAGGGGCTTGCCATAGCTTTATATCTGTTGCTATTGTGGTGTCCCTTCGACTATACATCTTTTCATCTGCTAATATCTTGACTCTAGACACTCCGTTGGGGAAAAGAACGGTGAGTGTACGTCAGTGAAAGGAGTGCCCTCTAAAGGTCGGTGGGTATCACTTTTTATGCGAACTCTATATCCAAGATATTACAGGCTATGATGTCATTCTCGGAATGGACTGGTTAGTTCCCTTCTAGGCAGTCATCGATTTGTTATCACTATTGGGTGGGTTTCACATCACCAGAGGGCATATCGTTTTTTCATAAGGGTGAATGAGATGTCTAGGCAAGCAGATTAGGACCAGATAATCATGGGTTTGGAGGAGTTACTACCCAGATTACTAGTCTATAACTGGAAGACCAGTGTATTTAAATTATGGACTTTTCTCTAATGGTGGATCGATTCAGATATGTCTTTCCAAATGAATTTTTAGGTTTACCTCTTGAGTGAGAGGTATAATTTTCTATTAATCTTGTTTTATGAGAAGCACCTGTGTCCATTCCTCCTTATAGGATGGATACACTAGAGCTACAGGAGCTCATGAAGCAGTTGGAGGAGTTATGGGCAAAGGGATTCATCTGACCCAGTACTTATCCAAGCAGTTCGCCTGTACTGTTACGAAGAAGGAAAACAGTACCCTTAGGCTTGGTGTTGATTATCAGAAGCCGAAATAGTTTATTTTCATGAACTGATATCCCTTTACCAGGATTGATGATCTCTTTGATCAACTTATTGTTTCCCGGTTGTTCTTGAAGATTTACTTGAGGTTTGGTTACCCTCAATTTTGTTTCTGACCGTCTGATTTACCTCTTACAGCCTTCTGAAGTAGGTATGGTCTATACGATTATATGGTTATTCCATTCGGTCTCACGCATGTGCCTACAGTTTTCATGGTACTGATTAACCGAGCGTTTCATCCATACTTGGATTCTTTTGTGGTTGTCTTCATGGATGATATCTTGGTGTACTCTCACACTCGACATGACCTTGCCACATAACTTGAGATCATTTTTGTGTACACTGAGAGAGCATCAGTTATATTCTATGCTCTTAAAATTCCACATTTTGTTGGATCAGATTCACTTCTTGAGTCATGTTATCTCAGAGACAAGAGTATTAGTAGACCCAGAGAAAGTCAGAGAAGTAGTTTCTTGGGAGTAGCCCAAAACATTCATTGAGGTGTGGAGTTTTCTATTGTTTGCTGGATACTACAGATATTTCATACAAGAATTTTCATTCTTAGCAGTGCCACTGACGACCCTAACTACGATGTGTGCAATGTTCTTGTGGTCAGATTCTTGTGATTCAACCTTTTAGGAGCTGGAAGGGAGACATATTTCACCACCGATACTAGGGTTTACAGAGCCAAAAAACAGTTATACTGTTTACTATGATGCATCTGGTATTGGGTTGGGAGTTGTGCTTATGAGGTGAGAAGGAGTCGTTATGTATGGGTCTCAGCAGTTGAGGCCACATGAGAGGAATTACCCGATGCACAATCTCGAGTTGGCAGCAGTTGTTCATGCATTACATTTTTGTAGACATTATCTTCTGGGAGAGCATTTTTTGGTTTTCACCAACCACAAGAGTATCAAGTAAATCTTCACTCAGCGTGATCTTAATTTGAGACAGTGAAGGTGGGTTGAGTACCTTCAGTCCATTGACTATGAGCTTGTATATACACCCGGGAAATGAAATGCAGTGGCCAATGCATTGATCACGAGGACTCATATATAGGAAGTTCATGAGGCCAGTAGTGAGTGGAAGCTTATGGATCTATTCTCGGAGATTCATTTGGAGGTGCACAAAGATAGTGGCATAATTTCCTTTCTTTATGTATCTGTTTCCTCATTCCTTAATGATTGACTACTAATGAGGAAGCTATAAAAATTTGAAGTCTTAGTCCTATGGGAAAGTGTGTCAGGAGAGGACCCTATTCCTGGATGGACCATAGGTGAGGATGAGATCTTGTATTTCTAGGGGCGTGTATGGGTGCCAGCAGACAAACACAAGGAGATGATGCGGGACATTAATTCCCCAGTTTGGGCAGTTCAACCTAGCGTCGCCAAGATTTATTGTGATCTATACCATCAGTATTGGTGTCCAGGCATGAAGAGAGATGTTGCTGGTTTCGTCATGAGGTTTTCCACCTCTCCGTAAGTGAAGGCATAAAATCAGTGACCAGGAGGGATTTTGCAGTAGTTACCCATTCCCAAGTGGAAGTGGAATGATGTCGCGATGGATTTTGTGACTGGTTTTTTGAGGTCGTCTTGAGGGAATAATTCAGTTTGGGTTGTCATCAACAGACTCATGAATGTTGCTCACTTCTTGCCAATCAAAGAGACCATCATTTTCGATGATCTTGGACAATTGTACAACCTAGAGATTGTACGTCTTCATGGAGTTATACACTCCATTGTTTCAGAAAGGTATGCATGTTTCACTTCTCGGGTCTGGAAGGGGATTTAGAAGGCTTTGGGAATGTTGATACTTTTGTGTACAGCTTACCACCCCCAGACAGATGGTCAGTCTAAGCGTATGATTCTGGTGATTGAGGACATGATCTAAGCATGCATTCTATATTTTGGAGGTTCTTGGGAGAAGCACATACCTCTTGTGGAGTTTTCCTACAATAATAGTTATCAAGAAACTATTCAGATGGCACCTTATGAAGCTTTGTATGGCCATCCATACTGATCACCCTTATGTTGGCTGGATGCTGGAGAGGCAGCTATACTAGAACCTCGTCTCGTTTAGGAGACCATAGAGTAGATAGAGTTGATTCAGAAGAGGATAGCTACGACACAGTCTCGACAGAAGTCTTATGTTAATCGATGGAGATGAACTCTAGAGATTGAGTCATAGATTTGGTTTTCATACGTGGCACACCGAGGTTGGGACACATAAGGATTAGGAGATAGGGTAAGCTTTCACTGAGGTATGTCGGGCCATTTATGGTGTTGGAGAGAGTTGGACCGGTTGCCTATCCGTTGCAGTTAACTCATAGGTACCGGGCTGTGCACGACATCTTCCACATTTCGTAGATTCAATGTTACTTTTCAGACCTGTCCCATGTTTTCCAACCTAAGGTGGTTGAGTTGTAAGTGGATACGTTATTTTAGGAACATCCTATCCAGATTATTGATCGTAGTATAAAGGTTCGTTATGGCTTGTCCGTCCCTTTGGTACGAGTTCTATGCCAGCACGAGTGAGTAAATGATGTGTAACACCCTGATATTTTATGAGAAGAATATTTTTTTAGTCTTATGTTATATGCAACATCAAAGGAATCTTTCACTATATACAACACTATCTTGGCTTGTGTTATACACAAAAACAACCTTCCTTGATAGCATGTGTTGTCCACAATACCAAGTTTCACTAAACAACAATATATTATATAACCTAGCCATTATGAATAGTATTAACTAAATTTCATATTTTATGACATTCATGTTACACATTTTCTAGAACATGGTATGAGAAAAAAATAAATTATTTGTGTAAAATAAGTTTATTTAATAAAATGCAGTTTTTCCGCCTTTTGATGGCGCACCCACATTAAATCTAGTTTTTGACATATTTATAAGATCAATTTGAAACAATAAAATTATTCTTCGGAATCAGGATATACATATTTGCTTTGGATAAATTTTTCATATTATTCTGATAACATTCATATTTTAATGAATAGTAAAAACACGCTATATTTTAATTAAAAACTACATTTTTCATCGCAATAATTTGCATGGTTAAATTATAATATTAAATGGTTTTAAAGTAAAAATATAATATATTTTTACCATTTAATATAATTTATGTCATCACCATTAATTTTACATTGAATTCATAGGTAAAAACATTTCAATCATTGGCAATGTTTTAACTTTTAAAACCCGTTTTCTTAACAACAGGATTAATTTTAAATTAATTACTGTAACTTCAATGTTTTGAATATTGAAAAATGGATTCCATATTTTAATTAAGTGGGTCTATATTATGTTAATAGGTTAATTTTTTTTGATATTATGAATAGTAACTACGGTAATTTTTATTTACTACAGTTAAAGGTAAATCTTGTAATTAAGGGTAAAAACAAGATTATAAAATTACCCTAACACATGAAAAAATCCTATTGGATGAATAAAAGTCGACCCATATTACGTAAGGGTCGGACTAGATTCATTTCATGGACTTTTGACTAAGAAATAATATAATTATTATTAAAACCAAAGAAAGTGACAACATGTCACTCTCTTAGATCCTATAAGTGTAATAATTTTAATTTAGTGATAAAATTCATGAAACTTCGAACATGAATAGTCTGCAAGAAAGATAATAAAATTATCTAAATCATGAGAATTTATTTATAATTTTTACGGATTAAATAATTATCATTAATTATGACACAATAGTGATGTTCAAATTATTTTATTGATTGAATTATCAAATAAATGATTCTAAAAGTATTAAAATAAATATTATATGAACTATTTAATATTATCAGCTATTTTTATAGATAAATAAGACCGGTTAAGAATCTATTAAATCTTTTATTTAAAACATATCTTCTGTTTATATTTTATTTAAATTCAAATAAATTAATAGTGTAAAAATTGACACTATTGTTATTTTATAAAAATTACATATTATAAAATTGTTTAAAAATACAAAAAAAATAAAAAATTAAAATTAAAATTTATATGGTCTAAATGTAATAAAGTATAAAATTATGGGAAATCCACAACATAAAAGTAATTATTTATAATGATTTGAAATTTATAATATTATTACCACAAATAAAATTAAATAGATTATATAAGGATAAATCATGTTGATAATGTTTAAAATAAATTCCCAACTTGTATAAATTTTATTGGTTGATGATATTAAAACCCTATCTCATCTAAGATTCATATATGAGTAATTTTTGGAGGTTTTTATGTGGGGTTTGAATTTATTATAAATTAATATTTCTTATAATTCCAAAGGTGCCCCTCTTCTCCCTTATAAAAGGGAACCTCCTCCCTCTCCTCCTCACACCACATTGAGCCTTAAATATTGGCCAAACACTTCCCATTTTTCTTCTCAACTTTCTTAGAAACATAATAATGGTCTTGGACTTCTTCAAAGACGAATCATAGTGCCCTAAGAGGGGGTTTCAAAGGGGCCTATCGAAGAAGAGGTAATATCTGTTACCGATTCTTTCATTTTTATTTCTGTGTCTACTTATTCTTATTTAGTGGTTTAATTATGAATTAATGACATTAGTATCACTCATATACTGATATGTTAGTTTAAATATGAAACAACCCTATTTCACCTTCTATCCATCCTACGAAAAATGAAATCACCACGCGTGCGTACGTACGGAATACCGTCTCCATGCTGTGGTGTAATCTTTTTTCCACCACCACCTAACTTGGATGGGTACAATGGTGTAAATAATAACTATATATGATTATTGTAAAGTGATATTTATTCTTAAATATTATATATAAACTTCAATACAATTCCATGATCACGATAATGATATCATCGCTCGTGCGTACGTACGGCCTACCGTCTCCACGATGTGATGCGACTCGTTCTACATGATCTTCAGTGAATAATGATTATATAAATTAATTGAATAAATAAATATGATATATATTACATTAATACCATTCTATAAATGAGGTATCTATAACCTAAAAATAAGATTAAGAATTTATTCGACAAAACATGCATAAGAACATAAAGCAATGAACACCCGAATAACAAGTAACAATGAAATATTAATAAAAAGAAGATAAGAATATAAATATATATGATATAATAACAATTAATTTTATTATTTAATAATTAAATGACATTATTTAATTCATTATACAGGATAATCAGATACGTACAAAGCAAATCAAACCTAAAGTAAGGGAAAATCTCGCAATCTCAATTTTTATCCGAGACTGTTTATACTTTCGTATTTACTGGGGAATATTTATCATCCACATCCATGTTTCCTCAATATGTAATATTATTTTTATCCTCCTAAAATTTTTTAAATCAAATTTTACCTAATGTAGATTTTTTAAAAAGATATGAATGGAATCTTTTTTCGTTTGCAGTACGAGGTACTTTTTAACTTTTTCAGACAAATAAGAGATGAATGTTTTTTTAACTTATACGACATGAATGTATTTTTAAGATTTCATAGAACATTATTTTCATGAAGCTTCATTTATAGGTTTTCAAGTTTATTTTTTATCAACTTTTTTAGTTTACAATTGTATGACACGTTAAGAAAGGGAAAATGTTTTTGAAGTAGAAAGGATATTTTCCTCAAGAATACAGTTCAAGTGTTTTGTCAAAATTATTTCCCATCTAATATAATATAGGGTTATTTTTATATCCCTATTTTTACATTGATTTCATTATGTTATGATGGAATTATTTTTATGATGTCCTTTTATGGATTATGTTATAATGACATGATGTTTAAGAATCCCATTTTTATTACATGGGGTATGCTATGATTTTTGATTTATGATTTTTTGGCACACATAAGAATGGGTTCATTATGAGAAGGGTGAGACCTATATATCCCTCAAATGCATTGGGTAAAGATTTATATCTCCTGAGATAGACATGGATGGAACAACAAGTTAATCTCGTTCAGTGATATAGGACTGGAACGAGGAGTGAACTCAGTTTAGTAAAAGAATTTGTCCACCATGATAGTCTTGGAAATGAGTCTTGAGTAATATGAAAAGATTTTCTATAATTATGTGTGTAATCCACAAAGTATCATGTTTTATGTTATGATTACTTGGTATTAAATTTCACCACTATGATTTATCCCATGTTATGATATTATGATATTTTTTTCTGGTTAAGATATTCAAAATTATATGTTCTTATGAATATGATATGATTGATATTTCTTCAGTTTAACCTTACTGAGAATTTTAGCTCACCCTTTTGTATGTTTTATTTTCCCCAGGTCTGGATGAAGGGTATTAAGTAGAATATGCCAAAAGTGACTCTAGATAGGATGAAATAAATGGGAGACAATGTAGATGATTTATGAACCAGTTGTTTATGTTTCCTGGTTTCTAAAGACACTATACCTATATGGTATCTTCATGGTTTTGTTATATGTTCTAATAAGTATGCTTCAATTTTGAAGTAATAACAATGTATGTGGAGTATGGATCTTTATTTTTGGTATTATAGGAAAGTTATAGTAAGACTTTGGAAACTAGGATATGAAAGACATAGTAAGAACCCTAAGGATATTTCTATGTATAGAAAAAATATTAGTGTTTTAGAAATGGCCATGAATAACCTAAGATAAGACCTTAAGTGAAAAAATTTATTCTTGATTATGTGGTTTTCATATTAAGATTAGTGTTTCTCACACTATGCTTATTGGTTTTAGTAAATGGCTCGAACCCGATGGAACCTTGTTAATGCTGAATGCGATGGGAAATGCAATGATTGTCCCCCAGAGCAACCAAACATTACGGGAGCTGGAATGAAAAATCATGTAGCCATGCTCACACAACATTCTCAATCTATGAACCACGAAGGACTTCCAAACAAACAAAGGAAGGATAAAATTTTGTTGAATCCTTTATGAGGCAGCGTCCACCTTCATTCAACAGGTCTTCTGATCCATTAGTGGCTGAAAAATGGATTAGCACCACTGAAAAGATATTTTCAGTTCTACAATGTTCTAAACATGACAAATTTATCTTAGCAGTGTATCGTTAGGAATGTGATGCTGATCAATGGTGTAATCTTTTCAATAATACGAGACAAAGAGATGAAATTGAGTCTATGGAATTGGATGAGTTCAAGAACTTATTTTTCAATAAGTACTTCCCTCATATTCTTCGAACAAAGATGGAGAAGGAGTTTATTGTACAGAAGAAAAAGGATGATGAATCTGTTGGTACTTTTGAAGAAAATTTTACAAGACTTGCAAGCTACACTTCTAGAATTATAATCCAACCTGAGAGTAAGATCGATCGATTATTTAGTGGCATAAAACCAACTCTTCGAAGGGCGTTAGCCATAATGTACTTCAATAGCTACTAAGAAATTGTTCGATGTGATCTCAAGGTTGATATGGAGATTAGAGTAACCCCTAAATCATATGGGTTTGATAAGAAGAGGAAAATTTAATTCCAAGGAAAATCTAAAGACCACACTGAAAGGAAGATGAGTTTTCCATTATGCTCAAATTATGGAAAGAAACATGGATGGAATTGTCTTAAATGGACAAGAAAATGTTTTAAGTGTGGAAAAGAAGGTCATCGGGCAATTGAATGTCGAAATAATGATAAGAAGATGTCTAATGATGTGAACAAAGAAATGGATAAATAGAATGCACCTCCAACACTTCAATGTTTCAAGTGCAAGGAGATGGGGAATTATACCAATCAATGCCCTAATCCAAGGGTTGTTGATGATGATTGACGTCAAAAAACTCGTAAGGCCAAAGACAAAGGAAAGTCACATGATATTACTATCGGTGATGTGGAGTATGATAACGAAGTGGTGAAAGGTACACTTACCATCCATTCTAAAGTAGAAAATGTTTTATTTGATTCTGTATCCACCCAATATTTTATTTATGAAGAATTTTATAAGGGTATTGTCGTACTACCTCAACAATTAGATGTTGAGATAGTTGTGACAACTCATAATGGCACAACCGTCACATCAAAAGTTTACAATTCTTCTCCGATTGAAGTTTGTGGGAATGTGATTCCTATAAATCTAGTGATCCTTCCTATTGTGAAATTTGATGTGATTCTTGGCATGGATTGGATTTCTTTATACGGAGCTCATATCAATTTCCAAAGAAGGGAAATAAAATTTAATATTCACGATTAATCTACTATCATTTATCGATGCAAGGATGAATATAACCTTACAGTGGAAATTTCTTCCATCTTATGGGTCTTGATTCCAATAAATGATTGTTATTTATCTCAAATGGTTGGAGAGAAACTCATGATTAAGAATACACCCATTGTACGAGAGTTTGATGATGTCTTTCCAGAGTATTTTCTAGGTCTTCCACTAAATTGTGAAGTTGAGTTTTCAATAGAACTCATATCGGGTTCTATTCCCATTTCATTGACACCTTATATAATAGCCCCAATTGATATGCAGGAATTGAAGAAGCAACTATAAAGGAATCTTGATAGAGGATTCATACGCCCCAGTGCGTCACCTTGGGGAGCACCTGTTCTATTTGTTAAGAAGAAAGATAGATCAATGAGACTCTGCATTTATTATCAAGATCTTAACAAGATCACTATCAAGAAAAAATATGCCCTCCCACACATTGATGACTTATTTGACCAAATATGTGGAGATCAATACTTTTCCAAGATTGATCTTCGTTCAGGGTATCATCAATTAAGGTTCAAAAAAGAGGATATACCAAAGACGACTTTCGATACAAGGTATGAACACAATGAATTTATAGTGATTCAATTTGGTATTAATAATGACCCTGCTATCTTCATGGATCTAATGAATAGAGTCTTTAGAGACTATCTTGATCAGTTTGTGGTAGTCTTTATAGAAGATATTCTTGTCGATTCAAAGTTCAAGGAAGAACATGAAGATCACATGAGAATTGTATTAAAGACCCTAAGAAAGGGGAATATTTTTTCCAAATTTACCATGTATGAATTTTGGCTTCAAAAAGATTCATTTTTGAGTCACATAATCTCAAAAGAGGGGATATCTGTGGATCCAGCAAAGACAGAGGTTATCGAAAGATGGTCGAGACCAACAATAGTAACTGAGATCTGAAGTTTTCTTGGATTGGATGGATATTATCGATTTTTTGTGAAATATTTTTCACTATTATCTAATACACTCACCAGGTTGACTTGAAAAGGAGTTATGTTAGTGTGGATGTAGGAGTGTGAAGAGAATTTCAAGGAGTTGAAAAGAAGGTTATCCAGTGCACCTGTGCTCACACTGCATTGTAGTGGAGCAAGGTTTGTGATATAGAGTGATGCCTATAATAAGGGATTTGGGTGGGTTCTCATGAAAAACAATATGGTGATAGCTTATTCCTCACAACAGTTGAAAATCCATGAGGAAAATTACCCAACTCAAGATTTGGAGTTAGCTGCGGTAATCTTTGCATTAAATATTTGGAGGCATTATATTTATGGTGAAATGTGTGATATTTATACTGATCATAAATATTTAATGTATATTTTCACACAAAAGGAGCTGAATATGCGCCAAAGAAGATGTGTTGGAGCTGATTAAGGATTGCGACTGCTCAATTCATTATCACCCTGGGAAACCAAACATGGTGGCAGACGCATTAAGTCGACAAGACCATGCTATATTATCCATGATGAGGATCACAAAAGATCCAACATTTATGGATTTAAAAAGGACGGATCTTGGAATCATAATGGAAGGGAAAAAATCTTATCTTTCTCAAATTAATTTTCAACCATCTATGCATGTAAAGATTAAAGTGGCACAAAAAGAAGATGTAGAGTTACAAAAAAAGGTGAGAAATGTTCCTGAATTCAACCTTGATTATGATGGGATAATAATGTTCAGGAATCGGGTTTGTGTTCCTCCCATCCTAGAATTAATGAAGGGGTCACTGGATGAGGTTCATAGTTCTTCATTCTCTATTCATTCTAGAAGCACGAAGATGTATATGGATCTGAAAGAGTATTTTTGGGGGGATGGCATGAAAAGAGATGTTGTTGAATATGTCTCTCGATGCTTGGTTTGTGCGCAAGATAAATATGAGAGACATAAGTCTAAGGTGATGTTACAACCATTACCCATACCCGAATGAAAATGGGAAAACATCACTATGGACTTTGTCACTGGACTTCCAAAAACATCCAAAGGCAATAATGCTATCTGGGTTATAGTTGATCATCTTACGAAGTCAGCACACTTCATTGCTATTAGAGAAGATTTATCTCTAGATCAGCATCCCAGGATATATGTAATGTAAGTGGTAAGATTTCATGGAGTACCACTTTACATTATATCTGAACGGGATCTGAGGTTTACCTCGAAGTTCTGGCTAAGTCTTCAGCATACTCTAGATACAAAGTTGAGTTTCAGTACTTCTTATCATCCTCAAATAGATGGCCAGTCTGAGAGAATAATTCAAACTCTAGAAGACATGTTGAGAGCTTTCTATATGGATTTCAAAGGTGTTTGGGATCAACACCTACCTTTGGTGGAATTTTCTTATAATAATAGCTTTCACTTTAGTATTCAGATGGCTCGTTATGAAGCTCTCTATAGAAAGAAATGCTGAAAACCAACTTTCTGGGATGAAGTTGGGGAGAGAAAGCTATTAGGACCTGATCTTGTTGATGAGATGTTAGAAAAGGTCCGATCTATTCAACAACACATAAGAGAAGCTTAGAGTCGAAAAAAAGTTATGCTGATAACCGAAGAAAATACCTAGAGTTTGAAGTGGGTGATAAAGTGTTCTTATGAATATCTCCTCGGAAGAGAGTAATGAGATTTGGAAAGAATGGAATGTTGACCCCTAGGTATATCAGTCCTTTTGAAATACTAGATCATGTTGGGAAGGTTGCTTACCAATTGGTGCTTCCACCGAATCTCTCTCAAGTTCACGATGTGTTCCATGCATCTCTCCTGAGAAAGTACATACCTGATCCTTCACATGTTCTAATCTCAGAAGTTGTACCGTTGGAGCAAGATCATTCTTATGAAGAATAACTGATAGATATTCTGGATCGTAAAAAAAAAGTTCTACAAAACAAGGCCACACTCTTGTTTAATGTTTTATGGAGGATCCCTCAATTAGAAAAAGCTACATGGGAGCTTGAGGATATGATGAGGGAGAGGTATCCTCATCTGTTTGTTACGAAGTGACAAATTTCGAGAGAGAAATTCATTTTAAGGGGGGTAGAATGTAACACCCTGATATTTTATGAGAAGTATATTTTTTTATGTCTTATGTTATATGAAACATCAATGGAATCTTTCACTACACCCAACACTAGCTTGGATTGCGTTATACGCAAAAGCAACCATCCTCGATAGCGTGTGTTGTACGCAATACCAAGTTTCAATAAACAACAATATATTATATAAACTAGCCATTATGAATAGTATTAACGAAATTTTAAATTTTATAACATCCACCTTACACATATTAGAGAACATGGTTTGAGAACAAAACAAATTTTTCAGGTAAAATAAGTATTTTAAAAAAAATGCAGTTTTTCCGCCTTTTGATGGAGAACCCACTTTAAATACAGTTTTGACATGTTTATAAGTTCAATTTGACAAAATAAAATTCTTCTTTGGAATCAAGATATAAAAATTTACTTTGGATAAATTTTTCTTATTATTCTGATAACTTCAATATTTTAATGAATAGTAAAAACACGCTATATTTTAATTAAAAACAAAATTTTTCATTGCAATAATTTATATTATTAAATTATAATATTAAATGGGTTTAAAGTATAAATAGAATATATTTTTACCATTTAATATAATGTATGTAATTAACATTAATTTCACATTGAATTCATAGGTAAAAACATTTCAATCTTTGGTAATGTTTTAACTTTTAAAACCTGTTTTCTGAACAACAGAATAAATTTTAAATTGATTAATGCAACTTATGTGTTTTGAATTTTGAAAAATGGATTCCATATTTTAATTATGTGGGTCCAATTTATGTTAATAAGTTACTTTTTTTTTGATATTATGAATAGTAACTATGGTAATTTTTATTTACTACAGTTAAAGATAAATCTTGTAGTTAAGGGTACAAATAAGATTATAAATTACCCTAACAGTTTCCAAAATCACATTGGATGAATAAAAGTCGACCCATATCACCTAAGGGTCGGAATAGATTCATTTAATGGACTTTTGACCATGAAATAATATAATTATTATTAAAAACAAAGAAAGTGACAACATGTGACTCTCTTAAAGCTTATAAGTGTAATAATTTTAATTTAGTGATAGACTTCATGAAAATTCAATCATGAATAGTCTCAAAAAATCTAATAAAATTATATATATCATGTGAATTTATATATAATTTTTAAAAATTAAATAATTATCATTAATTATGACACAACAGTGATGTTGAAATTGTTTTATTGATTGAATTATCAAATAAATGATTGTAAAAGTATTAAAATAAATATTATATGATATATTTAATGTGCTACACGAATTTTACAGATATATATGACATGTTATCAATATATTAAATCTTTTATTTAGAATATATCTTCTGTGTATGTTTTATTTAAATTCAAATAAATTAATAGTGTCAAAATTGACACTATTGTTATTTTATAAAAATTACATATTATAAAATTGTTTAAAAATATAAAAAATATTGAAAATTTATAAATTTAAATTTATATGTCCTAAAATATAATATGTTATCAAATTATGGCCAATTCACGACATATACATAATTATTTATAATGATTTAAAATTTAGAATATTATTACCACAAATAAAATTAAATAGATTATATAAGGATAAATCATGTTGATAATGTTTAAAATAAATTCCCAACTTGTATAAATTTTATTGGTTGATGAGATTACAACCTTATCTCATCTAAGCTTCTTATTTGAGTCATTATTTGTGGTTTTGAAGAGGGGTTTGAATTTATTGTAAATTAATATTTCTTATAATTCCAAAGGGGCCCCTCTCATCCCTTATAAAAGGGCACCTCCTCCCTCTCCTCCTCACACCACATTGAGCCTTAATGCTCAGAAAATCCATTCCCATTTCCCTTATCATCTTCCGAAGAAACATACTAAAGGCCATGGTCTTCTTCAAAGACCAATATTAGTGCCCTAAGATGGGGTTTCAAAGAGGTGTGTCGAATAAGAGGTAATATCTGTTACCGATTATTTAAAATTTATTTCTTCTTCTACTTAATCTTATTTAGTTGTTTCATTATGAAGTAATAACATATGTATCACTCATATACTGACATTTTATTCTAATTATTAAGCAACCCTATTTCACGTTCTATCCATCCTATGGAAAATGAAATCACTACGCGCGCGTACGTACGGAATATCGTCTCCATGTTGTGGTGTAATCTTTTTTCCACCACCACATTACTTGGATGGGTATAATGGTGTAATGAATAAATATATATAATTATTTTAAAGTGATATTGATTCTGAAATAGTATACATATACATCAATAAAATTCCATGATCACGGGAATGATATCATCGCTCGTGCATACGTACGACCTACCATCTCCACAATGTGATTTGACTCGTTCTACATGATCTTCATTGAATAATGATTATATAAATTAATTGAATAAATAAATATGATATATATTACTTTAATACCATTCTTTAAATGAGGCATCTATAACCTAAAAAGAATAATAAGAATTTATTCGACAAAACATGCATAAGAACATAAAGCAATGAACACCCAAATAACAAGTAATAATGAAATATTACTAATAAGAAGATAAGAATATGACCATATATGATATAATAACAATGAATATAATTCTTTAATAAGTAAATGACATTATTTAAATCATTATACATGAGGTTCGGATACGTACAAAGCAAATAGGACCTAAGGTAAGGGAAAATCTCACAATCTCAATTTTTATCCGAGATTATTTATACTTCGATATTTACTAGGGTATATTTATCATCCACATACATTTTTCCTTAATATGTAATATTATTTTTATCCTAATAAAATGGTTTAAATCAAATTTTACCTATTGGTTAATTTTTAGTAAAATATATGAACAGAATCTTTTGTCGTTTACAGTACGAGGTACTTTTTGACTTTTTCTGCCAAATAGGATAATAATGTTTTTTAAACCTATATGGAATGAATGGATTTTTATGATTTAATAGAACATTATTTCCATTAAGCTTAATTTATAGGTTTTCAAGTTTATTTTTTTCAACTTCTTTTAGTTTACAATTGTATGACATGTTAAGAAAGGAAAAATGTTTTTGAAGTAGAAACGATATTTTCCTCAAGAATGGAGTTCACGTGTTTTATCAAAATTATTTTACATCTAATATAATATAGGTTTATATTTATATACTTATTTTTACATTTATATGATTATGTTATAATGGAATTATTTTTATGTTGTCCTTTTATGGATTATGTTTTGATGGAATGATGTTTAAGAAATACATTTTTATTACATGGGTAATCCTATGATTTATGATTTATGATTTTATGGCACACAAAATAATGGGTCCCTTATGAGATGGGTGGGAACTATATCTCCCTCTAATTCATTGGGTAATGATTTATATATCATGAGATAGACATGGCTATAATGGAAAGTTAATCTGGTTTAGTGATACAGGACTGGAACGAGGAGTGAACTCAGTTCAGTAATGGACATTGTCCGCTATGATAGTCTTGGAAATGAGCCTTGACTAATATAAAATGATTTTTTATTATTATGTGTGTATTCCACAAAGTATCATATTTTAGGTTATGATTATTTGGGATTACATTTCACCACTATGATTTATCCCATGTTATGATATTATGATCTCTTTTGGAGGTTATGATATTCAAAATGTTATGTTCTTATGAATATGATATGATTGATATTTATTTTGTTTACCATTACTTAGCATTTGAGCTTACCCATTTGTATGTTTTCTTTTCCCCAGGTCTGGATGAAGGGTATTAAGTAGAATATTCCAAAAGGGACTCTAGATATGATGAAATAAATGGGAGACAACGTAGATGATTTATGAACCCGTTGTTTATGTTTCCCAGAATCTAAAGACATTATTCCAATACATTCCTTTCATGGTTTTGTTATATGTTGTAATAAGTATGCTTAAATTTTGAATTAATAACAATGTATGTATAGTATGGGTCTTTATATGATGAGACTTCGGAGATGGAGGTCGATGTACTAGAATAGTGGCTAGAGTTGTTCAGGGTTTCTTTATCTTCGACGCCTTGCTAGGGAAATTCAGGAACAAATTTCTTTAAGGGGGGAAGTTTGTAAGAACCAAGATCTTTTTTTAGGTATGTTTTCCTTTTCTAGTGATTTTTTGAGGAAAAAGAGGAATTTATGGAAATTTATGAAGTACATGTCGTGTAATTTATGAGTACACATCGTGTACTCGGTTACTGCGGGTAGCCGTGTGATGGCCATGTAGCGGAAATGCACATGACAATGTGGGGGTGACCCGAATGCTGCCTAATAGAGGGTATAGAAATGGAAAGTACACACCATGTAATTCCAAACTACACACCATGTACTTTATTTTTTTACATACACTGCGGTTGCATTTGATGGACAAAACAACCTCCTTCTAGGATTGGTTCATTCGAGAGCGAGAGAATGGTGCAGATCTTCACTGATCCCCCGAACGATCTTCTATTCTCTGAGTCAAACTCTGTCGGTCATGTTGGAATTGAATCAGTAAGATCTCCTTCTTAAGATTCGTTTCAGGATTCCACTTCCTTCTTAAGTTATCTTATGTTGAACTTTATAGACATTTTCATTGATCTTAAGCATTATAAGGCGATTCAAGCCCTGAGACACATGTAAATTGATCTTTGAAAACTGAGTTAGGTGTTTTGTGCCTTTCCATTGAGAGTCTTTGAGTTATATGTGCAATTTTTCCCAATACCCATGAACAGAGTATTGAGCCTCTGCCATTTTAGCCCTATTTTTTTCCTTCCATGCATGTATGCTTGAGTAGTGTTTGACTGTACGTGAGTAGGGTTAATTACTATGACTTGGTAGTTTTTTCCCATGCATGATTGCCTGTTTTGACCATTGGGTCTAGTTTTCCTATTAGGTTGTTGTTTACTTTCCCATCCGTAGTTGTAGGATGGTGTGATTGTTCTGATATGATGATATGATGTAGATTGCTTTCCAAGTAGTTCTTGAGGACTACAATGGCCGATACGTGCTGCTTTGCTTTCTTGACTTACACAGGGCCGTGAGAACCCAGTGTAGTTGACAATAGGTAGAATGGACGTTGAGGTCATCTCTAGTGTGTATTTTTTTACTTCAAATGTGAGGCTATAGGGGGAATTGATGTTGATTGCTTCCCCATTGTGTCTCTAGTTCCTCAATGTGGGCCAAAGAGGGAATGAGGTGTAAGTTTTTCCTTAGAGTGACTTTAGTTACATATATGAGACTATAAGAGGAATTATTGGAGGGTGCTTCCTCAGAGAGTCTATGATTAAGCTGATCCAGGGGGGTTAGAATGAGTGTACTACCCAGAGGGTTTCTTTTACGTGTTAGGTAGGACCAGAGGGGATAGGATGTGAGTACATCCCATAGGGTCGACTGTTTGTGTTTAGCTACTTGCTTGTACTTGTTAGGTATGACCAGAGGGGATAGGTTGTGGGTACTCCCTAGAGGCTTACCTTTTGTGACTAACTGAAAATTAAATTTTTATTTCAAATGAACTTTTGAGGGAAAGTGGAAAATCGTAACTACATCAAAGACTCATGAACAACCATGCCTCCATGGGCCAGGACCTTCAAGAACAAACACACTCCAATTCAAGATAATGGAAAATCCCCACCCTAGCAGATAAACAATAGAATCAATGTTCACCTTCTGTTACCTTTTGTGATTATCTACTTTATTAGATATTTCTTGATATATGAAACTGAATTTTTGACACTGTGGATTGTATACCTTGAGTACTTCCTTGTTTACTACATTTATTTTCTTACTTACTTCAATATATTCAATGGCTATTAGGCACTGATCTAGTGGTGGTTTCCTATTGTGATTTAGTCTCACACCCTGTTTGGGACTTGCTTTTTGGACCAATCAGATTATATTGTTGCAGGTATACATAAGGTCAAGCGCCCTTCTACTTCAGGTACTTTATTTGCTGTGGAGCTGGAGAACATGGGACCAAGCTATAGCTTGCGATGCTGAGGAGATTTTTACTGATTTTCATTTTTTACTTGGCTTAGTACTGTTGTATTCCAGCATTGTGATTTTTTGGCTAATTTTCAAGACATATATATTATGCGTCATTCACACACACACACACACAAACACAAAAACATATATATATGGGTGTGTGCTTTAGTTTATTATTTTCCAGTATTCTTCTTTGTACTTCTGTATGGATTATTACAACTTCCTCTATTTTTATTTCTTTTTATGCTATGTTAATATGCCAATGAGGGCATAGTTTCCCCAATGTCACACCCAAGGCCCTCGCTTTTAGTCGGCAGTATCTTTTGTTTAGGGAAATGTGCTTGAGGCCATGTGAACAACCTGGTACGGGGTGCCTCTGGGTGGCTTCTGGAGCCAGGACATTACACACGCGATTGGGGTGGACGACTTGCGGAATACATACTGGCCCACATGCATGCATTTCGAACCAAGGGAACCAGGACACATTTGGAAATCCAATGGGTAGGTCCAGCTAGCCCAGTGGGCCAGGCTAGACTAGACCCAGTGGACCTGGTTTGTTCATCCAGTAGTTCAGGATATGTCTGGAGCTTCAGGTTGGACCCGGATAGGACTCGAGTCGAATATTTTTACTAAAACGATATTCAAATTAAAATAGAGAATATTTTTAACATTCCTTCAAGGGTGTTGAGACCCTTGTGATGAGTCTCTCCATATGGGATCAATGGTGTGTTTTAACATGGATATATTCTCACTAAAATGGGCCATTTACTCTGGTAGTACATAGGGTAACAGAGTATGACATGTGTAACTACTACTCACTGTGTTCCCTCTCTTTTATAAGTGAATTTATTCTCTAGTCCACCATATCTTGGATGAGTTTAATTAGGGTTTATTACCTTTATTATCTCTCTAAAGGTTTTATGGTGTCATTTCCTACTCACATGAGTTTGATCACTTAAGAAAGACTTCCATTATTGAGTTGTTGGAATACCCCGAGAGTCCTATTGCGATATCCTCTATTCATATTCATGCCCAAGGTAGATTATTTTCTATTGATGTGCCATCTTCATTGGGTGTGGATCCTCTAGATAGTGGGTTATTCCCAATTGAGTTGTCTGTATCACCCCTAGAAATAGAATTAATCCTCATATGATGTATCATACCTCTATTCATATCATTCAGAAAAATACCCTCTCATGATAGTTTCTACAGAATGGTACATCACAGATGCAAGTGATAAATGCTATCAAAATCAGGAGTGTGTTCTCCCAGATGTGTACTTCGTGGAATCTTCAATATAAATCACTAATATTGGTATGGAGTGGTTATGACTTACCCTAGACTGTATCATATGGTTTTAGTATATATGTATAATATAGTTATATTTTGTAGACATATACTTGTGTAGAGATTACTATTATTTCCTTTGTGTATTTAAATTTGGCTTCGGGGTGTCCTACTAAGTATTTTTATACTATCCCTTGCATGGACATTGCATGGATGTGTCACATCTTGTGTTGATGAAAAATATTTTAACAGAGTACATGGAAGACATAGACCAAATGTATTCTGGGGAGATTGGACATGAAGAGGTTTTCCTACAATATCAGACAGTCACCCATGTATCGTGGCTTTAGGTTCGATCAGGTAGGTTTTTCTAGGGTTGTGTTTCAAGAACATTTTTACCATCTTTATTTTTTGTGCACTAGTATATTTTCTTAATTTACATTCTAGTAAATTCAATATTGTAAGTTGGTGGTGGTTTATAGTGGTGTGAATGTATTTTTTTCATAGTCGTTTTTTACTTTTCATCATTATGGGATTGGAGATGTGTGCATGTGTACAGGTACTACAGAAATGCCTCCCATGTTGGTGATATTACTACTTGATTCTAGTCACCAAACCTTGGCCTATTGGAGGAGAGATTTGGGAGTCACAAAATGAGCCCCACTGGGATGGTCCTTGACTGAGTGGTATAAAATGTTGTCTGTTATACTATAATACTTGGATTATATGATTTTAGTTTTGGGAAATAGTGTTAATTGTTTCAATTTTGTCTTCTCGGCTAGGTACTCTAGTTTTGGTATGATGGATGATATATCCCCACACCAGGACTCTAAAAACATGCTTCAAAACGCGGTACATGAGAATACCGGTTGCAAGGAAAATTGTGGTACATTCATCATATAGTAATGTGTTTTGATTTACATGTCCGTATTTAGTCAGTTATCCAGATATAATCATTGACTCTCGTAGATCATTATTTCATACATGACGCCTCTATGATGCATACCAGCAAGAATTTAGTATCTTGATCATTAGGATGAACCCCTCAGGGATGAGGCTTTAGTACATGGACTAGTTTCCTAGAAGTTACCTCCAGGTGGTTCACCAGTTGTATCGCCACCTATGGAGATACATGTGGTTCCCATAGTACCAAAAGACGATGAGCGTAATCTGAGCACCCTTCATGAGTATCAGATATAGGGACCCCTCATATAATGAGGTGATCTAGACCCTCGAGTAGTTGTAGACATTCTTGAGGTGGTGACCCTAGTTTTCCATCTAGTGAGGACACCACCTAATTATATGGTTGTCCTGGAATCATTACTTTTGTAGTACCCAATAGGGCTAGGGTGGAGTCCATCTATTTAGACTCATGATGAAGTTACTCTCTCATGGAAATGTTTGAGAGGCTCTTTAAGGAGTACTTTTCTATAGTCACATGTAGATATGCACATATATAGGAGCTTCTTCATCTCTATAAGGGTAGTATGATAATTGCTAATTATTCATCAAGGTTCACCAACAATTCCTTGTACTCGATGGATATGGTCATGGATCAGTACATCTGGATTTAGAGCTTCGAGAGTGGTCTATGTAGAGATATCCAAGATAGTATTATCCCTTTAGTAATTTCTATATATGAAGGGGTTATTAATCAGGATTTAGTGGTCACAAGCTTCTAGGATGAGTAAAGATAGCCGGTGGTAGTTAGTAGTGGATGGGTTGATGAAAATACATTTCTAGCAGGGAGTTGAGGTCTGTCTCGGGTACCTAAATGTGGGATAAATTTTATTATGAAGTCCCAAGAAAGATTATCTATAGATAAGGGTCCACAGGGTGGATCTAGTCAACCTGGAAAGAGGCAGTGCTACCCATATGATGGCAGGGGACATCTCACATGACTTTGTCTGACTTGTTGTGCTACTAACCAAAGACAGTGGATGGACCACAGAGGTAGAGGTAAAAGTAAGAGAATTAAGATCTATAGGGAGGATGATGTAGAAGATGATCTAGGATATTTGTGGAAGGTGGTCAACATTTTGACTCTCTCTCTCACCAAAACCCCCAGGTGGTCCGCGCAAGGCTCTGGGAGCTGGAGGATACGGTCACAAACAGCTACAAGCAGTCGAGGCCTATTGTCTATGGGATATAGTGATGATTTTAGTGATGATATATATCTTTTCTATCTTAGTGTCCATATTGATAGACATAGGATAATGTCATTCCTTCATCAACACATATCTTGTTCGAAACCCTGAGATTCTGGTAAAACCATTAACTAGACCAAAACTCATAGATACACCTACTGGAGAAGTTTATATGATCACAAATCTATACCAAATGTGTTACCATACCCATGGTGGAGATAGTTTAAATGGATCCTATTGGTGGTAGTATCGAGTCCTTATGACATTATTCTTGGTATGGATTGTTCATATTCAGTATGTGCCCAGATCGACCGTTTTAGGCCAAGGGGGTGGTGTTTCTATAGCTATAGAACAATGTTTTTATTTTTCGGTGAAAAGGAAACCCATATAACATAGGATGGACTCATTCATAGGATGGTGGATCTATTCACTCATCAATTGGATAGCCTTACCCTTGGTGTAGTAGATGTTATGAGTTCTAGTTCATATTAGTCGTGGAAGAGTACAAGGACGTATTACCATAAAATATCCTAGGATTACCTCCCCACTAGGATATTCACTTATTCATCCACTTACACCTTGGTAAAACACAGATATCCTCACCAGAATATCAAATGGATCTCGTAGGTATTCAATAACCGAGGGTGCAGTTGGAGGATTTGCAGAGGAAGGACATCATGTGACCTTGTGTTTTTCCCTAGGTAACCCCAATGTTGATTTCAAAAATGGATGATGGGATATTGAATATGTGTATGGACTATCGTCCCATGATCTAGGTGACAGTGAAGCACAAATATCAACTACCGATGATTTATGACATCTTTGATCAGTTATGAGGGGAACGATGGTTCTTGAAGGTTGAACATTTATTAAAAAATTACTAGTTGTGATTATGGGGAAATGATATATCTAAGATGGCATTAATATTTCTCTATGGTCATTAAGAGTACTTGGTGATGCCCTTCGGTATGAAGAACGCCCCAATAATGTTCATGGGAATCATTAATTATATCTTCCAGCCATACCTAGAATGGTTCGTGGTGGTCTTCATCGACGATGTCCTAGAGTATTCCGAATCCAAGAGGATCACGCGAGACACTTAAGGGAGATTATGTACACACTCTGAGATCACCAAAAATATTTTAAAATATTGAAATTTAATTTCTAGATTTAGTATGTACACATTCTAGGACATGTAATCTCTGTAGATGGAGTGGGAATGGATCAAGCCATGGTTGAGGTACTGTTAGCATTGGAGCCACCTAGGAGCATGATAGAGGTGCAGAGCATCCTTTGGCTTATAGGATATTACCAAATATTCATCCTTGATTTCTCCATGATATCAACACCTATGAAACCTTTGACCCAATAGTGGTAGCCTTTCATGTGGAAACAGAAGTGCCAATAGGCTTTCTAGTATTTAAGATAGAGTTTGATGAGCACTCTGATCATGAGATTGTCAGAGGAGGTTGTCAAGTATGTAGTGTTCTGTGATATGTCCAAAATCAGGCTTGGTTTTGTACAGATGCATAGGTAAGAATAAATTACCTATGGTTGGAACCATTTGGGACCACATGAGCATAACTATGTGACCCACAACCATGATCTTGTATATAACATCCCGGTATTTAAATAGACACTTAATCCTGATATATTACATAAAATATTCACTTGATAAAACAAAGAAGATCGAGAGGCCTAGTGTCTTTGGGGATTATGAACATTACATAACATCGTAAACATAAATCACACATCATCATTATTGAAAACATCCATTACCTGACCACTAAATTCCCTCATACTTAACATTTCATGGGATAATCTAAGGACATGCATAAGAAAAGGGTGAGCTGTAAAGCCCTGTAAGGAAATAAAAATGGAATAATATGAGAATAATATAAATTTTATACATTAGGAATATCAATGGAGCACAAGAGAAACATTATCATAAAGGAATGATAAAGCATGATAATCATAACATGGAAATGTGGCAATAACACTTAACATGGAATTAGCATGAGCCAAGGCTCAATGCACATGGAGCATGATTAAACCCTAATTTAACATAAATCATGAGTACAATCTCATTACACTTTAATTAGAATGAATCGACACCCATTTCACATGATGTATCATTATTCTATACTTTACCCAATGCATTGGAGCTCTATCAGGGTGCATCCTTCTTAAACATTTCATTTCATGCATAAGTGTGCCACATGAATCATATAACTTAGAATCGATCAAAATCATAAGTTATTACATGATTAAGTAATGTGTAATAAATACATGAATGTAGAATTCAATAGATATATGTTCTTAATGGTGAATACTCTTGATAGAGACACGAGTATGGTATTCACTAAATAATGATCTTGGCTTGGAAAAAGGTGGCGCAATTTCGGCAGCATAACGACGTGACATAAGGATTAATGAAAATAGTTGATGAGAAAAAAGGGTTTCTCATCACATGTACATGAAATGGAATGTAATGGGGTAATATGGATTCTTTTCCCAAAAACAAGTAATGGAATTTAGATGCATAATACAAAATAATTACTTGGATGTAAAAGGGGAGAGAGAAATCCCTCACGGAATTTCGGCATGGTAACGGGTGTACATTGGTGGCTTTAATGGGAGATAAAGGGGTCTCCCATCATCCAAAAATAAAGAGGACAGTATGTGGGAGGTGAAAAATCAGACCCCAACATTTGTAAATGAAAACAAAAGGGCATTACATCTTAATGAAATTTCAAAAAAAAATTGAGAAAGGAAGAAATCCCTTACATGGATGTGTGATCTCAAAGGCATGGGAGAGGCTTGAGAGAGGCTTAATAGGAGAATGGGGCACCTTGGAAGGATTATAGAGAGATGATTGAAGGGGTTGGGTGAATTACAAAGGCATTGAGTGAAGGGGAAGTGGGAGCTTGGGTGGGTTTATTTAAGAAAGGAGGGGGAATTCTTTATTATTTAGGTTTGGGACACCTCACATTAAACTAATCAATACCACAAAATAGACCATGGTTTCTGCCCAAGTTGTTTTACTTTCGGGGATTGGAAAAAAATATCTTATAATTACAATGTCCTAAAATCTTATAATAATATGGTTTTATATGTGGAGGTGAGTCACACTCTCAAGCGAAACAATTTAAAAAGATAAGAAGTTTTATAAGTCTAGGAGGTTCCACAAAAGCTTTGTAAAATAAATCAAATAAATCTAAAATCTCATTATTTTAATGATAAAACATACATTGGGAGAAAATAATATTTCTAGTATTTTATTACCTCACTATTGGGTCGTTATGATGTCATAAAACACAGTATATATTTAAACGGTATTTAATTTTTACCCAAAAATTTGACTGTTTTAGAAAATTATGGAAAGTTCACTGTTGGATAATTTCTACATCTTGATTCCAAAAATAATATTCATTTTACCTAATTAATCTTATAAATATGAGAATTTTTACTTTTAAAATAAAAACCAACATTTACAGAAAATTCATGGGTTTTGACAGAAAAAGTTTTCAAACCATAATAAAAGTTACAATTGCATTAATAAAATTATATGATAAATTATATTTAATAAAATGTAATTTAATATTAATATTTTATTAAAATAATATTTAATATAGAAATCCATTAATTCATCAAAAATGATTTTTATTTGAATAATAAATAAGAATACTATTTGTGCTTTAAAAACTATTTATGAAATCACAATAATAAAATGAAGGTATATTCATTATTATAAACAAAAATAATGCACATAATCATAGTGCTAAGGTCTTGTTACAAAATCCCTTATAACACTCGCACAAGACCGAAGGGTGATGTGTGTGATGGTGATAGACTCTTGAGGTGGCTCAGATAATGTCACTCAGGTGGTAATCTCTATTAACATCCATTTCTCCTGTAGTTAGTTCTACTCAAGCTTAACATGTTCATGCTCAGCATGGCCTTGGTCAAGAGCAAATCCCAATGAAACCACCTCTTTTTCGAGCTCTAAAAAATGGGCTTCATATGGGGCAAGTCTACAGGATGAGGCAATCACTTACTTTTACTGGGTAAATTTAATTTTTCAAATCCCTATATTTATACTAATCACGTGAACACTGTTCAATGGATATATTAGAAATGGTTACAATTCAAAATGGTATTTTTAAATCCAAAAACATAAAACCAATTAAGTCCAAATTTTATATAACCATAATAAAACATTTAATTGGATCAAGTGGAATTTTCATTAATGAAATTTTGGGACGTTACAATCTTCCCCCCTTAAGAAATTTATCCCTCCAAATTTCCTTTTCCAACAATAAAACAGATGTGGGTGACATTTCTTCATCACTTCCTCTGATTCCCATTTCTCTTGCTCAATCTTTTGGTTTCACCACAACACCTTGATGAGGGGAATTTTCATATTTCATAAAACCTTTTCTCTATGATCTAAGATCTTCACAGGTTTTTCCTCATAAGAAAGATCATCCCTTAAATGTACTACCTCTGAAGAGAGTACATGTGAAGGGTATGGTATGTACTTCCTTAAGAGGGATACATGAAGACATCATGTACTTTGGCCATGGTAGGTAGAAGTGCTAGTCGATAGGCCACAACCCCAACACGATCATGAATCTAGAAGGGGGAAATGTACCTAGGACTTATCTTCCCATTATTTAAAAAAATCATGATCTTCTTCAGTGGAGATATGAAAAAAATACCATGTCTCAAAATTTATACTCATGGTGTTGTCGATGGTTATATGCATAACTCTTCTGTCGGATCTGGGCTGCCTTCATATGCTACTGAATGATTTTCACCTTCTCCACCATTTCATCAACCATTTATATTCCCAGCAACTTACGCTCACCTACATCATCCCAACATGTTGGTGTTTTTCACCTATTCCCATATGGGACTTCATAAGATTCCATTCAGATGCTTGAGTGTAAACTATTATTGAAGGAGAATTCAACTAGTGGAAGATGTTGGTCCCACCCTCCTTTTAAGTGCATGGAACATGCTCTCAACATGTCCTCATGTGTATTGATAGTATTCTTGGATTGGAAATCAGTTTAAGGATGATATTTCATACTGAAGTTCATCTCAATATCTAGAGCATGTTGAATACTCTTCCAAAAACATATAGGTGAATCTTGGATCTCAATCGGATACAATAGACAGTGGTACTCCTTGCATCCTTACCACTTACCTAATATATATACCTTCCAGCTTATCCAATGATAAATCCTCCCCAATTTCAATGATGTGTGAAGACTTTGAAAGATGGTCCCAAATAACCCAGATTGCACTGTTTCCTTTGGATATATTTGGAATTCTGGTGAAAAAGTCCATGGTGATGTTATCCCATTTTCATAATGGTATGGGAAATGGTTGCATCATCCCCTTAGACTTCTACCTCTCGGCCTTCACTTGATGTCACACCTACCACTTTTATTTATTCTCAGCAATCTCCTTCTTCATATAATTCCACCATTAATGCTCTCATAGATCTTGATACATCATTGTGTTTCCTAGGTAAATAGATAAATTTGAACTTTGAGTACCATCGAAAAGTTCCTTCTTCAGCTTCGAACATGATAGAACACATAGAATTTTCCCAAATTTCACAATTCTTTCATCATTTACATTGAAATCCAAGGATTTCCGTTTTCCAATAGCTTCTACTCTCTTCTGAATTCCCAAATAATACTAATGTGCATCCTTTAACCTTTCTAAAAGAGATGGCTGAGAAATAATTTGTGAAAGGATTGATGAGGTTTCATTATTTTTGACTCCCATGTCCATTTTCCTAAAATAATTGAATATTGCGTCCTTATCAATTTTCATAAATGATAGAATTTCTGGGTATTTTCTACATAGATCATCTGTTACCTTGTTCGCTCTTCTAGGGTGGTTATGGATTGAGCAGTCATAGTCTTTGATAAGCTCTAACCATCTTCATTGGCACAAGTTAAACTCTTTCTGTGTAAATATATACATGAGGATTTTGTGGACCGTATATATTTCACAATTCTCCCCAAATAGATAATGCCAAGAAATTTGTAAACTGAAGATCACTACAGCCAACTCCAAATCATGTGTGGGATAATTCTACTTCGGATCATTAAATTTCCAAGAAACATAGGAAATGAATTTGTCATTTTTCATCAACACACAGCCCAAGACCATCATCGAAGAATCACTGAATACCACAAATGTTCTCCATTTGTGGGTAAAGAGAGCATCGGCATAGTGAAAATCCTTCTTTTTAACTCTATGAATCATTCTTCACATTGATCACTCTAATAAAACTTCACTCCCTTCTGAGTTATCTTGTTAAGAGGTTTGGAAAATTGTGAGAAATTTCTCACATATCATCGACAATATCCAGCTAACCCCTAGAATCTAGGGATATCTATTACTGATGTTGGCCTCATCCATCCCTCAATTGCATATTTTTTTTGTGATACACAAATATCCCATTGTTGGGGATTATATGGCCCAAGAATGTGGCCTCCATCAACAAGAACTCATGCATGCTATACTTTGCATATAGATTCTCATTCTGCAAGGTCTCTAGTATAGTTCATAGATTCTCCTCATGATCCCCCATATTATTAGAGTATATCAGAATATCATCTATAAAGACTAGTAAAATTTTTTCAAGGTTATCCCTAAAGAATATATTAATCATGTTAAGGAAGATTGGTGGAGCATTAGTGATTCAGAAATACATTACTATGAATTCATGTGCCCGTATCTTGTACAAAAAGTAGTATGCGGGATATCTTCCTTATTCACCCTTACATGATAATATCCTGATTGAAAATCCACCATGGAGAATTATTGGGATCCACACAGATAATCTAACAAGTCATCAATTCAGGGGAGAGGAATCATGTTCTTTATAAGGAATTTTTTAAGCTCACGATAATCGATTCAAAGGCACATTAACCCATCCTTCTTCATGACGAAGAGGACCAGTGAACCCCATGGTGAAGCACTTGGGCGTATAAAACCTTTATACAGATTCTCCTATAGTTATCTCTTCAGCTCCATAATATCCACAACAAACATTCTATATGGAGTCTTGGATATTGGAAAATACCCCAGTGTAAGATAAATTGAGAATTCAACATCTCTTCTATGAGGAAAACAAGGCAATTCCTCAGGAAACATTTCAGAAAATTCCCTCACAATAGGCATGTATTCATAGATAGTTGCCTCTACAGACTAAATCATGTGACCATGATATGCATGCTCATAGGGTAGTAATATCCATGGTTGATATGAGTGAGATAAAGAAGATTCATCTTCCTCCTTGCACATGTATAGAATCAGGGGTCGATTCTCTACATGGAGAGTGATTTCCCTATTATAGCAATTTATGTTGGATCTATATAAGGAAATCCAATCCATTCCTAGAATTGCATCAAATTCCACCAGAGGGAGTATGATAAAGTTCTCTGGGATATTCAATAGACATATTATGACAGGGGAGGAGTTATATTCATGGGATAAAATGATTTCTCCTTTTTCCATACTCACCGACTTCTTTACTTCCATGATTTGTGGTGGTACTGGGATTGTTCTACTAAACTTTTGTCATATAAAATAATGTGTAGAACCTGAATAAAAAAGTATGTTTTCTATTCGTGAATGAATAACTAGCATACCTTTAACCACTTCAATGTCTGGGTTCACTTCAGCAATAATGATGGAAAAAGCTCTCCTTTTGTGCCTTGGAGGTTGTTGGTTGCCTCTGAAATTCCTTGTCTTAGGGAACTAATTTTCAATATGCTCTCATTTATTGCAGTTGTAGAAATGAACAATACGTTGAGGTTCAAATTGAGCATTCCTCTCCTCTGTTGCAGCTGTGGATTTTTCTTGTCGGAAGCTTACAACTAGTTTCACTTCTCTTCCACACATAAATCATTTTCTCGTCCCCTTTAGACAATTTCTGGGGTGCTTCTTTCTGGACCTTTTGCAAGTGGGGTACTAGATCATCTTAGCACCGTTGTATTTATCTATCGGACCACCAGCATTGAAGTGTACCTTATGATTCTTATCCCCTTGATACCCTTGAGATTCTCTGATCTCCATTTTGACCTTGAGGGCACATCGAACAATTTCATCATATCTGTCGAAGTCACGAATCACCAGCGCTTTCTGTAGTCTAGGATTCAGCCCACCAAAGAATTGGTCAGCCTTTCATTTGGGGGTAACAACAATGAAAAATGCGTATTGTGCAAGAATTGTGTAGTTTACATCATAATCTTTAATAGATTCATCATATTTTTTCTTGAGGGCATGGAAATCCATTTCCATATTAAGTTGGAGTGTGTATGGAAAATATTTATTGAAAAAAATCATCTAGAAATCCTTCCATTCCAATGCCTTGATATCTTCCTTGGGATTCGTATTTTAGATCAATGTCCACCATTTATTGGCTTAACCACACATATGATAAGCAGCCAGAATAATCTTCTCTTTTTCGAAACATTGAATGATGGATAATATATTTTCAATGGAGTTGATCTAGGGTTTGGTGATTGAGGGATCAAATGATCCATTAAAAGTAGGAGGCCTTTGGCTTATGAAGATCTCGATTGCAACAAGTTATTTCTGGGGGGGGTGAACGTTCCTCTTGACCCATGTTTCTATTGAAATCATGAGTTAAGTGAAAGAGAATCATGACAGTGTATGCAATTCCCACTCCCATCGGAATGGGCATCTCCTTTACATAGTCATGACATTGATCTTCACATGGGTTGTTAGCTCGAGTCCTCATATTACCAGTCATTGTCATGAATAAAAGGAATGTTAGTGTTAACACATACAGGGTAATCCATGAAAAAAACTGAAGACATATAAATAAATTTGATTTCCTTATCATAGGAATCCATTGGATTCAATCTATGTTATCCATGATCTATTTTATAGAATATATTCATAGGGGATTTTTTTTTAAAATCCCTTAATAAGGGTTCATAATAAACTTATGAATTTATGAAAGCATATCCCCCATGAGTGTTGTAACCAAGAGTGCGACAATGCTCGTTGTCCTGCACTAGTTCCTATTCGAGTCAAGCTCAATGCAGTGTTTTCGAGTTTTAATCCTAGGATACATCTCTGCCAGAGCAACCTCTACCTACTCGTATCAGGATATGGATATATTTTCTTGAAAAACCACATACTCAATAATCACCAATACTTATGGATGTTTATATTATACTTATTCTAGTCTCTAAGTCTTTCCTAGGGCTTCGAAATCCTAATCCCAAAAAAACTAAACCTATCATCTGATACCAACTAAAAAAACCCTACTTTTTATTACACACTTAAATCTGATTTATTACATAAAATATTCACTTGATAGAACATAGAAGATAAAGAGGACATTTGTATTTTAGGTTTAGGAACATTTCATAACATATTATAACACAAAACACACGACATCATTATTGAAAACTTCCTTTACATGACCACTACATTCACTCGTACTTAACATTGAATGGGATAACCTGAGGACATGCATAAGAAAAGGGTGAGTTATAAATCCCAATAATGGAACAAACATGGAATAACATGAGGAATAGAAAACATGTTAGACTATAAGAATAAGAATTTAGCACAAGATAAACATGAACATAAAGTCATGATGAATCATGATAATCATAACACGGAAATATGTCAACAACACTTAACAAGTAATTAGCATGAGCCATGGCTCATTGCACATGTACCATGAGTAGTACCTCATTGCACATGAAGGATGGGTAAAACCTCATTACAAATGAATAAGAATGAGTCAATAACCATTTCACTTGATGTATCATGATACTATACTTTACCCAATGCATTGGAGTGGTATCAGGGCACACCCTTCTTAAATATTTAATTTCATGCATATGTGTGCCACATGGATCATATAACACAGAATCAATCAACATCATAAGTTATTACATGGTTAAGTAATTTTCAATAAATACATGAAAGTACGATTTAATAGGTATGTGTGAATAATGTTGAAAACCCTTAATAGAGACATGGGTATGGTATTCACTACACAATTATCTTGTCTTGGAAAAACACAGTGCAATTTCGGCAGCATACCAGTGTGATATAAGGACTGATGAAAATAGTTAATGAGATAGAAAAGTGTGTCTCATAATATTCACATGAAATGTAAAATAATGGGTTAATATGGATACTTTTCCCAACAAACATAATTGAATTTAGATTTATAATACAAAAGAGTTTCTTGGATCTAAAAGAGAAGAGAGAAATCACTCACAGAATTTCGTCCTGGTAACAGGTGTACATGGGAGGATTTAGTGATAGATAAAGGGGTCTTCCATCATCCAAACATAAAGCGGGCAGTATTTTGGAGGGGTGAAATCATACACAAACATTTTTAATTGAAATCAAAAGTTCATAACAACTTAATGAAAATTAGAAAAAAATGAGAAAGGAAGGAATGCCTTACTAGGAACTGTGATCCCAATGGCTTGGGATAGGCTTGGGAGAAGATTCTTTTGAGATTGGAGAACATTCATAGGATTATAGAGAGATGAGTTCAGGGGTTAGTCAATGTCCAAATTCTTTTAGTGAATTGTAAGTGGGATCTTTGGTGGGTTTATATATGAAAGGAGTGGGAATTCTTTAATATTTAGGTTTGGGACACCTCACGTTAAACTAATCAATACCACAAACCATCCCAAGGTTTTTTCCCTTGGTTTTTGCCAAAGGGGAGTGGGAAAAAATATTTTATGATTCCAATGGACGAACATCTTAAAATAATAGGGTTGCTTATGTGGAGGTGAGTTGCACTCTCAAGGAAAACAATTTAAAAAGATAAAATGATTTAGAAGTCTTGGAGGGTCCACAAAGGATTTGTAAAATAAATCAAAAAAAATTAATATTACAATATTTTAATTATAAAACATATATTGGCCGAAAATATTGTTTATAGTATTTTATAACCTCACTATTTGGTCATTATGATATCACAAAACACATGATATATTTAAACAGTATTTAATTTTTACCCAAAAATTCGACTGTCTCCGAAAATTATGAAAAATTAACTGTTGGATAATTTTGATGTCTTGATTCCAAAAATAATATTCATTTTACCTAAATAATATTATAAATATGCGAGTTTTTACTTTAAAAATAAAAACTGACATTTACCGAAAACTCATGGGTTTTGACAAAAACATTTTTCAAACATTAATAAAAATTACAGTTGCTTTCATAAAATTATATGATCATTTATATTTAATAAAAATATTATTTAATTAAAAAATACATTAATTCATGAAAATATATTTATTAGTTGAATATTAACTAAAAATACTATTTTCTCTTTAAAAACTATTTACGAAGCAATAATAATAAAATGAATGCATATTCATTAGTATATAAAAAAATAATGCACATAATCATAGTTCTAAGGTCATGCTACATAACCCCATATAACACATGCATAATACTGAAGTGTGTGTTGTGCGATGGTGAAAGACTCTTGTGGTGGCTTGGATAATATCGCTCGGGTGGTAATATCTATTAACTTCCACTTCTCCTATAGTCGGTTCCACTCAAGCATAACATGTTGAAGCTCGGATTGGTCTTGGACAAGAGTGAAGCCCAATGATGCCACCTCCTTTCCAAGCTCTGACAAATGGGCTTCATATGGGGAAAGTCTATTGGATGACGCCATCGCTTCCTTTGTCTGAGTAAATTGGATTTGTTAAAGCCCTATATTTATACTAATCATGTTATCACTGTTCAATTGTTATATTAGAAACGGTCACAACTTATAATGGTATTTTAACATCCAAAAAAATAAAACCAATGATATACACATTATATATAACTGTAATAAGAAATTTAATTGGATCAAGTGGATTTTTCATTAATGAATGTTTAGGTTGTTACATTGTAGAAGTTGTTTTTTCACTCATGATGTGGTGGTACTACTTGATGGGTGATCGGTTTATTATCTCCTCTAATAACAAGAGTGTTATGTATATCTTATCTTAGAATGATCTAAACATGAGATAGAGGTGGTGTCTAGTGTTCTTCTAGGATTATCACTATGAGATCATCTACACTAATGGGTAGGGGAATGTGGTGGTGAATGCTCTTAGCAGGAGATTGAATTCTCAGTTTCTGGATGACGCGTCAACGAATTTGGCCATGTTGCATTTATCTATTGTGGATGATGATGGGGAAGTATACATCTAGTTGATGGTTGTTTTCCCTACACTGTTATAATGAGTTAGGGAGGAACATCTTGGGGATACTAACTATGAGACTCTACATGATCAGTTATCCTGAGGGTATACACTAGATGTATATTCAAAAGGTGGAGAGCATGTCTTTCTTTTCTGAGGGTTCATAGTTGTACAAGTGGAATTGTGGGGGGAGGTTATAAGGGTGCTTCACACATCCCCTTTGGTGGTATATCTAGTTGTGATGAAGATTTACCAGGACCTTCGATGTCAACTTTGGTGGCCTGGAATGATGAAGGCAGTTGTGGAGTTCATTTCTCGATGCCTCACTTATTAGCAAGTGAAGACTGTGAATCAGGTTCTAGTGGCATTGAAACAACCCCATGAGGTGCTAGAGTGGATGTGGGATGGGATATACTGGGAATTTTTGATGGGTTGAATACACACATCCAGGGGGAAAAATTTCATCTGGGTGATCGTTTACCGACTCACCTAGTTATCCAACTTCTACCCTATCTTGCATCAGAGATTCATAGATAGATTGGGATGCCCCTATGTACCAGATATAGTTTGGATTCACGAAGTTCCATTGACTACTGTAATATATTATGATTATTTTTTCACATATTAATTGTGTAATGGATTGTATAAGGTTTTTGGGACTTTGTTATTCTTGATCGCATTCTTTTATCCACAGAAAAATGCCCAGATTGAGTGGAGCAATCGATTTATAAAGGATATGTTGCGGGAATGCATTTTGGACTTACTTCATAGTTGGGAGGATCACCTACCACAAGTGGAGTTTCTATATAGAAATAGATACCACCCAACAATTCTTATGGCACCATTCGAGGTTGTGATCATAACTTTTAGATGGAGTGTCTGTTTATTGTGTCTCTAGCAGTGTTGGGACACATGAGATGAGACAAACCTTATGAGACTAGTGGTTGGTTTTAACATTGAATTATTCTTAGTGAAACATGTTGTTTCTTGGGAAGTACATGAGGTCAAGGGGTACAACAGGTGTGACTACTACTCACCATGAACCCTCTCTTTTCTATGTGAATTAATTCCCTCTTCCATCGTATCATGGATGAGTTTCCTTATGTTTATTTCACTTTATCATTTTCCTGATGATTTTTTCATATCGTTTCCTATCACAAGATCAATATCCCTTCAGTTGGACTTCAAGGAAAGAGTTTTTGGAATCCCCAGAGTGGCCAAGTGTGGTATATTATATTTATATTATTACCCTATGTAGAGTCTTTAGTATTGACATGACCAACTACAAAAGGCATCTATCATCTACATAGTTGTTTAATCCATATTTATATGTGGGTATCATCCTATAGACCTTGTTGTTATCCTCTTCTAATATATTGTATCTCTCTTCATATAGTTCAACATATCTCTCCCTCATGATGGTTTCCAATAGACATTACTTCTTGTATGGACATCATCGATTATATCAGACTCAGGAGTGTGCTCTCATGGATGTGTGCTTCATGGACTCTTAGAAATGAATCTCTGGTATTGGTATGAAATGGTTATGTATTACCCTAGATTGTGTGGTATTGTTTAAGTATATCTTGATATTCTTGTTATATATTTTAGACATATACTTGTGTAGAGCCGACTGTACTTTACATTTTGTATTTAATTTTTGGTTTGGGGTGTCCTATTGAATGTTGTTATACTCACTCCAACATGATATTTTCATGTACGTGTTGTGTCTAGTGCAGACGAGTGAACTTTCAACTGAGTCCAAGGTGAAACAGAATTGGACAGAGCCTTGTGAGATCAGACGGGATGATGTGTTCCTATGAAATTAGATAGTTGTGCCAGTATTGTTCCGTTATGTTCGATTCAGAAGGTTTTCTACCGAATATTTTTAGTTACTTGTCTATAGACATTGTTTTTGTTGGGCTTGTAGCCAGTCAATGTTTACCTTCCAATACTTTCACTATTGTACTCTAGTAGTGGGTTATAGTTGAATGCATTCATTTTTTGTATTAGTGGTTTTTTTTACTTTTTACCTTTTTTTTGAGATGTGTGTATGCATACATGTACTAACGAAATGCCTCCCATGTTTGTGGTATTCCTACTTAGTTCTAGTCACAATCCCCTGGCCTATTGGAAGGGGATTTGGAGAGTCGTGACCCCAGCCCCACTGGGAAGGGTTGTGACCGATGACATTAATTCTATCAAATTAATTTTTTTTATATTTTTAATAAAATTTAATTTATATTTCCATTAATTAACCAATTAATGCATCATCATTTTGAAATCCTTCAATTTAATTATTTATTCCCATTAAATAAAAAATAAATTATCATTATTATGATGAACAATTTATATTTCATTTTAATATTTATTTTTAAAGGTATATTATAAATACACATATATGAAAAACATAACCTTTATTAGAAACATGAGTATTGCATATTTTACTTTCAATAGAATAAAATACTATAAAAGGTCTAAAGTTATACAAGTGCATCCAAAAGGCCATTAAATCAGCCCAAAGATGCATTTCATCAATTTTCACACATAAAATATTATTTTGACACGTATTAAGGTAATTTTATAGTACATATAATATTATTTTAATCCTTAATTACCTGAATTATCTTCAACTACGGTAATTTTGAAAAATAAGAAAGTTACTATTAAAAATGTCTAAAAATAAAACAGACCTATTTTAAAAATTTGGACCATCTGATTCCAAATATGGGAATTATTTTTCAAATTTCAAAACATATAATTTTCTAAAATTATTTCGAAGTTAATCTCATTGAGGAAACTAGAAAACACGTTTTTAATGTGAAAATGTTAAAATGATTTAAATGTTTTTTATCCAAATTTAATTAGAAAATTATTCCAATGAATTAAATTGGATTAAATAATATATAACTGATCTAATTGGACATTAAAACAAATATAAAATATAATTTAACACTATAAATTTTTTAGACAAAAAATATTTTTTCAATTGAAATTCCATATTTTTCACTAATTATCAGAATATTAAATTTATCCTAAAAATACCAAAAATGAATCCAATGTAAATTTTGATATTCCAATTTCAAAGAAGAATTTAATTTTATCGAATAAAATTTAGAAAAGTTTAAAAATTTAGTTTAAAAACAGGTTTTCTATTAAAAGACGGCAAAACTATCTTTAGAAAAATATAACTTTTATATGTAACCGTGGATTTATTTCAATTTCTTTTCCAAAACAACACATAAGAATAATGTTAAAAATTATATTTATCTTATAATATATAAAATTCATAATTTTTTATACTATTTATTCCCACAAATATTTTATCTAGGTTATAATAATATTTCATTGTTTGATTAAGTTGGGTGTTCAGGGAAATGTGAGCTATTGAAGAAATTATATTTAATAAGAGACATAAAATAAATTATTTGCTTGTTACATTTTCCCATCTGTTAAAAAATAGAATCCTATTAATTTTAAATATTCCTTCAACAATCAATTTTTGATACTTAAAAATTATTTTGTGGAAAACCCACATCGTTAATTGGGCTTATAAAATATCCCCTTAATGAGCGGAAAATTGGAATGAAAATGTCACCACAAAATTTGGATTCTAAATATGATAACATTAGCATAATGTGAAAATATTTACTTGGAAGTGACATATAACCATCATGTTCTAATTAATAGTTTATAAAACTTGGCCATTAAAAATTTCACTATTCGAAAACCATAAATCATTGATCGAATAAAAGACGATTGATTTCTTAAAAACAAAAAGTAAATGGATAACATTTTTGTTCCAAAATCCATACCCTTGTATTGAAGTATTATTTTACTATCTTTATAATTCACTCAATAAAATAAAATTACATGATTAATTCCCATGTTATAAGAATAATCTCATCTTTGGGTTGTGCATGGATCTATTTCCACTTCATTTCCTCAACCAATATATTGATATTTAAGATGAATTTCATGCCTAAAAACCCCGTATCAAATGATCTGTAAGTCATTACTTCGAACATTAAATATTATGAAACCCAAATGAATACCATAGCTTATAAAATATGATAAATAATATTTTGACCACCAAAAATAATATCCATAGTTCCAATTTTTCCACTATATAATTAGTTACATTAAGAAAAATTAAAAATAATTCTGTCCAAATTTTATGTCCATAAATTTAAAAGGAAGGTCACTAAATTTACATAGAAAATATTATATTATATTACCCACAGAACAAAATATAGCTATTATTGTAACATACCAAATATTTTATCACCTTAATTCCATTTTAAAAAACATTCTACTTACAAATCCTTATATAAGAAGTTCTCTAGTACAATACTTAAATATTTTATGATTCTTTTTACTAGAATATCACTGATAAAATACTTCTTCAACATAAATCTTGAATCTATGAACACAAAAGTTTTAATAATTCTTCTTCTACTATAATAAATGCATTAGAATGAATTTTTTTTGTTTTCTTCTTCTAAGGTATATTTAATTAATGATTCAGTAATTTATTAGTGTACTGTTTTGAGAACCATATTTTTCTTACACTACTATTACATCATTTTAATGATAAAAAAACATCATAGTGTTACATATACAAGATCCAGAGGTTTAGTTTCCTGAGAAAATTGGGAACATTGATAACTTTAAAAAATAAAACATAAACATTTATTTAATTATTTATTCTCTATCTTCTTTTTGGTCCTTGAGTTATCCTTAGTACAAGTAGACACTTGAGGATTTACGTCAAATAATGGTGTGAGATACAATCCAAGTAAGAGGATAGATAAGAAATGAATAAATATAATATTGGGTTAGATAAATCATCATCATCATAACATACCAAAAGGATCCTAAACATGAGAGAAAGAATTATATAAAGGCATGGAATGTGGCAATGAAAAAAAATATTGAAACATCATGTCTTAGTGGTCAACTTCCACACATAGTTGTGAAAAAATATAGAATCTTGTCCATGTATATTTCAATATTTTTATGAGATAAATAACATTATGAAATTAATTTGAGATATATATAATATTAGGTGAACTTTCACTTCATAAAATTTACATTGCGCTATTTAATTTTGGGAGCTCCCGCAAAATATTAACATTTACATTATCATGCATGGAACATAGAACGTATAAAAATAATGGACATAAAATAACAAAGGATAAAAGAATGTATTTCATTTCATAAATCAAAAATTTAAAACATGGATTCCCAAATTATTGGGGGAATAACAATCATGATATAAGAATCATCAATCATGAGTGAAGAAGAAACAATCTCGAGATGTAAATGATGTATTTTTAAAAGAAGTGTTCATTTGGAAAACATTTTGTTTGTCATAAACTCAATTATAAAACATTTATATCCCCAAAAAGGTAATATAAGGATGAATAAATTATATTTAATGACTATACATAATCCAAATGGGTTGAAAGATGGAAACCCCAAAGAAATAGAGTTGGTATCGAGAATTCCCCTTACCCTATGTCTGAATACTTTCATCACATTAATATCCTATATAATCATATTAGATTATTTAATTAACAAATAAATAACCTTTTATACAACAATTTTATTCATTATGGGTTTATTATGTTCATTTATGGACAATTCGATAATTTATTATTTCCTAATTTCTTTGTTCAGGAGCATTCATTTTCATTGTTTCATGATTACTTTTCTTGCATACGTGAATGGAAGTTCATGTAAAATGAGGATAAAAATCCATAATTGTTATCATATGTTATTAATTATACTTAAAATTTTAAATAATCCGATAACTAATTTTTTTACATGGTATGAGGATGAATCATTAGATAAATGTTAATGATGATCGTTTTAGGTTATATATTTTTAGATTTCAATCAAAACATATTCTTTTTTTTATCACATAGAACTTTGTAAATATGTTATTTACATAATATAAATAGGAATTAAAATAAATTAAAAAATATTTTCCTACCATTATAATGGTTTATTAATTTCCTTGAAGCCATTATAAGAAAATGAATGTCCATCGCCTATGATGTCAGTAAATTAACACATCATAGGTGACGATTTATTTTTTATAATGTAAGAGTGAGAGAAATGATTTTGATGATGGAACATAAATTGAAATGATATAATTATAGTTTATCAAATAGAATGGAGTTATTATGCCTCTTTGATAAGATAATTTGAGTATAAGAGAACAAATGAAATGAAATTGAAAAATAATTAATGTAAAAAGAAGAGGATTTTACCTCTTAAATATATCCTCCTTAATAACCTCCTTAGGGCAATGTTTTTAATATTTTTATGAGACCAAGACATCATTGAAGTGGTATAGGGTCTTAGAGAGAGGGTTGGGCATAATTTTAACAATTCTCAATGATGGAGATACGTGATGAGAAGAGCATGTGTTTCAAGTTATTTATAGTGGAAGAGAGGGGTGTTTGTTTCGTTACTATATTTACTCGTTTATTATGTTAACTCAAGAATATTAATATTTTTAGAATTAACTCCGAATATTTTAAAATAATGATTTAGAGTTCTATATTTTGGGCTTACATAAGCCTTACATTTATGATTCCAAAATTCATGTATTTATCATTTATTATAAACTATCATATTTCAGAATTCATAAAAATTCACATATTATAGAAAAAATCCGAAATATCACCCTGAAAAATTTTCAACATTTATAATTAAAAAATTATCTCTATTTTATTAAAATAATTTTATAGATTTTTGTAATTTTATTATTAATTGAATTCCTCATTTATATGTAAAATACCAATTTTAAAGTTAGAACTGATTTTATAACCCTTTGAAAAATTACTTAAGGCCTCCAAAAACTATCTAAAAATAATAATACGTAGAAATATTATTTTAATAATAAATTTTATAATAATACATTTTTAAAATTTATTAAATTAATCAAAATATTTTAATTAAATAAAAATGACTTATAAAATTGCCAACACATATTTTATTATTTTTAAAATATTTATTTACATAGACTATGATATAATTATACCATGCATTCATTTTTAGGATTCCATAATTTTATTTATATTTTCTTTGGTGAAGCTACTATTCATTTGGCTAGTTCACTATTCATAAGGTTCTAATTACTGTTCCTAAGGTCATGTAACTATTTCATCAACATTGTTTCCTTATCATCTAGAAATACTTATATTTTAATTAATAGATATTTTATAATGCTTTTATTATAGTCTCTATACGATTTAATAGGATTTATACTATGTGAAATTACTATAAGTTGGAAAAAATTCCTTAATTAAAAGTTTTGTTCATTACATTCTTCATTCATTTTTAAATTTAACCATCAATTTTTTATTTTATGTAAATAAGTGAGGGTACTTCCCCTTCATCACCTCCTCGGCTTTCTAGGTTTCTTCCTCATACATGTAGTTCCTCTAAAACACTTTTAAAAGGTGGGATATCTTGTCGTGTAAAACATTATATCTCATATCGAGAATCATTAATAGATTCTCCTCATAAGAGAGGTCATCTTCTAACTATACCACCTTTGATTTCAGTACATGTGAGGTATCTCGTATGTGCTTCCTCATGAGTGGTATGTTGAACACATCATGAAATTTATCCATATTTAGTGGAATTTGAATGTGATAGTCCACAGCTCCTATGCAATCAAGGATCTCAAAGGGGCCAATGTAACTTGGTCTTATCATCACTTTCTTCCCAATCTGTATGACTCTCTTCCATGGTGATATTTGGAGGAAGACTTTATCACCAATTTCAAACTCATAGTCCCTTTTATAGTTGTTAGTATAGCTATTTTTTCAACTCTTAGAATATTTGATATGTATATAGATGGCTTCAACCATAAATGTCATCTCTTACACAAGATATGGTCTATGTGGCATTGTTTTTCCAACATCATGCAAACAGGCTGGATTCTTACATCGCTTTCCATACAGAGCATTATATGGAGCAATCTAAAAACTTGAGTAGAAGCTATTATTGTACTAGAACTCAACCAATGTGAGATGATGATACCATAAACCATTGAAATATAATGAGTTAGATTTTATCATCTCTCCAAAAATCTGAATAGTTATTTTAGATTGGCCATCATCTAAGGAGTGATAGGTCATACTGATATTTAATTCTGTAATCAAAGAAAGTTGAATACTTCTCTACTGTATAGATGTGAAACTAGGATCGTGACTGGAGAAAATCGACAGTGTAACTCCGTGTAGTCCCACCACTTCCTTCATACATAGCTTAGTATGTTTTATAAGTGATAGATCTTCCAAAATTTTGATAAACTATGTAGTATTTGTGAGTTGGCTCACCACAACCTATATCACTTTGTTTTCTTTAGACGTCTTTTAGAGTCCTATGATAATGTCCATAGTGACATTATACCATCTCAATATTGGTATATGAAATGGTTGCGGAATCCATTTAGACTTCTGCCACTCAGATTTTTCTTGTTGGTATATCATGCACCTTGAGACCTATTCTGCAATCATCATCTTCATGTTGTCCCACTAGAAGTGTTCTCGGAGTTCACAATACATCTTAGTACTCCAATGATGGATAGATACTGTTGAGCTATGTTTATTTTCCTATATCTCCATCTTGATCCTAGGTAATTAAGGCACACATAACATCATTCTGAACCTAGTCACTCCTTCCTCATTGATATGGTAATCTTTTAGTTTTGCTTCCTTTACTCAATTCACCTTCATTAATAATTCTAGATCATCCCTTTCTTCCTGCTTAATCAAATCTTGGATAGATGGTTGGGAAATAATTTAATAAAGGTATGATTTATTCTATACCATTATGATTTCAAAATCCATCATTTTCATATACAGTAATATAATGTCTTTCTCAATCCACAACATGGATAGTGTACAAAATTATTTTTTGCTAAGAGCATAAAATACCTTGTTTGAATTACTAGGATGATAGTTAATAATGAAATAATAGTCCATAATTACCTATAAACATATACTTTGATGCATGTTGAGATCCATTTGTGTTAATATATACTTTAGGTTCTGTGATTGGTATATATGTTACATTTCCCACCATAGAGTCCAAGATGCTAGAATTTCAAGTAAAAAATCATAGCTGTTACCACCAGATCACGGGTACGGTTGTTCTTCTCATGGATCTTAAAAAAAATGAGATGTAGGATATATCATTATATTTTTTCATATGTAAAAACCCATAATACCTTCTTTGAAGCATCACTTTATATCACAAAACATTCTCTACATTTTTGGTAATGTGATTACAGGTGTAGTGATCATCCTTCTCTTTACTCCATGAAGCTTTCCTCACATTCTTCCATCCAGGCATACATTATCCCTTTCCTTCTTAAAATAGTTAGTAGTCTTGACTATCGTAATACATTTATCAAAAATAATTGGTAGTACCCCAATAATGAATGAATATTGTCGATTTCCATGATAGTAGAGGGTTTGGAACATTACTCAATTTCCTTTATTTTTGAAGTATCCACAGAAATAGGCTACACATATGATCACATGTACCATGAAAGTTACTTTATACAAAAAAATTTAACACTTAATGAACATGGAATAAATCATTGCCTTAATGTTTCCAGAAAGAGCCTTAGATGTTCTTAATTTTCATAATATCTCTCGGAGTATATGATATTATCATTGATAAAGACTACCATAAATTTTACATGGTACGTTCTAAAGAATATGTTCATGAATTCCATGATGATTTTTCAAGAATTAGTAGGTTGGAAGGGAATCAATTGAAACTCGTTGTGTCCATACCTTGTTTGGAAGGAATTCTTCTGAATATATTCCTTCTTCAACATTATATGACTATATCTAGAATGAATATCAACCTTTTAAAGGTACTGATCTCCATGAAACTTTTCCAAAAACTCATCAATCCTTGGAAGATGATACTTTATCTTCATGGTGATCCAGTTGAGTTCATGATAATTGATAAACAGATGCATTTATCCATCCTTCTTTTGGAAAAAGAGAACTACTACACCCCAAGGTGATGCACTAGGGCATATAAATCCAATATGAAAATTCTCTGGAAGATTCTTATTCAACACTTATAATTCAATAGGATCCATCCTATAGGGAAAATTTGAGATATGAGTGTATCTAGGTATGAGTTATATTGAGAACATTACCATATAATCCATGGGATGTCTAGGTAACTCTTCAAGAAATAAATCAATATATTCCAAAATGATGTTCATTTCCCCAAGGTTTATAACATCCTTTAACTGAACCATTTGATTGAGGTATTCTTCTTCATAGGGAATCAACACCCACACCATTGACGGATTTTCAAAAATGAAATTGATGAGCTTACTTGCATTTACAGAGGAGAATGGGATGGATTACAATATTCAAAGATATTTCCACTCCTGATAGTTGATATGTTTTATATATAAATAGAACCAATCCATCCCTAGTATTGGATCGAATTCCACCAATATAGGTATTATGTGATTCACTAGAAGAACATTCTAATATACAACAATAGGAGAAGTATCAAGCACTTGGGCTGTAAAGATTTCACCACAAGGAGTTTTAACAAATATCATTACTTCATTGTTTGAGTGCTTCGATTAAATAGTTCTAGAAAACATTCAAGATATAAATAAATGTGTAGAACCATAATAAAATATTTATTTTTTCCATTCTGGGGTGAATAGTAATTATACAAGGTATGAATTTTATTCCTTGTTCCACTTCAGTATTAGTGATGGAATAAAACATTGCATACTACATTGGATTTGGTAGCTATTGACACTAATTACCCTTGAGTACATGAGGTTTATTGGATTGGATTTCACAATTTCCTTGACCCCTATAGTTTTAAAATTGGAACATGGTTGGTTCTATAATTTCCTAATCCACATTACCTTGCTTCCTCATGTTTTTTAACATTCATGACCATGGTGGACTTCTCTCCCACACCGAAATCAATTCCCCATCCCATTGTGGAAGTTCCCATGATGATTCCTCCTCTATTATTGACATGTGGATTGTTGAGTTTTTTTCCATCTTTCCCATTAGATCTACTAGATCGAAACCCAAAATTTATTTTCATATCACCACATCCATGGGGCCATTCTCCAAACTCTATCTCCACTTTGGGATCACATTGAACAAATTATTTATAACTCCCAATGATTAGAATTTCTAGAGACTTTTGAAGTTGTGGTTTTAAAACAATAATGAATCAATAAATTTTTTCTATCAATGTTGATAACAAAACCCAATTCATTCCTTGTAAGCCTTGTGATATATGATTTTTATGTCATAAAAGATTCTAATTCCTTTTGTTTTAACACTGAGAATTATCTCTATGTATTTGTTCTAATAGTTTGATCGAAATAATTGTTATGAAATGTTAACTTAAAGTCTTCCCACACTATATATTAGATTTTTTCCATTGGTTTTGTGTTCTTATTCAAATTCCACAATCAGTCATCCTCTACATCAAAATAGTAAAAAGTGAGAGTCAACATTTGTAACACCCCAAGCTTCTACAGTACAATACTCTTTGAATAATGCGATAGTGTGTGTTATACGCAACATCGAGTTCTAACACACCACAACCAATCAAACTAGCCGTTATGAATAGTAATACCTACTTTTTGGAATTTTATAAATTTTATCTCTCAAAATAAACTTCATTTTTGGATTTGGAATATCTAATTTAGCCTAGGGTGAAATTTTTGAACTTTTCAGATAACATTTATATTTTGATGAATAGTGAAAATTACTAAATTTTAATTAAAAACAACTTTTTCAATCAATATAATTTATATTAATAAATTATGAATTTGAGTAGTTTTAAAGTATATCTATAATATATTTTTACCATTTAATACAATTTTGGTCATTGTAAATCATTTTACAATTAAACCGGTCACAAACAAGTGTCAATCTTTTGATAGTTATTATCTCTTAAAAAAACGCTTTTTGTTTTAACAACGAGAATTAATTTTAAATTAATTTCTTCCACTTCTGTGTTTTGAATTTGGAAAAATGGATTCCATATTTTCAATCAGTATTTTCATATTGTGTAAATAAGTAACTTTTATTTTTATACATTTTGAATAATTACATCGGTAAATATTTTATTTACCATGGTTAAAGGTAAATCCGGTAAATAAGGGTTACAATTTTTTTATAATAATTACAAATTACCCTAAAACGTTTCCTAACCTTATTGGTTGATACATGTCCGACCATGGGCATCTTTGGGTCGATTTGTGGACCCCATGGAGCCACTTGTATGTGATAATGACAGTTTATTTTAATTAAGTTAAAATGAATACAAAAATGACACATGCATATATCTTTTAGAAACACAATTTTTACATAGGGTTATATATGTTTTATTTTCGACTATAAATTTTAGTTAGAAATATATAAATATTTCCTATATAATTATATTTTATTTATAATTTTTAGACATTAAAAAAGTTAATTTATTTATGACACAATGATGATGCAGTAATTACCATAATAGTGAAAACATAAAATTATTGATATTTTAAATACCCAAATAAATATAATTTGAGACTTTTAATGAATTTCACTACTTTTATAGGATAATATGACATACTAGGATTGATTTACGTGACTTTTTTAGAACTAATCATTCTGTTATGATTTTGACAAAAATAAATTTTCCAAATAGTGTAAAAATTGACATAAAAGAATGTTTAAAACAAATATTATATTATTAATTGATATTAAATTCCTAAAAAACTAAGTTTCTTCCAAGAGAATTATATCATGATAGGAGTATCATTAAAGGACCACTTGGGGGTCTCCTGGAAGTATATAGTAAGTTTATTAACCATATAATATAAAAATACAAAGAGACATTGTAAAAGTGCAACTAATTAACTAAGAGTTAATACATAAAGATAAGTTTAATATAGTAACCCAAACCTGTATAAATTCTATTGTTTGAGTTATTTTAGACCCATACCCACCTTAAACATTAAATTATCTACTTTGGAGCCATTAGAAATCGAATATGAATTTATTATAAAATAATATTTCTAGCTTTTCCAAAGGTGCCTCTCACTCCTCTTATAAAAGGGCACTCTCCCTTCTCATTAACTCACACCTTCAATGCCTTTTGGTTCAGAGAAACTCTTCCCAAATACTCTCTCAAATTCCCTCACTTCATCCTAGAGTCCTTCCTTTAGTCATAAATCCATCTTAAGGATCCCTTTTGATCAAGTCAAATGGAATAACCCGAAAAAGAGGTAATGATTTCACCACCCTTTTTCAAGTTGATTTCTTCTTCCACTTCTTCTTTCTTTGTTAATCCCATTCTAAAATAATGAATCCGGTATCTCCTATATAAATTAATATTATTATAAATATGTCACAACCATATTCAGTATTATATCCATCCTTTGAATGACATGTCACCATACGTTCGTACGTACGGCTTACCGTCTCCACGTCATGGTGTAATTTTTATTCAATATATTATTATTTGGATGGGTATAATAATGATGTGTAATTCATGTAAATAATAAATATAACATGATTATTATTCTGTATATATGATATACCATCCAATTATATATTATTTTAATATCAGAAGAATGATATTGTCGCTCGTGCGTACGTACGGACGACCATCTCCACGAACATGATAAGATTCATTCTCCATCGTATCCGTACAAGTATAATTCTAATTTGATGATTAATAATAGTATCTAAGGACTTGATATCATTCTGGATATGATTAGGATACAACCTATCCATAACAAAGATGACTTACGTAACAAAACATATAAAAGAAAACGAGTAAGTTAACACCCGAAACAACGATAATACTAAGATATTATTAACAAATCAATGTTAAAAGATAATATATGATATCATATTAATGTATATGATTCTTGTATAATTTAATAACAATTATTTCACCATTATACAGGAGGTTAACCTACCACCAACCAAGGAAAAGTACAAGGTAAGGGTTTACTTAACAATCTCTTCATTATCCGAGGTTGTTTATACGTAATAATCTACTGGGATTTCATTATCATCCAAATAAAGGATTCTCAAAAATGTATTTGAAAACATTTTTACTATTTACAAGAATATGGGTTAAATTCATTTATATCCTTGTTTGACTTTTAAAAATAGGTTTATATAGGAATCTTTCTGTCGTTTTCCAAACAAGGTTCTTTTTAACCTTTTCAACAGAATTATGGTAAGAATGTTTTTTTAACTTATATGGCGGGTGCGGCTATTTTCTGCCATTATAAACTCTTCGAAGCTTCCCTTAGAAGATTATAAGAATATTTTCAAAGAAAATGTTATCTTTTATAAATTACTGACTCTTAAATGATTTCAAAAGGTAAAGAGATATTTCTCTAAAAAGAGTTTTGATTTTATCTATGTCAACATCTTTTGATTGATTTTACGCTTATTTGAAGTTGATTTATTATGATACAAAACATCTATATTGTATTGAAGGTTTTGTGGTATGTTTTACTATGGATGTGATATTTTTATACCATTCATGGTTTATGGATTAAGTATTTACATTTCGTATGATAGTTTTAATACGAATTTTTATGTTATGTTAAAACATTTTCATATGGGAATGCATTGGACTTAATATGTAACGGGTGGAGCCCGCTATATCTCCTCGATGAACCGGTAGGTCTAATGAGGCAAACTAGTGTCTTGGTACAAGGCCTTGACAAAATCTTATTTGTAGTATTGGCACGAGGCCTTGGATATGTGGTTATGATAGTCTGGCATTATACATTCCATCATTATGAAAGTGGTTATTAATATTGCATGTGATTATTCGATTACTAGATTATCCATGTGAATAAGTAAATGGAATTATTTCATTTTATTTTTTCCATACTATGTTGAAGTTCAAGTTTAAAAGGCTTTTGTTTCAGTTATACATTGCCTTAAATGTTTATTCTTATTTATGAAAGTTTCAGCTATATTGTTATCCTTAATCGGCATTTGAGCTCACCCCTTTTCTATGTTTTATTCTTCCCCGGATGTGAAGAAGTAAATTATGAATGACCTGTAGGGATATTATGAGAGGATAATAGTGTGATCTATGGAGACAATATGTTTTTGTAGTAGTTTTTAACTTTATTATGTAATGTAAAACTTTTTGAATATATCTAATGTTTCCAAGGCTACTAAACCAATCGGTCATTCGAGATTTGATCTTTCTTGTGATCATGCCAATGTTATGTAATAATGCACAAACTCTAGGTAACTGGGGTCGGGGCGTTACAGTTGGTATCAGAGAAAGTTTAGTACAAACCTTGGAAGCTAGATTTAGATAAACACTGATTAGAGCACATTGATTTAAGATGGACTTTGAGGATTAGTATCGAAGAACATCCTAAAATTTTGGTATTGTAGAGATTTTTTGAGTTTTCCGAGAAATAAATCCCTGTCTGGATACGAGTAGGTAGAGGCGGCTCTGGCATAGATGTACCTAGGGGTAAAACCCGAAAACACCGCTTTGAGGTAGACTTGAACGAGAACTGGTGCACGACAACGGGCCTTGCTGCACTCTTGGTTACGACTCTCCCGGGGGATATGCTTAGGAAAACTCTCATTTTATTTACAACTAATTATGAAGGGTTTATGAGTATATAATTCCTTAAAGAAAACATTTTTATGATTATGGATTATATCCATAAATAGTTCAATTTATGTTGCGTGTTTTATAAGTATGGAATTATGTATTTTGATTCATAAACTGATCTAGTTTATGCCATTTTTTAGAAATGGCACCTAGTGGATGAAATGGAAATAGTATCAATGCACACACCCCATGTAGGGATTTCCCTCCTGCTCAAGATAATTATAGTGGATCTGGTGATGAAACTGGTGCTGATCATCTAATCACCATACTGGGACAACTCACTCAGGTTATGAATAATAACCTTAACCGTATGGAGCACCCTGATCCGCAACGTGGAGGGTCAATGTTAGATCGCTTCATGAGGAAACAACCACAAATGTTCAATGGGAGTACAAATCCATTAGTAGCTAAGCAACGGATAAATTCCCTAGATAAAATATTTTAGGCTTTGGGGAGCAGTGAAAGGTAAAAATTTATCATTGCAGTTTATCGCCTCACTGGAGATGCTGATCAACGGTGGTCATTGATTCAAAACATGAAGGAAGATGATGAAGAATCAAATATGGAATGGAGGGAGTTCAAAGATCTGTTTTTAGAAAAATACTTTCCTCGCGACCATCGAGAAGATATGGAAAGATAATTTCTAAGTCTGAGACAAAAGGAGGATGAGAATGTCACAAAGTATACGGCTAACTTTACAAGGTTATAAATGTATGCTGAAGATTATATACATAACCCCAGAAGTAAGATTGATCATTTCATTTATGGTTTAAAACCATTTCTCCATCGAGCATTAGTCTCACAATCATTCTAGTCGTACGAAGACATTGTCTCAAGTGCTATCAAGATAGAGAAAAAATTCTCTAAGTCTTATGACCTTAAAGAAAAGCAAGAGAAGAAGAGATCTGCTGATCAATCTGAGAATGGAAATAAGGGTAAGAAGGGAAAGTTTGAATATCCATCCTGTGGTAAATGTGGGAAGAAACACCTTGGTACTTGCTTGAAGGGAATGGGTGTCTGTTACAAGTGTGGTGAAAAAGGCCACCAAGCTCGTGATTGAAAAGGGAAGAAGGAAGATACTGAAGTTCTGTGCTACAATTGCAGGGAGATGGGACATTATGCAAATGAATGTCCTGATCGTCAGGGGAACTTATTTCAGAAAAGGCCAAGGGATTAAGGCCAAGCTTATGCTATCACTACTGCTGTGGTAGAAGCTCCAAAAGACGTGGTGGCATGTAATTTAATGGTTTCCTCATGTTTTGCAAAGGCATTATTTGATTCTGGATCATCACATTGTTTCATATCTTCCTAGTTTGCTAAGAAAATTAGATATTTCCAATTTGATTTAATAAGGGAGTTTTCAGTTAAAACTCATAAGGGAAGTATCATTGCAACCAAGTTTTGTGAATCAGTCCCCATTAGAGCACATAAATGTTCTTTATCCACTGATCTCATCATCATACCTATGATTGAGTTTGATATAGTCCTCTGTATGGATTGGCTTTCGGATTATGATGCAAAGATTTATTGTAAGAAGAAGTAGGTTACGATTTTTGATGATGATGATAAGGAACACCTTATCTTTAGAGCAGAATCGTCACCTCCTATTTCCTATCTAGATCCACCTCTAGTAGCTCAACTAAATTCAATTATTGGGAAGGAAGAGAATGAAATTAATTTGGGTGAGGAAAGGAATGTTCAAATAGAGGATGTACCTATTGTGAAAGAATATGTAGATGTATTTCTGGAAGATTTACCTGTACATCCTCCAGAACGAGACGTTGAGTTTTCCATTGATTTAATTCCTGGATCAAGGCCTATATCGAAGACCCCTTATAGAATGACCACTATAGAAATAGTTGAAATAAAGAAACAAATAGAGGAATTGAGTAATAAGAGATTTATTCTCCCTAGTGTTTCTCTATGGGGTTCCCCTGTTCTTTTTGTTAAAAATAAAGATGGATCTATGAGGTTATGTATCGACTATATGTAGATCAGTGCTATAACAATAAAGAACAAGTATCCCCTACCTCGCATTAATGATTTATTTGACCAAATGCATGGAGCTCAATACTTTTCAAATATTGACCTTCGATCTGGATACGATTAGTTGTGCGTAAAGAAGGAAGACATTCCGAAGACAACATTTCGAACCAGGTACGGGCATTACGAGTTTATTGTAATGCCTCTTGGATTGAATAATGCACCCTCTGTATTCATGGATCTGATGAATAGAGTTTTCAAGGAATATCTCGAAGAATTTGTGGTGGTATTTATTGATGATATCTTGGTATACTCCAAAAGCTACGAAGATCATGAAAATCACTTGCGCATTATCCTGAAGTCTCTAAGAAGACATAAATTATATGGGAAGTTTAGCAAATGTGAATTCTGGCTTCAGGAGATTTCTTTTCTTGTCCATATTGTCTCTAAAGATGGAATCTCTTTTGATCCTTCTAAGACCAAGGAAATCCAAGAATGGCCAGCACCTACGAGTATAACTGAGGTACATAGTTTTATTGGTTTAGCAGGTTATTATCGACGTTTCGTCCAGAATTTTTCCCGATTGGTTAACCCATTAACGAAGCTCACATGTAAAGGTGTTAAATTTGTTTGGACAAAAGAGTGAGAATAATGTTTAGAAGAACTAAAGAGAATATTAGTCAATGCTCCTATATTGACTCTACCATCGGGGAATGATGGGTTCGTTATTTATAGTTATGCATCGAAAAAAGGACATGGTTGTTTTCTTATGTAGAATGATAGGGTTATTGCCTATGCATCACGACAGTTGAAAATTCATGAGCAAAACGATCCTACTAATGATCTCGAGTTAGCAGCTGTGATCTTTGCTTTGAAGATATGGAGGGACTACCTCTATGGTGAAAAATGTGAGAATTATACTTATCACAAGAGTTTGAAGTATATTTTCTCACAAAATGAACTCAACATGAGGCAAAGGAGATGGCTTGAATTACTCACGGATTATGATTGTACAATACACTACCACCTGGGGAAGGCAAACAAGGTGGAAGATGCTTTGACCAGAAAAGTTCTTGTAATTTTGAACAATATGAGAATTGAAAGGGATCCAATTTTCATGGATCTAGTTAATATGGACATGAGAATAACCAGGGAAGGTGAAACATCAATACTTTTTCAAATGGTTGCCAAACCATCTTTACTAGAAAGGATTAAGAGTTCTCAGACCGATGAGGAAGAATTTCAAAAGAAGATTAAAGCAGTGAATAATGGGAGATTGAGAGACTTTGTGTATGAAGAAATAATTTTGAAATTTGGGAAGAGACTTTTTGTTCCTGATATACATGATCTAAAAATGGAATTGCTGGATGATGCTCAAAGTTCCAATTTCTCTATACACACTGGGAGAAAAAAAATTTATAGAGATTTGAATGAAAATTTTTGGTGGGACCACATGAAGATGGAAATTGCTGATTTTGTGTCAAGATGTATTGTTTGTCAACAAGTTAAAGCTGGAAGGTAACAGCATGGAAGAGTCATGAAACCTCTTCCCATACCAGAGTGGAAATGGGATAATATTACGACGGGCTTTGTCATGGGGCTACCAAAGACTCCTAGAAGGAACGATGCAATATGGGTTATTGTTGATCGTCTTACCAATTCAGCACATCTTCTTGCTATAAGAGAAGATCTAGCAATGGAACGTCTTGCAAGAATATATATTAATGAAGTTGTGAGACTTCATGGAGTACCCCTATCGATTATTTCTAATCGTGATCCCCGTTTTAATTCAAGATTATGGAAGAGTATTCAGAAATCCCTGGATACTAAACAAAATTTGAGCACTGCCTACCACCCTCAGACAGACGGATAATCAGAACGGACTATTTAAATCTTATAAGACATGTTGAGATCATTCTCACTTGACTTTTAGGGTATGTGGGATCAATATTTACCTTTGGTATAATTTTCCTATAATAATAGCTTTCATTCGAGTATTCAGATGGCACCATATGAAGCGTTATACGGAAAGAGATGTTGCACACCAACCTGTTGGGATGACGTTGGTGAAAGAAAACATGTAGGTCCATAACTGGTGGAGGAAACAATGGAAAAGGTGAAGATAATCCAAAATCACATCAAAGAAGCTCAAAGTAAGAAGAAGAGCTATGCCGATAATCAAAGGAAGGATTTGGAATTTCAAGTCGGTGATCATGTTTTCCTGAAGGTATCCCCATTGAAGGGAGTCATACGTTTAGGTAAGAAAGTTAAATTGAGTCCCACATACATCTGACCTTTCGAAATTCTTGAACGAATTGGGGTTGTAGCTTACCGATTGGCAATGCTGCCAAGTCTCTCCAAAGTTCACAATGTGTTCCACATATCTCTGTTGAGGAAACACATTCCTGACCCAATGCATGTACTCAGCTATGAAGAATTAGAACTGGAACCCAATATGTCTTATTGTGAAGAGCCCGTCAGTATTCTTGATACGAGAGAAAAAGTACTGAGAAACCGGACGACTCGTCTGGTAAAAGTCTTGTGGAGAAACCATAATATGGAAGAGGCAACGTGGGAACCCAAGGAACATATGATGAAGAACCACCCAAGTATTTTCATGCAGTAGTATTCTATAAATTTCTAGGAAGAAATTATTTGAAGGATGGGAGAATGTAACACCCCAAACTTCTATGGTATGCTTCTCTTTGAATAATGTGATAGCGTGTGTTGTACACAACATCGAGTTCTAACACACCACAACCAATCAAACTAGCCGTTATGAATAGTAATACCTACATTTTGAAATTTAATAAATTTTATCTCTCAAAATGGAATTCATTTTTGGATTGGTAATATCGAATTTATCCTAGGGTGAAATTTTGGAACTTTTCGAATAACATTTATATTTTGAGGAATAGTGAAAATTACTAAATTTTAATTAAAAACAACTTTTTCAATAGAAATAATTTATATTGATAAATTATGAATTTGAGTGATTTTAAAGTATATTAATAATATATTTTTACCATTTAATCAAATGTTGGTAATTTTACATCATTTTACAATTAAACCGTACATAAACAAGCGTCAATCTTTTGATAATTATTATCTCTTAAAAACACACTTTTTGTTTTAACAACGAGAATTAATTTTAAATTAATTTCTTCCACATATGTGTTTTGAATTTGGAAAAATGGATTCCATATTTGGAATCAGGATGTTCATATTGTGTAAATAGTTAACTTTTATTTTTAGACATTTTGAATAATTACTTCGGTCAATATTTTATTTACCATGGTTAAGGGTAAATCCGGCAAATAAGGGTTAAAAAAATATTATAATAATAAGAAATTAACCTAAAACATGTCCTAACCTTATTGGTTGTTACATGTCAGACAATGGGAATCTTTGGATCGATTTTTGGTCCCCATTGATCCACTTGTAAGTGATAATGACACTTTATTTTAAATAAGTTAAAATGAATACAAAAATGACACAAGTATATATCTTTTAGAAAAACATTTTTTACATAAGGTTATATATGTTTTATTTTAGAATATAAATATTAATTAGAAATAAAAAACGATTTCCTACATAATTATATTTTATTTATAATTTTTAGACATTAAATAATTTAATTTAATTCTGACACAATGATGATGCAGTAATTACCATAATAGTGCAAACTTAAAATAATTGATATTGTAAATATCCAAATAAATATAATTTGAGACTTTTAATGAATTACACTAATTTTATAGGATAATATAACATATTAGGATTGATTTAATTGAATTTTTTAAATCTAATAATTCTGTTATGATTTTCAAAAAAATTAATTTCCCAAATAGTGTCAAAATTGACAGAAAAGAATTTTTAAAACAAATATTATATTATTAATTGATATTAAATTCCTAAAAATTTAAGGATCGGCCAATAGACTTATATAATGATAGGTGTATCATTAATGGACCACTTGTGGGTCTCTTGGAGGTATATAGTATGTTTATTAACCATATAATATAAAAATACAAAGAGACATTGTAAAAGTGAAACTAATTAACTAAGAGTTAATACTTAATGATAATGTTAATATAGTAACCCAAAAATGTCTAAATTCTATTGGTTGAGTTGTTTTCGACCCATACCCACCTAAACCTTTAAATAATCTACTTTTTATCCATTAGAAACCGAATATGAATTTATTATAAAATAATATTTCTAGCTTTTCCAAAGGTTTCCCTCACCCCTCTTATAAAAGGGAACTCTCCCTTCTCATTAACTCCCACCTTCAAACCCTTTTGGTATGGCCATCTTCTGTCAAAATACTCTCTCAACTTCCCTCACTTCATCCTTGAGGCATTCTTTTAGTCAGAAAGCCAACTTATGGATCCCTTTTGATCAAGTCAAAAGGAAGAACCCGAAGAAGAGGTAATGATTTCACCACCATTTTTCAAGTTCCTTTCTTCTTCCACTTATTCTTTCTTCGTTATTACCATTATAAAATAATGAATACATTATCTAATATATACTTTAATATTATTATAAATATGGAACAACCATATTCAGTATTATATCCATCCTTTGAATGACATGTCACCATACGTGGGTACGTACGGCTTACCGTCTCCACGTCGTGGTGTAATTGTTATTCAATATATTATTATTTGGATGGGTATAATAATGATGTGTAATTAATATAAATAATAAATATAACATGATAATGATTCTGTATATATGATATACCATCCAATTATATATTATTTTAATATCAAAATAATGATATTGTCGCTCGTGCGTACGTACGGACTACCGTCTCCACGAAAGTGATAAGATTCATTCTCCATCGTATCCATTCGAGTATAATTCTCATTTTATGATTAGTAATAGTATATAAGGACTTGATATCATTCTGGATATGATTAATATACAACCAATTCACAAAAAACACAGCTTACGTAACAAAACATATAAAATAAAACGAGTAAGTTAACACCCGAAACAACGATAATACTAAGATATTATTAACAAATCAATGTTAAAAGATCATATATGATATCATATTAATATATATGATTCTTGTATAATTTAATAAAATTTATTTCACCATTATACATGAGGTTAACCTACCCCCAACCAAGTAAAAGTACAAGGTAAGGGTTTACTTCACAATCTCTTTATTATCCGAGGTTGTTTATACGTAATAATCTACTGGGATTTCTTTATCATCCAAATCCATGTTTCTTAAAAATGTATTTCAAAGCATTTTTACTATTTAAAATAATGTGGGTTAAAGTCATTTATACCATTGTTTGAATTTTAATAAGAGGTTTATAAAGGAATCTTTCCATCGTTTTCCAAACCAGGTTCTTTTTAACCTTTTCAGCAGAATTATGGTAAGAATGGTTTTTTAACATATACGGTGGGTGCAGCTATTTTCTGTCATTATAAAATATTTGAAGCTTCCCTTACAAGAATATAAGAATATTTTCAAATAAAATTTTATCTTTTATAAATTATTGACTCTTAAATGATTTCAAAAGAGAAAGAGATATTTCCTTAAAAAGAGTTTTGATTTCATCTATGTCAACATCCTTTGATGGATTTTACGCTTATTTGATGTTGATTTATTATGACACAAAACTTCTATATTGTATTGAAGGTTTTGTGATATGTTTTTCTGTGGATGTGTTATTTTTATACCATTCATGGTTTATGGATTATGTATTTACATTTTGTATTCTAGTTTTAATACGAATTTTTATGTTATGTTTAAAAATTTTATATGGGAATGAATTAGACTTAATATGTGACGGGTGGAGCCAGCTATAGCTCCTCGATGCATCGGCAGGTCTCATGAGACAAACTAGTGTCTTGGCACAAGGCCTTGAAAAAATCTTATTTGTAGTATTGGCACGAGGCCGTGGCTATGTGGTTATGATAGTCTAGCATTATTCATTACATCATTATGAAAGTGGTTATTAATATTGCATGTGATTATTCGATTACTAGAATATCCATGTGAATAAGTAAATGACATTATTTCATTTTGTTTTTAACATAATATGTTGAAGTTCAAGTTTAAAAGGCTTTTGTTTTAGTTATACATTGCCTTAAATGTTTATTCTTATTTATGAAAGTTTCTCCTATATTGTTATCCTTACTAGGCATTTGAGCTCACCCCTTTTCTATGTTTTATTTTTCCCAGGATGTGAAGAAGTAAATTATGAATGAACTGAAGGGATATTATGAGGGGATAATAGTGTGGACTATGGAGACAATATGTTGTTGTAGTAGTTTTTCACTTTATGATGTAATGTAAAACTTTATGAATATATCTAGTTTTTCCAAGTCTACTAAACCAATCGGTCTTTCGAGATTTGATCTTTCTTGTGATCATGCCAATGTTATGTAATAATGCACCGACTCTAGGTAACTGGGGTCGAGGCGTTACACCATTCCTATCTCAGAGTAGTGAAGAACAAAAAATATCCTCTCTATTGAATTAACCCACAGTTCAATGACTAATTGATCTGAAGATCCAATAAATTTCAGTGGTCTCTATTGCATTAAAAACTCAACTACTTGTTGGCCCTCTTAGGTGAAGGCATATGTTCCACATTATTCATGTTATTGTTCATAACCTAGGACAACTGGGTAAGAATCTACATAAAATATTGAACTCCATCTCCATAAATAATGGGTATTTCCATTGTGAATCGATGCATTTTCCCTCATATGGGATCTTATCCTAGTTTCTCCTAGTTCCCACCATTTTATAAATTAGTGATGGTTAAAACAAAACATAATTCAGTAAGTCATAAATAATTTATCCCTATGTGAAATTAACACCAAACACATATATTATGATATCCCTATGTTTATAAAATATTATTATTTACTTATATATAATTAGAATCCTACGATGGGTTTCCCTAATGTTCTATAATCCTAATTCCCAATTTAATTAAACTATGATTCGATACAAACTATAGATCACCTGGTTTTTCATACATTACTATTACATAATTTTAATTATAAACAACATAATAGTGTTAAAAAAATAAGATCCATAGGTTCAGTGTCTTGGAAAAATTAGGATCATAGAATAAATTTTCAAAATAAAACATTTACATTTATTTAATTCCCTCTTCTCTAGATTCTTATTGGCCGTTGATTTCTCCTTCATACAAGTAGTCACCTGAGGATATACATCAAAGAAGGGGGTGAGGTAAATGCCCCATAATAGAATATATAATAACATGAATGTATATAAAATTTGGTGATAATAATCATCATCCACATAACATAATCAAAGGATTAAAATCACGAGAGTAAGAATTAGATAAAGGCTTGGAATATGGCAATGCATAAAAACGAAAATCACTTCTTAATGGTCAATTAGCACACATAATAGTGAACAAAGATAACAAAATTTTCACCCATATTTCACTTTTATCATGATATAAATCACATTTACCAATTAATTGGAGCACTATATAGTTTTTAGGACACCGATCACCTCATAAAATTTACATAGCTCTATATAATTCTAGTTTCACCGGTCACATCATAACATTTATATTAACATGCATAAACATAGAAAATATTTCAATCTCGTACAAAAAATATCACATGTAATGGAATGAGTTTCATTTGTTAAGGGATAAATTACTAACATGGATTCACAAATGAAATATGGAATAACATACTTGATATAAGAATTATCAACCTTGAGTGAAGAAAAAACAATCTAGAGAAGTAAAAGGTTTGTTTTTTGTAGTGGTTTACTTTTGTAAAATAGTATTTTTGTCAAAAACTCATGAAGAAAAAAATTTATATCCTAGAAACCATAAGATAATGATGAATAAATTATATTTATGGAATATTTATAATGAATATGGGGTAAAAGATGGAAAACCCAACGAAAAATAGTCGGGTTCAAGAATTCATCTCACCATATGTATGAATGTTTTCATCACTTTAATATACTATATATCAATATAATATTTAGTAATTAATAATTAAATAACCTTTTATACTTTAATTCTATTATTTATTATTTTAGTAAGACCATTTATGGGGTTTTAAATGAGTTATAGATTTTAATTTCATCATTCTCGAGAACCATTTTTCAGGGTTTTCGTGATTTGTTTGCTTGTATACATGAGTGGAAGTTCATGTAAAATGAGATAAAATCTAAAAAATTGTTATCATATATTATTAATGATATTCTTTAATTTTAAAAGATCTTATAATGAATTTTCAAATATTTTATGATTATGAATCATTAGATAAAAGTTAATAATGCTTGTTTTAGGATAATTTTTGCGGTATTTCAATCTCAATGAATGTGGTTTGTTTTATAATTTAGTATTATGTATAAAATATAGTTCTAGAACATAAAGAGGGTTCCAAAATAAATTTTAAAATATTTTTCAACCATTATAATGGGTTTATTAACATCCTTTAAGGTGTTAACAGAAAATGAAAGTTCATCTTCCATGATGTCCGTAAATTAACACATCACGGAGGGTTGATCTCATTTATAGAATAAAAGGGAGATAGAGAGAAATTAGTTTGAATATGGATCTTTAATTAACATGGAATAATTCTATTATATCATATATACTGGATAGTTTATGACTTTTTGATAAGTCAATTTGAGGAGAAGTGATGAAAATAAATCAAATTGAGAAGAAATTAAAAGTAAAAGAAAGAGGATTTAAATCATAAATCTCTCCTCCTTGAGAACCACATTAGGGAAAAGGATTTCGTATTTTGTATAGAAAAATATCTCAAGGAAATGTGAGAGGTTTTTTTGGAGATTTTTTGGAATAATTTTGACAAGGATCAATGTTTGAGAGGTGTGATGAGAATAGGGTGTGAGGGGCAGTATTTATAGTGGATGGGAGTAATGGTTTCTCATTATTATTTTCATTAGTTTATTATTTTTGAACAATACTACAAATATTTTGATAAATATATCTAAATAAATTAAAATAATGAATTATATTTTTATATTTTAGGTTTAAATTATCCGTACATCATCTATGAATCCATAATTCATGTAATTAGCTTTCATTGTAAATTATCATATTTTATTACTCATCCAAAATTCATGTATTTTTTAAAACTCCAAAAAAATTAATCATAACCATTATTAAACTTGAATAATTTAAAAAAAGAACACAATTTTATAAAAATTAACTTCTATATAGGAGCAATTTAATTTTTAATTAAAATCATCATTTACATGTAATATGCATCTTCTAAAATTGGAACTCATTTAATAACACATTGAAAAATTACATAAGTTCTCATAAAATAATCATAAAATATTAAGACATAAAAATATTAATTTATGAGTAGATTTTATGAAAATATATTTTATTTAAATCATTTAAGTAATCATAAAATTGTAATTAAATATTTATGAGTTCCAAAAATTCTAACACATAATTAACAATTTTTTAAAAAATTATTTACCTAGACTGTGATATAATTATACTATACATTAATTTATAAGATGCATAAATTTTATTTATATTTTTATTTTTGGGTATCTTATTCATTTAGATGGTTTACTATTCATAAGTGTTATATTGATATTCCATAGGTCATGTTACAATTCCACCAGTATTAGTTCCTTAACTTATAGAAATACTTATTTACTAAATAAATCATCTTTTATAAATCTTTTATTATGGTCTCAAAGTGAATTTGTTTGATTTATACTATATGAAATTACTATAAGAAGGAATAAATTACATTGATAAAATGTTGGGTCATTATATACTACCCCATTTTACTACTGTTATAACATTGAATATCAGTCTTTTCATTCTTCATATTATAGTATTTTTCTTATTTACAATTTTCTAATAACTTATTAAAAATACCCAAATCATTAAGGTACATCATATGTTTATTCATTCCACAGTTGTCACCTATGGGAAAATAAATATTTCCCTTACTCCCTTTATCCCATTTTCTCTCTTTTTCCCTCTTCTTCTCTTACATCCCATCAAATCCATAGGACATGGAGAACACAATCTCTATCTTGATATAACATAAAACTATTTCATAATATGGTATAAATATCTATGAGAGTAGTTCCATTTAGATACATAGCATTAAACCTTTTATGAAATTGTAAATCATGCACTCTTTATTTCATACGTAATCTATATCATACATAGTTATCCTTATAAAGGTAGATTCATTATATATGACACTTTATTCTACCTTTTTCTTTAATCTAAAGAAACTTATCTTCATTTTAATTTGTTCCTTATGTTAATTTTTTTTAAGAATATATCCCTAAAAGAATTCCATTCCATTATTTCTATTTATTCTTCGTCCATAGTATTCTGGATTAATGAGCACTATTGTTCATCATCATCTTTGAGGAAATATACTGCAAGTGTACCATTTCCTTTTCCTTATATTACAACGTTAAAAATATCTTATTTAGAGAATTAATTCATTGCTCACCTGAAATTGGACCAGCAGTCACAATAAATTACGGGGCATCAATAACATAAACTCATCTAACATAGGTGTAGAATGGTTATTTATCACATCCTGAGTAAACTATCATCATATTATCATGATCGACATAGCTATAACACAAAATTTATTTCCTTTCTGAATAGAGAAACTCATAATTTTTTATGGGTATTGATTATATTCCCTCTATTATGAACCAATACTAAATAATAGAACATACTAAGTTATCTCATAATTTTAATTAGTATTGATCCAAAAAATAAAAATTCCTATAATGGAATTTTTTTAATATAATATATGTACTTAAAAAAATATCACACATGATTTGATTATTTTAAAATCTTATTCCCAAGGTTTCTACTAAGCATACTCTGATACATACTCTAACACCCCAAACCCCTGTAGAATGGATATGGTTCCTTATATCAATACATTGGAATGATATACCAGAAATCGCATCCCAGAGGATCAAATAATTTAGTAATCTTGGTAAACTAGATACATATTTGTATCTCAAATTGGATTTTGAGAATAAAATTGAAAATGTTTTATATGTGTGAAAACTATTTTTATCCAAATTGAATCCTCCAAATCAGTCATAATAATTTTCTAGGGAACATGTGTAAAATAAATCATAAGGAAGTGGTTATCTCAAATGTTTTGTATAGGTAAATTAAAGTGGAGGCTAATATGAATCAATTATCAGTATCAACCTAGAAAGGTAAATAATTGAAAACACATGCCATGTAATCATTAAAATAGGAATGAATATACATCCATATATGTTTACATTGTGAAAATTCTCTAGATATTAATAACTAAAATGAAGGAAATTGATAATTTTAGATATTTTAACTATAATAATATATCCTCTAGATTTTTACTATCAAGATCAATAATATTTCAAATTTATGTTTGTGGGAAGAAACCCGTCAAATTATGCTTCGAATCAAATGGGATTTCTTTGTTTGAAGCATATTTTATCCCATTTGAAAAATTAATCATTGAGGGGAATACATTAACTGGTCCCCAACCGATTTCCTTCTTCCCAAAATCATTCCTCATATCCAATTTTCAATTTATGTGGACATTTTTATATTAAATTGGCCTATACCACTTCGAAATATTGGAGTCATAAGCCCTAGAATTAATAAATTTTGAAATAAAACATTTAATACCATGAAGATAAATATATTAATGACATGATATATCAAAGGTGTAGTACAACACAAAAAATATATAATTTTTGATAAAGGCAAATCTCACATAAATAAAAGTGCTATTAGAAAAACCCTTACCTAAAACATCATTTTAGTTGTACGCATTTTACCCTAAATTATAATGGTATAAATATCATTTAAATTTATAAAAATACCATATTCATGTTTAGGTTTTCATATATGATCTTATTATATCATTTTTCACCCTTGTGTTAATAATATTTTGTTATTACCTTTTTCGGGTGTTAACTGCTTCATTTTCCTAAGCATGTTTTGTCATGTAAGTCTTAGTTAATTTTCCAATGATATTTATCAACCATAACCATAATGTTACTAATATTTAAATTATCATATTAAATCATGAAATAATTTTTTAGAGCCATTCATGAATGTTGAAGATGTAAAATGAATCACATCATGTCGTGATGATGGTATGTCGTACGTGTGCACAATCTACGATATCATTCCCATATTGTTAAAATTGTAAAAAAGTGGATGGTATATTAAATTTTAAATAATCAATTTCATGTCTTATATATCATATATATATATATTATTTTCTTCATTATACCCATGCAATAGAGTGGTTAGGGAAAAAATATTACACAATAGCCTGGAGATGGTAAGACGTTTATAAGAACATGCAACAATATGATTGCATTATTGTTGAAATGGTAAGGAAGTGGATGGTATATTAAATTTTATAGAATAAATATCATTTCATAATTATCATATATATCTATTATTTCCATCATAATACCCATATAAGAAAATTGGTGATGGAAAATAAATTACACCACGACATGGAGTCGGTATGTTGTACTTATGCATGTGTGGTGCTTTCATTTTTCGTAGGATAAATAAATTTGGGAAAGATGGTTGTTCCATAAGAATAATTACAACTGAAAACAAATATGATACTAGATTTATTACTTTACCAGGGATACAACACATGGCTATGATGTAGAAGTTTAAATTAACACAAATGAGTTAATAAAAATAAATACCTCTTCATTACTGAAAGTCCTTTAATCTCTTATTATGTGAAAAAAGGTAGGTATGTTGGAAGGAAAATAACATCTATAAAAAAATAACAACGTTTATAAGATAAATGGTTAGTTTGTTTTTCAGAAATATGGCTCAAATGGGTGGGACGAAGTGAGTTAGGATGTTCCCTTTTATAATTATGATTAGGGGAACTTTTGGAAATCCTCAAAATATTAAAATATAATAAGGTTGTTCTAGAGTTAAAGACATCCAAATTACATATTAATGAATAAGGGAATAAATTTTATTCTATATCATATAATTTTTGTAATTACTTTATATTTTTGGAATTTTAAATAATTTATTAAAATAATAATTCAATAAAATATCATTATAGTCAAATTTGGAACTATTTATTTAATTTGACATTAAATACTTGATGAAAATGTGGGAATAAATGTATCAGGATATAAAAGATATCTAATATATCCAATAGATATATAAAACTAATAATACAAATAACATATCCAAAATATATCAAAATTAATACTTTAAAAATAAATTATTTTATTTTTCTATTAATTAAATAAATATTGTATTAGCATTACTGAACTATTTAATGTAATTAAATAATTAATAAAAATTAAAAATAAATTCCCATAATGAAATTAACTTCTTTAATATCAATTTATACATTTAAGTTCATTAATATATTAGTTTTTTTATTGTGTGGTCTTATAAATGATATTAAATACAAAGAGAATAACATTTGGAAAATAAATTTTATTTAAATAATATATAAGTAATTTTAAGAAAAAAATTCCATTAAAAACTCAAATTATATATTATGTTGAGAAGGTTTAAATCCTTTTTATCTTATAATTTTTAGAAAAAATTTGGACACATAATTACCTTTATCTTTTTGGTTTTTGCATTTATATATATGGAATCAATAATGTTTCCATATAAATTTTCCATTCCTCTATGATTTGAAAATGACAATAACATTATCGTAAAGAAAATTATTTTTACCTATGGATTATTTTCATATGTAAAATTTTCATTCTATAATGAAATTTTTATCCTTACCTTTTTTTCACTATTTCATTTTTTAATAAATCTAAATCAGACTCATTTTACTACTAAGGCCAAAATTCAGATTCTTATGTAAAACCAAGGGATCTTTTAATTCAATGGAAATAGTGTGTTCTATTTTCAGATTCTGAATTCTTGGAAATTAATATTCTGAATTTTCAAAAATTTAGACTCCGAATTCACTAAAATTTGGTCTTAGAATTCTCCGAAATTCAGATTCCATCTTCTCTAAAATTTGTATTCTAAATTCACTGAAATTTTGATTATTAATTCATTAGAATACAGACTCCTAATTCATTAAAATTAGGACTCTAAATTCCTCAGAACATGGAATCTGAATTCTTAAGAATTCCGAATTCAGACTTCGAATTCATCAGAATTCAAACTCTGAATTCTTCATAAATCAGACTCCAAAATTTCTCAGAATATAGACTCCAAATTCATTTTAATTTAGACTCTGGAATCTATAGATTAAGATTCATAATTCATTTTAAAACAAACACTAAATATCCATGTCTTATAAATTCTGATGTTTATTTGTTTAGACTTCGAATTCTATTTTTCCTTAGACTCCAAGAAATATTTTTTTATTTAAATTCATTTTTTCTTTACATATGCTATTGTTATGATACTATGTCATGAAATCTATTTCTAACAAACTATTTGTTGAGTGACATGTTTATATGTCCCTCTTAGATAGAAGGAAAAATATAACTATTGGATGGGGAGCCGACCATTGGAGTTAGGACTATAATATGAGCTCATTTTAATGAGCTCCTATATATCTATTGATCAACCTATAGATTGCATGCTATAATGTAATTTCTATAGAGATAAAGACTCTCATTATCTATTTGGATCTAGAAATTTTGTTTAACCTTGGTACATGTAACTCTAATTATATTTGAGTAAAATCATGGGATTTTGGGGATAAAGAGATAGATGTGCCAACTACCATAATGTTCGAGGTCTTCCGGGGATAGGAAGTTGGCAGTGCCGACTACCATTTATATCGAGGGTTTGTTGGGAGTGTAAGGCAGATTCATATATTCTTATCTAGGGATTACCCTAGTGTGGGTAAGATAGACATTCTTGAATATATAAACCAAGGGACCATTATCCATGGTTGTTGGATACCCAACTATTTGGGTTAAAATATTTCTACTTGTTACATAATTTTGTTTCATGTTTTATTTTGGCTGCATTTGTATAAAGAAAGAAATTATAAATTTCTTATAGTTTCTTGTACATTTATTAAATCTGATAATATATATTTTATATGCTTTAAGGTATAATAATTCCCTAAGAAAAATTTTCTTATTTTTCTTTTTCGAAACTATATTTCTGGAACGTCTAAAAAATTGGTTTATAGTTAAAAACATAAATAGGTTTTTTTATTTAACCTTGTATAACTTTTTTGAAAATATTTTTTCATTAGGTTAAAAAAATATATTTTAAACATACAATTCACCCCTCCTGTAATTTATCATCTACATATATTATTCTGATCCTAGATTTGTTATTAGAGGAGATCACTGAAATACCTATACTTACACATAATCATTCTTGCTCAAATTATCCCAGTTTTGAATTTACTTTCTTACCTTTTCTTGATCATGTTTTACATATAGATTTTTATATTGGTTTATATCTTATTCTATTAAAAAGTTTTTGTGAAAAAGATATTTTATTATAGAATGGCTGGTATTAACATTAGATCCATTGATATTCTAAATCCATCCAGACCACCTATTTTTTATGGTAATTATTATGAGTATTAGAAAGACAGAATGAAGACTTTTGTCATCAATACTAGAGTAGGTATTTTTCTAATGATTATCGGTGGTTAAAAATTCGTGACCAGGAAGTCAAAACCTTCACCAAACATGAAAAATTAGAATATCTTCTAAATTACAACGTACACAATACTTGTTGAGTCAATAATGTTTTCCTTATGAATTTTCCATTCCTTTATATTTGGGGGAGATTGTAAAGTCAACAAAGTATCCTTATGAATTTACCATTCCTTCTTGTTTTGAAAATCACAAACACCTTATTTCAAGGAAAAAATCATTTTACCCCTTATTTTACTTCAATAAGGAAAATTATCTTCCCCAAGGAAATTTACCCCTACCAAGATTTCATTACTCATAACAATATTGTTTCCTAATTATAAAATTCAGTTTGTAATAAAAAATAGAAATCTTCTAATTACATAGATGTGAAGCATTCTGTTCTAGGATCTAAATTCTCAGAATTCTGGTTACGAAATCCTTTGAGTTCTGACTCCGAATTCTGAATCATAATTCTGGTTTTATACTCCTCTGAGTTCTGACTCCAAATTCTGAATCAGAATTTTGATTACAAACTCCTCTGAGTTCTGACTCCAAATTCTGAATCAGAATTCTGGTTACGAATTCGTTTGAGGTATGACTCTGAATTCTGAATACGAATTCTGGATATGAACTTCTCTAAGTTTTGTCTCCAAGTTCTCAGAATTCAGACACTAAACTCTTATAAGTTTTGACCCTGAATTCCCTTGAACTCTGACTCCGAACATTGTATGTTCAGGTTCCGAATTATTATGAATCCAGATTCCAAATTTCCCTGAAATTCAGACTCCGTAATTCTATAGAATTCATGTTCTGAAATTATACAAAATAGAATCCTAATATCCTTGTATTGTAGACTCTGAATTCAATTTTGGTTAGACTCTGAACATTCATTTCCTTAAATTCCGAATATCAGATTCTAGTTATTATTACACTCATTTTGTTATAAAACAATGTCGTGCATTCAGTTATCCACTAACCGTTGTTTTAGTGACACCTATAGAGGTCTCTCTGAAGTTCAAGGACAAATATGAACATTGGAGGAGGGAACCGACCGTTGGAACTGTTCCTATAAATATGAGCTCATTTGAAAGATTTAAATACTATTGAAGACTTTTGGAAAATTATCTTCAACTTTTAACAAAGTGTTGGTGAAGGGATTTCTAGAGAGAGGCTCTTATAAACTCTCAGGCATCATGCTGAACTTTTTGCCCTGATTCTTCAAACATTGCTTCGTGCAGATTTTCATAGTGCAGAGGTTCAATTTCCTTGAAATCAAAGACTTCGGTTTGTGAAGTCAGAGGTGCTTATTTCCTTACAAATCGAGGGCTTGTAGGGATAGCACGATAGATATCGATCTTCAGATTGAGGGATTACCTGGGGTTGGGTAAGACAAACTTTCTTTAAAGTATAAATCAAGGTACGTTTTATCCTTGGTTGTTGGATACCCTCCTCTTTGTGTTAAAAGAGTTACAACTTGTTACTTGTAGTATTTTTTTCCCTGTGTATTATAGTTGTTGAGGTAAGTATAACATTCATATACTTCCATAAACTTGTACTCTAATTTTATAGGATTCTATAGGAATTAGGCTAGAATCTTAGTTGGTGTAAAATTTTGTTAGGTTTCATTTCTAGAATCACTTTTCTGGAATCAAACAATATAATAGATCTTAGAGGTGTTGTGAAGTTTGGTTATGCAAAATTTCCGTAGGTATTTTTAAAAGTACATAATTATCCCCCTATAATATTTGAGCATCTTATGTTTATATATTCTATCCTACATTTGTTATTATAGAGTATATTAGACTCACATACCATCTCACAATTGGTATAAAAGATATTCTATGAAATACTTATAGTCACATATAAGTTTTTCCCTACTCAAATTTTTCGAAATATAATTTTTGGATTCATATTTTTGGATTCATATTTTTGGACTCATAATGTTCATAATCATTCTTTCTTAGAGATACAATATCTAGTTCCTTTCTTAGGATATTTTATCTTTTTTACAAACACATACTACTAACATGTTTTTGTGCCAAAGATTTTATTAAGGATGGAAGGTTTAAATGTTGGTTCTATTGATAATATAAATTCTACCAGACACCTCTTTTAGATGGAAATGATTATGAGTACTGGAGAGATAGTATGATGTCATTTGATATCAATACTGGAGTTGATAACTGTCTAATACTAACTAGAGACTATATGATTCTGGATAAGTAATTAAGAACCTTTACGTATAAGGAGAAATCAGAATATCAAGAAAACATTAGAGTCAAAAAAAATTTGTCATGTTCCATGACCAGGAACATATATAGTCAAATTTCATTATGTGAAGTTGAAAATAGTATCTGGAAGAAACTTGAAGTTACACATTTTCGTACATCTAATTTCATGGAGACAAGAAGAGCTATATTGATAGTTGAATACCATAACTTTAACATTCCTTATGGAGAACATATAAGAAAAGAACAATAAAGGGTTATGACTATCGTGAAAATCTTAAAGAATATGGGAGAAAATGATTTGGATGACGAGGATCTTGTAGAAAAGATCATAGATATCATTCCAAATGAATGGGATTCCAAGAGGACAGCTATTGATGAGAATAAGAAAGTCACCCAGACTTTTTTAGATGAGTTGTTTGGATCTCTTCTTTAACATGAAACCAGAATGAAGAGAGATGCTAAAAATGTTACGAAGAAGAATGGGAATGGAGGATTTTCTTTTGCAACCACTTCTAAACAAATGAAATCCAAGACCCAAAAAAGAATAACTAGATCAAATAAAAATAAAGTCATTATTCAATCAGAATCTAGTGACACAGAAATGTCTGAAAATTAATTAGCTAATCTGGCTCAGAGAATGAACAAGATTGTAGCTCAAAAGAACCATCAGAATAAGTATAAGAAAAAAGACTATAGAGATAAGAAGGATGGTGAAGTTACGTATTATGAATATAGAAGAACTGGTCATATCAAACCTGATTGTCCTTTGTTGAAAAAGAAGGAAAAGAAGGAAAGAAATTCAGAAATGAACAAGAAGAAATTCTATCAATCAAAGCACAAGAAAAGCCTTAAATATAATGATACATGGTGTGCTAGCTGTGGAGACTCTTTAGAAAGTGAATCTTTTGAATATGATTCATCAGCACAGAAGAATATAGGTTTCATTACCACTATTTCTTTCCCTAAAAAATGTCTTATGTCCAAGGTATGCTATACTGGGTATTCAACAAATTTATCTCTTGATAATAATTACTATTCTGAGAATAGTTCTTCTAATGAAGATACTACATCCTCATAAAATGAATAAATACCTTAATATAAATAAATTTATATATTTTCCATGTAACTTGAAGTAATAAATTGTAAATTTTATAAGAAATTAGACAAGGAAAATTCTAGCGAAAAAATTCTTACAAAAGAGATTTCAGATATTTCTAAAGATCATAGAGATAAAGATGACCTTTTAGAAAAACTTTCTAAAGACCTTGAGAAAGAAAATTATGTTAAGGAAGAACTTTCTAAATATCATAAGAATGCTTTTTTAGAGATAAATGTTTTTGAGGAGAAATATAACTCTAATGAAATGATTACTGTGGATAGTAATTTAGTCATCAGTCTAAAATCCGAAATATTTTCTCTTTAGAAGCTTCTTCCAAACTGTACATCTGTGAAGGAAAATTTTGAATAGATGTATTATAAAATTATACTTCAGGAAACTCTATTGGAGTAGGTTATACTCACCAAAAACTGGTTTTCAAAAACAACTATTTTGTTCCTTTTGGAGCCCCTTTTTGCACTAAATGTCAAAGTGGTGGGCATTGGAAGAAAAATTTCCCCTTGAATAAATTTCAATCTCTTGGGTTCCATACAGATTATTTTTGGAAAAAAATGTGGATAACCAAAATTTTGTTGTCTAAAAATTCCAGATCCATGAAATTTTGGATTCTGAAAGTCTATCTTTTTAGTTTTCGGGAAAATAGGGAAGGTACCAACAAAAATATGTGGTACATGGATAGTGGATGTTCCAAGCATATGAATGGTAGAAAAAATTATATTTATAAGATTATCAAGATGAAAGTAGGAAAAGTACCATTCTGAGATAATGCTCATGGAGAAATTATTGGTATAGGTAACATCAATCTTCTTGGAAAAACATTGATTTCAAATGTTTTATTTCTTAAAGGTCTCAAGCACAGCCTCATTAGCCTAAATTAGTTATGTGATGAAGGTTACCTTGTAAATTTTAGGAATGATAAGTGCTTAGTACACAATTCCAAGGAAAAATTTATTCTTTCTTCAAATCTTCAAGAGAATGTTTACACACTAAACTTAGAAGACCATAGGATCCAACATATACCTTGCCTTTGTCAAATGGAAGATCAGTATTGGTTATGGCATAGAAGGATATGACATTTTAACCATAGTAACTTATGAAAACATTGTAACAAAGGACTAGTTAAGGATTTACCAGATCTTAGATTTTATTCTTCCAAGGTTTGTGACCCTTGTCAATATGGAAAGAAACATAAATAATGATTTAAATCAGTCGGTGATGTCTTAACTACTGGTGCATTATATTTAGTGCATATGGATCTCTTTGGTCCTACACAAACTGGAAGCATTGGGGGAAAATATCATTTATTCTTCTTGGTTGATGATTACACTAGATTTAGATGGGTCTATTTTCTAGCAAAGAGGTATGAAGATTTTTCTTATGTTAAATGTTTTAGAGCCCGTGTTAAAAATGAGAAAAACCTTCCATTGAAATCTATTCTTAGTGATCATGGTGGAGAATCTCAAAGTTATGATTTTGAAACTTTATGTAGTAGAAAAGGAATTACTCACAACTTCTTAGCACCAAGAAAACCTCAAAAGAATGAGGTTGTTGAAAGAAAAAGAATAATTCTTCAAGAGATAACAAGAACCAGGTTGAGTGAGTATTCTATAGACAAACATTTTTGGGTTGAAGCTATAAGTAATTCTTATTATACTATAAATCGTTTTTTGATTAGACCTTTTCTTAATAAAACTCCTTATGAGTTATGGAATGGTATAAAACCTAGAAATTCCTACTTTAATGTTTTTGGTTGCAAGGTATTCATTCTAAATACTAAAGATAATATTCTTAAATTCACACCAAAATCTGATGAAAGAATTTTCTTAGGCTACTCTACAACGTCTAAGGCATATAGAGTTTCCAACAAAAACACATGTACTGTTAAAGAGACAGTACATGTTAAATTTAATGAAATTGATCCTTTGGTTTTAAACTACCCTAACCTACATCCTCGGGTATGTTTTCAAAAACTGATTATCAACCTATTCTAGAAGATCCTTCTGATAAGGAAAATGTCCAAGAAGATACTTCTGAAACATTTATCCCAAAATATTTCCTACCCTATGTTGATGAATATGTTTTACAAAACAAAAATTAGCTATTTCTAAGGAATCATCCTAGTGATAGTATCATTGGTGATGTGAATCAGCCAGTAAGGACTAGAAGTTCCTTAATAAATGATGTAGAACATCTACCATTCCTTTCCCAATTATAACCAAAAATCACTGATGATGCTTTAGGTGATGATGATTAGATAAAAGCCATGCAAGATGAACTAAATGAATTTGAAAGGAATAAAGTCTGGAGCTTGGTTGAAAGACCTAAGGAAACTTCTGTTATCAGAGTAAAATGGGTCTTCAGAAATAACTATGATGAAAAAGGAATCATTGTTATTTATAAAGATAGATTAGTTGATAAAGTCTGTAATAAACAAGAGGGAATATACTATGAAGAAACCTATGCTTCAGTAGCTAGACATAAATATATTCATTTTTTACTTGCCTTTGAAGCATTCTTCCACTTTAATATTTTTCAAATTGATGTAAAATGTTCTTTCCTTAATGGTTATGTTCAAGAGGATGTTTTTGTTGAACAATCTCCTGGATTTGACGATACAAAAAATCTTTATCATGTTTATAGACTTACCAAAGCTTTGTATGGCCTAAAACATGACCCTCAAGCCTTGTATGATAGACTTATAGGATTTTTGCTTCAAAATAACCATGTTAATGGAAATGCAGATCCAACCCTTTTCATAAATAAAGATAAGAAAAATGTTTTGATTGTTCAAATTTATGTTGATGAAATTATATTTATTTCAACTCAGCAATCTTTAACTGATTCCTTTGTGGATCTAATGAAATCTGAGTTTGAAATGAGAATGATGGGTGAGTTAACATTTTTCCATGGTTTTCAAATTTCCCAAAAACCAGAAATAATCTATATATCCAAACATATGTATATTAAATATCTTAATAAAAAGTATAGATATAACAACAATAAAAGTATAAGTACTCCAATTTGTACCTCAAACACACTTCATCTTGATGAAGATGGGAAACCAATAGATCAAACAACTTTTCGAGGTATGATAGGTAGTCTACTTTACTTGACATCTAGTCATACAGACATAATGTTTTCAGTATACTTATGTGAAAGATATCAATCCAACCCTAAGGAACCTAACATAAAGGCAGTGAAAATATTTTTTCGCTACATAATGGGAACCATGGACTTAAAACTATTTTATTATTCTGGAAATGATTTTTTTTAAAAAGCTTTTCGGATGATAACTTTGGTGCATGTAGAATGGATAGAAATAGTGCATCTGGAACCTGTCATTTCATGTGAGATACATAAGTTCTTAGCCTTGAATGAAACAACACTCAGTAGCACTTTCCACCACTGAAGCTGAATATGTAGTAGATGGAAGATGTTGTGCTCAAGTGTTGTGGATGCAAAACACACTCATAGACTATGGCTTGAGTTTTACCAAAACAAAAATTTTGTGTGATAATACAAGTTCCATTTCCTTTAGTAAAATCCATGCACATCACTCTCATGCAGAGAACATAGATATTAGGAATCACTTTCTTAGGGATCACACACAAAAGGATATATCATTATTCAATTTATCGGAAAATAAGATCGACTTGATGATATTTTTTACAATATCTTTACCCTCCGATTTATTTGAATACATTAAACATAAGTTAGGAATGATAACCATAAGGTAATCCTTCTCAATAACTTCTTATTGAACCATTATCCTTACAGTAATAAACTAATTTTCATAGAGGGATTACATTTCATATTGAATCTTTTTCATAATTTGTTATAATGAAGTATTTCATATTTTTTGTAATGAAGTTTTTCATATTTTTCATAATTAAGTTTTTCATATTTTTCGTAATGAAGTTTTTCATATTTTTCATAATGATTTTTTCCATATTTTTTGTAATGAAATTTTTCAAGACTTTTGTATTGTAGCCTTTCATGATTTTCGTAAGGAAAATTTTCACACTTGAAATTTTCGTAATGGAAATTTTCATACTTGAAATTTTCGTAATGGAAATTCACGTACTTAAAATTTTCATAATGGAAATTTTCGTACTTGAAATTTTCATAATTGAAATTTCCGTACTTAAAATTATCGTAATGCTAATTTTCATACTTAAAATTTTAATAGTAAATTTTTTCATACTGATGATTTTCGTAATGAAGAATATCGTAATGAAAATTTTCATAATAAAAATATTTGTGCTCAATTTTTTTTATTCTTCATTTTCAAGTTTTTTTCGGAATCTAAAGTCCTTCAAGAAGAATTTTCCTCAATATGAATAATTCTCCTGAAAATCTGAAATTTATGACTCTTTCATAAGTTTTCGTAATTACCTTTTACTTTATGGTAGTTTCTTTTGTTTTAAAAATTTATCGGATTCTAGTTTCCTTAAATCCTATTTTTTTAAACCTCAAAAGGTCGGATCATACTAAATTTTCCATGCGGCTATTATTTCAACTGTCAGATCAAATCAGAAGAATTATCAACCTTTGGATTGAAATGGGAGGTTCAAATGTCGCTCCAACACCTATAAAAATGGGGACCCCCAATGCTTGTCCCACATAGGTTTTCAAAGCTTGTGTGTGTCGAAGCTCTGTCCCTCTACAAAAGCCCATTCCGAATTCTTCAGAAGTGCTCCAGTCAGAATGTCTACAAAAGTTTTTTCTCAAGATATTTATATTTTCAAGACGATTCCAGATTGGAAAACTTACAGGGAAAGGTTAGTGAATCCAAACTTCTTCAACAAATACGACTCTATTGTCTCCAAGAAAATCAAGCTCAATGGATGAGAACGTGTAGATATTTCAAATACAGGAGCTCAGGATGTAGTGTATCCAGATTTGATGATATAGTTTTATGAACCAGTTAGCTTTTTGAAGGAAGATTGTAGAGAAAACTTTTCCTCCAAGAGTTATTGAAAAACCTATACACTCTCTTACACCAAGGCTGCTAGCTTGGTGGGGTTGTCATATGAAGGAGAAGCTGATTTTTGATCCCACAAGGTTCCAGATGTTCAAGGATGTTTCGTAAAGGTAAAAGCTATGAAATTCCTTGAGCATACTAATGTCAAGACCGTAAATATTTCTCATCTGTCTACCAACAATCAGATTCTTCAGCTATGGTTTTAGGGAATTATCGTATAGGGGAAGGGTGATAAGGAAACTCTTAAGAAAATTGAAATGTATATCTTATATTTTTTGGTAAACCTAAGGAAGGTCAACCACATGAAGTACATTCTCATTACGATTGAGAATATCAAGAATGGGAATATGAGAGCTCATATTATTTTGTATCATGACTTACTCTCCAAACTGATAGTTCGGTGCCTAGATTCTTTCAAGATCCCCTACAGTTCCAAGCTGAGGAATTGCAAGGTGATGCTTATCAGTGATGATACCCTCAAGGGAATGAAGGTTGGTTTCTATGAAGAGTTTGGTGAGTTTTATGATCTACCTAATGATGATGCATAAGCAGTTCTGAAAAATACCAAAGAGACTGAACCATCAAAGAAAGAAAGAAAGAAGAAAAAATTAAAGGAAGTGGAAGCAACTGAGAAAACCACTAAGGCCAAAGAAGCTCAATCCGCACCTCCAAAGCTAAAAAAGTAGAAACCTTATCTGGATAAAGTGGTTTCTAAGTAGAGGGAGGATAAAAGGACTCAGAAAGAAGGGGAACCATAATTTGGCCTAGATCCTACTGATGCCAAGGCTTTGAAAGAGAAAGTTGTGGAGGCGCTTGAGAAGAAAGCTAAATAGAAGAAGCTCAGGAGGAAGATTTCAGAGGCAGAGATTGTGAAATCACTTTTGAAGGCTACTGAAGTAGCCTCAGAAAACTTTCCTGTACCGAAAACCTTCTTGGTGGAAACATTACATAAGACACAGGGAAAAATTTCATGACTCTAGAAAAATCACAAGATAAGATTATGGAAGAAAGGAAAGCTGAAGAATAAGTATAAGATTCTATGAGTAGTGGTGGCTCTGATAATGTGATTAAGCACGTTGAAGAATATCATGAAAATGAAACGGCTTCCGAAAAATTGTAAATACGGACTTCTCAAGTCGGATCTTTAAAACTTTCTACTCCGAGAATAGATGAGAAGGGTGAAGAGGAAGTAAACAAGTTATCCGAGGAAGAGAGTCATAATCATGACTTCATTCTTCCTGTAGATGTTGAGGTAGGAGCTCAAAAAGATAAAATTCATGAAGATATGTTTATAAAATTATCTGGAAGTGAGCATGAATCTCCTGATGAGGAAGCTATTCCGATAATCAGTAAGGGGAAACAAGTGGTTGCTGATACCCCAACCAAAGAAATTTTGAGAAGGAAGGAAGTTGGAGGATCCTATAAAAGTAAGATGGTAGAGCTAGAGGAAGAACTATCTCAAAGAAAAATGTCAGATTCAGAGTCATCATCTTTAGGATGTGATTTTTTTGTTCAGTCCCTGAAGAAGCTTGTGGATACCATTCCGATCTTTCCATCAATTGACTCGAGATGCCAAATGCTAAAGAACAACATGAATCAAAAATCAGACTCTATATCTATGGTGATGTATATATGTGTTAAGATTGAGGACGTCCACAAGAATTTCATTATTAACTATGAATCCCACATAAAATATTTTAAGAAAATGACCATATGGTCTAAGAAAATTGTTGTAGATTTGGAAGATATTGATTAATTTCAAGAAGATGTCAAGGGATCTTTCGATACCAAAGACACCAAAATCATGAATCTTACAAACATATTTTAGGAAAAGCTAATTCTTGAACAAAATTCTCAGATTCAAGATGTCAATGATCTGAATGGAATGTTGAGTAATATTGTCCAATGATGGAAAACAGATAAGGATCTCTAGATCGAGATGGAAGAGAAACTTGTGAATCAAGATGACTTACTAAAGGCTCAGGAAGAGGCCCTGAAGGCTCAAGAGGATATGATCACAGGCTTAGAAAAGAATGCATATGAGGATCACAAAGAGCTAAAAAAGCTGAAGACAATTGTGAAAAAGCTAATGCCCAAGGAATAAAGAAACAAAATAGACCCAAATCTGATCTTTTGTTGTATCTTTTACTTGTACTAATTCTTCAATCATAATGAAATTATGGTTGCTTGTTTTTTTTGATGTTTATACTAATATTTCAGGTACCATATTATTTTCCCATTCCCTCAAACTCATTTTGAAAATAAAAAAGGGTGATAAAGAAAAATAATTCTAAAGGGGAGAAGAAAAAGGTTTCTATGTATAGAAGAAATATCCCTATGTAAGGGGGTTTTATGTAAGGGGGAGTGATCATTACAAATATTTCCATACCCAAGATAATGAAAATCCAATTTTGGAAATCTAGAATATGATCCTTAGTGTTCCAAAGCCTAGGGGGGGGGGGGTTAGTCGTATTCATCTTAACCAATGTGGAAAGGGAGATAAGTTTTATTTTCTATGTCAAGAAAAGTTTTGTTAAGTCCTTATATTCATTTTCGTAAGGATGATTGTGCATCACAAAAATGGGGAGATTGTTGAGTCAATAAGGTTTTCCTTATGACTTTTCCTTTCCTTCATACTTGGGGGAGATTTTTAAGTCAATAATTTATTCTTATGACTTTACCATTCCTTCTTGTTTTGAAAATCACAAACACCTTATTTCAAGGAAAAACTCATTTTACAACTTTTTTTACTTCTATAATGAAAATTTCATTCCACAAGGAAATTAACCCCTACCTATATTTCATTTCTCATATCAATATTTTTTCCTAAGTATAAAATTCAGTTTGTAATCAAAAACCTCAGAATCTTATAATTAATTAGATATGAATAATTCTATTTTAGGATCCAAATTCTCAGAATTCTGGTACGAACTCCTCTGAGTTTTGACTTCGAATTCTGAATCTGAAATCTGGTTATGAACTCCTCTGAGTTCCGACTCTAAATTCTAAATCAGAATTATGGTTATGAAGTCCTATGATTTCTAACTGCGAATTCTGAATCAGAATTCTAGTTACGAATTCTTCTGAGTTCTTACTCTGAATTCTGAATAAAAATTCTGGAAACGAACATCTCTATGTTATGACTCTGAGTTCTTTGGATTCAAACTCTGAACTCTTATGATTTCTGACATAGAATTCCCATGAACTCTTACTCTGAACTTTGTAAGTTCAGGTTCCGAATTCTTATGAATCCAGAATCCGAATTTCCTACAAAACAGAATCTGAATATCCTTGTATTGGTGACTCTGAATTCAATTTTGGTTAAACTTCTAACTTTCATTTCCTTACATTATGAATATCATATTATAGTTATTCTTATACTCATTTTGATATGAAACGATGTCGTGCTTTTAATTATCAACTAACCATTATTTGAGTGACATGTTTACAGGTCCCTCTGAAATTCAATGAAAAATATGACCGTTAAAGGAGGGATCTGACTGTCGGAACTATGCCTATAAATAGGTGCTCATTTGAAAGATCTAAATACTTTTGAATACTTTTGGATCTTAAGCTTCATATTTTTACAAAGTGATGGTGTAGTGATTTCTAGATATATAGGATTTTATAAACTCTCAGGCTTCATGCAAAAAGTTTTGAACTGCATGTTTAAACATTTCTTCGTGCAGATTTGATTAGTACAGAGGTTCGATATCCATGAAATCAGAGACTTCGGGTTGTGATGATAGAGGTGTTGATTTCCTTACAAATTGAGGGACTATAGGGATAGCAAGAAAGATACTGATCTTTGGATTGGGTTATTACTTGGGTTTAGCCAAGAAAAACATTCATGAATGTATAAATCAAGGGACCTTTTATCGAGGGTTGTTGCATACCCTCCTCTTTGGGTTAAAATAGTTACTACATGTTACTTGTAGTATTTTGTTTTCCAATGTGTATTTTAGTTTTTTATGTAAGTATAACTTTCATATACTTCCATAAACTTTTACTATGATTTTATAGGATTCTATAGGCTTTAAGGTAGAATCTTAGTTGGTGTAAACTTTTGTTAATTTTCATATCCGGAATCACATTTCCGAAATCAAGAAATATAGTAGATCTTAGAGGTGTTGTGAATTTTGATTACGCAAAATTTCCTTAGGGATTTTTAAAATTATACAATTCACCCCCCTCTTGTATTTGACCATCTCATGTTTATATATTCGATCCTACATTTGGTATTATATAGTATATCATACTCACATACTATCCCACAATACTCTATTGTGTTCCATGACTCGGGATATTTATAGTCAAATTTCTTCTTGTAAAGCTACCAAAATTTGTGGACAAGATAATTGATATCATAACAAATGAGTGGGAATACAAAAGAATATCTACTGATGAAAATAGGAAATTATATCAAATCACTTTTGATGAGCTTGTTGGACCTCTTATTCAACATGAGACAAGAATGAAAAGAGATGATTATCTGAATTATAAGAAGAATGAAAATGGAAGTGCAGCCATTACTAAAACTAATGTCAAGTCACCGGAAAGGTTTACAAAATCCATGTATAAAAAACTCACTATTCTATTAGATTATAGAGAACATGAAAATTATTAGAATGAATTAGCTAATCTTGCTATATGAATGAACAAGATAGTGAGAAAATAATTAATTTCAGTATAGAGATAAAAAGAAAGAATGAAAGGACAAGAATGATTCGAAAGTCATTTTCTATAAATGATAAAGAGTAGGACACATCATGCCAAATTTTCCCATGATTAAAATAAAATACAGGAATGGAAATCATTCTAAAAGAAACCAAAATAAGTATTAAAATTATAAGGCTACAAAAGTATTCAAGGCTATTGACACATGGTGTGAAATTTTTGGTGACTCATATGACGAATATTAAGAATTGGAAACCTCTATCCAGAAGATTCTCATTCTACTAGCCAAATTCCCCTATGAAAATCCTTGTCTAATGGGAAATGTACAAATTTCAGAAACTATTACTAATGTATCCTTGAATAAAATTATACTGATGAAAAATATTATGAATCATTAGATGATAAATCTTCCCCATTAAATGAAAATACTATACCTTTATTTGAAGAAGTTTCTAGATTTTTTATACATCTTGACAAAGATAATTGTAAGATAACAAATAATTCAGAGAAAGAAAATTCTAGAATTTATTTTATATCTAAAGAAGAATCAGATCCTCCTAATGAACATGATCAAAAAAAATTAATTTTTAAGGTATTTCCAAAAATCGTATGGAAGGTAATTCAGAGAAGGATAAACATTCAAATGACTTGAAAATGTAATATATAAGAAATATATTTTAGAGGATAAATCTCATTCTAAAACTAACCAACTTTAGGATAAAAACATGGTTATTAAACTTAAATGACAAATATTTTCCATAAGTAAATGTCAGTCAACTTTTACCTCTGGTAAGGAAAACATTAATAAAATGTATTCCTAAATTCATCCACTAAGGAATAGTTTAGGATTCAGTTATACTCATTCAAACCTAGTTTCTAGTTATAACTATTTTGTTCCCCAAAGAGCTCCATTTTGTAATAAATGTCAATGTGGTTGACTATGGGAAATAAGTTTTTTTAAACAAAAGTCAATATTTCTGTTTTCATAAATCTTATGTTTCTATGAAAATGTGGATTCCTAAATTCATACTTTCTGAAAATTCCAGAACCTAGAATGTTTGGATTCCAAAATTCTAACACTTTTATTATTAGAAAAATAAGGAATGTACCGATAGAAATACATGGTAAATGGATAGTGGATGTTCCTGGTATATGACTGGTAATAGAAACATCTTTGAAAGGATTATCAAGATAAAAGGAGGAAAAGTAACATTTGGAGATAATGCTTAGGGAGAAATTGTTTGTATAAGTAACATTGTTCTTATTGGAAAAACATTAATTTCAAATGTTTTCTTTGTTAAGGGTCTTATGAAATCCTTACTATCATAATTCAGTTATGTGATAAATCTTCCCTTATGAATTTTTTGAATGATAAATTCTTAGTACTTAATTCTAAGGAAGAGTTTATTCTTTCTTCCCGTAGGCAAGAGAATGCATACACACTAAACATAGAAGACCATAGGAGCCAATATATACCTTGCCTTAGTACCATGGAATATCAATCATGGTTATGGAATAGAATTAAAGGAAACTATTACCTTAGGAATCTAGGCAAACACTCACAAAAAATACTTTTTAAGGATCTACTGAAGCTTATATTTGATACTTTAAAAGATTTTGATCCTTGTAAATATAAAAATAAACATAAATCAATATTTAAATGAATTGGTTAAGTCTTAACATCTGATTCATTAAAGTTACTTCATATGGATATTTTTGGTCCAACACAAACTGATAGTATTGGAGGAAAATATTATGTTATCGTATTATTTGATGATTACAATAGATTGACATGGGTCATTTTTCTAGAAAACAAATCTAATGATTTTTCTAATTTAAAAACTTTTTAATCCCAAGTTAAAATTGAGAAAAACCTTCCTTTGATAACTATTCATAATGATCTTGGAGGAGAATTTCAAAATTCATATTTTGAATATTTTTGTATTAAAAAAGGCATTACTCATAACTTCTAAGCTCCAAGATATCCTCAACAGAATGGTTTAGTTGAATGAAGGAATAAAATTATTCATGGAATAACTAGAACTGTGATGAGTGAATATTATATTTCTAAACACTTTAAGGATGACGTTTTAAATACTACATTTTATATAATAAATAGTATTTTAATCAGAGCTTTTCATAAAAAAAACACCTAATGAATTATGGAATTGTATAAAACCTAGAGATTCTTACTTCAATGTATTTGTTTTCAAAGTATTCATCTTAAATACTAAATATAATTTTCATATGTTTTCATCCAAGTCTAATGAATTATTTTTCCTAGGATACTCTACCACTTCTAAGGATCATAGAGTTTTTAATAAAAGCATTTGTACTGTTGAAAAAATAGTACAAGATAAATTTGATGAATATAATCCTTTTGTCTTTAAAAATTCCAACCATACATCTTATGATGTGGTTTGAAAAACTAATGATCAACCATTTATAGAAGATTCTCCTAATAATGAAAAATGATCAAGATGATATTTTTGAAGAATTTACCATAAATGTTTTTCTAGAATATGATGACGAAAACGTTTTACAAAACTGAAATAATTTGTTTCTTAAGAATCATCTCAGTGATTATATCGATAGTGATTTAAATCAACCTATACGTACTAGAGGTTCCTTATTAAATGAAGTAGAATATCTAGCATTATATTCCCAATTAAACTAAAAAAAATTGATGAATATTTTGGTGATGATGATTGGATTAAATCCATGCAAGATGACCTAAATTAATTTGAAAGGAACAATTTCTAGACCTTGGTAGAAAGACCTAAAGAAACATCTATAATTTGAGTAAAATGGGTGAACAATAATAAGTGTAATTAAAATGGAATCAGAGTAATAAATAAAGGTATATTAGTTTCTAGAGTCTATAATCAAAAAAAAAAGAAATAGACTAAGAAGAAACCAATGAGCCTATATCTTGACTTGAATCTATTCACATTCCACTTGCCATTGGAGCATTATTTAATTTCTACCTTTTTTAAAAAGATATATAGTGTTTTTCCATAACAAATATGTTCAAGAGGTAGGTTATGTTGAACAACCTAATGGTTTTAAAGACAGAAAACATCTTGAACATGTTTGTAAACTTACCAGAGCTCTATACAGAGATAAACAAGCCCCTAGATCCTGGTATGATAGACAAACAAGATTTCTGTTGCAAAAAAATTTTATTAAGGGAACTACTAATCCAACCCTTTTTATAAATAAATATAACAAAATATTTTGATTATAAAAATTTAATGTGATGAATTTATATTTTTTTCAACTTATCAATCTTTAAATGATTGGTTTGTGAATCTAATGAAATATTAGTTTTAAATTAGTATGATGGGTGGGTAATCATTTTTACTAGGTTATCAAATTTCTTATAAACCCGAAGGAACTTTTATATCACAACATATATATATTGATGATCTTATTAAATTGTATAGATATAAAAAACTAATAGTATATATACTCCAATTGGTACCTCAAATTCTATTGATCTTTATGAAGCTAGGAAAACAGTAAATCGAACATCATTTAGAGGTATGATAGGAAGTTAATTATACTTGATATCTATTCATCAAGACCTAATGTTATCAGCATTCTTACTTGAAAGATATCAATCTAATCCAAATAAATCTAATTTAAAAGCTGTGAAAATATTTTTTTTCTTTTTAAAGGGAACCATGGACATAGGACATTTATATACTTCTATAAATGATTATGTTTTAAAATGATTTTTGAATAAATATATTGGTGGATGTAGAATGGATAAGAAAAGTACATCTAAAACATGTCATTTATTAGAATATTCATTAGTTTCTTGTCCATTCATGAAGAAACACTCGGTATAGCTTTCCACTCCTAATGCTGAATATGTAGCACCTATAATTTCTTGTGCTCTAGTGTTGTGGATGCAACAAACAGTCACAGTATATAGCATGAGTTTTACCAAAACATAGATATTGTATGATTATACTAATGACATTTCCCAAATTAAAATCCAAACACATGACTTCTTTAAGAAACACATAGATATTAGGCATCAATTTCTTAGGGATCACACACTTAAAGGATATATCATTCCTCAATTTATCATAACGCACGATCAACATGATGATACATTCAGAAAAACATTACCCTTCAATAGATTTGAATATATAAAAAATGTTAGGATTGATAACCGTAAGGTAATATTCCATAGTAACTTTTTTATGAAAAATATATCCTTACATTAAGAATCTCCTTTTCATTGGGGGAGAACATTTTCTTGCTAAATCCAAATCTTTCATATTAAAAAATTTTCCATAATCAATTTTTTTTAGTAATCAATTTTTTTATCAAAAGTTTCAACAACTCAAATTATATAACTCAATTTTTCTTTTTCTTTTCATTAAATAAAAATTACCTGGTGCCAAAAATTTCCCTCAAGAAAATTTTCTGAAAACTAATGATCTTCAACAAGAATTTTCCTCATTAGTGAAAATTTTCCTAGAAATCCCAAAGGTATGTTTCATTATGTAGATTTATATAATTTAATGTTTTACATATAGTTATTTTATCTTTTTTAAGAAAAAGTTTGGGATTCACTTTCCTTAAATCTGAATTTTTACATTAACAACCCTCAAAATATTAGATTATAGCAAATCTTACTTTAGATTTCATCCCAATATTCAGATCAGATCATGCTTATTTCAATCATTTGATCAATTCAAGAATATGAACCATCGCTTCAATGCCTATATAATGTAACTCCTATTATTTGTCTCACATTGGTTTTCAAGAATTTATGTGCCGAAGAATTGCCTCTATTCAAATGATTCATTCTTTTTTTTTTTGGTTTTCTTAACTACATATGTCATTGGAAACAAATCCATAGAATCAAATGTATTCATCTAAGGAAATTTCACAGTGAAAAATCTATTGATAAAGGTTAGTAGATATGAAATTATTTGTGAAGTATGATTCCCTCATTATGAAAAATATTAAGGTGAATGGTTGGGAAATCATGTCTGTAGGTAATCAAAAAGTACATGATCCACTTTTCCCTCTTTTTCTTGTTAAGTTTTATGAGACAATGAGTTTTTTCAATTAATGTGTCGGAGATATGACTTCTGTAAAAATTTATGGTAAAACCTATACTATTTTCATTAGAATGGCTACAAGAATCATTGGAATTACATATAGGGGTGAAGCTATTTTCTGTACCAATAAATTTCCTAATGAATCAGGATTTTTTCAGAATGAGAAGGCAATAGAGTGACATGGTTTGAATAGAGTGAAGACACCGAAAATAAATCATCTCTCTATGAATCTCAGGATCCAAAAATTATGGGTTTAATGATTTCTCATTCCAGGAAAAGGTGAAAAGGACACCTTGAAGGCAAATGAGATCTTTGTAATGGATTTTCTGGTAAAATTATGGAAGATAAATTTGGTACAATATATCTTGTTGACTATTTCAAATATCAAGAATGGGAATCTCAAATAAGAAATTATAATGTATTTGGAACTCTTCTCTAGGATTATAGTTATTTTCATAGATTCGCTAAAAAATCCATGCAGTTCTAATCCAAAAAAAAATTAAGGTTTTTTGATAAGTGATGATAGCTAGAGGAGGATGAAGGTTAGATTTAATAGAAAATCCGATGAATTTTATGAATTATCCAAATGTGAAATTGAAACTGTAGCCAAGAATCTGGAAGTAGAAAAGGCTTCCAAGAAGGGTTAGAATAAGAGAACACTGAAAGAACCCGTAGTCGTTGAAAAAACCTCAATTTATAAAACTCAGTCAGCACTCCCAAAGTCAAAAAAGAAAAAAAACATACCCTGATGAAGTTGTTTCATAATTTAAATGAAGAGAAAAGGAATATGAAGGATAGATATCCTAGTTTTTTTTGGATCTTGATGAGGAAAAAACATTGAAGATTATAGATATTGATTCATTTGAAAGGAAAGAGAAGAAGATGAAATAATATTAGAAGATATCTGAGGAAAAAAAATTCAACGTCTTCTCAAGTATACCGAAAAAGATTCCAAAAAAATTTAGGTACAAGAATCCTTTCTTCATGAATCAGTGATAGTGACGCCAGGAAAAAATATGGAAATTCTGGAACTAGAAGAAGATTAGGAAATAGGTCAGCAAGAAGAAGTGGAAGAAGACAAAGAGGAATAAGGATATGACCCTGATGATGTCATCAGTAATGTTCAATAATATGATGAGATGTAAATTACATAAAAAAAATTTGACGATCTGAACTTCCCAGGATGAATCTACAAAACATTCTTCACCATGAAAAGAAGGCGAGGGTTACGAAAATATGAATAAACCAAATAATGATGAAATCATCAATCAAGATCTTGTTCAACAAGATGAAATTTGGCTATATGTTAAGAAGTAAAAGGTTGAAGAAGATATAATCTCTCAAATATTAGATAGTGAACATGAATCCCCAAAAGCTGTGGAGACCATTTCTAGAGAAGATAAACGAAAACAGGTGATAGTAGATACACCTAATGAAGAAGTGGTAGCTAAGAATGATGTTGATGGTTGATTAAAAATAATGGATGTTGAGATAGAGAAAAATTCATCACCTATAAGGGAATCTGATTTGGAATCATTCTCCATGGGTTAGGACATTGTGGTTCAATCGTTGAAGAAAATATTTGACATTATAAACTTGTTTTGGAGTATTTACTCAAGGTTTCAGGTGCTTCATAATTATTTCAATTAGAAGAAAGAATATATGGGCATGCTCAAGGAAAAATACATCAATCATTAGGCTGGTTTTAAATCCATCTACATTGGTTATGATTCTCATAGGAGGTCATGCAAGGAAATCACTAAGTGGTCCAGGAGGTTGATTGAAGATATAAGAAATATTGATTATTTTCAAGACTCTGTTCAGGATTCGTTTGATAGAGTAGATTTAAGGATAAAAGAGATTACAAAATGTTTTTCATAAAACTGGACCTAGAAAAAGAACCCTGGAAGAAAGAAGTAAAATATACGGATTTGATGCTCAATTTAGTTGCAGTTAATTTAAATAGGGAATGATATATTAGAATTGAGTTTGAAGAGATGTTCGACAAGTAAAAAGAGATTTTGATGTCCCAGGCAGGAATCCTAAATATTAGAATGAAATGATCAAAGCTCGGGGAAACAAAAATGAGGTCTAGGAATAGCTTATCAAGCACTTTAAATAAGATCATAGTTATCTTAAGAAGCTAAAGAACATTGTGGAGTAGTTCATGCTGAAGGAAAAAGAAGGATAAATTTTCATTCCTTTCAAGTATGATCTTTTATTGTACCTTACTTGAATCATTTTTTCCTATCTTAAATTAAAATTTATATTGTGAATTATTTGGTTTTTTAATAGTTCATGTCCTTCTGGTACCATATTACTTTGTTCCCTTATCTCTATTACTTTTTGAAAATAACATTGGTTGGAGGAAGGAATGATAAAAACAATATTAAGTAAAGAATAAAATTCCCTAAGTAGGGGGGGTCTATCTATGGGGGAGTTTACTCAAAGAATACTTCCTTATGAAAGAAAAATCAAAATCTATTTAAGGAATCCAAGAATATGATCCTTAGGGATTTCAAAACCAATGGGGAGTTAGTCATATTCAACATTATTCATAAGTTAATGTATATAAGTTTTTCTTTTATTTTCATAAAATAAAATTCTTTGTACTTATATTCATTTTCATAAGGATGTTTGTTAATTCCAAAAGGAGGGAGATTGTTGAGTAAAAAAGGTATCCTTATGAAATTTACATTCCTCAACGTTTTGAAAATCACAAACACTTTATCGTAACACAAATTATTTTCCCCTAACGATTATTTTCATAATGAAAATTTCCATTCTCTAAGTAAATTTTTATCATTACCTTTGTTTTCATTATTTCATTTTATAATATCTATAAATGAAACTCATTTTATTATTAGGTCTAAAATTTTGATTCTTATGTAAAACCTCAGAATCTAATAATTCCTTGGATATAGAGTGTTCTGTTTTCATATTATGAATTCTTTAAAATTCAGATTCCAAATCCATTGAAATTCAAACTCCGAATTCACTGAAATTCATACAATGAATTCTCTAAAATTCATATTCTAAATTCTCTAAAATTCGGATTCAGAATTCTTTGAAATTCGGATTCCAAATTCTTATAATTTCAACTCTTAATTCCTCATTTTTTATACTTAGAATTTTTCAGAATATTGACTCTGAATTTTTAAAAATTCAGACTCTGAATTCTTTAGAATTCCGACTCTGAATTCTTTAGAATTAAGACTCGAAATCTATTATAATTCAGACTATAGAATCTATAGAATTCATATTCCAATTTCCCTGTAAAACAAAACTGAATATGCATGTCTTATAAAATCTGAATGTTTATTTGGTTAGAATACAAATTCTATTTTTTATTAGACGCTGAAAAATAGTTTTGGTTAAGTAACATAATTTTTTACTTACAGATGTTGTTTTCATGAAGGATGTAGTGAAATATATTTCTAACTAACTTTGGGTTGAGTGACACGATTACATGTCCCTCTCAGATTCATAGAAAAATATGACCATTGGAGGACGGGGAAAACTGTTGTAGTTATTCCTATAAATATGATCTCATTTGAACGAGCTCAGATATATCTACTTATCGAACTATATATTACATGTTGTGAATGGATTTCTAGAGAGATAAATACTATCACGCTTTGTGAGGATCTGAAAATCTTGTTCATCCATGCATAATGTGACTCCGATTGTTGCTGAGTAAAATTGAGGGATTTTTGGGATAGGAAGATAGAGGTTCCAACTACCTTAATGATCATTAACTTTTGCAGATAAAATGATAGAGGTTCCAACTACCTTAAATATTGAGTGATTTTGGGGATATCAAGACAGATTTTGATATTCCTATAGAGGGCTTACCATGGTGTGGGTAAGACTGGGTTTCTTCAAATTATAAACCAAGGGACCTTCATCCAAGGTTGTTGAATACCCTACTCATTGGGTTAAATTATTGACTACTTGTTACTTATTTTTTTGTTTCATGTTTTATTTCCACTTCATTTTGATAAATGAAGAAAGTATTACATTATTATAATTTCTGTCACTTTTATTAACATTGATAATAGAGAGTATATACGATTTAAGGTAGAATCATTCCCTAAGTAAAATTTTCTTATGCTACTTTTCCAGAACAATATTTATGGAGTCAAAGTAAATTTGGTTCATAGTTACGAACTAAAATAGGTATTGCGTGTTTACCTTATTTAAATTTTTTAGAAATATTTTTTCATAAGACTAAAAACAATGGTTTTTAAACTTACAACTCACCCCCTCTAGTAATTAAGAATCTATATATATTATTTCAATACTACAATTTATACCCTTTAACTCATATGGTGCCAACATGTGTTTTTTACTATTTGAAGGGTATTATATTTATTATAAAATGAAAGTCAAATATTGAATGATTCGGTAATGGAATTTTCAACCTCGTCTAAATACTTTGGTTGAAGTTTACATATTTTGGAATTTTATATTATTTAATAAAATATTATTTATTTTAAAATATCATTAGTGTCAATTTTGATACTATTCATTACTTGAGTTTTTAAAAATAACATATAAATAAGAAATTTTAAACAAAAACATTAATACATCCATATTATATCTTGGTCGTCTATAAAATTTATGGACTATATTAATTATATCAAATCGATTTTATATTAAATTTTTTAATAATATTTGTTTGATATGTCCATTAATCAAATAGTTATTGCACCATAAATGTGCAATAAATTAATTTAATTATTTATTCCATAAAAATTATAAATAAATTATCATGATGAAGGTAATTATTCTATCTTTTATATTACTATCATGAACCGAATCTGGTCTCCATCAAAACCAGCACCATACCCTGCATGTGACAGGGCCCAAAAGGTGTTCACATTCCCCACGGACTGGAAAATGTTCCCAGGTATAATAAAATGAAATTTGGGAATGATTTACCAGATTTTATAAACATTAATAAACTAAATAATCCAATAAAAAATATGGAATTTTCAAACAAAACCATCTTTTACAAAATTTCTGAATTGAATTACACAATTTAAAACAATATTTGAAGACCATTACAAAGGTATGAAACCAACAAGGGAAGCTCAAAAACCTCCAAATGGAAAGAGGGACCTCCATCATACCATCACCACAACATTTCATCATGATGGAATGCTAAAAACCTGAACCATTGTCACAAGGGTCGTACACAAACCTATTGCCAAAATAACAAAGTCTACATAATCCCAATGGTGTATGTAGGGTGTTAGAGAAAGCCCAGTAGGATACCAACATTAAGAGATTTTACATGATAAGCATTCAAAGATGAAAATATTTTAATATTTCATAAACATGGAATGCTAATAAAAAAATTTGAGAGATGCAATTTTGAATAAAAATAGTTTTTGGGTAAGATATTATAAAGAATCAACATTTTTAAATAAAATACCAATGCTAATGAATTTTACACCCAAAAATACCATATTCTGATTGTATGTATAAATCATCCAATGAGAATAAATAATGGGAAATAACCCCTTGGCAATAGCTCACTTTGGGTCTCAGGTACCTCGTATCTCGGTGAAAGTAACCACCACAATATATGTTCTCATGCACACAATCCACTAGTTGGTATCATACCCATAACCTAGTGTTCCCCCATCATCATCATCATCACCATAATAGTTTACTTACTGTTGTTAGTGTCTAACATTCTATATTTAACTGAGTCCAAACCCCACAAGATCACAAGCATACTAGTACCCATCCACCCACCAAGATACTAGTGTTTTTCACTTTTTCTTAAACAAGTTCGACAAGCCATGAAAAATAATTTTCAAATGAAAATCTCACTTTCACATTACACATTCCCCAAAATACCCCATATATATCATATAAAACTCATTTTACAAGAAAAATTCATTTTCTACATCAAACACTCACAAAAGAGCCCACAAATGTATTTCTTACCTTTCTTACAATTTGATAAAACATTTCTGTAATTAATAAAACATTTTAAAAATGATTAACATTTTAAATAACCTCTTTACCTTTCCAAAATTTTTCTTATGTGAATACAATTCCCAAAATATTACATGCACATCACTTTCCCTATTTGTTAAACTCATTAAATCATTATCGACTTTCACAAAACAAACCCAAGGGGTATAACACTGCTTTACACACAAAAACCAGTTCCAAAACCTCTTTCTAGGACAAACTCACACCAATAACACTCCAAAAACAGAATTAATTTCCCTTTAAACATTTATTAAAAAAATCCCAAGTTATATAAAATGATGATAAATAATACCACAAAAGATACACATGAAAAAGACAAATATTCATAAAACACATTCAAGGAGTAAAACAAGGTTTTATAAATAAAACAAAGTCAAAAACCCCAATTTGAGACCTAAATGACACTAAATAATTACCAAACCCAAATTTGATGCTCCATAAAAAAACAAATAAATAAATTTCAAAAGTTATAAAATAATCCCAAATATTACCACAAGAGTTACACGTGGAAAACATGCAATTTGAAGCAAAGGAGAAACTATAAAATTATCCACATAACAAACTCCATAAAAAATTATTTTTTCACATTGAAACACATATAAGGAACATTAAAAATAATTAAATCAAGAATGATAACTCATCAAGAAATTTATACACATGGAATCACCTACCCTTTATGTCAAAACCCCCAAATCTTGTTGTGAAACATCAACCGCACCACCATCGCACTAAAAGGAAGATAAATCTGACCTAATACACCAGGATTTCACCAAAAGTCACCAAATAAAACCCTTGGTATGAACCCTATGTTTTGGAAAATTTATAACATCAAGAATGAGTGGAGGAAACTCTATGGAGAAGGATGAATTCAAAGTGATAAGGACTTACTTGTATGATTTTAATGTTTTCCCCATCAAATCTCCGTTAAAAATTAAGTTCAATGGGAGGGTGGGAGAACATGGAGGTTGTCCATGGAGGTAGGGCACAAAATGGGGAAGAAATGGGAGGATTTAGGTTTGTTACAGGTGGGAAAAATAGGAATTACAAAAAAAATTTAATGAGCTGGACAAGGCTGCAAGGTTTGGCTGAATGGTTTTACAAACCGTGCATCCCAACCATCCAACCTTTTCTGGCCACCAAAAACCATTCAAATCTCCTATAATTTTATGGGGTTCTATTGGGGAAACCAAGGGTGAAATATTGGATAATGATAGGGCAGAAAGGGTCCCAATATTAACCATCTTTTTCACCCAAAAAATTATCCAACTCATGGGTACAAACTACCTAAACAATATAACTCACAAGTGGTGTCACTAGAATTGTCACAAATCTAACTCCAAAACAACACAACCTCATACCATCCCATTGAAAAATTAGGAATCCATGTACCAAAAAATACCCCTATACTGTGGTCAAATATCAAGAACACAAGAGACACAATAAATTAAAATTTGAAATGCATGGAAACCAATAGAATGCAATAAACCATAAGTGGATTTGAAACAAATCATGTAATCGAAAGTCTGGGTGTCACAAATCTCCCCACTAAAAATAATTCCTCCCTAATAAAGCCATATCAAGGAAAAACGGAGAAATCCAAACCAAAATAATAAACCAAGATGTACCATTTCGCCAAGATTCACCTCGAAAGACCAAAACACCTCCAGTGATATATTAATGAAGGAATAATCTCACAAACCCAAACAAAAACCACTTTCCTAAAATGATCAAGAACATTCTGACATTGTACCGAAAAAATATCATCAAACAAAATCCAAAAAAGGATGATCAAATTGACCCAAATGAACAATAAAATCGAACAAGGTGACACATACCTTAATTTAACTAAACCGTTGGGCACTCTCCAATCCCAACGTTTACCCAAGAAAGATGAGGGTAGTTAGATATCTCGGAATGAGACTATCTACCACCATGTTAAGGCCAATAGAAAAATTGAGTAACTGATATGGGTAGACACAAATGATCTCCCCCCATAAGATACAACTGGAATTTTCGTAAAACAGAATCGGTACACTAATAGGGGAGGCCCAAACGGACTCCCCGATACAAGGGGAAAGACATCCATCTGACTTTTCCAAAAAAAAACCTATATAAAAATCACATTGCATCTCCCCACCATAATGGCCAACCATATTAACTGACCTACACAGGCTAGCACAGGACGAACCAAAATATAAAGAGTTTTCAGGGTCGCATGGTTAGTCCTAATAGTTTGGGAAACTATGTTCTAACCATGTAGATAATTCTATCTAAAGGGGTAAATTTGTATGGATACATTTTCAAAGGCACATGAACATTCAGATACTGTGTGTTGGATACTGTCTCTTATCAAATGGTTTCCTAGGATTGCGCATGATTACTACAAGCCATGTACGAACTGTGAACTTTTATCTTCCTAGCCCACATTTCAATCCTTTTTCCAAAAACTCACTAGAAACTAAAGGGGGAAGGAATTAAATTTGGAGATAACATATACACATGTCACTACCACCTCTTCCCAATGAATGATAACAACAAAAGAAAGATGAGGACACCATAGGTTTAAAATATTCCCATATTTCATAATGAGGATAAGTCGTTATACAGGGGTATGAATGACCCTAGAATTTTCCCTAAATACACTTGAGATTCACTCTAAGACCTATGACTCGAGCTCATATGATTGAATCATCTTCGGCATCATAGTTTGGATTTGGAAACCCTCGAACGAAAGTTCTTATTCTGATGCTAAAAAACTACACTAGAATCCCCTATTGGTTTCCAATACATTACACACATTAAAACTCACTTTATCGTAACCCATCATTTCACTGAATCAAGTGCTTAGAAGATGATCAAACATTACCCCATGATTTTCCAGATGAGAAGCGGTAAGAGGATAGGATATATAGATATACCTTCCTCTAAAAAAAGGATTTAGTGATATACTAAATGGAGATACACTTATGAAAAAACAAAGACTCACATAAGATTGTACCAACTCACCTTTACTATCAACTTATAACATTCCATCAAAAGGAGTCACTGAACATTACCATTGTGACCAATAAAAACAATACATGGAGAGGGACCTTATGAAACTTCCCAATATATCAAAAAACGTTAGAAAGTGGCTATAATAGCCTCTCATAACAAGATTTCCCACACTGGTGGTTTAACATGAACCCCTTCTTCGAACAAACTACGAAGTAACAAGTATCCCTCTTAGAAACCATCCACACTAACAACCATAGACTACATTCACATTCGACGAATCAGTTTAATTAAGAAACAGAGGTCTCTTTCAACCTTCCATGAGCACTCGTATGCTACAAGAGGATCCAAAAAACCCATGAAATAAAAGGGTGTAGACTCAATATACAAAGCTCAAGAAAAAGATTCCATATATTGATCAACTGTAAAATCTTCCAATGGTGAAACAAACTAGTATGTACTTCATTTATGCATTAACCCTAATGGGGGAACACCATGTCCAACAAGAGAACCCATGGAAACAACCATGATACTCCCTTGGTCAAAACATTCCACAAACTAGAACTAAACTCATTATGGGAACAAACATAAAGTCTACCTAAACTTCTCTCGGAAGAGACCACTAACCACCCTTTTAACCCAACTAATCGACCAAACACAAACCCAAAATACCATTCAAACAAGGGGGTTTTTTGACTCAAAACATCCCAAAAAAACCACATTTCTCAAAAACCACAAGACACAACATCCAAAAAGATTCATCAAGACATCATGTTTTCTTTTATAATCATCTCTTTGAAAACAAAACGGTTTAACAGTTAGCGTATCCACCAATAGTACCCCATGGGCCTCACACATGCATGTTTTAGTGCCACACCAGGATCCCTCCACATATACATCCTAGAAATCATCCATCCATGCCAACAACCATCCATTATCCCATATAACCACAAAAATGTGGTCTCTCATAGAAATACCAAAGGTTAAAAAAAATTCTTTCCACTTTTCAAAACCAAAACAGTCAACCAATACTTCTTTTCTCACAAGAACTCTCACCATGAAATCAAAATCCATGTTTAGAGCTTAAAAAACGTTTCAGAATGGAACAACTATTCATATAAGAAGTCACTTTGAGTTCATCCACATCAATTTCGAAAAGACTCATCACATTAAAACACCATTCAATTTGTTTAGAAAACAATATTAGAAACACTTTTTCAAAATCAACTTTAACATAGTTTTATCTTTTAAAAGAGGTGTAAACAAACCATTTTCCATTTTAAAACAATTCTGAAAATTCTGTTCCACCATTTCACAAATAACACCATTCCATCTTTATTAGACAACAATTTCAAAAAAACAATATTCTTTTTAAAAACAAGTATTTTATCATTAAAACCAAACATCCAAAATCCCAAAACTAAAGGACACAAGTCAATGCGAGAGGAAACTAGTTTTGGTGGGTGAATTTGACATATGGTTCGCGGCCATACACCAATAAATTCACTATCACAGAGAGTGTTCTAGGTAATTATCCCAGACTCCACATGTCTTGATCAGCCCTTCAATCTAACTGAGACAGTTATCCCAAATCTCTTTTAATTTCCCCTAATCATCATCAAACTAAGAAAACCAAAGAACTTAGATAAATCCTGACATCCCCTGGTGACTCAAATCCCATCATGAGGTGTGCCGGCCAGGCACACTACCCATAACCAGAATGTCATCTCCTAAAAATCCTAGCTTAAGACTATCATGAATCCTCCCCAAATAACATAACCCAAAGACAATGAACCTCTGTTGATACCATTTTATAATGAACCAAATTTTCTCACCATCAAAACAAGAACTATACCTGACCCTGACAAGGCCCAAAGGTCCTTCCCAATCCCCATGGGCTGGAACAAGTGCCCAGGTATCATAAAATAAAATTTGGGAATGATTTACCTGAGTTTGTAAACATAAATCCAATAAAAAAATCATTATTTTTAAGACAAAACCAACATATAGAAAATTTCAAGTTTGAATTACAAATTTTTAAACAATGTTTTAAGACCATTAAGAAGGTAAAAACCCAAAAAGGAAATCCCAATAACCTTCAAATGTCAGGATTCATCTCCCTCAAGACATCTCCACAACACCACATACAGATGGATAACTAAAACCCAGAACCATTGGCACAAACATTGTACCCAAACCTGCGACAAAAATAACCAAGTAAAATTACACAGAAAGGGGTAGGCAGGGTGTGATAAAAAGCCCAGTAGGATACCACTACTAATATATTCCATGGGATAAAAATTAAAATATGAAAATCTTTAAGGTTTTTGTAAACATGAAATGGAAGTAAGAATTTTATAGAAATTCATTTTTGAATAAAAACAGTTTTCAAGTGGGTTATTTTAAAGAAACAAAACTTTTAAATAAAAAACAGAAGCTATTCAATTTTCCAACCAATAATATAATATTCCAATGGTAAGAATAAATTATCCAATGAGCACAAGAAATGGGAAATAACTACTTGGAAGTAGCTCATTGTGGATCCCAAGAACCTTGTATCTCGGCGAAAGTGACAATAATAATACCCATTATCATGCACACGAGCCACTAGTAGGGATCATATATATAACCAAGTGTTACCCCATCATAAGTATCATCATCATATTTTTGTTAGTGTTGTGATCATGAAAAGTTCTTTGAGAAACTGAGGCTAAACCTCATGGGATCATTATCATACTAGTACACATCCACCCACCTTGATACCCAAGTTTCCCTCTTAAGCTAAAACAATTTCAACAAGCTAGGAAATATAATTTTCCCAAAAAAATACCAATTCCACATCACACATTCACCAAACAGCCCACATACATGTCACATAAAACTCTTATCATAAGAGTAATTCATTTTCCACATCATACTCACAAAAAACATCCTTGAAATGTCTTTCAAACCATTCATGCAATTCTATAAAACATTTCACCAATTTATTGAAAATTAGGAAATTTAACATCTCAAATAACATCTTTACCTTTAAAAAATCAATCTTATGTGAATTCAGTAACCAAAATTGTATATGTACATCACTTTCCCACTTTTTTAATCTCTCTAAGTCATTTTTAATTTTCATAAAACAAAGGGCTAAAACCATGTTTTGCACAGAAAACCCATTTCAAAACCCTATTTAAAGGCCAAAATCACAAAAAGACCACTCCAATATAGAATTGGACGCACTTGAAACATTTATTAAACCACTCTCAAGTGCTATAAATTACCTCAAATAATACCACAAAAGATTCAAACGAAAAAGACACATTTTCATAAAAAACTTTCAAGGAGTACAATAACATTTTACACATAAAACCCATTCAAAAACCCCCATTTGAGGCCCACATGTCACTATAGAATTACCAATCCAGAATTGGTATCACCTTTTAACAACTAATAATTCACTATTGTAACACCCCGAGATTTTATGAAAAATATTCTTTTTAATTTCATTAATGTCTTGTGTTGTACGATACACCAAAAGGAGCTTGCACAACATGCATCCTTGACTGCCTTTCATTACACGCAATCACGACCTTCCTCGATAGCGTGTGTAGTACGCAATACCGAGTTTCACTAAACAACGATATGCTATTAAAATTTTATTAAAACTAGCCATTATGAATAGTAATAACCACTTTTTGAAATTTTTTAAACATTATTTTTCAAAATGGACTTCATTTTTGGATTCGGAATATGGAAATTATCTTAGGGTGAAATTTTGGTACTTTTCGGATAACTTTCATTTTCAGATGAATAGTGAAAATTACTAAATTTTAATTAAAAACAACCTTTTTAATTGAAATAATTAATAGTGATAAATTATTAATTTGAGTGGTTTTAAAGTATATTTAGAATATTTTTTTACAATTTAATACAATGTTGGTCATTGGATGTAATTTCACATTTAAACCAGACATAAACAAGTGTCAATCTTTTGATAGTTATTATCTTTTAAGAACACGATATTTGTTTTGAAAAATGGAATTAATTTTTATATTAATTAATGAAACTAATATGTTTTTAATTTGGTAAAATAGACATAATTTTTGAGTTCATAATATCAAATATATATTAGGCCTAATTTTTGGTATTTTTATGGAAACTTTCATTTTTTTGACGAATAGTGAAACCACTAAGTGGTAGTTAAAAAAATGAATTTTCCATAAAACATAATTTTACCGCTTCGATGAGTGGAATTTCAAAAATAAAGGAGACACGGTTGATTTCATTAAGTAAAATTTGGTTCAATTAGGATAAAATAATTTTTGGTGAATTGTAACTTTTTACTTTTTTTACCACGGTTAAAAGTAAATAGGGTAATTAAGGGTAAAAATGATATTATTATTACCCTAACACATTTCCTAATTCTATTGGATAAGTGTAATTCGACCAAAAAAATCATAGGAATAAAATATTACGTTTTAGGCCCACTTGGATTAGATTAGGACATTTATTATTAATTTATTTAAAGAAGGGTTAAAATAGTTAAAATCAAAGTTTAATAAGTAGATAACTTTTAATATGGGGTTATACATAAGATAAATTAGACTATAAATATTAATTAGAAAGCTAAAAATATTTCCTAGATAATTATATTTTATGTGTAATTTTTAGACATTAAATAATTTAATTTATTTATGACACAACGATGATGCAGTAATTATCTTATTAATGAAATATTAACATAATTGATGTTACAAATACCCAAATAAATGTAATTTGAGACTTTTTATGAATTCCACTAATTTTATAGGTTAATATAATATGTTATTATTGATTTAAGTAACTCTTTTCGAACTAATCATTCTGTTATTAATTTCACAAAATTAATTTACTAAATAGTGTCAAAATTAACCTAAAATAGTTTTTTAAACAAATATTATATTATTAATTGTTATTTTATTCCTAAAAATCTAACGTTCGGCCAAATTACTTAGATAAGGTTATATATATTAATAATAAACAACTTGGGGTTATTTTGGCTTGTTATAGTAAGTTTTTTAACCTTATAGTATAAGAACACAAGAAGACACGGTAAAAGTAAAATTATTTAACTTAATGTTAAATCTAAATGATAAGGTTAAATTAGGAACCTAAACTTGTCTAAATTATATTAGATGAGAGTATTTCGACCCATCCCCACCTTATCTTCGAAATAAATCAATTTGGAGCTATTTAAAACCGAACTTGGCTTTATAATAAAATAATATTTTTAGTGTTTTCAATGGAGCCCCTCTCCTCCCTTATAAAAGGGAACCTCCTCCCCCTCTTCCTCACACAACTTTGAGCCTTCAAGATCGGCCAACCCCTACCAAATTATCTTCTCCACTTCCCTAGAAACATCTAAGAGGTCCTGGTCTTCTTCAAAGACCAATTTTAGTTCCCTAAGAGGAGGACTAAAAGAGGCGCTTCAAAGAAGAGGAGGTTCAGACACTTACGAAGCAAATCGAATCTAAGGTAAGGGAAATATCACAATCTCATTTTTATCCGAGATTGTTTATACTTTGGAATTTACTGGGGTGTATCTTTTCATCCACATCATGTCTCCCCAATATGTAATATTATTTCCATCCACCTACAATTTTTTAAATCCAATATTACCCTTCGGTCAGTTTTTAGTAAAAGATATGAAAGGAATCTTTTGTCGTTTTTCGTACGAGGTAATTTTTTACTTTTCCGAAAAAAGTACAAGAAGAATTTTTTTTTAACTTATACAGCATGAATGGATTTTTAAAACATTATTTCCAAGAAGCTTCCTTTACAAGTTTTCACGTTTATTTTTAATCAACTTATTTTAGTTTAGAATTGTATGACATGTTAAGAAAGGAAAAGTGTTTTTGAAGTAGAAAGGATATTTTCCTCAAGAATAAAGTTCAAGTATTTTATCAAAATTATTTTCCATCTAAGATAACAAAGGTTTCTATTTCTATCCCTATTATTACACTGATTTTATTATGCTGTGATGGAATTATTTTGATGAATTCCTTTATCTTATATGAATTATTTTATGATTTCATGATGTCTAAGAATCCCATTTTTATTACATGGGTTATGATATGATGTATGGTTTATGATTTTGTGGCACACATAAGAATGGTATCATTATGAGATGGGTGGGACCTATATCTCCCTCCATTACATTGGGTAATGATTTTATATCTCATGAGATGGACATGGCTGGAACGGCAGGTTAAACAGGTTCAGTGAAACAGGACTGAAACGAGGAGTGAACTCAGTTTAGAAATGGACTTTGTCCTCTAAGATAGTCTTGGAAATGAGTCTTGACTAATAAGAAATGATTCTCTATGATTATCTGTGTATTCCACAAAGTTTCATGTTTTATGTTATTATTATTGGGATTACATTTCACTACTATGATTTATCCCATGTTATGATATTATGATCTCTTTTGCAGGTTAAGATTTACAAAATGTTATGTTCTTATGAATATGATGTGATTGATATCTATCTTGTTTACCCTTACTGAGAATTTGAGCTCACCCTTTTCTGTTTTCTTTTCCCCAGGGTATAAAGAAAGGTTTTAGGTAAAAAAGGAAGATCTTTATGGGAGATGTTGAAGATCTTTCACCACGATTAGAAGATTATATTCTGAGTTTCCAAAGACACTAAACTATTACGGTCCTTGTGTGTCTGTTTTTGTTATGTATTAAGTATTCCGATAAAGTAATGTAATGTCCATGTACGTCATGCTTTGGGTATCTACAGTTGGTATCTGAGGAAAGGTATAGCCAAACTTTGGAAACTAGGATATGAAAGCGTTAGTAAGAACCATAAGGATAAGTCTAAGCATAGAACACAATCTTAGTGTTTTAGAAATGGCCATGAATAACCTAGGATAAGACCTTAAGTTTGAAATTTTATTCTTGACTGTGTGGTTTTCCTATTATAATTAGTGTTGCTCACACTATTCTTCTTGGTTTTAGTCAACGGCTGGAACCCGATGGAACCATGTTAATGCAGAATGCGATGGGCAATGCAATGATTGTCCCCCAGAGAAACCAAACTTTATGGGAGATGGAATAAAAAATCTTTTAGCCATGATCACACAACTTTCTGAAGATATGAATCATGCAGGACTTCCAAACGAGTAACGGAAGGATCAACATTCTATTGCATCCTTCATGAGGCAGCTCCCACCTTCATTCAGCGGGTCTACTGATCCATTAGTTGCTGAAAAATGGATTAGTACAACTGAAAAGATATTTTCAGTTCTTCAATGTTTTGAACATGATAAAGTCATCTTAGCAGTGTATTGTTTGTAAGGTGATGCTGATAAATGGTGGAATCTTATTAAGAATACGGGGAAAAGGGATGAAATTGAGTCCATGGAATGGGACGAGTTCAAGAACTTATTTTTCAATAAGTAATTCCCTCGTATTCTCCGAACAAAGATGGAGAAAGAGTTTCTTGAACTGAAGAAAAAGGATGATGAATCTGTTGGTACCTATGAAGCAAATTTTACAAGACTTGAAAGGTATGCTTCTGGTATTATTATCCAACCTAAGAGTAAGATCGATCGATTCTTTAGTGGCTTAAAACCAAGTCTTCGAAGGGCGTTAGCCATAAGGTACTTCAATAGCTACGAGGAAATCGTTCGATGTGCTCTCAATGTCAAGATGTAGATTGGAGTAACCCATCAGTCATATGGGTTTGATAAGAAGAGGAAAATGGAATTTAAAGGAAAATATAAAGAGCACACTAAAAATAAGATGAGCTTTCCCTTATGCTCAAAGTGTGGAAAGAAACATGGAGGGAGTTGTCTTAAAGGGACAAGTAAATGTTTTACGTGTGGAAAAGATGGTCATCAAGCATCTGAGTGTCGAAGTAATGGAAAAAGGGTTTCTAATAATGTGAATAAAGAAAAGACTGCCGAGAATGCACCACCAACACTTCAATGCTTCAAGTGCAAGGAAATGAGGCATTATGCTAAAAAATGCCCTAATCCAAGGGTTAGTGATGATCCACATGAGCAACTGCTTAAGGAAAAGGACAAAGGGAAGTCACATGCGATCACTATTGGTGATGTTGAACATGACAACGATGGGGTGGAATGATTAAGTGTTTATGTAATGGGATTCCAAAATAATGTTGTATATAGTATCATGGAATATTGGAATATTTATTTATTGGTCTATTGTGGTTTTCAATGGTACCAGTAACCATGGAAAGTTAATGAGATAGTTTTGGAAAAAAAGGTGATATGTGCATAATGAATGGAAAATGAGAAAATGAAATGTTTGACAGTATTCCTGAGCTCATGATTGATATAAGGACTAAGTGATATCATGGTTTGAGTATATAGAATTTTGAGGACTTTGGTATGTGTAAAGAGTTAACTTTTAACAGCATTCTTGTTTTCAATAAGGTTCAATGGGTATTCATTTTTTTTCAAGAGAATACATGATTAAGGCCTTCGAATGTTTGGAATGTGACCAACAAGACATATCTCATGATATATGGTGATCAACAATGGTATTAACATGCTAGTTGTATGAACTCTTTGGTAATCGTTTTCAATATAATATGAGATTAGACAACATATTTTGGATAAGCCTAATGATTGGAATGGATTATGTTAGAAATAAGTTAGTATTTTTTAAGGATAGAAGTTTTTTTTCGATATTATTTATGGGATTTTATAGTAATGTAGTTTTAGAAAAATGACAACCTGCAGGATGGGAAACAGCCCATCGCGTTGGACAAGGTTGTGGGAATCGAACCCACAACCGAAGTGCGACTGCCCTTTATCGCCTGCCACTGGCCTACAGGAAGTCCCTATTTAGTAAAAACTAGTTTATTATATTAAGCGGTATGATATATGAAGTATAAGTCCATTTTAGGAACCATATATGATTAATCTCACTATATATGGACTTATGTATTTTTTGATAACTTTTCTAACCTTTTGTTTGAGACAGATGGAATGACCCATCATTCTATCACATGATCTGCTAACACATCACGAATGAAAAATTCAACATCATTTATTTAAGAGATGATGTGGAAATTTTCCAAAGAACGAACAACAGTGAGACTATACCAAAATCACAAAAGTATTTCTTCTAATTCAAATTTCGTCAACTTTAGGGAAATGATCTTGAAAACCAAAAATGTTGTCCTAGTGCTCTTATATCTGATGAATCAGACGGTACCTTAGATCGTCACAAATTTATGGCTTTGTGATTGCTAGATTTTCCATAGCCATGTTCTCTACCACTCTACATCAGAACATGATGGTTAGATTTCTCTTCCAAATACATATTTTCACCTATGTAGAAACCCAGTGATTAGTTTTTTTGGGTAACCGTTACGTTTCATAATTTTGTTCTTTAAATATTTGTTTGTTATTCCTTTTAACGATGTGGGTTTCTATTAAAGAATCTTTCGAGTAGTAAACCATTTATAACCCCGACGAATTTCGAGGGCGAAATTCATTTTAAGCGGGGTAGAATGTAACACCCCAAGATTTTATGAAAAATATATTTTTTTAATTTTATTAATGTCTGTTTTTATATGATACACCAAAAGGAGCTTGCACAACACGCATCCTTCACTGCCTTGCATTACACGCAATCGCGACCTTCCTCGATAGCGTGTGTAGTACGTAATACCGAGTTTCACTAAACAACGATATGCTATTAAAATATTATTAAAACTAGAGGTTATGAATAGTAATAACAACTTTTTGAAATTTTGTAAATTTTATTTTTCAAAATGGACTTCATTCTTGGATTCAGAATATCAAAATTATCTTAGGGTGAAATTTTGGTACTTTTCGGATAACTTTCATTTTCTTATGAATAGTGAAAATTATTAATTTTAATTAAAAACAAAATTTTTAATAGAAATAATTAATAGTGATAAATAATTAATTTTAGTGGGGTTAAAGTATATTTAGAATATATTTTTATAATTTAATAAAATGTTGGTCATTGGATGTAATTTCACATTTAAACCAGACATAAACAAGTGTCAATCTTTTGATAGTTATTATCTCTTAAGAACACGCTATTTGTTTTGACAACGGGAATTAATTTTTAAATTAATTAATGCAACTGATATTTTTTGAATTTGGTAAAATAGAAATCATTTTTGAGTTCATAATATCAAATATAGCTTAGGCCTTATTTTTGGTATTTTTCTGGAAACTTTCATTTTCTGATGAATAGTGAAACCACTAAGTGGTAGTTAAAAAAATGAATTTTACATAAAACTAAATTTTACCGCTTCTGTGAGTGGAATTTCAAAAATCCGAGAGACACGGTTGATGTCAGTAAGTAAAATGTGGTTCAATGTGGTGGAAATAATTTTTGGTGAATAGTAACTTGTTAATTTTTTTACCACGGTTAAAAGTAAATAGGGTAATTAAGGGTAAAAATGATATTATTATTACCCTAACACATGTCCTAATTCTATTAGATAAGTTCAATTCGACCAAAAACAACCTTAGGAATAAAATATGACCATTTATGCCCACATGGATTAGATTAGGACATTTATTATTTATTTATTTAAAGAAGGGTTAAAATAGTTAAAATCAAAGTTTAATAAGTAGATAATTTTTAATATGGGGTTATACATAAGATAAATTCGACAATAAATATTCATTAGAAAGATAAAAAGATTTCATACATAATGGTATTTTATTTGTACTTTTTATACATTAAATAATTTAATTTATTTATGACACAACGATGATGTAGTAATTATCTTATTAATGAAATATTAACATAATTGATGTTATAAATACCCAAATAAATGTAATTTGAGACTTTTTATGAATTGCACTAATTTTATAGGTTAATATGACATGTTATTATTGATATATGTAACTTTTTTCAAACTAATCATTCTGTTATGATTTTAACAAAAATCAATTACTAAATAGTGTCAAAATTGACATAAAATAGTTTTTAAAACAAATATTATATTATTAATTATTATTTTATTCCTAAAAATCTAAGGATCATCCAAATGACTTAGATAAGGTTATATATATTAATAATAAACAACTTGGGGTTCGTTTGGCTTGTTATAGTATGTTTATTAACCTTATAGTATAAGAACACAAGAAGACACAGTAAAAGTAAAATTATTTAACTTAATGTTAAATCTAAATGATAAGGTTAAAATATGAACCTAAACTTGTCTAAATTCTATTGGATGAGAGTATTTCGACCCATCCTCACCTTAGCTTCGAAATAAATCAATTTGGAGCTATTTAAAACCGAATTTGGCTTTATAATAAAATAATATTTTTAGTTTTTCCAAAGGAGCCCCTCTCCTCCCTTATAAAAGGGCACCTCCTCCCCCTCTTCCTCACACAACTTTGAGCCTTCATGCTTGACCAACCCCTGCCAAATTCTCTTCTCCACTTCCCTAGAAAAATCCTAGAGGTCCTGGTCTTCTTAAAAGACCAATTTTAGTGCCCCAAGAGGAGGACTCAAAGAGGCGCTTCAAAGAAGAGGAGGTTCGGACACTTACGAATCAAATCAGATCTAATGTAAGGGAAATATCACAATCTCATTTTTATCCAAGATTGTTTATAATTTGTAATTTACTAGGGTGTATTTTATCATCCACATACATGTTTCCGCAATATGTAATATTATTTCCATCCACCTACAATTGTTTAAACCCAATTTTACCATTCAGTGAGTTTTTAGTAAAAGATATGAAAAAATCTTTTGTCGTTTTTCGTATGAGGTACCTTTTGACTTTTCCGACAAAAGTACGAGAAGAATGTTTTTTTAACTTATACAGCATGAATGTATTTTTAAATCATTATTTCCAAGAAGAATCCTTTACAAGTTTTCAAGTTTATTTTTAATCAACTTCTTTTATTTTAGAATTGTATGACATGTTAAGAAAGGAAAAGTGTTTTTGAAGTAGAAAGGATATTTTCCTCAAGAACGAAGTTCAAGTGTTTTATCAAAATTATTTTTCATCTAAGATAATAAAGGGTTCGGTTTCTATCCCTATTAGTACATTAATTTGATTATTTTGTGATGGAATTATTTTTATGAATTTCTTTATCTTATATGAATTGTTTTATGATTTCATGATGTTTAAGAATCCCATTTTTATTACATGGGTTATGCTATGATGTATGGTTTATGATTCTGTGGGACACATAAGAATGGTATCATTATGAGATGGGTGGGACCTATATCTCCCTCCAATTCATTGGATAAAGATTTTATATCTCATGAGATAGACATGGCTGGATTGGCAGGTTAAACCGGTTTAGTGAAACAGGACTGAAATGAGGAGTGAACTCGGTTCAGAAATGGACTAAGATAGTCTTGGCAATGAGTCATGACTAATAAGAAATTATTCTCTATGATTATTTGTGTATGCCACAAAGTTTCATGTTTTAAGTTATGATTATTGGGATTACATTTCACTACTATGATTTATCCCATGTTATGATATTATGATCTCTTTTGCAGGTTAAGATTTCCAAATTGTTATGTTCTTATGAATATGATGTGATTGATATCTATTTTGTTTACCCTTACTGAGCATTTGAGCTCACCCTTTTATGTTTTATTTTCCCCAGGATATAAAGAAAGGTTTTAGGTATAAAAAAGGAAGATGTTTATGGGAGATGTTGAAGAACTTTCACCACGATTAGAAGATTATATTCTAAGTTTCCAAAGACACTACACTATTATGGTCCTTGTGTATCTGTTTTTGTTATGTATTAAGTATTCCTCTAAAGTAATGTAATGTCCATGTACGTCAATCTTTGGGTCTCTACAACTATCAAAAGTTATAAAATAAACCCAAATATTACCCCAAGACTTACACATGGAAAACACACAATTTGAAGAAAAAGTGCAAATATAAAATTTACTGCTTAACAAAATCCACAAAAAAATTATTTTTTCACAATTAAAATCATATAAGGAAAATTAAAAATAATTAAATAAATAAATATAACTCTTCAAGAAATTATTACACAATGAATCACCTAGCTTTTGTGTCAAAACCCCAAACCTTGGTGTGAAACATCAACTGCACCACCACCACACCACAAGGAAGATAAATCCAACCTAAATCACCAAGATTTGTCAAATAGACACCAAATAAAACCCTAGGTATGAACATTATGTTCTGTTAATTTTATAACTTCATGAAATAATGGAGGAAACCCAAAGGATAAGGAATAAATCAAAGAGGGAAGGAATTAACTGCATGATTTTGAAGTTTCCCCCATCAATTATCCCTTCAAAATTGAGTTCCAAGGGAGGGTAAGACAGCCTAGAGGTTGTCCATAGAGGTAGGGCACAAAATGGGGAAGTCATTGGCGGATTTGATTTTATTATAGAAGGGAAAATGGGAATTACAAAAAAAATTAATGAGATGGACATGGCTGCATAGTTTGGTTGCAGGGTTTAACAACCCGTGCGGCCAAACCGGGTGGCCTATTCAGGCAACCCAAAATCAAGCCATTAAACTCTAATTTTATGGGGTACTAAGGGGGAAACGATTTGGGAAATATAGGACAACTATAAGGGAAAAGTTTCCAAAATAAATCACTCTTTTCACCCCTAAACTCATCCAACTCATGGTTACAAACAACCTCAACAACATACCCCACAAGTGGTGTCACTATAAATGTAACAAATACAACTCCAAACCACCAAAACCTCATATCATACTTGTGATAAAATAGGAGACCATGTACCATAAAATACCCACAAGACTAAGGTCATAGATCAAGAACACAAGAGACACCAAAAATTTAAACCCAGAACACCTCAGAACCAAGAGAATACTATGAACCAAAACAGGATATGAAACAAAGCATGGAATCCAAAATCCAAGTGTTACAATTACTATTTATAGTCCAATATATTTTCATAAAAAGCACTTATAAAAAATGAAACTCTTATTAAAAACATGAGTATGACATATTTTACTTTCCTTAGAATAAAATACTATAAAAGGATTAAATTCATCCAAGTGGATCAAAGAGATCATAAAATTGGCCTAGGGATTATTTTTTTTATAATTAATGCATCCTATAAAATTTTTGAATGTGTTAGGGACAATTTAAAATATATATAATATTATTGTTATCCTTAATTACCCTATTTACCCTCTACTGTGGTAATTTAAAAAATACTAAAGTTACTATTCAGATTATCCAATAATATATAGAGTAAATTTTATAAATTTTCAACATACTCATTTAAATATTTAATCAAATTTTAAACATTAAAAACACATAATTTTCTAAAATTATTTTAAAAATAATCTCATTTATTGAACGAGAAAAAGAGTTTAAAAAGTGAAAATGTTCGAAAGATTAAAATATTTTTTGTCTAAATTCAATGTTAAATTAATTATAAAGATATAAATTTCATTAAATGATATAAAATTGATAAAATTATAAATTAAATAACCAAAAATATAATTTATTACTATCAATTATTTTGAAAAAACATAAATTTTCAAATAAAATTCATTATTTTTCTCTATACATTTTAAAAGAAACTTATCAGAAAAATATCACAAATGAAACCAAAGTAAATTTTGATATAAATAATTAAAATAATAAATATATTTTTTCAAATATAATTTATAGAGTTTTTATAATTTATTTTCACAATAATTGTCCCATGAAAAGGAAAAAAGCTATATTTAGACAAATAATTTTTTTTATGCATAAACATGAATTTATTTTTATATCATCTTTAAATATAATAATATGAATGATAAAAATTATATTTAAAATATAATATATATAGATTTTATAATTTTGTTAATAGTATTAATTCCCTCTAATTTAACATATTGGCTATAAATATATTTTATTGTTCATTTAACTAGGGTATTGTGTCCAATATAATCAATTGAAAAAGTTAAATATTAAATGAGACATAGAATAAAATATTGGGGTGATTCAAAAATAATTTATTAAATTTTAAAAATTTAATTTGATGAAAATAATTTCCTTTTTAATTCATCAGGTCAAAATTATCTTATAATATTTTTTTTTTTCAGAAATAGATTTTTTAGGTTAATATTAAAAAATACAGATTTTGAAAACTATCAATTTTATGAAATTATAGTGATATAAGAATAACATGAAGGTTTATAAAATGTTTTTTATTTACCCAATATATGTTAATGAATTAATATAATTCATATTAAAATATAATTCGAACTTATAAATATATTCTTGTTATTTTTTAAATTTAAGTAATGTTTTGGCTCAAGTAAAAACTATTTTTAGTTATTTTATTTTAATCATGTATTTACATGGTATATCTAATATATAGATTGGTTTTAAAGAAAAATAAATCGAATTTTATTTAAGATAATCCAATTAATATAATTTTAGTCATCATTTTACATTATTTTATTGAAAAAATATTTTTTTGATTAAAATAATTATTTTTCATAAAATGATTTCTATTGGGTTTTTTGACCTTATATTAGATGTAATTTTTTAAACTTTAGTATGTTTTATCAACTAAAAAGGATTAAATATTTTGAATCATCATAATTAATATTATTTAAAAATATTATATGAATTTTTATCATAATGCATAGTAACCATGGTATGTATTTATCACATCCGTTAAGGAAGAATAGGTTAAAATGCTTAAAAATAAATGATAAGGCTTGAAGGTAACACAGTTTTTTTATTAAAACTAATTATTATTTTTTAGTTAAAAATAACCTCATCATTCTTGAATATTAGTAGTTTATGAGTCATTTTCCTTGAGTGAGACATTAATATATTTTAATCTTTTGAAAAAATATAAGTGGGTCATATCCATTACTTATAAAAGACACCATAACCACTCTCTTTTACAAAAATCAAGGGCCTCTTATATCATAAAATAACTACCAAAATCATTTTTCAAGATCCTCCACATATTCTAGAGTTCTTGGTTGTATTTTAATACCATCCTGATAAGGATTTTAGTATAAACCTAAGAGGATGTCTGAAGAAGAGATATAGCTCGTAACTGAGTGATTTTCTTTTATTTATTCTTAAACCCCATTCAAAAAAATGGTAGACAAGTTGATATAAAAACATCAGTATATCCCATATATTTATATTTTATTATTTCTATTATGTGACTTTTTTTATCTCCATACATATAAAATAAGAAACAAAAACATCATTCATGTGTATATGTAAACTACTACCTCATGGTGTGACGTATTTAATTTTTCATCACTACAATTGTTATAATGTTATTTTAATGAATATAATATTTAAATTATATTTTTAAACATTATTATGATTTTTAAATATAATTTATCATTTATATTCATACCCTTCCACCTATTAAAAAAAGATAATGTATCTCATCCGTACGTGGGGATTACCACATCCATAAAGTGAAGTGATTCGTTTTTTATCATCCACCAGTAATATATTTTATTAAACATGTATATAATTAATATATTTTATATTTATATTATTATAATAAATTTAAAAATTATGGAACCATGATCATTAAACAATGATCGAATATAACAAACATAATGCTACATGAGAAATAAACCAGTTAGCGCTTGGAAATGACAATTTTAATATCGAATTATTAATAAATAGGTGGTGAAATGTTATAATTGGAATATATTTTGTATTATAAATTTTTATATGGTTCTATTTTTTATTTATAATAAATTTAAATATATTGTATTTTAGGATTAAAAATCATATCATGCAGGTCAATCTTCGGGTAATGGAGTTATTTTACTATCTCAATTTTTTTAAAGATTGTTTATGTTCAGATTCACATAAGGAAAATTAAATGATCCTTAAATATTAATATATATATGTATATATTATTCTAATATTTCATTTTTTTAGTTTAACTTTTTATTATTCCTTTTAATCTCATTTTTATCAAGAATTAATTAGTAATTTATGTGTAAGTGTCTATATTTTAAAAATCGTGTTTTGTTATTTTCCTTCCATATTTATTTATACCATGTCCAAATTTTCATTAAAAAAATTTCAATAATTATTTTAATAATATCAAACAATTTATTAAATCCATTTTTATCCTAGTTTTACATTTTAAAAAATTGTTTAAAAGTAACTTTCTTCTTATTTTCTAAATGAGTATCTTTTTACAAAATGTGGGAATAGAATATTCATTTTAACATACATTACCCAAATATATTTTCCCACTACCATGACTGTTATTTTATTTTAATATTAATTTATAACTTAAAAATTAAATTTAAAAGCAAATAATTTTAATAATAATTGTTATTTTTTATTTAAAATGATATCAAAATAAACAGAATTATTTTCTTAATGAAATGAAAAGAGTTTTGAAATGTGATTTGTGACTCATTTCATACATGAATTTACAAGGATGTAATTTTTATTTATTAATTATATATTATTTATAATGTTTTGGTTTTACTATGAAATCTTTAAATTCTTATGAATCAATAGCAGTTAGTAATTCTTTACTAGTAGAAGATTATATATTATATTGAGATCATTCATATTCTTATCATCATGTTATTCCATAGACATAATTTTTCTCCTCCAATATTCTTTTTAATATCATGGAATATATTATAATAATTTCTACTAATGTGATGATGTTACAGCTGTATAAAATTTCTATTTATGGAATTATTAAATGTTAGATTATTATGTAAGATATATCATTAAATGGGGAAATGTTGATGTTTCTTATTCTCAACTTTTTAAAAATAATAGTTCGTAAGAAAAATTGAGAATGAATAATATTGATCATTAAATAAATGAGGAATTCCTACGAACTAAAACTGATGGATGGGGCCCTAATATTGTTTATAACATCCCTACACAACCCATTGGCTTGGTCCAGTTTAGTTGAGCCACTAACATTATATTACATTCTCTGAACACTAAAGGAATTAAATAAAGGCAAGCATTTTGAATAAAAAGTTACATGGAAAAATATTTACCATCATTAATGAACATATGAAATACTGAAAATATAAGTATATAATTAATAAAACCATATACATGTCTATAAATGATACTAGAAGTAAATATCAAAAATAATAAATGTACCAAAACCCAAAAATAATAGTAACATAAGAACATTGAAATTAATCATATTAAGACTGCATAGTATTGAAGATTATGGCACCAAGATAGAGCCACTATTTACTATGATTCCACCCACTACAAGAGATTTTTTAACAACTATGGATGTGCCACCAACAAATACTACAAGATAATAAAGAAGCCTTCATCTTTAATGTATCATGAAATAAAACATCTACATATTAACTAATTTCCATATTCATGGGGTGAATATCCAAACCCAGTAGGGTTATACCAAGATACAATCCCCACATCAATGTAAAACCAAATATAGGTTATATTATACAATAATGCAATATATGGAAATAATTTTAAAAAAATAATGAAATTTTCACAATTTTAAATAAACAAGATGTAATGGTTTTCTATGAAATATAGAAATAGAATAGTATTTCTTCCAAGAAATACGACCAATTCATTAAATTCAATTATTAATAAACAACCCAATTTTTCTCACTTACACACACATGTATATATATGGCTTATACCTCCCTTTATTCTTGAATAGTGAGTCATCCTGTCAATATGTATTCTCTAGGTGACCCCATTTAACGGTGGTACTTCTGACCATAATCTGTCCCATGATTCAGTAAATGACATTGGCATTTCTAAACATTCTTATTACCATATGAATATGAACAAAAAAAATATTTATGCTGATAAACAAGTAAGAAACATTTTTCTATTCAAAAATCCAATTTAATATATTTTTCAAACACATTATTGGAGATACCCAAAACCATGATTTCAAGAACAACCCAATAAGATAAAATTAATTATATTTTCATTAGGGTATTATAATTTTATAGTATAAGAGAGTAATTTAAATAAACATTATAACATTCTCACTCGAATGATAGTGGAAAGAGGGAAAAAATGCATACCATATATATGTTGAAGACAACAAAACTCCCCCAAATCATCAAATATAAGACAATCATTTTATTCATCTTTGATTCCTAATGTCCAACACTAAAAAAATTCATTGAAAAAGATATTTGTGTGGTAAAGTTTATTAAATATCACCTTGAAGAACCTTGGAAGTTGAGGGTAAGAGAAATTAAATACTAAGAGATAAATGAAGTGTTAGAATTATGAAATTGGATAGACTCGACCTAATTCATGACGTGGATAGAAAATTCATATAATGAATATTATAGAGGTCAATAATAATGAAATTAAAATTTATTCATATTAAAATACCAAAAATAGTCCCCATATTTAATGGAATATCCTATCATGAATGGATATATCTATAAAATAATTCATACCCTAAATGGAGATCATGACCTCTACCTCAAAAATGGGGATGCTATATTCTCCCAAGCATTAGGGTTTATTTAATAAGGAATATGGGGGGTATATATAATCTTGGAGAATATTAGGTCATTTAAACAAAAAAAATTCTATCTCTTCCATCATTCCTTTTTAATAGGACTATTCTTTCATAATACTCCTTCCAATGAAATAGATCTCCCTTACAACAAATATTTCAGTCTATCACGGATCCAAACCAGTTTATCTATAAACATAAAATTAGGAAAAAGTTTAACTTGTTCCCACCTGAACAAATGTGTATCATCCCATAGATAATTATTTATTGTAAATACATTAAATAAATTATTGATAACACCTAATCTCAATGGTAAGGATTATAGATATTACATATTTCAAATCAGTTCAATAACTTAAAATAGTTGAATATACCTTAGAGCCAATTCCCTTTCATTTTCCATTCGTTAATGACCATGTCTTGATGGATCTCTCAAGAATACATGATCACTCACAATAAAATTCAATTGCTAACAATGATGATCTATATAATATTTTTTTCAGCTCTGAGTTCTGTCCATCAGCTTCAGGATCATATGTATCTTATCAATAGTCTCGTATACAAGACTAGGGATGATCAATGATTTTTATCCTATAACCACCCAACATAGGAAAGAAAACAAGGAAATCCATATAGTAAATTCCATTGGGAAATATGTACCATGTCATGGTAATTGTTATCATCTTTTAATTCCAATGCTGGGTTATGATCTTCCCATGAGACACCAAATTACATTACACATTATCTAAGAATATATTCAAATATTTGAATTGGGAATTTTCATTTCCATTTCATATGAGGATGATTTTTCATTTTTATGATCAACTGTGTTCTGAGAGCATGTTGTAGTACTTTCTAGAAATGAGGTTTGCTATCATAAATGATCAAAAATGGAACTACATGTAACTTGACCCCTTCTTGAATTAATGTTTTTTTCTAAATACTTTCATGTTAGACTCTCTAATCTGGAGGATCTGTGTATATTTTTTTATTCAATTCACAATCACCCAAATAATATCATGCTTATTTAGTGTCCTCAGTAAACTAAAGAAGAATTACATTGAAATATATTCACACTTTTATAACATTATAGAGATGGATTGGAACATATCATCCGGTTGATAATGTTCATCCTTTACCTTCCGACAGGTTAAAATTTTCATGACAAAATTTATAATATTTATTTTGAATCCTAACAAATAGAAATTAGGATTAATCACCATATAAATTTTCTAAATATCTAGATGAATAACCATTTTTGAATGGTGATATATTGAAAGGTATGTTTTATGGCATGGATATTGTACCATAATTTTTTTTATGAATGAATAAAAATTAGTTTACATCCTATGTCAATATTTTTTATGTCTCTTTGGAATTTATGTTTTCCTTGGTTTTCATGTAATTGGGATTTTATATTTGAACCTCTTTGACTAAATCTATCATGTTAGGAGAAATATTAACTAAAAATGTGACTATATTCTTAAATAATTTTTCATAGAAATTATTCATGTAATCATTATTCCTCGTCAACTAAGGTTGGTCATAATCCTCCATGAAAACATTGTTAAATAGTTTCTGACATAATGTGTCTACTAAAAAATCACTATTCTAGGTTTCTACACCAATTAAAATATAAAAATCTGAAGATACTCCATCCATCATCATTGGATTATGTTCAAGTCTCATTTAGAGATGGTTTATTTCAAACTCTTATGATTAATGATGATATAAACCTTTCACCAAAGAGATATTTGACCATATATTTAAATCATTTACATCATCAGATAATTCTAGTTCATATATTTGATAGTTATTCTCATTAATATGAAAACTCATCAAACAATTGGTGATAACATGATCTACCTATATAAAAACAAAACCTATGATAGATCATGACACATCACAATATACCACATAGCCCTGACCTAGTTCTAAAAAAGATTGTTTGACTTTCAAGGATATGTGGGATTTAATCTCTATGAATCATTTCTTATAGTCGTCATTCCATGTTAATGGAACACTATTTCTTATCATTATAGGAATAAGGGAAGAAATACATGATAAATACCAAAAAATCAATAAAAATAACCATTTATTACCAAAAATATATATATCTTCAATTCATTATTTGATTTCTCCCAATAGATGACTTCTTCAATCTTCCCTAGGTCAACAAATAAGCCCTATTCAAAAATTATGTTCTTAAGAATACATATTTTGTTTCTAGATGTCACACTTAGAAAAAATGGAATATAAATATTGATTACAAAATTTTATCAACATAATTTCTATGTTCTCATCATGGTTATTCCTTCTCTAAAAATAAAATATTATCAAAAAATACAATAAAAAATAATTGATGTTCCAATGGAATATATTATTAATCAACAAAATGATCAATTTATGTGAATTCATCATACCAATGGGAATGAAAACATTATCATAAAGGTTGTATGCACTCTAAAATGTTGTCTTTAGAATATCCTATTTTCTAAAATTGATTTTCTGATATAAATATCATAGATAAATCTGGCAGACTCAGATATCTAGAATTGATTGATCCAATAGATAATTAATTGAAGGAGTAAGTTATCTATTTTTTATTGTAACCGGATTCATAATACAATAATAAATGAAAAAACTAATAGAAATTTCCAAATTTTAATTAATAAGACTGGTGAATCCCAATGTGATGTGAGTGTTCTAATGAATCCTTTACACATTACTTCTTCTAGGAAAACATTTAACACACATCACTCTTCCAGATCCATTCTATATTATTGGAGTGAAATAGGGCTAGTTTGTAGGAGAAGATCGATAGGAAATTTAATTTCCTACATTGGTGGTAACCTAGAGAAATAATTTAGAAAGATATTCATTTATTGATCCACTATGGTACGAAGATTCTTATTTTAAGTCTCACCCATAGTTCCCAGAGTCACTAATGTCAACTGACTATAAATTGTTCTATTCACTAACACTAAAGGTTTTGATATTTTGATATTTATATACCACCCCCCCTTTAATGTCAGAGGAGTTCCATCTAAGGGAGTCAATTCCACTTTCTGGATATAGGTGGAAATATATGATATAAATTACATAAGTCATTATATCTCAATGATCAGATTAAAAAAATCAATTTCTATGATGGTAAACACTAATAAAAATTGTACTTTTTAAATGGTAATAAAACATGTTCTGCTCTAAATTACTCTACACTCATACATTCTACAGGGTGTCTTAATACTCATTATGTCAAGAATCATTTCCATATGTAAAAATATTGATAATACTTGAAATAAGAATGAAATAAATGTTATTCTTTAGTATCAAAAAAGGAATTCATAATACTTGAGTTTAGAAGGATAGTGTCTCCCACCATGGATAAACATGGGGTCTTGATCATGATATCCTTCTCTACTCTATATAGTTATCGATTAGTTATCGTGGTATAATTTATGATTCTCTATCAATGTATTAAGTAGACAACAAATTTCTTCTTATAGTTATCTCAGTGCATTAGGTTATGTGGAGAAGAAATATTCTAATGCGATTGTTTCATTCATATATACAAATCCTGAGGCTAAGTCCAGAAAGTTTTACTTTTTTATTTCATAGGTTTATAATAATACTTCTTGAGATTCCCTCACTTTTCATTGTGGTTTAAATTCCATAGTGGTGCATTATGTTACTTCATTCCTTATTTAGGAAATCCATATTGGAAATATCATGGTAATTATTATAATGTGGTGGAAAAGATACTAATCTAGTGGATTGATTCTATAATGCCTCAAAAAACTAGGTGTAATCCTCCGTCTTGTATTTATTCCATGGGCTAAAGTTCCCATCAACACTTCTATAGATAAAGGTATCCCCTACACTAGGATTTATTTTATGGTATCTCTCTCCAACCAGGTACATATTTAATATCTCTGAATAGTAAGAAATATATAACATTACAACCATTGAGTACACCATGGGTTAGACACCCTCCTCAGTTATCCACACATTCAATATTTCGTTAGCAGCAACCTGTATGAAACAGTGAAAATAGAGAATGAATTTTTCATTTTATTCAATAAATGAAATACATCTTTATTATAGTAGAAAAAAATATATAATAAACTTTATTTAGATGGTTTTTTTGAAATAATTTTTTATTTATAAAATTTAAGAAATCCCTTCCAAATTAAGATCTCTATCCCAAAAAACCTGTACAACATAGTCCCACTTTGGTAGTTCTAGGTCCTTAGAGATATATGTTTCTAGCATGACATTAATTTTATTTAGAGTCCCAGTGAATTCAGTTATTATAGATATCCTAAACAATTATTCCTCTATTTATTAGGTTTGTAATCACTATGAAATGTTTGTTTAGTATTCATAAAAAAATATTCTAGGTGATTCTCTAAAAATGGTTTCTCAATCCTAAGTTGATTTTAAATAGAATGAAAGGCTTGAAAGATAATCTAAACTAAATACTAGTACACATGTGGTCTAGTTGAAACCTCATTACCAGTTACATCACCTGGTTAGTTAATTATTCTCATCTTTTGTGGAATTTTCATTCGACAAACAATTCCAAAATTTGTCAATTAATTCCTTTCATTGTTTATATATTATTGTTTATATCAAATATATCAGGAAAAATCACAATATCATGGAACCAAAGTCAATCAATCATATTGATACTGAAATCCTAGTGGGATGTATCTTTTTAATGTATTTTTCCTAACACACATAGGTCAAACCAGTGATAAGGAGTTGATAACAAACCTAAAAATGATTAACGACAATTTTGTGTACCTGGACAAACCCAGTAACTAAAACGAATACATAAAAAGTTTAGCTACATATTTTCTATACTATATATTTAATCTCCAAATTCATCCTATATTTTTATACCATCCTAACTAATGTACTGACCAACATGATGCCATTTGTAACATAACCACCAAAAACATTAGTTTGGGCTTGTTCAAAGGTGTTACTAGCCTTAGGTGGGATTCCGAAAACACCAAAGGATAGAAATAAATTCCAAGGATTTAAACATGAAATTACAAGGGGGAATTATTTTTTCAATTTTATGCAAACAAAAAACCTTCACAAGATAAGGAATAAAATTAATAAAACCTAGAACAACTCAATAAATAAATAATAAAATAATACCGAACAATAATAAATCTAATAAAACCAAACATGAAAATAATAATGCAAATAATAATATAAGAATATTATGACTCCAATGTATAAATGTCTCTGGAACTATAGTGGCATGACTCCCAACCAAAAATCCACCCACTCCAAGAACCATTTCCAATTATTATTATAATGACATCAAGTAACACTTCTATAGTAGTAACAAGCCATCCCCATTCCTATATCATGGAAAACAACATATTTATAAAGAAACAATTACATATGTTGGGGGTGAGTAATCATAACTTTATGTAACCCCAAAAATAAATTTACCACAATCAATTAAGACCAAAAATTGGTAATCATAAGGTATATGAATCAAATAAAAAGAATATCAAAAACTAAATAAAATAGTTTCTATAATTTTGAATAAATCATTTGAATAAATCTTAAAATAAGAGTATCTAAAGATGAGTTTTCATTTCATTATGTAAATTAAATTCCCTAATTTTGGTTTGAAATAACATACCCTTGTTTTTAGACACAAACACACATACACATGCTTGACCTAGACATCCCTATAATCAGAAGTGGTTACTCATCCTTTCCCTAAGTCATCTCCTTAGTGACCCCAATTGATAATGGTACGTTTTACCATGACCCCTAACAAGTTTACCTATAATGTGGTAGTAGTTATTAAAATTATATTCCCTATGTTCACATAAACCCAAGAAACCAATATATAATTAGAAATTAATTTAAAACAATTTTTTCTTTTTAAAATACTTTTAATAAATTTGTCAAACATGTTTTCGGTGACACCCACATCCTAGTTTTTAGGAAACAATTTGTAATTTAAAATGCAATAGGGTTCCATTATGTTAATATAATTTAAATTTTAACTGTTCATTAAATATATTTAAGAGACTTTGAATTCTAAATGTCGAAAGAGGAAAAAATAAACTTTAATCAAATAATTTTGGAGCAAAAAAACTCAAGTGGATACATAGATCTCGGCTCATCCTCCCATTAATATTTTATTTATAATTTTAATTTCTCAAAATTATATTTAATATAGTTTTAGAATCCAGTGGTAACTAAAAATAACCTAACATAAACCTAGAAGTGTGATGTAAGAGAAAGAAATAATGATAGTCGGTATGAGTGTTGGAATTATTAAATAGTCTAGACATGGAATAATTTATAATGTGAATAAAAAATTCACAACTTGAATCACTAAGATGTCAAATTCTTATAAATTCACACAATATAAATATAAAATACATAAATCCAATTCACATTAGGAATGGAATCTCACATCATGAAAATATTTACTCATAAAACCATTAATCCCCTCAACTACGCTCATAAACTCTTACGTAAAACTATTCAAATATTTAAAACCCATTCAGAGTGAGATATATTTCCTATATTTATACTATATTTTTCCCCATTATCCAATATAAATATTCCAATAATCTATCACAATGAATATGTACATTAATGAATTATAAGGGAACAATGGTGTACCTAAAACTGGGCATGCTACATAGATCCCCGATGCATCAATAGGTCTCAAGAGAAAAAAATAAAAAACATTCCATATTAGATTTGTATTTAGTTTGAACATAACCATTTATTAATAATGAGGTATTGGTTATGATTACCTGATGGTATGATTCAAGATATCTTGACTGAGAGGATATTAATGTATGTCATTTATTAGGTATTCAGTTTTCATTATACATGTTATTTATCTATTGATATTATCAATGTATGTTCACTGTACCTAATTTGTTAATTAAATCGAATTTAATTTTATTATACACATTTATATATTTTATATAAATTATTTAACAATGTTTTCTTAAGTTATATGTAACCCTTACTTAGTATATAAGCCAAATGTCATTTATCTTCTTTCCCTTATGATATGAAGATAGATATTTTGAATTATTTTAAGTATTTACGAATGTTTCCTAGGACATGTTTTAATAATTCAAATTTAATATAGGGATTATGTATGTATTTAGTTTCAGAAAAAAATTAAATTTATGGATAATAAATGGTTAGATCCCTTGTATCATTCACCAACATATTATGGTAAACATCGGCACTATGTAACTAGATTCATGGTGTTTTATTGGGTATCACCTGAAATTTACTTGTAACCATAGGAATTAAATTCAAAATAAATATACCGAAAATAAAAATTCTAACAATATAATATAGTATTTTATTATTTTTACTAACATTTTAATGTTTTTAATATCTCAAAATATTCGATGATTATTAAAAACCTAGGTGTGTTTTATCATTTAGAGATGTAACATAGAAGAATAAAGGAATTAACAATAATAGTAAATGTAGGTTTTACCCAACTAAGAAAACTAAAATATCTATTGATGAAACTGAATATATCCTAGTGATATTGGGATTGTTTTCATGGGTTATGAAGAAAAAAGTTTCACATATAGAGCAACTAATTTTTTCACAATATTATTCACCAATGTTAGATCACTTCATATAATAAAAGAATCTATATTAAAATGGAACTACTTTTACACTGGTAGATTATCAATGTATTTATTCCCATAAATGCATATTCTAGTATTTAGGATGTAAAGAATATTAAAAGGTTATTCTAGTAGTTTATTATCTTAAGTGAGATATTGATCATGGGTGGTTATCAATATAGAATATTAAATAGGTTGAAAAAACTGAAATTATTGAATTCTGAAATTTTAAAATTATATTCTTTTACAAACAAAATCCTAGAGAAAAAATTATATGAAATAGGGGGAATTTTCTCCCAATAAATCTTATGGAATAATAAAGAATTACATAGTATAAGGATATCATTATAATATTATACACACATGTTTTTTAATATAGATAATGTACAAAAAGTTAACATTGATTGTCTCATTAACATTCTTGAGATGAGTATATAAAGGGAACCTTTTTCTCAAAAAATATCAATACATGAAGATATAGTATCAAAATCCATTAGGTAAGATATATATATTTTTGGTCTTATATATTTATAGGAAATCATGAGAAGAAGAGGTCATCTAATAATTAAGATAAAATAAAATTTTCAAGGAATATGAAAGGTAGGATTGGATTTCCAATATATTATAATTATTTAATGAAATATCCAAATTCTTGCTTAATGATAAATGAATAATGTTTCAGTTACATTGAAGGGTTTTTAGGTATATTAAATGGAATGAAAACAATGAAACCACTATTATCTAGTGATTCATCAGTAATGAGATGGGGAGTTATTGAAACATCTATTTCATGTGTTAAGGAAACCTCCCACAGAAGAGGCTTAGTGGGAAATCCTATGATTGTGTGATTACTACAACTGAGGTTGAAGTTCCAAAATATTTAGTTGTTGGTAATTTCATCATAACCACAAATTTATCTAATTATTTAGTTGATTATAGATCTTTAAAATCTTTTATATATTCAATTATTTCCTATAAAATTATATATACTCATAGAACCCTAAGAAAGGACTTATTAATCTATACTCCTCAAAGAAATCCTATTATGAAAATAATGTTTCAATCTGTTTACACTATATGATTATTATACCTATTGTTTATTTTGATAATTTACATGGAATGTATTGTATTTAAAATTTTAATTTAAAACATTTTTTCGAAGAAAATGGAATTACAATTCACAATAGATATGGGGAATATATTATCTTCAAGGGAAAATACATCATTTCAATCATGTTTTGATCCCCCTTTAGAATCCCTCTTTGATGAAATAATTGGATACGAAGATATGATTCTGTACATTAATGAGAAATGTATCCCTATAATAGAAGATATACATATTTTACAAGAAAACAATGATGTGTTTCTTAAATAACAACATTCAACCCCACTTATGTGAGAAGTTGTGTTTTATATTTATCTAAATTCAATAAAAACCCTATATGTAAGAATACATACTAGATGGAGATAGTATAAATAGTGTAATGAATATAAAAACTATAGTATTTCTGTGATAATGGATTTATATAACCCTTTTTATCACTATAATAAGACCATATTCATTCTATTAAGAAGAAATATAGATCTATGAGGTTGTGCCTCAATTATAATGAAATTGATGTCATTACAATAAATTACAAGTATCATCTACCCCACATTTATAAAATATTTGATAAACAATAAAGAGATTAATGTTTATACCGTATTTTTCTTTTTTGTGGGAATCATCCATTATAAGTAATGAAGAAGGTTATTTAAAAAACTACAGTTTGAACAATGTGAGGAAATTACATCTTTATATTAATTACCTTTTGATTTACTAATCTGGCCTTTATTTTTATGGATACAATGAATATATTTTTCATGTATTATCTAAAGAATTTTATTTTAGTTTTGTTGTGATATCGTAATATACAGTAATATTTACGACTAGCATAATAGACATTTTTAACCATACATAAGACTCTTAGAAGGATAAAAGTATATAAAAAAATAGAAAATTTTAATCCCTGAATTAGGAAGTTTCCTTTCATATCTAAGTTTTCTATAATAATGGTATTATATTTGATCATTTAATGAAAAATGAAATAATTAAATGGAAAATGCCAACAAATATAACATAGGTGTGTAGTTTACTTGGATAAGTAGGTTACTATCAATGATTTTCCAATCTTTTATTCAATTAGCTATCCCATTAACCAAGGTAACATGTAAAGTGGTTAATTCTATGTGGTTATAAGTATGTAAAGAAATTTTTGGATAATTAATGAGGATATTATTCAATGTACTGAAATTAACATTATTATATTGGAGGGATGAATTTTATATATATATATATAGTAATGCATTAAAGAAGGTAATTGGATGTGTCCTTTTGTAAAACAATAGAGTTATTTCCAATGAATAAAGGTATTTAATTATTCATGAACAAAATTAACCAAACCCATAATAAATAGTTGTTATTCATAATCATTGCATTGATGATATATGTTAATTACATTTATGGTGAAAGATTTGAAATATATATAAATCACAGATGTTTCAAATATATCCTCTCAAAGAAATATCTCATTATGGAGAATGTTTTATGGGAATAATTACTAATGGAAATTTATTTCTCAATACATTACCACCCTGGGATGTAAAATAAGGTTGATAATTTGTTGATTAGGAAATATAATATATTTTTTAATAAAATAATGACGGAAAATTATCATATATTCAACTAATTAATGAAGATATACATGGTAATTATTATGAAATGAGTAACAAAACTCCTTTTACTAATGATTTCCTAACTATCCTTATGGGATAAAATAAAAATTTCCAAAAAATATGATAATTATAATCAAAATAAAATTGAATTTTTAAATGATGGTATGTTGGTAGAATTCATCTATAAAAATGGAATTTTGAAATACAATAAGAGGTAATGGGTTCTGTCTATACATGTGTTGATGTTAGAATTATTAGTTTTAGATCATAGATCGAATTTCTTTATACTCAATTGTAGCATACAAATATTTCATAATTTGAATGAAATTTGTTGGTGGGATAATATGAAATGGTAAATTGAATATTATATGTCATAATAGTTGGTTTTTAAAAATGTAAAAGGTAGTAAAAACATCCTAAAGGATCAATTAAACCTCGTCCTATTCTTATGTGGATATTGGATGATATTAGTATGGACGTCATCAATAAATTTCCAAAGAATCCATGAAAAATGATTTCATATGTGATAGTTTAGATGTCATTATTAGTCTGTGCATTTTCTAACTATAATGGAAGATATTCATATTGAGAACCTTTTTTGATCTATATTAAAGATGTTTTGAAACATCATGGTTCACCTCATTAATTATTTTGACTCATGAATTTGGTTGAAATTCTGTAAATTTATTGAAAAGTCTCTCAAAACGAATCTATATTTGACCGCTTATTATCATCCACAGACTTATTTATTTTCTTAAAGGACTATTCAGACATTATAAGACATGTTGAGGTCATTCTCATTTTCCATTCAAGGAATGTGCGATTAGTATTTGTGTTTGGTAAAATTTTATTATAATTGAATGTTAAACTAGAGCATTAAAATGGAACTATATGAAGAATTTTATAAGGAATGATATCACACTATATCATGTTGGGATGATATTAGTGAATGGAAACAACTAGGACCAGAACATGTTGACGAGAATATGAAGAACGTTAGAACTATTCAGGGTCTTATCAAGGTATATAAAATTATAAATTAATTATACGGATGACCAAATGAAGGATTTATAATTTAAAGTGGGATATTTTATTTTATTGAAGGTATAGCTGTGGAATGGTGTAATAATATTAGATAAGAAATGGAATCCAAGTCCTTATTTTATCAATCCTTTTTAAATTCATAGAAGAATTGGTGTTTTATCTCACAATTTGTAAATTCCACTGTGCCTCTCAATAGTCCATGATTTGTTCCATTTATCATTATTAAGTAAGTAAATTCTATAATCAATACATGTTATCACCTTTGAGGAAATATAATTGGATCTTGATTGATTAAACTATGAATAACATATCAATATTATTGGCATTAGGTAATAAGTGTTCAAAAATCAGATGACATAATTAGTGAAGGTATATTGCATAAAAAATATAATTGATGAGGAAACATGGGAACCAGAAGAAGTTATGAGGAAGAAATACCAACATCTATTGATGAGTATATATTCAATAAATTACAATGGTTAAATTGTTTTGGATAGAAGAATGTAACATGTGTGATTCAATTATAGTAAGTATGATTTTCTTTCTAATGAGATGACAGTATAATGAAAAAAACATCATTCTAGAATGTGATTTAAAGATAAAATCCAAATTTTTTAAATTTAATTTATAAAAATAATTTTATTTTTTAATTTTTCCAATCAAATTTATCTTAGGATCATATTTTAGTTATATAAAAAATAATTGATCCAATATTGAATTGTTAAAAATTATGATTTTATCAAACTAGAAATTTTATTGAATTATAAAGATACAAGAATAAAATTATAGTTTATGAAATAAAAATATACATTAGAATAAATATATTAACAAATTCATATAATTCTTATTAATATATAATATTAGACATAGAAACATATTCTTTAAATTTTATAAATCTAAATAATTTTTTTGTTCAAATAATAAATGTGTTTATTTATTTTATTTTAACCCTATATTTTTATGTTCCCATTCCATGTTTAGTTTTGTTTGAAATAAAATGAAGTCTCCTTTTATTTGAAATAATACTAATAATTTCATTTTAATCAATAGTGTGCAATATTTTTCTGCAAGATAATTTCTAAAATTAAAATAAAAAAGATCTCAATATCATTTTTATTGCATTCTTTGAATTTATTTGAAAGGTAATTTCCTAAAATTATTTTATTTGAATCATGTAAAATTTATTCCATATTTGTAATCCTATGTATTGTTATTAGTTAATAAGTTCTTTATAATTTTTTTTAATAATGAATAATGACCATAGAAAATATTTATCCCTTCGGTTAATGCAAAATGAGTTAAAAGGGATAATATAAATTGATAAGTATTAAAGATAATAAAATATAATTTTCTAAAAAACATTTTTGTATTTTATTTTAAATATAATGTTATCATATTAGAATAATGGACATTTTTAATCCATTTTTACTGAGAAAGACAATAATATATTTTGATCTTTTAAACAATTCCAAATGTGTCCTCTCCCTCACTAATAACAGAACATCACTTATCCTCTATTATCCATATGTTAAGAGCTTCTTATATCCCAAAATAACTACCTATATAAATTATTAAAATCCCACCCCATATTTTAGAGGTTATTTCTATCACAACACCATTTTAATAATGATTTATTATAAACTCAAGGAGGTTTCATAAAGAAGAGGTATGGATCTTAACTGAGTGTTTTCATTAATTTATTCTTATAAAAAATTTAATTATATGATAAAAATGATGATATAAAAAATATTATAAACCATTTAAAAATATTTTATTACATAATTAGAATAAAATCTTTTTATCACCTTCTTTATCAAATATAAAATGAAATCATCATTCATGTATATGTACGGACTATAGCCTCACAACTTGATGTGTTTATTTTTTCATCACTACTAATCATAGATGGTTATAATGATGTATATAATTATTATATATTACATTTATAACATATTTATTATTCTAGAAAAATAATATATAATTTATCTTTTTACCCCTTGACTCATTAAAAATTTATAACTCAATCTTGTGTGTGTGAGCACTACCACCTCCACCAAGTGATGTGATTTAATTTTTATGTTCACCATTCATATATTATTAAAATATATATGCAATGAATATATATTATATTATATCATTATTAACATTAATTATATTATTTTACAATTATCATTATGAAAGTATTAAGACTACTTAACCGAAACATACATGAAAAATGAAATAGTTAACACTCAAAAGTGATGATTTTATTAACGAAATATTAAAAACATTGGTGTTGAGATATTATATGTCGATCATATATTATTTCATAGGTTTTAATGTGGTTATATTATGTATTTTTTACAAATATAAAATTATTATATATGAGTTTAAAATTACTTACTAGGAAAGTATAACTTGAGGTAAGGGATTTCAATAAAAATATGATTTTCTATTAGGATTGTTTATATTCAAATTTAGTTTGGGAAAATTATATGATACTAATAAATTAAAAAATATAATTTTATGTTATCAAGTTATTATTAGTTTTTAAATGTTTATATTCCATTTCAACTCATGATGGACTAATAATTATCATGTTCTGTGTATGTGATTTTATTTTGAAAATCAGGTTTTGAAATTTTTATTCCAAATCTTTTTCTTCAATGTCAATATTTTATTAAATAAAAACATTCAAAAAAATTCTTACAATTATATAAAGTTTTATTAAATTTTTTTCTCAACATTTTTTATAATACATACGATTTTTAAATGAATACTGTTGTCATTTTTCATACGATGACCTTTTTACCAACTTTATGAACTAGATCTTTCTACTAATGGCCACTAAATGAGTAAATTTTATCACTGTCATTACTAATATTTTATTTGGAGCATACATTAAAATATTTCATGATTATATTCAAAGAAAATATTTTCCAGAAAAAGATTGTAATTTTTGTTTTATGATATTTCTAAATAAAGGGTCTTATTTACTTAAATGAATGAAATGAATGTTCAAATGTGATTTATAAATCTATTATTACATGATGTTATAAGGAAGTTATTTTTAATGTATTAACTCTATTTTCATTTCACAAATATCTTTTTTTTAATACCAAAAAATCTATTATAATGAATTGTTGGTCTTTCATTATCCTTTATTGATGATATCTTATTCATTATTTTGAGATCATTCATTTTATTTTGATATTTTTATTCGTTGGAAATTTTTTTTCTCATTTGTATCCATATTTTAATATCAAGGATGAATTCAAAATAAATTATACTACATTGATCATGTTTCACCTATATACCACTTTTACATATGGTTTTAGTTGTATTAATCCTATTAATTATGTTATGTCTTTTTTAGTGTAATTTATTGTCATATATTCTAAATTCAATATGCATAACTTGTAAGAAATAATTTTGAGAATAAATTCTACTCATAATTAAATATATGAGGCATCAATATGAAATGAATGTTATGGGTGGTTCTTGGTTATATATATCCACTAGATGTATCAAAGGGTCTAATCATTTAAAATAGTATGCCTGCTATATTGGATGGGTATCAGGTTTACCCATACCCATTTCTAAATAATTATGTCTTTGTTGAGAGGCCTTAATGGTATTATTCATGATATATTTGATTAGACTCCTTGATCATGATTGTCTATATTTATGAATTTCCTTTATTAATAATTTAATATCCATTATCTATGTGATTTCTATGATTATATTATGCATGCATGTTCATTGAACTTATGTTTTTAATTAAATGGATTGTATTTCCATTATCCACTATTTTGTATTAATTATGACATATTTACTCATGATAGATTCCACTATAGATAACCCCAAATGAGAATCTAATATCACACTTCATTTTTTCCTTTCCACGTGATAGGAAGAAGGATATTATGAATTAATTTAATGATATATGAATTTTTTTATATTGTGTTTTTATATTTCCAATTTAATTTTGGAATCATGTATGTATTTTATTTTCCATCACTAATAAAGTAATGTATCCTGTAAAGTGAGATTTATTGTATCATGTACCAATGTAAAAAAGTAAACATAATTTATAGGTTACTACTGTCGGGGTGTTACAAAACCCACAAGAATCATCACCTTCATCATTATCATTTAAATTTCCACAAATTAATGACAAAACATACAATTTATCCCCATAATCATTTGTTCGGTACGTCAATATCCTCTTTTAAATTTTTTTTCAATACACATTTAAAAATAAATTAAATAATAGGAGCCATTTTTATTTCTAATAAATTCACATTCACATCTATATCCTCATTTTAATGGATTTTAGTACATTCATTGATCATCATTTCCTCCCCATTTTTAATCTGAATTTATCTCCACTTTTTTGGTGTCATGTGGTGAGGGAGGAGAATTGTAGTCATTTTCAATATTCTACCCCTATCATTCATTGACATAAAAATATTCTTCTAATTTTTTAGAAAATGGATGGAACTAAATTCATTATAGAAATGATCCCCAAGGAATCCAACTACAAGATTGTATGAGTAACACTCTGTGTAGAAAAAAAGAGTTATTGAAGTGTTTATCAAAGTTATCCAAAAAATATTAAATTATACTAGTTTGAAAAATTATTCTTCTTGAATGATTTTCATTAAAATATAAAATTATTTTCACTACTAAAATATATGAATTTAACTGCAGGGAAATATTCTTTTTTCATCACTAGATAAGTGCTAAAAACCAGTACAAGATTAAAGGCCTTTATCTTTTATCAGTTCCAAAAAAAGAATAGATAAATGTGTCCTTTCTCACCACTAAAAAAAGAACTCATAAAGTTTTCATTTATCAGTTCTTTTTTTGTACTTATAAATGACCATTGTATCAGTGATTTTATTTAGAGTAAATAATGTAGAACTCTATTAATGATTCCAAATGCACTGATAAAAAACCATTTAACAGTTCTTTCATAAGCGCTGATAAAATCATCATTTTTTAGATCTTTCAAAAGAACTGAAAATGGAACTATTTACCCACACATTCAAATGCACTGATATTGGGGAATACTATAGGTTTTCGTAACAACACAGTACAATACTAGTGAATGTGTTTTAACAGTACACCACAACACTAGAAACACCCCCATATCAGAAAAATCAAGTACCAATAATTAATTTAAATGAAATGAAATTTAATAGACAAATAAAAAAAACAATATATTATAGACATATCAAAAATTGGTTAATACAATTACATAATTTAAAATTATTACATACATTTAAAAAGATCAATGTTTATTTGTCTTTTTATCCTAAAATTGACTCCTACGATTTCTATGAAAACCACCCATGATCAAGAAAATTAAATCACCAATAAAACAAAATAAATATAATGTCAGTAATAATATAAATAAACAAATTTATAGAAAGTGTCAATTTTGAACTAAATATTGATTCATACTAGGAATTATATGAATCATATTGAGTTGGGGTTGATTCTTCCACATCAAACCATTTTTTCTTCATATTCCAGAATTATATCTTTGAAAATTAATTAAATAATTATAGTATAATACTAGAGAACGTTTTATTGGTTTTTATAGAGTGAAATTTGTTTTACTAAAATTCAGTTTTTAAATTGATTACGGACACTCTGAGTCTTATCAGGTATATAATGTATCGTATTGAGGTACTCCTAATTTATGGATATCAAAAATGACTTATGGATCATTTTTTTAAAGTATCGTTATAGTTCCGATGATTTTTCTCAGTTTTTTGTAGGTCAGTTGTCCATTTTACTAAAATTGATGTCAATTTTAAATAAGAAGACACACATTGAGTCATAATGGTCAAAACATGCATCTGACTGAGGTGTGATTCAATCCAAAACATCTCAAAATTTTTATGGGTCATTTTCCATATCTATAAATAAAATAAGAATGCATTTAATTAGTTTTGAGTATGTCAGCTGTATTGTTTACTAAAAGATCATTTCAAACTATAAACACACACTTTGAATCATTCTAATCACATTGTATGATATCTTTACAAGAAACTAATTCCTGAATGGTAAAAAATATTTATGGATCATTGTCCAAAAAGTTTCAGGAATATATGAGTTTGTTTGATCAATTTTTTGGGAGTTCAACTTTTTAAAAAAAATATAATTTTTAAAATAATAACTGGAACATTGAGTAACAAGGGGAACATAGTCTATCTGATTTATGTGGAGATAATTTCTACAAGTCAAAAATGACTTATGGATCACATTCCAAAGGTATTGAAACAATAAAACTGTTTTTATATGTTTTGAGTATGTAAGTTATCTTTTTTTTACTAATTCTAGTGCCAATTTTAAATAAAAATAAGCAATTGGATTCATAACGGTCACATCGTGTGTTGGATTGAGGTGAGAATGATTTGTAAAAGTCCCAATATCAAAAAAAAATCATAACACCCAATTTTATACTTATTTAAATTTCTTTTTTTATTAAACTATCAACATTATATACTGAATTGATGTTCTTAGTTGAGAAACCATTCTCATTGTGGAAATCCAGAAAAGTAAATAAATCTCATATTCTAATTATATGCATGGAAGTCACCTTAATGAACACATTAGATTCCTAAAATCTTCTAGATTTCAATGAAAGTGGTTTTTCTTCTAAGAAAATTAAATCAAAATGAATTCCAAAAATATATTTGAAAAATCAAAATAAGTATAGATAAAAATGATTAGAAATTTAAGTTACAAATAGAAGATAAAATGATGAAAAAATTAATTAAATATGTATTAGAGGTTCACCTTTTCCTAATCGTTTTATGAATTCTTGACACAGTTTCTTATCAAAATTATCTCATTTGATTGCTTGATGTCCAATCCCTCGAGAGCATGAGCAGCTTCAGACAAACTACCCCAACACGAACAAAATAATTCTCCTGAATAATAAAAAAATTAATATATTATTAATACTAAAAAAAATATGATATAATAAATTAATTTTATGGACAATGATTTAACTTTGAAAACATCAAGATTACCACTGTGATTGAGTAGTGGAGGGAACCTGAAAAAATGTGATAAATTTTAACATTTTATTGGGTGAAATGGTTTTGAGAGTAAATTATGTGTATGTTCTAGTGAATAAAAGAATTAATGATAAACAAACCACCCCAAATAAATCAATATAATACCCATGTATAAAGAAATAATTATTAAATTGGTAATAATAAACATTATTAAATAAAACATAACTATAAAATATCACATTAATTATATGGAAAATGATTTTACTATGAAAACATCAATATTTCCTCTGTGATTGAGTAGTGGAGGGAACATTAAGTAATATTATAAATTCCAACACTGTAGGGTTGAAATTATTTTGAGGGAGAAGATTTTTTTGGGTGTTTTTCTGCAGAAAGGCATGAAATATGGATAGAACACCCGAAATAGAACAAAATAATTAACCAATATATAAAAATAAGTATTATGTGAGTAATTATAAAAACAAATAAATTAAACATAAAATTTAAATAATACATTATTCTTATAGAAAATGATTTTACTATGAAAAAATCAATAATACCTAGGTGATTGAGTAGTGGAGGTAACATAAAGGAAATTGATAAATGAAAACACAGTAGGGGTGAAAAGGTTTTTAGGGAGAAGATGTATGTGAATGTATTCATGTATAAAGGTGTGAAATATGAACATACCACCACAACTCGAATAAAATAATTCACCTATATAAGAAAAAAAAATTCTCAGTAATAATAAAATTAAATAAATTAAACAAATAAATGAAATAGTACATTCATTCCATGGATGAATATTTTACTGTAAAAACATCCTGATTACCTCTATGATTGGATAAGTAGATCGTTGTTGATCATAATATAATGTCATGAAACATTGATAGAAATATTCATAAATAAATGAAATCTTCAATGAATAATGAAATTTAAATCAACGTTCCATTCCATAACTTTTTGGTAAAAGATGGAAAGTAAATCATAACATTACCTTGACATCTTCCCAAAGGGTTTCCTTCGTTATAGTTTTTTATTCCTAGGGATTGGATACATCATCATGTGCAGAAGAAATTTTTTATATAGTTGTAAAACATTTAATATTTATTATGATAATGTAGTATAGAACAAATTATATTAGGGTTAAAACATAGTATATAAAAAAACATTTTCCTTCTCAGTGGAATCGATATTTTTTATTGGTTTTACGGATTAGGATTCACAAAAGAGAATCCAAATCCCCTCCTTTTGGCCCCCTCTATGGTAAAATACATTTTATACATTTGGACCGAAGATAACTTATTGTGATCACCCAATGAAAGGGTTATCGTCCATAGAATTTAAATCTGACCCAATATTTGTTTTAGTTTCCAGTAGTAAAGTTGACCAATTCCTTTTTTCTAGAAACAGGGCATAAAATATATGCACTTCATGTGATTCCATTATGAATATATCTTATTTCTCTCCATAAATTCTAAAATTCACGTTCATGAAGTCTATTTCCTCAATATTCACTTCAATCATATTTTCAGCCCGTTTTATAGAAAATTGTTTGTTGAAATGTTGTATAGTATAACTTCTATATCTATTTGATAATGCCAACATATGAAATATTGGCATAAATTGGATTTATATCCTTGGAACCATATATGTGAATCACTTCATCCTTGAGTGTTACGCCACAAATTTTCAACATTTTATATTCATATAATTATTTTATATATAATGTATAACCATTGATTAAAAACCAATGTAAGATTTAACATTTTTTCCCCGGGTAAGACATTGAAGTCTTTAGGTAGTTAAATTCGTATTTTAAGATTACTCATTATAAAATGGATCATAAAACCATCATATAAACTATGAATTATATTTATTTCATATCCATCAATAATCCCATGATGGATTCAAATATCTATGAATATATTTTTGGGCATCAATGTATGGATCAACATCTTCACTATTAGGTAAACCATTAAGGTGTTATTTCTCCCATACTATCAATGAAATTTTAATAACATTCCTTCCAAGAAAACCAGTCTCCCATAAGGTGTTCCATACGATGAGACATTGGGATTCTGTTGCTATTAATATATGATATGTAATCGGTAAAAATTCAATATCTTTTCAAAACATATATTTGTCTTTAATAAAAAAATCTAGATGACTTTGATTCATCACATACACTTTAAAAATCTTCTTATACCATTCAATGGGGTACAACCATCTAAAATGGATAGGAACACATTGTTGAAACTCTTTAAACAAGTAAAACATCTAGTGGACAATTATATCAATGGATGATAATGAAAAAAATCTCTAATTCAAAGAATATGACTATAACCTCCTTATTCATGATTGGGAAAATCATTGGGTCTATAACTTTATAGAATATGGATTTGAAAAATAAGTGGAGTCTTGTTAATTTTTTCATATAATTTTGAGATAGAATTAAATATAATGAAAAATGAATCAAATATTAAATCAAAACATGAGAGTCGTATGGTTTTTTCATTGTAACATTAAATAAGTCATTAGCACATCATTATTGATATTTAATGAAAACACCTATGAAACTTTTAAACTATTAAGGGAAGAGAAAATGTTCAATTTTTCCTTTTGGTATAGAGTGTAAGCTTCTAGATGAAGAAAATTCGGCCTTTTACGCTTTACATGTTCCAACTATTCCCTTACCCCCATTTCAATCAAGTCCAGCCTTGCCTTGATTCCAAATTTGTATTTTCCAAGAACATTTAGTAAAATTCCAATAACACTATCAAATAAATTTTTTCTACAAGAATCACATCATGATAATTTCTATCATTCAAACTATTCTAATAAAATAATTCATAGAAAATTGATATCCTTTTACAATCAAATTTCATATGGCTTTTTGGAGATTGTTTATTAAAAATAGTTTCAATATATTTTACTTTTTTGAATTGTTGATCACCTGCTCTTGGATTTGGTATTATAACTTATTAAATTTTTACATCAAATAGTGTCATCAAGGGTTAGAATTTCTGTTATCAAAATAAAAATATCTAGTGTACGATAAAGATAGTACTTGAAAAAAATTTCATCTAAACCATGTATTTGTGTTTTTTCACAAATGGGACACCCCAAAATTCCGTTAATGTTATAGCCTGATAAATTTTCAAAACCTTGGAAGTCATATATCATCCCATTTATCATGGCACTCAATGTGAATTCTACAATTTTATGAGCATCATAAATTTCAAAACTTTTATCTTATAAAAATTTCATATCGTTGATCAATGGATCCGAATAGACATTAATATCATTAATGACTTATTTTTGTTCTGATATAAGTAGAGACAAGATAGTGAATTTGCGCTTCATGCATAAATGTGGAAGAAAGATATAATTTACCCACATTAAATCCCATGTACAATGAGAACTAATATATACACAAAAGAATATTTATTCCATTTATAGATAAAAAATAGAGATGTTTCTTGGATCATTAGAAAAATTAGTATACTTGTTATCTATCTTCTTCCACTGAGGAGAACCAGCTACATGATGTAGGTTCCCATCTTTAAGTATTGTATCTATATAATGTGTTTATATTATTATTGTTTTCTAACATCCATATAGATTTATAAACAATTAAATAATAGGAAATTTCCATACATATTTTTATGGACTTGAATCATTTTATATGTAGCTATCTACAACACGTTTAGAGAATTTTATGTGTGATTTTTTGTCCTTGAGAAACAAAATTAAATAATTTGGAAAAGCATGTATTTTTAGACTTAATTCCATACTGAATGTATCATTAATTTAGTGTCATATGATCGACCTGGTAATTCATTTTCTAATGGTAGGATATCATTTGGGAGACCAAGTAGTTTTGTAAAGCAGGTGTCACTCCATCAACTACGAACATTAAAATTATACAACTTCAATACAACTGACAATGTTGTGTATTAAGTACAACCATTATACAATGGTCTCTTGGAATAGATTTTTAACTTCACAAAAACCATTATACAGTCATTAAGGTCATATTAAATTTCCATTTTCATTTATTCCAAGTGATCTCCATCGTCATTTACACTAGAATTCATATCAAATGATTCATAAATTAATGTATCATCCCAATCAGGGTGAAAATTTATTTTTTCTACATGTTTTGTCCCAAATTTATATCTTCTAAATATTCTGTTAAAAATAAAATGATCTTCTAACTCATCCATAAAATATTTTCTTGATTAAAAATAAAATAAACATAGACAATGGATTTGAGAAGGGTTGTATGCATGCTCTCCTGAAAACATGATGAACTGTTTAACTCCATATTTATACTCATTTTTTAAATGATTATCATGCATCAATTTTCGATTCATATTCATCCTATTATATTCATAAAATAATGATCTTACCCAAAACGAAATAATTACTCACATGATATTCATTAGAAAAGGTGAAAGTTGAAAAAAAAATTAATAAGGAAAACCCATCAATTGAATGTTTCAAATAATTTAACTATGATTTAGAGGAAATAGTTAATTGAATTTAATAAAAGAATCACTCCACTGTGGTAGGTTTTATTCTGTGAAATCATTCAATGGTGAATGTTATAGATTACTGTAATTCTCATCATCTAATCTCTCGAATAGTTATCATTTAATTTTTTTGTTTGACACACAACTTCCATCTCTTGTGAACATGAACCTATGTTGGTTGAAATACTATACGTTGTAGTAATCAATGGGATGAATAGTTCTGAGAGTAGTGAAAGAAACATAAAAAAATTGGGGTATGAGTATCAAGTAACAAAATGCAATAAATATTTGGGAGATGTAGTAGATGATAAAGAAATTTGTCTATAAAATGGATGTGTGATGAGTCTCAAGAGACCAATTACATTAATAACTATTTTCTGACAACCTTAAATTCTTTTATAAATACCCTAAAAATGAAAATATGTTATCGGAAATTAAGGAGTTATAAGAAACCCATATATGATAGTCATGAATAATGAACATTCATTCAATCAACTATAAGATATATAAATATTTTTATAAATCATTTTAAAAAATAAATAGTTATTCCATATACATGTATGGTAATGAGATATTCCTCAGGGTTGAAGAAATAAATATAGATCTAATATGAAGAATAAATAAAAATAATTTCCAATTTATTGAATACGGTAACTTCAATTATATATTTTTTTGGAACAATTGGTGTAACAACGTATGGAATTATTACAATTAATAATAAAAGTATATAAAATATTTGAATACATCTATAGGATCTTGAGATATCATATCACCATAATAACTCATCCCAAGGATTCTATGAAGGTGATCACATCAGATCATCCGATCTAAAAGAATATAGGGAATCCATATAATAGAAATTGACCCATCCTTGAGATTCTAAGAAGGTCCATAAAGAAGTTGGAATAAATTAATAATTCCCACCAAGAAAGGGAAAAAACACACAAACCCTTGCTACATCAATCCCATAGACACTAGCCTCTATCGAGATGAAACAACTCCCATGAGGCCACATTATTAAGTGGAATACCCTTAAATAACTAATAAATAAATGTGGAATAAAAAATTTAACATATCTATAAAAATTCAATTCCAGTATAAAGACTCTACTACACAAATACAAAATGAACTATCCAGTTTAATATGTCTGGAATAATTCTCAAGGGCTACCCAACCACCATCTTAGAAATTGATACATACAAAATTATAGAGATAATGTGAAATGGGATAGGAAATATAATTATGGTTAATTTCACTATTTATAATAAAAATATAAATCTTGATTCATTCACATATTCACATAAATAATGGATTAACTCACAGATCCCCTTCATTAATTTACTACTACAATTGATTTGAAAGGAGATACTCATATGACCTTGGTGTGAAGCTATGAAGGCTCACATTATAGGCGTTTTACACTCTAAAACATTCAAACATCAAAATGGATTATCTCTACAGCCAAATATCAAAAATGGCTCACTAAACACACTCATAGTAGTAAAAAAAGACTCCACTATGGCCTTTAAATCTATGTTTTACACCTCAGGTTCCCTAATAGAATGTAGAGACAAACATACATTTGAGAGAATGTATATAAATACTTATGTTCAAGACATGGATTCATTCGATGAATAGTTTGAGCCATGGATTTTTTTGAGCCTTGATTCAAGCTTCGATTCACAGAGGAGGAGCACCAGCAAAGGGTGGCTTCTACTGAACACTTTAGATATTACGATGGGATCACAACTACAAATGGGTTTTTAAGAATATCATGAAACATTTATCTTTTCTTCTAAAAGAGTGCTTATAAATTTAACTTTTATCAATGCCTAAGTAATAAGAGCTAGTAAAAGTAATCTTTATTAGTGATATTTTTCCATGATAATGATAAATAATTATCAGCAATAAAAAGCGTTGATAAAAATCATCATCATCAGCGCTACAGGTTTAGTGCTGATAAATATGCATTTTATCAGAACATTCTCAGAAATGGTAAATCTTTATCTTTATCAGCGCTAAATAATCACTATTAAATATTCCTTTTATCCGAGCTTATTACTCATGTAGTGACAACAAATTTATAATTATAGTTATAAATACAAAATTGTAAATATAAACATATATATTTAATTATGTATATTTAATAAATATATATAAATATAAATATATTCATTATTTCAATATATTTATTATAATTCTATAATTATTAATTTATATGTTTATAAATATTTTAAAAAATTAATATTTATTTCATTATATATATATATATATTTATATATATATAATATATAATATATATATATATATAGTAAATATATTATTAATTTAAATAAAATTATTATAAATTTAATAATAATTTAAATATATATAATTATTTGAAATATATATTTATTTTATTAAAAATTATATAAATTTTTTTAAAAAATAAAATTTATTTAGTTTATAATTACTAATATATAAGTGTTTAAATATTAAAAATGAACCTTTATAAATATATTTATTTATGAATGTTTTTTTATAAATATTTTTTTAACAGTATTAAAGAATATTTAACCTTAAGTGCCAGCATGTTAAAAATGAGTGAAACTGAATAAATTAAAAATCAGTACACTTTGAAAAAATGGATAAGTTTTGTGTCTATGTGTTGTATACAAAAATGCATTGATTACATATATGTGATATCAATATAACACAAGTTTGATCAATGTTAAATTGAAAAATCAAAAGACATTCAATTATATCTATTACTCAATGCCTAAAGTAATATTTTATATTATGTTAATCATATATATATACATACATATATATATATATATATATAATCTAAACTATTTACTAACATTATCAATAATTACCTAATTTTTTAAATATTTAATATGTTTCTCAATTTACTAATTCATAACATTTAGTTATTTAATTTTCATTATGTATATATCTAGATATTTAATTATACTATTTATTAGTATTTATAATTTTTATATAGTTTAATCAACTAATTAATTATTTTTAATAATTATTAAACTAATAAAAACATTATTTTTTAAATAAAATAATTTTTTATTTTTTAATTATTTAATTATTTTAATTTATTTATCCCTTTATCAGTGCTTATAAAGCACTCATAAATTATCAATTTATCAACATTAAAAATAAATCACTAGTAATTGGTATAATTTCTCATCACTAAAAATAATATGCTGATAAAGGGTACACTTTATCAGGGCTAAAAATAAATAACTACTGAAAGACACCATTTATCAGTGCTTTTGAATAGTGCTGATAATGGTCAACACTATTAATGGAATGTTTTTTAGAAATGGTAATTTCATATAATCATCTTAGAAAATGGAATTAAAACACTATACTCAAAAATGGAAGGTTTTTACCCCATTTTGGATAATTCATCCATTTTCATAAAAGAAAAATTTTCCCGTTTTCATTATATTTTATGTTTTTTCACAGGGATGGGTGAAAATATGCAGTGTACCTTAAATATAAAAATATCTTCCATTTAATATATGTTCATCATATCAAACTACAGCTTCAACATCCAGATTATTAGGCTTCAGGTGCTTCAATCTTTCGTTCACTAAAACTTTATCATCCAGTGTATGTTTTTTGTATTTGTATAGATTCCAGTTCATCAATATATATCATTTCACTTTTCTCTAATCCCAAATTTTGGAATTAAATTCCCAAAAGGGGGTGAACTGTAACGCCCCGACCCCAGCTACCCAGAGTCGGTGCATTACATCGTAACATTGGCATGATCACAAAAGATCAAGTCTCGAAAGACCGATTAATTTAGTAGCCTTGGAAACACTAGATACATTCATAAATGTTACATTACAACATAAAGTGAAAAACTAATAACAAAGTCTTCGTAGTCCACACTCATATCCTCTTCTGACTATCCCTGCAGGTCATTCATAAAATAATTCTTCACATCCTTGAAAATATTAAAACATTGAAAGGGGTGAGCTCAGATGCTCAGCAAGGATAACAATATTGCGGAAGCATTCATAAATAAACATAAACATTTAAGGCAATGTATAACTAAAACAAAAGCCTTTTAAACTTGAACATAAACATAATATAGAAAAAGTAAAATGAGATAATGCCATTTACTTCTTCACATGGATATTCTACAGGTCGAATAATCACATGCAATATCAATAACCACTTTCATAATGAGGGAATGTATAATGCCAGACATTCTGAAACATTTTGTCAAGGCCTCGGCCAAGACGTCTAAAATGATTAAGGCCTCGGCGAAAAACATAAATCAAATTGGGAAAGGGCCTCGGACAATTCCACGTCTAGTTGTCTCATGAGACCTACCGATTCATCGAGGAGCTATAGCGGGCTCCACCCGTCACTTATTAAGTCCAATACATTCCTCATATGAATAGGTTTAAACATATCATAAACCATAACATAATCGTATCACATAAAACATGCATAAAGGAAACATAACATTTCCACATTTCAATCACAAGATATCAATACAACACATTGATATAATAAAAACGCTTTCAAAAGCATTTTCAATACCAAAATAAAAGAAAGTTAAAACTTTGTATTTATTTTTCATTAAAAAAAAGTGATGGCTTGTAGAGGAAGCAGAAACACAAATAATGGTCACGGCGGCGGAGAAGTCATTGTCGCCGCATAAGTACGGAAAGAAAAACATTCCCTTTTTTCGTTTAGCAAAACGATTTGTATAAAAAAGATTCCTTTTGAATAAACGTAAAAGTCAAAGGGGTTTATACACCGTATAAAAGAAAGTTGTGTATAAAACCAAATATGCCTCAATGAAAAGAGATTGAGACGAAGTCCTTAAAAACATAATTTTTAAAATAAAATAGATCTATTACGTGTATTAACTATAGGTACACATATAGAAAGTAAATATACAAAATATGACATAATAATATCATGACATAATTTGAAAGTATGAGATTAACCCAAAGAATGGAAGTTGGGTTAAGAAATTCCCTTACCTTGTGTCCGACTTGATTCGACTATTCTTTAACCTCATGAATAATAAACTAGAGTTAATATCTACCATTTTAAATTTCATTATCCTTTTTATATCACTTATTACAATGTTATGAACATTATGTAATTATTTAAGTTAATAACGGTCGTTTTGTCGATTTTTGGTACTTGAGTCAACAATAAACTTCTTATATTTACAAGTTGTTTATGTGGTAGAATATCCATTATCTCCATAATTATATTCATGATTTAGATGTCATATATATCATATATATCCAGTATATACATTCATTTATAATATTACGTAACATTTAGAGGTAAGAAATGAAATGCACCGTTCATGGAGACGATAAGCCGTACGTACGCATGAACGCTACTTTCATTTCTATTTCGTATTTAATGGAATGAAATCATAATTATATAAATGTATAATATAATTCCAGTATAATATAGTGTATAATACCATTTACTCCATCCTTTATACATCCCACATATGGCATTAACGATTCAAATCACTTTGAGGGGGTGGTAGTCCGCACTTCCTAAAATGAAAATATCGCGTTTACCCATAATGGAAACCATAAAGTATTCCATAAATGAGAAATACAGAAGCATAAGTAAAACATAAACATTTTATATATCATATATAAATATAGTGACATCTTAATGTCCACCTTTGAAGGTGTTATATGAGTGTTGAACAATCATCGTTTCGTGAGGCAGAAATTCGCCATCCACAGAAACCGTATGTTATTTAACCATTAGATGTAGGTGTGTGTAAGTGTAGCTCGAATAATTCTTATAAAAACATCCTTGTATATTTTGGATACTGTTTTTGTTACAAAAGAAATGAATAAAAAGAGTTTAGGGGGTTGGAGAAGAAAAATAAAACAAAACAACATTAGAGAAGACATTACCTCAAAATCGGGTAACTCTTTTTGATTTGAGCCAAAGGCTTCTTGGGAAGAGTTCTTCCCAATGTGAGGCTTCTAGAAGTAATAGGGGGAATTTGGGAGAGTATTTGGGTAGAGGTTGGCCGAGCCAAATGGCTTGAAAATGTGAATGAGGTGGTAGAGGTGGGGGCCTTTTATAAGAGGAGAGGAGGGGCACTTTTGGAAAGTAATGAAATGTTATTCTATTATACAATGATTTTCGGATTCTAAAGGTCCCAAACGTGTATAATTCTAGGATAAGGTGATAAGGGTTCGAAATATCCTCATCCAATAGGTTTTGGACATGTGTAGGTTTTAGATATTACATTATCTTTCCATTTTATTTAAATCATTAAATAATGAGGTCATCACTGCATCATCATGATGTCATAAATAATTTAATTTATTTAATGTCTAAAAATTATAAAAAAACTACTATGATGTAGGAAATCTTTTTAGATTTCCAATTACTATTTATAGTCAAAAATATGACTTGTATAACCCCATGAAAAAATTGTTTTAGTAAATCATTTCATGTTTGTGTCATTTTTTACTTTAACATTAAATAAAAGGTATTTATGTCATTTTCCAACTAAAGTGGTTCCATGGGGTCCCCAATTTGACCCATGGATTTTCTTGGTCGGACATGACTCATACAATAGGAGTAGGATAAGTTTCATGCTCATCTCATATTATTAAAACATTATTTTTACCTTAAACTACACTAATTACCTCTAATCGCGATTAAGAACTTAAAAGTTACTATTCACCAAAAAATTATTTTAATCTCATTGAACCACATTTTACTTCTTATTGACAACCATGTATGTCGGATTTTTGAAAATCAAATCACAGAAGTGGTAATATTTCATTTAAACAAAAAATCAGTTATTTAACTACCACTTAGTGGTTTCACTATTCATCAAAAATTGAAGTTTTTCAGAACAATGCCAAAATTTCACCCTAAGATATAAATGATATTCCGAATTCAAAAATGATGTCTATTTTAAAAAATTCCAAACATATAAGTTTTATTAATTAATATTATAATTAATTCCTGCTGTCACAACAAATAGCCTATTTTTAAGAAACAATTTATATCAAAAGATTGGCAATTGTTTATGTCCAATTTCAGTGTTAAATTAATTCTAATGACCACCATTGGATAAAATGGTAAAAATATATTCTAATTATACTTTAAAACCACTAAATAATATAATTTATCACTATAAATTATTTTTATTAAAAAATTTGTTTTTAAGTAATTTTCACTATTCATAAAAAATTAGAAGTTCTCAGAAAAATACCAAAAATTCAACATAGGCTAATTTCGATATTACGAATACAAAAATGAAGTCCATTTTGAAATATAAAATTTCTATAATTTTAAAAAGTGGTTATTACTATTCATAACGGCTACTTTGATTAGTCGCGGTGTTTTAGAACTCGAAGTTGCGTACAATGCAAGCTATTGCATTATTGAATGAGAAGCGTATCGTGGAATCTCGGGGTGTTACATTCTCCCCTCCTTCAATAAATTGCATCCTCGCAATTTGAAATTTTTTCTATGAAAATAAAAGGTTGAAAATAGAAAATACCTTTGTGAAAAACCCACATCGGAAATAAGATTAATAAAATTTAGCCTTAATAAGAGGGAAAGGGAAATGAAAAAGTCACCACCCAATTATGATCTCGATTAGGAGAACATTTGTGGAAATTAGAGACATATAATTGGAGGAAAAATGTAAATATTTGTAGGGAGTGATTGAGGTCATCAATCAAAATCAACTGTAAAATTGAGGACCTCAAAGCCTTCAATCTATGTTGATTTAAAATATCATCAGTTCAACAAGACATAAGGTATTAGGATAACACATTTTTTTGTTTTAATATCCCTTTACTAAAGTTTAAGAATTAATTTATTCATTGAATAAGAGATAGGTATATATATATTTATGCTTGACAATTAGAGTTTCAACCTTCAACTCATCTTTCACTCAAAAAGATAATATAACTCAAAAATATTATACTTATCCTAATTGTATAAGGTTCCAAATGTTAAAACATACCATTTAGATTAGTAAAATTATTTTTTAATAACCAGGGACTTCCTGTAGGCTAGTGGTAGGAAATAAAGGCATGTCTCACTATGATTGTGGGTTCGATTCCTGCAGCTTTGTCCGACGCGACGGGTTATGCCCCACCCTGCAGGTTGTCATTTTCCTAAAACTATAGTGTTATAATATTCCAAAAATAATCTTCATAAATTTTTTAACCTTAAACAATACTATCCAAAGATCAACTTAATCCACTCTAACCTTTATAGTTATCCAAAATACCTCTGTCCAGACTTTCTCTAAAAGGTCTCTTAATTCCAAAATCAATTTATCAGATTCCCCAAACAAAGTAAAGTTTCTCTTATTGTCACATAATAAAAATATAATTACCTTAATCATATTAAAACCTTACTGAAATCAACAAGTACTGCAGTACAATCCTTATATATATATCACATTATTCTAATAACCAGAATATAATCCATGAGTCCAAAATCACCAATAAATTAGTTATTCTGCTTCAACTGTAGTAACCGTATAAGATTGTCCTTGATCCCTTGGCCTTTTCTGAGGTATGTTTCCCTAACGCTTAGGACATTCATTTTCATAATGCCCCATTTCCCTACAATTGTAGCATTCAACATTGATAGCCTCTTTCTTTCCCTTGCAATCACGCGCCTGGGGACCTTTTTCTCCACATTTATAACAAACTCCCATTCCTTTTAGGAAAGTACCAGGGTGATTCTTCCCAAAATTATCACATAATGGAAAATCCTTCTTTCCCTTTTTCCCTTTATCTGTCTCTTGTTCCACCGTTATCTTCTTCTCTTACTTTACTTTGTTGTCATAAGACTTAGAGAATTCCTTTTCTGTCTTGATAGCACATGAGACAATATCTTCGTATGTTGAGAACGATTGTGATACTAAATCTTGACGGAGAAATGGTTTTAACCCATCAAAGAAAAGATCAATCTTACCTTTTCGGTTACGTATATAATCTGCAGCATACCTCGCTAACCTTGTAAAGTTGGCCTCATACTTTGCGACATTCGCATCCTCCTTTTGTTTCAGACTCGGAAATTGTCTTTCCATATCTCCTCGATGGTCACGAGGAAAGTATTTTTCTAAGAAAATATCTTTGAACTCCCTCCATTCCATATTCGATATGTCATCATCTTCCTTTGTGTTTTGAATCAGCGACCACCACTGATCGACATCTCCAGTGAGGCGGTAAACTGCCACGATAACCTTTTCCCTTTCACTACTCCCCAAGGCGTGGAATATTTTCTCTAAGGAGTTTATCCATTCCTTAGCTACTAATGGATTTGTACCCCCTTTAAATGTTGGTGGTTGTTTCCTCATGAAGCGGTCTAACATTGATCCTCCACGTTGCGGATCAGGGTGCTCCATATGAGTAAGGTTATTATTCATAACCTGAGTGAGTTGTCCCAGTATGGTAATAAGTTGATCAGCACCAGTTGTATCTCCAGATCCACAATAATTATCTTGAGCAGGAGGGAAATCCCTACACGGAGTTCATGCATTGATACGGTCTACATTCCTTCCACTAGGCGCCATTTCTAAACAATGGAATAAACTAGATTAGTTTATGAATCAAAATACATAATTCCATTCTTGTAAAATACTTAACATAAATTGAACTATTTATGGATATAATCCATAATCATAAAAAAGTTTTATGTGGGGAAGTATATACTCATAACCATTCATAGTGGTTTGTAAAGAAAATGAGAATTATCCAAAGAATATCCCCCGGGAGTGTCGTAACCAAGAGTGCAGCAAGGCCCATTGTCGTGCACCAGTTCCCGTTCGAGTCTAGCTCAAAGCGGTTTTTTCAGGTTTTACCCCTAGGTACATCTGTGCCAGAGCCGCCTCTACCTGCTCGTATCCAGACATGGATGTATTGTTCGGAAAACTCACAAAATCTCTACAATAACAAAATTTTAGGAAGTTCTTCTATACTAATCCTCAAAGTCTATCTTTGGGCTATGTGCTCTAATTAGAGTTTATCTAAATCCAGCTTCCAAGGTTAGTACTAAATTTCCTCTGATACCAACTATAACGCCCAGACCCCAACTACCCAGAGTCGGTGCATTACTTCGTAACATTGGCATGATCACAAAAGATCAAGTATCGAGTGACCAATTTGTTTAGTAGCCTTGGAAACACTAGATACATTCATAAATGTTACATTACAACATAAAGTGAAAAAATAATAACAAAGTCTTCATAGTCCACACTCATATCCTCTTCTGACTATCCCTGCAGGTCATTCATAAAATACTTCTTCACATCCTGGAAAATATTAAAACATTGAAAGGGGTGAGCTCAGATGCTCAGTAAGGATAAAAATATTGCGGAAGCTTTCATAAATAAACATAAACATTTAAGGCAATGTATAACTAAAACAAAAGCCTTTTAAACTTGAACATAAACATAATATGGAAAAAGTAAAATGAGATAATGCCATTTACTTCTTCACATGGATATTCTACTGGTCGAATAATCACATTCAATATCAATAACCACTTTCATAATGAGGGAATGTATAATGCCAGACATTCTAAAACATTTTTTCAAGGCCTCGACCAAGACGTCTAAAATGATTAAGGCCTCGGCCAAAACCATAAATCAAATTGGGAAAGGGCCTCCGCCAATTCCATGTCTAGTTGTCTCATGAGACCTACCGATGCATCGAGGAGCTATAGCGGGCTCCACCCGTCACTTATTAAGTCCAATACATTCCTCATATGAATAGGTTTAAACATATCATAAACCATAACATAATCGTATCACATAAAACATGCATAAAGGAAACATAACATTTCCACATTTCAATCACAAGATATCAATACAACACATTGATATAATAAAAACGCTTTCAAAACCATTTTCAATACCAAAATAAAAAAAAGTTAAAACTTTGTATTTATTTTTCATTAAAAAAAGTGATGGCTTTTAGAGGAATAAAAAACTCAAATAATGGTCACGGCGGCGGAGAAGTCAATGTCGCCGCATAAGTACGGAAAGAAAAACATTCCCTTTTGTCGTTTAGAAAAACGCTTCGTATAAAAAATATTCCTTTTGAATAAACGTAAAAGTCAAAGGGGTTTATACACCGTATAAAAGAAAGTTGTGTATAAAACCAAATATGCCTCAATGAAAGGAGATTGAGACGAAGTCCTTAAAAAGATCATTTTTAAAATAAAATAGATCTATTATGTGTATTCATTATAGGTACACATATAGAAAGTAAATATACAAAATAGGACATAATAATATCATGAGATAATTTGAAAGTAGGAGATTAACCCAAAGAATGAAAGTTGGGTTAAGAAATTCTCTTACCTTGTGTCCGACTTGATTCGACCGTTCTTTAACCTCCTGAATAATAAACTAGAGTAAATATCTACCATTTTAAATTTCATTATCCTTTTTATATCACTTATTACAATGTTATGAACATTATGTAATTATTTAAGTTAATAACGGTCATTTTGTCGATTTTTGGTACTTGAGTCAACAATAAACTTCTTATAATTACAAGTTGTTTATGTGGTAGAATATCCATTATCACCAGAATTATATTCATGATTTAGATGTCATATATATAATATATATCCAGTATATACATTCATTTATAATATTACGTAACATTTAGAGGTAAGAAATGAAATGGACCGTTCATGGAGACGGTAAGCCGTACGTACGCATGAACGCTACTTTCATTTCTATTTCGTATTTAATGGAATGAAATTATAATTATATAAATGTATAATATAATTCCATTATAATATAGTGTATAATAACATTTAATCCATCCTTTATACATCCCACATATGGCATTAACGATTCAAATCACTTTGAGGGGGCGGTAGTCCGCACATCCTAAAATGAAAATATCGCGTTTACCCATAATGGAAACCATAAAGTATGCCATAAATGAGAAATACAGAAGCATAAGTAAAACATAAACATTTTATATATCATATATAAATATAGTGACATCTTAATGTCCACCTTTGAAGGTGTTATATGAGTGTTGAACAATCATCGTTTCGTGAGGCAGAAATTCGCCATCCACAGAAACCGTATGTTCTTTAACCATTACATGTAGGTGTGTGTAAGTGTAGCTCGAATCATTCTTATAAAAACATCCTAGTATATTTAGGATACTGGTGTTGTTACAAAAGAAATGAATAAAAATAGTTTAGGGGGTTGGAGAAGAAAAATAAAACAAAACAACATTAGAGAAGACATTACCTAAAAATCGGGTAACTCTTTTTGATTTGAGCCGAAGGATTCCTTGGGAAGCGTTCTGCCCAATGTGAGGCTTCTAGGAGTAAGAGGGGGACGTTTGGAGAGTATTTGGGCAGAGTTTGGCCGATCCAAACGGCTTGAAGGTGTGAATGAGGTGGTAGAGGTGGGGGCCTTTTATAAGAGGAGAGGAGGGGCACTTTTGGAAAGTAATGAAATGTTATTCTATTATACAATGCTTTTCGGATTCTAAAGGTCCCAAACTTGTATAATTCGAGGATAAGGTGATAAGGGTTCTAAATCTCCTCATCTAATAGGTTTTGGACATGTTTAGGTCTTAGATATTACATTATCTTTCCATTTTATTTACATCGTTAAATAATGAGGTCATCACTGCATCATCATGATGTCATAAATAATTTAATTTATTTAATGTCTAAAAATTATAAAAAAAATACTATGATGTATGCAATATTTTTAGATTTCCAATGAAAATTTATAGTTAAAAATATGACTTTATAACCCCATGAAAAAATTGTTTTAGTAAAACATTTCATGTTTGTGTCATTTTTTACTTTAACATTAAATAAAAGGTATTTATGTCATTTTCCAACTAAAGTGGCTCCATGGGGTCCCCAAGTAGACCCATGGATTGTCTTGGTCGGCCATGACTCATCCAATAGGAATAAGACAAGTTTCTCGCTCATCTCATATTATCAAAACATTATTTTTACCTTAAACTACACTAATTATCTCTAATCGCGATTAAGAACTTAAAAGTTACTATTCACCAAAAAATTATTTTAATCTCATTGAACCACATTTTACTTCTTATTGACAACCATGTATGTCGGATTTTTGAAAATCAAATCACAGAAGTGGTAATATTTCATTTAAACGAAAAATCAGTTATTTAACTACCACTTAGTGGTTTCACTATTCATCAAAAATTGAAGTTTTTCAGAACAATGCCAAAATTTCACCCTAAGCTATAATTGATATTCTGAATTCAAAAATGATGTATATTTTACAAAATTCCAAACATATAAGTATAATTAATTAATTTTATAATTAATTCCCGTTGTCACAACAAATAGCGTGTTTCTAAGAAACAATTTATATCAAAAGATTGACAATTGTTTATGTCCGATTTCAATGTTAAATTAATTATAATGACCACCATTGGATAAAATGGTAAAAATATATTCTAATTATACTTTAAAACCACTAAATAGTATAATTTATCACTATAAATTATTTTGATTAAAAAATTTGTTTTTAAGTAATTTTCACTATTCATAAAAAATTAGAAGTTCTCAGAAAAATACCAAAAATTCAACATAGGTTAATTTCGATATTACGAATACAAAAATGAAGTCCATTTTGAAATATAAAATTTCTATAATTTTAAAAAGTGGTTATTACTATTCATAACGGCTACTTTGATTAGTCGCGGTGTTTTAGAACTCGAAGTTGCGTACAATGCAAGCTATAATATTATTGAATGAGAGGCGTATCGTGGATGCTCGGGGTGTAACATGAACTCAATATTTCATCTTCATAATGGATAATTATAATATGAATAATATGGTTGATAGCACATATGGATAATTTCTTCCATGATTGATAACTTCTATTTTTTATATGATTTATAAATTCTGATTTTTCTCTTAGTATCTCTTGAGACAAAATGTCCTTCAATTCTCATTTTCATTGATAGTCATTTTAAATGAATAGGAATAAGGTGGATTTTAAATTTATTTTAACTAATGAAAGTGGGATGAGATTTATTTCTCAAACAAAAAACTCTCTTCACTTTACCTATATTTTTCATAATTTCACCATTGAATTATTTAACACCAAACCATTATTTCATCATAGATTTCATCCTCATTCACTCACCTTTCAGAATAGGTGGATATTTTTTCCTTACATCGAATATAATGGAACTAACACCCACATTTTCTTTGTATTCCATCTTCCATGTGGTTGTTAGGAGAGAGAAAAAATGGATGGATGGGGGTGAATTACCATTTAAAAATTATAACTAAAGTAAGGGTAAATAATGAATTTTATTTTATTTAGATATAATTAAATAAATAAAGTGATAAATTTATTGAGATATATTTTATGAATTTTATTTGAGTTAAAAAGACAATATCATGTCAATCATCAAAATTATTGAATAAAATATATGAAAGTATTTTCATTGATATAAAAGAATGCATTGAAACCAATTAAATGATAGATACGAACAAGATTCGATTTAGAATTCAATAATAGCCCTAGAAAATACCCTATGTATAACGACCCATACTCTACATACATGGTTAATACTTAAAAATTGAATCATACTTATTAAAACATATAACAAAACCATGAAAGGACTGTATAGTTATAGTGTCTTTAGAAACTGGTAAACATAAACAAATGGTTCATAAAGCATCTACATTGTCTCCCATTTATTTCATCATATATATAGTCCCTTTTGGAATATCTTACTTAATAACATTTTTCCTGACCTGGGGAATGAAAACATAAAAAAGGGTGAGCTCAAATGCTCAGTAAGTGTAAACAAAAGAAATATCAAACACATCATATTCATAAGAACTTAGCATTTTGGAAATCATACCCTGCAAAAGAGATCATAATTTCGTAACATGGGATAAATCATGGTAGTGAAATGTAATCCCAATAATAAAAACATAAAACATGAAACTTTGTGGCATACACATATAATCATAGAGAATCATTTCTTATTAGTCAAGACTCATTGCTAAGACATCTTAGTAGACAAAGTCTATTTCTAAACCGAGTTAACTCCTCGTTTCAGTCCAGTTTAACTGAACCGGTTTAACCTACCGTTCCAGCCATGACTATCTCATGAGATATAAAATCTTTACCTAATGCATTGGATGGAGATATAGGTCACACCCATCTCATAATGATTCCATTCTTATGTGTGCCACAAAATCATAAACCATACATCATAGCATAACCCATGTAATAAAAATGGGAATCTTAAACATCGTGACATCATAAAACAATTCATATAAGATAAAGGAATTCATAAAAATATTTCCATCACAAAATAATCAAATCAATGTAATAATAGGGATAGAAAAATAACCCTATATTATCTTAGATGTAAAATAATTTTGATAAAACTCTTGAACTGCATTCTTGAGGAAAATATCATTTCTACTTCAAAAACATTTTTCCTTTATTGACATGTCATTCAAATTTAAACTAAAATAAGTTTATTAAAAATAAACTTGAAAACATGTAAAGGATGATTCTTGGAAATAATTTTTTAAAAATCCATTCATGCCTTATAAGTTAAAAAACATTCTTCTCGTACTTTTGTCGGAAAAGTTAAAAAGTACCTCCTACGAAAAACGACAAAAGATTTCTTTCTTATCTTTTACTAAAAACTCAATGAAGGGTAAAATTGGATTTAAAAAATTGTAGGAGGTAATAAATAATATTACATATTGAGGAAACATGGATGTAGATGATAAATATTCCCCAGTAAATTCTGAAGTATAAACAATCACGGATAAAATTTGCGATTGTGAGATGGTTCCTTACCATAGGTTTAATTTGCTTCAAGAGTGTCTAAAACTACTCTATAATGATTTAAATAATGTTATTGACTTATTAAAGAATCATACTTATTTTTATGATATCATATATGGTCATATTATTAGCTTCTTATTAGTAATATTTCCTTGTTACTTGTTATTCGGGTGTTTATTAATTTTTTGTTCTTATGCGTGTTTTGTCGAATAAATTCTTCTTCTTCTCCTTAGGATATAGATACCTCATTTCCAGAATGGTATTAGTGTACTATATATCATATTTATTCATTAAATTCATTTATATAATAATTATTCAATGAAGATCATGTAGAACGAATCACATCACATCGTGGAGACGGTATTCCATACATACGCACGAGTGATGATATCGTTCCCATGATAGTGGAATTGTATTGGAGTGTATGTATACTATTTCAGAATCAATAAACCTTTACAATAATCATATATAGTTATTTATTTTCACTATTATACCCATCCAAGTAAGTTGGTGATGGAAAATAGATTACACAACGGCATGGAGACGGTATTCCGTACGTACGCAAGCGCTGTGATTTCGTTTTCTGTAGGATGGATAGATGGTGAAATAGGGTTGTTTAATACTTATAATAACATATCAGTATATGAGTGATACTGATGTTATTAATTAATAATGAAACAACTAAACAAGAATAAGTGGAAGAAGAAATAATGTTGAATGAATCGGAATGGACATTACCTCTTCTTTGAAGGGCCTCTTTGAGACCTCCCCTTAGGGAACAAAAATTGGTCTTTGAAGAAGACCAGGATCTCTAGGATGTTTCTAGGGAAGTGGGGAAGTGAAATGGGCAAGCGTTTTCCGAGCATGAAGGCACAAATTGGTGTGAGGAGGAGAGTGAGGAGGTTCCCTTTTATAAGGGAGGAGAGGGGCACCTTTGGAAATTAAAGAAATATTAGTTTATAATAAATCCCAACCCCACATAAAAACTTTCAAAATGACTCATATCCGACGATTATATGCGATAGGGTTGTAATATCATCAAAAAATAAAATTTAGACATGTTAGCAATTTATTTTAAACATTATCAACTTGATTTATCCTTATTTAACAATTTAATTTTATTTGTGGTAATATTATTCTAAATTTTAAATTATTATAAATAATTACATATGTGTTGTGAATTTTCCATAATTTGACACTTTATGACATTTTCGACAATATAAATTTTAATTTATAATTTTTAAATATTTTTTTGATTTTTAAACAATTTTATAATATGTTATTTTTATAAAATAACATTAGTGTCAATTTTGACACTATTCATTTATTTGAATATAAATAAAATATATACAAAAAATATGTTCGAACTAAAAGATTTTATAGATTAATAAAATTTCATATGTTTCTAGAAAATTATTGTATCACATTTAATAGTCCATATCATATTTAGTTTAATATTTTTAAAACAATTTATTTTTTATTTTAATTAACAAAATAATTTCAACATCACTATTGTGTCATAATTAATGATAATTATTTAACCCCTAAAAATTCTAAATAAATTCCTATGATTTATATAATTATATTATATTTCTGGAGACTATTCATGTTCGAAGTTTCATTAAGTTTATCACTAAATTAAAATTATTATACTTATAAGATTTAAGAAAGTGACATGTTGTCACTTTCGTTGGTTTTAATAATAATTACATTATTTTCATGGAAAGAAGTCCATTAAATGAATCTAATCCGACCCTTCGGTGATATGGGTCGACTTGAAGTCATCCAATAGGATTTTGGAAGTTGTTAGGGTAATTTTATAATCTTATATTTACCCTTAATTACTCGATTTACCTTTAACTCTGGTAAATAAAATTTACCGTAGATACTATTCATAATGCAAAAAAATAAAAAGTAGCCTATTAACCTAATATGGACCCACTGATTCCAAATATGGAATCCATTTTTCAAAATTCAAAACACATAAGTTTCAGTAATTAATTTAAAATTAATCCTGTTGTTATGAAAATGGGTTTTAGAAGTTAAAACATTGCCAAAGATTGAAATGTTTTTACCTATGAATTCAATGTGAAATTAATGATAATGACATACATTATATTAAATTGTAAAAATATATTCTATTTATAAATTAAAACAATTCAATATTATAATTTAACTATATTAATTATCTAAAAGAAAAAAGTTGTTTTTAATTAAAAACATTAGCGTCTTTTTACTATTCATCAAAATATGAAAGTTATCAGAAAAATATCAAAAATTTATCCAATGTAAATTTTTATTTCCAGATTCAAATGAAAAATTTTATTTGTTAAATTGAACTTATAAACATGTCAAAAACTAGATTTAATGTGGGTGCACCATCAAAAGACAGCAAAACCGCATTTTTTGAAAAATACTTATTTTACCCAAAAATATTATTTTGTTCTCTTACCATGTTCTAGAAAATTTGTAAGATGAATAATAATGTTATAAAATTAAAAATTTAGTTAATAATATTTATAATGGCTAGTCCATAATAATATATCATTGTTTAGTGAAACCCGGTTTTGCGTACTACACACGCTATCAAGGAAGGTCGTGATTGCGTGTAACGCAAGCCTAGTCTGTATTGTGTGCTGTGAAAGATTCATTTGGTGTTGCGTATAACATAAGACATAAAAAATATTTCTCATAAAATCTTAGGGTGTTGCACTTTGTGTCCCACCCTCAATTAGAGAGATCTATCTTATAAAAACCATCCCTCAATTTTAATGGATGTATGATAACCACTTCCATTAGTTTTAATGTAAACCTAATAACAAAACATTCTTTAATTTATTGAAAACACAAGAACCAACTATCCAAAATTTTATTGAAACCCATTAACTAAAAAGATTCCTTAGTTTTATGGGAAACCCACGAACGAAATGAATAAGGGCGTTTTAGAAAAGTTAAATTTGAAATACATAAACCATTTATATATTCATTCTTATTTCCATCCTTACAAATGGATACAAATGGGGAGTAAGAGATATAACTAGGGGTGAGATCCTATAAGATATGTAAATGGAGAATGTTTCTTTTGAGGATGAATTTGATAAAGGTAGAAAAGTTGTTAGATATTCATCCTTGATGTGTTTCAATTCCACTAGTTTTTTTGTGAGATCCATGTAACCCAATTATCCTTTTATAACCTTTAAGATAGGTGTGAATATTCATGAAGTCTTTGGGTAGATGTATGGAATTATAGTGCTAATTGTGTCACATTTATGCCACATTCAATGCATCCTCAAATGATCTTCAATGATACCAATGGATACATAGTATCCTCCACTAGGTAGATAGTAGCCTACATAGAGCTCTCTACATTATATCAGCTCCCACCCACTACCAGGTGGGTATTTGTGAGATAAGGGGATACTTCCTCGTGTCATCTGCTAGTTGGTGTTACCTGCAGCACATTACATTAAGAATTTGCCTCTTCACTTCATTCAATAGTCTTATTTTGATACTTTTTCCTCTATAAAAGGATTCAACACATTTAAAGAGACATCATAAAAATCAAAAATATTGATTCAATTTATTCTTTTATATGAAAAAAAATCCTAAAAATTCAATAATTTGGTTCTTTAAACACATGAAAGGAAATCAAATAATGGATAACTGAGAAACTATTAATTGAATGAATAGATATAAAATTGGGTGTTTGTGATCATTAAAACACCATGAGATAGATATGTATAATAATATCCCATTTTTTATGATCACTTACACATAATATATAATGACTTATTGAAACAAAAGTAGGAGACAACAATGTTAATAAAAAATCTGGATAAAGAAAAATTAATATAATCAACAGTTTCATGAGATATTCTACATTCTCATGAAATAAATACTCTTTAAAAAATAAAATAAATCCCCTCATTTTAGAGAAATAAAAAAATTGAAAATCTTCTAATACTATGAAAATTAAAAAATATAAAAAACATCCATAAAAACTGCCTAAAACATCTCCCCCTTTTGACTATAAATAAAGTGAAACAATGATAAGAAAATAAAAGATCACAACATGATATATATAATTAAATATAATGACCCATCCCAGAGGGTCCCATGTCGTGACTACCCCATGCTTACCCCCAATAGGCTTGCATATTTTGACTAGTATCGAGAAGTAATATCCCACAAATGAGAGGAATTTTCCAAAGTACCTACACACACTTACACGTATCTAAGACCCGAAACCTATAATGTAAAAAAATTCATTAAACAAATGCTTGAATACAGAATTTTCCAACCAATATAGTATGAATGGAATGTAATGTGTAGTAAAGTAAACATAGATAGAATACAAGACCTCCCATAGAAAACTATGGTACCCTCAAAGTCAAGCCTAATGAAAAAGGAACCCGGACTGCTGCTCGAAGTCGTGGGAACACCTCTGCCTAGAAGAACTCACAAAGCTCTATTCAACCCTGGTCTTCCCTAGACTCTCTCAAATGGTAACTCATTTGATCATGACACGACACATGTTGGAAAATCCTGTGCAAGGCTGTGTAAAACAATAATTTGGAAGACACCCTGAATCCATAAAGTAATACCACAAAGGAAATACCACATAGGAAATACCACAAAGTAAACACCAGAATGGATAGAACGAATTGGAAATACCTTGAAAGAATAGTATATTCAGATCATGTAATATATACTCACATGGGCCATATATAAAGAATATCTTTATATACTCCATCCAATAAGACACACCTTCTCCATTAGACACACATTCTCTATGAGACACATAACCTCTATGAGACACATAGTCTCGGTAAGACACACAGACTTGGGAATTAATATAGTCTCCATGAGACACACAGTCTATATATAACACATAGTCTTTGGGAGTCATATAGTATACATAAGACATCCAGTCTCTATAAGATACACGGTGTTTGGGTGTCACACAGTCTCCATGAGACACCCATTCTCCATGTCACATCCATCCATAAGATTTCTCTCAAATCACGCTTGTTTTGTGAGAACTAACTCTTAAAACCATTAAGTAGTATAAAAACATCCATAAAACCCAATTAGAATATCTCAAAAGTATTTTCTCACTGAAAGGGTCCCTAAGACACAGAAGGTTCATCAGATGAACACATTGTTTGAAAGATACATGTGTTTGAAAATTCTGAAGGTTGTCCACTATCTCATGTACCGACCATGGCGTTCAACCTCTTGGTCCAACCGCCCATGTGGTCTACTGTGTCATAGTGTTTAACCACGAACTAAATTCCATGGTCGTGTATTAGCTCTGTTGATCACCGTAGTCGACCATGGCCTAGTCTAACCACCCAGGTCTGACCTAGGTCTGACCGAGGTTCGACCCAACTCAGGGTCCGACCCAGACCGCTTGCCCGACCTGGACCATTTAGGGGTCTGATCGACATGACTACCCCTACATCTAATGTGGTTTTGTCGATGACCCATGCCACCCCTACTACATCTAAAATCCATAAATATTCTTTTGGTGGTCAGATATCTAAAACAAAAGCTTCTCTATGATCCTCGGGTCATGAGAAATGTTGATCGAGCCTCAGTTTCATCTTACCACCAAACCTGGGGCTCATATTACATTCAGAGCCTCTTAGAAAATGAAGACATGAAAACAAGAGCCCATGGGAAAACATTTCCATGAATGGGGGAGAGAATAATCACAAGAAAATCCTAAATATCGAAATCAACCTTTGTTCATGACTGCCTCAATTCATTCCAATTAGAAAAGAGAACATAGATGAAATTGTCATAATGATTTATCTCCCATTAAAACCCCACAATCAAGCCCATCCAGCAGGAATGATTGAACCGTGGCTCAAATTATTCATGATTTAGTCAATTTTCATCTTTGAAATCAATAATGGAGAGTCATAAAGAAAAAAACTCCCAACCTTGAGTTGGATCAATCATTGAAAAGGATCAATTTATTTTCTATCGTAAATGATATCCTCCAACACATTTGGCTCAATGATCCACGATCTGACCTCCAATGCATTGTCATTTTTTGTATATGGTTATTTCCCCAGACATTAGAGGAATTCTTGGGTTATAGAAATAACCTTAAATTTTCTGACATGGAATTATTAAAAAAAGAAAAATTTATCTGTTTTAAAGTAACATTAAAGAAAATAAAAAAATGTATTTTATTCCATAAAACATCCAAAAACTACTTTCCATAGTACCCCTATGCCCGTAAATGTTATTCCATCCCTAGGGAAAACACCATGTTACAAACTCAATGGTGGTATGGTATTTCCAATCCATGTCACCATTCATGTCTTATTAGGATTTAAAAAATAATAATTTTATTTAATAATTTTATTTACCATTACGTCCCTGGTGTATTTTTCTTCAAGTGAACTCCACTGTCCATTGTTTCGTTGTTCCTTGGGTAAAGCTGCCATTATGATCTCAACGGTGTCCTTAGATTTCTGATTCAGGAACCCCATTAAATTATATTCCACTTTTTCAAAAAATTCAATCATGAGTGATGTTAAAAACATAACATTTTTCATCAAAATTTTCTAGGCACATAGAACCTTAGAATCAAAACCCATTTTAGCACCTGGTCTCAGTATTTTTTCAAATAATTTATAAAAATAAAATAATAAAAATATGAGTCATTAAATTCTCCCCCCATGGGGGTTTACATACCCAAAATCCAAAACCAAAGGGCTACTCAAAAAAATATGGTATTTAGCTTGAATATGAACCTCCCACTCCCAAGTCTGTTGCTAGAGAATCCCATGTTTCCACCAAACACACACCATAGGAATCGAATTCCCATAAAGGATCCTTTCTTATCATTCCTTGATCTCCACTTGGTACTCAGTAAAATTTTCCCCACTGTAGATATCCAGCTCTCCCCAGTCAATGATGTGTGATGCTTCATCCATGTTCCTCATCATCTATGACATGTAGAAGACATTTTTAACCCACACTTATTATGGTGGTCACGCCAACTGATATGCCACCTCACCAACTCTACATAGAATATGGAAAAGGATAATGAACCACATAGATAGATTTACACCTGACAAGTCACCCTCCCCGACATATAAAAATTACATTTTACATGAATTATGTATTATAAATAAATATATAACTAAATAAAGGTTGGGAAAAGGGAAAACCTTCTAAGTGGTGTCATATGTGGCATCCATTAGTAGGATTTCCCCAATTAGATGATTTTGAAAATCTGTATAGATGTATTTTAGCCCCTACCCATTGAAAGTAATCATATATCCACTTTTCTAATGAAAACACATTATAGCACCAAAAGGGTAAACATCAGTAATAGTATAAGGACTAATCCATTAGGAATGGAGCTTACATAAGTGGAGCTTTATCCTGTAATTATATATGACGATCTTCACAAAAATATTAATCCTCTGCAAGTGAATTATCCCATCATGGATTTACTTTTTTTCCCATTATAAATTTGGGTGTTCTTACATGATTCACACAAAATTTGTTCCAACTCCTGAATCATCAACATTATATGCTCTCATGAATTTGAGAGATTCATATTATATTGTTTCCCAACCCAATATGCATGGTTCTCTACATACACTGGGAGGCGAAAATCCTTTCCAAACATATTCATATATTGGGAAATTCCAATCATGGTTTGAAAAGTTTCACGATAAGACCAAATTTCATCATCCAAGCACAATATCCAATTTTTCTTATTGGGTTGTACCATGTTTTCCCAGATTCTATTAATATACCTATTTGAGATTTCTTCTTATCTTTTAGTTACGGTTTGATATGTAGCAGATAATTTATGGACAACCCCCTACTTATGGATCATGTTTTTCATATTAAAATTGAAAAACTGAAAACTCTGGTCATTGTTGGTGAATCTTAACAAACCAAACCTACTAAAAATTTAGGACCCCACAAAATTAGCAATAACTCGAGAGTCATCAGTACTAGTGGCCTTTTCTTTTACCCATTTATATAGATATTAAATAGATAAAAATATGTACAAATATCAAAATGAATTTGGAAAAAGGCACCATGAAGTCAATTCCCCATGCCTCAAGGATCTAAAAAAATAATGTGGGCAGTTGGGGAATTTCATTCCACTTGGAGAAAATCCTGGTGAATTGACATCGATTACATGATTTAAAAAAACTTATGGGAATCCTTATCAAATTGTGGCCAATAAAGACCTGAGTAAATGACATTTTGAGATGCACGTTGATAGATAATGTGGACCCCACAATCCAAAGTGTGATAGAATGTCAAAACAGATGTGAATTCATTGTTAGGGACACACCGACAAACAACATGGTCACTAAAAATTCTCCAAAAAATATAGATCATCCCAAATTTACCATGTATATTCATGCTTAAGTAACTGGGATAGTGAAGTACTAAAATTATAATAGGACCCTACATGTTGCATGAAAATTCACAGTGTCATTATATAATGGGTAAAGTAAACAATATCATAATGGTTCTCATGAGGAAATAATTATACAATGGGAAGGGGTGAGTTAAAATGATGGTAAATTGGTGGGGAAATCCAACTAATGTGGTTAGCTACAACTTTTTCCCACTCCTTTCTTATCAAAAATCTCAAGGTCAAACTCCTAGATAAGTATCGTCCACCGTATGAGGTGGGGCATAGCTTCAGGATTCATTAAGAGAAGACAATGTGAAGCATGATTAGAGAATACAATGACTTATTACCCAATAAGATATTAATTTAATTTTTCCATGGAAAACATAATTGAATAAAATTATTTTTTAGTAGTTTTTTAGTTTTCCTATGTAGGGTCAAGGGCACGTGAGGCATACATAATTAAATGAGGAGCCTTCTCAATACCTTGTGATAAAACATTCCCAACATAAATGGTAGAGGCATCACACAAAAGTTCAAAGGGGAGATCCCACTATAGTGGTTGGATGATGGGATGTGATGTTAGACTCCTTTAGTAATTGAAATCATCCTCATAGTTTTTATTAAACACATACTCAAAATCTTATTGTAAAAATTGCGACAAGGGAAGTATGACCTTACTGAAGACTTTAATGAATCGATAGTAAAAACTAGCATGACCCAAGAAATATCTCACCCCATAATCTCATTTTCAATATTGATGGTTTAAATTAATTCAATTTTTTATTTATCCACTTGAATTCTTTTCACATGAAATATTATTACCAAAAACAATCCACCACTCAAACATGAAATAGAATTTTTATTAATTTAATATGAGAACATTTTCCATGCCAAGGCATAGGATAGAACCTAATTGAGCCAAATATTCATCAAAGGGTGTTCCAAAAACTATGAAATCATCCATAAAAACATCCATGAAATTCTAAATGTACTCTGAAAAAAACACAATGTACATCGTTCAAAAGTACTATGATCATTACATTAACCAAAATGCTACCTTTTTATCCTAATTTACCCAATTGATAGGTTACTGTTTTATTTTTTTGATCCTCATGAGCAATTTAGATTTGGAAATAAGCTAAATTTCCATCAAAAAAATAATATTGGGACACACCAACCAGTATTTATATCATGATTCTAATGAAAGGTAGAGGAAAGTGGTCCTTTCATGTGGCTTGATTTAGTCAATGGAAGTCAAAATAGATTCACCAACTATTTTCCACATGTGTTGGAACCAATTCATTCCTTTAATTTGAAAAAAATATTACTCTGTCAATGAAAATTCATGAAACTATTCAATTTTCATTCAAATCATTTGGTTTGGTGCCTTTCAAAAAAATTGTAATGTCGTTGTACACAATATGATGTTTAGAATAAAATTATGATAATGAACTGAATGGGGTGTCCGTGAGATGAGGAAATTAAGTGAAGACTAATTGTGATGGAGATGGAACATGATAGAATGAAGGAGTTAGAGATAAGAGACATAGATGAAACAAAAGGTGGTGGTGAAGGAGAAGTTTGATGAAGGAGGCGAGATTGTGATAAAAAGGTGAGAGGCATCCTAGAGAGAGTTTCAATGTTTTAGTATTTTGAACGGAGTTAATAGGATTGAGAAGATGTTGGCGTGATGATTAGTAAGAATCATGATTTCATTTAGTTCGGTGTATTTGATAGGTAATATAGTTTGGAGATCATATTTTTAACCCATCATAATAATGAATTTCACTTTATGATGAAAATATTATAACACACCATTGATTTAATATCTTAAGAATTTTTAACAATATATTTATATATATATGTAGTTATGTCTACATGAATACCAAAATAGTCCAATTATAGGATTATTTGTTGGTACAGGAATGATGGTATCATCCATGAAAACAAATCTATACTGTAGAATACATAAATAATTTCGATAGCTCATGAGTTCTTCTCTAGGAATATTAATGTGTCTTTGGAGAACATTGAACCTATGATAGTGGAAATATTCTATACTCTTTTTATGAATTCTCTCCAACCTATAATCATCTAGAATATCTATATAATTTGAAATAAAATTACTAGATGGTTCATATATATGGAATATTTACCCTAAAAATACAACTCACACAATGGATTTCATGATTTTAAATTGCATAAAATATGATGAAAATTATGCACTACTGAACTAAAATAGTGAAAAAATATTTTTTCCATCTCATATTTATCCTATAATTAAACATGTCTATATGAAATAACTAATGATGAAAATTAATCAATTTTCATAATTGTAACAGACTATATAATTCAATATGAATAATCATTGGCCTTAAGTATAAATTCCCAAAACATGAGACATTCATGAGATGGTCAATTTTTGAATACATAATGAAATTTCATGTATTCACCCACATCCATGGCCATATGACGTAAAATATAAATACCCCATCAATTCCACATTACGAAGGTACTGCAGAACATAGGCTTGTTAGGTGAAGGGGAATCAATCACAATGTATTGAAAACATTCTTTACTTTGATGCTTGAACATCATTGTAGAATAAAAAGGAAACCAAAATATTCCCAATAATCTGCATCCACTATATAAAATCCCTAAAAAGGGAAAAAATTTCAACATGTGCAGTCAGAAAGGGTTCATTTTTTCTATATATGTTTTTTACACATTCTGTGTAGACATTAATAATTGTGTGTGACAGGTGGATGTAAAAATCATGATGGTAAAACTAAATACATTTCAAGAAAATATATCTCTTGTTTTACATAGAATTTAATTTCTATATAATAGGTAATAATCCAGGATCTCACCACCTAAAAAATCGTCCAACATGTATATATTCCGATACAAAAATGATTAAAATTAACAATACATAATAATAAATAAGGATATATCCCAATTGAATGTTCAAATGATAGAAAAGTGATAAGTATAAATATTAATGTATGTATGTTATGTACTAAATAAATGTATTGTATTGTGCCTTTCTGTTTCCTCTCATTTTATATACTCAATTATGTCATTAGGCCCCAAAGTGTGGTCATCAATAAAAAGTCCTTTTGTATATTTTTTATGGAGCATCAATGATCTAATTTTATGCTCTTATCTTGGTTACATCCCTTGTACCTTGGTTACAAATGCACATTATGAAGGTACTATAGAATATATAGTTGTTTGGTTAGGGGGAAACAATTAAAATGTGCAGAACACACCCCTAAAAGACAAAAACCAACTAATGTCGCATAAAAACATAAAACAATTATTAATGGTCTATGTATGTACTTTAACCAAGAATGATGTATTAGTATCAATGTGATTCATAATAGATTAAAAAAATATTTGTCACCCAATCAGTGATTATTATTTTCTATCAAAGAACAATCTAGTGGAAAGTCACTAAGAAACTAATAATATCCCTATAACAATTATTAATGGTTTTAATTTCCAGTCAATTGATATGACTTCCATCCATGACATGAAATCATTATTATTTTCATGAAAATATGAAAATTTGATATATATTTTAGTAAGAGGATATGAGAGTTCTCTATTATTTAATTAGTTTACAGTTTCAGAGCTTTTAGTAATTGGAAATCATGTCTACTAAAATAAATTCAAATATAAACAATATAATAAAACATGACTCTATGAATACATATCAAAAATTAACCTGAAATGCACTAAATCTGAGGAATTATTGATAATTATAAGTATTAAACACATATCCACCAATAACCAGTTCAAAATTTTCATGGGATACAATATCCTGCAACAATAACTTGAATCCTCTCTAAATAATAGATTAATTCATATCATGATGACTATAGAAGAAAATCTCAAACATACCAGTTATGATGCGTGCACCAATGATCCAAAAATACCTAAAAATACCCTAAAATATATGTTATAAAATCGAAAATGTAAAATAATGTCTAGAATAATAAATATAAAATTTACAAATTAAAATTTTTTAATTAAAAATTTAATATACCAAACTAATTTATAATCAAATCAAAACATTAAACTGATTTAGATTATTATAGTTTACAACATACTTGTACTATGTGGTGACAATGGTGAAGGAAAAAGGATGGTGTTAAGAGTTAGGAGAGCATACATAATATATTGACATGTGATTCAGAACAATAATTGAGTAAAAAAATAAATCAAAGTTTAGCAACATAATGGAAAATTAAAATGAATAAGAAAATGGAAATGGATATGTACCAGTTGAAGTGTCAACCTTATTCTTAATCACTTTACTCAATCTATTGTCAGGACACTTCTCTAGCTACTTCAGGTGACAACAATCAATCCCAAAACATCCACCCCCTCATTTTTCAATAGTATCTGATTCTTGGGCTTCACAATATAAAAATATATTCATTACACAATTAGATTTAGAGATATAATAAGGATTATTATATATGATTTACATTATACCTATTGAATTACATATTAGTATAGTAGATTAATATGACTCTAAAATAAGAGGAGGAGTACACCAACCTAATTACATGCAACTCAAGAGTTGGTTATGCAAGTTAGTCAAGGTTCCCTGATCATAAATCATTACATTCATGTATCTCTCTCATTATTCATGGAAAGAAAAATATTAATAACATCACAATGACACATAAAATTAAGAATCCCATATCACTGTTTTTTATATTCCAACTCATAGAACATAATCAATTAACATATGTGAAAAATAAGATAAAACTCATGAACTACTTCCAAAAAAATAAATAATGAACAATATCATGTAAAAATTTTAAATTATATATGGATTAATTTCACCATACAATGGTGGATGAAAAGATATGAAGTTCACCGTAGAGATAAAATTGTAGTAAACATTGTAAATTGAAGTTACCATCACTAGCTCTAGGGGATAATGACATCTGGGATCCTCTTATCGTGCTTCCTTTATATGTTGGTTTAAATGGAATAGTATTTTGAAGACATTTTAATCCTATAAAAGTGACGTTATAGTGAATATTTATAGTAATAGACTAAAAAATAGAATAGTTTAAGGTGAATAAAATTTAAATAACACAACTTTTTTTCATTATTTTCTATGTTGCCTTTTTTGATGCCTTACCTCTTTACATGCCAATGGTTCTTACATTATTGTATTGTTTATATTTTTATTTAATTTTCAAGGAGATGAACATAAAAAAGTTATGAATTAGTACAATTAGAGTACATATAATATATCTTCGAAACCGAAATAATATGTCTATTGTGCATGTAATCTTGGACAAATATAATGACACAAATGAAATATATATTAAATATAAACTAATGGAACTCATAATAAAAAATATGAATAGAATAATATTAAATTCCCAAAACAATAGAATAATTTTATTCAATGAGGAAATAAATAAAAACCCTGCTAAGAATGATAGTTGAAGATACAATAGCCGAGAAGATTTTGGGTAGGGTGAAATGGGGCACCATAATAAGAGATGTATACTATTAATGCTTCTGTAAATCATTTTAAAATGAAATTAAATTAGGGAGGATAGTATGAATAATACTTAGACGACATAATAAATACATACCTGCAATGCACTCAATCAGAGGAAGTATTGATAATTAGAAGTATTAAACACATAGTCACCAATAACCGGTTCAAATTTATCATGGGATATAATAACCTGGAGTAATAAATTGAATCCCCTCTAAAAAATATATTCACTAAAACCTTGATGATATTGGAATAAAATCTCAAACGTAACAATTATGATGTGTTCCCCAATGATCGAAAAATACCTTAAAATACAGTAAAATATATGTTATAAAATGAAAATTGCAAAAAAATGGTAAGAATAAAAAACATGAAATTTACAAATTAAACTATTTTAATTAAAAATTTAATATTCATAAATAATTGATAATACAAACAAAACATTAAACCGATTCAATTGATTTTAGTTTAAAACATACATATAATATGTGGTGACAGTGGTGAAGGAATAAGGATAGTGTTAAGTGTTGGGAGAGATTACATAATAGATTGACATGTGATTCAAAACAATAATTGATAAAAAAATAAATAAAATTTTAACAACATGATGGAAAATTAAAATGAATAAGAAAATGGAAATGGATATGTATTGGTTGATGTGTTGACCATATTCTCAATCACATTACTCCATCTATTGTCATGACACATCTCCAGATACTTCAGGTGGAAACAATCAATCCCAAAAGATCCTCCCCCTCATTTTTCAATGGTATCTTCTTTCTGGGAATCACCATGTAAAAATATATTCATACCACAATTAGGTTCAAGGATATAATAATTTTGATAGATATGATTTCCTCTATACCTATTGAATTAATTCTTAGTATAGTAGATTGATATGACTATAAAATAAGTGTAGTACACTAACCTGATTACATTAAACTCAAGAGTGGGATGTTCCAGTTAGTCCAGGTTCCTTGAACATAAAGCATGGAATTCATGTAACTATCTCATGCTTCATGGAAACCAAAATATTAATAATAGGACAATGACACATAAAATTAAGAATCACATATCACCATTTATTATATTCCAACTCATAGATCATAATCAATTAACAGATTTGAAAACAAAGATAAAACTCCTAAACTGCTTCTAAGAACATAAATAACAGGCAATATCATGTAATAATATTAAATTAGATATGGATAAATTTTATCATACAATTGTGTATGAAAAGAGATCAAGATTACAATAGAGTTAAAATTGTTGCCAATGTTGTAAATTGAAGTCACCATCACCGACTCAAGATGATAATGACATCTGGGATCCTCTTAGCATGCTTCATGTATGTGTTGGTTCAGATGGAATAATATTTTGAGGAAATTTTAATCCTGTAAATGTGAAATTATAGTGAATATTTACTGATGTAGAATGAAAAAAATTGATCAGTTTAAGGTGAACAAAATTGAAATAACACAACCAGGTTTTCATTGTTTTCTGAGTTTTCTTTTTTAAATCCTAGACTCTATACATGTTGATTGAACATTCATGTTTGTATTGTTTATTTTTTTATTTAATTTTCATGGAGTATAATATAATAATGTTATGAATTACTACGATCAGAGTAAATATAATTTTTCTTCAAAACCAAAATAATATGTCTTCTATGCATGTAATATTTGACAAATACAAGGTTACAAATGAAATCTATATTAAATATACACAAATGGAACCCGTAATACAAAATATGAATGGAATAAGATTCACTTACCCAAAAATATAAAAGACTTTAATGAAATGAGGAAATAAATAAAAACCCTACTAAGAATGATATTTGAAGAAACAATTGCCGAGCAGATTAGGGGTTGGGTGAAATGGGGCACCATAATAAGAGATGTATTCTATTAATGCTTCAGTAAATCATTTTTAACTAAAAATAAATCAGAGAGTACAATAGGGAGGATATTTGGATGATGTAAAATATACATACCTGGTGTGGAGGTATCGATGTGTATTATCTCTAAATTTGGTAATAATGATGGTAATAGGTTCATAAAGAACATGTCGGCATCGTCCACATCGGTGTTGGTGAAGTAGAAAATGCAACGGTATGTGGTAGTAGAACTGAAGGAAAAGATGATGGAAGCCACTAGTTAGTAGAGTACTAATTGGAGAGACTGAGAATATGAAAATGAAGGAGAAGGTCATCGAGGATTTTTCTATTAATGAATGAAAATATGGAGCAATAATTTTTTATCCAGAACCTGATTGTGACGATATATGGGTTTTGCTGAAGGGGTTCATAGGTGAAGTATATGTCAGAGCCAAGAACACTGGACTCATCCTTTACCAATAACTAGTATTTTCTATCAAATGATTGTGAAGACAGAGGGAAGATAATGACCAGCCTTCTGAAGCAACGAATGAAGAGTAGATTTTTAGATGGAACCCTACAATTTAGGATGGAAGAGTAGAAGAAGGTGCTGGAAGTGGATGAAATGGTCAAGGGAATTGGTTTTCAAGGGTAACTTGTTAACCGTAGTATATGGGGGAAAGGTAGGTGGATAAAGAGGAAGAAGTAATTAGATGTGAAGATGGAGATTTTGAAATATTTTTGAAAACCTAGAAAATCAACAGGCTAAGTGTGAGTGGGAGAGGGAAAATGTCGAGGAAGCGGAGGATTAGCGTGGAGTTAATTCATGATTCAAGTTGATAGAAATTAGGTGTTAGGAATTGAGGTTTGGTATGCGGGTTAGGAGGATTGAGCTGTGGGAGTGACATGTGTCCGTAAAAAAGCCTTCTTTATTAAATATATAGATATTTATTCCATTTTTTATGAAGAATTTGACTGGGCTAACCCATTTACAAAATAGATATAGTACAAATAATCCCAGAAGCATGTAATTTACAAAATTCAAATTTTATCCCATCAAGGAAAGTGGGATTTAATCAGTTTTTCCCATGCATTATATTCTTATCCTCATCATCTAAAATTATATGGTGCATAACAATATATTGGCCAATCCTAGGAATATCATCTAATGTCCATATAATTTCTTTTTTACACTCTCTCAAAAGGTCGAATAGTCTTTATTCCTATGGTAGAGAGAGTGTTTTTTATAAAATAATAGGAAATTTTTTAATACCCTCAAGATAGGAATATTTTAAATTATATGGAAGTAGTTTTAATTCCAACACCAATGATTTTTGGACTGAGCAAGAAGATTTAGGGGGAATAAGGTCCATGAAACTACATAACTGCTCATGTTTATTTTCCAAGGATAGAGAATCTATTGAAATGATATTTTCATAATAATAAATAGTAATGGGTACTCAAGAATAAAAACACCCATAAATTAAATAAAAAATATTACCCTTTTCAGATCACACACAACACTCAAAACATGAATAATAACTCAAATCCTCCATGGGTGGAGAAGAGAAAAATGAATCAGAGTATGAGTCTAGGAATGAATTGTGTGTGTTTTTGTGTCATTTTAGAGAACTTCAATTAAATAGATAGGATGAGTGTATTTCTCTTCAACGACGTGTTTTAGAGCCTCATGGATGCTAAAACTTAACTTTTCTCCACCGAACTCCATAGACAACTACCCATTGTGAACATTGAGGATCATATTTACTGTTTTGGGGAATGATCTCCCCATTATGAGAGGGTCAGGTCCTTGGGTTTGGGTGACTTCCATATTTAAAATGTAGATGTGTGGGGGGAAGATGATATTATTTACTTTTACAAGGACATCCTTGATCACTCCGGATGGGTTTTTTGTGATCCGATTGGCAAGTTGCATGACAATGCGAGTCAATTGAAGCTCCCCAACCTACAGAGATTTGTACATATTGTAAGGCATTACAATAATTGAAAAAACTAAATCTATCATATCTTCTAATAATAATATATCCCATGTGGTTCAAGGTATCGTGAATGTTCCTTGATCCCTTTATTTGGTTGGAATTTCTAGTTATATCAAGGCAGATACATTCTTTCCTAGGTTAACTATTTAATTCCCCTTAATTCTCTATCTATGGGTGCAAATATGTTTATGAAACTAGGTATAAAAATGAATTTTATTAACTAAATCTAATAAAAGAATGAAAACTTAAGTCTTTTTAAAAGTATCCATTATTTCATTATCAATATCATCATCTAAAAATTTTCATGGATTTATAAATTATTTAGGTGAAAGGAAGAAGAATGGAATTTTTAGGGGAATACCTAATGATTATTTGATTATTCTATTTTGTATTTTCTTTCATTACATGAAACATTTGATAGATGGGAAAGAGTGTTTTTAAGAGGGGGGCATACTAGTTGGGTAGAATCATTGTACGAATATACTATTTTAATACTACACAGTGTAATGAGAAATAAATTACCTTTTTCTTTATTATTATAAAGTTGTTGGGAATTTAGTTATCTAGAAACTTACATCTTAGTCTCACTGCTAGTGTTATTTAATGGTCCCAACTGAGTTTTTATGCCATAAATGTCTTATTGTGTGGTCTATTAAAACAAGAGGTTATGGGTTTCCATTTACTTCACCATGTCCTTGTGGCTTGGTTTAGATTATGGAGGGGGTGATTTTTTTGAGATTTTGGGGGATAAGAAGGTTTCAAAACTTCTCCTTTTTATACCAATTATTTTTAGGGTAGCATGGGTTCTTTCCTTGTCAGTATTGTGGTTTTTATTTCCACCTGGGGATTGGATTTCTTCTAAATGATTCTTTATTGAAGGGTGGTGTTTTCTGAAAAGGATTCTCATGGAATACTATTGTACAATAGTTAGATGAATCCTGATGTTGCATGCACTAGTTAAAAAATGAGTGTTATCAGAACATATAATAAAATTTAATGGAATAGAAGAGGAGTGTCAATTACCTTGTATGTGAGCTAATTTCCTTAAAAGGGAATGAATCTCATCATGTTTATTATCTACCTTCTTATCTAGGGATGAACTAATGAACACATGAACTCCTCGAGTTGGTGTGATTTCTCATGTGACAAATTATTATGCATTTTGATCCATGATGGATATTAAATCATCAGAGGCGGAAATAGTTCTATCCATAAGGGCACCAATAGCCGCAAAATTTATCATTCCACATTCCATGTGAATTATTCCATCATAGAAGTATTGAATTAGAAATTTCTCACTAATTTTGTGATGGGGGGAAACCTGAAAAAAGTCATTTGAATCTCTCCCAATATCCATGAAAGGTCTCTCGTTATGATTTCCTAATTCCAAAAATTTCATTACCAATTAATGTAGTTTAGGATGAAGGGAAAGATACCTATATAATGAGTCATCTACATTCATTACATCCCATAATTATGGTAGGAAGACAGTATAGATAGTCTTTGGTTACACCATCAAAGGAGAAAGGAAAGGCTCTAAACGTTATGTGGTCCTCAGACACATTTTGGGGATTTGTGGTAGAGCACACAATGTGATAATCCTAAAGATGTTTGTGAGGGTCCTCACCAGGAAGACCAAAAAAATTATGAATGAGGTTGATGAGGCCTAATCTAATCTCGAATTTGGATACATCCTCAGGTTACAAGATGTATGGAGGTTGGTACTCCACATCTGGAGTTGTCAGTTATTTTAATGTTTTATTATATGTATCCATGATTTAAAGGGTTTGATTGGGGTCAATGTTTATTGGTTTTGTATCACTTGAAGTTCCATAATTATTTCCAAAATGTTATATGACTTTTCTACTCTAGATGATGTAATTTGGGGGTGAATTTTATTTTCTATTTCTATGTGAAATTCATGCAATTTTTCACTTTCTGATCAGGTCATGAAAAAATGTTGTGATGTTTTTTTTATTTTCATAAGATTGATGATTGACAAACTAAAATAACATAATAAGTGTGAAAAGGGAAAATAATTGAGAATGTTATAATTTATAATTACCGGAAGAGGGAAAATAATATAGATAGAGGGAACACATGAAAATAAATAAATATAAAAAACAATACGAAAACAATAAGCGGGACATATTGAAAAGAGTAATAAGTAAATAAGGGAATGTATATAAATAAAAAAATAAAAAACAAAATTGCCTTCACTCCCCAGAAATAATGAAAAAAATTGAACATGTTGTCGAGTGTGTCAAATTGGATGCTTAGTTATACTAGAAATTTGGAAGTATATCAGGAACACTAGATCATTTCTCGATGGAGCCATAGAAAATTTATAAAATTGGTTTTTATTTTTATAATAAAATGGGAATGGTATTTTGGAAATCATGGGTTTTGATTATTTATGAAGTCAATATAATAATGAAACTGATAAAACAACGTGGAAGTTAATAGGATTGATTCAGTGTGATCAACCTTGGAATATATCATGATACTCATCTTTTGTCACTCAAGAGATTGTAGTAAGATATTTTAATCCTAGATTTCTAACACCTAAAACTATTTTATTGCTGAGTTTATAATAGGATACCTCCTAGGGATTTGTCGAAAACACAAAATGATTCACCGGCTACCGATGATAATTGAAAAAATTGTGTTTGACTTCATAACCCAAACTCACCATGGAAACACATGAATAATTTAATGTGTTATCCAGGATTGTATGATATTTATTTTTTTATAACATGGTAAAAATGTTCACGGACTTGACCATGATTATGATAGTTAAATTGATCTATAGAAGACACATAAATACCGCAATTTAAATTGAGAAGAAAAGGGGATGAACAGTGTGTGAAACATCACACGAAACGGTATCCCTAAACATTCTCATATGAGTATGAGAATAACATACCCATATATAAATAAATAATAATTGAATAGAGGACAATGATAAATAACATGAAACCAACAAATTAAAAATAAAATCCACTATAATACAAACATGAATCTCAAGATAACATAACATTCATCCCCGAGTGGTCATGAGGGGTTTTGAAATACATGGGAGGGGAGGAAGACTAAGACGTTGAATTTTCCCATCCTGTAGCCTCCAGAACATATGTGGATCATTATAGGACTTCATTGGTACTCCAAAATTGAAGCACCTTGCCTCTTGGTAGAACACCTTAATGATGTTCCCAAGGATCTCTTTTATTGAAAAAATGGGAGGTAGTTTTGGGAAACCATATTTCAATAAAATAATTCAACCTTGGTTTTCAGAAAATAGAAATTCTTATCTAAAATTACAAAACTATAGACAAGTTTTCCAACCACTTGGGTTTATACCTATAAAATTGGGAATCCAGATATTGTTTATAATAATAGATATTACCAAAATATAGAAGAAATATTTTTAATCTGTGCATATTTATTTTATTGAATAGATCAGTTCATATGGTCTTCTGAATTGATGAATGGCACTTGGGAGCCTTCATAAAAGTTGTATCCCACTGAATTTTGGATCAAAAAAATTGAATCCCAAATGGAAAAAATGATCAATAGAAGTATGTGGTTGATTCCATAGATATTCTCGGATTGATACACAATTAGGTTCATTTTTCATCAACATCATCTAGGTCCTTCCAATCACCACTACCTATGACAAAAACAATAAAAAAAGTGAAACAACACTTTTTAATATTGATAAAAATTAAATTATATAACCAAAAATTAAGTTAAATTTGTTATTATACTTGTAATTTTCAATCCAAACCCAGTTTAATATATTGGTATGCAAGTGAAATAAAAGAGCGATTAATGGTATGATCACTGCCCTAACAAAATATCCATAATTTTCATCATGTTGAGTCATAAAGGGACACATGGTCTCCTTAATTGAACTCCAAAGGACTTCAAAATGTGTTAGTATGATAATTATGATGGCTATGTGCAGTCTTCATCCACACCTAGAGGATATTCACCTTCTCTATCATCGCCTACACCAAATCTGAGACCATGAATGATGACACTCTTTGGTTTCTCCAGCAAAGTGGTGGCCTATATGGTTTCCTATACAAGGCCAAAAATGATTCCATAATGATGGTGTAATGATATCTATTGATGTATAAAAACTCCACCAAAGGTAGGTGATCCTCCGAACTGCTACCGAAATTCAATATGCAAGAATGTAGCATTTCCTCTAGAACCTAAATAGTACACTCAGTATAGACATCTATATGTCATAAAAATGGTGCGCTCAAGTGTAAATGAGTCCAAAACTCCACCTATAATCAAATACACAACTAGGATGTAACAAATGTATCAAGATCTGAGACTACTGTCCATGGAAATCCATATATTTGAACAATATTATTCAAATACAGGCATCCTACTCTCTCTATTGAAATCTTCTATCAGATAGCTAGGAAGAGGGCAAACTTGGTGAGTTCATCATCGATCACTCGGATGGTATCCTATTTACTAGTCAGTCATGGTAAACCCATCATAAATTTTATCTATTTCCCATACCACTTCGAATATGGAACCTCTAGGTGTTGATTCAACCCCCCTGTAACCTGGTGTTGATCTTTCAATTGCTAGAAAGTGAGGCATCAAGAAACAAACTCTGAAACTCCATTATTCATTATCATCCACTAGAACTAATGTCAACTTCTCTTATATATCTTTTACACACCTGGATGTACTGCCCAAGGGGATGTAGAAACTCCCTCAATAACTCATCATGTAACACCATCGGTACTACTGTGCGTCCATTGAGAAGAATGGTGTGCTCCCAACCTTTCAAATATCCATTAAGGGCTTGCCCCGTGGACATCTGAGCACATTGATTCTCATAGTAAGTATCCCCAAGTTGTTCTTCACTAACATGTTGTTTGATTGGAGGGGTGGCATCCATCTACTGGATGTAAGAAACATCATTTCTATCTATAAATGATATCTGCAATGAGGTGAACTCCTATAGTTTCTCTTTCAGCAAACATGAATTGGGTCTCTTTCTATGATCACCTTCCACCACATTCCAATTCCCAAGAGTATAGAAAAAATAAAATTTATAGTCCTAGAGGAACTCTAGGAATTACCTCAGTCTCATGTAAAAACCCTTCTTAAAAGAGATATACTTGACACTATTGTGGTCAGAGTAGACGACAAATCAATTTCCCATCAGGTATTGTCACCAAATATTAAATGCAAAGAATACTTCTACTAAAACAAGATCATGGGTCGCATTGTCCAACTCATGTGGTCTCAACTGGCATAAACCACAGGAGATACCCACATTCCCCTTCATCGGGACCCAACCAAAAGTAGTTCCCAATGCATCACAGAATACTAAATAATCGACACCATTCTCTAGAAATATCAAGATGAGAGTGCTCATCAATCATTGTCTAAACTACTGAAATATCTTAGGGAACCTCTAGGTCCACAAAAAAGGCTACCCCTTTCATGTTAATACTATCAATGATTATAGAACTCTAGAAAAGTCAGTTGAAAACCTCTGATATTACCCATTCAAACCAAGGCAACTCTACATCACGGTAACACTGTTGGGTGGATCACATGCAAGAACTGCCTCAATCTTTGCGAGATCCACTATAACTCCAGTATCTGAAATGTATTGTCCCATGAAATAGACCTCCTGAATCCATAACATAAACTTCCAAGTGTCTCGTTTCCTCCTCTTCAAACACAAAGTACACTATGATGTGATGAATGAATACCGTCACGAACCAGTTTATTTATGACTAAAAGATATGGTTTATAAGTCCCATGAACACTGATGAGGATTTCATCATTCTAAATAGAATAATCGTGTACTAATAGTGGATACAACAACATCTGAAAGTCTTATTTTGTATATATGCATCATGTACTCACAGCTGGTGATAGCCGGATATGAATTCAATCATTGAGAACCATCGCATCCCTTTAAGCTAATCAAAGAAGTCATCGATCTTCTCTAGTGGACATAAATTCTTTATGGTCACCTAGTTCAGGATCTGGAAGTCCACACATAACCTCATGCTCCCATCCACCTTCTCAGTATAATAAATTGGGGCTACCTAGGGTGAAACACTAGGTCTCAAGAATCCCTTCCACACCATGTCCTCCAACTGTACCCTCAGCTCATGAAGCTCTGTGGGAGCCATCTGATTTTCCGGTGAGTATATCAGTATCATCCCGGGATATGGATCAATGAAAATGTATACCTCCATATAGGGATATAATCATGGAACAACCTTAGGGAATATTTCCACATACTCCTCCCCCACTACAAGAAACTGTTAACTCATATCATCCACTATGCTGAGGGTCAGGCTAGCCAATATATGGGTGATCTCTTACACCCTACTATGTGTGAGTCCATCATATGATACTTGGTTTTCTTTTAATTGACAATGGAAAACCTGTTCCCATCACTACGGAAAAAATGCACTCTGCACCTAAAACAGTCAATTTTAGCATAGATTGTGGATAACTAGTCCACACCGAGAATAAATTCATAAGGCCTTGACACCGCTACCAAGAGATCAAAACTAAAACTCTCACCTCCAAGAGTAAGGTCACAATATTTGAAATAGTGTTTGATCATTTAATATTATATCATAGGATTATATAAGTGCATGGGTCGATTCAACGGTTCAACTGGTATCTCGAATTCCTAAACAAGGTTCATGGAATGAATGAATTGACTAGAACCTATGTCTACCAAAACTATAGCTAATGTAAAAATGAAATACATTGTACCTCTAGTCATCACTGAAGCCCTGGGGTCATAATTTTCCATCACATGATGCTGGCCTCATCCCTGTCCACCAGCTTTTTATGCCTATTTAGGACAACATGGGGGTGGAGGTTGTAGTACGTCGAACCTCTACCCACCTCCTACTGCCATTCCTGCTCCTGTTCCATGTCTGTCTCCCTGCAGACTACCCTTCTCCACTCTCATCCTCTATCATGGTGGTCCCTCGACCATATTTTGATTTCCCATATTATTGGTTGGGGAATATCATGATTGATGTCCCAAACAACTGTATGTGTAACACATCTTATCCCCTGACTGATTCTAGTCGCATGGGAGCCCCACACCGAAGATCATATTCCATGGGATCGTACCTTGGAGTGATTAACCCACATGGGTCATTAGAACTATTGTTGTCTAACATATACTATGATCTCAAGAACCTAGTGTCTGCCGGTATCTCCCACTTCCGTTGTTTGCTCTGCTAGAAAACTCTCCACCAGCAGAGCTCACTCTAGTACACCATTATAAGTATCAATCCTATGGAATAAAATGGATGTTCTTATCTCTTAGCGTATTCCCTGATTGAACATTTGAGCCCTGAGGAACTGGTCTCATACCATATCTGGGGAGTAATATAAAATATCGGTAAACCTCACCGAGTACTCTTCCCAAGTTAGACTTCCCTCCTACAGATGCAGATTCTCCAGTATGTACAGTAATCATAATGTAGCTTTAAAGAGATCATATCTAATGAGATGCATGATTTTTTCTCTATAGAGAGTCGTCTCTTTGTGTGTCTGGCTCGATAAGCTCCACCATCTCCCTAATGATCCATTAAAAATGCCCATGTAAAGGAATTACATCTGGTCCGAAGAAGTTATCACAAGGTGGAATACATTGGTATATACCTACAACGAATCCTCGACTGCTTGAGGTTCTAGATCATCCCAAAACATGTGAGTTTAATTCCTTTGGAACTCGTGAACACACTCATTCTATGTGAATCCTCATCCATAAATGCTAGTAGTAACTACTACTCGATGGGTGGTGGTTTCGTTGGAAGCCCACCTGAAGGTTCTATCTTTTGAACAAGACCATGTATGAATGCCTCATTGCTAATCCAGTCATCCTCATGATCACAAAAAAGATCCCAGATTGTTGTTTTTGAGGAGTCATCCATTTATAAAAATAGATGTACCACATTATATAGAGTATATCTAGAGATCTGAATGAAGAAGGACATGGAAAAAGTAACTCATTCCTATATGATACATGTGCCATTATTTTTTCCTGTAACTTTTGTTTTCATATACTGAGTAAAAAATTTAAAATTAGAGTCTTGATGTGTAGATATATTAGTTTTCACCCCAAAAATAGATTTCTTGGCCTTAAAGAAAATCTCAAATCCCTTAACACTATTTCCCTAAACCAAACTCATAGACTCTTAGTAATAAGGTAAAATTGACATTGTATCAAAAACAACTCTCTCAAAAACCTCCCCAGAGGGGAATATTCTATAACTACCCCAATCCCACATCAAAAAGGCTTGGGATGTTGATTAGAACTGAGAATACTTATCCCACAAATGGGAGTCAATTGTGTAAGTACACATATACACACACACACACACATCACTAAGCCAGAAAAAATGAAATGTAAAAACACTATGTAAAATAAGTCATGCGTAAAATATATCCCAACAAAAAGAGTATGATAGGAATGTATAGTGCAGTAAAGTAAACTAGGACAAAATATAATCCCACCAAAATAAATAAATTTAAACCACAAATTAAAACCTATAGATAAAGGTATTGGGACTATTTCATGAAGATGTAGGAACACCTCGAACTTCCTGAACTCATAGAGCTCTATCTGGTCCTGGTCTACCCTAGACTCTATCAAAAAGACATTTATCTTCATAATAAATGACTTGTATGAGAAACACCCACGTAGGGGTGAGTAAAACCGTTCTTAGTAAGTCACCCGCAAACCAAAAAGGAAAACTATAAAGGAAATACCACACAGGAAATACGACATAGGTAATACCACAATGGAAATACAACAAAGAAAATACAATGAATTAATATTAATATAAGATCCATAATGATATATTCCTAATGCCCATATATCATGAATATCCATATATACACTCTCCAATGAGACACATCTACTTCATGAGACACAATATCCTTGAGACACACAATCTCGGTAAGTCACACAGTCTTTGGGAGTCACATAGTCTCCATGAGACACACAATCTCTATGAGAAACACATTCATTGGGAGTCGCATAGTCTCAAGGAGAGGCCCAGTCTCTATAATACACATATTAATTGATTGTAACACAGTATATGTGAGACATTGAGTCTTTAAGTCATAACTATCCATAAGATTTCTCTCAAAGCACTCTCATTCTGGGATAAACTACTCCTCACACAATTATATCATATTCAATATCCACAAATACCAATTAGTATACCTCAAAAGGTTTGTCTCATTACAAGGGTTCCAATGCCACAAAACATTTTTCAAAGAGTCACATGGTTTTAAAGTTATTGGTGCTTGAAAATTTAGAAGGGGGTTCACTAGCTCGGGGACATAATGGGAGGTTGATAGCCCCCTTGGTCTACCCTGTCGTGGCATCTCGAGATATTGCAGCACTCAACCATGACATAGCTATTGCAGACATGCGATAGCTCAGTAGACCATGGCCTATTTCAACTGCCTAGGTCTGACCTAACCTACTTTTTTCGACCCAACCCATTGCATGTTTCGCTCCACACGGTGTGTTTCCACAGTATCTCATGGCCACCACCGGCAATGCTCACCTCCTCTAGTGATTCCATGGGTTGCCACTCCTCCTATGGTGGTCGATAATCTGAAATAAAGTCTCTTATGTGATCTTCGGGTTTCGAACTACATAAATCCATTCGTGATTTAATCTTACGACCAATAAGAGGGTCCAATTAGGTTCATAGGATCCTTTTAATTCGAGTCGTAACCATAAGGGCCCAATGAAAAACAACATTGTGAACATGGGAGAGATGAATCACAAGAACACCCGTAGGAACTAACCACAGTATTTTTTCAATTTGGCCTCAATTAATTCCCATTTTAATGAATAATGATGAAGAAATAATCCCAATGATTTATTTCCCATTAAAAACCCATAATAAAGATCATCCCGCAAGAACAATCAAACCATGGATCAGCTAGTTTGTGAGTTGGTCTGTGTTCATCAATGAATTCAAGAACACAGAATCATGAAGAAAACAAATGTCCTACCTAGAGTTGGATTAGTCATTGATGAGGAGCATTTTCTTTTCCATTATTGATGAGATCCTCTAAATCCATTGGTGTGACATTCCAAGATTTGAACTATGATCGATCATCATTATTTAGAGGAGGTTATTTATCCATGCTTCTAATAAATTATAGGGCTGTGTAGATAAACATGAATTCTCTAAAAATGGTTATTAAAAAGAAGAAACATCATTGTATAGCCATATAATGTTAAATAAAATTAAAATAAATCTATTTTATTCTTCAAAACATCAAAAAATTACTTTTCACAACCGACTTGTTGTGGTTGATGTTAGGTGTATCTATGAGAAAAAACCATGTTATGAACTAAACATTGGTCTTGGATTTCCAATCCAAGTCACCATTCATGAGTTATTAGGATTTTAAAATAAAATAATTTTATTTACCATTATTTCCGTGATGACCTTTTCATCAGATGACACGTACCGATATAGAATAGGTTACGCCAAGGGTAAAAATTCTATTATAAGCTCTATAGTTCCCTCAAATCACTAATTCGATTACCCATATAAATAATATTCCACTTTTATAATAAATACACATCAAAATGCTATTAAAATCCTTACATTTTACAAATAATTATTCTAGAAAAAATGTGCCTCCGAATCACATGTTATCTTAGCACCTAGTCTAGAAATTTTCACAAATATTTTCATAAAAAGGAAATTAGGAAAATCCAATTCATTGTATTTAAAAATTATTTTACACACAATATTCTCATGATAATATATGCATAAAGATAAAACATTAATATCATGCTTTGTTAGAGGATAAAATGAGAAAAGATCATTAAATACTCCCCCAATATAAAAGAATAGATCATATAATAATATATAAAGATGTAAATAATTATAGATTAATTATAGAAAATACATTTAAAATCACATCATATAAATTATGAAGAAGATAAAATTAAAATTTATTAATGATAACCTATTTTGGAATATAAAATTTAAAAAATATTAGAAAATCTAATTGAAAAACAAATATTTTAAACTTTTTCTGGAGAAAATATTTTAAAATTATATTCAAGAGACAATTAATAATACAAAAGAAATAAATAAACTTCACTTGTGAGGATCATGTTTGATATCAATAATACCTTAGAAGGAAATATCTATAAACCCCCTCAATTAGATAATTTTTGAGAAGCTAAAGGTGGAAAGAGTTTATAAATAGCATCAAGGGGTGAGAACTATTTTTATTTAGAAGCAAGAAAATATATTTCAACAATGTTTATTAGAATATATCTAAGAAATATTAAAACTAATTTTTTTTGTCATATTTAGAGTTTTAAAATGTGATCTAATAAATCATGAGAATGTGAAATAGTTGTGGGGTCCACATAGAATAGGTAATTACGATTTGGGAACCCAAACTTATTTAGAAAGGGGGTTTATTTTAGAATATTTAGAAGAGAAGAAAAATGGATTTTTATCTACCATATGTCACATTTTTTCATTCTCATTTGTATAATAAATTCCAAAAAAATCCAATATATGAAAAACCTATTTTCATAAATTCCTTTCAAAAAAGAATTATATTTCAAAAACACTGTATTTTCATTTGAAAAAAACAAATTCTTTATTATTTCTTTAAAAAAATTGAATACCAAGTATCATATAATTTGTTCTCACCTATGATTAATTTTGGATAGAGCATTTGAGAACATTGATTACATTTTTTAAAGCATAAATATCCAATTTAATTTTTAAGTGTACAACCAAATCAACTTTTTATTTAAAATAAAGATCGTTTTCATTTAAGAATAGACCTTTTTTGTTGAATGATATTATTATTATATATATATATATATTAAATATCTTCAAAGATATAGTAATGATGATAAATTGAATTTTCATGTTTATCTATATTGTATTGAACATATTCCTATTTTCAGGGTGAACTGATATGTCATTGGATATCAAACGAGTTCCTTGATCAGCAAGTTTTTTATGTATTTAGATTCATGGATGTTGATGACTATGGGATCCCATATTCATGGTGAATCCCATAAGATTTTATTAATGACTATTTCTATAGATATATCATCACCAATGAAATTTCTCCCATTAAAAATGTTAGTAAACTTTATAAACATGCCATATATAAATTCATTTGAATGTGTATAGATAATATTGAAATCATGATGATAAAAATCCAATAAAATATCCTTCACATTATTCATTCCTTGCTGTGTGATTTCAAGTAGTTTCAAAATTTCATGAGTGGGTTTTCAAGTAGATATAGGATTGAATTAATTTTGATTTGATGAAAAATTCAATGCATTCATAACATTACCATATAATTTTAACGATTAGATAGATTTAGGACTCCATTTATCTGTAGTTTAATATTTGGGACTATAGAAATGCATAATCATTTTACAAATAAGATGTTCAATTATTTTAATTAAAATAGATATCTGACATCTCTAACATGAATTATTTAAACCATCAAATAAAGGATAATGTCTATATGAGGATGATGGAATTTTAAAATCACACTTCTAAATTGGTTAAATTTAAAAACCAAACACAATTTTGAAAACAAGCAATGTTTTAGATAAATTTCAAACCAAACCATTGATATAATATATTAGTTGAGAGTATAATTGAACAAGGTGGTTAATTTCCTTTTAAAAATTAAATCATACATAAATTGAAATATTAATTTATTGAGCTATTGATGGTAAATTTAATTCAGCCTTAAATGTTAATATCCAATATAAACATGGAAAATAAAAAATCGAATTTAAGAATTTATATAAATTGGTATAAAATTAAGAAATGTAAAAAATTAAATGTGAATGATTTAAAATATTTTCTAAATTGTTTATTAATATCTCTAGAGGTTCCCCTCTGTATCCACCCCTAAATTTTAGAGATATGTCAAATGAAGACCATAAATTGGTTTTAATGGAAATCCAACATCCAATTCCAATTATTTTAATGAAAACTCAAGAACCAAATTCCCTAGTTTTTAATAGAAACTCATGAAATAACATTCCATGGTTTTAACATAATCCCAATAACCAAAAACATTCCTTGTTTTTAATTAAATCCAATAAATTAATGGTAGATAGTTTTTCAAAAATAAGGATTGATTTTCCAGATGTAGATTCTCAACATTTTCATGATTATTTCAATATTTTTTAATGGATTCGACTGAAGGGTGAGAGATAAAAAAATTCAGGAGACTGTTCAATATGGAAATGTATAATGGATCTTGAGAGGATATCTTGGAGAAATATAGATAAATGCTTAGATATTAATCATTTAATCATTTCAATTCCACTGTTGTAGTTCATTGGGATCCAAGGCACCAAAAACAACATTCTATAAACATAAATATGAACATGAAGGTTATGGTAATCTTTGGGTTGAATCAAAACTAAAGATCTTTGTGGGATGATTTTAGACCATAATAAATGCATCATCAAATAATCTTCATTAATACCACCAAATACCTTATAGCCTCTAACAAGTAGTGAGTGGCATACTCAATGCTCTTCCATTCTTCTTTATAGAACAAATAGGTTTTCAAGACCCAAAAAATGTTCAATGGATCTACTTGAGATAATGGATTAATAAATCATGTTATTTTTTAGTTGATGCTCCCTATTTCACTTTTCTTCAAGAAGTGGATTCTCCACTTCATTCCACATGCTTGGTGGAACTTCTAACATCAATGCAAGGATTTAATACATGTAAAGAGACACCACACAAATATTCACAAATTATTCAATGTATTCATTTGTATTAACCAAAATATCTAATATTCTAGAATTTTTTATTTATAAATATTAATTGGAATCCAATAGGGAATACTTTAGAAACACTAAATGAAACCACTAGATATAAAATTATGTGTTTTGGATCATTAAAAACCATGAGAGGGGGGTAAATATTTGTCTCCATCTATTCTCTATAAATTTAAATGAATAAATTAGAAAAATATTTATTTTTATATTTATACTAATATTTAGGCTTCTCATCCATCTTTTTATCTTCTGATTTATGTTTTTTCATTTTTAAAAAATCTTCCTAGTTTTATATTATTGTTATTCACTTCTCTGGAGTGTGCCTGGACTATATACATTTTTGAAATTCCTTCTTTTCTTTTTGAAAATTACACTTCATTTGTAACTTTTGTAGAACATCGATTTATTTATCATATATTTCTTCCATCATTTCAATATGTTTGTTTTTTTAAATTGATTCACATTGCTTCTTGAGATTGATTCCATTAACATGGTCATTTATGGATATTTTTCATTTATACATGTAGTTAAACTTACTTCAATAATAGAATAATTAATTTTTTAGTGTATGTGATTCATTTACATTCTTCTAATGTGGATCCTATATGGAAATATTCATTTATTATCACCTCATGTTAGGCTTAAATTGCATCTTTTATTTACTCATTATTAGTTATTTTGGTTTTATTACATAGGACGTAATAGAAATATTCATTGTTAATGTAAAACATTAATCATCATCACCATGAAAAATCAATTCACACAATTAAAAATCCATATTTTCAAATATTTTTATTTTTAAAAGGATTTAATTTTTCCGTGAACACTACTTCCGATCAGTATAATTCTTTCTAACATTCGTTTTACTCCCCATATTTATTGTAATTATTTTCTTTCCATTCCATGGTAAATTATACCAATAATAAAAAATAATGTGTCCATGAATTACATTGAATCAATAGTAGTAGAAAATCCTTGGATTCTTCTATCATGTTCAAATTTTGGAGATATATTTAGTCACCTGAACTTCATCATTACAAACACCTTGTGTGGAAAAAAATTCTTTTCTTACTTTCACATTCGTATAAGATGTGTGTTTATCCTTACGTATATTTACCATAAATTCTCTAGATATCTATTTATAACATGAATTATTTAAATCATTATAATTATTCTATCCTTTTTATAGAAAATTGGGTTAATAATCTACGTTATTCTATCAGAAGATGTGACTTTCAATGATTTCAAATTCATCCAGTCACTAGATTGAGTCTTCTATGTGGCCATACTCATCGTAATTTTTTTTCTAGTGGGTCCTTCCCAATATCATGTTAGGATTAAAATTGGGTAAAATCAATGCTTTCCAATTTCACTATAATCTCTGTAAACATTAAATATAAAGTGATTTTATTATCTTTAAGACACTTAATTTTTTGATTGAAACCAAATTCTATCATTGTTATCAATTCATCATGAAACTTACTCACCATTCTAAAGAATTAAAGAGTTTAATTACCCATTTTACATGATTTATATTTAATTTTTCTTAACATTGATGATTAATTATTGAGTATGCTTTAGTGCATAGATGTTTTCTCTATCTAATTCTTCTAACACAATCATTCACATAAACTCTTATGTAATTATTATTCTATAAGTGTGAATTTTTTTAAAAAATATATACAATAGTTGATCCTTAAACCAAATGAGTCATTGGAATATTTTATGTATACTTACATTACAAATATTTCTTTATCATATTTCTCATTCATTCAGTATTGATTATTTAAGATCCTATATCCTTCTGGATTTATCTTTTAATAATGTGTTCTTGATTTCAATGACATATTTTAATGAAAATTTAACTTATTACCATTATTTCCAGTCTATATACATTTCATAGAGTCATATTTTTAATTATTATTAGAATAGGGAAAATATGTCATTATAAAGTCCGACAGACTAAACCATTTTTTTAACGAGATCTATGATGATTTGAAATCATCCGAACTACTTCCCCAAGGTATCTTTTGTCTTTTTGAGTACTAATTTCTTCTTTAATTACAATTTTTGTGGTCCCTCGATGATAGTAAATATATAAGGTACATCTTCAAGAGGTAATTTAATCATGTAATGCTTTAATTTTGTATATATTTGATTAATATACTCAATTCAATAAAACTCATCATAACTTCTACTCCCATCATTCATTGGAATATTTCATGTAGATTAATCATTATAAATTCCATTATATTTACCTTTTGTGGGTGGAATATTTGACTTATATTATTTCTAAGAGGATAAAATTCCTTGTCTCCATGATTATTTATTCTGATGGTGTCTTATGTTTTCTTCTTAAACAATAATTTTTTATAACTCGAAAGAAATTTTTTATTCTTTGTCTCTGACATACCTTTGGTATCTTCTGGTAGATGAATCCTTCTAACATCCAAAAAAATATTTAATAAAATTTTGAAAATATTCCCTTCATATAAGACATTGAAAAATAATTGATAAAAAATAGTATATCTAAATAGGGAGCACCTAGTTAGCTCTTATACCACTTGTAAGTACCAGTGAATTTTGTAGCAACCTTCAGAGTGGGATAAATCAAGGGTGACCAAATTCTACCATCGATGTTCAACTTTAACCTTTTACTTCCATTATGTTTATCAACCAGTTATTATTATTTTTTATGTATCGATATAGTTTATGTTCTCTATAAACTTAATCCCACCTGGAATTATGATATCATAACGGAATAACTCAAATGGATTTTTAAAGTAAGAAACTTACTCATTTATACACTTAGGATGTCTGGGACATAAGATCTCTTCTTTATAATAAGTGTCACAAAATGGTAATTCATTTTAATTTAACCTAAGAGTATTATTAAATGAATTATATTACTTATCTTATTACCCTTACATAAATTGGAATACCATAATGTTGCTCATGCGTACACAAAGATATGTTATTCATTTTTCATTTCCATATTAGTAGGAAGGTTAGAATGTTAGAAATAAGAAATAAATATTATATTTATAAATATTTTTTTATTCATTAAAATTAAATTATTATTATATATTTTTTCATTTCCACCAATTAAAAAAATGAATATATTGTTCATATATATATATAAAACTGCAATCTTCTGGAAATGACATTATTCATTTTTCATGAACACTAAATAGGGTTTTTTTAATTTATATAATGTATAAATATGATAATTATAAAATTTATTATATTATTTAGGTAATTTAACCATAACCTTATTGACCACAATGAACTCACCAATTTTGTTTTCATTTTATAAACCAAAAGACCCCAAAACATCCAGCGTGAACTTAACCATTTTACTAACTAAATAAAATATTGTAATAATTTAAATAATAGGAATATGGATAGTGGAATGGACATGAAAATTGTTCTTATACAAACATATAAGTGATATAATTTTGTTATTCGAGATCTAGAGAACATATGAATCTAGGTGGGACTTAAGGTAAGAGTCTTTCTTTTAAAAATCATATTTTAATGTTTTCCACCAGACACTTTTTCTTTTAAGATGAGATTATTTTAAATGATTGAATGATGTTATTATTTTTTATTCAAAGGTTTATAAAGGAAATTTTGGAATATATATATCATTAATTGCAAATAATAAACAATAATATTATAAATTTTTTCTCTATGGGTTACATTTAACATTTTACAAAAGTTAAAAAATAACATTTTTATAATGTAGACAACTTAACCACCATTTCCCACCATCATATTTATTATTAATTGTCAATATTAACCTATAATATAACATGGTTTTTTAATGTATATCATATTCCCTATCTCCTGGGAACTTTTAAATTTAATAATTTTCAAAGATAAATGATATTTCTTATTATGATTATATTAAAATAGAATGTGTTTTTCTTAAGAGTTCAATGGATTTTTTCAAGAAATTTATGATGAAAATTTGCGAGATTGCAATTTTTTAATCCCGAATATAGTACTTGATCACTGTACAATAGTTAAAAATAATTTTTCTATATTGATAGTTTTTGGAATCTTAACAATGGTTAAATATCATAATTATTATAAGAAAGTTGTGAATATTTTTTTAACTTCAGTTTTTTTTACTAACCTGGAAAACAATATTTCCCATTAATTATTGGAACTCCCTCATATAAATCAATGAAAAAAATCCAAAACTAGAATTTTTTTCATGTTTTTTTATTATATAAATTATTTGAAAAAATCATTGGAGCATATACTATTTAAAATGGCCGACGAAGTAAAATATACTCCACATTGGTCACACACCAACCGACAAGGAAAAAAATATATTTTTCAATATTTAATTTAATTTATACAATAAAATATGCAAAAAATAGTTTTTTAATAAAATAAAAGTAAAATGGCCAAACATTAAAATAGTAGAACCCAAGCTAGAAATATCATCACAAATTTAAATACAAAGTATGAGTAAAAATTAAATTCATTTTAACTTTAATGTCTTAAAATCTAAAATAGAAGATATTATTTGATATTTCAAAAAAATAGTCAAACATATGAAATAATCAACTCATTCTCCTTCTATGTCATTTATCACTTTTAATAAGAAGAGAAAGGACCATGAAAAATATAAATTAAATAAAATTCATATAAAATGTATTCTCAATATAATTATAATTTCAAATAACTTAAATGTTATGATAAAATTTAATCATATAAAACTCTATTACTATAATGTTTGGAAATATTTCAAGCATAATTCAAAAAAAAATATTCAAATTAATTTACTCTATCTTGAGGATGTAAATTTTGTTTCCAAATAATGTTTTAATTCAATATTACATTTTAAATACTTACAGGAAAAATATCGTTATTATAAAGGAATAGTATCCTTTATGAACATATATTTTATCATTTTTTCCTCTTTCATGTTGTATGTATAATGTAATTTTATACACCATTTAGTAATTATATGTATAAAATAAAAATAGAATTCATTATAAAATAAATTTATTCAAATAATTAAACGTTATATTTCAATATGGTGTAAAAACTTTCTTACAAATCCCCATATATAGAGCATAACCAATAACTTGTTCACTATTATGAAAAAATAACACACAAAATCTGATAGAAACTAATAAAAAAATATAATTGGAGTGGATAATAAAATAAGAGAAATATATATTTAAGAAATATATATTTCATACACTTCAATATGAAGAATAATCCAACACTAAATTTCAATAGATTGGAATCCTTCAAAAATATATATTATTATATATGTGTCTTTAATTGTCATCATTTTTTGTGAAATAAGTAGTTGGTCAAAAAATAAATATACTAATTTTGTATCATACTAAGTAAAAAGTGAGTAAAGATGACAAATAGAAACAAAAATTACTATTTTGTTTATTTAAATTAAAATAATGGCAAAAAATGATAATCGACTTGCATATAAAATATATCATCCTGTTAATGCCCAAAAAATCTCTAGTTATAATATCCTTGATATTTAACATTAAAATCATCATATTCCCTTCATGCACATGAATTTTAGTATCCATTAGAAGCTCATAACTTCCAAAAAATGTGAATATGTTGAAAATCTATCAAGTTAGTAAAAAGTAGTATTTAAATTCATAATGGAATGTACATACTATTTTCTATAAATTATGTCTTTTTCATTATAGTATTAATGTAAAAAAATATAAATAAATACATTAATATTAAAATGATAAAATAAATTTATCACCATTATAAAATTAAAAATATAATATAGAGATACCTTAGTAGTAATTTTTTAGACATTTCAAGATGGTAAACTGAAAAACTTCCAACACTGCATCCAAATATAGTGACATATTATTTATGAAGTGGTATTCTTATAGATATATGTATGGTTTCCTGAACCGTTACCCTATGTTGATTCATCTTAATCTATTGATATTGAATAGGGTCCATAATATAATATGTAATCCCATATACATAAAATATGATTCCAAGGATGATCAATATATAATTAATAGTAGTTGGTATTATTTGGAGGAGGAAGTGCATGAGTTGGATATGCATACAAAGGTGGAGTAGAAGGATGTGAATATGAAGGTGTGGGATTAGGATATGTTACCTTAATTTAACTTTTCATGTCTATAAGTATCAACTGTACTAAAAATTCAATCATCTCCTCTAATATCTCACGCATATCCTAAACATTAGAATCCAAATAATATATATTTCATTTATATTCATCCCCATTTACAAAATATCAATAACATTTGATCACTCTTTTGAAAAATAAACATGTCTCATACCCTCATATGTAACTCGTATGTTAAGTTTTTACCAATGCAATAGATAAAATATTTTTCCAACCCTTAGTTATAAAGGTCCCCAATGTTCTTTTCAAATAAAGGGATTCCTGTATAGAATATTTAAAAAAATACATAGTGCATATAAATATATTATTATTTAAAATTAATGAAATAACATATTAGAATCCTCTCATCACAAACCATTGATTTTTATTTATAAAACCTTCCATTTTTTCTCATTTAGAACCACTTCCATTTTTCAATTCTATCATGGGTGATGGAGGTCCAACCTCTATGTAGTCTGAAAAAATGGATATTATTTTTTAAAAAAGAAATTTTTAATCTTGTGTTACCAAAATAGCTTATACCCTCTAAGATATAAATTATTACGGTAAGAATTTTAAGATTGGATTTCATGAAAATATTTCTTTATTTTCAATAAATTAATGATGAACAATTAATTAACATGATCATTGATATACAAAACCTCTAAATTCTAATGTTGAACTTACAAAAAATTATTCTTTTTTTCATCTTTAATAAAATACTTCCATGAATCCTCATTTTGAAAAGGATACATGTCAAATATATTTTAATTATTTCTTTCACCAAAAATGAAATGTATTATGAGTGTGGATTTAAAATCCATTCATCTTCTAAAATCCAACGATAAACATTTATTATAGACATCTCTACTATTAGGTATTTCTTATATTATCTGATAAATAAGGAAATTTTATATATTCGAAATAATATCATGATATGTAAAATAATAATAAATATTCATACAAAATTTACCTCCCAAAATTGAGATATTGTCTCTCTATCAAAACTCTTCCTATCAAAAATAAAATATCTAACATCAACAAGAGAATTCATTGAAGAAATAGTATTAAATAGAGTTGAATTTGGATCTCTTTAATAATACTTATCATTATACTACACATCCTCTCTACAAGAAACTAATAGTTTTGTAAATGTGTGATACCATGATAACCAACATCTGACACTTTCTTTACATCTATGGAAGTTTGTGGATAATGTGTAGAAGGATAAGGAGGCTCATCTTTAGATTTTTAAATTCCTCCCAAGAATATTCAGGTGGCATATCTATTTAATCCGAAATTATCTTACAAATCAAATTAATAAACAATTAGTATAAAAATATAAAATATGTCTATTAAATGTAAAATAAAAAAATGGTTGATAATGTAATAAAAAGTTAACCGAATGAAACAAAATTTTATTAATATTTGTTAAACTATTTAACTAAAATGAAAGAAACATTAATGAGTGGTGTAGTGATTTTTAAAAAATTAAAAAATTTAAGTAAAATATTAAAAAAAATACAAATGTTACATAAAGACTTAAATTTAAAATTTAAAATGAAAGAAAAATAAAAAAAAATACAAAATGAACCACGCTTTATCAAATTAATTAAACTAGTTAAAAAATGTTAAAGAGAAATATTGAAAACAGTATTTATCTTACATATCGGTAGTCATAAATGTTAAATTAATACTGATAATATTTATGAAACATAAAATGATATTTGCAAAAGAAAATAAGTCTTATGTAAAAATTTAAAAAAATCCAATAGTTAAATATAATTTTCAAAATTTAAAGAATTAAAAACAAAACTAAACTGATATAAACAAAAAATAAATCATATTTCTAAAAAACTATTTTTAAATTAAAAAATTCAAGTATAATATATCTAATTTTTATTTGAAATTTTAAAATTTATAATTGAAATAAATATATAATATATATAATTAATGAAATTACTAAAGGATATTTTTTCCATATTACATCCTCATAATTTTCTTATAAGTAACAAACAATTCTCATAATGTAGTCATTAATATTTTCCAATAATATTTCTATTGTAATAAGGATCTCCTATAAATCATCATCTTTGTTTTTTTCATCACTAAAATACTATATTTTCCTCACAAAATAGTAAACCAATAAAAATTTGAGGAATCAAGAACATAATTTTTTTCCTCATTTGATTTTTAGCTAATGGTATTAATTATTTATTTTAATCTATTTAGATTAAATAATGTAATAAAGAATTCATTTTTTTCTAACACTATTGTTTCAGATAAAACATTTGCACTTAGAAACTATAAAAATCAAAATTAATTAAATCAATATCCATTGTTTTTTCAATAACATGGTAATATGAAATTGTTGTGGGGATCATGTTTTTTTCTTTTTAAATTGAATAAATTGTGCTATTATAAAGACCAACACACAAGTATTCTATACTACACTTTTGTTTTCCTGGTATTTGGTATAAAAATATTTTCATTAATGCCATAATTTTAACCATGTGGTCAAATTAAAAAGTGGGTCTCCAAGTAACCATCTCAATGTTTCTAATGCATATGATCTACCATGAATGGTCTATAACACTAATTATTACTTAATTATTTATTTCCAGTTAATTTAATATTTTTATAGTTCCACATCACACAACATTGAATATCGTTTTTTTATAAAAGAAATAAGTTTTGTTTAAGTTATACACAACACAAATTTAATCTTGCACCACCCAAAAAAATTAAATTATCATGTGATACACATGAAACTAAGTTTGGGTTTTATTAAAAACAATATAGACTTCCTTTGATATCTTTCATTACATGCAAGGTTGAGTTTTATAAAACTACTGTATATTATTGACATGATTATTAAAATAATTTTATTGTTACCACCGAGACATTGGAAAGGATGTTATTAATATAATTAAATAAATTATGAAAATAATATTTACACATTTTTATAAAATAAATACTTTGTTTTATAAATTATTAGATTTGAATGAAAGAACTATTTGAAAATAAGAGAAATTTTTTCTAAGAAAACTATTTTCTTGTAAGAACATAATTTTATTTCAATAAAGTAGGAAAACCAATTTTGATTAATTAATTAAATAAAAAATATATATTATATATTAAATAAATATTTTTTATACCCATCCAATTGATTATATATATATATATAATATAAAGTTAAATCTTGATTTATGAAGAAAAATATGAATATTTATAAAAAGACATTTTAACAACTTTTAGTAGTGAATACATTTTAAATATTATTTTTAACAATTTAATAATACTTATTGGAAATAATAAACATCATTTTTTTATTTTCATCTAGAAATTTACTTTTGGTGGATTTTTTTATTTTTCATAGAAATTTCAATTTTTTATTAGTCTGGAAAAAATCTGAATTTTAAGTCAAAACAATATTTTAAGGTAAATTATTTTTAAGGTTAAATTATATTATTTATTTTTTAAAAATATTAATTAGAATAATTTTATAGCAATTTTTAATAAAATTTCATTGTAATAAATTTCAGTTTGATATTGGATAAAAAAACAGAACAACCTTTTTAATATTTTTTCATTCGAAACATGCTTTCTTAAACCATCTATGGGGTTAACATTAAATTAATTTCTACCAAATATGTTATTTTAAATTGGAAAAATTATTTCTATATTTTGAATCAGAATAATTTATAATTTCTAATATATTCAACATGGTTTTTGTCCAAAATTGTTTTTCAATGTGCTTACAGATATTTTATAATGACATATTAAAATGTTAATGTAACAAAGGACTAAACCTTGAACATAAGGCCAAAATTGACATAAGATATTGTAAAAAAGCTATTTTTTATTCTTATTTATACTATATAATATATTTTATTGAATTATTACCACTATTGGAGCCACATCACTTGAAAATTACATGGGTGAAATTTCCTTTTGCAAAATTTACATGACTGCCACTCATCCACCACCATCAAAATGAACTCACACCTCCCACTTTTTCACACTTATAAATCCATTATTTCTGTACAAAATATGTTAAAATAATCCAAAAAAAATCACTCCCATCATCCTATAATACATTCTTTGTGTATAAATTCAACCAATAAATCCCTTTTTGTACCAACCAAACATAGTTATCCAATGAAGAGGTAACATCCTTCTTGTCCTCCATTTATTTATTTTCATTCCCCAAACCTCAATTATTATTATTAAATTAAAATTTAGTAAAATTAGTATCAAAATTATACTTATATTTAGTTATTATAATGTTTCTACTTAAACTTACACACACTTCAACCTAATGGTTAATGAATTTACCATTCTTGTGTACGTCGTATTACCGCCTCAAGTAATAATGTGGTTAATTTTTCATTTTCCACCTTTCATGGATTGAAATTTTGATAGAAATTATTTTTTTATAATATAAATATATTATATTTATTATTTATTTATTATTTTTTAGTTATTATATAAAAAATTACATATTGGTTTCCATTTTTTGCAAATTTTTTACCATTGCTTGTGGATGTGTGGACTACTACCTCCTCAAAGTGATGTCATTAATAAAAACTTTACATGGAATTTATTAAGCATGGGTTTTGTAATAATATAAGATATATATGAAATAATATTTTAAATGTATTTATATTAGATATATATATTTCATTTACTTTATTTATTTCAATGTTACAATAAAACGGAAACAATGTTTATGCATACGTCTGGCTTTCCATCTCCATGAACAGTGTATTCTATTTTATATTTATATTTTTTATATATTATAATAAATACATATATAACGAATATATATAATATTTAAATCATTTTTCGCATTATTTATATATGAAAATAATGATCGAATTAATAGTAGCAATAATAAAAATCCAAAACATATATGAAAAACAAAGCGGCTACCCAAGACATAACATTATCATTGAGTTGTTAATAAACATGAAATATAAAGTCATAAACAGATCATATATTTTATTAGATATAATAATTTTTATATGATAGATTTATACTATAGAAATATATAATATGTAGGATGTTTTAACATGTACAATGTAATTCAAGAATTAAGGTAAGGGTTTTCTCGTCTCACTTTTATTTTACGTGAGACACAAGCCATATACACCTCATATTTTATATATGTGTTGTGTATAATGGCCATGGATTTATTCAATGATTTTCATATATGTGGTATCACTTTTATGGTTTGTATTTCCGTAAAGTAATTATGTCTCAATTTTCTTTCTTTGAGACAGAAGCCATGTTATGAACTTGTTTTCTTCTATAAGGTATATATACATCCTTTTAAATATTATATTATAAATATATTTTTTTAATGATATTTTAAGATTCATTTAATTTTAAAATATTCATTTTATCAATATTCATTATCACCAAAGTGGTAGTAGTTTATTATTATAATATCATTGTTTACCAATATTATTTATGATTATGATTACATTAATGGAATATTATGATCCATCTCTCAAGAACACTAGTAACGTTTATTACCTTATGGTTATTAATGTTATATTATATTAATGGTACCATTTTAAGACTCTTCAATAATTGATATACTTAAAAAAAATTATGAAAATCAAACTTTATTTATCCTTTCATTCAAAACTATATGTTCTTTCAAAAATGTGTTTTCAAAAAGAATTTAAATTTTTTTTTCCTATTATCATTTGATTTTTAAATAATATTTTTTCCCATGTATTACCTTTTTTAAAATAATTTTTAAAATGGATTTTTTTCCCATTTTCTGATCAAGCTACTTTTTTATAATGTGAAGGTGTTAATGGAATGTTTGTCATGTACGGACATACCCACCGTAATAACAATCATTCCCATTATGATCACATTGTTTGTTTACAAGGTTAAATTTTAAAATAAAAATTTCCCCTAATATTCAATAAATTGTTTTATTTTAAAATATATTTTAGAGAAAAATATTTTTTAATAAAAAATTTCATTTACAAAGGGTTTTAAAATGTTTTCAATGCTTCCTTTATATGTTTTCAAACAAAAATTCCATGAAAAGAATATAAATGGTCCCAAAGATTATGTTATATGTTATCAAATTATTTTTTAGGAAAAAGGTTTTCAAAATGTTTTCAATATTATTTTATATGTTTTCATATAAAATGTTTTTAAAAATTATTCCAAAATTATATATATGTTTTCAAGGTTTTTTCATAGAAAATGGTCTTAAAAATGTTTTATTTATCAAAAATTATATTTCAAATAATAAATAATGTTTTACTCGAGAAAATATTTTAAAATATCTTTCCTGATTCATTTATATCTTTTTATAATGGTTTCATTGAAATTTATTTTTGGAATGATATATGTTTTAAAAAGTCATTTTGAATAAAATTTTATGTTATAGGGGATCATTAAAAATAATTATCCATGTAGGATGAAAGCCTACGTTATAGTTTATGATTCACTAGAGATATTATCTAAGGAAACCATTCATATTATTTCCCTAAATTTCTATGTTTCAATGGATTCATGTTTATGAAAACAGTTTCTCTTCAATGGGTTACTGAATGATAAATTCTTGTGAAACTTTTTTCATTTAATGGGTTATTCTATGATGAAATAAGTATGAATCCTATATATTTATCATATATTATGAAACGATTAAATATTTATGTTACCCATTTATTTTCATGGGTTATGTTATAATGTTTATAAAACTCATCATTTTTATGGGTCAGGATAAGAAGAATATTTTATAAAAATGTATGTATGACTTCATTATGAGATGGGTGGGACCAATACATCCCTCCAATTAATTGGGTAAATATTTATAACTCCTATGATAATGATCAGAAACAATTCAGTGTGATAGATCCATAATGGCAAAATAGTGTTTCTTGATCCAAATTGTTAAACATGTGAGTCATGATTCACTATGGGAAGCAGTTGAGTCCTAATCCACTATAGGAAATAGGTGTGTCCTAATCCACTATGGGAAACAGTTGTTTACTGGTCTACTATATTGATGGTCTTGGAAGTTATCCTTGACACATGAAATGGTTTTATATATATTTGATGGTGAAACACATATATAACATGAGATTATGGTTTATGACTAATTTATGATGATTTACCACCATTATGATTCTAGTATTATGAACTACGAATATTTATTCCATGATTCATGTTTATGATCATTGATATGTAGTGTATGGTCATCTAATTTCATGATCACATTCTCACACTATTATGCTATGGTTAATGCTTTCCTATCTCCCTTGTTTACCCTTACTGAGCTTTTCTGATGACCACTTCTTATGTATCCTTTTCCTAGGTTATGAATATAGGTTTTAAGTCTAAATAATAAAGGGTATTATCTTTATTTGAAACATTTATGGTCATTCACCATCTTATATTATTTTTTGTGTTTCTAAATACATTATACTATTACAGTCCTTAGGAATTAATTTTAATAATGTGCGGAATATTCATCTAAAAATTTGAAACATCCATGTATGTTAATAGTAGGTTGATATATTTGGTATTAATATAATGGTTTTTTCATCATTTGGTAATTTATAAGATAAAATATTAGCCATACACATAGGGACATTTATGTGGATATGTCATGGAATGTCTCCAAGGATAATCCAAAGGTGTTATATATAAAATGATTATGTTTTATGATTTAAAAATACTATAATTAATTTTTGTTATTATTTGGTTTTATTCTATGGTAATTGATACCCACAATAGTATTTCTAGTTTTATTCAATGGGTTGAACTAAAAGGAACTGATTCAATGTAGAATGCAATGGACAATGTGATGAATTTTCTCAGGAGTAACCAAATGTTATGGGAGATGGAATAAAAATTATTATTAGTATTATCCAAAAACATTCCCATTATATTAATCATGTTGAACTTATATATGAGAAAAAGAGGAAATAATATTCTATTGAGTCCTTCATGATTTAAGGTGTAACACCCTTATATTTTTTGAATTAAATTTTTTATAATTAATTTAATCCATTTAATATTGTTCATTTCATGAGATAGTGAATATATATATTTTTTATATTGAAGAAAAATGTTTTGATTTTTTTATACCTTATATAAAGTTAATCATTCACTACAAATAATTCTAACTTGGCTCATGTTACATGCAACACAAAATTTCTAAGAAACAACATAGTATAATTACAATTATTTAAATGGAATATTTATAACACAGATTTTAAACTTATTAATATGAAAAAGAATATCAAATTTTTAAATATAATTTATAATTTTTTATATAGATTAATAATATTCATAATAAGACCTGCAATTTCTATTAAATCCATTATATGTTTGAAAACACTGTTTTCTTAAAAGAACGACTTTTTATATCCTTTTTTGAACTATAATAAATATAATTTTTGACAATTTTATAATTTTAATTTGATAAAATAAACTTAATTTTTGAATAATGAATTTCAAAATTTAATTAGGTATTTTTTTTTGAGAAGAAACGTCATTTTTTGGATGACTATTTAAAATATAGTATTTTAATTCAAACTACTGTATTCATCTCATTTGTTATATAGTTAATTTTTTTATATTGGTTTAAAAATAATTATACATCAATTATAAGTATTTTTATCCTATTTAGGCCATTTAAATCATTTTAATGTTGAATTTATATATATAATCATACTGAATATTTGAACATTCGTACTTTAGAAACATTCTTTCTTCCCACATCTGTGGGATTTGAATTATATTTAATTTTTCTGATTATGTGAATTGAATTTATAAAAAAAAACTTAAAATCTGGTAATAATTATAATATTTATAGTCTAATAGGATCAATATAATTTTTACCTATAGTATAAGTTAAAGTGATTAAAATTAATTACAACATTTAAGGTAAAATTAATCTTAACAAGGGACTAATCCTTAAACTTAAGGGCCTAAATGACCTATACACTTTTAAAACACCCATTTTTTAGATCTATATTGGAAATCAAAAATTCAATTATTGAGTTTTTATGCTTTTTATGAATTTTATTAGGTAAAACTATGTGTACACCTAACTTGTTTCAAAAATGCCAAGTGTGTACCCTCACTCCCTTATAAAAGGCCGCCACATCTCCCACTTCCATTTTTTACATTCTGGAAGCATTTATATCATGATCTAAGTAAACGTTTCAAGAAAAAAAGTCAATACATGTATGAAAAATAGAGCATATATTACATGAAGTGTAATATTGACATGGATTTATTAATAAATGGGTTATATAAAGTAATAAAAAATAACATATTTTATTAGATATAATTATAATGTTTTTTAATGGATGTATATAAAAAAAATATATTTCTTATACAAGATATTTTAATGTGTATGAAGAAAGCCTAGACTTATGGTAAGGTAATTTCATCTCACTTTTTATTTCTGTGAGATAAATGCTATATTCACCTCTCCCTTATTATTTGTTGTTTAAATAATTCCTTAAAATATTTTATGTCATTAGTTTTATTTGTTTGAGTTTATAAAAAAATTTGATGTTATTATTTCATGGGTACCACAATTCTAATTATAATCAAGTAATAAGGTTTTTCTCTTCTCACTTTTAATTTCCATGAGACAGAAGCCAAGCTCACCTCATTATTCTTATGTATAGTGTGTATACTAACCATCCATGTGTTACATGATTATTGTAATTAAATATATTTGTATTTAAATATCCATTTTATGATATTTATTTGAAAGAGTTTATGTTCCAAAAGATACCAAATTGGTTAAGTTACATTGTCTCAATTTTCATTCTTTATGGCACATAACATTTTATGCACCAATATTTTTCTATGAGGTTTATATACATCATTTTAAATTTTAAATAATTAATATAATTCTTTTCATCATATTTTAAACTTCATATAATTTCATTTTATTACATGTGTTGAATAATTTAATGTTACCATGTGCTAAGAGTTTATTGAAACAATCACATTTTTTATGATTATACTTCCATCAATGAAATATTATGATACATCTCGCAAGAGAACTCATTATTTTTCTTCTCCTATATATATTCTAAATATAATAATTAATTGGAACTATTTTTCCTCTCTTTTGTATGTAAGATGATTAATAATGTGTTTTTAATATATTCTGACTTTAAGTCTCCCTTTTATATGAAATCTATGTTATTTTAAAACTTTGTTTTCTAAAAAGGGTTTTAAAAAAATGTTAAGTATTATTAATGAGATTTAAAATTGATTTCAAATAATTCTTTCCCATAAAAATATTTGTTTCTATGTTTTCATTGTTCTTTCATAGAAATAGGTTTCAAAACATTTTCAAGATATCATTATACATTTACAATGTATTTTCAATGAAATATTTTTCAAAAACTTTTTAATATTTATTTTTGTGTTTTCAATGTGTTTTTAATGATTTTTTTAATGTGTTTTGAATATTATTTTACAAATTATCAAGGAAATTTCATTCAAATGTTTCCAAGCATATTTTATAATACTTCATGGAAAACTGTTTTAAAAAATGTTTTTGAGATTATTTTATATGTTTTCAAAGAAAATTGTGTTCAAAATATTTTCAATCTTATTTTATAAATTTCCATTGAAAAATGTTTTAAAAAATTATATTCATACTTCTTTATAGGTTTTCAATTCATTTCATAAGAAAATGGTTTTATAATGGTTTTATGTTTTAAAAAATAATTTTGAAAGAAGAAAGGGTATTGTTTTCATGAAAAATATTTCAAAGATAACATAAAATTATTTTCAATCTAAAATGACATCCATTTATGTTTCTCATGGATTTCTAGGAAATGATCCAAAGGTTCCATTAATAATCTTGCTTTAATGGTTTATTATACTATGGAATGGTGCTTATAACTCCCATTTCTATTGTATGGATTATATTAATTTGTAATCCATTTCATTTAATGTGTTAGTATTTGATGAAATGATTATCAAACATATATATTTTTCATAGGTAATAATATGATAATGATTTTATGACAACCATTTTAATTCATGTGATATGATATAATGATTGTTTATAATCTTCGGGAACTCATATTATGTAACGGGTTGGACCTATATCTCCCTCCAATTATATGGGTAATGATGGGTGACTCTTGAGTACATATGTTTTGTGTGAACCTGATTACATTTTCAAAATGTTATTCATGTACCTATTTTCATGCCCATAAATTTATGCATTGACCTGAATACATTTTTACAATGTTATTATTAAACTATATTATGTGTTCAAAATGTTATGATTAAACATTATTACATGTTTACAATGTTATTCAATGACCTGGTTTCATGTCCATAAGTTTATGTGTGAACTTGATTACATGTTCAAAATATTATGCATGAACCTAATTGCATGTTCAATGAATTATGCGTAGACCTGGTTACATGTCCATATGTTTATGCGAGGGCTTCATTTCATGTCTTTAACTTAATGTGTGATCATATTTTGACATATAGATATTCATGATATTATACATTTATGTGTATACCATAATTCCATATACTATTCATTTGTTATGATTTCATGGATTATGTTATTAATTATCTTTTGATTAATGTATTGTGAAATGCTAATATTATTCCATGATTCATGTTTACTGCCTTGGATATTCATAGTATGATCTCCTAATGAAACGATCATGTTCATTCACACTTATGTTCATGTTATATTTACATGTTTCTTTTAATTACCCTTACGGAGTTTTCATGCTCACCCCTTTCTTATTTTTCCTTTCCCCGGGTTATTAAGAATTTTTTTATGTATAATTAATATGGGTGGGAGATATTCATGGGAAACATTGAAGATCATGAACTGAGTTAGAAGATTTCTATTTTGATCTTTCAATTAGACTAAACTAATATGGTCCTTAGGTTCCTTTTGGTAAAGTATTAGGTATACCATAAAAATGATATTATTTCAATGAATTTTAAGCATGGGTCATTATAATTGGTATAAGATTGAAGTTTGTTTCATCATCTAGAAACTAAGACGAGAAAAATTTAGTGATATACCTTTTAATATCTACAAGAAATGTCCAGGGATGTTTCTAAGGATATTTTAAAGATGAGAAAAACTATAAGAAAATATCCTAGAATTTTTCTTAAGGATATAGTGATTAGATTATAAGAAATAAACATCTTTCTGGATAATATAATTGGTCTTGCTTTTGGAATATAATTACCTAGGAGTAACAATCCTAACATGGTTCCTCAGGCCTGACTCGAGCGTAATCTAGTACACGACAATGGGCCTTACCGTGCACCTGGATTGAAAACCCCAGGTTATTTTATTTGTGAATTTACATAATAATCAAAAAATATTTTAAAGGATTTAAAAATAAGTTTTCTATGAATAACCTATTACAATCCTTAGTTTTCATAGTAGGTGTCATAATTTAGACATCATATAAGTGGGTTTTCATGATTATGTGGTTCCCCAATAGAACATAAGTTTCTTAATCAATGATTTATGGTTTTAGTAAATGTAATGAACACAAAATAACTATTTAATTAGGAAATCAATGGAAAATTTAATGACGGAACCCTATAGAAACCAAATTTTGTGGAATATGGAGTGAAAAACATCATTGTTATAACAACACAACAATTTCAGTCTATGAAACATGTGAAATTTTCAAATAAATGATGGACTGAAAAAAAATTTCAAGAATCATTTTTAAGTAAACAAGATCCTTATATTAGTGGAATGAACAATCCACTAGTTTCTAATACATTGACCTATACCACTAAAAATATATTTTTCAATATTCGCAGTTTAGATCATGAAAAAAGTTATGTGGGGAACTTATCTCATGGAACGTGAAATGAAACAGTCGTGGAGCTTCATAAATAATCTAAGGAAACAAAATAAAATTTAATCCAGGGATTGGGAAGGGTTCAAGTGCTTGTTTTTTTAGTAAGTACCATCATCGTATTCTTCTGAAGAATGGTATATAAGAGCTACTCATAAATATCATGCTTATGAAAAGAAAAGAAGGATAAAATTCTATGTAAAAACTACAGACTGTGGATAGAAAATGATTACATTTACATTATGCTAAAATTTTATAAGGAAACATGGATGAAATTGTCTTATAGGGACTGATAAATGTTTTATGTGTGGATATAAAGTTCATCAAGTCGATTAATGTCAAGGTAATGGTAATAAATATAATGCTACAAATAATACACCACCTAAAATTTGTTGTTTCAAATTTTAAGAGTATGATCGTTAGGATATAAAGTGTTTAAACCCAATGGATTATAATGATGATCGACATAACCAATATTTTATGTTTGTTGGTAAAGGTAAAGATTATGACATGACAATGTATGAATTTAATCTTGATAATTAGGGCACACTGGTCCTCCCCTTATATTTTTGGAATTTTTTTTTGATTTTGTATGAATAAGCCCTTTGAAAATCATATTATTCATAGTTTAGTGATGTTTTAGGTTATTATCTCCATCTATAAAGATTTTGGAATAAAAAAATAATTTTTAATGTTATATAAGAGCAAGGATGAACCCAAATATTCAATAAATCATTTTTTATTATATGTTAAGAGAATATTTAAGAAAGAATGGGTGAATTATATTTTGGAAGTTTTAAAAGTTTAATATTTTATGGAATGATATATTTCAAACATAGGGTGAGGTTTTAGAGAGTTAAGATATTATCTCTCCATGTGAGGATCTATCCATTTTTTATAATAGGTGATAACCTTTTTCTTTTGATAAAGAAATATGGAATGACATATCAATCAATGTTCTTATTTGTGGGAAAGTGGTTATGAGTCACTTTGGGTGACAATTATGGTTCCAATTTTTTTGGAAGATTTGGTATTTATTTTTACAATGTGGGTTTCTATGAAAGAAACATTCACGTATTAATCCTTCAATAACCTAGATTATTTTTTAGGAAGAAATTCATTTTAAGGGGGTATAACACAACACCCCAAGATTTTTTGAATAACTTTTTTTGAAATTAATTTAATCTTTTTAATATTTTTCATTTCATTAGACACTGAATGTAGATTTATCTATATGGAAGAATTAATTTTTTCTTATGTTATTGGCTATACCATGATAGTTTTTCACTACATGAAACAATGACTTAACTTTCATTTCTCGCAACACTAAATTTCTATGAAACAACATTTTATTATTTTAATTATTTAAATGGTACAGTTATAAAATATCCATTCAAAATATAAATAATAATAAATAATTTTTTAATATAAATTATAATTGATTAATATAGACAAATTATATAGATAATGAGACATATAATCATTAGTAAATTCATTTTATGTTTGAATATACTATTTACAAAAATGACCTATTTTTATTATTCTTATATGATCAATAAAAAAATCAATTTTATACAATTTTATAAATTTATTTTGATGAAATATATATAATTTTTTAATTCTAAATATCATAATTATATTAGGGTGGATATTTGTGATTTTTTTTGAGGAACTTCATTTTTTGGATGAATAGTTAACAATAATGACTTTTAATTGAAAACATCATTATTAATCAAATTTATTGTGTAGATAAATAATATTTTTGGTTTTATATAAAGTCAAAATAGATCAATTATTCATATATTTATCCATTTTATGTCATTGTAATCATTTTTATATTGAGTTTATATATAAAATCATAATGAACTTTTGAACATTGTCACATTAAAAACCAATATTTCACCACGTCCACTGGATTAACAACAAACTTTATTTTTCCTCTTATAAGAATTTATTTTTGAAAAATAAACATACATGGTTTTAATCCGTCTACAATTTATTGATTAATAATATCAACTTAATTTTTTACCAACAATATTATTGAAAGTGAATAAAATTAATCACACCGATTAAGATAAAATTAAGCTTAAAAAGGGACTAAACCTTAAACATAAGGTCCATAATGACCTTTATGCTTCTATAAACACATATTATATCCATAAAAATTATATTATATAATTGGGTGGATTTTTAAAGACTTTTTTTTGATAAAAACAATGGTACACCTAACTTGTTTTCAAAAATGCCAAGTGTGACCCCTCTCTTCCTTATAAAAGGCAGCCACATCTCCTAAAATATCTCACCTCTAAACCCACATTGGATCAGGTAATATCTTCCCAAATAGCTCATAATAATCCGTACCATCTAACTAGTATCCTCAACATGCGAATAAATCCATCCAAGGATGGCCTTTGGTGAAAACCAAAAGGAGTAACTTAATGAAGTGGTAACATCCTTCCTCAGACTGCTTTGATTAATTTTCATTTTCCACAACATAAATTATTAATATAATATTACTATATAACTAAATTATTATCATAATTATAATTATTTTGTACTATAAGGGTTCAACCTAAACATACAAACGCTTACATATAAGTGGAAACAAATGTACATTTCTTATGTGTGGGAACTGCCGCCTCACGAACTGATGTCGTTTGTTTTTTCATTACCACATATTATGGTTAGGAATTATATTTTTCATGATTCATTTGTATAATATGTATTATATTTATTATTTCATTATTATCCTTTAAATATTATATAAGATATATCTTCATGATTTAAAATTTTTGAAAATAGGACAACATCATTTTTTGACGTGTGATCTACCGCCTCCACAAAGCGATGTGATTCATTCAAACATAACAAGGAATGTATCAAAGATGGTTTTATTAAACTTATATGAAATATATTATATAATAATTCTACTATAATTATATTATATATATACATATATTTCATTTACTTTCTTTTTATCAATATGGTAATAAAACAGAAATAGTGTCAATGCGTATGTACGGTCTACCGTCTCCAAGAAAGGTTTATTCCATTAAATATTTTGATATTTGATATATTATTATAAATAAATATATAATGAATATATATTATGTCACCACCCATCCTCGGGGCCCGTGTTGTGACTACCCCAAGCCCGCCTTCCATAGGCCAGGGGCTGGCGACTAGTACCAAAGGCGTAAAATCCCGATAACTGGGAAGGCATTGCCTTTATAAAAGAAAAAAAGCACCACATAGTATAAGCGGAAGAAAAACACTAAGTACAAAAGAAAAGATGAAAAGTAAATGGGCCAGAATACAAACCCAAAAGAATGTACGACTACAACTGAACAAGGTACAACAACAAAAAGACAACAGCTGGAAGTAGGAAGCAGCTCCTGGGTCGTCCTCCTCGGATCCTACCTGAAGGGTAGGTACAGATAGCGCAGCTCCTGGTCATCCACCACGGATCCTACCTGAAGTGTAGGTACACATGGCCTCCTCCACGCGCTCGTCCGTCAACCTCCTCTGTGAGACGTCATGTCGTGTAGTCCACCTCCGGGTACTGACTAGTCGTGTAGTCCACCTCCGTGTACCGTCCAGTCCTCGAACACTCGGCCTCCGTCAGCACTGCCCATCGTCTGCAACCAACGCAACGAGGTGCGGGCATAGACCGTGCAGGGGTGAGTATAACGATACTCAGTAGGGACCCGTAGACCCTCAAGGTCTCACTAAAACCACAAGGATAACCACAAGAAGATCTCAACAGATAACCTCTACTTAGTTATATGCCCATACATATACATAAGTTATCAAATAACCCATCTCAATCATGAGGAAACACAATGAGTGTGAAATCAACGGATAGCCACTACCCAGGTATATGCCCATACATATACCTATGTTATCAAGTGACCCATCTCAATCATGAGGTAAACACAAAGGTCAAAAAGTCTCAGCTCAAACCAGGATTTTCATTATCGAAACAGAAACTGCTGAAGAGCTCCGTCTCTGGAGTGTACAGTGGTCCTGTCACGACTCCGAGGTACTGCTCACTAACCTAAGACTGCGGAGGTGCTCCTCCTGTCGAGTGCTGCGGGTCTGCTACCAACTACCGGGTGCTCCGTCCGTTGTGGGTCTGTCGCCAAATACCGGGCGCTCCCCCTAATAGCCTACAGAGGTAATCCTCCTATCGAGTACCGCAGGTCTGCGGCGAACTACCAGGCGCTCCGTCCGTCGTGGTTCTGTCGCCAAATACCGGGCGCTCCATCCACTAGGCTAGTCGACTCACTCCAAGTCGAGTCGGTCAAGCAGTCGTCAGGTCTCAGCCGGCTACACGGTCTCCGTACTCCGCACGCTCGTCTCCGGGAGGGTCCGCTCCACGAGCTACTGGTTGATACTCCAAGTATCACAAAGTCCCACAAAGAAGTATCTCAAAGGACCACCTCGTCATAGGGGTCTCAACGCAACAGACGACGCATCAATCAGACGCCCGGTCTGTGAGTTATTAGCCTTTTCGTCCCAGGGGCCCGGTTGGTTTCGTGTGCGAACCAATCTGGTCATAACTCAACTATACCCCGAACACTCATAGGGTATACTCATAGGGACCGTTTGTCAACGAGATCACCAACGCCGCTGACGGTTCGTCAAACGGACGTTCTGTCAGAAAGGTATCAGCTTTTCCGTTCCAGGGGCCCGGTTGGATTTCGGTGCGATCCAACCCGGCCACTATCCAAATTCATCCAAAACATGGGAAGATGATGCCAAAAGTTCCGTCTCAACAAGAGGAAAACAACGAGACAGACGGTGCGTCAATCGGACTCCCGGTCTGTGAGTTATTGGCTTTTTCATCCCAGGGGCCCGATGGGTTTCGTGAGCGAACCAACCCGACCACACTCCGATGGCATACAAACCTCGAGCAGAGTAAGCCAAAAGTTCTGTCTCACTTAGAGGAAAACAGAAAAGTCTACGGCACGTCATTCGGACGTTCGGAACTCGAGTTACGATCGTTTCCGCTCCGAGGGCCCGGTTGGTTCCGTATCCGAACCAACCCGGCCGAACCAAAAGTAATCTGAAACCTTGAGTGCGATATACCGAAACGACTGGCTCGATCCAAGGATCGTGTTTCCCCTGACGAAGAGTCGTTTGGAGGCCCGTAGCTCATGTTACAGGCATTTGACTAAAGTTGGCCCGAAAACGGGGGTCTGGGCCCGGGCCGACCCGGCTGGGCCCGGCCCGGCCCGGCCCGGTCCGGTCCGCCCCGACCGGCCAGCCGTGGCTCGGCCAGTGTGGCCAAGATGACACGCGGGCGGGGAACGCGGATCCCCTGCCCTTCGCCGCTGATTGAGGTCGGCGGTTCGTCGGCCGCCCCTTTTTCCGGCGGCGCGCCGCCACCGCCTTCCGAGGACCACCGGAAGCGCTCCGGTGGTCCGTTCTTCCTGCCGTCTTCGCCTATGGTCCCCCCGGGACCCTATCTTCACTGTGAAGGGATTAAAACACCCAAATGTCATGCTTCGTCGTCGCCCGTCAATCCACACATCAATAAACAATATGCGGAGGGTTGTCGGGCCGTGTTCGTTTGGCCTGCACCCTCCGCGTTAGATTATAACAATGGGAGAAGTTTATTCAACACATGAATACATAACCAAAAACAATTTTAATGAAATAAATTTGTTATTATTATCCTTGTTCTTCACCTTGAATGGAAACATTTATGGAGTATAGAACATTCAAATAAAACCACTACCTTGGGTATAAGCCGATCGGAAGGAGGCGTCGCCGTTCGAGGTTCGCCGTGGTACGGCATCGCGAGGATGACAACGTCGAAGGGGGACGTCGGCGTTCGTCCGACTCGAGGGAAGGCGAAGTCGTCGTCGCTTGCTACCCGATTCCGCTTCCGAGCTTGTTCGTCGAACTCCAACAAATGATTGAAGGTTTCGTTGCGGAGGAAGGAACGTCGCAGAAGAGGAAACGTCGGCGTCCCGGCACGCGGAGTTGCGTCGTCGATTTCCACTGTTTCGGCATTCTTCGTCGGAGGTCGGCGTTCTTCACGTTATTCACGTTCTTCGCATTCTTCGCGTTCATTGCAAATGAGGATGAAGAATTCTCAGAGGTTCTTCAAGGTTTAACACAACATTACCCAAAAAAAGGAGGGTGTGTTGGCCTTATTTTATTACTATGCCAACGGATTTCAAACCGGTTAAGAAACGAATAAAGAGATAAATAACTACCCATTAATTCGTAGAATTAATTCAACGAAATAAACCGCCCAATTAATTAAATGATGAAAACCGCCTAATTAATTGGTGCGTTAAGAAATTAAGAAAACACGTCAGTTGACTTTCATAATGACGGGATTTCGCGGGTGTGTTAGAGAGCGGAAAAGAAATGGTGGGGCTCGTGCGGGTCCCACCTCACAAATATCCTACCAAGAGGGTAGGATATTTTTGGATAGCACCCTATCCGCAACAAATCATCTTAAGCTGCTTTAAGTGGCTTCAAGTGGCTTCGAAGCGGCTTAAGTGAAATAAAATAAAGTTTGTCGTACAATTTATTTTATTTCATAATTTTAAGCCCAAAAATTACAAACCACACCCGAGAAAATGCAACTCTGGAAGAGGCGTTTCTAAGCAATTACTGGTGTTGCGATTCCATCGATGCCCTCAGAATTCGATTCCGAGAACCGATTCAAAAGTTAGAAAAACCCGCTCGTCCGTTCACTGAACGTACCCGAGCCAAACTTTGGAAATTGATTCCGGGCACACCGGGCCTTGGAATTAGGCGCCGTCAGAAACTGCGTTCATGTAAAATTCAAAGAAAATTAAGAAAAAAAAATTCCTTGGAATTTACGAGTCTTTACATTACTCCCACCACAGGGATTTACGCCCCTGTAATGATTCCCCACAAACATAGGGAAACAAAGGCGGTACTGAGCACGCATCTGAGCCTTCCGTTCCCATGTGCTCACCTGGAGGTTCCTGTGCTGCCAAAGAACGTGCACAAGAGGAATCAACCGTCCTCCTAGGATACGCTACAGTCGATCCTTGATCCCCACAGGAACCTCCGTAGAAGTCACCTCATCGCCACCGTCCAACTCATCAAGGTCGATGACATGTGGAGGGTCGAGCACCTATCTCCTCAGTTGAGATACATGGAAAATGTCGTGCACCTAGTGCAACTGAAGTGGATGGGTCAAGTGGTAAACCACCTCGCCTACCCAGCTGAGGACCTAGAATGGTCCGTTGAACCTCAGAGAGAACTTGCCTCCCTGGCCACATCTCCGTAAACCTCATAGAGGTGAGACCCATAAGAAGACGTGGTCGTCTTCCTCGAACTCCAGAGGTCTCCATTTTCTGTTAGAACTGAAACTCAAAACAACTGCTGCTACGAGGGTAAGGTTTACTGACTCAAGAGTGATCGGTCGCACCCTCCTGTGCAAGAGTTACCCTGCGCTGCCTGGGGTTTCCTTTTTCGCCGACCAAGGAAAACCCATCCCGACGTCGTAGTTAAACTACAACCTTTTTTCCTAATACCGTCAATTGGTGTATGAACTGTGATTGCCCAGTCCATACTCAAACCAACGTCGTAAGGCCTCGATGCTGCCACCAAGCGATTCCAACCGAAACTGTCGCCTCAAGGATCTGACCACACCGTCGGCATACGTGTGATTATCGAGTCTTCTCTCAAGGTATCTCCAGATGTGAGGGTCAAGTCCACGGCTTACCGGAAACTCTAGGTCTGGAACAAGATTTGTGAAAGCAAGGAATGATTCATATCGACTTCCGTCACTACAGCAGCTAGTAGTGGACACAGACTGTCCCTTGAATCATTTCTAGAGCCATTGGGTCACACTCCTTGACCGCAAGCAGCCACACTCTTCCACCGCCCTCCAGCTCCCTGAGCCTGGCGGGGATAACTAAGGCGGGTGGTTGTAGCATGTTAAGATGTAAACCACCACATACTTCTCTCCTAGCTCTGCCTCCACGTCTGATGCTTCGTAGACTCATCTATCCATAAAGCTTCCACTTCTTGAAACATTTAACACGCCCGAGTCTCTAAGACTGGCACCGGTTTCCTGTTTCTTACTGCACTGTGCAGTCTTCATCCACTATTGGATGACCTGGACCTTCTTTAGTCTCACAAGAGCTGCTATGATTTCTTCTTTGCCGATAAGAGAAATCCAGTCTCATCCCCTGGATGAACCACATTCATTACCTAATACAGTCAATCCAGACATGAATGATGCATTCATTCCATGGATGACGTCGTAAGGCCTCGACTTAACTACCAAGAGATCCAACTGTCACTCTCGCCTCCAAGGGTCAAGTCACACTGTCAGCATCAGCGTGAGGTCACTGGGTCTCCTCCAGTAGAAATATCGAAAGTGAGGGTCAAGTCAACAGTTTAACCAGGACCACTCAGTATCAACCAAACAAAAAGGACAGGAAAGAAAACAAGGACAAGTGTCTTTTTATTATTGCAGCTCATAGTACAAAGACACGAATACAAAAGCAACATGGAACTAGAATTACAAAGGACGTATCCACTAGTTCCACTCCTGTCCACCTACTCTCGGAGCTCCGTGACCATAGGCCTCAGATGCCTGAAGCTGAGCTCTCGCATGTCCACCAACTCCCTGCGGTCGGGGCGGACCTCCTGGTGGTGGTGGTGGAAACATCCTGAAGCGTCATCCACCTCCATCTGCACGGCCAACTCCTCTGCCATGGCCGCCTTCTCCTTGCGGTCTGCCCTGATCGAACCTCTGCCTCTGCCTTGGAGGTTCTTTATTTAACTGCTGGTCATCTGTATGGCGGGTCGGACAGTCACGTGCCATGTGACCAATTCCGCCGCAGGAGTAACACTGTCCACTCTCGGCACATATGGCTCTAACTCCACCCCGGTTTCCCCGCACAACTGAACCTGAGTAGTGTAGTCGGCCATCAGTAGGTATGTTCCTCTTGGACCTCTGCGTCATCTGTCTACTGCCTGCTGCAAAAGACTCTGCTGCAAGCCGGCTAGTGGTGGGTCCTGCTGCTGGAGACTGCTCATCAAGGAAACTCTCCACTAAGATGGCTCTCTCCAACACCCTTGTCTGCGTCGGAAACCTGTGAGAAACAAAAGAAGCTATAATCTCTCGCCTGAGCCCCTACTCGAAGGTTCATGCCCTGAATAAAGGGTCACGTACCATATCTGTGGAGTAGCGCGGGAGGTTTGTGAATCTCAATGAGTACGGCACCACTGACATGCTGCCCTGCCGCAACAGAAGTAGCTCCTCTATATGCACCACTCGAAGGGTGGCTGGTACAAACTCTTCCCGAAACAGGCTCTTGAAGTCTTCCCATAGAAGTGTCGCCTCATCATGCATCTGAATCATCAGGCTCCACCATCTGCCTGCTGGTGCCTGAAGAAGGATGGCAGCTAGGATCACCATGAAATCTTTCGGCGTCCCCACTAGCCTGAAGACTCTCACCACAGCCTCCAGCCAATCCTCAGCCGCCTGTGGGTCCGTCCCTCCCTGGAACCTGGGTGGCCTCTGGCGCTTGAACTCATGTAGTGCGCTCAAGCGACATGCATCCTCTGATGTTGGGGCTGGTGGAATCGGTGGCCCAACAGGTAGTAGTACTGCTGGTGCCTCCGCTGGTGCCTCAACTGGGATAGGGCCCTATACTGAGGCCTCGTCGCTCGGCGGGATGTCAGTACGTACCACTCTCGAGGCTCTAGCTGGTCGTCCAAGGGGAGGCATCCTGAAAGAAACAACGTGACACGGTCAAAAGATTATACATGGTGAGCTGACCTGGTTTGAGCTGACATTTAAAAAAACTTCTGGAAAACACACACGCAATCAATGTTTTCGTGCACAAAGTCGGAAATCAGTTGTCCGGGTCCTGGTGTATGGATACGTCGGCCGCCCGCACCAACACTAGACTCCATGAACTGAAAATCCCACTCAGTACTCTTAACACTATTGCTTCACAGAAGGAAACATCAGAGTTATAAGTTCCGCGGTAGAACTGAACCGCCTCTGATACCAATTTGTCACGACCCGTCCTCGGGGCCCATGCCGTGACTACCCCAAACCCGCCTTCCATAGGCCAGGGGCTGGCGACTAGCACCAAAGGCGTAAAATCCCGATAACTGGGAAGGCATTGCCTTTATAAAAGAAAACAAGCACCACAGAGAACAAGCGGAAGAAAAACACTAAGTACAAAAGAAAAGCTGAAAAGTAAATGGGCCAGAATACAAACCCAAAAGAAAGTACGACTACAACTGAACAAGGTACAACAACAAAAAGACAACAGCTGGAAGTAGGAAGCAGCTCCTAGGTCGTCCTCCTCGGATCCTACCTGAAGGGTAGGTACATATAGCACAGCTCCTGGTCGTCCACCACAGATCCTACCTGAAGGGTAGGTACAGATGGCCTCCTCTATGCTCTCGTCTTTCAACCTTCTCTGTGAGTCGTCACGTCGTGTAGTCCACCTCCGGGTACTGACTCGTCGTGTAGTCCACCTCCGGGTACCGTCCAGTCCTCGAAAACTCGGCCTCCGTCAGTACTACCCGTCGTCTGCAACCAACACAAAGAGGTGCGGGCATAGCCCGTGCAGGGGTGAGTATAACGATACTCAGTAGGGTTCCCGAGACCCTCAAGGTCTCACTAAACCAACAAGGATAACCATAAGAAGATCTCAACAGATAACCTCTACTTAGATATATTCCCATACATATACCTAAGTTATCAATTAACCCATCTCAATCATGAGGAAACACAAGGAGTGTGAAATCAACAGATAACCACTACCCAGTTATATGCCCATACACATACCTAAGTTATCAAGTGACCCATCTCAATCATGAGGTAAACACAAGGGTCAAAAAGTCTCAACTCAAACCAGGAATTTCATTATCGAAATCGTAACTGCTAAAGAGCTCCGTCTCAGGAGTGTACAGTGGTCCTGTCACGACTCCGAGGTACTGCTCACTAACGTATGACTGCTGAGGTGCTCCTCCTGTCGAGTACCGCGGGTCTGCGGCCAACTACCGGGCACTCCGTCCACTGTGGGTCTATCGCCAAATACTGGGCGGTCCCCCCAATAGCCTACAGAGGTACTCCTCTTGTCGAGTACCGCGGGTCTGCGGCCAACTACCGGGCGCTCCGTCCGTCATGGGTCTGTCGCCAAATACCGGGCGCTCCGTCCACTAGGCTAGTCGACTCACTCCAAGTCGAGTCAGTCAAGCAGTCGTCAGGTCTCAGCCGGCTACACGGTCTCCGTACTCCGCACGCTCGTCTCCGGGAGGGTTCGCTCCACGAGATACTAGTCGTTACTCCAAGTATCACAAAGTCCCGCAAAGAAGTATCTCAAAGTATCGCCTTGTCATAGGGGTCTCAACACAACAGACAGCGCGTCAATCGGATGCCCGGTCTGTGAGTTATTAGCCTTTTCATCCCAGGGGACCGGTTGGTTTCGTGTGCGAACCAATCCGGCCGTAACTCAACTATACCCCGAACACTCATTGGGTATACTCATAGGGACCGTTTCTCAATGAGATCACCAACGTCGCTGACGGTTCGTCAAACGGACGTTCTGTCAGAAAGGTAGCAGCTTTTCCGTTCCAAGGGCCCGATTGGATTATGGTGTGATCCAACCCGGCCACTATCCAACTGCATCCAAAACTCAGGCGGAGGATGCCAAATGTTCCATCTCAACAAGAGGAAAACAATGAGATAGACGGTGTGTCAATCGGACGCCCATTCTGTGAGTTATTGTCTTTTTCATCCTAGTGGCCCGGTTGGTTTCGTGAGCGAACCAACCCGACCGCACTCTGACGGCATCCAAACCTCGAGAGGAGTAAGCCAAAAGATCCGTCTCACTTAGAGGAAAACAACAAAGTCGACGTCACATCATTCGGACGTCCGGAACTCGAGTTACGAGCATTTCCGCTCCGAGGGCCCGGTTGGTTTCGTATCAGAACCAACCAGGCCGAACCCAAAGTAATCCGAAACCTTGAGTGCGATATACCGAAACGACCGTCTCGATCCAAGGATCACGTTTCCGCTGACGGTGAGTCGTTTGAAGGCCCGCAGCTCATGTTACGGGCATTTGACTGAATGTGGCCCGAAAACGGGGGTCTGGGCCCGGGCCGACCCGGCCCGACCCCCCCTGTGTCGGCCCGAACCGGGTCGACCCGACCCGGGTCCGACCCGGCTGGGCCCGGCCCGGTCTGGCGCGGTCAGGTTCGGTCAGGCCCGACCGACCGGCCGCGGCTCGGCCAGCGTGGCCGAGCCGACACGCGGGCGGGGCTCGCGGATCCCCCGTCCTTCGCCGCTGAATGAGGCTAGCGGTTCGCCGGCCGACCCTTTTTCCGGCGGCACGCCGCTGCGCCGGCGTGGCGCGCCTCCGCCGCCTTCCGCGGACCACCGGACGCGCTCCGGTGGTCCGTTCTTCATGTCGTCTTCTCCTATGGTCCCCCCGGGACCCCATCTTCACTACGAAGGGATTCAAAAGCCCAAACGGCCTGCTTCGTCGTCGCCCGTCAATCCACACATCAATAAACAATCTACGGAGGGTTGTCGGGCCGTGTTCATTTGGCCTGCACCCTCCGCATTAGATTATAACAACGGGAGAAGTTTATTCAACACATGAATACATAACCAAAAACAATTTTAATGAAATAAAATTGTTCTTATTATCCGAGTTCTTCACCTTGAACGGAATCATTTACGGAGTATAGAACATTCAAATAAAACCCCTACCTTGGGTATAAGCCGATCGGAAGGAGGCGTCGTCGTTCTAGGTTCATCACGGTATGGCGTCGTGAGGATGACGACGTCGAAGGGGGACGTCGGCGTTCGTCCGACTCGAGGGAAGGCGAAGCCGTCGTCGCTTGCTACCCGATTCCGCTTCCGAGCTTGTTCGTCGAACTCCAACAGATGATTGAAGGTTTCGTTGCGGAGGAATGAACGTCGTAGAAGAGGAAACGACGACGTCGTGGCACGCGGCGTTGCGTCGTCGATTTCCACGGTTTCGGCGTTCTTCATCGGAGGCCGGCGTTCTTCGCGTTATTCGCGTTCTTCACATTCTTCGCATTCTTCATGAAGGAGGATGAAGAATTCTCATAGGTTCTTCAAGGTTTAACACAACATTACCAAAAAAAAGGAGGGTGTTTTGGCCTTATTTTATTACTATGCCAACAGATTTCAAACCGGTTAAAAAAAGAATAAAGAGATAAATAACGACCCATTAATTCGTAGAATTAATTCAACGAAATAAACCGCCCAATTAATTCAACAAAGAAAACCGCCCAATTAATTGGTGCGTTAAGAAATTAAGAAAACGCATCAGTTGACTTTCATAATGACGGGTTTTTGCGGGTGCGTTACTTAGCGGAAAAGAAATAGTGGGGCTCGTGCGGGTCCCACCTCAAAAATATCCTACCAAGAGGGTAGGATATTTTTGGATAGCACCCTATCCGCAAAAACTCAGCTTAAGCTGCTTTAAGTGGCTTCAAGTGGCTTCCAAGCGGCTTAAGTGAAATAAAATAAAGTTTGTCGTACAATTTATTTTATTTCATAACTTTAAGCCCAAAAATTAAAAACCACACCCGAGAAAACGCAACTCCAGAAGAGGTGTTTCTAAGCAATTACCGGCGCTGCGATTCCATCAGTGCCCTCAGAATTCGATTCCGAGTACCGGTTCAAATGTTAGAAAAACCCGCTCGTCCGTTCACCGAACGTACCCGATCCAAACTTCGGAAATTGATTCCGGGCACACCGGGCCTCGGAATCAGGCGCCGTCAGAAACTGAGTTCTTGTAAAATTCCAAAGAAAATTAAGAAAAAAAAATTTCCTTGGAATTTACGGGTTACATGTTATACTTCAATTTTTTTTCTTTCTATAAATAATTATATTATTATCTAACTAAGAGGATCAAGAATAACAAGGATAAACTTATACGAAAAACAAACTTAACATTACCCAAAATGCAACATTAACATCGAGTTGGTAATAAACGGGTAATTTAAATTCAAAAAATAATAATATATGGTATATAAAAAATAATATGTTTCTATGTTTTATTTTTAATAAAAAAATATCTATTTTATAGGAGGTTTCAATGTGTATATTGAAATTCAAACATATAGTATGGATTTTCTCAAATCACATTTATTTTTCATGAGATGCAAGCTATGATCACATCCTATTTTTTTGTTATCTGTATATAATTAGTATTTATGTATTATATTATTATTATACATAAATTTTTGGTTATTTACATATGTGTTTTATGATTTTTTTTCATGGGGTTTATGTTTCAAAAAAATACCCAATGGGTAATGTAATTTTGTCTCAATTTTCCTTCATTAAGACACATGCTATTCTAGGAACCTATATATTCCTATGAGGTGTATATAATTACTTGGAAATGTTATATAATTAATATCTCTCTTTTAATGATATTTTAATCTTAATGTAATTTAATTCTTTCAATTTTATTATGATTCAATGTTACCAATATTGAAACAGTTTATTATTATCATATCATTATTTATAGAGATTGATTATTATTATTATTCTATTGAATAAAATATTTTTATCCATCTATCTAGTAATATCATAAATTTTATTACTCCTTTTTATTAATGATTTTTACCAGTAATGGTGCCATTATTTCATTTGTTATTACTTGATATAATAGAGATTTTTTTTATGAAAGTATGAATTTATTCACCATTTTGGTTGGAAATATGGTTTCTTTCAAAATTGTGTTTTCTAAAAATGTTTTCAAAACTGTTTTACTATTATAATATAATGTATAGTTGAAAATTTTAACCATTTATTATCTTTAAAAAATAGTTTTTAAAGGAATTTGCATATAAATTATTGATCAATCCACTTATCTAAACATTGAAGGAGAAAAAGAAATGTTTGGGATGTATGGACATACCCTATGTCATGAAAATTATTTCATTTATGATTCCTTTTTCATTTCATATTGTATTTTTTAAGAAATTTTTTTTCCTAATATTCTGGTTATTTTTAAATTTTAAAATTTCTTTCAATGTAAAAGGGTTTTTAAAAAGTTTGATTTGATTATAATGTCTTTTAAATGATTTTCAATAATTCTATTGTATGTTTTCAAAATTTTTTTCTGGGAACATAATTTTAGTAATCTAAACTCTAAATTTAGAACTTTTACAATTAATTTCATAGGAAAATGTTTTTAAAATGTTTTTATGATTCTCTATATATTTTCAAGGTTATTTTTATAGAAAATAGTATTCATAATGATTGATGTTTTAAAAATAAATTTTCCAAGTATAAAGTTTTTTTTCATCAGGAAATGTATTAAAATATTTTTAATGATGCCATTACATTTTTTAAAAATGGTTTCTAGACAAATAATTTTGAAAAATATATCTATTTTAAAAACTGATTTTCAACGAATAGTTATGTTCTATGTGATCCTTAAAAATCCTTCTCTATTTAAGATGGAATACTTACTTAAAATTTATGCTTTACTAGGGACATGATCCAAGGATACCATTCATATTAATTTTATCAATATTATATGTTTTCAGGGCTTCAATTTATGGAACCAATTTATATTCAATGGGTTAATTATTAATTCTTATAAAACCCTGTTTCATTTCCAGGTTATTTTAAGACGAAATGAATATGATACCTTTTTGTTTTCCATTGGTTATGATATAATTAAATGTTTAAGATATTAATTTCCTTTTATGGGTTATGATATTATTTTTATGAAACCCACATTTTTTATTTCCCTGACAAGATGAATGTTTTATGTAACAAGTTTTTATAGATAATTATGATATTGGTGGTACATATATCTCCCTCCAATTAATTGGGTACATGTGTATAACTCATGAAATTATTATGGAAAAAATGTATATGGTCTTGATCCATAATGGGAGACATGTGTGTCCTTATCCATAATGGGAAACCATTGTGTTCTAATCCACTATGGGAAATAGGTGTGTTCTAATCCTCTATGGTAAACTGGTGACCCCAAATCCACTATTAGAATCAAGTGTGTCTATATTCATTATTTTTATGGTTTTTGTAGTTAACAATGACATATAAAATGGTTTTATAAATATATGATTGTTAGAAACTTATATGACATGAGATTACGATTCAAGTTTGATTTATAATGATTTATCACCCTTATGATAAAAGTCTTATGCACTACCAATCCTTATGAAATTATTCATATTTATGATCGTTGATATGTAGGGAATTATCGTAAAATATCATGATCACATTCTCATACTCTTATTCTCATGTTTATTCTTAAATTTATAACTTTTTTACCCATATTGTGCATATGATCTCACCCCTTTATTTTTTATTGTTTCCCCATGCTATGGATAATGGTTTTAAGTATATGTAATCAATGGTAAGATCTTTGTTGGAATCATTTATGATCATTCACCAAGTTAGAATATTTTGTTCCATGTTTCCAAAGACACTAAACTATTTTATTCCTTAAGAAGATAGGTTTATTAATATGATGAATATTCTTCTAAAATGATGTAACATACAAGTACCTTATGATTGGGTTTCTATATGGTATTAATTTTTGTAATTCTCATTCGATATCTATATATCATTCTTCTTTGGAAAACATTATTTTAACAAGTAATTTTAAATGTGATTTATGGTTGAAATTTATATTTATTCTTAATTATGTTTAATTTTACCTGCATTATCTATTCACAAATAATATACATTACATTAAATAGATCACATTTTCCCCCAAAACCAACTCATTCATAGAGAGATGTAAGAAAACGGATGTGCTCCACTATAGATAAGAATTTTTAACAAAACTCAACCACATCCTCGTAAATATAATTCATAATAATCTAGGATTCAGAATGATATTTATGCTTAATATATCCTTTAAATATATTAATATACCCTTCTAAAAGAAATATCTAATATATATATACTACTCCTTAAAACTTTATTTATCACACTAAATTAACCAATATATCAAAAAAAGATTCTGTAAAGTACATTTCATGTTGAAAATGTTTTGAAACCATAATGTTCAGTGAATTAATAAATTAATTTAGATCCATCACATTATTTTAAATTTAAAAAAATCTCACACATTTATGATATTTATTTTGAAAAATATTAGATTTATTTTGTGCAATGAAACTGGTAGTAATTATTGTATTATGATTAGAAAATCAATATATTATAGGCCTGATAACTTCACATTTTGTAGTGGCTCAGAATTTTTTATATTTGGGGAATAAACCAATGGATAATTTACCACATATTCAATGATAAAAACAAATTTTACCTCTCTATAATATTGTACTAAATTCCTCAAACTATTTTGTTTAACTTTCATTGGTATTGCCACCAAACTCGAAACCAATTTTTATTGAGAGTAACTCCAGTATTTCATTGAACGCATCCTAAATACTCCATTTAATGTCTATAAATGTTTTAATTTAAAATTTACATATATTATTATCCATATTCATTAAATCAATTTTGTTTTTTATAACATGGTATATTTAATATGGAAGCTCAAAAAAATACTGGTCATTTCTTCCAAATATTTTCCTTCATACATATTCTGTGTCTTTTTGAATGTTTCTTTAGTGTCTCAAACCCTCATAAGATATTGATCAATTGGGAACGTTTTATACGAATCTAAAATTCCATTTATCCAATGAACTACCTTTTTTACTCTACTATAATAGTGATTCATTGAAAAAAACATTGATTTCCCATTTCTATTATCTTTCTCCCAGGATGTAGTTTAAAACATAAAGTCAATTCTTCACATATTTAACATTATTATTCCCATTATAATTATATCTAAAAAAATTACATATGTTATGGAGTCATTTATAGGGAACATAATAATTCCATTGAGTTGAAAAAATAATATTTTATAGAAATCATACACTCTGATACCATACATCCATAAATGTTTCAAATAATCAATTAATTATTAAAAAACATCAATATCATTTATAAGTTTTTTTTGTACAAAAATCATTAAACTAAATTTGATATAATTTTTCATCATGAGAATTTTAGGAGATATGTTATAAATCACCAATAAAATTGTCCATGAACTATTGTTTCTTATGAGGCTTCAATATATATTCATTACATCCATGCACAGTCCAAGTACGAGATTTCTAACTTCATTTCAAATGTACGAAATTGTTGATAATGTAATTTCACATCATATATTTTCTCATATGAATGACATATTAGCCTTTTTCATTATTTTAATTTGTAAATGAATGTTTTAAATAAGGTATTACATGAAAATATAATATTTCCCCTGTTAGATTTTTTATAACTACTAAATAAAAACATGATTTTTCATTCAACAAATACCATTATGTAACAAACTTAGAACACTCTTTCCGACATTTATATTCATTATTATATAGTAAAAAATCATTCTGGAAATCATATATCTTCTTTTTCCATAAACATATTTTCATTAATATTATGATTACATTATAATTTTAATCTGAAAGATCGTTGTCTTTAAGAAATTAATCTTTAAATAGTTGTAGAAAATATGTAAAACACTTTTCACTCTATCCATTTTTATTAAGTTAATAAATCTCAACACCATTGATAAAATCATAAATTCCATACTACATGGATATACTAGTTTCTACACATCACTAAATAGATGATAAATTATCAGTGTGTTCCCAATTTCATCTATATACATTACATGAATCCTTTAATTAATTATATCATTTGAATCAACTTAAAACTCATCTTCAGAAATATATGTTTAAATCTTCCTAATTTACCCATGAAAAATCCTAGGTTGGTAACTTTTAATATACCCTTGAAAACTAAAATGATATTTGATATCTCTACTTTTCAAATTTTTCATATTTAAAATGCCAATAATATTTTGAAAAATAGGTCTTTTCCAGAACATTTAGTTCAGAGAACTAATTCATAATATTTATCACTAATTCAAAAAGCGGTAATCCAACTATGAATCATTATTTTATATCACAAATTCCGAAAATTAAAATATGTTATTATATTTTTATATTTAATTTAAATCTTAATTTTATAAATAAAAATAAAAAATAACCACGAAATATTTCACAAGTAAATGAATGAAAACCTATTTCATAAACAAAAGTATCAATTTTAATATATTTAACTGTCATACTTCATGAATCATTAAAAAAATTATATAATAATTGATAATGATTTTAAAATGTTGACTACCAGTAAAACACAATTATTCCTTATTTTTTTATCTAATCTCATAGTTATATATTTATATTATTGAAATAAAATAATGAAATATCTTAATATAAATGGATATGTATTATAGAGTGAAAAATTGAGATTAAAAAGATGATAAAAAATATAAAGGTATGCATTTACTTTTACAAAAAATGTCATGCAAGGGTCACTACAAAAACTTACTCATTTCAATCAACAAATACATATTCCTTTAAAATAAAATTTAAATTAAATCTGAATAATTTTATTATTATATTATTAAAACAATTAAAATATTTGAGACTCCATAATATTCTATATTAAGTAAAACAATTAAAAATATGTTATTTTAAAAATAACAGGTATTTGTGGTATTTTTAATTGACATGAATAACATATTAAAATAAATAAAATTATCAATCCGAGTTAAGTCCTTTTTTGTATTAAGGCATTTAACACATATTATTTCAAAATAAAATTATCCCCATATTGGAAATTCTATCTTGTAATCTATATTACATTTGTGATATTATTATGTAGAAGATACAATGTTTTTTTATCACAACATGATCATGAAATCCGCATGAACACCTAAAATGTAATATTAATAACCCTAATAAAAATACAAAACAAAAAATATATTAACAATACATATTAAAATTTAAATAAAAAAACATAAACTATATACCCATTACTAATTAAATTAACATTATTTATCACACCTATTAATTAAGTAACATTTTAATAAAACTATATTCCCAAAAAATAAATTCATCAATTCCAAAATACATAAAATACACAAATAATCAGAACTAAAAATACAAACCCCAAAGAGATATCATATACAAGATATAGTAGATATTATTTATGAAAACAACATTCTCAAAACAACATTTATCAAATTAAATATACCTTAAATACTTGAATAATTTGATTAATAAATCCAAGCCTCAAAGAAATAATGGTGAGGTGTTGTAGTATATAATGAAAATTAATAAGAATATTATGGTGAAAAAGATGTTAATGGAATTAATGAAGATAAATATGATGATGTAAAATGAGAGAAAATATTATGAATCAGTGTCTGGGAGAAGAAAACAAGGGTCTGAAGTGGTCTAATTGAATACATGAAACATAATGTAATGGTTTATAAAAAAATTATTTCTATTTAAAAACCCAATGTTATAAATTAATTTTTGACATTAGTTAGTATTTTTTCCAATATAAAAAAAATATATCTTTCTCATTTGTTATTATATAAATTATGTGAATGATAAACCTTAATTATTTTTTTTCATTGGATAATAATTAATCGATACAAAAAAAATCTCTAACATTGGTTTTTTAAAACTGATGTTATAACCCCATAATAAAAAATATATATTTTATATTAGTGAGAGATAATGATGGGGGTCTTAATATAGCTCTTGACATTGGATGAGCCTGATATAGCTCTTTAATGAATTAGTGAACAATTTCCCTTCAAAGGTTAAAAAATGAGTGAGATAACTAGGATGATTAGTCTTGTAGAATTAATTAGGATTCAGTTATATTCAACAAGGGTTAAACATGAGTGAATACAAATTATTAATAGGGTGCCCCAAGATGCCAATATTATTTCGGAAAAAAGTTTTTAAATGGAAATATTTTTATTTTATTAGGTAATGAATGTTTAGTAACTTTTAATGGAAAACATTATTTTTAATGAAATGTTATCATGAGTTATTTTATTCCTTAAGATTATTTAATGGTTTTCCGATTCTTATTAATGGGTAATAAAATATTTTATTTAATAAATAGTTTACATTAAAATTTTGAAATTTTTTATTTATGTGCTCATAATTTTATTACGAAAAAAGGTAACTACATTCATTGGTTTTATTGTATTAATTGTCCTGAAAATTTTATTTTATTTCTATTTCCATTATTAAACATTTTTTCTCATCACAAATTTTTAAATATTTTTCTTAAATATCTATATATGGGTAGGAACTATATAAAGTACAAATTTTCCACTTTGGTATCTTCTTAAAAGAATAAAAGGTGTGTTGAATGATTCATGGGTATTTTCTAAAAGATCCATTTTTAGGGGGAAAATGTACATATTGTAAAAGTGTCCATATTGTTGTTTAATTTTTACCCTAATTCTATAAAACTCGAAATCAAAAGATATCATCAGAATATAATAATATGAAATAATTATTATTAAACTCAAATTTATGGGTTTTAAATGTAATGTATTGTTATAGTTTGTATCAGAGAATGGTTTAGTTAGAATTCTAGAATGGTATAATATTAAAATACAATCTCATTAGATTAATTATAATATTTATATTTCCATGAAAAACATTTTTTTGATTTACTTGATTATTTAACTATTCCATGATTTTTTAGAATTGTTTTCCATATATTAAATAGGGAGGCTAAATTAAGAAGGCTTTAAAAGGATAATAAACATAGAAATTAGAAACATGGAATAATTGGAACAAATTATATTGTTTTAATGTTAGTTTATTTTAAAAATGATATTAATAGTGGAATCCATGAACGAGGAAAACTAAATTCTCTATAAATGAATAAGTCTGTAGTGGAGCTTTTCATGAAATAGTACCCTTTGGATTTTAGTGTATCATTGGACCCAATGAAATATGATGGAAGAAAAAAATGATTTGGACAATATATTTTAATATTTGGGATACAAAAAACATCAAACTATAATTCTTTCATTGTATTATATTGATGTTGAATCTGATAAATATTGATGTCTGATTACTAATACTGAGGGAAAGGATGAGATCAATTTCACGGAGTAGACCGTATTTATTAATACTTTTCCTAAGAAGTAATTTTCTTATATACTCTGAATTGGAGTTAAATGTATATTTTTTGAGTTAAAGGAAATGGTAAAAGACGAAATGGTCTCTTAGAACGAAAATTTCACCAAACATCCCAATTGTGAACTAAATTTTGATTTAGCCCATGAGTGTAAAGATGATATCTATTACATTCGTAAAAATTATTTTTACAAATATAATTGGCCTACAGTTAATTTAATAGTTTTGAGGACATAGTTTCTTGGGCTAAGAAAATTTATATTGTGTTTTCCCACACTTGCCTACATTTTGAAAATAAGAGTAACGAGTGGTCTACTTGGAAATGAATGGAGTATAATTCAACTACTAAATTTGTGTGTAACCCCCCTCCCAAAATGTTACAAATGTGGTAAAACACTTCATAAATAATATATGAAAAAATCAGCTATTTTTTATTGATTTGGAATGCTCGTTCATTTTTCTCGTGACCATCAAGATAATATTTTAGATCAACAAATTAATGGGAAAACATAGAGTTTTCCATAAGTAAGAGTTTTTAATTTTAATGAGTTGTGTAATTATATAAACGCATCTCAAAAGTCAGTTAATCATTCTTGGACTCATCATGATCATAAAAAAATGCGTGGAAAATTATTTTTATACTAGTATGAAAAATACACGATCCTGAAATGAAGTGGTTAATGTTACATTACTTTTCTATTTAAAATAAATCAATTTCTTAATTTATTTGGAATCAAAACATTTTTATTTCTATAAAATGTTATTATGAAATGTAAATATCATATCAATAAATTAAGTTTATTAAAAAAATACTTATGGGTAGTATAATGGAAATAATATGATATAGAAATCTTATTTTTATCATATACAGAATGATTTTTTATACTATCCTTTTTTCCTTCCCATTGTAGAATTTGATGTTATCCTAGATATAGATTGGATTTCAGTTTATCATGATAAGATGTATGGTAGAGGAAAAGAAGTAATTTTTTAGAATGAGTTTTATTTAGTTTATAATAGTGAACTAATACATTTAATAACATATTAATATATTGAGAAAATTATATAATATGGACATGATTGTTATCTTGCACAGATTATTGATATGGAATTAATTATTCAAATTAGTGATGTGGTAGTAGTCAATGAATATATGGATATATTTCATCATGAATTTCCTAGACTAATTCCGAATCTTGGTTTGAATTTACTATTGTATTACCTCCTAAGGTGAAAATTTTTCAAACCCACCTTATCAAATAACTTGACTAGAACTTTTGGAATTAAAAAAGCAGTTACAAGAGTTTCTTGATAAGGGTTTCATCTTCCCTAACAGTTAACCTTTAGAGGGCCTATTTTTTAAGAAGAATGATGGTTACATATGAGTTCTAATTAATTATAGATAACTCAATAAAATTATTATTAAGAATAAGTATATTTTTTCAAAAATTAATAATTTATTTGATCTGTTACAGGGTTGTCATTATTTTCTCAAAGATTGTTCTCGGGACCAAGTATAACTTACTTCTGGTGAATGAATAAGGCATTTTTGGACAATATTCTATACATGGTTTGAGCATTGTGTGTTTGTTTTTATTCTACTTAGGTTGAAATTTTCACCCAGTTTATTTATGTATAATATTAATATATTTTTCCATGAGTATTTGGATAAATTTTGGGTAGTATTCATTAATTGAATTTTTTTTGTTCTAAAAGTTATGAGGAATGTGGGAAATACAAAATAATTTTTTTGAAACATTAATATAAAATATTTTTTATTGAAAATTTATGTAAATTTAAATGATAGGTTTAGTAGATTTCAGTCTTGGGGAATGTTGTTTGTAAACATTTTTTAACTATTAATCCTACTAAAAATAATGTTGTGAAGAGGGTGTAAGTCCTATAAATTTCACTAAGATTCGTAATTTTCATAGATTATATGGTTTATATTGATGGTTTTTTGAAAATTTTGCTTATTTGCATATCCAAAATACTATGATATTAAAAAAAGTTAATAATTAATAGAGAAAAATAAATTTCTTGAATGATTTAATGAATTAGAATAAATATTGATTAATGATCTAGTGCTATAATTTCTAATATGAAATAATACATTAGTTATTTATCGATATGGATATTTAAAGGTACTTGTTTATTTATTGGTTCGAGATGATCCGTTAATTAAATATGCATCAAATTAGGTTAAACTCCATGATAATAATTACACAACACATTATCTTGATTTGGTAGTAATAATTTTTTTCATTAACAATTTAGAGTCATCATTAATGTGGGGTAAATTTTTAGTTATATGATGATAATTAAAGAATAATTTATATATTTACTCAAAAATACTTCAATATAAGTCAAAGAAATTTGTTGGAACTGATAAAGAATTATGATTTCATGATTCACTATCATCCAATTACAAAAATAAGGTAGTTGAAGCCTTGAGTCAAACTATTGTATATAATTTTCTATGTAAAATTGGGAAGATGGTCATTTTTTAATTATTTTATAAATATTGGATGATAATATTTCATGAATCAACTTCCACTCTTTTGATTTAAGAATTGTTGAAGTCATATTTTATCGATTGAATTAAATATGCTCAAAAAGAATATTATGATTTGAAATAAATATTATAATTATTAAATAATAGTATGTTTCCTAAATTTGACCTCGGAAAAATAATTTTTTATGTGATTTGGAAACAGGTTGTCTATGCTATGTGACTTTCATATAAAGAAGTAATTGTTAAGTGAAACTCATTTTTATCTATTTTATGTTCATCCTAAAATCAATAAATTTTATATAGACCTTTTGGAATATTCATTGTGGTGTAGAATAAAGAAAGTTATTTCCGATTTTACTACAAAATTTTTATAATTTAATATGTTAATGTTGAGTGAAAACTAGATAAGGGTATGTGTCATCCTTTTCCAACACCTGAATGAAAATATGGGAATATGACCATGAATTTAATTATGGAATTACCAAATAACCCTCACTATATATATTTGATTTTGGTTTGTTATTGATTTTTTAATTAATTTTCACATTTTCTTCTTATTTTAGAAATTATGTATTTGGATCAACTTTATAGACTTTATATCAAATATATACTCCGATTTAATGGATTATATCTCCCTCTATTTTTTATAATTTTGATCTTATATTTACATCCATTATTTTTAAAGGATTTTATAATTAATTATGTAAGGAATTCAATTTTTGTACATATTTTCGTATTTTATCTAATGGATATCAGTTAAAAAATTGTATACATTTGAAAATTTTATTCAGACTTTCTCAAATAAATTTGGATCAATATATTTCTTGTTGTGATTTTCTTATAATAATAGTTTTTATTCTAGTATAAAGATATCACCTTTTGAGGACTTATATGAACATAAGTTTCCAACTCTATCACATTGAGATTAATATGGTCAATTTAAGATATTAGGTCCAAATATGGTAGAATAGATGATTGAGAATATAAATATGATTCAACACCATATGATATAATCTAGAAGAAGGAAAAAAACTATACAGATAAATAGAGTAATTATATCTTGTTTTTGATATGTGAGTTCATGTTTTTCCAATAATTTAGTTAAAAGGGTAATTTATGTACATCGTTTATTGGACCATATGAAATTTTAAAATAATTTGGAATAGTTTTACACTAAGGGATAATACCTTTGATTGTATCTCTTGTACATGATGTGTTTCATGTTTTTTACAAAGTAAATATATACCTGATGCATCTCATATTTTGATCCCTAAAGTAGTTTACTGTGAAAAAAATTCTTCATATCATGAATATTTGATTCAAATTCCATTTCAAAAATAGTTGGTACATCAAAGTAAGTTGATGCACCAATTAAAGGTTTTAAGAAAGAATAAAATTATTGAAGATGAAAAACGAGAATGGGAAAAATACAGGAGGGGAAAATACCCTCTCCTTTTCAAGTAATGAATTAGATTTTGAGGACATAATTTCTTAAATAGTGAAAGAATGTGAATAAACATTTATTCCTTGAAATAAATAAATTTTATGAATAATAATAATTTTTTTATAGATTAATATTTATCATAGTTTTATATAGGGTTATATATAATTTTTAACAAAAAAGGCATATTTTTATTTAAATAATCAATTTTTTAATGTAATACAAGATTTTAATTAAAATAAAATTCATAAAATTTAGAATTTTAATTTGATAAAAATGAATTCATTTTTTTCATCATATCAAATTTAGATTAAATATTGATTTTGATATTTTTATTGAAATATATTTTTTTGTGAAGAGTATAAAATGTCTATTTTTTTAAAAACCAATTTATATTATTTTAAAAAGTACCATACTATTTTAGATTGGATATAAAGTGAAATTAATCCCATTTGATTAAAAAATTCAATTATATTCATTTTAATCATCATTAACAATTATTTAGTAATAAAATAATTTTTATGCTTAAAATGAGATTTTTTCTAAAAACTATATTCATTATGATATTTATATTTATCTTAATATAAATTTTAAACTCCACTAGAAAATAAATATAGTAAAATCTATTTCATATTTGGAATCAAAAGGTTAAAATTTTATAATAAACTCAATTTATTATATATTTTTTATGAATAATAACCATAGAAAGCAATTTTGACCATTGTAAGGGTTCAATGTGTTTACAAATTGGATAAAACTATGATATATGGTTTAAAATAACTTGTAAAATTTTTTAGATTTATTTTACTATGTATTTAGATTTATAGTCATCCTATGTCATATATATTTCAATTTCTAACACTATTTGTAGAAATACATATCATATATTTAAATGTTTTAAGTATTAAAAAGCGTGTTAATCCCATTACTTATAAAATGTAAACTCCTATACTAATTTATACACACACATTTTGAACTATATATTTGAAAATTCCAACCTAAAAACCATCAAAAATCTTATATAGACCTATTAGAGGTCCTTCTCTATCTGAAATAGCAGCTTATATAGGCATAATGTGTCATCCAATGGACATTTTACAAAGAATATGTATAATTCTTAATCGGGTGTCTCAAATTTAATTATTCTTCTTACTCATTCAAAAAAATATTAAATATCATATTATAAAATAAATATCATAAACATACTTAAATTTTATAATGTTTTTTTAAAACCCCCTTTTCATCTCCTTTTCCATATGTTGGAAAATGATATTATTGCTCTTGCATATGTGTGGACTACCACCTCCATGAAGTGATGTGTTTTTTTCATAACCGGATCATATGGATAGATAAAATGATGGATAAAATTAATATATATTATATTTATGAAATAATAATTATTTTTTAAAGATATCATATTTCATATCTTCTTACCCTTCCATTTGTTATAAAACTATAATATTTCTCGTACATATGATTGGAATACCACCTCCATGAAGTCATTTTATTTATTTTTAATTTACACCTCAAAAGGATGGTCATAAAGATGAATTTAATAAATAAAATTAAAATATTATCAACTTGTTTTTATTATTTATATTATAAAACTGAAAATGTAGTTAAAACATATGTAACAAAGCATCATCTACATCAAAAAACATGTTTCATATTTCATGATCTATTTACATGGATATTTTCAAAATATTATTTAATGTATAAATATGATAGTTATAAAATCTTTAATATCTATTAGGTAATGTAACCCTAACCCCTTTGACCATTTTCATCACAATGATGTTGGTTTTTATCTATAATATGGAAGACCCCATAACAACCAACGTGAACATAACCATTTTTTTAACTGATTTAAATAAGTTAGTAAATTTAAAAAATGGAATGATGATAATATAATTTTTTAAAATAGGTTAAGGAAAAATCCACCTTTATAAAACATAAAATAAATACATCTATTTTGTCAATTAGGAGAATAAGGGACCCATTACAAAGACAGAGGCAATAGCCATAAAAAATCATGATCAAAAATAAAAATGAATATAAATATCTTAAATAATTTTATTGTTTCAATGTTAGAAAATGATAAAATATATACGAGAGTTAAGGTAAGGAACATGCTTTTAAAAATATTGATTTGTTATTTTCATGCTGAATCTTTTTATTCCATGACATGGTTGTATAAAATTATTCAAGAATGTTCTTATTTATCCTTTAAAGGTTTATAATGCTATTTTTTACTATATTTTACTTTACATAAAAATTGAAGGAATTTATTCATCATTTTCCATATTTGGTATTTTATACTTTTTATGAAAGTTAGAAAAGTGTGTTTTTAATTATTTATAGATTAACCTCCTTTTCTTATTATCAGATCCATTATTAATTAGCATCCTTACTCTATAGTATATCATGGGTTATCAATATATATCATATTCCCACATTTTTTTGTAATTTTGTTTTATTAATAGTTTTCAATGAAAGGGGATATTTTTCCTTATGATTATGTGAAAATGGGAAGTGTGTTTCTTTTGGAATCAAATGTTTTTTCTAGGGATTTTATGATGAAAATCTGAATTATTACTAATTTTATGTTCATGATATGATAGTTAAGCATTATATATGATGAATAGAGAGCCCGATATATCCCATTACACTAGGTAAACCTGATATAGCTCTTCAGTACATTTTGTAATGATTAGTCATTAAAGGTGAAAATAAGGGAGACATCCAATTTGGTCAATCCTATGAAATTATTTGACCCTTATTTATATTTGAAATTTTTTAAACATTAATGAATAATGTTTAAAAAATGGTCTTCGAATATACCTATATTCTTGAAAAAGGGATTTTATACAAATCTTTGATTTCACGATATGTGGAAGTTTAATGACATTATATAGGTGAAAGGATTTCTTTTCATGAAATATTTTCATGAGTTTCCATATGCCTCTAGATTCCTCAATTGTTTTACTATGATTAATATTGGTTTCAAAAAAATTAGTTTAGGAAGGGTTTAATTTAATATGTGTAGATGAATTATTTTTGTGTAAAAAAATTGGGGTAAAGGTAAACCTTATCTTGTGTTTTGATATTTTTACTAGACTAAGAGGATTCATTTATTTATCTATCACTTACATTGTTTTCTGGTATCATAATCAAATTTAATTGTTATTCATAAGATATAAGGAAAAATGGGAACAATTATAAGGTCAAATTATCAGCTTTAGTATCATATTAATGTAAAAAAATCATGAATGAAATTGGGGTGCAAACATGAAGCTATATTTTTTTGAAAAATATAAATTGTGTGGAAGTGTATAGTTTTTATGTAATTTTTTCATAATTATATAAAACATTCAATCAAAATAATCAAGAGAATATACAAAATTATTATTATTTCTATTAAAATCATATTTATGAGTTGTTAATGTAATGGTTCATCATATAAATGTTGTGTTTTAACAATATGGGATGGGTTTTGAAATTTGATAAGTAATATTTCTTGTGGAACAAATTAGAAATACATTCAAAATTTTCAAAATTAATTATTTTTAATATAAATTTATCATTTTTAGTCACTAATAAATTTTCTTAAATCAATAGTTATTCCTACATTAAGAGTATTAATCATTTTTAATCATTATTGGACATAATATTATAGAATATTTTCTTTTATCTATATATAATTATTATTTTTGATATATTGAGAGTGTGTTTTAAAATTTTAATTAAATTTGATCTTTTTTATTAGAGTTTAAAAAGTAATTATTTACTTAAAATTAATTGACAATTAACTACTAATACTAGATGATCCATTTTTATTTTTTTATGCTATTGGATGTGTGAATTATGTTTTTCAGTTAATTGTTAATTCTATCCAACCAACCAGTTTTCCTAATTTTTTTTTCTATTAATTAAATTCCTGTTAGCCATAGATTAAAAGAAAAATTTGAAGATTAATTCAATTAAAATTTATGTTTTTTTAATGAATTAATAGTTTTCCATTTGAGTTTACATTCTAAAATATCAAACAAAATTTTTACCAAATAATAATACTTTAAGAGAGAATATATATTTTCTTCTTGAGTGAGTCTGTGGGAGAAATTAAATTTGAAAATCACCTCTTTGATGGAATTGTTAATCATTCATTTTTAAGATGAATTCGCTTCCAAAAAATTCTATATATTTTTTTATTTAGGATAATGAATGGTTTATGTGTGTGTGAATTTTATATATGTTTGTTGTATATTTTATTTGGTAATTGTAATATTTTTTTTGATAAAATGTGTTTAATTGTATTTGTTTAGTTTTTAATATGTAATATTTAAATTAAATTCCTTAAATATTAAAATAAAATTTATTATATTTCTATGATAAATTGTGAAATGTTATTTGTTTTTTCGTATATTTTAAGAAAAAATAATTTGAAGGTTATTAATTACAAAATAATTAGAATTGTTTTAATTAAAATGATTCTTTCTTTGGAATTTATTTTTCAAATTCTTCTTCATTTTAATTTATAAATATTTTATAATGCAATCAAGTTTTAATTCATTTTTTTTATGTTTAAAAAATAATGTATAATTTATTTTAGATTAATTTTATACTCATTTCATTAAATTTACATGTTAATATTATTTTTGGGTAGTAATTATAATGCTGCATTGCAACCAGTATCTTAGTAACTTCCCCAAAACATCATAATACTTTGAAGTATATTTCATTGGTGTTTTTGATATAACAAAAAACATACATGAAATTTGTAATGAATTCATCCTACCTTTGTAAAATACTTCACAGAAAGATTCAAACGAAAGGAGTACAGAAGACTCATTACTTAAAGACAGAATGAGGATAAAGAATAAAATTCTTTTTCTATAGGATATGTTGTGTTTGAAACTAAACATTGAGTACCATTGAACTAATGTTAAAAATTGAACAAAAACTATGCATGAGTCTCATAAAACAATTTCCCTACTAATATATATTAAATCTATTTTCACGAGCTCCACTGAAGACCTAAAACAAACTGACACCATTTTAAGTGGATTAAATTAACCTACAGACCAATAATGGATTCATGTCCACATTCACATGAGTTCATGATTACTAAAAGTGATGATGTACTAAATATTATCTACTTTTTTATTTTTATTCCTATGAGTTCATGGACTAAACATTGGATTAATGTTGTTTTAGATCCCTAATGAATCCCAATGATGATGAATATTCAAGTTCAATATTGACTTGAGGATTTTTTTATCACAATTGTGATTTTATTGATTTTTAAAATTTATAAAGATGAAGTAATCCATGATAGTTTCTTATTTATTTTTTTATATGAATAAAAAACAATTCACATAATAAGTTGAGGAATTAAAAGAAAAAAACGTTTTTGTTAACAGAAAAATAACTAGTCATACATGAATAGTTGAAATGACTCTAGATTGATAGAAATATCATTCATTATCGAGATAAGTTATGACTAGTTTCTATTTTATAGTGATTTTGTTTAATATAATGAAATAAATATAATATGTGGTTTATTATGGAAGAATATGTACAAAGTTGATGAGATTATGGTATATGATAAGGATCCATGACAATTTTAAGCTGGGTTAGCTCATGTAAAGTAAATACTGGGTTCTACTTGAGTTATATGTTGTTCAATGTAAGGAAAAACCATAAATTTTACATGATATATAAAATATGTTAAAAATATATGTTTTTAAAATAATATAATCTAAGAAGAACATTGAAATATTCATGAATATTGAATTTTATCTCAATAAATGGAAAGACTTAGAATACCTAGATTTAAATAAAATTTCACAATGGTACAGTTTATTTCACTAGTAATTTCAATTAGAGTCACCAGAAGAATTTAATAAATAGTTGAAATTGTCCTGTTGTTCCCGAAAATATAAAAGAGTTGAATAACTGACTTATTGAAAGGTAAATCAGATTATTATTTGATTTTGGTTGCTAGATTTTTATTGGGGGAAGCTAAATGATTCCATGGGATCATTTTGTGTGGAGGATGTGTCATGATAGTTTGTTTTTAAATTATTTCTTATTAAATTTATTAATTGGTGGTCTTTGAATTAGATTAATTATTCCTAATTCTTCTATTGGGGTTTTTCAGTTATATCTGAAACATATTTTTTAAATAAAATTTCTTTTTTCTCTCTCTTCAGATGTTCTTCTACCTCAATAAATAATGGGATAACCTATAAATTAGTTCCTTGTGGTGTAGTTAAAAACATTCAAGGGATTTAAATATTACGATGATCATATCCATTTTCTTCTCACTTGGATGATTGCAATGTTTAATCGGGGATATACAATAGCAATCTAACTCATGATATAAATAATATAATATCTCTTCCCAATTAATTTCACACTTCATTAATCTTTTCACTCATAAGTGTGATTTCTATGGGTCATATTATTTGATGACCTCATTGGAATAATTTTAAAATTTGATACATCCTTTCCATAATAACTCTATTAATTGACTATTCTAATAACCCAGACATAATCATCCCATAATTATATGACTACAAGAAAATAATGAATTACAATACATTCCCACAATTTTTTAGTTATATAATTTTAGAAATTTATGAAAAAACATAACCTAATATATCCCATTATTTTATACACTAATGGAATTTTTTCCCATAATTTAAAAATCCACATAATCCATAAAATTTATTAATTATCTCCTATAAATTCTCCACACATTTTATTCTTATAATCATATCATCAGTGAAATTTTTTTTATAACATGGGGAAATGGAAACTTGAGAAGTGGTGATCCCAAACAATAATTTAGGGAAAACATAAGTTATAGCAATCAAAGATCATAAGTCGGAATAATATGGGAATAAATAATATGAAAGGAATATATAAAAAAAATATATCTATAAAAGAATTAATAGGATATGATAATATATCCAAGGATAAAAATGGGGATAACTATCACAATTGTAATAATAACTTGTTCTTTATTAATGATATATATAATATCAGGAAATTATACATATAGTCTAACCCAAAATATCATGATATTATCCTTAAGACCAATTTTTTATGAAATATTCTGTTTTAGGCTATCAAACACCAAAATAATCATTTTAGTTTGTCTCATGAGACCTACTGATGGATCAAAGGGAAATTATGAATTCCTCGAATTAAATTTTTTTCAATATTTCCCTAATCAATAAATAGAATAGTTATTTATTTATGAATTCCTCGAATTAAATACATATAGAGTAATGGGTATATGTTTAAGTAAATAATTTCCCCAATAAATTAATATTTGGAATCTAGGAAAAAAAACATTTATAATAGTAATTAATGAAACATTATGTATATATAGGAATGAAATTGGATGAAAAATTATGTTTATACACATTCAATGATTAAGAAAGACACTAGTAATGATGAATCATTTAACTTATAGAAAATGATTTTTCATAATCCATAAAATTATAATAATTATGATGGTATGGTTAAAATAATTACTTTCATTTAACATTAATTATATGAAAAAAAATAAATGAAAAATGTTTTTTGGAGCATTAGAAACAAAACGTTGAAACTGAAGAATATCATTGTCCTTCTAAAAATATTTATTTTTTCCAAAAAAATACATGCTTTATAAAAAAGGATTATTTGAATTTATTATCAAATATATGAAATTTTAAAGGGAAAATTCACTATAAATATAAAATAGTGTAAAAGTTTGTTTAAATGTAAAATTTTACAAAATATTTTAATTTAAAACATTAATGAAAACAACCAATACGGAGAATAATAAAAATTTATTTAAATTTTTTAATGAAATTGAAGGTTGTATAAAATGAAATTAAAAAATTATTGAGACAAAGTTACTATATATTTTCTATATAATCCAATAATTGTGGATATGAAGGGGAAGGTGCCCAGAATAAAAAATAGGTAAGGTTGGTTTCACTAATAAGAACCCCTTTAGGTACATTATAAGATTAGACAAAATAAAATTTTGATGGGATTTTTAAAACCCCATGAATAAATATAGAATATGATGACTAGATTTATAAATAAAAAAATTACTTATAATTATTTTCTTTCGAAACTAATATTGATTTAAAAATAATATTGGAAATCGAAAAACTTACAATTTGAGATTAGTTTTAATAAAAATCCATTTCAAATTTTATATCAATTAAATCCAAGGTGATGTAATGATATAACTTGATATGACTATTAAACCCCAGTAATTACCAAAATATTATAGAATAAAACTATTAGTCATTAATCACACCTATTAAAGAGGTCATGCTGTGAAACGTGTAATCTCCTAAAAATTAAATTTTAGACCAGAACCTCTTACCTAAATTACAAACATCCACTGAAGTACTTAACTCTACTATATAAAAAATAAATATCATCATTAATTATTTTATAACATTTTCATATATATTACCACATATAAAAATTAATTATAATTATTTTCTACATGTTTGTTAGTTAGTTATTATTTAATTTCAATATTGGGTGTGAGTTATTTCGATCATTTTGAACTACTTTCATAAAAGAATTATGGTTCACTATTATTATCACATTGCTGATAATTCCTAGCTAACATAAGATACTATAATAGAATAATTTTATTGATTTATAATTTTATAACACCATTCCATTAGTGTTCTATTCAAGTTTAATGAAAAACGAATCGATGTCGGCTTATTTTGGTAATATAGAGATCGAAGGAGACATTTCAATAATAAGTTAAATTCATAATATAACCATTCCATAAAAATAAGAAAATAATGATTTTTTTATTAAATTATAACAATAATAGTATTTTATTTTTCATATTCCTCCATGATTGATAATAAGGACCTATGATTTTGGACCATTTAAATTAATACTAACTTCAATAGTTTGTGTCTCATTAAACACCAAACTAATGCAACCCCAGACTAAAATGAACCAATAAATAATAAAATTACATGCATAATATAATATGTTATTAAAGGATTATAATAAATTTAAATAATTATAAATTGTTATTTTCATTGATTAATATTTTAAAAAAGATGTCTTCTCAATAATATTGAAAAAGAGCTATATTTTTACGTTAATAAATTAAATTAATCATAGATAAATGTTTATAATAATAGATAATATTATTAATTATAAACGATTATATTAATATTAAATTATTTATAAACTATTATATCAATATTAAATTATTTATAAATTTTTTAAAAAAAAATCCAATACACTTGATGTTTAAAAGTCATCTTTCACTAAAAATCATTTTTTCTGTATATTTTTATTTTCATTTCAATAAATACATATATATATTATAAATTTAATTTGATAAAACAAATTAATTTATGTATTTTCAATATGAAAATAATACTTAGGTTATTTTTTGAGTTTTTTCTTAAAATCTTTCTTTTTAATTTAATAGTGAAATATTCCATTATTTCAAAAAAAATATAATTTTTTAAAAAAAAATATCCAATACACTTGATTTTTAAAATTAATCATTATATAAAAATCATTTTTTCTTTATATTTTCATTTTCATTTCAACAAATATATATATATATATATTATAAATTTATTTTGATAAAACTAATTAATTTATGTATTTTCATTTGTGCGTTGTGTGGATTATCTCCTCTATGATACAACGAGTATTATTTTCCTTTACCTATTTATAATGATATTAATAATAGGGAATTTAATATATATTTTTAATATTTATTTCATATTTTATTTTCCTAAATGATGAAACATATTACTTCTTTCTCTTATTCTATGGAAAAAAAAATAATCAATCTTGTGTACTTGTGGACTACCACCTTCATGGAAAGAGTGATTTCTATTTTTTATTTCATCTCCAGTATTGATGTATGATCCAAATAAGGTATTTAATTGATATATATTATTATAAGGATATAAATATGGATATAGTAACAATAATTGGGTAATATATTAATGATATGATCAATAAAAATCACCATTAACACAATCATTTTAAATAAATATACTAAGAGGAAAATATTGTTTTCAATTAATGTAAAGTTATCATATACCTTACATACTCTTATAATTAAATTTAATTATGATATATTTCACTAATAAACAATAAATATAATCACACTTCTTCAATTATAATCATATTATAACTAAACCACCGCATAATCATCCATTAATCATGGCATGTTTAGGTTTAGGCCGATTTAAAAACCTACTAGAACAGTGCTATAAATTTGTATCATAGATGACTATGGGAACATAATTAATAGTATTTTATTATATAAATATGTAAATAATTAAATTTGTTTTGTTATGTAATGGTAATATTATTATTAAATTCATTAATTTAAAAAACACACGTTGTTCATCAAGAATCACTAAAACATGCTTGTAATCGATTTCATATTCAAGGATAAAAAACAAAACACTCATTATTTGAATTAAAAATAAATAAATTATTATATATAATCCCTAATATTAAATTTAATTTCTAGTTAAATATTAAATTTCTTATAATAAATAATGTGGATACTACTATTATGAAACTAAAACCAACCATCAAAACAATAAACATATAATGTGAGAAAATAAGTAAAAAAGAATCTATCAATAATTCATAGTGATATTGTCAATATATGAAGAGTATAAATATAAAATGTATATTAAAAGGTTTTTAAAAGGGATGTTAAGTTATTTAATTTTGACATATATAAGGATAATGTTAATTGAATCAATATAGGAATTAAGGTTAGTGTTTTTCAAAGTCTCAAAAATATTTTTTTGAGACATTTTACATGTTATGGATAAGATATCAATCATGTTATGATCGATAGATTTAGTAACACATGAATTTTATATAAATTATTTATTTTTTATTATTCATATATACTATGTCATATCTATTATTTTCTTTAAATATAACTTTACTCAAGTGTAACCTTGGTCGTAAGAGTTTTTGGAAACTCAATTTCTCTTAATTAAGTTGTGTTATCTTAAATGGATTTCTTATGAGTTGGTTAAATTATTCCATTTTATTTAATTATGTGGTATTCTCTTGTTGTTTAATTTTTTATCACATAAAACCCTTTACAAATAATCAGTTCCTCATAGATATTGTTTCTTGTAAAGGGTATTGATAACTCAAATGTGTTTTCTTTGAGTTATAATGTCTCATATTGAGTTTTTTTCGATTATTGGGTTATATTAGCCTAATATTTTATTATTTTTTATTTTATAAACATCCGTGTCAAAATTATACATTAATATAAATATAGTTTCTTTTCTCATTTCATGATGTTTTTTTATAACCAAGATAATTTCGAAGTATTAAAAATGATCCTTTTATAATCAAATTGTCTCTACATTTCTTATTGAAAAACATATTTTATATTCCATGATCCATTATTGGATATTGTTTTTAAATGTTATCATTTTCAAGATGATTCACTTTACCTTTTAAATATTTACATTTGAAAGTGACTTGTACCTTTTTATTTTGACATCAATGATAAAAATGTTTTTTGAATTCTATTTTAAAATTCAACAAATTTTTTCTATTAAATATTCAAATAAATTTATAAGGAACCAGCCTTAAACCTTACTTAATATTGAATTAAATGAATAACTCACATTGAAGATATTTTTAGGTTTAGAGTTTTAGAGAATTAGGACATAACTATTACCTATCAAAAGATTACATAGTATACACTTCTACTAAGTTTCCATAAAATAAAAACTCTTAAAGAGAAACATGTCTAGTTCCATGTTTTAGATAGCATGATTTTTCATTGATCCCATCCTTGACCCTATTCCACATTAAGTCCTATGAAAAACATTTCAAAAACTTGGGATGATCATAAAAAGCACACTAAGGGATATAAAAGTACAAAATGAAAACATTAGTCCATGTGTGAAATCATACTTTACTCATAAAACATAAGCATTTTAACATACCTCATCAAATCATGAATAATTCATAGAAATCATAAGAGATAAAGGTAATTTGAGGCTTTAATAACATTCTTACGTAGAGAGAAACCTTCATGGTTACATTTGAAATACCCATTACAGTATATTCCCTAAATCTCTTCAGAGAAACCTTAACGTTTAACTCCTTCGCGTTACCCAATGCATTGGGGAGCTATATCGGGCTAACCCGCCCTTAGTTTATCACAAAACCACCCTTCTTCATAACAATCCCCAAGAACCATAACATAATCATATCACATAAAACATGCATAAAAGAAACATAAAATTTCCACATTTCAATCACAAGTTATCAAAACAACACATTGATATAATAAAAACATTATGAAAACCATTTTCAATACCAAAATAAAAGAATAGTAGTACATGGTATTTATTTTTCATTTTAATAAAAGTTCGGTCATGGCTTGTAGGGGAAGATGAAACTCAAATAATGGCCATGGAAGTGGAGAAGTCATTGTCTCCAAATACACACGACAAAAAAACATTCCTTTTGTCGTTTAGTAAAACGCTTTGTATAAAAAAAGATTCCTTTTGAATAAGCGTAAAAGTCAAATGGGTTTATACACCGTATAAAAGAAAGTTGTGTGTAAAGAAAAATATGCCTCAATGAACGGAGATTGAGATGAAGTCCCTTAAAAAGATCATTTTAAAAAAATTATATATCTATTATTTGTATTCACTATAATTACACATAAATAAAGTACAAATAAAAAATATGACCTAATAATATCATGACATAATTTGAAAGTAGGAGATTAAACCAAGTAACAGAAATTGGGTTAAGAATTTCCCTTACCTCAAATCCGACATGACTCAATTGCTCTTTAATCTCTTGAATAATAAACTTATGATAATTTCTACATGCTTAAGAACCTTTTTCAAGTTCATTATTCCTTTAATATCACTTATTACCATGTCTTGAACACTATGTAATTATTTTAGTCAATAACGGTCGTTTTAACGATCATTAGTACTTGAGTCAAAAATAAACTCTATATAATTACAAGTTGTTCATGTATAAATTATATCCAGAGTTATATTCATTATGTAGATATAATATACATCATACATATCCAGAATATACATTCATTTATAATATTACATAACATTTAGAGGTAAGAAATGAAATGCACCATTCATGGAGACGGTAAGTCATACGTACGCATGAACGTTACATTCATTTCTGTTTTATGGAATGGAATCATAATTACATAAAGGAATATTATAATTCAAGTATAATTTCATATATAATATCATTAACTATATCCTTTATATGTCTCAAATATGGCATTAATGAATGAAATCACTTTGAGGGGGCGGTAGTCCGCACTTCCTAAGATGAGGATACCGTGTATACCCATAATGGAAGCCATAAAGGTATGCCATAAATGAAAAATATAGAATCATAATGAAAACATAAAAATATTATATATCATATATAAATATATTTTCATCTTAATGGCCACATTTTAAGGTGTTAGAAGAATATTGAACAATCATCATTTCGTGAGGCAGAAATTTTCCATCCACGGAAACAGTATGCTCTTTAACCATTAGATGAAGGTGTGTGTAAGTGTAGCTCTAATACATATCATAAAAACAACATAGTATATTTAAGATACTAGTATTGTTACAAAATAAAGGAATAAAAAGAGTTTAGGGGGTAGGAGAATAAAAATAAAACATAATAACACAAGAGAAGACACTACCTTTTAAATGGGTAACTCTTTTTGATTTGATCTCAAAGGCTTACTTGGAAAGACTTCTGCCCAAAGTGAGGCTTCTAGGAATAAGATAGGGATTTTTAGAGACATGATGATCAGGTTTTGGACGACCCAAAGGCTTTAGTGGTGTGGGTAAGGTGGTAGTGGTGGGGGCCTTTTATAAAAGGATAGGAGGGGAACTCTTGAAAAGTTATTAAAGGTTACTTTATTATAAAATTCTTTTCAGATTTTAAGGGTCAAAAAATTATATATGTTGATGATAAGGTGATAATAGTTCTAAATAAACCCATACAATAGGTTTTTGTCAAGTTTAGGTCTTAGGTTTTACATTATCATTACATTTTATTTAAATAGTTAAATAATGAGGTAATCACTGCATCATCATGGTGTCATAAATAATTTAATTTATATAATCTCTAAAAATTATAAAAAAAATATCATGATGTAGGAAATATTATTATATTTATAAATAATATTTATAGTCAAAAGTATGACTTGTATTACCCCATTTAAAAATTGTTTTAGTAACACAACACATGTTTGTGACATTTTTATTTTAACATTAAATAAAAAGTTATTAATGTCATTTTCCTACCAAAGTGGATCGATGGGGTCCTCAAGTTGACCCATGGATTGTCTTGGTCGGCCATGACACATCCAATAATGGTAGGACATGTTTCATGGTCATTTTATATTATTAAAACATTATTTTTACCTTAAATTACATGAATTACCTCTAATCGCGATTAAAAACATAAAAGTTACTATTCACCTAAAATTAGTTTAATCTCATTGAACCAAATTTTACTTCTTAATGAAAACCATGTATGTTGGATTTTTGAAATTCAAAACACAGAGGTGGTAATGTTTCATTTAAACAAAAAATCAGTTTTTTAAGTACCACTTAGTTTTTTCACTATTCATCAAAAATTGACGTTTTTCAGAAAAATACCAAAACATCACCGTAAGCTATATATGATATTCCGAATTCAAAAATGATGTCTATTTTACAAAATTCAAAACATATAAGTTACATTAATTAATTTAATAATTAATTCCCACTGTCAGAACAAATAGAGTGTTTTTATGAAACAATATATATCAAAAGATTGACACTTGTTTAAGTCTAATTTCAAAGTGAAATTAATTCCAATGACCACTATTGTATTAAATGGTAAAAATATATTCTAATTTAACTTTAGAACCAATTAAAATGATAATATAATCAAATAAATAAATTATATTAAAATGATTTTTTGAATTAAAATACAACATTTTTCACTATTTATTAAAATAATGAACATTATCAGAAAAATACCAAAAATTTACACAAAGTAAATTTTGATGTCCCGATTCTAAAGAAGAATTTTATTTTGTACAATAGAATGTATAAGAGTGTCCCAAACTATATTTAAAGAGGGTTCGCTATCAAAAGGCCATTGTTCCACCTTTTAGTGAATATTTGAGTATATATGCCGAAAATTGAATTATTTTCATATTTTATGCTTTTATCCTTTATTGGATAAATGTAAAAACATTTAACAAACATATATAATCATATTTTAGTTATTTCTATTAATTCTCGCCAATACAATGGCTACGTGTTAACTACCATTTAAAATAATATTATTTTATTACTAGTGTGCAACGTAAGATTTCAAAGAAACTCTTTGTTGCGTATCGGGTACGCTATCGAACATAGAAACCCATTTAAAGAAAAATTTATATTTAATTCACAAATATTAATAAATATGAAAATGTTTTATTCTTTATTTACCTGGGATGTTACATCCTTCCCGCCTTTTGGGAATTTCATCCTCGTAATTTTATTCACTTATCAAAATAAGTGGGGGTATTTATCCCTCATAGCATTTTCAGATTCCCACGTTGCCTCTTCAACCATATGGTATTCCACAAAACCTTTTCCTGGTGAATTACCTTATTCTGAAACACTTGTTCTCTATGGTCAAGAATCTAGACTGGATGTTCTTCATAAGAGAGATTCTCTTCCAACTGAACTACCTCTGGGCTCAAAACATGAGATGGATCTGAGATATACTTTCTCAACATCGAAACATGAAACAAATTGTGTACCTGAGATAAAATAATAGGTAAACCCACTCGGTAAGAAACAGATCCAAATCTCCCTAGAATTACATATGGTCCAATGAACATTGAAATCAGATTTCCTTTCTTACCAAATCACATCACACTTTTCCACGGAGAAACTTTTAGAAAAACATGATCACCTACCTCGAAAGATAGATCCTTCCTCCAGTTGTCTACATAACATTTCTATCTGCTCTGAGCTATTATCATGTGTTTCTGAATCAAATGAACTTTTTTTACCATCTCTTCTACCAATTCTAGTCCCATCAGCTTCCTTTCACCCACTTCATCCCAAAAAGATGGAGTTCGACACCGCTTCCCATATAATGCCTCAAGAAGTGCCATCTGTATACTGGAATGAGAACTATTAATATATGAAAATTCAACCAAAGAAAGATGTTGGTCCTAACATCCCTGATAATCCATCGAACTAGCATGTATCATATCCTCCAAAGTCTGAATTGTTCATTCTAACTGCCCATCTGATTGAGGATGAAAATCTATACTAAAATTTAATTTATTACCCAATGACTTCTAAAGGCCTTTCAAAAAATTAGAAGTAAACCTAGGATCACGATCAGATAAAATGGATAGGGGAACTCCATGCAACCTGACTATCTATTTAAGATACAATCCATAAAGTTGATCTAGAGAGAATGTATCTCGAGTAGGAAGGAAATTGGCATATTTAGTCAAGAAATCATCAATAACATAGATTGCATTATTACCTCGACATGTCTTCGGTAATCCCACCACAAAGTCCATGGATATATTTTCCCTTTTCCACTCTGGCACTAGTAAAGCCTGGATCATCCCTTTTGGTAACTGCCGCTCTGCTTTAACCTGCTGACAAGTCAAACACTTCACAGTAAAATCAGCAATATCTCTTTTCATTCCATCCCACCAGTAATACTCCTGCAGATCTCTATACATTTTAGTACTGTCAGGATGAACTGAAAACGGAGAACCATGAGCTTCACATAACAACTCTCTCTTCAACTGTGAATCACACGACACACACAATCTCTTCCAAAATCTCAGAACACAATCATTATCAATGTTCATTTCAGGAAACTTACCCTTCTGAACAAGCTCTACCTTTTTCTACAACTCACTGTCTTGCTTCTGTGCTTTCTTGATTCTGTCTGATAGAGAATATTTCACTGATAACTGAATCAAAATAGAAAGACATTATGCACCATCAACTTTTATGCCAAATTTCATCAAATACTTAACCAAAGGACCAATTTCCAAATTCAACATTGTTAATGAAGCATTACTTTTTCGACTCAAAGCATCATCCACTCTATTTTCTTTTCCCGGATGGTAATGAATTGTACAATCATAATCCTTGATTAATTCCATCCATCTCCTTTGTCTCATGTTCAATTCTTTCTGATTGAATATATACTTTAAAATTTTCGGATCGGCATATATTTCACACATTACTTCATACAAATGATACCTCCAAATTTTTAAAGCGAAAATAACAGAAGCTAATTCCAAATCATGTGTAAGTTAATTTACCTCATGAGTTTTCAACTGACGTGAAGCATATGAAATTACCTAATCATTCCGCATAAGGACACATCCAAGTCCCTTCAACTAAGCATCACTGTATATAACAAACTCACCATTCCTAGAAGGAAGTGCCAAAACTGGAGCATTCACCAATCTTATTTTTAACTCCTGAAAACAATCATCACATTATTTTGTCCAGATAAACTTAACACCCTTTCGAGTTAGCTTAGTCATTGGACTAGATAACCGTGAAAAATTTTCAACCAACCGTCGGTAGTAACCTGCCTAACCAAGAAAACAACGGATCTCAGTTACATTTTTGGGTCTTGGCCATTCTTCAACAACTGTTTTTTTCAGGATCCACAGTTATTCGATCTTTAGAAACAATATGACCAAGGAAAGAAATTTTTTTCAACCAAAACTCACACTTGCTGAATATCCCATACAATTTCATTTCATTTTTGGTTTGAAAAATAACCCTTAAATGTCTTTCATGCTCCTCTTTAATTTTAGAAAACACCAAAATATCATCAATGAAAACAACAACAAACTTATCCATGAACTCATGGAAAATTCTATTCATAAGGTACATGAATACAACAGGTGCATTGGTTAGCCCACAAGGCATTACTAAAAATTTATAATGGCCATATATTGTATGAAAAGCTGTCTTCGGAATATCTTCTTCCTTTACTATCAACTGATGGTACCCTGATCTCAGGTCAATCTTTGAAAAAAAACTGACCTCCCTGGAGCTGATCAAACAAATCATCGATATGAGGCAAAGGATATTTGTTCTTAACAGTGATGTTATTGAAGGATCTATAATCAATGCAAATTATCATTGAACCATATTTCTTTTTAACAAATAAAACAAAAGAACCACATGGTGATGTGCTCAGTCGAATGAATCCTTTCCCTAATAAATCTTGCAATTTTTCATTCAACTCTAAAAGTTCAGTTTGAGCCATTCGATAAGGGGGTTTTGAAATTGGATTAGCATCAGGAACTAATTCAACAGTAAATTCAATTACTCTATCTGGTATTATTCCAACCAACAAATTAAGAAAAACATTAGGACACTCATTTACCACTGGCACATCATTAATCTGAACAGTTCCCTTGTTTTCAACGATATGTGCATGGTAACATTAATTTCCATCTTTTACAAGTTTCTTAGCCTCTTGATATGTTATAAACAGTAAGCGTTTATTCTTGTACACAATCTGAAAGTCATTCTGAAATGAAACTTCTTTAGCTCTACAATCAATCTTAGCATATTAAATAGAGAGCCAAACCATACCCAGGATAACAACAAACTCTACTAGTGGTAAAACAATAAGGTTTCCAAATAGGTTCTTTCCACGGATAAGGATAAGAAGATTCTTATAAATTCTTTTTTCCTTAACATTTCCCCCGTGTGTTTTTACCACAAGTTCATGAGTCATTTCTTGAGATGGTTTTCCCATTTTACTAGAAATGTTTTCCGCGATGAAAGAATGTGTAGACCCCGAATCAAACAACACACTGGAATAATCTGAAAAAACAAACAAAGTACGCGATACAACTTCATTTGATGGCCTGACATCTGCTGAAGTAGTTGCAAAGGATTTCACCACCCCTTTCTACTTGTAGTCTAACTGCTTCTCATCACTCAAGCTCTTTGTTAGACACTCATTTGTATAGTGACCCATCTCATTTCACTTAAAACATTTCACTAACTGTAAATCAAATTTGGACTTACCATCACCTTGATCTTTTTCAGTGTAATCATGAGCCTTATGTCCCATCTTACCACATCGATAGCACTTTTCCAGAATTCAGAAGACATTCCCCAGCATGTCATTTACCACTTTTATCAAAAACTGGAATCTTATTTTTCTTACCATTAGACATTTTTGAAGAATTCTTTCTTTTCTCCTACCACCTCGGTCTCTTCTTCTGCTGGTTCTTATAGAACACTTGATCATTGGAAAAATCCATTTCCACCTTCTCAGCACATCAAAAAAGATTTTCATAACTTTTTAACTCATGAGAAGCTAAATCCCTTCGATATTTTGGCTTTAATCCTGAGTAAAAATGAATGATTTTACTATCAAGGTCTCAGATAAAATTTAGAGCATACCTTTCCAATCAAGTGAACCTTTCTTCATAGGCAGCCACTGAGTCTTCGTCTTACCTCAATTACAAGAATTGTGTTTCCATCACAAGTCGAACAACCTTAGGAAAATACTTATAAAGAAACATACCTTTGAATTCATCACAGTCAAGAGCATCAATCTCATTAGTCTCCCTGATATTTTTAACCATCGACCACCACTGATCTGCTTCACCCTCCAAACAGTAAATAACAAGACTAACCTTTTGATTGACTGAACACCCCATGACATCGAAAATCTTCTCCAGTTCTTTAATCCACCCTTCAGCTAGAACAGGGTCATATGATCCTCTAAATGATGGGGGATGTTGCCTCATGAAATGTTCCACCACTGACATGTCCCTCTGCGGTTGATCTGACTGATCTCGTTCATGGATACCGCCACCATTTATCGCTTGATTCAACTGCGCCATTACTACAACAAACTGTTCAGTTACAATTCCGACGATCTCAGGATGCTGATTTGGATGATTATTTCCTTCTTTATGCCTTCCTAGAACTGCTTCCCTATTTCCTCTGCAGAAAACCATTCTGAACAAACATGTATTATATGTAGCAACATGGTAATCTTCAAATTCATTATAATTTCAATTTGACCATAAAAAAAATATTTTTTAGATAATCATTTAATAGAATTATAACTCCTAAATTTATCTAAACCGACCTCTGATACCAACTATAAGGCCTTGGCTTTAAACCTTACTTAATGTTGAATTAAATGAATATTTCACATTGAGGATCTTTTTAGGTTTAGAGTTTTAGAGAATTAGGACATAACTATTACATCTCAAAAGATTACAAAGTAGACACTTCTACTAAGTTTCCATAAAATAAAAATTCTTAAAAAGAAACATGTCTGGTTCCATATTTTAGATAGCATGACTTTTCCTTGATCCCATCCTCGACCCTATTCCACATTAAGTCTTGTGAAAAATATTTCAAAAAAAATGGGATGACTATAAAAAGCTCAGTAAGGGATATAAAAGTACGAAATGAAAACATTAGTCCATGTTTGAACTCATACTTTACTCATAAAACATAAGCATTTTAACATACCTCATCAAATCATGAATAAATCATAGAAATCATAAGACATAAAGGTAACTTGAGGCATTCATAGCATTCTTATGTAGGTAGTAAACATCATGGTTACGTTTGGAATACCCATCACAGTATATTCCCTAAATCTCTTTGGAGAAACCTTAACTTTTAACTCCTTCGCGTTACCCAATGCATTGGAGAGCTATTTCGGGCTCACCCGCCCTTAGTTTATCAGGGAACCACCAGTCTTCATAACAATTCCCAAGAACCATAACATAATTGTATCACGTAAAACATGCATAAAGGAAACATAAAATTTCCACATTTCAATCACAAGATATCAATACAACACATTAATATAATAAAAACATTATGAAAACCATTTTCAATACCAAAATAAAAGAAAAGTAATACGTGGTATTTATTTTTCATTTTAAAAAAAAGTTAGTTTATTGCTTGTAGAGGAAGCCGAATCTCAAATAATGGTCACGGCGGTGGAAAAGTCATTGTCGTCGCATACGTATGAAAAAAAAAATCCTTTTTTCGTTTAGTAAAATGCTTCGTATAAAAAAAGAATCCATTTGAATAAGCGTAAAAGTCAAAGGGGTTTATACATTGTATAAAAGAAATTTGTGTGTAAAACAAAATATGCCTCAATGAATAGAGATTGAGACGAAGTCCCTTACAAATGTCATTTCTTTTAAATAAAATATATCTATTATGGGTATTCACTATATGTACTCATAAATAAACTAAAAATACAATATAAGACATAATAATATCATGACATAATTTAAAAGTAGGATATTAACCCAAAGAATAGAAATTGGGTTAAGAAGTTCCCTTACCTCGTGTCCAATGTGACTCAATTGTTCTTTAATATCCTAAATAATAAATGTTAGGTAATTTATACTTTCTTAAGAACCTTTTTAAAGTTCATTATTCCTTTTATATCACTTATTACAATGTCACGAAAACTATTTAATTATTTAAGTTAATAACGGTAGTTTTAACGATCATTGGTAGTTGAGTAAAAAAACAATTTATAATTAGAATTTGTTCATGTATATATTATATCCAGAGTAATATTATTTATATAGATATCATATATATTATATATATCCAGTATATACAAGCATTTATAATATTACATAACATTTAGAGGTATGAAATGAAATGCACTGTTCAGGGAGACGGTAAGCCGTACGTACGCATGAACTCTACAATCATTTATATTTTATGGAATGGACTCATAATGATATAATGGTATATTATAATTCTAGTATAATTTAATATATAATATCATTAACTCCATCCTTTATACGTCCCACATATGGTATTAACAAATCAAATCACTTTGAGGGGGCGGTAGTCCGCACTTCCTAAAATGAAGATATCGCGTATACCCATAATGGAAGCCATAAAGGTATGACATAAATGAAAAATATAGAATATTAAGGAACAAATAAACATATTATATATCATATATAAATATAGTGTCATATTAATGTCCACCTTTGAAGGTGTTAGAATAATATTGGACAATCATCATTTCGTGTGGTGGAAATTCGCCATACACGGAAATAGTATGCTCATTAACCATTAGATGATGGTGTGTGTAAGTGTAGCTCTAATACATCTAATAAAAACATACTATTATATTTAAGATACTGGTTTTGTTACAAAATAAAGGAATAAAAATATTTTAGGGGGTTAGAGAAGCAAAATAAAACATAAGAACACAAGAGAAGACACTACCTTTAAAACGGGTAACTCTTTTTTATTTGAGCTTGAGGGCTTACGTGGATAGACTTCATCCAAAAGTGATGATTCTTGGAGTAATAGAGGGATTTGGAGAGACAAAATGGTCAGGGGTTGGCCGATCCAAAGGTTTGAGAGTTTTTGTTAAGGTGGTAGAGGTGGGGCCTTTTATAAGAGGAGAGGAGGGGCACTCTTGGAAAGTTTTAAAATTTACTTTATTATAAAATGATTTTAGGATTTTAAAGGTCCCAAAATTATATATTTTGAGGATAAGGTGATAATAATTCTAAATCTACCCATAAAATAGGTTTCTTAAATGTTTAGGTCTTATATTTTACATTCTCTTTTCATTTTATTTAAATTGTTAAATAATGAGGTAATCACTACATCATCATGGTGTCATAAATAATTTAATTTATTTAATGTCTAAAAATTATAAAAAAATATAATGATGTAGGAAATATTTTTATCTTTCTAATGAATATTTATAGTCAAAATTATGACTTGTATATCCCCATTTAAAAATTGTTTTAGTAACACAACACATGTTTGTGACATTTTTATTTTAACATTCAATAAAAAGTTATTAATGTCATTTTCCTACCAAAGTGGCTTCATGGGGTCCTCAAGATGAACCATGGATTTTCTTGGTTGTCCATGACACATCCAATATGTGTAGGACATGTTTCAAGGTCATTTCATATTATTAAAACATTATTTTTACCTTAAATTACACTATTTACCTCTAATCACGATTAAAATCTTAAAAGTTACTATTCACCAAAAATTATTTTAATCCCATTGAACCACATTTTACATATTAATGAAAACCATGTATGTCTGATTTTTTAAATTCAAAACAAAAAGGTGGTAAAATTTCATTTAAACGAAAAATTAGTTAATTAAGTACAACTTAGTGGTTTCACTATTAATCAAAACTTGAAGTTTTTCAGAAAAAATACCAAAACATCACCCTAAGATATATTTGATATTCTGAATTAAAAAATGATGTCTATTTGACAAAATTCTAAATATATAAGTTAAATTAATTATTTTAATAATTAATTCCTGATGTCAGAACAAATAGTGTATTATTATGAAACAATATATATCAAAAGATTGACACTTGTTTAAGTCCAATTTCAAAGTGTAATTAATTCCAATGACCACTATTGGATTAAATGGAAAAAATATATTCAAATTTCACTTTAGAACCAATTCAAAAGACAATCTAATCATATAAATAAATTATATTAAAAAGAGGTTTTGAATTAAAATACAACATTTTTCACTATTCATTAAAAAAATGAACTTTATCGGAAAAATACCAAAAAAATAACACAAAGTAAATTTTGATGTCCCGATTCTAAAGAAAAATTTTATTTAGTCCAATATAATGTATAAGTGTGACCAAAACTATATTTAAAGAGGTTTTTCTATCAAAAGGTGATAGTTCGACCTTTTAGTGAATATTAGAGTATATATGCCTAAAATTGAATTGTTTTCGTATTTTAAGACTTTATCCATTATTGGATAAATGTAAAAACATTTAACAAAAATATATAATCATATTTTAGTTATTTATATTCATTCCCTCCAATACAATGGCTAAGTGTTGACTACCATTTATAATAATATTATTTTATTACTAGTGTGCAACGTATGATTTCAAAGAAACTCTTTGTTGTGTATTAGGTACGCTATCGAACATAGGAACCCCTTTAAAGTAAAATTAATATTTAATTTTCAAATATCAATTAATATGAAAATGTTTTATTCTTTATTTACCTGTGATGTTACAAAATTTACAATCATGGGAATTATGTTAAATTATTTACCCACTAATTATTATAAACATATATTTATTTATAATTTTATGGTTGAGCTTGTCATACCAAACACTTAATTTATTGAACCCTAAAGTTAGGATTCCATTTTAAGAATTCTTCTGAAAATATGTTTTCATTGATTTCCACGAACCTATAAGTTTATTTATTACACTGATGATATTTTTTTCAACCATCCATTTTATTTGTCTAGATGAATTATGTAACATTATTTTCTATCAAATATATTATTCATCAATACTTTTTTCTTATTAACTATCCACCATATTTAGTCATAACTTTTCTTCTAATAACATTTCATGGTGGACACTCTATATTTAATTCATTTTATTTAAGGGTTTTCACATATATATCATAGGTAACTTATTGGGGATAATATTTAATTAATTGTATACTCATTATAAATATAAATTAAATATTGTAATCCATTTTTTATTGATTGAATGGTATTTACTAAGAAAATTTTTGAATATCACTGGGTAACCATTTATTTTCCATGGGTGTATCGTATTTTTATTTACATATTTGATTCAAATAAAAAAGAATATGAAACCCATTTTTCAATGGATTCATTATGATTTTATGATGAAATTTTTTATATGGAACATGGTTGTATGGTTAATATTTAATTAGTGGATTCTCCCTTTATATAACTCCAACGCAATTAGTAAATCTTTACATCTCATGGGATAATTGTTTAATGAGTTTTAATGCTTGATCAAAAATTGAGAAATATGTAGTGACACCATATCCTTCATGGGATAAAATTTAGTGAATCTTGATACACTAAGGGAAATAGGTTATGAATCCTTATCAACTATGTTATGATTTATATTCTGGTAGATGCGCTCTAATTTTAACATTAACATGATTCCATGATATATGGTAATTTTTTGATGTATTATTTTAATATGACTTGATCTATTATCTATTCATTGATGTTCATAAGTATATTATGTGTCTTAATTATACATTAAATATCATATAGTCCTCACTAATGATATTAAATTTCTATCACATGTATTTATCCTTGATGAGAATTTTAGATCACACATTTCATATGTTTCCCCTTCCTCAGGTTATGAAGAAAATAAATATATAATAAATGTTTTGGAGAGTGTCGTGTTTGGAGGATTAGTGGGAGATGCTGAAGAATTATAATAAATTAAATATGGAGAAAATGATGATTTGATATAATGAACTACAGTTCTATTAGTTAAATATATTTAATAAATATCTAATAATATAAACATAAAATGATCTTTAAATTTTAAATGTCACATTATATGTTAAATATCTCTTAATTGAGGATTTATATCAATGAAAGTGTGTAAAGTAAGTTATTTTTAGAAGTAGAATCAAGAGTGTGGATATGGTCTACTATAGTAGTTATCAAAGAATGTTTTATAAAAATTTATAGATTATGATATTTTCATTTGAAGATAAGTTATTGGATATAAATTTCATTAAGGTTTGATAAGTTAATATCGATAATTTTTTTTAGTTATACAAAAACCATTAAGTTTGTTATACAAGATATTTTTTGTTCATTATAAATTAATATAAACGATATTATGGGAAAAAAATTAATAATAATCATAAGTATAGGATAACATCATCACATTTTGATAATGTAATGATTTTGTATTTTTACGAGCAATACATCACTATCTCAAAATTGGAAAGTTTTTACAGTTAATGCATAGATGCACCTAGTGGGTAGAATGTAACGATCCAAAATATGAAAGATTACTTTATTGCTGGAATAAAATATTTATTAGTAGATAAATAATAATAATAAATCGCATGGATATCAATAAAATCTAACCCACTTTAATGGGGTGGAATGTAATGACCTAGGATTTTAGACACATTAAAATAGTATTATCTTCAATGGCTTGTGTCATACACAAAACCAAACAAACCCAAAACAAGAACAAAACAAACAATGAAATATTAAAATTAACTAACTAATATAATCATTATTAGAGTAAAAATTATTAATCATATAAAAAAATATACATTATAAATTCATTCTATTAATATATAACAAAATGTCATTCAAAGAACCATTTAGAAAGGATATTGTATTTTACCATAGTAAATTAAATTTATCATAGTTAAAATTCTGTAATAATAGGTAATATTTATATCTATAAAAACATATATCAATTATAAATTATTTATAAATTTATATGCAATAATATTAATGAACAAAAAAGTTAAAAAATCTTTTTTCGATTAAGCATATTTTTCGTTATGTTTTGAACAGTCATTTAAATATCTAAATATAGGAATTTTATAATTTGAATTTTTTTAAAAAATAAATTTTAAATTTATAATAGTAAAAATATCTTGGAAATAAAGTTTAATATTTTTCTAAAAAATTTATTTTTTAATGAAGAGTGAAATATACACTTTTAAAAATACTAAGACTTGTATATCATTATTAACATATAATTATGACATTGAACTTTTTGATAAAAAATAAAATAGATTATATTTACTTTATAATTGAAATTATACATTTTCAAATATTTATTCTTCCTAAAAAATATTTTTCTAGATTGTCTATTATGTACCACATTATTTTTAGGTATAAGGGCTATGATACCTTAGGTAAAAACTAGTTACTGCAAAAATAGCTAAAATGGGAAAAGTAATAATTCATTGAGTAATGTGATTAAAAAATTACTAAAACATATATAAAAAATATAGTTGATTGTATATATACCTTATATATTAACTACCTTATTATTTATCAAATTTTCCAGTTATTTTCCATGAGATTAAATTCCCATTATTGAAAATATTTGTGTATTTACAAAAATGCCATGACTTTTTACTTGTAAATAGTGCTCCTCTATCCTCACTTAACAACCCAAAACATCCCCCTTATTTCTTCCCAAACTCTACCCAAACCACTCAAAAAACCTCTCAATCAACTTAAATATGTTATTCAATTCTCACAATACTATCTCTCAAATACATAATTCCTTTTTCAAGGGATATAATAAGTGAAGGGAGATATAAATTCTTAAACTCACTTTCTCATTTATATTTATTTTATTCACTCCTTCCTAAAATTCCTTTACAAAATCATAAATTTAAATTATATGTATCATTAGTATATTGTTATTTTATTATAATTATTGTAAAATAATTAACCACCTCTCCCTTTTTAATTAAAAAATGAAATTGTCATCCATGTGTTGTGTATACTGCCACCTCCATGATGCTACATATTCCATTTTCTATCACCAGCTTACAATGATGGAACTAATATGGAATTTCAAATTTATGTATGATATTTATCAGATATATTTTATTCTTAAATTATGAATAAAATTAATAGTTTTCCATATTCTATGGAAAAGGAAATCATTATCCATGTGTATGTGTATAATATAGCCTCCATAGATAGATTAATTTCAATTTTTCTTTTCATAACTACCTTTTAAGGAAGGAAAAAAGAATTATTTTAATGGATAAATATAATTTTTCTGCTTTCACTATATTTATGTTCTGAAATATTTGATAACCTATTAATGACATGATCAACAAAGTATCATATCTTTAATTCAATCATTTAAAACAAGCATACTAAGAGGAAACGTTTTTTATCATATTATGTAATATTACTATATCCATTAATTAATCTTATAATTTGTTAAAATGAAGGTATATCACACTAATAAAAACAAAATGTGGTAATTATTCTAGTGTTATTTTTATATTAAGACTGAAAAATCATATAATCATCCTTTAGTCACGAAAAGTTCATGTTTCATCAGTTTAACAATCTATATGAACAATGTTATGAATTTATATCAGGGATAACCAAAAAGAAATTAATTATAGGTATTATATGATATAAACATAAATATAAATATTTTTTTTCAATAATGGTAACAATATTAATAAATATAAAAATTAATAAAACACCTTTTTCTATCAAGAATCACCAAATTTATAATAATAATGAATACATACATTGTTATAATGAAATTAGTATATACAATTAACACTAAAAACACCTAATGTGGAAAATAGGTTAAAAATAAATATACAAGTATTCACAGTGAAAATGACTTTATATTGATATTATAAATGAAACTGGATATGAAAAAATTTCTGAAATGGGTGATTAAGATAGCTACTTTTGTTATAAATTATGTTAGAGTGCATTGAGACTAACAATATATTATTTTAATGATGTTATATCATCTCAATAATGACTCTTTCAGACATGTTACATGTTATACACCTTGTATCGTTTTAATGGTGTTTTATTTATTTATTATACCATTAATATGTATTTATATATTTCCTTTTGATTCATTGGTTGTAAAAATTCAAATCAATTTTTTTATTAAAATTTATTTTTACGGAAGTGTTACCACAGATATAAAAGTTTTCGGTAACATAATTTTTGTTTACTGAGTTTTGTTTATTGTCTTGAACTTATTTCAAATACGTTCGGTAAATTATTCTCTTTGATTGTATTGTGTTATATTTTATCATTTCATAAATTTTTACCATATAAGCCACATTTAAAATATTGGATTCATCAGGGTGTATGTCTCTGTTAAGGGATATTAATAAATCATATCTCTTTCCTTGTGTTATAATTTTTCATCTCAGTATTTATTTTCCATAATTGGGTTCTAGAACCCAAATATTTTTTTATATAGTATTTTATAATCCAATTTAGTGATAGTATGTTTTAATGCAAATTAGGTTATATAACTCTCTCTAAATTTTTTTTCAAAAAAAGGTAATTTCAAAGTAATAAAAAGGTCCCTTTCATAATCAACTGTTTTATATTTGGATCCACCTATAATATTGAATATTTTATCTAATCATAGATTCTCCATTATAAGATATACTTTTTAAAATTATAATTTTTTAGGAATTCTTCAATTCACCTTTTAAAATTTTATATTTAAAGTGACATGTATACTTATATTCCACATTAATGTTAAAAATGTATTCTAAAATATAAATTAGTTTTTCGTCTCCATTTCCCTTCACATATTCTCAAGGAGTTACCCTCATGGGATTTATGTTACATGATTTATTCTCTAATATTATATATCTATATATATGTAGTGATTAGACATGTGGTATCAAACGATTCCATTCTTGATCCTTTATTTTGTGATACCATTCTAAACATTATTTTTAATCGATTTTTTTCATCTACAAAAAAATCCTTATGAGTGTCCTTGTTGCAGTATATATATATATCTATATCTATTACAACCATACACATTATTTGTCTGGATGTATTATTTTACATTATTTTCCAATAAATATATCACCCATCACTACCCTTTTTTTATTATCCATCCACCATGAATAATACTAACTTTTCATCTAATTTATTTTCAAAATGAACAATCTATATTCCCATTTATTAATGGTTGTTCACCAAGATATCTTCTGTCTATTTATTAGAGAAATTATTGAATTATATGTATGCACATTATCATTATGGTATTAATACTATATTCTCTAATATCTTGATTGAATTATATTTACCTATAATTTTAATAAATATCTTTTGATACCCATTTATTTTACAGTTGATTTTTTTTCATTCCCTGTGTTATTTTAATTGAAAAGGATATGAATCGCATTTTCATTAAATAATATCTTTATGAAATAAGGATGATATATTTTATGAGGAACACATGTGTATTGTTAATCATTAATTGATTGGTGGTCCCAGTATATCCCTCTAATGAATTTGGTAAATCTATACATATCATGATGTAATACTAAAATGAGTAGGTATGCTCAATAAAAATTGGAAAATGGTAGTGAACCCTGATTCTATGAGGGAAATAGGTGATAAAATCAAGATAAAACATGGTAAGCAGGTTGTGATACCTAGTCCATTATGTTATTATTTATAACCTTATATATATTCCATAATTTTAAAGTATGTTTTCTTTATGATATGAAATATTTTTGTGATTTCTTCTTATATTGTAGAATGACCTATGATATTTGATTTGTTGGGTATATGTTTATTTTTTGTTTCTTGATCATACACACATGATCAAATTATTCACATAAATGATATTAAATTGTTATCACTTATGTTTACTTTTATTAGGCATCTTATCTCATCCTTTTATTATATTTCCATTTTGCTAAGTTCTAATGAAAAGTAATACGTAAGATATTTCTAGAATATTATATTATATAGAGGATTTTTTTGGATGATTTTAAGTATTATGATGGATTTCATTGTGTGAAAACTTATATTTTATATAAAAATATATTTTTCTGTTAGTTGGACATTTTTCATAACTCTCAAACACTCTAAACCAAAAAAAAATCACTAGAATGAAAGAGTTACATTATTTATTATTTGTCTCATAATAAATTATGTGTATCTAAATAGATTTTTTAATGTAAATTATTTTTAGTATTATACTTTGGAATTCATGTCTAGGAAGCTATTAAATTTTATCTCATTAGTCATGTTGATTGTTGATAGACACAAATATGTACCAACCATAATTCAATTTGTGAGAATAGTTCATAAATTTTTTATTGGGAAATAATTTCACTATAAAAAACATAATAATATATTATATTTTTTTATTTTTTTGAATTATATATGACGTCTTTAAGATAATTATTGAAAATGAAGATGAAATATGAAAATTGTTACATCATGGAGGCTTTATTCCACACAATTCATTGTTAATGATTTCATTTCCCGTCAAATAATTGGAATTAATGTTCATTAAAATTTTTCTCATAATATTAATAATTATATAATATTGATCACATATAATCTTCAATTCCATTATTATATCTAGCGAAGGGAGGAGGTGGTGAAAAACAGAATATTTCTCTTTGTAGAGGCAGTAGTCCTCACAATGCATGATCGATGCTATTTTGTTATTATACGTGCATAAAGATTAATAAATAAGGGTTTTAAATTAATTAAATAACACTTTATTATGAAGTATATAATAATTTAATATTATTAATATGTTTAGTTTAGGTTTTTAAGGAATATAATTAGAATAAATGGTCAATGATTATGTAATAATTACATCAAGACCATAAACTTCTTCTTGATGAGCTCTTGAGAATTAAAGGACTTCCACTAACTTATAGTGACTAAGGGAATTAGTATATGTAATGGAATTATAGGAGATAAATATTCGAAATGGTTTAAAGGATATTTATAAGCTAATGTGGAGAATTTATGAGATGGAAGTTATCCCCATTTATAGGTGAAAAAAATTAACTTTTCTGAACACCCATTACTTTTCAAAAATGAAATAAAACTATTAAAGGGAAAATGGAACCAAGATCTTAAACTAATGGTGCTTGAGGGGATATTGGTTCTATCAATCCTCAAAAACGTTTGTTCACAAATGTTTTAAACATATTGGAAAATATTTTCTATTATATTTATACTTTCATTTTTGTCCGAGGTCATAAATTTTATCCAAGTAACTTATATTTTAATAAATATATAAAATATTACCTATCACAACATTTTTAGGTGATGAAATTAAATTTAATATCTTGTAAAATTAATTAAATATCTAATTAATAAAAAATTATCTTTTAAATAAAAAATATATATGTATAAACTATTTTATAGAAAAATATTCATTTCATCATTAAGTGTTCTTAATCAATGTTTTTATTTATTACCAATTTAATGAATAATATTTTTAATAAATATAGGAATAAGTTATATTAATTTCAATTTTGAGAGAAATTTTTTTATTTTTTTAGACAAAAAATTCACAATATTAATAAAACAATAATACAAAAATAATATTATTACCATTATCATGGACTTTCACATTAATCTTAGTAATAAAAAAATTATGCTAAAAAATGAAATTATAAATGCTAAATAATATTATCATGTTTAACTAAAATATAAAATCAATTATTTAATTTAATTTCTATAAGTGATGGAAGCTGATTTTTTGATATAAGTGAATGGATCAGGTTTTAGTGTAAAATATTACTTATGTTTCGCAAATGATAGAAATGTGTTTTATAAACAAAACATAGTAATTTTTAATGTTTTATTTTGTTATATATATATATATATTAGGAAAATGTGTAATTTTTTTAGTTATTAATGTATTTTGATAATGTCATAAAAGTTATAGTTTTTTGCAATTTCTGTATTTTTTCAGTATTCTCCAAAAAAGAAACTACTTCAGAAAAATACCAAAAAATCAACGTAAGAAAATATTTTTATTATTATTTCAAATATGAATTTATTTTCTTCAAATTAAAATTCTAAAAATCTGGAATTCAACTCTAAAATATAAATATAAGGAATGTTGTTTTCATTGATGAATAACTTTTTCAAATTTCAGATGCTACTCTTATTATTTAATATCATTTACTAATTATATTAAGTTCAATACTTTAGTTATATTAGTAGTAAATTTTTTTTATAATATATCTATTTTCTTAAAAAAATGTCAACAGAAATAAAATTTTAAAAAAATATATTTTTAGCACAAAATGTTCTTATTAGCTATCTATCAATAATAATTAATTTTTTTTCAAATAATTATTATTAACAAGAAAATTAATTTTTATTCCTATATATATTTCATAATTCAGTTACAACTAATTTTTACCACTAATTATATGGCTATATTTTAATGGCTATATAATGTTTTTAGTTTTATATTGGTTCATTGTTCTTTTCATTACCTGTTGTTGAGCTCGTCAAGTTTCAAAGAAAAATATAATTTAAAATAAAGGGGTATTGTAATTATGTTTTAATTTTTGGATATTACACCATGTAATTGATGTTATTACCTATAATATTTTTCACTTCTAATGTTTGAGAGGTGAATTGAGACAATAAATTTATCATTCATTGAGTAAAATTGCGTTTAGATGGATTAAATACATCTGTATGTCTATAATATGAATTATAAAATTGGGAAAACCTAAAAAAAGTTTTGTTCATGCTAACATTTTTCTGTTATTTCTATTTTTGTTTCTTATTTTCTTATTCTCAATTCATTTCTTCTCAAATTTTATTTTCTTAATTTTTCTATTAATAAATTGTAAATAATGAAAAAGATGGAATTATTTTTGATTTTTTATGGATATGAACACACTTAATCATTGAGATAACCTTGAGGTTAGTTATTGAGTTATATATTGGGATTTTAAGAAACAATCAACCTATCACACGAACAGTTTTCATCAATAACATTATGATTGGTTATTTAGTCAATATTATGATGATATAATCATGTAATTATCAATTTAATAAATTATATATATATATATATATCAAATTTATTTTATAAATTTTTAATTTTACATTTAATGTAAAATAATTGATATTTTTTATTAAAATTTATTGATAATATAATTCCATGAAGTAGGTATTAATAAGAATATAATGAGAATATATAAATTTTATAATTAAATATAAATTATTCTTAAATTTTTCTATGCATGTTTATATCCACTATTGAAAGTGATGTTAATTAAAAAATCATATTTCTAAGCATCATATAAAAAATTAACAGTTTCATTATCTTTTATAAGATGAAAATAAGTTACAAAGAAAAATATTAATCACCACGGTAAAAGAGTGATTTTTCAAAGAATTTTGTTTATTAACTTTTTTTAATTTTATATCTAAATGAATTAAATTAATATATTTTTAATCACTCTAATATTTTTTTAAACATAAAATTTTTTTAACCCTCATTTAATATGTAATTGATATAAAATAATAATAATAAGACTTAATAGATAAAAATGCATTCCTTAATAAAAACTATTTTTCTATACATTATGTTTTAATATAAATCATATTTTTATCATGTTCATAAATTTATTTTTATGAAATTGGTTCTCAATATTTATTTATTATTTTTAATTTATATTGGAGGGTTTACCTTATATTTCTAGTAATAAAGATAATTTTCCAGATAAATAGTTAATCAAGTTGAATAAGGGAAAATGGGGGTAACATATTATGGATTGAAATTTTCTAAACTTCCATGAAAATTATACCTTATAGAAGGAATTATTTTGGTTTTAAATTCAACCCCGATTTTTTATAAATCCATTCCTCACCTAATTCACCTAACTCCCATGTTATTTCACCTTTACCCCTTTCCTTGGATTAGTTTCTAGGGAAAACATATTCTTTTTACCAATAAAATAAGATCACTTACAACCACTTCAAACCAAGTTATTCATTTTATTATTATTTAAACACATCCCATTTTAATAGTGCCATACTTTTCGTCCAATTTTTATAAACCTTTGTTATATTAAAATGTACAAATTCATCCATTTCAATTTGATCCTTCAATTTATGATTCATGTACTCAGTTTGACTATTATTCACTAACGAACATTTTATTCTCTCTCATTCTCCATGAAAATGATTATAAAAATAATAATATAATGACATAGGTATCATTATTATATATATATATATGTTTTTATATTAATTTAATAACCATTATTTACCTTCCTATGATTTGTTCCAAAAAAATGAAATATCACTCATGTTACACGATGACTACTACCTCCCTAGATAATGTATTTACATTTTCATCACTTATATTATTGGATAATTAAAAAATTGATTTAATGAAAAAATATGAAATTTATTACATGATTAATATTCTTAAAAATTAATTATTTATTCTATTAGTAATATTTTCAATAAGTGATATTTGTAAATTTAGCTGCAAAAAAACGCGCATATTGAGAGGAAAATGATTTCTTATTTATAAATAATATCTTATTATCTTAACATTTCCATCCTATTATTCTTTGTTATGATTCATATATTTAATAAAATATAAAAAATATCATTATTCTTATTAAATTATGATATCACAATAAAATCACTTTTATAGTCATCTATTAGTTTTATCATGCTCATTTTCAAATTAGTTTAAAAACCAACATGAAAAATGATATAATTTTTTTCACTTATGGTCATGGAAAATTAATTAATATTTTTTATATTAATATCAAAATAATTAGTTTTTTATTTAATTTAAATTCTAATATTTAAATAATTATTAATATTTCATCTTTTGTTCATTAAAATTACAGAAATATGCTCATCAATGATTTCATCTTCCTGAATCATAAATAAAACTATATTTGAATGAAATTTTATCATTATAAATCAATATGGTAAATATTTTCTATCACCCTAAATTATATAAAAATTATGAATTTGGTATAAAATAAAAATTTCAATTTTGACATAACGAAACGTGTATGAACACTTTAAGGTTATTAATATTCGATGATGAAAATATAATATAACCAACTAATAAATGTATAATACATTATTATAAATAAAGTGTAAAAAGGTTAATAAATATGAATAAGGTTATAAGATAATTCATTAATATGGTTTTGATTATGATACATGATTTAATGTGCTTCCATGAAAATCGAGAGTAAAGGTGTCGGTTTTCTCATCTCAATTTTCTTCTGTTGACATATATTCGATATTCACCACTTGTTTGAGTTTTTTTAGTGTATATATATAAGTAAAGATTATTTTAACATAAATATCATTCAATTAAAAGGATTTAAAAATCTATCTCATGTTCAAGCATTCATGGTATTTTGATTAAAAATATACAAATCTTGTAAGGGATATGTCAACTCAACCATTATTTCATTAAATCATAGTTCTTATCTCTTGAATATGTTCATATAAGTTTATTATATTTTTTTTTACATAAAAAGTTATATTATACTTATTTTTAGTAAATTTATATTTCCCTTCAGAATCACTTCTCTAGTGTATTTATTTCATTAATAAATCAAATGTCGTTGTTAATAAAAATTCACATCCTCTAGAATAAGATATTTCTCTTCCATGCCTATATTTATCCTTTATATAAATGTATTCATTTATTATTTTTAAACCAAAATGAGTATTTTCTCAGGTGACCTTTTTATTTACCTTTATCAATTTTCGAAAATACTATTTAATACTCTTTTAAATGACTTGAGTTGCAATAAAGATGCTTTAAAATAAAAAATAGGCATTTAATTTCCTGATAAATTCTTTTATATTCCATTAAAAAGGTTTTGACTAAACACTATTTATCTTTTAATGATCCATTATTTAGATTTCTTTTAATGTTTTTTATAAAATACTATGTTACCTTCCTGAAAGTCATTCTTTAAAGTGGAATGTGACATCGTCTCTTTGGGAATATATTAAGAAATGTTTATAAAGACTATTATTAATGGATTCACATTCATTTTTAACCTTTTCTCCATATGATATATCATTGATAGAGTTTTATTTCATGAATCACACTCTAAATTCCCATTCTTGATACTCTTTTTTGGTGATTTAATTTTTTGTATGAACTGATCATACTCATGAGATCATTTTATGTGATACCATTTACAAATTTTACAAAACTCATTTTATTTCCCTGGGATCTTGATTAAATGATATGTGATTTATTTTTTTGGAACACATAAATGTGTTTTATTATTATCTGATGTTTGGGGTCATGAATAGTACTATAATGAATTGGTTAAACATATACATCTTATCACATAATGAATTTGTGTGTGGACATAATTGAGGTTAAACTATATTCACAAGACTATACAAGGACATAATTGTTGTTAAGATATGGTCCCAATATATTTTGTTGACAAAATTATTGTTAGTATTTGTTTACAATATTATTATTTTCTATTACAATTCATATTCTTCATTTCTATGTTATATTGTTATGATGTGATCAATGGGTCAGAATTGTTTCCTTACATTTCCAAACTCATATTCCATGGTATATGTTGGATCATTTCATCTTATATAGATTTTTATCATACATTATGGAAAACAAGTATTAATATAATGTTCTATTTATTTTATTTTTTCACATCATGTTTTCTCATATGATTATTTTCTTTCCCTTTTGAATATTGGTGATATTTCCATTACTGTGTGTTTATGTTCTGATATTTATATATTTCCTTTCAATAGTAAATGAATAAGGTTATTATATGTGAAATTTTTATAATTATATAATATTTAGATAATCCTACACTACACCATTAAATTATGAGATTTTGGTATTTAAGGATAATTAATTTTTATAAAATAAAATTTATGTTAAATATATGAAAGTATACACTATGTAATTTCACTTAATATCTAATGAATAATAAAAATTATGTTTCATTAATACCTGGCCGAGTATTACATCCTTAGGGAACCTCAAAATCACTATGTTACAACATATAATTCCAGACCTAAATAATTTTAATAGATAAAAAATGAAGTTAAAATCCTGAAACTACATCACAACAACTCTTATACTCTACCCCAATTCTCTCTTCACCCATCTTCTCTAGAAATTAAAACACTTAATTAGTTATAATAATCCTATCAAAAAGAACATTTTTTACCCTATTTGTTTCATTTAAAATGACAAAATGGTTTATACCCATTTCCTATACCATTTCTCTAAATTGTCACCCACTCCCTATTTTCTAGACCATCTCCCCATTCTCTAAATTCCACCCACATATCCATCATAAACCAAATTTATATCCTTTTCAACCCATTCCAATCCAACCATTATTGATATGGTCAAGAATAACCCATCCTCATCTACTAACGCAACCTCTTCTTCTTCACCCTTATCCCAAACTCCTCCTATTAGATTTAATAATCCTCCCAAGGCAAACCCCACTCTAAACACAAAAACCACACCAACATACAATTCCACACTATTCAAATTACCAAGATATCTATGCATGAAAAATACTACCCTATCTTCTTAGACCATGCATAGTTCATCCTCTTTGGTATCTTATTCTATTTCCAATCACCCCGCTATATCCCTGACCCAAAACCATTCCTTATCCACCTAATTTAAAAATTGTCACTGTCATAAATTCCTCTAATTCATATAAAAAGATTATTAAATTCTTCTAGAACACTTCTAAGGGAAATAACTCTATATAAACATAACACTAGATTTATAATTTCCAAGGAAAATTATCATGGAGACTAATGGGATATAACACCTTTTGGCCAGTAATTTTGAAAATATAATTTTGGTGTGGGGGAATTCTTTTAGACAATTGACATAATAATTATTAACTCCATTAGAGATGGATATGGATTTTGTCACATTTTGATTTAGTATAATGTATTTAACGATGTTAGTCACTACTTTTGGAGTGAGCCTTATTATTAATATTGTTGAGTTTTCTCACATTTCATCCTATAATTATTTATATCTCTATTATAATTGGGATCATTTTCATGACATTTGGATGTTTTTTGTGTTAAATCGTTCAATTTTACATGATATGGAAAATAAAAATATTACACATATTAATATGAATCTTCTTTATATTATCCATCACACATTTTTAGATAGAAAATGTTAATTTGTAAGTCTATATTACCCCAAAAGATGTGATGGTATTTTAGTTGATTTATTTTCCAAAAAAGCTGAACATGACCGATTTATTTTCTCTCAATTTTTATGGTCTGTGGAAGAAGTGGAAAGGGAAAATCATGGGTCGTAACATTGATTATTCAATTAGAAAAAGAAAAATTGTATATATAAATTAGGTTTTATAAACATTACACTATTGGAATATTAGAATTATGTAAATAATATTTCCTAGAAAAATTAGTCATGTTGAGAAAGGATGGAGATAAACATATTTAATTTGGTGGGAATGATAAAGATCTAGCCACTAATAATGACTATAAAAGCTTCTTCCATGAAACCACCCACCCTAGGGAATCTCCAGTGTGACCATTTGTAAAGCTAGATCATCAATTAACATTATCCACTCCATGGGAGGAATTTAATCAATGTTTTTTCATATAATATCAATTTTTATTTACTATTATATACCAGATAAGTAAAGGGATGTGTTTTTATTTCCTGGAACCACCATCATCAACACAAACCGATTTCCTCATAAGTCCCCCTACTACATCCAACCAGTTCCCTTAAAATAGCTTGATTTCTACTACTACTATTGACCCTTACATATTCTTATATATCTCTACCTAGGTTATTCCCCCATTATAATTCTTCAATATCACATTTTAGTGGATTTCCCTAAGGGAATTATCTCAAGAGGGTCATTATTATTCAAATGTTCTCAATTATCATTATTAGTTTGATATAATTACTATGGAAGTGGAAATGGTAATATGTCTAGTGAACTCAACAAGGTTCCCCTTAAAGACCCTTACTCTCAATAGATAACCCCCTCTTGATCTAGGAGTTTTCAAAGGACTTCTAGGTTGAGCCTACCCTAGTGTGTGTTGATTCTTCAACAAGAGTTCCTAAATCATCTATGGGTACTGAATAGTAAATCTTGTATTTGGATATGATGATCTATAAAACATTTCTCCCATGAGAGTATAAGATTATTGTTAAGGAGTTTAGGGGTCACACTATGGTATCTTAATAAATTTACCCCAAATTTTATGTCTTATCGGGTCATTATTTTTATTTTTATCATGTTTTTTTCTTATTCATGTACTTTATTAATTTATTATAAATATTTCTTATATTAATTTACTAATATACATGGAATACCTACTGAACAACACTAATTATTAGGCCTTTAATTGAAACAACATTTTTGAAACTCACAAATTATTAAGTGTAAGATGAAAACTCATAAGGTTGTGTCACTAATTCAAACACATATTTCATTGTCATAATTTCAACACTTGGCTCCTAAAAATAGAGGATTCATTATTTGGTGAATAATTTCATTCCATTTTCATATATAGGTCCATTCCATATCCATTTATCACTTTCAATCTATTTTCATCTCTTTCACCTAGTTTTTACACATTATGGAAAATATATACATAAATTGTAGAGGAGAGTCTTAGTCCTCTAATTTTTTGGTCCCTCGGTTAAACTTGATAAAATTATCAAGTTAGAAAATAGTTTTGTGATAATGAAAAACATGATATATTTTATTTATTGAAATTGAAGACATAATAGAAATTTACTGATTTCCATATTCCCTCTCTAATTTTAGTTTTTTTAGAAATGTTGTTTCAGTTTACACTGATTCTGTATTTCAATTTCTAAAAAATATCATATATTATTATGGTCAAAATTTCTATAATATGTGGTTTTTACATAATTTAATGTTTCCAAACTGAGAGTAACTATGGACCTTTTTCATACTCTTCCTTATACACTCATTCTGGAGAAAATCTTTGGATTTTCATCATTACCATTTTTTTTCTTTTTTCTCATTAAAGTTTTTTTTATTTTGATCAAAATTAAAATGAATGAGGTAATTTATTAAGTATTTTTATACTATTTATTATTGATACCTACCATATATTTTATACCTTTATAGGCACATTATCCCATGAGTTTCCCTCTATAAATCCACTTAATAATTATATTTTTCATTCATAAACAATTTTTTCCCCAACTATCATGATTTTAATTAAGTTCAAAAACGAGTGTATATTTGATATAATGGAGATTCTAGGAGTTTTGAATTGAAAAGAAAATTGTGTGGATTCTTCCTTGATTATTTTGGAAGAATGTTCAAAACTATGTTTGATTGTGTTTCATTGAATCCCTAATATTTTAGAAAATAAATAAAGAATGAAAAATTAATAATTTAGGATGCTTTATATTTACCATTTTCTAGCCACAATCCCTAATATTATGATTACTATTATGAATAATGTCAGTTGGAGATAGATGATGGGGTTTGAACAGTTATCTTGGTTTATCATTTTAGGTTGTCAAGATTGTTCTTACGCACATTCCAAAAAAATAACCCAAATGTTTAGAATGAAAGAAAGAGGAAAAATTACCATTATTTTCAAAATTCATGTTTTCTTCCAACGAGAAAGGAAAGGAGAAATTATTTGGGATCTAATATTTTTTTAATGGGAATGGGGAGGAAGTCTAATTCATTAATATTAATTTAATATCAGGAAATTTAATTTAATAAAATAACCTATACCATGGTTTGGAGGGTCATAAAATTTTAGAACAATAGGATTTAGGATATTGATCGTCATGTCTTATTTATAAACCATTTTATAGTGTTTTAAGGTTGTTAAATCAATGGAAAAATGAACCATAGAAGATCATGTAGTTATATTCATGGTGTTTTAAATTAAAAAGGTGATTCTTTTCATTCATTTCAAAATGTCCCAATTATGTCATGAAGCTGGTGGACACATTTCAATAAAATACGTATGTTTATTACATTATGTGGAATTCACCATAGTTGTTTTGTGGTTTTTCCTAATCAAATTTAATATAAAATCTAAAGAAATATTTCTATATTTGATTTTGGAAATTCATTTTGAGGTTATATTGACTAGAGGATGAAGGAAGTTTGTGAGAACACTTCTAAGGATAAAGATTATCCTTTTTTAGAGATCTTTGATATTTTAAACTTATACTTATGAACATGTGATCATGTTTGATTGTAGTTATGTTTAATAACTTTCAATTTATTCTTTATTCATTTTCTCTTCTAATTATTCTTCTTCTTCTTTACCTTTTGGACATTAGTTCTTCCATTATGGTTTAACATTACATTACGTGTGAGTAATCTATAAAGGGATAATAGAATATATATAAGAGGATTATGATTTTACAAAAATTCTTAAAAAAACTAATCAAATATGTTGTATTAATATAACATTAAGAAGAATCAAATCTTATCCCTTAGTCACCTAGTTTGAGTGATGATGATTAAGGGGTGAACACTAATGTGGTAGTGGAGAATGGTGGTGTGATATCCGAATTTAATTCTCCTATTTATTTTGAGATTGTAATTAATGCATCTACTTATTAATAAGTTACCATGAATATAATAATATATTATATTTATATAGTTTTAATTGTTATCAACTAAGTGTAATTAATTATCTCATATGACCACATAATTTTTCAACAATACTAATTGAGAAGACTAGTAAATAATAAAATTTTTGAAAACATCTTCTAAAATTGATTCATCAGCACCTCAGTTGATAAATTAAAATTTTCATCAATTAAAACATTCCCTTTTATATTATATTTTTATTAATTTACCCTTTATTTCTAATTTTATTTTATAACCATTCCTTTTTCACTAGTTTCACCTAAATCAAAAATCAAGAATAATTTTTTATGATTGGATCACTATGTTCTACGTTTTTTGGGTTAGGACACAAGATTCTAATAAAATAATTGTGTAGTTTTATTGATTATGGTTATATGTTTGAAAATTATAATATTTTTATAATTCATTTGAGTGGAAATGATTGAGTTAGTTTTTTATTTCTTATCTCGCAATAACGTTGCAATGTTTTATAGTTTTATTGATCAGGAATTTTATTACAATAATTGTAGGTATTATTTTTCCTTGATTGTTACCCTTTTGATATTTTTTACCATTATGGATCATTTCATCATATAACAATATCCGGGTCTAGATATTCTTTATTATATAAAAAATAATATAATTATTTCTCATTTTCTATAAATAAAAAAATATAGATTCATGTTTTCGGTCTTTTATGTTGCTTCTCATCTTAGTTATGGTTATGTTCTAATCTAGCACATAGAAATTATGTTTTATGGGTATCAGAGTTATTTAACCACGATCAAAATTTTCTTACTCATGATCTTAAGATTTATGTGGTGGTATTCACTCTAAATCTATTATAACCTTATCTCATTTGTGATTTCATTGGGGTCCTTGTGGATCAAAAGAGCCTGGGATATATTTTATCATAGTGTAATTTGGTTCTTCATCAAAATATTTCAATGAATTTATTATATAAAATTGACATTGATAGTGTATATACATGATGAAAATAGAATTTAATAGTTTATTAATTTAGTATAAAGTCGTATAGTGATATTTCCCGAGATATTGGAGACAAATGGAGAATGATGGAGTAGCATGTTATTTTCCATATTAATAGGTAATAAGACTACAGAACAGATTTATTAAATAATATTAAAATGAATTATTCATTTCTATTGTAAGAAAAGGAGTCTCAATTAAATGATCCCAAGGTAGATATGTAGAGAGATCATTTTTTCTATAGTGATTCCCCTGATTTATCGTAAAAGTATTAACACCATTATGTGTTTTTTCATGGTAAGGTGTGTGGTCCATTAGTGGTATAACTAGTGGTCTAGTTTGAGTTTCATAGATCACCCTTAACAGTATTACGTAGTGTATCCAACATTTATCATAACGTGAGGAGTTAGTTCTAGTGGCTTCTAATGAAGAGGTTGATGGATGAGTATAAATCTTTGTGGCTAAGTCAAGGTTGTGCAACATGCTCTATCTAATTTATTATTGTAATTGGAGTTCATATTTGGAAATCAATGGAAATACCAATTAACTTCATTACTAGTTTTCCCCATTCTCAAGGATCTCATGCGGTAATATATGTTTTAATGAATTGGATAAAAAATTCATAATTTTGTAGTGAGTAGTTAGTAATGTTTCTTGGATTCCTTAATTTAGTTTTATTGGTTAAGGTGGTGTGGATTTATATGTTCTTAGGAAGACTATCTCTGATCAACATTATTATATTATCTTTAGGGAGTAGGAGATTATTCAGTGATATTTTAAATTTTAAATATTACCACATATTTTAATCCATGGATAGTTTACTATATGTATTGGACTATATAGACACCACATGGCATGTTTCATGCATGTTTTTTTATTTTGGGGGTTAATAAGAAAATGATTTTTCCATTGTTTAGTTTTTTTATAATAATAGATATCACTTTTCCATTGTTTAAGGATTTATATATGTGGAATTATAGCTCACTGTTGTTTTGGACTGAGGTTAGAGAGCTAGTGATTTGTGGATTATATTTGGTACATAGTATGTTAATGACAGTTTGGGTGATTCATGAGAACATGGAATCTACTAAGGCTCATCAAACGTCATGTGATTATTATAGGAGGATCTATATAGTGTTTTAGAGTGATGATCATTTGTTTTTTATGGTTTATACAATAAAAATTGTTGGAGTTTTGATCATGTTAGTAATTTGTATTGTTGGTTTGTTAGTCCATTTGAAGTGTAGGACTCAGTTGGTCAGGTTGTTTACAAGTTATCTCTACCTAAATAGATAGATCAGTTTCATGATATCATTATTATTTCATGATTTTTTCAGTATCATTATGATGACTCTTTTGACTATGATTTAGTTTAGTTTGATATTTAGGATTATTAATCATTTTTGGAGAGGTGTGTTGAGTTCCAATATTTTCATAATAAGTTATTGACTAGAATCATAATTCCCTAAGTTCCTTTCTTATAGAGGCATGGGGACATAGAAGAGTATATGTGGGATTTTGGGTCATACATTTGACCTAAATATCTTATGTTTTTAATGTATGGAAACTTTTTTATATTATGAGACTTATTTGATTCTGTTGTTTTTATTTTTTTAATTCTAATTTTATGGTGTTTGTTATCTTATATTGGTGAGATTCCTGTATGGGGGGTATCTTGAGTGGTGTTTTAGGTGTGAGTTTTTTTTCTATTGGTTTGGTTGTTATTAACAAGGATGAGAATCATTTGGTAGGATTATAATATAGAATTAAAAACATTCATGGACCATTAATTAGTGTTTTTAGCTTGTTATAGGAGTTAAATTATAGCTGGGAGTAATATATAGGGATGGAATTTTTGAAAATTTGTTCATGGATCAAAAAAGGTTTTGGTGGAATTATCTATGTTTCGGTGGAGTTGGGTGGAAATAGTGTTCTGGATTTGGTAATGGTAGATAACATATTTTCAAGGTTTTTTTATGCTACGAAATAAAATTTAAATATTTTTTAATGTTTAAAGTAATGGTGATTGTTTTCGATATTGAGTAAGTAATTTTGGAGTTTATAGTCCTTATTATATTCTATAACTAAAATGAGATAGGTTAAAATGGGACTTTTGAGTATTGTGGTGCATAATGTATTCACCATGAGAACTTTTAATCATGGAGGGCTCACAGATGAAATTTGAAATATAGGGGGTGGAAGGAAATATGCTATAGTTGTTTGAGTATCAAGTCATGGTATGAGAGGAATATGATCATGGATGAAACAACTATTCCAATAAAGTTGTCAAATATTAATTATTATAGTTAAATAATTATGCAATGTACGAATGGTGTGTCAATATTACAGGCTCTAAATCTCAAATCCTATTTGTTTAATCTTATTTATTCCATATAGTAATATATCCTCTCTCTATCATTCAACTCCTAAATGACACTTTCCCCATTTTATTTGGTCTTTTATTATATAGTTAAATCATATGTATCATGACCCATCCCCCATAGGGAACCCCTCCTAGGGCTTCAATGAAGACTAGAGTGACCCCCAAAGCCCACCTCTAATAGGTCATTAGGTTTTGACTATCACTAGGGTATAAATACCAAAAATGGAAGACATTATCCACAAAAATATTAAGAACATAATATTAGAAGAATCAATATACACAATAACATAAAATAAAAAAGATATCCCATTAGTTAATAAAATTTATTACAGATAAAGTGTCTCTAAAATAAATAACAAAATAACGTGATATATTGAAACTCGAGCTATACCTCAACGATCCGAGCTAGTAATGTCTATCATTAACTCCAAATCCCATATAGAAACCTTTAAAATTGATTATTTTTGTGTGTGTGTGTGATAATACATTTATACTTATAAGGGCCTACCTCAAGACCCCTCATGAAAATGTGGAGGAAGCATTATAATGATTCAATGAATAAATGACATGACCAACAAGAAACCAGTATGTCAACTATTAAATATCCTTATTGATGCTCCCTCTCAAAATATCACATCTATGTACAGAAAATTAATTTTGAATATTATATCCAATGTTGTACCCCACACCACTTCTCTATATGTTTTTCACTCTCACACCCCAATATAAAATGTCCTCACATTCCAATCCCCTCCATATCCAAGAAAAACTACCAATCATGTCATAATTGATATGGGATAGACTGAAACCCTACCTTACCCAACCAACATATGGTTAAATGTTCTCATTGGAACCAGTATCAACTATTACATAACCATAACAACATTTATATACCATGTGTCCATATCTCAACTAGAAAATATATTTTGATCATAGTAGGGTATCATAAAGATAAAGGGAATCAACCTCATTACATCCTACTACCATACATAACCCCACTATATATATGAAATCATGATCACATCATCACCACATCAAGCACAATTTTGTCTTCTAGACAACATCTCTTATATATATAACCTTTTATATTCATAGGTGTACCATTTCCAAAAGCGAGAGAGGGGAAGCGGGGTAGTCATCAATTTAATCTCTTGCCAACCTATATGATTAGATAAGACACATAAAACCCAAAAAAAATTGGATTCACTAAATTGATCTGACCCTCGAAGGGTTTGTAGGAAATATTTATAATATAAAATTCTAGTATATCCAAAAAAGTGAAATATTTCAATTCAAGAGCCACTATGTAGTGCCTAGACTAGAGTGTAACTAGAACTCATGCATTCCTCCCAATACACATGAGGTTTCTAACCTGTAGAACAAGTCTATTTTGGTAATGTGGAGAGACTATACCAACATATAAGATTAAAATTACATCATGAGAAAAGGTAATACTATATGAATCAAAAATTATTAATAAATAAAAAAACTAGATAAGTTCTAATAAAAAAATCATAATCTATGCAATCAAAAATGATTTTTATGAAGGTTGAAATTTGAAAATAGTATACAATATCAAAAAAATACTAAATGAACAACATAAATAAAAAAACTCGAAGACTCTTAAAAATTTACCAAAACTCGCATTCTCTATCTTAGTAGTCCAAATTGAATATCATTTATTGGGAATTTTCCCTTTTCCTATCATGCAAACATAAAGACTACCAATATACCAAAAGGCATCCCAATCAAAGTCTGTATATTAATCGCTACGTCACCGTCGATAGAATTTAGAGCATATCGATTTTATGTAATAGGATCATGATGATATGAATAAATAAATTACCGAATAGTAAATGCATAAATAAATAGATAACCACCATTGAACCTCTAGTTTTATAGAATCCCATGGGGTTAACTACACCTACTTCATCCCAAGTCGGTTCTCTTTATCCATTGTATCAATAGCATGAAAACTAGGTCTAGGGAAGGTTCCTAAGGAATCCCAAGTAAATTTCATCTCAACTCCACTCATGGAATCCATAATTTATAGATATATCATCTCCCACCCCTAGTATCCAAAATCAATAGCTATCATGCCTCCAACCCCATGTATCCCATATCATTATTTATCTTAGTTCCTACCACTTTAATTCAAAATCAATAATAATCTCATATCCATATCCTAGTTCAATAAATTAATATTCATCCTCGATCCAACCCATGAAAGGAAAAATTAGTATTCACCCTATCCTCGTAGATCTAATACATGGTTTTCCAAACTAGTAGTAATAGTTCTATTGTTAAAAAAAAATTACTTAATCATTACATTAGTTTATGTTCAGTAGGTATCACAAAGTGATCATTTACCCTATATTCCATAGTATATTCTAGGAATCCTTAACTTTTTCTTCATGGTCAAATAAATTAAGTCTCAAAACCCCAATGGTAACACTTTTTAATTTTTTCCCATTAATTAAAAATGTTGTACGCACCCCATGGGTGGATAAATAGTCAATGTGTTCTCTAATGAGTTAATCATGACCCGTAAAGATGTTAAATTCCAAGAATTGTGGAACCGGTGAATTATCTATAATTTAATTTCAATAACAAAGAATACTGAAATAACCTCACATTATATTTACAAGGGATGAAAAAAATTACATAAAATTTTTTGAACCATCAACCTCATATACAAGGATGTTGAACAACATGAACCACCATCCAAAATTATTTTAATGATCTGATATCCCAAAATCATAATCTATCAACACCATATTATAGATTTATGGATGTAAAATATGAAATACATAAGAAACAATAAATCGAATTCTTGATGGAGTTTAGACTATCTGTGAAGAATCAATCTCAATGAACAAGACTTCTATCGATAAAGAAAAAAATATGGAGGGACCTTGGAGGAAGAAATTTATCATGGACAACATAGGATTCAAGTAAAAGAAAAATAGTGATTTCTTAGTGAAAGACTTATTTTAAAACACTAAAAGACACTACTAGGGGACAATCATTAGTGTGAATCAATAATTCAAAATGTGATAATTCAGGCTAGCACACCTTGGGTTTTGGCCACATCGTTTCATGGTGTGACACCCTATGTCACACTGAGAATGGATGCTTACACCTCATAAATAACTATAGGTCCATTTATCTCTATAAATCACTCTAAAATGTTCCTTATACTATTGTTAGTAAAAAAAGAATAGATTACACCTGTCAAAACCAAAATTAACACATAATACTCCTTGAAAACTATGACGTAATTACAAATTTTCAATTTAAAGACGTCACATTCCCATGAAATATATCACAGTGTCTCTTGCATTCTTTACAAACCATTATCTAGGCCTAAAAAAACTTCTTTAACTCTTAAATTGTTACCTAGATACTACCACACAATACGAACACCTAACGAGTATACATGAAATGATTTTCCACATGTTTCACCCCTGTCACAAATCATGGTTTGCACCATATATCACATCCCAAGAAATTTGGGAACCTCAATAACTTATTAATTGATAAAAATATATGTATTTCAGTAAAAAATTCTTCTTGTTCAATAAATTTTATTACATTTGTATCTTGGAAGAAAACATGGGTTTTAACAACCTCCCCACCATATAACATTTCATAAATGATCTACATTATAGGACCCCCTTATGCCTCATTGATAAACAAATATAGCCACTAATTCCTCATGTCTAATTCTGACTCCCATTTCTCCTTTTGGTTATAGAAAAGCTACCACCACACCCATAATAAATGAACTATCTTAGCATGGAGACACTTTTCACTTTAGTCCACTATAAAAATTTTATTCTCCTCATATAATTCACTAGCCTCAAGATCAATATAACTAGTATCAGTTGTGTGAGATGGATCAAGATGGTATCATCTTATCTGTGATATATAAAAAACATCATCCATATCACTAAATTGTTTTGGATGTTTCAACAAGTATACTAGAGGAATTATCCTATTTACTATGTTTATTGACTCGAAAAAAATTCAATTCCATCTTCCCCTACCTTTTAATATGATTATTCCCTAGCCTTGGAGACATTTAAAATAATTCCTGGTCATAAACCACAAACACATTATGTCGTTATTTTAAATCAGGATAAGATTTATGCCTTCTCTGAGTGGTATCCAAGTACTTCTTAATAAACTTCACAGGTTCTAATGTCTTATATTATAGGCTTAGATTAATCATTTCTAAATTACTTATTTATAAACAAAGCTAGGTGGCATGGTATAGCAGGTTAATCTTCATAAGAAAAAATCTATATATAATAGTTATAACTCTTTTTTGGGTAAATTTCACTAAAGAGAAATGATTCTCCCTTAAACCTATAAAATCTAGGACACATTCACTCAACATGTCCTCAAAAATATGAATTGTACTCTTAGATGGTCCATATATTACTGGATGATAGGCATAAATCAAATTCACATGTTAAACTAATGCTATTAGTAACCCCTTCTAGAAGGAAGATGTGAAATTAGTTTCACAAATTGATACAATGGTCTGAGGGAACACATTTAATTTAACCATATCGAGAATATTGATATTACTAAGGACATACAGTAAAAAAATTTCTCTAATCGTCAATGTTGATCCTCCTTTGTATGAAAATCCCCTATCACCCAAACTATATCACAACCGCAAGGTGTTGTTGGAAAACCTTTCATAAAATATATAGTAACACAATCCCATTTCCACTGATGAATGGATTGTAGATACTAAATTATTGTGGGCCACTTGTGCACAACCTACACCAACTAACAGGTGCATAATTACATAAAAGAACCAGGACATATTTTTTTATTTCAAGCCAATAATACTGTTAGTTCCTATATCATTTCATCTTCATCTAACCAGGTTAAACCTCCAATTTGTAGACATGAGACTCACACATCATCACTTCATGCATGTGTGTGGGACTATGACATGAAAATGGATATAGATAATTTAAACCTCATACACCGTCCAATCATGTGGAGGTTCCCCAACATATATGTTGTCCCTCAAATGAGAAATACTCTATATGAGATAGATATCTCTTCTTTTTTATTATTGAGTAACAAAGGTGTAATGGGAAAAGACATAAGGTTTACCTGACCCTGATACTCTTGAACATCCAAATTAATAGTATGGAAAAGAGCCATTATTTTTAATTCACTACTGGACTCAAGAATTACATAATCTTATGTCTTAATGTTAAAATAATAAGCAACCAAATTCTCCATTATAGGGGTGTAGGACAACTCAAAATCAAAGGATTGTATATGCACGAACCACCTTTACTTATAATGGTTTATGTCCCATTGGGAAGATATGTATTTTAGTATTTGGTGTTGTAACATCCCAATAATTTTGGAATAATTATCCTTTTTATTATTTCCTCTAAATTGATTATTTCCTAAATGTAAAAAACTGATATAAGTTTTTATGTAATGAAATATTTAATGAAACAAAAAATATTCTGTAATAAATATATGTTTTCGTTATTAGTTATTATTCAAATTATTAAGAAACATGCAACATTTATTATTTTCTAATAATTAGTATTTCACATGACGAATATAAATGATTTTTTTTGAAAATAAAATAAAATTTTAATAACTGTTATAGATAAACTAGATAAAATATATTTTCATCCAAAATTTAAAATGTTATTTTTTATGCTAAAAATACATTATTATTTATCAATGTAATTTATTATCCCTTTTGAAATTACTTTCTAAATTATGATCCATTATTAATTAAAGTTTTTTTAAAATGAAAATGACTACTAATTACATAAAAGAACATTATTTTCTTTGAAATTTATATTTTTTATTAAAAGGAAATACATTATATTTAAAATAGTTTTACATTTTAATGTATTATTATTTTCAACAAATAAGAAATATATATATATATATATGTTTATTTGAATAATATTATTATAAAATTAAAATAATATATATATATATATATATTCTAAGAAGTGACAAATGTTAAGTTTCAATATTATAAATAGAATTTATTTATAAGAAGATTAAAATAAATGTATTTTGGAAATGTAAATTATTATGGAATTAAAATAATCCTGAGTTTAAAGTTTTTTTTAGTTAATTGAAATTTACATAACTGTAAAAAATTGGACAAACATAGGCCCCAAAAGCACCCTCCTTAAACACATGTCCAACCAATGTTCAGCCCCATGGGAAGAAGCTCTACTATGTATAATGAATTATGTAATGAGGTGATAACTGTTATATAAGTTAGTCGGTCAGTGAACATCACAATATTGTTATGTGGTTGGGTGATCACATTATAGTGGACCTACATGAGTCAATGCAGCCAGTGATCCATGTGTGAATAAGGTGTGCTTCTGGGAACATACCACATGATACTTGCATATATCGATCCATTTAATGTAATTATATTATGTTAATGAACTCAAAAAAAATGAAACCCTGATGTGGGATGGTCTCATGAAGGGATTATTCACCCATTTAAAATAATATGCTTATATCAAAATTATTAGATCAAAATGATTTCATCCATTTTATATTCCCAAAATTCCTCTTCAACCATGTATAAAACCCACCAACCTCCTCACATTCATATCCTTCCAATTAAATAGACCTTTTCATATCCCTATTTGCGTGAACCCCAGATAACCTAGTAAAATTCCGAGTTCTTCGGCATATGTTTTCTTGTACATGAGGATGTGTGGTGATGAAATATATATATATATATATATATATTGAATTAAAAATAATGGATGGAATCTAATATTCCTTTATTTGTGAGTTTTCATATTCATCATAATAATATAAAATAATTAATTTCATATAGAAGAAACTATTTATTATATCACATAGAATCACATATAGTTATATTTTGAAATACAAGGTGCCTAATCTTCCTTGTCAAGTTATACCAGAGGAAATAATGAGTAATATATTCATTATTAGCATATAAATATTATATTTTAGAACCTTCATGAAGATCACTTTCACTTTTTTTAGAAATTCCATATTCATTATCATTCCATCGTGATATACTAGTTACAACTGTGAAATAATATATATATATATATATATATAATGAAAATGTAGAATTTTTCATCTAATTTAGTATTTATATGATTCTTATAAAGATCCTCAAGCCATGATTTCCCCAAAAAAGTCAAATATTTATCCTATTACATAGGATGGTATTCTCAAAATTATTCCATAAACCTATAAAGATCATAGTATTAACTACATCTAATATCTGAACTATTTACGTTTGACTTTTTATTATATTTTTAAAATTTTAAAATATTCCATGTATGTATAGTTCCTCTATATAAAGGATTCATGTGTTCTTTTTTATTGTTACACAAATATCCAATGTCCTCTCTTTACCCATTTCTTTTTTTCAACCTCGAATTCAAAATAAAAAAAAAGAAGTGTAGCCTATGTTCTATTTTGTTTTATTCATCAAAATAAATTATATAGTAAGGGAATATTTTTAAGAAACTTATTTTATAACTGTAAGGGAAAAATATTGTTTTGACAAAACACCCCATCAAAGTCTTGTAAAACATTATTTAGATTATTTCTTAAAACATATATGTTTATTTTAAAAAAATATTATTATGGGGGAGTTGTTTTATTCAATTTTAAAAATCCCTTTTCTAGAAGATTTTATTTATATAATTTTCTTTACGAGTTTTATGAATAATTTATTCTATTTAAACATAATTTAATGCATTCCATTTTCATTAAAATTTATAAATTTTATTTATATATTTATGTCCATGAACTATAATTTTCATTCTGATTCAATAAATTTATGAAACTCATTTTCATATGTTAAATTTTTTATCTAAATTATTATAAGTATTACATATGAAATGTGGATTTCTACTAACATTATTGTATCTTATTAAAGAAATAGTTTTATAATTTTTATGAGATATGTAATTATTTTCCACTATGAAAATAATTTATGATGTTTTATAAAGTCAATTTTTATGGATTATTAATGGGAATGGAATGTCAAAAAAAATATTAAAAATTAATCACTTAGTTATTGATATTGAAGGTGGAGAATGGGGAGTGAACCCACAACATCAAAATGGTATCTTCTTCCTAGAAGTGAACTTTTTAATAATATTATTGGCCACATTTTTTCATTGGTTCTTAAAGTATAATTGTATTCTCTAAATAGGTTTTAATTATAAGTAATTCATATTAAATTTTTATAGAGAAATATAATTTTATTTAAATGGTTATTATATTTGGAAATAAAATTTATTTTTGAAGTGATGTATCTTTTAAAGAACATTGAAAAACATTCCATATAGATTTTTCTTGAAAACCATAGACTCGTATTTGGGTAATTTATTCATTATATCAAATGTTTCTTGTTATAAATATATTTTAATGTATTCAAAAGAGTTCTTTTGTATTTATAATAAAATGAATTTTTCTCATGGTTTTGAAACCCCTCTCTAAGAATTTTTGTTCTCAACCAATGTCTTAAAGTGTCTTTCATAGTTATAATGATGAATAGAATATCACCTATTTTATGGCCTCGATTATGAGTCTTGATAAAGTGAAGTTTGTTACTATTTGTAGAAGTTTTTTTTTACTTTTATATATTATAAGATTTTCCTAATCATCGAAAACCAAAATAAAAAATATCATAGGGTATATAAAGGACTATACGATTTTCTATTGATTTTTTTAATATACATTATATTTTTATCTCCAGATCTGGAAGTGATAGTCTTGGTCTGTTACATTTGGTATCATAGAAACTATTTAGACAGCTTTGATGATTTGGAAGATATTTTTTCAGGATTACTTAAGGGTTATATGTTTTAATTGAGGTTTTAAATGATTAAATTACAGGTGAATCTTAAGAATATATGGTTCATGAGATCCTAGATTTGTTAAATTATATGAGGTTAGATTTTTTATTTATTTATGTATGGATTGAGAATTGTGGGGGTGAAATTACTTTAAAAGGTGTAAAATGTAACATCCCAAGATTTTTATCATATATTTCTATTTAAGAAATATTTATTAAATAGATTATTTCATAGTTGAAAATAATTAACAAAGGATTAAATATATATAAGATTATTTAAAACTAATGGATTTTTTAATCAATATAATTTTAGTTATAAGTTAATATTTAAATTATAAAAAATACTAAATTTATATTATTCTACAATGAATAGTATTTCTACTGAATAATATAAATGTATTTTAAAGAAAATATATCAGATTTTAAATAATGTTATTATAAAACGAACTAAAATAGATTTATTTATTATTTAAAATTATGTGATTTTTTTTTCTATATTTATATTACATTACATATAAGTAATTAAAAATCAATTTTAAAATTATTTCATAAATTATAATCCTATATTAATAAAAGTGTATTTAAAATTAAATTATCAAATAATTACTTAAAAGAATATTTATTATGTGTAAAATTTCATTTTTGATTAAAATGAAAGACCTCATGTTTTTAATATGGTTAGTTATGAATATATTATTATTATTTAAGAAATAATATATATATATATATATATTAAGCCTATCATTGTGAAATTATAAAAATCTGTTTATATGGTAACATATGACAAATTTCAAGTTTCAATGTTATTAATAGAATTTATTTATAAGAAGTTTAAAATAATTGAATTTTGGAAAAATAAATTACTATTTTTTCAAAATAATCATGATTTTAAATGTTATTTTTAGTTAATTTAAATTTATTTTAGTGTTGAAACAATTATCCAACCATAGGTTTGCAATTGACGTACCTCAACCACATGTGAGGCCAATGATCAGCCACATGTGAAGTAGGTCTACTAAGGAGACCTCATGTTAGAATGAGGTGATAGAACCTTCATAAGAAGGTTGGTGAGCACATATCACCATTAGGGTGAGAACATAACACATGTTGGATGTGCTCTCATGTGCATGGATAAGTGTGGGAATGGGTGGGTTAGTATGGACCATAATCCATGTGTGTGTGTGTGTGTTTGAGGTGTTTTTTTTTTGATTTTACCCTAGCTACATAATATTATGATCAATTGAAATGGATTGACTTATATGTGAGTTCTCAAAATAATGAAATGTCATTGTTGGGCAACCATATGCAAGGAGTATTAACCCATATGAAATCTTATTTTTATATCCTCGACATTCGATCCAAACCCTTTTTTCATATGTTCTACTGGTAATTAATATTCAATATCACATAAAATCTATCAACCTCATCTCCTTATTCACATTACATTGATATAGACTGCTCTATTTCCTTTTATGTGTGACCCATGGATACCTGAATTTGATGTTGAGTTCTTTAGCGGATTCATTCATGTACATGTTAGAATGCAAGGAAGAAAATACGTTTTGTGTGAGTGTGTTTCCATGTGTAGAAATAAAATAGAATATAATAGATAAAATTTAATATTCCTTCAACATTGGGTCTATTTAATCACCATTAGAATATTATATAAGAAAATCCATATCAATGAAACCATTTCATTTATCAAGGAAGATCATGTATAGTTAAGTTTATATCTATTGGGTGTGTCGTATTCCTCCTCGAGTTACACCAGATGAAAAGAAGAGTTATATATAAAAATTTATTCCATATCCGTATATAAATATTTCATATCATATCCTTCCGGAATATCTTTTAAACATTTGTTAGATTACCCAAGTTCGTCATCTTTCTTTCATGATATACCAATTAAAATAATATATATATATATATATATTATGATTTGTTAGAATTTTTATTTCTAATTTAATATTTATCTAAATCTTATAGAGATCCTCAATCCCCAATTTCCAAAAAAACAACGAAAACCCTACTACTGATATATGGGATGATATTCACAATATAATTCTATAAACATATCAAGATCACATTATTATCTACATTTTTGATAGGAACTATTTAATTTTCACTTCATAATATTTTTTTTGTAAATTTTAAAATATTCCATGTATGCCCACTTCCTCTACATAAAGGCTTTAGGAATTATTTTTTCACCTAGGCCTTTCATCCTAGGTCCCCTATTTACCCATTTTATTTTTTCATTCTTCTTTTCCCAATCACAAAATAATTATATCCTATGTTTTCTTTCTTTATTCCACATTTGAAATTATATGTAAAGGGAAACATTTCTAAAAATCATATTTTATGAATTTAATATAAAATTATTATTTTGAGAAAACACATATTTTATGCCTTTCAATCCCTTATTTTTGTTATATTTGATAACTTATATTTTTATTTTCTAAAAAATATTATTATAGGATAATTTTTGCATCAAATTCTCAAAAATCATTTCTCTAGAAGACTTTATTTTAATAATTTTCTTTACGAGGATTATGTTTATTTTAATGTGAACAAAAAATAATTTTATATTGGAAATTTTATTAAAAATATATCTATCTTATTTGTAAATATAATTATGTCCATGAAATATAGTTAGAATTAAAATTTCATAATTTATGAAACTAATTTAGCCGGCTTTAATTATTTTATATTAATTATTGTACGTATTACTTAAAAATATGGATTTCTCTTCATCTTTATGTTTTCTTCTTAATGGAATATTTTTCTAAATTTTATGATATATGAAATTATTTTCATCTTTGAATAAAAATGATGTATTTGAAAGTATATTTTAATGTATTATCAAAGGGGAAAATCATTAGATGGATTTTTTATTAAAAATTCATCACTTTTTATTGATAATAATGATAAAGATTGAGGAATGAAACAATGATATAAAAAGGGGACTTATTTCCCATATGTGAAATTTTAAATACTGCTAGTGGCCACAAGGTTTTTTTATGTTTCCTGACACCAATTTTATTCCCTATGAATATTTAATTTCGATGTATTTATTTATTTCAGAATTAAATGAAAGCTTATTTCAATAGTTATAATATTTTGAAATAAAATCGGTTTTAAAATTGATATTTCTTTTAGATTTTTTGAATAATATTCCTTATGGATTTTTATAGAAAACTATTTATTCATATTTGATAAATTTTTTTATTATATAAATTTTTTTATATATTTTGAAATGTTTTCAAATGTGTTTTATAGTACTTATACAAAAAGTAATTTTTCCTTTGTTTTAAGATCCCTTGGTAATTTTGTTTCTCACACCCATTTTAAAATATGTTACATAGGTTTAGTAATGAAAAATAAATCATTGATGTTTGGTCTTGATTATGATTCTATATTCAGTGACGTTGGATAGTTTTTTTTCAAATTTTTTTATAACTCCAATATGTTGTATGATTTACCTAATACTCCAAAACAATAATTGAAAATATCCTTGTGTCTGTAAGATATTTTATTTTCTTAATTGAATTTTTTATAAAAATATCCAACTTGTTTTTAGCTCTAGATCTAGGAGTGTTGTTCTCGATCTATTTTAGGATATTTTTTACACCAAAATATTCTCGTCCAATAAGTAGTTGGTCTAACACCTCAATGCATGAACTATTATTACCATCTCTATTTCATGGGTCAGATAATTCTCCGAGGGAGGTCTTAGAAGATTAGAACTAGAAGCAACCGCCTGGTCCCCTATATCAAGACTCCCATAACCGGACTCATGATACATCATAATATGTATTTTACTCGCTTCCTACCTCATATAGGATCACTATTCACATTATAGTCAGCCATTCCTTTTGTTTCTATGAGGAATCCTCAAAAGCATCAGACCAGGTGAAATTCACTCCATTTTTTATCAAGCCCATAATTATCTTATTTATGTGTTAAAAAAACTTGATAAATATATATTTTTACCGAGATAAAAACTAAAATATATGTATGTCAAAGTTATTCTTGGGACACTCCAAAAGAACAACTGTATGAACCTTCTTGATGCATAAAAATATATCGAATTTAAAAATAACATGTCCCCAAGCTTGTAAATAATTGGTCTAAAAGAGAAATATGGATATCTCAACATAGATCTAACGTTATATAATTGTAACTAACATGATATTTAGGTGATTCTCATGTTCTCAATATTTCATAGATCAGAAGATAATTTCATTCATGAATAAAACCAAAAAAGTTTCAGTATATATATAAAAAACCTTATTCATCAGATATATAAATAATTCCCATGAATTTTTCTAACTGAAAGGAATCACTGGATACTCATATAGTTTTTACCTTCTCCTAAAAGTAGGAGGAGGAATTTCCAAAGGACTCGCTCTTAGTTGGTGTCATCATGGTCTTAAGTTAATTTTCTATAATAGTCATGTATCTCTTAACTTATCAAATAGTTTAAAACTAGATGGAAAAGGTTATCAGTTTTTAAGCCTAATATGATTTATCTTTTCATTTTTTGAACAAAATTACAAGGAAAATCGTAATTTTTGGATAATTTTACTAGAGATCCCTAAGTGGATGTGTTCGGTTGAATGAACCCCTTAGAATCTATTTCCTATAACTACGACAAAAACCCATGAAGCTCTATAGAATCCATCCTATAAGGTTTAATAGAAATGTTTTAAACATAGAAAATTTGTTGGTAGTGGACTCAATATCTCTATTAAGTGAAAATCCTAATAACTCATCATGAAAAACATCTTTAAGTTGTTTCAATGTGGATGGAAAAGTATTTCAAGGGGTGACCCCATCATTCAGCATTAAACTAGAAAACTGGGATATAATATTGCATACATGTATCTATGTAGGTCATGCATGACATGACTCTAATTCTCATTCTTAGAAATGAATATACTTATTGATCTTAGAAGATACTAAGAACACTCGTCAATGGTATCAGTCGATGAGGGAATGATTGGACACTGACCAATCCATCCCTGATATCAAGTCAAATTTAGTCATCTCTAATATTATGAAGTCCCATAAAAATAAATAACCATATTATCAAAGTCAGATTACCATCAATGGAAAATTCCTTTTGATCACAGTCACAATAGTTTTTTAAGAGACATCTCAATGTATATATACTATATATCCAACCCTAGGCTATTAAAAACTTTGAATATGTTAATGTGAATACATATTGTTAAGTAAAATTCAGGATGAGTTATAATTTTCCATGATTATACCTTAAACTATAATGGTCTAGGTATATATTCCTATATTAGTAGGTTGTATATATGAGTATTAACATTAATTACTAAAAATAGATCCCATATAATCACCCCAAATGGTACTACCTTAATGGTTATAATCTTCTCCCTGGGTACTATATTCTCCACCCCAACCCAAATGACTAGTCGAAATCCAACTCCCCACATTCCATGGAAGAACTGAATTTTCCCTTGTACCTTTTATATTCCCATACCCCCTATATCTAGGCACCTATCATGTATCCCTAGAGAATCTATGTAGGGGACTCATCCTACTAAAAACATGATACTATAGTGGTGGTTGGTCACACATAAAAAGTAAGTGGCTATGAATTATATATAGATAAAACATCACTAAGATTATATCTTGGGAAGAAAATCAATACCTACTACCATGTCTATAATTCTTACCACCCCTCGGGTGTGTACAATCAAAGTATATCTTCCTGATTCCTAAAGACCCACTAGAAAAACAAAACATCCATAAGCCTCTCCTTTCATTTAGGTTATTTTACGATATATGTTCATGATTTAAAACATTATAAAAATATGTAATATAGAAAATGTTCAACATATCTCAAATCCGATATGAAAATACATCCTCAAAATATCTCACCTGAGCTACCTCATCACCTGCTAGCATAGGGGGAAATTATGTAAATTAGTGAAAGAGTCATCATAATCCAGGACTTACATATTGTCCTATATATGTTATAAAAATTACATGTCCCTTTCATCTCTCAAGTTCTCTAGAAATAAGTGGACAAAGAAACACGTCTCATTTTATTTCTAGGTGTGTCCCACATTCTTGTCTTGCTATACAAGAACATCCCATCATCACATCACATTTCCTCACAACATATGTACATCAATCATAACTAGCATGTTATAAGGTGGTTCAAGGTAATCAAAAATCATCCTAATTAACTCAATATAACCCTCAACTGATTGGGGAACAACCTCCCCATCATAAAATAATTGGTGTTAAAACAAAAAATTCCTTTTCAGTTCAATAATCATTTATCTCTAGTTGAGTAGCTTATCACTCCAGGGCCTATACCACCAATATCATGATCACATGAATATGATCTTACATACTCAATTTCATTAATAGATTTCATTATGGATGAGTATATCTAAATCCCAACATGTTCCATGTAATATATCACTGTAATAGTTCTTGAAATCATACATAATATAAAACTATAACTTGAATTACATTTTACTGTCCCCAACATCTCATACCAACAAAATATCAAAACATGGGTTCTATGAATATCCGCAAACTACCCATACACAAGGCCATCATAGCACATATGTTATACATTTCATATATAGGATCCATCTAAATAGTCATTTCAAATATATTTTAACCAAAATTTTCTAACTATGATTATTCAAATATGTTAACAATTTATAAGGAATAAAACAATTTAAATGTTGTAACCAAAATTTTATCTAGCATATACCGAATAATAATTTAAAGATGTGTTCATTGAAATTATAGGTGAATCCAACGTCCATGATATGATGCATAAAAACACACCCTCTTTCTATTCCATCCATGAGATGAAACCCATAAATCATAAATTTCAAACTAATGTGCATAAATTTGAGAGAAAATATTCTACTAGAACAAATACAAAAAATCATTAACATCAACCCCATCAATAGTAACATGGAAATTCCTCATACATAGGATAGTTATTGCTAGAAACGAGTCTCAAATCATGTCTCAATAATGTCATGTCTCTTGTATACATTTTTAAAATAGTTAGAAAGAACAAAAATTGCTAATATAATTTTTAATGGCCCCAAAATTTTATTGCAACTATGTAGTACCCACACTATAGTGCCACTAGACCTTAGGGGCCTCTCCTCCAAATCCATTTTTTTCAATTTTCTAAAAATACATTTTACGGATGACTGGTAGGCGTATAAAAAAGAAATTTCCAAATTAAATGAACATATTCACAATGTGGTACCCGAACATTCCAGATTTCAATTCAAATTTTCAATTTTCAAACATCAAAAAAAATCCTGACTAAACCAATGTCGCACGCCACGCGTCCTCCTCATTTTGCACAATCACATCGAGTCGAGAACCTTGAAATTTTGTGTCTTCATCATCATGATGATACCATCCTCCAATTACTTGTTCTTCAGCCCCGTCGTTGTCTCACCGCTCATCGAAGGCAACCTAACACCACCATTCTTGTTGCCGATGATCTCCACACCAGTACGCCAGATTTTTACGTCAACTGGATTCGAGCAGTGCTGCTCTACAATAACCATGAAGAGATAAAAAATAAAAAAAACGAAAAATCACTGAATCAAATTTCTCAACCACACGGAAAACTTTTCTACATTGTTTCCCCCTATATCGACACCACAGACCATCCCATACATCACCCTCATCAACCACCTGGAAAACTATTGGCCACCCGAACACCACATCCCAATTCCCTAATGAACCACCATACCAGAACGACCTGGGGAGGGGTGGTGGGATTCTATTCCATGGAAGAGTTGAGAGGTCTAATCCTCCATAAATATCCAATCCCTTCTCCTTGAATAAGCCCAGCAAATCTCTATCAAAATCAAAACATTTCGCAACAACATCCATTCGAGCAGTAGCATAAAAATGAACAACCAACCCAAAAAAAATAGAAAGCCCTCATCAGAAATCAAAACTGAAAATATGAGATGTAAGAACCAAATGAGGATAGAAGGAGTCCCAGGAAGATGAAGAACAAGATCGATACTATCACTAGCCCCCCTCTAACACCATCCCATGATTACCCAAGACCCACATCGAGCCTGACCATTGTGGGGTTGAGATCGATGGGTAGGTCATCAAAGGAAGAGGAGAAGCAGTAGAGTACCATACACCACCACTGACACCCACCCAAGTGGTCTGAAGCTCCATCACACAGACCCATGTGTAGGTCTGATGTGCATGGGTTTTCGGCAAGAGGGGCGATGAGAGGTGACTTTCATCATCATCATATGCAGCTCTAATCAAGGAGGGGGAATAGAGAAGAGCATGAGAAAGAAGAAAACGAGGTGAGGAGTGATGTTATGATGAATGAGGAAACCATAAAGGAAAGGGAAATGGAAGACACGGTGATATCATCGTGATTCTGGCAAGAAATAGTTCATTTCTTCATTCATGCCTCCCATATGCGCCTCTACTTATATGAAATAGGATTCCTAATATTAGAAAGTGTATGTGATGGTAAAGTGGAGAGATATACCCTAATACCATCAAGGGTATGTGATGGTATATTGGAGAGATATATCGTCATATAAGAGTAAAATGAAAATTGAAATAAAGGAAATCATATAGTCATGAAAATTGAGATGTAAACAAAAAACCAGGAAAATGCCAACAAATAGTCATAACCCACACAATAAGAAAATGATTTTTATTCATTTCAAATATCAACAGTAGTAGACCGTGTCTATGAAAAATCAATATATAAAATAATTCATGTATAAATAAACTATAATAATTATAACAACATTGCTTTTTATTACACACTTATAAATGACTTATTACATAAATTCTTCACGGGATACAATATAGAAGATTGAGAGGTATGGTGTATTTGGGGATTATGAACATTACATAATGAAGTAAAACATGAGACACATATCTTTATTGAAAACATCATTTACATGACCACTATATTCCCTCATTCATAGAATTTCATGAGATAACCTAAGGACATACATAAGAAAAGAGTGAGCAATATGGACTATTAATGGGTAAATAATGAATAAACTGAAGAATATAACACATGATAGGAAATATTCATATAAACGAGGAATAAATGAAATATTTAAATAATGGAATGATATAGCATGATAATCATAACATGGAAATTTGGCTACAACACTTAACATGGTATTAGCATGAGACAAGGATCATTGAACATGGAGCATGAGTAAACCCTCGTTGCACTTGAATTATCATGATTAAACCCTAATTTCACATTCTGTAACATGATTCTAATATTTACCCAATGCATTGGATCACTATTAGGGATCACCCTTCTTAAACATTTCATTTTAATGCATAAGTTTGCCATATGGATCATAAAACATGGAATCATTAAAGATAATCATTTATTCTATTATAAAGGAATTCCAAATTCATATATGAGACACTATAATCAATAATTAAATGTTCATAAATGTGAATACCATTGATAGATAAATGGTGATGGTACTCACGACACAATTACTTTGGCTTGGAGAATTATGGTACAATTTCGGCAGCATAATGTCGTGATATAAAAAATCATAAAAAATGTTGATGAGAGAGAAAGGGGGTCTAATCATATTTTCATGAAATTTACAGTTAGGGGGTCATATTGATACATGTACCAACATATTTAATTGAATTTTTGTTTCATAATACAAATGAATTTCTAGAATGTAAATCAGGAGATAGAAATTCTTTATGGAATTTCGGCTTGGTAACGGGTCTACATGGGTGGTTTTTATGAGATAGAAAGGGGTCTCTCATCATTCAAACAGAAAGAGGGAACTATGGGGGGTGAGAAATCATACCCCCAAATTTTTAATTGAAAATATAAGGGCATAAAAATTTAATGGTAGGTTTTGTTCGAGCTCTAACAGAATTTATTAATGAAGAAGTGGGATCTTGTGTGGGTTTTTATAGGAAAAGGGAAGGAATTCATTATTATTTATGTCTTGGACCCTACACTTTAAACTAATCAAAACAACAAGCCATCCAATGGTTTTTCCCATGGTTTTTTCCAAATAGGAGTGGAAAACAATATTTTATTTTTACAATGGCTGAACATCTTAAAATATTAGGCTTGCTTATGTGGTTTTGAGTCACACTCTCAAGGAAAACATTTTAAAAAGATAAAATGTTTTATAAGTATCGAATAGTCCACTATGGATTTGTAAAATAAATAAATCAACTCTAAAATCACATTATATTAATGGTAAAAAATATATTGGCTAATAATAATGTTTATAGTATTTTATTACATCACTGTTGGGTCATTATGATGTCATAAAACACATTATATATTTAAATGGTATTAAATTTTTACCCAAAATTAAACATACTCAGAAAATTATGAAAAATTATCCATTGGATAATTTTGAAATCCTGATACCAAAATTAATATTCATTTTATCCAAATATTTTTCTAAATATGTGAATTTTTACTTTTAATATAAAAACTAATATTTATCTAAAATTAATGGTTGTTGACAAAAACAGCGTTCAATGCTTAATAAAAATTAAATTTTTTTAATAATAATTATTTGATCATTCATATTTAATAAAAATTAATTTATTAATAATATTTTATTAAATTTTATTTAATTTAAATTTACATTAAGTCATCAAAAATATATTTCTTAATTAAATATTAACTAAAAATATTATTTGCGCTTTAGAAACTATTTACCATGTAAAAATAATAAAATGACTGTATATTATTTATTATATACAAAAATAATGAACATAATCATACTGATAATGTCTTGTTACCTAACTCCTTATAACAATAACAAAATACCGAAGGGTATGGTGTGTGATGGTGACATACTCTTGGGGTGGCTCGGATAAAATCACTCTAGTGGTAATCTCTATCAACTTCCACTTATCATGTAGGTGGTTATGATGGAGCATAACATGTTGAAGCTTGGTTTGTTCTTGGTCCAATGAGAATCCCAATGATACCACCACCTTTTTTAGCTCTGAAAAATGGGATTTTTATGGACAATTCTACTGGATGAGGCCATCACATCCTCTATCTGAAAAAATAGGATTTTTTAAATTCCTAAATTTATACAAATTATGTGATCACTGTTTAATGGAAATATTAGCAACGGTAACAATTCATAATGGTATTTTAAAATCCAAAAACATAAAACCAAGGAAACTCATATGTTTTCTACAAACATTTTATATAATAAGAAATTTAATTGGATTAAGAGTAATTTTAATTAATAAAAGTATGGGTCATTACAATATTCCCCCCTTATGAAATTTCACCCTCGAAATTTCCTTTTCACACACTAAAATAGATGCTGGTAACTATACTTCATCACTTCCTCTTATTCCCACGTTGCCTCTTCAAACTTGTGGTTTTGTCACAAATCCTAGATGAGGGGCATTGTCATATTTCGTAGAAAATTTTCCATATGATTTAAGATCTTCACCGGCTTCTCTTCATAGGATAGGTCATTCTCCAATGGAAACACCTCTAGATTGAGTACATGTGATGGGCTGGGTATGAACTTCTTCAATAGTGATACATGGAATATATCATGTACTTGATATTGGTTTTAAGAGAGTGTTAGTCAATAGGACATCGCTCCAATGTGGTCAAGGATCTCAAAAGGGATGATGTAACTTGATCTAATATTTTACCTTCTTCCCAAATCTCATAACTCACTTCCACAGTGATATACAGAGGACTACCATGTCTCTAACATAAAACTCTAGGTATCATCTATAATAATAATCAACACACTTTTGTTAACTCTGAATAGCTTCAATGTGTTGTTGGATGGTCTTAACCTTCTCCACCATTTCTTTTTCCATTTCCTATCCTAGAAGTTTTCTCTCCTCAACATTATCTCAGCATGTCAGTGTTCTACACCTCTTCCCATATAGGGCTACATAAGGATCCATTTGGATGCCTTAGTGGAAACTGTTATTGTTTGAGAACTCAAAAAGAGAGATGATGTTGATCACATCCTCCTTTGAAGTCAATTAATCATGCTCCCAACATGTCCTCAAGTTTTTGGATAGTATCCTTTTATTGGAAAATAGTTTGAGGATAATAAGTCGGGATGAAGTTCATCTCAGTATCAAGTGCATGCTGAAGAATCTTCCAAAACATAGAGGTGAATCTTGGAACTCAATCGGATACAATAGATAGTTGTACTCCATTTATCCTTACCACACCTCTGATGTATATCTGTTGTAGTTGATTCAGTGAAAAATCCTCATGAATTCCAATGAAGTATGCAGTATTTGTAAGACGATCCACAACAACCTAGATAGCGTTGTTTCCATTGGATGTCTTCAAAAGTCCGTTGGAAAATTCCATGGTGGTGATATCCCATTTACATGATTGTATGGGTAATGGTTGCATCATCCCCTTATACTTATACCTCTCACCCTTCACTTTCTAACATACCTGGAACTTTTAAGCATACTTAGTGATCTCGTTCTTCATGTTATCCCACCAATAATTCTCTTAAATAACATGAAACATCTTTGTGTTTCTTGGCTGAATGGATAAATTTGAACTATATCCACCATCCAATAGTTCCTTCCTTAACTCCAGCTTTGATGGAACACAAAGTCATGACCCAAATATTGCAATTCAATCTTAGTTGACATTGAACTCCAAGGATTTAACTTTTCTGATAGTTTTGACTTTCTTCCAAATTCCCACATCATCCTTTTGAGCATCCTTTAACCTCTCCAAAACATATGGTTGAGCAATAATTTGTGAAAGGATTGATGAGGTTCCCTTATTTATTATTCGCTTATCCATATTCATGAAATCTAAGAAGATTGGATCCTTTTAAATTATCATGAATGCTAGAATCACTAGGTTCATTCTACTTAGTGCATCCGCCACCTTTTTCGCTTCCCCAAGGTTGTAATGGATTTAGAATTCATAGTATTTTATCAGATCTAACCATATCTATTGGATCATGTTCAACTCTTTATGTGTGAATATATACTTTAGGATTTTGAGTTCAGTTTATATTTCAGACTTCTACCCAGAGAGATAATGACACCAAATTTTTAACGTGAATATCACTACAGTAAACTCTAGGTCATGCGTTTGATACTTCTTCTCATGAACATTAAATTTCCTTGAATAATAAGCAATGAATTTTTCATTTTTCATCAACACACATCTCTGGCCCTTCATCAAATCATCATTGAATACCACAAAATGTTATCCACTTGGGGGTATTATGAGAATGAACATAGTGATAACTCTCCTTTTCAACTCATTAAAGCTCCCTTGACATTCATCACTCTAAGAAAACATTACTCCCCTTAGAGTTATCTTTGTAAGAGGGTTTGAAAATCGTGAGAAATTTGTCACAAATGGGAGATAATATCCAGCTTACCCATGGAAGCTATGGATATTTGTTACGGTTGTTGGACTTGACCATCTGTCAATTTATGTTGTCTTGTAGGGATCCACATATATCCCACTGCTTGGGATGATATAACCCAACAATGAGACCTCCTTCAACCGGAACACACACTTGTTGTACTTCACATTGAACTTCTCATTTCTCAAGGTCTCTAGTACAATGCTTAGTTCCTCCTCATGATCCTCCTTAGATTTGGAGTATATTAGAATATATTCTATAAAGACTACCACCAATTTGTCGAGGTAATCTCTAAATAATATATTCAACAATTCCATGAAGGTTTCGGGATCATTAGTGAGTCCAAAAGGAAATACTATAAGCTCATAGTGACCATACCTTGTACAAAAAGCAGTCCTTGGGATATCATCATTCTTTACTCATACATGTTAATATCCCAACTGTTATTCCACCTTGGAGAATTGTTGTTCTCCACGTAACTGATTGTACATTTCATCAATTCAGGGCAGAGAAAACTTTTTTTTATCGTGATTTTGTTGATCTCACGATAATCAATGAAAAGGCGCATTGACCCATCCTTCTTCTTAATGAAGAGGAATGGTGCACCACATGGTGAAGCACATGGGCATATAAACCCTTTATCCAGATTCTCCTGTAGTTGTTTCTTTATCTCATCAAGATCATCAACAACCAATTAATATAGATTCCTTGATATTGAAAATGTGCCCGGTATAAGATCAATTGAGAATTTAACATCTCTTGTAGGAGTAAGACAAGGAAATTCTTTCGGAAACAGTTAAACAAATTCCCTCACAATAGGCATGTATTCAAGGATGGTTTCTTCCTTATACTCAATCATCTCACCCAGATATGTGCGCTTATAGGGTAGTAATATCTATGCTAGAGATGATAGTACTAAATAATATTTGTCTTCCTCCTTTCACTTTTATTGAATCAGGGTTTAATTATTCTAGTGGAGAGTGATTTCCCTCTCACAAAAATTTATGTAGGGTATATATATGGAATTCCAATCCATTCCGATAACTGCATCAAATTCCACCACACGGAGTATGACGACGTTTTTTGGGATGTTCAATACAAAAATTATGATAGGGGGAGTTATATTAATGGGATACAATGATTTCCACATTTTTTATACTCACCAACATCTTTAATTCCATGATTTTTGGTGGTGTTGGGATTGTTATACAATACATTCAGGAAATAAATGAATCCCTAGAACCAATATCAAAAAGTATGTTCTCTATTATTGAATGAATAACTAGCATACCATTCACCACTTCGTTTTCGAGGTTCACTTTGGCGGTAGTGATGTAAAAATTTCTCCCTTGCTTCCTTGAAGTTTGTTGGTTGACTTTGAAAAAATATAACATAGTGCACTAATTTGCAGGGTTCCCTAGTTCTTTGTTGTTTAAGAAATGAGCAATGTGTTGAAGTCCTAACGGAGAATCCCTCTCCTCTGTCACTACCGTAGGTTTTTCTTGTCGTTAGTTAACGGCTAGGTGACCTTCTCTTCTACACATAAAGCATTTCCTCGTCCCCTTCAGGAAATTTCTAGGGTGTTTCTTTCCTCACCTTTGTCAGGTGGGGTGCTTGATTTTCATTTCACTGTTGGATTTATCCATCGGACTACTAGAATTGAATTCTAGCTTATACTTCTTATCCCCATGATACCCCTAAGATACTCTGATCTCAATTTCATCCTTTAAGGAACATTGTTAAATTTCCTCATATTTTTCAATGTCACATAATGCTGGGGCTTTTCGTAGGCTGGGTTTCATCCCAACAAATAAGCGGTTAACCTTTCATTCTGGGGTAACGACAATGCGAGAGGTGTATCATGCTAGCCTTGTAATGTTTTCCTCTTAATCTCTGATGCATTCGTCATCTTTTTTACTTGAGGTCAAGGAAGTCCCTTTTCATCATATGTTAGAGAGTGTGAGGAAAATATTTGTTAATGTTTTTTTGTAAATCCTTCTATTCTATTGCCTTGATATCCTCCTCAGGATTCCCATTTTTAATCAATGTCCTCCATTTATTGGCTTCACCGTCTATATGATATTTAGGAAAATATTCTTCTCTTGTTCATAAAAATTATGGATGGAGAAGATCTTTTCAATGGAATTAATTCATTCTTCAACAATTTAGAGATCAGATAATCCATTTAATGTAGGAGGACTTTATCTCATGAAGATCTCGATTGCGACTTGTTTTTTCTAGGGGGTGAATGTTCCTATTAACTCATGTTCCTATGCAAATCTTGATTTAACTAATAGAGTATAATAAAAAAGATCATGATTCCCGCTCCCATTGGATTGGGATCTCATTATAACAGTCATCACATTGATATTCGCATCGCTTGTCATCCTGATTCCTACTATTACCAGTTATTGGATTCAATAAAAGGAATATTAGGGGAAACAAAAAAAAGGTAATCCATGGAAAAAATAGATGAATTATAAATAAATTTTATTTCTTTAACTTATGAATCTATATGCATTATTCTATGTTATACATGATCTACTTCCCATCATTTATCCATAGGGGCATTTTTTATTCCATCAACAATGGTTCATATAAGGACTTTAAATTTACCAAAGCATATCCACCGAGAATGTCTTAACCAAGAGTATAGGAAGGCCTGTTGTCACATAGTAGGATAACCCAGGTCAAGCCTGAAACTCCTTGTCAGAGTTTTCACTCCTAGGTATATCTGGGCCAGAGCCACCTCTACCTACTCATATCTAGACATAGATTTATTTTCTTAATAAACCTCTTACTTAATACTCACCAAAATTTAGGGATGTTTTTATTATACATATTATTATCTCTGAGTCTACACTAGGGTTTTCTAATCCTAGTACCACATTTAACTAAACCAATCATTTGATGCTAACTATAACAACCCTTCTTTTTATTACACACTTAAAGATTACTTATTACATAAAATATTCACATTACACTACATATATGATCGAGAGGTCTTGTGTATTCAAGTCTTTGGAACATTACATAATCACTTCGTACATGAAACACGCATATTTATTGAAAACTTCCTTTACATGTCCACTGCATTACCTCGTACTTAACATTGTATAGGATAACCTGATGACATGCATAAGAAAAGGGTGAGCTATAAAGCCCATAAAGGGTGTAAACAATGAATAACATGAATAATAAAATACATTTTATGGAATAGGAATATCAATAGAGCACAAAAGAAACATGAATATAAAGGCATGATATAACATGATTATCATAACATGAAAATGTGGCAACAACACTTAACCTTGTATTCGCCTAAGCCAAGTCTCATTGCCCATGGAGCATGAGTAAACCCTCATTGAACTTGAATTAGAATTAGTAATCCCTAATTTTAATTGAATTATAATGATTCTATTCTTTACCCAATGCATTGGAGCACTATATGGGAAAACCCTTCTTAAACATTTCATTTCACGCATAACTATATAATGTGGATCATACAACACAGAATCATTAATGATCATATTTTATTCCATGATAAAGTAATGTGTAAATCATACATGAAACTATATAATCAATAGTTAAATTTTTCATAAAGGTGAATAACCTTGAGAGATAAATGTTCATGGTATTCATGGCACAATGACTTTGACATGGAAATGAACGGTGCAATTTCGGTAGCATAACGACATGACATAAGAATTCCTAAAAATTGTTGATGAGAGAAAAAGGTATGTATCATAATATTTACATGAAATGGACATTATTGGGGTCATCTATATATGTTCCCCAACATATGTAATGTAATTTTAGTTTCATAATACCAAATAATTTCTTAAATGTAAATGAGGAGATAGAAATTCCTTATAGAATTTCAGCATGGTAACATGTGTATATGGGAGACATTAATAAAAGAGAAATGGGTCACTAATCATTCAGAAATAAATATGGATTTGTGGGTGAGGTGAAAAATAATACCCCCAACCTTTTAATTGGAAATAGAAGGGCATAACAACTCAATGAAAATTAGTCAAAAATTAGAAAGGAATAAATCTCTTATGAAATTTCAGCATGGTAACAGGTGTACATGGGAGAAATTAATGAGAGAGAAAGGGGTATATCATCATTAAAACAAAAGGAGGGAAGTATTTGGGAGGTTAAAAATCATATATCAAAATTTTCAATTGAAAAGACAATGGCATAAGAACATAAAAAAACTTGGTAAAATTGAGAAAAGAAGAAATTCTTTACTTTCAAGTGTGATCCCAATGGCTTGGGAGGGGATTGAGAGAGGATTCATGAATTCTTGTGGTGCCTTGGGAGAATTATAGAGAGAGTAGGGAATGGGTTTTTCAATATCCAATGGATTTTAGGGAAGAGGATGTGGGAGCATGGGTGGGTTTATATATGAAAAAGGATGGAATTCTTTATAATTTAGGTTTTAGACCCTACACATTAACCTAATCAAAACCACAAGCCATACCATGATTTTTGACCATGGGTTTTTCAATAGTGGAGTGGAATATAATATTTTATAAGTAAAATGGGTGAATTTCTTAAAATATTTGTCTTTCTCATGTGGTGGTGAGACACACTATCAAGGAAATCTTTCTAAGAAGATAAAATGTTTTATAAGTATTGGACGGTCCACTAAGGATTTGTAAAATAAATAAATAAAAATAGAAATTCATATTATTTTAATGGAAAAAAATATATTTTTGGAACATAATGTTTATTGTATTTTATTACATTACTATTGGTCCATTATGATGTCATAAAACACATTATATATTTAAACGGTATTTAATTTTTACCCAAAATTTGATTGTCTTAGAAAGGTATAAAAATTCACAATTGCATAATTTTGAAACCTGATTCCAAAAATATTATTCATTTTTTCCAAATAATTTTCTAAATATTTGAATTTTTTACATTTAAAATAAAAACAGACATTTATTGAAAATTCACGTGTTTTGAAAAAAAAACAGCTTTCGATCCTTAATAAAAATTACAATTATTTTCATAAAAATTATACAAGCATTAAAATTTATTAAAAATTAATTTAGTAATAATATTTTATTAAAATATTATTTAATTAAAATATCCATTAATTCATCAAAAGAGGTTACTTAATTGAATATTAACTAATAATACAATTTGTTCCATAAAAACTATTTACAAAGTAAAAATAATAAAATGAATGTATACTATTTATTATATAAAAAAATAATGCACATAATCATAGTGCTAAGGTATTGTTATATAACACCATATAAAACCCAAATAAGACCAAAGGGTAAGGTGTGTGATGGTGACAGACTCTTGGGGTGGTTCGGATAACATCACCCAGGTGGTAATTTATATCAACTTTCACATCTCCCATAAGTAGTTCCACTCGATCTTAACATATTTAATCTTGGATTAGGCTAGGTCACGATTAAAGCTCGATGACACCACCTCCTTTCCGAGCTCTGAAAAATGGGCTTTGTATGGAGAAATTCTTCTGGGTGAGGCCACCACTTCCTTTGACTGAGTAAATTGGATTGGTTAAAGCCCTATATTTCTCCATAAAAGCCCATTTGTCAGAGCTCAGAAAGGAGGTGGTGCCATTGAGATTCAATCATGACCTAGCCTAATCCAATCATCAACATATTAATCTTGAGTGGAACTACTAATGGGAGAAGTGGAAGTTGATAGAGATTGCCACCCGAGCGATGTTATCTGAACCACCCCAAGAGCCTGTCACTATCACACACCTTACCCTTTGTTCTTATTTGGGTGTTACAGGGTGTTATGTAACATGACCTTATCACTATGATTATGTGTAGTATTTTTGTATATAATAATATGTATACATTCATTTTATTATTATTACTTTTTAAATAGTTATTAAGGAACAAATTGTATTATTAGTTAATATTCAATTAAGTAACCTATATTGATGATGTGAGGTGGGACTATAATAGAGATTTCATGAGGTGTTTTAACCCAGATTCTGAATGGGGAATGGCCACCGCAGAGGACTCATATGTTGGTTGCGATAACATCTATGGATACTTTGGCTTTTAGTTTTTGTTGGTTACTCTGGGTGTTTGTTTTCTTGGTCTGTGTTGGATGTGTTTTGTGGGATTGATTGTGACATTAGGTTTCTCTATAAGGCCACGGCCTTAAACCTTACTTAATATTGAATTAAATGAATAATTCACATTAAGGATCTTTTCAGGTTTAGAGTTTTAGAGAATTAGATCATAACTATTACATCTCAAAAGAATACAAAGTAGACACTTCTACTAAGTTTCCATAAAATAAAAACTCTTAAAAAGAAACATTTCTAGTTCCATGTTTTAGATAGCATGACTTTCCCTTGATCACATCCTTGACCCTATTCCACATTACATCCTATGAAAAACATTTCAAAAAAACTTGGGGTGAGCATAAAAATCTCAGTAAGGGATACACAAAGAATGAAAACTGTTAGTTTTTAAAACAACAAGTAAACCATGTATACTTTATCAAAGTAATACCTTCACCTTTATGAAGTAGTAAAAAATCTTCACTGAATAAATTATCATTACTTACCCTTTTGTAACCAAAATATTACCATAAAACCCATATAAAGAACACATAACATATAAAGGTAACTTGGGACATAAACATACTTAAGTGGAATAACCATACGGTCGACTTCCACAAATATCCCTTAATAAAATAGCCATTCGGCCAACTTCCATACATACTTAGTGGAATAGCCATACTGCTGACTTTAATACCCAATGAATTGGAGGTTATAACGTAACCACCCATCCTGGTATTCATGGCACCACCCGTCATATGGTTTATCATGTAACCACCCGTCAAATGTCCAAGTACCATTATAAAATCATAACACATAAAACAAATATAATGGAAAGAAAACATTTCCACACTTTGATCAAAATATATCACTTAAATATATTGACATAAAAAATCCATTATAAAAACCATTTTCAATACCAAATTACATAAAAGAGTATATGGTATTTTTTTATAAAACATTACGGCTTGTTGAGGAAACCAAAGACCAAATAATACTCACGGCGGTGGAAAAGGTCATTGTCACCACATACGTTAAAAGAAACATTCCTTTTTGTATTTTAGTAAAACGCTTTGTAGAAAAAGATTCCTTTTGTATAAAATCAAAAGTCAAAGGGGTTTATACACTGTATAAAAGAAAGTTGTGTATAAAATGAAATATGCCTCAATGAAAGGAGATTGAGACGAAGTCCCTTACCTCGGGTCCGACTTGGCTCGATCGTTCTTTAAGGTCCTGAATAATAATCTTGAGTTAATTTCTACTTTCTTAAGAACATTTTTCAAGTTCATTATTCCTTTTATATAACTTATTACCAGGTTATGAACACTATGTAATTGTTTAAGTTAATAATGGTCATTTTGTCGATATTTGGTACTTGAGTCAAAAGTGAACTTCTTATATTTACAAGTTGTTCACGTAGTCAAATATCCATTATCTCAAGAATGATATTCATGATGTGGATTCCATATATATCATATATATCCAGTATATAAATGAATTTATAATTTTACATAATCATTTAGAGGTAAGAAATGAAATGCATCGTTCATAGAGACGGTAAGCCATACGTACGCATGAACGCTACTTCCATTTCTATTTCATATTTAATGGAAATAAAACATTAGGATACATAATAGTATTATAATCTCAGTATGGTATCATATATAATATCATTAAAATTATCCTTTATACGTACCACATATGGTGTTAACGAATCAAATCACTTTGAGGGGGCGGTAGTCTGCACTTTCTAAAATGAAGATATCGCGTTTACCCATAATGGAAACCATAAAGGAATGCCATAAATGAAAAAATACAGAATCTTAAGTAAAACATAAAAATATTATATATAATATATAAATATAGTGACATCTTAATGGCCACGTTTGAAGGTGTTATATGAGTGTTGAACAATCATCGTTTCGTGAGGCAGAAATTCGCCATCCAGAGAAACAGTATATTATTTAACCATTAGATAACTATGTGGGTATGTGTAGCTCAAATCATTATTATAAAAAAATCATAGTATAATGAAGCTACTGGATTTGTTACAAAAGAATGTAATAAAATGAGTTTAGGGGGTTGGAGAATCAAAATAAAACAAAAGAACACAAGAGAGGACACTACCTTTGAATGGGGTAACTCTTTTTGATTTGAGCTCAAAGGCTTCTTTGGGAAGACTTCTGCCCAAAGTGATGCCTCTAGAAGTAAGATATGGATAAGGAGAGACAAAATGGGAAGGGTTTGGCCGAGCAAAAGTCTTTGGAAGTGTGGGTAAGGAGGTAGAGGTGGGGCCTTTTATAAGAGGAGAGGAGGGGCACTCTTGGAAGGTACAGAAATGTTACTTTATTTTAGAATGAGTTTCGAATTTTAATGGTCCCACATTGATGTGTTTCGAGCATAAGGTGATAAGGGTTAGAAATCAACCCATAAAATAGGTTTTGGACATGTGTAGGTCGTAGAGTTTACATTATCTTTCCATTTTAATTAAACCGTTAAATAATGAGGTAATCGCTGCATCATCATGGTGTCATAAATAATTTAATTTAGTTAATGTCTAAAAATTATAAAAAAATACTATGATGTAGAAAATCTTTTTAGACTTCCGAGAATATTTATAGTCAAAAATATGACTTGTATAACCCCATGTAAAAAATTGTTTTACTAAAACAACTCATGTTTGTGACATTTTTATTTTAACTTTAAATAAAAAGTTATTTATGTCATTTTCCTACCAAAGTGGCTCCATGGGGTCCCCAAGTTGACCCATGGATTCTCTTGGTTGGCCATGACACATCAAATAAGGGTAGTACATGTGTCAAGTTCATTTCATGTTATTAAAACATTATTTTTATCCTAAATTACACTAATAACCTCTAATCGCGATTAAAAACATAAAAGTTACTATTCACCGAAAATTTATTTTAATCCCATTGAACCACATTTTACTTCTTAATGACAACCATGTATGTCAAATTTTTTAAATTAAAAACACAAAGGTGGAAAAATTTCATTTAAATGAAAAATCAGTTTTTTTAAGTACCACTTAGTGGTTTCACTCTTCATCAAAAATTGAAGTTTTTCTGAAAAATACCAAAAATTCACCCTAAGCTATATTTGATATTCCAAAATAAAAAATGATGTCTATTTTAAAAAATTAAAAATATATAAGTTAAATTAATTAATTTAATAATTAATTCCCGCTGTCAAAACAAATAGCGTGTTTTTATGAAACAATAAGTATCAAAAGATTGACACTAGTTTAAGTCCGATTTCAAAGTGAAATTAATTACAACGACAACTATTGGATTAAATGGTAAAAATATATTCTAATTTCACTTTAAAATCACTTAAAAAGATAATCTAATCATATTAAAAAATTATATTAAAAATAGGTTTTGAATTAAAATATAACATTTTTCACTATTCATAAAAAAATGATCTTTATCGGAAAAATACAGAAAATTTACACAAAGTAAGTTTTGATGTCCCGATTCCAAAGAAGAATTTTATTTGGTCCAATATAATGTATAAGAGTGACCAAAACTATATTTAAAGAAGGTTCTCCATGAAAAGGCGATAAGTCGACCTTTAGTGAAAATTAGAGTATATATGCCTAAAATTGAATTCTTTTCATATTTTAAGCCTTTATCCTTTATTGGATAAATGTAAAAATATTTAAAAAACATATATAATCATATTTTAGTTATTTATATTCATTCCCGCCATTATAACGGCTACGTGTTAACTAACATTTAAAATAAAATTATTTTATTACTAGTGTGCAACGTAAGATTTCAAAGAAACTCTTTGTTGCGTATTGGGTACGCTATCGAACATAGCAACCCATTCAAAGTAAAATTAAAATTTAATTCACAAATATTAATAAATATGAAAATGTATTATTCTTTATTTACCTGGGATGTTACATCCTTCCCCCTTTTGGAAATTGCATCCTCGCAATTTTATTCACTTATCAAAATAAGTGGGGGTATGTATCCCTCATAGCATTTTCAGATTCCCGCATTGCCTCTTGAACCATATGGTTTTTCCACAAAACCTTTACCTGGTGAATTACCTTATTTCTCAACACTTGCTCTCTTCGGTCAAGAATCTGTACTTGTTTTTCTTCATAACAGAGATTCTCTTCCAACTGAACTACCTTTGGGCTCAAAACATGATATGGATCTGGCATATACTTTTTCAACATCCAAACATGAAATACATTGTGTACCTGAGATAAAATCGGAGGTAAATCTACTCGGTATGCATCTGATCCAACTTTATTCAGAATTTCATATGGTCTAATGAAACTTGGACTCATCTTTCCTTTCTTACCAAATCGCATCACACTCTTTTATGGTGAAACTTTGAGAAAAACATGATCACCTACCTCAAAAGATAGAACCTTCCTCCGGTTATCTACATAACTTTTCTGTCTACTCTGAGCTGTTTTCATGTGTTTCTGAATCAACTGAACTTTTTCTGCCATCTCTTCTACCAATTCTGGTCCCATCATCTTCCTCTCACCCACTTCATCCCAAAAAGCTGGAGTTCGACACCATTTACCATATAATGCTTCAAACAGAGCCATCTGTATACTGGAATGAAAACTATTATTATATGAAAACTCAACCAAAGAAATATGTTGGTCCCAAATTCCCTGATAATCCATAGAGCAGGCATGTAGCATATCCTCCCAGGTCTGAATTGTTCATTCCGGATGCCCATCTGATTGAGGATGAAAAGCTGTACTAAAATTTAATTCAGTACCCAATGACTTTTAAAGGCCCTTTCAAAAGTTACAAGTAAAACTGGGATCACGATCGCATACAATGGATAGAGGAACTCCATGAAACCTAGCTATCTCTTTAAGGTAAAATCGAGAATGTTGATCTAGAGAGAATGTATCTCGAATAGGAAGGAAATGAGAAGATTTAGTCAATCGATCAACAATAACCCAGATTTCATTATTACCTCTAGATGTCTTCGGTAATCCCACAACAAAGTCCATGGATATATTTTCCCATTTCCACTCTGGCACTGGTAAACGCTGCAGCATCCCTTTTAGTAACTGTCGCTCTGCTTTAACCTGCTGACAAGTCAAACACCTCACAGTAAAATCAGCAGTATCCCTTTTCATTCCATCCCACTAGTAATACTCCTATAGATCTCTGTACATCTTAGTACAGCCAGGATGAACTGATAACAGGGAACTATGAGCCTCACATAATAACTCATTCTTCAACTATGAATCACAAGGCACACATAATCTCTTCCCAAATGTCAAAACGCAATCATTATCAATGTTGAATTTAGGAAACATACCTTTCTGAACCATCTCTACCTTTTTCTGCAACTCACTGTCTGGCTTCTGTGCTTGCTTGATTCTGTCTGATAGAGAAGATTTAACTGATACCTAAAACAAAAAAAAAGGACATCCTACACCAACAACTTCTATTCCAATGTTTATCAAATCCTTAATCAAAGGATCAAGTTCCAAACGCATCATTGTTAATGAAGCATTACTTTTTCGACTCAAAGCATCAGCAACTTTATTTTCTTTTCCCGAATGGTAGTGAATTGTACAATCATAATCCTTGATTAATTCCAGCCATCTCCTCTATATCATGTTCAATTCTTTCTGAGTGAATATATACTTTAAACATTTATGATCAGTATATATTTCACACTTTACTCCATACAAATGATGCCTCCAAGTTTTTAAAGCAAAAACAACAGCAGCTAATTCCAAATCATGTGTAGGGTAATTTACCTCATGAGTTTTCAACTATCGTGAAGCATAAGCAATTACTTAATCATTCTTCATAAGGACACAACCATGTCCTTTCAATGAAGCATCACTGTATATAACAAACTCACCATTCCTGGAAGGTAGTGCCAAAACTGGAGCATTCACCAATCTTCGTTTCAGTTCCTGAAAACAATCATCACATTCTTTTGTCCAGATAAACTTAACACCTTTCCGAGTTTGCTTAGTCATTGGACTAGATAACCATGAAAATTTTTCAAAAAACCTTTAGTAGTAACCTGCCAAACCAAGGAAACTATGGATCTTGGTTACAGTTGTGAGTCATGGCCATTCTTTAACAACTTTTGTTTAGCAGTATCAACAGTTATTCCATTTTTTGAAACAATGTGACCAAGGAAGGAAATTTGTTTTAACCAAAACTCACACTTGCTGAATTTTCCATATAGATTCTTTTCTTTTATGGTTTTCAAGATAACGTTTAAATAACTTTCATGCTCCTATTTAAATTTAGGAAACACCAAATATCATCAATGAAAACAACCACAAACTTATCCAAGAACTCATGGAAAATTCTATTCATAAGGTCCATGAATACAGCAGGTGCATCGGTTAACCCAAAAGGCTTAACTACAAATTCATAATGGACATATCTAGTAAGGAACACAGTCTTAGGAACGTTTGATTCTTTTAAATTCAACTGATGGTACCCCGACCTCAAGTAAATCTTTGAAAAATACTGAGCTCCCTTGAGCTGATCAAACAAATCATCGATATGAGGAAAATGATACTTGTTCTTAACAGTGATATTATTCAAGGCTCTATAATCAATGCAAAGTCTCATTGAACCATCTTTCTTTTTAACAAACAAGACAGTAGCACCCCATGGTGATGTTCTAGGTCGAATGAAACCTTTATCTAATAACTTCTGCAATTGTTTCCTTAACTCTAAAAGTCCAACATGAGCCATTCGATAAGGAGGTTCTGAAATTGTCTTAGAATCAGGAACTAAGTCAACAGTAAATTCAACTTCCCGATCATGAATAATATCAGGAAACTCATCAGGAAAATCATCAAGATACTCATTTACCACTGGCACATCATTAATCTAAATAGTTCCCTTGTTTTCAACGATATGTGCAAGATAACATTCATTTCCATCTTTTACTAGTTTCTCAACTTCCTGATATGTTATCAAAATCAAGGGTTCATTCTTGTACAAAAACTGAAAATCATTCTGAAAGGAAACCATTTTAGCTCTACAGTCAATCTTAGCATGATAAACAGAAAGCCAATCCATGCCCAAAATAACATCAAACTCTACTAGAGGCAAAACAATAAGGTTTGCAGATAGATTCTTTCCGCACACGAGGATAGAGAGGTTCTTATAATTTCTTTTGGTCTCAATGTTTCCTCTGTGATTTTTTACCATAATTTAAAGATTCATATCTTGGGATGGAAATCCCAATTTACTAGAAAACTTCTTAGAAATGAAAGAATTTGTAGACCCTGAATCAAAAAACACATTGGCATAATCTGAACAAAAAAATAGTGTACCTGATACTACATCATTCAACGGCCCAACATCGGCAGAAGTAGTTGAAAAGGATTTCACCACCCCTTTATGCTTGTAGTCAGGATGCTTTCCCCCAGTTGATTTCTTCGTTAGACACTCATTTTCATAATGACCCATTTCATTACACTTAAAACATCTTACCGCTGGCTTTTCATTTCCTGCCTGATCATCTTCCTTACAGTTACAAGCAATATGACCAGACTTACCACACCAAAAGCACTTTCCTGACTTGTATAAACATTCTCTAGGATGTATTTTACCACACTTCTCACAGTATGGATATTTGGTTTTCTTACCTCCTTGCTTCTTTGATGAATTCTTCCCCTTTTCCTGCCAACTGGACCTTTTATTCTGTCGTTTTTCAAAGAACACCTGATCATCGGCAAACTCCATTTCCACGTTTTCAGAACATCATAAAAGTTTTTCATAACTTTTGAACTCATGAGAAGATAAATCCCTTTGATACTTCGCCTTTAATCCTGAGTAAAAGCGGTTGATTTTACTATCAAGATCTCGTATGAAGTTTGGAGCATACCTTGCCAGTCGAGTGAACTTTGCTTCATAAGCAGCCACTGAGTCATCCTCCTGCCTCAATTATAGAAATTGTATTTCCATCCTATGACGAACCACCTTAGGAAAATATTTCTCAAGAAACATACCTTTGAATTTATCCCATGGAAGATCATAAATCTCATCACTATCCCTGATATTTTTCACCATCGACCACCACTGATCAGATTATCCTTCAAAATGGTAAATAGCAAGACTAACCTTTTGATGTTCTGAACACCCCATGAAATCAAAAATCTTTTCCAATGGTTTAATCCACCCTTTAGCTAGAACAGGGTCAGATGATCCTCTGAATGATGGGGGATGTTGCCTCATGAAATGTCCCACCACTGACATGTTCCTCTGCGGTTGATCTGGCTGATCTCGTGCATGGATACAACCACCATTTATAGCCTGAGTCAACTATGCCATCACTACAACAAACTGTTCAGTTCCGATTCCGACCATCTCAGGTTGCTGATTTGGAAGCTGGTCTTCCTCCTCATGTCGTCCCAACATTGCTGCCTTCTTTCCTCTATGGAAAACCATTCTGAACACAGAAATATCTTAGGCGAAGCAACATTGTAATCCGTAAATGCAATATCATTTCAATTATACCATAAATTAACTTATAATTTAACAATTTTCTAACTCCTAAAATTGTCTAAACCGACCTTTGATACCAACTATAAGGCCCCGGCCATAAACCTTACTTAATATTGAATTAAATGAATAATTCACATTGAGGATCTTTTTAGGTTTAGATTTTTAGAGAATTAGATCATAACTATTACATCTCAAAAGATTAAAAAGTAGACACTTCTACTAAGTTTCCATAAAATAAAAACTCTTAAAAAGAAAAATGTCTAGTTCCATGTTTAAATAGAATGACTTTCCCTTGATCCCATCCTTGAACCTATTCCACATTAAGTCCTGTGAAAAACATTTCAAAAAACCTTGGGGTGAGCATAAAGAGCTCAGTAAGGGATACACAAAGAATGAAAACTATTAGTTTTTAAAACAACAAGTAAACCATGTATACTTTATCAAAGTAATACCTTCACCTTTATGAAAAAGTAAAAACACTTCACTGAATAAAATATCATTACTTACCCTTTTGTAACCAAAATATTACCATAAAACCCATATAAAGAACACATAACATATAAAGGTAACTTGGGATATAAACATACTTAAGTGGAATAACCATATGGTCGACTTCCACACATATCACTTAATGGAATAGCCATTTGGCGAACTTCCATACATACTTAATGGAATAGCCATACGGCCGACTTCCATACCAAATGCATTAGAGGTTATAACGTAACCACCCATCCTGGTATTCACGGCACCACCCGTCATATGGTTTATCACGTAACCACCTGTCAAATGTCCAAGTACTATTATAAAATCATAAGACATAAAACAAATATAATGGAAAGAAAACATTTCCACACTTTGATCATAATATATCACTTACATATATTGACATAAAAATTCCATTATAAAAACCATTTTCAATACCAAAATACATAAAAGAGTATATGGTATTTATTTTTTTAAACATTACAGCTTTTTGAGGAAGCCAAAGACCATATAATACTCACGGCGGTGGAAAAGGTTATTATCACCGCATACGTTAAAAGAAACATTCATTTTTTTTGTTTAGTAAAATTCTTTGTAGAAAAAGATTCCTTTTGTATAAAAGAAAAATTCAAAGGGGTTTATACACCGTATAAAATAAATTTGAGTATAAAATGAAATATGCCTCAATGAAAGGAGATTGAGACGAAGTCCTTTAACTCGGGCCCGACTTGACTCGATCATTCTTTAACATCTTGAATAATAAACTTGAGTTAATTTATAATTTATTAAGAACCTTTTTCAAGTTCATTATTCCTTTTATATTTCTTATTACCAGGTTATGAACACTATGTAATTGTTTAAGTTAATAATGGTCGTTTTATTGATATTTGGTACTTGAGTCAAAAGTGAACTTCTTATATTTACTAGTTTTTCACGTAGTCAAATATCCATTATCTCAAGAATGATATTCATGATTTAGATGCCATATATATCATATATATACAGTATACACATGCATTTATAATATTACATAATCATTTAGAGGTAAGAAATGAAATGCACTGTTCATGGAGACGATAAGCTGCACGTACGCATGAACGCTACTTCCATTTCTATTTCATATTTAATGGAATTAAAACATAATGATACATAATAGTATTATAATCTCAGTATGATATCATATATAATATCATTAAATTTATTCTTTATACGTACCACATATGGTGTTAATGAATCAAATCACTTTGAGGGGGTGGTAGTCCGCACTTCCTAAAATGAAGATATCGTGTTCACCCATAATGGAAACCATAAAGGTATCCCATAAATGAAAAAATACAGAAGATTAAGTAAAACATAATCATATTATATATAATATATAAATATAGTGACAACTTAATGGCCACCTTTGAAGGTGTTATATGAGTGTTGAACAATCATCATTTCGTGAGGCATAAATTCATCATCCACAGAAGCAGTATGTTCATTAACCATTAGATGAAGGTGTGTGTATGTGTAGCTCAAATAATTATTATAAAAACATCTTAGTATATTTAAGATAATGGAGTTGTTAAAAAATAAATGAATAAAAAGAGTTTAGGGGGTTGGAGAAGCAAAATAAAACAAAAAAAACAAAAGAGAAGACACAACCTTTGAATTAGGTAACTCTTTTTGATTTGAGCTCCATGGAATCCTTGGGAAGACTTCTGCCCAAAGTGAGGCCTCTAGAAGTAAGAGAGGGATTTTTAGAGACAAAATGGGCAGGGTTTGGCTGAAACAATGGCTTTGGAAGTGTGGGTAAGGAGGTGGAGGTGGGGGCCTTTTATAAGAGGAGTGGAGGGACACTCATGGAATGTAAGGAAATGTTATTTTATTTTAGAACGAGTTTCAGATTTTAATTGTCCCACATTGATGTGTCTCGAGGATAAGGTGATAAGGGTTCTAAATCCACGCATACAATAGGTTTTGGACATGTTTAGGTTATAGATTTTACATTATCATTATAGTTTATTTAAATCGTTAAATAATGAGGTAATCACTTCATCATCATGGTGTCATAAATAATTTAATTTAGTTAATGTATAAAAATTATAAAAAAAATACTATGATGTAAGAAATCTTTTTATATTTCCAGTGAATCTTTATAGTCAAAATTCTGACTTGTATAACCCCATGAAAAAATGTTTTAGTAAAACAACTCATGTTTGTGAAATTTTTTATTAACTTTAAATAAAAAATTATTTATGTCATTTTCCTAGCAAAGTGGCTCCATGGAGTCCCCAAGTTGACCTATGGATTTTCTTGGTCGTCCATGACACATATAATAAGGGTAGGACATGTGTCAAGTTCATTTCATGTTATTAAAACATTATTTTTATCCTAAATTACACTAATTACCTCTAATCGCGATTAAAAACATAAAAGTCACTATTCACCAAAAATTTATTTTAATCCCATTGAACCACATTTTACTTCTTAATGAAAACCTTGTATGTCGGATTTTTGAAATTCAAAACACAAAGGTGGTAAAATTTCATTTAAATGAAAAATCATTTTTTTAAGTACCACTTAGTGGTTTCACTATTCATCAAAAATTGAACTTTTTCAGAAAAATACCAAATATTCACCTAAGATATATTTGATACTACAAATTCAAAAATTATGTCTATTTTAAAAAATTCAAAACATATAAGTTTAATTAATTAATTTAATAATTAATTCCCGATGTCAGAGCAAATAGCATGTTTTTATGAAACAATAAGTATCAAATGATTGACGCTAGTTTAAGTCTGATTTCAAAGTGATATTAATTCCAATGAACACTATTGGATTAAATGGTAAAAAATATATTCTAATTTCACTTTAAAACCACTTCAAAAGATAATCTAATCATATTAAAAAATTATATTAAAAAGAGGTTTTGAATTATAATACAGTATTTTTCACTATTCATAAAAAAATGATCTTTATCAGAAAAATACAGAAAATTTACACAAAGTAAATCTTGATGTCCCGATTCTAAAGAAGAATTTTATTTGGTCCAATATAATGTATAAGAGTGACCAAAACTATATTTAAAGAAGGTTCGCCATGAAAAGGCGATAAGTCGACCTTTAGTGAAAATTAGAGTATATATGCCTAAAATTGAATTCTTTTCGTATTTTAAGCCTTTACCCTTTATTGGATAAATCTAAAAATATTTAAAAAACATATATAATCATATTTTAGTTATTTATATTCGTTTCCACCATTACAACGGCTACGTGTTAACTATCATTTAAAATAATATTATTTTATTACTAGTGTACAACGTAAGATTTCAAAGAAACTCTTTGTTGTGTATCAGGTACTTTATCGAACATAGAAACCCATTCAAAGTAAAATTAAAATTTAATTCACAAATATTAATAAATATGAAAATTTATTATTCTTTATTTACCTGGGATGTTACATTCTCACTTTTCCAAAAAGTGTTTGGAAAATAATAAAAAGTATTTCGGAAATACATTTAATTGGATAAAGAGGAATTTTCATTAATAAAATATCGAGTCTTTACAAGAATCGTCAAAAAAATTCTTTATCTTCCATGCTCTAAAAAAGTAGTTCAAATTATGCATCAAAAAATAGGGTACTTAACATTATCCTATCATGCATACATGATGTCTACTCAGGTGCTAATAAATATTCCAAGTATATTATCAGTGCAACTTAATAGCCCCTAACTAATGGTGCATAATGAATATCTAGTCTAATTAATAGGTGTATATTGATCTGATGATACATATAATCCACACATATATTTAAATGTGTTTTAATGTACTAATTTATGTTATATAATTGATATTCTTTCAAATATTTGGATATTTTATTTTATTCTTTGATTTTGGTAAGATAAAACTAATATTGGAAAAGGAACCAAAAGGATTTGAATATGAGGAGAAAGAGACATTTCATGGCATGGAATTAAGTGGCACAGCATGACACTAGAAAAAAAAGAAAACATTACTTGACATGATCATATTACACGATGTGAATAAATTACAAACAAGAAACAATTACAAGTTTTCACACTCATTTAGATTTATTGAATGTGAAATCTTGTTTCGAATATTTCAAGGCCTTGAATATTACATGTCGTGAATCCACTTACACAACATAAAAGTGTTGGATGACACCAAAATGGAAATATTAGATGAAATTAAAGAAGGAGACCTTTAAATGAGTGAAGACCACTAGGGATCACATTATGAACCATCATGATAATAATTTATTTTTCATGTTCCTAATGAGATTCCTTAAATAAGGTTTTACTTACAATTTATATAGAGATCTGGAAACCATAGCAGGGATTGTGAAGCTATGTTGTGTAGGTTCCTCAGCATTTCTGCATCTCCCTTATTTTCTTTATAATTTCTTTTAACTTTTTTACTTCTATAATAATCTCTAATCATAGGATGAGGGATTAAAACCCACCCAATTATATGGTTTTGTAACCTAAGGGTGATGGTTTCTTCGAATTTATGTACTTTTATTTATGTTTTGAATTGTTGTAACATGTTTATTCAACTCCATTACCCTTATTTTATTTTTATCATGACCATTGTTAATTTAACATGAAATGGAATTTAAAATTTTAGAACTTGTTACCCTGAATTGAGGTATGTCCATTTTCACATTCAAGAAAATCGGGTATAAATATGGTATCATGGAAAACTCGATTTGGAACAACCCTAAATTATCAGACAAAGGGAAACCAGAGATTTCTACATTTAGTAGGGGTTAACATTTACATTGGATCCACCTTGTCTCTAATCTAATTCCAAAAAATGATTAATCAATTTATTTTCTAAAATATAATTGTACCAGAACCCTAAAACTACAATACCATATCATTCTTTCATAATCTAATTTCAAACCAATCCAATATACTTCATTTTACATTCTGGATTTCTCAAAATTTCTTCCAAAAAACCAATCTCATTCTTATCCCTTTATCAAAATAAATTATTTTAAAATCATAATTAAACTAATTTATCAACTCTATGGGTTTGACCTTTCACCTTCCTAATTATTATATTTTTTATAATTAAGTAGCATAATTTGGGTTTAAAAAATTATAATGTGATTGGACCCTTAGTGAAAAAATAACATTTTAGGGCATATCATGTTCATAAATAAATAGTTTAATAGTAATTACATAAATTAATATATAACCACAATTGACCCTCGTGTTCTATGGTGACACCCAGGGTTCATCATACTTACTTCATCCCAAATTGGATGTATCTTTCCATAATATCTATAACATTACTATCAAGTCCAAGGGACATATCCAGCACATCCCAAATCAGTATTCATCCAAGGTACAAACCCATGGTAGAAAAAATTAAAAGGTATACCGACTCTGAATCCTACAATCCCAAATTAGTAGTCATCCTGACTTTATTCCTAGGTAGCCCAAATTAATAGTTATCCCGAGTCAGACCCTTGGCATCCAAAATCAATAATCATACAATCTCCAACCCAAGGAATCCCAAATCATTAGACATTCATACTTTAAAACCTATAAACACAAATGAATATTTATCATCCCCCATGTAACGCCCCGACCACAGTTACCCATAGCCGGAGCATTATTTTTATACATTGGCTTGATTATAAGGAATCAAGTACCGAAGGACCGATCAATTTAGCAGTCTTGGAAAATAGATTACATACATTACCTATACATTACAATTTCAATCATAAAACACATCATAGATAGTTCTTTGAGAACGCCATTATTTCCTTTAGCTTAACCCTACATATCAATCATAATAGACTTCTTAGAATCCAGGGAAAATGAAAAATAATAAAGGGGTGAGCTCAAACACTCAGTAAGTGTAAGAAATACAATGGAAGATAACACAAAATTTTAATCATAGTGAATAATTGAAACCACATGAATTTACCAATAATAAACATGAATAATTTTATGGAAGGAATATGAGATGAGTAAATAATGCCATAATAAAACATATCATGTGTATTTTACTAGTCAAATGACCACATGAACCATCAATATTATTTTTATAATGAGGGAATGTATAATGTCGGACATTCTAAAACATTTTTTCATGGCCTAGGCCAAGACGTCTAAAAATTATTAAGTCCATGGCCAAAACCATATATCAAATTGGGAAAGGGCCTCATCAAATTCCATTTCCAGTTGTCTCACGAGACCTAAAGATGCATCGAGGAGCTATAATGGGCTCCACCCGTCACTTACTTTGTCCAATACATTCCTCATATGAAAAGGATGAAACATTACATAAACATTCGTATTAAAAAACAGATTATGAAATGTCAATGCTTTATCCATAAACCATGAATGGTATAAAAATAACACATCCACAGTCAAACATATCACAAAAACATTGATACAATATTGAATATTTGTATCATAATAAATCAACTTAAATCATATTTAAAATCCATCAAAGGATGTTGACATAGATTAAAATGATTCATAAAACTCTTTTAGAGAAATACACCTTTTCATTAAATCGTTGGTAAGTCGCACAATTTTAAAGGAAGACATTTAAAATATATTTTTGAATCAAAGTGTCCTATACCACTTTTAAACTTTTGAAAAGTGTTATCATTTCAAAACATTCACGTCCATATAAATAAATCCTTAAAATCGTTTTGAAAATATAGACATTAATTAAAAGGGTTTACAAATATAAATTTTTAGAACATTTAACATAATGATCTAGTTATATAGAACCTCCCATAAAACAATAAAAGATTACTTTTGAAATTATTTTTATGAAATATTGGTATCTATGATAAGTATGTCACAAAAAAATACTTACACATGAACAATATCGGATGATAATGAGATTGAGGAAATAACTCTTACCTCGTTGTAATCAATAGAGTCATATGAAAAATAGGCAATAACCACAAAATGAGTCAAATAATATCATGAATATAAAGAAAATATTGATAATATATATCAAATGGAAGTACACAATACACCACATGCAATAAATAAGTGGTGAACAATGGAAGTCTCACGGAATTAAAAGTGAGATAAGAAACCCCTTACCTCATGTTCAACTTGACCCATACGTTCTTCAATATCCTGAATAATAAACTAATGTTAATTTCTACTTTCTTAAGAAACTGTTTCATGTTTATTATTCCTTTTATATCACTCATTACCATGTTATAAACATTATGTAATCATTTAAGTTAATGACGTTTGTTTTGTCGATATTTGGCACTTGAGTCAAAAATGAACACCTTATAGTTACAAGTTGTTCACATGGTTAAAAGTTCATTATATCCAGAGTGATATTAATGATATAGATATAATATATATCATATATATCCAGTAAATACATGTATTTATAATAGTACATATCATTTTGGGGTAAGAAATGAAATGCACCGTTCATGGTGGTATTAAGTCATACGTACGCATGAATGCTACTTTCATTTCTATTTATTATTTTAATGGAATTAAAACATAATAATACATAGTTATATTATAATTACAGTATAATATCATATATAAAACTTTAAATCCATACTTTATACATCCACATATGGTATTAACGAGTCATATCACTTTGAGGGGCCGGTAGTCCACACTTTCTCAAATGAAATTATCACATTTACCCATAATGGAAACCATTAAGGAATGCTATAAAAGAAAATTAAAGAAGCATGAAGAAAACATAAAAATAATATATATCACATATAAATATAGTTCCATCATAATGTCCACCCTGAGAGGCGGTATAAGGTAATTGAACAATCATTATTTTGTGATGGGTTAGTTTTCCATCCACAGAAACATTATCTTTTTCACCCATTAGATGGAGGTGTGTGTAATTGTAGTTTGAATAATTCTCATAAAAACATCCTATTATATTGAGGATACTGGTGTTTTTATAAAATAAAGGAATAAAAATATTTTATGGGTTGGAGAAGTAAAATAAAATAAAAGAAGTTAAGAGAAACAATTACCTTTAATTTGGGTAACTTTCTTTGGATTGAACCAAAAGGACTTCTTGAAGTGCCTTATGCCAATGGTAACCCTACTAGGAGGAGGAGAGGGATTTAGGGAGATTAATTTAGCAGAGTTTGGACGAGCCTAAAGGCTTGATAGGTGTGATTAATTGGTTATAAGTGGTTTCCTTTTCTAAGGGGGAGGAGGGGATCTTTAGGAAAGTGTGAAAATAATATTTTATTATATAATTACATTCAGTTTCTAAAGGTCCAAAATTCATTAGGGTAGAAGATAAGATGACTCATGGTAGAAATAAAATCATCCAATAAGAATTGGACATGTTTTTTATTTTATTTTAATATTTATATTGTAATTTATTTAAATCATTTATTAATGAGGTAAATACTGCATCATTATCTTTTCATAGATAAAATAATTTATTTATTGTCTAAAAATTATAAAAAAATTACCATCATGTAGAAATTATTTTTAGATATCCAATGAATAATTATAGTTAAAATTATTACTTATATAACACCATAAAATAATTAACTACTAAAGGAATTTTTTATGTCAATTTTTCCTTAACTTTAAATTAATTAATCTAAAGTGTCATTATCATTCATAAGTGGCTCCATGGGGTATCAAAATAGACCAAATGATTCTAATGTTTGTCCATTAATCATAAAATAAGGTTAAGACATATGCTAAGTTAATTTTAAATTATTAAAATATTCTTTTTACTTTAAATTACCATATTTACCATTAACCGTGGTAAATAAAAGTCAAAATTTACTATTGGACAAAAATTAATTTTATCTTATTGAACCAAATATTAACCCTTGATATTAACCACATCTCTCAGATTTTATAAATTCAACTCGCAGAAGTAGTAAAATAAAATTTTATATGAATTTGCATCTTCTCCTAGGAGGTGGCTAAAAGACGGTGAAAAGTTCAATAAAATTTTTATATATCTAAAATTATTATAAACACACTCCAATTAATTACATTGAACTTATATAGGTATTATATATTTATAAATAAATTAATTTAAATAAAATAAATAATTATTTAAATAAAAATTCGGTTTAAAACTATAACTAAGTGTTTTTCACTATTCATCAAATATTGAATGTTTTCAAAAAAATACCGAAAATTCACCCTAAGATAATTTTGATATTTAGAATTAAAAATTTAAGCCTATTTTACCAAATTCAAAACATAGAAGGTGAATTTTTTAATTTAAAATTAATTCTCATTGTCAAAACCAACAGGGGTATATTTAAGAAATAATAACTATCAAAAGATTTACACTTGTTTGTGTCCAATTTCAAAGTGAAGTAACTTACAATGACTAGCATTGGATTAAATGATAAAAATATAATATATTTATACTTCCAAAACATTAAAATTGATAATTTAACACTATAATTTATTTCGATTAAAAAAGTAGTTTTTAATAAAAATTTACTATTTTCACTATTCACCTAAATATGAAAGTTATCAGAAAGACATCAAAAATTTATCAAAACTAAACTTTTATGTATAGATTATAAATAATAAGTTTTTTCCAAATTTAATATATAAAAGTGTCAAATATTCGATTTAAAAAGGGTTCTCCATAAAAGGGTGGTAAAATTTCATTTTTTCTGAAAAATACATATTTTATCTGAAAAAATGAATGTGTTCTTATATTAAGTCTAAGAAACTCATAATATGGATTATAAAATTATAAGGATTATATAATGTTCAAAATTCAGTTAATATTATTCATAACTGCTTTTGAACGGCTAGTTTGGTATGTAATGGTGCACTTGAACTCGGTGTTGCGTGTAGTGAACGATATTAAATTACATTGAAGAAATAAAGTACTATGAAATATTGGGGTGTTAAATTCTTCCCTCCAATAAATTTCCTCCTAGAAATTTGAAATTTTTCATCTAATATAAAAGGGTGAAAATAGAAAATATTTTTGTTGGAAAACCCACATCGAAAATTGAGTTAATAAACTTTAGTCTTAATAAGAGGAAAATGGGAATAAAAAAGTCACCGCCAAATTATGATCTAGATTTGGAGAACATTTGTGGAAATTAGAGACACATAATTGTAGGTAAAATGTATATATTTTTAGGGAGATATTGAGTTCATCAATCACAAATAAGTGTAAAATTGAGGGTCTCAAATCCATCTATTTATGATGATTTGAAATACTATAGGTTCAAAAAAACATAAGGTACTAGGATAACAAATTTTTGGTTTTAAGATCCCTTCCATAAAGTTTAAGAATTAATTTACCCATACAATAAGTGGGAATATATATATATATATATACATGACATGTAGAGTTTCATGCTTCGACTAATTCCTACCACAAACTCATCATTCACTCCAAAAGATTTCAAAACAATATTCTATTTATCCTAACCATATAGGGTTCCAAAAATAATGTATTTATAATTCAAATATCAGACCCTTTAAAATAATAAAGTACATTATAACATCCTAGTACTTCATTTAGTCCAGGGGTAGGTGAAAAATCTCAATCGCACTATGGTTGTGGCTTTGATTCCTGCAGCTTTGTCCGACGCGACAGGTTGTCACATGGTTTGTGTGTTGTCCTTTTTATAAAAATCCAAAGATAACCTAAACAATAGTATCTTAATCCATTCCATCATTTACACTTATCCAAAATAAGTCTATCCAAACTCAACTTCCAAAATTTATATGGAAGTTAAACACAATGAAAATCCTTTTTTCCATGTAATAACATCTGAACACCTTCATCATGTATTATGGTGACACGTTGAATTACCATAACAACTTATTGATTACATTAATTCTCCCTTATTCCTTATAAAATACTTTATATACTTATTCCATTAAAATATGTTGTAAACTCCAACAATGACGGAATATGCAAATCATTAATTTGTTTTAAGGTAGTCAAGAATATCCAATATAATTTATCCAAATAAGACATGTACTGTTCCAAAATCAATACCTCTATATCAGAACCATATTATGGTTTATCATTTCTCTCAACCATATATTTTCAAAAAAAATAACCTACTATTGAGTCACTTTTCTTGGATCCGCACAATCTCAAGTCCTTAATGAAATAGTATTGCAGTACAATCCTTATATGCATCATAATTATTATAACCAGTACATCGTTGATACAAAACTAAAATGACATAATTCTTTAATAACAACAAAAGAACTCTAATCATTCCTCCTCATTTGTGATAGTATCATAACTTTATTATTATCCAATAGGAACATTCAGGGAATACTATGATGATTTGGACATTGGTTCACATAATGTCCCAACTCATTGTAGATGAAGCAATATAAATTTGAAACCCTTTTCTTACCCTTGCTGTCACATACTTGGTTTCCTTTTTGTCCACAATTATAAAAAACTACCATTCCCTTAAAGAATTTACCAAGGTGATTCTTTCCATAGTTATCATATATGCTAAAATCCTTCTTTTCCCTCTTCCCATTATCCATCTTTCTCTCTTCGATCCTTTTCTTCTCTTGCTTCCCATCAAAGCCATAGGACTCAGAAAATTCTTTACTTATCTTATTAACAAATTATACTATTTCTTCATATGTTGAGAATACATCAGAGACTATTTCCCTTATAAATGTTGGCTTAATATCATAAAATAGATGATCGTTCTTACTCTTTGGATCGTACGTATTGCTAGAGTTCACATTCCTTCTACTGGGTGCCATTTCTATACAATGGCATAAACTAGATTAGTTTATGAATCAAAATACATAATTACAAACTTGTAAAACACTTAACAAAAATTGAATAGTTTATTGATATAATATATAATCATAAAAAAATTTCTTTGATGGTTTATATACTCATAAACCCTTCATAATGATTTGTAAAGTAAATGAGAATTATCCTAATCATATCCCCCAGGAGTGTCGTAACCAACAGTGCTACAAGGCCCTTTGTCGTGCACCAGTTCCCGTTCGAGTCTAGGTCAAAGTGGTGTTTTCGGTTTTTACCCCTAGGTACATCTGTTCCAGAGCCACCACTACCTGATCATATCCATAAAGAGATGTATTTTCTTGGATAACTCAAAAAATATTTACATCACCAAATTCTAGGAAGTTCGACTATACTAATATTCAAATTCTATCATACAGTAATGTGCTCTAATAAGAGTTTATCTAAATCCAGTTTCCAAGGATATTGTTAAACTTCATCTGATACAAACTATAATGCCCTGAACGCAGTTACCCAGATCTAGTGCATTATTTTAATACATTGGCATGATTACAAGGAATCAAGTCTCAATGGACTGATCAGTTTACCAGTCTTGGAAAATAGATTTCATATATTAACATTACATTACAATTTCAAACATAAAACACGGCATTGATAGTTCTTTGGGAACTCCATTATTCCCTTTAGCTTAACCCTTCATATCAATAATAATACACTTCTCGGAATCCTGGGAAAATGAAACATAAGAAAGGGGTGAGATCTAACGCTCAGTAAGGGTAAGAAATACAACATAAGATAACATAAATATTTAAGCGTGGTGAATAATTGAAACCACATGCCTTTACCAATATTAAACATGAATAATTTTTATGGAAGGAAAATGAGCTGAGTAAATTATTCTATAATAAAACAAATCATGGGTATTCTACTAGTCAAATGACCACATGAACTATTAATATTATTTTCATAATGAGAAAATGTATAATGCTGGACATTCTGAAACATTTTTTCAAGGACTCAGCCAAGACATCTATAACTGATTAAGGCCTCAGCCAGAACCATATATCAAATTGGGAAAGGGCCTCGGCCAATTCCACGTCTAGTTGTCTCATGAGTCCTACCGATGCATCGAGGAGCTATAGCGGGCTCCACCCATTACTTACTTTTTCCAAAACATTCGTCATATGAAAAGGTTGAAATATTACATAATCATTCATATTAAAACTATCCTACGAAATGTTAATACTTTATCCATAAACCATTAATGGTATAAAAATAACAGATCCATATTCAAACATATCACAAGACCTTTGATACAATATAGAATATTTGTATCATAATAAATCAACTTCAAACAAGTTTAAAATCCATCAAATGATGTTGTCATAGATGAAAATGATTCATAAAACTCTTTGAGAGAAATACCCCTTTTTCATGAAATTGTTTCTAAGTTTCACAATTTATAAAGGAAGTCATTTAAAAGTGATTTTTGAATCAAAGTGTACCATACCACTTTGAAACTTTTGAAAAGAGTTATCATTTCAAAACATTCATGTCCATATAAATAAATCCTAAATAAACATTTTGAAAATATAGACATTAATTTAATGGGTTTAAGAAGATAAATTATTAAAACATTTAACATAATTATCTAGTTAAATAAACCCTCCCATAAAACCCTAAAAGATTCCTTTTGGAAACTTTTTTATGAAATATGGGTATCTAGGATAATTTTGTCCCAGAAAAAACTTACACATGAACAATCTCGGATAATAATGAGATTGAGGAAATAACCATTACCTCATTGTAATCAATCGAGTCATATGAAAAATTGTCAACAACCACCAAATGAGTCAAAGAATATCATGAATATAAATATAATCTTGATAATATATATCAAATGGAAGTACACAATACACCACATGCAATAAATAAGTTGTGAACAATGGAAATCTCACGAAATTAAAAGTGAGATAAGAAACCCCTTACCTCGTGTTCGACTAGACCCGTTCATTCTTTAATATCCTGAATAATAAACTAAAGTTAATTTGTACTTGATTCAGAACATTTTTTAAGTTTATTATTCCTTTTATATCACTTATTACCATGTTATAAACATTATGTAATCATTTAAGTTAATAACGTTCGTTTTGTCGATATTTGGCACTTGAGTCAAAAATGAACTCCTTATAGTTACAAGTTGTTCACATGGTCAAAATTTCATTATATCCATAATGATATTCATGATTCAGATATCATATTTATCATATATATATCTAGTATATTCATTTATTTATAATAGTACATATATTTTTTGGTAAGAAATGAAATGCAGCATTTATAGAGACGGTAAGTCGTACGTACACATAAACGCTTCTTTCATTTCTTTTTCTTCTTTTAATTGAATTAAAACTTAATGATACATAGGAATATTATAATTATATTATAATATCATATATAATATCATTAAATCGACCCTTTATACATTCCACATATTGTATTAATGAGTCATATCACTTTGAGGGGGCGGTAGTCCACACTGCACCAAATGAAATTATCGTGTTTACCCATAATAGAAACCATTAAAGTATGATATAAAAGAAACATATAGAAGAATGAAGAAAACATAAAAATAATATATATAACATATAAATATATTTCCATCATAATTTCCACCATGAGAGGCATTAGGAGGTAATTGAATAATCATCGTTTTATGAGGCGTTAGTTTTCCATCCACAGAAACATTATGTTCTTCACCCATTAGATGGTGGTGTCTGTAAGGGTAGATTGAATCCTTCTCATAACAACATACTAGTATATTGAGGATACTGGGGTTGTTATAAAAGAAAGGAATAAAAAAATTTATGGGTTGTAGAGGTAAAATAAAAGAAAATAAGTTAAGAGAAACTATTACCATTAATTTGGGTAACTTCCTTTGATTTGAACCAGAAGGACTTATTGATGTTCCTTATGCCTAATGTAATGATTCTAGGATGAGGATATGGATGTAGGGATATTAATTTTATAGATTTGGACGATCCTAAAGGCTTGATAGGTGTAAGTAATTTGTTAGAAGTGGTCTCCTTTTATAAGGGGGAGGAGGGTCTGTTTAGGAAAGTGTGAAAATATTATTTTATTATATAATGATATTCAGTTTCTAAAAGTCCAAAAATTATTAGGGTCAAATATTAGATGAATCATGGTCTAAATAATATCATAAAATAATAATTGGACATCTTTTGGATTTTATTTTAATATTTATAATCTAATTTATTTAAATCATTTATTAATGAAGTAAATACTGCATCATTATTGTGTCATAAATAATTTAATTTATTTGATGTCAAAAATTTATAAAAAAACTAACATGAAGTAGGAAATATTTTTATCTTTCCAATGAATATTTATAGTCAAAAAGATTACATATATAACAATATATATAAATCATTTACTAATGGATTTTTGTTTATTTCTATTTTTCCTTTACTTTAAATTAATTAATCTAATGTGACATTATCATTCATAAGTGGATCCATGGGGTCCAAAAATAGACCCAAGTATTCTAATGGTCGGCCTTTACTCATAAAATATGGTTAGAACATGTGTAAAGGTAATTTTAAATTATTACAATATTCTTTTAACCTTGAATTACACTATTTTCCTTTAACCGCAGTAAATAAAAGTCCAAAGTTACTATTCACCAAAAATTATTTTTCTCCTATTGAACCACAATTTACTCCGTGATATTAACCTTGTCTCTCATATTTTTGAAATTCAACTAACAGAAGCGTCAAATTATGTTTTATATGAATTTTCAAATTCTCCTAAGAGGTGGGTAAAAGATGGTGAAAAGTTCAATAAAATTTTTATATGTCTAAAATTTTTATAAAATGACTCCAATGAATTACATTGGACTTATATAGGTATTATATATTTTGAAATAAATTAATTTAATTAAAAAAATAATTATTTAAATAAAAATTTGTTTTAAAACTATAACTCAGTGTTTTTCACTATTCGTAAAAAATTGAATGATTTCAAAAAAATAACAAAAATTCACCTGAAGATAATTTCGATATTTAAAATTAAAAATTGAAGTCTATTTTACAAAATTCAAAACATAAGAGTTGCATTTGATACTATAAAAATAGTTCTCGTTGTCAAAACCAAAATGCGTATTTTAATGAAATAATAACTATCAAAAGATTGAAACTTGTTTATGTCCAATTTCAATGTAAAATTAATTACAATGACCAGCATTGGATTCAATTATAAAAATATAATCTATTTATAATTTCAAACCATTAAAATGTATAATTTAACACTATAAATTATTTTCATTAAAAAAAATTAATTAAAATTTAGTATCTTTCACTATTCACCCAAATATAAAAGTTATCAGAAAGACACCAAAAATTTATCGAAACTATATTTTTATGAACCGATTCTAAATAAGAAGTTTATCTTGACAAATTGATAATATAAAAGTGTCAAATATTGTATTTTAAAAGGGTTTTCCATTAAAACTGTGTAAAATTGAATTTTGTTTGAAAAATACCTCTTTTATCTGGAAAAAATGAATTTTTTCTTATATTATGTCTAAGAAACTCATAATATGAATTCTAAAATTATAAGGATTATACAAAGTACAAAATTCAGTTAATTCTATTCATAACCGCTTTTTAACGGCTAGTTTTGTATGTCATGGTGTGCATGAACTATACGTTACGTGTAGTTCATGTTATTGAATTACTTTGAAGAAATAAAGTACTATAAAATCTTGGGGTGTTACACCCCATGGAACAAATCCATAGTTATCCAAATTAGTAGAAACAGTTCCAGTATTCAAAATAATAATTTAATCATTACTTAAGTTCATGTACAATACGTTTCATATAGTCAACATTTACCCCAAATCCTATAGTATGTTCTCATCATTCTTATCTAATTATTCATTGTCAAATAACATAATTCTACACAACCCATGGTCACCCATTTTATTTTTATCCCAATAAAAAATCTTTTTTCACACCCCATTGGTATCTAATGATCCAGTTTGTTCAACAACATTTTGTTTGTGATCTATAGAGAGGTTATATTTCTTGAATTAATTAACCAAATATTTATTTATAATTTCAGATCATGTTCATGAAATATTGACATGACCAGACTTCATACTCATAAAAAAATTATCATACATTTAAGGAAAACATTTGGAGCCACCTACCTCGAATGAAAGGATTATAACCATGAAGAACCACTGACCACAATGATTCTAATAAGGAAAGAACCCTAAATCATATTCTATAAATATCATATATAGTTATAAGACACAAAAACCTTCATATATAAGAAAAAATATATAATTTATTAGAAAATAAACTATTTAAACATATTTTAAAGGGTTCATACCTAGGAGGAAAATCATGTGTTTTATAAAACAAATATCCAAACAAGACGGTTTAAAAATAAAATAGCACTACAAGCACCCATATTAATCTCCACAACCCAATATCCAAATTATAACATTTCATTAATTTATAAAATATTAAACCAACATTAAATACAATAAAAATTATCCATGACAACCATTCACAATTTCTGATTTAATATCATCATTTAATAAATCCATATTTACACTTTTCAAGCCATACCTAATTTCTTATTCCATTAAATTTTAAATTTTGTGGTTAATGTTTATATATCCATGTACCACATTTTATTCTAGACATTACCCATCCATTTCAAATATTAAAATTATATTAATATCCTATGTGTATTCAATTCCTTCTCATAACCATTAATAGATTAATTATCAAAAAAATTATATTTCATATCACTAGGAAACTATATTATTATACCCACCCCATGAAGACATCAATTTTAAAAAATACATCACAAGAATTCCAAAACATACATAATAATCATATGTCCATCCCTTTTCCACGTATTTAGTCATGCCACTATTATATCCAAACCAAAACAAAATAATAACCACTTAATCCCTAATCATCAATGGAAACCAATAATATATTCTTACCAACACTTCACATGACCAAATACATCATATAAAAATGACCCATAAGGTAATTAAAAAAATAACCACAAGAATATTAATCTATATCCAGTTATTGAAATAATTTAATTCCATAATTCCCATTTAAAATGACCCATAATTCCCATTCCTGAAACCATCATAGAACAAAAAATAATCATACTAAAAATACACAATATCCAATTCTAGTAATATGGTAATTCCATAATTACCTCCTAAAAATTCCCATAATATTCATATAATATCTCTAGTATTGTAAATTAAAAAATATATATATTTAAAACAAATAATTCATTAACATATTTACTTCATTACCATTAATAAAAGTTTATTACTCTAATAAAATCACATTATCAATTTCAAGAAGCCATTGATGCACATGAGTATGATCACATTCTGATCAATTTTTTTATTCTACTTTATAATATTTATTATTTTAATACATAACATCTAGAAAATGTGAGGAAAAACATGTCACATCCACCTTATACACATATAAAGAGATGTTCTTGAATTTCATACCTCAATTGAATCTTGAAAACCATTCTACAAGAACAATGATAGGAGGATATGATCACTAGGGTAAAATCACATAGGATATTCCTCAATAACATAAAATGAAACAATATCCATCAAGAACATGATCAAAAGATTTTAAAACATATCCTAAACTATTTTCACAACATTACTAGACAGAAGGTGGTTGAAAAAATAAAGAGGAAAAGAATGGAAACTCGCCTTGTATCACACTTGGTTGATCTCAAAAAATGAAGGACTAGGTCTATTCAGGAGACAATAAAAGACCTCCAAGGATGAATCTTGGATCACCTATGTTTTGAGAGAAATTTATGGAATCTAAAAAAATTAAAAGGATGGATTAAGATGTACTAGAATTGAAAACAAAATAACTATGGTGTAATATTTCGTAGTCGCTCCATGAAATCACCAAATAACAAATAATTTGTAGATCCACTTTTGGATCTACTCCACCCACCTTCATCTAAACCTAGGTAAATTATTTTTTCTAATATGACTAATTATTGATCATGTTATATTCAAGTAACAACAATGTAAGGCCCCCAAACATAGAACCCCCAAATTCGGCCTCCCATGACCCATGTCGTTGTTTTTATGGTTGTGTCACAAGTCTTATTAATATAAAATATCATAAACTCCCCAATAAAATTTAATTCCATTAATGAAATAAAAATTACATTGATAGAAAACTGTAAAATTATAAATAGTAAATTTATTCAAAAATCCATAAGATTATCAAAAAATTTATTAAAAATAAACCTATTAAAAGGATAAAATTATTATTCTTCTTTGAAATAATGAAAAAAATAAATGTAACATCCCAGGATTTAGGTCCATAATAGTTCCCCCACATTATTACATTCCAAATGTAGAATCATCCTCTAATATATCTAACCCTACACATCATAACTTGGATGGAAATGTTGACACCACTTTCTCCCCATTAAAATATATTCTACAACAGATCCTATCTAAAAATGATCTCCTTTCATAACCTTCAACACCATCAGGACTCAATGTAATGCATTTATAATGGTATTTTCATTACATTAGATAACTCTTAAAAGATTCTTAGCCTAAATAATCAAAACCCTATCTTGAAGGAAAATAGTAACCATCTAACCCAACTACTCATTGGTTGATACCTCTCAAACACAATGAATTTGTCACTATATAAAAAACACAACAAGAATAATCAACCTCAATCAAAATTGACATAGACAATCATCTCATTCAATACATCAAAATAATCAATCATATCATCATCAAAACTAAACATGTCTCAAAATATCTTAGAATACATAATACACATCTGTGAATATCATTCCCAATTATATTCCTTCAATGCACCATGCTTCAAAAAATGCAAACCATATGGATAAAATTTCTATGAAACACCTTATCCCATAAATTTATAATCTCAACTGGCCACTCCAAAGACAACACATCATATTTTTTATCTATATCTTCCCAGTAAATGACCTGAGATTGAAATTAAAGTTTAAAATAGGTAATAAAATTTGAAAGGAAATTTTGATCTAGTCTAACTATGGGGTTATATCCAACTAATATGCAACCTCACCAACATATTTTAACACAAAAAAAAGTACTAATAAACCAGGTGGAAATATTAGTCCCTTTGAAAAAAGTATTCATTTATTGTTAATAATAAATCATCTAGAATTCAGGACCACTAACCTCAAACATCTGAATTATCCTCCTATGATTAGTAGAATAATTCTAAAAAGCCTACACCACCCTTTTTTAATCTCTAATTACCAAAAACACCTTAGTCATTCTCTCTAACACATATATTTCTAGGATCTTCGAATCCCTACCCTGGGAAAAAATAATAGAGATCTAGAAGGGAACCTATAAAGTCATCAAATGGGGCCATGTCGATGGAATGATGTAATAATTTTTTATAAAAACTAAACCAAGAGTATATAATTAATCTGTGAATCACAAAACCTTGAATATATACCCATATAATATCCTCAAATGTTTAAATGGTTTTTTCTGTATATAAATGTACCTAATGATGTAAATTCATTCTAATGTGTAACTAAAAGGAAAAAGCATGTTGGAGATCTCCCTAGGATCATGAGGTGAATCAAGGTTCTTGATCATATATGATGTTCTTTATCTCCCTATAAATCCTCAATACCTCATCTACATAATGCCTCATTGTTTAATATATGTAACTCAACTCATCGATAGGTAGGTAATGACTCAACTTCTTTAATTGATTGATAATCACCCAAATAGCATTAAATATTTCTCATGACAATAGTAAACTGGTGAAAAAAAAACAGTTATATGTCCTCCTACTTGCACTAAAAGAAATCCAATAACTACAAAAACTCTCCCAAAATAGGATATTTTTTTCACCTGATGACACAAACTATGCTACAAAATGATTCATCTCAAACCATTAAATTTGACTCCTAAAGGGTTGATCTATCTTAGAAATAGAAATGTGTAATTGAAAATATGAGCTATGTAACTCATATGAACCTCATCAGGAACCTATGATATGATAAAAAATCTCCCCATGAACAATATTTTATACTAGTTATCGTCCAACCATTCCTCCTAAGAATCACCATTAATGACACACTCTCATATCACCTCTACCTATAAGTCTTCCCGTAGAGACTCCTCCACCTACTATATCAAGGAACATTAATCCATCATCTTGTATAGGAAAAATATACCCCTTTCCTCCTACATATCAATATGAATTGATAAAATATATTTCTTTTCCCTAGGAGTATCTAAAAACTCCCAAAGAACATCTTTTCATGACTTTCTACTCATCATGATAGCAACTACAGTCCCTTGTCCCAAGGTGTAAGAGACTCAAACTCATGATCCTATAAAAACGTCATCTACCATCATTGAAATATATTTATATGATGTTGAATGAAAATATACATCAATATTGCGTGATCTAGGAGGACCATAATTTGTTCATAGATGAGGAAACACTGTCAAAATTTCAAAGAAAATACCACTAACACCAACTCGAAATCAGGGAAACCATAGTTACACTCATGGGAGAAACTTTTCCAAGAATTATATGTGATCTCTTCCTTAAAATTATTCAAGACACATCACAACCAGATATGTGAATAATCATAGAAATACTTCATCAAAACTCCCACCTCTAGTAGACAAATAATTAAAGAACTAGTCAACCACTCATTCAATTGATTGATAGCTTCCTAACATTAATCATTCCATGGGAAGGCCTTTCACTTCCTATTCAAGGATATTGATTGGTCCTTAATCAATGATAAGTCGAATAAAAACCACCTATAAAATCCAATGTGACTAAGGAAATTATATACCTCTGAAACATTATTAGGTTCTTTCCCTGAAAAAAATATCTTGATCATTGATGGATAAATAGTTTTTCTATATTGGGACACTAGGTACAATATAAATTAAATTCCCATAACAAAAAGTTTCAGATAAACAACATTACACAGAGTTAAATGTGTCAAAGGACCAATAAAACATCCATAATATGATTTTCATGCTCATTTTTAGACATTCAGTGAATAATAATATCCTTGATGGACATTATCATAAACTTTTCCAACAACTCACAGAACACAAATTTCATTATTCCCATGAAACAAGTTGGAGAATTTGGGGCATTTAACGACATTACCATGAACATCGAGTACTTGTAATGGAATTTGAATGTTGTATCTCGAATATATCAACCTCAACCATTTTCAAAAGATATCTAGACCACTAATCAATATTCATACACTATCTTGATCCCGTTAAATGATCAAATTGATCATCTGTCTTTGGAAAGCGATAATTATTCTATAAAATTCAACCATAATTAGTCTATAAACAACTTGGTTCCACCATACACCTTCTTAGAGTATAACACTAGAGCAGCCTACGATAATACAGTAGGTTGGATAAACACTTTTGAATCAAATTATCAACCTAGATCCTCAAATCCCTTATCTAAAAAACCTATATTTAATAAAGAACCATCAAAATTATAATGAAACGTTTTACAAATATATCAAGAGATCAATATCACAATGAGGGGTTAACATCATAACCTACTCAACGAATATATCAAAAATCCACTTGATGAATATAGGGAATTCAAACACTTATTCCTCAACTAAACTATATGATAAATCCATTTGAAATGATAAGAGGGTCACTAAATCCAAACAATCCATCTGATGGTATTTTTTGATAATGAAGACTATAGTTCATCCTCATGTATCATAGATTGTAAATATCCATTGACCATAATGAATGATCATGTACCAAAAATAAAACCAATAAATTCCATGAATGTAATTTTATGGTTGTATGTGCAGCTGGAATAAATCATATAATTAAGGAAGAAACACATCCTTCATCTCAAAACCCTATAACACATCAAAAAATATTATAATAACATCCAACCATCATAGGTAAAATTAGGAGAAATGGAAGCCTCTTCACCTTGCATAATGTAGCCCGAACCAAGGTGTTTGAGATAAAAAAGAGATCCTCTAAAATCAAACAGGTAATAATACATAGTATAATATAATCAAATATTAAATAGAATAATATATAGTCTATCCAATTTCATCATATCCACTACATGAAACTAACCACATTTATCTCATCTTTCTCGTTGGCACTATGGATGTTCACTTCCATGTCCCAACTCATCTTTATGTCATTGAAGGTGGTGAGCATCATGGGGATTACCACTACTCTAGTACCCCTGGTTTCAGGTACACAACCCCCTTTTCACACATTTTTGTAATTTTTGTGTCTAAACTAGAGAGTTTCCAAAAAATAGAGAGTTTCCATAAAATAGAGAGTTTCAATAAAATAGGGAGTTTCCATAAAGTGGGATGTTTCCATAATGATGGTTGTTTCCATAATGATGGTTGTTTCCATAAAGTGGGTTGTTTCTATAATTTTGGGTTTTTCCATAATGTTGGTTGTTTCCATGAAGTTGGTTGATTCCATAATGTGGGGTGTTTCCATAATGTGGGATGTTTCCATAAAGTGGGGTGTTTCCATAAAGTGGGATGATTCCATAAAAAAAGTTGTCTCCATAAAATTGGTAAAGGTTAAGGATTGGAGATTTTAGGTGTTTTATAAGTAGTTTTTGGACTCAAAGTAATGTAGCACGATCCGTACACGGTTGGCCCAAACCATGTGGTCAAACCTTCCACAGAGGTCAAATCTAGATCCTATTTTCAACGAGCTTACTCTTTTCTGCTCTATATATTCCTTTTTAGATTCAAAACGCCCCTATTTCAAGATAACTCTCTCTAGATGTCTGTAGAACCCTCCCCACATGAGTTGGATCCAACCTAGAGCCTTCACTTGGTGATTTCGATTCAGATTCTTGAGGTATGAAACCATTCATTCGGGATTTGTCATGTTTTCTTAGATCTTCTTAGATCTACTTCTATGATCTCCATTTTTTCTCAGATATAAAACTATTGTAGGTATACACACTTTTTTTATTCCAAATATTTCAATGTTGAGTTGTGATCTTTCTAAAATAATAGAACTATGGCCGTTCTTAGAGAATCGACCTTTTTTCTCGTGCATTCTTCGTCTGTTGTCAATGTTTCAACAAATCCATAGAGTTAGGTGGCTTCACTCACATATACACATGCTAGAATTTATTATATTATATAAAAATTAGTTTATTTAATTTCAAATGCATGGAAAAATATTCATTTGAGATGATTTATGGTTTTTTTGAAATTGCGTGATCTTTGTGAATAGTTGTGCAAAAGGGGGATTAGTTTCATGAATTTAAAATGATGATCTGAAATTATGGATTTTATAGAATATATAAATGGTTTATGTAAAAGATATATTCAATAGAAATGGTTTTCAATAAAAATAGAGTTTTATTGAAATGGATTGGAATTAAAATGGTTTGGCATTGAAATGGTTTTGACGGAAATAGTTTTCAATAAAAATGTATTTTTATTAAAAGGGATGTTTTGGCATGATCTTTGGGAATATGTGGGTGTGTTTATGTTGAATATATGGAAAATGGTTGAAATTTTACCTTGTTCTTAAGGCCAAAGGATTAATGGAATTTGATAATTTCATACACGGGGCGTGGTTGAAATATGTCCTTGTGATCGGTGCCAAAGGGTTAATGGAACATTGGAAATAATTACCTTGTGATGACTTGATATATAAATGAGAAACTTCTCATGAGTATGGAATTGTTATAACGTAGCATTCATGGTTGGGTGCATGGGTTTGAGGAAGGGTTGGGTATGCCGAAAAAGGGATGTTGTGAAATGGTTTTAACGATTTTTTAGTTGTGTTTTGAGAAAAACAACATATTGGAAAAATTTGTTTCCATTGAAATTGTATGCTTTTGGTTATAAATGGTTTTGGAATGTAGTTTATGTTTAGTTATTAACTATTTTGGGAAATTGTTTTATATAAAATGTTTTATATAATTCTTTATAACTCTTCTATCATAGTGGCATGAGTAGGGAAGTCATTGGGGGAAACCTATTGAGTTTTATACTCACCCCTGCTTTGGCCCTTTGGTGCTTTTACAGATGTTATATTCCCAGACAAGGGAAAAGGTAATGTTTCACATGTGTTTATCACTACCTCATGGTTTTTGTGTTGTTCGGAGATTTTGTATCGTAGATCTTGGGGAGCATGGAGTCTTGTGGTTTTTGGAGAGCCTTGTGTAGTCTATCTGCTGTGTACTTTGATACTTGGTTATTCTTCTTTGGTTTCTTACATTGATGTTATTTTGAGAAACATGATGTTGTTGAGTTGTCTTACATTTGCTTATACATCATATAGTGAATGTTTGGTTATGGTTGGTAGGTTTATTGGTTTATTTCTTAAAGGTTAAATCGTCCCCACAAGTATTTGAAACCCTCCGGCATTTAATTTTAGACTATGGCGTCTTGGGGATGTCTCTTAAGTCCTATTGATGAATCATTGTACTCTCAAGCCAATGAGAAATGATGGTTCATTTTAAATTGTATCAGTCTGGTCCTTCCTTGGTGGTTCAAATGGTAATAGCTTGTTCAGTCCTTGCCTAACAAGTAGTCATCAATGTTCCTTGTTATGGAGATGTAATACCTTCTTGTATATTCCTTGGTTGGGTATCTTAGAAAGGTGTAGGATTGTTGAAGCATGAAATGTATAACATAAAAGGATGTAGCAAACCCTTTTACGTTGAACATCAAGCAACCAGGGTGTTGGGTAAATAAGTGTATGGAGTCACTTCTAGGATTTTGAAATCTCATTGTCATGGGTTTATCCAATGAGATGAGCCATACTTTCATTATAGAGGAATGACTTCTCACTATAAGTGCATACATCATTTCATGTAATGATTCATCTTGTGAAAAAAAGTGACATTTTTTTTGAAAAAATACAGAATTGGTTTTCAAATGAAATATTTTCAAAGATAAAATTATTATCGTATTTTGAAAATGGTTTAATTTTGAAAATCATTTGAATTTTTTTCAGAAATGGATAAACATGGAAAAAAGGATGTTTTGGAAAACAAAAGTTGTGATAGTTGGTGTGATATAATTCGAAATGCTAGGCTAATAGTTTTTAGAGAGTGAGATTAATAGAGTTCGTTAATAGTTTAGAAAATGGAACCTTATAGGTATCATAAGAACTAATTAGAATAGGTTGTTTATAATTTGGTTTCACCTAAGAAATAGGTGAACCCATAGTTAGTCTGAAGCATCACTCAGGCTTTTCAAACTATTGACCTGGGACTGTAGTTGGATACTCCATTAATAATATCTGTCACTGCTGAAAATCCAAGTGAAGGAAGTATAATTGTCTTCACTAGAGAGGCTGAGAACTCAAGCACTAAGATGATTAGGAAGTGGGGCACCTATTAGCAATGTTTAAAACATGAAATGATTCCTTCTATAATAAGACTGTAAACTCTTCTTCCTGAAAGAAAATTTCAAGCCTTTGTGTGTAGAGTATGTACAATAACTATAGAGTGCCATGAGTTGAAAGGGGACTTCTCGCTGTTGGAGATAGATGTTTATGATATAATCCTAGGTATATATTGGCAGACATTTTTCGAGGAACAAATCGATTATTATAAGAGAAAATTTAGTTTGATGATTGAGGATAGCATCAAGAATCACATTAGAGGAGAGAGATTTGTAAAGAAGGGTGAAAAGATCTTGGTGGAACCAATAGTGGGAACGATCTCTTACCAATTGGTAGTGTTGACTTCGGAATCAATAGAAATGATCAAGGAAAATAGTTTTCCACCTGTTGTGGATCAATTTCTTGATGTCTTTCCCAAGAACATCTCTGGGTGACCACCTCTTTGGAAAGTGGAGTTTACGATTGATCGCCTTCTAGGGACAAGTCCTATTTCCCTTCCCTCTTCTATAATTGTACCAACAATGTTATAGGAATTGAAAGTGAAGTTAGAAGAGTAGGGAAGCGTGTGTTTAATGCATCAAAGTACTTCTCCATATACAACACCCATTTTGTTTGTGAAGAAGGAAGATTCAACTCTTCTTCTGTGTGTTAATTATCATAATCTTATCCAAGTTATGATAAAGAATAAATATCCACATCCACACATTGATGATCTATTTGATCAATTAAAGGGAACTCAGTGGTTCTCCAAGATTGGCTGGTGATTAGGATATCACCAATTGGATGTTCGGAAAGGGGACATTCCAAAGGAATCTTTCATATGAAGATATGGCCACATTGAATTTCTACTCATGCATTTCGGTCTAAAAAATACACCATAGGTCTTCATGGAATTAATGAATCCGATATTTCATAAAATATGGATTATTTTGTTGTGGTGTTTGTATGAGACGTTTTAGTCAAATCAAAGGTAAGGGATAACCATGAGGAGCACCCGGAAACAGTGTTACAAATCATGAGAGATCGTCGTTTTTATGCCAAATTATCAAATTGTGATTTTTTGATATGGGAAGAATGTTCTCTTGGCCATGTCATTTCTATGAAAGGTTTTTTTATCCAAAAAATAGATAAGCCATTATCTCTTGGAAACTATCGAAGAATGTTTTCAAGATATGATGTTTTCATGGTCTAGAAGGTTAATGTCAACTCTTTGTGCATGATTTCTCATGACTATCTTCACCAATGACAACTTTTACAAAGAATAATGCATCATTCCAATGGATAGAGGAATGTCAGAAGACTTTCTAGGAACATAAATTTTTTCTTACATTTGTACCTATCTAGATCATTCCAGAATCAGGACAAGGGTATGTGGTACATTGTGATGCTTCGAGGTCAGGTTTAGGTTGTGTTATCATGCAAAGAGATCATGTGGTTTCTTTTGGTTCATGAATGTTTAGTATGCATGATAATAATTACCCAACATGTGATTTAGAGTTAGCTGCAGTCATTCATGCATTGAAAACATAGAGGAATTTTCTTTTTGGTGAGAAATTTACGGTTTATATAGATCACAAAAGCTTGTAACACATTTTCTCATTTCAATATTTGAATCTGAGGCAAAATAGATGGATGGAGTATCTCCAAATGTTTAACTATGACTTTATGTACACACCAGGGAAAAGAAATTCGGTGGTAATGCATTGTGTACAAAGTCATATGCTTAGTTAGAAAAAGAAGATTCAGATGAATGGTAGTTGATGTTGGTCTTATGAGACATGCATGTGGAATGTGAAGACCGAGGTGATGTTGAAGTTTTCATTTCATCTACGCTTGTTCCAGATTTAGTAAAAAGGATCAAAGAGGCAAAAAAATATGATGTTGAATGTCTAGTCGTAAGCTCAAAAGTCAATGGTGGGGAGACCATTGAGGGCTGGAAACTTAATTGGTGTTCAGTTTTGTGTTTCATTGATTGGATGGTTGTACCTATGGTTTATCAGTAACAAATCATTCATTCCTACCACCATTCAATATGGGATGTACATCCAAGTACACATAAGATTTATAAGGCATTAAAAGCACAATTTTGGTAAATTGATATGAAAAGGAAGGTGGTTGAGCTTTTCTCACTGAGCATAACTTGTCGGTAGGTTAAATCAAAGCATCAGAGGACAGATGGTATGTTTCAATCTTTGCCCAACCCAGTGTGGAAATTTGATCAGATAAAAATGGATTTTGTTACAGGTCTTCCAAGAAGAGTTTGGAAACATGATTCCATTTGAGTGATAGTGGATCGTCTTATTAAGTCAGCCCATTTCATCATAATTCGTGAAACTCATATGGTGGAGGTTCTTTCAGAAATATATTTCTGAGAAGTTGTAAAGAGTCATGGTGTACCAGTTTCAATAGTCTCAGATAGAGATTTGAGGATCACTTCTCATTTTTATAAATCCTTACCGCGAGCCCTTGGTACTCATTTGACTATGAGCATGGCGTATCATCCTAAAACAAATTAAAAATCCGAGAAGATGATAAAAACATTGTAATACATGTTGTGGGATTCTGTAATGGATTTTGGTGGCTCATGGGAGGATCATATACCCTTAGTGGTGTTCTCATACAATAATATTTATTGGGCCTCGATACACATGGGTCTTGTTAAAGCATTGTATGGGCGTCCTTTTCGTTCTCCACTATGTTGGGTGGAAATAGGGAAAAAATCACTAGTGAGGCCATTCTATATCCAATAAACAATTTAGAAGATATCATTGATTAGAAAGAGGATGGATATGTCTTAGAGTCATCATGAATCTTATGAAGATCACCATCGAAGATCGTTGTCATTCACTATGGGTGATCATGTATTCTTGAGGATATTTCCAGGTCTTGGAAATCATCTCTTCAAGAAGAAGGTAAATTAATCTCCTAGGTACATTGGATCTTTTGAGATACTAGAATCAGTTATAGAGGTGGAATATCTGTTGGAATTACCACCATAGTTTAGTTTGGTGCATAATGTGTTCCATGTATCCTAGTTGAAGAAAGTATCACCCTGATCCTGACCATGTGATCAGATGGGATCACGTTGAGCTAGATCCAAATGCATCATTGGTACATATCCTAGTAAAGATCATGGATAGTCAATAGAAATAATTTTTTGGGAAATTCATCAGCCTAGTATGGGTTTAACGACAACATGGTCAGATTTAGGAAGAGGCTTGTGAACGTGAGAAATAAATAAAAGAGCAGTGGTCAGAACTCATTTTTTCTTTGGAGGGTTTTCTTGTTTTCAAGGACAGAAAGACCAATCATGGGGAGAATTTAGTACCCCCTTTTTTAAGTACATAACCCCCTTTCCTAATTTTTTTTAATTGGTGTGTCTAAAATAGAGAGTTTCCAAAAAATAGAGAGTTTCCATAAAATAGAGAGTTTCCATAAAGTTGGTTGTTTCCATAATTTTTTTTTGTTTCCATAATGTTTATCATTTCCATAAATTGGGGTGTTTCCAAAATGTTGTTTGTTTCCATGAAATGGGTTGTTTCCATAAAATGGGGTGTTTCCATAAAGTGGGTTGTTTCTATAAAGTGTCGGTGTTTCCATAATGTGGGATGTTTCCATAAAAATGGGTTTCCATTAAAAGGTTAAAGATAAAGTATGGGAGAGTTTGGGGGGTTTAAAATTAGTTTTGGGACTAAAAGGAAAGTTGCACGATCCATACATGGTTGGCCCAAACCATATGGTCAATCCTTGCGTAGAAGTCAAATCTTGATCCTATTTTGTAGGAGCTTACTCATTTTTTCTCTATATATTTTTTTGGCTTCAAAACGCCCCTATTTTTAGAATGCTCTCCCTTGAAGGATATATAACCTTCTACACATGAGTTGGTGGCATCATAGAGCCATCCCTTGGTGATTTGGTATTTGATTCATGAGGTATGTCACCATTCTTTGCTGATTTGTCATGTTTTCTTAGATCTACATAGATCTACTTCTATGATCTCCATTATTTCTAAGATCTGAACATATATTTGGTAGATATACCTTTTTTTATTCCATGTAATTAAATTTTGAGTCATTATCTTTCTAGGATAAGAAAACTAAGGATGTTCTTAGGGAATCAACACTCTTTCTTGTGCGTTCTTCATCTGTTTTCAAAGTTTCATCAAATCCTTTGACATGGGTGGATTCACTCTCATATCCTCTTGCTGTAATTGATTGTATTAGATTCAAATTGGTTTATTGACTATAAAATTCATGAAAAAATCTTAATTTTTGATGATTTATGGTTTTGGTGAAATTGCGTGATCTTGGTGAATAGTTCTGCCAATTGGGGTTTAGTAACATGAATTTAAAATGATGATGTTAAATTATGGATTTTATGGAATTGATAAATGGTTGATGAAAAATATATCTTCTATAGAAAGAGTTTTCAATAAAAATAATAATTTATTGAAATGGTTTGGAATTCAAATGGTTTGTCATTAAAATGGTTTTGACAGAAATAGTTTTGAATCAAAACGTGGTTTTATTGAAAGGGTTGTTTTGACATGATCATTTGGAATATATAGTGTGTGTTCATGTTGCATATATGGGTCTTGGTTGAAATATGACCTTGTTCTCGGTTCCAAAGGTTTAATGGCATATGGTAATTTCATACATGGGGCATGGTTGAAATATGACCTACTGCTCAGTGCCAAAGGGTTAATGGCACATGGGAAACAATTACCTTATGACAACATGGTAGAGCAATGAGAAACTTCTCATTAGTATGGAACTATCATAACATATCATGAATATTTGGTTGAATGGGTTTGAGGAATGGTTGGTTATGCCAAAAAAGGGATATTGTGATATGGTTTTAAAGCTTGTTTAGTTATTTTTGTGGAAAAATAACATGCTGGAAAAATTGGTTTCCATCGAACTTGTACGCTTTTGGTTATAAATGGTGTTGGAAACATGTTTATATTTAGTTATAAACTGTTTTGTGAAATTTTTTTATATAAAATGTTTTATATAATTGTTCCTAACTCTTCTATCCTAGTGTTGTGAGTAGGGAATTCATTGGGTAATGCATACTAAGTTTTATACTCACCCCTATTTTGAAACATTGGTGGTTTTGAAGATACTATATTCTGGTACAACGGTAAGGGTAATGTTTCATGCGGGTTTATAAGAACCTTGTGATATTTGGGTTGTTCATATATTTTGGAGCTTGGAGCTTGTGGTGCATGGAGTCTTAAGGTCTTTGGAGAGTCTTGTGTAGTCTCATCGCTGTGTACTTTGATACTTCGTTATTCTTATGCTATTTCTTGCATTGATGTGATTTTTAGATACATGAAGTTTTTGAGTAGTCTTCCATTTGTTCATGCATCATATAGTGAATGTTTAGTTATGGTTGGTAGGTTTATTGTTTTATTTACTAAAGGTTAAATTGCCCCCACTTTATTTGTAACCCTTCAGAATTTATTTCTAGCCTTTTGTAACACCCCAAGATTTCATAGTGTGTTATTTCTTCAAAATAATTCAATAACTTGCACTACACGCAACACCGAGTTCAATCACACCATGACTTACAAAAAAAAGCCATTCAAAAGAGGTTATAAATAGTATTATCTAAATTTTAAACTTTATATAATCCTTATAATTTTAGAATCCATATTATGAGTTTCTTAGATATAATGCAAGAACAAATTCATTATCAGTATTGCACTTTTATCAACTTTTAATAGTGAACCCTTTTTAAATACAATATGTTAAGCTTTTTGACTAAATTGGGAAATCAAAAAATTTAAAATGAAACATCTCAAGCTTCCACGGTACGCTTTCCTTTGAATAATACAATAGCGTGTGTTGTACGCAACACCGAGTTCTAACAACCAATCAAACTAGCCGTTATGAATAGTAATACATACTTTTTAAAATTATATATATTTTATATTTCAAAATGGACTTCATTTTTTGATTCAGAATATCTAATTTAGCCTAAGGTGAAATTTTGGTACTTTTCGGATAACTTTTATATTTTGATGAATAGTGAAAATTACTAAATTTTAATTAAAAACAACTTTTTTAATAAAAATAATTAATAGTGATAAATTATGAATTTTAGTAGTTTTAAAGTATATTTAGAATATATTTTTACCATTCAATATAATGTTGGTCATTGGACATAATTTTACAATTAAACCGAACATAAACAAGTGTCAATCTTTTGATAGTTATTGTCTCTTAAAAACATGCTTTTTGTTTTGACAGCGGGAATTAATTTTAAATTAATTTCTGCCACTTATGTGTTTTGAATTTAGGAAAATGGATTCCATATTTGGAATCAGGATGTTCAAATTGTGTAAATAGGTAACTTTTATTTTTAGACATTTTGAATAATTACTGCGGTAAATATTTTATTTACCATGGTTAAGGGTAAATCCGGTAAATAAGAGTTAAAAAATAATATTATAATAATACTAAATTACCCTAAAACGTGTCTTAACCCTATTGGTTGATACATGGTCGACCATGGGCATCTTTGGGTCTATTTTGGGACCCCATGGATCCACTTGTAAGTGATAATGACACTTTATTTTAATTAAGTTAAAATGAATACAAAAATGACACAAGCATATATCTTTTAGAAAAACAATTGTTACATATGGTTATATATGTTGGATTTTAGATTATAAATATTAATTAGAAAGATAAAATGATTTCCTACATAATGATATTTTATTTATAATTTTTAGACATTAAATAATTTATTTTATTTATGACACAATGATGATGCAGTAATTACTATAATAGTGAAAAATTAAAATAATTGATATTATAAATACTAAAATAAATATAATATGAAACTTTTAATGAATTAAACTAATTTTCTAGGATAATATGATATATTAGGAGTTATTTAATTGACTTTGTTCGAAGTAATCAACCTTTTATGAGTTTCATAAAAATCAACTATTCAATAGTGTCAAAATTGACATAAAAGAGTTCTTAAAACAAATATTATATTATTAATTGATATTAAATTTTTAAAAATCTAATGTTCGGCCAAGAGACTTATCTCAGGATAGTTTCATCATTAATGGACCACTTGGGGGTCGCTTGGATGTATTTAGTAAGTTTATTAACCATATTATATAAAAATACAAAGAGACATTGTAAAAGTGAAACTAATTAACTTAAAGTTAATACTTAAAGATAAGGTTAATATAAGTACCCAAACCTGTCTAAATTCTATTGGTTGAGTTGTTTTCGACCCATCCCCACCTTAACCTTTGAATAGTCAACTTTGGAGCCATTGGAAACCGATTATGAATTTATTATAAACTAATATCTCTAGCTTTTCCAAGGTAGCCCCTCACCCCTCTTATAAAAGGGAACTCCTCCTTCTCATTTATTCACACCTTCACAGACTTTTGGTTCGGCCAAACTCTGCCCAATTACTCTACCAACTTCCCTCACTACAACCTAGGGGCCTTATTTGTATCAGAAAGCCAACATAAGGAGCCCTTTTGATCAAATCAAAAGGAAGAACCCGAAGAAGAGGTAATGATTTCACCACCCTTTTCTAAAGATCATTTCTTCTTCCACTTCTTCTTCCTTTGTTGTTACCATTATAAAATAATAAATCTAGTATCATATATATACTGTGATGTTATTATAAATATGGTACCACCATATTCAGTATTCTATCCACCCTTTGAATAACATGTCACCATACGTGCGTACGTACGGCTTACCGTCTCCACGTCGTGGTGTAATTGTTATTCAATATAATATTATTTGGATGGGTATAATAATGATGTGTAACTCATGTAAATAATAAATATAACATGTTAATGATTCTGTATATATGATATACCATCTATTTATATATTATTTTAATATCAAAAGAATGATATTGTCGCTCGTACGTACGTACGGACTACCGTCTCCACGAACGCGATAAGATTCATTCTCCATCGTATCCATTCAAGTATAATTATCATTTGATGATTTAAAAATGATGTTTAAGGAATTTATATCATTCTGGATATGAATAAGATACAACAAACATGGCTTATGTAACAAAACATATAAAAGAAAATGAGTAAGTTAACACCCGAAACGACGATAATTCTAATATATTATTAACAAATCAATGTTAAAAGATCATATATGATATCATATTAATATATATGATTATTTTATAATTTAATAACAATTATTTCACCATTATACAGGAGGTTAACCTACCCCAACCAAGGAAAAGTAAAAGGTAAGGGTTATTTCACAATCTCTTCATTATCCGAGGTTGTTTATACGTAATAATCTACTGGGATCTTGTTATCATCCACGTCCATGTTTCTTCAAAATGTATTTCAAAACATTTCTAATATTTAAAAGAATATGGGTTAAAGTCATTTATACCCTTGTTTGACTTTTTATAAGAGGTTCATAAGGGAATCTTTCCGTCGTTTTCCAAAAAAGGTTCTTTTTAACCTTTTCGACAGAATTAAGATAAGAATGTTTTGCGGGTGCGGTTATTTTCCGCCGTTATAAAATCGTCAAAGCTTCCCTTACAAGCTTATAAGAACATTTTCAAGAAAATGTTTTATTTTATATGGATCTTAAATGATTTCAAAAATAAAATAGATATTTATCTAAAAAGTGTTTTGATTTCATCTATGTCAACATCCTTTGACGGATTTTACGCTTATTTGAAGTTGATTTATTATGATACAAATTTCCATATTGTAATAAAGTTTTGTGATATGTTTGACTGTGGATGTTCCATTTATATAGCATTCATGGTTTATGAGTAAAGTATTGACATTTCGTATGTTAGTTCCAATAATAATGTTTATGTTATATTTCAACCTTTACTTCATATGAATGTGTTGGACAAGTATGTTCCAGGTTGGGGACTGGTTAAAGTAAGCCCTCAAGGTTGGGGACTGGTAAAAGTAAGCCCTCCAGGTTAGGGACTGGTAAAAGTAAGCCCTCCGGTTTAGTCTCCGGTTATTAGAAGGACTCCGGGTTGGTGTCTAGTTATTAGAGGCACTCCGGGTTGGTGTCCGGTTATTAGAGGCACTCCGGGTTGGGTTCCGGTTACAGTTAGCCCCAAGGTCTTGGGACGAGGCCTTGACAAAGAAATTAAAGTTCAGCATTATGCATTCCATCATTATGAAAGTGGTTAGTGATTTTTCATGTGATTATTCGATTAGTAGAATATCCATGTGAATGAGTAAATGGCATTATTTCATTTTATTTATGCCATACAAAGTTGAAAGTTCAAGTTTGAAAGGATTTTGTCTTAGTTATACATTGCCTTAAATGTTTATTCTTATTTATGAAAGTTTCCACTATATTGTTATCCTTACTGGGCATTTGAGCTCACCCCTTTTTTATGTTTTATTTTTCCCCGGAAGTGAAGAAGTAAATTATGAATGACCTGCAGGGATATTATGTGGGGATATGAGTGTGAATTATGGAGACATTATGTTGTTGTAGTAGTTTTTCATTTTGTGATGTAATGTAAAACTTATGAATATATCTAGTGTTTCCAAGGCTACTAAACCAATCGGTATTTCGAGATTTGATCTTTCTTGTGATCATGCCAATGTTATGTAATAATGCACCGACTCTGGGTAACTAGGGTCGGGGCGTTACAGTTGGTATCAGAGGAAGTTTAGTACAAACCTTGTAAGCTAGATTTAGATAAACTTTGATTAGAGCACGTAGACCTAAGATGAACTTTGAGGATTAGTGTAGAAGAACTTCCTAGAATTTTGGTATTGTAGAGATTTTTTGAGTTTTCCGAGCAATACATCCCTGTCTGGATACGAGCAGGTTGAGGCGGCTCTGGCACAGATGTACCTAGGGTTAAAACCCGAAAACATCGCTTTGAGCTAGACTCGAACGGGAACGGGTGCACGACAACGGGCCTTGCTGCACTCTTGGTTACGACACTCCCGGGGGACACTACTGGAAAATGGGTCTATACCCACGGTTTTGTGTATAACCGTGGGTATAGGCCCCCCCTATACCCACGGTTTGGGAAACCGTGGGTATAGGTATAGTATCGAGACCTATACCCATGGTTTTGGAGAACCGTGGGTATAGGTCCCCTATACCCACGGTTCTTGGAAAAACCGTGGGTATAGGTTTGTTTTGAAGACCTATACCCACGGTTTTGCCAAAACCGTGGGTATAGGTGTTGTTTGGCAGACCTATACCCACGGTTTTTGAAAACCGTGGGTATAGGTGGTATATTTTTCAAAGACCTATACCCACGGTTTTTCAAAACCGTGGGTATAGAGTTCCCATATTATAGCGGGAAACTAAACATAGGCGGGATACGGAAAATATTGCGGGTAGACATTTTCTCATATAATAAGATATATATTCAGATATATTAACATATAATAGAAAATAGCTGTAGGTTGGTTGGTCTGTGGGCGCGTGCTGGGCCGCGAGACTCTACTCAAGTCGCGGGATCGAAACATCGTGAGAGTTTTTTTTGAATTGAAATACACAATATTAATATATATAGGCAGATAGATGAAGATATAAAAGAATTAAAATCCAGATCGGTTGGTCCACTGCTGTGTGCGGCGCTGAGACCTTACGTGTGGCGCGGGTTCGAAACCCGCCGTTTACGGCTTTTTTTATATAACAGCATTGTTATTAATATATTATAATGAAATTATATTTATGTAAATGAAAGTAAGTTAGCTTGGTTGGTCTACCGAGTTGTATGGTGGGGCCTTCCTGCGGGAGGCGCAGGTTCGAAACCCGCTGTTTACGGTTTTTTATATAACAGCTTTGTTATTAATATATTACAATGAAATTATACTTATGTAAATGAAAATAAGTTAGCTCGGTTGGTCTACCGAGTTGCATGGCGGAGCCTCCCTGCGGGAGGTGCAGGTTCGAAACCTGCTGCTCGCAATTTTGGAAAATTTTAAATTTCCCACGGTTTTCAAACCGTGGGGTATGATCCCTGCCACGCTGTACAGCAACCTGTTGCTGTGTGAAACACATATACCCACGGTTCTACAAAACCGTGGGTATAGGTCAAGACCTCTATCCCGACGCCGTTCCAGCCCACGGTTCCCAAAACCGTGGGTATAGGTCGTTTTTCCAGTAGTGGGATATGCTTAGGATAATTCTCATTTTCTTTACAAACCATTATGAAGGGTTTATGAGTATATACATCCTCAAATGAGACATTTTTATGATTATGGATTATATCCATAAATAGTTCAATTTATGTTAAGTGTTTTATAAGTATGGGATTATGTATTTTGATTCATAAACTGATCTAGTGTATTCCATTGTTTAGAAATGGCGCCCAGTAAAAGGAATGAGAACTCCAGAAATGCACATGATCCAAAGAGAAGGAAGGATCATATCTTTCATGGTCTTAAGCTAGAATTTATAAGAGAAATAGTCTCCCATGTATTATCATCATATGAAGAAATAATATCATGTGTTGATAAGATAAGTAAAGAGTTTACTGAGTCCTATGGCTTTGAAGGTAAGCAAGAGAAGAAAAGGATGGAAGAGAGAAATATGGATAAAGGGAAGAGGGAAAAGAAGAATTTTACCATATGTGGTAACTGTGGAAAGAAACACCCTGGATCTTGCCTGAAAGGAATGGGAGTCTGTTATAAGTGTGGAGGAAAAGGGCACAAAGTACGTGACTGCAAGGGTAAGAAAATGGTTTCAAATGTACAATGCTTCATTTGCAAGGAGTTTGGATACTACGTGAACCTATGTCCCAATCATCAGACTATGCCGCAAATGATTCTATTGGATAATAATCAAGTTATGATACTACCACAGATGAAGAGGAATGATTAGAGTTCTTATGTTGATTATGTCAATTGAGTGTTGTATCAACAATGTACTTGATATAATAATTATGGAGTATATAAGGATTGTACTGCAGTACTATTTCATTAAGGACTTGAGATTGTGTGGAACAAAGAAAGGTGACTCAACAGCAGGATAAATTTTTGGAAAATATATGGTTGAGAGAATGATAAACCATAATATAGTTCTGATACCGAGTTAGTGATTTTGGAATAATACATGATTGTTTTGGATAAATTATATTGGATATTCTTGACTACCTTGGAACTGATTAATGATCTGTATATTCCATTATTGTTGGGGTTTAAAACATTTTTGGATTGATGAGGTATATCCAGCATTATATATGGAATAAGGGAGCATTAATGTAATCAATAAGGAATATGGTAATTCAGGATGTTTTAGTGTATTAAAAGAATACATGATGAAGGTATTAATATGCTATTACGTGGTAAAAAGGATCTATATTATGTTTAACTTCCTTATAAATGTTGGACTGTGAGATTGGTCAGAAATATTTTGGATAAATTCTAGTTTGAGATTAATTTTGGATTGCCATAAAAGGACAACTCGGAGGTCGGGCGGCAACCCGTCGCGTCTGGCAAGGCCGCGAGACTTGAACCCGCAACCGAAGGGAGACAAGGGTGTATCACCTACCACTGGCCGAAGAGATGTCTTGGATTAAATAATGTAGTTTTTTTAAAAGATCTGGTAGATTAATTATAAATTCGTTTATTTTGGAACCCTGTACGAATAGTATAAATAGAATTTTTTTTACGAGTGAAAGATGAGTTTGTGGTAGAAATTTATTAGTGGACAAAACTCTAATTATAAAGTATGTATATCTCCTTATGATCTTATCCAATCTCATAAGTAAATTCCTCAACATTAAGAAAAGGAACATAGAATAAAAATGTTGTCCTAGATGGTACCTTAAATCATCACTAATTTATGGCTTTTGGATTGTTGTCCTTTTCATAGCCATGTTCTCTACCACTCTCCATCAGATAATTGATGGTTAGATTTCTCTTCCATATCCATATTTTCCTACAGGGAACCCTAGTATGTGTTATTTTCGGTAATATTCATACTTTCCACTCTTTATTTTAAATAGAGGCCTCATTAATTCATTTTTCGATGTGGGATTTCAACTAAGATATTTTGAAACGTCAAAAATGTGTTATCCTAATACCCTATATTTTGTTGAACCGATGGTATTTCAAATCATCTTAGATTGATGAGTTTAAGGACCTCAATTTTATACTTGTTTGTGATTCATGACCTCAATCACTACCTATAAATATTTACGTTTTTCCTCCAATTATATGTCTCTAATTGCCACCAATGTTCTCCTAATCGAGATCATAATTTGGTGGTGACCCTTTCATTTCTCTTTTCCTCATATTAAGACTAAATTTTAGTAACCCAATTTCCGATGTGGGTTTTCCCACAAATATATTTTCTATTTTAAACCTTTTATTTTCGAAGAACAATTTCAAATTGCGAGGACGCAATTTATTGAAGGAGGGGAGAATGTAACACCCCAAGATTTCATAGTGTGTTATTTCTTCAAAATAATTCAATAACTTGCACTACACGCAACATCGAGTTCAATCACACCATGACTTACAAAAAAAAAGAAGCCATTCAAAAGAGGTTATGAATAGTATTATCTAAATTTTAAAATTTATATAATCCTTATAATTTTAGAATCCATATTATGAGTTTCTTAGATATAATGCAAGAACAAATTCATTTTCAGTATTGCACTTTTATCAACTTTTAATAGTGAAACCTTTTTAAATACAATATTTTAAGCTTTTTGACTAAATGGGGACATCAAAAAATTTAAAATGAAACATCTCAAGCTTCCATGGTACGCTTTCCTTTGAATAATACAATAGCATGTGTTGTACGCAACACCGAGTTCTAACAACAAATCAAACTAGCCGTTATGAATAGTAATACATACTTTTTAAAATTATATATATTTTATATTTCAAAATGGACTTCATTTTTGGATTCGGAATATCTAATTTAGCCTAAGGTGAAATTTTGGTACTTTTCAGATAACTTTTATATTTTGATGAATAGTGAAAATTACTAAATTTTAATTAAAAACAACTTTTTTAATAAAAATAATTAATAGTGATAAATTATGAATTTTAGTAGTTTTAAAGTATATTTAGAATATATTTTTACCATTTAATATAATGTTGGTCATTGGACATAATTTTACAATTAAACCGAACATAAACAAGTGTCAATCTTTTGATAGTTATTGTCTCTTAAAAACACGCTTTTTGTTTTGACAGTGGGAATTAATTTTAAATTAATTTCTGCCACTTCTGTGTTTTGAATTTAGGAAAATGGATTCCATATTTGGAATCAGGATGTTCAAATTGTGTAAATAGGTAACTTTTATTTTTAGACATTTTGAATAATTACTGCGGTAAATATTTTATTTACTATGGTTAAGGGTAAATCCGGTAAATAAGGGTTAAAAAATAATATTATAATAATACTAAATTACCCTATAACATGACTTAACCCTATTGTTTGATACATGGTCGACCATGGGCATCTTTGGGTCTATTTTGGGACCTCATGGATCCACTTGTAAGTGATAATGACACTTTATTTTAATTAAGTTAAAATGAATACAAAAATGACACAGACATATATCTTTTAGAAAAACAATTGTTACATAGGTTTATATATGTTGTATTTTAGATTATAAATATTCATTAGAAAGATAAAAATATTTCCTACATAATTATATTTTATTTATAATTTTTAGACATTAAATAATTTATTTTATTTATGACACAATGATGATGCAGTAATTACTATAATAGTGAAAAATTAAAATAATTGATATTATAAATACTAAAATAAATATAATATGAAACTTTTAATGCATTAAACTAATTTTCTAGGATAATATGATATATTAGGATTGATTTAATTGACTTTTTTCGAAGTAATCAACCTGTTATGAGTTTCATAAAAATCAACTATTGAATAGTGTCAAAATTGACATAAAAGAGTTCTTAAAACAAATATTATATTATTAATTGATATTAAATTCCTAAAAATCTAAGGTTCGGCCAAGCGACTTATATAATGATAGGTTCATCATTAATGGACCACTTGGGGGTCTCTTGGATGTATGTAGTAAGTTTATTAACCATATTATATAAAAATACAAAGAGACATTGTAAAAGTGAAACTAATTAACTTAAAGTTAATACTTAAAGATAAGGTTAATATAAGTACCCAAACCTGTCTAAATTCTATTGGTTGAGTTGTTTTCGACCCATCCCAACCTTAACCTTTGAATAGTAAACTTTGGAGCCATTGGAAACCGATTATGAATTTATTATAAACAAATATCTCTAGCTTTTCCAAAGGTGCCCCTCACCCCTCTTATAAAAGGGAACTCCTCCTTCTCATTTATTCACACCTTCAAAGCCTTTTGGTTCGGCCAAACTCTGCCCACTTACTCTCCCAACTTCCCTCACTACAACCTAGGGGCCTTATTTTGATCAGAAAGCCAACCTAAGGAGCCCTTTTGATCAAATCAAAAGGAAGAACCCGAAGAAGAGGTAATGATTTCACCACCCTTTTCTAAAGTTCATTTCTTCTTCCACTTCTTCTTCCTTTGTTTTTACCATTCTAAAATAATAAATCCAGTATCATATATATACTGTGAAGTTATTATAAATATGGTACAACCATATTCAGTATTCTATCCACCCTTTGAATAACATTTCACCATACGTGCGTACATACGGCTTACCGTCTCCACGTCGTGGTGTAATTGTTATTCAATATAATATTATTTGGATGGGTATAATAATGATGTGTAACTCATGTAAATAATAAATATAACATGTTAATGATTTTGTATATATGATATACCATCCATTTATATATTATTTTAATATCAAAAGAATGATATTGTCGCTCGTACGTACGTACAGACTACCGTCTCCACGAACGCGATGAGATTCATTCTCCATCATATCCATTCAAGTATAATTATCATTTGATGATTTAAAAATGATGTTTAAGGACTTTATATCATTCTGGATATGAATAAGATACAACAAACATGGCTTATGTAACAAAACATATAAAAGAAAATGAGTAAGTTAACACCCGACACGACGATAATTCTAAGATATTATTAACAAATCAATGTTAAAAGATCATATATGATATCATATTAATATATATGATTCTTGTATAATTTAATAACAATTATTTCACCATTATACAGGAGGTTAACCTACCCCAACCAAGGAAAAGTACAAGGTAAGGGTTATTTCACAATCTCTTCATTATCCGAGGTTGTTTATACGTAATAATCTACTGGGATCTTGTTATCATCCACGTCCATGTTTCTTCAAAATGTATTTCAAAACATTTCTAATATTTAAAAGAATATGGGTTAAAGTCATTTATACCCTTGTTTGACTTTTTATAAGAGGTTTATAAGGGAATCTTTCCATCGTTTTCCAAACAAGGTGCTTTTTAACCTTTTCGACAGAATTAAGATAAGAATGTTTTGCGGGTGCGGTTATTTTTCGCCGTTATAAAATCGTCAAAGCTTCCCTTACAAGCTTATAAGAACATTTTCAAGAAAATGTTTTATTTTATATGGCTCTTAAATGATTTCAAAAATAGAAAGAGATATTTCTCTAAAAAGTGTTTTGATTTCATCTATGTCAACATCCTTTGACGGATTTTACGCTTATTTGAAGTTGATTTATTATGATACAAAACTTCCATATTGTAATAAAGTTTTGTGATATGTTTGACTGTGGATGTTCCATTTATATAGCATTCATGGTTTATGAGTAAAGTATTGACATTTCGTATGCTAGTTCCAATAAGAATGTTTATGTTATATTTCAACCTTTACTTCATATGAATGTGTTGGACAAGTATGTTCCAGGTTGGGGACTGGTTAAAGTAAGCCCTCCAGGTTGGGGACTGGTAAAAGTAAGCCCTCCAGGTTTGGGACTGGTAAAAGTATGCCCTCCGGTTTGGTATCCGGTTATTATAAGGACTCCGGGTTGGTGTCCGGTTATTAGAGGCACTCCGGGTTGGTGTCCGGTTATTAGAGGCACTCCGGGTTGGGTTCCGGTTACAGTTAGCCCCAAGGTCTTGGGATGAGGCCTTGACAAAGAAATTAAAGTTCAGCATTATGCATTCCATCATTATGAATGTGGTTAGTGATTTTGCATGTGATTATTCGATTAGTAGAATATCCATGTGAATGAGTAAATGGAATTATTTCATTTTATTTATGCCATACAAAATTGAACGTTCAAGTTTGAAAGGCTTTTGTTTTAGTTATACATTGCCTTAAATGTTTATTCTTATTTATGAAAGTTTCCACTATATTGTTATCCTTACTGGGCATTTGAGCTCACCCCTTTTCTATGTTTTATTTTTCCCAGGAAGTGAAGAAGTAAATTATGAATGACCTGCAGGGATATTATGTGGGGATATGAGTGTGAATTATGGAGACATTATGTTGTTGTAGTAGTTTTTCATTTTGTGATGTAATGTAAAACTTATGAATATATCTAGTGTTTCCAAGGCTACTAAACCAATCGGACTTTCGAGATTTGATCTTTCTTGTGATCATGCCAATGTTATGTAATAATGCACCGACTCTGGGTAACTAGGGTCGGGGCGTTACACCTTTGGAATCTTGGGAATGTCTCTTAAGTCCTATTAATGACTCGTTGTACCCTTAAGCCAATTAGAATTAGTGGGTCACTACAACTACCATCTATGTGGGATTTAACTAGGTTTCCCCATATACTAAAATGGCCATAGAGGAAGCTGATACTATGGATAATAATGAATCTGACTACTTATTTTGTCTTGTTCCCCAAGAATGGTATGGAACTAATATCACTGATGGACATGGCCACAAAAAAGGAATAAGACATACATAGATCTTTTAGATGACACATGTTAACTTCTAAATATTGACAAATGAGAATAGAGTTAGGATTGAATCCACAACAGTCAAACACTGTTATTCCTCATTGTCTAAGATCCTCCATGTATTACTCTACATCAACTAATGTATTTATGAAATCCCAACCATGAATATACTTTTTATCAATGCAACCTCTCAATCATCCCTACCTTATTTTTTACCCCTAAATAAATAAGAAAGTTTAATTGGGTAACAACATACTGAATGATGGGACACAATGCCTCCTCAACGAACCACTCCCTAGACTCGTCATCCAGAAAAATATTATGACTAATTAAAATAATGTCCATTAAGAAAATATGACGATCCTACACACTTAGGATCCCCTGTTTCAGAGAGATAAACTCCTTCTTCTTCACTAGCCCCAATTTTTATGATAGGAACATTGTTTGAAGAATATAATAAAAAACATCCCATAAAAACTCTTCCTCCATTTTCTCTATAAGAGAAAAATATCGACCACTACCACACTACCCTTCATATATAATTGATTGAAAACAAAACATGATACTCCATCCCTGCATAGATCAAATTTAATGTGATATATAGATACTCCAAGTATACTAAATATTAAAATTTAAGACACTCCACTTATACATTAAAAATCCTTGAGATAGGAAATCACATAGTGTCTTCCTCCAAATATCATTCTTCTTAGCTAGGTCAATCCACCATCAGTCGAATAAATCATCCTATTGAACCCCAACAACCTCATCCACACTAGTAAAATGTCTAGTAGGAATCTTGTTAGGTCCACTAGGCTGAATACCCTGAGAGGGGGGGTGAATCAGGGTTTGACTAATTAAAAATTAAAGCCCTTTCTGATCTTGTTTCGCTGTTAAGCAAAACACTCTTCTCTCTCTTTCCTGCTGCACAATATAAATAGAAAGTAAAGCAAGCACAGGACACAACAATTTTACTTGGTTCAACGCTAAGGGCTACGTCCAAGGAGCATACGCCGACAGGTTGCCGGTCGTACCAAGTCCACTAAACTTCACTAGCTGCAGATTACAATGTTCGGGCTAGATCACTTCTATGCCCAGGCTCACTGCCTATACAATGTTTAGGGTCAGCTCACTGCTTTCCCAAGGGTCACTCCCTGTTTCTCTCTCTCTGGCTCACTGCCGGTGGAGAGGATCACCTTCTTCCTCTTCCTAAGCTCACGGCTCTTGGAAGGTATTCACTCACAGTTTATAGACCTGTAGGTCTCTTCATTTTCATGAAGGAATGCATCTTCCTCTGTATGTAGATGCTCTGTTGAAGTCCAACTTTCACCCGCAGATGAATCTCACTTTGCACCGGATGTACCGGGAAACCTCAATTTTTACGCGCAACCCTTACGGTGACTTGCGCGCAATTTCTATGATTTGCGCGAAATTCCTTTTTCGCGCAACCTCCAAATATTACGCGCAGCCTCGAAACTGCCTTGCGCGCAATTCACTGATTTTGCGCGAAATCCACTTTTTGCGCAATCTTCCTTTTACGCGCCAGCACCAACTTTCTGCGCAGCCATTGCTTTTCGCGCAATCTGACTTTACGCGCAAACTTTAAGTTTACGCGCAACACACTTTCTAACTTCAATTTTGCGAACCAGAGCTCGGGTATTTTCTATGTCTTGAACTCTGCTGAATGGAGGAGGGTCACTTCATATTTATAGGCAAAATCGACCCCGCGCAAAAAACCCTCCTTGAGCGCGTAATCCACTTTGATCTTCCGCGCACAAACATTTTCCGCGCACTGCTCCATAATTTCGCGCACCTCATACCTTTTCCATTTTACGAGCTTCAGACCTCGTAACACCTCTTGCGCGAAATACTTCATCCGCTATTTCGCACGCCACTTCAATTTTCCGCGCACGCCTCCAAAATTTCGCGCGCCTCATGCCTTTACCGATTTTCAAGCTTTCGGCCTTGAAACATCTTTTGCGCGAAATACAATTTCGCGCAACCCGCTGTTTTGCGCGCCACACTTCAAGATTTCGCGCAACCCGCTAGTTTTGCGCGCCACTCTTGATTTTTCCGCACACCTCCTTCATTTCTCTCTCCTCAACCTTCGCCAACAACATATCACTCCATTTTCCATTGGCGATTTTCAGGCCCAAAAATTTGGAAAACACTGGAAAACGGCGCCACCTTGTACTGCTCTTTTGTACCGCCTCCAGATCGTCCTTTCCTTTGTCAAAGTTCTTTGTCAACATGGAATGTCAACAACTTCTCAGGAACTCGACAATTCTCCATGGAAACCTGCTTTGTCAACAAACACAATCAACCCAAAAATGCTGCAATGTTACCTTGAGGGATTTTTGCCCAACAATCTCCCCCTTTGGGTTTGTTGACAACTCTTCACAACTCTGCTCAGAAATATTTTCTGCACTTTGATACCTCACTGAGTCTTCTTCCAGCTGCTACCACCATTCGCCTCTTGCGATTATGATAGCGTTCAAGGATTCACTTAACATGTACTCTAAGCCCACATGAGCAATGCTCGGCGTGAGAAACAAGAGTAGTATGAAAAGTTCATCAATGAATCACTTCATGTCAGACCCCAATTGTCGATTCCACCCTGATACCAATTCTTAAAATAAAACCAGTTGTTGAACCACAGTGATACCAATTGGTGAATTCTTAAGTTGATACCAATTGTTGATAGCTGGACACCGTCTCACACCATTCCAACACCACTGTTCTGCTTTTATCACGATCATTAGCTGCCGTGATTTCTATGATATGATCGATCACGTCTAGCATCATCAGATTTAAAAATCTCTCCCCCTTTCTCATTGCTCCCCCTTTCTGGCTGCTCCACCTGTCAGCTTCTCCCCGTATCAATTATGATTTATCAAATCTCCGCACTATTTTCTCTCTTGAACTAACACTTCGCACTATTTTCTCTCTTGAACTAACACTTTTCTCCCCCTTTGTCAAGCACTTGTCAAGCACTTTTCTCCCCCTTTGTCAACGAACCCAAAGGTCACGCCTTTGTAGTCTGTAACATAGTAGAGAACACATATCAACGCATTAGGGAAAAACACACCATACCTCGAGGAGAGGGGGGTGGGGGACCCACATCCACACTATTTCAAGTGCGGGGAATCGACTGAACTCCCAGAGCCAGTCGATGCCTCTCAAAAGCTTCCTTGGGTAAGGCCTTTGTCAGAATGTCTGCAACCTGTAGTTCTGTAGGCACGTACTCCAACTTTACAATTCCCTGCTCAACCTTCTCCTTGATAAAATGATACTTAATCTCAATGTGCTTTGTCCTTGAATGATGGACGGGATTTTTTCTAAGATTTATAGCACTTGAGTTGTCACACTGGATTCCGATCGGAGACATCACTTCAACTCTCATATCTTCAAGCTGCTGCTTCATCCACAATAACTGTGTGCATGCTTGAGTGGCCGCAATATACTCAGCTTCTGCGGTGCTCAATGAAATGCAATCTTGTTTCTTGCTTAGCCAAGAAATACACAATCCACCAAGATAGAATGCACCACCTGACGTTGATTTTCTATCATCGGCTGAACCGGCCCAGTCTGCATCAGTGTACCCCAATAACTCTGTCTGAGATTTGTCATTGTATGTCAAGACGAAGTCCACCGTGCCCTTAATATACCGAAGTATTCTTTTTTACTGCGAGCATGTGACTTTCCTTGGGATTACTTTGATATCTCGCTGCTTGGCATGTGGCGAAAACAATATCAGGCCTTTTTGCGGTTAAGTACAACAGACTTCCAATGATTTGCCTGTATTCTGTGATATTAACTGCCTTGCCATCCTCATCTTTTGATAATTTCATCCGGGTAGCCACCAGAGTCTTCATCTCCTTGGAATTTTCCATTCCAAACCTTCTCAGGACCTCCTTGGCATATTTAGATTGAGAAATGAATGTTCCATTCCTTCCTTGTGTGACCTGTAGACCAAGGAAAAATGTTACCTCTCCAATCATTGACATTTCAAACTCATTTTTCATGAATTCGGAAAACTGTCTGCACTGAGCTTCATCTGATCCACCAAATATTATTTCATCGACATAAACCAACACCATCATCCTTTGATTACTGTCATTACTGAAATAGATATTGTAATCAACTCCTCCACGCTGAAAACCAAGCTTCTTCAAGTACTGATCAAGCCTTGAGTACCATGCCCTTGGTGCTTGTTTCAGCCCATACAATGCCTTCTTCAGCCTGCAAACTTTGTTCTCATCCTCATGAATGAGAAAACCATCTGGCTGCTCAATATACACCTCCTCTTCCAGAACCCCATTCAAGAATGCGGATTTGACATCCATCTGGAACACTTTGAACTTCCTTTGCACTGCGATGGCTAGGAATAATCTTATTGTCTCCAGCCTTGCAACCGGTGCAAATGTCTCATCAACATCAATTCCCTCGATTTGGGAGTACCCCTTGCACACTAGTCGTGCTTTGTTCTGAATCACTGTGCCATCTTCATTCATCTTGTTGCGATAGACCCATTTGGTCCCAATGACATTCTTGTCCGCTGGCCTCGAAACAATCTCCCATGTCTGGTTCTTCTCAATCTGATCAAGCTCTTCGTTCATGGCCTGAACCCAGTTTTCATCTTCAGCTGCATCAGAAAAACATTTCGGCTCCACTTGAGACAAAAACGATGCTTGCTGTGATGATTTCATTCTTCGAGTCTGAACTGGAGCTGTTTGATCACCAATGATATTCTGCCTATCAATCTCAGCTCGACTCTTTGTCTTCCTCGCAGACACCGACTTGACACTTTCCTCTTCATCATCAGTATCTTCTTCTGAGTCAGCTTCTGCCACTTCTGCTCCCCCTGGGTTGCTTACCTCATCATCACTTTCATCCAGGAACTGTTCACTGGGTCGTTGAGCAGTCTGTTCATTTTCGACTATAGTGACATCATTACTCTCAACAATTTTTCCCAGCCTCTTGTTGAAGCATTTATATGCTTTGCTTTTCCCTGAATAGCCGAGGAATATCCCTTCATCTCCTCGTGCCTCAAACTTCCTATGATGTTCTTTGTTGAGAATGAAACACTTACTTCCAAAGATTCGAAAGTATTTCAACGTTGGCTTCTTTCCGTACCACAGTTCATACGGAGTCTTCCCTTGCTTCGGACATAACAGGGACCTGTTTGAAACATAGACCGATGTCAAAACTGCTTCCTTCCAAAACTTCTCTGGTAGGTCCTTATCAATAAGCATTGTTCTGGCCATGTTGTTAATGATCCGATTCCTCCTTTCTACCACTCCATTCTGTTGGGGAGTTCTTACTGATGAAACTTGATGCCTTATCCCATGTTTCTCGAGATAGTTTTCAACCTGACTGTTTGTAAATTCTGTACCGTTATCAGTACGAAACCTCAGAATTTTCTTCCCAAGCATCTTTTCTGATTCCCTCCTGTACTGCTTTATGCAACTGAACACCTCTGTCTTATGGGTAATGATGAATACCCAGGCCATTCTACTGTATTCATCAATGAAAATAACATAGTACCTTTGCCCATCTATAGCTCGTGATGAGATAGGTCCACATACATCAGCATGCACCAATTCGAGCACTCGAGTTTCTTTTTGTTCCTTTGGCCTGTATGTCTTCCTGATGATCTTCCCTTGTTGACAAGCATCACACGTATGAGTGCGATCACGTGATAGTTTGGGAAGGTCTCTAGCAGCATCACACTTTACCAGATCTTCCATAGATGGTTGACATAGATGACCAAGTCGCTTATGCCACAGCTGATTTTCTTCTTCTCTGGATAAAAGGCATGAGTCTTCTTCCCCACCTACCAGGTAAAGATTCCCCTTTGTTCGTTTTCCCTGAAGAATGACTATTCCATCTTTTCCTTTAACAATACCCATCTTCTTGGAAAAAAGTATAGAGTGCCCAGAGTCACATAGTTGACTGACGCTAAGCAAATTATGACTGAGACCCTCTACCACCAAGACATCAGCATGTCTCATTTCTTTGCCCCCAAACTTGGCTTTTCCAGAGCCAACAATCTTCAGGCCTTCATCATTTCCAAACTTGACAACTCCTTCTTTGTCATATTTTATGCCTGTAACCAGATCCTTATTACCCGTCATGTGGGATGTGCAACCACTGTCAAAGATCCAAACACCAGAACGATCTGATGCTTTAAGGGCAATTTCAGCAACTACGGCCTTCTCAGTTTTCTTCTTCCTAGTCCATACTTTTTCTTTCATACTCGGCATGGATTGAGGCTTCTGTTCTTTCTCAGAGTATGATGAACCAGCTTCATCTTGCAAAACTGCAAATCTGTTCTGAACTTTTAACTCATTTGTCGGTTTACTGATCTGCTGCTTGCGAACATTTTGATTCTGTTTTGGCACATTTTTCTGAATGGTCGGAGTGCAGTACCTAGCCATGTGTCCAAATCCTCCGCACCAAAAACAGTGTCCTTCAAAAAATGTTCTGGAAAACCGTTCTCTGTTTGGCTGCCATCTCTGTTCTTGTTCCCTTCGATATCTTTTGGCTATGGAACACACATACTGTGAATGTCCCATCTTTCCACAACAATAACACCTAATATAAGGTGCATTCCTTCGTGTTACTTCAACACTACGAGTTTCCCCTTTGGATCTCTGAGTATTTTGATCCTTCTTTGTGCTCAAATCCACTTTCAATCTCGGGACAGGTGCTTGCGGTCTAACTTCAACTGCCGCAGATTTTTGTTTCTGATTAAGTCGTGAATCAGCCTTAACATATGAGTTCAATTGCTGCTTCTTTCCTGCTGAACTACTAGGCTCTTCTTTCTTCTTTTCCGTCTTCGTAACGACCTGATTTCCCAAGAATGTGTTGGGATTCAAAGGTTTTTCCTGGTCTTTAACTTTTTTCCGCAGACCGACAACTTCCTCTTCAAGCTCTTCAATACTCTTGACGTGATCCTTCACTTTTCGACTCAAGCAATCGATCTCCCTTTTCTGCTCTTCAATCTTGAGCTTATGCTCATCAACCTTTTCTGTGCGCTCTGGCCTGGAAGACTTAAGATTCTCAATTTCTTTCTCAAGCTCAGACTTCTCTTCTTCTTGTTGTTGCATGTAGAGTTTGGCATCACGTACTATCTTGTTGGATTTCTTTGTTTTTGCTCGCCAAACATCTATCTCTTCAAGAGCTGCTTCTAATTCAGCTTCCATGTCAACTCTCCCTTAAATTTGTTCTTCTTCTTCATCAGTTTCGGTTTCTTTCTTTTCTAGAGAACTACTAGCAACAGCCACCATCGCATTTTGACCATGATCTTTGCAGTTTTCTATCTCTTCAACTTCTTCACCCTCAGACTCAGCTGAACTGTCAATTTCTTGGGAAAGAAGATTCTTCTTCTTAAAGAAATTTCTCTTGAACTGCTTCTTCCCTTTCACATAGGATGAAGATTTTTTTATGGGAGTCTTAACTTCATCTTCATCGCTTTCTTCTTGAAACTTTTTGGGGCATCTTGCAGCAAGATGACAAACCTTTCCGCATCGGAAGCATGCTAGTAGAAGTTTCCCTTTAAACTTTCCTTTTCCTCTTTGCAGATTTGAAGAAAGGAACGACATCACCTCATCTGACTCTTCTTCCTCCTGAGAATCTTCAATAGTGAGCCTCTTCATGGCCTTAAATGCCACCTCTTTGGATTTCCCCTTTTCCACAGCATCGTTGTCATCATTTCTCATTTCATATGCAACAAGAGTGCTGTGTAGGTTATCCAATGTTAGCTCTTTCGGATATTTATCTTCCAACACAGAAACTTTCGGATTGAACCGAGGTGGAAGCTTTCTCAAGATGCGCTTTACGATTTTAATGTCTTCGATAATTTCTCCAAGACCCCGCATGTCTTCTACCACAGCATTTACCCTATCAAAGAATGCATCAACGGACTCATTCGGGTTCATTTTGAGATCTTCATACTTGTTCCACAACACTTGCAGCTTTGCCTCTCTGACTTTTGTATCCCCTTCATAAATATTCAAAAGTTTTTCCCACATGGCATGTGACGTTTTGCATGACATCACCTTTGTATAAATGGGATTAGAGAGGGCTCCACCTAAGGCGTTTATTGCTTTGGAATCAGCATCCAACTCTTTGTGTTCAGCTTCTGATAATGCACCACTAGTAATATCAGCTGTGATACCATGCATAGCTGCTGAAAACACATCCATTCCCAGAGATCGGAAATAGTGTTTCATTCGATTCTTCCATATCTAAAAATTAAATCCGTCGAAGATCGGAATCCCTCTATGATTAGTGACCTCCATTGAGAGAAGACCAACTGTTAACCTTTCCTCTGATACCACTTGTTAGGTCCACTAGGCTGAATACCCTGAGAGGGGGGGTGAATCAGGGTATGACTAATTAAAAATTAATGCCCTTTCTGATCTTGTTTCGCTGTTAAGAAAAACACTCTTCTCTCTCTTTCCTGCTGCACAATATAAACAGAAAGTAAAGCAAGCACAGGACACAACAATTTTACTTGGTTCACCGCTAAGGGCTACGTCCAAGGAGCATACGCCGACAGGTTGCCGTTCGTACCAAGTCCACTAAACATCACTAGCTGCGGATTACAATGTTCGGGCTAGATCACTTCTATGCCCAGGCTCACTGCCTATACAATGTTTAGGGTCAGCTCACTGCTTTCCCAAGGGTCACTCCCTGTTTCTCTCTCTCTGGCTCACTGCCGGTGGAGAGGATCACCTTCTTCCTCTTCCTAAGCTCACTGCTCTTGGAAGGTATTCACTCACAGTTTATAGACCTGTAGGTCTCTTCATTTTCATGAAGGAATGCATCTTCCTCTGTATGTAGATGCTCTGTTGAAGTCCAACTTTCACCCGCAGATGAATCTCACTTTGCACCGGATGTACCGGGCAACCTCAATTTTTACACGCAACCCTTACGGTGACTTGCGCGCAATTTCTATGATTTGCGCGAAATTCCTTTTTCACGCAACATCCAAATATTAGGCGCAGCCTCGAAACTGCCTTGCGCGCAATTCACTGATTTTGCGCGAAATCCACTTTTCGCGCAATCTTCCTTTTACGCGCCAGCACCAACTTTCTGCGCAGCCTTTGCTTTTCGTGCAATCTGACCTTACGCGCAAACTTTAAGTTTACGCGCAACACACTTTCTAACTTCAATTTCGCGAACCAGAGCTCGGGTATTTTCTATGTCTTGAACTCTGCTGAATGGAGGAGGGTCACTTCATATTTATAGGCAAAATCGACCCCGCGCGAAAAACCCTCCTTGAGCGCGTAATCCGCTTTGATCTTCCGCGCACAAACATTTTCCGCGCACTGCTCCATAATTTTGCGCACCTCATGCCTTTTCCATTTTACGAGCTTCGGACCTCGTAACACCTCTTGCGCGAAATACTTCATCCGCTATTTCGCGCGCCACTTCAATTTTCCGCGCACGCCTCCAAAATTTCGCGCGCCTCATGCCTTTACCGATTTTCAAGCTTTCGGCCTTGAAACATCTTTTGCGCGAAATACAATTTCGCGCAACCCGCTGTTTTGCGCGCCACACTTCAAGATTTCGCGCAACCCGCTAGTTTTGCGCGCCACGCTTGATTTTTCCGCACACCTCCTTCATTTCTCTCTCCTCAACCTTCGCCAACAACATATCACTCCATTTTCCATTGGCGATTTTCAGGCCCAAAAATTTGGAAAACACTGGAAAACGGCGCCACCTTGTACTGCTCTTTTGTACCGCCTCCAGATCGTCCTTTCCTTTGTCAAAGTTCTTTGTCAACATGGAATGTCAACAACTTCTCGGGAACTCGACAATTCTCCATGGAAACCTGCTTTGTCAACAAACACAATCAACCCAAAAATGCTGCAATGTTACCTTGAGGGATTTTTCCCCAACAAATCTCTATAAGTTTGAAAACAAACTCATAAGACCAATGATATCAAATACATCATGGTTTATTAAATTATATTCATTTTAAAATTTAAAAAACCACTACAATACAAACATAATTGTAGATGAACATAATCCTTGTACATATCATCTATCTCCTATATATAATCAATATTATGTCACCTAGGGTGATAAATAGTGATGAAATTATTTTTTTGGAACATAGGGGTCCTTAATAACATGTTTCCGAGCAAATATCACTTACATTATCACACATTATATTTTCCCCACACTTTTTCTTCACCAATAACATGAAATTATAACTATATTCAAACTCTATCATCTATAATAACTCTAACCAAAGTATTTATCCACCTTTTTATGATCCACCCCTATTTTAACCCCCCCCCCCTATCGAACATTAATAATGATATTGACCCCTAAATAGAACCTCGAGAATTTTGTTTGGTGGAAACTCTCATTGAGGGTATACATCCAACAAATATATGGCATTGCAAACACAAATCCATGGATCATAATTAAAAAACCATGAATCAACACTTTTACATAATATAAAACTAATATATCGTAGATGCATATTATTTTGTATAGATACGAGGTCTCTAAAAATAACATAATAAACTTCCATGAAGAAACTCCAACCTAGATCATTATTATATGTTAGTAACACCAATATCAACCTCTAAATCTATCCTTGAAACCTATAAAAATATTATAGTTATAGTGGCTATAACAATTAGAATCAGTGGTGTCCTCCTAAAATTTTCTAATTAAAAATTAAAAGAAGCATGATAATTCTTCATTTTATAAAATTCATAAACAATAAAAATCCACATTAATCGAACCTTGGTAATTTTCCGAGCACAACATGGGAATATAGATAATGGACATCACAATTATAACATGTCTTGAAAATAGAGTGGGGAAGAGGGGAATACTCATCCATATATTCCCTTATTGTTCTAGATGATTATAGAAAATACCCATAACCCTAAACCTTTTGTCATCAGTAAGGTGATCTATATCACCCTGACCCCAAAAGCCTAGAGAAGGTGTCTTACATCATTACATTGGAATGGTTACACGTAATCATATCTTAAATGACCGACCAGTTTATCAATTTTTTCAAAATTTGTTACATACATGATACCCATATCACATTGGTAAGTAGAAAATAATTATTTATACATAGTTAAATTAAATAAACAAAATCCTTTAAATTTTTTCATAGAATTCATCTTCACAACATGGGGAAATGAAACCAAATAAGGGTAGGCTCAAATTATCCGTAATAGTTATGTATAGTGGAAGCTATCATGAATTAATAACTAATAGTCAATATATAAAAGTAAATAACTGAAAAAAAATCTATTTATATAACTAGATAAGATATAATCAATATAGAAAGTTAAATAACAAAACACGATATGCATTTAATCAATAAACTAACAATGAAAATGAATCCATAGATAATATCAAAGAAAAACTATCATCGATAAAAATAATAACTAAATCATAAAAAAATAAATTCTTAATTTTTGGATGTAATGTTTCCTAGAAATATAATACCTTTACCATCAACATCTATCCTCAAGACAGTAGAAAACACACTCGGTAAAACCCCATCGGGTTTGGTTAACTCACATTGTCTCATGAGACTATCGCTGCATCGAAGGACTTACATTTACTAGTACCCAACCCATGTCGTGAATGTAAAAAATAATTCCTCATACATCAAATAATATATTTAATTAGTGAAGAAAATTACTTATAAAAACATATCTTTATTGTGTAAAAGATAAACACCATTTGTAAAATAATGGTATCTGTTTTAGAAAATGATAATATCAATTGTATTAGAATATGAATATTAAATATAAATGTAATTTATAATCAAATTATCAAAAAGAAGTGATTTTTTCAAGATAATTTTAATAATTACAAAAGAGGGTGATATTGCAAAGATATATTTTACCACATGGTAATTCTCAATTCAAATCCCATTGGATTATATAGTTCAAAGTGAAACTTAAAAAAACATGAACAATGAGTGATTTATGATATTAAACGAAAAATATGAGTTATATACACCACATTAAATTTAATTGGTGCATTATAACTAATAATTTTGAATGTAATGTAAATTGAGATGAAATCCCTTAACATATGATGACTTTTAATTGTGTCAACTTTTTCATCCTATATAGTGGTTTTAAAAAACATAATAACTTATAAAAGATTAATAATAATATTTATAATATCTTATATGATATTCTTATAATTTCATGTACATTTTTTAACAATATTTAATTATTTTCATCATTTCAGGTATTAATTGTCATGTTTTTTAGTATGTTTTGACATGTTATCTTTTATCCTCGAAACAGTGCTCATTATTTAGTAATATATAGTATGAAAAATGATTTAAATATAATATAAATTCAATTTATATATATTAATAATAATACATAAAATTTTGACATAGGAAATGAAAACCATCATTCACTGAGACAGTAGGTCATATGTATTCATGATCATTGATTCTATTTTATTATCTTATAATAGAATAAAATGTTCATTATAAATATGTATATTATAATTCTAGTATCATATTTATTTTATAAATTTCAAATATTTTTATTAAAACAATCCTTAATACATTCTAGGATTAGTGTGAGTGAATCACATCCCTTTTAGGAGGCAGTAGTCCACACGTCCATAAATGATATTATCGTATTCCCCCAAAAATTGATATAATGAGTTTATATGTTATATAATAATTATAGAACCATAAATACCTAATAAATATAATATATATAATATATATACTATAAATCCACCATTATTCCCCATATTTAAAGGAGGTAATGGAATAACAAAATCCATTGGTTCATGAGGTAGTAGTATATCATACACACGAATGATGATTGTGTATCCCATTTAATGGAAGTGTGTGTAAGTTTAGGTGTTAAACATAAAATAGAAATATATTAGTCTATTTAGGATAATAAGGTTATTATATAAATAAAATTTATGAATAATTTAATGGGTGGAAGAAGACATAAAAAAATTACTCCTTGAAGAGCATTAACTCTTTTCGGGTAAATCCATTTGGTTTACACCAAAAAACTAATTTGGTTTTATTTTATAAAGAATTAAAGTATCTAAGATGATTGTAGGGATTTTGGGACATTTTTTGGTTTGTTTTGGATGATCCAAATGAATTGAGAGGAGTAAGTTGGAGGGGTGAGTTCCTTTTCATAGTGGAGGAGGTGTGGCATTCTAATAAATTTATAAAAGATTAAAGTCCAACATGTTTTTTCCTAGAAAAATGGCTCCAATAATGAAACATATTATAGAAAAGGGATTATATGGTCTATATACTTTTATCCAATGGATTTTATACAACTTCATAGGTCATTTTGGTTTTTAGGATTAGGGTTTAGTGCCTTGTTTTGCTAGTTTATCTCTTAATCGTTGTAATTAATTTTCATTTCTTTCACTAATATTTTGGTAAAAAACCTAAGTCATCAATATTATGAACTATAAATTATTTTTAATAAAAATATGGATTTTTACCCAATTACAAATAACATATTTGGAATAAATTAATATAAAATTAATCATGTATACGGGACGACGAAGCAGGTTTTTCTAGTAAAAAAGTTCAAATGTTTAAAAATGTTTTTATGTCAATTATCAATGTGAAATTTTTTAAAGGACCTGAATATGGTTAATATATTTAAAATTTATCTAAATAAACTATAAAAATAATAAAAAATATAATTTAACCATAAAAATAAATTAGTAAAAACATATTTTTCAGTTAAAATTATGTATTTTTCACTATTCATCAAAAAATAAAATATATCCAAAAAATTCCAAAACACCACCCTGAAAAAATATTGATGTTATAAATTAATTTTTTTTTATATTTGTAAAAATATGGTTTATAAAATTTTTACAATTTAAATTTAAAATATTTTTTCCCTTGAAATGCTGTAAAACTGCCTTTAGAAAAATATAGATTTTTATATGTCAAATTGGACTTGTTCTTTCCATATTCATATCCAATATATTCGAAAAATATAAAAAATATTTTATTGAATATATATATATATATATATATATCATTTTGATAATCTAATAATAGTAATTAAATTAATTTATTATGATAAAACACTTTTGGAGTGTAAAAACAGTTTTTGATATAAACTTTTCTTTTACTTTCATTTGGTTTCTATATTAATTTATAATTAATTGCTAAAAATTTAATTATACTATATATTTTTATATAATATATAATCCTATTCATAATATACAATTTAACTTCTTTGAAGATAAATTTCTATTTAAATAATAATATTAATCGTATTCGGTAAGATTTGGTCTTATGTTTAATGCAAGCCATTGAAGAAACTCGTTGCATGCAACACATGATAAAATAAATATTTCATGGATTGAAATATATAGATTAGATTTAATATACATAAAATTTTAAATATAATTTAGTATTGGGATATTATATTCCCTCATGTGATTGAGGTTTTTTTGACATGCACACTATCAAATGTAATGTGTTTTTTTAGAATTTTGGGGTGTTACATTCTCCCCAATTTTAATAAATTTTTTCCTCGGAATTTAAAATTGAAATCAATAATTAGTGGTTTGTTATTTGAAAATAATAATTTTATGAAAAACACATATCATTAATAGGTTTAATAATAAATCTTCTTAATAATAGGAAAAGGAAAATGTGATGGTCCCCACAAGACTAGGCCTTCTAATAAGAGACCATTAGTGAAAACATGGACATGATAGAGAAATAAAATTATCTTTTTTTGATATAGAGTGATGTAGAACATGTTTAGATGAATTTTGATGACCACATATCAATAAAATGGTGGTGTGAAAAGGGAAATTCCTGTCATTTAAAATGATGATAATATGAAAATTTTTATTTGATAAAGTTTTCCTAGAGTTAATGAATTATTTCACTCTACAAGAATGTAAGGAAATATAATTACTTTATATGTTTATATTGAATAATAAAAATATATCTTTGGTTATTCCTTGATCTATTTATATTTAATCTCTTATCACATGTTTCATCACTGGATTAAGTAATACATAAATCTCTAAAACCACATCCCAGGTTCAACATTGACCATTTTATAAATGGATAAATGTTCCAAATTATTATAATCAGAATCCTTAGAATAATTTACATGGTAGTTAGTAGTATCCAAGTTACTTTATTCATATTAATCATCTCTTTTTCAAACATAATTATCTCAACATAAGGAATTTATTAAGACTTATCTTTCCCTCAACCATGTTTTTTCCAAAAAAAATTAACTTTCATTCAAATCACTTTTCTTGGTACCACTCATAAAATGACGATAACATCATCAATGAAATAATTTTACAACATATTTCATATATCTAAATACATAGGCACATTAATCATTCCACTTTAGTTGTGTCATTAACATATGATTAACCATGATCTCTTAGATTCATGTGATGTATATTCCCTTGAATTTAGGGAATTTATTTTCAATGTTCCCCATATCCTTATAGTTTTAACACTATATAGAATAATTTTTCTTCTTCCCATTTCATTCTTTTTTGTTTTCACTCTTTTTTACACACTTATGAAAAACTCTCAATCCATTCAATCATTTCCAAGGTTGATTCTTTCAATAATTTTCACATTGGTGAAAATACTTATTTCCCTTATTCCCTTTATCATATATTCTCTCTTCATTAACATTCTTACCTTTGTTCCCTTTGAATCCATAATACTTGGAGAATTATTTCTCTATCTGGATGGAATATAAAACTATTTCATTTTGTGTAGAAAAGGCTTGAGACACCAGTTCCCCTTCATAGAAATTTCCTAATCCATTAAAATAAGTGACCAATCTTGCGCTATGTGTTGTGTATGATATCTATATTATATCATTGTAAAATTAACAATGTATCTTCATACTCTAAAATATGTTCATACTCATTTTTATTTAAAATGAATAATGTTCTATTCTTTACAATTTTTTACCCAGGAGAGAAATATTTTTCCATAAATATGTCCTTCTAATATTTCGTAATCAATAATTTCCATTTCTTCATTCCCCCTAGTATTCTTGAAAAATAACAATCATTGCTCATCATCTCCATTATAATAACCCTGGTCATTATTTCACACTAAAAAAACATATTACATAAAATATTCACTTGTAACAACCTATATTATTGACAGTTATAGTGTATGTAGGTCTTAGGAAAATTACATGACAACTTAAAATATGAAATACACATCTTTATTGAAAACATATTTTACATGACCAAACACATTCCTTCATTATTAGCATTTCATGGGATAACCTGAAGACATGCATGAAAAAATGGTTATCTATAAAGAACAGTAAGAGAGTGAAAATGAATAAAATGAAAAATATGGTACATGTTAGGAAATAGGAATATTAATGGATCATAAGATAAAAATGAACATAATGGAAAGATATAGCAGGATTATCGTAACATTGAAATTTGGCATAAATATTTAACATTATATTAGCATGATTCAAGGCTCATTGCAATTAGAGCATTATTGAACCCTAATTGAATGTGAATTATCATGAGTAAACCCTCATTGAACATGACGTATCATGATACTAATATCTATCTAATGCATTGGAGCGCTATCAGGGTGCACCCTTTTTAATCATTTGGTTTCATGCATAAGTGTGCCACATGTATCATAAACATATATTCATTGAAAATAATCATTTATTACATGATAATGGAATTTGGAATTAATACATGAATATAAATAATCAATATGTAAATGTTCATAAAGTTTAATACCCTTGATAGAAAAATGTGCATTGTATTCACAACACAATGACTTTTGCTAGAAAAATTGCTGGGAAATTTTGTTAGTATAAAGGTGTGAAAAAAGATTTCATAAATATTGTTAATAATATAGAAAGGGGTTTCTCATAAAATTTACATGAAACGAATGGAATGGTGGGTCATATAGATAAATTTCCAACATATATAATGGAATTTAGATTCATAATACAAAATTATTTCTTGAATGTAAATGAGAAGATATGAATTTATTATAAAATTTGGGCATGGAAACAGATGTACATGGGAGGAATTAATTAGAGAGAAAGAGGTATATCATTTTTAAAACATAAGGAGGGATGTATTGGGAGGTGAAAAATCATACCCCAAAATTTGAAATTGAAAATACAATGGTATATCAATATAAAGAAACTTAGACAAAAATGTGAGTGGAAGAAATCCCTTACTTGGATGTGTGATCCCCAAGGCTTGGGAGGGGCCTGAGAGAGGATTATTGAGAGATTGGGGCGCCTTGGGAGGATTTTGGGGAACAGAGGGAAGGATAGGGACGTTCTCTGAGGGTTTTGTGTGAAGAGAAGTGGGAGCCTGGGTGGGTTTATATAGTAAAAGAGAGGGAATTCTTTATTATTTAGGTTTTGGAAACCACACATTAAACTAATAAAAACCACAAACCAACCCATTTCTTTTCCCTTGGTTTTTTCTAATGGGGAGTAAAGAACATTATTTTATAATGACAATGGCCTAGAATTTTAAAATATTAGGCCTGATTATGTGGATGTGAGTCACACTTTCAAGGAAATCATTTTAAAAGATAAAATGTTTTATAAGTCCTTGAGCATCCAGTAAGGCACCGTTAAATTTACCAAACAAATCTAAAATCACATTATATTAAATTTAAAACATATATTGGCTAGAAACCACATTTAATGTATTTTCTTACCTCACTATTGGGTCATTATGATGTCATCAAACACATTATATATTAAAATAGTATTTACTTTTTACCCAAAAAATCAGTTGTGTCGGAAAATTATGAAAATGTCACTATTAGATAATTCTGATGTATTGAATCCAAAAATAATATTAATTTTCTATAAATAATTTTCTATGTATGTGGATTTTTAGTTTTAAAATAAAAACTGAAATTTATCAAATAGACGTGGGTTTTGATAAAAACAGATTTCAAACCATTTTAAAAATTACAATTGTATTCTAAAAAATTATACAAAAATTTATATTTAATAAAAATTTGTTTAGTAATAATATTTTATAAAAACATTATTTCACTATAAATTCCATTAATTCTTCAAACTGTATTTCTTAATTGAATATTAACATAAAAATACTATTTGTGATTTAAATCTATTTTCAAAGTAACAGTAATAAATTGAATGTATATTCTTTATTCTATACAATAATAATGAACATTATCATAGAGATACTCTCTTGTTACATAACCCCGTATAACACCCTTATATGACCTAAGGGTATGGTGTGCGATGGCGACAGACTCAAGCGATGGCTTTTATAACATCACTCGTGTGGTAATCTCTATCAACTTTCACTTCTCCGGTAGGAGGTTCCATTCAAGATTAATGTGTTGATGATCCGATTGGGCATGTTCCAGAGTGAATCCCAGTTATGCTACATCCTTTCTGATCTCTGACAAATGGGCTTTGTATTGACTAATTCTACATGATAAATCCATCGCTTCCTTTGTCTGAGTAAATTAGATTTGTTATATCCCTATATTTATACTAATCATGTGATCATTGTTCAATGGCTATATTAGGAATGGTAAAAATTCATAATGGAATTTTGAAATCGAAAATCATAAAAACAAATAAGTACATATGTTATATAACCATTTTAAATAATAATACATTTAAATAGATCAAGATGAATATTCCTTAATAAAAGTTCGTCTTGTTACAATCTTCCCCCATTAAGAAATTTTGATCACAAAATTTCATTTTCCCACACTAAAAAATATACGGGTAACTCTACTTCATCACTTCCTCAGATTCAAATTTTTCCTCCATAAACATTTGGTTTCTCCACAACACCTTGGTGAGGGGAATTGTATTATTTCATAGAACATTTTTCGTACGATCATAAATCTTCACTAGCTTATCTTCATAGGAGAGGTCATTATCTATTGGTACCACCTCTAGATTGAGTACTTGCAATGGGTCAGATATGTACTTTCTCAAGAGTGATACATGGAATATATTGTGTACTTGATATAGGTTCGGTGGTAGTGTTAGTTGATAGGCCACTACTCGAATGTAGTCAAGGATCTCAAAAGGGAATATGTACCTTGGACTATTCTTTCCCTTCTTCCCAAATCTCATAACTCTCCTCCATAGTGATATGTGGTGGAATTCCATGTCTCCGACATCAAACTCAATGTATCATTGACGATTATCATCATAACTCTTTGGTTGACTCGGAGTATCTTTAATGTGTTGATGAATGGTCTTAACCATATCCACCATTTCTTTGACCATTTTTGGACCTAGGGGTTTTAATTCCCCAAATTCATCCCAACATGCTGGTGTTCTACACCTCTTCCCATACAAGGATTCAGAAGGAGACATTGTGATGCTTGAGGGGAAAATGTTATGGTAAGAGAACTCAACCAAAGGAAGTTGTTGATGTCATCCACCTTTGAAGTCTATTGGGCATGCTATTAATATGTCTTCGAGTGTATTGATAGTTCTCTTAGATTTTGCATCGTTTTGAGGATGAAAATCAATACATATATAAATATCATAATTCAGAGCATGTTGAAGAATTTTCCAGAATGTTGAGGTTAATCTTGGATATCGATTGGATACAATAGATGGTGGTACTTCATGCAGCTATACCACTTCTCTGATATATATCTGTTCTAGTTTATCCATTGAAAAATCCCCTCTAATTTCAATGATGTGTGTAGTCGTTGTAAGATGATCCACAATAACCCAGATATCATTATTTTCTTTGTATTTATTTGGAAGTTGGGTGACAATGTCCATGGTGACATTATCCTATTTCCATGACAGTACGGGTAATCGTTGCATCATCCCATTACACTTCTACCACTCAACCTTCACTTGATGATATACCAGGCACATTTACCTATAATTAGCGATATGCTTCTTCATATTATCCCACCAATAATTATCTCAGAGATTTCTATAGATCTTTATGTTTCCTAGGTGAATGGTAAAATTTTACCTATGTGCATCATCTAAAATATCATTCTTTAACTATAGATTTGATGGAACACGTAGGCTTGTCCCAAATCTCACAATTTGTTCCTCATTAACATGGAACTCTAAGGAAATACATTTTATGATAGTTAAAACATTCTTCTAAATTCCCACATCATAATTTTGAATATCATTTACCATTTCCAAAAGAAATAGTTGAGAAATCATTTGTAAAAGCATTGATGATGTTCCCTTATTTATGATTCTCTTGTCCAACCTCATCCTATATAAGAAAATTGTCTTCTTTTCAATTATCATCAATGATAGAATCACTGGGTCCTTTCTACATAGAGTGCCTGCTACCTTGTTCGCTTTTCCATTTTGGTAATGGATTGAGAAGTCATCTTATTTGATCAGCACTAATAATCTTTTTCAGGGCATGTTAAACTCTTTCAATGTGAATATATACTTGAGGCTTTTGTGGTCCGAATTTATATTTCACACTTCTCCCCAAAGAGGTAATTTATCCAAATTTTCAATGAGAAGATTACTAAATCGAACTCTAAATGATGTTTTGGATAGTTTTTCTCATAAACATTCTATTTACTTGAATCAAATGTAATGAATTTTTCATTTTGCCTCAACACATAGTCCAGGTCATTCTTTAAAGCATCACTGATTACCACAAAAAGCAATCCACTTGTGGGTACTTTGAGCATAGGTGCAGTGATAATCCTACTTTTCAACACCATGAATATCTATTTGAATCCATCAATCCAAGAAAACAATACTCCCTTCTGAGTTAGCTTGTTATGAGGGTTGTATAATAGAGAGAAATGTATCAAAAATTGAATATAATATCCAGCTAACCCCATGAAGCTATGAATATTTTTTTTACCGATGTTGGCCTCGGTCATCCCTCAATTGCACCTATCATAGAGAGATCCATTGATATCCCATTACTTGTGATGATATGACCCAAGAATGAAACCACCATAAACCATAACTCACACTTGTTTTACTCTGCATATAGCTTCTCCTTTCACAAGGTCTCTAGTATAGTTCTTAGATGCTCATCCTTCCCCACCATGGTTTTAGAGTATAATAGAATATCTTCTATATAGAAAACCACCAATTTTTCAAGGTATTCACTAAAGACTCTATTCATCATGTCCATGAAGATTTCCGGAGCATTTGTGGGTTCAAAAAGGTATTACTATGAATTCATAGTTCCGTACCTTGTATGAAAAGTGTTCATGGGGACATCCTCTTTCTTCACCCATATATGATAATATCCTAACCAAAAATCCACCTTGGAGAAGTATTTTTCTCCACGTTTCTGATTGAATAATTCATCAATTCATGGAAGAGGATACTTGTTCTTTATCGTTATTTTTTTGAGCTCACGATAATCAATGGAAACGCACATTTACATGTCCTTCTTCTTGACGAAGAGGACTAGTGTAGCCCATGGTTTGGCTCTTGGGAATATAAACCCTTTATCCAAATTCTCTTATAGTTATTTATTTAGCTTCTCAAGATCCATAACATCCATTCTATACAGAGTCTTGAATATTGGTAATGCCCCAAGTATATGATCAATTGATAATTCAACATCACTTCTAGGTGGAAGACCATGAAATTCCTTGAGAAAAAATTTAGTAAAATACCTCACAATAGGCATGTCTTCAAGGATGGTTTCTTCCTTAGACTCAATATTCTGAGAAATATACTTATGATCGTAGGATTGTTATATCCACACTTGAGAAGATGGTTCTAAGGAATATTCATCGTCCTCCATTCACATGTACATAATCTGGGTTAAATTCTCCATACAAAGAGTGATTTCCCCCTCATGGAAATTTATGTTGTCTGTATATAGGAAAATCCAATCCATGCCAATAATTACATCAAATACCAACAGAGTAATTATGAAGAGTTTCATTGGGAATTTCAATCGACAAATTATGACAGGGGAGGAGTTATATTCATTGAATACAATGATTTCCCCATTTTCTGTTCTCACAAACATCTTTACTTCTATGATTTTTGGTGGTGTTGGTATTGTACTAAAAAAAATTAGGGATATAAAATAATTTTTAGAACCAAAATAAATTTTTTTTTCTCTATTATTGAATGAATAATTAGTGTACCTGTCACTACTTCTTTTTTGGGGTTCGCTTTGGTGGTAGTGATGATAAAATCTCACCCTTGTTGCCTTGGAGGTTGTTGCATTCCTCCAGAAGCACTTTTCATAGGTCACAAGTTTACAAAGATCAGTGGTTCTTTGCAGCTTAAGTACATAACAATGTAATGAGGGTTGAACGAAGCGTTCCTAATCTATATTGAAGTAGAGGATTTTTTCTGGTCGATAGTTAATGGCCAAGTTACCTTCTCTTCCACACCAGAAGCATTTCCTTTTCCCCATAAGGCAATTTCTGTGGTACTTTCTTTCAATCCTTTGGTAAGTGGGGTGCAATATTTTCTTAGAACTATTGGATTTAACCATCAGACCACTAGAATTAATGTCCAAATTACACTTCTCATCCCCTTGATACCCCTAAGATTCATCAATATCTATTTCCACTTTGAGGGAACATCAGACAATTTCCTCATAGCTCTCAAAGTCATGGATCGCTAGGTCATTCTTTTGGATATCTTTTATCCCACCAGAGAAGCATTCAACCTTTCATTCAGTGGTATCAACAAAGCTGGAGGCATATCTTGCAATACTTGTGAATTTTTCCTCGTACGATTTGATGAATTCATTATCTTTTTTTCTTGATGGAAAGGAAGTCCCTGTCCATCTTATGTCGGATGTTGTAAGGAAAATATTTATCAAAAAACATTTTTTGGAAATACTACAATTCCAATGCCTTGATATTCTACTCAATATTAATATTTTTTATTAACTTCCACTATTGATCAGCTTTACCATACATACAATAAGAACCCAGAAGAACCTTCTCTTGGTCAGAGCAATGAAGGATGGAGAAGATCTTTTCAATGGAGTTGATCCATTGTTCGAAAATTGATGGATTGGATAACCCATTAAATATAAAATGTCTTTGTATCATGAATCTCTAAATTGTAACTTATTCGTTCTTATGGGGGGTTGAATGTTCCTCTTAAACCATGTTTCTATTCAAAACATAATTTAACTGAGAGAGTATCGTGACAATGTTTGTGATTCTTGCTCCCATCGGATTGGACATCCCATTAGAATAGTAATCACATTGATCTTCTCATAAGTTGTTAACTTGAGTCCTCCTATTACTATCCATTGGCTATAATAAAAGGAATGTTAGGGGTATCATAGAAAGGGTAATCCATATACAAAAAAGCGATAACTTATAAATTACATTTATTTACTTTACTTGTGAATTTCAAGGCTTAAATCTAAGTTATCCAGGATCTACTTCCCAACATATATTCATAGGGGAATTTTTTTATTCCCTTAACAATGGTTCATAATATGATTGTGAATTTACCAAAACATATCCCCTGGGAGTGTCATAACCAAGAGTGAAGAAAGGCTCATTGTCTTGCACGAGCTCCCTTTCGAGTCTAGCTCAAAGTAGTGTTTTGGGGTTTTACCCCGAGATACATCTGTTCCAGAGCCACCTCTACCTGATCATATCTATATATGGAGGTATTTTCTTGAAAAACCACTTAATCATTACTCAATAAAATTTATAGTTGTTTTTATTATACTTTGTCTTATCCCTAAGGCTTTCACTAGGGTTTTCTAATTCTAATCCCAAAAATAACTAAATCTATCCTCTAATACAAACTATAACTACACTAATTGTTTTTTCACACATAAAAATAAATTATTACATAAAAAATTCACTTGTTACAACATATAAGAGTGACAGTTCTAGTGTATTTGGGGCTTATAAACATTACATAACAACTTAAAACATGAAATAAACATCTTTATTGAAAAATTATTTTACATGAAGACACACATTCCTTCGTACTTAGTATTGTATGGGATAACCTAAGGAAATGAATAAGAAAAGGGAGAGATATAAAGCCCAAAAAAATAGTAAACAAGGAATAACTTGAAGAATATAGTACATGTTAGTCAAAACGGATTTCAATGGAGCATAAGAGGCACATGAACATAAAGGCATGATATAGCATGATTATCATAACATGGAAATGTGGCATCAACATTTAACATGATATTAGCATAAGCCAAGGATCATTGCACATGGATCATGAGAAAATCCTCATTTGACATGAATTTGAATGAGTAAACCCTCATTTCACTTGATGTATCATGATACTAATATTTACCCAATGTATTGGAATTCTATCAGGGTGAACCCTTATTAATCATTTCATTTCGTGCATAAGTGTGCCACATGGATCATATAAAATGGATTCATTAAACATCATCATTTATTCCATGATAAATGAATTTGGAACTAATATATTAAACTACATTATCAATAAGTAAATGTGACTAAATGTTAATACTATTGATAGAGAAATGGTCATGGTATTCGCTACACAATGACTTTAGCTTGAAAATCACGGTGCAATATCGGCAGCATAACGACGTGACCTAAGAATTCATTAAATTTTTTTAAAAGAGATAAATAGGTGTATCATCATATTTACATGAAATGGAACATATTGGGGGTCGTATAGTTAATTTTCCAAACATATGTAATGGAATTGAAATTCATAATACAACAAAATTTCTTGAATAAAAATGAGAACAATGAAATTTCATACAGAATTTTCACATGGTAACGGGGGTACATAAAATGAATTAATTATATGGAAATAGGTCTATAATAATTAAAAAATAATGTAGTTAATATGGGGTAGGTTATAAATAATACCCCAATATTTTTAATTGAAAATACATGGGTATAAAAACATAAAGAATCTTCAAAGAAATGAGAGAGGACGAAATCCCATACATGGAAGTGTAATCCCAAAGGCTTGGGAGGGGCCTGAGAGAGACTTATTGGGAGCATGGGGAACCTTGAGAGAATTTTAGAGAGAGTATTATAGGGTATGGACGTGCTACAAGGGTTTTGAGTGAATATAAGTGGGATCTTGGGTATGTTTATATTTGAAAAGAGAGGAAATCCTTTATTATTCTGGTTTTGGACACCACACATTGAACTAATCAAAATTACAATCCAACCAATGGTTTTTTCCAAAAGGGATTGAAAACATCATTTTATATGGCCAATGGCCAAACTTCTGAAAATATTAGGCTTCCTTATGTGGAGGTGAGTCACAATCTCAAGGAAATCATTTTAAAAGTTAAAATGTTTTATAAGTAATGGAGGGTCAACTAAGGAACCATAAAATTAAACAAAAAATCTAAAATCACATTATTTTAATGTTAAAACATGTATTAGCTGAAAATATCATTTATTTTATTTTATTACAACTCTATTAGGTCATTATTATGACATAAAATACATTATATATTAAAAAGGTATTTAATTTTTACCCAAAACAATCAACAATCTCTGAAAATACTGAAAAATTAATTGTTAGACAATTTCAACGTGCTGAATAAAAAAATAATATTTAATTTATTGAAATAATTTTCTAAATATGTGAATTTTTTCTTTTAAAATTAAAACCTATATTTATTTAAAACTCATGGGTTTTGACAAAAATTTATTTAAAACCATAACAAAAATTACAATTGTATTCATAAAAATTACTAGATAATTTACATTTAATAAAATTTAATTTAGTAATAATATTTTATTAAAAAAATATTTAATTAAAAAATCCATTAATTCATCATAATAGATTTCTTTATTGAATATTAACATAAAAATACTATTGTTCTTTAAAAATATTTACAGGGTAACAAAAATAAATTGAATATACATTCTTTATTTTATTCAAAAATAATGAAAGTAATCATAGTGATAGGGTATTGTAACATAACCCCTTATAATACCCCCATATAACATAAGGGTATAGTGTGCAATGGTGATAAACTCTGGGGGTGGTTCAAATAAAATCATTAGGGTGGTAATCTCTATCAACTTCCACTTCTCCCGTAGGTGATTCTGTTCAAGATTAAAGTGTTGAAGATTAGCTTAGGCTTGGTCAAGAGTGAATCCCAATGATGCTAACTCCTTTCCAAGCTCCATCAAATGGGAATCATATGGATAAATTCTACTGATTAGGCCATCGCTTCCTTTTTCTGAGTAAATAGGATTTGTTAAATCTATAAATTTATACTAATCATGTGATCACTATTCAACGACAATATTTCCAATGGTAACAATTATTAATAGTGTATTGAAATCCAAAATCATAAAACCAATGAATTTTATATGTTATATAACCATTTTACATAATAAGACAGTTAAATAAATCAAGATGAATTTCATTAATAAAAGTTTGGGACATTACATCAATTGAAAAAACACACTATAGGTGTAACATTTTCTTTTTCACCACATCCCAATTCCATAGATCTCTTCTCAAAAGACATAATATATTAATCATCCATCGTTTGGTCAATAGTCCCACTAAATGATGGGGGGATCTATTGTATAATGTGATCCAACATCAAAGAATCTCATTTAGGAATAGGTTCCTCAATCCATGAAAGGTGTTGTGTCAAAACCTAACCAATCATTAATAATATATCCATAGCAATCTCAGTTATAAAACTAGTTTTATTGGGTTCCCCATCAAGGACTTGTCTACGTTTTCCATGAGAATTTATACCATTCTTCCTTCTAAGACCCATTTCTAAACATTGAAATATTCTAGATCCTGTCATAAAATTTTAAATCTTAAATCATAATGTATAATTCCAAATATGGTATAACACTCAACATAAATTAAAATTTTATTCATCATAAATCCTATAATCATAAAATTCGTTTTCTTTAGGGAAATATTCACTTTTAAAACCTCTATAATGGTTTATAATGACAATGTGAATTATCCTTTGTGTATCCACCATAAGTGTCAAACCAGGTGCACAGTGAGGCCTATTTTCAAATATAGGGTTATCATCAAGACTGACCAAATACACCTTTTTTGAGTTGTATCCACTAGGTACATCTATTCCAAACCCAGATCCACCTATAGTATCTATATAGAGATTTATTTTTAGAAATATCCACAAAATCTCTACCTCTCCAATGTTTGAGGATTTTCATTCATGCTCGGCTTTAATGTCTATCTTTGGGTTATGTTCCATAATCTATGTTTTTCTAAATCTAGTTTCCAAGGTTTCTAATAAAATTCCTCTGATAGCAACTGTAATGCCCCGACCACAAAATTCTAGAGCTAGTGCTTTACTTTATTAAATTTTCATGATTACAAGGAAAAAAATCCCAAAGGACTGGTTAGTTTACCAGTTTTGGAAAACCAAATTACATACATGATATCTATATTACATTGGAAAATAGAAAAAAACATGATACATAATAAAATTAAATGAACATCATCCTTGAAATCATTTTCAAGGATTTGAACATCATAACCTAGGGAAAAGAAAAAAAATAAGGGTGACACTTTTGAAAAAACAACCTATACCCATGGTTCGAAACTGTTGGTATAGCCCCCAAAACCGTGGGTATAGGCTATACCCATGGTTTTGGGAACCGTTTGCTGGAACGACGTCGGTATAGAGGTAACAACCTATACCCACGTTTTTGTAGATCCGTTGGTATATGGGGGGTCAAAGTTTGTAACAATGTTGTTCCAGCGTGGCAAACAACAAACCCCACGGTTTTCAAACCATGGGGTATTTGAATTCAAAAAATTGCGCAGAGGGGGAATCAAACCTACAACCTCGCAGCACCTCAAGCTCGCGCCCCACCAAGCGACCAACTGGGCTATCATCGCTATTGGTATATATTGATAATTTCATTTTAATATATTAATATAAGAGTTATAATCGAAAATAAAAGCTCGTCGGGTTTCGAACCCGCGCATCACGTTTGCTGCACTATCACGGTGACCAACCGAGGAAACATCCCAATTGATATATGATTATACTTTTGTTTTATTATATTAATATATCTGTTATAATCAAAAAATAACAATACGCGGGATTTCGACCTCGCGACCTATGTTGAGGGATGTGAGGGAGTGACCAACTAACCTAAACATTAATATGATTTAATATTTCATATCCATATATTTATATTATTTCATATCGTCTTTTCACCCAAAAAAAAAAATTTCCCACGAAATTTTTCTTTCCCGCCATAACGTGGGAACGATATACCCACGGTTTTGAAAAACCATGGGTATATGTCTTTGAAAAATATACCACCTATACCCACGGTTTTGGAAAAACCATGGGTATAGGTCTTCAAAAAAACCTATACCCACAGTTTTGGAGAACCGTTGGTATAGGTCGCAATACCATCCCTATACCCACGGTTCCCAAAACCGTAGGTATAAGGTGACCTATACCCACAGTTCTACATAAAACTGTGGGTATAGACCCATTTTCTAGTAGTGTGAGCTCAAATTACTAGTAAGGGTTAAGTATAGTTGATTTTATCATGAATTAATAAGGAATAATAAATATGGAAAGGTAAATAACTAAACATGTATTCCATTTAAGTAATTTGATATGGAATAATTAGTATGTAAAGGTAAATAATTGAACACATAATCCATTTAATCAATAAACAAAGATGTAAAATGTATCCCAAGATAATGTAAAATAAAAAATTTTACGGATAATAATAATAATGGGATTCTAAAAATTGAAATGCTTAATTGGTGGATTTCATTTTTCCTGATAACATGATTCCTTTACCGTCAAGATCTATCCTCAAGATAGTTTAAAACATAGTGGGTAAAAACCCATCTTATTTGTTCAACTTATTTCATCTCATTATACTAAAGATATAATGAATAGAATGCATTAACCATTTCCCATCCCATGTAGTGAAGGCCCAATACATTCCTCATATCATGAATAATCTATTTAATTAATTAACATCTTTCCTTATCATCTAATATATATATATTGACTAAAAGATATAGATTTAACAATACTTTCTAAATTAGTCAAATCATAGTGAAAGTGAAACCATATATAAAAATGGTATATAGTTTATGAAATAATAATATCAGTTTATTGATAATATGGATATTCAAGATAAATTTAATTTATAAAAATCATCATAAAGAGGTTATTATTTCATTAAAATGTTAATAGTCAAAAAAGAAAGTGATATTGTGAAGAAAACCTTTACCACTTGGTAATTTTCATGTAAATCCCATTGGATGATATAGTTTAAATTCAAATTTAGAATACCATGAATTATGATTTTGTCAAGATATTAAATGAAAAATATTCAGTAGATACACAATATTAATTTAAATTGGTTCATAATAGAAAATAACTCTCAAAGAAATTTAAATTGAGATGAAATCCATTACATTATGCTCCCTTTTAGTTGTCTGTTCTTTATACTCCTGAATATTGGGATAAAATATCTTACTAACATTTCATATAACCATAATAATATTTATAATATCATATATGATCTTCTTCGAATATCTTATTACCCATTTTGTTAACAATCGTTTTTATATTCATTGTTTCAACTTTTAATTGTAATGATTTTTAGTATGTTTTGACTTTTTATCTATATTATTCTTATATAGGTCATTATTTAATCAACTCTGTGATCTAAAATATGATTTAAATATTATATATTGATTATATATCTATTTTTAATAACCTATAAAATTTATAGAAATGAAAATAAATACATCGTTCATGGAGACAGTAGGTTGTACCAATGCATTAATGTTGTTTCCATTTTATTATTGTATTAAAAGAATAAAAATTAATGATATATTTGTATATTGTAATTAAAGTATCATATTTACTTTATATATGTCACATGTGTATATTAAAACAATATTTAATACATTCCATGTATAGAATGAATGAATCACATCACATTGAGCAGGTGGCAGTCCGCACAACAACAAACAATATTATCGTTTTCCCACAAAATGGAAATCATGAAGGAATGTGTCTTATAATATTTAAAAAATCAGATATAAAATAAAAATAATATATATATATATATATATATAATATTTATAAACTATAAATTAATCATTATTCCCAAACTTGAATGGTTGTAATGAAAGAACAAATGACATCCGCTCAAGATGTTATATTCCATTGTACACAAGAATAATCATTGTGTATGAAATTTGATCAAAGTGTGTGTAGGTTGACTTCATAACATTATAATAAAAAATATTATTATATTGAGTATACTTACATTATCATATAGGATATATATAAGAATAATTTATGGGGTGGATAATGAAATAAAAACAAAATTTCTTGAACATTACCTCTTTTTGGTTAACTCCTTTTTTTATACCAAAATACTTACATGATTTCATTTCTACAAAAAATTAAGTTTATATGATTAGGGATGGGATTTTGGGAGATTATATTGGTATGTTTTTTGAGCCAAATGGATTGATAGGCATGAATAAGTGGGAGGGTTGAGTACCTCTTTATAGTAGAGGAGGAGGGGAATTCTTGTAAATTTTTGAAAAAGGGAATTCCACCCATGTTTCTTCATTTAAAGTGTCCTAAATAATGAACCAAATTCGGAAAAAGTTATTATATTGCCTAAATATTTCCATAAAATTTATTTTTCATATGTTTGGGGCGTTTTTTCCCTCAATTTTTAGGTCTAGTCCCTTTTCAAGATACTTTTTTTCTCTTAATTATAGAAATTAATTTTAATTTCCTTCACAAATATATTTTGTAAGAATATAAGTTGACTTTATTATAAATAAATAATAATTATTATTCAACATATGGAATCAATTTTTCCAAATTCTAATCAAATATTTGGTATAATTTAATTTAAAATTAATCTCACGGACGGGATAACAAAGCGGGTTTCTAAATTAAAAAAGTTCAAATTTTCGAAATATTTTTATATCCAATATCAATGTTTTATTGATTAAAAATACCTAAATTGGTTTACTATATCTAAAAATTATCTAAATAAACTTTAAAACCAATCGAAAATTTAATTTATCCTAATAGATAAATGAGACAATAAAGCAGTTTTCAATTAAAATTCATTATTTTTCATTATTCATCAAAAATTAAATATTTCTGAAAATTAACATATAAATCACCATAATATAATTTTGTAATTAAAAATTAAAATATATTGTTTATTTATAAAAATAATTCTTAAATAATAATAAAAAAATTACTTAAAATAGATTGTCCCTTTAAAGGCGGTAAAACTACCTTTAAGAAATATAGATTTTTATGTATGAAATTTGAATTGTTCTTATCATATGCTGATAAAATATATTGGAAAATTTTTAAAATATTTATATAATATAATATATATATTATTAATATCATCTAATAATAGTAATTAATTTAATTAATTTTTATAATTATATGTGGAAGCAAAAAAATTGTTTTTTATAAAAATATTACTTTTATATATTTTTTGTTTTATATATTTTTTTCTATTAAATTATTAACCAGTGAATTTGAATATATATTTTCATACTTTTTTAATGATATTCATAACTACAAATTTGACATCTAGGAGAAAATTTTCATTTTAAATATTAATATTAATATTATTCTGTAAGATTCAGTCTTGTGTATGATGTAATAAATCAAAAAAACATATTATGTGAAACGAAAGTTGAAATCAATGTTGCGTGGATTAAAATATATATATAATAGATTTAATATAATCAAATTAATAATTTTTCTATATATTCATGGGATATTATATTCTATTATACTCTTGTTGTTGTGTTTCATACACACTATCAAATACAATGTCTTTTTTTGAATTTTGGGGAATTACATGATCTCACAAGGGTGGGATGCGTATCAAATCATATGAAAATAAATGTATAGTAAAACCACACACATATAAAAAAAAGAGGGTTCTATACCAAAACATAACTACCAAAAACCATCTTTATCACCAAAACCTCTCCACTATATGATAACCTTTCTACATATTACTATACCGAAAAACCATTCTTCCCACACAGAACAATTACCCACTATAACCATTCAGAATATATAATTTAATCCCATCATATAACTATGATTGATTTAGTATTTACTAACCATTTTAAATTCATTTTTCCATTAAATTATATATTTATCTATAACCCCTTATTTATTCATTAATCATGTTTAATTCCAGCCATTTCCCATTCATTAAAATTATTAAAAATATATAAGGAGTTTGTATTTAATCAATTCAATATCATTCCCATTACTATATTTTTTAACATCATTCATAAATTCCACATCACTAAGAAAATATATTTATATCCACACACTACACAACCATCCAATGTATAATACAAAACAGTCAAATTTATAAACATCCAAAAATTCCATAAGTCCATCACTATTCCAAAACAAATACCCTTGCTATAATGACATCCCAACCAACTCACACTAGTACCCACATTCCCTATTTAAACCTTGGATAAAGGCTACAACCATACTTCCCAGCAATTCTAATTCCAAAAACCAGAAAAAATAATTACTGCCCAACATCCCAAATAATAACAAGACATTTCATAGAAGTAAAAATATACATACTAACTACGCAGAATAACTAATTATAAAAATAAGATACTTATATAATTCAATTTTTAAAACTTTTATTATTCATTTAAAATATATTGTATTGGAAATAACATAATAATTCTATATTTCAAAAAATTTATTCATTACCATATTTACATGATTAAAATTTTATAAAATGTGATTTTAATATTAAAATTGAACAATTAATATAAATAAACCATGGAAACACAAGTTTATCACCCCATGAACATAATATTCCTTTATTGAAATTATTTATATTTATTATACTAATCCTTAACAACCACCCAATGTATTATAATTCACTATAGCTCCAAATTATATATATAATTTTTAGAGTTATTAAATCCATTAACATAATTGAATAATTGAAACCGTTGTGTAAGAGAAATAATAGAATCCAGTGATCACCATGTCAAAATCACATTATATAATCATCAATAATTTATAAAAATAAATTCCTATCAAAATTGAATTCCATATACACTAAAACAAACCCCATACCACTTCCAAAACCATCCTTCATGAAGGATATTATAAGGAACCAAGAGGAAACAAAATTGAACTCCCCTTGCATCACTATTGATTGGTCACATGACGAAAAGGGATAAAGAAAATAAAGGTACACTCAAAGGAATAAAAGTTACACATATATTTATATTATGCTAGATAGAAATTAAAATATATTTTTTAGAAAATATAGAGAATAATGAATTTATATTATAATTAGAAACCTAAAATGTTAGGGTGTGATAATTCATGGTATTGTTGCGGATGGTACAAATTAAAAAAAAATATTTGGCATCCACATTATGATATACTCTACCTTTATTTAAATTTTTTTCAATTATTTAGTATAAAATGACTATGTAAGGGTTTCACATTAACCAAGAATCTATGGAATGATTTTACTAAAACATTACCTAAAATCAAACTCTCATGCTCCCCATCAAGGAAGCAATAATCATGTCATCAATCTTATTCATAGAAAACATCACAAACATCCTAAGGCACTTTCACACCATGCCCAAAATTTGAAAATCATGACTAGAAAATTGAAAAAATAGTAATATAATTATATTAAACAAAAAATTCATAATGTTATCCAATATTTCCAAAATATTTAACCCAAAATAAAATAAGACTGATCACTTTACCAAAATCCCCCTATAAATCACAAATGACCAGACACACCTCCTCCATATCACTACTAAGATTACTCTTAGAAAGTAAAAAAACTATAAATCCTGAGGCAAAATCATTAGTACTATAATATCTCCTTAATTTCATGACTCAATTCTTATATAACCACTCTCTGTTATAGTTATCGATTCAAACTATGATTCAGACAACCACACGATGACCACATTCTCTGAACTGAAATCTATCCTCTAATAGTACCTATCTACGTCCAATATCCTTTAACTAACTCTAATTCCAACAATAATCACCATAACTATTCGGGAACACTCGATCCATTTTAATAATCCTTCTACATCATTTGACCAATCCCTTTTCATTTAAGGTTCATTTACCTTTCTTATTTAATCGTTATTTCTTTTTTTTATTATGAGGACATAACTAAGGTTTTGGTATATTTTTGATGGATTTTGGTCGAGTAAATTATTGAAAATGTTTCATTATCTGTTTTTTATTTTTCTTTTATTATCTTTTGTGTTTGACTATTTATTTATTTTTCTTTCATGTTGATTTTTTTTGAATATTTCATTGAGGATTGTGATTTTAACATAGTCATTTATTATTATGTCAGTGTGGAATAATCATAATATTTCTCTTTGTGTCTAGAGAGTATAGATTTGAATAATTTAGATAAGAAATTATACATGAATAAATTAATTAGTGTGGTGAGCATGTTATTATATGTGACCACGATATTATTGATTCCTTTCTTGATTGGTCATGGTGTTTAGTATGATATTGTAAGTCTATATTTTTTTTATACAAATTATATAATGATAAAATTGTTTAAATGATGTAAATAAAATAATGTAGTTAAGAGGTTTCTAATCTATAAATAGTTATAATTTACTAATTTAGACTATTAGATATGCCAATATATTAGCAATCCACCAACATCAAATTATTGAAATTTATCCTATAGATAATTCCATGTTGTAGAAATAGACCATCCAAAAGGACTCTATTAGACATGGTGTACTAGAATATAGTAATACCTCTCACCCTACCCAATGTATCATGTATATGATTCACATACACAAGATATCCGAAAAATCACACACAATATTAAAAATTTGAAATTAAAAATGAAAATAATGTTTAACAGTTTGGTTTAAATGGTTCTAGTATTAGATCCTACATCTAAGAATGAATAAATATTTTATTTGTTCACTATAAAGAGACATAAATATTTACCATAATAATTGATAATTAGTTAGATTAGAAAACAATAATCCTCATTATAGTTCCACATATAAAAGTGGGCACACCCACCTATATAGTGGGGCCATCCAGTCATATAGTTGGACTTTATTCTAACATTTCTTGAAGTTATACCATTTACCATGGTGACTACCGATCCCTTATAGAAATAAATATTTTGACAACCCAAATTTAGTGAATGGTCTATGTTAATCAATGTTTCTTAGTGTTACTTCAATATTTCATCTTTTTTGCAAATATATTAAGTGGATGATCTTGTGTATCATCATTAAATATTTAAAATAAAGTCGTAATAATAATTCTCCATATTTTAGTGTACTTACCACTACACAAAAACATTAAAAGATAACTTTTTCCTAATCAATATCTCTTTATTTTTAATTTTTCACAATTATTTAATGAAACTTGATGTTGACCCTTCTTCTGGTGTTACTCCATTTGGTTGAACTATGAAGGATATTGGATAGGATTTATTCCAAAAAATATTCTCCATAAACACTTATTTAAGGATATATAGAAATTATCCATCATTTAATCACATTATTCCACTTCTATCATAGTCCCTTATATCCCCTTCCAATATCCCATCTCCTAAAAAGAATAAATGTTACCATATACATTCTTAGGTAATAGTTATGGTGAACATATCTGATAGATTCTAAAATTGGGGTAATGTTTCTAGCTCTAACACCTTATCCTCCAATAAGGTTTTTAATGAATTTATATTTATATTTGGTGTGTTTTTTCCTTGAATGAATCATTGGATTCTAATACAAGGTAATATCACTTTCAATATCCTATAATAACATGACACATATGATGCTCTAGGACAGCATTCCTTAAATTTGTTTCCCATAAACCCCTTCTTGACATACCGAAATTTAAATTAACCAAATATAACGAATGTTAACCATTAAAACATACAATCCCACTAAAAATTATTGAGTCACATATATTTTAATGAAATTTTAGGTTTATAGATTTAGAGTGTTTAGAAAAAAACATTAATTAATGAATATTGTGTCTTTATCATCTAATGTAAATTTAAAACATTATATAAGAAACTTCATAATCTATACTATATCTTTAATATCCCTGAAAAAATTCACCACACATTTTACACTTCTATACATATCATGTGTAATATATTTCATTATAAACTATGTCAATTAAAACATAAGAAGGGGTGATAACCAATTAACAATATGGGAAAAAAAATAAATAACAATCAAAGATCAAAAGTGATCATAATATGATCATGAATGCTTTTTTTAAGAATATACAACCTAAAATAATTCCATAACTATGTGAAACTATAAGCATAATATATCCATAGATATTAACAGAATAGAAAATATCACATAGATAACAATAATTGGTTCCTTATTAATATAATGTGTAATGTTTAAAACCAATTATAATCATTAATCCACAACATTATGATCTTATACATTGTGATCTTACCATCATGTCCCTATGTTTTGGAAAAAAACTAGGTAATCATACAACAAAAAAACCCAAGATCGTTTGTCCCATGAGACCAATTAATGTATTAAGGGGATATTGTGATCCCCACCTATCACTAATTGATTATAATGAATTTATAATATGATGGAATGAATAATCTATAGAACACATAAATAATATTACTTAATAATCAATAAAAATCGTTTTTAGAATAAAACGTATTCAAATTTTCAATATTTATCCAATAAATAAATGGAATATATTTCTATATAATTATACCTCGAACTTACACTATATGGATAAATATTATATGTAAAGGTAAATAATTTATCTAATAAATTTATTTATGGTTTTATATGTTAATTCACGTAAAACATTTTAATGAAAAATATGGTATTCACATAGTAAAGGTATTAGAAGAAAAATCATGCCTATAATAGAAGATGAATTTGGAAATAAAAAGGTAGATATGTATTTCTAAAATTTTAAGACCCTTTAAAATAATCGTATGAATTTATTTATAAATTAACATTTGGCTAATATATACACCACAAAATGGAAATAATTGGGGAATATTAATCAAATATCAATGAATGAAAATTGGGATGGAAATAACCTTATGGTAATGGTAATGTAAGAATCAGAATAACATGAGAGGATACCGTGGAAATAAAATATAATTACATGAAATATATTATTTCTACATTAATTAAAATTTTCATTTAATATATTATATAAATTGAATGATTTTTCATGATATCAAACAAATCACATGTAATTGAAAATAGAGACAAATAATACTTACAGATTTAGAAACATTCAAATCAAACTGCATTAAAGGTTAAAAATTCAAATGAAACATACCTTACCATGAATAATGTGAGTGTCATTACTAAAAATAATAAATTATTAGTATATTTACTATAAAAAATGTTTTATAAGGTGTATAATAAGAAATACCTCTCAATAAATAAGAATTAACAGAAAGAAACCCCTTTAAAGTGACTTAATCTTTGAGGAAAGAATCATTTTATAATGATTATACGAGGGAAAATTATAGAACCAATTCATGGAATAAATAAATTCTATATAAATTTTTAATTTATTATAATAAATTAAAAATTTAACAATACAGTTCAATAAGAAATATTGTAACTTAGTAGAATAAAATGGTGTTAGAACAACCCCTTACATTTTTCCTAATATGTTCCCTGCATATTTCTAAGATCCTAAATGATCAAATTAATTTTTTTATACCTTCATAGGAATATTATTCATATATATTTAATTTAGTAAATACTGTTAATAATAATATTTTATTTATTTATAATATATTTTTCTTTTGTTTGAGGGTAAATTGAATCGGTGTCGGATAATTTTTAAAATTTTAGTGATCAGATATGATATTTTTTAAAAAATTAAAAAAATGAATATATCATTTCCATAACCATAATCCAATCATGATTTTATTATTAAATTCTAATAAAACTATTTTTACCCCATATTCATCCATTATAGAGTTTTATAGTCTTGATCAATTTGGTCATTAAACTAACCCCAAACCTGGTCATGCTAAATATTGATGTTTTAATATGGTAATGGAAGTGTATAATGTAATTTTAATCGAATAAAAATGATATTATTTATATTTTTTTATGTTGTTAAATCTTAATTGAATTAGTTTTGTTAATTATTAAAATAAATATGAAAAACAAAAAATTATTATTTCATGGAGGAGATAGTATGCACAATGTAGGGTTGACATTATATTGTTTTTATATGTGATTGTGTAGGAATAAATAATAGTTCTTAAAATAATATAATTAAAATTAATTAATCTAAGGATATTTAATTTATTATATTAATATGTTTATGATAGTTTTTTTGAATGAATTAAAATAATGGTACATGGATTATGTAGTATTCACATTGGGACCTTGAACATTCTCTTGAAAGACTCTGTAGAAATAAAGGTAATATTCTAGCTAATTCATACAATAGTCTTATAAAATAACAAGATATTTCTATAAGATTAAAATGGGAATTTTTAAAGTGCAAATTTTAAATAATTGGGTTGTAATAAATGGGTTTAAGTTTCCCCTTTTATAAGTAAAAAGAAGTCACTTCTACAACCACCCATTATTTTTTATAAATGGAATAACACTATTCAATGGATAATGGTTATAAAAGTGATAAATAATGGATTATGGGAGATATTGGGTTGATAAAACCTCAAAAAGTTATTTCCACAAATGATTTAAAAATATTTGAAGTCATTTACTATTATATTTTTACTTTTACCATTTTTTATTTTTATCAGGGGAACACGTTTTTTCCATAGATTATGACGATTGAATAAAAACATAAAATAAAAAATCATACAAAATTATGGCTTTATGAACTTAAATTTAATAAAAATATAATAGAATTCAATTTTTGAAAATGAGAAATCTAATTTTTAAATTAAAAAATTTTATATGTTGAAAAAACAATGCAAAAAAAGTTGTTTTGACATTTGTTTGTTATAAATATTATTTAGCATTGATTAATAATATAATGTTCTTTGATATAATTATATATGTTCTTACACATCATATTATATTAATTATATAAAATATATCAATTTATTTTATTTGATAAAAATTTCACAATAATTGTAAAATAATTCGATGAAACTAATAGTGTTAAATTTATCAAGGTCACTAAATTTAATCATAGTATCTTACTTTTAATCCAAAATATTAAATAAAACTTATTAAATAATATTATAATTTCTATATAAAATATGAAATACATTTTTAACGATTTAATTTCTCTATCTTCTGGAAAAAAAATTAACTATAATCGAATAAATCAATTTTTAGAGTAAATTAACAGTTATGTTCCTAAAATGTAAAAGATAGGTTTTAAAAATTCATAGTGTTATTTTAAATTGAATAATATTATTATTAATATCTATATTTTTTAAATTTATGGTATCTGTAACACTCTAGGTCTTGATTATATAGTTATAAAGTAATAAATGTTATAGTTTTAGTGAAATCTATATTTTCACTATTCAACTAAAAATGAACTATTTTAGGAAAACCGTAAAAAATCATCTTAAGTTAATATTAATAAGTTAAATATAAAAATGACGTTTATTTTTTCAAGATAAAATTCAATAATTTGATAATTTAACTTTTATATTATAATATAAAAATATAATGAAAATTTTTTCAAAAAAATATATATTTTTTTAATATTAGTTATTCTTATCATTATTAAATATAAATTAATAATAAAATTGGTGTTAAAATATTATTCATAAAAATAATATATTTTTTTCATAATTTATTTAGTTTTTTAAAAAAACATCAAATTATAACTTTATAATAGTTAAATTTTAAATCATAAATCAGCCACTTTTTGGTTTAGCAACACAAATTTAATTTACCTATGTCTTAGGGAAGATAATGATATTTATTTTCATTTATACATATATTTTATAATTCATTTACATCTATTTTTACCCTTTAATTCTATGGATATATTTTAATGTTCATATATTGTTTGGATGTTTTTTTATGTTTGGTGTTGGGTGTGTAAAAGCTACCGAATAAAATAGAATATAAATGATATAAAATATAGAACATTTTCTCCAAAAATCTTGTACAAAAGTGGTAGACGGTCCTTTTTAGAATCTAAGAGATCATGTGTTCAATCCCTATTGGGAAAAGGTACTATTATATTATAATATAATAAGTTTTGATGATGATGAAGCAGGAAAGTTGTGACACGTGCATAATGCATGCGGTAGTGATTCTAGCATGATGTAGGCCTAGTGACATAAGTAGGATGACTCACAAAAGATTATACATTTGGATTTTGGTCCATGTAATGGGATTTATTCCCAATGGTCCTAAGGGAAATGTATTAAATAATTAATGCTTGATGGGTGGGATATCCCCTGGGGGGCTACGGCCTACCTTTCTAACATGTGGGTGTCGTGTTTGTGTGTCTTTTTCAATGTTATTATACCCCAATAACCAAATATATATATAAATTTATATAAATATATATATTATTTAATCATGGGGTGTTATATCCACCCCCACCTACTTAAATAAGTTCTGTCCACCTAATTTCTAATTCTTTTATCTATGGAGAAAAATTGTGTGTATCCAGAAGATAGGTAAGGGACAAAGATTATTTTATAATTAGACAAAAACATACTATTTTACCTACTAAGAAACACCTTATTTTCTATCAATACTTATATGATAAAAAGCAATTTTCATAGGAATATTATATTCAACATTGACAGATGATAATGGGTTGATTTATGACGTTTAATGAGATTTCCCACTATTAAAATTGATATGAGCCCTTTGAAAAGAGAGATAATCCATTCCAAATACCACATTAAATTTAGGGGGAAACTGGATCTTTTGGAAGTAATGTCCCACAAACTGTCAATAATATTTAATAATAATCCTACGACCAAGTATTTTTATTTATTACATAATATTAAATAGTTTTTGATAACTTACATGTCATATTACATAGTGAAATATAGAGTCTTGAATCACTATATTCTTTAATAGTAGTTTGTACATATGATTTTTCTTATTTCTATGGTCTAGGAAGTTCTTCTTAACTATTTTCCACATTTTCTATTAGATTAACACACTGTTTTCATAGTTCTAAATTTCCTTGATTTTTTCATAATTAATTTTTATAAATTATCTATTTTACATGAACCGTTGAGCATGATGCCATTTATTTGCACGTGTATAGGGAATACTCAATCCCTTCAAGCTATCCCTAAGATGTTTCATCCCATATTCCAGACATATTTTAAATATATTATTATTTCCTTCATCGTAATCATCACTTGGACTTCCATTGGACTCCACCTTTCTATTATTTGGTGTATTTGGGGATTCAAATATGTTCAAATTATAAATAATAATGTATAATAGTATGTTTTTTCATGATCATAATATTTCTCACTCTATCATGTATCCTATTAGGTATGTAATTCAGAAAATATGTTAATTTTCTATAACATACACTATTAAATTGGTTCCTTCATTCTCTATCCATGATTAAAACCAAAAGTGGTTAATCATGATTTATGAATAATTGACACCATTATAGAAGTATTTTATGATAATTACCTAAAAAATAAAACCTCGAATTTTCTTAATCTTCAAAACCATAAATTTAGAGTGAATTTAATTTAAATTTAAGAAATACCACTCTTTTATAAACTTGTATTTCCTTATAGCTCCTTCTTTAATCCTCCAAATCATAAAAAAAGGTACCAAAATTACCCTGAACTTTCATATAATATTCTAAAACCAAAATATTTTAAATTGGTTCTCATAAAAATGAATCTTACCCTTTATCCATAAAATCTCATACTAATTAATATATATCATAACTAATGAATTGCCATATTTTAATAAATGTTAATTGTGTTAATTCTCTTATTCGGCTATCTGCACAATATATTCAAATCCTTTATAATGAAATGTAAATGGAATGTGATTAGCTAGATCATATCCAACCAAGATTATATATAATTACTCTTCTTTAACCATTTTAAAATATTGACTTAATTTAAGAATTTTATATTATTTTACACTGAGGATCTTTTCGGATTTTGAGATTTAGTTAATTAGGCCAAAACATATACATTATGAAACTATATAATACATATTGGATACTTAGAAACAACATCCATGTTTCCATAATCTATATCTTTTAAAATAAATCATGTTCTATATTATTAAACTCTTTGTGAATATAAACATAAATTCTTTAAATCCCTTAATCATCCACAAGTCCTATGAAAAACAATTAAAAACATGGGATGAGAATAAAAAGATAAATAAGGTATATAAAAATAATAAAACCATTAGTCCATATATAATAATTAAAACTCATGAGAAAACATACATAAATGTATAACATTTTACCCAAAGAGGGAAATACATTTTTTTAATAAGTATCATTTAAATTACCTTTGAAGAAAAATTATTTCCATTAAAAACCCTTAGTAATGTATAATATTCATGTAGGTACCCTTGTAAATCATCACATTTAACCCATACATATCCTTTATATAACCCTTTAAGATAGGAATAACTAGACGACCAACTTTCCATATAATTCTCTAGAGAACATAATCATTAACCAATTCATTAGAGCACTATTTTTGCACCCCTATCGTTTATTCTAAAATAGTATCCCCCAACATTCTTTGGGTGCACCGATCGTTTATAATGTCAAAGAACTACAATGTGAAATAAAACATTACTTCATTTTAAAAATTCATTTAAAATCATATGATAGGCACATTTAAATATTAAAATATCAATTTCTTTCAAAAATCCAATTTTCAAAAAAATCACCTTTCTATTGAAAATCCATTTAAAAAAATTAACCAAAAAATTAAAAAAAAAATTCAATAAAATATTAAATATTTTTAATTATTCCAAAAGTAAAATAATGTCCATATATGGTTAAAATTCATTGTCACTTTATACATTAAGAATAGAACGTTCCTTTTTTATTTTTCAAAACATTATGTATAAAAAAATAAAAAAAATTAATTTTTGAAAACATTTAAATTGAATTAAAAATTGAAATAAAATTTCCTTTATAATCCTTTTATATCTATATAAATAAATTTGTAAAATAATATCAATAATATTTAAAGGAATTTTATAATAATTAAATATTCAAAGCATCTCATTCCATATTAAACATTCAAATCATAACCCTCAGGAAATAAAAAAGACCTAAAAAAATATTAAATGACAAAAGAATAAATAATATATTGATAGTGAATTTCAGAGGTTATTTATATACACTTTATAAAATAATAATGGTCTAGATAATGAGAAAATGTCTGAATAAAAGTATATTGAGATAAAATCCTTTATCATGAGTCTCACTTATCACTTGGGTATTTATATTCCTTAATAATAAACATATGTTAATTAGCTACTTTCATTAAAAAAAATTTATATTTTCCAATACATTAATTTTTCTTATTATAATGATGTGAACAAAATCATAAACAATTAATTTTACCTTGGGTGTTTTGACCATATTTTGTTTATGTGTCAAAAAAATGAGCAGGTCAACTATGGTCAAATAGGTCATTATATAAACATATCTAGAATAATAATCATTAAATAATTATCATATTTATATGTAAATAATATTTTTGAAACCAATTATGAAAAATTTATATGAAAAGTGAACCAATGTTAAAATCATGGACATGGTAGGTCGTACGTACGCTTGAGTAATGTTCCCATTTTTCATTGATCATTTTGAAAGATTGTAAGTAACAATTATCATTCATGAATGACCATTAAATAAAATATTATATAATATATAATCACACATACATAAATATATAATTCTTGTGATGTAAAATAAATCACATCGCATTGAGGAGAAGGCAATCCACACATCCATGAACGACATTATAACTTTTTTCGGTGTGTGAAAATGTCTTAAAAATATGATATATTGTATTTAAAGAAAGTTAACTCTGTCATGAATATAATATGGATGTTATGAGTTTCAAATATCTTTAATTAAACTTGTACTTAATACATTCCATAAAGTGGTTGAGTCTATCACATCGCTTTGAGGAGTCGATAGTCCACACTTCCACAAACGATGTTACCATATTCCCAGAAACTGGAAATAAAGGAGGTATGTTTTATATAGTAATTAAATAAAAATAAATACATAATAAATATCATATATATATATATATATAAATAGTGTGTCTATTATAATGTAAAAACATGAGAGGCGTTAAAGGAAAAATGAAGACATTGTTTTGGGAGTAGGTAGTTCACTGTACACATAAACGGTAAATCTTTATGGTTTGCACCAAAAGGGAATCCATAGATAATTTTCCTCTAAAATTATAATGGTAATATTATGGGAGGAATTTTTGGAGCTTATTTTATCATATTTTTTATGATAAAAAGGACTTTGGTGGTGTGATTTAGTGGAAGGGTTGAGTGCCTTTTTATAGTGGAGGAGGAGTGGTATTCATATATATTTTGAAAAAAGGAATTTCACCTTTGTTTTTACAATGAAAAGTGGATCAAATAATGAACAAAATTCTATAAAAGAGATTATATGGTCGATTTATATCCATTAAATGGATTTTTGGAGAAGTTCATATATCATTTTGTCCCCAATGATTAAGATTTAGTCCTTTTCTAAACTAATTTTTCTCTTAATCACCGTAATTAATTTTAATTAATTTTCATAATATTTTTAAAAAAAATAAGTTTACCATATAATACAATATAAATTATGATGATCAAAAATATTTAATCCATTTTTCAAAATTCCAAACACATAAGTGGCGGAAATTAATTTGAATTTAATCCTATAGATTTGATGATAAAGAGGGTTTATAAAGTAAAAATGTTCAAAAGATTAATAAGTTTTTATATATAAATTCAGTGAGAAATTATCGAAAATTACCTATATAAGTTTAAATGATATAAAATTTATATAATTATACTTTAAAATCAAATAAAACATTATTTAACTATATAAATAAATTATATGTAAAATATTTTTTAACTAAAATTTAGTATTATTCTATATTCATCAAAATCTGAAAGTTATCAAAGAAACGAAAAAAACATCCAAAGTAAATCTTTATATCAAAATTTCAAAAATTAATTTTATTCTTTAATATAAAATTTATAAAAATTTAAAAATTTTGATTTTAAATTTATTCTCTATTAAAAGGGTTTAAAAATCCTTTTCAAAATATAGATATTTTTACGCTTAAAATTGCAATTATTCTTAATTTAATCCTCTATAATTTATTACATGAAGGTAAAAACTTTTAATAAATAATTTTCAACATAATATAGTTATTAATATTCATTCACATGCATTCAATGGTTAGGTGATCACTGTCACTGAAACTGATTGTTATGTGTTATGTACGCTCTTAGACATACTGTCTCATTTAAGGTAAAATTACTCTTTCATTAATATATATTAATAAATAGGAAAAAGAATTATTCTTTCATTATAAGGGATTTTTCTTCTTTCCCTGATTTTTCAGATTTTACCCTCATGGTTTTATTTACTTATAAAATAAGTGGGGATATTTTTCCCTCAGAGCATTTTAATATTCCCATGTTGCCACTTTAAATATATAGTTTTTTCATAAACCCTTGTCCTGATGAATCATCTCACACTGAAGAACATTATCTCTACTATCAAGAAACTAAACTGGTTGTTCCTTATAATAAATATTCTATTATAACTAAACTATGTTAGGACTCAAAACATGAGATTAATATTTAACATATTTCTATGTCATTAAAACAGGAAATACTTTGTGTAACTTAGACAAACTAGGAGGTAGATCCACTCTATAAGAAATTGATTCAACTTTCCCTAGTATTTCATATGGTCCAATTTACCATGGAAATATTTTACCCTCCATACCAAAATTAATCACACTTTTTTGTAGGAAATACTTTTAAAATGAAATGATCACATAACTCTAAAGAATGTTTTTTCATCTGGTTATCTGCATAACCCTACTGCCTACTCTGAGCTTCCCTTATGTGTCACAAAATCAATGTATACTCCTCTACAATTTCCTTTAATAAATCAATTCCCATCAAATTCATTTCTCCAACATCACCCCAAAAAAAATCGACACCACTTTCCATATAATGCCTCAAATGGTTCCATCTATATACTGGAATGAAAAATCTAATTATAAGAAAACTCAACCGAATAATGATATCGATGCCAACAACCCTGATAATTTATTGAGGATGAAAAAATAATATCCTCCATGGTCTAAATAATCCACTAAATTTTTAGATCATACTAAGTAAGAAAATATGTATAGAAATTTAATTCAGTTCCCAAAGACATATGAAGTCCCTTACAAAAATTGGACGTGATCTTATGATCATGATATGATATAATAGAGGGATACATTCCATATAATATTTTAATATATTTTAAATACATTCTATAAATATTCTCTAATTAAATTTTATCTATAATGGGAATAAAATTTTAAAATTTAGTTAATTTATCAAAAATAACCCAAATCAAATTATTACCTAGACAAGTATTTAGAAATCCTACCATTAAATCCATTTATATATTCTCCTATTTCCACTCTAGTTCAAGACATATTTTAAAAATATTATAAGGTAATTTTCACTCTTTATCAACATTCTAACAATTAAAACACTTCACAATAAAATTATATATATCTTTATTCATTCCATACAACTAGTAATACTCTAGAAGGTCTCTATGTATTTTAGTTATACTTAGATTAACAGAAAATGGAGAACTGGTAGCTTTGAATTAAAATAATTTCCTCAACTATAAATCACAAGACAAATATAATTTTTTTCCCATATCATAAAACAAATTATTCATCAATATTAAATTATAGAAACTTACCATTCCTAGTTGATTCTACCTTTTCTTATAAAGACTAATTCACCATCAATCCCTCTTAATTATTTTTCAAATAGTAAACTATGCTAAAAACTGAATAATCTGATGTCCCTATATCCACAACATCTAAGATAAAATTCATCAAATAATTAACCAAGTGGTCACATTCCAAATGTAACATGGTTAATGTAGCATTACGTTTTCAAATACAATAATTGTCCACCTTGTTTTTTTCCTAGATGATAATGAATCCTGTAATAATAATCCTTGATTAGTTCAGTACATATTCTCTATCTCATTTTAAATTCCTTCTCAGGGAATATATACTTCAAACTTATTGGATCAATATATATTTCACACTTTACTAAATAAAAAAAGGCCTTTAAATTTTTAATGAATAAACAATAGCAGTTAAATCAAAATCCGTTGTAGAGTAATTTAACTCATGAGGTGTTAATTGATTTGAAGTATAAGAAATTACCTGACTATTTGTCATTAATACATAACCAATTGCATTCAATAATGCCTAAATATAGATGCAAAATTCACTATTTCAGGAAGACAATACCAAAACACTAGTAGTAACCAATCTTATTTTCAGTTCCTACAAATAGTCAACACATTCTTCTATCCACATGAACATATATCCTTTTCAATTTAACATAGTTGGTGGGCAATATAAATGATAAAATCTTTCCAAAAACCTAAGGTAGTAACCCGGTAATATAATAAAGCTACAAATCAAAATGATATTTTTGGTTCTTCTCTATTATTTACCAACAATCATTTTTGTAGGATCAACATTTATTCCATATTTAGAAACCATATGAAAATGGAATGAATTTTTTTTGTAACCAAAATTTTCACTTTCTAAATTTCCGACACAGTTTTTTTTATTTATTTTTTTTAAAACAATCTTTTGTTGCCTTTCATGTTCCTCTTCATATTTTGAAAATAATAAAAGTCTATTAATAAACATAACCAAAAACTCAACCAATAACTCATGAAAATCTATATCCATAATATCCTTGAATACAACATGTGTATTAGATAGCCCTAATGGAATGACTACAAATTCATATGTTCCACACTTAGTTTGAAATGAAGTCTTAAAAATCTCAGCTTCCTTCAACTTCAATGGATGGTAACCTGACCTCAGGTCAACCTTGAAAAAACTCTAAGCAACCAAGATAGGATCAATTAAATAATCAACATGTGGTAAATGATTCATTTTATTAATATTTACATCATTAAATTAAATATAATCAATGGAAAGACTCAATGATCCATATTTCTTTTTAACAAACAATGTATGATAACCCTATGGTGTGGTGCTTGGATAGATAAAACATTAATCTAATAAATCATTCAATTTTTTTCAACTCTAAAAGTTCATTATATCTAATAGATTAGGGGGTTTACAAATAGGTTTAGTAGAAAGTATTAATTCAATAGTAAGAACAACTTATCTATAGGGAATAACTCTATGTAAATCATCTAGAAAAACATCCAAGTAATCATTTACTACTAGCACATCACAAATTTAAAGTGTTTCTTAAATTTAAAAAATATGAGCTAGGTAACTTTCATTTCCATCTATAATCAATTTAACATCTTCTGGGTATGTTATAAGAGCTATGAAACCATTATCAAAAAAATTCTTAGCATTGTAATCTATCTTAACAAGATAAACTAAAAGCCAACCATACTAAGAATGATATCAAACACTATTATTTCCAATTCAACAAGATTTGTAGGAGAGGCCATCCTGCTAATAAAAATATGAATATTCCTATAAATTATGGTTTCTTTCATAATTGTACAATTTTATTTAACAAAAGTTATATCATACATTAATGAGATGATATTCGCAATATTCTAGAAAATTTCTCAAAAATGAACGAATTAAAACATTCAAAATCTAATAGGGTATTGGTATAATTTAAAAACACAAGTAACATATCTATCCAAACTTAATTTTATATCCCAACATCAACTGTGGTGGTATAAATTGACCTCACTAAACCATTCTAATTTTAATCATGATGATTTCCATCATATGTAACTAACTATTGAGAATATTTAGCATAATGAATCAACACATTAGGGCTAAAAAATCTTATCCTCAAATGGTAATCAATTACTACATTATTTGATTCCTTGAGATTCATTTACTTTCATTTATGGTACATTAGGCCAAACTTTCCACAGTGATAACACTTCCTTTTCTTCATAATAAATTATCCATGGTGATTTTTACCACACTTACTACAATATTGGAAGTTCATTTTCATTCCACATTATTTCATAATTTCATGTTTCCTAATCACCTTCCATTTAATCAAATCATTACATTCATTATGATGTATCGTAGAAGAGTTATAAAAATCAATATCAAACTTTTCATCATAATGAACAACTTTCTCATAGATTTTAAATTATCACATGGCCAAATATCTCTATAGACATAGTTTCAATCTTGATTAAAACTGATTAATTTTACTATCAATGTCCCAAATAAAATTCGGCACATACTTGGCCAATCTTTTGACGTTCCATTCATAAAAAACTATGTAATCTTTATATTTTTTCTTCAATTCCCAGAATTTCTTCTCCAATTTGAGTTAAATAATTTTTTGGAAATATTTCTCAAGATAAAGATCCATAAAATTTTCCAATTCATTGGAATAAATTTCAAATTTTTTCTATTATTCTTAATCAAATACCACCATCAATCAGCTAGAACTACAAAACTCTAAATATAAAGGGTTACATTTTGATTTTCTGAACATCCCATGATATCAAAAATATTTTTTATTTCATTCATACATCCTTCAACTACAACTATATTAAATGATCTACTGTATGGGGAGGGATTTTTCCTCATGAAATTATCAACAAAATACGTGTTCCTTTAGGGTTGATTAGGTTACCCTCTAGCATGGATATCACCACCATTTATCACTAGATTCAGCTGATACATCACTATGAAAAACTATTATATTGAGATTCTGACTATCTCAAAATACTAATTGAGAAGTATATCATCCTCTCAATTACTTCTCAATACCATTTACCTATTTCCTCTATGAAAAACCATTATAAACAATAATATTTTATATGAAGAAACATATTAATCTTCAAAAACAATATTATTTAAACATGGCCATACGGTAAAATATTCTAGGGGAAAGTTATTAATATTACCATAACATCTAAAGATATTTGAACCTCTCTATGATACCATTTATAAATCCCCATCCTTAAACATTAAAAATGTTTATTTAAGGAAATTATTTTACTTTCTTTCACACTTAGCATCTTTTGGGGTTTAGAGTTTTAGATAATTATGTCATGACATATACATAAAAACCATATAATACAAAGTGGACACTTCCAAACTGTATCCATTTTTCTATAATAAAAAACATTTAAAATAAATCATGATATCTTTTATAAAACGCTTCCTAACTATAATCATGAATTCTTCTAATCCCTTAATCATCCTTATGAACTACGATAAAATTTAATAATTTGTGGTGAGTGTAAAAATAATAGTAAAGGATATAAAAATAAGGAACCCGTTATTCCATTTGATCACATTATGTATCATAAAATCTATTATATAAAAATATAATATTTTACCAAAAGATAGAAATATCATTGTTTAATAAATAAAGTTCACTTTTCCTTTTTTTTAAATGATTTACATGAAAATTCCTTAGTTTAATATAAACCCCATGTGGGTGACTTGGAACATCATCACATTGAACCCTAACATTACCTTTATAGAACCCTTAAAAACTGGATTGACCATACAAACAACTTCAAATATAATTATATGAAGAATAAAATCATTACCCAATGCATTGGAGTTCTATCTAGGTTCACCCATTATTTTAGATATAATGGTGTCACTGGGAACTATCTTGGGACACCCATAATTTATAATTTCCTAGAACCAAAACATGAATTAAAACATTACCTAACTTGAAAATTCTTTTCAAACTCATATGAAAAACACATTAAGATTTTAAAATAGAATTTTCTTTCAAAACCCCATTTTAAATGAAATGTACACCATTATTTTGAAAACTCACTTTCAATACCAAAATAACAAAAAAGGGAAATTATTTTTCATTTAAGAAAATCTAAAATCATTCAAAGTAATCCAAAAAATAAAATAATGGCCACGATGCAGGAAAATTAATTATCACGGTTTAATAATTGAACTTTCCTCTTATCGTTTTTCAAAACATTCCAAATAAAACATTTAAAAAGCCTCATTTTTAAATACTTTAATGAAACTAAAAATAGATTAAATTTATTTAATAACCCTTTTATATACATATAAACATATCCGTAAAATAATATCAATAATATTTTGTGGAAATGATTAAATAATTAAACAATCTTAATGTCCCATACCATATTGAACTTTCAAATCATATGCCTCATGAAAGATTAAAATTTAAAAAGACATTATATAACATGAGAATATAAAAATATGGATACTAAATGTAAATGTGGTTGTATATACACTTTTCAAAAGAATAAATGTGTATATCATAAACAAATCTCTCAATTGAAGAATATTGAGAGGAAATATCTTACCTTCAGTCAGACTTGTCATATGCGTATTTATATTTGTGAATAATAAAATTATGTCAATTATATACTTTTTAGTTCATTTTTCAATTTTATCCTTAATTTTATTTATCTTATTACAATTTTTTAACAACTACAAAAAAATAATTTTACCCTGGGTGTTTTGACCATATTCGGTTTATGTGTAAAAATTGACATTGGTAGGTCAACTATGGTAAAAAGTGAAAACATATAAACATTTATAGAATATTAATAATTAAATAATTATCATATTTATTCATAAATTCCATTATTAAAACCAATCATGAAATATGTTTGTGAAAAATGAACCAATGTTACTATCATGAAGATGGTATTCCATACATACACATTATTAACATTCCCATTTTTCAATGATCATTATAGAAATAAGGTATGTAACAATAATGTATCTATAATAACAGTTATATTGTAAATATATATAATAATATTTATATTTCAAATATCATATAATTTAATCATATATACTTATATATTTATGGTGATATAAAAGGAATCACACTACGTCAAGGGGGTGGTAGTCCACATGTCATCCAATGACTTAATAACTTTTTCAAAGTGTTAAAATGTGTTAATGAAAATGATATATTGTGTTTACATAAATGTAATTTTTTTTCATTAATATCATATTTATGTTATGTATGTAATATATTCTTAAATAAATACATGATAAATACATTCCATGTAGTTGGTGAGCATATCTCATTGTTATGAGAAGGCGGTGATCCACAATTCCAGAAACGATGTTGTTGTATTCCCAAAAAATTGAAAGCATAGAGGTATATGTTATATTAAAATTAAAAAATAATAAATATATAATAAAAATAATATATATCATTTATAAAAATCATTTCTATCATAATTAACAACCATTATATTTGGAAAATTAAAAATGAACGACATCGTTTTGCAAGGTGGTAGTTCACCATACACATAAACAGTAAGATCATTCCAATTAGATGGAAGTGTATGTAAGTGTAGTTTGAACTAAAAAAATATAACCATATAATTATATATATGATTATGATTTTATTATTTAATAATGGATTAATAATAATTATGGTGATGGTGAATGAAAATAAAATTGAGTGTGAGGAAGGATGTTACCGCTTTTTTGGTTAACTCCTTTTGGTTTTCCCCAATGTGGTTCAATGGTTGGATTTTCGGACAAAGATAAGATTATAGGATTATTTTAGGTATTTTAGGATCTTATTTGAGATTATTTATAGTGTTCCAAAGGGATTTTGATATTTGAATAAGTGGGAGGGGTGTGTGCCTTTTAATAGTGAGGAGGACTGGCAATCTTGTAAATTTTCTAAATGAGATTCCAGTTGTGTTTTCCAATACAAAGTGGATCAAATAATGAAAATATTTATATAAAAGGTATTATAGGTTATAAATATTAACATTAAATGTAATTTAGACAACATTATAGGTAGTTTTGTTAATTAAATATAAGGTTTAGTCCTTAGTTAAGCTATTTTTTCCCTTAACCACTGTAATTAATTGTAATTACTTTCACAAATATTTTTTCTTAAAAACTAAATATATCTTATTATAAATTAAAAATTATTATTATTTCAAATATTGAATCCATTTTTTGAAATTTAAATCACATAAGTGGAAAAAATTAATTTAAATTTAATCTTATAAATGGGAAGGCAAAGCGGATTTTTAAAGTAAAAATATTCAAATGTTTTCGACGTTTTTATATCTAAATTCATTATGAAATTTTTTACAATTTCTTATATTATTTTCAATAATTTAATATTTGTATAATTATAATTATAAATCAATTTAAGCAATAATTTAGATATATAGATAAATTATAAGAAAACATATTTTTGAACTAAAATTTAATATTACTCACTATTCACCAAAATGTGAAAGTTCTTTGAAAATTTCCAAAATACCCCCAAAGTAAAATATTATTTACCAATATCTAAAATAAATTCTATATTGACATATTAGAATTATAAAAATGTCAAAAAATATATTTAACGTGGGTTTCCAATAAAAAGGTCCTAAAACATCTTTTTAAAAATATAGAGCTTTTATGCTTGAAAATGGATTTTTTTTCTTATTTTGAGCCTATAAAGTAGATTTAATGATTGTAAAAGATTTTAATATACATTTATAAACATAATATATTTACTATTACTCGTTCTCACTGAAACAAAATCTATTTGATCACTCTCACATAATATAATAATATTAAAACTATGTTATTTTTTATATAACTCAATATTGTGTGAAGTGTATGATTTTAAAGAAAGTAATTATTGTGTGTTGGGTACACTATTGTACATATTTCCCCATTTAAATTAAATTTAATATTTAAATCATAAATACTAATAAATATGAAAAAGAATTATTCTATCATTACATGTGATGTTACAACATCTTTCTAGGTTTGCAGTCTGAGGTCTACTCATTATACTGATTCTGAAGATAAATTCAATAACCAAATAGAATTTTTTAGGTGAATACCACTAGGTGAATCTATTTAACAGCCACATCCACATTCCAATATCCATAAAAGGATGTTATTTTTAAGAAACCTCCATATTCCCTACTTTTTTGAAACATTGGGATGTTATCAAATACATAAAAACATATTGTAGGCTTATACAAAGGGTTTTCACTAAATTCCATGCAACCTAATACATTATATATTAAATATTTCTATGAATAACCAAACATATTATATATACCTTTGAAACTATGATCAACCTTACCTTATCAGCACTTAAATTATCCATAACTAACATTTAAACCCCAAATATTATCTAAATCCTCTTTTGATACCACTTATAGAACCCTAAACCCATAATCTCGGAATCTTTTGCGAATAATTAACATTTTTAAATATTTTCTTTGAAAAGAAACAAAAATTACCCAATTTCCACTATTAATAATTATAATGTCACCAATAAATATTAAAATACTTACATTCAATGGCCTTTTTGTTTTACTATTTTATAATGCTGGGAAAATAATTTAAATAAAAATAGATCATGTATTTCACATGAAATAGTCATTTACTCAATTATATATGAAAATAATTAATCTTTAATAAGTCTTTAACAACTCCAAAAAATATTTCTATGCGTGTTAGACTTCCAAACATATAACATGTAATACATTTAATCATAGCATAACAAATTTTAAAAATGAGAAGGGTTAAGCTCAAATGATCTTCAAGGGAAAACATAAGTGGTAATAATAAAAGATCATCCCTGAGCATAAGATTATCATAAATAATATGGAATGAATAGATAACTAAAAATAATTCCATTCAATAATGATATATAAAGGATAATATATCCATGGATAACAATGGGAATAAACATCTCACATTGATATCAATAACTGGTTGCTTATCAATGAAATTCATAATTCTATATAGATAATTCTATTCTCGAATATAAGACATTTGGATCTCATATATCATGATATTGTAATAAATGAGTTGTGTTTAAGGGTCTTTTATAGGTGGGCATACACCAAAATACTCAAGCTAGTTTACTTCATGGGACCTATCAATGCATCAAGGTTATACTGTTGGTCCCACCAATAACTAAATAATTTTAATTCACTCATCATATAATGGAATGAATAACCTAAATAATACATAACCAATATTATATTATAGCAAATAAAAATCCATTTTGGTATAATAAATATATATTTTCAACATTTCCCCAATCAATAAATGGAATAGCTTTCCATGTAAGCATCCCTCAAAATAACATAATATATTGACATGGTATATGGTTAGGTATATAATTTACTTAATCAATATATGTATATATATATATATATTTAAAGTAACTTAAATAGATTTAATTAAAAAGAGGTTAATCATAGAGTAAAGGCATTGGAAGAAAAATCATGTCTATAACAGAGCATAATTTGGGATGAAAATGTAGTGAACGGTTTCCAAAAGTTTACTCCCCCATAAGAGAATAGTATTACAAGATTAAGAAAGTTATCCATGAAAAATATTGACACTAAAAAAGGAATCAAGTCTTAAAAACAAATCATATCACATTGTATCAAAATTGAGATGCAAACACCATTATGATAATTGTAACATAATAATAAAAAAATATGCAAGGGTTACCAATGAATTAAATTATAATTAAATGAAATATTCTAACACCAAGAACCCTCTAGACCAGAGTCTATGAATTACTCTGTAAATTGGAATGGTTATAAGGAATTATATTCAAATGAATGATCATTTTAGTTGTCTTAATGAAACTAGATACATAGATGTAACTCAAATCACATTGGAAAAGATAAACAAATACAATACGTAACAAAAACTACAAATTTCATACACAGAAACTCAATAAGTGATATCCTCTTCATAACCAGCTAAAGATAAAAAAATGAAAGGGGTGAGATCGAATTCTCAATAAGAATTAAAAATTCCAGAAACATGAAACAATATTAATGGAATCATAAAAAACATTGCATAGTCAATATGGCATGTTAAACAAATGAAAAACACATGCCATTAATTAACTGAGAATGAACCCACATCCCTAGATTTTGTCATAGTGAAAACCTCAGGGATAGTATTAACTAATAATGAATAAAGAGAATTATTATTAATTTTACTTCATGGATCTGGAACATGATACCATAAAACTATTAAAACAGTTTAGTTTTGTGGGTATAAACCCGTCTAATTTTTGGGAAAACTAGAAGGTTTTGTTGCCAAAATAATTATCTCATAAGACATGTCGATGCATTGAGGGGATATAGAAGGACCCACCCACTTTTGTAACTCCAAAAAATTCTTTATACATTTATTTAATTCAATATCAATATACCTTTTCAATATCCATATACAGTATAGGATACAGATTCATCAATATTTCCACAATAAAAATAACATTCCAAGTAAACATAAAATGTAAAATAGTATACGGTTTAGACAATAAACATATCCATGATATGAGAATATTTATATATAATAGAAATTTAATTTCAATTAAAATTTATCACAAATGGGAAGTAGTTACACTACATAAGGATTATTAGGTGCATAATACAATGTTAGTCCCAACGAAATGGTTGTTGAGACCAAGTCCCTTACCACAATATAATCAGTCGAATCATATGAACAAAAAGTAACAACCATCAAATGAATCATTTAATATCATGAATTTAAATTTTATCATGATATTATATTAAATAAGGTAGTACGCATACACCACATACAAGAAATAAACAGTGAATAATGGAAATATCACAGAAATGAATGTGAAGTGAGAAAACCCCTTACAAACATTTTGTCATGGTAATAAGTGTTCTTGTGAGGGATTAATGAGAGATAAAGGGATATACCGCTATTTATATGTCATAATGGATGTTTGGGGGAGGTGCCAAAACATAAGCCATCATTAGGAATTAACAATAAAAGGCAACAACATAGAAGGAATTCGTGAATAAAATTGTGAGAGAGGATCCGTTACCAAGAGTGTATTATTAGATTGAGGAAGAATCAATGAAATAATAATGTATGAAAAACATAAACACACACAATAAAATTTCATATACATAATAAAACAATTACATTTCATTCACACATATTATGGGAAAATACAAAACCAATGACCTTGATATTTAATTCAATTAATGGAAATTGGGTTAATATATCACTTACCTTATGCTCGATGGTGTTATTGATTGTTCTTAACGACCTAAATAATGAAATTTAGATTCATTAATTAATATTTCTAGAACCTAATCAACATTTCATTTCTATTTTATATCCTTATTAGGTTCATTAATGGAATTTCTTGTTGGTTTAAGTGATTCAGTTTTAATGTTTTGGAATCATTTTCTACCTAGGTTTTCATGATCTGTTTACTTGTATTCATGAAGGGAAGTTCATTTGAAATGTGATTAAAAATATAGAATACTTAATATATATTATAGTGACGTTATATAGATATAAATTATCTTATAATTATTCTGTTTATATACCATGAAGATGACTCATTCGATTATTTAATGATAAACGCTTGGATTTGTCCTGGCGGTTTTGTGCACAATGAACTTGTTTTGTATTATTATTCCATATTATGATTGTGTAAGGATTAAATAAAATTAAACATGATAAAATACACATTTTTTGATCTGGTTAATCCATTTAAAAATGTTTCATGACCAATCTTGAATATTATAATGCAAATTAGAAACCTGTCTTCCTTGAGTGTGATAAATTAACACATCTCGGACGGTGATGGATTTATAGTATAAAAGGAAGGGAGAAGAGATATTATGATAAAATATTCCATTAGAATAATTTATATCTAGTACATGGTTTGTAATGGAATTATCCTAAAATTTGGATGAGGTGAGGTGAGAAGAGAGAACAAAATAATGGAACTTAGTAAAAGAAATTGAAAGAAAAAGGTATAGAGGTTCAGCTCTTGAGTACTCCTCAATGAGAATCTCCATAAGACCATTGTTGTTCTTCCTTTTGGTGAGACCAGAAGGTCTTGGATGTGGGGGAGGATGTTCGGGAGATATTTGATTAGAATTTAGGAAATTTTTAAATCTTGATAGGTGTGGGAGAAAGAGGGGGTGAGGGGTGGTTTATATAGTGGAGGGCAGGAGGGATTTTTCGATATTTTAATACTTATTTTAATATTTTTCCTCATGACTATGAATAGTATTGATTCATGTGATCCCAAATAGTAATAATGGCATGTGAGTTTAAAACATGTGGGCATACATCAGCCTTTCTTCACCAATGACACAGTAAATCAAATATTTAGCATTTATCATAATTTATCGTATTTTACTATTCATCAAAAATTAAAGTATTTCCTGAAAATCCCAAAAATTAACCCCAATAAATTTTCGATGTGTTGAATATAAAAAAGAACTCCATTTTTTAAAAAATAATTTTCCAAATGTGATAAATTTAATTTTTAATTATAATCATTATTTAATAGAAATGTACTAACAAATAAAATATTCATCTCCACTTTTAAGATGCCTAAATTTATTTATACATTCAAGGGTATGGATACCATTAAAAAGATTCATATTACTATTCATATAGGTAAGTTACTAATCATAGGGTATGTTAATATTCATAAGGGTGAATTACTATTCACAAAATATTATATTAATTCTATCAAACACTAAATATCATCCTGAACACAACCGTATATGTAATATTTTCAAAATTCAAATCACAGAACTGAAAAATTTAAAATTAATGGATAGGTTATGACTATCTCTTATAAATAACACTTTTTTGTTCCATAGTGGCTCAATGACTCATGAAATATAGGCTATCTAATGAATACAGTGTATTTAGGAGAAACATTCCATAAAATGTTTGGGATACTACATTATTCCCTCTTTCGGAAATTTCGTCCATGAAATTTTATGTATAAAGCCCACAGAAATGATGTAGGTGATTCTTCTTCAAAACAACCTTATGTTCCCTTGTTTCTTACCTCGTATTCTAGTTTCTCCAAAGAACCATTACTAGACGATTTGTTTGATTTCTCAATACCTTCTCCCTTATGTCAAGAATCTAGGTAGGCTCTTCAATGTGTGACAAATCTTGTTCCAGTTCTATTTCTTCATTGGTGAGTACATGCACTGGGTCTGTAATATATTTCTTCAACAATGACACATGAAACACATCATGAACATTAGAGAGACATGTAAGCATTGCTAAATGGTAATCTATAGCTTCGATTCAATCCAAAATTTCAAATCGTATGATGTACTTGGGGCTTAGTTTCCCTTTCTAACAGAACCTTAAGACACCCTTCCAAGTTAATAAATTCATAAAGACATAATCTCCCACATGTAATTTTAAATCCCTTCTATGGTTTTCATCGTTACTCTTCTACCAAATTTTGGATGCTTTAATATTGGTTTTAATTGTATTTACTTTTGTCGTGGTCTCTTCAACATGTTCTGGGCCTATAAGTTTTCTCTCACCAACATTTTCCCAACAGGTTGGAGTTCGATATCTTTTTCCAAATAATGCTTCATATGGGTCGATTTGAATACTATAATGGAAACTATTGTTGTAGGAAAATCCCACCAAAGGAAAGTATTTATCCCACATACCATGAAATTCAATATAGTAGGATCTCAACATGTCTTCTAGAGTTTGAGTAGTTTTTTCAGACTCTCCATTGGTCTGGGGGTGGTAGGCAGTACTCATATGAAGCTCATTATCAAAATCCTTCTAGAGACTTTTCTAGAATTTTGATGTAAACTAGGGATCTTGACCAGACAATGTTGATACAGTTCCACCATGACGTCTTAAAACATCATTAATATAAACTCCTGTCGGGTGCTCAAGTGTCAAATCCTCTCTTATAGCAAGGGAATGTGCTGATTTTTTATATGATCAACAATTACCAATATGGAATAATTCCTTCTAGGTGTCCTTGGTAGTCCTATGACAAAATCCATCAGAATATCATCCCAATTCTACATAGGAATAGTTAGAGGTTACATCACCCCTCTACGAAGTGGTCTCTCTTCCTTCACTTGCAAACAAACTAGACACCTTGACACGTAGTCAGCAATTTCTCACTTCATATTCTACCACCAAAAATATTCCTTCACATCTCTATATAGCTTTTTACTACCCGGGTGTATAGAGAAATTTGAGCTATGAGCCTCATCTAATAGCTCCCTTTTCAACTCATGTACTGATGGAATGAATAACCTCTTCCCAAACTTCAGAACTCTTTCCTCATACACGAATTCGACTAATCTCCCACCCTTAATATCAATAATTTTCTTGTGCATATTCTCATCATCATATTGAGATATTTTTAGCTTCTCTAGTAAATATGGTTTAACAATCATTTGAAAGAGGAAAGTTGTTTCCCCTTCCTTAACAATTCCCATATCCATCATTAATAGATAACAAATATAAGGTCTCTCTGAATCCTCATTTGAGTCAGAAGTTAATGATCTTTCTTGCTTAATTCATATTTCACCATATTTTCCTTTTCTAGGTGGTTGTGTATTGAAAAATCATGTCCTTTGAGTAACTAGATCCATCTCCTTTGCCTCATGTTGAGTTCTTTTTGTGTGAAAATTTATTTCAAACTCTTGTGGTCCATATAAATCTCACATATTTCTTGGTAGAGATAATTTATTCATATTTTCATTGTAAAGAATACAGTTCCTAAATCATGATCAGGATTTGGATAATTTTTCTCAGGTTTCTTCAACTGTATTGATGCATAAGAAATAACTTTATCATTTTTCATAAGGACGCAACCCAGTCCATTCTTTGATGCATTTTTTTATATCACAAATCCCTCATTTCTAGATTAAAGCATCTAAATGGGAGCATTGACCAGTCTTCTTTTAAATTCTTCAAATAATTTTGTACATTCATTCATCCATACAAACTTAACCCCTTTACATGTGAGCTTGGTTAGTGAGTTAGCCAGTCGGGTGAAACTCTGAATGAATCGCTGATAGTAACCTGTTATGCCAATAGGACTGGGTACCTCAATTATGTTTTTTGGAATGGTCCATTCTTTTATTTCCTTTTTCATCATAGTATTAAAAAATATTCCATCCTTAGAGACAATATGGCCATGAAAAGAATCTTATTGAAGCCATTATTTTCACTTTCTAAACTTCCCATATAATTCATTTCTTCTAAGAGTTTTCAAAATAATCCATAGTATATTCTCATTAGCATTATAGATTTTTGAGTATACCAGGATATCGCCGATGAATACCATAATAAAGTTATCAATATATTCCTTGAATACTATATTCATTAAATCCATGATAATAGAGGGTGAATCACTCAGTCCAAAATGCATCACTGTAAACTCTTAATTCCTATAGGTGGTTCGAAATGTTGTCTTATGAATATCACCCTTACTCACATGTAGCTGATGATATCCGAATCGAAGCTCAATCTTAAAAAATTATTGATCTCTATGAAGTTTATCAAATAAATAATCAATCTGGGGAAGAGGATACTTATTCTTTATTGAAATAGCATTGATTTCTATGTAATCAATGCATAGCCTCATTGATCCATCTTTCTTCTTGGAAAAGAGGATATTGGCTCCCCATGGAGAAACACTTTGTTGAATAAATCCTTTTACACTCAGTTCTTCTAGTTGTTTATTTAGCTCCACTAATTCCATAGTGTGCATTCTATTGGGAGTCTTTGATATAGGTCTTTCACCAAGAATTATATCAATATAGAACTCCAATTCCCGCTCTGGAGGATGTTCAGTTAAATTCTCTGTAAATACATTAATGTATTCTTGCACTATATTCACATATTTAATTCCAAGATTTCATTACTTTCCCATAGATATTGTTTTATCTTCCTCTCCAAGTATAACATTTAGTAGAGCAACTGGGGTGGATCTAGATAAGAATTAGGTGGTCAGGTTTCTTCTCTAAAGATAAGGGATTCTTCACCATTTTCAAAAATTATAACTTCCTTCTTCTTACAATATATCATCGCATTATAGTTTGATATCCAATTCATATCAAGAATTATATCAAACTAAATCATTGGTATGATGATAAGGTTATAAACTAAAGCACATTTATGTATCACGAGGGGGACTAGCTGACATGCCTTTTTTGCAATGATGCATCCCTTAGGTGTTTTGACTGATAATGCTTTAATTAAATCAAATTGGATATGCCTACTTTTATTGGAATACTGGGAAGATATAAATTAATGTTATTATCCAGAATCAAATAATGTTTTGGCTATATTTTAGGAAACAATTAAAGTACCATCCCCCACATCATTAGGAACTTCAACCTCCATGGTTATAATCGCATAACCTCTCTCTTGATATCCTGTCCTTTTCTATGGAAATTTTCTATGGCGCTTAGGACACTCATTTTCATAGTGTCCCAACTCTCTATAATTGTAGCATTGAATATAATTGACTTGTTTCTTCCCCTTTCATTCATTAGATCGATGAACCTTTTCTCCACACATATATCAAACACATATGCCATTCAAGAATTTCCTAACAAGATTCATTACACAGTTAGCACATAATTGAAATTTCATCGTTCCTTTGTTTTTATTTGGTGTTTCACCTATTCCTTGGTTATCAGAGTACCACTTCTTATCTTGGATTCCCTTGAAAAATTTTGATCTAGAAAATTCCTTATATGTTTTTATTGCACTTTATATAATTTCAAAATGTTATAAAAATTTTTGAGAAGGCAGTTCCCTTCAAAGAAATGATCAATCTTATATTCTATGTCACATATATAATCTATGGAATACCTGGATAACCTTGTGAAGGTATCATCATACTCTGTAACATTGTATTCTTCCCGTTACCTTAAGCCAAATCATTTCCTCTTCATTTTAGTTTGTTGCTCATAAGGGTTATATTTTTTAAGAATATTTCCTTAAAAGTATTCCATTTCATATCTTCAATTTCATCTTCCTCCATGATATTTTGGATCAAATACAACCATTGATCTATGTCACCCTTGAGACAATATACAATTTGCGCCACCCTTTCATTTTCATTACATCTTAATGTTATGAATATATTTTCAAGGGACTTGATCCACCACTCAGCAACAATCGATTTATTAGTCCCACAAAAAATCAGGGATTCTTCTACATAAAAAATTTTAACACAGGTGTAGCATGGTTATTCGTCATGACCTGATTATGTTGTCCCAATATGGTCATAATTTGATCTTCTCCATTATTGAATGTGTTGACTTGATCAGTGGGGAAAACCCAACATTATCCACAAGTATTGATTACCCTTCTTCCATTAGGTTCCATTTCTAAATAATGAAATACACTAGATTAGTTTATGAATCTAAAATATAAAATAACATAATAAATATTGAAATTCTATGCATAGGCAATCTAAAAAGCATGATTTCTATGAAGAAAATTTTACATTAATCTCCTTCATAATGGATTATAATGAAAATGGGAATTATCCTAAGCATATCTCCCAGAAGTGTCAATAACAATAGTGAATCAAGACCCAATTTTCATGTGCCAGGATACCCAGAGTCAATCCTGAAACTCCTTTTCAATTTTTTCACTCCTTGGTACATCTCTACCAGAGCCTCCTCAACCTGTTTGTATCCAGACAGCGATGTATTTTCTAGAAAGATCCACATAATCTATTCCTTAACAAAATACTAGGAAGTTATTGTTTTTATTTCCTCAAATTCTAACTTAGGGCTCTATTCCCTAATCTATATTTTCTAATCTAGTTTCCAAGGATTTATCTAAACATACTCTGATACCAACTATAACACCCTGACACCTCTAGACCAGATCCGATGAATTACTATGTACATTGAAAAGGATAGAAGGAATGAAATCCCAAAGGAATTACAAGTTTATTAGTCTTGAAGAAACTATATACATAGATATAATTCAAATTACATTGTAAAAGGTAAAAAAATACAATACGTAATGAAAATTAAAAATTTCCTCCATGGAAACTCAATATCTGATATCCTATTCATAACCTCCTGAAGGTAAGAAAATGAAAGCGGTGATCTTGAATGACTAGTAAGGGTTATAAATAGTGGAATCATGAGTCAATATTAACTAAATCAGAAAAAATTGGCATAGTAAATTTGGTAGGGTGAATAAATGAAAAACGTATGCCATTAATAAACTGATAATAAACATGCATCCATATATTTTGTCATAGTGAAAACCTGATGGTTAGTAAAAACTAATAATGGATAAAAAGAATTATAATTAATTGGGTGTCTTGTATCTGTAACATGATACCATAACACCATTAAAAAGGATTAGTTCTTTGGGTAGAAACCAATCTAATTTTTTGAAACAAACTTGAAGGGTTGGTCGCCAAACTGATTGTCTCATGAGACATGTTGATGCATCGAGGGGATATAGAGGGCCCCACCAACAAATGAAAGTCCAAATAATTTTTTATAAATTGATTTAATACTAGATAAATATGCCTTTTTAATATCCATATATAGTTGAGGATATATATTAATCAATATTTCCACAATTAAAACATCATTCCAAATAAACACTGTATGTAAAATGGAATATGGTTTAGACAATAAACATGTCCATGATATCCGAATAATGATATTTAATAGAAATATAATTTCAACTGAAAAGTGATCTCAAATGGGAATTAGGTACACCAAATAAGGATTATTAGGTACATAATACAATGTTAGTCACAACGAACTCGAAGTTGAAACAAAGTCCCTTACCACAATGTAGTTAGTCGAATCATATGACCAAAACTTAATAATCATCAAATGAATAATTTAATATCATGAATATAAATTGAATCATTATATTATATTAAAAAATATGTACACATACACCACATACAAGAAATAAGTGGAGAATAATGGAAATCTCACATAAATGAAAGTGAGGTGAGAAAGCCCCTTACAAACATTTCATCATGGTAACGAGTGTTCTTGTAAGGGCTTAATTAGAGGTTAAGGGGTATCCCATTATTTATATATCATAATTTCATTATGGGGGAGGTTAAAAAATATATCCCATCATTATGAATTATAAATAAAAGGACAAGACATAGGGGGGTTCTGGAATAAAAGTTAGAGAGAGGATCCCTTAACAAGAATGTATCATTCGATTGGGGACAAATCAATGGCATAATTATGTGTGAAAAACATAAAACTACAAAATAAAAGTGTATATACATAATAAAATAATAATAGGTCATTCAAACATATTATCGGAAAATACAAAACCAATGTCATTGATGTTTAACTCAATGAATGGAAATTGAGTGAAGATATCCCTTACCTTATGCTCGAAGGTGTTCTTGATTGTTCTTAACAACCTAAAAATCAAATTTAGATTCATTAATTAATGTTTCCAGAACCGCATCAATAGTTTCAATTTTATTCTTTGGGAAGCATCTTCATCCTTGGTTTTCATGATCCATTTACTGGTATTCATGAAGGGAAGTTCATTTGAAATATGGTTAAACATCCAAAAATGAATATATATATTTTTAATGACATTAAATATATATAAATTATCTTATAATGATTATTTTTATATACCATGAGGATGACTCAATAGGTGATTTAATGATAAATGCACTTATTTGTCTTGGCGATTATGTGCACAATGAACTTGTTTTGTATTATTATTTCATATTATGAGTGTGTAAGGAATATAGAACAATAAAAAAGATAAAATACATATATTATGATCTTTTTAAACCATTTAAAAAAATTTCATTCCATGTATTCAATATTGTAATGAAAATTGAAAACCTGTCTTCCTTGACTATGATAAATTAACACATCTCGGATGATGTTTGCATTTTTAGTATAAAAAGGAGGGAAAAAGATATATGAGGATGAAATATTCCATTAGCATAATGAAATTATAGTACATGTATGGTAATAGAATTATCATGTCATTTAGATGAGGTGAGGTGAGGAGAGAACAAATTAATGGAACTTTGTAAAACAAATTGAATGAAAAAGGAAGAGAGGTTCACCTCTTGAGTACTCCTCCATGAGAATCTCCAGAAGGCCTTTGTTTTTGGACTTTTGGTGAGACCAGAAAGGCCTGGACATGGGTGGAGGTTAGGGAGCAATTTCAGAAGAATTTAGGCAAGTATTCAGCTTGAGTTGTGTGGGAGAAAGAGGGTTGATGATTGTTTATATAATGGAGGGGAGGTGGGATTTTACATTATTTTATTTATTAATTTAATATTTTTTCTCAAAACTATGAATAGTCAACATTCATGTGATCCAAAATTGTAATAATGGCATGTGAGTGTGAACCAAGTGGGATTACATCATCCTTGCATCACCTATTATTCAATAAATCAAATATTTAGCATTTATCATAATTTATTTTATTTTATTATTCATCAAAAATTCAAGTATTTCAGAAAAATACCAAAAATTCACACTATCAATTTCTCGACGTGTAGAATCCAAAAATTAACTCTATTATTCAAAAATATTAATTTAATTTTGATAAATTATATTTTTAATTAAAATCAGAATTTAATCAAAAATTATTAACACTTAAAATATTCATCTTTATTTTTAAGGTGCCTAAATTTATTTATACATTCAAGGGTATATTTACCAATTTATAAGATTCATATTGCTATTAACAAAGGTATGTTACCATTTATAAGGGTAGGTTAATATTCACCGAAAATTATGTTTATTCTATCAGACTCTAAATATCATCCTCAACAAAACCGTGTATGTCAGATTTTCAAAATTCAAATCACAAATCTAGAAAATTAAATTTTAATGGATAGTTTATGACTATCTCCTATAAATAACCATGTGTGGTTATATAGAAGCTCATTGAATCATGAAATATAGACTATATAATGAATATAGTGTTTTTAGGAGAAACAAAAAATAAATTGTTTGGGGTGCTATAAATATATTCTTAATATTTTAATTTAATATCGAATTTAATACCCCAAATTAATGAAAATATGTTGCATAATATCAAACAGGTATCATGGAGTTGAAAATGATGAAAAATATCAAATATTTCTTTATAAACTATCGAATAAACATTCCTTGAAGAATAGACTTTCAATTGAAAATTTAAATACCATGAATAATGATGGTATCAACATATAATTATTATAGGGGTATTATATAAAATATATAAAATAAAATATTGTTAATAATATGAAATATGTCTCCATAGTTACAAATGGAGGCCTAGAAATTACTTTTTACCAACATAAAATTTGAGGTAATAATAATTTGATAATGATTTTATTATAAAGAGTTTCATAAATTCTATATTATAGGAGGAATTAAAAAAATTATCCATTTCTTAAAATAAATAAAACCTTTAAAAATATACTTTGATAAGAATGATTATAACTCAATATATGAAAATTCTGTTAGCACTAACCCTTACGCAGTTCGTGATTCCTTCTCTGCATGCACCTAACTTCCAAAATATTAATATTATGTTTATTAGATACCTTTTTGGAACCCTATTCATCTATATTTAATTTAACGTGAACTATTTGTTTTCATTTTATATTTATTTATTATAAAGTTATTTTTTATTTCTGAATGGAAATTGATTTGGCATCATCTTATTTATGAAATTTTGGTGGTCTAAAAGGATATTTAAATAATAATTTAAATACTTAATTCAATAGTTATATAAATATAATTGATTCGTTAATTTATTATTAACTTATAAAAACATTTTTATTTAAGTTACAATAGTTTTACATGATAGTTTTTTAAAGTACTGTTTAATTTGGTGGTTAAACCAACCCCAAACATGAACTCGCTATGTATCAATGGTTGAGTACGTGTTATGAAATTTTATAATGTCATTATGAAAAAAATAATGATTTAATTTATATTATTTTAATTTTTTGAAACATATTTTTTGTGGTTTTTATATATAATTATATTAAATATGAAAAATTTAAAATCATTATTTCATAGATCCAATATTCCACCCAATACACGGTCAACATTCTGTTGTTTTCTTATGAGGTTGGGAAGGAATGAATAATGGATTTTTCATTAATAAAATTAACCTATGTATGATAATTATATTTAATTCATTATATTACGACGTTAATAGTTTTTATTAGAGGGAAAGAATATAAAGAAAATGATAAGTATTAACTAATACTCACTTTGGGACCTATAACTTTCACTTGGATGTCTCCTTGAAGATAAAGGGCATAGGATAACTATTTCAGACCAGAGACTTATTAACTAGAGATAGTTTTATATTATTAAAAAAAATATCCTCAAGAAGAAATTAGTTGTAATGGGTGTGGCGTGAAGGGGGGAATTTTCCTCTTTTATAATTGAAGAAAATGTCACTTTCATTAACAACCATTATTTTTCAATATCAAAATAACATTATACAACTGTAAATGGTTCAAAAAGTAATAAATAATTGAGCATGAAGTGATATTAGGTTAAAAATACTCAAAAATATTGTTCTTGCTTATGTTTCAAATAGGTTATTATCCATTTAATCATATATTTCTACTTTTCAATGATTTTAATTTTTCTAGGGTGGTAAGTTTTTAGCCAAGTAACTTATGTTTTACTATACATATAAAATAAATCCTCGCAAAAAATTTACGAATTATGAACCATAATTAAATCTCCATTTAATATTATTCAATTTCTATATAAGATATAATTAAATTATAAATTGAAAATTATATATAGAAACCCATTTTTGTAGAAAAAATATTGTCTAAACATTATGTGTGCTTAATCTTATTTAGCATTGGCTACCAATTAAATTTTTGTTGATAAAATTAAATATGTGTTTAAATGTCATATTAGTGTAATTATTTAAAATATATAAATTTAATTTATTTGATAAATATTTCACAACATTAATAAAACAATTCTATGAAAATAATAATTTCACTGTCATTATGGTCAATAACATTAATCTTAGTACTCAAACATTATTCCCAAAGCCTAAATTAACCTTATTACATAATATTATCATGTTAATATAAAATTTTAAATATTTTTTTAAAGATTTAATTTTTAAAAGTTATTAAAAATAATTTTTTTATATAAGATAATAAATCTATTTTCTAGTAAAATTTTACTTTAGTTCAAAAATTGTAAAACAGAAGTTTTAGAAATATATAAAAGTATATAAAAATTTATATAAACTATCCGTAAAGACATATCTGATCATTGAAAATATTTTTTAACCTTTTAAGACATTCTAATATCATTATAATGTTATAAGACATATATTTTTGGTAAAAATGGTATTTTTCACATTTCCCATAAATATGACTATTTCAGAAAAAAAAACAAAGATGAATATTAAGATAATATTGAAAAGATAAATCTAAAAAAATTATTTTATCAAATTAATTTACTAAAATTTTAGATTTTCAATTTTAAATAATAACATAAAAATAAGGAAAAAATGTTTCATAGGAAATTAATTTTTTTAATATTAACAATTATTATTCTTATTTCTTATCAGTTAATAATTAAAATAGTGTTAAAATATAATTCTTATAAATAATCTATTTTATCCATTATGTACCTATTTTCTTAAAAAATAAATAAATTTTCATTTTTATAATGTTTTCATTATAAATCATAAATTGGTCTTATTAGTTACTTAGCTACACTAATTAAATTTATCAATGATTTAGCATTAATAATTCCCTTTATTTTTATTTATTTATATATTTCATTATCAAACATGATTTATTTTTAACTAAAAAGCTATATATACATGTTAATGGTTATATATCATTTTATATTTCATTAGAAATCAAATGCATTAGGTTCTGAAATAAAAAATATATACAAGCTTTAATCTTGGATCGTTACAGTATATTCTATATATCATTTGAATTCCTTTGTAAATCATGTCAAAAATGCCAATTCATCATATTCATATGTTACTACTATACAATTATTTTTGGGTATAGGGACTATAAGTTATATCTAAAACATTTGACTGATAACTATTCCTCTCTTGGGGAACAAAAAAATTATCTATATCCTACGGGTGTATGAACCCCCAGAAAAGAATGCATAAACATATCCTTGAAAAGGATCATCCAAACTAAAAAACAAGGTTGTATCGTTCCATAAAATATCATATTATCCATTTTACAGTTTCCCAGTGATCCCTTCTATGATTGATAATTAATAAAGAAACAACTATCACTAAAAATAAAACTTCAGGTCAAGTAAATATAAAACATTACCTCTAAATACTTACCGCTGATGAAAAAACATTTTCTATGTATTGGACATCATCATCCATTTTTTGTGCCTTCTCATTGGATAATCTGAATTGTACTTACAATAGAGTTGAGACCAACACCCATATAGTTATCCCAAACCTATTGATGACCAAACAAATGTAGTACCTTTTAGATGACACCAAAGTCCTAGATTTCATGTCTCTCTTAATCTTTTTTCCTATAATATTTTTTGTTGGGATATGATCTTTCTTATCAAACATTCTGTACAAGATATGTTTCCACTCCATAATACATAAAACATCCAAAACGTCAAGTAGTATTTCATTCATATGTAGAAGAAATAAAATGAAATATCCATTATCCCACACCATCCCTTTAGAAATAATTATCCATGTTCAACCAAATGAATCATTCTTTAAGCAGCAAAGAGTCAAATTTATTATTCAACTAACTTGGTGCTTTAATCTATAAAAAGAGGATTATCTTCTGTATTTCACTCCAAGACATTGTTCTGATAATCCTCAAACCCTAGTGATTTGATAATATAAATCAAATCCTCTAAATAACCATAACTAAAATTTTCATTTATATCAATATTTTAAAATTGAATTTTATCAGAAGCTTCTAGGATTAACCCCCCCAAATGGTAGCATATTTAACTATAAATGAGAATATATTAGGGAATTAAATTCCATAATTCTATTGTAATCCCTTAACCACTAGTCATTCCTTCTCCCACTTCAATTAAATATCTACGTTAAATGACACCCACTTATCTTCACGTTATATTTTACCTTATGGTATATATATATCTTATACCATATTTTGTTTGTTTCCATGAAGTAAATTTCCCCATTCTTCCCAGACTCCCACTATTCAATATCCTTGAGTGCAGAAGAATCATTTGGTAATTCATTATCACCCTCATACATTAGAATTTGTTAATTCGTATGAGACCTAAACATCTGAATTAGCAAACTGACTCTTTAATATCATCATATTTGGATGATAAATATGTTGTTTTCACTATTTTTTTTGGTACTTAAAACTATAAATCCCCACCATTTTATAATTTTCATTTGAATTTCATTTTTTATCCCTAAGTACATTTTTTATATCTTTCTAAAAATGGATTCATTCATGGTTTTTATGTTTTAGTAATCATATATTTAATTATTTGATTAACCCATGTCATTATTTAAGTATTTCATAAAATTTCCTTTTTGATCATGAAATTGGAAATTTTTTATAAGTCTATAATCTCCAGATATATTTCATTTTACCTTATTAGATATATATTTATACACATATGATTTTTACTTTCCCAAATTTTTACCCTTTTAGGATATTTTAAGCCTATAAGTACTTTTCATGTCGCTCACAATACATTTTTTATCCTCACATGATATTTCTCCAACCCATGCGATAATATCATTTTCTAGAATATGATTTTTTATGAGTTTTTCTCTACAAGTATTAATTTTTTAGTTTATGTAAGAAAATTACTTCCACATATGATATTTTAGAGCACCTATATAATAATTATATCTTCAAAGACCATGAAATCATATGATAAATTCCATATCCTATGAGGTTTTCAAATAATGTAGGATATTTTGAGACCCATGTTGGACATTTTTAATCCAATGCAACACTTATAATTTCATAATACATTTTCCCCAATCCAATATGATTTTTTGGGTGAGATTCTATTATATGATATTTTACTTGGTAAAATTTTTTGGAAATATTTTTATTGTTTTTGGTTTATTCAAAATGTACAGACAACATTACCATGGTAGTTTTTAGTAGGTTATTTAGTAACATTTAAACCAAAAATAAAGATTCTATAACTTTTGAATGATTCCATGGAAACGGAATGTATTCCATTCACATAAGAACTAACTTTTCCCAACACATTCATGTGATTAATTAGTTATTATTGTTTCCACCAATTTTCAATCATGAATGTTTTGTTTCATGAACATAGTGTTTCATAAGGAGATATTGAAGGATGTAAGGATTTTGAAAATATTTTCCCACTATCATGGGATTATAATGAGGTAATGAAAAATTTACGAGTCATAAAACCATGGTGTGATTTTTTATGTGACTCTATATGTTTTGAACAAAACTATTGTTACCATGGTCTAAGGAAGGATATGGAAGTCGATATATCTATTCATGTATAAACACCCATGTGATTATTGAAGTGTATATCTAATAAAAATCACCTCTAAGTCTTTATATTTCATATATTTATTTAGAAACTATATCTTTAGAATAAAGAAGGAATTTTTTTCTCAAATTATTTTTCTTCTAAATTTTTTGTAATTATTTTTTACTTAAATAAAGTAAATTAGATGTTCCATCTACATAAAATTATTTATAAAGGAATTAGTTTATAGAATTGTGAGTTCAGTAAGGTTCAATTTCTTAGTGGTCTTTGAGATTCTAAATAACATAATTATGAGGATTGACAGACATACTAAGTTCTTGGAGAAGTATGTGGGTGGACTTATGTTTTCAAATAGAGGATTTGGATTGACAATTTTTATATAAAATTGTATAATATATTTATATAAGGATAAAGGTAGTATCTAAATAATTAACCCAAGTCCACTATTAGTGTCTTAGAAATCTAGTTTCACGCCTTTTTTCAATCCAAATTTACCCTTGATTATAAAATAATCCAATCTAATTTATTTATGTGTAATTGTATTAATTTATGTTTAATGGTTGTTCTGTACTATCCTAGAATTCCAAATAATTTTTTAAAATTATATGGGATTATTTTGAGACCAGAATCTGAGAAGCCACATGATTCTGAGGCCTGGAGTGGCCGGAATGTTCTTACGAACTATTTTAATTTTTTTTTAAATAAACATAGAAGTGGGTTTTTATAAATTTTATACTCGTTCTTAGATAAAAATTATAAGGGCACCATTGAACTCAGATCATCGTGACTCACATATAAATAGCCTAACATTGGTTGGTGTGGGCCAACTGTGGATGTTAGATTTTATCCATTAATAAAATAATTAATTAGTAGATATTTTATTTCAAAAAGCCTATAACTCCTAAAAGGTAACTTAGATTAGAAATACGAGAGTATGTTTGAGCACATGAGGGTATTTTTTTCTTAGGCAGATCTTAACCTCGACCGGCATGGAATGTGGGTAAAAGATAGTTGTTGGAAATTTTTTAAGATAATTAGAATGGCGTGCATGCGTGGTTTTGGAATCATCTTAAAGGGTTCCCGGATTTAAATTTATAGGGAATATTTTCTTCTAGAATGGTATGATTATATATGAATGGACCTATCCTCAACCAGAACAGGTCAAAGGAAAAAAGTTAATTTTTAGATATTTTATGAAAAAAAAATTTATCCTTAAATGTTAATTTAATTCCAAAAAAATTGTTTTTCTACAGTGCAGCGATGAGACTATTTCTTCATTCTATAAAGGAAACAGTGTAATGAATCATTCAATGAAGTGTAACCTAAATGTTGTTTCATAAATGAAACAAAATATCAACATGATGACTAAGTGTAACAAAAAGGTTGCAACACGTTTTTATTTTTATGAGATGACGGGTATGGAGAAACAGATTTAGATATGTAATTATTCTAATGAACGACATAAAAATTCTCTCCAATGGTTAATGCTAGTGAATTGTAAATATGTTGAATACACCTACGATAATAGAACCAAGACCAAAAAACACCAATGGCTTCAATCGGATCATGAATCCCCACTGACAGATCTCTTTCATTGACAATCCTTCCCTTCGATCATTTCCACTCTAGGTAGAGTATTATCATTTGAAAATTTTAATTCCTCATTATTCTTTTTAAACAAAGAATGTGGCTCATCCCTTGAACAGTTTGATCTGTGGGTTTCTTTTTCTTGCATTAGGGTTTTTTATCTCTGGGTTTTTTTCTTTTGGGATAGATTGTTGATCGAATCATCAACCTCCCACATCCCATGATTCAAAAACAATATCATGGAGGAATCGGGCCAACACAAAAAAGGACTCAATTTCTCTATCATTGGGCATTCATATATTCTTTGTGACCATGCCACCAAATTTATGACACAGAAATATCGAGGTTGTAGCAGGGAAGACGAAACCCTAAGGAGGACATAGGTACATAAAGTTCGAGGAACGAACCACCAAAGTGCACCCGAGGGTCTGTAGAACCCACCACAGACACGTCGGTGATGGTGGCGGCCATGGGTGAGTGGAAGTGCATAGAGGTGGAGTCCATGACTGTCTTAGTCAGGGGCAGTACAGCATGGACCACCGTCACCCAGGCCAGAGGCTTGTAGAGACCGACAATGCCACACATCAACGTCGGAGGGGTGGCCTGCACTGTGCGGGCCACATGAACGCGGTCCATAGGGGACCATGTGCTTGAAATGGGGGCATTCGGCTTTAGTTGGCCATATCGCGGTCGAACCAAACACCTAGAGGGCATCTCAACTAGAGGAAACTGGCCCACCATGCAGGCCGGGTCGGGGGGAACGAATTGCACCATTGTGCAGCCCGAGCTGGAACACATGTCATCCCGTTTATATAGGCTAGGCCAGTGGGATAAAAATAGAGCCGCTAGGAGGCCGAGGTTGAGAAAGAATCACCCCCCCTATTGTGGTCCAGGTCGGATGGAACCGGGTCACTAGGTGACCCGACGGGCTGGAACCATGGTCAAACCAGGCTTGGTCTGCCATGGATTAATGGGCCAGGACCAGTGGACAGGACCATAGGGATCTGAACTGGGTCTGATTGGGTCGGATGATGTAGTTGAGGTCATGTGGGACCCACTGGTCGGGTTGGTCGGGTCAGTCCGAATAGGTCAGGCTGGGTCCGGATACAACCAGCCCATGTTTACTAAAATTCCTATATCATTCATACTGGGTGTCCTATTGGTGAGCCGTTTGCGGCGTTGGAACCCTCACTACAAGACTGTTCTTTTGAGTTTCTCTAATTATACATTCAGGGAAGTTGAAATATGACAAATAGATTGTGGATTGGATTCTCTCAAAATCAAGCGCACTAGGTGCAGGAATCTTACAGCTCGCTGAGACCCGAAGGCTGATAAGGAGCATGTCTAGGTGACACTGTAGTCCTAGATGATGATTGGAACTATGTGAAATAGCTAAAGAGACCCTATGTAGAATAACTATAATTGACCATGTCTGGATCCGCTACAAGCAGCACTATGTGGACCAGCTATGATGGCCTAAGTTAGAAGAGGGTCTATGTTTCCTAACAGGCCCGTAGTGGGAGTGACTCTGTATGACCTAGAAGACCCAAGGTACTCATCAGGGATGATTACATCAGTATTCCAAGGGGTTCAGGGTATGACTAACAGTTTTACTTTACATACTATAGATTATACCTACGTGAGGGGACAGTACGTTGTGTATACATTCCTTTGTGGTCTTTATGTTGTGTTTTATGGTTCCTACTGAGTATTTTGTTACTCAACTCTACACGAGAAACCCCACACGGGTTGTGTCTGGTGAAAACAATAGGCCATTTAAAAAATACTTCTGTGGATTGGGACCAGGTAGTGCCCAGTGGGATCTGAAAGGTTGGACGTACTCCCATAGCTTCCCACTGCCACTCCTTGCCAACCCCTTAGGTGGGGTCTTCTGCAAACATTTTACATAGATCTTTTATACTTATCATTCTTTCAATTTTTCATTTTTTGGGTTAATATTTTGGCTCATTTGGATTATAGCTTTTACCTTTACTCAGTTGTTATTTTTTGGCAGGAATGTTTTCCATTCTAGTTGTTTAGGACATAGTTGTGTGTGTGTTCAAGTGTATAGGTACTCAATTAAATGGCTCCCACTCTTGGGATAATTCCTTTGGTGCTAGTCTATGGCCCCTAGCCAATAACAGGCAGGATTGGGGTAGTCATGGAATGGGGCCTGGTGGAAGAGCTGTGACAAATTAGTATCTGTGGGGGTTAGTTCTACCTCAAAGATCAGGATTCTTTTGTTTTTTTTTGGAAACTGTGTTAAATGTTTTGAGTTTGACTTTCATGTTCAAGGAGCCCATTGTTGGTGTGGCAGCCAACGTATCAATACACCAAGTCCTTGAATTCTACATTTTTGACTCATTACATGAAACCACTGGTTGCATGCATCATATAAAAATTGAGTGTTTCCTAATTTCTTCTTGAATCTGAGTCATCTCACCAGGTATAATCTATTGATTATGGTACATCTTGATCTGTTTCAGGATTCCTCCATAGAGACATCTATCTAGGTTTCTGATACGTGAATTTGAGGATAGCACATCCAGCGATGAGGCATCAGTTCATGGACTAGTGATGGAGATGGCCTAGCTGGGTGGTGTTCCAGTGCTGCCACCACTAATTGATCAGCAGTTACTGCTAGCGCTACCGGTAGAGGAAACACACAGTCTCGGTGCCTTTCACGAGTTCTAGAGGCCGAGACCTCCTGATTTTAGGGGTGAGACTGACCCCCAGGTGTCCGAGGACTAGATTTTTGTGGTTACATGAGTCTTCTATCTTGTTAGGATTCCTCTCGACCAAATATTGATCTTATCCACAAGCCTGATTCATGGATCAGTAGGGAGATAGTGGACCATGATGATTTATAACCATGATGAGGTGACCCTCACCTAGTCATTATTTGAGATCCTCTTCAGGGAGGAGTTCTTCCTAGTAATGTTTCACTCTAAGCACATATAGGAGCTACTACCCCTATAGTAGGGTAGCATTCTAGTAGCATCATACTCATCGATATTCACCTAACTTTCTCTCCACTCTACAAACATGGTGAAAGACCCGTTGTTTAGGGATCGAATCTTTGATATGGGTCAGCACCAAGAGATTAGGACATCCATGGTGTCTCTAAAAATCCCTACTCAGGATGGGGTACTTGAGTGAGTCCTTCTTATAGAGAGCTTCCTAGAAGAGTTGGTACCGATATCTTGAGCCACGAGTGGACACCAGGTGGTATAGACTTCAACAGTGGGTATTGGGGAGAAACAATGGGGACCAAACAGGTGAGATCATTTAGAGGATGACCCAGGAGTTAGGGTCCTTATTGTGGGGCTCCCAGAGTAGAAGGAATCAACAGAGGGCCAGGCTGTACTTCTCATGCAGTGGGAAGGGACATGTGTCTTGTGATTTCTTGAATCACTATGCAGACGATCAACAGACTTTCTAGGGACCAATGGGGAAGAGGGAGTGGTTCGATCAAGGAAGTCCTCAGGGCAGTGAATGTGGCAGAGGAGCAGGCCAAGCAGTAGGTAGTGGGAGAAGGTTCTAGGTGCTACCACATCCACCCCCAGGTGGTCCACCATGGCCTCAGTGAGCTAGTGTATAGGGGTGAGGCTAGCTTTAGGTGATGGAGGCCTATGACCATGAATCTTTAGAGCTGATTAGAGGTAGGATCAGTGTTATCTCAACCTTGCCTGTTGTTCTTATAATTATAGGTGTTAGTCAATCTTTTTGTGACATGGACCTCATTCGAGGCTCGAAGATTCCGGTGGAGCCTTTGGTCCAATATTTACTATTAGAGACTCCTACAAGAAGGGATTCAAATATTACACACTAGTTCCAGTAGTGTGAGATTACTTTTCGAGGTGTGAGCTTTGGTTGGGATCTCCTAGTAAAGGTGTAGAGGCCTTATGATTTCGTCATGTGTATGGACTAGTTATCTGTAGTCCATGCTCAGATTGGCTGTTTTTGGTGTTGAGTGAGGTGTCTCCGTGAGGATGGGACCAGGTTTTCATTCACTGGTGAGAAGGGAGCTCTTGCAGCACCAGATAGACCAGCTTGAAGGATGGTGCATCTGATCACTCACTAGTTGGCCAGCCTCACCCTCGGTGAGTTGGACGAGGGGAGTCCTCAATTTCTTGTAGTGGTGGATGAGTATGAAGATGTATTTCTCCTGATGTTTTGGGACTACCTCCTCATGGGTAGGTAGACTTATGCATCAATCTATACCCTAAGATGGCACAAATATCCACACTAGTACATAAGATGTCTTCCATGGAGCTTCATGAATTGAGGCTACAACTGGAAGACTTGAAAGATAAGGGATTCATGAGACCCAGTGTTTCACCATGGTTAGCCCAAGTACTATTTTCCAAGAAGGAAGACGGGATTTTGAGGTTGCGCATAGACATTCGACACCTCAACAAAGTGATCTTGAAGAAAAATTATCCACTGTCGAGGATTGATTACCCCTTTCATAGCCAAAGGGAGCGAGTTGTTTCTCAAGGATATACCTCTGGTCTGGCTATCATCCACTTAGTGTATGGATGGAGGATGTATAAAAAAAGCCATCAGATGTGGGTATGGACATAATGAGTTCCTAGTGAGGTCGTTCGGTGTAACCAACACAACATGAGTGTTCATGGGACTCATGAATAGGATCTTAAGGCCATATCATGAAATGTTCTTCATGGTATTTATTGATGACATCAGGGTGTACTCGGAATCAGAGGAGGATCACATGAAACATCTACGGATAGTCCTAGATACACATCGAAAAACTAGGTTTACGATAAGCTCTCTAAGGGTGAGTTCTAGATACAGGAGGTCCATTTTCTAAGTCATATTATATCGAAGGATTTAGATGTATTCGATCTAGAAAATATAGTTTAATTTCTTACTTGAGAGCCACCCAGATGCATGACTGTGGTGCATAATTTCTTGGGACAAGCTGGGGTACTACAAGAAATTTGTACCAGAAGTTTCTAGGGAATCTGAATCCTTATCAACATTGATGTGGAAGGGAAAACCCTTTGTGTAGACGGAGAAGTTCCAATAGAGTCTTTAGAAGTTGAAGCAGAGACGGATGAGTTCCCCTATCATGATACCACTAGAAGAGGGTGTTGGGTATATAGTTTTCTACTATGCATTAGGAACCAGAATGGGTTGTGTTCTAATTCAGAAGCGAGCACTTATCAATTATGGTTCACAGTAGTTGAGGCATCATGGGTAGAACTACACAACCCATGAACTGTAGCTAGAAAAAATGGTCTTTACATTGAATATGTGGTGGAACTACTTGATGGCTGAGCGATTTATAGTCTACACCTTCCAAAAAGTCTCAAGTATATATTCTCTAGGAAGGACCTGAAATTTAGGATGCAATAATGGCTAGAGTTCCTTTTAGACTATGAATTTTAGATGGTCTATTCATTCTAGGAGTTTATCTCCATCATGTCTAGTTCCCTCATCCATCCTCTATCCTGACATAGTAATATTACATAAGGATATTTCCCTTATCTAGTTCTAAAAACATAATGAATATTCAGATACCAATCAAGAAGACCGAATAGGGTGTGTGTACAACCCAATAGGCTACCACCAAGGGTTTCTAAAATAATATTCAGTGTATAACAATGTATGATGTTGTATAAAAAATAAAATATAAGAGATAAAATAAAAAAATCATATTTAATATATACATTCATGAACCACTTAAATATCTAAGTTTGTGATGACACATGATCCCCCAATTCCTACATCTTCCCATACCAGTGTCTGATCTATCCATTATGGGATATAAAAAAAATTCATCATGGGTTTCCATTATTCCTTTAATTCTATATTTATATTCAAAAAATGGGATCATAGAGAATAAAAATGGAACCCATTGGGTTTTGGGAGTAGTGGTCTCTATCCCAAAACATAGTAATCACATGTAATACATAAATATATTGGGGGCCTAGAGAATAAGTCTAGAACCCATGGGTATTTAGGGAATCTGTCCTTACACCACAACTTAGTCATAAATTATCAAATCTCATGGTTCTATATTTTTAACCATTTATCAACTATTTCCACAAATCACTATTCAACACATTTCATAATTTTATTAATCATACAAGAAAAATTATAAAATCATCAATTAAAATCATATCAGCACACCCCAGGGGTTACCATTAGTTTTACAATATTATTAATCAAACAAATTCCTTTACACATTATTCATAAATTTTAAAATCAAAATATTCCACAATTTCATAATCACGTGTTGAACAAATTTATTAATTCAAATTATGATGTGATTTCACAACATGGAAATTGAAATTTAACAATTCAATGCATGCAATTATAATAAGGATATTGTATTTTAAATTTATACCACCTACCTTGAGGTTGTTTATGGATGCTCTCCAAACCAAAATCCCCAAATATATGTGAAAAGATTAAGATCACGACAGAATAGAAGATCAAAGACCAGAACCTAATATTAAGATTCAAAGGATTAAGATTCATTAAATCGAAGATATAAACCATCATTAACTGATGATAAATCATTAATATTTATTTGTATTGAGATATAAGATTGTGGGAAAATCACATGTGGAAGAAAACACATACCTTGTAGGAGACAATCCTTTAACTAGATATTCAATTTGTAGAGAATGGGGTTCAAGGAGCCCTAGAATGTTATCTCGAGCTTAAAAAATGAAGGAATGTGTTTATGGTCAAGATGGGGTTTCTATGGGGTAATACCTATGGTTTATAGAATTTAAAAAAATTGACTAATTAAATCCCACGTACATGATTTCCTTGGTAAGGGCACGTGATTTTTTAAACCAGGTGCCTCTATTTAGGAGGAACGCAGTTTCTCCTAAGTTGCACACGTCTTGAAAAATAATCTCTCATCCACGAAAATTCCCACTATTTCGGGGTGCCCAGTTTTGGATGGTGGCGACATGGTGTCTCTGAACCATGTACCAACCATGCACCACCTCATGTCTCACCAAAATAGGGTGTAATGTTTCCTGAGGAATGATAATTAGGATTCCCAAATTAGGCACAAGAAGAATAGAGCCCCTTGGGCTTCCAAACACCTATAATTTCACCTAAAACCCTAACCATGATATAACCAAAATAAGTTGAAGGTTTACTTGGAAATGGGAATGATATATCACCATTAGGGTCAATATCTTACAACTTATTAAAATTAAGGGGTAGATATGCCTCAAACCAAGGAAATAACTCTGAAAATTTCATTAATCATCATGATAAACCACTATATAATCTTATAATATTGTGGACTACACTGAAAATATCATGAATCAAATTTAGATACTAATATTAAGGGTAATCCTTATCCTGGCTATGAATTTCTCTAAAAATAATTCCTTATCAATTAATCACTTTTAAACCCAAAAAATTATCTATATTCCACTATCAAATGGACCATAATTAACTTATCATCAAATCATATACAAACCCAAAGGGTTATTTGAACCTTAATATAGTATTCATTTTGAAAAGTTTCAAAACACCTCTGAATATCATCCCTTAAAATATCAAAAAGGGGTGTAAATTTCTTGAAGTAGAAGATCAATATTAAATTATAAACCCATAATGGTATCTGTAACTTTTATATTAGACCTACATGAAATAAATTTATATTCTTCTGGAATTTAATATTATATTTATTCATAAATTTATATCACAAACAATTGAATATATTCTATTAATCCAGAAATGTAATAAACACCACCAAATATTACTTAAATAACATTGTAATCAAATAATAAATTCCATGGTCACTAATATTTTCATATCAATGTCAATAATCTATTTATTATAACTATGTATATTTTTTTGAATTCTATATTGGAATAATACTTATATGATTCATGATACATATATCGAAAATATCATTGATATAAAACATTAAAAATGTATTTCTTGAATAATAATTTAGAAACAATTAAATCCTTTCATAACATAGATATTTCCTTGGTATAAGAGTTAAACATTGGATTAGGGAATTATCTTTGATAATAACCATATTCCCCACACATAACACATTGAACTATAAATTTTACCTTAAGATGATCATCATTTCCCTCCATTAAACTCTTAACTTTTCATTAGTAATTACATGTAATATTCCATAAATTTCGACATATAGATCATCTTCTTGTTTCTTTGAGAAATTCACATGAGTGGTTCATCCCACATTATCTATATATATGATTTTTCATCATGTTTTATCCATAGTCTCCACCACCCATGCTCTCAGTAAAATCTATATTTCAATTAATTAGTGATTCCAACAGTTGGTTAAGGTGAAACTTTTCTATCAAATGTCATGATAACTAATTAGACATAATGACATGTTTTCTCATTTCGACCCATATTTCATTTTGATTCTCATGAGGAAAATCCTTCCAATGTCATATAACATTAACATCAATCTTCTTGGTTCCATACATTGATTAAATCCAAAATAACATATTATTAGAAACAATAGTCCTAGTATGTAATGATGAAAAACTATCTATAGGATTAATAAATCATGTCACCATCTTTTTAATATATTTAATCTTAGTTTATACATTTGTTATCAATGATCATTAACAAAACTTTAGGTTGTTATCCAATACCTAGACATATCCATAAGGTTATCTTCAATGTATTCTTATTCTAGTTTCTGAATATTAAATAATTCTTACTCTGAATCCATTTATAGTGACCTATACATTTCATTCATAGATATCACTTATTAATAGATGAATATTCATTACATAGCATAATGATCCATTCCATAATAGTACAGGTCTATTTAATTGAAAACATCAATACAAAAAATGGTTTCATAAAATATCTATATCATATTAAACTATGTTCTTTATAAAATTCACACTTCTTAGACATATCATACATAAAAAATTATTTATAACCTATTGAAAAGTAACATAAGAAAGTGTGAGCTCAGATTCATAGTAAGCATAATCAAGGGAGATATCAATGATCACTTGAGAATAAAATAAACATAAGGGCATGTGAACATGATCATAACATTTGAAAATCATACTTTTCACATCATAGATTATAATCTTAGTTCATGGTTTAAAAATTGGTAGTTCATAAGACATGAATCATAAAGGAATTAGAGAATACGGTCTATGAGATCACAGTAGTGGCCAATGACAAAAGTTTTTATCATACACATAATCATATAAAATGATTTTATTATTATTAAATTCTCATTTATAATATTATCATAGTGAAATGGGATCACCCACAACCATCGTAGTAGTCATGGTTAACTCTAAATACTATTATAGTGTAAAATGCCTCAAATTAAATTGGGTTCACTCCCAATTAAGACCTTTTTTGTCTCATGTGATATCAATATTTATCTAATTTATTTGATGGAAATATATATCCCACCCATCATTGTTCATAACACGACCTCCATCCTTGGTTAAAACTTAACCATCATCATTAGTTATAACATAACCATTATCCATGTTTAAAATGTAACCACCATCTCATAATGAAATTCATAAATATGGGTTCCATAAGATCATAAAACATTCATCATATAATAACCCATTAAAGGAATTAGTATTAAAAAAAATTATCCTAGCAAAACCTGTGTAAAATGAATAGTTTTGATAAACATTTTATTATTTAATTATAGCATAATTAATGGTAATAGAAGTGGTTTAAAAAAATATTTCAATCATAAACATAAAAAATCCATTGAAATGATAAATATGGTATCATTGGTTTATTTCCCTATATAATCATAAATTAAATCAATGGTTATTGTCGTCGATGAATATAAATATATTTAGAAGATCATTATAAATTTCATGAAAAAAATAACAATTTCATTTCAAAATCACATATTTAAATTATAAAAATTTCCACAATATTATGGAAAATATTTTCTATTAAAATAAATATTGAAACATATAAATAATAATTAAATTCATTAATTATTCATTATTTTAGTAAATTACACTCATGACATATAAGTTAAAATTAAATATTCCATTTATACATTTGTAAAAAATCAAAAAGTAACTCATTTAGAAAAAAAAGATTCATTTTGAACAATTTTGTAAAAATTAAGACATGGATAAAAATTAATATAAAAAATCATTTTATAAAAGAAAAAATTATTCTTTAAAACATTTTTATAAAATATAGATATGAACAAAAAAAGTTTTTTTAACCAAAGAGGGAAATAAAGATGATTTATCTTAAAAAAATATTTTCGATCTACTGAGATCTTAAGGTGAGAAAAATTAACAAAAAAACATATTTTAAGGAAATATATATAGTGAAATAAAATTAGTTTTTTTATTAAGTGTTTGATAATAATATGTCATCATTAGAAACATAATTATAGACATTCCTTACAAATAATTAGATTGCTACATAATACCCTCACCACTTTGGTTACTTTTCAATCATAATCACCATGAAAGAAATAAAATTATTTCAATATGTATATCCCATAATTTTTATGATGATAATAATAAATTACATTAATGGTATTTATATAAACCACACAAAAGATAAAAGTGGTGAATATGGAATGTGTCCCACAGAAAAAAAAAGTGACATGAATATATCTTACTACATTAGTGAATTTTGAATCAAAAGACCCATGAAAGAATAAAAATAAATGAATCATTAAATAATGTTAGAAAAAATAAATTCTTGGTATATAATGTAAAATGGGATTTATGTACTCCCCATAAAATAATATAGGTTAATCACATAATATATGTCCCAAAGAATTCAATTTTAGATGAAATTCTATTACCTTTGGACTGAAATCCTTGAAACACATTTGAATTTACTATATAATAAATATATATTTATTTTAAAAATACTAAATAACCATAATAATATTCATTATATCATATATTATTCACTTATAACCATTTATAACTTGTTTATTAACAGTTCTTTATTAAAATCTCTATCTTGGGTGATATCTACTTCATTTTTCACGTATGTTTTGGTTAGTTAGTTTTGATCCTTGTATTTTTATAAAAGTTACATCATATTCATAATTTTAATAATGATATAAATATAAAAAATATTCATTATATTCAAATTTAGAGTCATTCGTAAAATTAGATATTGACAAATGAACAACATTTTATATAGAGATGGTGGGTCATATTTATGCATGAATAATCTTTTCAATTTTTTGATACATAGAACAAAAAAAAGGTAAACACTAACTCAGATTTCCTAAATCATTATAATATAATATATGTCATATATATCTATTAAATCTAATATTTTTATCATCTATTTAAAATATAAATGAAAAACAAATCACATCGCTTCGTGGATGTGCTACTCCAAATGTACGTGCCATCAACATAATTGTCTTCCAACAGTTTGAAATATAAGAAGTTATATACTATATTATAATTATAAAAGTATAATTATGTAATAATTTTCATATATAAATTTTAAACCCATCATAATACTCTTCCATAAAATATGGTGATGAGAAATGAATTGTATCTCTACGTGGAGATGGTAAGTTGTATGTATGCATGAGCGATATTTCTACTACCTATTAGATGAAAATAGCATAAAGAAATGTGTTTTTATAATCATAAAAACAAATAATTTTATTTATTTTACATTATTTATTTATATATTTATATATATATTTATAATATAATATATTTATATGAGGTAAAAAAATTAAAATTGTAGTGATTGATTAATTAAATTACCTCTTCTTTCAAATTACTCATGTAGATCTCTTATTAATGGTAATATGGTCTGTATTTTTTGAATAAAATAGGTTCCATAAAGTTTCTATGGGTATTTAGAAGACAATTTTGTATATTATGTTCAATATAGAAAGCTCAAGGTGAGGTGAATAAGATAAAGGAGGAGTTCCCTTGTATAATTGAGATACTGGGAATTCTTAGTATTTCCTAGAATATTAAATTAATTTAAAATATTTTTGATGTCCAAATGGCTCAAATTCATAATTTTAGAAGATAATAGGACACTGTGTCTAACTATTCTCATACAATATAATTTGGAAATGTTTGGATTACATTTTTATCATTATATTTTTTTACCCTTTGATAACCCTTTTGATAATTACCATAATATTAAATTTTTCTACCCTTTAAGGGTTAATAAAGTTTCTATAAAATAAAAAACGAATCATAAATGGAACATGGATTATGTTTAAAACCATATACCAACAATTTTTCCGAATATTAAATTTTTATGAAATTTTTATCAGTTAATAAAATATTATTTGTTATAAAATATCATTAATGTTATTTCTTACAATATACATCTAATTTTACTTTAAATATATAAATACTAGTGGAGTTTTAAACATAATGCTTCAAAACAAATCAAAAAAATTATATGAATCTCTAAAATTCTTTTTACATATTAACACATTCAATTTATCTCTCTTTTTATGTTTATAAAATCATCTATTTTTTATTTTCAATTAAATAAATATTTGATTAATATAGCACAATAATTTAAGGTAATTATAAAATTCCAAAATAAATTAATTAAATTTATATAATTAAAATAAATTCATTCATCTAAAAAATTAAATTTTTATTCATTATTAACATTCCATTTTCCCTATTTAGATATATAATAGATATTTAGAACTAAGTAAGTGAAATTTCTTAATTTCTTTGATTTAAATATTATATAGGTCTTTTTCATGGAAAAGTATCCATTAAAAAACTCAATTTTGAAAAATTGCTAATGTTCTAATTAAATTAATCTAATAATAATTATGTTGAAATATTTTAGCCTTATCACTTAGTTTAAACATTAAGAAACCAGATTGTTTAACATCATGACCCAAGAGCCACTAAATAGTGCTCTATGCTGGTGGGCATAGGGCCTCATACACATCTCCTCATACCTGAAAGGCTTATAACTGGAAGTGACAGTATAAGGTTGTATAGTCGGGATAATATACCCTCATAATCATTGTAATGAGGTGGTATCACAAGTGAATAAATAATATGAAGCATAATATAAACTAGTAGACTTTGTAATGCCCCGACCCCAGTTACCCAGAGTCGGTGCATTATTTTAACACATTGGCATGATTACAAGGAATCAAGTCCCAAAGGACCGATTAGTTTAGCAGTCTTGGAAAATAGATTACATACATGAATGTTACATTACACTTCATAACATACAAAACAACATAAATAATCCTTTATGAATTCCATTATTCCCTTGTCTTAACCCTTCTTATCAATCACAATATACTTCTTGGAATCTTGGGAAAAATAAAACATAGAAAAGGGTGAGCTCAAACGCTCCGTAAGGGTAAGAAATACAGCGGAATATTTCATAAATTAGCATAAACATTTAAGGCAATGTATAACTAAAACAAAATCCTTTTAAACTTGAACTTCACCATAGTATGAAAAAAATAAAATGAAATAATTCCATTTACTTATTCACATAGATATTCTACTAATCGAATAATCACATGAAATATCAATAACCACTTTCGTAATAATGGAATGCATAATGCCAGACTATCATAACCACATAGCCAAGGCCTCGTGCCAAGACTACAAATAAGATTTTTCCAAGGCCTTGTGCCAAGACACTATTTTGCCTCATGAGACCTACCGATGCATCAAGGAGCTATAGCGGTCTCCACCCGTCAAATATTAAGTCCAATGCATTCCCATATGAAAAGGTTTAAACATAACATAAACATTTGTATTAAAACTAGCATACAAAATGTCAATACTTTCACCATAAACTATGAATGGTATAAAAATAGCACATCCATAGTCAAACATATCACAAAACCTTCAATACAATATAGAATTTTTGTATCATAATAAATCAACTTCAAATAAGCATAAAATCTATCAAAGGATGTTGACATAGATGAAATCAAAACTCTTTTTAGAGAAATATCTCTTTCTATATTGAAATCATTTAAGATTAATATATTTATAAAATAAGACATTTTCTTTGAAAATATTCTTATAAGCTTGTATGGTAAGCTTCGACGATTTTATAATGGCGGAAAATAACCGCACCCGCCGTATAAGTTAAAAAAACATTCTTACCTTAATTTTGTCGAAAAGGTTAAAGATCACATTGTTTGGAAAATGACAGAAATATTCCTTTATAAACTTATTATAAAAAGTAAAATAAGGGAATAAATGACTTTAAACCATATTCTTTTAAATAGTAAAAAAATTTTGAAATACATTTTTAATAAACATAGATGTGGATGATAAAGAGATCCCAGTAGATTATTACGTATAAACAACCTCAGATAACGTAGAGACTGCGAAATAAACCCTTACCAATTTGGTAACTTACGAAACGTACAACCCATGAAAGAGGTATCATACAATGAATATGTAAATACACATAAATTAAATTTTATTACACAAAGAATATAATTATGGGAAGTACATACACCACACGAAAGGTACTGGTGGCAATATGGCATGAATCTCACGGGAATAAAAAGTGAGATGAAAACCCCTTACCTTGTACTTTTCATTGGTTGTGGTAGGTTAACCTCCTGTATAATAGGGAAATAATTTTTATTAAATTATAAAATAATCATATACATTAATATGATATCATATATGATCTTTTAACATTGCTTTGTTAATAATATCTTAGTATTATCGTCGTTTCGGGTGTTAACTTACTCATTTTCTTTTATATGTTTTGTTACATAAGCCATGTTTTTCATTGATAGGTTGTATATTATTCATATACATAATGATATCAAGTCCTTAAAAATTATTTTTAAATCATCAAATGATAATTATACTTGAATGGATACGATGGAGAATGAATCTCATCGTGTTCGTGGAGACGGTAGTCCGTACGTACGCACGAGCGACAATATCATTCTTTTGATATTAAAATAATATATAAATGGATGGTATATCATATATACAGAATCATTATCATTTTATATTTATTATTTACATGAGTTACACATCATTATTATACCCATCCAAATAATAATATATTGAATAACTATTACACCACGACGTGGAGACTGTAAGCCGTACGTACGCACGTATGGTGACATGTTATTCAAAAGGTGGATAGAATACTGAATATGGTTGTACCATATTTATAATAACATAAAAGTATATATATGATACTGGAGGTATTATTTTAGAATGGTAATAACAAAGGAAGAATAAGTGGAAGAAGAAAGGGACTTGGAAAAGGGTGGTGAAATCATTACCTCTTCTTCGAGTTCTTCCTTTTGATTTCATAAAAAGGATTTTTAGTATGGATTTCTGATCAAACTAAGGCCTCTAGGTTGTATTGAGGGATGTTGGGAGAGTATTTGGGCAGATTTTGGCAGATACCAAAGGCTTTGAAGGTGTGAATAAATGAGAAGGAGGAGTGCCCTTTTATAAGAGGGGTGAGGGGCACCTTTGGAAAAGCTAGAAATATTAATTTATAATAAATTTATATTCGGTTTCTAATGGCTCCAAAGTGGATTATATAAATTTTAAGGTGGGTATAGGTCGAAAACCATTCAACCAATAGAATTTAGACAGGTTTGGGTCATTATATTAACCTTATCTTTTAGTTTTAACTCTTAGTTAATTAGCTTGACATTTACCATGTCACTTTGTATTTTTATATTATATAGTTAATAAACATACTATATACATCCAAGAGACCCCCAAGTGGTCCATTAATGATACACCTATCATGATATAAGTCTCTTGGACGAACCATATATTTTAAAGAATTTAATATCAATTAATAATATAATATTTGTTTTAAAAACTCTTTTATGTCAATTTTGACACTATTCAATAGTTGATTTTTGTGAAACTAATAACAGAATTATTACTTCGAAAAAATTCAATTAAAACAATCCTAATATTTAATATTATCCTATAAAATTAGTTTAATTCATTAAAAGTCTAAAATTATATTTATTCGGATATTTATAATATCAATTATTTTAATTTGTCACTATTATGGTAATTACTGCATCATCATTGTGTCATAAATAAATTAAATTATTTAAAGTATAAAAATAATAATTAAAATAAAATTTTGTATTAAATCTTTTTATATTTCTAATGAATATTTATAGAAGAAAATCCAACATATATTACCCTATGTAAAAATTGGTTTTCTAAAAGATATATGCTTATCTCATTTTTGTACTTATTTTAACTTAATTAAAATAAAGTGTCCCTATCACCAACAAGTGGATCCATGGGGTCTCAAAATCGACCCAAAGATTTCTATGGTCGAACATGTATCAACCAATAAGGTTAGGACACGTTTTAGGGTAATTTAGTATTATTATAATATTATTTTTTAACCCTTATTTACCAGATTTACCCTTAACCATGGTAAATAAAATATTTATCGAAGTAATTATTCAAAATGACTAAAAATAAAAGTTACCTACTTACACAATTTGAACATACTGATTCCAAATATGGAATCCATTTTTCCAAATTCAAAACACATAAGTGGCAGAAATTAATTTAAAATTAATTCTCGTTGTTAAAACAAAAAGCGTGTTTTTAAGAGATAATAACTATCAAAAGATTGACACTTGTTTATGTCCAGTTTAACTGTAAAATTATATCCAATGACCAACATTGTATTAAGTTGTAAAACTATATTCTAAATATACTTTAAAACCACTCAAATTCATTATTTATCACTTTTAATTATTTTGATTAAAAAAGTTGTTTTTAATTAAATTTTAGTAATTTTCACTATTCATCAAAATATTAATGTTATCCGAAAAGTACCAAAATTTCACCTTAGGATAAATTTGATATTCCGAATCCAAAAATGAATTCCATTTTGAGAGATAAAATTTCAAAAATTAGGTATTACTATTTATAATGGCTAGTTTGATTGGTTGTGGTGTGTGTTAAAACTCAAAGTTGCGTACAACACATGCTACTGTATTATTCAAAGGAAAGCATACCGTGGAAGCTTGGGATGTTTCATTTTAAATTTAGTTTAATATATTGTATTTAAAAAGGGTTCACTATTAAAAGTTGATAAAAGTGAAATACTGAAAATGAATTTGTTCTTGCATTATGTCTAAGAAACTCATAATATGGATTCTAAAATTATAAGGATATATATTATTTTAAAATTTAGTTAATACTATTCATAACCTCTTTTGAATGGCTTGTTTTGTAAGTCATGGTCCGATTGAACTCGGTGTTGCGTGTAGAGAAAGTTATTGAATTATTTTGAAGAAATAACACACTATGAAATCTTGGGGTGTTACATTCTCCCCTCCTTCAATAAATTGCGTCCTTGCAATTTGAAATTGTTCTTCGAAAAGAAAAGGTGGAAAATAGAAAATATCTTTGTGGGAAAACCCATATCGGAAATTAGGTTACTAAAATTTAGTCTTAGTATGAGGAAAAGAGAAATGAAAGGGTCACCACCAAATTATGATCTCGATTAGGAGAACATTGGTGGCAATTAGAGACATATAATTGGAGGAAAAACGTAAATATTTATAGGTAGTGATTGAGGTCATCAATCACAAAAAAGTGTAAAAATGAGGTCCTTAAATTTATCAGTATATGCTGATTTGAAATGCCATCGGTTCAACAAAACATAGGGTATTATGATAACACATTTTGGTTTTAGGATTCCTTAAATAAAGTATAAGAATTAATTTCTTCATAGAATAAGAGAAGAAGAAAAATATATTCTTGACAAGTAGAGTTCCATCCTTTAACTAATTTCTACCACAAACTCATCTTTCACCCTAAAAGATAATTGAACGAAAAAAAAATTCTACTTATCCTATTAGTATTGGGTTCAAAAAAAACAAATTTATAATTCATCTACCAAATCTTTTAAAAAAACTACATTATTTAATCCCAGACATCACGTGGGTCAGTGGTAGGTGATACACCCTTGTAGCCCTTCGGTTGTGGGTTCAAGTCTCGCGGCCTTGCCGGACGGGACGGGTTGCTGCCCGACCTCCGGGTTGTCCTTTTATGGAAATCAAAAATAATCCAAACTAGAACTATCCAAAATACTTCAGTCCAAAATTTATAAGGAAGGTAAACAAAATGAAGATCTTTTTTTTTCGCGTAATAACATGTGATCACCTTCATCATGTATTCTTTTAAAACACTACAACATCTAGAATTATCATAAAACCTTATGGATTACATTCATGATACCTTATTCTTTATAGAATAATAGGTATACTCCTTCAATCCAAAAATGTTGTAAACCCCAACAATTATGGAATATACAAATCATTAATCAGTTTCAAGGTAGTCAAGAATATCTAATATAATTTATCCAAAAAAATCATGTATTATTCTAAAATCACTACATTGGTATCAGAACCATATTATGGTTTATCTTTCTCTCAACCATATATTTTCCAAAAAAAATAACATGCTATTGAGTCACTTTTCTTTGTTCCACACAATCTCAAGTCCATAATGAAATAGTACTCCAGTACAATCCTTATATACTCCATAATTATTATAAAAAGTACATTGTTGATACAACACACAAATGAAATAATCAACATAAGAACTCTAATCATTCTTTTTCATCTGTGGTAGTATCATAACTTGATTATTATCCAATAGCATCATTTGCGGCATAGTCTGATGACTAGGACATAGGTTTGCGTAGTGTCCAAACTCCTTGCAAATGAAGCATTGTACATTCGAACCCATTTTCTGACCCTTGGAATCACGTACTTTGTGCCCTTTTCCTCCATACTTATAACAAATTCCCATTCCTTTCATGCATGTTCCAGGGTATTTCTTCCCACAGTTATCACATATGGGAAAATTCTTCTTTTCCCTCTTCCCTTTACCCATCTTTCTCTCTTCCATCCTTTTCTTCTCTTTAATCCCATCAAATCCATAAGACTTAGTAAACTCTTTACTTATCTTATCAACACATGATATTATTTCATCATATGATGATAATACATGGGAGACTATCTCTCTTATAAATTCTGGCATAAGACCATGAAAGATATGATCCTTCTTTCTCTTTGGATCATGTGCATTGCTGGAGTTCTCATTCCTTCTACTGGGAACCATTTCTAAACAATGGAATACACTAGATTAGTTTATGAATAACAATACCAAATCCCAAACTTGTAAAACACATAACATAGATTAAATAGTTTATGGATATAATCCATAATCATAAAAATGTCTCCTTTAAGGAATTATATACTCATAAACCCTTTATAATGGTTTGTAAAGAAAATGAGAATTCTCCTAAGCATATCCCCCGGGAGTGTCGTAACCAAGAGTGCAGTAAGGCCCGTTGTCGTGCACCAGTTCCCGTTCGAGTCTAGCTCAAAGTGGTGTTTTCGGGTTTTACCCCTAGGTACATATGTTCTAGAGCTGCCTCTACCTGCTCGTATCCAGACAGGGATGTATTGCTCGAAAAACTCAAAAAATCTCTATAATACCAAAACTCTAGGAAGTTCTTCTATACTAATACTCAAAGTCTATCATAGGGCTATGTGCTCTGATCAGAGTTTATCTAAATCTAGTTTCCAAGGTTATTGCTAAACTTACTCTGATACCAACTGTAACACCCCGGCCACAATTACCCAGAGTCAGTGAATTATTTTAATACATTGGCATGATTACAATGAATCAAGTCCCAAAGGATCGATTAGTTTAGCAGTCAAGGAAAATAGATTACATACATGAATGTTACATTACACTTCATAACATACAAAACAACATAAATAATCCTTTATTAATTCCATTATTCCCTTGTCTTAAACCTTCTTATCAATCACAATATACTTCTTGGAATCCTGGGAAAAATTAAACATAGAAAAGGGGTGAGCTCAAATGCTCTGTAAGGGTAAGCAATATAGCGGAATATTTCATAAATAAGCATAAACATTTAAGGAAATGTATAACTAAAACAAAATCTTTTTAAACATTAACATCAACATAGTATGAAAAAAATAGAATGAAATAATTCCATTTACTTATTAACATGGATATTCTACTAATCTAATAATCACATGCAATATCAATAACCACTTTCATAATGATGGAATGCATAATTCCATACTATCATAACCACATAGCCAAGGCCTCGTGCCAAGACTACAAATAATATTTTTCCAAAGACTTGTGCCAAGATACTATTTTTCCTTATGAGACCTACTGATGTATTGAGGAACTATAGCAGGCTCCACCCGTCACATATTAAGTCCAATGAATTCCCATATGAAAGGGTTTAAACATAACATAAACATTCATATTAAAACTAGCATACGAAATGTAAATACATTCACCATAAAGTATGAATGGTATAAAAATTGCACATCCACTATCAAACATATCACAAAACCTTCAACACAATATAGATGTTTTGTATCATAATAAATCAACTTCAAATAAGCGTAAAATCCATCAAAGGATGTTGATATAGATGAAATCAAAACACTTTTTAGAGAAATATCTCTTTCTATTTTGATATCATTTAAGAGTCATATATTTATAAAATAAGACATTTTCTTTGAAATTATTCTTATAAGCTTGTAAGGGAAGCTTCGACGATTTTATAACGGCGGAAAATAACCACACCCGCCGTATAAGTTAAAAAAACATTCTTACCTTAATTTTGTCGAAAAGGTTAAAAAGAACCTTATTTGGAAAACGACGGAAAGATTCCTTTATAAACCTCTTATAAAAAGTCAAACAAGTGTATAAATGACTTTAACCCAAATTCGTGTAAATAGTAAAAATGTTTTGAAATACATTTTTAATAAACATGGATGTGGATGATAAAGAGATCCCAGTAGATTATTACGTATAAACAACCTCGGATAATGAAACGATTGCGAAATAAACCCTTACCAATTTGGTAACTTATGAAAAGTACAACCCATGAAATAGATATCATACAATGAATATGTAAATACACATAAATTAAAGTTTATTACACAAATAATATAATTATGGGCAGTACATACACCACACAAAAGGTACTGGTGGGAATATGGAATGAATCTCACGGGAATAAGGAGTGAGATGAAAACCCCTTACCTTGTACTTTTCCTTGGTTGGGGTAGGTTAAACTCCTTTATAATAGTCAAATAATTGTTATTAAATTATACAATAATCATATACATTAATATGATATCATATATGATCTTTTAACATTGCTGTGTTAATAATATCTTAGTATTATCGTTGTTTTGGGTGTTAACATACTCGTTTTATTTTATATGTTTTGTTACATAAGCCATGTTTTTCATGGATAGGTTGTATATTATTCATATACTGAATGATATCAAGTCCTTAGGCATTATTTTTAAATCATCAAATGATAATTATACTTGAATAGATACGATGGAGAATGAATCTCATCGCGTTCGTGGAGATGGTAGTCCGTACGTACGCACGAGTGACAATATCATTCTTTTGATATTAAAATAATATATAAATGGATGGTATATCATATATACAGAATCATTATCATGTTATATTTATTATTTTCATGAGTTACACATCATTATTATACCCATCCAAATAATAATATATTGAATAACAATTACACTACGACGTGGAGACGGTTACGTACGCGCATATGGTGACATGTTATTCAAAGGGTGGATAAAATACTGAATATGGTTGTAACATATTTATAATAACATCACAGTATATATATGATACTGGAGTTATTATTTTAGAATGGTAATAACAAAGGAAGAAGAAGTGGAGGAAGAAAGGGACTTGGAAAAGGGTGGTGAAATCATTACCTCTTCTTTAGGTTCTTCCTTTTGATTTGATCAAAAGGGAATCTTAGGTTGGATTTCTGATCCAACTAAGGCCTCTAGGTTTTATTGAGGGAAGTTGGGAGAGTATGTGGGCAGAGTTTTGCTGAACAAAAAGGATTTGATTGTGTGAAGAAATGAGAAGGAGGAGTTCCCTTTTATAAGAGGGGTGAGGGGAACCTTTGGAAAATCTATAAATATTAATTTATAATAAATTCATATTCAATTTATAATGTCTCCAAAGTGAATTATTTAAATTTTAAGGTGGGTATAGGTCTAAAACGATTCATAAAATATAATTTAGACATGTTTGGGTCAATATATTAACCTTATCTTTTAGTTTTAACTCTTAGGTAATTAGTTTGACATTAACCATGTCACTTTGTATTTTTATATTATATAGTTAATAAACATACTATATAAATCCAAGAGACCCCCAAGTGGTCCATTAATGATACACCTATCATGATATAAGTCTATTGGCTGAACATTAGATTTTGAGGAATTTAATATCAATTAATAATATAATATTTGTTTTAAAAACTCTTTTATGTCAATAATGACACTATTCAATAGTTGATTTTTGTGAAACTCATAACAAAATTATTACTTCGAAAAAAGTAAATTAAATCAATAATAATATGTAATAGTATCCTATAAAATTAGTGTAATTCATTAAAAGTCTCAAATTATATTTATTTGGGTATTTATAATATCAATTATTTTAATTTTTCACTATTATGGTAATTACAGCATCATCATTGTGTCATAAATAAATTAACTTAGTTAAAGTATAAAAATTATAATTAAAATAACTTTATGTAGGAAATCGTTTGATATTTCTAATGAATATTTATAGTTGAAAATCCAACATATATAACCCTATGTAAAAATTGTTTTTCTAAAAGATATATGCTTATGTCATTTTTGTACTTATACTAACTTTATTAAAATAAAGTGTCCCTATCACCTAGAAGTGGATCCATGGGGTCCCAAAATCGACCCAAATATGCCTATGGTCGAACATGTATCAACCAATAAGGTTAGGACACGTTTAAGGGTAATTTAGTATTATTATAATTTTATTTTTTAACCCTTATTTACTGGATTTTCCCTTAACCATGGTAAATAAAATATTTACCGAAGTAATTATTCAAAATGTCTAAAAATAAAAGATAGCTATTTACACAATTTGAACATCCTGATTCCAAATATGGAATCCATTTTTCCAAATTCAAAACACATAAGTGGCTGAAATTAATTTAAAATTAATTTTCGTTGTTAAAACAAAAAGCGTGTTTTTAAGAGATAATAACTATCCAAAGATTGACACTTGTTTATGTCCGGTTTAATTATAAAATTATATCCAATGACCAAAATTGTATTAAGTGGTAAAAATATATTCTAAATATACTTTAAAACCACTCAAATTCATTATTTATTACTTTTAATTATTTTTATTAAAAAAGTAGTTTTTAATTAAAATTTAGTAATTTTCACTATTCATCAAAATATTAAAGTTATCCGAAAAGTACCAAAATTTCAACTTAGGCTAAATTCGATATTGTGAATCCAAAAATGAAGTCCATTTTGAGATATAAAATTTCAAAAACTAGGTATTACTATTTATAACGGCTAGTTTGATCGGTTGTGGTGTGTGTTAAAACTTGAAGTTGCATACAACACACGCTACTGTATTATTCAAAGGAAAGCGTACCATGGAAGCTTGGGATGTTTCATTTTAAATTTAGTTTAAAATATTGTATTTAAAAAGGGTTCAATATTAAAAGTTGATAAAAGTGCAATACTGAAAATGAATTTGTTTGTGAATTATGTCTAAGAAACTCATAATATGGATTCTAAAATTATAAGGATATATATTAGTTTAAAATTTAGTTAATACTATTCATAACCTCTTTTTAAAGGCTTGTTTGGTAAGTCATGGTGCGATTGAACTCAGTGTTGCATGTAGAGCAAGTTATTGAATTATTTTGAAAAAATATCACACTATGAAATCTTGGGGTGTTACAGAATAAGTAAATAAACATCTAGAATAAAGGAATAGTGATCAAAGATAAGGAAATATAATTTAAAAATTAATGTATTTCATGTATCTATAAAAAATTGTTGGTTTTATATAGAAATAATAATCCAATAAAAATCAAAATAAAAAAATACTAAAAAGAAATATCTCTAGATAGCATCATGAGCATAGCACGATTTTATGATCACTTGATCTTAAAAAAAACAATCAAGAATCATAAATAATGTGATAAACTCAATCCCTACCTACATCTATGAAGCCTTTTTGGGTACCCAACTATAGCCCGAACAAGGTGTGATATAACAATCAGAAGGCCACCACTAATAGTATCCATAATATGTCCAGTATGTGTGTATAAGTCGAAGTAATGTTCAAATATATAACAGTAATTAAAATTATTAAATAGGAGTCATACATATAAGTGATATGTATTCTAGACTATCGAGGCTCACTATAAATGCGTATTCATAAACTAATCCCATTTATAAATCTTGATAAAACATAAAATATGGTTTGTGTTGAGTAATCCAGTTTCATACCTAATGGGTCAGATCCATGGAGTAGAAATGTCTATGGAATCAATAATGTCCTATGTCAAGAAATAAACTTTCGTACCCAATGGAAATATACAAGGAATAAAAATGTCTAAGGAATCCAATGTAATCAAAATTTATGTAGAAAAAATTTCCATGTAATCTAATATGGTTCGGAATCCATGGATTTGGAATGTCAATGAAACATGATGCAGTTCTGAATCAGTGGAGTATAAATATCAAGGGATTTCACTGTAGTTTTGATTCCATATAATTGAAATGTCTCGGGAATTCAAAATAATAATACCTATTTCATTAACCAATTTTACAATTCATTTCCTAAACATACACAATCCCTGAGTTCATCCAACTCATTTCACATTTTCCATTTAATCCATTTAATAATTTTAATACATGTTAACACATGGAACAGAGGCATAACCCTCCCCTAATATCTGACTTAATTCATTATATCTCCCACCATGATGGAGGGCTAACATACTCACCTAACGGGGTTGTAACTCATGAGTATGGTATATAAATACACCGTGTGGGTGATTTTGGTTAAGGTGGAAAACTTTTATTCATTAGAAGGTACCTAATGGGAAGCCTAAAATGGTTCCAGCAATTTAATAAAAGCATTAAAATAATTTTTTGATCAATACTCAAAGGTCCAGCAAGAGAAACAATAGAAACTAGCACTAAAACAATTTTACTTTGTGGAAATGGTATAGAACGCCTACCATATTCTAGTGGCAGAACAATCATCTGGTATCATCTTCTAACTCGACCTACATCATAACAAAATGGATAAATGGATGAATTCTCTAAAAATTGGGCATAATATCATGCACCAAAATAAAAACATTGATAGAAATAAGAATGAATAAAATGTTTCTAAATAGGGGAGATTATACTGGTGGCTATCCAAAATGATTGATGGAGCTTGAAATGGAGTCCAAGTCAGAGTGATATAGAAAATCCATGTTCAGGATTCCATGGATGTTCCTCCAGTGGTCCACCTATGTGAGAGAAAAGAAGGGGGATTGGATTCTATTGAAAAGCGGAGGCCTTGCCTTTTTATTTTAAAAATTGATTATAAGAATTTACATTTAATTTAAATGAATTTCACATAAATTAATTCTTGGTATTTTTTTCAGGTGAAATCTCATTAATTCTCATGAATTGGCCTACCCGTGACAATACACATCATGTATTAAGTACGTGTTTGGTATTCTAAAAACACATCATGTACGTGACCTACATCCTTTCTTCAAACCCCCCACTTTCTTATCTCCAAAAACAACCCAAATAGAAAATGGAATGGATCTTTGGGTCTAAAAAAATATAAATTAAATAAGATTTTAAATAGAAATAAAAGGATATTTAACTCATTTAAAAAACCCAGGATCTTATAGATTTACCCTTTACTAAGGTGGTAAATTTCACCATAGACACTATTAATATTGACCAATCAAAAAAGCATCATATTTACCAAATTAGAACCTCCTGATTCCAAATATAGAATCTATTTACACTTATAAGTGGAACATATTAATTTTCATATAAGTTCACAAAACTCGATGAAAATAACATTTAGAATAATATAGTATTTAACCATAAAATGGAATTTATTATTATCTCATCCCTAGTAAAATATTAAATTAATGTTAAAAAATTAATTATATTAAATACTTATTTTATAAAAAAATTTAACCTATAGTTATCAATTTAATTTATTAAGATAAAAACACATTTCATGCATAAATTCATTTTTTCAGGAAAATAACAATTGGGTATAAAATATTATTCTAAATTATACCATAAAACTGATTCCAATGAAATTAATTGGATTATTTTTAATATAAGGGAATAATTTTACTTTTAAATCATGTTAAAATAATATGTAAATTTTTACATCCCTGAAATATTAACATAATTTTCTATAAAAAACAATATTTTTTAGTATTCACGAGGAAATCAATCTTTTCAAAAAAAAAATAAAAAACCTCATCCTATGATAAATTTATTATGATGATTTCAAAAAAAATTGATTTAAAAAACTTGAAAAATTTTAATGAAAGAAATTATAATATTTTCATAAAAAATTAACTAAAATAATTTTTGAAGAAAACAATATTTTGATTAATAAAGTTACTTTATTAAAAGATAAGTGATTTTTACTATGAATTTATCAATTGATTTATATTGACTAGAAAATTTACATATATATATATATATATCTCAATAAATATTCAATTATATTCATAGCCTTAAATTTAATTGTTGGTCTTTAACAAAAACATTAAATAATATTTTGATAGTATATCATGGATTGTTTAAACTCAATGTTGCGTATAACGTAATCTATAAAAAAATAAATTTAATTAAAAAAAATATATTTCATTAAATATCATTGTGTTATATTATCTACCATTTAATGAATTAATTCCTCATAATTTTACCCTATTCTCTTTAATCAATGGTTTGATATTTGAAAATCCCTTTGTTGAAAATCCACATCTTAAAAAGGTTTATTTAATCAAACTCTTTATAAGAGATAATGGGGAATACAAAGGTCTGAATAACACATATCTTGGTTTCCAGATAGGTGAAAATTATTAGGTATTTAAAATATGGACATGGAAGAAAAAAACTAACACACAAGCACTAATAGTGAGTACTAGAGAAATTGGTCTGAATAATATTAACAACCACAAAATTATGAATCATTGAGGGGTTAAAAGCGATTGATTAAACATAATTGAAGGTTGTAGGACAAATTTTTAGTCTTAATATCATTTTCCTATATTATAGGAATTACTTTATCATCTATAATAAATATTAAATGTAATATTATTACTTAACATATAGTATTTGTTCTAGTAATCAATTTAAACAACAAACTAATATTTTTCTCCAAATTATGAGTATTCAAGATGAATTTTTTATTTCCTGATGGACTAAAAAAAATCATAATTCATAAAAGGATATTATGTAATTAATATTGTATTTAAATATTAACCAATACCAAATGGTTATCATAATGTAGGATAATATCTACACTGTATATAAGATCCACATTAACTCCAAAATTTCCAAAATAAAAACAACATTTCCTCTTAGATCATTTTACCAATAACCCTACATCAAAAATAACCAGAATTATATAAACATTAGGGAATGTTTTAACCTCAAATAAAATTTCATTCCATTTATCTTACATCACCAAAAAAATTAATTTTATTCTTCCCCAAACAAATATGTAATGTTAATGCACATATTATTAATATGTGTTATATATACCACAACTCAATTAAAATTATCTATATATATTATTATTAAACATGATATACCACTATATAATATTATAATGCATTGAAATTTTCCAAAAACAATATGAATTAAATTTAGATAGTAACCAGAATGTTAATCCTTATCTTGACCATAAATATATCTAAATATATTTCCCTTTAATTGTATCACTTTTCAACCAAAAAATATATTTTTTTTCTACAATAAAATGGACTATAATTAAAATATTAACAAATCATTTACTAACCCAATGGTTTATTTGAACCTCAATACATTATTCTTCTAGAAATGTTTCAAATAACCTCAAAAACTCATCACATAAAATGTCAAAAGGTGGTGTTTATGCCTTTTATATTATGATAAGCCTTAAAATTATAAACCCATAATTGTATCCCTAAATTTAAATTTAACAAATCATTTAATAAATATATATTCTTCTAAAAAAATAACATAATAATTATTTCTAAAATAATTTTAAAAACTATTGAATATAATCCATAAATCCAAATATTAAATAAACATCATAAAAGATTACATAACTCACATTGAATTCAACTAATAAATTTCAAGGTTGCGAATATTTTCCTAACAATCTAATTTATGTATTTATCACACAAAAAATATGTTTTCAAATGATATATTGGAATAATAAATATATTTTTTATAATCATTATATCAAAATTATAATTGATATAACACTTCCAAAATATATTTCTTGATTCGTAATTAAAAGAAAATAATTCATTTCACGTAATATGTATTTACATAGAATAAGATTTAACCCACTTATTAGGGTATTAGATTAGATAATTCTCATATTCCCCACACTAATGATATAAAACTATAAATTGTACTATATAATTATCTTCATTTAACCCCATTGAATTATTCATTTTTACATAGTAATTAAATGTTATATTCCCTTCATTTCAACATTCAAAACATATTCTTATTCCTTTGAGGCATTTAATTGAATGATTCTTTCCACATTCTCTATATATATAATGTTGAATATTCTTTCCTTTATAGTCTCTACCACCCAAGCTCTTAGTAAACTCTATATTTGTTTTCTTTGTTGAGTCATTGAGTTTGTTAAGGTGTAAGTTTTTAATCATATATCATGATAACTCATTGGTAATAATCACAAGTTTTTTCACTCTAACTCCCATTTGATTAGGCATCTCATAAGGACAATCATTCCAATGTCCTCTAGTGTTAGCTCGAATCCTCATAGGTTTTTAACACAGATGAGATATGGATTTGTCATCTAGCACATACCCCACCCCCACCCCAAAATTTATTAAAGAAAACAAGATATTTAGTTTACATATGAGTTTTAATGATCTTAAACCATCATAAAATGAAATAAATAACACACATTCATTCCATCATAACATATAAAATATGATTTTTGATCTAAAATCTTCATCCCAATCTTCATTCAGCCTAGTGTGTTCAACACTGATTCTTTAATTTAAATTGAAGAAAGAAAAATATTCATTATAAATCAACTAAATAGTCATTTATCAATCATTTTTCAATATCATATGAAAAATATCAAAAATAAAAACAATAAAACAAAAAAAGGAAAACAATTGACAATAAATCAGTTTGGGTGTCATCTTCAAATATCAAATTTTCATTTTGAGTAGTGTTGTGAACCATTATCCTATAGAAATGAGAATCAAAATAATCATTAAATTCTAAACTTCTCACATATGACCAATGAATCCCCATATATATAATCATCATTGAGACATAGAGATTCAACATCATAGTTGGGTAGAAAATCCATCCTTAAATTCCATATTCTACAATAACATATTATTCACAAATACATGATGGTCTTGTAATGAACCACACAAAGTCACCATAAACCATGTACTCTGAATGATCCCATACTTCATAACATTAATATCCAATTAATCTCAAGAGTTATAGGAATAATACAGTCCAAAAGTGATTGTCCCATCAAAAGAATCATCATAAAGAAACATTGATAAAAAAGGTGGTCAATTATTTTCAAGGAAGGCCCAATCACAAGATGCCAAAAAATTAAAAACCACAATGCTGTAAAAGAATATCTTGGAAGCATTGAACACAAATTAGAATAAAAAATGTGAGATCAAAGATACAGTATACTATGAAATACATATCAAATCATCCTTAAAATAATTGGAATCGTCCCATCTAGTCAAAAAATAGTCCTTCAATCAATGTCCTCACATATTAAAATAAACATCATTTAAAGATAAAAAAATTTAAATCCATAAGGCCCTGATAAAGAGTATTAATTCTTCATTCTATGTTCCAAAAAAAGATAAAAAATAAGAATAACCATGAAATATGTGTGAATTTTCTCTTACAAACTTCATAAAATCCCATATTATACCATAACAATGTCGGTCCCACCCTTAAAAAGTTGAATCTTAAACCAAAAAAAAAAGAAAAAAATGATGAATATACATAATGGCTTCTCAGAGAGGCTTGAAAAATAAAAAAATGGGTATTGAGGGAGAAAACCAACACAGAAAATTAGGAAAGGAAACAACCAAAGATGAATCCTCATAATTCTTATCATTGACTAAATATGAAAATCACAGTTTTAGAAAAAATAGTCATAGTGAAAAATAATGAAAAATTATTTATAGGGTTTATAAATCATGAAACTTTTTTTAATCTCCTACATCTTAGTTTTTACCTATTTTATCCATGATAATTAAAAAACAATAGGTTTATATCCAATTCATAGACTTATCTCCAAGGTTATCACTAAAGTTTTATCATCCTGGTTTCCAAAGGTTAACTGAACCTTATTGTGATACAAACTATAGTAACTCATACTTTTCATATATAGATATCACAGAATAATATATGTATATTTATTATAAATAATACTGATCCACACCATAATCACATAGTTTTAGTGGATTTGGAAACATGGATACATAAAAAACTGGTTTATAAAAAATCTATATCATCTCCCAATATGTTCTTTATATCTTTTACCCATCTAAGAAATATCATACTTAGTACCTTTCTTCATAACCAGGGGAAAGGAAATATAACAGTGTGTGAAGCTATATTCTTATTAAGGTTAAACAAGGTAGATTTCAATTATCAAATAATCATAACCTAAACATAAGGGTATGATAACATGAGAATAACATTTGAAAATAATTCCATATACATCATAGATCATAATATTTGGTTATGGAATAATACATAGTAGTTAATAAGACATGAATCTTAAAGTAATAAAATAATACTTTCCCTGGTAACATAATAATGGCACAATATATTATTTTTTGGAATACCTATAAGAATAGAAAATATCTTCCTTAGTAATGAAGGATTATTTCCAATAATATCATAGTGTTACAGTTTTACCCTCCAAATCGCCATTGTTGTCAAGGTGTACTCTAAAGACTATCATAGGGGAAAATTTTGATTACTAAATTTAGTACACTCCCCACTAAATCCTTGTTTATATATATGATATCAATATATACCGAATGTATTTGATTGAAATATAACTACCACCCATACTTGGTGATAACATGACCACCATCCTTATTATAACATGACAACCTTTCCTGGTTAAAACGTTACCAAAATACTTAGTTATAATATAACCATCATCACGTAATGAAAACCCTAAATATTTGAGCCATATGATAATAAAAAATTCATCATATAAAAACCCATGAAAGGAATTTTTTTAATAAAATTTCATCATATCAAAACCCATTTAAAAGGAGTGGATTTCATAAACATTTCATCAATTCATCATAGCATAACCCATAGAAAATGAATGGGTTTCATAAAAATCATTTAATAATAAAAATAAACCATTTAGATAAATAATAAGTGCGGTATCATTGGATAATATTTCTAGTAAATCATAAGTTAAAACATGTTTTATTTTATTCTTATGAATAGATTTACCATTAAAAGATCAATATTTATTTTTTAAAAAATATCCTTTCAATTTTTAAATAACATATTTAAAATTTAAAAAATTACAAAAAAAATTCAACAAAATTAATTTAAAATAAATAATGTAATCTTATTAATGAATAATTACATAATTTATTGGTCATTATTGTAGGTAATTCTATTCATGTCATATAAGTTAAAAGAAAACACTACATTTACACTATTGTAACATAAAAATAAAAAAGTGACTCATTCAGAAAATAACAAGAATATTCCTTTTGAACGATTTTTTAAATATTAAAAAATGACTAAAAATTGAATTAAAAATAATAGGATAGTTTTTAAATAAATTATCTTTTTTTTTGAAAACTTTTATATTGAAGAAAATATTTTTTTTACTGAATAGAAAAATAAATTTCATTTCCATTAAAATATATTTTTAGTCTCCTGAGTAATTAATGTGAGAAAGATAAGGGATATTTTTTTAATGAAATAAATAAAGGATTAAAAAATTCATGAGTTTCATGAGAGGTATATAAAAAAATTCATCATTAAAAACATAATAATAAACAATCCTGATAAACATTGAGATTGTAACATAAAACCCTTACCAATTTGGTAACCATTGAATCATAAGAAAAATGAAATAAATAATATTATTTTAATATGTATATCCCATAATATCAATGATTATAAGTATAAATTACATTGATGGACATTATACACACCACAAAAAAGAAAAAAGTGCTGAATATGGCATGTCTCCCATGAAAACAAAAGCGAGACAAAAATCTTTTACTGGTTTGGTAACATTTGAGTCATAAGAAACATGAAATAATAAAATTAAATCAATATTTAAATATCATTATGATAAATAAATTAAGGATCCAATTTTTTTAGGGGAATTTATATGCACCTCATAATGGAAGATTGGTTTATAACAAAACAGATGTCCCAAAGAAGTCAGTTTGAGAGAAATTCCCTTACCTTAGGTCTCACTTCCTTCATAAAAATTTGAATATATATTATAATAAATATATATTTAATATAAATATATTAAATAACCATAATAATATATAAAATACCTTATATTTATTACTTACAACCTTTTATCAACAGTGTTTTAGTATTTTTTTTATTAAAATCATTATTCCATCTAATATCTACGTTATTTTTCACGTCTGTTTTGATTCAGTAGTTTTGGTCCTTGTAATTTGATCATGGTCCCATCATATAAATAATTTTAATAATGATATAAATATTATATATATAATTTTTATCCACTATTAGAGTCATTTATAAAAGCAGAGATTGAAAAATGAACCACACTAATTATGGAGATGGCAGGTTGTATGTATGCATGAACATTGTTTCAATTTTTTTGGTAGATATAAAAAAACAAAGTTAATTAATAAATAAATATTAAAGAATAATTATTATATCATATATATCACATATATTCATTAAATCCACCATTATTACCATCCATGTATAATAAAAAAAACAAATCAAATCACTTTGTGTAGGTGGTTGTCCAAAAGCACACAAGATCAACATTATCATTTTCCAATAGTTAGGAAGGTGGGAATTTTGAAGTGATATTATCATTATATAATTATAATTATTTCATAATTAAAACATATAAACACTAAATCCATTATATTACTCATCCATAAAATATGTGGATGAGAAATAAATTTTATCACTATGTGGAGATGGTATGTCGTACGTATGCTCGTGAAATATTTTCACTTCCCATTTGATGAAAATAGGGTTAATAAAGGGGGTTTATTAATCATAACAACATTTCAGTATATTTATTTTATTTATTTAATTTATTTAATTATTTTTTCAATAATTAAATGTATTTTTAGCACGAAAAATAATAATTAAAAATAAAGTGATCGATTAAGGCGACTACCACTTCTTTGAAATCACTCCATTAGATATCATCTTAATTAATTTAAGGATTCTATTTTGGTAATAAAATCCCCTCTATAATATCTATATATTAGTTTATAAGAGATATTTTTAGTGTTTTCTTAGTATATAAGGCTCAAAGTGGTGTGACAAGGATAAAGGGGGCTCAATTTTATAACTAAAGGGAGGGGCACTCTAGGAATTTCTTAGAATATTAAATTAATATAAAGAAATTCATGTAAAAAATAGATCCAAATTTAAAATATTATAATATTTTATTATTATTATTTTAATACTTTTCATAAATTAAAATTTCTAAAATTTGGGATCACATTTTCATTATTATATTTTTGTTTTAACCCCTTGATAACCCTTTTGACAATTATAATAATATTAATGTTTTCTACCAATTAATGTTTAATAAAGTAACAATAAAATGAAAAACGACCAATAAATGGGTAAAGGATTATTTTTAAAAATATATAAAAATAAATTTTTCCAAATATAATATTTTTATTAATTTTATATCATTTAATAAAATGTTATTTATTATAAAATATCATTAATGTCATTTTTCACATGATTAAATTAATTTAAATTTAAATACATTAAGACAGAGGGTGATGTAAAATATAATTATTTCACATATCTACAGTATTTCATATAGAACTATAAAATTCCTTGCACATATTAGCACATTAAAATTATCTAATTTTTATGTTTTAAAAATAATTTATTTTATTTTTTTTAATTGAAAAAATATTCTATTAGGGTTGCACAAGCATTTAAGGTATTTAAATAATTTATAAAAATTATAAATAATTTTATATCATGAAATTAATTTCATTAATATTAAAATTGATAATAATATTCCTTCATAACTTAAAAATTTCCCCATATTTACATATAATATATATATAAAAAGAAAGTGATAGTTTCTAACTTTTATAGCATTAAATATTATATAGATAATTTTCATGGACAAGATTCCATTAAAAAACTCAATTTATTTAATAAAGGGATTAGGGTCTAATAACCTTAATTGAATAATAATTTTAATGAAATATTATGGTCTTATCACATAGTTTTAACCTAGATTAACCTAATTTACCATTTACCAAGGTGATAAATTTTACAACTATTAAAAATAATTTTGACCAAAAACCAAAATGAGCCTATTTACCAAATTTGAACCACTTGATTAATATTTTTAATCCATATTATCAAATTCAACACCTATAATTTATAGAATTAAATTTTAAAATAAATGTAAAAAATGTGATGAAACCCACTTTTAAAAAATATAGTTCTTAAGCAAAAAATCATATTTATTATTATCTCATGACAAGAAAAATATTAAATGAATATTAAAAAAATTTATTCAGTCTATTATATTTTAATTTTATTAAAATTCACTAATAGTGATCAATTTATTTATTATTATTAAAAAAACATTGCACACATAAAAAAATCAGGAAAATAACTATATACATATAAAAATGTTTTTCTGATAAATTCAAAGATAAAATTGATTCCAATGAACATAATTAGATTATATAAAATAAAATAGAAGAAATTTTAATTTAAAATAATTTTATAAAAGATTGGGACTTTTTACATTCTTGAAGAAAAAATATAGCTTTCAATAAAAATTAGTATTTTTTACTATTCACTTGAAAATCAATATTTTTATAAAATTAACACAAAAATAATCATCATATACTTATAATACACTGATTTCAAATATTATGTTCATTTTATAAAACTTCTAAATGTCATATAAATTAATGATAATATTTTCACACCAAAGTAATAAGAAATTCTTTTTTACAAAAACATATTTTTGAAGAATAAAATGACTTTACAAAAAATTGAGTAACAATTTACTAAGAATTTTTCAATAAATTTATATTGAGTAGGAAATTTATATTTATATTTCATAAATTATTTAATCATATTTGTACCCAAAAATTTAGTGGTTATGTTATAACTGTCACATTAAATAATATTTAAATATTATATCATGGTTTTTTTAAACATTGTTTTTGGTATAATGAAAGAAATTAAAGAAATTAAATTTAATTGAAATCAAATATTTAAAAAAATCCCAAAGTGTTAAAACTATACCCCCAATATCCATGTCTTTATAATCTACTTAATTAAAATTTTAAATCTATGAGACCCATAGTTAATCATGAATCCATTCTCGGTCATATAGTGAAATGATACTTCAATCCCAATAAACCATGACTCCACCTGAAAGTTAAAAATCAGTTGTAAGACACTACTTCTAGTAGTTGAATTTGTGAAAAATATACTACTGTAATATATAATTTTTTTAACATCTATGTGACCCCAATAATCCTTCATGATATTTCATTTTTCCCACATTTTCAACATGTAAGACAATAGCCAAGGGATTTACCTCAAATTCTCGATTATGATTTATCTACTAATCCTATTTGATTTATTAATTAAGGTGAGTTCCCTCTCCATTAAGTATTTATCAAGGCCTTATAATGTGTTTTAACCTCACTTCAACTCTGTTCATTATTTATATTTAGTATCCCTTCATCCTCAATCACCAAATAATTTTTACCATAGGAATTTTTAACACCCATTATCATTTAATATCACAAATATGATGATGATGAGAGTAATAGAAAATCCTATAACCCATATGAAAAATTCACTTAAACTATTTTGAGATTCCCTTTGATTATGTTAAAGTTGTCAAATTGATCAATCATCAGTCTACTTCAAACAGACTCAGGCTAAAAATCATCTCATCATGAACACTTTGGTATATTCTTTTAGGTCATCGTATATTTCTCCCATGGCCTTCATCAAATCCATTGTTGTATTCACTTCCCATATATTAATGGTTATATTCCATACAAATGATATCTTGACCAACCTAATATAATTCAACTATAACCATTCCTATTCTACTTGATCTATACTCTTCATTTTGACTATATCTAATTGAACATCCAAATCCATCTAAATGAGATTGTCATGAATATACATTCTCCAGAACCCTAAATATATTCCATTGAACTTATCTACTTGAACCTTAACTTTTTATGATTTTATACATTATAAGGATATTAAGATTCCATTAGAATTAAAATATCATAAACATTAGAGAGTGAGTATCACCAGATAAACCTATGAGTGTTTTGAAGAAAAGGTTGAAAGAACCAAACTCTAATACCACATGCTGAGAATCCAAAAAAAATTAATGTCTATAATATGTTTTTAAGACAATTACAATCTGTTAAAAACAAAGCCTCTAGGACTCTCTTTTGTTTTGTGTACCAAAATATAATAATACCTTGATCCCTATCCACTAAATTAAGTGGTCACTCAATAAAACTCACAACACAAACATTATATAGAGAAGAAAAAATAAATTATTTATGCCAGGAAAGATGAAATGATTGGTTTATATGGTTCAGAAATTATTCCATATGTCCATGGGAGAATCACTATAGAATTTATTTACAATCACTGTTAGTAATTATTGATATTATACTACTTTAAGCCATGCCATAGTGACATTTGTACAAGTGATCCTTCCCCTCCTTTATAGCGGGGATGAATCATTCATCATGTTTCATTGAATTCTAACATTTGAGGAAGTCCTACATTTTTTTAATGACTGTTTATCCCATGTATCAGTCGAATAGCTAACCACCAACATGATGTGAATATTCTATGTCACTCAATGCATCAATGAGTGAATTATAAATTCCATACCTTTTATTAAAGTAATGAAAATAATGATCTAATGTATCATCATCATTTTTTTCAATTAAAGTCATAAATATCATTCCTTATCTTCTATCGAACTTCACACTGTACATATACATTATAAGATAACAATATTTTAATTAATTTACCACCACCGGAACAATAATGTCGAGTTGTATTTTGTAATTTCTCCTTCTAGTCAAACTAATATGTAATTTGAATAGGATTTATTCCAAAAAATCTCCCATATTAATCCTAATTAATAAAAACCATCATCACTCTCTGTCACATTAAAACATTCTTCCACTTTTCTAGTAATGTCTTATTTCTCCCTATGTTTACCCAAGTTATATTTATGAATATTGTTGCATTAGACATTTTTAAACTAGATTTTTGGTAAACATTCCTACTAGATTCTACTTATTAACTATCTTTCAAAACCCTAACCCCATGTACTCATGGAAATTGAAGATAAAGTGATATTTTGGGATGATGTGTTTCTTCCTTTCATGAATCACTGAATTTCAGTCCAACTAATTTTCACTCTGCCTATCATATAACAATACTCCACATTTCTAAAAAAACTAATTTCATTTATAAAAAATATTTAGCATATTAATTGTAGAGATTCTTTCATGGGGGCTCAATACTCAGCTTTCTTTGTAAATAAAACTACCATTATTTATCACCACAACAACTACATAATAATTGTTACTACATGGGAGAAAAAAAACTAGTCCTGCTCTTCTAGGTATCTAAATAATCAAAATATTATTCTCTAACATAACCTTTTAGTGGATTATCAATCCAGAAGCAGATGGTTGCATCTTATATTTCCTTCAAGTAACGGATGACCTATTTCATAGACTAACAGTGTGACCTTCCTAGATTTGATAAGAATTATCCCACAATTATCACTAAAAATATAATATCTCATCAAGAACATCATATGGATTAAATTGCTAAACCTGCTACTAATTAAATTATAATATTTTCCATGTACTAGTCCTCATATTTCATTTTTGGTACCTTCTACATGGAAAATCTAAAATTTCCAGCGTACTGTTTTGATACTAGCATATATCTAGTCATTCTAAATCTGTTTATGACATCACAGATATAGTATCATTCAAATAGAATTAATGTACCAACATTTCTATCCCTGTGAATCTTCATTCCCAAAATATTTTTGGGCTGGTATATATCTTTCTTCTTGAACCATCCGGATAAGTCCTGATTTAGCTCATGAATCTCTATAATTTCTATATTGGCTAAAAATATATTTTCAATATATATTAGAAATATTATAAAACTTCTATAATCACACACATTTTGGTGTGAATAGTAATCTGTGTTTCATTGTGGGAAAAATTCCTCATCGGTGATGGATTGTATTTTTTGATCCCACTATATTCATACCTAATTTAATCTATTGAGGCTTCTCTTTAGTTTTATACAAATAATTTTTTCTCGAAATCATAAAAACCCATTGTTTGATTAATGTAAATTTCTTTATTAAAATAACCATGATAAAAGTTTTATTTTCATCAATATTATTTAAGTGTTGATTATTTGAATCAACCAGGAATAACATCATCTGAATGGTATCATGCTTAACTACATATGAGAATGTTTAAATGAAATCAATTCACTTATATTGGAGTACCTTCACCACTAGCTTCACCTTATTACACTTCCTTCCATCAACAAACTCATTTAAAATAAAATCCCACTTATTACATACTTCTCCATACCCTTGTCGTATTTCAATCATCTCGCATGTTTTATTGGCCTCCAATGAACACAATCATCTTTAATTGCAAAAAGATCTATCCAAAGTCACTAAGAGTGGACACAATTTCTAGGTTTTTAGGGTCTCCCTCATCCATTGGAGGTTGTATATTCATATTGGCTCTAATAATATGCATTGGGCACCAATATCTTGAATATCATTATTGTTGTACTTGATTATTTACTCCATCCACTACAGAAACTATTCGTGCTCCAAATTATAGGGCAATGACCCTATGCTCTTCTTCACTATTTTATTTAGGAACATATTTTACTTTTCTCAATACAATAATTCTATTTTTCCCTCTAAAATCATACAAACACTTTCCCTTCTAGATCCCTATTTAGATAAACTTTTAATTAGTCAATTTACCCCTTAAACTCAATATATTATTCATCCAATTTTTGGCCCTTCCATTAAACCTTCTCATAAATGAGAACATGTCAATTATAGATGACTTTTCCCTTTTCATCGTCTCACATTAAAAATACAAAATATTCCTCTCTATACTAAATAAGAAAGAATTCGTTTGATTTAACATCAAGTTTTTCTATGTTCTTAGCAATGATACTGGCATAGGTGAGACTATTGAAAATAATGAGGTGGAAAATTTTTATTTTTTTACTATATAAAATTTTTTCTAGAAATTTTTATCTTGTTAAAGATAAAAACATTATTTTAATAATGTATGCTTCAATGTTAATGGTGTCTAACAAAATTGACTTAGGAATTCCTGAGTGTGCCATTAGGCATCATGCCATTAATTTTAATTTTTGTTTCATCCTATCACCTATACCATTTTTTTGTGGTGTAATGGACACAATATTTTATATCCGAATTAATTTCTTCCAATATATGTTTTAGAATTTTTTTATGTTGTACTTTAAACTATTTTCATATATTTTACATTTTAACATCCAACCAGTTTCCCTCACCACTATGGCCTTATATTGAATAAATATTTTAAAAAAATAAGACTTATGAATCAAAAATTAAATCCATACCTTCCATGCCCCATAATCTATACAATTTAAAATTTAAAATGAAAAATTATGATATTGAACTGGTTTATGTCTAAAAAAATTTAATTGAACCCATATTAACTTTCAGAATTATGGATTTCATCCATTCAGGTTGAAGGAAACCCTATTATTCTTCCCAACCACACAACTATAATAAATTATAATTTAATTATGATCAGGATTTGAAATTTCTTTTCTATTATAACTTTTATATTATTCTCACATAGTTGATCAAGTAAAAAATTACACAACTGAGGACTCTTGAAGGTTGTTCCCTAAGAAATTACCACTCTATCAAATGTTCCTATAAGATATATGATCCAATAATTAACACTTCATGAAACCACCATATATACTTTATTAAAATTACAAAATATATTGTTACGGCTAGTACCATATCCTACCACATCGATATAATAACTTTTAATTGTAATATACCATATTTTAGGATGTTTTTCACTTCTTTATACTATAAAATCTTCCATTATTCACCTTGTTAATTATATCACACATTATCACAAAATATAGAGCCTCATAATATACAAAATTAATCCAACAAATATTATAGATACATAGTTCACAAAGTATCAATTCTCTATCATTGAGTGAAATGATGTTTCCATGTAAATCACCCATAAATCCATCAGAATATTAAGACTCAATAACAATTCACTACTTCCATCATCTGAATTCACTAAACCTGCACTCCCATAATATTGTTTTCTTATAACAACCTTCAGATTCCTATATACCTTATTTATATTTCCTCTTTTATAATATTTACAACATGTAAGACTATGACCATCTAAGTTTATTCAACATCCAGATCACCAAATATATTTTTATCTTCATTGATTTCTTTATTGAAGTGGGTTCCCACATCCTTCGACATTTTTCATAGTTCTCATAGGTTTTTGAACTACCCTATATTTGAATTATTTATTTATAATTATATTCTGAAATTCATCATAACCTAAATTATATTTTATATAGTAATTTCAAAATACCATTACCATCATATCCCAAAATACCAAATGTGATTGTTGTAGTAAAATATCCCACATATCTTTTACAAACACATTACAAGCATTCATGGATAACCCTTAAATATAGGTTCTATATCAACTTGCAGTAATACCTAAAGGTAATTCATGATCCTCGTAGAATTGATACAAGATCCTTCGTAATAAGGATAACTTGTAGAAGGATCTGTCCCAACAAGATAAAACAACCAACATGACATATAGGATGATAATGGAAAATTATTCCATAAAAGTGTCTAATAGTAGATAATAAATACATAAAAATCCAAAAAACAAAGAATATGATCCATGAGTTACCAATGTAAACAAAATATACACTATATTTATTTTCCATGTGGGAAACAACCCACCAAACCCACCACCCAAGCCACATACCCAGATAAAACAAAAAAAACACTACCTCACTATGGTATCATTTTTATTACTACATCATCCAAAAAAATTCTACACACAACCCGGGGTGTGTGTAGGGTATGATAAAAACAATCCCAGGGGGATCCCACCAAGTGTCTCAAAAGTAGCCTTTGTAAAATAATCCAAATATTCTTATTTTAAAAGAAAATAAGGAATGATATATAATGATATAAAATTAACTAAAAACATGTAAATTCACCATTTTCAATAACTTATAAAAAAATCATATAAATAAATTCCAAAATCACATTACAAAAATCCATTTATCATTTTCGAAAAATTTATTATAAAACAACATTAATGAAAAGAAAAATTGGAAAGTTATGATGGGATAACATAGGTTCAGTCTAGCTGGGTTTCTCATAAAAATATAAATCATGACTAGTGAACACTAAAAATATCCCTAGAATAAAGGCTAGAGGAATATAGGAATACCCTGAGGTTTTATTCCACCTATAATTTTACATAAACTATTCCACATCATGATGAGATATAGATCATAGGAACACCATAATGTGTGATACACCCTTTTAATCATGTAAATAAGTCCTTTCTTGACCCCCCACCTAAGTACCCCCGGCTCCCAAATATTGAACACTTAAAACCATTTCCATATGGAATATCACATATCAATAATCAATTGAAAACCCATTTTCTCACTAAAACCATTATTTGAAAGATAAATTAATTAAAAAAGGCAACAGTTCTTCCAAACCAACCTTTATTTATCAAATACAAAGGGGAATCCATTTTATATCAAAAACCACATATAGAAATTTCAATAAATTACATATAATTCATATAAAAGTTTATAAATCATATTTTTAAAAGATCAGGTATCCATTTTTTAAAAGTTATGGATTTTATATAAAACAACCCACCTCGACAACTTAGTATTCCAATAATTCCCTAGGGTTTTCACACAAAATGAGAACTGATGGATCTAGAAAATTACAGAGAACCCTAAACAATGGAATCCAAATTAGGAATATCCTATTTATCAATTTCTAGAATAAAGGAAATGAGTGAAATCACTTACCATAATGATATCCAAATATCGCACAATAATAAATGAATATTTGTACAATAATTCACAATTTCATGATATATATATATATAAGAAACCAATTACATCATGTCACAACCATTAGATCTATCCTCATTATCCTCGATCTATAGTTTCATTCACGGAGAAAGGAGAAAATCTAAAATATAAATAAAAAATCAAGACATACCACTGATAAATCTTGATCCAACAACCTAGGATCTGATGAAATTGATTTCTGGGGGGAAAGGAAACATAGAAATATCCTAGATAATCCCCATAGAACAAGATCTTAAAAAATTAAATAAAAATGAGGCCAATTAGAGATATTTTGGGGCAAAAAATAAAAAAATAAATTAATTAACTAATGTAACATAGTTTTTCAGCATGGTTTGAAAAACCATGTGCCAATCATGTGCTACTTTTTGGGAAACTAGAGAAAATGAATGGTTTGGAAAACTATGAACTAACCACGAAAAATTCCATTAAACAATTTTTCATGGTTTGAGTATAAGGCCTCTTGGTTTGGCCTAACTTTGAACCAACTATCCCCCTCCTCTCGAACTCCGAACCATGTTTTATGGTTTCCTTGGATGACCTATACAGTTTTCTGAAACCATGCTCTATCCATGAACTGGAAGAAAAAACTCTAAAAACAAAAAAAAAATCACCCAAAAAAAACCAAGAAAAACATTAATAAACAGATGGTAAAAAAGGATATTAGTACCTTAATGTGATATCAGGATGTGACAAAATTTCTAGTTATTTCATCTAATCTCTATGTAACATGTTCTATTTTGGTATCATTATTCAAATCAACTTATATATGGTCAATTAATCACATGCTCTCAAATTTTAATTTAGAAAAGTTCTAGTCATTTTATTCACCATTATCATTTAAGATAAAATAGAAACTAGTAATTAATGGTAGTTTTTAATCATCACAAGGTCTAAATGTAATGTTTTCATCTCAATATATAATGATAAATCAAGACTTTGATTTTTCATCAAGTATTTTTCTACTCTTGGAATCATCATGGACAACGATTAGGCTATACTAAATAAAATTTTGTATAAATTCTAGAGTTTTTACTAGAATATATTTGTTTGGTTAATTATTTTTAAACTATATATAGGATAATTCTATTAGAAAGGTTTTTTTGTTTACATCCTCTACTCGGATCACCTTATTCATTCCTAATTGAATCTATATGATTTTTCACTTTTTGTTAACATCTGGTTTGTACTCTCTACAAAACCACTATAAAATGGTGTACTAGGAAAGTTATTCTCCATCTAAATATCTTTCCTCTCATAGAAGTTTCAAAACGTTCCTTCTGCTATACTCACTACTGTTGTCTGATCTTATGAATTTTAACTTCTAACCAGATTTCGTATCCCCCATGAACTTCCATTGAATGAATATTTTAAAACCATATGATATATACATTAAAAAGTAATCCAATACATTCATTGTCCCATTATTAATGAAATTCAAAAAGTAAAATGATCCATAATGGGATTCAACTAAGTAATTTCCCCAAATATCTGAGTAAACTTATTCTATATTATAAGATATGGGTTTTCATATATTTAAGTAAAAGGAAACTATAACTCTCAAAAATTATAAATTTAGTATGATTGAGCATTAAGATTTCTTTTTTTAATAAAACTCATGTTCTTCTCACTGAGGTTACCAAATTTACAATTCCAAAACTCCATACCCTAAAAAATCTTTTCTCTTGAAATTACTACTCCATATAATCTTATAGACAAATATAGGATCCTAGTCTTTACGTCATATTACATCACCATTGATCATCAAGTCACCTTCCAAACTATATTTTAAAATCTAGTTACACGTCCTATATTTGTAATATGTCTATTAGAAATTATCTTCTCTGAAATTTAGGATTTTTATAACTTCTTTCAACTATAAAAATATTTAATTCTTCATCTGGATATTGACATCACATTTCCTTATTACTGCTAGAGCCTCATAATCAATCAAAGTCACATTGCTAAATTTTCTAGACATGTAGTTCACTATGTATCCTTTCTATAATATAAAGTTATATGATACTCCCAATTCAATAACTAACTACTCCACTATAATATTAATAATCAATATAAAATCAGTATCCTCATCACCTAAATTCATATAACATGTTATATTAGAATCTTCCCTTCTGATAACATCTATAAAACATCAATATAACTTCTTAAAGATGTCCTGTTTTCTAACATTTCAGTCATTTATGTAGGTACCATCCAATTTTTCATGACTTACCTTTCTTTAATTTTATTTTTATATTTTCCAATTTCATCTATTAGTTGATCGATGCCTTCATTTAGAATTTAGCATAGTTCTTGAAAGTGCATTAATTTATCTCTATCTAATTTCTTTATTCCAGATTATATTCTCGACATCCTCGAACTCCAAATTAGTTTCCCATAAGAAATTAAAACTACCAATACCATCAAATACCACCAATTAAACAGTTCTGGTAGTAATATATGATCCCTTAAATCATATACAAACATCAGCTTTACTAATTCGAGACTCCCTTGAATCCTATAAAATTATTCAATATGATTTTCATTAGGTCAACCTTTTCATATCCACATTTTGAATATCCCCCATATCAAAAACACTTTTTAATGTTTCATTAGGTTCACATATAAGATTATAAGAGTCCTAATCTATTCTATAATGTTCCATAATTACCAGATATTTAAGTTTATTTTACCTTAATATGACATTTGGATTAACCTAAGAGAATTCACATCTTACCGTTCTCATTCCTCTCGATCCATATTCTTTTCTTTTACTCCATCCAACAAAACATCATAATTTTTCTGAATGAGATTTTGAGGTTATAAAGAAGAATTTTAGAACCATTAATGAGAGGAAACAATATACAATTTACACATTGATTAGAATAAATCAAATTTAGAATAATATATTTTAATATGAAATATAATAACATAATAGAAGATAATTGAGTACGTACAAACCCTTGTATTTTTTTTGATTTACTCAATGCATGTGCCAAAATTCAAAAATAATAAAACTAAATTTATTTGGTACCCTATTAGGAACCTCATTCATATATATTTAATTTCATATATATCATTTATTATCACCATTTATTTATTTATTATATAGTTTTGTATTTATTTAGAGTGGAAATTGAATTGGTGTCGTCTTATTTTTATAATTTTTATAAATTGAGAACATATTTTAATAATATTTTAAATTTTTAATATAACATTTATAATACCATAAAAATCATTAATTTCTTATTAACTTATTAAGAATTTGTTATTTAAGATCACATAGTAATTCATGATATAATTTTATAGCATTTTTCTTATTTGTAGATAAACGAACCTGAAACATGAACATACTATATATCGATGGTTGAATATGGTAATGGAAGTGTATAATGTCATCATAATTGATTAATAATGAAGTAATTTATATTTTCTTTAGGTTTATGAATCATATTTTTAGTGGTTTTTATAAATAATGATATCCAATATGAAAAAATAAACAAGTTATTTATTAAAGATGATTGTATTCACAAAGCACGGGTAACATTCTTTTTCATTTATAAGTGGGTGGGAAGGAAAAAATAATGGCTACTCCATTAATATAATTACACAACCATATAATAATTATATTGGGTTCATTATATTACTATGGTTAGGGGATGTTTGGAGAGAAAATAACAAGATGATAATGATAAGGATTAAGTAATACTTTTGTTGCGACCTCAAAAATTCTATTAGATGTATCCTTATTAATAAAGGTCTTAGGATACCTGATTGAGGACACATTATTTTTAACTTCATAGAGGTTTATAGGAGGTGAAAATGCCAGAGTTTTAGGAATAAATTCGAAGGAATGGGTGTGCCATGAAGGGGTCGAAGTGACCCTTTTCCAAATTAATTAAAATGGAATTTTGTACACATCCATTATTTTTTTATATTGGAATGAAACTATTCATGTTTCACCTTTAACATATTTAGTTTTTTAAAGAAAATACTATGTTCTATAGCATACAATATATGCAACATAAATCTCAAATGAATAACTAAATGTTATCATTATGTGACCGTTATAAACTATCTATTAAATTAGAAGGAATGAATAATATTAACTAAATTATGAAATATAAATTATCCCTACTTATTAATAATGTATTAATTAATGATTATAAAATTAAGTACTAAAATTCCGTAAAGTTATTTTATTCTTCAAATAGACTATCTTCAAGAATTATTTTCATTAATTTTATAAGAAAATATATAATTAATTTCTGGAAGTTTTATATATTTCATTTAATTAAATAAATAATATTTTTTAATTCATAATATCAAAATTATCTTATCATGAAAGGTTTTAGAATTTCCTAAAAAGATTTATTTTTTACTGAATAGTGAAAATTCTGATTTTTATTTAATATTTTATTTTCTATTATAGTTTTCACAAGTTAAAATTATATTTTATTTTATTTTTCAAATATAATATTTTTATTTTTGATTAAAATAATCCAATTATGGTTTTTTAAATGTATATTATATTTGAATTTATTATAAAGGCATTTTATCTTTAAAAATTTTATTTTTCTAAAACAACCATTTTTCATTGTGTTTTTTAAATTTAATTGTAAATTAAATGATGAAAATTATTTATTTTGATTTTTGAAAAATGGATTAAATATTTGGAATCAGGATATCCAAATTTATTAAATATTACTCTTTTATTTTTTGAGTAATATGAAAAGTTTCCTTAGTAATTTTTATTACCACGAAAAAGGGTAAATCAGGTAACTAAATGTAATAAAAAAATGTTAATGACTAGAAAATGAATCTAACACAAGAACTACCTTTATTATAGAAGTATTATTCATCCCTAATCATCAAAATTTTGGTTATATGACCATTTATTGTCACTTGTATTAGATTATGATGTTTATAATATTTTATTTAAATAAAAGTCAAACAAGTAACACTCTTAATTTTAATAAGTATAGTATTTTTAATATGGTTTTATCAAAAATTTATATTCTACTTTGAATATTATGTTTAAATATAACTTATTTATCTCCAATATGGTAATTCTTTTTTCATTTCTTGTTAGTAAATAATTATCTTAAATTCTTGTACAATACATATGTAGTAATTATTTAATTAATGGAATAATCAAATAGTTGATATTAAAAATATTAAAATAAATATAATAGGAGATAATTAATCTATTCCATGAATATTATAGATTATATTTACATGTTAAGTATGAATTAAAATATTTTGATGGGATTTATGTTGATTAATTGATATTTTTAAAATTCAATGTATTGAATAGAGTCAAATTTTTCATTAATGATATTTTAAAATAATTAATATTTTATTAAATAAGAAAAGATTCAGAAAAAACTTAAATTCAGTTAATTTAATCTTATAAGTTTAAAAATATCAATAATTATTCATTTATATATCTTTCTTCATTTCATTGTAACAATATTGACCCTCAAAAGGTAAAAAACATTGTTGTTATGTTAAGAGTTAAAGGGGTTAAATAAGGGTTAATACTAAAAGATAAATGTAATAAAGTGAAAAAAAATCATATAAAAAGTATTGGATTGGATTATTTAAGTAAATACGTGGAATTTTCATGGAATTTTTTTTCATAAATACATTGTAATTTTAAGAGTCTGAAAAAATTGAAGGCGTGTGATTTTGAGGCCCAGTGTGCCCAGAATAAATTTTTGAAGTTTTATTCATGTACATTTAGTAAGCATATGAGTGAGTTTTATATCTTTTGAACAGGTGCTCAGAATTGAAATTTGAGGGCACCGTTGAACTCGTGGTGCCAGTTTTCGCTTAAGAATACTTTCACCTTGACGGTAGTGGGTTGAGAATAAAAGTTATTTTTTGGGTTTTATGTGAAAGATTAAAATAAAAATAAATGTGTGTAGAACTTTTTTTTATTTTACCAACAACCATGTGGGTGTTTGGAGGTAGGACCCACTGGAACTATAATCTCTATCTGAGGGTTGGATGTGGCGACCACTAGGCCAAAACCTCTTATGAGAGGTTATGGTGGTGGGGACCAGCATGCCTCAACCTCACATGTGTGGTTAATGTGGTGGGGACCACCCGAGACCACATAAAATCCCATTTTGAATGATAGGGGTGGAGACCACCTGACCCTTATTAATGGGAGGAGAGTAAAACCTCTCAACTACCTCATTAATGAGTGAGAGCCTCTTGACCTCCACTAACTTTAATGTTTCCAATGCACCACCATTAACATGCCAACCTACGTAATTAATTTCCCCAATTTGAATATTGTGAAAAAAATTAAATTGGAGAAATCATATCACTTTTGGAATTTGGGTGGAATATTGTGCAGAGGAGAGCTTGGGAGAAATAGAGTTCTCTAATGAAGAACCTCATACCCCAATGAAGAACGAAGAATTAGTTCTTCCAACGAAGAACGCCAGCAACGATATCCATCGATCTTCCTCTTTAGACTCCTACCAATGTGGAGCATCTTCCACAACCGACATGAAAGATCGATATTGGAAGTGAGCGGTGAACGCGACGAACGACAACAACTCTGTCTTCTTCCCCATGACTTTGTCGACGAACAACGATCAAGGTAGGGGTTAAATTCATTTAAACGCCATGTTCTTCCTTTACATTAAAAATAATGAAGGTTTTTGATCTTCATTCTTATGAACCGATTGCTATCATCATAACCGCAGAGGGTACAGGCTAACCTAACATGGCCTGATAACATCCATCGATCTCTCTCTTGTGATGTTCTTGGACAAGGCGATGAAGGTGAAAGGCATCGACCGCAGGACCCGCGGTCTCCCCATATCGCGCCACCCCTCACGTCCTTTAGTCTGAACCATCTCTGCTGGCCCTGGCCGAGACACACCGGTCTGCGCCTCCCGGCACACGGCCGCCCACCGGCCCGCCCACCGGCCAGCCCGGCTGCCTCTCGGCCGCCTGCTAGACTGCCCGTCCACCCCTCGGATGCCTTCCACCTTGGATGCACCCCGCTGGCCTACCCGCCTGCCTTCCTGGCCACCTCCCGGCCTTCCCGACGGCCTCACGAGCATTCGGCCGAACCTCGCTAGTCCACGCACCCTTTGTGGCCCACACGCCCTATGCCACCCAAGCTGTTCCCCTTGCGGCACCGGCTGAACCGAACTGGGCCATCTAGGTTGAGTCGTTTAGTGGCACCCCATGCGTGCTTGGCCGAGCCGGCCTTTTGCGTCCCTCGCGGCACCTCCAGGTCGAACTGTCGTTACACTAACGTGCAACAGGTCTGCACCCTAGTGATCGGTCCATGCCCCTACGCTACTTGCGGCCTTCGCGGCCAGTTGGTCTGGGCCTAGTTGGTCGGGCCGAACCCAACTGGTCAGTGTAGACTATGTCGGGCTAGGGAAATCCGACTGGGTAGGACCGGACCCAGGCCCACAGCTACCCTTTACCTTCTTTTGGCCATATATTTGGCACTGGACATCCGATTGACTAACCATCAGTGATGATGGTAATCATAGAGCATGATGGTCCCTTTGAGTATACCCCACTAGAGTTTGGGTATAGTTGAGTTACAGTAAGGTTGGATCGTGCACGAATCCAACAGGGGCCCTGGGACTAAAAGGCTAATAACTCACAGACCGGGCGTCCGATTTATGCGTTGTATATTTCATTGAGACCCCTTTGATGTGGAAGATATTTGGGATACATATTCATGGGACTTTGTGGATGTTGATGTATCAACACTTGGATTGAGGAGCGTACCCTCCCAGAATCAAGCGTGCTTCATGTGGAAACCTTATGGTCAGCTGCTCTCTGACTACTGTTATTGGATCTTGTGTGTGTTAGACAGTTCTAACCATTATTCATGCATCCTGTGTGGGTTCGACAACTCTGACTACTATTCCTAGATCTTCTGTGGGATCGATAGTTCTGACTGTTGTTCCTGGATCCTGTGTGGGTTTGAGAGCTCTGACTACTATTCGTGGATCCTGTGTGGGTTCGACAGTTCTAATTTCTGTTTCTAGATCGTGTGTCGGTTCGACATAATAGATGATTTAGTGGATACATCTAATCATCTCTAACTCTCAACAAAAGTTGTATACCTATATGATCTGAGTCAGTAACTTTTTTACTTTTCTCGAGATTGAGAAGAATTACTTGATAACATGGGTATATGTATGGGCATATACCTAAGTGGGGTTATCTGTTGATTTTATTCTTTTTGGTTTATCCTTGTTGAATTTTGTGAGACCTTGAGTGTCTCGGGGTCCCTACTGAGTATTGTTATACTCACCCCTACAAGGGCTATGCCTGCACATTGTTGTGTTGGATGCAGACGACAGACTGCACTGACTTAGGCTGACAGCATCAAGACCAGATGGTACTCGGAGGTGGACCATACGGCATGACGATACACGGAGGAGATGGATGGAACTGGAGTACTGAGTAGGTTATTTTTACCTACCCTTCATGTAGGAACCTCGGAGGATGACCCAGCGCAGATTTTTTTTCTTCAGTTGTACTTTCTGTTTCCCTGTACTTTATAGTTGGGCTTCTATTTTTGGCTGCCCTGTTACTTTCAATACACATTTTTATACAGTTTTACTTGGTGTTTTTCTTCCAGCTTGTACTCTGTTGTGTGTGTTTTTAGGTTATAAATTCAATACCTTCATAGTTTTAGGGATTTATGCCTTTAGTGCTAGTGGTCAGCCCCTGGCCTATGGAAGGCGAGCTTAGGGTAGACATGGCACGACCCCCGGGGGACGAGTCGTGACAAATTGGTATTAGAAGAGTCGGTTCTACCACAGAACATAGGACTCTAATATATTTTGTGAAATAATAATGTTAAGGGTACTTAGTGTGGTTTTCATAACAGGGAGTCCATTGTTGGTGTGGCAGTCGACGTATCCATACATCAGGTTCCTGACTTCTAATTTCTAACTCAATGCACAAAAACACTGTTTGTGTTTGTCTTTTCAAGAGTTTTTTTTTGTGATATCTTGAGTCATCTCACAGATATAACTTATTGACCATGGTGCACCTGTTTCTTTTCAGGATGCTTCCACACAGACAGCCAACTAGTGTTCCGAGATTTGTACACATAGATAGCCCACCGAGAAACGAGGCCTCGGTGTAGGGCCCCTTTCCAGAGGAGGCACCAGTGGTACCACTACCCATTGGTCCACCAATGCCACCAGACCTAGAATCAGAGAGTGCACACCACCTGAGCGTGTTTCATGAGCTACAGCGCCATAGGATGCCCCGGTTTAGGGGCGAGACGGACCCGCATGAAGCTGAGGATTGGCCAGAGGCTGTGGTGAGAGTCTTCAGACTGGTAGGGACATCGGCCTACCATATGGTGATCATTGACATGGGTATACTTTAGGCAGAAATAGGCAGATGGTAGAGCCTAATGCTCCAGGTGCATGAAGAGGTGACACTTCCCTGGGAAGACATCCAGAGCCTGTTTCGGGCGGAGTATGTCCCATCCACCCTACGTGATGTGCGGATATAGGAGCTACTTCACCTGTAGTAGGGCGGCATGATAGTGGCATTATACTCCATGAGGTTCACCGACCTCTCGCGCTACTCCACCGATATGGTGTGGGACCCATTCTTCCGGGCTCAGACCATCGAGCAGGGACCCAGATGGGATATTAGAGTTCAATGACCTCACTCAGCATCCCAACATAGGCAGGGTGATAGAGAGATCCCTCCAGGTGGAGAATTTCCTTGGTAAGAATTCTCCAGTAGTGAGATCCACCACCATTCGACACGTAGCAGATTCTTCTGCAAGTGGAAGTAGATAAATTTCATAGAGGTCCAAGAGGACCAGACCTATGGGTGGATGACTGCATGACTCAGGATCGGTTATGCGGGGAACTGGAGATAGAGCCAAACATGCAAGGAGTGGGCATTGTTACTCATGCGGCAGGAAGGGTCATATGGATTGTGACTGTCCGACCCACCGTTCAGATGATCAGAAAATGGTAGAAGGACTGCCCAGGTAGAGACAGAGATTTTATCAAGGTGTTCTGTAGGGAGAAGGCGGATATGGTTGAGGAGTTGGTTGTTCAACTGGTGGTGGGAGACATTTCGAGGTGTTACCGCCACCACCACAAGGAGGTCTGCCCCGACTGCAGGGAGCAGGTGGACATGGGAGAGCTCAGCTCCAGGAAACTAAGTCTTATTATTATGGTGTTACGGAGATGATTAAAGGTATGATCTATGTTTACTCCACCATAGCTGCAGTTATTACAGACACAGGTGCCAGTCACTCTTTCATTACCACTAACCTCGTTTGGAGCTTGAAGATTCCGATGGAGCCGTTGGCACGATCCTTATGGATAAAGACTAATGTAGGAGTAGATTAAATGATTATGCACTGGTGCTGGTAGTGTGATATTACTCTAGGAGATGAGAGCTTCGACTGGGATCTCCCAGTAGCAGCGTTGAGGCCTTACGACATCATCTTGGGTATGGACTGGTTATCTACTATCAATGCTCAGATCGAATATATTAGGCACAAAGTGCGGTGTGTCTTCACAGATGGGACCAAGTTCACCTACACCAGTGAGAAGGGAGACTTTACATCATTAGATGTACTTTCTCAAAGGAGAGTACAACCGATCACTCGTTAGTTGGCTTGCCTTACCCTCAGAGCAGTTGATGTAGAGAGTCTGACTTTTCCTATAGTGGTGGACCAGTATGTGGATGTTTTTCCTGATGATGTATTAGGTATACCTCCCCATAGAGAGGTGGACTTCTGCATTGACATGTACCCCAAGAAAACACTGATATCTACCCCAGCATATCGGATGGATACCGTGGAGGTTCGCGAGCTGCGGGTATAGATTAAGGAATTGCAGGGGAAGGGATTCATCCGGCCTAGTGTTTCTCCATGGGAAACCCCAATTCAGTTCGCCAAGAGGGCGGATGGAAGATTAGGGATTCGTGTCATCTACCGTCACCAGAACCAGGTGACCGTCAAGAACAAGTAACCACTCCCAAAAATTGATGACCAATTTGATCATCTGAATGGGGCACAATGGTCCTTGAAGATAGACCTCAGATCAGGCTATCAACAGCTCAGAGTTTGAGATGAGGATGTGTATAAGAAGGCCTTTAGAGGTCGTTGCGGCCACTACGAGTTCCTGGTTATGCCATTCGGCATAACCAACATTCCCACAGTGTTAATGGGAATCATGAACAGGATCTTCCGGCCATACCTCGATCTCTTTGTCATAGTCTTCATCGACGACATTCTTATCTACTCGACTACTAAGGAGCAGCATTCCTACCATTTTCAAGTAGTACGAGACACACTCTGAGAACACCAGCTTTATGGTAAGCTCTCTAAGTGCCAGTTTTGGATCTAAGAGGTACACTTTTTGGGTCATGTCATCTCAAAGGCTGGAGTTGCATTAGATCCAGAGAAGATTGAGGCAGTACTTGCTTGGGAGCCACCCAAGAGTGTGATAGAGGTACAGAGTTTCTTGGGGTTGGCTGTTTACTACCACAAATTCATTCTAGACTTCACCAGAGTTACAGCACCACTATCAGCCTTGATGAAGAAGTGTCCACCCTTCTTGTGGTCAGTGAGATTCTAGTAGAGCTCTCAAGAGTTGAGGCAGAGGCTGACTAGTGCCCCCATATTGAGATTTCCAAAGAAAGGCGTAGAGTACATAGTCTACTATGATGCATCCGGAAGAGGACTTGGGTGTGTCCTGTTGCAGGAGAAAGAAGTGATCGCATATAGTTCTTGATACCTGAGACAACATGAGAATAACAATGCTACCCATGACCTATGGTTAGAAGTAGTGGTCTCCTCCTTGATGTTATGGAGACACTATCTGATGGGTGAGAATTTCACCATGTACTCTAGTCACAAGAGTGCTAGGTATATCTTCTCTCACAAGGACCTAAACCTGAGACAGTGTCGTTGGATTGACTTCCTCTAGGACTATGACTTTGTGATAGTCTATACTCTTGTGAAGGGGAACACTATTATTGGAGCACTCAGTAGGAGGTATGGTTTACAACTGTTAGGTGAAGTGATAGAGCAGCTACCCACTTCGTAGATATCCTTTGTGGATAGAGATGGAGCATCTTTCCTATAGTGTATCACAGTCACACCCCCTCTCCGTTAGCGAGTAAGAGAGGCATAGCGTGAAAACAACAACTGCGAGACAAGACGTTATCAGATATCCATAGGGCCAGCACCTGATGGATTTTATGACGGTGGTGAGCATGTCATCCTCTTCATAGGACGTACTATGGTGCCAGTGTCACATCAGGAGAAAGTGTTGAGGGAGTTCCACACATCCCCTCTATGAGTACATCCAGGAGTGGAAAATATGTACAAGAAACTCTCGCAAAAACACGGGTGTCCAAGGATGAAGAAGGAAGTTGCAGATTTTGCCTCTCGGTGCCTCAATTGTCAGCAAGTGAAGGCAGAGCACCAGATACCAGTACGCTTTGTTCATCCTTTAGAAATCCCAGAGTGGAAGTGGGATGGGATATCCATGGATTTCATGATATGAATTCCACGTACATCCAGGGGTCATGACTCGATTTGGGTGATTGTCGACCGACTCACCAAGTCGGCCCACATCCTACCGATCAGAAAGTATGGTTTAGTTGAGAACTTGGGAAGACTCTATGTGCAGGAGATTGTGTGGCTATATGAAGTACCTTATTCTATTATCTACGTGTTTTTATCAAAGACTTATGTCATATTTGGGTGGATCCCTTAACTTTGGTGGAGTTTGCATAAAACAACATATATCGCTCCACCATTGGGATGGCACCTTTTGAGGCACTATACAGGCGACCTTGAAAATCACCCTTGTGCTGGACTTCCCCTAGGGTGTCAGTAATAGTGGGACGAGAGATGGTATGAGCTACCACGGAGAAGGTGAAGATCATCCAGGAGTGGATTAATATTGCACAGGGATGGAAAAAGTCATATGTTGACAGAAGACAGTGGCATCTGGTGTTCAAGGATGGCGACCACGTCTTTCTAAGGGTCTCACATTGATGATATCTACAAATATTTCGTTAAGGTAGCTAGATATCTCTGCATTTCATTGGTCCTTTTCAGGTCCTCATCAGTGTAACACCCCAAGATTTCATAGTGTGTTATTTCTTCAAAATAATTCAATAACTTGCACTACACGCAACACCGAGTTCAATCACACCATGACTTACAAAAAAAAAGAAGCCATTCAAAAGAGGTTATGAATAGTATTATCTAAATTTTATACTTTATATAATCCTTATAATTTTAGAATCCATATTATGAGTTTCTTAGATATAATGCAAGAACAAATTCATTTTCAGTATTGCACTTTTATCAACTTTTAATAGTGAACCCTTTTTAAATACAATATTTTAAGCTTTTTGACTAAATGGGGACATCAAAAAATTTAAAATGAAACATCTCAAGCTTCCACGGTACGCTTTCCTTTGAATAATACAATAGCGTGTGTTGTACGCAACACCGAGTTCTAACAACCAATCAAACTAGCCGTTATGAATAGTAATAAATACTTTTTAAAATTATATATATTTTATATTTCAAAATGGACTTCATTTTTGGATTTGGAATATCTAATTTAGCCTAAGGTGAAATTTTGGTACTTTTTGGATAACTTTTATATTTTGATGAATAGTGAAAATTACTAAATTTTAATTAAAAACAACTTTTTTAATCAAAATAATTAATAGTGATAAATTATGAATTTTAGTAGTTTTAAAGTATATTTAGAATATATTTTTACCATTTAATATAATGTTGGTCATTGGAAATAATTTTACAATTAAACCGAACATAAACAAGTGTCAATCTTTTGATAGTTATTATCTCTTAAAAACACGCTTTTTGTTTTGACAGCGGGAATTAATTTTAAATTAATTTCTGCCACTTCTGTGTTTTGAATTTAGGAAAATGGATTCCATATTTGGAATCATGATGTTCAAATTGTGTAAATAGGTAACTTTTATTTTTCGACATTTTGAATAATTACTGCGGTAAATATTTTATTTACCATGGTTAAGGGTAAATCCGGTAAATAAGGGTTAAAAAATAATATTATAATAATACTAAATTACCCTAAAACGTGTCTTAACACTATTGGTTGATACATGGTCGACCATGGTCATCTTTGGGTCTATTTTGGGACCCCATGGATCCACTTGTAAGTGATAATGACACTTTATTTTAATTAAGTTAAAATGAATACAAAAATGACACAAGCATATATCTTTTAGAATAACAATTGTTACACAGGGTTATATATGTTGGATTTTAGATTATAAATATTCATTAGAAAGATAAAAATATTTACTACATAATTATATTTTATTTATAATTTTTAGACATTAAATAATTTATTTTATTTATGACACAATGATGATGCAGTAATTACTATAATAGTGAAAAATTAAAATAATTGATATTATAAATACTCAAATAAATATAATATGAAACTTTTAATGCATTAAACTGATTTTAAAGGATAATAGGATATATTAGGATTGATTTAATTGACTTTTTTTGAAGTAATCAACCTGTTATGAGTTTCATAAAAATCAACTATTGAATAGTGTCAAAATTGACATAAAAGAGTTCTTAAAACAAATATTATATTATTAATTGATATTAAATTCTTAAAAATCTAAGGTTTGACCAATAGACTTATATCATGATAGTTCCATCATTAATGGACCACTTGGGGGTAGATTGGATGTATGTAGTAAGTTTATTAACCATATTATATAAAAATACAAAGAGACATTGTAAAAGTGAAACAAATTAACTTAAAGTTAATACTTAATGATAAGGTTAATATAAGTACCCAAACCTGTCTAAATTCTATTGGTTGAGTTGTTTTCGACCCATCCCCACCTTAACCTTTGAATAGTCAACTTTGGAGCCATTGGAAACCGATTATGAATTTATTATAAACTAATATCTCTAGCTTTTCCAAAGGTGCCACTCACCCCTCTTATAAAAGGACACTCATCCTTCTCATTTATTCACACCTTCAAAGCCTTTTGGTTTGGCCAAACTCTGCCCAATTACTCTCCCAACTTCCCTCACTACAACCTAGGGGCCTTAGTTTGATCATAAAGCCAACCTAAGGAGCCCTTTTGATCAAATCAAAAGGAAGAACCCGAAAAAGAGGTAATGATTTCACCACCCTTTTCTAAAGTTCATTTCTTCTTCCACTTCTTCTTCATTTGTTGTCACCATTCAAAAATAACTAATCCAGTATCATATATATACTGTGATGTTATTATAAATATGGTACAACCATATTCATTATTCTATCCACCCTTTGAATAACATGTCACCATACGTGCGTACGTACGGCTTACCGTCTCCACGTCGTGGTGTAATTGTTATTCAATATAATATTATTTGGATGGGTATAATAATGCTGTGTAACTCATGTAAATAATAAATATAACATGTTAATGATTCTTTATATATGATATACCATCCATTTATATATTATTTTAATATCAAAAGAATGATATTGTCGCTCGTACGTACGTACGGACTACCGTCTCCACGAACGCGATGAGATTCATTCTCCATCATATCCATTCAAGTATAATTATCATTTGATGATTTAAAAATGATGTTTAAGGACTTTATATCATTCTAGATATGAATAATATACAACAAACAAGGCTTATGTAAAAAACATATAAAAGAAAATGAGTAAGTTAACACCCGAAACGACGATAATTCTAAGATATTATTAACAAATCAATGTTAAAAGATCATATATGATATCATATTAATATATATGATTCTTGTATAATTTAATAACAATTATTTCACCATTATACAGGAGGTTAACCTACCCCAACCAAGGAAAAGTACAAGGTAAGGGCTATTTCACAATCTCTTCATTATCCGAGGTTGTTTATACGTAATAATCTACTGGGATCTTGTTATCATCCACGTCCATGTTTCTTCAAAATGTATTTCAAAACATTTCTAATATTTAAAAGAATATGGGTTAAAGTCATTTATACCCTTGTTTGACTTTTTATAAGAGGTTTATAGGGGAATCTTTTCGTCGTTTTCCAAACAAGGTGCTTTTTAATCTTTTCGACAGAATTATGATAAGAATGTTTTGCGGGTGCGGTTATTTTCCGCCGTTATAAAATCGTCAAAGCTTCCCTTACAAGCTTATAAGAACATTTTCAAGAAAATGTTTTATTTTATATGGCTCTTAAATGATTTCAAAAATATAAAGAGATATTTCTCTAAAAAGTGTTTTGATTTCATCTATGTCAACATCTTTTGACGGATTTTACGCTTATTTGAAGTTGATTTATTATGATACAAAACTTCCATATTGTAATAAAGTTTTGTGATATGTTTGACTGTGGATGTGCCATTTATATAGCATTCATGTTTTATGAGTAAAGTATTGACATTTCGTATGCTAGTTCCAATAAGAATTTTTATGTTATATTTCAACCTTTACTTCATATGAATGTGTTGGACAAGTATGTTCCAGGTTGGGGACTGGTTAAAGTAAGCCCTCCAGGTTGGGGACTGGTAAAAGTAAGCCCTCCAGGTTAGGGACTGGTAAAGGTAAGCCCTCCGGTTTGGTCTCCGGTTATTAGAAGGACTCCGGTTTGGTGTCCGGTTATTAGAGGCACTCCGGGTTGGTGTCCGGTTATTAGAGGCACTCCGGGTTGGGTTCCGGTTACAGTTAGCCCCAAGGTCTTGGGACGAGGCCTTGACAAAGAAATTAAAGTTCAGCATTATGCATTCCATCATTATGAAAGTGGTTACTGATTTTGCATGTGATTATTCAATTAGTAGAATATCCATGTGAATGAGTAAATGGCATTATTTCATTTTATTTATGCCATACAAAGTTGAAAGTTCAAGTTTGAAAGGATTTTGTTTTAGTTATACATTGCCTTAAATGTTTATTCTTATTTATGAATGTTTCCACTATATTTTTATCCTTACTGGGCATTTGAGCTCACCCCTTTTCTATGTTTTATTTTTCCCATGAAGTGAAGAAGTAAATTATGAATGACCTGCAGGGATATTATGTGGGGATATGAGTGTGAATTATGGAGACATTATGTTGTTGTAGTAGTTTTTCATTTTGTGAAGTAATGTAAAACTTATGAATATATCTAGTGTTTCCAAGGCTACTAAACCAATCGGTCTTTCGAGATTTGATCTTTCTTGTGATCATGCCAATGTTATGTAATAATGCACCGACTCGGGGTAACTAGGGTCGGGGCGTTACAGTTGGTATCAGAGGAAGTTTAGTACAAACCTTGGAAGCTAGATTTAGATAAACTCTGATTAGAGCACGTAGACCTAAGATGAACTTTGAGGATTAGTGTAGAAGAACTTCCTAGAATTTTGGTATTGTAGAGATTTTTTGAGTTTTCCGAGCAATACATCCCTGTCTGGATACGAGCAGGTAGAGGCGGCTCTGGCACAGATGTACCTAGGGGTAAAACCCAAAAACACCGCTTTGAGCTAGACTCGAACGGGAACTGGTGCACGACAACGGGCCTTGCTGCACTCTTGGTTACGACACTCCCGGGGGATATGCTTAGGATAATTCTCATTTTCTTTACAAACCATTATGAAGGGTTTATGAGTATATACATCCTCAAATGAGACATTTTTATGATTATGGATTATATCCATAAATAGTTCAATTTATGTTAAGTGTTTTATAAGTATGGGATTATGTATTTTGATTCGTAAACTGATCTAGTGTATTCCATTGTTTAGAAATGGCACCTAGTAAAAGGAATGAGAACTCCAGAAATGAACATGATCCAAAGAGAAGGAAGGATCATATCTTTCATGGTCTTAAGCTAGAATTTATAAGAGAAATAGTCTCCCATGTATTATCATCATATGAAGAAATAATATCATGTGTTGATAAGATAAGTAAAGAGTTTACTGAGTCCTATGGCTTTGAAGGGAAGCAAGAGAAGAAAAGGATGGAAGAGAGAAAAATGGATAAAGGGAAGAGGGAAAAGAAGAATTTTCCCATATGTGGTAACTGTGGAAAGAAACACCCTGGAACTTGCCTGAAAGGAATGGGAGTTTGTTATAAGTGTGGAGGAAAAGGGCACAAAGTACGTGACTGCAAGGGTAAGAAAATGGTTTCAAATGTACAATGCTTCATTTGCAAGGAGTTTGGACACTACGCGAACCTATGTCTCAGTCATCAGACTATGCCGCAAATGATGCTATTGGATAATAATCAAGTTATGATACTACCACAGATGAAGAGGAATGATTAGAGTTCTTATGTTGATTATGTCAATTGAGTGTTGTATCAACAATGTACTTGATATAATAATTATGGAGTATATAAGGATTGTACTGCAGTACTATTTCATTAAGGACTTGAGATTGTGTGGAACAAAGAAAGGTGACTCAACAGCAGGATAAATTTTTGGAAAATATATGGTTGAGAGAATGATAAACCATAATATAGTTCTGATACCGAGTTAGTGATTTTGGAATAATACATGATTGTTTTGGATAAATTATATTGGATATTGTTGACTACCTTGAAACTGATTAATGATCTGTATATTCCATTATTGTTGGGGTTAAAAACATTTTTGGATTGATGAGGTATATCCAGCATTATATATGGAATAAGGGAGCATGAATGTAATCAATAAGGAATATGGTAATTCAGGATGTTTTAGTGTATTAAAAGAATACATGATGAAGGTATTAATATGCTATTACGTGGTAAAAAGGATCTACATTATGTTTACCTTCCTTATAAATGTTGGACTGTGAGATTGGTCATAAATATTTTGGATAAATTGTAGTTTGAGATTAATTTTGGATTGCCATAAAAGGACAACCCGGAGGTTGGGCGGCAACCCGTCGCGTCTAGCAAGGCCGCGAGACTTGAACCCGCAACCGAAGGGCGACAAGGGTGTATCACCTACCACTGGCCCAAGAGATGTCCTGGATTAAATAATGTAGTTTTTTTTAAAGATCTGGTAGATTAATTATAAATTCGTTTATTTTGGAACCCTGTATGAATAGTATAAATAGAATTTTTTTACGAGTGAAAGATGAGTTTGTGGTAGAAATTTATTAGTGGACAAAACTCTAATTATAAAGTATGTATATCTCCTTATGATCTTATCCAATCTCATAAATAAATTCCTCAACATTAAGAAAAGGAACTTAGAACAAAAATGTTGTCCTATATGGTACCTTAAATCATCACTGATTTATGGCTTTGGGATTGTTGGCCTTTTCATATCCATGTTCTCTACCACTCTCCATCAGATAATTGATTGTTATATTTCTCTTCCATATCCATATTTTCCTACAGGGAACCCTAGTATGTGTTATTTTCGGTAATATTCATACTTTCCACTCTTTATTTTAAATAGAGGCCTCATTAATTCATTTTTTGATGTGGGATTTCAACTAAGATATTTTGAAACGTCAAAAATGTGTTATCCTAATACCCTATATTTTGTTGAACCGATGGTATTTCAAATCATCATAGATTGATGAGTTTAAGGACCTCAATTTTATACTTGTTTGTGATTGATGACCTCAATCACTACCTATAAATATTTACGTTTTTCCTCCAATTATATGTCTCTAATTGCCACCAATGTTCTCCTAATCGAGATCATAATTTGGTGGTGACCCTTTCATTTCTCTTTTCCTCATATTAAGACTAAATTTTAGTAACCCAATTTCCGATATGGGTTTTCCCACAAATATATTTTCTATTTTAAACCTTTTATTTTCGAAGAACAATTTCAAATTGCGAGGACGCAATTTATTGAAGGAGGGGAGAATGTAACACCCCAAGATTTCATAGTGTGTTATTTCTTCAAAATAATTCAATAACTTGCACTACACGCAACACCGAGTTCAATCACACCATGACTTACAAAAAAAAATAAGCCATTCAAAAGAGGTTATGAATAGTATTATCTAAATTTTAAACTTTATATAATTCTTATAATTTTAGGATCCATATTATGAGTTTCTTAGATATAATGCAAGAACAAATTCATTTTCAGTATTGCACTTTTATCAACTTTTAATAGTGAACCCTTTTTAAATACAATATTTTAAGCTTTTTGACTAAATGGGGACATCAAAAAATTTAAAATGAAACATCTCAAGCTTCCACGGTACGCTTTCCTTTGAATAATACAATAGCGTGTGTTGTACGCAACACCGAGTTCTAACAACCAATCAAACTAGCCGTTATGAATAGTAATACATAATTTTTAAAATTATATATATTTTATATTTCAAAATGGACTTCATTTTTGGATTCGGAATATCTAATTTAGCCTAAGGTGAAATTTTGGTACTTTTCGGATAACTTTTATATTTTGATGAATAGTGAAAATTACTAAATTTTAATTAAAAACAACTTTTTTAATCAAAATAATTAATAGTGATAAATTATGAATTTTAGTAGTTTTAAAGTATATTTAGAATATAGTTTTACCATTTAATATAATGTTGTTCATTGGACATAATTTTACAATTAAACCGAACATAAACAAGTGTTAATCTTTTGATAGTTATTGTCTCTTAAAAACACGCTTTTTGTTTTGACAGCAGGAATTAATTTTAAATTAATTTCTGCCACTTCTGTGTTTTGAATTTAGGAAAATGGATTCCATATTTGGAATCAGGATGTTCAAATTGTGTAAATAGGTAACTTCTATTTTTAGACATTTTGAATAATTACTGCGGTAAATATTATATTTACCATGGTTAAGGGTAAATCCGGTAAATAAGGGTTAAAAAATAATACTATAATAATACTAAATTACCCTAAAACGTGTCTTAAACCTATTGGTTGATATAGGGTCGACCATGGTCATATTTGGGTCTATTTTGGGACCCCATGGATCCACTTGTAAGTGATAATGACACTTTATTTTAAATAAGTTAAAATGAATACAAAAATGACACAAGCATATATCTTTTAGAACAACAATTGTTACATAGGGTTATATATGTTTGATTTTAGATTATAAATATTCATTAGAAAGATAAAAAGATTTCCTAAATAATGATAGTTTATTTATAATTTTTAGACATTAAATAATTTATTTTATTTATGACACAATGATGATGCAGTAATTACTATAATAGTGAAAAATTAAAATAATTGATATTATAAATACTCAAATAAATATAATATGAAACTTTTAATGCTTTAAAATAATTTTCTAGGATAATATGATATATTAGGATTGATTTAATTGACTTTGTTCGAAGTAATCAACCTGTTATGAGTTTCATAAAAATCAACTATTGAATAGTGTCAAAATTGACATAAAAGAGTTCTTAAAACAAATATTATATTATTAATTGATATTAAATTCCTAAAAATCTAAGTTTCGGCCAAGAGACTTATATCATTATAGGTTCATCATTAATAGACCACTTGGGGGTCGCTGGGATGTATGTAGTAAGTTTATTAACCATATTATATAAAAATACAAAGAGACATTGTAAAAGTGAATCTAATTAACTTAAAGTTAATACTTGAAGATAAGGTTAATATAAGTACCCAAACCTGTCTAAATTATATTGGTTGAGTTGTTTTCGACCCATCACCACCTTAACCTTTTAATAGTCAACTTTGGAGCCATTGTAAACCGATTATGAATTTATTATAAACTAATATCTCTAGCTTTTCCAAAGTTGCCCCTCACCCCTCTTATAAAAGGGCACTCCTACTTCTCATTTATTCACACCTTCAAAGCCTTTTGTTTCGGCAAAACTCTGCCCAATTACTCTCCCAACTTCCCTCAATACAACCTAGGGGCCTTAGTTTGGTCATAAAGCCAACCTAAGGAGCCCTTTTGATCAAATCAAAAGGAAGAACCCGAAGAAGAGGTAATGATTTCACCACCCTTTTCTAAAGTTCATTTCTTCTTCCACTTCTTCTTCCTTTGTTGTTACCATTCTAAAATAATAAATCCAGTATCATATATATACTGTGATGTTATTATAAATATGGTACAACCATATTCAGTATTATATCCACCCTTTGAATAACATGTCACCATACGTGCGTACGTACGGCTTACCGTCTCCACGTCGTGGTGTAATTGTTATTCAATATAATATTATTTGGATGGGTATAATAATGATGTTTAACTCATGTAAATAATAAATATAACATGTTAATGATTCTGTATATATGATATACCATCCATTTATATATTATTTTAATATCAAAAGAATGATATTGTCGCTCGTACGTACGTACGGACTACCGTCTCCACGAACGCGATGAGATTCATTCTCCATCGTATCCATTCAAGTATAATTATCATTTGATGATTTAAAAATGATGTTTAAGGACTTTATATCATTCTGGATATGAATAAGATACAACAAACATGTCTTATGTAACAAAACATATAAAAGAAAATGAGTAAGTTAACACCTGAAACAACGATAATTCTATGATATTATTAACAAATCAATGTTAAAAGATCATATATGATATCATATTAATATATATGATTCTTGTATAATTTAATAACGATTATTTCACCATTATACAGGAGGTTAACCTACCCCAACCAAGGAAAAGTACAAGGTAAGGGTTATTTCACAATCTCTTCATTATCTGAGGTTGTTTATACGTAATAATCTACTGGGATCTTGTTATCATCCACGTCCATGTTTCTTCAAAATGTATTTCAAAACATTTCTAATATTTAAAAGAATATGGGTTAAAGACATTTATACCCTTGTTTGAATTTTTATAAGAGGTTTATAAGGGAATCTTTCCGTTGTTTTCCAAACAAGGTGCTTTTTAACCTTTTCGACAGAATTAAGATAAGAATGTTTTGCGGGTGCGGTTATTTTCCGCCGTTATAAAATCGTCAAAGCTTCCCTTACAAGCTTATAAGAACATTTTAAAGAAAATGTTTTATTTTATATGGCTCTTAAATGATTTCAAAAATAGAAAGAGATATTTCTCTAAAAAGAGTTTTGATTTCATCTATGTCAACATCCTTTGACGGATTTTACGCTTATTTGAAGTTGATTTATTATGATACAAAACTTCCATATTGTAATAAAGTTTTGTGATATGTTTGACTGTGGATGTGCCATTTATATAGCATTCATGGTTTATGAGTAAAGTATTGACATTTCGTATGCTAGTTCCAATAAGAATGTTTCTGTTATATTTCAACCTTTACTTCATATGAATGTGTTGGACAAGTATGTTCCAGGTTGGGGACTGGTTAAAGTAAGCCCTCCAGGTTGGGGACTGGTAAAAGTAAGCCCTCCAGGTTAGGGGCTGGTAAAAGTAAGCCCTCCGGTTTGGTCTTTAGTTATTAGAAGGACTCCGGGTTGGTGTCCGGTTATTAGAGGCACTCCGGGTTGGTGTCCGGTTATTAGAGGCACTACGGGTTGGGTTCCGGTTACAGTTAGCCCCATGGTCTTGGGACGAGGCCTTGACAAAGAAATTAAAGTTCAGCATTATGCATTCTATCATTATGAAAGTGGTTAGTGATTTTTCATGTGATTATTCAATTAGTAGATTATCCATGTGAATGAGTAAATGGCATTATTTCATTTTATTTATTCCATACAAAGTTGAAAGTTCAAGTTTGAAAGGATTTTGTTTTAGTTATACATTGCCTTAAATGTTTATTCTTATTTATGAAAGTTTCCACTATATTGTTATCCTTACTGGGCATTTAAGCTCACCCCTTTTCTATGTTTTATTTTTCCCAGGAAGTGAAGAAGTAAATTATGAATGACCTGCAGGGATATTATGTGGGGATATGAGTGTGAATTATGGAGACATTATGTTGTTGTAGTAGTTTTTCATTTTGTGATGTAATGTAAAACTTATGAATATATCTAGTGTTTCCAAGGCTACTAAACCAATCGGTCTTTAGATATTTGATCTTTCTTGTGATCATGCCAATGTTATGTAATAATGCACCGACTCTGGGTAACTAGGGTCGGGGCGTTACAGTTGGTATCAGAGGAAGTTTAGTACAAACCTTGGAAGCTAGATTTAGATAAACTCTGATTAGAGCACATAGACCTAAGATGAACTTTGAGGATTAGTGTAGAAGAACTTCCTAGAATTTTGGTATTGTAGAGATTTTTTGAGTTTTCCGAGCAATACATCCCTGTCTGGATACGAGCAGGTAGAGGCGGCTCTGGCACAGATGTACCTAGGGGTAAAACCCGAAAACACCGCTTTGAGCTAGACTCGAACGGGAACTGGTGCACGACAACGGGCCTTGTTGCACTCTTGGTTACGACACTCCCGGGGGATATGCTTAGGATAATTCTCATTTTCTTTACAAACCATTATGAAGGGTTTATGAGTATATACATCCTCAAATGAGACATTTTTATGATTATGGATTATATCCATAAATAGTTCAATTTATGTTAAGTGTTTTATAAGTATTGGATTATGTATTTTGATTCATAAACTGATCTAGTGTATTCCATTGTTTAGAAATGGCGCCCAGTAAAAGGAATGAGAACTCCAGAAATTCACATGATCCAAAGAGAAGGAAGGATCATATCTTTCATGGTCTTAAGCTAGAATTTATAAGAGAAATAGTCTCCCATGTATTATCATCATATGAAGAAATAATATCATGTGTTGATAAGATAAGTAAAGAGTTTACTGAGTCCTATGGCTTTGAAGGGAAGCAAGAGAAGAAAAGGATGGAAGAGAGAAAGATGGATAAAGGGAAGAGGGAAAAGAAGAATTTTCCCATATGTGGTAATTGTGGAAAGAAACACCCTGGAACTTGCCTGAAAGGAATGAGAGTTTGTTATAAGTGTGGAGGAAAAGTGCACAAAGTACGTGACTGCAAGGGTAAGAAAATGGTTTCAAATGTACAATGCTTCATTTGCATGGAGTTTGGACACTACGCGAACCTATGTCCCAGTCGTCAGACTATGCCGCAAATGATGATATTGGATAATAATCAAGTTATGATACTACCACAGATGAAGAGGAATGATTAGAGTTCTTATGTTGATTATGTCAATTGAGTGTTGTATCAACAATGTACTTGATATAATAATTATGGAGTATATAAGGATTGTACTGCAGTACTATTTCATTAAGGACTTGAGATTGTGTGGAACAAAGAACGGTGACTCAATAGCAGGACAAATTTTTGGAAAATATATGGTTGAGAGAATGATAAACCATAATATAGTTCTGATACCGAGTTAGTGATTTTGGAATAATACATGATTGTTTTGGATAAATTATATTGGATATTCTTGACTACCTTAGAACTGATTAATGATCTGTATATTCCATTATTGTTGGGGTTTAAAACATTTTTGGATTGATGAGGTATATCCAGCATTATATATGGAATAAGGGAGCATGAATGTAATCAATAAGGAATATGGTAATTCAGGATGTTTTAGTGTATTAAAAGAATACATGATGAAGGTATTAATATTCTATTACGTGGTAAAAAGGATCTACATTATGTTTAACTTCCTTATAAATGTTGGACTGTGAGATTGGTCAGAAATATTTTGGATAAATTGTAGTTTGAGATTAATTTTGGATTGCCATAAAAGGACAACCCGGAGGTCGGGCGGCAACCCGTCGCGTCCGGAAAGGCCGCGAGACTTGAACCCGCAACCGAAGGGTGACAAGGGTGTATCACCTACCACTATCCCAAGAGATGTCCTGGATTAAATAATGTAGTTTTTTTTTAAAAGATCTGGTAGATTAATTATAAATTCGTTTATTTTGGAACCCTATACGAATAGTATAAATTGAATTTTTTTTACGAGTGAAAGATGAGTTTGTGGTAGAAATTTATTAGTGGACAAAACTCTAATTATAAAGTATTTATATCTCCTTATGATCTTATCCAATCTCATAAATAAATTCCTCAACATTAATAAAAGGAACTTAGAACAAAAATGTTCTCCTAGATGGTACCTTAAATCATCACTAATTTATGGCTTTGGGATTGTTGGCCTTTTCATAGCCATGTTCTCTACCACTCTCCATCAGATAATTGATGGTTAGATTTCTCTTCCATATCCATATTTTCCTACAGGGATCCCTAGTATGTGTTATTTTCGGTAATATTCATACTTTCCACTCTTTATTTTAAATAGAGGCCTCATTAATTCATTTTTCGATGTGGGATTTCAACTAAGATATTTTGAAACGTCAAAAATGTGTTATCCTAATACCCTATATTTTGTTGAACCGATGGTATTTCAAATCATCATAGATTGATGAGTTTAAGGACCTCAATTTTATACTTGTTTGTGATTGATGACCTCAATCACTACCTATAAATATTTACGTTTTTCCTCCAATTATATGTCTCTAATTCCCACCAATGTTCTCCTAATCGAGATCGTAATTTGGTGGTGACCCTTTCATTTCTCTTTTCCTCATATTAAGACTAAATTTTAGTAACCCAATTTTCGATGTGGGTTTTCCCACAAATATATTTTCTATTTTAAACCTTTTATTTTCGAAGAACAATTTCAAATTGTGAGGACGCAATTTATTGAAGGAGGGGAGAATGTAACACCCCAAGATTTCATAGTGTGTTATTTCTTCAAAATAATTCAATAACTTGCACTACACACAACACCGAGTTCAATCACACCATGACTTACAAAAAAAATCCATTCAAAAGAGGTTATGAATAGTATTATCTAAATTTTAAACTTTATATAATCCTTATAATTTTAGAATCCATATTATGAGTTTCTTACATATAATGCAAGAACAAATTCATTTTCAGTATTGCACTTTTATCAACTTTTAATAGTGAACCCTTTTTAAATACAATATTTTAAGCTTTTTGACTAAATGGGGAGATCAAAAAATTTAAAATGAAACATCTCAAGCTTCCACGGTACGCTTTCCTTTGAATAATACAATAGCGTGTGTTGTACGCAACACCGAGTTCTAACAACCAATCAAACTAGCCGTTATGTATAGTAATACATACTTTTTAAAATTATATATATATTATATTTCAAAATGGACTTCATTTTTGGATTCGTAATATCTAATTTATCCTAAGGTGAAATTTTGGTACTTTTCGGATAACTTTTATATTTTGATGAATAGTGAAAATTACTAAATTTTAATTAAAAACAACTTTTTTAATCAAAATTATTAATAGTGATAAATTATTAATTTTAGTAGATTTAAAGTATATTTAGATTATATTTTTACCATTTAATATAATGTTGGTCATTGGACATAATTTTACAATTAAACCGAACATAAACAAGTTTCAATATTTTGATAGTTATTGTCTCTTAAAAACACGCTTTTTGTTTTGACAGCGGGAATTAATTTTAAATTAATTTATGCCACTTCTGTGTTTTGAATTTAGGAAAATGGATTCCATATTTGGAATCAGGATGTTCAAATTGTGTAAATAGGTAACTTTTATTTTTAGACATTTTGAATAATTACTGCGGAAAATATTTTATTTACCATGGTTAAGGGTAAATCCGGTAAATAAGGGTTAAAAAATAATATTATAATAATACTAAATTACCCTAAAACGTGTCTTAACCCTATTGGTTGATACCGGGTCGACCATGGGCATCTTTGGGTCTATTTGGGGACCCCATGGATCCACTTGTAAGTGATAATGACACTTTATTTTAATTAAGTTAAAATGAATACAAAAATGACACAAGCATATATATTTTAGAAAAACAATTGTTACATAGGGTTATATATGTTTGATTTTAGATTATAAATATTCATTAGAAAGACAAAACGATTTCCTACATAATGATATTTTATTTATAAATTTTAGACATTAAATAATTTATTTTATTTATGACACAATGATGATGCAGTAATTACTATAATAGTGAAAAATTAAAATAATTGATATTATAAATACTCAAATAAATATAATATGAAACTTTTAATGCATTAAACTAATTTTCTAGGATAATATGATATATTAGGATTGATTTAATTGACTTTGTTCGAAGTAATCAACCTGTTATGAGTTTCATAAAAATCAACTATTGAATAGTGTCAAAATTGACATAAAAGAGTTCTTAAAACAAATATTATATTATTAATTGATATTAAATTCCTAAAAATCTAAGTATAGGCCAAGAGACTTATATCATGATAGGTTCATCATTAATGGACCACTTGGGGGTCGCTTGGATGTATATAGTATGTTTATTAACCATATTATATAAAAATACAAAGAGACATTGTAAAAGTGAAACTAATTAACTTAAAGTTAATACTTAAAGATAAGGTTAATATAAGTACCCAAACCTGTATAAATTCTATTGGTTGAGTTGTTTTCGACCCATCCCCACCTTAACCTTTGAATAGTCAACTTTGGAGCCATTGGAAACCGATTATGAATTTATTATAAACTAATATCTCTAGCTTTTCGAAAGGTGCCCCTCACCCCTCTTATAAAAGGGCACTCCTCCTTCTCATTTATTCACACCTTCAAAGCCTTTTGGTTCGGCCAAACTCTACCCAATTAATCTCCCAGCTTCCATCACTACAACCTAGGGGCCTTAGTTTGATCATAAAGCCAACCTAAGGAGCCCTTTTGATCAAATCAAAAGGAAGAACCCGAAGAAGAGGTAATGATTTCACCACCCTTTTCTAAAGTTCATTTCTTCTTCCACTTTTTCTTCCTTTGTTGTTACCATTCTAAAATAATAAATCCAGTATCATATATATACTGTGATGTTATTATAAATATGATACAACCATATTCCGTATTCTATCCACCCTTTGAATAACATGTCACCATACGTGCGTACGTACGGCTTACCGTCTCCACGTCGTGGTGTAATTGTTATTCAATATAATATTATTTGGATGGGTATAATAATGATGTGTAACTCATGTAAATAATAAATATAACATGTTAATGATTCTGTATATATGATATACCATCCATTTATATATTATTTTAATATCAAAAGAATGATATTGTCGCTCGTACGTACATACGGACTACCGTCTCCACGAACGCGATGAGATTCATTCTCCATCGTATCCATTCAAGTATAATTATCATTTGATGATTTAAAAATGATGTTTAAGGACTTTATATCATTATGGATATGAATAAGATACAATAAACATGGCTTATGTAACAAAACATATAAAAGAAAATGAGTAAGTTAACACCCGAAACGACGATAATTCTAAGATATTATTAACAAATCAATGTTAAAAGATCATATATGATATCATATTAATATATATGATTCTTTTATAATTTAATAACAATTATTTCACCATTATACAGGAGGTTAACCTACCCCAACCAAGGAAAAGTACAAGGTAAGGGTTGTTTCACAATCTCTTCATTATCCGAGGTTGTTTATACGTAATAATCTACTGGGATCTTGTTATCATCCACGTCCATGTTTCTTCAAAATGTATTTCAAAACATTTCTAATATTTAAAAGAATATGGGTTAAAGTCATTTATACCCTTGTTTGACTTTTTATAAGAGGTTTATAAGGGAATCTTTCCGTCGTTTTCCAAACAAGGTGCTTTTTAACCTTTTCGACAGAATTAAGATAAGAATGTTTTGCGGGTGCGGTTATTTTCCGCCGTTATAAAATCGTCAAAGCTTCCCTTACAAGATTATAAGAACATTTTCAAGAAAATGTTTTATTTTATATGGCTCTTAAATTATTTCAAAAATAGAAAGAGATATTTCTCTAAAAAGTGTTTTGATTTCATCTATGTCAACATCCTTTGACGGATTTTACGCTTATTTGAAGTTGATTTATTATGATACAAAACTTCCATATTGTAATAAAGTTTTGTGATATGTTTGACTGTGGATGTGCCATTTATATAGAATTCATGGTTTATGAGTAAAGTATTGACATTTCGTATTCTAGTTCCAATAAGAATGTTTATGTTATATTTCAACCTTTACTTCATATGAATGTGTTGGACAAGTATGTTCCAGGTTGGGGACTGGTTAAAGTAAGCCCTCCGGGTTGGGGACTGGTAAAAGTAAGCCCTCTAGGTTAGGGACTGGTAAAAGTAAGCCCTCCGGTTTGGTCTCTGGTTATTAGAAGGACTCCGGGTTGGTGTTCGGTTATTAGAGGAACTCCGGGTTGGTGTCCGGTTATTAGAGGCACTCCGGGTTGGGTTCCGGTTACAGTTGGCCCCAAGGTCTTGGGACGAGGCCTTGACAAAGAAATTAATGTTCAGCATTATGCATTCCATCATTATGAAAGTGGTTAGTGATTTTGCATGTGATTATTCAATTAGTAGAATATCCATGTGAATGAGTAAATGGCATTATTTCATTTTATTTATGCCATACAAAGTTGAAAGTTCAAGTTTGAAAGGCTTTTGTTTTAGTTATACATTGCCTTAAATGTTTATTCTTATTTATAAAAGTTTCCACTATATTGTTATCCTTACTGGGCATTTGAGCTCACCCCTTTTCTATGTTTTATTTTTCCCAGGAAGTGAAGAAGTAAATTATGAATGACCTGCAGGGATATTATGTGGGGATATGAGTGTGAATTATAGAGACATTATGTTGTTGTAGTAGTTTTTCATTTTGTGATGTAATGTAAAACTTATGAATATATCTAGTGTTTCCAAGGCTACTAAACCAATCGGTCTTTCGAGATTTGATCTTTCTTGTGATCATGCCAATGTTATGTAATAATGCACCGACTCTGGGTAACTAGGGTCGGGGCGTTACAATCAGACTTGGTGAGGCGGTATACCGCTTAGCTCTTTACCCTCAGTTGCATTGGGTGCATGATGTCTTCCATGAATGCCAGCTGAGGAGATATGTGCATGATCCTACACACATCATCGACAATGGAGAGCTATACATCGATAATGGGGAGACTTTAACAGAGGTTCAAGTATAGATTGAGGATCGACAGTAGTGGGTCCTTCGTGGACATTCGATACCTATGGGGTGCATTCTCTGGCATCACGGGAATCTCCATGAAGTGAACATTGGAGCGGGAGGCTGAGATGCATGCTTAGTACCCCCACTTGTTCCCATAGTTCGAGTTGTAGCTTATAGGTAAATAAATCCCTGAGGTGGGGATAATGTAAAGACCAAGAATTTCCATGTAAATTTTATTCTTAAATACATGGGAATTTTACGAGTCTACAAAAATTAACAGTGCGTGATTCTGAGGCACGGTGTGCCTAGAATCAATTTCTGAAGTTTTGTTAGGTTATGTTCAGTAAACGTACATGTTTTTTTACAACTTTTAAACCAGTGCTCGGAATTGAAATCTTGGGATATCATTGAACTCATAGTGCTGGTTTTTTCATAAGAAGACTTTCACCTTGTTGACATTGGGTTGAGAATAAAAGATAGTTTTTGTGTTTTAGGTGAAAGATTAAAATAAAAAAAATGTGTGACACCTTTTTTTCCAACAACCATGTGGGGGTTGGGAGGTAGAACCCACTGGAACTATAACCTCCATGTGGAGGTTGGAAGTGGGGACCACCAGGCCATAACCTCTCATGAGAGGTTATAGTGGTGGGGACCACCATTCCTTAACCTCCCATGTGAGGATAATGTGGTATGGACCACTTGAGACCACTTAACCTCCCATTTTTAATAATAGAGGTGAGGACCACCCAACCCCTATTAATGAGAGGAATGGAAAACCTCTCAACTCCCCTCACTAATGGGGGAGAGCCTCTTGTACTCCTCTTACTTTAATGTTTCCAACGCACCACACTTAACATGCCAACCTATGTAATTAATTTCCCCAATTTGAATATTGTGCTAACAATTTAATTGGGGAAATCATATCACTTTTGGAGTTTGGGTGGAATATTAAGGAGAAGGGAGCATAGGAGAAATAGAGTTCTCTAATAAAGAACCTCATCTCCCAATGAAGAATGAAGAAATTGTTCTTCTAATGAAGAATGCTGGAAATTATCTCCTTTGATCATCATCCCTAGACGCCTATGGATGTGGAGCATCATCCACAACCTTCATGTGAGCTCGGGATTGGATGTGTGCAGTGGAAACGTTGAACGGTGAAACCTCTGTCTTCTTCCCCGTGACTCCGTCGATAAACGATGATCAAGGTAGGGGTTAAATTCATTTAAATGCCATGTTCTTTCTTTATATTAGAAATAAAGAAGTTTATTGAGCTTCATTCTTATAAACCGATTTATATCACCCTAAAAGTGGAGGGTGCAGTCCCACCTAACATGGCCTGACAGCCTCCGTTGATCTCTCTATTGTGACGTTCTTTGATGAGGTGATGAGTTGAAGAAGGCGACGAAGGCGACAGGCATCAACCATGCTACCCACGGTCTCTACAACCCATGCCTCCCCTCATGGCGTTTTGGCCGAACCGGTTCTACCGCTAAGAGTTGAGCTGTGCCTAACCATGCCTCTCGGCTCCCAGCTGCACGCCGGCCTACCCGCTGACCCTCCTACCAGTCTGGTCAGCCGCTTGTCGTCATACCCGCCCACCTCTCGGCTGCTCGCCAGCCTGGCCGCACCGCGCCAGCTTGCCCGCCAGCCTGCCCGGCCGCCTCCTGGCCTGCCCGGCTGCCTCCCATGCACCCGGCCAAACTGTGCCGGCCAACGAACCCAGTGCCATCCGAGTAAAGACACCGAGTCGCGCCCCATGTGTTCCTGGCTGAGCCGACCTTTTGCGCCCTTTGCGGCGCCTCCAGGCCGAATCGCCCTTACACTAACGCGTGGCCAGTCCAAGCCCTCATGATCATTCTATGCCACAGTGCTACTTGTGGACTTCGCAGCCTACTGGGAAGGTGCAAACCCAATGGGTCAGCCTAGACTATGTCGGGCCGGGTTGGACCAGACTCAGGCCTACTATGACCATTTACTTTCTTTTGGCCATATTTTTAGCACCGAACGTCTGTTTCATGAACCATCCGTGGCGCTGGTAATCTTGGAGTGAGACGGTCCCTTTGAGTATACCCCACTAGAGTTCATGGTATTGTTGAGTTACAGTTAGGTTGGATCCTGAATGAATTCAACCGAGCCCCCAGGACTAAAAATCTAATAAGTCGCAGACTAGGTGTCTGATTGACGTGTTGTCTATTGCGTTGAGAATCCTATGATGTGGCATATCTTTGGGATAATTCTTCATCATACTTAGTGGTAGTTGATGTATTGACACTTGGATTTTGGATAAGGCCCTCCTGGAATCAAAAGTTCTTCGTGTGGAAACCCTATGGTCGGATGCTCTCTGACTACTATTCCTGGATCCTGTGTGGGTTCGACAGTTCTAACCATTGTTCCTGGATCATGTGTGGGTTTGACAGCTCTGACTAATGTTCCAAGATCATGTGTGGGTTTGACAGTTCTGACTGCTATTCCGGGATCCTGTGTGGGTTCAATAGCTCTAACTAATGTTCCTGGATCCTGTGTGGGTTCGACAGTTCTAACCATTGTTCCTGGATCCTATGTGGGTTCGACAGCTCTTACTACTGTTCCTAGATCCTCTGTGGGTTAGACAGTTCTGATTTCTATTCTTGGATCCTTTATGGGTTTGACAGAATAGATAATTAATGTCTACATCGAATCATCTCAAACTATCGACAAAAGTTTTATACCTATGTGATATGAGTCAGTAAATTTTGTGTTTTCCTCATGATTGAGAATGATTACTTGATAACTTAGGTATATGTATGGGAATATACCTAAGTGGGTTTATCTGTTGATTTCGTACTTTGTGGATTATCCTTGTTGGATTTTGAGATACCATGAGGGTCTCGGGGTCCCTACTAAGTATCTTTATACTCACCCATACACAGGCTATGCCCGCACCTCATTGCGTTGGATGCAGACAACGAATAGTGCTGACTGAGGCTGATAGAATTAGGACCGGATGGTAACCTAGAGGTGGACTATATGGCGTGACGATACATGGAGGATATTGAAGGAGCTGGAGTGATGAAGAGGAAATATGTACCCACCCGTCAGGTAGGAACCTCAGAGGATGACCCAACGATGACTTTTCTTTTCTTTAGTTCTACATTCCTTTTCCTTGTACTTTATAGTTGGTATTTTATTTTTAGCCCCCCTTTTACTTTCAATACACTTTGTTATACAGTTTTACTTAGTGTTTTGCTTCTATCATGTACTATGTTGTGTGTGTTTTCAGGTTATAAAGGTAATGCCTTCCCAGTTTTCGGGATTTACGCCTTTGGTGCTAGTCGTCAGTCCCTGGCCTATGGAAGACTGGATGGGTGTAGTCACGACACGAGCCCTGGGGGATAGTTCGTGACAATATAGATCCATAATAATATTATATTATAAAAAAAATCAATTTTTTCCCTTTTTAATTAAAAATTAATTTATATTAATTTAATATTTTTGAAATTCCAAGAGTTCCCCTCTCCTCTCTTATAAAAAGTCACCACTTCTTCTCATTTATTCAAATAGAAAAAACATTTTTTTCCTTTCTAGATATATCAACACACCCTCATAGAATCCATAATATCATTCAAGAGGCATTATTTTGGGAAGAACCCAATATTTAGTGGTTTTAAGGTGTTAATCAAATGAGGTTTTCCAAATAATATGTATAGTTTTATCCTCTTGATTTAGTTTTGTTTATTTCTCAAACATCCTTAAATATTATTTAATAATGATAAATAGTAACTAAATTATCCTCCATATAATGAGTGTTTATTATTTTAGTTTCATAGACCATACCTTTCTCCAATTCCATCAAATGGGAAAAGAATTCATCATTCCTGTGTACAATGGACTACAACATCATGAATCAATGTGATTCATTTTTCAAAATTATATTTCATGATTGGTTATAGTGTTGAAATTATTTTTTATTTCATATATTCTGGAAATATTTATCATTATGAAAATATAATATATTATTCACCTTATTACTATTCCGTGTATTGAAAAATAATGTTGTTGTTTGTGTGTACGTGTGAAATATCACCTACACGGAGCAATGTGATTTTTTCCATCACCGCATCACACTGATGATGTATAAAAGTATATATTAATAATTAATATTTAAATATAAAATCATGCTTACTTTATTCCAATAATGATCAATAAAAAATTAAAATTTTACTCACGTGTTAGTACAGCCTACCATCTCTAGGATTGTAACATAGTTCATTTTTTATAACTATATTTAATGGATGCATTAAAAGTTATAATTGATGTCTAACAATGATAATTATTTCATTTATATTATTCCTTATATTTTTAAATAATTACCACTTTGACCATAATCGACATACCAAATCCATTTTGGACTTAGATAATGAATTTCTTTAAAAAGACTGACATGAACCTAAATGATTAAGTGATTATATTTAAAAAATAAATTAATGATATAAAAGGAATAATGAACATTAAAAAAAGTTTCTAAATAAATTAAAATTTAATGTGAGGCTATTATTAATTAATATATATAATTAATGTGATGAGTATAACCCAAGGTAAAGGACTCTTTTACAAAAACAACTTCTTGTTAAATATTTTGAACATTTATTTTCAAAAAAATTATCTTTCATGTCAAGGTTTTTAAAATAAATTTTAGGAATGTATATATATATGAACTTAAATTTTTTATATTTAAAATTTTGGATTTCTATGAAATGTTTACAAAAAAGAAATTTTTTAGGGTTTTATGTAAGGGAATTTTTTTAAAAATCCCCTTTTAATTTTCCTCTTTCATCTAATTTTATATAATTCAAAATAATTGTTTTTTTAGATATAAATCATGAGAGCCTTTTAATTCTTTCATAGTTCTTTAATGATTTTAATTTTCCTTTATTATTTCTCTTATATATTCTTAAATAAACTGGTTCCTTTTTGGATAACTTTTTCAATTTTAAAGTTGGTTTTTAACATTCGGGTGTTTTGATATCCAAAAGTGATTTGTTTACAACATAAAAAGATTATTTAAATTGTTTTATGATGTAAAATTTTGAGTATAAAATTTTTTAATTCGTGATATGGTACATAAGAATTATACATGAGAAATGGGTGTTCCTAGATAGTGTCTGGTGAGCCTGTTACAGCTTAAATGATGGGGTGGCCCAGAAATCATTGGGTGAGCCATCTATAGCTTTGGCTGTGCAGAGACATCACTCGAATACATTGGTTAGTGTAACTTGTCTTTGGAGGGAAAAATGAGAGAGTTAAATAAGGGATTATATTATGGATTTAACTAGAATCTACTTATCTATAACATGGGTTTAAAATGGTTTATGAATTTCATGCTCTATATTTCCAAAATCGGGGTCTTAATGATTTTCAGTAAGCTAAATGTTTTTCTGGTTTCATGTAATATTATTTTTCTCTATAGATCAAATAACATTGAGATAAATAAAATTATTACATAAGTTTTTAGGTTTTTCATTGGACTGAAAATTTTATTTCTTTTACAGTACATTTCTAGGATTTGTTGCTCATCCCATGTTTTTAAAATGTTCTTAATTTTATTTTAAGGAATTTAGGAACAAGTATGTGGTGAAAATTAAATTTTTGAATATATTTCAGGAATATATAACATTTTTTTAAAAGGGTTTCTATTGGTTAGAAAAAATGGATACTGAGTATACAAGTCCACATGTAATGAATCGATTTACTATGTAAGATTTTCTCCTAATTAAATGAAACTATAAACTGATAAGATCCTTAAGAAAAAAATTATTTCTAATCTTAAAATAACTATAATATTTATTATTTAAGGTAGGGTCCTTACAGTTAGTATCAAAGAAGGGTTTAGATAACTTTGGAGATTATGATGTTTTCAAGTTAGGTTATTATAAGGGTTATGGATACCATGGTGGGTTTATAATTTTAAGGTTCATATAAATATAAATTTCTTAAATATTCATTTTTTTGGGTTTATGATATGGAGTTTTAAGGACACTAATGATATTTTTGGATATATTTATTGTTTTGAGGTAATTATCTGTTATTACTTTTTTGGATGTATAATGAAAAGTATGACATTACATTTGAGGTTAAAACATTATTTAATTCATTTTATATTATGGTTATTTTGATAATTTTATCATATTTTTGGGAATGTAAGAATCACACTATAGTTTTATAAATGGAAATATAACAGACCATGTTCCAATCTATCACATCTGGTAAGGCCATGAGGTTTGAACCCACAACTAAATGGAAACAACAGTGCGTTGTCTACCACAAGCCTATGTGAAGTACCCATTAGTATATTTTTTTATTTTAAGTTAATTGATTTTATGGAGGAAGAATAATTTGATTTTAGTTACATATAAATTATTGTATAGAATACCATGTGATAAAAAATATATTTTTTGATTTAGTGATTAATTTTTTTTTGGAAGAATGTCACTATAATTTTGGGAATCACTATAGGAATAAGGTAAATATAAAACTATGAGGTTTTATTTGATGAATAAATTTTGAATTATATTATTATGGATTTTTTATTTATATTAGTAATTAGCATATCATGGAGATTATATGATCACGGAAATTACCTTTTAGTGTGATACTTTTAGAGTCATAAATGTAATTTAGAGATAGATGTTAAAATTATCTTAGATGACTATGTGATCAAATCAATCTGATTTTTTTCTATCAATATTTATCTAAAATATTCTTAAGTAATTTTAATGGTAATTATTGAATGATTTATGTTGATCTCTGGGTATTATTTTTGAATTATGGAGATTAAAAGTGGGTTTTATTCTTTAGAAGTTTTATTAATTTTGGGTAATTATCTTATCTTCTTCTCACCATTTTGTTTTTTGTTAATGCCTATGCACAGGAGGAAAATATTTTCATCCTTTTCTGGATTTAGTGATCTATATAATTTTATTCTAATTATTTAGTTATGAAAAATCCATCGTAAATATGCATTATTTGGAGACATAGATGAGATTATAGTAGAAATTTACTACTGGATGAAACAAAACATTCTAATAATGTATATTTAATTACGTTCTTAGATAGGAAAGTAAATTAGTCCCTCCGTATTATTAAAATTATCTAGAAAAAAATATTATCCATTTACTTTTTATTGGGAAATCAATCACCTTTTAATCCTTCACAGATTTATCGTTTTTTTATTGTTCACTTACAAATTACTACATTCCCTATCACCCCATGTGAGTCAATGTGTGATAGATTTTATCTTCCATGGCCACGTTTTCCTACATGGGACCCTAGCTATTTTTTATTCCAGATGACCATCACACTTCCCTTCCTTTATTACAAAGTGGTTTTTTATTAATCTTTTTCTGATATGGGATTTCAACAAAGGTGTTTTATAAAGAAAAAACATAGTTACCGATGAAGTATTCAAAATTTTGAGGAAACAATTTCCAAAAGGGGTGAGAGTGTAACACCTTAATTTTATAAAAATAAATACTATGTTCAATAGCTTTCAAGATACATAATACTTTTCTTAAATAAACAACTAAATATTATTATAATGTGATAATTATAACCAAGCTGTTAAATTGGTTGACATGAATAGTATTAATTGAATTCTAAAATATAAAATGGCCCTGCTCAAAAATAATTTAATAACTAAAGCTTACAAAATTAAGTACTTAATTTTAGAAACGTCATTTAATTTTTTAATAGACTTTCTTTAAGAATGATTTTTATTACTTTGTGAGAAAACAATATAATTAATTTCTAAAACTCTAATAAATTTAATTTAATGAAATATTTATTATTTTTAGAATCATTATATCAAAATTATCTTACGGTAACATATTGATCATTTTCTAATAATGTTTTATTTTTCAATTAATAGTGGAATATACTGATTTTTATTGAAAAATATATCTTATATTCAAGTATTTAAAAATAAATTTTCTATTTTAGATTAGTTTTTAAATTTAAATTTAAATTTTTTATTTAAAATAATCCAATTATAGTTTTTTGAAAGCATTTTATACATCAATTTACTGCAAAAACATTTAATGTTTAAAAGGATCATTTTTCTAAAAAACATGTTTTCATTGTGTTTTACCAAATTAATTTTCTATTAAATGATTAAAATTTTATGTCTTCAATTTGGATAAATTGAATATATATTTTTAATAATTTTGTCAAAATTTAGTAAAAAATAAACTTTTATTTTTGCTTAATATGAATTGTAACCTTAGTAATTTTTGTTAACACTATAAAGGATAAATCGAGTAAATAAATGTAAAAATAATAATGACTACAAAATGACCCTAAAACAAGCCCCAATTTTATTGGATGATTAATATTCATCAATATTCATTAAATTTTCTATTATATTACCATTTATGTTTATCTGAATAAGATTATGACCATTATAGTATTTTATTTAATGAAGAGTCAAACAAGTCACACTCTTCTTCTTTATAGGTATAATAATTTTAATATCGTGTTATAAAAATGATATATTATAATAAAAAAATTATTTTAAAATTAAATATATTAATTTAAATATATATTTTTTAAAAAATAATTATTGAATTTTTTTTACCTTAAATGATTTCACAATACTTATGTAGTAATTATTTAATTAATGAAAAAAATAAAATAAATCATATTAGAAATATTTAAATAAAGATAACATGAGATAATTAATGTAATAAATTAATTTTATATATTAATTTTAAATGCTAGGGTTGTATTAAATGATTTTTTGTGGAAGTTATCTTATTATATTGATATATTTAAAAGTTAATGTAATGAATAATATCAAATTTGACATCAATGATATTTTAAAACAAATAATATTTTATTAAATGATATAAAATTACTAGAAATCATAAATTAATCCAATTTTTTATTATATGGTTTAAAATAAAAACTATTATCTATTTATCAATATTTTTTAACTATATATTAACAATATTAATCCTTAAAGAGTAAAAATCAGTTTTGACACAATAATAGTTAAAGGGGTTTAATAATGGTTAAAACTAAATGATAAGGTTATTAATGTGACCTAAAAAGATATAAAAATTATATAATGATCTAATTTAGACTCATAATCGTCTTAAATTTGAAATAACTAACTTTAGTTTCATTTTTAATTAAAAATTAAATTATATTAATTATATATTTTGAGAAATTTCAAGAGTGCACCTCCCTTCTCCTATAAAAGGACACCTATTAATTTCATTTATTCACAAATAAAAACCCTTTTTTAGATAATATCTTCCCAAATTACTTAATATAATATATAAAATCTTTTTATATTACTTGGTTTTTTCATTTCAAAGTCCTAAGTGGTTTAATGTGTTAATCCAATGAGGTTTTCCAAAGATAATGTATAGTTTTATCCCATTGTTTTATTTCTGTTTCTTATTACAAACCCTTCAGATCTTATTAAAACAAATATATAATGATAAATATATTATATTAAAAATAATTATATTTTATTATTTTAGTTTCATGACCCATATCAATCTCCACTTCCATCAAATGGGGAAATAATTGATCATTCGTGTGTACAACAGACTACCACCTCACAAGTTAATATGATTCATTTTCAGTAACCATCTCTATAAATTGGTTATAATAATGGAATTAATGTTTTTGAAAGATATTTATTAAATATTTATCATTCTTAAAAATATAATATATCATTTAACTTCTTACCATTCCATGAACTGAAAAATTATAACGTCCTTCATACATACGTGGGAATTATCACCACCACAGTGTGATGTGATTCATTTTCCACAACCAAGACACATAGATGATATATATAAGTATATATAAATAATTAATATGATATATATGATATTAATATAATTATTTAATGTTAAAATTATACTTAATTTCTTTCTATAATGATTGTTGAAAAATGTAATGTTTCATCATGTGTACATACGACCAACAATCTCCATGATTATAACATAGTTCATTTTCCATAACGAAATTCAATGGATAGATGTTAAATTATTATTGATGTATAATAGTGATAGTTATTTTATTAATATTATTGTGAATATTTTTTTAATAATTCCCTCTTTGACCTTAGCTGACATACGGATTCAATTTTGTAATTTAGGTATTGAATATCGTCAAAATGACTGACACAAACATAAATGATTAAAAAAATTATATCATATAAATTGTTGACATAAAAGTAATAATAACCCTAAAAAGGTTATAAATAATGTATAAAATAAATTATATTGATTAATCAAGAATATATATAATGTAGGTAATGATTCAAACCCACGTTAAGTGACAATTTCACTAAAAACCCTCATTTTTAATGTTTTAAATATTTATTTTCTAAATATCATTATTTAATGTACATTTATTTGAAATTTTTTTATGGATTTCTTTATATGGAAATCAATATTTTATAAATATTATTTTTTAATTTATCTAAAAATTTTCAAAAATGAATTTTTTTATGGTATTATGTAAGGAGATTTCTTTTAAAAACCTCATTTAAATTACCACATCAAAATTTTTCTAAAAAAGTAAAAAATGAATGTCTCTTTTACTTTTACATCATGAGAATATTTTCCTGCATTAATAATATAATTATTTGAATTTTACTTTATAATTTTTCTTATTAATTTTTAGAAAAATTATTCGTGTTTATGTGTGAACTTTTTAATTTTTAAAGTAATTTATTTAATGAAAATGGTATTTTTATATCAAGAAGTGATTTGTTTAAAACATTAAAAGTTTTTTCAAATTTTTTATTAAGTAAAAAAAATGTAACATTTTTTATTCATGATATGGTACATGTGAATTATACATGAGAAATGGTTCCTCCCAAACAGAAATGGGTGAGCTCGTTACATCTTTTATAATGGGACAAACTAGATAGTGCTGAGTGAACCTGTTATAGCTTTGGGTGCACCCACATAGTACTCCAATGCATTGGGTAGTGTGCCTTACATTTCAAGGGAACAAGGACGGATTTACGGAAGGTTTTATACTATGGATTTAACGGGGAACTTATTCTTTCTGACACAGGTTTAAAATGGGTTATGAATTCAATGACATATTTTCCCAAAAAGGGATTTAATTTTTCTTCTATGGGATATAATGATTTTTATTGATATAATTGTGTGTGTTTTTTCATGTTAAAATTATTTATTTCAATAGATTAGGGAACATTGAGATAAAGGTAAATAATACAGGGGTTTTTATTTTTTTCACGGGACTAATATATTTCATTCCTTGTATGTCCCTTAATGAGCCTTTTGTGCTCATCCCATGTATTTAAAATGTTTTTCATCGGATATTAAGGAAAATTAGAGAAAAGATGAAATCAAGAACAAATTTGAGAAGATATATAATGAAATATATATATATATATATTATTTTAAATGGGTTGAAAATTGTGGAAAAAATTGATACTAAGTTTAAGTTTCCACTAGTAATTTATGGGTTTACTGTGTAATATTTTTTATTAATACTCTAAAATTATAAACCTAAAATATCATTATTAAAATAAAGTGATTTCTACATGTAAAATAATTGAATGTGTCATGTATAAGGAGTTCTCCTTAAATAAAGGGTTATACATGTAATAAATAATATATTATATGGGGATATTAGATTGGTAAAGCCCAAAAAAATATTTCTACACATTTTTTTGGCATTATGGAAGTTATTTACTCTTATCTTTTAATATCTACATAATTATTTCTACCAGGGTAACTAGTTTTTAACCAATTAAATTATGATATACTGAACATATAAAATATCCCTAGATATAAACATTGGTTGTGATCATCCTAAATTAAATATCAATATAATTTATTTAATTTTTTAAATAAATTAAAATAAACTTTTAAATTAAATTAATTTCAATATTGAAAAAATATTTTTAATTGAAAAAATATATTTTAACCATTATGTGTTCTTAATATTATTAATAATTTATTTCCAACTAATTGTTTTATAATATAATTATATATATATTTTTAAACTTATTATTATATACTCAATTTAAAATAGATCGATTAAATTTATTAGATAAAAATTTTCACAACATTAATACAATAATTCTTTTCAAATAACAGTTTTACCATCATCATGGTCATTAAAATTAATCTTATTAATCATACTTTTTTCAAAAAATATTATCATGAAATTATTATATAATACTAACATTTTGACCTAAATATGATATCAATTTTAATTTATTTAATTTCAACTATTAAATAAAACTTATTTGTTAATATTAGTGAATAAATAATTTTTTAGAGTAAATATTACTAAAGTTAAAAAATATTTAAATATAGTTTCATAAATTCAGAATGGTATATAAAAATTTATATATTTACTCATTAAATAAATATTTGAATAAATAAAAGGTTTTATAAACTTTTAGTTCATGATTATATAATTATAAAGTCATAAAAGTAATATTTTTGGTAAAAATTGCATTTTTCAATATTCAGCTAAAATAAACTATTTCATTAAAACGAAAATATCATGTTAATCTAATATTGAAATTATGAATCTAAAAAAATTATTTTATCATATTCAAATTATAAAATTTTAAAATATAACATTTATATGATAATATGAAAATAAAATTAATTTTTTTTAAGGAAAGTAACATTTTTTGAAATATTAACTATTCATATTCTTATTTCCTATCAGTTACTATAATAATTATTATTAAAATATTATTCATATAAATAATATATTTTATCCATAATGTATTTATTTTCATAAAAACACCCAAAAATAAATTTTTAAAATGGTTTCATTTTAAATCATAAAGAAGTTATATTAGTTATTTAGCTAAAATAATTTAATTTGACAATGCCTTAGCATTGATAATGACCTTTATTTTATTTATAGATATATTTTATAATCTAGTTTCATCTATTTTTACAAATATATTATACAACCAAATTTTAATAATCGTAGATTTTTTCACAATTTATTTTTTCATCGGTGTTTTGGGCATCAAAAGCTATCAAACACATTAGTTTAAAAAGGTAATAAAAGATATAATTTTTAATCATGTGGTTTTACACTATATTCAAAAAATACTATTAGTACCTTCATAAATCATATTGATTGTATCAATTACTTATTTATAAATGTTTCTTCTACATAATAATCTTTCGATGGGGATAATGTAATAGCTAGTAATATTCACAACTTATGGATGATAATAATTCACCAGTAGGTGAGTGTGTACCCTGTATTTATCTTTCATATTTTTCATTACATAGAAATGTATGTGTGGATATAAACTTGAAATTGATCAGAAATAGAAAATCACAAGGATGTGTCTTCTGTTCACAATAAGTGTTGGATGACCCATTTGGTAGCTTCCATGTTTTCCCTTTTTTGATTTAACATGAATCGGCCCACCACTCCTACTAAAAATTCAAATTATAATCATGTACATATCATAGAATACCATCAGATACATACCTCTTATGAAAATAGATTACATTTAGGGTATTCCAACACAAAATACAAACATTCTGATAATAATGCATCTTATAAATGATTGTACCATATCCAAAAATAATAATTTCTGAGGATATACACCTAGTTAAGTAATGATCTCACTATTTCTTTAGTTTTTATTTCCATTTTTTATAATAGTATATGATTAGTAATTTACATAATTACAAATTAGGTAATAAATAATAGTTATTTAAATTTTATTATTTCTCCCAATATTTTATCAAGTCCCAATAGACATGTCCATTGAACTCATAATGTATTGTTTCTTTGTAGTTATAGTGTAAAGGATTTATAGTCCGATTCATATATCCCAAATAATGGTTGGTCAAGCTACTTGAAGGTATTTAGATTAGTAGGTATTTTCAAATTGCAAGATTTTATCTCCATGATCTGTTGAGTGGACTCCCCAATATTAAAATCCAAACATGGATTTTCTCAACACTTTCCTCCAAATTAAACCAACTTTGGAAAAAGATACTCCTCTTGATGTAAAATGGTTTAGTCAAAACAAAACCTTCATAAGAACTCCCACTATAAAACTATGTGTCCTGACATGGTTTGGACAATCACTTCATTATATTAACATTCATTCCTAATCAAGTAATGGAAGAAAAGTCTGATATAATATTTAGTTGAGGGATTTTATTTTCTTATGAATAAATTTTATATTATTTTATACTTTAATTAAATTACTAATATTAATTGTATTTTACATAATTAATTAACCATGTTGAACAAAAAAATTGGAAAAATACATTTATTTACATTTGGTCATTGCACATTAATTAATTTATTTATGCGATCAAAGTCTTTCATCCATAAAATATATAGTTCTTAGAAAAAAATAATTAATAAATTAATTTACTTGTTAATAAGAATTTCTAATGGTTGAGCTAATGATATAACACTAAATCAACATTTTAACTAAGGGAAATTATTTCTTTTGGTCCAATCATGAGTTACAATAGTCCACATGTACCCCTATATATCTCCTATGTTCGAAACATTATGGTTTTATCTTGAACCACCTCCATTAACCTTGGGATATTATATTAATTATAATTATTTATACCCACAAACTGGTTATTAGAAACAAAGTATTGGTAAATGGGGATTACATAAATAAACCTGGACTCATAGGTCTTACATAATAATGGAGAGAGAGATGGATCATAGGATATAAAATTTAATTTCATAATTAATTTTGTAAAGTTCTGTAATAAATTAAATTAAATAAATAAAACACATACACTAGTCTTGGTCATGCTCATTAACGGTCATAAATGCAACTCATACACAAAAGTAAACTAGTGAGAATTAATTTATTATTCATTATTTATTAATATGATAAACGAGACTAAATTAATTAATTGATTAATTAATTATATTTCGTCTTAATTACCATCTAAATCCACTTTTATATAACAATAATTAAATAATTAATGTAAAATAAATTGAATAATAATTATTATATATTATTACAAAAAACTATTTGAGCATTTAAAATTATTTAAAAAAGATTATTAAAATTTCAAAAACAGTAAGTGTCAATAAGTAAAATTAAGTTTGAATGATGTAATTGTCAATTTAATTAAATTTAATTTAATTGCACCATTAATTTAGAGACTACAAGACATGTACTATCAAGATACAAGTCATGTACCATGGTTGTCGTGTATCAATGCCACATGTTGAATGATTCAGTGTGTTAACTCATCCAAAAGGCATGACATAAACATGTTAGGTACACATAGTGTGTCCACTTTCCTTATGCCTAAGATAATCTCTTAATATTAGGAATGTATCTTAGCTATACTATATGATGTTTACAAGATAGATACATACCCTCTATCCCTTATATCATGAGTCTTTTATTCTCATTGATTAGATCAGTTTGCATTTTGGACATGGGATGTGATGAACTACACATTGTGTACAACACCTAAAAATCATGTATATCTTATATTCTCTAGGATATCAATGTCAAATGGTTTTAACCATGTATAATGACCACGTACATTTTTTTATTTACACAACTAACTTGTACAGACTACACTGTGTATACGCTAGATTCGCATCTTGTAATATGACATTCAATATTCCAGGTTAGCTCGATCTACACATGATGTTCAATAAATGAAACACATGTAAATAACATTTCAACATCTCATGTATCCTATGACACACCCAGGTTCAGTGCACATGGGTAAATTGTGTGCAGGCTAACTACACGTTGTGTAACCCAATTTTACCGGCCAAAAAATTTTCACTTCTTGATAACATATGTAGTCATTCTTCATCTTTTATTTGACCTTTAAAAAAATGAAACATTAAATGAACTTAATTATTATGTTGATAACATGTTAATTAAAATTGGATTAAATAATGAATAATATGAACTGAAAACATTCATCCATGATTGGGTTTAGATCAATAATAAAATAAATATTTATAGATTTAAAATGAGACTGCTCTAATACCAATTGTAGGGTAAGGGAATAACAGAAACATGCAGTGGTGGGTGATATATTAAAATTTATTTTAATATTTAGATTCCAAAATTTGTGAGACTAGTTATTTCATACTTAATATGTAATTAATTTATTTAAATCTGAAGAGTATAAATATATTTTCATAGGATCAGTTATTTAAAATAATTTTTTTATCTTCTAAAGGACACTTTTTAGGTTTCCTATGTTGAAATGTGGGGATCCAAGGGTATAATCCCTCTAGTGGGGATTAACACATACTCATTTGATCTTGGAACAATGACATTTTATTTTCATGTATTAGCATGGTGAATCAATTGTTTGTATCATTCATGTGGACTGATCTTCCTTAGATCATGAAGGAATCACTCTTTCATTTCTAAATCTTGAAATGGAGAGAGAAAAATAAATTCAAGAGATAATTTTTTGTGGATAACAATTCAATATATCCTGATTAACCCTATAAAATATACATAACCATATATATTTATAGATCTTGAATTTAGGTAAAAATATTATTTAATTATATACTGACCCTCAAATAATATAATTACCAAAATAAAACTCAATTCCATAAAACCCTATTAGTATTTTTTTATGGAGTGCACTAACATGCATAGTGATGGATATTATTTACCATCCTGTAAATAAATATTCATCTTCAAACAAGTTCTTGGTACATTATAACTCTTCATTATTTATTAAATCCCTAAATAAAATATTTTATTCACTTACCTAAATATTTCATACACAAAGCAGTAAATAAATATTTATTAAATATTCATTAATGTAATTAAATATATTTCATGCACAATCCAGTGAATAAATATTTTTTTAAATTATGTGATTAACAAAAAATGAATATGATTATTCCATATTATTTGTATTAATATTTATTCCATTAATTGAATTTAAATATAATCCAATCAAGATCAAGAGAAACAATTAGTGGGTGGACCTCTTGGATTATTTTTCATTGGTATTAGGAAGGATTATATAAAGACCAACATTACATTCTAGAAATGGGTCAAGGCACCCAATATAAAGAATATAAATTCATAGTGATTAAATCCATATAAGAATTATTATTGTGTTATATAATCCTTTTTCACAGTATCTCTTCAGTCGGGTTTTAAATCTGTGTCGTCAATATATGCACTCGATAAGTATTTATTTGACTGTTTTAGAAAAAACATCATTGCGCCATGTATGTGGAATTTAATCCTATTATTATAAAATAACCAATGGACTGAGATATCAACATCAATAATTATGGAAGATACAAATCCTTCTTCTACTTATTAATTAAAAACATGTCACTTGTGACACACCCAATATATGCAACTTCACCATTTACTTTTATCTTCATGGTTTATAAAATACGTCTATGTGTGAAAGTAATAACTTGAATTATTAAAATCATAAAGTCTAAAGACTATTAAACATTCTCAAAAAATATAATATCCAATGACACAAAATTATGGGCAATTCAATCTTGTGGGACTACTCTCATAATCTCTCATCTTGGAGATTACTAAATGAGAACTTCGTGAGATGAAGCCTCTTCCGATTACAAATACTCACACATGATTGTCTATATACTATTTTCCCAATCATAAAACATCATACAACTGCATAACTATAAAAAATCAATTTTTTAGAAAGGAAAACTATGCTTCATTTGATATTTGACATGCACCACCGAGCTTAAACGACCCGCGAAATATATAAATGTTATAAACTAGCCGTTAATTTGAAAAGTATGAAATTTATTAAATAATTTATGAAATATATATATATATCTCAATATAAATTATTTATAAATTCCTATAAATAATCACGAAAGTTTTCATAAAGTAATTTTATTCATAAAAAATATGTTATCTTAAAAAATGATTTTGATTGATTTTCATGTAATAAATTATAGAATTAATTTTTAAAAAATTTCGAAACAATATTTGATTAAATTGAATTATTTTTTCAAAAAATAATATCAAAATTTACATTCGTTGAAATTTTGTATTTTTTTTGAAAATATTTATTTTTAGTGAATAGTGAAAGTACCAATTTTTGTAAAAATGTAATTTGTTTTTTATAAATTAAGAAATATTTTGTCATGTTATGTATTTAATATTATTTAATATAAAATAATAATTATTTATTTATATTTAATCCACTTAATTAATTTTTAATCAAATATATATTTCATTTTTGTATAATTTGTTTTGTTTTAAAAATTGGATTTTTTTGAAACAATCTATTTTAAAATGCATAATCTTTCTCTTAGTTAATTATAATGAAAGATAATAATTAATTTTTAAATATATATATATATATATTATTTCAATAGATAATAATTTTTATTCATAAAATTATTACTATTAATCATAGCGTTAATATAACATCATCATTTTATTAAAAACTATAGTTTATGAAAACCATCTTTTTTGTCACATCTGTTTGTTTTGTTTTAGGTTTATTTCAAAAAATTTGTGATTTTAATTTGGTAATATGGATACCATATTTGGAATCATAACAATTTATATCGAATAATAGGGTCAAATTAATTTTTTTACTATAATTAATAATGAAAATAGTAAAATGTAATTATCCAGGTTAAGGTAAATTGGATTTACCTAGAATTAAACTAAAATGATAAGGGTTATAATGAACTAAAAAATCTAAAATATATATATTTTATGGATATATATAGACCTCATAATTATTAATCCTATAGAAGAATCTATTTTGTATCCTTTTAGAATTTATAAATCTTCGGAAAATTAATTTATTTCCAAAAAATACATGTGTGCCACTCACCAAACATATAAAAGGCCACCCCCTATCCTCTATTTTTCACAGCTTAAAATCCATTTTTCAATCAAATACCTAAAAAAACATACCTAAATACCTCCTCTAATACTATAAGCCTTATGTTTAGTCATAAAGTCAATCTAATAATCTTTTTGGTGAAAACCAAAATAAATTACTCGGAGAAGATGTAATGTTCTTCAATGAACATTTTTATTTTATTACACCCAACACACATTAAAATTATTATTAAAAAATGATTATATTCTAAAATTATGTCATATAATATAATTAAATATTATTATTTTAATTTAATAACCTGATCCTTCTTCTCTACCATCACATGGGTTATGAAATCATCATTCGTATGTATGGCGGATTTACTCCTCAAAAACAGATGGAATTATCTTCCTATCATCACCCCCCATGAATTCTTATAATGATGGATATAAATTATATATATATATATTATATTAATAACATAATTATAACTCTTTAATCATTATATAATATATACATTTTTTACATTCCATTTTATAGGTGATACGATAATATTTCTCAAGTGTACGGAATACTACCACCTCACGAAGCTATGTGACTCATTCTTTGCTAATGATTTTCATGGATGGTAATAAGGATAAATTTAATGAATTTATGTTATATAAATGAAATAATTATTATATTAATTTCATATTTATCATTCTAAAAATATATCATTTTCATTCATACACTGAAAAACAATAATTTTGTTCATGTACGCACTAACTACCTCCTTCACGAAGTGATGTTACTAAATTTTCATCACCAAACCAGATGAATTATATATATAAGTTTATCGAAAGAAATAATATAGAACGTATTTTATTATTATAATTATTTAAAGGTAAAATATTACTAAACTCATTTCCATAATGATCATTGAAAAATGGAAACATTACTCTTTTTTAAGTATGAGTTATCGTCTCTATTAGAATAAGGTAATTTATTTCTCCAAAAAAATCATGACTGGTAATAAATTAATAATTTTGGTATAATAATGAGAATAATATATTTTTTTTTATTCTAAATATTTTTACATAATGGCCTCTTTGTCTATGGTCAAAATACTGAAGCCATTTTGGAACAATGAACCGAATATCCTCAAAACACCCGTTATGGACTTAACTGATTAAGTTTTTTAATATGTCGTTAAAAAGAAATAAAATAAATAATTTAAGTATAAGTTATTAAATCTGAAAATGGTTCTAAATTAGTTAAATAATTTAGATAATCTTATTATATTGGTGTTAAAGGATGCCTATGGAATGTACAGACTTGAGTTAATGGTTTTCCTCATCTCACTTTTTTATTTCTGTTAGACATATTCCATATTTACCATTTTTTTATTTGGTGGTATATATACTGCCCATTTTACATATAATATCATTAATACATAATAAATAATTTTATATTATGTTCTCATTTTAATTATTTCTTCTAAGGGGATTTGAGATGAAATTTACTATATGGTAAAGAATTTGATAACTTAATTTCTTTTCATGGGGTTATATTACTTATTGTTTATCCTTTTTATTATAACATTATGTTGAAACTGAATTTTTAGCATATTATATTGTATTTAACCTTTTATATTTTTATTTACATTTGATACACATAATTGACTTATTGATTAATTCCCACTTTAACGTTATTATGATTATAAGGAAATTCAACACAATTTTATTTCGTTGAAGAATATTTTGGTGTTATGCATGTATATTAATTTATAAAGTGTATATAAACCCCCTTTGAAATTTTATATTATTAATTTATCTATTATCATGGTATCTATATTTTTCTTTAATATTATTTTTTCATTGGTTTTATGATTCAAATATTAACTTGATGATAAGGTAATTTTCATTAAAAAATTCACTTTTATTGTTTTTCTTACAAATATTACTTTTCCATGTCCATGTTTATAAAATGGTTTTATGAATGATTTTATATGGATATAAAATATTTCTAAAGAGAATTTTATTTATGTATTTCTAATTTATGTTCAAATATTTTCAAAAATAATCTTTTTACATGATTTACATGGAATGTTTTGACAAATGACAAAAGTAATGTTCTATTTTTATCATACATGTGAACATTGATTTTTTACACCACCATTACCATTGTTTTTTTTATTTTCTTCAATTGAATGGTTTCATGTTTTTATCAATGAAAACACCCTATTTCCTTTTTTTGTTTTTTGTCTTGAAAATGGATTCTTAAATGGAAATGGTATTTCGGTATCCAAAACATATTTTAATATGAGTTTAAAAGTGTTTTTTAATCATTTAATGATGAAAAAATGATTTCATAAAATGCTATATTCGATTTTCGATTCTTGAAATTATATATGACGGTTGTTCCCAGATAAAGTAGGGTGAGCCTATTATATATTATACTATAGGTTCCCTAGGATACGCTCTAATGAATTAGGTAGTGATTATGTTCTCTAAATAATTATATTAAAATTATATCATATGGTTATTCTAATTGTAATGGTTTTCTAAGGGTTATGTCAGTGTTCCATGATGATGACATACTAAGATAACAATATTTTTTATCTATTGTATCTATTGGTTTATAATGTTTATAATGATCAACATTGATATCATATATCTCTTTATTATTGATTTTTGTGACTATTTCATTTGTTAAAGCCTTATACCATTCTTTTATGTTTGATGATATAGGTATTGATGGGTATGAATATACTTATGTTATACATGTGAAATTTTATTATGTTTTCATACCCTTATTCTCTTTACATTCTAATTTATGATATTTAATTATTAATTATTATGTTTACCCTTAATGAGAATTAGATATAACCCTTATTATGTTTCATTTTCCCCAGGTTATCTTGTATAATGTTGAATGCAATATGTTTATAAGGGTTTAACATGGATTATATTGATAACCAAATATAAAACATGAAAACATGGGTATATTAGGAAATATAGTCTCTTTAATTCCTTTTACTTTAATGTTATAGTTCTTCCTAATTATATGAAAATATAAAACTAAAATTACCTTGATAATTTAAGTGATCCAATATTTCATTTTTATATTTCAATTTTTTATGGAAAATTGATTCTCCTCCAACTGGGTCAAAGAAAAAAATGTTATGTTCATGTTATTAGCACTAGATCTGGGAGTGAAAGTTATAGGATATTATAAGAACTATATTTTAGATAAATCACCATATAATCTAAAGGTTCTCATCAAAACAGATAATTTTTATAAACATATCAATGAGATAGATACTCTAGGACATTATCATATCAATGTTATATAGAAGAACAATAATCATGTGATAAGATGTGTAAATTAATATTCACTTATTTAAAAAATAAAATTAATCTATCAAAAAACATAGATGAATCTATTGATACAAATTCAATAGTAATTCCATAAAATTTATAGCTTGATGAAAATAAAACAAATAATCTGTTATTGATAATGAAAGTGGGGGAATTAGAGCCCTTATGTCATCATAATAATGACATACGAAAAATGATATAGTGATAGGGGATAAATAGTCTCTCATTAACCACATATAAAATTGGAGGTAATACCATAAAATTATAATAAAATAATAATTTATAAAGGTAATTATAGAAAATCAAGTTCAATTAATGTGGAAAAAAAAGTATTGGAAATACATACCTTGTAATGTAGCTTTTTTATGCCTGGGGTAACACTTTAGAAACATAAGAAATACTTATGGGTAATTTAGATATGGGGGGAATTTAAATTCATGATCAAAGCCTTTAGATTTTATTGTAATGATGGTGGAGTGATCTCCTTTTATTGGTGAAAATGAGGGTCATTTTCAAGGAAACTAAAGTTAGGTAAGGGTTGGGAATAGAATCACATGGGTGTTAGGTGGGTTTGGTGAGTTAGGATAATTGGGCAGAGATATGGTATTTGAAACATGTGTTAATTACATTCATACCTAAAAAGTATTTAAATATGTTTTTTTGGCCTTTTAATTTTTTAAAAAAAAATATATTTCATTTACCTATTTTACCCTAATTAATATTGATTACAAATATAACTAAGGTAATAATTTTATTTCTAAAAATATAAGAGGCCCCTTGTTAACAAATTTTAATATTCCAATTCAAAACGTGGGATCCATTTATTCTAATTAAATTTCTAAACATTGGAAAACTTACTTTTAAATTAAACATAATATATAAGAAAAACTATTTTTGTAGAGAAGTGTCTTTTTATATGTTAAAATTTTGTTATTCTGATTTCATCTTAATTGTTAATTGAATTAGTGTCTATATTTTTTAGTATATTTAAAAATCCAATTAGAGTCATATTTTAAATTAAATTAATCTCATTTATCTATATAGATGTCATGAACCGTCCCTCGGGGTCCATGCCAGGACTACCCCAATCCTTCCTTCCATAGGCCAGGGGCTGGAGACTAGCACCAAAAGGTGTTTTCCCTAAAACTAGGAATGCATTGCCTTTATAACCTGAAAACACACACAACCAAGCACAAAAAAAGGTGAAAACTCAAGAAAATTGTATAACTCAAAGAGTAATGAATGTAAAAGGGGTTAGAATACAAGCCCAATAGTAAAGGTACAAGTACAACTAAGATACAATAAAACTAAAAAATATAAAGGATAGCTACTGGATCATCCTATGAGGTTCCTACACAAAGGGTAGGTATAGATCACCTCCTCATTACTCCACATCCACCCATCTCATCTACGTACCAACATGCCATATGGTCCACCTCCTAGTATTGTCCGATCCTGGTACTCTCATCCTTAGTCAGAATTTTCCATCATCTGCATCCAACACAATAAGGTGTGGTCATAGCCCTTGCAGGGGTAAGTATAACGATACTCATTTGGGACCCTGAGACCCTCAAGGTCTTACAAAAACCACCCCAGATAAACCACAAAGTATGTAATCAACAAATAACCCTACTTAGGTATTTTCCCATACTTATACCAATTTTATCAGGTAATCCATCTTAGTCATGAGGAAAAAACAGATATACTGACTTAGATCACACCAGGATTTATTCTAGGGGTAGTAACAAGTAACATCCCCAGTCACTTCGTCGAACACCTCAGCTGCAAGAGAACCCCTACTCTATCGAGTATAGTGGGCCTGTCGCGTCACACAAAGGTGTTTCCCACTAATCTTGGACTACTGAGGTACTCCTCCTGTCTAGTACCATTGGACTGATGTGTCATACAGAGGTTCTCCACACCATGGGTTTGCCACGTCACACAGAGGTGATCCCCCTCATGATTTGCTGAGGTAATCCTCCTGTCGAGTATCATGGGTCTGTCGTGTCACATAGAGGTGCTCCCCACCTTGGCCTGCTGAGGTACTCCTCCTATTGTGGATCGTGGGTCTCCCATATCACACAGAGGTTCTCCCCCCATGGGTCTGTTGTGTCACACAGAGGTGCTCCCCACTAGGCCTGTCAAGTCACTCAAAGTTGAAAAGGTCTGCAGTCACCAAGTCTCAGCCAGCTACTGGGTTCCTGCACTATGCTTGCTCGTCTCCAGGAGGACCCGCTCCATGACCTACTGTTAAATATTCTAGCTACCAAAAAGTCCCACAAAGAAGCATCTCAAAGGTCTGCCACATCATAGGGGTCTCAACAAAATAGACGGCTTGTCAATCAGACGCCCCGTCTGTGAGTTATTATCCTCTTAGTGATGGGGGAAAGTTGGATTTGTGCTCGATCCAACCCGAAATTTCCCCATCTTAACCCAAAACTCCAGTGGGGTATACTCAAAGAGATCGTATCACTCCATGATTTCCAAGGTCGTTGAGGGTTCATCAACTAGACGTCAGGTGCCAATGTTATTTCCATAAGAGCGTAAAACGGGTCATATTGGGCCCGGGTCTAGTCTGACCCAGTCGGACCAACCCAGCCTGCAGTGCGGCCCAGCCTATTGGGTTCGGCCAGACCCACGCTAGGCAGCCTAGCCCACGCTGGGTGTCCTGGAAGGCCGCGAGGGGTCGTGGGGTTTGGTCACGGATGATGCAAGCCCGCAGGGTGGCTCGGCCAGGGTGGCTTGACAAAGAGGTACCGTGAGGGTGCCAGGCAGATCGGCCCAGCCTGAGGCGGCGTGGTGATGTTAGGGAAGCAGTGCGATCGGGGCGGCACAGCGATGCCAGGGCAGCGTAGCGAAGCCGCGACGACGGTTTGTTAGGGGTAGCGAGGTGAGCCTGCAACGACGGTTCAGCTGGGGTGGGGTGGAGAATGCATGGGTGCTGCAGCGGGGGCGGCTCGGAAGCTCATAGATTGGCTGGGTAGCGGCGTCTTGGCAGACAGCAGCGGCGGCTCGACGGATGATGGCGGCTTCTCGACCTGGTCGGTAGCGGCGGCTTGGCTCTGCCGGTAGCGGCCGGATGGCGCCGGCTCAGCCCTGACGGTGGCGGCCGGGGGCGGTGTGGAGGGGCTGTAGGTGGCGGATCCGCGGGGTGCGGTGGTCGCGGTTTCCACGGAGCAGCTCAACTATGGGGGTGTCGTGAGGGCGTGGAGGTCACGAGGCGGTGTCATTGCATCGTCTCCTTCATCGCATTCAACATCAAAAATCATCACAAGATTTAGGGAGGGGTCGGTCCATGTTTTTTAGGGTTGTATCCTCCGTGTTAGGGTGGTAGCATATGGCTCAATAAGAACTTGAAGAAGAATGTGAAGCCTTACAACCTCTCACAATGATTTATTTCGAAACCGAAAGAAGAAATCAAGGGAATATCATGGTAAAATTATTCATTCACAAATAAACCCCAACCATTTTTGATTTTTGATGAAGATGAGAGAAGTCGAATTTTTCAATGTTCTTTACACCGGTCACATGCCTCTAATCCCAGGCTCGTTCGTCAGATTAACGTTCTTCGATGGAGGTGATTATTCTTTGTTGAAGATGTCCACCATTGGGGGATGTCTCGAGGAAGAAGTTCAAAATCATGGTCGGTGTTCTTCATTGGAATTCTTCATTGGCAGGCTTTCTCCAAGAACTCTTCACTTTTCCAAGCCTTTTCCCCAAAATGAAAATGGCCAACTCTTATGTTTCCCCAATTTTTAATTGTTGGCACAATTTTAAATTGGATTAAATATGTTTGCTCCACTTAATTAATTGATGAGGTTGGCACGATATTAATTATAGTAGGGTGGCATAATTAAATAATGGAGGAGTTGAATATGTTCTCCCACATTTAATAGAGATTTCAAGAGATTTAAAGCCTCAGGTGGCCCCCACCATCATAACCTCTCAAGGGAGGTTAGACTCGGGTGGACCCCACCACTGATTATTCAATTTCAAGAATAAAAGTTCTATGGTCCCCACCACCACAATATCCACCAGTGGGTGGTTACGAAAAATACAATAAAATGTGTGATTTATTTTATTTTATTATTTCAACAAAAAACCCAAAAATTAGCTTTCAACCTTGACCAACTATCATCGAGGTGAAAGTATTACTAAGTGAATACTCGCACTGCGAGTTCAAAGATGCCCTCATATTTCAATTCTAAGCACTGGTTCAAAAGATAGAAAAAACTTGCTCATAGGTTTACTGAATGTACCAAAACAAAAGTTCATAAATTAATTGCAGGTACTCCGGGCCTCAGAATCACGCGCCGTAAATTTTCACAGGATAATAAAGTTCCATTTAATTAAAAAAATAACATGGAAATTCTGGGACTTTTAATCATCCCCGCCTCAGGGCTTTACAACCCTGTAAGACACATCACAAAACTAGGGAAACAAGTGGGGGTACTGAGCACACATCTGAGCCTCCCACTCCCATGTTCTCTCATGGAGGTTCCCGTGCTTCCAGCTAATGTTCACCACAGGTATATACCATCCACGAATGACTCACTTCTGTCAATACTCAATCTCTACTGGAACCTCTGAAAAAGTCGCCCCATCATTGACATCCATCTCGCCATGTTCGATGATGAGAGAAGGGTCGTGTACGTATCTCCTCAACTGGGATACGTGAAAGATGTCGTGCATCCAGTGCAACTGAGTTAGAAGATCTAAGTGATATGACACCTCGCCAACTCTGCTAAGGAATTGAAAAGGTCTGATGAATCTCATAGATAACATGATGCCTCGGCCAAATTTCTGTAATCCACGTCGTGGTGAGACCTGTAGAAAGACGTGGTCGCCATCCTCGAATACTAGAGGTCTCCATATCCTATCTGCATACAACTTCTGTCTTCTTTGTTTAGTCTCCATTCGCTCCTGTTTGGTCTGCACCTTCTCTGTGGGGGGTCGTACCATATCTGGTCCCACGAGTGCTGACTCCCCTGGGTCAGTCCATCATAAAGGTGATCTGCAAGGTCACCCATACAACACCTCAAAAGGTGTCATCCCTATGGGGGAGTGATAATTGTTATTATATGAAAACTCTACCAACAACAAGTGATCCTCCCAACTATGACTGAAGTTTAGAATAGAATCACGTAGCAAGTCCTCGAGGGTCTAAATAGTCCGCTCAGTTTAACCATCATTCTGAGGATAAAAGGCGGTGCTCAAACGAAGTTGTGTCGTTAAAGCCTCATACAACCCCTTCCATAGCCAGGAAGTAAAATGTTCTTCACGGTCGGAGATAATTATTGAGGTTAGTCCATGTAACCACACAATCTCCTACACATAGAGGCGTCCCAAGCTCTCTACTGAACCCTGCTCTCTGATCGGTAGGAAGTGGGACAACATTGTGAGACGATCGAAGATCATCCAGATAGAATCATGACCTCTTGATGTATATGGAAGTCCAGTCATGAATTCCATGGATATCCCATCCTACTTCCACTCTGGGACCTCCAAAGGCTGAACCAAACCTGCTGGTACCTGATGCTCTGCCTTCACATGCTGACAAGTGACGCACCGAGAAACAAACTATGCTACTACATTCATCATTCATGGCCCTCAATGCTATCTTCAGAGATCCTAGAACATATTTTCCACTCCTATATGTACTACTAGAGGGGAATTAAGGAACTCCCTCAACACTTCCTCCTGAAGTGACACGGTTACCATGTTACATCCTCTAAAGAGGATGACATGCTCCCCACCTTCAGAAAATCCATCAGCTGCATGTCTTGTGCATATCTGAGCACGTCGTGTCTCACAGTCAGCATCCCCACGTTGTGCCTCCCAGACTCACTGAAGGAGTGGGGGAGTGAATGTAAGAGAATGAAGAAAAGATGCTCCATCTCTATCTGCACAGGATATCTGTAATGTAGCCACCTGCTTTGTCGCCTCACCTAGCAGTTGTATACCTGATCTCCTGCTGAGTGCATTGGAAACAAAGTTCCCCTTCATAGGAGTATAGACTATCTTGAAGTCATAGTCCTGGTGAAACTCAATCCAATATCATTGTCTTAGTTCATGTCCTTCTGAGAAAATATATACCTGAGACTCTTGTGATCAGAGTTTACTGTAAAACGTTCGCCCATCAGATAGTGTTTCCAAATCTTCAAGGAGAAGACCACTACAGCTAAATATAGGTCATGGGTAGAATAGTTCTCCTCATGTTGTATCAGCTGTTGATAACCATATTCTATCACTTCTCGCTCCTGCATCAGGACACATCCGAGTCTGGTCTCTAATTCTTCGCAGTAGACTACATACCCTTCACCCTCCTCTAGAATCCTCAAGATGGGGGGGCACTAGTAAGCCTATGTATCAGCTCTTGAAAACTCTATTGGCATCTATTCGACCACACGAAGGGTTTCCTCTTCTTTGACAAGGCTGATAGTGGTTCTGCAACTCTGTAGAAATCTGGTAGAAATCTCTGGTAGTATCCAGCCAAAACCAGGAAACTTCATGCCTCCATCACACTCATGGGTGGATCCCAAGAAAGTACTGCCTCAATCATCGCTGGATCCACTACAACTCATGCCTCTGATATGACATTTCCCATAACGTGAACCTCTCAAATCCAAAACTGGAACTTCGAGAGCTTACCATAAAGCTAGTTCTCTCGGAGTGTGTCTAGTACTACATGCAAATGATAAGCATGCTCCTCCTTAGTATCCGAGTAGATCAGAATGTCATTGATGAAGACTACTACAAAGTGATAAAGGTATGGATGAAAGATCCTCTTCATGATTCCCATGAACACTTAGGGAGTGTTGGTCATGCTGAATGTCAAAAACAAGAACTTGTAATGGCCATACCGACATCAAAAGGTTGTCTTCATCACATCCTCGTCTCGCACTCTGAGTTGGTGATAGCCTGATATGAGGTTTATCTTCGATAACCACTATGCTCCCATCCACTGATCAAATAGTTCTTCAATCCTCCATAGCGGGTACTTATTCTTCCCGGTCACCAGGTTCAGGTGTCGATAGTCAAAACAAAGCCTCAATCTCTCATCTTCATTCTTGGAAAACAAAATCAGAGCAGCCCAAGGAGAAACATTGGGCCCAATGAATCCCTTCCCCGGTAAGTCCTCTAGTTGTACTCGCAGCTCATGAAGCTCAGCGAGATCCATCTGATATACTAGTGTAGACATTGTTGTCATCCCGGGGTGAAATTAAATGTAAAAGACTGCCTCTGTATGAAGAGGTAGACTCGAAACATCCTCAGGGAAAACATCCGCATACTGGTCCCCCATTATGGGATAACTCAGACTCTCCACATCAACCACTCTGAGGGTATGGCTAGACAACTAATGAGTGATCGACTACACTCTCCTCCATGTAAGTACATCCTATACTGCAAAGGCTCCCTTCTTGCCGGTGATGGTAAACCTGGTCCAATCCATGTGGACACACCACACTTTATGCCAAATATAGTCATATGATCATTGACTTTAGATAACTAGTCCATACCCAAGATGATGTTCTAAGGCTTCGACGCTGCTACTTGGAGATCCCAGCCGAAGATCTCGCCTCCTAGAGTATGTTCACACTACCGGAACTAGTGCGTAATCGTCGAATCTGCTTCTGTAAGAGTCTTTATCTGTTAGAATTGAGCCAACGGCCCCATCGGAAACATCGAGCTTCAAATGAGGGTAGTGGCAATAAAATAATGTCTGGAACCTATGTATATAAGTATTTCAGATATGGTGGAGTATACATATATCATACTTCAAATTATCTTAGGAGGGTTGTGATCATAGACCTCAGCTGCCTGGATCTGAGCTCTCCCCTACCCACCTGCTCCCGACTATTGGGATGGACCTCCTGGTGGTGGTGCCGGTATCATATTGAATCGTCTCCCACCGCCAGATGCATGACCAGCTGCTCTACCACATCTTCCTACTCCCTGTGGACCTCCATGGTCGAACCTATTTCTCTGCCTGGGAGTTCCTTCTATCGTTTGTTGATTATCTATATGACAGGTCATATAGTCACGAGACATATGACCCTGCCTGTCACATGAGTAACACTGCATGGTCCTTGTCTGACTGGTTCCTCCTCAAGTTCCCCACTTAACTGATCCTGAGTCATGTGGTCATCCACCTATAGGTCTGTTCCTCTTGGACCTCTGCGACATCTATATGCTTACAACTGCAGAAGACTCCGCTACTTGATGACTGGTAGTGGGTCTTTCCACTGGTGAATGCTCAGTAAGGAAACTCTCCACCAAGAGGGATCTCTATAACACCCCCGACTACGTCAGGATGCTGAGTAAGATCATCGAAGCCCTGATCTCCCACCTGAGCCCCTTCTCAAAGGTCTGGGTCCTAAATAAAGGGTCTCGCACCGTATCATTGTAGTAACATGAGAGGTCTGTGAACCTCAATGAATACTGAGCTACAGTCATGTTGCCCTGTTTTAGATGAAGTAGCTCTTGAATAAGTACTCCATGAAAAGTCGCTGAAACAAACTCTTCCCAAAACTGGCTCTCGAATTCTACCCAGAGAAGCGTCACCTCGTCCGGAACCTGGAGCATCAAGCTCCACCATCTTCCTGTTAATTCCTATAGATGGCTGGAGGAAAGGATCCCCATGATATTAGATGGTGTCCCTACAAGTCAGAAGACACTCACAACAGCCTCTATCAAATCCTCAACCTATTGTGGGTCCATCTCTCCCCTGAACCTGGGTGTCCTCAAGTTCTAGAACTCATTCAATGCACTCAAGTAGTGTTCACTCTATGCTGCTGGCGCTGGTGGCCTCGGTGGCCCAATAGGTAATGGTACTGTTCGTGCCTCCACTAGTTCCTCTACCATAAGAGAGCCTTGCACCGAGGCCTTATCGCTCGGTGGGATATCAGTGCGTACAACTCTCAGAACCCTAGCTGGATATATGCGTGGAGGCATCCTGAAAAAAATACGTGATCCATGGTTAATAAGTTATAACTGGTGAGTTGATTCAAGATTTCACAAAGAAGACTCTTCAAAACACACATGCAATAAGTGTTTTCGTGAACTGAGTCAGAAATCAGAAGTCAAGGTCCTGGTGTATGGAAACGTTAGCCACCGTACCAACACTAGATTCCCTAAACTGATAACCACACTCACTACAAATAAAACTGTTGTCATTAAAAAGAAAGATCATAGTCCTATGTTCTATGGTATAATCGACTCATCTAATACCAATTTGTCATGACCCGTCCCCCGAGGCCCGTGTGGTGACTACCCCAAGCCCGCCTCCCAAAGGCCAGGGGCTGGCGACTATCATCGAAAGGAATTTTCCTAAAACTTGGATGGAATTGCCTTTATAACCTGAAAACTCACATAACCATGCACACAAAAAGATACAAAATCAAGAAAACTAAATAACCAAAAGAGTGCTGAGAGTAAAAGGGGCTGGAATAAAAGACCAACACTAAAGGTACCAGTATGACCGACAAAAAATACAACTGATGAAAGAAAAAATATATCTATGGGATCATCCTCCAAGGTTCCTACCTGAGGGGTAGGTACATATCTCCTCCTCAACACTCCACATCCACTCATCTTTTCTGTGTACCGACATGTCGAATGGTCCACCTCCAGGTATCGTCCAGTCTTGGTACTCTCAGCCTCAATCAGTGTTGTCCGTCATCTACATCCAACACAACAAGGTGTGGGAATAGCCCGTGCAGGGGTGAGTATAATGATACTCAATAGTTACCCCGAGACCTTCAGGGTCTCACAAAAAACACCCAGGATAAACACAATGTATGAAGTCAGCAGATAACCCTACTTAGGTATATGCCCATACATATACCTAAGTTAACAAGTAATTCATCTCAATCATGAGGAAAACACAGAGATACTAACTCATCTCACACCAGGGTTTATTATAGGGGTAATAACAAGTAACATCCCCAGTCACATCGTCGAACACCTCTCCTGCTAGAGAACCCCTCCTCTATCGAGTATAATGGGCCTTCCGCGTCACAAAGAGGTGCTTCCCACTAATCTTGGATTGTTGAGATACTCCTCCTATCAAGTATCATGGGTTTTATGTGTCACATAGAGGTTCTCTCCACCATGGGTCTACCACATCACATAGAGGAATTCCCCATAGGGACATGCTGAGGTACTCCTTCTGTTGAGTACCGTGGGTTTGTTTGTTCACACAGAGGTGCTCCCCACTGTGGCCTGTAGAGGTACTCCTCCTATCGTGTACCGTGGGACTAGCCCATCAAACAGAGGTGCTACCCACCATGGGTCTTCCTTGTCACACAGAGGCACTCCCCATAGGGCCTGTCAAGTTACTCCAAGGTAAAAAGGACAGTAGTCGTCAAGCCTCATCCAGCTACTGGGTTCCTGTACTATGCTCGCTCGTCTCCAGAAGGATATGCTCCATGAGCTATTGGTCGATACTCAAACTTCCATGAAGTCCCACGAATAAGCATTTAAATGGTCTTCCACGTCATAGGGGTCTCAACACAATAGACGACGTGTTAATCGGATGCCCGGTCAGTGAGTTATTATCCTTTTATTCTTAGGGGGGCTTGTTGGATTTGTTCATGATCTAACCTGACTCTTACCCATATTAATCTAAAATACCAGTGGGGTATACTCAAAGAGACCATATATCTCCAAGATTTCTAGTGCTGCTGACGGTTCATCAAACGGACACTCGGTGCCCAAGTTATGCCCAAAAGAGAGTAAATGGGTCGTAGGGGGCCCGGGTCTGGTCTGACCCGGTCATACTGACCTGGCCAGCTAAGTCCATCCTGGCCCACACTAGGCGACTCGGCCCATGTCGGGCAGCACAGAAGGCCGCGAGAGGCCGTGGGGTTTTTTTGCGGATGGCATAAGGCCGCAGGGCGGTGCTGCCAGGGCGACTCAGCCAGGAGGTACCGTGAGGGCATGGCGCTGCCTAAGGTGTCACGGTGAGGTCGCGATGGTGGTTTGTCCAGGGTGGCATGGCGAGGCTGCGGTGGCGCGGTGAAGCCATGGTGATTTTTCGGTCATGGAGGCACCCCGAGGCAATAGTGGCGGTTCGGTCGGGGTGGCGCCGTGAGGCCGTAGAGGCGTTTCGGTCGGGGCGGCAACACGAGGCGGTGGCGGCGGCTCGGTCGGGGTGGCATTGGGGAGCCACAGGTGGCGTGGATGGGGCGGCTCAAAATATCATGTCTTAACAGGATGGCGGCGGCTCGGCGGATGGTGGTGATGGCTCGATGGATGAAGGCGGCGGCTCCACGGACAGTGCTGGAAGCTCGACGGACGGATGTGGCAGCTTCGCGGACGGTGGAGGTGACTCGGCTCGATCAGCATCGGCGATGAGGCCTAGACGGCGGTAGTCGTGGGTGGTGAGGTGGGGCCGCAGGTGGCGGAGCCGTGGGGTACGGTGTCCGTGGGTACCGCTGAGCGGCTCAACCGCGGGGGTGCCATGAGGGGGCGGAGGTCGCGAGGCAGCGGAGGCCGCGGGGCGGAGTCGTTGCATCGTCACCTTCATAGAGTTCAACACCACAAATCATCACAAGATTTTTGAAGGGGTTGGGCCATATTTGTTTGGCATGTACCCTCTGTGTTAGGGTGGTAGCATATGGCTCAAAAAGAACTTGAAGAAGAACCTCAAACTTTAAAACATCACAAAATGATTTGTTCCCAATCCTGAAAAATAAATCAAGGGATGATCATGGGAAATGTATTCATTCAGAAATAAACCCCTAGATTGTTTGATTGTTGACGATGAAGAGAGAAGTTGAAGTTGTCGACGTTCGACAAGACCGTCACACGCCTCTGATCCCAAGCTCGTTCGTTAGATTAACGTTCATCGATGGAAGATATTCTTCATTGTTGAAGATTTCCACCATTGGGGTGTTTCTAGATGAAGAAGGTCGAAGTTGAGGTCGGTGTTCTTAGTTCGTGGTCTTTCTCAAAGAACAAAACCCTTTTCCAAGCCTTTTCCCCAAAATGAAAATGGCCAAATCTTGTGTTTCCATAATTTTTAATAATTGGAATAATTTAAAATTGTATTAATTAAGTTGGCTCTACTTAAATAATTTATGAGGTTGGAACAAAATTAATTAAAGGAGGGTGGCGTAATTAAATATTGGAGGAGTTGAAGAGGCTCTCCCATATTTAATAATTATTTCAAGAGGTTTCAAGGATCAGGTGGTCCCCACCATCATAACCTCTCAAGGGAGGTTAGGCTCAGGTGGTCCCTACCACTGAGCATTCAATTTTGAGAATAATACATATGTGGGCCCCACCACCACAATATCCACAAGTGGGTGGTTAAAAACAATAAAATAAAATGTTTGATTTATTTTATTTTATTATTTCCACGAAAAATCCCAAAAATTAAATTTCACCCTCAACCAACTATGGTCGAGGGAAGGACTTCTTAAGCGAATACTGGTGCTGCGTGTTCAACGGTGCCCTCAGATTTCAATTTTGAGCACCAGTTCAAATGTTAGAAAAACTCGCTCGCAGATATACTGAACATTCCCGAAAAAAGTTCATAAATTTATTTCGGGCACTCCGGGCCTCGGAATCGCATGCCGTCAATTTTCACGGACATGTAAAATTTCCATTTAATTAAAAAAAATACATGGAAATTACGGGTCATTACCATAGAGATTAAAAATCTCTTATAATGTTAATTCTTTAAAAAAATCAGTTTACTTTTGCCATGGTAATCAATATTTAACCCAAGTAGTTTTTTCTCTATAACTAAAAATAATTTTTTTGATAGTTACATAACAATTACCTAATAATTAAAAATATATTTACAATTTTATCAAATGAAATTAATATGTATAGGGAAAATTAATGATTATATTTGCGTTTATAAAACTCATTTCTATTAAAAGTGTATTTTAAAGTGTACCAATTACGTTCCAGAAAAACTTATTAATGTTTTTTATTTTCATGGGATGATTTTTTCATTATGTGATTAATATATATTATGTAGCTTCTAAAAAACATTTTTACCTAAACAATATTTAATTATAAATAAGAAGAAAATATAATTTCTTTTTATCAGAAACAATACCTAATATAATTTAAGAATGGTATTTAAAAACATATATTTTTACACCTTAAAAAATCTTTGATAATTTAAAATGATTTATTAACTTCTAGGACAATATTATATAATGATAAGGTTACAAAGAGTTCCTATATGATGTTTATTTTGTCAAAAGATAATTTATAAAATTCATAAATTAAACTTTTAAATATTCTCCAAAAAAGGATTTTTAGAGTGTACATTTTTTGATAGTTTCAGGATGTAACATTTACCTGATACACTAGTGTCTTGGGTAATACATTATCCCCCACCTAAATAATTTCATCCTAAAAATTGGGGTAATATTACCTATTAAACAGGGATGGATATGCTTTCCTCGTATCTTTTTCATTCCCCTAGGTTTTCTCTTACAGTCTGTGATTTCTCCAAAGTCCTTTCTCAAATTTATTTTTTAGTTCTGCAAAACATTATCTTTGGCATTAAGAATTTATAAAGGATATTAATTATAAGAAAATTCCTGTTATAAATATATTCCTTTACATGTGTAAATAATAATTGGATCTATTATGTATTTCCTCAGTATTGAAACATGGAAGTTTTCATGTACTTTATAAAGGTTGGGAGGAAAATACAATTGGTATGTTACAACTCCAATTTTTTTAATATTTCTTAATTACCAATGTAAATAGGGCTTAATATAACCTTTTTAAAAAACTCAAAACTCTATTCCATTGTAAAACATTTGAGAATATATGATCCCCAATTATAAATTCCACGTATTTCCTTCAATTATAGGTATATCTATTTTTTCTTCTCTTGGTTGTTTTAATAGGATCATGAATAGTCCATAATTTAACAGTATTCTACTCCAAAATCTCCAGAAAATGTGTATTTTTATCATCAATTCCCTCCCGAAATGTTAGATTATGAAACTTATTCCCATAAAATTATTTTTATGGTTCCATAAGGTTTCTTTAATTGAAGTTATTATTGTATGAAAATTCCACCAAAGGTAGATATTGATCCCACATACCTTGAAAGAAAAAAGATCCAAAAACTATAATGTTTTCCAAATTTGGATAGTCCTTTAATATTTCCCATCATTCTTGGATGATATTTAGTGCTTAAATTCATATTAGTGTCAAGAGCCATATGAAGACTCTTTCAGAATTTAAATGTGAACTAGGGGTCACAGTTAGATACAATCGATAGAGGTACCCCATGAAGCCTTATGACTACATTGATATATATGATGGAAATAAACTCATTGGTAGATATTATCTTATAACTAATAAATTATAAACCTTTATAGTATGATAAAAATTGTCCCATAAATAATCATTCCTCATTTTATAATATGGAGGTACATTGAAAATTTCTATTGTAATATTGTCCAACTTTTATATATGTATATATAAAGGTCGCATGATTCTTTTAGGATTTTATCTCTCAACCTTTACCTGCTATCATACTAAGCATCTGGACATATGATCCAAAATTTCAAACTTCATACCATCCCACCATAAATGTTCTCTTAAATCATTATACATCTGTATACAACCCGGGTGTATAGATAAATTTGAGATATGTGTTTTATATAGAAGTTACCTATTCAACTCTAGTACATATGGAACACATAACCTCTTACAAAGCCTCAATAATCCATAATTATAGATGAAGTATATTAATTTCCCATAATTAAATATTTAAATATTCCACTATTGTTCCTTGTTATCTGACCCAGACTTCTCTATATTTTCCAATAAGGATTGTTTAGCACTTTCTTAAAAAGGAATTATGGTTCCCCTTTCCTAAAAATCTCTATATCCATATTCACTATATCATTATATATAGGATCCTTTTTTATCCAAATCAATGTAAAAATTCCTTGATCCCTCCTATTCAATGAATCATCTGACCGATTTTCTTTTCTAGGGTAGTAGGGTATCGGGAAATCATATTCCCCAAGTAGTTTCAACCATATTCTTTTCCTCCTGCTCCGATTATTTTAAGAGAAGATATATTTAAAACTATTGTGGTCTGTGTATATATCACCCAATCACTATAGAGGTAGTGTGTCTATATTATAAAATAAAATATTATACATACCATCTTGAGTTCATGTTTTGGATAGTTTTGTTCATCTATTTTATATTGGTTTGAGGCGTAGGAAATGATCATATCATTCTATATAAGGACACAAACAAGTCCTTTCTTCGATACATCATTATATATTACAAATCCTTCCTTTCCTGATGGTAATTTTAATATTAGTTCATTAATAATTCTCCACTATATCTCTTCAAAATATTCCTCATATTCCCTTAACTATTTGAATTTGAACCCTTTACATGTAAAATTTGTTAAAGGGTTGGCCAACTAGGAAAAAAATTGATCAAACCCCTGATAGTAACTAGTTAATACTAGGAAACATAGAATATTGGTTATTTCTATCAATGTAGTCCATTATTTGACTGCCTTTATTTTTAATTTGTAAATATATTTTCTATCCATGGAGAAAATATATCTAATAAAGTTGATTTAATTGAGCTAAAAATCACACTTACTATATTTCCCATGTAATTATTTTTTTATAGAGGGCCTAAAAAATAATTTTTATATTACACTCATGCTATAAATATCTCTCGGAGAATATAATGATATAGTAATGAATAAATAATTTTAATTTATTTAGGATATTATTTGACTTCCTTGATCTCTAAATGGTGAACAGATATTCCATACTAGGATAAAATTTGGCCAAGAAAAGAAATTCTGTTAAGCTAAAATTCACACTTACTATATTTCCCATATAATTCTTTTATTACCGAGGGTCTCGAAAAGTTATTTGTATATTACTATCAATACCTACATAGCTCTTATATTATATCAACATATAGTGAATGAATACCACCACAAAGTTATCAACATAATCATATAATACTACATTTATCATATTCAAAAAGATAAGAGGTGCATTATTCAATCCAAAAGGCATTATCGTAAACTCATAATGTTAATAATTTTTTTGAAATGCCATATTTGGAATATCATCGTTATTCACCCTTAAATGATGATAACAAAAGTGAATATCGATCTTTGAAAATTATTTTTCTCCTTAACATTGTTCAAAAAAATTGTCATTTAGTGTAAAAGGATAATTATTCTTTATAGTAATGTCATTGAAATCCCTATAATTAGTGCACAATATCATAGATCCATACATCATTTTCAGGAATAAAATATGGCCTTTGGATGGAAAAAAACTTGTGTGTATAAATCCTTTATCACACAACTATATTTTAATTTCATCAACTCCACCAACTATATTGGTTCCATTCTATATTGAGTTTTATATATATTCCTTTCATCATGAATGAGTTCAATAGAGAACTCATCTTCATGCTCTGGAGGATATAACAACCCATATATTTAATAAATTTATATTACACATAAATAGATGAATATTAATTACATAACTATAAAAACCATGACATAACCATATGTGTTTAGTGTCTTTGTAAACATATACATAAATAAATAGTTCATAATAATATATATAATCTCCCAAAATTCATTCATGTCTATCACCCTTCTTAGAAATATCCAACTTAAATCCTTAATTAATAGTCTGGGGAGAAGGAAACATAATAATGGTTGAACTCATATGCTAAATAAGGGTGACTATAGGAGATACCAAATATTATGTTGGCATAACATGAGCATAAGGCTATAGAACATATACATAATAATTAAAAATTATGCCTTGTATATAAAAAATCACAATCTTGAGTCATGGAATAAATATAGTAAATTCGTAATAAATTAATAATAAAGTAATAAAATAACATAATATATAATATCATAATATAAAATTGTGTCATACACATAAGCATAGAAAATATATGGGTGGTTACACCTCCTGGGCGCGACACACCACCATACACAGTGGAAGTCCTTTCTGCAGACTGGAATGGGGCCACTCTCTAAACCATCATAGTAGTCAAGATTAACTCCCAATACCATCATTGTGGATAAATGAACTTACTAAAATTATTTCACTTCATGTTCTAGTCATGTATTACTTAACGGAGTTCAATCCATATTTCATTCATGTTTTACTAAACCAATTTCAATCCCTATTATAGTCATGTCTTACTGAATTAGGTTCACACACTATTCCAGCACAATCTATATAATGAGATATAAATAATTTTCTAATTAATTATAGTAATATATAGTTCCCACCAATAACATAATGAAAAACATACATATGTGTTTTATAATAACATTAATCATATCATAACCCATGAAAATAAATTGGGTTTCCTAAAAATTTTATTATAGAATAACTTATGAAAAATAAATAGGTATCATAAATATCATACCATCATAGAAATAAAATATACATAAAAATAATAAGGATTTTACTGTATAATAATATCTATAGTAATGTATAAGTAATATCAAATAATGTTATCTTAGATGGAAAATAATTTTGAAAGATTGATTGAAATAATTCTTGAAACGAAATAACATTTACATTTATAAATCATTTCTTTTTACATATTCTCATTATTATAAAGGAAACAAATTTTATTGGTAATAACCTTGTCATATTGTAAAGGAATCATTAAAGAATTAAGGCATCATGATGGTAGGAAAATCCATTAATCCAATATAGGTAATATAATATTCCTTCTATATTTTTATCAAAAAAGTCACAATGAACCTTGTATAGAAAATTAAAAAAAAATCTTTCATAAAAAACTGTAAAAAATAAAAAATGAGTAAAAATTAATTAAAAAAAAAATCATAATATAAAATTAAAAACATTTTTTAAACAATTTTAGATAACATGTACCAGGAAAAAAATATTTTTTGGGGAAAATTAAATGGATAGTTTTTTAAAATAATTTCCTTTATAAATATCATTGAATTGAATTTATTGTTAATAAAATTAATGGATTATGGGAATAAGATGAAAATACACATAAAAATTGAAAATAAAAAAAATCATATTACATCTCAAATATAATCATTACATTTCATGATCAATAAAGTAAATTTTTGAACCAATTAATGTTAATTGAGTGAAGAAATACCAAACCAATTTTTAATCAGTTGAATCATATTCACCATAAAAGTAATAATTATAAAATGAAACATTAAATACCATGAAGATAATGTAATTCAAGATATTATATATCAAAGGTTAGTATAGGCACCCTAAAACAATAAGTGGTGCATAAGGCCTATATCTCACAGAAGTAAAAGTGATACGAGATTTCTTACATAACATTTCCCTTTATTTTTGTGTAAATTAACCTCATTTATAGAGTTTTAATGAATTTTATTAATTCATTAATGAGATAATAATATTTAAAATACTTTATATGATTCATTTATAACATATTACCAATAATTCATTAATAATATTACATTATTTTCATTGTTTTGGGTGAATTCATTTCATGGTTTCATGGTAAGTTCATTTTTGTATAAATATGGATTTAGAATTCAAATGCGAAAATATCTCCAGAATTGAAATGGAATAGTATTCATAGAATTATAGTAGTTTAATTTTTCCCATATATCACTTCTCATTCCTGTATGAGGATGATTAATTTGTTAAAATGTTAATGAAAAATGTTTTGTTTATTTTGGCAGTTTTTTCGACCACCATGAACTAGTTTCATTTAATTTAATATTAAATATGTATATTAGTTTCAAAACATGAAATGGTTTATAATATACCCTGTAAAGACCTTTAAATTTAATGGAAATTTTTTTAATAAATTCTCTGAATTTTACGAGTCCGTTATTTCTGTCCACGCCTGATTCTGAGGGCAGGTGTGCCCAAAATCAATTTCAAAAGTTTTTTTCAGGTACATTTAGTAATCGTACATGCAGGATTTTCTATCATTTGAACCAGTGCTCGAAATTGAAATCTGAGGACACCGATGAACTCACAACGCCGGTTTTCACTTATGGAGACCTCTACTGCAATTGTGTTTGGTCGAGAGAGGAAGTTAATTTTGGGGATTCTTATAAATTAATTAAAATTTATGCGTTACATAATTTTATTTTAGTTGGTGGTTAGTTTCTCCAAAGGGAAGTTGGAGGTGGGGCCCACCCCCACATAACCTCCCATGGGAGGATATTATGTGGTGGGGCCCGCAGGAGCACCTAACCCCTCAACTCTCCTTAAACTCTTTAACTCCCTTGAATTTATTATAGCCAAAACTCTTCATTAATGTGGGTGAACTCTCCACCTTCCTCCTCCCATTAAGTGTGCCAATGCAATTAATTAATGTCTTTATTAAATAATTTGAGGGTTTGAATTTACTTGAAATAAATGGCACATTAAAATAATAGGGATTCTATTACTTTTACATTGGTTGGAATTCTTTTTCTAGAACGGAGGAAGAGAATAACTAAGGATAACTTCTAATCTCTCGACCAAGAATGTTGTTCTTAAACAAAGAACGCTCAACGTCTCGAAGAACGTGAATCAACACTTTCTACCTTCTTCAACTGGAGCGAGGAAGGGAAGCACCGCCACCCATGAAGTACACTGATGGTGTCGACTCGACTCGACTACACAGGGCTTTACTCCTTCCAACGTAGATGGAATGACATCCATTTTATGCGACTCTTCAAAGGTCAACGACAATCGAAGTAGGGTTTTGAATTCGAGGTTGAATTCCTTTCTTTTAAGTTCTTCATTTCCATTGGAAAAAAAACAACCGCGGATCGACCCCCTGAATATTTCAATCTGCATAATGGATGTTTATTGTGGGATGGGTTAGAAATTAAGCTGGAATACTGTTTGAGCGTCTAACGTGGAGGGCACAGGCTAATGAACAAGTCTGAACCCTCCACTAATTCATTCTTGATGTGCGGTTTGATGGGTGACGGATGAATGAAAGGGAAACCCTGATTTGAGGATGTCGTAGTGAAGAGAAAGACCCGAGGAGGTCGTAGGCGCTGAAGAGAGGTAAAAAGGACCACCGGAACGACTCTTGTGGCCCGTATAAGAGCATGGAGACGTGGGTCACGAGCGCAGATGTTCCCTTCATGCACCGCGGGCTGAAGCCATCGTGGCACCAGCCACAGCGGTCGAGCGGAACCCACGTGTGGGTTCCAGGGAGGCAGGGCGATGCCAGCTGGCGCTGCCATTACAGGAGACAGGGGGACCCCCCCCCCCTTCTTCGCACCTAGTGTGTAACGCACTCAGCCAGCCGGGCCGAGCCGCTTCCGGCCATGCGGGCTGGGAGGCCTACAGCGTGGGCCGGACCGCCCACGCGCGGGTCGGCCCATAGCCACCGGGCTAGGCCGCACCCACCGGGCTGGGCTATGCCAACCAGGCCGGGCCACACCTTACTAGGTCAGACCTGTATTTGGGTTGGGTTGCCCGGTTCGGCCCGACCCAGGGCGGGTTTGGCCAGGTCGGACCGGACCCAAACCCCCCTTTCAGGCCACTTTTGGTTTTTCACCTATAACATGATATAAGGACCTCCGATCGATGCATCATCAGTTGCATAAGATTTCTTGTATCGAGGTAGTCATTTCGGTATACTAAACATAAGGTTTTGGCGATGTTTGGGTATCGCCAAGTTGGTTCGAACCCGAAACCACCGGGGCCCTCGGAGCGAAAACACTTATAACTTAAGGAATAGACGTCCGATTGACATGTCGTCAAATAAATTGGATTCATATTGCATAGACGGTTCTTTTGGAATACTCCAAATAGGATTTGGATGAGGTTGGACTATGGCCAGGTTGGATTGTACCCGAAATCCAACCGTCCCCTCGGAGCAGAAACGCTTATAACTCTCAGACTGGGCATCCAATTGATGCACTATCAGTCATGTTGGGTTTCTTATGATGAGATGGAACTTCAGATAACATTAACTCAAGACTTCATGCTAGTTGATGTATCGACCCCTTTTGTCGAGGAGCGGACCCTCCCGAAATCGAGTGTGCGGGAACCCTAGGGCAGGTTGTGATTGAGATAACTACTGTACGGGAATCCTACGTGGGTTAGACAGTGAAGAATTCTATATCGGGATCCTCCATGGGTTCGACAATAGCGACTTCTGTACTAGGATCCTACTTGAGTTCAACAGCGATAACTACAGTACCAAAATCCAACGTGGGTTCGACAGTGATGACTTCTATACTGGGATCCTCTGTGGGTTCGACAGCAGGGACTTCTGTACTAGGATCCTACATGGTTTCGAAAGTGATAACTACTGTACCGGAATCCTATGTGGGTTCGAAAGTGATGACTTCTATGCCAGGATCCTACGTGGGTTCGATAGAGCTGATATTGTTCTTGGATCCTACATGGGTTCGACAGAAGTGATTATTCAGAGGCAACATCTAATCATCTCTACCCATCTTCATGAGTTTTATACCTGTATGATCTGAGTCATGTCTTTCAACCATTATCATTGTGGTTATTGACTTTACTTCCTTGTTAGAATTGGTTTTTTCATGGGCTCGAGAGTTGGAGTCGGACTGAGATTGGTAACATAGGTATATGTATGGCCATATGCCTAAGTAGGGTTGTTTGATACTTCGTGGTTGTATCTTTCCTCTTATGTTTAACCTTAGGGGATATTGTGAGACCCTCTCAGTCTTGAGGTCCCTAATGAGTATCGTTATACTCACCCCTATATGGGCTATGCCCGCACCTCGTCGTGTTGGATGCAGATGACGGACAACACTGACGGAGGCTGAGAGCACTACGACTGGACGGTACCCAAAGATGGACCTTGCGACGAGTCGGCACATAGAGGAGACTGACGTACGTGAGTGCTGAGGTGGTCATCTGTACCTACCCTTCATGTAGGAGTCCCCGGAGGATGATCGAGGAGCTTCTCTTTATTTTCAGTTGTTTTTTCCTTTTTACTTGTACTTGTTGTTTAGTTGGGTTTCTATACTGGACCATTTACTTTCCATAACACTCTTTTGTATTTAGTTTTACTTAGTGTTTACTTCCTGTTGCTTACTCTGTTGTGTTTGTTTACTTTTCATAAGGAAATACCTTCCACGCTTAGGGATTTACACCTTTGGTGCTAGTCTCCAGCCCCTGGCCTATGGAAGGTGGGCTTGGGGTAGTCACGGTATGGGCCCCAAGGATGGGTCATGACAAATTATTATCAAAGGTGGTCGGTTCTACCACAGAACATCGACTCTGATTCTTTTAACATAAATAGTGTTGAGTGTTTTGGGAGTGGTTATCAGTTTAGGGAAACTGGTGATGGTGCAGCAGCTGACGTATCTATACACTAGGATTCTGACTTCTGATTACCGAATCAGTGCAAGAAAAAACTGATTGCATGTGTGTTTCCTTTTAAAAAGTTTTTTTTGTGATTACTTTGTGTCAGTGCACCAGGTATACTGTTTTGACCATGGATCACCTGTTTCTTTTCAGGATGGCCCCACGAAGGAAGCTAGGTAGGATTCTAAGTTGTGTACGAGATGGTAGCCCACCGAGCGATGAGGATTCGGTGCAGGGCCCCATCACAGCAGAGGTACCAGCAGTACCACTACCCACTGGGCCACCGATACAACCAGCTCCAGCAGTAGAGAGTGCATGCCGCCTGAGTTCATTTCATGAGTTCCAATGACAGAGGTCGCCCAGGTTCCGAGGAGACACGGACTCACAGGCAGCTGAGGATTGGATGAAGGTTGTTGTGAGAGTTTTCATATTGGTAGAGACACCATCTGACCTCATGGTGATCCTTGTCGCGAGACTTCTATATGAATATGGTGGAACCTAATTCTCTAGGTGCATGATGAGGCATCACTACTCTGGACAGACATCGAGAGCCTATTTTGGGCAGAGATTGTACCAGCCACCCATTGTGCGGAGCGGATTCAGGAGTTACATCATCCGTAGTAGGGCATCATGACAGTATCTTAGTACCCAGAGAGGTTCACCGACATCTCGTGCTACTCTACGGATATGGTACGGGACACATTCATCAGGGCCTGAACTTTGAGCAGGGACTCGGGCATGAGATCAGGGCTTCGATGATCTCCCTCAACATTCCGACGTAGATGGGGGTATTGTAGCGAGCCCTCATAGTGGAGATTTTCCTTGTTGTGCAGTATCCAGCAGGGAGACCCACAACTAATCGGCATGCACCAGAGTCTTCTACAGCTGGCAGTAGATAGATGATGCAAGGGTCCAAGAGGACCAAGCCCATAGGTGGTCGACTGCACGACTCAGGTTCAGTTGTGTGGGGCACATGAGACAGATCTAGCCATACGATAAGAAAGCTGAGTCATGCATGCAGCAGGTAGGGTCACATGGATCAAGACTGGCTGACCCACCCTGCAGATGACCAGCAGGCAGTAGAGGGACCTCCCAGGAAGAGGCAGAGTTTCGACCATGGTGGTCCGCCGGGAGCAGGCGGACGTGGCAGAGGAGCTGGCCAAGCAGTAGGTGGTGGATGAAATTTCGAGGCCCTACCACCACCACCACCAGGAGGTCCACCCCTACCACAGAAAATGGGTGGACATGGGAGACCTCAGCTTCAGGCAGCTGAGACCTACAACCATAGTGCTCTAGGAGTAGGTGGACAGGAGCAGGACTAGTTCCAGGCATATATTTCTTTTAACAATGAGCTTCTAGCTTCGTTGATGTCATTGTTTGTGGTTTCGTTGTGTCTATGTACTTTGAGATGCAGTAATAAAAGGCATGTATCCTAATGACGTTTGATTATATGTTTTTTTTCAGATAATACTAATAGATTCTCGATTAAACTGTTGACTTGACCCTCACATTCGAGATTCCTACTGGAGGAGACCCAGTGACCACACAATGATGCCAACAGTGTCACTCAACCCTTGGGGGCGAGAGAAACGTTTGGATCTCTTGGTAGTAGCATCAAGGCCTTAAGACATCGACCATGGCATGAATTAGTATCGTTCATGTTAGGATAGACTATATTAGGCAATGGGCATGGTTCATCCCAGGGATTAGACCGAATTTCTCTTTTCGGAAAAAGAAAAAATCTTAGCATCTCTTCTAGGATGTAGGCGAAGAAGTGTGTAGATGAGTTCTTTTAAATTCGATAGTCTCACCCATAGTTCGTTGGGAAAATGCTTTACAGTCTACTCTGACAACTAGAGTCTCAGGTATATCTTCTATCAGAAGGACCTGAACCAGAGACAACGATGATGATTTGAATTCCACCAGGATTATGACCTTGAGATAATCTATAAACCTGGAAAGGGGAACATTGTAGCTGATGCTCTCAATAAGAGAACAAGTATTCAGCTACTAGGAGAGGCGACAGAGTAGCTAGTCATGTTGCATATTTCCTTTGTGAATGGGGATGGAGCAGCCTTTCTATAGTCTCTCATAGTCACTTCCCCATTTCTTCAGCGATTCAGAGAGGTGCAGCATGGGGATAATGACTGTGAGGTGCGACATGCTCAGATATCTTCCGGGAAAGCACCTGATGAATTTTTTAAAGGTGGGGAACACATCATACACTTCAGATGACGAACCATGGTACCATTTTCAATACAGGAGGAGGTGTTGAGGGATTTCCACACTTCCCCTCTAGAGGTACATCCAAGAGTGGTGACGATGTATGAGGACATCAGATGACAGCACTGGTGGCAAGGAATTAAGAAAGAAGTAGTGAAGTTTGTCTCTCAATTCCTCACTTGTCAACAAGTGAAGGCGGATCATCAGGTACTAGCAGGATTGGTTCAGCCTTTAGAGGTCCCAAAGTGGAGGAGGTATGATATATCCATGGACTTCATAACGGGTCTTCCATGTATGTCCTTGGGAAACAACTCAATTTGGGTGATCATAGACCGAATTACCAAGTCGGCTAAATTCCTACTAACCAGAGATGGTATGAGCTACCACAGAGGAGGTGCAGGTCATCCAGGAGCAGATGAAGACTGCACAGAGCAGACAGAAGTCCTATGATGATAGTAGACAAAGACCACTGGAGTTCGTTGATGGTGACCACGTCTTCTTACGGGTCTCTCCTCGACGAGTTCTATGGATATTTGGAAGAGGCAGCAGGTTATCTCTGCATTTTATTGGGTCGTTCCAGGTCCTCAATAGAGTAGGTGAGGTGGCTTACCGCCTGACCCTTCCACCTTAGTTGCATCGGGTGGACGACTTCTTCCACGAATCTCAGCTAAAGAGATACATGAATGACCCATCCCACATCATCGACCACGGGGAGCTAGACATCGATGAAGGGGTGAATTTCACAGAGTTTCTAGTGGATATTGTGGATCTATAGGGTTGGGTCCTGTGTGGATGGTCAATTCCTCTAGTGCGCGTTTTCCTGCAGCACGGGAACCTCCCGGACATCATGTGGGAGCGGGACGCTCAGATGCATGCTCAGTATCCCCATTTGTTTCCCTAGTGTGTGTTGTAGCTTTACGGGGACGTAAAGCCCTAAGGTGGGGGTAATTTAAAGACCCAAAATTTTCAAGGAAATTTTTTTCTTAAATTCTTTGAAATTTTACGACTCCGTACTTTCTACCGGCACCTGATTCTGAGTCCCGGTGTGCCCGAAATCAATTTATGAATTTTTTTTAGGTACATTCAGTAAAAGTGCGTGTGGGTTTTTCTATCTTTTGAACCGGTGCTTGGAATTGAAATCTGAGTACACCGATGAAATCGCAGTTCTAGTTTTCTTTTAAAGATACATGTACTAAAGTTTCATTTGGTCGAGAGCAGAAGTTAATTTTGGGGATTCTTATTAATTAAATAAACTTTATGAGTTAGATAATTTTATTTTAGGTTGTGGTTAGTTTCTCCAAAGGGAAGTTGGAGGTGGGGCCAACCCCCACATAACCTCCCAAGGGAGGATATTTTGTGGTGGGTCCCACACGAGCACCTTACCCCTCAACTCCCCTTAAACTCTTTAACTCCCTTGAATTTATTATAGCCAACACTCTTCATTAATGTGGGTGAAATCCCCACCTTCCTCCTCCCATTAAGTGTGATAGTGAAATTAATTAATGTCTTCATTAATTAATTCGAGTGTTTGAATTTATTTGAAATGTATGGCGTATTAAAATAATAGGGAGCCTATTATTTTTATGTTTGTTGGAATTCTTTTAGTGGAATGGAGGAAGAGAAGAACTAAGGAGAACATCTAATCTCTCGACGAAGAAAGATGTTCTTCAATGAAGAACGCTTCATGTCTCGAAGAACATGAAGGAACACTTTCTAACTTCGTCAACCGGAGAAAGGAAGTGAAGAACCACCGCCAACGAAGTACATCGATAGTGTCGACTCGACTCGACTACACCGGGCTCGAACCCTTCGGATGTAGATGGAATGACGTACGTCTTCGGCAACGTTCGTTTTCTGCGACTTGACAACGGTCAATGCCAATCAAGGTAGGGTTTTCAATTTGAGGTTGAATTCCTTTCTTTTAAGTTCTTCTTTTCCTTTGGATAAAAACAACTATCGCAAATCGACCCCCCAAACATGTCGATCTGCAGAACGGATGTTGATTGTGGGATGGGTTAGAAATTAATCTAGAATACTATTTAAGCCTCTAACACAGAGGGCACAAGCTAACAAAAAATTCTGAACACTCCTCCAATTCGTTCTTGATGTGTGGTTTGATGGGTGATGGGTGAATGGAAGGGAAACTATGGTTTGAGGCTGTCATAGTGAAGAGTAGGACCTGAGGATGCCGTAGGCACAGACAGAATGCAATATGGACCACTGGAACGACTCTGGTGGCCCGCAGAAGAGCACGGTGGCGCGGGTCTCCGGCGCAGTGGAGCCGGTGACCGGAGGGAGCGGTCGGCATCGGCCGGCTGCCTGGGGGTGGCGACGCCCCTCGCGGGCCGTCGACATATGGTCGTCGCGGTTGCGGCTGCGGTGGTGGAGCGGAACCCACCTGCGGGTTCTAGGGAGGCCGGGTGGCGCCAGTTGGCGGCGCCGTTACAGGACATTGCCCCCCCCCCCCCCACTCAGCTTTTGGCGCGTAACACGCTCGGCCAGCCGGGCCGAGCCGCCGCCTACCACGCGGGCTGAGCCGCCCTGGAATAGGCCAAGCCATATCCGCCGGGCCGCGCCGCGCCATACCGAGCTGGAACTGGATTTTGGTCGGGTCGACCCAGTTCGGGCCGACCCTGGGTGGGATGGGCTGGGTCGGACCGGACCCAGACCCCCCCTCTTTGGACCACTTTTGGTTTTTTGCCTATAACATGACCTACGAACCTCAAATCGACACACCGTCAATTTTATAGGATTCCCTGGATCGAGACGGTTGTTTCAGTATATTACACACAAAGGTTTGGCGAAGTTTGGGTATGGCCGGGTTGGTTCAAACCAGAAACCAACCGGGCCCTTGGAGCGGAAACGCTTATAACTTAAGGATCAGAAGTCCGATTGACATGTCGTCAAAAACGTTGGATTAATTTTTATGAAACGGTTCTTTCGGAACAATCCAAACAGGATTCAGATGAGTTTGGATTATGGCCTAGTTGGATTGTACCCAAAATCCAACCAGCCCCTCGGAGTGGAATCACTTATAACTCTCAGACTGGGTGTCTGATTGATGCACCATCAGCTGCATTGGGTTTCTTTGGATGAGTTGGAACTTTGGGTTACATCAACTCAGGACCTCGTGATAGTTTATGTATCTACCCCTTGGATCGAGGAGCGGACCCTCCCAGAATCGAGCGTGTTGTGTGTGGGAACCCCAGGGCTGGCTGCGATTGAGATAAATAATGTACCAGAATCCTACGTGGGTTTCACAGTGTGGAATTATGTACCAGGATCCTCCATGGGTTCGATAACAGTGAATTTTGTACCCGGATCCTACATGGGTTCGGCAGCAATAACTACTATATCAGAATCCTACGTGGGTTCAACAGTAGCGACTTCTGTACCGGGATCCTCTATGGTTTTGACAGCAGTGACTTCTGTACTAGGATCCTACGTGGGTTCGACCGTGATAACAACTATACCGGAATCTTATGTGGGTTTGATAGTTACGAATTCTGTGCCAAGATCCTATGTGGGTTCAAAAGCACTGATATTGTTCTAGGATCCTACGTGGGTTCGACAGAGGAGATGATTTAGAGGCTACATCTAATCATCTCTACCCCTCTTCATGAGTTGTATACATGTGTGAGCTGAGTTATGTCTTATAACCATTATCATCGTGGTGATTGAATATACTTGATTTGTGGAATTGGTTTGTATTTGTGCTCGAGAGTTTAAGTCGGACTGAGATTGGTAACTTAGGTATATGTATGGTCATATACCTAAGTAGGGTTGGTTGATACTTTGTGATTGTATCTTTCTTCTTTTGTTTAACCTTAGTGGATATTGTAGGACCTTGCGGGTCTCGCGGTCCCTACTGAGTATCGTTATACTCGCTCTTGCACAGGCTATGCCCGCACCTCATTGTGTTGATGCAAATGACGGACAACGCTGATGAAATATGAGAGCGCTACGACTGGACGGTACCCAGAGGTGGACCTTGATAAGAATTGGTACGTGGAGGAGATTGATATACGTGAGTGCTGAGGTGGCCATCTGTAACTACCCTTCAGGTAGGAATCCCTGGAGGATGATCCATGAGATGCCATTTATTTTCAGATGTTTGTCCCTCTTTACTTGTACTTGTTGTTCAGTTGGGTTTGAATACTGTCCCATTTACTTTCCAGTACACTCTTTGGTATTCAGTTTTACTTAATGTTTACTTCATGTTTCATACTCTATTGTTTTCGTTTACTTTTATTAGGGCAATTCCTTCCCAGCTTAGGGATTTACGCCTTTGGTGCTAGTCGTCAGCCCCTGTCCTATGGAAGGGGGGCTTGGGGTAGTCACGACACGGGCCTTGAGGACGGGTTGTGACATACCCATTAAAATATTATTTAACTATAATAATACTTTTATGACCATCCATGAAGGTTGTAATGGAAAATGAAAAATCATTGTCCATGGAGACGGTTAACCGCCATAATTTTCACAATGGTATCATTTCTATGAATAAGAGGAAATAAGAAAAGGGATAGATATAAGATATTAAATTATCAATATAATATTATAGTGTAAAAATAATATTAGATTTATTATTCATTTATCGACGAAGTATGTGAATAGAAGTTATAAAATTAAAAGAAATTAATATAAGTTTTTGGATAAAGTTATCACTGTAATATCACCTCCTTTAGATGTGGTATTTATAATTGATGATAGGTGATTTTAAGAGGTTAATTAATGATTATTTTATATTTAAAAAAATAACATTTGTGTGGTATTATTTCTAATGAAATTGGATTATAATTAATGTTTTAAATTCTGGTTAAGTTCTAGTAACACATCAAACACCCACTTTATCTTTTATTTTTTGGTTATTTTAAGCGTTTTACTTTTATCTTTAAAAACTACATTATTTTACATATACTATGGTAAAATGTTTTTTTACCACATTAACATTTTTTATTTATAAAAATTAATATAAAAATATTAAATTATTTTTACCCACTAATTAAAAATATTTATTCCATTTTTAAAAATTAAAAACATATCATTTGAAAAAGTATACTTAAAATTAAATCTTCTAAACCCAACAAAAACAATTTTTTTGAAAAATGTGTTTTTAATCCCAAAAATGTAATTTTTCAAAAAAAAATATATTGATATTGTTTAAATGAAAATAATAATATTATATCTAACTAATAATTACTTAAGTTACTTTAATATCTATTTAAAATCATAATATTACTTTTAAATATATAGAAAATGAGGGTTTAATAAAAATTGAAATTTTTAACTATTCACTAACAAATAAACTTTTAAAAATATTCTACAAATCTGTCCAAAGATAATGTTGACATTATTAATCCAAAAACAATTTTATTTTTATAAAATATTTCTTTTAACTTTTAAAACTTAATTTAATTTTTTTCTCATAGAAATGAATAAAAATATTTTTTTGAAGAAAATATATATTTCAATAAAAATATATATATACTAAAAATTATTTTTTTATTGAATAAGCATAAAATAATACATTAAAAATGTGTTGTAAATTTATATATTTCATAATGTAGTTAATAAAATTCATTCCAACAAATTTAACAGATAGGTTATAATGGTTTTGTTAAAATAATAATATTTTGGAGTTCTAGAAACTATATGTCTTATAAAACATAAGTTATCAATGATATTAAATTTATTTTAAAAGGTAAATATCATAAAATATTGTGTTGTTACATTATACACCCCTTAATATGAATTTTTTCCTAAAAATTCATCACATGGATACAAATAGGTGAGGATACCTCTTCCTCCTCACATCCGCAGTTTCCCAAGTAGCTTCCTCAAATTAGTAGTTTCACCATAAAACATAAACAAGTGAGTTGTCTTGTTTCATATATATTTATCTATATGATCCATAATCTCTATCAATTTATCTTCATAAGAAATATCTTAATCCAGTGATACAAAATCTTAGTTTAGTATATGTGAAGAATCATGTGTTTACTTCATTAAGAGAGATACATAGAACATATAATGGACTTGAGAGAGATTTGGTGTAAGTGACAATTGATATTCTACCATCCCAATATGATGAAAAATTTCAAATTATTTTATTCTAGAAATTTAAAATTTCACTTCAATAAAAGTTAGATATTTGAAAATTCTATTATGTAAAACTCACATCATAAAAATGAATAATAAAACTTCCACTAAAAAGGTAAATTTGAAAACATAATAGTTACTTGATGTGATTCATAACTAGGTTCCACATAGGGAAGACATTGTTGGAATATTAAAAGATGGATTTGGAATGGAAAAAAATCCCTAAGAACTAATAGTGATTGATTGGTAACATGGTCAATATAAGGTTAATGAACACAAAACCATATATTAAATAGGTAAATGAAAGGTCATTGATATCATCATAAATAATGATAATATATTATTTTTTTATTTCAAAATCCATTGAGAAGATACACTTACTTTATTTAATTTTATAATTATAATGTCACTCTATGGTTGTTCCTTAATAAATTTCAACTTCATTATGCACTCTTTGAAATGAAGTGGAAATTGTGATTCTTGATGGACTAGTGGATCATAAGAACCATAATGTGGTGAAAAGTATTTACTTTTATCTCTAGTTATCATCATTAAAAAAGGGTTAACATAGGTTATCCAATACCCATAAAACATAATATGGTTAAGTAATAAATTAATATCTAAAACCTCCTCAAATTTCAATCTAAACAATTTCACAAATGGTTACCCTTATAACAATAAAAAATATTAAAATCCAAAACATTCAAAAGAATGTCAAAAAAATTCAAAATAATTTTATCATTAACCCCAAAAAACATGATTTATTTATTAATTTTCAAACACAATACATGTGAATATAATTTTCAATTATTCAGTTGAAACATTTTAATAACTGTAATTACCATAAAAACACAGTGAAAACATGCATTCTTTAAAAACATTTATCATTTCCTCATGTTATAAATTCAAAAAATCTATAATATCAATCCCTAAACCACCCTGTCATCATATTAAAAAAAATTTCTGAGGTCATCAATACTATCTCAATTATTTAATCATAATAAAACCTCTGATTATATCATTATTATTCCAACAACATGCACATAATAAGGTATATTTTTCCATTAATTGTGTGCTCTCCAAAAGTATCACCTTACCACCTCAATCAATTTTCATGGTCACCAGTACCATTTAAAATATACATTCAAATACTTAAGGAAAAATTATATTCGAACAATCCTTAAATGTTTCATTATTCTCTAATAACATAAAATTACTTCTACAACATTATTATATAATTCCAATAAAAACACTTAATCCTTCCACTTTATTATTAAACCATTAACAATGATTTTTAATTTTATTCCTTAAAACTTCTTTCATCTCATATGTCATTTGTAGTCTCATCATCATTATCAATATAAACATTAATCATAAATCCTTTCTAATTCTCTTCATGTGCTTTTCCATTAGGGAATTTATTTTCATAATGCTCATATATTCCCCATTTAGACATTTATCTAATGACAATGACTTCTCAATCCCATTATTCTCATCTAGTGCAATAACTAAACCTTTCAAATTTCCTTTGCAATTAATTTATTTATATCCTTCTATTCCACACCTAATGAATATTCTATTTCTTTTGAAACATTCTCCTAGATTCCTCTTCCTGCATGATTTATTTGAGGAAAATAGAACTTTTTTTCCTATATGGTCACCATGAGACATCATCAATATCTTATTATATGGTGCAAGAAACTCTCTAAAGTTAAGATTATTGATCATATTATGATATTTATGATTAGAAATAATAACAAGGTTTCTCCTTCAGACTCCCATTTGATTTGGATTCACATAAGGAGGATCGTTCCACTATCCATCACATTCACCACTAACATGAACCCCATGGATCCATCCATTATCTAAAAGTAAAAAGGCATAGTGTTAGAAATGATAATCATAGTGGGAAACCACATAATTAGGAGGAAATTCCTATAAAATTTCAATATATGACACATTATGTTTAATCCTAGGTTTTTCATGATATTTTAACCCATACATACCCTTTGGGTTCATACTAAGGTTTTCGCATCCTAGTTTCAAAAGGTTAACTAACCCTTTCTCTGATACCATCTATAATGTCCCATAATTTTGATAAATAAATATTACATTAAAGTAGACAAATATTCACTAAATAACATGTCAAAACAATTCCAAAACCATAAGTTTTTTTGTCTTTGGAAACATGGAAACCTGGACAAATAGTTTATAAAAATCTATATCATCTCCTAAAAATTATACACATTTAGAACCCTTCGTGAAAATATCCTACCTAAACCCACACTTCATAAGCTAGAAATAGTGTAGCAAAATAAATTATGATCTCATAAGCTCGGTAAGCATAACCATAGGACATGTCAAAGATTATGTAATAATAACGTGTGCATAATGGTATATAACATAAATATAACAATTGAAAATTGTACACTGCATATCAAAAATTTTAATCTTTTGTCATGGAATAAATTGTGGAAAAATATAAGAAACAAATCAAAAATTAATCAAATAATATAACACATTGTACATAACATGAAATTGTAGCATACACATAAGAATATAAAATCTATGTATTCATACACCTCTTAGGTGGGACACACCATCATCCCTTGTGGATTCCCCTAACTCATAGTGGAATGGGTTAACTCCCCAAACAATCATAGTATTCAAGGTCCACTCCCAAGTCAATAATATTGGAAAAAGTCCCTTACATAAGCACATTCACTTCCCATTTCAGTCGTGTATTACTTAATCAAGTCTAATCCCCTTTCCAGTCCTTTCTCACTAAATCGAGTTAAATCGTCATTCTAGTCATGTGTTACTGAACTAAGATCACTACCCATTCCATTCCTCTCTATCTAATGGGATATAAATATTTACACAATTCATTTTATGTAGATATAGGTATCACCCATCACATAATGAAAACCACAAAAATATATTCTATAAGAACATAAATCATATCAGAATCCATGAAAAGAAACTTGGTTTCCTAAATATTTCATCATAGAATAAACCATTGAAAATAAACAAGTATCATAAATATCAGGCCATAATAAACATTAAATAACCATAAAACGAATATGAACATAATACATGAATAATATCCTCAATAAATCATAAGTAACATCAAAAAAATTTCTCTTAGATGCCAAATAATTTTGAAAAATCACCTGAAATAATTATTAAGAAAAATAACATTTCAATTTTTAAATAATTTATTTTTAAAGATTTATGAAATTATAAAAGTGAAAATTACTTGAAAATAAACTTTTAAGATTTTAAATATAACATGAAATAATTAATGCATCATGATGGCTTAAAAATCTGTTCATTCCATATAAGTAAAAAAACATTCCTTCTGTATTTTTTTTCAAAAAGGTAATAAAGAACATATTTTAGAAAATAACAAAAAGAATCCTTTAAAAAAAATTTAAAAAATAATAGATTAATAAAAGTAACTTTAAAAAATCATAAGATAATGATAAAAATAATTTTATACACAATTTTGAAAAACATGGTCATGGAAAAATGATTTTTTAAGGGAAACAACAAAAGATATTTTTTAAAAATAATGACCCAAATAAATATCATGTCATTGAAATGAATATTGATAAAAAGAATAAATTATGTGTATTAGCTTTAAATCATCCTAAAATAAGTGGAAACAAAACAAAATATTGTCAAAATCATTCTCAGACCCAATCTTAACAAGGGATAATCAATGAAGTAAAAGTTTTTTCCAATGAATGGAAATTTAGTTAAGAAATACATTACAACTTTATAATCAGTCGAATTGTATACCCAATAAAATCAATAATTAAAAAATGAAAAATTGAAAAAAAAATTAAGATAATTAGAATCATGATATTATATATAAATGAGTATTTTATACAACACACAAAATAAATAAATTTTGAATAATGCCTATTTCTCACAGAAGTAAAAGTGAAATGAGAAACCCTTATCTCACACTTCCATTTAATTTTTCACACTTTAACCTAATGTATAAATTTTTAATGAATGTTATTAATTCATTAAATAATTATAATTTCATTTATAATACCATATATGATTTTTACAACATCTTATCACTCGTTCATTAATAATATTTCATTATTTTCATTATTTTTAGTGCATTCCTTTCATGGTTTATTGGTCAATTAAATTGTGTATAATTGTGGTTTTTATTTTCAAATGGAAAAATAACACGAGAAATAAATAAAAATAAGGGTATTAAAACACTTCCATAAGATTAAATGGTCCAATATATCATTTTTCTTTTTGGTATGTAGATAAATCTTTTGATTAATCATTAACGATGAATGTTTTGTTTATTTTATAGTTTTTTCAACAACCATGAACTAGTTTTCCTTAATTTAATATTATGCATATATATTAGTTATATAACATGAAATGGTTTACAATATACCTAAAATAATTTTATTTAACCATAATAATACTTTTTTGACCACCCATGAATTTAGTAATCGAAAATTAAAAATCCTTATCTATATAGATGGTTAACCATCATAATTTGGATAATGGTTTCATTTATTTGAATAAGAGGAGATAAGAAAAGAATGGGATATAAGATATTACATTATAAATATAAAATTAAATTATATAAATGATAATACATTTATTATTGTTTAATGGTTGAATAATATGATGAGATGGTAGAAAATAAAAATAAATTAGGAGATATTGTTTGAGAAAGTAACCTATTCAATATTACTACCACGAAGGACCCCTTAAGGAACATGGAAACGGTCCTAAGCTGATAGAAATAGCACATGGACATGGGGAGAGTAGAGAGGATAGTTTTTTGAATATATTATAAAAACATCAAGTCTTTTGAGGAGAAATGCGGTAGTGGGAGGTGGTATTTATGAATTAGGAGGTGTGGTTTTAAGTGATTAAATAATAATTATTTTATATTTAATGTCATGAAAATTTGGTAAGAGTTAATTGAAAAGAATTTGGATCATAATTATGGTTGTAAAGGCTGTTTAGGGTCTATAAAAAGATCAATCACCCATTTAATGTTTTTGTTTTTATGTATTTTATGCTTTTACCGTCTAACTTCAACCCGCCACATTATTTTACCTACAAAGTAGTAAATCTTCTTTTAACCAACGTAAATTTTTTATAAGTAAAAATTTTAATGCACATATAACATAAGTAGTACATCCTGATTCTAAATATATAATCCATTTTTAAAAATTCCAGACACCTGTGTTTCCAAATTACATTTTAAATTAAATCTTCAAAATGCAACGAAAAATAGCTTTTGGAAAACAAATTAATCCCAAAAATATAATTTTACCAAAATAATGTATAAATATTGTTTAAATGTAATTAATTAGATTATATATGACTAAAAATTTATAATGTTACTTGGAAATAAAATTATAATTCAGAAATTATTATTAAATATAATGAAAACGATGGTGTTATAAAAATTATTCTCTTAAAGTATTCACTTAAAAATTAAACATTCCAAAAAAGTCTCAAAAATTCATCTTAAGAAAATTTTGACATGATTTATATATAAATTATGTTAATTTTATAAAATTAATTTTCTAAAAGTGTCAAAAATTAATTATATTTATTTTATCAAAAAATAAATAAATAAAAATTTTTGTAGAAAACATATATTTTAAGAAAAAAATGACATTAATAAAACATATGTGTTTATTTTATAATAATAAATTATCATTTATTTGGATAATTATATATTTCATAATGTGAGTAATACTATTAATTCCCACTAGTTTAATAGCTAAATTATAATGGTAATTTTAAAATAATAATATTTTGTAGTTCGTTTAAGCTCGGTGTTTTTTGAAACATAATCTATCAAAGAGATTAAATTATTTTAAAGAGATAAATACCATAAAATATTTGGGTGTTACAATATATAGTAGGTAATTATTTTTGGAAAAACATTATTGAATTATTGTACCACATGTATATCCTCTATTCATAGCATATTCTCTTTATCCAAATATTCCACTTGATCTTCATATATTCTCAAAATTTCATTAAAGAGTTTTATTGGGGGAGGATCTAGACATTATTTAGATAATGATGTTCCCCCCTAAATATAAAATATTCAACTTCACCTTGATGAATTGTAATCTACTTCTCTTGGAAATAAATTATTTCCTTATACCCTAAAAGACAATCTATAACAATGATCACATCAAATTGAACCATTGGTATAATAACTAAATTTTTAAATGGGGAATTCCCATGAAACATAATAATAACTACATGAAACATCGTTATTACAATAGCATTCACCCTTAGTGTCTCAATAGATAACACCCTAACTATAGTGGTAGGGAAATATTTTATGTTTTAAGAAACATGGAATATATTGAAGAGTGTAAAGATCTAGAATTAAATAAAAGAAGTTCTAACATTGATTATATTGTTAAAGTATCCACTAACACATTATTGGGACCTTCTACTTTAGTGGTATTAATCACATAATTAAGGTATTTTTCACTTATCCTTTTATGAGGTAAAATCTCTTGATGTTTCTGGAATTGGTTAACATAATATCCCATTTACCTGTTGATAAATAATTGAACATAAAATCATCTTCCATTCCTATTCATTTGGGATAATCATATCATTTTTATCTACACTTGTAAGAAAATATTTATTCTATTAATGAAATTCAAATTTTTTTCACATAGTCGTTACACACGGGAACTTTCATCCTTTATTTCTTCCCCTTTTCCACATTATTCCTCCCATGATTCTTAGTCAGCCTCTTCTACTCTAGTTTTACATTCAATAAATATATACAGCAGAAATTATTTTCTTTCTTAATAGAACTTGAGATAATGTCCCCATACATTGAACTAAGATACAAAAACCCATTAGAGGCTCATCTTTAGAGCATAAATAATATGATCAATCTGGTTTTGTAGTCTCTATAAATTTTCTACAACATTCCTAGATAACTATATAAAGTTGTCCTTATTCTCAAAAAAAATATTACTCTGTTTGTCTAATATTAAGGAACTAATTTTCCATTTCTTCTCTTTTATCATGAGGAAAGAACTATTTATAGAGTGCCTCTTTGAAATTTCATCATTCCATGTACTTTATATCATCTTCCACTGTAGTGTTTTGAGTTAGCGACCACCATTGGTCAATATCTCTATTTAGAATATAGAACTCCATGATAAATTTTTTCCTTTTCACTATTTTCAAAAGTGAGTACTGTTGTCTCTAGGGAAATTATCCATTTTTTAGCAACCAATAGATTTGTAGTTCCACTAAATTACATAGGTTTTTTTCTCATGATGCAGTCCAACATAGTTACACCATGTCAAGGATCAGTAGGTCACTCTATATAAGTGAGATTATTTCCTATGACTTGGTTCTCTTTTCCTAAAATGGTTATGGTCTGATTATCCCAAACTCCAACTTTATTAACTTATTCATGGGAAATGTCATTTTATTTACTAGAAGTGTTGATATTGATATCATTACTCATGTTAGACACTATCATTCTACAATTGAATAAAAAGTAAGATCAATATATTGAATTCTAGATTATAGTTCTTATTATATTTTCTAGATTATTTCCTAGAAATATTTATTTTTTATCATAACACTTGTGTTATATTACTAGGTTTATATAAAAATATTCTACAAGTTTTCTACTAAACATTATCTAATACTAACTATATCATCCTAGACCCCAAAAACAGCAAGCCGGTTATTTTATTTAACTATTATAATAGAATAAAAGAGTTCTGGAAGGATCCAACATTTCAGTTGTCTTGGAATACTAGATACATAGATACATGAAATTATAAAACATAAGATACAATATTAACACATTAAGATAACATTATTATCCCACATCCCAGTAAATTTTCACTTATTTATCCTCTAGGATTCCTGATGAAAGAAGAAAAAATATGGGTGAGATCATATTCATAGTAAGGGGTAAAATATTGTAGAATCTTATAGTAACATAAAATCAACACATATGATATGTTATGAATAAATAAACAATATATAATAATAACTAACTAAAACTAACTGCATAATATATACAAGGATATAAATAAAAACAAATATATCCCATAGATAATAATAACAAGTTACTTAGTGATGGAATACATTATTCTAGACTTAAAATTCCATAACATAATCCAATAAATCATGATCTTAGATATAATGATATTACCATCAAATAAAAATCTTGTTTTGGGTAGGAATATATCAAAATACCTAAACATATTTATCTCATAAGAACCACTAAGGAATTTAGGGGCTATATAATCTTAGGCCCCATATATTACTTTTTTAGGTCTAATATATTCGTAATGTGAGAAAATTAATAAACAATTTATAATCAACTTTTTTAATAATCAGTTTTATTGGTATAATAATATGAAGATCACCAACACTATTCCCCCTATCAGTAAAAGGGGTATTAGGACCATAACCCATTCTTAGGAAGAAGTTTGATGGTTAGATAATAAATATTCAACTTTTAGATAATCTTTTGTATTGTATTAATAGTATACATAATGACAATGCGTTTACCCATGTCAGACAATTACATAATGTGATCATAACTCATCCGTATATAGAAGGTGGATAGTAAAACTATACGTATTCATCATAGAATCTATGAATATTCTAAATGTAAAATTAATTAACCTTATCAATTAAATAATGATAAGGTATTGGAAAATGTTACATTAAAATTGTTGGGTTATCAATAAAAAATAGTAATTGAGTTAAATAGTTTTTACTAGTTGAAGAAAACATTCATCATGGTTTATAAAGTGCATATGAGTATCCCATATCATATCCACTGAGACTATCTTTTAAATGTTTCAGTCTTATTCCAACTCATCATGCATTAGGGTGATGGTTGAGTCAATTCGTCTACCAAACATTTTCAGTTTGATTACCCCAAGGTGCATATGTGCCACAGTCGTATCTACTTTCTAGTTTCTAGATAGAGATTTCATTTCTAGGAAAAGAACACACATTACCATCAAAAAAATTATAATTTTTCAAGGAATTATAATGGATTAAGAAAATTAATTAATGAGTGTAAATACAATTTTAAATATTTATTTTTTTATTTTAGTCGAATTATAAGCATGATGACATTACGAAAAATGTTTGTAATCGATAATGGAAGGGGGAATGAGATCACAAATGTTGACATATAACGAAAAAGGTAAAAGGCTATAATGACAGGGTATAATTAATCTCTCATTAAAAAAATATCCAATGGGTGATAATAAAATAACACTAAAATCAAATAAATATTTATAATAGGTATTATAATAAAATAATTTTAATCAAAGTGGAAAGTGAATGATTGGAAACACATACCTTGATAAGTTTCTTATAAAAGATCAGGGGGACTCCATAGAACCTTAAGAACTCATTGGTAAGGATTTATAGAGGGATATGGAAGGGAGATTAATGAATATATCATTTATGGTTGAGTGAAATTAGAGAATCTTGGGGAGTGAACTCTGTTTATAGGTGGAAAAGAGGGGATCTTTTATGGAATATAATGTAAGGTTAGGACTCAGAATAGAATCACATGGAAGTTAGGTGGGTTAGGTGAGTTATGGGAATTATGTGGATAAATTTTAGGAGATACATGGGGGTTTGAATTTTAAACCTATAAATAATTTCTAGAAGGTCTGTAATTATTAAAAATTTGAGATACCTCATCGTACAATTTTACATTTTTAATCTTGATTAAAAAATTAGCCATGGTAATTATATTATTATTAAAAATACAAGACAAACCTATTTAAATAACATCAACATGTTGAATATGAATTTTTTATCCATTTAACAAAATTAAATATCTAAATATGATAAAATAAACTTTTAAATAAAAACATATGATATAGGAAAAACGGTTTTTATATAAAATTTTCTTTTAATATATTAATAGTTTTATTATTATTTCCTATAAATAATTAATTGAATAATTGTTTATATATTGTATTATTTGTTTAAAATTTATATTAGTGTCATGTTATTAATTATATTAATCTAATTTATTTAGATAAAGATTATATAACTCTTATAAAATTAATTCATTGAAAATGACCATTTTAATTATACTATGGTAAATAAACATTAACCTATGTAATTTATTTTAAATAACTAAAAAAATATATTTTAATATTCATACAATTTTTATCTAATAATTCTAAATTTAAATTCAATTTTACCAAATAAAAATAATATGTGTAGGGGAAAATAATTTAAATTTTTTTGTGCATAAAACCAGATTTTTTTGAAAAAAGTGAATTTTTATGCATAAAAATTATGTTTAGGATAAAATTATGAATTATTTTTTATTTTCAAGAAATAAATTGTCTTATTATAAAATAAATAAATTTTCCATGCAATCCAAAAATGAATTCTTCAAAAATAATACTTAATTAAATGAAATGATCAAAAACATTTTCCTTTATTGGAAACTATTACATAATATAATTTAAGAATACTATTTATAAATCATATTCTTTTACTCCTTTAAGACACTTTTAATAGTTTGAGATGTTTTTTTATGTTATAGGACTTTATTATAAAATTATATGGTTATAAATGTCATAGTTTTCATAAAAAATATTATTTCATAATATTCACTTAAAAATAAATTCTTTCATAAACTTAATAATATTTTATATTATGTTAAAATATTTATGAAGAGTTCCAATATGAATTTTGTTTGTTAAAATTAAATTCTATTATTCATAAATTTAACATTTCAATATACTCAAAAATAAATGATTTCTACATTGTGCATTGTGTGATAGTTTTGGTATATAGCATTTACCTTCTATAACAATGTATTAGGTATTATAGAAGTGATCCATGTTTCATTGAGTGAAACATTAATCATTCATGAATGATTAAAATTTATAATTCCACTGCCTTGGGGACAAATATAATCCATATAGGATTCTCTTGAGTTTCCCAAACAAGAATATTTTTTCAACATCCTCGAAACCTAGTGTTTGCTTCATGTAAATCTCTTCCTCCAAATTACAATAAATAAATTTTGTATTTACATATATATTCTCTATGTGAATATTATAAAAATTTACCAAAAATATCACCATCTAGATAGTATCATTCTTAACTACTAGTGATGGTACTTGAGAGAAATAAATTCCATCCATATATTCAAATCCCTTCACAACTAGTTTTACCATATAACACTTCCTTCCATCATCTTCCTCCATAAAAAATGATCACACTTATTCTCATGTGATTATTTTCCTTATTATATATTAGTCAACTATAATGTTTCGTTAGTCTCTAATAAACATATTTTGTTCTTCCAACACAAATTTCCTCTACCTAAGTCACTGAGATTGAAATTGTTTTCTGAGATTTCATGTTATCCCTCATTTTTTTGTAGTGGTAAATTCAAGTCAACTCTAAACATATATAATGGACTCCAAAATATGGAATTTCGTTTTTATTGAAATTATTTCTGTGATATTTCTAGGGTTATAACTTCTAGTACTCCAAATTATAAATCAGTTATCATATCATCTTTAGTCTAAGTGAATTTACTCACAACATTTTCTAGTATAACTATAAAAAATATATTGTTTCCATCTAAAATCATAAAAAGCATTACCCTTCTAATATCCTTGTTCAGATAAACTTGGAATTGGACAATTGATCCACCCTACTCAAACTCAGATTCATCTTAGTTATGGTCCTTCCATAAAACATTTTCATTGAAGATAAAATATTAACGAATGATAGTTTCTCCATAGTCATCATCCTATAGTTATAATCTAATTTATTCCTCTCTATATCCAATAAAATGTAATGATTTGTATTTTTCATCATGTTTTCTATATACGTGGAATTAACATTTTCAGGGCTCAAACTCAAGAAAATAATGAGGTGTAAAACTAATATTAATTTACCAAACCATAGTTGTTCTTGTAATTAATTCCCCACTATAGATGACAGACATCTATCAGTAAGGTATACCTCTGTGTTCACCGACTCTACCCAAATTACCTTAGGAATTCCTAAGTGTACCTTGATGCTTCATTACTTTTTTTCATGTTTTGTTCATCCTATTAGCTATAATTTTTGTTGTGTTTTATAGTATAGAATCTTCTCCATCCTGATTCCATTTTACCATAAGAAATTTTAGAAGTGCCTTTAGTTGTACTCACCTTCATTTTCAAATCAAAGGCATGTTATGTTCTGACCATTTTACCTCTCCAATATGGAATTCCATTGAATTAATATTTTAAAAAAATAAATTTATGCATAATAAAGTAAATACATACTTTTATTTTCTTATAATCAATGAGATTAAAAATGTAAAATGACACACTATGATATTGGACTATGGAAGGTCTCCAAATATCTAAGTGAAGCCATTCTATCTTTCACTATCATGGATTTTATTCATTCGCATTTAAGGGAACCCTTATATACCACCCATTCACACAACTCTCATAGATTGAGAATTTATTATGATCTATCATTAAAATTTCTTATTCAATTAAAACTTTTATATTCTTGTCACTATGGTTGACGAGTTAACAATTCCACAACTCTAGACTCTCACAAGTTGTTTCTCTTGAAATTACAACTCTATCATACATTCTTTTTTGGAATATGGTCTCATTCGTTAATCCTCATTCAACCATCATGGATCCCTGAATAACCTTCTAAACATTATTATAAAATCTAGTACCATATCCTACCTCATCAATCATTAATAGAAATATTATTCTTTCAAATATCAGGATGTTTGTTAGTTATTTAATCTACAAAAAGATTCCAATATTCATAAAAATATTGATATTTACTTTACCACTACCTTAGAAGAAAATTAATCTGCTGGATTCAATTTTACAAATAATCAGGAAACATAGTTTAACAGGTTTCCATGTTATTTCATAGATTGAAATTATTCTCTCAAGTTAATTACCCTTGACTCCTTCATAATGATATACTCTATAATAATCCATTTCATCCCTCTAATGAATTCACATAACTTGTATTACTAGAAATTTCCATTCTTGTAACATTCATTTGGCTCATATAGTCATTCTTATTATTTTCCCCTTTCCCACTTTGCTGACATGTAGGACTATAAACAACTAAATTTACTCAACTCCCCTTTGATAATTTGTCTTCTGGTCTTTATTGATTTCTTTTTTATGGTGTGAACTCCCTTCTTTTGATATTTTTCATGGTTCTGATATGTTTTTGAACCAACCTCCATTTGAGTTATTTATTCCGGATTATATTCCTAACATACTTAAACACCAAATTGGTTTTTAAATGGAATTTTTAACCACCATTTCCATTATATCCCAAAACATCGATAGTGATGACGTCTATAAAATAGCCCATTAATCATCTACAAACTTTTCATGAACTATCTCAATTTCCACTCAATATTAACTGATCTAAAAGATGACTCTAAGGGAATTATAGATCTGCATAGACTAGAAACAAGTGCCCAAGAAAAAAGGATAACCTAGGAATAAATTTTCCCAACTATATACAAAAAACATCATGAAATATAAGATGATAATGGATAAATACACCATTATAGAGTCAAAGAGAAAAAAAATCATTTCATAAATAGCCAAATAAACTAAAAACAATGTATATGATCCAAGAGTACCCAAAGTTCAAAAGATAAAAAACACTATTTCCATGTGCCAATTGTTAAACATCCCCACAAAATCACCACCCGAGTCCCATACCCAAATAAAAAAAAACATTTTTCCTCACTATAGTACATTTACCTTTCTTAAATAAAAAAAAGTTCTACACACACCTTTGGTTGTGATAAAGGTGTGATAGAAAAAATCCTAGTGGGATCCCACATAGTGTTCTATAATCAGTCTTTATAAAATAATTCAAATATTTTCCTTTTAAAAGAAAATAACGCATTATATCTAATTTTATCATGTTAAACAAAAATAGAAAAATTCACCCTTTTCAATAGTTTATATTTAATTATTATAAAATAGATTCCAAATCACATTGAAAATATAAGTTTATCATTTCCAAAGCGTGCATCAGAAAACCACATCTAAGAGAAACATAATGGGAAGTAACCCTAGGCCAACATAGGTTTTTCCTAGATATGTTTCTCACACAATGATCAATAATGACTAGTGAACACTAAAACTGTACACGACATGATCGTAAAATGAGTAAATGAATAACATAATGTGTGATCCCCCATGTGATGTCATTTGAATGATTCATCCAAGCAACTACCAATGGTGTAAATGAAATCTTTGATGTGTGAACCTCTCTACAAATAATAGAAACAACTCTCTATAGGGACACCCAACAATGTAACCCATTATCACTAGTTCTAATCAGTTCAAATCTTTTCCAAATTGAATATCACATTTCAACAATCAAGATAACACCCCATATTCCCAATAAAAAAAATATTTGAAATACAATTTTATTAAAAAAAAGTCAATATATGTTTTAAATCAACCTACCTATATCAAATATATTTGTGAAAACCATTTTTTACCAGAAACCGCATGTACACATTTCAATAAATCATAGTTAATTCTATTTATTATTTATAAATACTGTTTCTAAATTAATAATACTATTTTGTTTATAAGACAAAGACTTCATATGAAATGACCCACCTCAACCAGTTGGTATTCCAAAAAAATCCATCGGGTTCACGCAGAAAAATTGAACCGATGGATCTAAGAAATGAGAGAGAACCCTAAATCAAGAATTACTAATTAAGAATCTCTTATTCATCAATTTATACAACTAAGGAAGTTATATAAATCACTTTCCACAACTATTCTCAAAGAACCCAAAATAATTAATAAAGATCTAGCTAGAAATGTTTGATTGAATGAAATATCTACAAGAAAAAAATTAGATAATGCCAAAACCCTTAAATGTAGCCTCTATTTTAACATCCTAGACCCTAATTCAACTCAACAATTCCCCAATCATATTTAGTCACATGGCCTCAAGAGCATCTCCCCAAACACTAGAGGATACTGACTAGCAGCGTGACCCTTGGTTTGTTAGTGGGGAGATTTTCCCTCATCACTAGAGTCTAAAATAGTGTAATATGAATAACATACAAGTAGAAGATACAATAAATCATATATACAATAGAAAAATAGTAGGAATAGATAAAAATCAATAAGGTATCTCATACACAATGATGATACATGTCATGTGTCTAAGAAATGATCCAAAACAAATACACATCAATACAATACAATTGATGTATCCAAAATACTAGAAGACCCAAATTAATCATCATGGGCCTCAAATCAGTCCAATGCTCCCCTTATCCTAATCATGGTACAAAATTACACATTGAATTGTGGGTGATTTCCCTAGTCCCTTCTGACAAAAAATATTCTATTCAAGTACCCAATGGAAGCCCACATAGTGTGTGAGATACAATCCTAGATGTTAACCACCCGAAGATCTATAAAATCTAGGTTGTGTAATATAACAATCTAGGTAGTGTGCAGGTAAATAGGTAGGTAGAAAAAAAGTAAAGATACCTAAGGAATGAAATTACTAAACCAATAACACCAAAATAGCCTCTGAAGTATTCCTACAGAAGATGGTCAAGCTCTTATAAGAAGGAATCTATAAAAAAACATAAATAACCAAACATAGCATCACCATACAAATATACATATCTAGTCATTAAAGCCTTTGTGTACAACCAATGAGCAAGAAACCCCATGGTAGAGCCGTATAATCACACATGTCTCATTTCCAACGGTTGTGCCATATATTGGATGTGTTATACCATGAAGGGGCGGATCGATATTGTAGAAGACCAAGGCATCCCCATCGATTCATGGGGGAATAATGATGGAAACTCGGTTAGTCACTTGTTGGAGTCCTCGTAGAATGTCAACTGAAGATGTCTTCCATGACCCCAAGCAATCTGGATCCAAGGGTCTACAAGGCCCAAGGCATTTCATGGAATCAAGAACCAAGGACCATTCTCTATTTAAGGAATCTAATACCACATCAATATCCAATGAGTAACATCCAAGGAATATAAATGGAATCAAGAGCCTTAGTATACAAACCCATGCGACAACTACCATTTCAAATACATCTCATTCCATTCTTTAATCAATTCAATTACCAGTTCACACCATGAGTATACCCAATCATTATAGAAAATTCACATTCAATATTCCAATGAGTACACCCACTCATGAAACCAATTTTTTTAAAACCATTAAATCAATTCAAGTAAGGAATATCATGATAACATAAGGCAACATGGAAATACCTCTCCCAGTCAAGAAATTCAATTCCATTTATTAAATTGTTGGATTCCTATAAACGAAAAATATCAAATTTCTCCCATTGGGAGGTTAAATAAAACATTAAGGGAAAATGGTGTGCCACATGGGTGGCCTTGGTTGGGAAACAACCACCAATGTATCTCAATGGTACCTAAGGGATTCCCTAACAGGTCCAAATACATTTATTTCAAATTTTTTAATTAAATTTGGTGTCATACAATAAATTTTTGTGGGAGTTACAATGGATTTTAGACTAATAAAGCACCAAATCTAATGGGAAAGATATATACCACCTACTATGTATTTGTAGTAGATTGTTCATCCAGTATTATCTCCTAATTCAAATCAGATAGGATGAAAATTCATGAATAGATGAAGAACTTTAAAATAGGGGAAAATAGATTGTACATTAATAGTGTATCTAATTATAACCCAAATGAATAAATGAAAAAGAGGAATTGTGAACTCAGTGAGATGGATCCAATGAGACTTTCTATACTTAAATCAATGAACATATGGAGATCTGGTGTAAATCCCCAAAATAGTTGGCCAAGAGGGGTCTCAAATGGGACTACTAACTGTAGGAGGAAGAAAAAGAATTAGGATTTATAAATAGATTTAATTGGGGGAAAATTTGTAACATCTACCCAAACCATGGGTCGCATAGTTTAGTTGCATGGTTAGCTGTTGGGAAAGGCACATCACACGGTTTGTCCCCATGTTTTCACTAATTGTATGAAAAAGTTAAAATCTCCACTATCAAAATTATATACATGGAATGATACTCGTGCATCTCAAATCACATGGTTTGATCTAACAATGTGTCATGTTTCCTCCTTCTTCACATCCTCTCACAGTTTTGTCTAACCATGAGGCTAACCCCACATGGTTTTAACTAACCATGCTCCATGCCATTTTCACCCCAAAAACCACGTTACGAGATCCAAACAATCCCCAAACACCCCTGATACTTCCATGGCCTCAAATTTAATTCATTTTTGTCCATATTTAAACATTCAAACTAAAAAAGAAGGGATTTTTATCTCATACGAAAACTTGAGTTCTTACAATATTCCCTACATAAAGCGATTTCTCCCTGAATTACCCTCTGATGGGTGGCCAAGATTTATCTGAGAACAAATCTAGTCACTGATTATGTATGTTGGACTCCCTCTCCCTAGTATCATCCTTTAAACGGTCATGCTTCTATAACACCCGAACTAGAGGAACGGATTTCTTATATTGAACCTTCATGCTCCTATCATCGATATTAATTGGATTCTCCCTAAAGGATTCATCCACCGTAACTCGACCTCCTCATGTTGAAAATTGTGAGATGGTTCTATGTGATGGTGGAACAACTGAGATAAGTTGATGAAATATTTATTGTCATGTCGCCTCTGAGGTAACTGCATCTAAGAGGCCACTAGCCCAACTCACTCCAAAATCTTAAACTACTGACATACCATGTTGAACTATTACCCTATCTCTTGATCATCCTATGTCCCAGCCTCACTGAGACACATAGAAAGGACCACCTCCAAACCTAGAGCTCTAGATGTCATCTATGGTGATTAGTGTGTGATTTATGATTATCCTACATAGTATTCATCTACTTCTGAATCAGTTTCACCTACTTTGTGGTATCTTGAAAAAGAAGGGATCAAATAAAATCGTCCTATCTGACCTCTAACCAACATAAGGGGGATCATCCTGGCCTTCTGTAAAAAGACTCATATGGCACCATCTATTCAGTATGTTGAAATCTATTATAATATGAAAACTAACCTCAGGGTATATGCCTCTCCCAAGAGCTCCCAAAATCTAGGATGAATTATTATATTATGTCCTCAACTCCTATATTGTACGCACTGAATGACCATCAGTCGGAGGGTGGTACGATATCCACAAAACCACCTGTGTACCCAATTCCCTCTGAAAACTCATCCAGAAATGAGATGTGAATAGGGAATCCCTATCATAAATAATAGTTCATGACACCCTGTGATGTCATAATATCTCACATATATATGACCTCCCAATCTAATCCACACTGACATTATTCTTGATTGGTAATAAATGAGCAACCTTCATGATCCTGTCAATAACCACCCACACAACATCATTGCCTTGAGCAGACCTTTTTAAATCGATCATAGAATCAATCAGAACATCATCCAATTTCCACTCAATAATATGTAACTATTCTAAATTTTTGGTGTGTTTCTAATTTTTTACCTTCACCTACTAATATGTGGAATACCTCATAACTAAAACAAATACCTCTCTTTTTATTCCTAGCCACTAGTACTGATGGAATAAGTCACAGGAAATCTTGGTGATGATGGGGTACACTACCTAAGCTATGACATGGAACTATTAAATCATCTTATTATGTAATACACTAGAATATAAACATTACCAAGGATACGCAAGATCACATCATCGCCTACAGTCAAACCATGAGGTGGATCATCACCTACAACACTCTCCTATAGGACTAGTCCCTCTAAATTAGATAGTTGCCTCATCCTCACTCAATCATGTAGGGTAGATATAATATCCAAAGATGATAGAAAATTATTCCCCTGATTGTCGTTAACCTCTAAGAAAATCTCAAAGTACAATGTCAGGAGCTTTCACTTTCTATGGGACAACCGAATTTCTTGTATCTGAGTCATCCTCATTAGTGTTTCTGCCACTGCTTTTCAATTACCAAACATGTAGGAAAGAACTAAAAAGTAATATTGTAGGTACTAGACCCACATTCAATGCCTCGTATTCATATCATGTTGTGTAAATATGTACATGCGGAGTTGTTCTATTTTTTAAACCACAAAATGCTCCCCCAATATGTAATGTATCCAACAGTGAAAAGCATGAACAACTATAGGGAACTGAATATTTTGCATCAGATAATTCCTCTCATGTGTCCTCATCTATCGAGAACCATATGCCTTGACTCTATCCCCTAAATAATCACTACTCTAAACTCGATACACGATGAATTATAGTACATATTGTAGCTCTATCCCTGGTCTATAAGTATCAGGACTGGTGCTAAAGTCAATCTCATTTTCAACTCAATATAGGATTTATCACAGGTGTCCCACCATAAAAACATTACACACTTCTTAGTCAAGACCATAAATTGTGATTCTATGTGTGAGTATTCAAGTATTAATTCCTATAGTAAATATCCATCCCTAAGAAACATCGTACCACAAATATCTTCTTGGGCCTCTATTAGGAAACTACAGATCTAACCTTCTCTATGTCAACTGATACTCTTATATCTAAGATGATGTGACCTTGGAAGTGAATCTGATCCATCCATAAGTGGAACATTTTGAGATTAGCATATAACTGATTCTCTCATAGTATGTCCAAGATGATATCAAGATGTTTTTCATGGTTGTGTATATTGTGATAATGAACCAATATGTCATACAAGAAAACTAGCACAAACAAATCCAGATAAGGATGGAAGACTTAGTTTATCAATGCCAATAAAACTACTAGCATGTTCATGATATTGAATGGCATAAATAAATAATCATATAGATAATTCCTTCTATTAAAGTTTAAACAAGGATTCTATATATGTCTAACATGTAACTAGTGATATCTGAACCTCAAATCAATTTTTTAGAACACCCGTGATCTCCAAAGATGATCAAATAGATCATCTATCCATAGAATGAGATACTATTTTTTTAGCCATCATCCTTTTCAGTTTTTGGTAATCCACGGATAACTGAAGGGTATCATCCACCTTTTTCTCAAAAATGACTGGAGAACCCCATGCAGAAGTGCTGGTTTGAATATACCCATATTCCTCAAAATCCTCTAGTTATCTCTTGAGATCCTGTAACTCTATCACAGAAATCATGTAAAGAGGAATTCATATAATTGCATCTCCTAGAACTAGCTCAATTGATAACTCAGCCTATTTCTTATGAGGTAAATCAGAAAATTCTCCTGAGAAGAAATACCTGAAATGATCAACCACTAGAGGAAATTCTACTTGACCGGATCCAAGATCATCCAGATGAAAACTATCGATGTAGTCTTTCATCACATATATCCCATGAATTTTTGTTAGAGATCAACAGTCCTATACATCCCACACTCCATTGTGATTATGAACTATACACTCTTTTGATGTGAAATTTACCCTTTAGAGATAGCAGTCAGTGTATGCTCGATAAGATACTAACCAATCTATCATGAGTATGATTTCAAACCAAATCATCTCGAGGAAAAAAATATTTCATACAATGTGACACCCACCATCCTCAAGGAGTACTCCTTGCATTGGAATATATCTTCTGTTCTGATCCCCAATAGTGTTTTGTGTAGTATAACGCCCTCGGAAGATTTTATAACATGCCCAAGGATTTCCACCATAGGTAAAAATATAAAACTATGTGATGGACCAATATTATAAAAGATAATATGAAATATCCTGGGCTCATAATATTGTACCTCTCACCATAGATAGTTCGGAACCCTCCTCCTAAGGGGTAGGATATACAGAAATTATATGTCCTAAACCATGGCCTTGTGACACAAACTCACTACCCAAAGTAGACCCACCATGATTTCATGGTGTAACTGGTGTCTGGCTACCTAGGACATGAACACCACTGCCTAGGACTGATCATCCAGCACCAGTCTCACTCCCTAACTGATGTAGAGCTCAGAACCCCACTCCAGAACCCGGTGTCAAAGCTGACCACATACCAATCACTGCTAAAGGAAAGGTCCAATAAAAACATTTAACATGGACCATGCTACCTCAATCTCAGCACTTGAATGAGTCACAGTCACACAAATTCTTTATGAGGCCCTATATACCACACTGATGATAGAAAAATGAGCTACCAGTACTTAAAACCTAACTATTACTCATCTCACAGGTATCCTCAATGTGAGGCTTCCGGCCTAAAGACATTGAACCACTAGTTCGAGAGACAACCCTACTCTTCTTTTCACCACAAACATTTTTCAGGGAATGATTAGTAATGAGTTCTTGATTCACAATTTTGGAAATAGATTTCAATCTAAACACATTGGCCCAGTATCAGATAGCATGTTGGAGACCTTACTTTTACATCTCACTCTCAATAGATCATCAGTAAGTTACAAGGTAACAACATTCTAAAACTGTGACAAGATTGTCAATTACTCCCTAACCTTCATCACACCTTACTTCAGATGCATGAATTCACTAACCGGATCTACCGACAGAGTCTCAGCATAATATTATTGATAGAAATTGGGCTGAAAATCATCCCAAAACATTAATCGTAGCCTTTAATCCTAGTTAGATATATCCCACTAGTTCTTTTCTTCCCTATGTAGGATATAAGTCACAAGTTTCACTCTCCTCTCAAGAGGTGTCTCCATATTCTAAATGATTCCCAAAATAGTATCCAGCAATAGTTTAACAACCTTTAGACCACTAACCCCGGAAAAAGTGGGAGGATGCTGCTACCAGAACACATCTGTCATCAAATCCAAAGACAAGGTAGGTTTTGGTTCTCCCTAAAAGGTATAAAATTATTAATAAAACCCCTCACAGAATAGCGCCTCAGCACTTGTGTCCATAACAATAGTTGGTGCTACATCTAGAACTAAATAAGGATCCATCGATAGTATATTTCTGACCACCTCAGGAGCATAGTCATCACCAGCCTCCAGGAATACGACTAGAGTTCATTGTGGTGTCATGTATCTACAATGCCAAACACACGCCTTAGAAAAGAACGATATCAAATTTTATACCTAAAACGGATAGTAGATGTAAAAACCCACATAAAAATATTACATACCACACATCTAACACTGAAATCAAGGATTTTAAAAAGAACAGTCAAAAAGGTCCTGAGAGACACTACCTATTTCCCACACAAAAGTTGGTTCAAGGTCAAGTTTATGTGTCCATGTTCAATTTTTACTTTTCAATTTCATTGAATATTCATTTCCATTATATCACACATTAATTTAAAGGTTAAACTGAATGGTTTTCCTAATCATGATCCACAAGGTCCCATAATCCTCATGAAGCAAAGCACAGAATTCGCCTAATTCATAACATAACACATTCCAAAAAATCAGTCACCACAACAGGTATACGAATCACAGTACATATCACAACATCATGAAACAAGTAATGAATTCTAAAGGGAACAACATAAATCCTATAATGTGATTATTTTAATGTTCCTAAAAGGATTCATGACATGGAATAACCTCATATCATTAGGTTGAAGTAGAAATAGAACCCTCAATCATGTTAATATTAACATCACAATGTAAGTGAACCACCCAATGGTGGAATTAAAACAACTATAATGTCTATAAATCCATAAAATAAAAAATTTTATTCAAGGAAATTTAGATTTTTCTTACATGTGGGTTTCCTACACCTAATAACATCTCCTTAACAAATTAAAATATCTTTCTAACTCTACCTATTATGAAAAAATATTAAAGAAAACCAGAAAATGAAGTGCACTAATACCACTTGGTAATGTCCCGGACCTATATACCACTAAGAAATTCCTTGAGCTTGTTTCGTACATGGTGTCAACTATATCTTCAAAAATTCCAGAGGCTAATGACTCATAGTGATGGTTTAGCTGTGTCGGTGGGGAGACTATTCCATCATCATGAGAGTGTAACACAGTGGAATATCAATAACATACAAGTTGCTAAAGTAGTAAATCTTACAGACAATATATGAACATATAGAATAGATAATAATGAAATAAGGTTTCTCATACACGATGATGATACATGTCATGTGTCTAATAAAGTATCCAAAACAGGTACATAGTAGTAAAATACAATACATGTATCCAAAATTCCAAAATACCAAAATGGATATGTCTTCGAATAGAATCACAAGCCTCAGTTCAATCCTGTTGTCCCTTGTACCTAATCTTTTTACAAAATTAAGAATCAAACATTCGATACTTTCCCCAGTCCCTATATGTATCCAATTAGTCTATCCGGGTGCCCAACAGTAGCCTAAATATGGTGTCAGATACAATATTAGTGGGTAACCACCCCAAGATCTATACAATCCAGGCTGTGAAATATAATAACCTAGGTAGTGTGGAGGTAAATATTTAAGTAGTAAACAAGAGTAAAGAATCCCATGGAATGTGACTACTAATGCAGTAAAACCAAAATAGCCTTTCAAGGATCCCTGTAGAATAAGTTCAAGCTCCTCTAACAAGGAATGTACAAACAATGAATAAATAACCAACATGGAATAACCATACAACCATACATATCAAGTCATCCATAGCCTTTCCATACAACCTAATGATCCATAAAAACCACGGACAATACGTATAATCACACATGACACATTTCCAATGGTCATGACATATAATCATAGTTTCATAACATGAAGTTCAGTATCCAAGGTGTGGATGACCAAGGACTCACCATCACATCCCAGGATCATCTTGACGGAAAATGGGTTAGGCATTGGTTCGAGTCCTAGGATCATGTCAACAGAACATTTCATATGCAATTCAATGCAATTCTAATCCAAAGGGTAGCAAGGGGCAGCGCATCCCAGGGAATCAAGACCCAAGGATCATACTTTATCCAAGGCATCTACTACAGCACCACGATCCAAGGAGTACCACCCAAGGAATATAAATGGAATCAATACCCTTGGTATAATAACCCAAGTCTCTACTACCATTTAAAATAAATCTCATTCCATTATTCAATCAATTCCTTTATCATTTCACATGGTGATTACACCCACTCATTATCAACAATTCACATTCAAGAAACCAATTATTATACCCAATAATTAAACCAATTCCATTTAATACATCTAATCAATTCAATCATGGAATATCATGATAACATAATACAAGGAGTCGATACCTCTCCTAGTTAGCCAATTCAATTCCATTTAATTAATTATAGGCTACCTCTAACTAGAAAATCATAAATCACACCTCTTGGGTAGTTAAATAAATTATTAAGGGTAAAGGGAAAACCCCATGGGTGGCCATGGTTGGGAAAAACTCACAAAAACATATCAAGGGTAGCTAATAGATTCCCTAAGAGTTACCAATTCATTTAATTCAATTGTTCAATTTAAATTTAGTGTTGCGCCAAAAAGTCTGTTGGGAGGTACAACAGTAGCTATTCTAATGAAGCCTCAAAACCAACGAGAAAGGTATATACCACATACAGTGTATTGTTATTAGATTTCTTGTCAATTATCAGCTTTGGATTCAAATCAGATCAGAAGAAAATTGAAGAACATGTGAAGAGCATGGAAATAGGGTAAAAGAGCATGCAACTAAATATCACAACCAATACCAAACCAAACATTTAATAGCTAAAAAATAATTGAGAACTTGTAACACCCAAAGACTTTAAAATATTTTTATTTTTGAATAAATTTAATTTTCTGGATATTTTAATTTATATCCTACAGTATTTTATTCTTACAAGACATACAATAATGAGTTGTCTTGCGTTGCATGCAAGGCTGAGTTTTACCAAAAAACAACAAATTATTAAAATATTACTATTCAATATAATATGATATAACCTAGCCGTTAATTTGGAAGTCATAAATACTATTAACTAACTTATAAAAATATATGGTTGAATTAATCTCTCACAATGTAACTATAAATAAATATATGATCCAATTGAATATAAAGGTAATTTTTTCAAAAAAACTATTTTCATGCCCACAAAGTCATTTTATCCTAATAAATTAAATTTATTATAATTTAGGAGTGATATTAATGTAATATATATATATATATATATTCAATAAAATATTTTTCACATTCAACTAATATATTTTACATGTATAAGATAAGAATAAAAACAGTTTTATGCTTAAAATTTGTATTTTCTATAAAGAGGTAGTTTTACCACCTTTTAATGTAGAACCAATTTTAAATATATTTTTTGATAATTATATGTATATTATTTGAAGAAAATAAAACTTTCCCTTAAAATTTTAATATTAGAATTTACTTTTTCTAAATTTTTAGAATTTTTTTGATAAGTTTCATGTCTTTATGAATAGTGATAAAATATTAGATTTTAATTGAAAATAGCTTTTTGAAATAGATAATTTAAAGAGTAAAATTAAATTTTTAATTGGTTTTAAAGTATAATTATATTAATTTTATATAATTTAATAAAATTCTGATCATTTAAATTAATTTTACATTGAATACAAGATTAGAATCCTTACAATATTTTGTATCTCTTCACTTTAAAAACATGTTTTCTCACTCTATCAACAGGATTAATTCTAAATTAATTTCTGAAACTTCTATGCTCTAAATTATGAAAAATGGATACTATATTTATAATAATTGATTATAAATTATTTTAAATGTTTTATTTTATTTTTGGGAATATGAATAGTAAATTTAGAAGCATTTTTATTTTCACGGTTAAGGGTAAATCGGGTAATTAAGGGTAAAAATAATATTATAACTATTAAATAATTACCCTAATCATTTTAATAATGTCATTGGATGACTTTTGGTTGTAAAAATTCATTATTTAGAAGATATTATACCCTTTTTAATCCACTTTCATCAGAGTAATACATTTATTATGTTATATTCAAGAAAAGTCAATTTTTTCACACTTTTGTTTTGAACATGATATATATTTTTAATATGGTGTAGTATAAAAGATAGGTTTGAATATAAATATTATTTATGAATATAAAATTTTTATCTATATAACGGTAATTTATTTTTAATTTTTAGGAAATAAATATTTAAACTAAATGATAATGCAATGATTATTTAATTAATAGAAGAGTCAAATAAATGATATTAAACATATTAAAACAAATAAAAGTGGAGAGCATTAATGTCATAAAAAAATTTATGTATTTGAGATGTTATTAAAATTTTATATTTCTTGGAGAGAATTTATCTTTTTTCTTGGATTTTTTATAAGAGAGAATAATGAATATTTTTAAAATTGACATTATTGATATTTTAAAATAAATTATATTTTATTAATTGATATAAAAATATATACAAAAATAAATTTTCCCAAATAATTGTTCTAGGTCTAAAAATATCTTCAATGAATCATTTATTGGTCATTTTGTTTTTAATTTTAATTATATTAACCATTAATATAAAAAAAACATGATATCACTAAAAGAGTTTAAGCGGTTAAATAATGGTTAGAACAAAAAGATACGGGTCAAAAAAACATGTCCAAAAATTGTTGGATGAATATTATTTAACCCTTATCACATTAATATATAATTGGAGTTGTTTAAGAAACACTTTTCTATGAAAATATCTTATATGTTTTTTAAATCAAAGATAGCTATAAAATGTCACTCTTTTTGTATTAAATAACGTTTATACATCCCCGTAGGGAAAAAGCAAGTTATGAATGAAAATAAGTGTCTATTTAGATCATAATTAAATTAATTCCATTATATAAATTTATTTCTAATTTTTAGAAAGTATATAATTACCTTAAATTCTTCTTCAATAATAAAACAATATTTACATAATTAAGAGGCAAATAAAATAATAGATTTTAATAATATTAATTTTGATATATTTTAGATGAGTTAATGTTTATAAAACATTTAATAGATATATAAGAAATATTAGTGATGTTTTAATGAATTATATTCTAAATCACAAATTTTCTTGAAATATTTAAAGTCAAATTAAATGAATAGTACCAAATTTGACAATAATGGCACTTTATTGAATTAATATTTTATTAAATTATTTAAAAATAATAAAAATTATATTTAATTTCTATGGGAATAATATATGTTCTGTATTTTCTGAACCTATTAATTTACTATCCATTTTGAAGTCTTTGTCTCTAAAATAGCCTTATTTTATTTTAATATTTTAAGAGTTTCCAAAAGTGTCACTCACTTCAATTATAAAAGGGCACCTCCTCCTTAACATTCTAACACCACTTTGAGCATTATAACTCAACCAAGTCCTACCCATTTCTATTCTCAAAATTCCAATCTATGTTCTAGAGTTTTTCTCCTCTAAAAATACCATCCCCAGATCCCTTAAGAAGACATATAAAGGAACTCTATCGTAGAAGAGCTGGTTAAAGTATGTTAAACTAAAGGAAAGTGGTAAGGGTTAATTCAATAATCCCATTATAATTCAAGATTGTTTATACATAATTATATTTCGGGGAATAATGATCATCAATGTACATGTTTCTTATAAATGTTTTCCAAATATTTTTTCTATTATTCCTCATATGTTTAATGTCTTTTTACCATGTTTTACATTCTATAATATAGTTTGAAAATAATCTATTTATTTTTTTCCAATTCAGGTACTTTATGAATTTTTAAACAAAAATATGGAAATAATATTTTTTTTAACTTATACAGAATGAGCATATTTTTCCTCTGTCGTGAAAAATTAATGTTTTAATGTTTTCTTTACAAGATTTCATGGTTATTTTCTATCAAAATGTTTTCATTTAAAGTTGTGAATCCTTTTAAATAAATGATTTCAAAGTAAAAAGGTTTATTTCTCTCAAAAAAATTAATGCTTTTATTAGAGTATGTTCATCTCTGTAAATATCCTCTTATGAATTTTTTTCTTAATTGTTCTTGATCATTAATGACATCATTTGGAATATTTCATTGAATGGTTTATGATTTTGTTTGATTGTGGGTGTGCTATTTTGATACCATTCATTGTTTATGGTTGAATTATTCACATTTTATACGGTAGTTTTTCAATTTTAATGTTTATGTTGTTAATGTTTCACCCTTTTATAAGAGGAATGCATTGGACATAGTAAGTGATGATTGGGGGTAGTTATAGCTGCTCGATGCATCATTATGTCTCATGAAGTGAAATCAGTTAGTGAAAAACCATTTGTGTTTGTTTCCATTTAGTTTTAAATATATAGGATAATAGATTTTAACACAAATCTGATAGGTTTCTACACATAGACATAATCATTCATGAGGATATACCTTGAAATTAACTATCTTAAGGATGTATCTTGATAGTGCAGACGTCCCACATTATGAATTCTATAATTTTTATTTTCCCTTGAGTTTACTTTATTATTTAGAATATCCATGGTCAAGTTTCTTAGATCATGGGATTATTTAAATGGTACGTTTATCAGTTATTTAGTTTTCCATATTATTTATGCCATATATACTCATAGCCTCTGATGTATGCTTACCCTTAATAAGCATCAAAGATCACCCAATTATTATGTTTTATTATTCCCAATATTACAAGATATAAATTTGGATTTATAATTAGGATTAATCTAGGAGAATATTTTTTTACCATAATGGATTGACTATGTTGTATTTTATAGTTCCTATTGGAAAGTAAGGTTCATGTTGGTAATCTGGTTTCCAAACCTACTAAAATGATCAGTCCTTTGGAATTTGAGATTTGTATCTATGCCAATGTAGTAATGTAAGGCACTAGATCTGGGCTACTAGGGTCAAGGTTGTTACAAAACTCACTGATATAGATCCAACATGATGATCTGTGCTTGAATTAGATATTATATTGAGAGCTGGAGGAAATTCCTAGAATACTCAACCAAGAGGGCTATCAAATGGGTTTCTTGTCCTCAAAAGGATGAAATATAATTATCTTTGATAAATATATTTAATTTGGGGAAATTTTTTCATTTTACCCCAATCACTGGGATTCAGAGTTCAGGCACATGGTTAAATATAGGTATGGGAACATCACACATTTTTTCCATACAATTTGACTAACCGTGTACAAACCATGGAAAACTCCACTATCAAAATTACATATATTGATGCATAGTTGAGCTTCCCAAATCGCATAGATTGATCTAATTATGTGTCCTGTAAAATCCTTCTTTCCAACCTCACATTATTTTATTTAACAATGTTGATTGACTTGCACGGTTTGAACTAATCGTGCACCATGACATTTTCACCCCAAAAACCATATACCAGGCTCTAAAAATTCCCTCAACACCCTCTATACATTGATTACCATAAGGGGAATTTATATAAAGTCATATTTAAAAATTTAAACAGAAAAATAATGGATACATACCTCAAACAAAAACCCAGGTTCTTACATTATTATCCTTGTTCTATGTTCCCTTTCTACGATAAAGTATTAGATCCGTGTGAAAAATTAATAATGGATACATACCATTAAAAATATAGATCTAACACCACATAATTTAATTAAATAGATTACCTAGAGTAAAGGAATATTAAAAATATATAAGATGTATACCCTATGTCAACAGCTTATTCCACCAGAATAAGAATAAGTCCAACTAGCTGTGTTTTGGGACCTAAAATAAAAATTCTGATAAATTAATTAACATCACATAGTTTGGAGGCAAGGTTTATAAAACCCTTCACTAACTATGTTCCCCTTTCTGGGAAATTAGTGAAGCTTTACGGCTTGGCCACATTGTTTGTAAAAACATGAACTAACCCAGGGAATCACTACTGTCCCGTATTTTATGGTTTTAGAAGAAGAATTTATAGTTTTTCATAACCATGTGCAAACCATTTCCCCTCCTTTGGACAATAATTCAATATACATGGTTTCCTAGGATGATCCACACAGTGTTCCCTAACTGTTTGAAAACCCTGAATAGGCACAAAAAACTATAAAAACTAAAAATTTCATATGATATAACCCAAGAAAAACCTGATTTAATATATGGTAAAAATAAAAGGAAATTTTTATCTAAAATTAATGTCAGGATGCAATAAAACTTCTAGTGATTTCATATAAACTCTCCAGCACTTTTTCCCATTTGGTATCCTTATTCGATCAACTAGGAATTGTTTAATTAATCCCTTCCTCTCAAAATATAATTCAGACATGTTTTTTCCTTTCAAATAACCTTCTTATTAATGATAACATATCAACTCCTGATGAATTTTAAATTTTCATCATCCTATGGTTGAAATATAATTTTTCCCCTATGTCCAAAAAGAAAGAATACCTTAGATTTTTTATCAAGTTTTTATCTATCCTTAGCATCAAAATGGGCATAGTTGGGGATCTAAAAATATTTATGGTGGATAGCTAGTGGTTATTTACTAGACCATAGTATTTTTATAATTATTTTCCAACTACATGTGAAATACTTTTGTTAACAAGTTATGCCATTGTGTTCACTTCCTCCTCTGAAATCACCTTAGGCATTCATGGGTGTAAATGTTTGGTTTATTCCCTTTATATTAACATTTGGTCCTTCCACTATACCATAACATTATTAAATCATATACTAAGAAAAATATTCTCCAACCAAAACCAATTATTATGATAGACGAGTCAAAATTTACTTCTGTTTTACACAACACCATTGTCAGATATTAGGCATTTTAACTTCTAACCAGTTACTTTTTTCATCATGGAATACCATTAAATTAATATAATAATAACAAATGGCATGTAACTTAAAAACCTAACCCATACATTCCTTGTTCCAGCATAAATTAAATTCATAATATAAAATGACCCACTATGAGATTTAACACAACAAGGTCTCTAAAAATTCGAGTGAACTAGTTAAAAATTTTGAAATGTAGGTTTTAATCCAATCAAATTGAAGACATCTATAACTCTAAAAATATATAAGTTCAGTGTGATTGATATTTAACATGCATTTTTTTATTTTAAATATCATGTTCTTATCATTTATGTGGTCAAGTCACCAATGAAAAATTCTAGACTCTCAGAAGATAATGTTCTAAAATGTAAAACTCCATCTAATATTATGGAAAATTATCAAATCGCATCCTTTAATCCATGTTCCTACACTATGGATCCACAAGTAAACATAAAACATTGGTCACTTAAAGTTTTATTATATCAATATTACATAATTTTATATTAATATTCAATACCTAACATTACGATCTGTTATATAACCATATTGGTTTAGTGCCTTTGGATACTAGATACATAAACATCTTATTTAGGAACATTCTACATCATTTCTCATAATGTTCCTCTCACTTTGTACCCTTATTAGCATACCCTACTCAAAACCTATCTTCATGACCAAGGGAATGAAAACATAATCAAGGGTGAACTCAAATAGCTAGCAAATATAAACAAGGGAGATATCAATTGATGACCATATGCAAGAATAAGATATATATAAAGGTTTAATATTATGATCGTAATATACAAAGTTCATTCCCATATTATCATGGATCATAATCATGAATCACGACATAAATCTGTATAATTTAAAATAAAGGAATCATAAGAGTTAGAAATTGTCACTAAGAAATCATAAACCATGAGTTCAAATCATAAGCATAACAACATGTCATAAATGTGTGGCACTACCATTGGTATGAAAACCATTTCATATGTCACAGTTAACTACAAGACCATAAAATCATACTGTATTAGAAATCAACACAACATTTCTATATCAAAATGGATTATGAATCACCACACATGTCCCATAGTAGATTGGGAATCCTTTCCAGTTTCAAACAATGGATTGTTCACATCCGAAAATTTCCAATAATTATCTCACAAGATATAAATATTTACCCAATGAATTATAGAGATATATAATTCCATCCTTCCATTCATATAATAAAAACCACAAATATGTGTGCCAAAAGATCACAAAAAATTCATCATATCAACATATCTTAACCCATATAAAGGAAATGGGTTTCAAAAAAACCTCATCATTTCATCATTACAAAGTTCAAGGAAGATAAAGGAGTTTCATAAACATCTCATTATCATAATCAAAAACCCTAGAGAGAAACAAAATGGATGGTATCATTAGATCATATAACTAAAAAGTGATAATTATTTTTAAAGGATATTATCATAAATGACACATTAATTTAAAATATTATTGGAATATTTAATGAGAATAACACACTCTTCCTTTTCAAATAAATTATTTAAAAGAATTATATTTATAAAATATTATTGAAAAAAATTCTTTTAAAAGAACCCCGGAAACATGTAAAAGAAGCTTCCAATCATTGTTCTGTCAGGACATTATGAAATTCCATTCTTATTGAGTTTGTTAAATTAATGATAAATTTCTCATTTTGGGAAAATTTTCAAAATTACTTCTTTTGAAAAAAATATAGGAATATTATTTTGAATCCCTTTTTTAAAAAAGAAAACATTGGTAAACATGATTTTAAAAAATCATAGAAGAATAGGAAAACATTATTGAAATAATTTTAATGATAATATTAACATGGGAGAAATATATTCCTAAACAAATAGTAAGTAAAGTTTATTTTTCATAAAAACATATTCCCTATCATTTAATGTTCCAAATATTGGAAAATTATATTTGAAAATTACATGAATAATTAGAGGAGAAGAAAATTAAATTGGATTATCAAATAAGGGTTATATAATTTCCTCATTGGAAATTAAATCATAAATAATCGCGACTAAAATATAATTAAATCATAAATCCCTTTCCACAAGTCTCATCTTTCGTTATAAGCATTAAAACCTCCTCTTCTTTTAGATTAATATTTTATATTTCACCTTAATCCTTGAAAGGATAGTACATAAGAAATACCAAATCCTTCAGTATGTGGTAAATGAATCTATAAAGGTATTGTGGTATATTTTTCTCAATCAATAAGTCTTAAAAGTTGTGAGAAAGAGAAGATAAGTGGTTCCCTTTTATAACATAGGGGAGGCTGCTCTTGGAATTACCTAAAGTATTAAATTTCTATAAATTAATTTTCATGGACAACTAGAAATAAATTCATATTTTTCAAAGATATTATTATGATGATTTAAAATCCCCTCATCTAATAAAATTTAGTTAATGTTTTTACAATTATCTATTTATTTTAACCCCTCAGTAAACCTTTTGGAAATTCCCAAAGTGTCAAAGATTTTTAAACTTTATTGATCAGTAATGTTACCATAAAAAGGTAAGTGACCAATAAATGTACCTAGATTTTTATTTTTGACCATATACCATTAACATGGACTAATATAATATTTTTATGTCTCTTAAATTATTTAATAAAATTCTATTTATTATAAAATATTTTGAATTTCATTTTTGGAAAAATTCAATTAATTTGACTTTAATGTCATCAAGATAACATAAGAATTTATGGTAATTATTTCATTATTTAAAAGTAAAAATTAATTAATATAAAAAAATTCATTTATATTTTAAATAAATATTTATAACTAAACGTATCCACTTTTTATCCTTATGAAAATGATATTAAATTCAAGAGACTATCGTTGTGTATTTATCATTTTTATAAAATAATATATATAGGTCATATTCAACTAAAAATGGAAAAAATTGGAAATATTTTCAAAAAATAGATAAGAATGGTCAAACTCAACTCATCAAATAGTATAAAGGCAAGTGTTAGAAAAATTTTAAATCCATATTCTAAATTTTAACACAGTTTTACACTTATTAAGGTGGAATTTTTTTACCAAAGTTACTATTAATGATTACTAAAAATTAATGGAAAATATTTTCCATATATGAATATAATAATTACAAATATGTAGTCCATTTATCATTATTAAATTCCTATAATTTTATGAAATTCATTTTATAATAAGTTTTCAAAATGCAACAAACATGTTTGTCGAAAAATGCATATTTAAACATTAAATTGGATTTATTCTTATTACATGCCTAGTAAAAACCTTTAGATGAATATTAAAAAAAATTATTAAATATATTATATTTTAATTTCATTAAAATAATTCATCAATAGATATTATTCTAATTATTTTAAAATTAATCACATTATCCACATAAAAACTCTTTTATTTAAAAATCTACATTTACCTTCAAACACATTTATTTTAATTTCTATCAATTTGATAACAGGTGAATTTATTTTATACATATGTAATAAATATTTTTTCTCTAATTTAGTTATCCTTATTAATACCCACCAATCCAATGGCTATGTGCTAATTTTCCCAATGAGTAATAATATTTTAATTGTATAAAGCAGTTCATTTAAACTCAGTGTTTTATTTAAAGAAAGATATGAAATTTAATTACAAATAATTATATCGTAAAATATTACGGTGTTATATTATACCCCACTTAAAATTAATTTATCCCTCAAAATTATATCACTCTAATACAAAAAATAAGGATATCTATGTTTTATCACATTAATGGGCTCCCAAGTTACTTCTTCAAATATTTGATTCCTCTAGAGAACATTAACCGAGATAGTAATATTATTCTATAGATCTTTATCTATAAAATCCATGATTTGTATTGGTTTTTCTTCATAGGAAATATATCTTCCAATTGTACAAAATTTCAGTTTCTTATATGTGAAATATCAACTATGAACTTCCATATAATATATACACAGAACATGTCATGAACTTAAGTTATATTTAGTGGAAGATCCAAAAGATAAGTTATTGTATAAATGAAATCAAGAATCTCAAAGTGGATGATATAAATTGGTATCAACTTTACAATATTTCAAAATCTCATAACCTTTTTACAAGGAGAAATTTGTAGGAATACCTTGTTTCCAAATTCATACTCAAAATCTCACTGATTATTTTTAGCATAACTTTTATGTTGACTTTGTATTTCTCATATATGATTTTGAACAGCTCTAACAATATTTATCAACTCCTTAGTAAGATTAGTTCCCAAAATATTTCTTCCTCTAACTCAGTCCTATCATTTTGGTTTTTTTCACTTCCTACCATAGAGGGATTCATAAAAATCAATCTGAATGATTTAGTGAAATATATTATTGTACGAAATTTCAACTATAGAAAGGTGTTGATCAGAACCACTGTTAAAATCAATAGATAATTCCCTCAATATATATTTTATGGTTTGAATGGTCCTTTAATACTAACTATATATTTGAGGATGATATGAAGTATTAAACCACACAACTATCTCAAAATCCTAGTGAATACTTTTCCAGAACATTGAGGTAAACCTCGAATCTCGATCAGATATAATTGAAAGTGGTTCCCTATGAAATCTCACCACATCCTTGACCTATATCCTCAAAATTTTATCAAGAAAGTGATCTTATCTATAGGAAATAAAATTTACTGAATTCCTAATTTGTTCAAATATAACCTAAATACTATGTTTCTATTTAGATTTTTATTTGGGATTCTAAAGATCAAATCCATGATGGTGTTCTCCCATTTCCATTAAGATATGGGTAATGGTTGTAACATACACTTAGAATTATGTATCTAAAAATTAACTTACTGACATTCCAGTCTTCGAGATAAATACTATACAATATCCATTTTCATGTTGTCCTAAAATAAATATTATTTCATATGTCTATATATATTTGTAGTTCTAGACTGAATAGAGAACGATGTACACTAAGATTCATATAAGTGTTCCGAAATTAATTCTAGTATTAAAGGGACATATACTTAGTTATTGAATCAAATAATTCCATCATAATCATGAATGATCTCTATAATATTTTTTAACATTTTATATAATTCCATGTCTTCCTTATATGTCACTTTAATCCAAACCTTTATTTATGGTTGAACATTCATCTCAGAACGATATGATATATCCCCTTTCCTTGTGTTTTTAAGTTCTATATTCTGAAAATCCATAAGGACAATATCCCTTTATATCCTCATCATCGAAAAACTATGATGGTCCTTCAGACTATAAGTAGAAGAGGCCTTATTATCCTTCCTAGGGTTGTAATTTATTGAGTAGTTGTAGTATTTAATCAATTCAAACCATCTCCTATAGCACATTTTTAACACGTTTGGGTGAATATATACGTCATTTTTTTATAAGTATATACATCACACATTTCACCATAAGGATAATGCTTCCATATATTTAACATAAAAAATCATGATATCAAATCTGAATCATTATTCTGGAAATTTTCTCATATATTTTCAATTATTGTGAGGCATATGTTATCATCATATCATTCACAATGAGTACATGTTTGAGTCCCTTATTTGATGCATCACTATAGATCACAATCCTTTCACCATTATAGGGTAGTTTAATCATAGGTTCATTGACCAACCTTCTCTTCATCTCCTTGAAATTATCTTCACATTCATTTTTCCATGAGAACATAACCCCCTTCTGAATCAACTTGGGGAGTTGATTAGATAGTAATGATAAATATCTCACAAAATAAATTTAGTGTCCATATAACCCAAGAAAACAATGGATTTTAGTTACTATGGTTGGTCAATACCATTTATAAATAACTTCAATATTTGTAGGATCCACTAATATACCCTGACTTAAGATTATATGACCCCATAATAAAACTTTCTAAAGAAAAAATCACACTTGATAAATTTTTCATACAACATCTCTTTCCTCAACATATTTATAACAATTATCAAATGATCTTCATTATCTTCCTTTATCTTGGAATATATAATAATATAATCTATAGAGGCTACTATACATTGATCAAGGTGATCTAAAAATAATCTATTCCTTAAATCCTAAATGATTGTTGGGTCACTGAAAAGTAAAAATGGGATTACTATAAATCCATAATGTTCATACCTCTTATAGAAAGTTTTCTTCAGTATATCCTCCTTCTTAACCATTAATTGATGATATAAAAAATGAAGGTCAACCTTATAAAATTATTGAACACCTAATAATTTATTAAACAAATCATTTATATGGGGGAAAGGTTACATATTCTTGATCGTGGTCCTTTAATGTTCATAATAATCAATGAAAATATGCATTGATCCCTAATTCATCCTAAAAAAATAGTTTCACCCAATGGTCATGAACTAGGGTGTATGAATATATTATCAATATCCTCTTGGATTTAATTCCTAGAACTCAATTGGGGTCATTCTTTATGTATCCTTTGAAATAGGTGTAGCATCTGATACGAGTTATATTGAAAATTAAAATTTACAATTAAGAGGATGTCTATGAAACTATTTTGGAAAGACATAAAAAAATCTTGTAAAATAGGAATATACTAAATTTTGATTTTAACCTCAACTATATGAGATAGATTACATTCATGAATATGAATTAAGACTCACACGATATATGTACTTTCTATTAGAAGTTTTTATTCATCCTTTCAACAATTAATAATAATAGGTTCATTTATAATATGAAATGTGACTTCCCTTCCTTAAAAATTCATAATGTAATTATATATATATATCCATTATATTTAAATAATCACATCAGATTCACCATCATATCTTTTTTTACCCCACCCCTCCCCCCATTATCTCTTTTGAAAATTACCATAATATCAATGTTTTTTTTTAAGGTTTAAGAATACTACCATAAAAAATAAACATGGCCAAAACATGGCATGTGGATGATATTTAATATCATATCACATTAAATTGAAAAAATATAATATTTTAATGAATTTTAAATCGATTAATAGAATATTTTTTATTATAAAATATCATTAATTTCGTTTTCCTAACTATTCATATAATTTTACTTTAATAGCTTCATGATAATAATTGAACTCAAATATATACTTTTAAAACATCCCAATTATTATATATTATCTATAAAATTCATAGAATATAATAATTTACTAAAATTGAATTATTTTTAATAATTTAATAAACATTTAAATTATTTTTCTATTAATTAAATAATTACTATTTTGGCATTTCATAAGAATTTAATGTAATTATTCAATAACTAAAAAATTAAAATAAATTACTATGAAAAAAACAATTAATTTTCCTTTCAAATAAACATTTATAACAGAACATACCCCTTTTTTCCTTATAAACAAATATTTATGATATTAAAGTCATGGTAGTGACATTTTATATTTATGATTTTCTTAAAATAATATAAAGGTAATGATAAAAGACAAATGGGACCAAGTTGTATATTTTCAAAACATGGATGAGAATGGTTGAACTACACTCATCTAGTAAAATAAAGGCAAGTGTTGGAGAAATTTTAAATCCTCATCCCAAAGACTTATGCCAATTTTTCTAATTTTATCCTCAATATGGAGAAATGGGAACAATTTACTAAATTTGAACAATATAATTCCAAATATGGGTTCCATTTTTCAATATTCAATTTGTAGAGGTGTTATAAATTTATTTCATTATAACTATGTAAAATCCAACAATACTATTTTTAGAAAAATCATATTTAAACATAAAACTAGTTTTATTATTTTTCCATACCTATTAAAATACATTAATTGAATATTAAACTATCTTATTTAATATATAATATTTTAGTTTTAGTAAAATAATTCATCAATAAATATTAATCTAATTAATTAAAATAAAACCACATTTTTCACATTAAAAATTCTTAAAATCATCTCTATTTACCATCAAAAACTTTTATTTTCACTTTTAACAATTTGATAAATAATGAATTTATTTTATAGATATATAAATAGTATTTTTCATAATTTACTTATCTATATTCATTCTATACCATCCAATATATATGCAATAATAATCACATTGAATAATAATATTTCAATAGAATAACATGGTTTATTTAAACTCAGTGATTCATTTAAAGAAAGCTATAAATTTATTTATAGAAAACTATATCATAAAATATATGGGTGTTACAAAAACTCTATTGCAAAATATAGTACCATATCCTACATCATCAATTTTTTCATTGGAAATTAGATAATTCTAATTCTTGATAAGTGTATCACTTTTTTCACATATAAGGACATTGCATTCTTTATCTGAATATTTGCATCACCATTCCTCCTGACTTCCATAGCCAAATAATAAACTAAATTAACATTTATAATTCTTATATTCATGTGCTTTGTCATTTTTTCATTATCTACTTTATATTTAAGTGATTATCCTGATTCAACCACCCATGACTAAATCGGAATGTTAACACCCAATAGCAAGTCACTACATCCTTCACCTGAAGTCATAGAACTTATACTATTGAAATAATACCTTTGGATAAAATACCTATGAATCCTATAATTATTCTTAAATATTTCTTATTTTCATATTTTTTACATGTAGAACTAGAACCATTCTATTTTCCTTGACTTCCCTCTCATGAACTATCATGTAATCTTTAACAATTTCACCATTGTAGTGATTGACACCTTCATTCATAATTTTTCACAATTCCAAAACGTATATTAATTTCTCTTTATATTATTTCATTATTTAGTATTGTGTTATTTACATCCTCATATGAAAAATAAGTGTTTATATTTGAAATTACAACTTTCATTACCTTCTCATCCCAAGAATCTGGTAGTGATAAAAATATTATAAGAGCATTTACATCATATGTAATGTTTTCCTCTACTGATTAAATCTAATCATGGATCATGTTATACTCATTCATGTAATTTTAATTAGGTAAAAATTATAATATCCTCATTCTAAATATCCTCTTTTAGATGAATACTTTTGTATGTTTCATCGGGTTCTCATACATAACTATATAGGGCTTCATCAATTCAATGTTATTATTTACATACTAGATATTAAATTCTATCTTCTATTCCAATTAAATCATGAAAACCCTAATATCTTTCCTATATGAACATTCCCATTCACCCTAATACATTTCTATTGGATTAACTCTAGCTAAAAACATCCAAATCTATATATATTATATATTCCTCTATCCACATTCTCAAGAAAGATCAGAAATCACACACAACATGCAGAAGAAAACAAAAATTAAACATGCAATAAAGCTAAATACATTGGTTTAAATAGTTTATACATTTAATCTAATCTCAATGAAATAATAACTACAACATTCCATTATAATCCAAAGATATAAATACTTACAATCACAATCAATAATTACTAATATTAGAATAATTTGATACAAACCACAATCACATATTTATAAGTTGTCTCATACCACCTTTGTAATAGAGTCATACAAGTCATTTATTTTCCCTAACTACTAATATTTTTGTAATTCCCACATTTATCCATAGAGACTATTGATCCACTATAGAAATTATAATTCTAACAACCAATATCTAGTGAATATTTCAAGTTACAAAATGATTCTTTGATTGAATTCTATGTTACATAATTTTTTTAAATTATATCAAATAATGATCTAGCATATCATTATTAGATATTTTAATGTAATCCATACCCACAACACACCATCAACCAGTGAACTAATTATTGAATAATAACATCATAATATAACCATATTCCGGTCAATATGTCATCGCAAGAGATTTTTTACAAAGATTACCTTAACCCCACATAAAATTAATCTTTTTTTATTTATCCTTTAATTTTAAAAGATATAGAACTTTAACATGATTCATTCATAATAATCTCCCACTTGGAGACTAATTCAAAAAAACATTGTAACTCCCTAAAAATAAATCACATTTTTCCACTTCTATAGTAGAGCCTCTTGTCTCATTCATTTCACCTAAGTAATAATTATGTATAGTTTTTCATTAAAAATTATTATACTAGTGTTTTAGATTATATGGATATTTGATTATTCTTTTTTTCTATCTTCTACAACTACAACACCTTTTCCACCAAATTTTTTTGTCTAAAGTGATATTTTAAGTCGGCCCATTCTTTCCTTCAATAGAAAATTGATTCAAATCCATGTGAATTTCACTATAGCTATCATAGAATTAAACTAAAACATGATAAAATCTTCCAATTTTCTTAATCAAGCCTATCACCCATATCAATTCCACACCTACTTCCATTGTTATTAGATACTCAACTTCTACTGTGGAAAATGTAACCATCGATTATAGTCACAAAATCCCTGTAATGTACATTACTTTATAGGTGAACCAAAATATAGTGACCCAAGATTTTAAAACATATATGTTAAAACTTACTATATGAACATTCATTAGAGTACATAAACACATGTCTGATTACCTTAATTTTTCAGTTTCTTTGGAATCATAGAAAGACAAACTACTAGTCCATAGGTAAATTACATCATCTCCCACTATGATCTGTATAAATATAAACCTTATTAAACAAATCATACATAATTAATTTCTTCATGACCTGTGAAAAGGAAATATAAGAAAGGTTGATCTCAAATGCTCGGTAAAGCTAATTAAGGGAGATACAGAAGCCTAATATGAACATAATGTAATGAGAACATTATCATAACATTTTGAAACAATACCCTACATATAAAAGATCATAATCATGATTCATGGAATAAATTTTGTCATTTAAAAAGACATTAATAATAATAGAGTCATAAAACATGATCTATGTAAGCATAAAATTGGTATAAAATGTAGATTTCTGGCATACTGATATGTATAGAAAATCCATTCCTTAATATTCAAGGATCATTTCCAATACTTATCATGGAACTAACTAAAAAGATAAACCTACTTGGTAGGACACACCACCATCCCCAGTGGAATACTTTTACTCATAGTGGAGTGGGTTCACTCCCCAAACTATCGTAGTAGTGAAGGTCACTCATAAGACCATAATAATGGAACAATTACCTTACTAAACTGTGTTTACTCCCTATTACAGTTTTATCTATATCATTAGATATAAATCATTATCTAATATAATGTATGGAGATATAGGTCCCACACATCGTAGGATATAATGTAACCATCATCCCTAACTTTAATGTAAACACCACACTTGGTTATAGAATAACCATCATCGCATAATGGGAATCGTACATATGTGAGTAAAAAGATCATAAAAAATTCCCCATATAAAATACAAAGAAATAAAATGGGTTTGACAAACATTTAATTATATCGTAACCTGTGGAAAAGAATTAGGTTTCATAACAATTTTAACATTTCATCAAAGCATCACGGATGAAAATAAGCGGGTTTCATAAAAATAATATCATCATATAACTCATGGAAGAGAAACGGGTTTCATAAATATCTTTCCATCCTAAAAATATACCATTCATAGAAATAATAATATTGGTATCCTTATTTCACACCCCAGAAAAGAATAAGTTGCATCAAAGGATTTCCTCTTAGTTGAAGAATTATTTTGAAAGATAACTCACTTGGAACATTTATTTTGGATGATAAATTTTCTTTTGAAATCACCATTTAAAAAAAATTCATTAAAAACATTTTTAAAATCCTTTTCATTGAAAACATATATTAAAGTTTATAAAGGAATCTTTAAAAATTATTAAAACATTTATTTAGGAAAATATCTCTTCCACATGGAAAAAAAATTCTAGTATATAAAACATTTTGAAAATGATTTCCATTGAAAATAACCTTGAAATTTAATAATTTAAGATTCATATAAAATAATGGTCATGATGGATTTAAATTCTATTAATATCGTACACAAATATTTCTTTCACATTTTCAGTAAAATCCAAATGGTTATTTTTAGAAAATAACATGAATTTTCCTTTAGAAAACAAATTAAAAATAATAACACTGGTAAAAATGTCTTATAAAAACTCTATTATAACAACAAAACATTTTTGAAAACATTTTTAGAAAAAAATGGTTTTGGAAGTAAAAGGTTTTCTGACCAAACAGATAAATAAAGTCAAATTTTCATAAAAAAAATATCAATAATTTTAAGTACAGGAGAGTGGGGAAATTGTACTGTAACATGAAAATTTCATGAATAAACATAGTTGAATAAAATTAATGAGTTTCATGAGATATTTTTTATAATATTTTATCATTGAAAACATAATCATAAACAATCTCGATAAATGATGAGAATATAACATGAAATATTTACCACTTTGGTAAACTTTAATCAAAAACCCCATGAAAGAATAACATTAAATGGAACTTAAATATCAAGAGGATAAATAAATTATTTAAATTATATTTCAAATTTTTTGTATATATATCATATGAAGGAATAAAGGTTCATAACATACCGTATGTCATAATTATGAAAATTTAGACAAACATCCCTTATCAATTTGGAAACGTTTGAAATATAAATCCCAAGAAAGATATATCCTAAAATGGATATGTAAATAGAAATAATTTTTAGTATAATTATCATAAAATAATTTCAGGGGTAGTATATACACCACATAAAATAAATTGGTGGTGAATATGGAATGTGTTTCATAGAATTAAAAAAATGAGATAAGAATCCCTTATCTTATGTCTAACCTTTTGTTGTACTCATTAAAACATTCAGTATAATAAATATAATGTTATTATAAATATATTTCATGACCATTTTTATATATATCACATATCATATATTTTTCTCTTATGATCTTTTATTACCTGATTATTAATTATTCCATGTCAATGTTACATTTTGGGTAATAACCACTTTGTTTTTTGTATATGTTTTGATTTGTAATTTTTTTTCCTCTTAATATGATCATGGATTAATAATATAAATAATTTTAATCGTTATATAAATATTATATTTACAAATCATATAGGTATTTATAGTAATCCATAATATTTGGATATTGAAAATGAAATACATTGTTCATGGAGACGGTAGGTTGTACGTAATCATGAATGTTGTTTCAATTTTATTATTCGATTGAATGAAATAACGGTAAATTATATATTAATATTAAATAAAAAATTTTATTTCATATATATCACATATTTTTATAAAACTCATCCTTAATATCTTCCACATAAAATTTGAAAGAATCACATCGCTTCGTGAGGTATAAGTCTTCCGTACACATGAAAGATTTTATCATATTCCCAAAAAATGGAAGGAATAAATGGATGACTGATATAATAATTCCAAAAGAAAAATAATATCATATATATCATATATATCATATATAAATAGAAAATATGTAATTCCCTGACCCCAGTTACCCAGAGTTTGTGCATTATTAAATAACATTGGCCTAATCACAGGGGATCAAATCCCAAAAGACCGATCAGTTTATTAGCCTTGGAAGTACTAGATTCATTAATAAGTTTTACATTACATTATAAAATGGAAAAAAACGAAAACATTGTCTCCATTTACCACATTCATATCCCTTAGACTATCCTTGCAGGTCAGTCATAATATACTTCATCGCATCCTGGGAAAAATAAAACATATAAAGGGGTGAGCTCAGATGCTCAGTAAGGATAACAATATAGAGAAAACTCTCAAAAATAAGCATAAACATTTAAGGGAATTTATAAGACAAAAACAAAATCCATGTAAAGATAAACATCTACATAATATTTCCAATATAAATCAAATAATTTCATTTACTTATTCACATGGATATTCTACTAGTTGAATAATGACATGCAATATTAATAGCCAATTTCATAATGATGGAATGCATAATGCCAGACGTCATAACCCCATATTCAATAACATATGCCAAGTCTATGAATAATATTTTTTCAAGGCGTTGATTCGAGACACTATGTTGTCTCATGAGATCTACTAATGCATCGAGGAGCTATAGCGGGCTCCACCCATCACTTACTAAGTCCAATGCATTCCTCATATGAAAAGGTTTAAACATAACATAAACATTCGTATTAAAACTAGCGTAAAAAATATCAATACCTTATCCATAAACCATGAATGGTATAAAAATGACAGATACACATTCCAACATATCAAAAAACCTTCAATAGAATATAGAATATTTGTGTCAAAATAAAACAACCTCAAACAAGTGTAAAATCATTCAAAGGATGTTGACATAGATGAAATCAAAACTATTTGATAGAAATATCTATTTATTTTTTTTGGAAATCATTTAAAAATCACATAATATAAAAATGAATAAATTTAAAGACAATTTTTAATCAAAGTGTCTCATTACACTTTGAAACATTGAAAGGAATTGTCATTTTAAAACAATGATGTCCATATAAATAAATCCTTAACATAATTTTGAAAACATGTAAATTAATTTAAATGATTTAGAAAATTAAATATTTAAAACATTTAAAAGATGATATAGTCAAATTGAAATTTCCATAAAACCTTAAAATATTCTTTTAGAAAACATTTTTAGGAAATACGGACATTGATGATAAATATGTCCCAGTAAATACTTACTCATAAACAATCGTTGATAATAATTAGATTGAGGAATTAACCCTTACGTTGTACTTTTACTTGGTCAAGGGTACGTTAACATCATGTATAATAGTTAAATAATTGTTATTAAATTATACAAGAACTATATACATAAATATGATATCATATATGATCCTATAGTAGTTCTTTGTTAATAATATTTCAGTAGTATCATCGTTTCAGGTGTTAACAAATTCATTTTCCTTTAAATGCATGGTTACGTAAGCCATGATTATTATGGATAATATGTATTTGATTAAAATCTAGAATTATATTCATCTATTAAACAATAGTTTTAATCACAAAATGTAAATTATTTTTGAATTATTACAATGGGGAATAAATCTCATTGCGTTCATGGAGATGGTAATCCGTACATATGGGCAAGCGACAATATCATTATATTGATCATAAAATTGTATGTAATTGGATGGTATATCATATATACAGAATCATTAACATATTATATTTATTATTTACATCATTTATACTCATTATTATACCCATCCAAATAATGAAGTGCTTTAATAACAAACTTCACCACGACGTGGAGATGGTAAGCATTACGTACGCACGTATGGTGACTTTGTCATTTATAGGATGAACCGAATATTGAATATGGTTGTAACATATTTATAATAACATAACAGTATGTAGAAGGTACTGGAGTTATTATTTTGGTATGGAAACAACAATGAAAGAGGAAGTGGAAGAAGAAAATAATTTGAAAGAGGATGATGAAATTATTACCTCTTCTTTGGGTGTTTTATTTTGAGTTGGTCGAAAGGGATATTTAGGTTTACTTTATGATCAAATTAAGGACTCTAGGTTGATGTGAGGAAAATAGGGAGGATATTTGGGTAGGGGTAGACCAAGAAAAATGGATTTTCAGCTGTGAAATAAAGAGAAGGTGAAGTACCCTTTTATAATATAGGGGAGGGCGACTTTAGGAAAATCTTGAAATATTATTTTATAATAAAATCATTTTTGGTTTCTAATGGCTCCAAAATGATTTATTTATAGTATAATTTGGTGATGGGTCTAAAACCTCTCATAAAATAGGTTTTATATAGGTTTGGGTCACCATATTAACCTTATCTTTTATATTTAACTCTTTGCTAAATAGTTTGACATTTACCATGTCTCTTTGTATGTTTATAATATATGGTTAATAAACATAATATAAACTACCAAGCAAACCCCAAGTGGTTAATTATTAATATATATAACCGTATCTATGTCATTTGGATGAAACATATATTTTTAGGAATATTATATCAATTAATAATATAGTATTTGTTTTAAAAACTCAATTATGGAAATTTTGACACTATTTAGTATTTTATTTTTTTAAAAGCCATAAAAACTTTATCACTTCGAATAATATTTATTTAATCAACCATAACATGTCATATTAACCTATAAAATTAGTGAAGTTTATCAGAGGTCTCAATTTACATTTATTTGGATATTAATAATATCAATTATTTTAATATTTCATTAATAAGGTAATTACTACATCATCATTGTGTCATAAATAAATTAAATTATTTAATGTCTAAAAATTATAAATAAAATAAAATTATTGAACGTTGAATTTAACACTTTTAACTCTTCTGTAAATAAAATAATAATAATTTACCTAATATAGTCCAAGTGGACCAAAAGGATCATATTTTATTCCTAAGGTTGTTTTTGGTAGAATTACACTTATCCAATAGAATTAAGACATGTGTTAGGGTAATTATAATATCATTTTTACATTTAATTACCCTATTTACTTTTAACCGTGGTAAATAAAAATCAAAAATTACTAGTCACCAAAAATTATTTTCATCTTATTAAACCACATTTTACTTATTGATATTAATCATTTTTTTTTGTATTTTTAAAATTCAACTCACAAAAGAATTAAAATTAAGTTTTATGCAAATTTTTATAAGCTCTTAGAAGGTGGGTAAAAGACAGTAAAAAGTTCAATAAAATTTTATATATCTAAATATATTATAAAATGACTCCAATTAATTACATTGAACAAATAGGGGTATTATGTATCTATTTTGACCTAAAAAATTATAATAAAATAACTAATTGTTTAAAAAAAGTCGGTTTTAAACAATAATGTAGTGTTTTTACTATTCATCAAAAATTGAATGTTTTCATAATAATACCAAAAACTAACCCTAAGATAATTATGATATTCCAAATCAAAAAATGAAGTCCATTTTGACAAATAAAATTTATAAAACTTCAAAATGTGGGTATCAATATTCATAACAGCTTGTTTGATTGGTCGTGGGGTGTTAAAACTCTATGTTGCATACAACCAAAGCTACTGCATTATTCAAAGGGAAACGTACCATGTAATCTTGGGGTGTTAAATTCTCCCCACTTTAAAATATTTTTGTCCTTGAAATTTCTAGAACATTACTACATAAAAATATTCAGATGGTTCTTCATCATATGTTCCTCGGGTTCTCACATTGCCTCTTCTATCTTATGGTTTATCCATAGAACTTTTACCCAACGAGTCATCCTATTTCTCAGCACTAGTTCTCTATTATTAAGAGTTTTGAGAGGCTCTTTACAATAAGATAGATCATGATCTGATTCAATTTCCTCATAGGTTATTAAATGTGTTGGTTCATTCATGTATTTTCTCAATAGTGATATGTGGAACACATCATGAACTTTGGATAGACTTGGAGGAATTTCAAAACAATAAGCTACAACTCCAATTCATTCTAGAATTTTCAAATCTCTGATATACCTGGGACTCAATTTACCCTTCTTACCGAAATGTATAACACCCTTCCATAGAGATACCTTCATGAAACCGTGGTCTCATAGTAGAAATTCCAAATCCTTCCTTAGGTTATCGGCATAGAACTTTTTCCTATTTGGGAAGATTTGATGTGGATTTGGATAATCTTAACTTTTTCCATTGTTTTCTAAACAAGTATGGGCCTACGAGTTTTCTTTCACCAATATCATCCCAAAAAGTTGGTGTGTGACTTCTCTTGCCATATAACACTTCATATGGTGTCATCTGAATGCTTGATTGGAAACTATTATTATAGGAAAATTCTACCATAGGTAAATATTGATCCCAAATAACTTGAAAGTCAAGTGAAAAAGATCTCAACTTCTCTTCTAAGGTTTGAATAGTTCGTTCTGATTGTCCATCTATTTGAGGGAAGTAGGCAGTGCTCAAACAAAGTTCAATATCCAGGGCCTTATGAAGACTTTTCCAAAATTTGATGTAAATAGGGGATCATGATCAGAAAAAATCAATAGGGGTACACCATTGAGTCTTACAACTTCAATAATAAATAGCCTTGCCAGATTTTCAAGTGTTAAATCTTCTCTTACAGCAAGAAAATGTGCTGAATTGGTAACATGATCAATAATGACCCATATTGCATCATTACTTCTAGGATTCTTTGGTATCACCATGAAAAAGTCCATCATAATGTTATCCCATTTCCACTTAGGTATGAGAAGAGGTTTCATGACTCCTCCAATATGTTGTCTTCCAGCATTAACTTTTTGACAAACCATATATCTTGAAACAAAATCAGAAATCTCCCTCTTCATGTTGTCCCACCAAAAATGTTCCTTCAAATATCTATACATCTTGGTACTCCCATGGTTTATAAAGAAATTGGATCTATGATCATCAAACAACAATTCACTTTTTATATAAGGTTTTCTAGGAACACATAGTCTCTTCCCAAATTTACAAATTCCATCTTCATATATGAAGTCACTCGATCTCCCATCATTCACATCTTAAATATTCTTTTGAAACTCCTCATCATCAGTCTGAGAACTCTTTATTATTTCATCTAATGATGTTTGGAAACCATTTTAAAATGTAATTATGTTTCAACTTCCATGGATATTCCAATATCCATCATTTCTAGATCCATGAAAATTGGATCCCTTTCAACTCTCATCTTGTTCACAAATCCATGATCCTTTCTACTCAAAGAATCTGCCACCTTATATTCCTTCCTCGGGTGGTAGTGTATAGTGTAATAATAATCGTTGAGTAGTTCAATCCATCATATTTACCTCATGTTGAGTTCTTTCTGTGAGAAAATATACTTCAAACTCTTTTGATCAGTATAAATATCAAATTTTTCAACATAGAGATATGGTCCCCATATTTTTAGAGAAAAGATTACGGCTGATAACTCAAGATCATGAGTAGGATAGTTTTTCTCATGAATTTTTAGTTGTGTTGATTCATAGAGAATAACTCTATCATTCTGCATAAGGACAAAACAAAGTCCTTTCTTTGAAGCATCGCTATAAATAACAAACCCATCGTTCCCTAATGGTAGAGTCAAGATAGAATCATTGACTATTATTCTCTTCAGTTATTTAAAACATTATTCACACACTTTTTTCCAAAAAAAATTAACCCCTTTTCATGTGAACATGGTTTATTGGTTATCCAACAGGGTAAAATTATGAACAAAATATCGATAACAACTTTCTAAACTAATAAAATTGTGTGCCTAAATTATTCTTTTTGGTGCTTGTCATTTTTGGATAGCCTCTATCTTTGAAGGATCAATAGAGATTCCATCCATAGAGACAATATGGCCAAGAAAAGAAATCTCTTGAATCCAGAATTTTCACTCGTTCAACTTCCCATATAATTCATTTCTTCTGAGTGTTTTCAGAATAGTGTGCATGTGATTTTCTTGATATTATTAGCTTTTTGAGTATAACAAGATATAAACAATAAATACCCCTATAAATTCATCAAGATATTCCTTGAAAACTAAATTCATTATATCCATGAAGATAGAGGGTGCATTTTTTAATCCAAAAGGCATTATTATAAACTGATAATGTTTGTTCCTAGTTCGAAATGAGGTTTTTGGAATGTCTTCTTTCTTCACAAACAACTGAGGATATCCAAATCGAAGGTCAATCATTAAAAAATATTTACCTCCATGAAGTTGGTCGAATAAGTCATCAATGTGAGGTAAGGGATACTTTTTATTTTTTGTTATAGCATTGATCTCCCGGTATTTAATGCACAACCCCATAGATATGTCATTACTCTTAATAAAAAGGATAGGGGATCCCCATGGATAAACACTAGGGAGAATAAATCCCTAGTTACTAAATTACTCTAATTGTTTCTTTAGTTTCACTAATTCCACAATGAACATTCTATAAGGTTTATTCGATATAGGCCTTGAACCAGGAATTAAATCAATGGAAAACTCAATTTTTCATTCTGGAGAATGTCTAGGTAAATCCTCTAGAAACACATCGACCTATTCTTTCACAATAGGTACATCCTCTATTATAACATTCTTTCTTCACCCATAGTTATTTTATTATCTTCCTCCCCAATAATTGAATTTAGTATAGCTACTAGTGGTGGATCCAGATAAGAATCAGGTAGTGACATTTCTGATCTAAAGATAAGGTACTCTTTATCATCATTTTAAATTGTAACCTCCTTCTTCTTACAATAAATTTTCACATCATAGTCTAAAATACATTCCATTCATAGGATTATATCAAATTCAATCATGGGTATAATGATGATATCAGCAAAAAAGAACATTTATATGCCCTAATGGGAACTAATTCACAAAACATTATTGTGATGATACGTCCCTTGGGTGTTTTAACTGACAACTCCCTTCTTAAGTCAAATTGAAACTATCAAATTTCTTATCAAACTGGGAAGATATGAAATAATGTGATGATCCAAAATCAAATAAATCATTGGCTAAACTTGAGGAAACCATTAAATTACCTTCCACCATGTCTTTCAGAGCTTCAACCTCAGTAGTAGTGATCACATAAACCTGGCCTTTCTCCCTTGACCTTTTTTTGAGGTAAGTTCCCTTTTCACTTATGACATTAATTTTCATAATTCCCCTTTTCTCTAAAATTGTATCATTAAACAGTGAGATCATCTTTCTTCCCCCTACAATAACAAGATTGGTGGCCTTTTTCACCACAGTTGCAACAAACTCTCATTCCCTTTAGGAAAGTACCAGGGTGTTTCTTCCCATATTTACCTTAGGATGGATATTCAACTTTTCCCTTCTACCACATATTTCCATTTCTATATTGTTCAACAGATCTCTTTTTCTCTTAATTTTCTTTAATGTCGTAAAACTAAAAGAATTCCTTTTCAATCTTGATAGCACATGAGACAATATCTTTATACGATGAGAAGGATTGTGAGACTAATTCCCGATGGAGAAATGGTTTTAACCCATCCAAGATTAGATCAATCATACTCCTTGGGTCACATATATAATCTACCGGATGCCTTGATAACCTTGTAATGTTAGCCTCATACATTGTGACATTCTCATCAACCTTTTCCCTCAAACACAAAATTTGTCTTTCTATATCTGCTCAATGGTCACAAGGAAAATATTTTTCTAAGAAAACCTCTTTAAACTCCCTCTATTCCATATTTGATACTTTTTCATCTTCCTTTTTGTTTTGGATTAATGACCACCATTGATCTGGATCTCCCGTGAGATGATAAAATTCCATGAAAACTTTTTCCCTTTCACTACTCCCAAAATCATGAAATATTTTCTCTCATGAATTTATTAATTGCTCACCTACTAATGGATTTGTAATCCCATTGAATGTTGGTGTATGTTGCCTCATGAAGCGGTCTAACATTGATCCTCCATGTTGTGGATCTGGGTGCTTCATATGTTTAATGTTATTATCCATAAGTTGAGTGATTTTTCCCAGTATGGTGATAAGCTGATCAGCATTAGTTGCATCACCAGCTCCACTATAATTATCTTGAATATGTGGTCAATACCTATAGTGATTACATACATTGATACGATTTCCATTTCTTAAACTAGGCACCATTTCTAATCAATGGCATACAGTAGATTAGTTTATGAATCGAAATATGTAATTTCAAACTTACAAAAAACATAACATAAATTGGACAGTTTATGGATATAATCCTTAATCATAAAAATGTTTTATTTGAGGAGGTATATACTCATAAATCCTTCATAGTGGTTTTTAAAGAAAATGTAAATTATCCTAAGAATATCTCATGGGAGTTTCGTAACTAACAGTGAAGCAAGGCCCATTTTTGTGCACCAGTTCCCGTTCGAGTCTAGCTCAAAGCGGTGTTTTCGGGTTTTACCCCTAGGTACATCTGTGTCAGAGCTACCTCTACCTGCTCATATCCAGATAGGGTTGTATTTCTTCTAAAACTCACAAAATATCTTCATTTATAAAATTATAGGAAGTTCTTCTATATTAATCCTCAAAGTCTATTAGGGTAATATTCTCTAATCAGAGTTTTTCTAAATCTAGATTCCAAGGTTTGTACTAAACTTCCCATGATACCAACTATAATTACCTGACCCCAGTTACCTAGAGTCATTGAATTATTACATAACATTGGCATGGTCATAAGGGATCAAATCCTGAAAGACCGATCAGTTCAGTAGACTTGGTAGTAGTAAATACATTCATAAGTTTTACAATACATTATAAAATGAAAAACAACAACAAAATTGTCTCCATTGACCACATTTCTATCCCTTAGACTATCCCTACAGGTCAGTTATAATATACTTCTTTGCATTCAAGAAAAATAAAACAGAGAAAGGGGTGATCCCAGATGCTCATTAAGGATAAAAATATAGTGGAAACTTTCGTAAATAAGCATAAACATTTAAGGAAATGTATAAGACTAAAACATTAGCCTTTTAAACATAAACTTCTGAATAATATGGCCAATATAAATCAAATAATTTCATTTACTTATTCTCATTGATATTTAACTATTCGAATAATCACATGTAATAGTAATATCCAATTTCATAATGATGGAATGCATAATGACAGACTTCATACCCATATAGTCAAGGCATTATGCCAAGGATACAAATAAGTTTTTTTCAAGGCCTTCTTCTAAGATATTATTTTGTCTCGTGAGACCTACCGATGCATCGAGGAACAATATCAAGCTCCACACGTCACTTATTAAGTTCAATGCATTCCTCAAATGAAAAGGTTTAAACTTAACATAAACATTTGTATTACAACTAGCATATGAAATGTAAATAATTTATACATAAACCATGAATATTAAAAAAGTGACACATCCATTATCAAACATATCACTAATCCTTCAATAGAATATGGAATATTTGTATCATAATAATACAACTTCAAAAAACTGTAAAATCCATCAAAGGATGTTGACATAGATGAAATCAAAACTATTTGAGAGAAATATATCTTAATTTATTTTGAAATAATTTAAAAGTCACATTATTTAGAAAGGAGGAAATTTAAAGAAATTTTTTACTAAAAATTTCGCATACCACTTTGAAACATTTAAAGGAATTAACATTTTAAAACAATTATCTCCATATAAATAAATCCTTAAAATCATTTTAAAAACATGGAAATTAATTGAAAATATTAATAAAAATAAATATTTAAAACATTTAAAATGATGATATAGTTAAATAGGACCTTCTATAAAACCTTAAAATATTCCTTTTGAAAACATTTTTAAGAAATAAGGACATTGATGATAAATATTTACCAGTAAATACTTACTCAGAAACAATCTCGTATAATAATGAAATTGAGGAATTAACCCTTACCTTGTACTTTTCCTTGGTCAAGGCTATGTTAAACTCCTGTATAATAGTTAAATAATTTTTATTAAATTATAAAATAACTATATACATAAATTTTATATCATATATGATCCTTTAATATTTCATTTTTAATAATATTTCATTAGTATCATTATTTCGGGTGTTAACTAATTTTCTTTCTTTTATATGATTGGTTACGTAAGCCATGTTTGTTATGGATAGGATGTATTTGTTTCATATATATAATTATATTAAGTTATTAAACATTATTTTTAATCATAAAATGAAAATTATTCTTGAAATATTATGATGGTGAATGAATCTCATCGCGTCCGTAAATACAGTAATCTGTACGTACGCACGAGCGACAATATCATTATATTGATGATGAAATAGTATGTAATTGGAGAATATATCATATATAAAGAATCATTAACATATTATATTTATTATTTACATCATTTATACTCATTATTATACCCATCTAAATAAAGAAGTGTTTGAATAACAAACTACACCACGACGTGGAGACGGTAAGTCGTACGTACGCACGTATGGTGACTTTGTCATTTATAGGATGGATATAATAATAAATATGGTTGTAAAATATTAATAATAACATAATAGTGTGTATAAGGTATTTTATTTATTATTTTGGTCTGGAAACAAGAAATAAAGAGAAAGTGGATGAAGAAAAGAACATGAAAAAAGGTGGTGAGATTATTACCTCATCTTCGGGTGTTTCCTTTTGAGTTGATCAAAAAGAATACTCATGTTAGCTTTATGATCATAGTATGGGATCTAGGTTGATTTTAGGGAAGATGGGAGGATTTTCGGGCAGGGTTTGGAAGAGACAAATGGCTTTGGAGGTGTGAAATTAAGAGAAGAGGAAGTACACTTTTATAAGGGAGGTGAGGGTCACTTTAGGAAAAGCTTGAAATATTATTTTATAATAAAATAATTTTCGGTTTATAATGGATCCAATTCTAGGATTATATGGGGATGGGTCTAAAAAATATAAAACAATAAAATTTATACAGGTTTAGTTCACCATATTAACCTTATCTTTTTTATTTAACTCTTAGCTAAATAGTTTTACATTTACCATGTCTCTTTGTATTTTTATATTATATGGTTAATAAAATTATTATAAACTACCAAGAAAACCTCAAGTGGTTCATTATTAATATATATAACCTTATCTAAGTCTTTTGGCAGAAACTTATATTTTTAGGAATATTATATCAATTAATAATATAGTATTTGTTTTAAAAACTCAATTCTGGAAATTTTGACACTATTTAGTATTTGATTTTTTTGAAAGCCATAAAAACTTTATCACTTAGAATAAAATTTATTTAATTAACCAAAACAAGTCATATTAACCTGTAAAATTATTTTAATTCCTCATAAGTCTCAATTTAAATTTATTTGGATAATTATAATTTCAATTATTTTAATATTTCATTAATAATGTAATTACATTATCATCATTGTGTCCTAAATAAATTAAATTATTTAATGTCTAAAAATTATACATAAAATACCATTATGTTGGAAATATTTTTATATTTATGATGAATATTTATAGACGAATTTATATTGTGTGTAACCCTACATTAAAAATGGTTTAGTTATTAAAATTTGAATTTAACACTTTTAACTCTTCTTTAAATAAAATAATAATAAATGTCCTAATATAATCCTAGTGAGCCCAAAGGAACATACATTATTCCTAAGATTTTTTTTGGTCTAATTACACTTATCCAATAGAATTACGACATTTTTTATGGTAATTATAATATCATTTTTACCTTTAATTACCCTATTTACTTTTAACTGTGGTAAATAAAAGTCAAAAGATATTATTCAAAAAAAAATTATTTTCATCTTATTAAACAAAATTTTACTTGATGATCTTAACCATGTCTCTCAGATTTTTGAAATTAAACTCACCGAAGTGGTAAAATTATGTTTTATGCCAATTTTTAAATGCTCTTAGAAGGTGGGTAAAAGACGGTAAAAGGTTCAATAAAATTTTATGTGTCAAAAGTTATTATAAATTGACTCTAATGAAATAAATTGGACATATATATGTATTATGTATCTATTTTGACCTAAAATAAATTAATATAAAATAACTAATTATTTAAATAAAAAGTCGGTTTTAAAAAATAATGTAGTGTTTTCACTATACATCAAAAATTGAATGTTTTCAGAAAAATACCAAAAATTCACCTTATGTTAATTTGGATATTCTGAATCCAAAAATTAAGTCAATTTTAAAAAATAAAATTTATAAAATTTCAAAAAGTGGGTATTACTATTCATAATGGCTTTTTTGATTGGTTGTGGTGTGTTAAAACTCTAAGTTGCGTACAACGCAAGATACTACATTATTCAAAGGAAAACGTACCATGGAATCATGGTGGGTTACAAAATCTATCCTAATTTCCAACTGTGAGAGGTGGTAATTGGAAAAAAAATTCCTCAGTTCACATAGTTGTAGTGTGTCGTACACACGAATAATGATTTCATAAACCATTTGATGAATGTGTAGAGGTTTGTATGAAATTACCTTAACATAACAACATATTATTATATTTAATATACTACGGTTATTATATCATCATCTTATAATGTGAATTGAAGTATTTAGGGGAAGAAATAAAACAAAAATTCTCATTTATGAACATTACTTCTTCTTCGGATATCCTCCTTAGGTTTCGACAAAATTACGTCATTGTTCGGATTTTTATCCAAAATAAGGATTCAAGGATTATTGGAGGTAATTTTAGTTCTTATTTGGGCATGTATGGGATAAACCAGAAAGATTTTAAGGTGTGAAGAAGAAACGAGAGTGGGTGGCCCTTTATAAGTTGCGGAGAGGACACACTTGGTATTTTTTAAAATAATTGAGTGGTCCCACGTATTTCATATGTAAAAAAGTTAAAAATAATCAATTATTGAACCATATAGTTTTAATATTCGAAATATGTCCATAAAATAGTTTTTATACATGTTTATAGTTAATTGTTACCCTTATCATTTTATTTAACTCGCTGGTAATCACATTTTTACCGTAATCATAGTAATTAATTTTTATTGATTTCAATGTTAATTTTTTTTAAAACCATATGATTAAATTGTTATATAAAATAAATTTTCAAGATAGTGGGAAAATCTGACTTGAAATTAATCTCATAGACGAGATGAGAAAGATGGTTTTTAAAGAGAAAATGATCAAATGTTTACAGTGCTTTTATATCAAAATGAAATATAAATTTGATTAAAATGAAATAAATTAAAATAATGGATTTATAATTGATCTAATAAAACATGAAAAACAATTTAAAAAAAATTAAATTATAAATAAAATAAAATAAATATAAATATTTCTATTAAAATTTGGTATTTTTCATTATTCATCAAAAAAGAATCTTTTTAGAAAAATAAAAAAAAAATCATCATAATATAATTTTTAGATATTGATTTCAAAAATGATTTTTATTTATTAAGATAATTTTTTAAAAGTTGAAAAATTATATTTAAAACAATATTCACATAGCCTATGAAAAAGCAGGTTTTCGAGAAATGTATTTTTTCAGGTATAAGACAATTTGATATTAAATATATGTCATATAATAATAACTGAATGAATATAAAGTAAAATTTATTAATATAGAATCTATATATTTATTCTAAAACATTACTTATTAGTTATTATTTTAATTAATTAAAATATAGAAACATTATGCACTTTAAAATAGTTTTCAGAACCCTTTTTTAAATCTAAAATTAAACATAATCTAAAATACAATATAAAGTTGATTCAAAAGTAATTAATTAGATTAAATCTTAATAAATAATAAATATGTTACTTTATAACATAATTGGTAATTTCAATTAATTAATTTATAGAAAATAAATAATTGTTTTAGAAAAAATCGTTATTTTCACTATTCCCTGTAAAATCAAAATTTTCCAAAAAATAAAAAAATTTCTCAATAACATAATTTAGATATGATCGTTCCAAAAATTGATTTCATTTTATCAAATAAATTATATAATATATCTATTAATTAATTATATTATTTCCTCATTAAAAATCATTTTTGAAGAAAATATATTTTGATGAATATAAATAGTTTAACAAAATTTGATTTATTATTTAATAAGTGTTCATAAATAAATATATATTGAGTAAGAAATTTATATTTATATTTCATTATTTATATAATACTATTCATACTCTTATATTTAATGTTTGGTTTATAATGGTCATATTCATTGTAATATTATTTTATAATTCAATGAAGATCGGTGTCACGTGTAGTGCACGTTTCCAGAGAAACTCATTATTGCGTGTAACACAAACTAAACTCGGTATATTGTTCAATAGAAGCCAAAATTAGTGTTGTATGTAACTTAATATAGACATAGTACTTGTTAAAATATCCAAAATAATCAATATATTTGAGAAAATATAATTCATGAAATCAATGGGTGTTACATTATACCCCCCTTAAAATGAATTTCTCTCCCAAAATTCATCTAAGTCATCCAAGGTTTTACATTTTAAAATTCATTCATAGAAACCCATATCATAAAAATGAATAAAATACATACCTAAAACATAACTGTTGGAAACATAAAGGATACCTAAATTAACTCATAACTATGTTTCCACAAAAGAGAACATAGGTTGAAAGTGAAGATTTTAATAAGGAAGAAAATCATAAATAACTATAAAGAGTGATAGAGATCATTGATCATGGGAAAGAGGGTAATCTATAAAAAATTAAAGACCACAAAACCATAAAACAAGGTGGTATAAAAAATTTCATTGATATCATCATAAATGATGATAATAGAACAATATTTTATTTCATGATCATTTTCCTAATGATTAAATATATATACATGATTTCATTACATAAAGCACAATCTCATCCTTTGGTTATTCCTTGATCAAATTCCACTTAATCACTTACTACAAGAAATGAAGGTTAATTTTGTATGTCTAACGCACTGATTGTTCATAAGATCCGCATATAGAATGAAAATTCATTTTTTCTATCATTAGTTTCCATTACAAAAAAAATTTCAGTACAAAGTATAGATAATTCTTTATATTGTGAAATAATAAATTATTATATAAATCCTCATGAAAAGTTAAACTTATAAAATTTCATAAATGTACATCCTTATGAATCTTCAAAAATAATAAAACCCAAAATATTAGAAACAATGTTACGAACTTTCCAAAATGAACTAATCATTAATCCCCTAGAATAAAATAAAGTTGCTCTTAATTTTCACATATCCAACATGTGATTACCTTCATCATGTATTCTCTTGAAACATGGTAATAACATAAGTTTCCATAATACCTTAATGAAATCATTTATTCTTCCTCATTCCATGAATAAAACAAAATATTATTGGCTATATTCAATAGATCCAACAATGTTATAAACTCCAACAATGGTGATATAAACTCATTTGTCCACAAATCGTTAATCATATCCTATGTTATCAGTACTTCTTAAATTAATTTATCCAAATAAATAATCTATTTATCCCAATATATTTATCTCTACATTGGGAAAATATTAAGGATCATCTTCATAATATCACCTTTCCATTAAATCAATTTTCCAGGTCATCAGAGTCATTCAATATATTCTTTGAAACCCTTAACGAAAACATATACTAAACATTATTTATATATATAATTATTCATATAACATATTCTTTTATTTCTAATACATAAATAAATATATAATTTCACTTTCTTCATGAACCATTAACCGAGATTATCCTTCTTATTCCTTAACAATTTTCCCTTCCATATGTCATTTGAAGTCTCTAAATTATCAGTAATAAAACCAGTACTCATACAACCTTGTGGATTTTCATTATGAGCTTTCCATTTAGAACATCGATTTTTATAATTTCTATTATTTCCACATTTAAATCATTAAATTGTCAATGATATCTTAGGGATATAATTAATATCATAAATTACATTAACCAAACATTTCATTTCCCTGTTCATTTACTTGTTTTGTGTTCTTCTTTTTCATAATCCAAACATATTCTTGTTACTCTAAGATATACACATGGTGTTTTTCCCACATTATTGAAATATAAGAAACTTAATGTTATTTAATCCATGTTCTCTACTAACCAAAATCATAGGAAATTTTTTACTTCTCTTCTTTGATGAGTTTTACTATTGGTTAAGGTGAACATTGTTAGTCATGTTCAGTAAAATCTGATTAGGGATAATCACAAAATCCTTCACTTCATGCATCATCCTGTTTATCAACTCATCAAAACAATTCCATCACATTAAAAGTTATCTCAGTTCCTTCTATTCATTTCTATTACTAAATCCAAATATCATAATGTGAGAAACACAAATTGTAATGTCCGGGATTTGGATGCCACTCAATAGTTCCTTGTACCTGGTTGGCCATAAGGCCTCAATAGAATCTCCCCAATTTCTAGAGGCTTTTGGCTTGAAATAAGGTCTTAAGTGTGATAGTGTGGAAACTATTCCAAAACATCCATAAAATAAGACATTAGAATAAAATAATAAATCAATATCAGAATCCGTAATACCATACAATAGAAGAAAAATGTTTAAGATAGATAATATAAATAACCTGATGCCATATAATTCAAAATACAATGATACATGTTACATGTTCTAGAAAAATATACAAAACAAGTTATATAGTATTAATACATGATATAAGTCACAAATGTACAAAATTTACTAAAGAAATTCAGAAGCATTACAAACTAAAGCTTGGTCACATGCTCTCCTATCCTAAGCAACATTTCATGTACCTATAAAAAGAAATTATCCCTTATCGACACCTACAACAATATAATCTATTTGGGCCGAAGAAAATAACCCAAAAAAGGTGTGAGACTAAATCCCAATAGGAAACCACCCATGTTATATGCCAATCTTTAAGTGAATAAATATAACAAACAGTATATAATAATGAAAGTAGTAAACTAAGAAGTAATCAAAAGTAAATAGTCCTACAAGAATTGGTTTCCATTTATAATCGTTTCATGTCCATTAACAGTTCAATTAAATTGAATTATATGAGTCTCAAGATCTGGCCTAATCCCAACAATCCCTATATGAAATTAAGCATAGTAGTTGTCACAAAAGACCATCTAAATAATTATAATAGAATACTAAATACAAGCTTGTTCTTTGGCTTGGCAGACGTGTCATACGTCATTCCATTTCAATATTAAATTTAAAATATGATTCTATCCTAGACATTCCTAAGTAAGAATTCATGTATTACTCCTGGTATAAAACCACATACATCCTATATTACCATCCATATGATCCTCTCAAGAACTCAGTCTCACTCTAGGTGTAGTGTGAGTATATGTCAATTGGGTTATCCAAGGATCTTATAAATAATACCTAATTATCTCCCAGGACATATAAACATTTTCAATATAACTAGTCCATGTTTTTCCTCATTCAATGACTATATTGACATTTAAATAACACTTCCATGAACCCATCCACTACATTAATGGTTCTTTCATAGAAAAAAAATATAAACCCCCTTTTTTCATCCATGAAATCCCTTAATGGATCTAATGGTTCACCCGAGTTATAAGGTAAAATAGTCACCTGAACCCATTCATGGAATTCTAATATAAATCTACGATTCACCCATTTATATTTTCCCTTTTTATCATTTATGATGCAATTAGATATTTCACTTGGAATGAAAAGGTCAAAAAAAGAAACCAATATAATGTCAAGCAAGAACTATCCTAAGAAGGCTTGGCCTTTCAAATACTCTCATGGGCCCAATTCTCGTAATATGAAACACGTATAAATTAAACTATTATATGGATTTAGTATTTATAAACTCATGTGGGAACATATCATATATCAATAAACAGATTTTAATTAAATTGTTATATGGTTCAACATTTAACGACTCAAATGGGAAGGTTCATAATTGGAGAAAAACATTCCAAACAAGATTAAACAAGCATAGACATAACATAGGAAAAAGGGGGAAATCGCTATTACCAAAACCTTAGTCAATTAAATTAAAATATAACATGATTTCAATTCATTAATAATATAAATTCATTATTAACAACCTCATAATGGTAAAATAAGGCATTCCTCTTAGGCATCCTTGGCCAAACAGCCATAAAAGGTCATCCAAGGGAAACACTCACATGGGGTGACCCTTAATCAAGAAAATAACATTAAACATGATTCAAAACACTTAATAAATTATATAAACAATAATATTCTAGATAAATAGGTAATATTTATTCAATGTGACACCCCAAAATGGGTGTACGGCACTCCTGTACTTATAATCAACTTTGCAATTAGGGAAAGCCACGATACCACCTACAATGTACTCACATGACTCTCCTTGTCAAGTGTCGACCTATAATTCATCATGTAATGGATTAGATCTAAATAATGAACATAAAAATTCAACCTTCAATAGTTAAGTTGAGTGTATAAATCATTAATAACAGCTTAAGAGGAATCGAGAACTCACTGAAGGGATTCCAACGCATCTAACAGTGTTCTAATCAGAGTTAGGACCAACATAGGGGAGGTAATTATTCTTCTGGTGTAGTTGATCATGATACCTGGGTGATACCTTTTTTACATCTACCAAAACATAAGGTTACTACTCTTTTTTCCAAAAAATAAAATTACATAGCTTGTACTTGATAATTAATATCGTGTATATAGTAGGTTTCCCCTTCTTCAACTGATATGTCACATACGTTATAAAAAGGCTATGATGATCTCAATACAAATCATGCATAGGGTCTACATGGCATGTAGCCCCCATTCACATCATTTAACTGACCTGTAGCTAGTACTCGACCTATTTTACTCATTTTTCTCAAGTACAAACTGAAAATTAATGATTCATACCTCAAAAGAAGAATTGTGTTCTTACAAACATCATCCCTTAAATCAATTCATCCCAGAATTTCCCTTCCAAGGTTAATGAAGAAATATTTTATAAAAACTCTGGAAACTATGATCAAACATTAACCTCCCTCTCTCATGCCTCGTCATGAACTTTGTCATACTTCTATAGCACCCGTACTAAAGGAACTGACTTTCTGTGGATAACCGTTGTGATAAAATCCAAAATTCATATTGGATGCTTCTCAAAGGATGCATCTACCTATATCTCAACCTCCTGATGGTGAAAAGCTTGAGACAGGACTGAAAATTAACATTTTAACTAAGAAATATGAAATATTTCATGCATATCCTAGTACCGATGAGGTAACTATATCAGATAGGAAACTGGCCTGACACATTCCAGAATCTAGAATGGATAGATGTATCTCAATGAAATATTAGCTTATATACTAATCCTCTTATATACCATCCTTGGTGCAACACGTAGGAAAACTCAATCCATGACCTCAAACTCTAGATGTCATCTATGATGATTAACATAAGATTTCTAATGAGACTGCATAGTATCCATTCACTTATTAATCAATTGAAGCTATTTAGAGGTCTCTTGGACAAGATGAGGTCCCAACATAGCTGCCTCTCATACCTTTATCCAACACAGGGGTGATCTACATGGCCTATCATATAAATACTCATATGAAATCATCTAAATAGTAGCCTGAAATCTATTTTTATAGGAGATCTCAACCATGGGTATGTGTCTCTCCCAGGAACCACCGAATTCCAAGATGCATGCCAGAAGCATGTCCTCTAGAACATGAATCATGTGCTCTGAGTGGCTATCTGCTTGGGGGTGGTAAATTGTGCTCAGAAGCACCTATGTTCCAAGTTGGCTCATTTTATCTTTCCAAAAATGGAAGTAAATCAGGAATCCCTATATGAAATGATAGAATGTGAGACCCTATCCAGACGTACAATCTCACAGATATAAAACCTCTCAAGATCATAAAAACTGAATGTTTACGTGATTGGAAAGAACTATGAAACCTTGTTTACCCTATCAACAACAACCCATGTGATATCAATACCTCAAGGTGACCTTGATAAACCCATTAAAAAATCCACTGAAACATTATTCTATTTCCACTTAGGAATGGGTAGTAATTGTAAAAGTATGTTTGGTCATTGGTGTTATACCTTCACCTACTAATAGGTGGAGAAACTCATAACAAAACTAGATACATCTATTTTCATACCTAGCCACTAATACTGATGATGCAAATCTTGATACATATTAGTCACACCAGGATGAATTGCCAATATAGAGGCATGAAAATCCTACATCAACTCCTCACGCATGTTTGCAGAAACCCATATGTGACCATTTAAGCGTAGAACTTCATGATCACCAATGGTACAATGAGGAGGAGGGTCCTCAACTTTCAATACTCTCCCATAGAACTAGACCTTTGAAATATTATAGCTTCCTAATCCTCACTCCATCCAGTTGGGTAGAGGTAATAGATAAGGATGAAAGAAACACTTACCCCTAACTATCATGTACCTCCAAATGTATCTCAAAGAACAATTCCATAAGGTTCCACTCACTATTGTCCTATTGAACCGAAGTTATTTGAGTTCTCCTACTCATATCATCAGTCAATGAATTTCTTTTACTAGGCCTATAGGCATTCAAGAAGTCAAAATAATAAAGGTATTCAACCCACCTTTTCTATCTAAAATTTAGATCACACTGTGTAAATATATACTTAAGGCTATTGTGGTCCATGTACACCACAAAACGCTCTACCAATAAGTAATTTCTCCAATAGCTTAAGGAATGAACAACTATAGTAAACTCGAGATCATGCATATGGTAATTACTCTCATGTGGCTTAAACTATCTGGACCTGTACACAATGACTTGATCCCCTTTCATAACAATTGCTCTTATCAAGATACCAAATGCATCAGAGTACACAGTGTAACTCTTTCAGGACTCTGGAAAAATCATTATAGGTGCTGAAGTCAATCTCCCTTTCGACTCCTAAAATGTCGTCTCATGTGAATTTTTTCGAACATACATCTCACCCTTTTTAGTCAATCCTTTACAAGACGATTTTAAATGTGAGATGTTCTATATGAATTTCCTGTTGTAACTAGCCAGCCATAGAAAACATCTCACCTTAGAGACATTCTTGGACTTCTCCTAGGAAAAAACTACACCCACCTTCTCTGGGTCCACTGATACTCATATCACTGAGATGATGTGACCCATTAAGTTAATATGATACATCAAAAAGTGACACTTTGTGAGTTTATAATATAACTGATTCTCTCTCCGTGTACTCATATCAATCTCAAGATATATGTCATTTTCATGTCGCTTATGAGAATAAACCAAGATATCATCCAAAAAAATCACAAAAAGAAAGCCCAGATAAGTATGAAATAGATGGTTCATTAGTTACATATTGAAACATGATGAATTCGTGAGACTGAATGTAATAACAAGATACTCATACAGACTGTACCTTCCCCGAAAGGATGTATAAGTTATGGTTGATGATATACCATGCACCTGATGATAACCAGATCTCAAATAAATCTTAGATAATACCCAAGATTCATGGAGATGATTCAAAAGATCATCCATTCATGAAAATGTATACTAGTTCTTAACCATCAACTGGTTCAATTTCAGATAATCCAAGCATAGCCTGATTATACCATTTGCCTTTTTTTCAAAAAATATTGGTGAACCCCATGGAGATGTACTGGGTCAGATGAAACCCTTTTCTTCCAAATCCAATAGCTACCACTTGAGCTCCAACAACTTCTTCATAGCCATCCTATAAAGAGGAATGGATAATGTTGTAGGTCCTAGCACTATCTCGATAGAGAACTCTACCTCTCTCACCATTGGTAAATATAAAAATTCATCTAGGAAGACATCCCAAAGGTGATCAACTACTAGAGAGAAATCCATCTGACATGTTCCCTGGACATCTAGATATAAACTCAAAGTCTTGGTTGTCATTCGACCCAACCCATGATGCGTATGTGTAGCTCGACTCTCTTGGGCATCCCATTCACCCTTCTAAAGAAACAATCTTTCCTCTGGTGATGTAAAATTCACCCAACGATGATAGAAATCAACAAAGGCTTGAAAAGGGACCAACTAGTTCATTTTGAGGATGACATCAAATCCTATCATATCTAATACATAAAGGTCCCATAATAAGTGACACACACTATCCTTAAGGGGGAACTCCTTTCAATGATGCACACTTATCATTATAATCCCTAACAGAGTGTATATCATCAAGACATCATCATAAGTAAAAAATAGAGCCCAAGGCTCTCCAAAATGGGAACAGATATGAAACTATGTGAATCCCCTGTATCAAAAAGTATAGAAGGTAAAACGGAGGCAACTAGAATAGTACCTTTAATAGAAAAAGGATTGGGATCCTACTTTTTTGGGTCTATTGCACCACATACGTCTGACTTGTACCACGACCTACGACACTTCCTAGATACACTAAGATGATCCACCCTATTTTTACTGAAAACATGGGATTTTTCTACCACGTTCGTGATCACTACCTCATCTGAACGTCCTGAAGAATTCTAGTTTCCCGACGGGTGAGAATCTGTTGCCCTTCTCTTGAATGTGGAGTCATTCCAGGCCATCTCTCACTAGCCACTTGAAAAAATGTTTTTCATAATGGTTGTATATGGACCATCTTGATGCAGGATCACACTTGAATCGGTCCTTCAGACATTGTGGCTTTGTATTCCCCAGCCAACCGCACTGGTAGTACCTCACTTGGCTGCCTAAAGATACTTTATGACTACTACTACCACTACAAGAAAGCTCCAGATGATGCTTCCTACTACTGGTCAAGACAATATCAGATCTCAGTGTCGAACTTCCCTGGATCACAACTCTATATTCCCTCATATCATGCTTAGTAATCAGTGATTGATTTACTATAGTAGATATAGTATTCAACCTAATGATATTTACCTATGATCAGACATCATGTTTGAGGCCATCCTCAAATCACCCACCCTTTGATAGATCTTCACTCATCAAAATAGGAACAAATTACTGGATCTCGATAAAATCAGAAGAATATCTCATAAATGAAAGTGTTCCCAGCTCCAAATGCATGAACTAATGAGCTGAATTAGCCCTCAGCATCTCATGAAAATAGTAATCATAAAATACTGCCTGAAAATCTCACCATTTTATATCTCAATGATGCTTTGACTGAGTAATATCAACCTACCATATCTTGGTGGAATCATGAAACTTATAAATTGTGGGATTTACACTCTTCTCAGTAGGTGTATCTAGATGCGTGAATATCAAAATAATTGACTCAAACCATGACTTAGCAGCTAATGTTCTGACATCCCTAGATAACGTGGTCGAATTCGATTACTAGAACACTCACTTATTTTTTCCATAGATGTGGTAGGTTGTGGTGCTCCCTGACAAGTTTTCATGAACCTCATAAATCCATCATGAAACTATGCATCAACACCTTCATCCAGTATAATAGCTGGTGCCTAAACTAGGATAACATGAGTATCCACTGGTAGCGCATCTCCTGCCACCTCTAGGGTATGATCATCACCACTCTCCTCGTATACAACTAGAGGTTTTCATAGAGGAATGAATCTACAAGGTCAACATTATAACTCAATTAAATTATATTATCAAGGATCACAGTTCTAGAGTTCAAGAACTAAATAATAGAAGGAAACTCTCATAAGGTAACAAAATAGAAGTACACAACATGTAAAAAACATACACAACATGTATCCTTGAACTCTCATATAGGCGTGTACATCAGTTGAACTATGTGTATAAACGCCCGAGGTATATGATGTGTTAGTCTGGTATACAGAATATACTCAAGTCTCCCCTCCTGGAAATGTACATTTACATTGCCAAAGCCACATGGGGTCTTTCTGTGTAAAACTACACGATGTGTATCTAAAGAACATGATGTACACTATTAAAAAACCATTATTTTGTGTTCTCTATCACACGGTAGGGAACAAGTTCATGTACCAAATGGCGTGTACTAATATTAAATAGTGTGTACTTAAGAAATTTATTTCTTCTCCAGCATAAGAACACATGGAGTGTGTTCATAGAACCACACTCCATGTAATCTGGGTTTCCAAACAGAAACTCCCTAAAATTTCCCAAAAACCCCCATTTTTGAAAAGTAAACCAAAGGTATGAGAAATTATGAACTTTGAGGACCCATACTCCCTACGAATAAAAGTTTCTCATCCATATATTGCACATCATAACACAATTAAATTTATGTTAGCAACATGATCTACCAAATTCTAATCCAAGAGGACCCATACACCTTAGGGACTAAATTTTAGCATCCATCCAATTTGAACTAGAACACATAACAATACCTCTATCACAAAATCATGAATATATATCTTGGTACCTATCACAACAACATTTATTTCTATCATGAAATCTATCATAATAACATTCGATCAATAACACGCTCTAAATGGCATAACAAGAATGCATGACATGTGATATATAATATGTTTGTATATGATTCATGAGATTAAATACCATCATCTCAATGGGTTACAACAAAGTAGATCCCAATAATATCAATAATAATAGCATAGTATAGGTGCGTCCTCCAATGGTGAAATCGAATTAATTATACCTTCTCAAAATCCAAAAATCACAATTCAATCAATGTAGTATGGATTTTCCATGTATGTAGGGTAGCTAATCTTGGTCACAGTTTATTAACAAACTCTATTTCCTTCCAATACCTATCTAATGTCTCCAAATAGAAAGAAAAATCAGAAATAACCTACTTTGGTACCATTTTTGATGGCCCATTCCATCCCACGATCTTGATATTGTCCACTTTGGGCCAACCCCATATGGTTTTTCTTTCCCTAGGCTCTAGCCCATCGAAATAACCTGGGAAAATTTCTCATGATGGGATAGGTAGCCAAACCACCTTATAAAGTGGTTCTTCATGATCCTCCTCCTTCGATGTGGAATTGTTATAATACATCCCTAGAAGGGGCCAACGTCCTTATTGGCACATCGATTGGACATTCGCTCTGAAACCACTTTGTAACATCCCATATTCGGATGCCAATCAAAAGTCCCCCATACCTGGTTGGCTACATGGCCTCAAATGCATTTCCCCAAATGTTCGAGGCATCCGACTAGTACTGACGTCCTAGGTGTGATAGTGGGAAAACTATGCCCTCATTGGTTGATTATAACACAATAGAATAAAATAATAAATCAATAATGGAAGCCATAATATCATACAACATAATTAAATAGTGAATGAGTGATTATATAGACAACTTGATGTCATATAATTCAAAAAACAATGATGCATGTTAAATGATCTAGGAAAATAGCCAAAAAAAGGTTATAGTGTAGTGATACATGATATAAGTACTAGAAGTAAAGAAAAGGACAAAATAAATTCATAAGAATCACAGTCCTTATCTTGGTACTATATTCCAATACTCCAAAGAAGCATATTAAGTACCTGTAGAAGGGAACTTTCCCTTTTCGACACCTACAAAAAAATAATCTGTTCGGGCCCAAAAGCATCACTCCAACAGGGTGTCATACTAAATCCCAGTAGGCAACCACCCACAGTCTGTGCCAATATGTCAGTGAATATATATAACAGGTAGTGTATAATAAAGAAATCAGTAAACTAGGAAGTACTCAAAAGTAAACAATCCTACAAGAACTATTTTCTGTTTATAATCATTTAATGTGCATTAACAGTTTAATTACATTGAATTATATAAGTATCAGGATCTGGACTAAGCCCATATATCTCTGTATGAATATAAGAATAGAAGATGTCCGAAAAGGCCATCTAAACATGTATAATAGAAGATCAAATACAATCATGTGCTTTGTCTTGGCAGACATATCACAAGTCATTTATTTTCAATATTAAATTTATAAACTGAGTCTATCCTTGACATTCCTAAGTCAGAATTCAATTATTAATCCTAGTATAAAACAACCTACATTATATGATCCCATCCATATGATCCAATTAGGAACTTGGTCCTACCCTATGTGTGGTACGAGTATATTTCAAGTGGGACTTCTGTGGATCCTATAAAAAATACCCAGGTATCCCAAAATACATATAAACATTGACAATAGAACCCGTCCATGGTATCCCTTATTACATGACTCATTCAAGATTTATATAAATATTCCATGAACCAATAAACTACGTTCATGGTTCTCTCACATCTTAAAAATATAAACCCCATTTTCCATCCATGGAATCCCTCAATGGATCCATGGGTCACCTAAGGTATAAGGTAAAATAGTCACATGAACCCATTCATGTATTTATAAATTAAATCCATGATTCTCCCATTTCTATTTACCCTTTATATCATTTAAGATTAAATTAAAATTTTCACTATGAATGCAAAGGTCAAAACCAAATTCATCCAATATAATCTCAAGAAATAAAAAACCTCAGATGGTTTTTCCTTTCAAATACTCACATAGGAACACTCCTTATAAAAAGAAACGCATGTAAATTAAACTAGTAAATGTATTTAGAATTTATAAACTCACATGGTCACATATAATATATCAATAAACACATGTAAATTAAACCATTACATGGTTCAAAATTAAACAACTCATGTGGGAAAGTTCATAATTGGAGAAAAACATTCCAAACATGCTGAAACGGGCATAGGAATAACATGGGGAAAAGGTTAAAATCACTAATCTCAAACCCTTAGTCAATTCAATTATAGTTTAACATGACTGAAATTAATTAATAATATCAATTCATTTATAAAAACACAGGAATGGGAAAATAGGGAATGCCTCATAGGTATCCTAGGCCAAATGACCATAAAAGGTCTCCCAGGGAAACACACTCATGGGATGGCCCTTAATCAAGGTAATAAACCCTAAACATACATTAAAACACTTAGTCAATTACCTAAACAACAATAGGAAAAATAAATATTCAATATTCATTCAATGTGACACCCTAAAAATGGGCACATGGAACTCGGGTACATATAATCAACTTGACAATTAACAAAACGCACAAGGCCACCTATGTCACGACCCCCTCCCCACAATGTGTACCCCTCATGGGCCGGAAATTTCAGAAGGAAGATAATGACCCCCGAGTCCCACCTCCAGTAGGCCCTGGGTTGGCGACTAGCACCGAGGGTATAGTAAACACACAAATGGGAGGCATTGCCCTCTAAGAGAACACATGCAGAAGAGAGAGATAAGATAGAGACCAATCAACCCCAACATAGAACTGAAATATAAAAGAAACCCAATTACATATATGAAATTTCATGAAAAAGTACTACAACTGAAAGGGAAAACTAAAAGTACCCAAAACAAAGTAAAACGGCAGTGACCACAAGCCTGAACAGCTCCCCCAACCACAAGCTAGTAGTAACCAGCTTGATCTCCAACTTGCTCAAAGTTACCTGAAAACAATTTATATATACATAGGATGAGTATAACAGTATACTCAGCAGGATCCTCTCCAAGCCTCATGTGAAAAAGTAAAGAAATCATGCTAAAGCCCAGTGAACAACAAGTGAAACTAACTCATCACCTAAACATGTATACTAAGTTCCCAACCCCACCATGGATACTCTCACCAAGTAATGCATACAAGAATATAGAATATAGTAAAGAATATCAAGGGTACCCCACTACTACTTCCCCACTGGTTTTCTTCTTTTCCCCAATGACATACGTCATGTGCATCTCTCTCAAAAGGCTTGCCCGCAGACACCTGGGCTAAGCTCCACAATCTGCACCGCGTGCACCACAAAGGCTTGCCCGCAGACACCTAAGAGAAGCACCAAACCATCCTTACAACCAAAATAAAACAAGAAAGTTCTAGGAGCCACCGCAGCCCACATAACTTGTATCATACATCGGGTATTATACCTCAAGCCATTATAGCCCATACACCGAGTAGGGATCCACAAGCCATCACAGCCTATGCAGGTTTCACCTATAGTAGTCCATAGGATACTATATCCAGAATATATGTGTGTGAAATAAGCACAAAACATTATATCCCTCTACACACATATTTGGGGAAACTAACTGTTGAGCCTATTGGAACATGTATCTACCAAGAGAAGAGAGCCGGGCCAAAGGGGGTAGTCAGTCATTCGACCTCCCATCAGAATGTTGGGGAAAACACCCCCCCCCCAGGGCTCAAAATCCCCGAGGTGTTAGTTTCCCTTACCGATAGGGTGGAGTAGCGTATAGAAACACCAAAAGTACAGAATATATATATAACTCACATCCACACTATGGGCATTACCTAGTCTTAGAAACAACTGCATCTAACATCTCTCAGACTCTAGGCTGCTACTTCTAAGGCTAGGTATCCTATAACCACACAAACATTTGAAGAGCTTTATTAGATTACTCCATTCTCATTTTATCAGTTCCATTGTACGTTAATTAATCCTCAAAACATTAATTAACCATGAACAATTCCACTTTAAGATTAATTGGCATCACATTAAAAATCAACTGCTCCTTTTGAGATTCACATCACCTTTAAATTCCAATATCTCTGTCCCCATGGATTATCACCATTTAATAAAACATTCATTACATAATTACTTTCCCATATTCCCAGGAATTCTAGAAAGGCATCATATGCTACTAAACACAAAGGGGACTAAACACGGTGAGTAGATATACTACCCGTTGAGTCTTTGACGCCTAGAGAAAGAGCATATACACATTCTCCCTCGAGAGGCTAAACACAGAAAGCACATGGCATACCCCGTGTGTCTTTTCCTCCTTTGGAAGGAGGGTAAGCAAGACAAGCTGCCTTGAGTAGTGGGGAAAAGTAAAACAGATAAACAGCCAAACAAAACCACCAACATCCAGCCATCACATCTATCCCATACCATCATCCTTGGTGTCCTCCCCGACACCCACATGCTTAATCTGATGCATCTTTCCACCCTAGGCATCAACCGCTTCCACAACCACAAGTCCTGATGCATCCACATATCACAATAGCCATCCAGGCTCACATCACAGCATAAGAAGCAAGAAAAAACAACATCACATCAATGGGCTCTTGACCCTTTAACAATCAAGAGGGTAAATCAGATCCCTTTAAGAAATTCTCACACAATATTTTCTTGAATTAGATGATTTGGTATTCGTAGGTTCCAATTATGGGAGACCTAATCGGTAAGCTATCACAATTAAACAACCATTCTTACTTCCCTATCCTAATTAACATCAAATTAGAATAACTACAACAACGGAAAAAACTATATTCATTTACATGCCTCTTTATCTTTATCCAATTAATTAACAATTAATTCCGGCTTTAACTTCATTATCAATTTCCATCAAGAACGAACAACTAATCAAAGAAATCCTAGATATCACTCTATCTATTAAAAACATGAGGCAAACCGTTATCATATAAAAAAAACAACATGCGATCAACCAATTCTTTTAATCCGGTTCAAGTATTTAATTAGGTCAATTTCATTGTGATCCAAAGGGCTAAATCATTCTAATTCTACGATTGAACATATACAATTAGAGAATCCACAAATCTCCTACCTCGAAGAGTTATTGATGTCCTTTATCCACACAACAGGTCACAATCCTCCTCTCACAACAACTGCATCCATCGAAGGATGCCATGGTACGACAGTACCAACCAACCCCAAGAAAGAACCATTAGAATCTTGGAAATTACATGGTATAATATGGAAGGGAGAAGCATTATAAGATTATCCCCAAAGGAACGACGATAAAACATACCTTATAGGGAAGATTGACCGACACAGCTCGGTTGCATCCAAAAATAGAATGGAACCAATCTGAGGATTAGGGTTTGATTTTGAAACTCCTATAGGAATTATTGAAAGGCTATAGTGTCTCATAGGTGAGAACAACGGGGAATAACAAGGTAGAATGATATATGGTTCCTTTTTGAAGATTTAACGAGGTGACGGTTTAAGATCCGGTTAATTCGCCATTAAAAACGGATCGCATTAACCCACGTGGTTTGACCAAGTAAAAACATCCCGAGCTATAGGGATAATTTATATAGGATTTATAGACTTTTAATCAGCTTAGGAGTCCTTAAAAAAATATTTAAAGGTATTTTATATCAAAGGAAATGTCAAATGGGGAAAACTGTAGGAAGCTGAAAACACTGTTCACATACTCAAAATTTGGCAAAGGCAAGTCAACCGATCTGGAAACACTGTATAAATCTACTGATCTGGATACACTGTACAAGTATACTGATAGAAGTTCACTGATATAACCTCACTAATAGAATCATTGTTCATGTCTACCGATAGAAGTCCACCGATAGAACTTCACCCATAGAAACACTGTTCAAGTACACCGATAGAAGTCCACCAATAGAAGCTCACAGATAGAAACACTGTTCAATTCTACCGATAGAAGTCCACCGACAGAAACTCACCGATAGAAACACTGTTCAAGTCTACTGATAGAAGTCCACTGATAGAACCTCACCGATAGAAAAAAAATGTTCAAGTCTACCGATAGAAGTCCACCAATAGAACCTCACTAATAGAAACATTGTTCAAGTCTACATATAGAATTCCACCGATAGAACCTCACCGATAGAAACATTGTTCAAGTCTACCGATAGAATTCCAGTGATAGAACCTCACCGATAGAAACATTGTTCTAGTCTACCGATAGAAGTCCACCGATAGAACCTCACTGATAGAAACACTATTCACTGAACCTCACTAATAGAAACACTCTTCACCTACTGATATTGTTCATAAAACTGGAAACACTGTTCACAGAACTAGAAATTTGGAAAAGTGTTGGGGATAAGTCACCTTGACCTCCCGGAACACCTCCAACACCACATTTTCACAAAGTAATGGACCGGGGAGGTCTAGGCCATTACATCAGATACCTATAAAAATATTCTCATCCTTGAGAATTCAAAACCAACCTAAAGATAAAATAAATAAACAAGGCCCGAACAACCACCTATCGAGATACCTCTCAAACGAGAGCAAGCCACAAAAAGGAATAAAAGATGTTCATAAATAAAACATGAAAGGTCTAACCACAAAGGAAACATCATTACATGAAAAGAGTTAAACATTAAACAAATATGGGTACTGAGCACATATCTGTGACTCACGCTCCCAGGTACTCTCCTCCAAGCCACTGTGTCGCCACAAGATACGAACTAAGGGTATAGAACACCCACTTAACACCTTCTCCTTGAGGTCTTAGATCTCCACACGTCGCTCCTCAAAGTTTGCATCATCATCAATGTCAATCTCTCCCCAATCGGTAACATGAGATTCATCATGAAGATAATGACAGAGCTGTGATACATGGAAACATCTTGTATCTGAATCATCTGAGGGGAAAGTGCTTCTCGATACGCCACAGATCCAACACGTGCTAACACCTCGAAAGGCCCAACAAACCAGAGAGAAAGCTTACTTCCACGACCAAACCTTCGTTGCCCACGATGGGAAGTCACCTTCAGAAACACAAAATCCCCAACATTAAACTCTAAGGATCTCCTTCTTTGTTCAGCATATGATTTATGACGATCTTGTGTTGTCTTCATCCTCTCATGAATCACCTGAATCATCTCTGTTTTATTCTGCACTAGTTCCGGTCTAAGGATTGCTGACTCTCCAACCCCAGTCCAACACAACGGATAATGTAAAGGCCGACCATACAGGGCTTAAAACGGCGCCACACCAATAGTGGAGTGAAAACTATTATTGTAAGAAAACTCCACCAAGGGTAGTTGCCTCATCCATGAACCTCCAATGTCAAGAACACAAGAGTGCAACATGTCTTCAAGAGTCTGGATGGTTCGATATGTTAGACCATCCGTTTGAGGATGAAAAGCAGTGCTAAGGCATAACTGAGAACCAAAAGCATGTTGGATACCCCTCCACACCCTGGAGGTAAAACGTGGATCTCGATCAGTAATGATCGTCCTAGGGACTCCATGAAGTCTCACCTCCTCCTCCAGATACTGCCTCGACAAAACTTCCCCTGAGCTCGACTCCTTGATCGTTGTGAAGTGGGTCTATTTTGTTAAATGGTCCACTACCACCCATATAGCATCATGTCCTCCCGAATATTGAGGTAAATCTATAAAAAAGTCCATTGAGATGTCCTCCAACTTCTACTGAGGAATCTCTAATTGCTGGGGAAGACCACCAGGAACACGGTGTTCGGCCTTCACCTTCTGGAAGACTAAACATCGAGACACACACTCTGCAATCGCACGCTTCATCCCAGGACACCAAAACTAACTCCTCAAGGATCAGTACATCTTTGTCACACCAGGATGTACTGCCAAGGGAGAACTATGGAACTCTCGAGGAACCGTCTTGCACATCTCCAAGGGAACAAAAATCCTTCCATGATACGACACTCGGTTATGTTCATCCTCCGACCAACCATCAGGGGCCTCACCACAAACAAATCTGTCTCTCCAAACTTCCACATCTTGTTCACCCAACTGGGACTCTTCCACCTTCTACATCAGGGAAGACTGCACCGTCATTTGGAAAATATAACCTCTACCTCCAACCTCTTCCATATCAAGATGCAAAGCTAACAGTTCCTCCATTACTCTCTAGGAATCACCAGATTCACGCACAACATCATTACGTGAATTTCGGCTCAGTTCATCAGCTACAACATTCACTTTTCCAGGTGTATAAGATATTTCAAATTCTTATTCCTGCCAGAACTCCATCCATCGATGCTTCCACAAGTTCAAGTCACATTGGGAGAAAACATAACTCAAACTCTTATGATTGGTGAAAACCACAAAGTGCTCACCAATAAGGTAATTTATCCACAAATTCATAGAAAACATAATATATGCCAACTCAAGATCATGGGTGGCATAGTTACGTTCATGGGGACGCAACTGTCGAGACCCATAAGAAACAACTGACCTCTACTGCATGAGAACACAGCCTAGCCCCAGATGTGAAGCATCACAGAAAACATCAAACTGGACTCCCTCTGCTGGAAGACAAAGGACTGGAGCACTTAAGAACTTCTACTTTAGATACTCAAAAGTTGCCTGAAACTGATCAGTCCATAAGAACACTTGATCCTTCCTAGTCAAAGCTGTCAGAGGAGTCGCAACTCAGGATAAATTGGCTAAAAACCTCCTATAATAGCCTGCAAGACCAAGGAAAATTCGCACCTCTGACACGGTCTTGGGGGCTGCCCAAGACAACACTACTTCTATCATCGACGAATCCACAGCTACTCCCTATTGGGACCCAACATGCCCCAAGAAACGAACTTCTTGAGCCGAAAACTCACACTTTGACAACTTCCCAAACAACTGATGTTGGTGAAGAACTCCCAAAACGGCTCGTAGATGTTATGCATGCTCCTCTTTAGATGTGGAGTACACAAGGATGTCATCGATGAAAACCAAAAAAAACTTGTCCAGGAATTCACAGAACACAACATTAATCAACCCCATGAAAATAGCTGGAGCATTCGTCACACCAAATGGAATTACAACAAACTCATAATGCCCATGACGATAATGGAAAGTTGTCTTCGGGATATCCTCATACTTTATATGCATCTGATGATATCCTGACCGCAATTTGATCTTTGAGAACCAACTTTCACCCTTAATTTTATCGAATAAGTCATCAATCCGTGGGATAGGATAGCGGTTCTTTATTGTCACTTTGTTTAATCGACGATAATTGACGCACAACCGCAAACTGCCTTCATCCTTTTTCACAAACAAAACTGGCGCACCCCATGGTGACACACTTGGCCAAACAAAACCACACTAAAACAGACCATCAAGATGAATATGTAGCTCTCGTAACTCATAAGGGGACATCATATACGGAGAAATAGAGATAGGAGACGCTCCTGGCTATAGCTCGATCCCAAACTCGGTCTCTCGTCGAGGGGGTCAGGCTACAACCTCTTCTGGAAAGATGTCAGGGTACTGTTTTATGACCCTAGGAAACGCCAACTATTGAACCTCTGAAGAACTCAGCATCATCTCATCCATCATGGATGATAAGGATAGAACTCGTCTATGACCCATCCAAGGATCTCTCTCACCAACAAACACCACTTTCTCTCCATCTGCATCAAAGAAAACGACCTTCTTCCTATAGTAATCCACAATAGCCTGCACCAAATACAACCAATCCATGCCAAGGATGACATCAGATGGTTGTATTCGTAAACATAGGAAATATCCCCAAGAGCGGTGTTTCCCCAACACTAGCTCACAGTATCTACATACTTCAAATAAGTTGGCTCGACCTCCAACTGGCGTAGTCAACGGCAAGGGCACTGGAAGCATCTCTACGTCAAGTCCCAAATCATGGACAAGGGTAGGTGATATGAAGGAGTGTGTTTCTCCAGAATCAAACAAGGCATACACCAAGGTAGAAAACAAGTAAAGGGTACCTCAAACGATGTTTTTCTCGCCTGGGGCAGGCAATGCTAGAGCATGAAGCTGACCACAACCTCCTCCACGGCCTCTCTGACCCTGATAACGACCACTACCATAGCCACGCTCTGCTCTCTGAGGATGGGTAGTGTCATGGGGTTGTCCTCTGCCTACTCCATCTACCCTCTAGTGACCTAAATCTAGTGCAACCTATTGTTGTCGCCTCGGTTGGAACTGCCTCAATGGAGGAACCTAGAGCGGAGCACTCGGTGCACGATGACTGCTCTGAAATTTCGGGCACTCCTGCTACCAATGACCACGACCACCAAAAGAAAAACAAGCGCCTGATCCCTTGGCATAGGCCTGATAGTTGCTACCTCCGGAAAAATGAGGTGGGAAGGGCTGGGACCTACCCTCAGGTGAACGAAAACTCTTCTGCCCTGAAAACCGGGATCCCCAGACCACAGCTTTTCTTCGTGAGGAATCATGATGATTCCCCTCTCGTGGTGATCTAGTCCTAGACAAAGTCTTCTCAATAACATCTTCCCTCACCAGCACCTCAAGATATGTCTTTAACATAAATGGGGTGACCTGGCGCTGGATATCTGGATGCAAAGCCTCCTTAAAATGCCTCACCCTAGCCTGCTCATCTGGTAATAGGTCTGAAGAATATCGTTGAAGGTTCCTGAAATGGATTCCAGTCTCTTGAACACTGGAGCTCCCCTGTCGAAGGGTAAGAAGTTCTTGGCGACTGGACGCCTTCGCAGTCAAATAAAGAAACTCGACTCTAAACCTGTCTCAAAACTCCTCCCCTAAGATCACTGACTCCTCATGATCCCTGAGAAACAAGAACCACCACTACCTCGCTGCTCCATACAGCATTGTCACATCCAAGGACACCCAGTGTTCCTTCCGAGCACGAATCGAACTGAAGCCTATCTCTACCTCCTTCAACCAGTCTTCTGTGAATACATCTGAAACAGATCCCTCATACTTATATAGACTCTGGTGCTGAAACTCTCGGAGTGTCTTCCTTCAAGTGTCATCGTCATCAACCTCTACTCGACAGTGATCTGCTGGAACAGCCTGCTGGACATCTTCTGTGAAAACCTGACGGGGAAGTCGACCAGGAGCCATACCTGTAAAATAACAATTGTTAGAGCTCCTATGCCTGGAATATGGAAGAATCAACATTAATTAATTAATTGTGTTCTTTTATTAATTTTAGGTTAACCTATCCTAAGGTCTACCCATTCAAACATATGAATAAGGAAGAATGATGCATGGTTCTTTCCTAGATCTCTACCCTGAAACTAGTATCACTTTGTTTAGTAGCCATTGTAAACCCAAAGGTCTGTACGTCAGATCATATGGGGCCCTAAACGCCTATGTCTCAGCCGGTCTCCAGTGTTTACCACACTTTCTAAACATGAATGACATTGTTCCCCTATGAACCCATGCAACCTCACGTGTGCCTAACTCCAAACTCTGACCTATCCCCCAACCAGACCATTGATACCACTATTTCACGAACCCCTCCCTACAAAGTGTACCCCTCCTGGGCCGGAAATGTGAGAAGGAAGATAATGAACCACAAGTACCACCTCTTGTAGTCCCTGGGTTGGCGACTAGCACTGAGGGTATAGTAAACACACAAATGGGAGGCATTACCCTCTAAGAGAACACATGTGGAAGAGAGAGATAAGATAGACACCAATCAACTCCAACTCAAAACTGAAATATAAAAGAAACTCAAGTACATATATGAAATTTCATGCAAAAGTACTAAAACTGAAAGGGAAAACTAAAAGTACCCAAAAGAAAGTAAAACGGCAGCAACCACAAGCCCGAATAGCTCCTCCAACCACAAGATAGTAGTAACCAGCTTGATCTCCAACCTGGTCCAAGTGACCTAAAAAACAGTTTACATATACATAGGGTGAGTATAATAGTATACTCAGTAGGATCCTCCCTAACCCTCTCGTGAAAAAGTAAAGAAATCATGCTAAATCCCAGTGAACAACAAGTGAAACTAACTTGTCACCTAAATAGGTATACTAAGTTCCCAACCTCACCATGGCTACGCTCACCATGTAATGTATACAAGAATATAGAATATAGTACAGAATATCGAGGGTACCCCAATAATACTTCCCCACTGGTTTGCCGCTTTTCCCCAACAACATATGTCATGTGCATCTCTCTCCAAAGGCTTTCCCGCAGACACCTGGGCTAAGATCCACAATCTGCACCGCGTGCACCACAACGTCTTTCCCACAGACAGCTGGCCGAAGCACCACACCATCCTTACAACCAAAAGTAACCAGGTATGTTCTGGGAGCCATGACTTCCTGCATAATGTGTATTATACATCAGGTATTATACCTCAAGCCATTATAGCCCATACACCGAGTAGGGATCCTCAATCCATCACAGCCTATACACGTTACACCTATAGTAGTCCATAGGATACTATATCCAGAATATATGTGTGTGAAATAACCACAAGCCATTACAGTCCTCTACACACATATATGGGGAAACTAACTATTGTTCCTGTTGGCACATGTATCTACCAAGAGAAGAGAGCGGGGCCAAATGGGGTAGTCATTCATTCGACCTCCCATTAGAATGTTAGGGAAAACACCCCCACCCCCAGGGTTCAGAATTCCTGGGGTGTTAGTTTCCCTTACTGACAGGGTGAAGTAGCATATAGAAACACAAAAAGTACCAAATATATATATAAATCACATCCACACTATGGGAATTACCTAGTCTTAGATACAACTGCAGGTAACATCTTTCAGACTCCAGGCTTCTACTTCTAAGGATAGGTATCCTATAAGCACACAAACATTTGAAGAGCTTTATTAGATTACTCCATTCTCATTTTATCATTTCCATTGTACGTTAATTAATCCTTTAAACATTAATTAAACTTGAAAAATTCCACATTAAACTAAATTAGCATCACATTCAAAATAAACTACTCCTTTTAAGATTCACATCACCTTTAAATTCTAGTATCTCCATCCCTGTGGATTATCACCATTTAATCAAACTTTCATAAAAAAATTACATTCCCATATTCCCAGGCATTCTAGAAAGGCATCCTATGCTACTAAACAGAAAGGGGGCTCAACACGGTGAGTAGATATACTTCCTATCAAGTCGTTGCCGCCTATAGCAAGAGCATAAACCCATTATCCCTCGAGAGGCTAAACATGGAAAGCACGTGGCATACCCCACGTGTCTTCGACTCCTTTGGAAGGATGGTAAGCAAGACCAGCTACCTTGAGTAGTGGGGAAAAGTAAAGAGGATAAACAACCAAACAAAACCACCAACATCCACTCATCACATTTATCCCATACCATCATCCTTCATGTCCTCCCCGACACCCACATGCATAAGCTGATGCATCTTGCCACCCTAGGCGTCATCTGCTTCCACAACCACAAGTCCCCATGCCTCCACATATCACAACATCCATCCAGGCTCACATCACAGCACATGCAGCAAGAAAACACAACATCACATCAATGGGCTCTTGACCCTTTAACAATCAAGAGGGTAACTCAGAACCCTTTAAGAAATTCTCACACAATATGTTCTTGAATTATCAGATTTGTTATTCATAGGTTCCAATTACGGGAGACCTAATCGGTAAGCTATCACAATTAAACAACCATTCTTACTTCCCTAACTTGATTAACATCAAATTAGAACAACTACAACAACGGAAACAACTATATTCATTTACATGCCTCTTTATCTTTATCCAATTAATTAAAAATTAATTCCAGCTTTATGTTAATTATCAATTTCCATCAAGAACGAACAACTAATCAAAGAAATCATAGATATCACTCTATCTAGTCAAAACATGAGGCAAACCGTTATCACTGTACAAAGCAACGACATGCGATCAACCAATTCTTTTAATTCGGTTCAATTATTTAATTAGGTCAATTTCATTTTGATCCAAAGGGTTAAATCATGCTAATTCTATGATTGCACATATACAATTAGATAATCCATGAATCCCCTTCCTTGAAGAGTTCTTGACGTCCTTTATCTACACAACGGGTCACAATCCTCCTCTCACGACAACTGCATCCACCGGAGGATGCCACAGTACGACAGTACCATCCAACCCCAAGAAAAACCCATTATAATCTTGGAAATTACATGGTATAATATTCAAGGGAGAAACATTATTAGATGATCCCCAAAGGAATGATGATAAAACATACCTTATAGGGAAGATTGACCGACACAGCTCGGTTGTATCCAAAAATAGAGCGGAACCAATCGGTGGATTAGGGTTTGATTGTGAAACTCCTACGAGAATGATTGAAAGGTTATAATGTCTCTTAGGTGATAAAAAAGGGGAAGAACAAGGGAGAATGATATCTGGTTCCTTTTTGAAGATTTAATGAGGTGACGGTTTATGATCCGGTTAATTCTCCATTAAAAACGGATCGCATTAACCCATGCAGTTTGACAAAGTAAAAACATCCCGAGCTATAGGGATAATTAATATAGGATTTATGTACTTTTAATCAGCTTAAGATTCCTTAAAAAATATTTAAATATATTTTACATCAAAGGAAACGTTAAATGGGGCAAAACTATACGAAGCTGGAAACACTGTTCACATACTCAAAATTTTTCAAAGGCATGTCTACCGATCTGGAAACACTGTACAAGTCTACCAATCTGGAAACACTGTACAAGTCTACCGATAGAAGTCCACCAATAGAACCTCACCGATAGAAACATTGTTCAAGTCTACCGATAGAAGTCCATCGATAAAACCTCACTAATAGAATCACTGTTCAAGTCTACCGATAGAATTCCACCGATTGAAGATCACCGATAAAAATATTGTTCAAGTATACTGATAGAAGTCCAATGATAGAACCTCACCAATAGAAACACTATTCAATTATACTGATAGAATTCCACTGATATAACCTCACCGATAGAAACACTGTTCAAGTCTACCGATAGAAGTCCACTGATAGAACCTCACCGATAGAAACACTGTTCAAGTCTACAAATAAATGTCCACCAATTGAACCTCACCAATAGATACACTGTTCAAGTATACTAATATAAGTCCACCGATAAAACCTCGCCGATAGGAACACTGTTCATGTCTACCGATAGAAGTCCACCAATAGAAACACTATTCCCTGAACCACATCGATAGAAACACTGTTCACCTACCGATACTATTCATAAAAAAGGAATCAATGTTCACAGAACTGGAAATTTGGAAAACTGTTAGGGATAAGTCACCTTGACCTCCCGGAACACCTCCAACACCACATTTTCACAAAGTAATAGACCGGAGATGTCCGGGCCATTACAACCTACCACATACTTTTATGACTCTCCTCATCTAGCATCATCCACTAATTCGGACAAGAATGGATTAGATCTACAAAATGAGCATAAAAACACAACCTTAGAAAACTAGGTTGAGAGGATAAATCATGAAGTACTGCTCAAGAGGAATCGAGAACTCATCGAAGGGATTCCAATGCATCTAACGGTGTTCAAATCAGAGTTCAGACTAAAAAACGGTATGTAATTATTTCTCCAGCACTGTTGTTCATGATACCTAGGTGAGCCCATCTATCTGTCTACTAAAACATGAAGCTACTGCCCATTTTAAACAAAAAAGAAAGAAAATTAAATGGTCTGTACTTGATAATAAAAACCATGTTTATGGTTGTTTTTTCTTTCTTCTTATAACATGCCTTACATGCTGTAAAAAGGCTTTGCTGGCATCAATACATGGCATTTACTGGGATTACACAACATGTAACACCTAGTCACATTGTGTAACTAACCTGTAGCCAGTACTCGGCCAGTTTTACTCCTTTTTCACAAGTAAAAATCGAAAAAAAATATTCGTACCTCAAAATAATAACTGGTTTCTTACACCAATCAAAGTGGAAAACCACATAGTCATGAAAAAAATAACTTATAGGTTGTATAAACCAAGACACATTTTTTTAATCTGCTAAAAATTATTTCTATCCTAGTTCAATCATAGTCATCAAAAATTTAAATCCATCATGATGGTTCGTATTTTTTTTGAATCACCAAATAATATCCTCTGGAAGTTTCAAACCAGTTGTGTAGCAAGGATCACTATCATGCACCGGTTGATTATCAATTCATTCTCAATGATCCATTTTATATGTTATTACACCTTGGTACCTCTATTCTAGATCCACATCTACTTCTAATATCCATATAGGTATGTAATTTTTTATAAACCACCTACTCTATCCTTTACCAAAATTCCATGACATTTTATTATACATTAACCCATCCTTATACTTATCATTTACATCCCTAGACATATTCTTAGAAATATCCCTGGGTTTATCACTAAATTTTTTGATCATAGTATCCAAAGGTTGACTAAACAAATCCTTTGATACAAACTATAGTGACCCAAGATTTTAATATATATATATATATATATATATATATTACATCTTACTATAAACATATTCAATACATTACATGAACATGCACCTAAGGAATGTAATAGTTTGGTTTATGTGTAAGCTTTTAGACACAAACAATTGGTACATAGGTAAATTACATCATCTTTTACTATAAACTTCATAACTAGCACCCTTATTAGACATAGAAAACTTAATACATTTTTGTATAACCTGGGGAAAGGAAAAAAAGGAAAGGGTTATCTCAGATGCTTTATAAGGATAAATAAGGGAGATACTTAATAATAACATGAACATAATGGTATGATATCATGAACATAACATTTGGAAACCATATCATGCATACCAAACACCATAATATTGAATCATAGAATAAAGTTTATCAGTTCATATGTAATGAATTATATGGGAATCAAAGAACATGATATATGAGAGCACAACATTGGCATATGACATAGTTTTTTGGAGTATAGGTAAGCTTAGAAAATCCATTCCTTAGTAATCATGGATCATTTCCTAAACCTATCAAGGAACTCCATGGGAAGCTCTACCTATAGGGTGGGATACACCACCAACCCCAATGGAAACCCTTTACAAATAGTGTAATGGGTTCGCTATCCAAACCATCAATGTTTTCAAGGTTCACTCCCTAGACCATCATAAAAAATAAAGTCTCTTACTAAATAGGTCTAACTCGCCATTCTATTCTTGTATATCTCATGAGATATAAATCGTTACCTAATTCATTGGATGGAGATATAGTTCCCACCCATCTTTGGTTATAACATAACCAGATTTATTGGTTATAATGTAACCACTATACTTGGCTATAACAGAACCACTATCACAAAATGGTAATCATATATATGTGTTCTAAAATATCCTATAACAATCAACATATCATAACCCATGAAATGAAATGGGTTTCATAAACATTTTATCAAATCATATCCAATGGAAAAGAGTTGGGTGTCATGATCATTTCAACATTTCATCATACAATAACCCATGAAAATAAGTGGTTTAAAGAGAAATGGGTTTCATAAACATCATGTCATCATAAAAATAAACAATTCTGAAAAAGAATATGAGTTTTATCCTTGTATCATACCTTATAAAATCATAATTTTCATCAAAGGATGTTATCTTATATCATAAATTATTTTTAAAGATAAATATCTTGAAATGTTTCTTGTAGAAGATAACATTTCTTTTAAAATCACCTTTTTAAAACTACAAATTCAAAAAAAAAATTAAAACCATTTTCTTTGAAAACATATTTTGAAAATTATAAAAGAATATTATAACCCATTTAAAAAATTTCTTGAGGAATATATAATTTCCATACTGAGAACACTATATAAAACAAAGAAAATTTTCAAAATACATTACTTTTAAAATAACCCTTAAAATTTTCAAAGGATGATTCAAATAAAATAATGGTTATAATAGTGGAAAATTCTATTCATGTGGTATTTAAAGATTCCTTTCACATTTTTGATAAAATAAAACTGGGAATTTTTCAGATAAAAACATGTAACGATTCCTTTCAAAAAAATGTGTAAAAATGTCTTTTAAAATCATAGAATAATAATAATAATTTAGAATATTTTTAGAAAACATGGTTTTGGAAGAAAAAAATTTTTCGACTAAATAGTGAAATAAAGTAAAATTTTTATAGAAATATTTTTTCAATTTTATTAAGTACCAAAAGAGGTAAAAAAATGTATAATTACATGAAAATATCTTGAATAAATAGAGGATAATAAAATTAATGACTTTATTAAGATATGGATCCTAATATTTTATCATCAGTAACATTATCATAAATAATCCCGATAAATAATGAGATTGAAACATGAAATTTTTACCACTTCGGTTACTATAAATCATAATACCTATGACCTAATAACATAAAATTGAACTTAAAATATCATGAATATAAAAAAAAATCTGATATTAAAAAAAAAAGTGGTCTTTACATACACCAAGTGAAGGAATACATATGTGTAAGATAACGTCCATCTCAAATATTGAAAATTAAGACAAAAATGTCTTATAGATTTGGTGTATTTTGAATCATAAACCCCATGAAATATAGAATCTAAAATTGATATGTAAATCAAAATAATTTACATTATAGGAATCAAAAAATACATTCATGAAAGGTATATATACTGCATAAAATAAACAGATGGAGAGTATGGAATGTGTCTCACATAAGTAAAAAGTGAGAGGGAAATCTTATACCATAATTATTGACTTGTTTCATAATAATTAAAACATACTATATAATAAATATATTTAAATTATAAATCTATTTAAATACCTTATTTATATATATCTCATATCATATATTATTTTCTTATGACCTTTTATTACCCATTAATTAATCATTATATATTAATGATTCGTTCCAGGTAAAAACCACTTTGCTTCCCATATATGTTTTGATTTTTTATTTTTTTATCCAATTACATTAACCATAGTTTCATAATATAAATAATTTTAAAAATATATATAAATAGAATATATATTTTGTACATATTTAGTTAGAGTAATCCATAATAATTTGGGACAAAAATGAAATTCATTGTTTATTAAGACCATAGGTCGTACTTAACAAAGATATTTGTTTTTATTTTTTTAAGATTGTAAGGAATAAATTTAAATGATATATTATCATTCTATATTATTTTTTATTTCATATTTATTTGATATTTTTTAAAACTAATCCTAAATACATTCCATATAAAGTGTGATTTAATTACATTACTTTGCGAAGCGGTAGTCCACTGTACACATGAATAACCTTATAGTATTCCCAAAAAAAGAAAAGCATAAAGGTATGTCCGATATAATAACTCAATAATCCTAATGATATCATAAATATAATATATATATATATATATAATAAATCCATTGTTTTTTCAAACATGATATGTGGTATGGGAAAGATGGATTACATTGGTTTGTGAGGTGGTAGTTTGTCATACACACGAATGTTGATTTTGTAACCCATTTGATGAATATAAAGAGGGTTTTAGCTCATGAACATAAAATAAAAACAAATAAGTATATCTAATATAATGATTTTAATATATCATAATGGTATAATAATAATTTAAGGAGGTTAAGGAATAAATAAAACAAAAAAGATCATTGATGAAAGTTACCTCTTCTTCAGGTATCTTCCTTAGGTTTTCACAAAATCCTTCCTTAGTTAGATTTCTTTCCAAGCTAAGGATTATAGGATTAGAAGAGGGAGTTATAGAAGTTATTTGGGTATGTATTGGATGAACGAAAATGGTTTTGTGGTGTGAAAAATAGAGGATAGGGGTGTCCTTTTATAAATGGGGGAGAGGACACACTTGGTATTTTATAAAAGAATTGAGTGCTCCCACATTTTTAATATATAAAAAGGGACCAAAATGGGACATTATATGAAACTTATAGATTTAATGGTATAAATATTTCAATAAAATGGGTTTTAGACAAGTGTATAGATCATTTCAGCCCTTATGATTTTATTTTAACCCCTGATAAACTCATTTTTACCTTAACTCCAATAATTAATTTTAACTTCATTCACTATTCATTTTCATAAAAATATTAAGTTGAACTTATTAGATGATATAAATTGTTATAAATTAAAATATTGAAAAAATTCTTCCAAATTCCATTCCCATAAGTGGAAAATTTTAATTTAAAATTAATCCCACAGACGATACAAGAAAGAGGGTATTAAAAGAAAAAATGTCCAAAAGATTAAAAAGATTATATATAAAAATTCAATATTATATTGTTTAAAATGACCAGAATTGGATTATAGGACGTATAATTCAAATTATTTAACTTTAAAACCAATTAAAAATATAAATTATCTTTATAAATAAATTAAATGAATCTCTAGTTTTCAATTAAAATTGAATATTTTTCACTATTTATCATGAAATTAATATTTTCATAAAATTATCAAAAATTGAAAAATATATATAATTTTAAAATGATGAATAAAAAATAAATTTTCTTTTTTAAAATTAATTTTTTAATAGTGGAAGAAATTAAATTTAAAAAACCATCAAATACGATGAAGAAGAGGGTATTCGAGAAGTGTATTTTTTAAAGACCCCATATGATTTTATAATAACTCGATGTCTAATAATAACCATTTTATGAATATAAATTAAAAATTTTTGGTAGATAATATATAAATTTCTTTTAAAAATTTCCTCATTATGGATTATTTTAACTATTTAAAATGGATAAATGTTATGCACTTTAAAACTATTATCAAAAAAACAACATTTTAAATCCACAAATAAACTTATACTAAAATAAAATATAAACTTGATTAAAAGGAAATTAATTGGATAAAATATTAATAAATAATGAATTTGTTAATTTAAAACATAATTTGGAATTTAAATAACATAATTTATTTAAAATCAATGATACTTTTACAAAAATCGGTATTTTTCACTATTCATTGAAAATTCAATATTTTTTTAAATCACTTTATGGACAAGATAATCCACCTTAAAACATTTGGATAATTCAAGATTCACCTCCATAGTCCTTTTAATTTCCATACTAGATAATAATTTCATCCATATAGATGATAAGTATAATAAAACTTCCATCATCTAACACTTTTTTGTAGTAAATATGATCAAAATTTTATTGATCTAAACATTAATAAACCATGAATGAGTGGAATATATAATTATAATTCCTTGTTTTCTTAATCAATCAATAGAGGATTCTCTTAATTTTTCCCACAAATCATTTATTCTGATAATCATTTAAACCCAGTGGTTTCTTTCTAAAAATATCTTCATCTAAATCTCCATAAAGACTAGTCAAATTTACATCCAACATATCTAAGATAATATTGTCAAAATCATTTAGAATTAAAATAATCTGGACAGATGTAAGATTTATTACCTATGAGAAGATTTCAGAGAACCCGATTTCCACCTTTTGTTATAATCCCTTCACTAGCAGCCACACCTTGTACCATTTCCTTCCATCGTTTTACCCCTTATACTTAAGTGTACATTTTCCTTATGGAAAATAAATTGTATAATACATTGATATTTTAAAGGAATACTATATTTGATAGTGTATACAACACATAACATAAATCCTAAACAAACTATGAAATATTATTTTTTAAATGTTGTTTTTATAACCTATCCATTGAATTTGGGGACTAAATATGAATAAATTTGAAAAAACTTTAACAGTTTTTTATGAAGAATTAATATTTTTATTAATTTAATTATATGAATTAAAAATGCATTCTTTCTCAAAAATGGTATTTATTTCAATCTATGAATAAATAATATTATTAATTTATTCCACTTTTATAAAATATATTTTAAAAAATTATCCTAATTTTAAAAATTATCATTTCATATTTATCTTAGAATGAATTTTTTATAATTTATGAAAAGATTAATTTTTTGATGAGTATTGAAAAATATAGATTTTTTGGAAACATTTATCTCCATTTTTATTATTTTAAATGTTATATTATATTTTAAATGTTTAAAACGTAAAATTAGTTTATTTATATTATAAATAATCAAATTAAATTCATTTTAATTAACTTAATATTATATTTTTTTATAAAAAAATGATACTTCATATAATATTTTTTATAGAAAACTACTTTTTATCGGGTTTTATGAGTTTAATTTTAAATAAAATTCTTCCAATTTTATGAATTGACTCTTGAAAAATGAATTTCATATTTAGAAATATTGGTATAAAATTTCTTAAATTGGTCACTTTTATTTTTTAAATTATTAATAATAACCTGGGTAAATATTTATTATCTCAGTAAGGGTAAAACTAGTAAAATAAGGATAAAAATTTCATATTATGCTATAAAATTTCGCTAAAACTTGAATTAATCCTATTGGATGAGTGAATCATTAACATTCCCATCCAAGTCTCAAATATATGTCAACTTGGATACATTTCACTATGTTTACAACCATTGTATTATTTTAAGAAATTAATGTGTATAAAATTTCAGTCTCTTGGCATTGATATCTCTAAAAAATTACATAAGGATAAAATGAGGATATGTAAAGACCTTGACCCAAGTAACATGGACCTGATAGCTTAATCTATTAAATTTTCATGTTTTCAAGGAATCTCATCCTAAAGGAACAAATATTTTAGTATATTTTAAAAACTAGATACAAAAATAAGTACTAAATTACAACTTAAAATGGAAAACACCATAATATATCCATTAGAAACACCCCTACTCTCTTAGACTATTCCTTTATTTCAATCATAATATGCATCTTCAAATCCTAGGGAAAAATAAAACATTTGAAATGGGTGAGTTTAGATGCTCAGTGAGGGTAAGAATATAATGGATGTTATCATAAAAAATATAAACAATAATTCAATGTGGCTGACAAAAAACACATGTCTTTAAAACATAATACTGATCATAATAAGGAAGGAATAAAAATTGATCAAATAATTAAATATAAATAATCCTATAGGAATGAAACATAACCATGGATATTATACATGTCAAATAGTCACATGGATTTCTAGTAACTAATCCGGTAATGAGGGAATTCATAATATGGGACATCATAAACAAATCATTGATGATTTTCCCAAGACACCATATATAATTGGGAAAGACCTCATCCAATACTCAAACTATTTTGTCTCATAAGACCCACAAATGAATCAAGGGGATATAGTGGGCCCTTCCCATCACTTATATACTCCAGTGTATTCTTTATATGAAATTTGTGAGGCATAATCAACATATACATTCATATGGAATCTATTATATGAAATTTTAATAACTTTCCCCAAATAAAAAAACATACTCATAAACCATCCATTTTAAAATGATGAATGGTATCAATATAGCGAATCCATAGTCAAACTGATCATAAAAAAATTAATAAAAATTGCTATATGGTATCATAATATATCAAAATAAATTAATAATTATATCCAAAAAAAGGTTTTGGTATAGATTAAAGTACTATAATAAAATCCTTGAGAAATTCTTGAGGGAAATACCACATTACATTGAAACCATTTATTTAAAAAGTTGTGTATTTATAAAAGAAAATATTTAATTTTAAAATAACCTTGTAAAATTGTAAATAATTCCTCGAGAAATTATGGTGTCATGAATGTGGAAAATTTTTCAAATTCATTATATGTTTTTAAATAACATTTCTTTTAAATTTTTTAAAAAATTTAAAATTTAACTTTCTAAAAAAATCATGAGCCGTAACCAAATGAATAATTTTTGTGTATAATCTATAAATAAATAGAAAAAATGGGTAAATACAACATAAGACAATATAAATTAGTTACACACAAAATCATGGCATGAAATAATAAATGGAGAAGATCTTTAACCCAAATAATGGAAATTGGGTTAAGAATTCCCTTACCACTTTATAATCAGTCAAATCGTATGACCCATAAAATCAATGATCATAAATTGAATATTTTAATACTATGAAGATAAATAGATTAATTATATTATATATTAATGGTTATTATACATAATCCACACATAATAAATTAGTGGTGAATAATGCATATCTCACCGAAATAAAAGTGATCGGTGAAACCCCTTACCTAATGTATGAAATTGTTCTACACTAGTACCTAATTCCATAGATAATAAAATTAGATTAATTAATTAATTATTTCAAAACCAATAAAAAATATATTATTTATTATAATTTTATTATGTTCATTTATGGCCTTTTTTGTGAGTTATAATGTTTAATTTAATTTTTTTTTGAGCATTTGTTTCATGGTTTTACGGTCGGTTCTCTTGAGTATAAATATTGGTATACATTTTAAATGGAAACAAACTCTCTAGAAGTAAAATAATTTAGTATTAATGATATTAAATAATTTTAAATGGACTTTTATATCATTTTTTAACATGGTATGATGATGATTCATTAGATAAAATGTTGATGAAAATGCCTTAATTTATTTTAGTGGTTTTTACAACCATCACAAACTTATGTCATTTCATTTAATATTTTGTTTATATATTGGTTAAATAACATGATACAAATTATAATATGTATATATATATATATATATCATATTTTACCATAATAATTGTTTATGATGATCCTTGATGGTGGTAATGGAAAATGAATACTCATCGTCCAGGAAATTGGTGAATTGAAACATCACAAACGATGTTTTCATTTTTAAAATAAAAGGGTAGGAGAAGGGATTTTATGGTGGATAGTCCATTAGAAAAATAAAATTATAGTATATATATTATAATTTAGTTACCATGACACTTTTTATAGGGGAGTTGATGATATAATAAGAAAATAAAAAAATTAAAAGAGAAAGAATAATGGTTTTACCTTTTGACTATCATCTCCTTGGGAACCTCTTCAAGACACTTGGATTTGGTCTTTCGGAAATACTAGAAGGTATTATACATGTGTAAGAGGGTTGGGAAGGTAATTTTTTCTAATTTATGCATGATTCAAGTCTTATAATGTGTATATAGAAGGGGTGGTGAGGGGTGGTATATATAAGGTAGGAGAGGGATGTTTTTTATTATTTTATTTGTTTATTTATTATTTTGGATCAAGACAATAAATAGTGTTGATTCCTATGACTATGTATAGTAAATAATATATTTTAGTTCTTAATAATGGTTACTTTCATCAGAAGTGACTCAGAAATTCATGTATTTAACTTATAATGTTAAATATTGTAAATTATCATATTTCATTATTCATCAAAATTTCAACTATTTGAGAAAAAAACCCCAAAAATCACCCTAACCATTTTTAAAAGTGTAGATTTATAAAACGGACTTAATTTTATGAAAATAATTTTCTAAAAATGAGAAATTTAATTTTTAAATAAAATCATCATTTATTTGAAAATGAAGATTTTAATATTAAAACTGATTTTACGACACTTTGAAAAATTAATTAAGGTATCATTAAATTATAAAATAATTATACTGAAACAAAATATTAATTTATGAATATATTTTATGGAAAAAATATATTTTAAATCATTATTTTATTTTTAAAATTTTAAATAAACATTTACATTTAACAAAAATATCAACACTTAATTTATCATTTTTAAAAGATTTATTTACTCATTACATGATATAAATATATCATATTTTCATTTATGAGATACCTAAATTTGATTTATACTTTTATCAGTGAAATTATTATTTTAATGACTAGGTTACTATTCTAAACAATTATATTACTATTCCAATGGTCATGTTAATATTTAATAGTATATCACAGTTCGTTTAAGCTCAGTGTAGCATGAAATATAAGATATCAAATAAATTTAATTTTTTAATAAGATACATAAAATAAAATATTGGGGTGTTATATTCTTCCCTCTATAAAATTTTTTCCTATGAATTTTCATGATTATTACCTTTAAAATAGATGAGGTTGGTTCTTCTTCATAACATCCTCTCGTTGCCACACTATATCTTCCACTTTATGGTTTCTCAAATAATCTTTACCAGCTGATTTCTCCGATTTCTCAATAATTTATCTTTAATGTAAAGAATCTCAATTGAATCTTCATAATAAGAAATATTAGGTTCCAGTTCTATTTCATCACAGGGGAGTAAGTACATTGTGTTTGGAATTTACTTCATTTACCAAGAGCTATGGAAAACAATGTGTGATTTAGAAAGGATAAGTGGAACTGCCAAATAATAAGCTACAACTCCAATTCATTCAAAAATTTCAGATGACATGATTTCCCTAGTGCTCGTTTTCCCTTTCATACGGAACCTCATGACACCCATCCATGTAGATAACTTTTAGAAAACATGATCTCCCACTAGAAACTCCAAATTGTTCCTATGGTAATTGGGATATCTCTTTTACCTACTTTGAGCTGATTTGATATGGTTTTTAATATCCTTTAACTTTTTTGTTGTTTCCTCAACAAATTTGGGGCATATAAGTTTCCACATACCAACTTCATCCAAACACGTTAGAGTACATTATCTCTTTCCATATAATGCTTTATATGGTGCCATTTGAATAGATGAATGAAAACAATTGTTATAGAAAAATTCTATGAGAGGTAAATAATTATCCCACAAACCTTGAAATTCAATTGATATTGGACTCAACATGTCATCTAATGTTTGAATAGTCCTTTAATATTGTCCATCAGTTTTAGGGTGATAAGTCATACTGAAATGAAGCTCAGTATCCATTTCCTTCTGAAGACTCTTCTATAATTTTTAAGTAAAATGGGGATCTCAATCAGACATAATCAATATTGGTGTACCATGAAGTACTTCAACTACATTAATATATTCACATGTAAGTATAACTTCTATAAATCAACCCTTATAGTGAGAAAATTCCCATATTTGGTAATTCGATCAAAAATTACCCATATTGCATAATTCTTTCAAAGAGTCTGGTAATATAGTGAATAAATCAATATTAATTTCATCCCATTTCAATTTAGGAAATGGTAGAGATTGCAGCACTCCCCTAGGATATTGTATTTCTACCTTCACTTGTTGACAAGCTAAACATATTGATAAATAATCATCAATTTTCTACTTCATAATATCCCACCAAAAATATTCCTTCAATTAACTATACATCATAGTTCTACCATGGTGTATAGAGAAATTTGAGCTGTGATCGTCATCCAATAACTCCTTTTTTAGCTCGGGTATAGAGGGAACACAAATACTTTTACCATATTTCACAATAACATCTTCATATATGATGTGTACTAATTTCCTATTATTCACAGATTTAATTTTCTTTTTAAAGTTCTCATTATATGGTTGATAACTTTTTATATTTTCAAATAAATATTGTTTGGAGTCCATTTGAAAAAAGTAATGTTTTTTTACCTTCCTCTATACTTCTCATATCCATCTATACTAGATCCATGTACATAGGATCTTGAACAATCATTATTTTTTTTCAGAATTTCATGATCCTTCATGTTCAAGGCATTGTCTAACTTATTTTCCTTCCCTGGGTGGTAGTGTATTGAACACTCATAATCCTTGAGTAGATGGATCCATTTCATTTTCCTCATTTTTAGATCTTTATTTGAGAAGATATATTGAAAACTCATGTTATTTGAATATATATCACATAATTCACTATAGATGAACTGTCTCTATGTCTTTAGTGACAATTTCATAGATTCTAACACAAGATTATGAGTTTTATAGTTGCATTCGTGAGTTGTTAACTACCTTTATGCATAGGTTGTAATGCCCCAAACCTACAAGCTCAGAGCTGGGGTAATATTTTAATACATTGGCATGATTACAAGGAATAAAGTTCCAAAGTACCGATCAGTTTAGCTATCCTGGAAAATAAATTACATAAATGATCTTTATATTTCAATTTCTAAGATAAAATACTGCAAAGATAATTATTTTATAACTCCATTGTTCCCCTAGCATAACCCTGTATATCAATCATAAAACACTTCTTGGAATCCATGTAAAATATTATATAATAAAGTGGTGTGCTCAGATGCTTAGTAAGGGTAAATAATTTAGCAAAAGCTGTAATCATTTAAGGAAATATGTATAATAAAAATATAATCATTTTAAACATAAACATGAACATAATATGGCAAAAAAATATCAAACATTACCATATATACATGAACATGGATATTCTACCAGTCTAATAGTCACATGTAATAACTAATTTCATAATGAGTGAGTGCAAAATTCTAGACAAAATAACTATTCTTTCAAGGCCTTGGGACAAGAACAATAAAAAATATCTTGTCAAGGCCTTATAACAAGACACAAGTTTGTCCCATTAGACCTACCAATGCATAGAGAGGCTATAGTGGGCTTTGCCCGTCACTTACTATGTCCAATGCATTCTTCATATTAAAATGTTGAAACGTAACATAAACATTCTTTTTAAAACTAGCATGCAAAATGTCAATATTCTAAGAATAATCCATTAATGGTATAAAAATAGCACATACACAGTCAAAAAAATCATAACTCATTCAATAAAATATGAAATATTGTATTATAATAAATTATCCTCAGTCTGGAATAATATCTGGTAAAGGATGTTGACATAGTATAAAATTATTGGTAAAAATCTTTGAGAGGAATATTCATTTTTCCTGAAATAATTTAAAAGTCACACAATATATAAAGGAATTAATATTAAAGATATTTTTGAATCAAAGTGTCACATACAACTTTGAAACTTTTAAAAGTAATTAACATTTTAAAAAGAATCATTTCCATATAAATAAATCCTTTAAATCATTTCAAAAACTTGGACATTATTTAGAAAGATATAGAAAAATAATTCATTAAAACATTTAAAATTATGATCTTGATAAAGATTCTCTTCCCAAAAACCATAAAATATTACTTTTGAAAAAAAATTATGAAACATTAATATAGATGAAAAATATGTCTCAGTAAATACATACACAAAAACAATCTCGGATAATAATGAGATTGAGAAATTAACCATTACCTTCTAATTTCCTCTGGTCGAGGGTATTTTTAACATTCTATATAATGACCATTTTATGCTATTAAATCATACCAGAAACATACTCATAATTATGATATCATACATGATTCATTTATGACTTTATACTAAACATTTAATAATAATTTTCATTTTAATGTAACATTTTGGGTAATAATAGCTTTCTTTTTCGTACTTGTTTTAACTTTTTATTCTGGATCGTATAACTTATATCATGTTTTAATTACATCCTGAATATAAAACATTATTTATATAAAATATATATTTAAAATATAAATATTAATAATATATATATGTGTGTGAAATGAAATACACAATTTATGGAGACGGTAGGTTGTACGTACGGATAAATGATGTTCTCGTTTTCATATCGTATTGAATGGAGGTAAGTGAATGAGATATATGTAAATAAATACATATATATATATATATAATGTAGCATTATTATTTCATAAATTACAAACATATTAATAATAAATATTTTTATAATCATCGTTGAATGGTGAACATGGAAATGAATCTCATCTTGTCGTGGAGACAGTAAGTCCTACGTACGCATGAGCGATGATATCATTTCCTTAACAATGAAATGGTATAGAATTGGATGGTATATTAATTATACATTATCATTATCATGTTATTTTAATTATTTATATACATATTACTCCTCATTATATCCATCAAAATAACATAATTTTGAATAAAAAATTACACCATGGCATGGAAACGGTAATTCGTATGTATGCACACGTGGTGACATTGTTATTCATAGGATAGATTGAATAATGAATATTGTTGTCCCATAATTATAAAAACATAATATCATGTATAAGGTAATCTATTTATTATTTTATTATGGAAAGAACAGAGAAAGAGGATGTATAAGAAGAAAAGAACATTGAAATAAGTGATAAAATAATTACCTCTTCTTCAGGTGTTTCTTTTTTATTTGAACAAAAGGGATCCATAGGTTGTATTTATGATCCAATTAATGCCTATAGAATTAATATATGGTAGTTTTGAGGATATTTTAGTAGGTTTGGCAGAGCCAAATTGATTTAGATATGCGAATTAAAACAAAGGGATGTTCCCTTTTATAAGAGTGGTGAGGGGAACTTTAGGAAAATAATTAAATAATAATTTATTACAAAATGATTTTTGGTTTCTAATAGATCCAAATTGATTTATTTCTTTGATAAAGTGAGTATGTGTTGAAACAATTTCAACCAATAGGTTTTATACATGTTTAGGTCACCATATTGACCTTATCTTTTAAAAGTAACACTTAGTTAAATTGTTTAACATTTACAATTTCTTATTGTATTTTTATACTACATGGTTAATTTAGTTACTATAAAATGACAATAGAAACTCAAGTAGTTTATTAATTACAAATTTAACATTATCTATGGAATTTGGTATAATTTTATTTTTTTAGGACAATTATATAATTTAATAAATTAGTATCTGTTTTGAAAACTCATTTATGTCAATTTTGACACTATTTTGTATTTTGTTTTTGTGAAAGTCATAAAAACTTCATTACATCAAAAAAAATACATTTAATCCGCCCAAAAATTCTATATTCACTTATAAAATTCATGGATGGCATAATAATTTCCATTTTACATTTATTTTAATATTTATAATATCAATTATTTTAATCATTTATTAATAAGGTAATTACTGCATCATCATTGTGTCACAGATAAATTTAATTATTTAATGTGTAAATATTATAAATAAAATATCATGATGTTGGAAATCATTTTATATTTTTAATTAATATTTATAGTATAATTTATCTTATTTATATTCCCATATTAAAAATTGTTTATTTATTAAATTTGAATTTACAACTTTTAACTCTTCTTAAAATAAAATATAATAACTGTTCTACTCTAACCCAAATGAATCAAAAAGGATATCATTTTTATTATAAGGTTGATTTTGTTCTAAAAACACTTATCCAATATAATTAGTAGATCTTTTGGAGTAATTTTATATTATTATAATATAATTTTTTCCTTTAATTACGCTATTTCCTTCTAACCTTGGTAAATAAAATTCAAAAAATATGATTCAACAAAAATTATTTTCATCCTATTGAACCAAATTTTAATTGGTGATGAAAATCGTGGCTTTTCTATTTTTGAAATTCAATTCACAGAAGCGGTAAAATTATGTTTTAGGCCAATTTGAAAATGTTCCTAGAAGATGAGTAAAATATGATAAAAAGTTCAATAAAATTTTATATATGTAATCTTATTATAAAATGATTCTGATAAATTACATTGGACTAATATATTTATTATTTATCCATTTTGGTAATAAGATAAATTTTAATTAAAAATAATTATTTAGATGAAAAAATCAATTTTTATGTACTATGTAATATTTTTCACTATTCATTAAAAATTGAATGTTTTTAGAAAAATACATAAAATTCACCCTAACCTATTTTTGATATTAAGAATTAAAAAAAATCTGTTTTACACAATTTAATTTTTATAAGTTTCTAAAATTAATTTTAATATTGATCACATAAGGACATAAAAAGCAGTTCTTTTAAGAAAATAATTATTCTAAATATATACCTATTTTAACAAAACTTATACATTTCATTATAAATTTGTCTTATTTATATAAAAAATTACAAATAACATTTAAAATTTATTTTTTACTATTCATATTAAAATATTTAATTGATAAATAAATATATCGTTCAAATGATTATAATATTAATGTGTTCTTTCACAAAAACTCAATCTTGCATATAATACAAGCCAGTTGGTGTTGCGCACAATATAATCTATTATATTACTTTAAAGAGATAATGTAAAATAAAATATTATGGTGGTACATTCTCCCCTCTTTTAATAAATTTCATCCTCACAATTTGAAATTGTTCTTCAAAAATAAAAGGTTGAAAATAGAAAATAGCTTTGTGGAAACCCCACATCAGAAATAAGGTTAATAAATTTTCACTTAATAAGAGGGAAATGGAAATAAAAAAGTCACCAACAAATTAGGATTTAAAATAAGAGAATATTGGTGGAAATTAGAGACACACATTTGAAGTGAAAATATAAATAATTATAGGGAGTGATTGAGGTCATCAATCACAAATAAGTGAACAATAAATGGAAAATTGAGGACCTCAAATCCATCAATCTATGATGATTTAAAATATCATCGGCTCAACAAAAAAAAGGTTTCATGATAACACATTTTTTTAAATACATTATTTTTTGAAGAGGAGGTATTAATTTACTATCAAGATAAGAACATAAGAAAACATTCGTGATTTAATTACATGTCAGAATCATATTCTCATCAGTTGGTTGTGCCTCAATCTATTTTTTCTTCATCTTTTATACTAGAAAATGAAAGTTCAAAAATTATTTTTTTACACATGAAGTGCATTTGATAAATTATAAGGTACACTAGAATTCCCTTAATCCTATAAATTTTTTCTGAAAACCAAAAGTTTAGGTCAAATTATCCAATAAATCATACTTTAACCTCAGACAAAATATATGTGTTAAACTTTACCTGATTCCAACATTTCGACTTATCCAAAAAAATTGTGTCCAAACTCAAATTCTAAAAATTTATAAGGAAGGTAAATATAACCTAATGAAGATCTCTTTTTTCACATAACAACATGTGAATACCTTCATAGTGTATTCTATTAAAACATAGTAACAACCTGACTTACCATAAAACCTTATTTCAATATGTATGTAATTATTTATTCCTTTTGTAAAACATATAATACTTGATATACTCTTTAAATCCATAAATTTTGAAAACACCCAATAATGACGGTATAAAACACTTTTTAAACAAACCATTAATCAGTTCCTAGGATGTAAATAATATCCAATATACTTTATCCAAATTAATTTTCTCTTATTCCCAAATAATAATCTCAGTTTCATAGACATATTAAGAGTTATATTTCCTCCAACCATATATTTTCCAAAAAAATTAAATTGAAACTATGTTCACTTTACGTGGAATCATAGAATTTCAAATCCCTAATGAAATATTACTATATTACAATCCTTATATTATATATAATTATTATAACTTTTACACCATTAATATAATAATAAAATGACATAATTATTTAATAACAAGATAAGAACACTAATCATTCATCTTCATCTATGGTGGTATCATAACTTGATAATTATCCAATAGCATTATTTGGGGTATACTCTGATGATTGGGAAATTTATTTTCATAGTGTCCAAAATCCTTGAAGATGAAGCATTGTACATTTGTAACCTTTTTCTTACCCTTAAAATCACAAACTTTGTGTCCTTTTTCCCCACATGTATAAAAAATGATCATTCCCTTCAAGCATTTATGAAGGTGATTCTTTCCACAGTTAACACATGTGGGAAAATACTACTTTCCCTTCTTCCCTTTATCTATATTTTTCTTTGCCATCATATTCTTCTCTTGGTTCCCTTAAAAGCCATAGGACTCATAGAATTCATTACTTACCTTATTAAAACATGATACTATTTCTTCATATGATGAGAATAAGTTTGATACTATTTCCTGTATAAATTTTATCTTAAGACCATGAAAGATATGATCCTTCTTACTATTTAGATCATGCGTATTTCTAAAGTTCTCATTCTCCAATTGGGCGCCATTTCTAAATGAAAACATACTCTAGGTTAGATTATATAATATTGTATAATCCAAAAACATGAAAAATTCTTAGCATTAATTGAATATTTTTACACATCTAGTCTCATAATAATAAAAATGGTTTCTTTACTGACATATTTACTCATAAATTCTTCATAATGTTTTGTAATGAAAATTTAAATTATCCTAAGAATATCTCCTCGGAGTGTAAAACCAGGTGCATAATAAGGCACGTTGTCATGTACCAGGATTCCTCAGGTCATGCCCGAAACACTTTTTCAGAGTTTTAACTCATAGGTACATCTGGGCCAGAACCATATCCACTTGTAGTATCTAGACATGGGGGTATTTCCTGGAAAACTCGCAAAATATCCACATTACCAAAATTCTAGAATCTCCATTTATACTAATCCTCAAGTTCTTCCATAGGGTAATGTTTCCTAATCAGGGTTTATCTAAATCTTGTTTCCATGTATATTGATGTACTTCCTCTAATACCAACTGTAACACCCTGACCCTAGAATCCCAAAGTCGGTGCATTATTTTAATACATTGGCATGATTACAACGAGTCAAGCCCCAAAGGACTGATCAGTTTAGCAGTCTTGGAAATTATATTACATATATGAATTCACATTTCAATTTCTTATATAAAATACTTCATAGATAATCCTTTTATAACGTGATTATTCCCCTATATTAACCCTACATATCAATCATAATACACTTATTGGCATCCTGTGAAAATAAAACACAAGAAAGGGGTGAGATCAGATTCTTAGTAAGGGTAAATAATTTAACGGAAGCTATAAACTTTTACGAAAAGATGTATAAAAAACAGCATGATTTTAGACATAAACTAGAACATAATATGGAAAAAATAAATAAAAAATTACCATATATACATTCACATGGATATTTTAATAGTCGAATAATCACATGTAAAAACTAATTTTATAACAAGTTAATATATAATTACGGACATAATAAATACAATGTCAAGGCCTTATGTTAAGACCATTCACAAATATTTTGTCAAGGCCTTGTTCCAAGACACTAGTTTGTCTCATGAGACCTACAGATGCATCGAGGGGCTATAGCGGGCCCTCCCATCACTTACTAAGTCCAATGCATTCCTCATATGAAAATGTTAAAACATAACATAAACATTTGTATTTAAACTAGCATACAAAATGTCAATATATTTACCATAAACCATGAATGGTATAAAAATAGCACATCCACAGTCAAACATATCATATCTCATTCAATACAATATGGAATATTTTATTATAACAAATAATTTTTAATCAAGAATAATATCTAGTAAAGGATGTTGAAAAAGATAAAAATTATTAGTAAAATTATTTGAGAGAAATATCCATTTTTCGTGAAATCATTTAAAAATCATACTATTTAAAATGAAAATCATTTGAAATGGATTTTGGAATCAAAGTATCCCATACCCCTTTGAAACATTTTAAATTAATTAACATTTTAAAACAATCATTTCCATATAAATAAATCCATAAATTCATTTTGAAAACATGGACAATAGTTAGAATTATTTAGAAAACTAATTCATTAAAACATTTAAAATGATGATCATGCTAAAGAGTCCCTTCAACAAAACCTTAAAATATTTCTTTTTAAAAAAAATATGAAACATGGACATGGATGATAAATATTTCCCAGTAAATACTTAGACATAAACAATCTCATATAATAATGAGATTGAGGAATTAACCGTTACCTTCTACTTTCCTTTTGTCGAAGGTACATTTAACCTCATGTATAATGACCATAGTATGAAATTAAATTTTAAGGGAACTATATTCATATTTATGATATCATAAATGGTTAATTTATGAAATTATATTTCCCATTTAATAATAATTTCCATGTTAAAGTTACATTTGGGTAATAATCTCTTTCTTTATCATACATGTTTTAACATGTTATTCTTGATCGTATCACTTATATCATGATTTAATTAATTCCATAATATAAAAAATTATTTATATATAATATATATTCAGAATATAAATATGTATAATATATATATATATATATATGAAATGGAATACCCCATTTATGGAGACAGTAGGTCGTACGTACGCGTAAATGTTGTTTCTATTTTCATATTGTATTAAATGGAAGTAAGTGAAAGAGATATATGTAAATACATATATATATATATATATATATATCAATTAGATTTATTATATCATAAATTAAACAATTATTAATAATATATATTTTTATAATCATCATTGAATGGTGAACATGCAAATGAATCTCATCGCGTCGTGGAGACGACAAGCCGTGCATACTCACGGGTGACAATATCATTTCCTTAATGATAAAATGGTATGGAATTGGATGGTATATTATTTATATAGATATATTATCATGTTGTTTTCATTATTTATATACATAATTCTCATCATAATATCCATCCAAATAACCTAATGTTGAATAAAAAATTACACCACAGCATGGAGATGGTAAGTCGTACTTACGCACTCATGGTGACATTGGTATTCATAGGATAGTTAGAATAAGGAATATAGTTGTAACATAATTATAATAACATGTTATAATTTATATGGAACGAGATTTATTATTTTAGTATGGAAACAACAGATAAATATGAATTAGGAGAAAAAAAGAACATTGAATGAGGTGATAAAACAATTACCTCTTCCATGGGTGTTCCTTTTGATTTGAACAAAAGGGATCCTTAGGTTGGATTTATGATCAAAGTAAGACCTCTATGATGAATTTTGGGTAGTCGGGAGGATATTTGACAAGGTTTTGGCGAATCCCAATAGATTTTGATGTGTGAATTAAAAGAAATGGAGGTTCCCTTTTATAAGAGAGGAGAGGGGCAGTTTAGGAAAAACTTGAAATAATCATTTATTATAAAATAATTTTTTGTTTATAATAGATGAAATTAGATTTATTTAGAGACTAAGGTGGGTATGGGTCAATGTACACTCAACCAATAGGTTTTAGACATGTTTAGGTTACCATATTAACCTTATCTTTTAGACTTAACCCTTAGTTAAATAGTTTAACATTTATGATGTCTTCTTTTATTTTTATACTACATTGTTAATATAGTTACTGTAAAATTTCAAGAGAACCTAATGTGGTTCATTAATTACATATGTAACATTATCTAAGTAATTTGGCTGAATCATATATTTTTATTAATATTATATAATTTAATAAAATAGTATTTGTTTTAAAAACTCATTTATGTCAATTTTGACACTATTTAGAATTTGGTTTTTGTGAAAGTCATAATAACTTGATTACTTCAAAAAAAATATCAACCCTAACATGTCATATTTACCTAGATAATTTTTTGGCGGCATAAAATATTTCAATTTAAATATATTTTAATATGTATAATATATATTATTTTAATCATTCACTAGTAAGGTAATTACAACGGCATCATTGTGTCATAAATAAATTTAATTATTTAGAGTCTAAAAATTATAAATAAAATACCATGATATAGGAAATATTTTTATCTTTATAATGAATATTTATAGTTGAATTTATCTTACGTATAACCAAATATTCAAAATGTTTTAGTTATTAAAATTTGAATTTAACACTTTTAACTCTTGTTTTAATAAAATATAATAAATGTACTAATCCAGCCCAAATGGATCAAAAAGGATATTATTTTTATCATAATGTTTATTTTGGTGAAAAAACACTTATCCAATAGAATTAAGACATGTGTTGGGGTAATTTTATAATATTATAATATTATTTTTACCTTTAATTAGCCTATTTACTTTTAACCGTGGTAAATAAAATTCAAAATTTACTCTTCACCAAAAAATTATTTTTTTCCTATTGAACCACATTTAACTTACTAATGAAAACTATTTCCATCGGATTTTTGAAATTCAATTCACAGAAGCAGTATAATTATGTTTCATGCAAATGTGCAAATGTGCCTAGAAGGTGGGTAAAAGGCGATAAAAATTTCAATATAATTTTATATATCTATTCATATTATAAAATCACTCCAATGAATTAAATTTGACTAATATATGTATTATTTGTCTATTTTTTCTTTAAGATAAATTTTAATTAAAAATAATTCTTTAAATGAAAAATTCATTTATTATGTACTATGTCGTATTTTTCACTATTCATCAAAAAATGAATTTTTTTAGAAAAATACCAAAAATTACCCCTAACATAACTTTGATATTATGAATTCAAAAATGAAGTCTATTTTACAAAATTCAATTTTTAGGAGTGTCTAAAATTAATTTTAGTAGTGTTCATAAAAGGACATAAAAAGTAGTTCTTTAAAGAAAATAGTTTTTCAAAATATATAACTATTTTAACAAAATATATACATTTCATTACAAATAAGTTTCATTTATGTGAAAACATGATAATTAACATTTAAAATTTATTTGTTACTATTCATATTATAATATTTAATTGATAAATAAATATATCATTTAAATAGTTATAATACTATTGTGTTTTTTTGCCAAAACTCAATCTAGCGTATAACACAAGCTAAGTTGGTGTTTTGTGCAATCTAAGATATTAACGTACTATGAAATCTTGGGGTGTGACATGGGTATTAACTTTATAATTCAACATATAGACACAACCAATTACTTTCTTCAACACATCACTATAAATCAAAGATCCACCATTTCCTGATAGTAAAGTCAATATTGGAGTATTCACTAATATCTAACTCAATTATCAAAGAATTATTCACATTCATTTGTCCAAATAAACAGAACCCCATTATAAGTAATCTTGTTAATGGTTTATCTAATCGGGAGAAATTATGGATTAAATGGTGATAGTAACCTTATAAACTAATGAAACTATGTACCTATATTATGTTCATTTGTGTAGGATATTTCTGAAATACCATTGTCTTCATTGGATTAAATGAGATTCCATACCTGGAGAAAATATGGCCAAGAAAAGAAACTTCTTGAATCCAAAATTCAAACATTCTAAACTTCCCATATAAATATTTTATTTTAAGTGTCTCCAAAACGAACTGCAAGTATATCTCATGGCCCTTATAGATTTTGGAGTACCCCAATATATCATCAATAAACACCATAATAAAATTATCAATATAAATATTGAATACTCTTTTCATTAGATCTATAAAAATAGAGTGTGCATTAGCCAGTCCAAATGGAATTAATGTAAACTTGTAATGTCCATACCCTATTTGAAACTCTTCCTTTGGAATATATTCCTTCTTTATATGAAATTAATGATATCTAAAATGAATATCAATTTTTTGAAAATATTGAGCTCCTCGAAGTGGGTCAAATAAGTCATCAATGTGAGTTATATGATACTATTTCATTATAATAATAGAATTTATCATCTAATATTGATTGCATAGCCACATAGATCCATCTTTAATCCTAAAAAAACAAAATCTCACTCAGGTGAAACACTATGGAATATAAATCCCTTACCACTCAATTTCACTAGTTTTTCTTTAACTCTATTACCTCCACCATTTCCATTCTATAGGGAGTCATTTATATAAGTCTTCAATCAAGGATTAAATCAACATAAAGTCAACTTCCCACTCTATAGAATTTTAAGGTAATTCCTAGAGAAATACATCAATATATACTTGTACAATAGGTACATCCTCATTTTGAAGAATCACCATTTTCATCAGTATGTTGTATATGCTCTTAGTCTCCAAGAATCTCATTTTTGAGAACTACTTTAGGTGGATCCATATGTGATACAGATGGTGAAGTCTCTACTATAAAGTTGAGAAATTTCATATATTAATTGTGAATAATAATTTCCTTCTCTTTGCAATTAATGTTTTCGATATATTTTCAAAGTTAGTCCATACCAAGGATTCTATCAATATCAACAATAAGTATAATAATAAAATCAGTAATTAGAGTATGCTTATGTGTCGTAAAAGTAACTTCTTGAAAAATATTTGTATAAATAAGGTTTCCTATAGGATTTTTTATTAACAAGTCCCTTATTAAGGTGGTTTAAAAATATCTAATTTTTATATACAACTGCTAAGATATAAAATATTTAAATGATATAGAATCAAATAATTATTTTGATAAATTTGAGGAGAATATTAAATTACCTACCACAACATCATTACGAACAGCAACCTTAGCTGTTGTTACTGAATAAGCATGGCCTTATTCACTTGTCCATTTTTGGGGAAATTTTCCTTGGTGTCTAGGAAAAGCATATGCAAAGTTTCCCATCTCTTTACAGCTAAAGCATTTCACATTGTCGATTTCTTTCTTTCCCTTACAATCATGGGTCTGGTGGCCTTTTTCTCTACACTTGTAACAAACTCTCATTCCCAATTGGCATGTTCCATGATGTTTCATTCCATATTTATTGAAAGTTGGAAATTATATTCGTCCCATATTCCCTATTTCCTTATTTTATTTTCTAGATTACTTATCATCCCACTTCTTATATCTCTTACCTTCAAAGCCATATGGCTTGGAAAATTAGTTCTTTTTCTTGACGTCACATGATATTATATCCTCGTATGATGAGAATGTTTAGGAGACTAGTTCCCTTCCTTTAATTGTCTTAAGACCATAAAATAAATGGTCAATATTTCTATTTAGATTGTGAATGTAGTTCATGGTATTCATTCCAAACCCTGTAATGTTTTTTTCATACTTAAAAACGTTTTTATACTCTTTACATATCATACTCAGGTAAAAGGGGCGAAACATAATGAACATATACATTCATATTGAATTTATCATATGAAATGTTAATAATATTCCCCAAATAATAAATATAATCATAAACTATCCATTAAAATATGATGAATGGTATCAATATAGAACATTCACAGTCAAAATGACCATACATAATTCAATAAAATATGATATAGGGAATCATAAGAGATCAATATTAATTAATCATAAGATTAAATAGCTTGTGTTGACATAGATGAAAATACATTAATAAAATCATTGAGAAATTTTGGAGAGAAAAACCACTTTAATTTGAAATCATTTATTTAAAATTCTATAAAATTAAAAAGGAAAATTTTTATTTTAAAATAACAAATAAAATTTTTAATGGATTTTTCAAGACATTAATTCGGCTTGAAATAGGAAAACTCCACTCATTTCGTATAATTTTTAAAAAACATTGCTTTTAAATTTTGAAAAAAAAATATTTAAAAGAGTATTTTTTTTAAAAAATATGAGTGTCAACCAAATGAATTGATTATTTTTATTATCTATAAATACACATAATGAATTTTAAATAATATAAAATATAATCAAAATTATTTTCATATATAATCATATCATGACATAATCAATGGATAATAAGTTTAACCCTATGATTGGAAATTGGGTTAAGAATTACCTTACCACTTTGTATTCAGTCGAACCATCATAAAATGAAACATTTAGTACTGTGTAAAGAGATTAATTATCTGGTATATCAAAGTTAAGTATACATACACCCCACACAATAAATAAGTGGTAAATTATTCATATCTCACATAAATAAAAGTGAGATGATAAACTCCTTACCTTTTTTCTGAAAGCGTTTTAAACTTGTACTTAATGTCCCGGATAATCACATTAGATTCATTAATTAAAAAATTAAGAACCTATTAAATGTATATATTAATTATTGTTGTGCCCAAGTGAATTAATTGCATTTGTTGTCAATAACTTGTCATGGTGTGCCATCTGATGAAGTACATCTTGAAGATTGATGCTTACAGAAGCATTAAATCTGACGATTGTTGAGCTGCTCTTTAAGTTCATAGAACTTGTATCCTGATGATACAAAGTCACAACATTGATTGAAGATCATGCATTGTCTTCACAATGCATGAAGAGTTGAAAGGAGTTCCATCCACAACTACTAAGTGGATGATGTGCATAAGTGAAGTGCACACTTTGAAGAAGATTAAAAGAACAAGGAAGAACCCTTTGGGAATTCCATTCTTAAATGTTGATTATATGTTGAAGAAGAATGGAGGAATTATAATGAAGAAGATTAATGCTTGAATTCTCAAAAAGATGAAGGAGAAGTAAGGCTTGAAGTGGTTCTCTTGATATGGCTTGATTTCATGGAGGACTCTGTTTTTGACAAAGTCTTATTCAAGACTTAGCCAAAAAATTGGCCAGACCATGGACACCTTGAGGGTTCAACCCCAAGGCACATGTAGGCCTAAGGCGCCACGCCCAAGGGGGAACCCGTGGGGCGAGCCCAGGGCGGCAGGATGCACCCAAGACACCGCAGAGGTGCTGGGGCACGCCCGGAGGAGCGCAGAGTGGGCGCATAGCGCGCCCTTGTGTGCATAGTGGGCGCTAGGAGCACGCCCGCAGGGAGCAAAGTAGGCGCAGAGCGTGCCCGCAGGGAGAACTCGGCGCAGGGCGGCACCGAGAGGGTTGGAAGTTCAATTGCGGAGTAGCGGACAGCGCCAGGGTGATAAGCCGCGAGAAAACCGCGCCCCGTTTCGATGAAGGATGCGGAAAAATTCCCGGGAGCGCATCCTGGCCGCACGATTGATCGCGCGCCAGATCTCCGCCGCTCATCGCATCCCGCGCGAGATCTCCAGATCGCGGCCGTCCGATGTATTTCAAATGCCGCATCCAACGGCCCAGCGTTCGTCCTCAACCTCGAGCCATGTCGAAGCCACCCGCGAGCCCCGCTGAACCAGGCGCCTTCCCGACGACGGATTTTGAGTTCTCGGCTGTCTCTCTCGAAGCCGAAGGCACCCTCGTGCTCGTCTGAGCATACCGAACACAACCATGCCTTAAAATATACTTGCATACAATGAGATGATGAATTCGATGAAGGCCGAAGCAAACCGAAGGTGCGAGGCCATTCGGTGTTGATGTTCTGCATGGTTTGGATCGAAGGAAGGCCGTGCATGCGTTCTAAGTCGCATGCACGTGAAGGAAACCGAAAAATGGAAAACCCGCATTAAAACAGAGAAGAAGAACGAGATACGCGGAAGATATTTAACGCGTTTGAAGTTTTCAAAGACCCCGCAGATTTCGGGCATTCAAAACGTATTTCCCCGCGGATCATCCATGCTCCTCCACTGCCTATATAAAGAGGAGTCCGAGGCCGAGTGAAGGTTGCTGTTCATTCGTGAAGACCCGCGACGCTCTCTGCCTCGCGAAGTAAAATCATGCGCATCACTTGCGCGACCAGAGGCTTCAAGTTTTGTTCCACGCATCACTTGTGTGAAGAAGCCCCGTGCAATCTATTTGCACGGCTGAAGTCCTCGGTGCCATCCTTGGCCCGAAGGTGTTCCCTGCGCGCTAATCATTTGCACGACAGGAAGGAGAGGAGCTTGCGCGACCTTGCGCGCTCCCTCTGTGCACCGCGCCCCCTGCGCGGTAGGCACTTGCGCGCCCAAGGTGTCCCTGCACCCTTGTGGCTTGTGCACCTCGTGGTGTTGCATCCTGCACACCCGAGTGCCTGTGCACCCTGCGGCTCAAGACACTTGCGCGGCAGGGTTGAAGAAGAGGAGGCCGCAGCTCAAGCATTCCCTTGTGCGCCTCCTTTGAGATCAAGTGAAGAAGACCACCTCGGGCAGTGGGTGTGCAAAGTTGAGGAGAAGGCTGAGGACCTTTGTGCTTTGGATGCAAAAGGAAGACCACACTTTGTGTGTTTATAAATTGAAGAAGAAGGACAAGTCAAGTGTGTGCACTAAAAGAATGAGTAGTGTATGTGTGCACATGTGAAGAAGATCAACTTTGAGAAGAAGAGGAGTACACACTTATGTGTGTGAATACAAAAGAACTGATCATTCTAAGTGATTGGGTTTTTGGTGAGCAAGACCAACGAGATCTTTTGAATACTGTTGAAGCTACTTGAAGTTTTGAACAACACCTTTGAAGAAGTGAAGTGGAGCCATGATGAAGATGATGCTGTGGAGTTGGGGGGTTTAACCAACTTGTAATTGGGGGGGTAACCAATTACTGTGTAATCATTTTTTGGCATAGTGAAGAATCCATGTTGGGGGGTGTAACCAACACGGCAAGGAGTAGGTCTTTGTACCGAACCTTTTAAATCTCTGTGTTCTGTGCTCTCATTATTACTGCACCACTAAAAGAGTAGATCTAGGATTTAACCAGCTGCAGAGGTTGAATTGATAATCCAAAGGGAACAATTCATAAAAAGAAAAAGTTATCATTGATTCACCCCTCCCCTCTCAGTGATCACAACTGATCCAGGCATTTCAAGTGGTATCAGAGGGAGGTTCCCTCGGTAAGGATCTACTTCTGAGAAGATGGACAATCTGAATTCTGTTAATAGTAGGGGTGTTCCTACATTCGATGGAAAGAATTACCACAGCTGGAAGAATCGGATGTTACCCTACCTTCTATCTCTCGGCCTTGAAGTTAGAAATGCAGCCTTATTTGGATTCCCTCCTCTTGCTAATGAAGCTGCTATGACACTCGATGAGAAAAGAAATATGGAAGTTGATGGTAAAGCTCAAAATGCCATTCTTATGTCACTCTTAGAAAAGGTATACACAAAAGTCATGGGACTCAAGAATGCTAAAGAAATTTGGGACAAATTGGAAAGTAGTTATGAAGGCAACATGAAAGTCAAGGAAGCCAAATTACAGATTTGGAGAAGCAAGTTTGAAGATTTCAAGATGGGAGAAGAAGAAAATATTGATGATTATTTCACAAGAGTCAATGAAATTGTCAGTAACATTCGGGGCTTTGGAGAAAAGTTGGAGGACTCCACTATTGTTAAAAATCTAATGAGAAATTTTCCTGACAGGTTTGACCCCAAAGTCTCAGCATTAGAAGACAGAGATGATCTCTCTCTTGATGAACTACACAACATTCTCATTGCATATGAAATGAGGAAGATCCCAGTATTCAAGAAGAAGATCAAGGATGAGATGTCTTTTGAGGCCATGAGACAACTCAAGATAAAAGATGACGAAGTCCTAGAATCAAGTGATACTGACAATGAAGAAAAGGATGAAGATCTCAACACGATTATTTCTCTTTTTTCTAAAAGGTTTGGAAAAACTAAATTCAGGGGAAAAGGGAAATCACCATCGAGATGTTTCAATTGCAATAACATCGGACACTTTGCTGTAAACTGCCCCAAGAAGATATATAGTGCTCCAGAAGTTGAAGATGAGAAGTCACAAAAGAAGAAATTGAGTAGGTACCCAAGAGAAGGAAACAAATCAGGTGTAAGAAAGAAAAGGTTCGTTCCAGGTGAAAGAAGAAGCTATGTAAGCAAAGAGGAAGAATCAGACTCTACTTCAGCCAGTCAATCAGAAGAAGAAACGAATTTTATGGCTCATGTGGAAAAAGGGTTTGATACCTGCAGCAGTGAAGATGATGAAAGTGAATGAACAGAGCTTGAATACATATTGAAAGATGAATTAGAGGCTTGCCTTGAGCAAAACATTAAACTCAAGAAAGAGAAGAAATTGTTACAAAAGGAAACTAAAAGAATGACTGAGGAGTTGGAAGAATGTATGAAGAAAGAGACAATGTACATTGACGAAATCAAGAGACATAAACTGAAGGTAGCTGAGCTGGACAAGATAGCAAAAGATCTTGAGGAGAAACTTCACCTCAAAGAAGAAGAGCAATTAGTGACACATTCCAAGTGGATTGAAGCACAGAATAGCTTGACAAAGATGAGAGAAGACTTCAACAAGGCTGTTGAGGTCAAGGCAGAATCATCTTATGCTGGTGCTCAGAGGCAGGTCAATTTACCACTAAGTAAATCTCTAAATACATCTGTTATTTCTAACAATGCAGGTTCAAAGATAAAACTGAGACAAACATGGCATGAACCAACCTGTGTAAAATCATCTTCAATGGAAGAAAGGAAATCCTCAGGAAGGACTACTCAAATCTTGGACAGAAAATTACAACATGACTCTTATCAGCAAAGAAGGTCAAGGTTCAGAGGCTACTGCTGGTGTTGTGGTGTGTTTGGAAATAATGCCTATGCATGCTAGTATAACATGTCTCGTCCAAACATGAGGCATGAGTCAAGGGGGAGACATCCTGAAACCCGGAGTGTTTTGCAGAAAGCATCAAAACCACCAACTCAGAACACATTTGACTGCCTGAGTGAAGCTTGTGGAAGATGTGACCAACAAGGTTATAGAGCTGATAAATGTATGACAACTCTTCCTAAACAAAAAGTCAAAGACATGAAAGGGAAAGGCATTCAAGAAACCAATGATGAAATCACATGCTTTGCTGAAGTGGCTCTAAAAGCCAGCAGTAAAACCAAGTCATGGATTCTTGATAGTGGATGCTCATCCCACATGACTGGTGATACAAAAATTCTAAGCAACATTGAAAGTCTTGAGGGAGGAACCGTGGTGTTTGGAAATGATCGTTCTCTGAAAATCAAGGGAGTTGGAAAGGCTATGATTGCAACAACAAATCTAAAATCCAATGATGTGTTGTTTGTTGAAGGATTAAAGCACAACCTACTGAGTGTAAGTCAATTATGTGATGATGGACATGAGGTGTTGTTCCAGAAGGACTCATGCATCATCAAGAGCTCAAAGGATGGAAAAATCATCACTCAAGGAAGAAGAACCACTGGAAATCTATTTCAAATTGGTGATCCCATCAATTCTTGTTTTCTTAGCTCTAAAGATGAAAACAACCTCTGGCATAGAAGACTTGGCCATCTTGGTCAAAGGAGTATGAGTAAACTTCTGAAGTACAATGTTGTACGAGATCTACCCAAATTAAAGAGAGAAAGAGATGAAGCCTGCGACACATGTCAGATGGGAAAACTGACCCATAGGTCACACAAAGGAGTTGATATCATGTCTACTAGGCCTCTTGAACTCATCCATACAAACATATGTGGACCGATGAGACAGAAGTCTACAAGAGGAGATTTCTATTTTATAACCTTCATTGATGATTACACTCGGATGACCAATGTCATGTTCATGAAACACAAGTCAGAGGCAATCACGATGTTCAAGACTTTCAGAAGGCAGGCTGAGAAGGAACTAGAGCTCTGCATCAAGAAAGTAAGATCAGACAACGGAAAAGAATATACCGGTGATATCTTTGAAAGCTATCTGGTCAAGCATGGAATCAAACATCAATATAGTACACCATATACTCCACAACAGAATGGAGTGGCTGAATGAAAGAATCGAAGCATAGTTGAAATGGGGAGGACTATGTTAGCTGAGCATGATATCTCTAAGTTTTTCTGGAGAGAAGCAGTATGCACTGCTATGCACATACAGAACAGATGTCTCCTGAGACCAGAAACACAAACGAAAGCCTATGAAATGTGGTTTAACAGAAAACCAACTATTAAATATTTCAAAGTCTTTGGCAGTCCCTGCATCATCAAGATTAAAAACATCAATCTGGGAAAGTTTGAAGAAAAAGTTGAAGAAGGAATCTTTATGGGTTACCTACCTAATGGAAAAGGCTACAGATGCTGGAATAAGAGGTTGAATAAAATGATTGACTGCAGTGATGTCATAATAATTGAAAACAACACCAAACCATACACTGTGGATGATGATGACTCAAAGAATGACACAGCCTTGGAACAGAAGAATGCAGAATTACCTGAGCCAACACCAACTGCTGGTGAGATCAACTCTGAATATACCAGTGATGAAGATGAAGGTAATGAAAATGGAAGAAGAAGATACAACAAATTGAAGAAGCATGTTGACACAGAAAATGTCCTTGGAGACCTACAGTCCTCAGTAAGAACTAGAAGAAGATTGAGATTGGAAGATCAGACTGCACTGGTTTCTCATGTTGAACCTCACACAGTGGCTGAAGCAGTTGTACATGAGGAATGGATACAAGCTATGCATGAGGAACTCATTCAAATTTAAAAGAACTCCACCTGGGATCTTGTGCCAAGGCCCAAAAATAAAAATGTTATTGGGACAAAGTGGGTGTTTAGAAACAAACTCAATGAAAAGGGAGAAGTTTCCAGAAACAAGGCCAGACTTGTATGCAAAGGATATTCACAAATGGAAGGAATCAACTTTGAGGAAACCTTTGCACCAGTTGCAAGACTGGAAACTATCAGAATGTTCTTAGCAGTTGCAGCACACAAGCAGTACAAGGTCTATCAGATGGATGTGAAATCTGCATTTCTGAATGGAGATCTTGAAGAAGAGGTGTATATTGAACAACCAGAGGGATTTTTGCTAGACAAAGATGGCAGTATGGTGTGCAGATTGAGAAAAGCCTTGTATGGATTGAAGCAGGCCCCTAGAGCCTGGTACTCAAAATTGGATGGTTGTCTTAAAGACATGAAATTTGTCAAAGGAACAGTTGACAGTAACCTCTATGTCAGAGAAATGGCCAATGGTACCCTCATAGTCATTATCTATGTGGATGATATCATTTTTGCTGGTAACAAGGAAGGACTATGTGAAGAATTTGCTGAGCAGATGAAAAGAACTTTTGAAATGTCGATGCTTGGTCAAATGACATATTTTCTAGGATTTCAGGTGGAACAAAGACAAAACTCCATATTTCTTTCACAAGAAAAGTACGCAAGGGACTTAGTGAAAAGGTTTGGAATGGAAAGTTCAAACGAAGTCTCCACACCCATTTCTGTCAGAACCAAGCTATGCAAGGATGAAGAAGGCAACAATGTTGATCAGAAAGAGTTCAGAAGAATTATTGGCAGTCTACTTTATCTCACGACTTCAAGGCCAGATATAGCATATGCAGTGACTTTGTGTGCCAGATTCCAAAGTGACCCAAAAGAATCTCATTTAACTGAAGCCAAAAGAATCCTGAGATATGTTAAAGGAACCCTCAACTATGGACTCTTATACAAACACAGTGCAAACATACAGTTGTTGGGATTCACAGATGCTGATTGGGCTGGTGATTGCACTGATAGAAGATCCACATCTGGTGGAACCTTCTTTCTGGGAGAAGGATGTGTTAGCTGGTACAGCAAGAAACAAAATTCTGTAACATTGAGCACAACTGAAGCAGAGTATGTGGTCGCTACACATGCATGTACTCAAATGATTTGGATGCAGGTGCAGCTATCAGATTTGAGGATTAAAGCTAAAAAACCATTGAGGATCTTATGTGATAATCAAAGTGCAATTGGGTTGTCTAAGAATCCTATCCAACACTCCAGATCCAAGCACATTGATATAAAATATCATTTCATCAAAGAAAGGGTCGCCAGTGGAGACATCAATCTAGACTACATTCCTACTCAGGATCAGGTGGCAGACATTTTCACCAAAGCTATGCCTACGGAAAGATTTGAAGAATTGAGGCTGAAACTTCATGTTCAGCCTTCTACTCTCACTTGAGGAAGAAGAAGGTCCCTCCTTATTCCCTAAATTTTTGTATTCTTGTACTTACTTGCAGGGAATTGAAGGAGATGAGTGCATCCCCTGAGGGGGAGCATTGGTAGTTGAAGATGTGCAGGTTCCAGAAGCTCTATACTATGAGTATGGCTTTCATTCATCCCTTTGCATTTGTTGGCCAATAAGGGGGAGAAATCATCAGGCACACGACATTCTCTCAGTGTGCTTCGGAGTATTGACAACCAAATACAAAGGGGGAGATTGTTGTGCCCAAGTGAAGTAATTGCATTTGTTGTCAATAACTTGTCATGGTGTGCCATCTGATGAAGTACATCTTGAAGATTGATGATTACAGAAGCATTAAATCTGACGATTGCTGAGCTGCTCTTTAAGTTCATAGAACTTGTATCCTGATGATACAAAGTCACAACATTGATTGAAGATCATGCATTGTCTTCACAATGCATGAGGAGTTGAAAGGAGTTCCATCCACAACTACTAAGTGGATGATGTGCATAAGTGAAGTGCACACTTTGAAGAAGATTAAAAGAACAAGGAAGAACCCTTTGGGAATTCCATTATTAAATGTTGATTATATGTTGAAGAAGAATGGAGGAATTATAATGAAGAAGATTAATGCTTGAATTCTCAAAAAGATGAAGGAGAAGTAAGGCTTGAAGTGGTTCTCTTGATATGGCTTGATTTCATGGAGGACTTTGTTTTTGACAAAGTCTTATTCAAGACTTAGCCAAAAAATTGGCCAGCCCGTGGACACCTTGAGGGTTCATCCCCAAGGCACATGTAGGCCTAAGGCGCCACGCCCAAGGGGGAACCCGTGGGGCGAGCCCAGGGCGGCAGGACGCACCCAAGACACCGCAGAGGTGCTGGGGCACGCCCGAAGGAGCGCAGAGTGGGCGCATAGCGCGCCCGTGTGTGCATAGTGGGCGCTAGGAGCGCGCCCGCAGGGAGCAGAGTGGGCGCAGAGTGCGCCCGCAGGGAGAACTCGGCGCGGGGCGGCACCGAGAGGGTTGGAAGTTCAATTGCGGAGTAGCGGACAGCACCAGGGTGATAAGCCGCGAGAAAACCGCGCCCCGTTTTGATGTGGGACGCGGAAAAATTCCCGGGAGCGCATCCTGGCCACACGATTGATCGCGCGCCAGATCTCTGCCGCTCATCGCATCCCGCGTGAGATCTCTAGATCGCGGTCGTCTGATGTATTTCAAATGCCGCATCCAATGGCCCAGCATTCGTCCTCAACCTCAAGCCATGCCGAAGCCACCCGCGAGCCCCGCTGAACCAGGTGCCTTCCCGACGACGGATTTTGAGTTCTCGGCTGTCTCTCTCGAAGCCGAAGGCACCCTCGTGCTCGTCTGAGCATACCGAACACAACCATGCCTTAAAATATACTTGCATACAATGAGATGATGAATTCGATGAAGGCCGAAGCAAACCGAAGGTGCGAGGCCATTCAGTGTTGATGTTCTGCATGGTTTGGATCGAAGGAAGGCCGTGCATGCATTCTAAGTCGCATGCACGTGAAGGAAACCGAAAAATGGAAAACCCACATTAAAACAGAGAAGAAGAACGAGATACACGGAAGATATTTAACGCGTTTGAAGTTTTCAAAGACCCCGCAGATTTCGGGCATTCAAAACGTATTTCCCCGCGGATCATCCATGCTCCTCCACTGCCTATATAAAGAGGAGTTCGAGGCCGAGTGAAGGTTGTTGTTCATTCGTGAAGACCCGCGACGCTCTCTGCCTCGCGAAGTAAAATCTTGCGCATCACTTGCGCGACAGGAGGCTTCAAGTTTTGTTCCACGCATCACTTGTGCGAAGAAGCCCCGTGCAATCTATTTGCACGGCTGAAGTCCTCGGTGCCATCCTTGGCCCGAAGGTGTTCCCTGCGCGCTAATCCTTTGCGCGACAGGAAGGAGAGGAGCTTGCGCGACCTTGCGCGCTCCCTCTGTGCACCGCACCCCCTGCGCGGTAGGCACTTGCGCGCCCAAGGTGTCCTTTCACCCTTGTGGCTTGTGCACCTCGTGGTGTTGCATCCTGCACACCTGAGTGCCTGTGCACCCCGCGGCAGTGTTGAAGAAGAGGAGGCCGCAGCTCAAGCATTCCCTTGCGCGCCTCCTTTGAGATCAAGTGAAGAAGACCACCTCGGGCAGTGGGTGTGCAAAGTTGAGGAGAAGGCTGAGGACCTTTGTGCTTTGGATGCAAAAGGAAGACCACACTTTGTGTGTTTATAAATTGAAGAAGAAGGACAAGTCAAGTGTGTGCACTAAAAGAATGAGTAGTGTATGTGTGCACATGTGAAGAAGATCAACTTTGAGAAGAAGAGGAGTACACACTTATGTGTGTGAATACAAAAGAACTGATCATTCTAAGTGATTGGGTTTTTGGTGAGCAAGACCAATGAGATCTTTTGAAGACTGTTGAAGCTACTTGAAGTTTTGAACAACACCTTTGAAGAAGTGAAGTGGAGCCATGATGAAGATGATGCTGTGGAGTTGGGGGGTTTAACCAACTTGTAATTGGGGGGGTAACCAATTACTGTGTAATCATTTTTTGGCATAGTGAAGAATCCGTGTTGGGGGGTGTAACCAACACGGCAAGGAGTAGGTCTTTGTACCGAACCTTGTAAATCTCTGTGTTCTGTGCTCTCATTATTACTGCACCACTAAAAGAGTAGATCTAGGCTTTAACCAGCTGCAGAGGTTGAATTGATAATCCAAAGGGAACAATTCATAAAAAGAAAAAGTTATCACTGATTCACCCCTCCCCTCTCAGTGATCACAACCGATCCAGGCATTTCAATTATTATAATTTTATTAAGTTCATTTACGGCCATTTAGAAGAGTTATAATGTTTAATTTCATTGTTCCTCGAGCATTTGTTTCACGGTTTTTTTTCGATTCCCTTGAGTATAGATATGGGAGATCTTGTCAAATGGGAATAGCTTACCCCAATGTGATATTTTTTATTATTAATGAAATTAAATAATATAAAATTTTCTCATATATAATTTGGTTATATGGTATTAAGATGATTCATTAGATAAAATGTTGATGAAAATGTACTATTTTATTTTGGCGGATTGTATGACCATCATGAACTTGTGTCATTTTATTTAATATTATGATCATATATTGCTTCCAAAACATGATATAACTTATAATATTTATAATTAAATTGTATATAACAATAATAATGGATTTATGATCAGATTTAAAGGTGGTAATGAAAATTGAAAAGTCATTGTCCACGAAGGCGCTGAATATATACATCACGAACGATGTTTTCATTTTTAAAATAAAAGGAGTCGAGAAGGTATGTGATGAAGGATAATAAATTATAAAAATTAAATTAATATATATATATATATATGATATTAGTGTTACCAAGCCACATTTTATAGTGGAGGTGAGGATATAATTAGAAATTAAAAGAAATTAAAAGAGAAATATGGTGCATTTTACCTATTGAATGTCTTCTCCTAGGGAACCTCTTTAAGAAACATGGATTTTTTCTTTTGGTAATACCATAAGGTCTTGTATGTGGGTAATATTATTGGAATTTTATTTGGTCATTATGTAGATAATCATCAACACTTATAAGGTTTTAGGAGAAGGGGTGGGGAGGGGTGTTATTTAAGGGGGACGGGAGGGATTTTTTTTGTCTCAAGACTTTTAATAACGTTGATTATTGTTACAAAGTATAGTAACTAGTGGATATTTGTTTGAACTAATGGATTATTTCATTATAAATAAATCAAATATTCAGGTATTTCACTTATAATGTTAAATACCATAAATTACCTCATTTCACTATTCATCAAAACATCAACTATTTTAAAAAATTATAATGAATCACCTCAACCATTTTTTAGTGTATAGATTTCAAAAAATGGACTAAATTTAGGAAAATAATTTTTTATATATTATAAATTTAATTTTTTAATAAAATCATCATTTATTTGAAAAAACCCGATTTTAATATTAAAACTGATTTTATAACACATCGAAAATTTAACTATAGTCTCATAAAATTATCATATAAATATAATGAAAAAATATTAATTTATGAATATATTTTATAAAAATAATACTTATTTTAAATGATTATATTAATTATAAATTGTAAGTAAACATTTACATTTCACAAAAAAATACAACACTTACTTTATCATTTTTAAATAATATATTTACTCTTTCCATGATATAAATATATCCCATTTTTATTTATAAGATACCTAAATTTTATTTATAATTTCTTAGATAAGATTATTATTCTAATGGCAGGATTATAATTCCTAGTTATGACATTTTTATTCTAATAATCATGTTAATATTTTGAAGTATATCACGGTTCATTTAAGTTTGGTGTTGTGTGCGACGTATATTATCAAATAAATTTATTTTATTTATGAATATACATACCATAAAATATTAGGGTGTAATAGGATAATTTAGATTTTAAATTTGAATTTGATGGATAAATTAATTTTTTTCATTATGGTAATATATTTTTAATTTTTAGTGATTGAATAACTACCAAAATTGCTTAAAAACACTGACCTAGTATTTATTATATTAATAGAAATATCAAATAAATGATATTAAAAATATTAAAATTATTAAAATATGAATGAATTATTGGGTTCTGTGAATTTTAAAGATAAATAAAAATATTATATATGTTTTAATGGTTAATATTAAAATTCCATTATTTTCATATTATTTTCAAAGTTAAATTATATGAATGGTTCATAAAATATAATTAATATTTTGTAATGTTATATGTATTTTATTAAATTATTTAAAAATATTAAAATATATTAAAGTTAAAAATTAAAATGATAGATTATCTTAAATTTCATCTATTGGACATTTATGATTCAATTTTCACCATATAAGTATAATTATAAACCATATTGAAAAATTCATTACCACGGTTAAAGTTAAAATTGGTTAACCAATGGTTTAAACCAAATGATAAGGTTTTAAATTATATCTATCCCTATAAAACATTTATTTTATGGTTATTTTAAAAAATATATTCCTAATCATAAAATCCATTCTATTTTGGAACCATTTGATACGATTTAGATGCAAATTATATTATAGCATTTCATGTTATTACAAAAATTAAATTAATGATATTTTATCATAACAAATTGTATATTAAGTGATTTGAAATTAATAATAACCATATATTTGGAAACATTAATTGAATATGGTTTGAAATATCAACCATGTTTCATTTATGGGTCAATTTTCCTTTTATTTTAATTTCCTGACCCCAAAAGAGAAAAAAACATTGATATCCTGGTAATTATCAAAAGGTTTAATTGGGAGTTAGAACTAAGAGATTAGGGTAAAAAATAACTAAAAATTGTATAAATTTTATTATATTACATTATTTAGACTTTTAATCACCTTATATTCTATTTATATAAATTTTGAAGCATTTTTTCAGGAAAATTAATTTATATTAATTTAATACTTTAAGTAATTCTTTGAATATCCCTCCACTCACTTATAAAAGGACACCCCTTCTCTCTTTTCATTAAAAATCATTGAGAAAACTAGCTCAAAAAAACATCCCCAATTCTATTTTAAACTTACCTATCCCTAAATTAGATGTGTTTTCTTCATAAAATACCATAATAGGGGTCCTTAATAAGGGATCTAAAGAAATACTATTGAAAAAGAGGTAATCATCATTACCAGATCTTTCAAGTTTAGTCCTTATTAAACTTACTCTAGATATGGTGAAACCATATAAAAATAATTAATCTAGTATAATAAATGTACATATATTTTATTATAATTATATTACTACCATTTTATATAGAGACCCCAAACATGAAAAACATGGACATTACATTACTTTTGTGGAATACTTAATACATAACAAAAACCAACACCCAAGGATCGTAATAGTTTAATGTATCTGGAAACTCGGAATAAAATCTTCAAATCTTTGTGAAATATCTTCAACATCTCCCATAAAGATCTTCCCCTTTGGTTTTCTTCCCTAAAACTTTTCTCTATATCCTGGGTAAAAGGAAACATATAAAGGGTGATCTCAAATGCTCAGTAAGGGTAAGAATGGAGAGAATAAAACAAACAATATAAATTTGAACATAAAAACATGAACATAATGTTTAAACATCAAAATCTTGAGCAATGACATAAAACATAGTAGTACATAAGTCATATATACATAAATCATGATAAAACAGCATGGGAATAAAGCATGTAATTTTGGAAACCATTAAGAACATGATATGACTTCCATAGTAGCCGAGGCTATGCTGCCAAGACCATCTTAGTGGACAAAGTCCCTTTCCGAAATGAGTTCACTCCTCGTTCCAGTCATGTATCACTGAACCGGATTAACTTACCATTCCATCCATGTCTATCTCATGAGATATAAATTTTTACCCGATGCATTAGAGGGAGATATTGGTCCCACTCATCTCATAATGAAATCATTCTTACTTGATCCACAACATAAACATAAACCATTCATCATAACCCAATGAAAAAACTGGGTTTCATAAACATCATCCCATCATAACATAATCCATATAAAACAAATGAATATCGTTTCATCAAAAGAAAAGTGGAACCATTTAAATCATAGATACATTATACTTGAAACATACACATATGAAATAATGTCATCTTAGATGGAAAATGGTTTTGATAAAACACTTGAAATGAATTCTTGAGGAAAATATCCTTTATTCTTCAAAATCATATTATTTTCACAAAATGCCATGAAATTTTAAAATAAAAGGATTTTGTGGAAAATTGTGATTAAATATTTTATATTAAGCTTCATAAAAATATGTTTTTATGAAACTGTAAAAATATGTTCATGTCGTATAAGTTAAAAAAACATTTTCCTCGTACTTTTAACGGAAAATTCAAAAAGTACCACATATGGTAAACAAAAGAAAGATTCTTTCCATAACACAATGTAAAAGTTAAAGGGGGTTAAACATGACTTTTAACATACATTGAATAATATTAAACAATTTATGAAAAACAATTTTTATGGAAATGGATGAAAAATATAACCCCAGTAAATACTTACGAATAGACAATCTCGGATAAAAACTAGATTGGAAAAGTTATCCCTTACCTTAGGTCTGACATGCTTCGTACATATCCAAAACTCATGTATAATGATTTAAATAATGTCATTGACTTATTACAGAATCATATTCATTGTTATGGTATCATATATGGTTCACTTAGGACTTTATATTACCCGTTCTTTTGTAAATTCCATGTTAAAGCAGTGTTTTGGGTTAAATCGTTTCATTTATCGTCCGTGTTTTGACTTGTAATTATTAATATGATTACTTAGATCATGATTAATTAATTCCAGAATATAAAACTTGATTTATATATAATATATATTCATAATATACATATATATAATAGATCGATAAATGGAAAGAAATACACCGTCCATGGAGACGGTAGGCTGTACATACGCATGAACGCTGTTTTTTGTTTCCTTATTGAATTGAATGAAATTAAGTAGATGAAATACATATATATATACATAAATATAGTAGAATTATTATGACATATATTTCATGATTACTTATTATATATACTTTATAATCATTCTTGAATTATTAACATGGAAAATGAATCTCATCGTGTCGTGGAGACGGTAATCCGTACGTACGCACGAGCGGTGATATTGTTCCCATATTTATTGAATGGAATTGGAGTGGGTGATATAATATCTTAGAGTTATTATGATGTTATAATCATATATAGTTATTCTCTATACCATTATACCCATCCAAGTAAGGTGGTGGTGGAAAAACTGATTACACCACGGCGTGGAGACGGTATTCCGTACGTATGCATGCGCGGTGATTTTTCTTTCCATAGGATGGATAGAAGGTGAAATAGGGTTGTTCCATATTTATAATAACATATCAGTATATAATTAATACTTATTTTTTTACTTTATAATGAAACAACTAAAGAAGAGGAAGTAGAAGAAGAAAAAACTTGAAAGAGTCGGTAGAAGAGATTATCTCTTCCTCGACGCACCTCCATTAAACATCTTTTTAGGGAACTAGAGTTGGTCTTTTGAGAAGACCAGAACCTCTATGATATAACTAGAGATGTTGAGAAGAGAAATGTTCAGGGTTTGGCCGAGATTCAGGTCTCACAAGGGTGTGAAGATAAGAGGGAAAGGGGCCCTTTTTATAAGGGATTAGAGGGGAATCTTTGGAAAAAACATAAAATATTATTTTATAATAAAGTCATATTTGGTTTATAATAGCTCCAAATTGATTTATTTAGAAGATAAATTGGGTATGGGTCGAAATAATCTCAACCAATTGGTTTTATACAATTTTAGGTTACTATTTTAACCTTGTCATTTAAGATTTAACTCTAAGTTAAATAATTTAACCTTTACCGTGTCTTCTTATTTTCTTACACTATATGGTTAATAAACATACTATAACAAGACAAACGAACCCCAAGTGGTTAATTATTAATATATATAACCTTATCTAAGTCATTTTTTCAAACCTTAAATTTTTAGGAATATAATAACAATTAATAATATAATATTTGTTTTAAAGACTATTTTATGTCAATTTTGACATTATTTGGTAATTGATTTTTGTGAAAATTATAACAACATGATTAGTTCTAAAAACGTTAATTGAATCAATAATAACATGTCATATTAACCTATAAAATTAGTGTAATTTATAAAAAGTCTCAAATTATATTTATTTGGGTATTTATAACATCAATTATGTTAATCTTTCATTAATAAGGTAATTACTGCATCATCATTGTGTCATAAATAAATTAATTTATTTACTGTATAAAAATTATAAATAAAATAATATTATGTAAGAAATATTTTTTTATTTCTAAATAAAATTTATAGTTGAATTTATCTTATGTATAACCCTATATGAAAAAAAAATTTGTTATTAAACTTTGATTTTAACTATTTTAACTCTTCTTTAAATAAAATAATAATAAGTGTCCTAATCTAATCCAACTAGACCTAAAGGGTAATATTTTATTCCTAAGGTTGTTTTTAGTCAAATTAAACTTATCCAATAAAATTAGGACATGTGTTAGTGTAATACTAATATCATTTTTACCCTTAATTACCCTATTTACTTTTAACCGTGGTAAATAAAAGTAAAAAGATGCTATTCACCAAAAATTATTTTTATCTTATTGAACCACATTTTACTCATTGATATTAACCTTGTCTCTATGATTTTAGAAATTTCACTCACAAAAGTGGTAAAATTATGTTTTATATAAATTTTCAAATTCTCCTAGGAGGTGGGTAAAAGATGGTGAAAAGTTCAATAAAATTTTTATATATCTAAAATTATTATAAAATGACTCAAATTAATTACATTGAACTTATATAGGTATTATGTATCAATTTTGACCTAAAATAAATTTAAAAATAATAAATAGTTATTTCAATAAAAAGTTCATTTTTAAATAGTAACACATTGTTTTTACTATTCATCAAAAATTGAAAGTTTTCGAAAAAATACCAAAAAATCACCCTAGGATAATTTCGATAATCCGAGTAAAAAATGAAGTCCATTTTGAAAGATAAAATTTATAAAATTTAAAAACATGGGTATTAATATTCATAACGGCTAGTTTATATAACATATCATTGTTTAGTGAAACCTGGTATTGCGTAAAACACATGCTATCGAGAAATGTCGCGATTGCATGTAATGCAAGCCATGTCAAGGTTTCGTGTAGTGCAAGATTCCTCTGATGTTGTGTATAATATATTCCAACCATATTTCATATATACATTGAATATATATATATATACACTCAATGTTGCATAGAATAACTTCTATCAAACGAAATTGTTATTTTGTGTAACACGATTCAAGAATAGTGTTGCGTATACCGCAAGCTAATACGGTGTTGCATATAGCACATGATAATCTTAGTGAAGCATACACCACAAGATCAAATAAATTAAAAAGAATACTTCTCATAAAATCTCAGGGTGTTACATTCTACCCCCTTAAAATGAATTTCGCCCTCGAAATTCGTCGGGGTTATAAATGGTTTACTACTTTAAAGTTTCTTTCATAGAAACCCACATCGTAGAAAGGAACACTAAAACATAAATTTAAAAAGTGAAGTATGGAACATAACGGTTACCCAAATTAACTCATCACTATGTTTCCACATACGAGAACATAGGTGAAAATATGGATATGTAAGAAAAATCTTACCATCAAGTTCTGATGGAGAGTGGTAGAGGACATGGCTTTGAAAAAGAAAAAAATCACAAAGCCATAAATTTGTGATGATTTAAGGTACCATCTGATTCATTAGATATAAGGACACTAGGACAACATTTTTTTTTTCAATATCATTTTCGTAAATTTGAAAAAAATTTAAATTAAAAGAAATATTTACTTGTTTTTGGTACAATCTTATTGTTGTTTGTGCCTTGAACAACTTCCACTCCATCTCTTAGAGAAATGAAGTTTAATTTGTCTTCCATGAAGTGTTAGCAGATCATGCAATAGAATGATAGGTCATTCCATCTGTCTCAAACAATAGGATAGAAAATGTACTTAAATGTACATAAGTTCATCTATAGTGAGATTGGACTTATACTTCATATATCATACTGCTTAATATAATAAAACTAGTTTCTACTAACCAGGTACTTACTATAGGATAGTGGTATGCAATAAAGGTATGTCGCACTTCAGTTGTGGGTTCGATTCCCACAACCTTGTCCAACGCGACAGGTTGTCGCATGTCCTACATGTTATCCTTTTTCTAAAACTACATTATTATAACATTCCATAAATAATATCGAAAAATGATATATCCTTAAACAATACTGACTTATGTCCAACATAATCCATTCCAATCTTTAGGCTTATCCAAAATACTTCTGTCCAAGATCATAGTATAAAGAAAAAAATTAGTAGAAATGTCATCTGCTGAGAATGTGAATACCATCATTTATCCCCATATATCATACGATATATCCTGTTGATCGCATTACAAACATGTGAATGCCTTAATCATGTATTCTCTTGAAACATTAATTATCATAGAACCATAGTGAAAACATGAATGCTGTCAAAAGGTAACTCCTTCCACATACCAAAATTCCAATAATTCTATATACTCAAACCATGATATCACTTTGTCCTTATACCAGTTATGAGCTCATTAATACTATCAAACATCTCCTTATCTCCTTATCCTTTCATTATGCACATATCATCTACCTTCTAAAAATATTTGGATAACCTTTCATGGTTACCGGTACCATTCAACATATACTTTAAAAAACACAAGGAAAAACAATAGTGTAAAAATCCTTAGATGTCTCATTATTCCATAGTACCAGGAGATTACTTATACAACATTACTCTTGATAAAAATGTAATCATTCCACTACCTTCTTAAACCATTGACCGATCTTGAACAATTCTTTCATCTCACATATCATTTTTAGTCTCTTCATCATCATCAACATAAATACTACCCATATAACCATGCTGATTCACTTCATGAGACTTTCCCTTAGGGAATTGTTTTTCATAATGCCCTTACATTCCACATTTAAAACATTTAATCATTGTTGATGTCGTAGAAATACCATCATCCTTGTCCATGGTGTTAACTAAACCTTTTCCTTTTCACTTACTGGTTGTGTGTCCTTCCTTTCCACACGCAAAACATCTACCAGTTCCTTTGAAACATTCTCCGTGATGCATCTTCCCAAATGATTTACATGAGGGAAATTGAACTTTCTTTCATCTATGATCATCATGAAACTCCATCTTTCTCTTATTAGATGAGTCAGGATACTTACCAAAGTTGAGAATATTGATCATATTTTGAGATTTCTGATTAGGCATAATAATTGTTTTTTGACTTCCAAATCCTGTTTCATTTGGTTTCTCATGAATAATATCATTCATTTGTCCGTTATATCCTCCATTATCGTGAATCTTAATGTTTCTGTCCATTTTCTAAAACCCAAAAAGAAAATTATGAGAGGCAAAAATATTGCTATGAAAACAACATAATAAAGGGGGATTACCTTCAATATATAACATCTTAGGTTTAATTATAAGATAGTTACCGTAATTCCAGGACTATAACATATACATATACTTAACCTTAGGGACATCCCTAGACATACCTTAGAAATATCTCTAGGGATATCACTAAAGTTCTCGCATCCTAGTTTCCAATGGTTGACTAAACCATTCCTCTGACACCAACTGTAGAGACCCCAAACATGAAATACATTGACATTACATTAATTTTTTTTAATACTTAATACATAACAAAAACCAACACTCAAGGATCATAATAGTTTAGTGTCTTTTGAAACTCGGAACAAAATATTCTAATCATTGTGAAAGATCTTCAACATCTCCCATAAAGATATTCCCCTTTGGTTTTCTTACCTAAAACATTTCTTTATATCTAGGGGAAAAGAAAACATATAAAGGGTGAGCTCAAATGCTCATTAAGGGTAAGCATGGAGAGAATAAAACAAACGATATAAGTTTGAACTTAAAAACAAGAACATAATGTTTAAACATCAAAATCTTGATCAATGACATAAAACATAGAAGTACATAAGGCATAGATACATCAATCATGATAAAATAGCATGGGAATAAAACATGTAATTATGGAAACCATTAGTCACATGATATGATTTCCATATTAGCCAAGGCATTGCTTCTAAGACCATCTTAGTGGACAAAGTCCCTTTCTGAATCGAGTTCACTCTTCGTTCCAATCCTGTATCACTAAACCGGAATAAATTACCCTTCCATCCAGGTCTATCTCATGAGATATAAATCTTTACCCAATGACTTGGAGTGAGATATAGGTCCCACCCATCTCATAATGAAATCATTCTTACATGTTCCACAACATAAACATAAACCATTCATCATAACCCAAAGAATAAAAATGGGTTTCATAAACATCATCCCATTATAACATAATCCATATAAAACAAATAGATATAATTTCATCATAAGAAAAGTGGAACCATGTAAATAATAGATACATTATACTTGAAACATACACATATGAAATAATGTCATCTTAGATGGAAAATGGTTTTGATAAAACACTTGTAATTAATTCTTGAGGAAAATATCCTTTCTTTTTCAAAATCATTTTCTTTTCACAAAATGCCATGAAATTTTAAAAGAAAATGATTTTTTTGACAATACTCATTAAACCTTGTAGAGTAAACTTCATAAAAATAAGGCGTTATGAAACCATATAAATCTGTTTATGCCGTATAAGTTAAAAAAAATCCTCATACTTTTAATGGAAAAGTCAAAAAGTACCACATATGGTAAACCAAAGAAAGACTCCTTCCATAACACAAATTAAAAGTCAAATAGGGGTAAAAATGACATTTAAAATACATGTAAGAATATTAAACACTTTATTAAAAACAATTTTTATGGACATGGATGAAAAATATAACCCCAGTAAATACTTACGAATAGACAATCTTAGATAAAAATGAGATTGGAAAAGTTATCCCTTACATTAGGTCTGATATGCTTTGTACATATCTGAACCTCCTGTATAATGATTTAAATAATTTCATTTCCTTATTACAGAATCATATTCATTTTTATGATATCATATATGGTTCACTTATGACTTTATATTACACGTTCTTTTGTAAATTCCATGTTAAAGAAGCATTTTGGGTAAAATTGTTTCATTTATCGTCCTTGTTTTGACTTGTAATTATTAATATGATTACTTAGATCATGATTACTTAATTACAGAATATAAAACATTATTTATATATAATTTATATTCAGAATATACATATATATAATAGATCGATAAATGGAAATAAATACATCGTTCATGGAGATGGTAGGTCGTACGTACGCATGAACGCTATTTTTCGTTTCCTTATTGAATTGAATGGAATTAAGTAGATTAAATACATATATATATATATAAATAAATCCAGTTGCATTATTATGTCATATATTTTATGATTACTTATTATATATACATTATAATCATTCTTGAATTGTTAACATGGAAAATGAATCTCATCGCATCGTGGAGACGGTAATCCATACGTACGCACAAGCGATGATATCGTTCCCATATTTATTGAATGGAATTGGAGTGGGTGATATAATATCTTAGAATAAGTATGATGTTATAATCATATATAGTTATTCTTTACACCATTATAACCATACAAGTGATGTGGTGGTTGAAAAACTGATTACACCACGGCGTGGAGACGATATTCTGTGCGTACACACGCGCGGTGATTTAGTTTTCCGTAGGATGGATAGAAGGTGAAATAGGGTTTTTTAATATTTATATCAACATATCTGTATATTATTAATACTGATTTTATTAATTTATAATGAAACAACTAAAGAAGAGGAAGTAGAAGAAGAAAGAAACTTGAAAGAGTCGGTAGAAGAGATTACCTCTTCCTTGACGCACCTCCTTTAAACTTCTTCATAGGGAAATAGAGTTGGTCTTTTGAGAAGACCAGAACCTCTATGATATAACTAGAGAGGTTTAGAAGATGAATTGTCTGGGTTTTTCCGATCTTCATGTCTCAAAAGGGTGTGAAGAGAAGAGGGAAGGGGTGCCATTTTTATAAGGGAGGAGAGGGGCACCTTTGGAAAAACATAAAATATTATTTAATAATGAAGTCATATTCGGTTTGTAATAGCTCCAAATTGATTTATTTCTAAGATAAAGTGGGGAGGGGTCAAAATCCTCTCAACCAATAGGTTTTAGACAAGTTTAGGTTACTATTTTAACTTTATAATTTAGATTTAACTCTAAGTTAAATAATTTAACCTTTACCGTGTCTTCTTGTTTTCTTACACTATATGGTTAATAAACTTACTATAACAAGATAAAAGAACCCAAAGTGGTTAATTATTAATATATATAACCATATCTATGTCATTTGTACTATCCTTAGATTTTTATAAATATAATAAAAATTAATAATATAATATATTTTTTAAAAACTATTTTATCTCAATTTTGACATTATTTGGTAATTGATTTTTTTGAAAATAATAATAACATTATTAGTTCTAAAAAAGTTAATTGAATCAATACTAACATCTCATATTAACCTATAAAATTATTTTAATTTATAAAAAGTCTCAAATTATATTTATTTGGGTATTTATAACATAAATTATGTCAATCTTTCATTAATAAGGTAATTACTGCATCATCATTGTGTCATAAATAAATTAAATTATTTAATGTATAAAAATTATAAATAAAATACTATTATGTAGGAAATCGTATTATATTTTTAATGAATATTTATAGTCGAATTTATCTTATGTATAACCCTATATTAAAAATGTTTTATTTATTAATCTTTGATTTTAGCTATTTTAATTATTCTTTAAATAAAATAATAATAATTGTCCAAATCAAATACAAGTGGACCTAAAGGGTAATATTTTATTCCTAAGGTTTTTTTTGGTCTAATTACACTTATCCAATATAATTAGGACATGTGTTAGGGTAATAGTAATATCATTTTTACCCTTAATTACCCAATTTACTTTTAACTGTGGTAAATAAAAGTAAAAAGTTATTATTCACAAAAACTTATATTTATCTTATTGAACCACATTTTACTCCTTGATAGTAACTGTGTCTCTTGGATTTTCTAAATTTCACTCATAAAAGCGGTAAAATTATGTTTTATGTAAATTTTCAAATTCTCCTAAGAGGTGGGTAAAAGACGGTTAAAAGTTCAATAAAATTTTTATATATCTAAAATTATTATAAAATGACTCAAATGAATTAAATTGAACTTATATTGGTATTATGTATCAATTTTTACCTCAAATAAATTTAAATAAAATAAATAATTATTTAAATAAAAATTTGGTTTTTAAATAGTAACCTAGTGTTTTCACTATTCATCAAAAATTGAATTTTTTCGGAAAAATACCAAAAATTCACCTGAGGATAATTTCGACATTCCGAATCAAAAAATGAAGTCCATTTTGAATGATAAAATTTATAAAATTTCAAAACATGGGTATTAATATTCATAACCGCTAGTTTATATAACATATCGTTGTTTAGTGAAACCTGATATTACGTACAACACACGATGTCGAGAATGGTCCTGATTGCATGTAATGCAAGCCATGTCAAGGTTGTGTGTTGTGAAATATTCCTCTGTTGTTGTGTATATTATAATCCAACCATATTTTATTGATACATTGAATATATATATTTATATATATACTCAATGTTTCATAGAATAACTTCTAGCAAACGAAATTGAATTTTTTTGTAACACAATCCAAGAATAGTGTTGCGTATACTGCAAGCTAATACTGTGTTGCGTATAGTGAACGATAATATTAGGGTATCATACACCACAGGACATCAAATAAATTAAAAACAATACTTCTCATAAAATCTCAGGGTGTTACATTTTACATAACTTTTACATCATATGAAAATTGAAAACATCACTCGTGTGTATATACAGCTTACTAGCTTCACATAGCAGTGTAATTATTTTATTATCACCACTTTTTTTGGATCCTCATAAAGATAAAAATAAGGAATATATAAGATAATTATAACATAATTATTCATTTTTAATTTTAATATCATATCAGTCTTCTTACCCGTTAATATATTTTAAAATAATAAGGTCAATCATCCATAGGTGTGGACAATCACCTCCATGAAGCGATGTGATCTATTTGACATTTCTACCTTACATGGATATTATTAAGGACATATTTAATGAATATATAATATATATATTATCTAAAAAAATTTGGTAAAATTGAACTATTTTTTACCTTTTTTATTTATCAAATGAAACTAAAATAAGAATTCATGTGTATGTATGGTTTATTGTCTCCATGAAAGGTGTAATTTATTTTTATATATACAACTTCAAAAAAAGATTATAAAATTTTATATTATGAATAAATATAATATTTATAACACTAATATCATTTTTTATATTATTTAACCAAGAAAAATAAGAAAGGTTAAAAACTACTGAACCAAAACTTACCTGAAAAATGATAAAGTTAACACTCGGAAACGGTGATTTTAATAAATAAATATTAATAAACAGGTGTTTAAATTTAATAAGTGTATCATATATAATATTATAAATATTACTATGTCTCTTTAATGAATTAGTAATAATTTTAAATCCATTATAATGGAGTTTTAAACAAGTACAAAAATGTGGAAGTGTGAGGTAAGGTATTTTTGTCTTGCTTTTATTTTTGTCACCCACGTGTCATATTCACCACTTATTTATTTTTTTTGTTTTATATACATAAAATGAATCTCTTTTATGATTATTATCATTAAAAATACATGTATTTACATATCCATATAAGGTTCCCTCTTTCATGATGTTTTGATTCTAAAGTTATCAAAGTGGTAAGAGATTTCTTTAGAGTGTAAGTTTATTTTAGTATTGTTGATATTTGAATTTTTATTGGGGAAAAATAAATGATACTTATCTAATAAACCCCTTTAAATTAATTCTCCTATATTTATTCAAATAATTTTTAATTATAATTACTATTTTCTCTCTTGGGTACTTAAAAATATCGAGAATGTTTTTCTAAAAAAACATACTTTATTTCCTCTTTAGTCAATAATATTTTTCTTCCATGAACATGTTTTCTATAAATGATTTAATTAATGTTTTTTATATTAAATTTTTATTTTTTTCATTCATTTTTACCAGGATAGACTATTTACAAAAAAATGGAATATTCACCTTTCTTCCAAAGGCAATACTTTTGACTTTTCACCATAAATATAAAAGGAATATTTGTTTTAACATAAATAAAAAGAATATAATTTGAGGAAATCATGACAAAAAATTATTTCAAGATTCATTTATAAGTTTTAAAATTTATTTTTAAAGAGAATAATCTTCATATTATTCTGAAAATTTTTATTTTTCAAAATGGATTTTCAAAATGAAAATGGTATTTTCCTTAAGAATGATTTTAATGTTCATTTTATTCTATTTATATTCATAGAAGACAACAAAACTCTATTTTAATTATGCTACACTAGGGATATGTTTTAATGAGGTCATCCATATTCTTTCTCTAGATAGTTTATGATCAATTTGAATGGGTAAAGAACTGGAATTTTTTTCTATTTCTTCTTATATGGATAATTTTTTATTATTAATTCATGTTGATTAAGTTGTATTTATTATTCTTATTGTCAATGAATTTGACTTATTAAATGATGGGGGTAGTTATAGGTAGCCCCTTGTTGTATCTTTAGGTCTCATGAGAAAAAATAGTTTGGTTATTTGGTGTATATTTTTCCCATTTTTTTATGATGTCTTGACATGGGGCCTCGATGGCATGTTTATAATGTCTTGGAATAAGGAATTATTGGTATGTTTATGATGTCTATAATTATTCAATCCATCATTATGAAATCAATTATTTATTTCCATACAATTATGTGAATGGTTATGTTATCCATAGATAAGTTTTAAGCCTGTGTGATTATTTATATGGAATTATTTGAGCATCATTTATTCATTCCATATTATTCTTCATGATTAACATATTTATTAAATTTCATTTGTTTTCGGTTATTTACCTTACCATATTTATTTTGACATATTTACTCAAGATATATTCTATAATAAATAACCCTTATTGATCATTTTATTTCACCACCTTTATTATGTTTCCCTTCCCTAGGATTCCAGGAAGTTTACTATGATTGATATAAAAGGATATACTGGAGAAAAAAATAATTCTCTCTAGAAAATAATTTTTTGTATTAAAATGTATGTGGTAGTTAAATTTGTATTAAATGTACCAAGAATACTAGACTATTGATCCATTTGGATGTGGTCTCATATATCTAATGCAAATGTAAAAAATCTTACCACTAACTCAGGGCTACTAGAGTTGGGGTATTTGCAAGTTAAATCTCATTTTCATTAGTATCTTGCCACACCCTGGTGTTCCTTGGTCCCTTTGGATTTAGTGTATCATTTTTTATTTGGTTCCACCCTTGAGTTATGGAGGTTTTGTATCAAAATTTTGAGTTTCAATGTGTTTTTCTTCTATTTCATGGTTTAGTTGCATGGTTAAGGTGGAGTTGTGTGGCCTCTTAATGTTGGGTCCCTTTTTATCTCATTTGGAACTTTCACGGTTGGAGTTTGGTGGATTCAATGTGGTTTGAGCCAAAATATGTGGATCATAAGAGAAACAGGGTGTGTAATTGGGTGTCTCTAGTTTAGGTTTAATTGCATGATCACAGTTTTACAAACCATATGGAAGGTGTGTGCATGGTTTTGTAATTTTTGACAGAGCCATGTTGCACGGTTGGTGCATGGTTTACCAAACCATGCGGTCAAACTATGAAGGTGCCTAGTGTGTCTACTATTTAAGCACAAGGATTAGAAGAATTAGAGGGTATGGAAATATCCATAAGTATAAATAATTGTGCATCTCTACATGGTTAAATTATAGTCGATCATCCTTGCGAGGTAGGGAGGTAGGAAACTTCAATATGTAGATGCTGGGGAGGGGTTATTTCATGTTTGTCAGGTCTTGGGCCTTCACAGGTCATGTATTGAGACTTGTTTCTCTAGGCCTTCATATCATGTATGGGCCTTGTCCTTTAGGCATACGTGTCATATAAGGGTTCCCTCTCAGCCTTTAAAAGGGTGATTTTCCGAAAAAAATTATAAATCCTTCTGGCTTTTCGGTGTCACCAAAATGTGAAATGGACATTTTAACCTCTTTTAATTTTAAATCGAAACCCTCTTATTCCTCTCATCATAGATCATGTGACTCTAGGAGAGCTCCTCCTTCCTTCCATATGTCTCTCATCCTCTTACTTGGGTGGATTAAATGGATTTATTCACGTTTTGGGGGTGTTTTCTTGAGGTAATATTCTTTTTCATTTCTCCTCTCCCTTATTCTTCAATTATTATTTGTGGTTACTCTTCACCCTTAGTTCCTTTGTTTTATATTTTGTGTTTATTTCGGTTTAAATTGGGGGGTTTTACTTCTTAAGGTTCCATGTTGGTGTTCTTTGTTATTCAAACCTTTGTGGAGTTGATTTGGGCTACCATCATGGAAGCACATGTGGTTTGAGGTAGGATCACTTTTCATTTGGCCATTAATTTTAAATAATCATTAATTTCTTGCATTTTATACTTTTTTTATACTAATTATTCATATAAAATATCTATTAAAACGGTTTGGCATAAAATGAAGTGAATTCCTCTAGTTTAAGATTATAATAAATGGTTTGATTGTGTTTTTCTTCCCTGTAGGCTCTTGTAAAAAAAATTAGATTTTAAAATGGTAGTTTCCATCCCTAAAATGGGTTTTTTATTGGATTTCTGGATATTAAAGTGATGTGTGTTTGGTTCCTCAAGAAATGGTTTTAAATGTGATGGTTTTGTGAGGCCCAGTTGGTACTTTTAAAAATATTTCATTGGAAAATCCTCATTAGAGTGGGTCCCTCTCCTTTTAGGTTAACAGAGTGATGGGAATGTCCTTAGTTTTTTATTTCCCTTTCATTATGATGGTTTAAAGGAATCGGAATACTCCTTCGAGTGTCTTGGGTGGTATCGGTTTATGATGGATTGTATATATGGTTCATCGTTTAGATTTTTATGGAACACCCCATTGTGAACATTACATGGGACCATGGCATATCTATTGAAACATCTGATAATTCTTATTTTACTATAATATTCTTCTTGTTTACTATCCATAAGTAGGAAATTGATCTTATTTGGGATTATTCCCCTCGGTTTTTCTAGGAAGGTTCAACCCAAGCATTCGGGTTGGTTAATGGCATTAGTTTAGGCATTCCAATGGGATGAATCAGGTTGCAATGTGTTCTAGATTTTACTTTGAGTTCCAAGGTATTCACATGTTTCTCCCTACACTTGGTTATATGTGGTAGATAGTATTCATGGAATTTCTAGGTATGTTCATGTATGTATCGTTTTCCCATTTCCCTCATCCTGTTAATAGGGTCTTAACATCCTTTTTTAGTACTTATTTTGATAAAGGAAAATAATGTTTGGATTTCTTTAAAAAATTTATAGAATGTGTTTTGAGTTAATTTTTTTTCACATGTTTCCCCATTTTTATGAAAATTTAACATCTCCCATCCTAATTTCTTTTTCCCTTTCTCCTAAATGCTAAATCCTCCTCGGTAGAAAGATGTTTGTTTTAAATTATGAGGGAAATGGGTTTTTATTTTTTTTCATTAAAGGTAATGTGTGAAAAAACTATGTTTTTATACTGTATTTCAATCTTGAATTCTATGGAAGTAAATACATTGGGAAATTTTTTATATTTTGGAAAACTTATTAAGTTTAAATACTCATCCCTATACTGTATTCTTAGTTTTAGTCTTAGGAGAAGTTTACTTCTTCATTTTGATCACCGTGGGTAATGTTGGGTTTTGGGATTATAGAGTGTCCCCCAAGGTCACATTTTGATTTAGTGGTCGTCTGGTTAAACTTGGGTTTTGACGTTTGGCTTAGGTTTATTTTCAATTTATGTGTAAATGTTGTTTTGTTGTTTTATCTATTTATTTTTTGTATTCTCTATTTATTTTCACTGTTTTATTTTTTTTATTGGGTAAAATCATTCTCATTGGTACTCATTGATTCCCTTTACAAGTGTTTCCACATCGGAAGGATCGGGAACGCCTCTTGGGACATATCATGGGTTGGATCATCTAACTAGTTCAGAGTTGACTGTGGGTGGTGCATCAAAAAATAGTATCATAACATAGGTTATTTTTAGGACCTATCTTCAAAGGGCCCTTTATTATTTAGGATGTTAAGGTAGATAGATTAGGATATTCAGAACATGAGGTATAGGTATGATGGAGTTTCTGGCCAATAATTTTTTTTTTGTTGAACCTTGGTTTTCCATGGTAAGATGGGTTTTTAATGTTTATCTAGTTATTGTTTGATGTTTGGTGTTCAAGAAATGAAGTTGTATTTTGGATAGTGGACTTGGTGCACTGGTAGGAACTAGAAACCCATGTAGAGGCAAGGACGTGTTCCTAAAATAATCTTTGTGATAGTTCCATGATTGATATACACTACAAACCAAATGACTAAGTCACCCATTAAGACTAGTTTTCATATGTGGTTTAGTTCTGGGTTCTTTTTGGTTTTGATATCATTTTAAAAAACATCTTTTGAAATGTTAAAAACATGATTTCAAATGGTTTTGGTTTTGGTTTTTAAAATGATAAATGGGTTTTCAAATTCCATTCGATGAATTTTTTTGGAAATTTGTCTTTAAATAAAATTGATTTAGATAAAAATGGTTTTAATTAAATGATTTTGATTAAATAAGGTTTGTTTAAAGATGATAGAATGGTTTTCAAAGGTAATAATTAGGTGTTTGGAGGGAATTCATGATATTTTTTTGTTTAATGAAGTGTATTGGATTGTGGATTTTGAAAAAAAATAAGTGGTGTTTAGTGATCTTTTTCAAATAAATATTTGTTTTGGGAAATTTGTCAGATTGTTTCATTTTATGTTTGGTGTTTGATTATGGAGATTTTTCTTTGGTGAGCTAGTTTTGACTTTGTTCTCAGTTTTCTTGTTGTTTATTGTATGCCCCCACAAAAGATTTTATGGATATTTGAGGTGAAGATAAAGGAGGTTCACCATTAGTGGACCCAGTGGGTGATCATCCTAAGTATTTCCATCTTGAATTTTGGAATATAAACCCTCATCTATTTTATTATCAATAATATCCTTTTTAAGGAGAATAATAGATGTTGAAAATAGAAAGTATCCTTGGTTTAATCGAGTTTCTTGTATCTATAAAGGTTAAGTTAACTTCCTTTATGCTTAAAAGTATAAGTTGGAAGTGGTGGAAGTCATTCATTTAGACCAAACCTTAGGAAGTCATTTTATGGGAATTTATCAAGGCATCATTTATATGATAGTACTTTTATGAGGCTATTAAGGTGGTCAAGGTGGTGGAGATTTCTACCTTCAGTAAGGTGATAGATCGGTTTTAAGTGTTTTATCATCATTTCAATGATGTAATTCCTTATCATACAGTGTGGGATGAGGATGATTATCTGAAAACCCAACATTTTGAGAATGGGATTCATCCAGATCTGTAGTTGATGGTGTTAGATCACGGTCTAACATCCTTTTCCGATTTAGTAAGGCAAGTAGTTCAGGTTGTGGCTATGTCAGTAGGAGTTCTTAATGCACCAACGTTCCTCTAGTTTCTTTAAGCAGTAAAGGGAATCCATGTAAGGGGATGAGTAATTTTCCTGAATTTGGTGGTGCTAGTCATATAATTAAGAGGCATGTTTACCTTCTATCATCTTCTTCTGTTCATAAGACTATAGTGTGTCATCAATACGGTAAGTTAGGTCACAATAATCCATTACGTCCAAATGCTTCAGAATCCTACTATACCTATGGATGATTGGATAATTTGAAATTGTTTTTATTAGGTTTTTCTAGGAAATGATGTGGAGCCAAGTCTTCCCCTTCCAAATACACCTCATCCCATTCACATGAGTAATATGATAGTTTAGGCTCAGTTTAAACTTCCTTTTGATGAAAATATATCTTTTGTTAAAATAGTTGTATATCCTAAAGTTTTATTTTTTGTCAGATGTAATAGTATTTTTTGGAACTTTTGATATCCTTTGTTTTAATGGTAATATCTTTTGGGAATTTCTGAATTGCATTATCTCAGTGTGAATCTTCTCTCATCATGTGCTGGTTCATTTAGTTCCTTATGGGGTTTACGCTTGTGTGTTTTAGTCTAGTGGTTTGGTGTTGACAGGTGGTGTCGGTTGGAAATCCACTAGGAACTCTAAAATGGTGGTGATTATGTTCTTACCTCTTGTGTTCGTAATTTGATTTGGTCTCTAGTGATGTCTTGGAAATAGGTGGTTTCCTTCGATGTTATATGACATTGGGTCTTTTCTGTATGGGTGGAAGTTGGGCTTTTTTAGTAATCCCAATAATTTTGTTTGTATAAAGTTTATGGGGATTTTGGTTCAACTTTTCCTCCATTTTTCAATAAGTGGGTTGGTTAATTGTTTTGTTTCAGGTATATGTTTTTGTTTTTTCTTGGTGTTGGTTAATGTGATTTTCGATTTGACGAATCCTATCATGTTTGTAAGATAGTTATTGTCTCTTCTTTCTAAATTTATAAGGGAATAAAGCATAATGGTGGGAAGAATTTTCACAACCTAGTGTTCCTTGGTCCGTTTTTATTTTTTCTATCTTTTGTTCTTTAGTTCCTCTCTTGAGTTTTGGAGGGTCCTCATCAAAATTTTTAGTTTCAGGGTGTTTTGTTTTATTTCACAGTTTAGGTGCACGGTTAAGGGGGAACTGTATGGCCTACTGATGCTAATTCCATTTTCCGTTCATTTTGAACTTTCATGGTTTGAATTTTATGGATTTAGCGTGGTTTGATCCAAACCATGCATCTCCCAAGATAAACTTTGTGGGAACTTGGGTGTCTTTAGTCAAGGGCACATGGCGTGCACACGGTTAGACAACCCATAAAGAAGAAGTGTGCATGGTTATACTATTTTTTTAAAAAACAATATTACATGTTTGGTGCATGTTTTTCTAAACTGAGTGTCAAAACTGTGTAGGTTCCTAATGTGTCTAGTAAGGGGGTTCATGGTTGGCACATAGTTTGGTAAATTGTGTAGAATAACCCTGCACAATTACTATGTGTCATAAAAATGAGAAATTATTTTTCTACAGTCTTTGAATTTTAACACTAAACCACCATATTCCTCCCCTATTGGCTAATTCAACTCCAAGGGATCTCCACCCTCCTTTCTCACACCTCTCCTCCTCTTCCTAGGCTGTAATCAAGGAATTTATTTAATTTACTGGTGATTTATTGAGGTAATATTTTTCTTCCTTCCTCCTCTCTCTTCTTCTTCCATTTTTATTTGTGGTTCCTCACCTCTATTTGTTCCTTTTGTTTAGCATTTGTATTTATATGGATTTAAATTGTGGTTTTTATTTATTAAGGTTCCTTGTGGGAATTCTTATTTCTTCATACCATTGTGGAGTTGATTTGGGTTAGCATCGTGGAATCACTTCTGGTTTTATGTAGGATCCCTTTAAATTTGACTTTTAAATTTAATTAATAATTTATTTTTTCATTTTACCTCATATTTTTTATAGTAACTAGTGATATGGAATTGTTAGTAATATATTTTGGCATGAGATTAAGTTAATTCCCCATGATTTTAGATTTTATGAATTGGTTTTATTGTTTTTTCACACCAAGAGTATGATAAAATGTCTAGTTTACTCTTGTAAAAACGTTTTTGTTACAAAAATGGTGCTTTAGAACACTCAAAATGTTTTTAGTTGGATTTCTAGTTTTGAATGTGGTGTGTGTTTGGTTATTCAAGAAATAGTTTTGACATGTGGAGGTTATGTGAGGCTTGTTTTTTACTTTTAAAATGGTTTCAATGGAAAAACCTCCTTATAATGGGCCCCATTCCATGTTGGTTGATCAATAGATTGTAATTTTTTATGTTTCTGATTTACCTTGTGTGATTATGGTTTAAAGGTAGGGGACTATTCCCTGGATTGGTTGGGGTGTTGTCAGTTTTTGATGGATTGTGATGAATTGTATGTATGGTTTGTTTCTTGGATTTGTTTGGAACACCCTATTATGAACATGACATTAGAACTTTGAATAGCTACTGGAACTTCTAATAATTCATGCTACTCTAGTTTAGTTTTTTTCTCTGGCTAGTGGCCCATAGTAGTACCTTTCTCTGCTTTGGGATTATGCCCCTTGGTTAAGCAAGAAGAGTAGGACCGAGTGTTTGGGATAGTTGATTCCATCGGGTTATGAATTCCAAAGGGATGAATTAGGTTTCAATATGTTATGTGCTTTCCTATAAGATCCTAGGTATTACCATGTTTTCTCCCAGAACATGATTGTCCATTGCAGATAGTTCGGGTGTCTTTCCATGTATGGTCGCCCGTGTATCGTTAGCTCATTTTCTTCATCTTGTAAACAGGGTCTCAACTTCCATGTGTAAATATTATTTTGATAAAGAAAAAAAATGTTTGGATTAATTAAAATTGTTTCATGGATAGAGTGTTGAATGATTTTTTTACACCACATTCCCCCTTTTTATGAAAATTGAACATCTCTCATCCAAGTTTCCCCCCCCCCCTTCTCCCATAAAGTTGAATCCTCTTCTTTAGAGAGAATATTGTTTTAAATTTTTAGAGAAATGGATTTTGATTTTATTATTTAAAAATGACGTTTGAAAAACCTATGTTTATATATTTCATTTCAAACTTTAAATTGATGGATCTTTTATTCAAAAGAAATGTATTCGGAACAGTTTTATTTCGAAAATGCTTGCTGATTTTTAATACTCACACAAATATTTTGTTCTTGTTTTTAGTATCATGTGTAGGTTCTATATTGGTTTTAATTGTTATGGTAAATGATTGTTTTTGGGATCAGAGAGTGGCCCTTAGGTTCACATAGAGATTTAGTGGTCATCAGGTTCGATTTGGGTTTTCATGTCCAGCTTAGTTATATTTTCATTTTATTTATAAATTATATTCTGTTGTTCTATATTATTTATTTTTTTGTTTATCTATTTATTTATACTATTTCAGTTTATTTTTATTGATTGAAAATTTTCCCACTAGTTCTCTTTGACTTCCTTTGTGCTTTTTTCCAGCCCAGGAGAATCGGTAATGCCACATGGGCCTTATCACGGGGTGGCTAAGTTTACCAATTTAGGGTCTACCTGAGTTTGTTCGCAACATATCCAATTAAAATGTTTCCTCTTCTATTTTTGAATCACACTATCCATATTCAATAAGAGTAGAAACCCCTTCAGGGATTTCAGGTTCTCCATCAACTATTCATGTGAGGAAATTTATGTCAGCCACAAACCTTTGGATAAGCTACCTAACTTTGGAATATCTTAATAGTTTAACTTTTGGCTCTTCTTTTTCAAGTGTTTTAGCTTCTGGAACTCTAACATTAAAAGAAATTAAATATTTCCATATAGTCTTATATCATTCATGAACATGTTCTATTGTTATCACTTCTAAAATACTAGTTTTCCCTATAAAATCATCAGAACATGTTTCCTTATTTCATCCCCATCCATATAAACTTCGTATATGGTTAGTTAATCCCTTACTTCTAAATTTTGATTAATAAAATTGTCATTCCATCTATAGATCCTTCTCATTGAAGATAACATATCAACTTTTGATGAATTTTCACTTTTCTTAATCCCACATTCAAAGTAGGAATTTTTCATCCCCATATACAAAAATAAATAATTAATAGAATTTTTTATCAAGTTTCTATCTATATTTGGAATATACATGGTCATATGAAAATATCTTAAAAATTATTAAGTGGATAAAATATTGTTTTTTAGAAGAACATAGTTTTTTTATAATGTTTATCCCACTACATATGATATAATTTTATTATCATGGTTTTATTTTTTGTTTACTACCACTTCCAAATTGTGTTTAGCATTACTGAGTGTACCAATATTCTTTGTTCCTTTTATTTTAATTTCTGGGAAATTTAATTTACCATATTATTCTATTATAGTGTATCAGGAATAGTCTTCTCCATTCTAATATCCATCTTCTGATATAATTCTCAGAAGTTCATTTCATAGTACTCACCAATATTTACAGATATTAAGAATTTTTACTTTAACCAATTTTCCTATGTACCTTATACTTCCATTAAATGAATATTTTAAATCCATTTTGATTTATTATTCAGAAATTAAAACCAAACTTTCCTTGTCCCCTATTAATAAAATTCATAAAGTAAATCAACTCACTATGTGATTGTATTAGGGAAGGTCCCCATACATCTGATTGAAACTCTTATATCTTCATGAATTTAGTCTTCTATCCATTCAAGTTAAAGAACAAACATTTCAAATTGTTAACAAAATAACTCTCAAAAAATACAAATTCAGTGTGATTAAGATTTCACACGTCTCATTCTGTCATAACTTTCATGTTCTTATCATTGAGTTGATCATATTTTCAATTTAATAACTCAAAACTCTCAAAAGTTTTTAGTCAAAAAAACTATATTCCATATAGTCAACCAATCATATATATAGTATTACTATTTACTCCTCATTACACCACCATGTATCTTCAAATCACCTTTCAAACTCCATTGGAAAAGATAGTACCATAGAGTACCCCATCAAGATATCTAACAGAAATTATATCCTTGCAAAGCACGAGATGTTTATCACTAATTTAAACTATGGAAAGATTTAATTATTCATATATATATTTACATAACTTTTCCTAGTACTTATGGATCCTTATAATCATCCAAATTCACCTTTTTTTATCTTCTAAACACTTAGTTCACCATGTATGCCTGGTATTATATAGAGTGAAATGATTCTCCGGAATCAATCACCCATGAATCCACTAGAATGATAAAATTCATTAGAAATCGTTAGTTTCCTCAGATGAATTCATAGAAATTAAACTACTTGAATCATATAATCTTGTAGAATCCATATAAGTCCTATAGTCATTATTGAGATTTACACTTTACCCACATTTCCAACATGTAGAACCAATACCTGCTAATTTCCCATGACTTATCTCTCAATACATACCTTCTAAACATCATTAATTTATTTATTAAGGTGATAACTTCCTCCATATGTTATTTAGAATAGTTCTGAAAAGTTTTTGATCCTCACTCCATCTGAGTTAACTACCACAAAACTGTGTTTCCGTAGTACCAACCTTTATCAGCGCTTTTTTTATTAGTGCAGATAAAGGGGGGGATTTATCAGTGCTTTTTCCTAGCATTAATAAAGTTTATATTTCAAAAAAACATAAAAAATAATATATATTTATACAAGTATATTTATATTGATATAATAATAACATATATTTTATAAATATGTTTTAGATAAGTATAAATAGACTATTACATTAAATATATAAGATATTTAGTGAAAATTGATTTAAAATATTTTAAAAAATATAGTTAATTAGTAATTTTTTAACTATCATCGATTAATAATCATTTAATAATAATTTAAAGACAAAAAAATCAAAATAATAATAATAATAATATAATATCTAAAATAAGTTGAAAATGTAACTCAAACTTCAAACATCTGTAACTTTTGATCCAGGAGACAGTTTGAGATCTACAACATATCAAATTGAAGCTTGTAGTAAGCTCTACATGATAGATACCCTAGGGAACCTTCTGTCATAATTTCTGTGGCCCAAATAGGCCCATAAGACCACCACAACTGAGTTTCTAGTCAAATACCCTGATTGTTTAACATTCAAACAGGTATAACATCTGATCCAGATGTCTGTTAGGCCTGTACCACACATCATTTCAAAGATTGTTTCATTTTCATTGATTTTACTAGTTGTGGAGTTGAAACAGACTTTTGGATTAGAAATTATTTTCTTTTAAAATTCTATGGCTTTTAAAATACACACATATGTGTATTTATTCGTAAATATGTTTGTTTGTGTGTGTGGGTCTATGTGTGTGTGTGGTGTATATATGTATGTATGTATGTATTTATTTATTTATAAAAAAACATAAAAAAACATATTTTATAAATGTATTTAAAACTAATCTTATAAATATATATTAATATTCAAATAAATATATAAGTAGAAAATTATAACTAAAAATATATATATAAATAAATATAAATATAAATTAATATACGGATATATATGTATATGAATAAATATATATGTATTAATATAACTAAATTTATTTATATTAATACGAACCTATATTAATATATGAATAAATATAACAATATATATATTAATAAATATAAATATATATTAATATACAAATATATATATATTTATATTTATATATTTATTAATGTATGAATAAATATATATGTATTAATATAACTAATTATTTTTATATTAATATGAATTTATATTAATATATGATTAACTATAACTATATATATATCATTAAATAGAGAAAAAAACTAAATAGATTAGTAGTAAAGGTGTAGGCACGCAAGGGGGGAGATCTCAGGTTTAAGTTCGGGTGGAAGCGGGGAGGGGTGCGCAGGCAAGTTTGGGATGTGCAGGCAAGTGCATCATGTGGGAGAGTGGGAGGGGTTTTTCCTAGCACTAATAAAAGGGGGTCAAGTGCTGTTAAAGGCTCCCTGAGCATTGTATTTTCTTTTTAACTTCTATTTTATTTTTTTTACTTTTTTCAACGCTAATAAAAGGGGCCTTTATCAGCGGTTTTCTGAGCATAGATTAAAGTAACCCCTATCTTCACCTCGATTAACAGCACTTTTTAGGATTGTTAATGCCCTTTTCATGTGATGATAAAGGCTATATTTGTAGTAGTGGTTCTATATTCCATATTTAGTTCATGAAATCCTCAAACACCAAATTAGTTTTTTCACATGAATTTTTAGGTACCATTACCAGCATATCCCACAACTCTATGAGTTAGGAAAGTAGTATAATATCATATACATCATTGGAAAAAATTTCCTTAATTGACTAAACCTAAAATTAGATCATTTTATAGTCATTCAGGTGATCTATTGTAGGTCTGCCTTCCAATATCCTTATACTGAACAACCTCCACATCAAGAACACTTTATTAAGTGTAAATAGACTCTCACATATTCTTTCAAATGTCATAAACAACCCTTTCTTGTCCTTCACTTCCTAGATATTAATTTTTTTGTCCCATTAAAATGATATCTTGAACAATACAATATCGTTCATATCATCCATTCCAATTCAGCCTGGTCCATCTTCTTTGGATTTAATTTATCCAACGAAACATACAAATCCTTCTAAATGAGATAAAACAAAATATATATTCAATATAACTTGAAATAAATTCCAAAAAACTTATCTATTAGAATGTAATAATAATTTGATTATATGCATTCTAATTCTTTTAAACTCAAAATGAATCCAAAATAATATCATGTAAAGTGATTGATTCCAACCTAATATTTCTTAGAGAGTATTAAATCAAGAGATGAAATAGCCAAGATTTGATACAACTTATTGGAAATCCATCGACAACAAATTATCAAAATTTATCCTCAAAATAATTCAATATAGTGGAAATAAACCATTTAAATATACTCCCTTTCTCTTGGCATTCCAAAATATTAGAAGACCTTGCAGCCTACTCAAAGTATCAATTCAACCCTGCACAAGCTCAAGAAATCTCACAACTCAAACATAATATTCAAAATGAAATTGAGATTAAAAATGAAAGGAAATTTGAACACATTGGATTATATTGTTTTTAAATTACATTTTATGATCATGATGTATGTACAACAATATTTCATTATTATAGGAAGATTCCAATATTTACAATTATAATTGATCATTAATTGTATTAGAATACTTTTATCTATATCCCAATTAAATATATACAAGTAGTCCCCCATTCCTTTATAATGGGGACTATCTAGTCATCTGGTTTCACCAAATTCTAATATTGTTGAATATCCCATCATTTTCATTAATTACTACAGATCCCTTATTAAAATCAGACTTCTAACCACAAACATTTCATGAAAAGACTATGTTACTGAAATTTTCTCTATGTGAATTATATGTTACATCCTTCAATATAAATTTATTCTAGGACTGATTCAGTATATCATTATTAGAGATGTTAATAAAATCCATAACATTTATTCCCCATCTACTAGTGAACTGACCTATGCACTTGAACATTGGGTTATTGGGAATTTATGGTCTCAATAATAATATATAATATATGTTGATTTTTATGCTCAAAAATACCCTTATTTGTTTTCTAATAATGTTTTATAAAGTATATTTTAGAAATATATATCATGTTTTTATTTATATCATTGATGAAGTGAAGAGTTATGGGATGTGTTATGGAAACCCTATTCATACCCTACATTCGTTAAATGAACATAAAGATCATTATCTCAACTCTATGTTGAACTACTCACGCATTGATCTAAAACCCTACGTTTTGTGAATAAAAAACATATGGAATATCAACCCTATATTGGAATCTAGAATCACTATTCATACCCAACATTCGAGAGTTTGAACATATAGTTAATCAGCGCTACCTTTTGAATTTCATGATGAAAGGATCAATATATGAATCATCATCCCTACATTACTTTTGATCCCTATGTTATGAACATATGATTGTATGATTAAGGAAAAATACATTGGTAGGATCCCTACGCTAGGTAATGGAACCCAACACCATTCAAAGGAATCCTACTCTACATAGTTCAACCCTACATTTGACTATTCAATAGTGGAGTTTTAAAACCAAGATTTTTATTCAAGATTCATGAAACGGTATTTGACAGTGTTATCGGATGATTAAAATATTCTCTTTGACATATTCAAATCTTGTTATGATTGATTCAGAGAACCATTTTCAATAAACTTAATCACCCATTTTCTTAATGTAAATTACTAATCCCCTAGTCGATTCAGATTAGAATTTATGTATTCTATCATGTGCTTTTCGTGGATCTATTCATTCAAAAGAAATCTATTTATATGATTTAATTATTTTCAAATCAATGTGTGTTAGTGTATTTGATATATGTTATACAATTCATACAAGATTCGCATACAACTATATTCTTGTTAATATATTTTATTGTGCTTCTACAACAAATGATCACCTTAGTTATTTTCAGAAGAGGATAAACTTTAGACACATATATATTTTAACCTCATTCTTCTATTGAGTATTTCTATTATTATTCAAGATCATTGGAAACAAGTATCACTTTAGAATTATTCCTTCATGAATACTTTCATTCCTAAAGATGAAGATCCATCTATTGTTAGTTGTTGATGGTGTAACTTTTAAGATCACCTAAACCATCAAAAAATATAACTCTATTGATTTATTGGAGTATAAACTACTCATACTCAGTTTTTCTTAAGTGTCAACTTCTAATAATAAGCTGTGGATAATCGGTTCCCTGTTAAAGAACCATAAGGCTTTGAATTGTCTTATTATAAAGGTGTCAACTTCTTGCACTCAATTTTTGGATTTGAAGGCCTTTAGATAAGAGGACCTTGATATTTAAATTCACCATGATCACATAGACAGTTTTGGTGGAGTGGACTTGGGGTTATTTATATTCTAAACCACTATAAAATTGTTCTGTTCATTCTCTCTATTTATCTTCTACTCATATTTATTATAGAAGAGAATGATGCATTTCTTCTTAAATCTCTAATAGGTTAACAAACTAGAATATTTAGAGCATTTCAAAAAGACACAATTAACCCCCACCCCCATCTTATGTTACTTTGTATTATTCCAAACTAACAATTGGTGTCAAAGGATAGATTTTGGGATTAATGTATAGAAATATGAAAAGAATAAGGTAAGTAAAAAGAAGATGTTAATGGCTGATCTAAAAGAAGGAATGTCTATGGTTTGTGCTCCATACATTAATAGTGACAACTATGGGTGTTGGAAATCAAAAATTATTATCTATCGAAAGAATATTGGATTCAATGTATATTAAAATATCATTACTCCTTATGAAATTCCTAAGAAACTAAAAACGTGGACTACTGAAACCAAAGATAAATATCACATCAATTCAAAATAAATTAATGTAATTATCTGTGGACTTGGACCATATGAGTTTTATCATGTATCACAATATATTACTGCCTATCAGATGTGGTAAACTATTAAAATTTCTTATAAAAGCGTGGAAAATATTAGATAAATATGATATGATATTACTAAGCTAGTGTTTGACACCTTTATAATATTTAATGGTGAAACCATCACATAGATGAATGTATGGTTAATAGATATTATCAATAACATCACTACCTTGTAAGAATCCATTAGTCAATCTGATCAAGCGTTGAAAGTACTCAGAGTACTTCCCTCTAAATGGAATGTAATATATATGGATATCTGAAAATAATCAGCGGTAAATAATTTTACTATGAATGAACTGATTGGAACATTGATGGTAGATGAAGTATAATGAAATATGAAGCTGAAGATCACAATATTATTTTAAAAAGATAAAATACTACTCTCAAAGTGGAATCTAAAAAGCATGACTGAAAATGAAAACAAGAATTCAAAACAAATAAAAATTCATAATCCTTGGACTTTGAAATGGAACTTTCTGAACTAGCCAAAAAAATCAACAGATTTTACAAGATAGAAGGAGGCTTCAAAAAACCTTAAATAAGTATGATAACGAACCTAGAGAAGGATGATGCTATGAGTGCAAAATATTGGTTCACATCAGACTCGTTTTCCCCCAAAATAAATATAGAAGAAGAAGGATATAAATTAAGTACTAGAAGAATAATGACTATAAGTATAAAGTAAAAAAAGATCCATCAAGGGTATTTATAGTGTCTATGAAGACTCCAATAGCTATTCAAAATCTGATTCAAAGAACGAGCCACAAAAACGAAAATCCAACATTTTCTTTTTGGTTAAGGGAGAAGAAGAGATATAATCCTTTTTCTCTTCTAATTATGAAACCAGTAGTTTCTCAAATGTTAAATTAGCATATTATAATTCAATATTAGAATAGAAATATGATTCTTTATTAAAAAATCATAAATCGTTGAAAAATTTTCAGAATGCTGTTTTAGGTGAAATAGATACCATGGTAAAACAACATCAATAACTATTTGAAAAATTAAATTCGTCTATAAAAAATTGTATTGATCTTGAGAAAAGGATTATTTAATTATAGGATGAAGTAAAATCTTATATGTTTACTACAATTACTTTTACTAAAGGAGAAAACTTTTTAAATGGGATTCTTGGAAATAATTTTATTAAAATATAAATATTTTAAATAGAATTCAAGGTTGAAAAATCTAAATTATACAAGAATTATTTTTTACCCAATTCAAAAAAATGATATCTTCTATTTTATAAAATAACAGTTTATTTCACTAACCACTGTTATTTGAGAAATACTCAAATCAATGGTATTAAAATGGATTTTATTTCAAAAAAAAATCTGAAGAAAGTGATATAAATTATGGAAGATAAGGTATATTTGTATTCCAAGATCATTCCTCACTGATAGTCTCGGACCCAAGAATATATGGGTACCAAAACAAATATTTGTTTAAATTATTTTTCACGAAAAATTCCATATGAAAAAATATTATATGTTATATGAACATATTCTATTCTAGGAACATGAGAGGAGACTAATCAAATTTACATATGTTGACTCATATGTATGGAGGTCTAGTAACTTTTGGTGACAATGAAAAATGAAAATTTTATGTAGCTGGAACAATTGGATATCCTAAGACTATCTTAATCAAAAAAGTACAACATGTGCAAGGGATAAATTACAACCTGATATATATTTACCAACAATGTGATGATGGATTTTATGTTTATTTATCTAACAATTCCTACTCATTTTTCAAAAACAAAATACATAAATTTTGGGCACTAAGAACTAGAAACGTTTATACTTTTGATTTAAATTCCCTATGTAAACAAAAAAGTGAATTGTTTATTGCTAAGACAAATGAGTCATAGATTTGGCATATAATACTTGTACATTTAAATATATATTATTTACATAATTTATCTAAGAAAAAAATTAGTTTCTGATTTTCCAAGTCTTTAATTAGGCAATTATAGATTCAGTGATGCATTCCAAATTGGGAAATTGCACAAATATTCTTTTAAATCTATTAAAAATTTTCTATATATAAACCATTAGAAATTTTCCCCATGGATTTTTTTGGACCATCTAGATCAGCATGTATAGCTAGTAAATTATATGTTTATGTTTTATTTGATGATTATTCTTGATTTACTGGGTATATTTTCTAAAACTCAAAAGTGAAGTGTTCACAGCTTTTGAAAGCTTTTGTAAAATTGTTCAAAATGAAAAAATGTTTTAAAATAATTTCATTGGGAAGTGATCTTAGTGGTGAATTTAAGAATCAATAATTTAATTTTTTTTCTTAAACCTCGGTATTAAACACATATTCTATTCACCAAGAACACCTCAAAAAATGAAATTATTGAAAGAATAAATAGATCTATTCAAGAAATGGAAATGACTATAATTAATGAATACATTCTTCTTACCTATTTTTGGAAAAAAATTGTATGTGTAGCATGCAATATCATGAATAGATTTTCAATATGAATAATATTTAAATGGGCAGGCTATGATATTTGGAATAACATAAAACCTAAAGTAATGTACTTTAAAGTGTCTGGAAGGAAGGTGTATATCTTGAATACTACAGACAACCTTGGTAAGTTTGATCCAAAATCTAATGAATTAATATTTTTAGGATATTATGCTACCTCTAAATATAGTATAGTTTTTACTAATAAGTCAACGATTATTGAAGAATTGTTTCATGTGAATTTTGATCAAACTGACCCTTTTATTAAAGAAAGACATAAAACAGATGATGTTACTGATTTGTTTGAAAACATGAGACTCAAAATCCCCAAAACTAATTTTTAAAATGATATTAATAAAATTCAATATTTTTAAGAAGAACATGAAACTGAGGAACCAAAATTTTATTTATTATACAGTTTAGAACATTAATGAACCATCCTTTAGAAACTATTATAGGATAACTAGACCAGAATTAGAACTATAAGAAATATATGAAACTTGGATTAATTTTATACCTTTATATATTTGTCAGAACTTAAAAATATTTAGGAATCCTTATAAGATGAGAGTTTTTTGTTAGAAATGCTAGAATAAATAAACCAATTCAGAAGAAATGTTGTTTCGTAATTAATAGAAAGTCCATCCAATTATCTAATACTAGCAACCAAATGGGTCTTTAGAAGTTAATAGGACAATTAAGGAATTATAACTAGAAATAAATCTATATTAGTATCTAAAAGATATAATTTGGAAGAAGTAATATATTATGATGAATTATTTTCACTTGTAACTAAATTAGAAGCCATTATAATTATTTTATCTTATTAATGTAATATGAATTTTAAATTATATAAAATAGATGTTAAATATTCCATTTTAAATGGATATTTAATGGAGGAAGTTTATGATGAACAACCTCCTAGTTTAGAAAACCCAAAAAAACAAATTTTGTTTTCAAATGTACTAAATCTCTCTATGGACTTAAACGATAAACTAGAAATTTTTATGAAATATTGAGTTATTTTCTATCAAAAATGGATTTATGTATGGATTGGGATATCAACCTATTTTTAATAAAATAGTTTGTTCTATTATTTTTTTAGCAAAAGATTAATTTTTTGATGTTATTTTGGTTCAACAAATAAAAATACTTTCAATTATTTTCAAGATTAATGGAAAAGGAATTTGAAATGGGTATGATGGGAGAATTTAGTTTCTTTTTAGTATTTCAAATTTATCAAAAATATTACAGAAATTTTTTAAATAAATGTAAATATATTATTGATTTATTACAAAAAATCGGACTAGAAAATAGCAATACATATAAAACTCCTATGTGTACAAATATAAAACTTGATTTGGATGATGCTTGAAAAATATTTGAAAACATTTCATATAGAGGTATGATAGGTAGTCTATTATATCATACTGTAAGTAAATCAGAAATAATGTTTTATATAGGTTTTTGTGCTAGATTTCAGTCAAATCCAAAACAATATTATCTTACTTCTATTAAAAGAATCTTTATATATTTAAAAAAACTATTTTTTAATCTCTTATTTACCCTAAAATCTAATTTTAATATAATTTAAAATTCAAATTCTGAATTTGAATGATGTATATTATATAGAAAAAACACCTCAAGAAACTATCACTTTTTTTGGAAAATCTTTTGTATCATGGTAGAGTAGGAAACAACACTCACTTTCCCTATCAATAGCTGAGGAAAAATATGTTTCCACTAGCAGTTTTTGTGCACATGTTTTGTGGATGAAAACCCCTCTACTGTATTTTGGGATAAAAATTAATAATATACCTAATTTATTTGATAATAAAAGTGAAAAAATACTTCAAAAAAATTCTATAAGTCATTCAAGTACTAAGAATATTGACATAAGGAATCAATTTCTAAGAGATAATGTTCTTAAAAAAGATATATCATTAGAATTTGTTAATACCCAATATAAATTAGCTGATATTTTTACTAAACCACTTCCCAATGAATGTTTTGATTTTATTAAGGGGTATTGAAGAATATTTAAATTTAAATGAATGATTATTAATTAATTTTATTATTAATCTTCCTATTTTTATTTTTAACTAAACTATATATGTTATACTTAATTATTTATTACTCTTTATTTTGATTGGTTATGTACTGATTAGATTTAACTATAATATAATTTCTATTTCTATTTAATCATCTTTTCAAATTAAAAAGAAATTAATACATTCTTAATCTGTGAAGGTAAATTAGATACCTTCTCCCACTCTTCTCCTTCATGTACCTTTAGCTTTCAGATAATCTCTCATTCCATTTTACCAAAACCCAAAACCATTGAATCTTCAATCGAAAAACCTTTAGGATTGGAATTTTTAGGATGAGTTGAAGATGTGGGTCCAAGCGAATCTATTCATCAGTTACAGTATCAGAAACTTATTCAGGTTAATGCAATTGATTTAAATTAGATAAATAAAATTAATATATCATTAAATAATGCTATAAGGTTTCAAGGTTTAGAATTAAGTTTTAGTGAAAACAACTCCCATTTTGTTTTTTATATATAATTGAAAGAGGTTTTTTGAAATGATTCTTTTAGATGTGGATATGATGAAGATGTCATTTTGTCTAAGATCCTTTGTGATGAATTTTCTATATCTTCATTTTAGAATGATATGAATTTGTCCTATCCTAATGAGGGGGGATTTTATTTTGATTTAAGATATATATAATTTGGGAAGTTCAGATCATAGGATATCATGTTTTCTCTTTTTGGAACTAGAACTGTGAATAAAATGATGATAAGTGATCTTAATTTTAATCAATGAGTCATGATGAAATTCATTCAGTCTGGAATATTTCCAAGGATAGAAGAGTTTAAGAAAATAATTTATCAAGATATGTATATTCTTTTTTTTCTTGAACAATATTAATCTTAAATTCATTAGATACATGATAATGTATCTAAGTCATTTCTATCAGAAAGATGAAAAGAGGAGTTTTTAACCCAATGGAAGGATTATATCCCTATTATTACTATGGTTAGAAAATATAAGAGACATATATTTTGGTAAGATATGTCATCGTAGAAATATTATCAATGATGTAACTTTCATAAAACTAGTATTTTTCTTCTGTGAATCTTGAAATCATCTTATACTAGTTGGAATTGAAGAACAAGAAAGGTTGGTGTCTTGAGCCCAAGGGGAGCAGTTACCTCTTGCTGGTTCTGTGAGACCAAGGCTTGATGAAGAATAAGAATCTATAATTAATGAGGAATGTATTCATCATAGAGGAATAATTTCAATAAATATTTCTGAGCCAATGGTTTTTTTCCTATCTAGATAATAAAAGGTTAATGAGAATGAGGCTTCTGTAACTGAAAATATGGCACATTTTTTTCAAGGAGATTATCAATCAAGAGAAATAGATCATAATTTTGATCAGGCTATTCCTAAAAATCGTTATTTGGTTATTTATAATTCGGTTGAGGTTTGAGAATTTGAATTTAGAGAGGAGGAAGATCCAAGTCTTTATTTGATGGAAATTGTACAGACTAGATCTCAATCCACTGAGCCTTCTAACACATTGGAAATAGATATTGAAGAGTTTTTTCAATTTCTTAATCAAGTAATACTTATTATCTAACTCTAAGATAATAATTGAAAATAGAAAGGACAACAATTGAAAATATCATAATTTCTACAGTGCAAAGAGCTGAGTTTGAGGTACTTCAATATCAATTAATAGAAGTTAAAAAAATTGGTCTCTATGGAAGATCTTGAAGGGTAATTCAAATATTTAGGTAGAGAATTTTAATCATTGAAAGATGAAACTGTGAAGAATTCTGATTTTGATGAGCTGAATATTATGTTGGGAAGATAATTTCTATCTATAAAGGAGAGTCATCAAGCTTCAACCACTACACCTCAACCCACTTCTCCTGACTTGATAAGGGGATTTGAACCAACAAATTGTTTGATGAATAAATTCAATAACCATTTGTACACTCACTGGTGTGAAAGTAAACCTATGAATGTTCTATTAGATAATCAAAGATATTTAATCAGTCATCTGATAGCTAATGAATCCTTGTTGGGACCAGTCATTCATCAAGTTAGAGATAGATTGACAGTCTTTATTCAATATGAATAATCAGTTAATGGGTTTCTTAAGGTGAATTTGGAGGAAAGATTGATGGAAAGTAAAGATTCGAGGAGGATGCTTCATTAATGGACAAATGTCTTCAGCAATCATTTTCAGATCCTACTAGAGAAGTTTCTTAAGATTCATAGTATTTTTAAGATCATTACCCATCCAAATTCTACTTCTTCCCATAGAAATTATGATGCAGAGAACCCTTTTGTCTAGAGCCCCTCATTTTGAAGACTTCTTATGTTGATTGTGGTATGTATTCATAATTTTTCAAAACATTTTATTTTCATATAAGTTTTACATTACATTTCTATTTTTTTCATTTTATATTATTTTATACTTTTACTATTTATGTTCAAACTCACATTACCATCTCACATATCTTATTTTCTTCCTAGTAGACTATATTATTCATTTACCATTCAGTGTTATGTTAACTATAGTTTATAACATTTACTCTTTTAAAATTTATTTTTGATATCACAAAAAGGGGGATAATATTTGAGAAACATGTATTTTTTGGAGAAACCTTTTAAATTGAAATTGTTTTGTGGAATTGAAATATTTTATTATAGTATTTAAAAATCCTATATTTTCTGTTAGTTATTTTATAGGTTTTTTGTTCATCAAAACGAGGGAGATTTTTGGGGATGTATTGTCTCAACAATACTCTATAATATATGTTGATTTTGATGCTCATAAATACCCTTGTTTATTTTCTAATAATGTTATGTTAATTATATTTCAAGAATATATATCATGTTTTTATTTATATCTTTAATGAAGTAAAAAGCTATGAGATGTGTTAGGGAATCACAATCCATACCCTACGTTTATTAAATGAACGTATGTATCATCATCCCTATGCTATGTTGAACAGTTCACATATGGATCAGAAACCCTACATTTAGTGAATGATAAACATCTAGAATATCAACCTTATATTGGAATTTGGAATCATTGTTCAAACCCTATGTTTAGTAGTATGAATGTATGGCTAGTCAATGTTAAATTTGGAATTTTATGATGAAAGGATGAATGTATGGATCATCATCCTTACATTACTTTTTCCCAAATGATAGACATAGATGAAAGTACTGTTAAGGAATCCTACATTGGTAAGAAGCCTATGCTATACAAAGGAACCCTACGCTATGTAATGGAACCCTAAAATACGCAAAGAAACCCTATACTTCATATTTAAAAACTATGTTTGAATATTCAATAGTAGAGTTTTAAAATATAGATTTTTATCACAAATTAATGAAAGAGTCTTTGACAATGTTACATGGTGATTGAAATATTCTCTTGGACTAATTCAAATATTTTTATAATTGACTCAAAGAACAATTTTAAATGGAGAAAATCACTACTATTCTTAAGGGATTTTATGACTCCCCATGTCGGTTCAGATTTGAATTTCCACATTTCATTAGGTGATTTACTAGGATCTATTCAATAAAAATAAAGCTATTTATATGATAAAATCATTTTAGAACAAAAGTGTGGTATTTTGTTTGATATATGTGGTAAGGGTGATACATATTCATATATGACAATGTTATTATTAATATATTTTATTTTTTCACTGCAAAAAAATGATGGACCCTGTTATTTATAGAACATGCTACACTTTAGAGACATACATATTTTGACCTCGTGTTACTTTTGTGTGTTACTAGCAATTTTTTAGATATTTGTAAAAATGTATCACTTCATAATTATTCTTTCTTGATGAATTTTATTTCAAAAGATGAATATCCATATACTTTCATTTGTTTTTACTACAACTATGAAGATCAACCTAAACCATTAACAAATTAAACTCTTTTGATTTACTATAGTATCAACAACTCATACTCAGTTGTGGTCAAGTGTCAGCTTATTTTAGTAAGATTTAGATAATTGGATCCCTATTAAATAACCATACGGATTTGTTTAACCTTGATGTAAAGGTGTCAAATTCTTAAACTTAGTTATGGATTTGAAGGTCTTATGATAAGAGGACCAGTCTAGTGAAATTCACCAAACTCATAGGGAGAGAATTGGTGGAGGGGACTAGGGGATCTTTGTTCCCCGAACCACTATAAAATTATTATGGTCATTCTATATATTTATTCACTTCTCATATTTATTAAATAATAGAACATTGCACATCAGTATAAATTTCTAAGAGGTTTACAAATTAGTATCTATTGATAATTTCAAAAAGACACAACTCACCCCCCCCCCTCTTGTGTTTCTTTTTATTATTCATACCTAACACGGATGATAACCATATTCAAATCAATATTCCCCTACTAGAGTTTCTCCCCTAACACTGCCAAAACCCCAACATCAAGACATATTATAGTATTTCTTCTACAAGTAAAAATAAGATTAAAGAAAAATAAATTACATTCTTAAAAATCTCCCACTTTAATATTTCTTTAATGAAACCATGGAAACTCTCCAACACTTAAGCACATTCTTAAAATTATGCAGTAGTGCCTCCTTTATCCCTATATTCACCAAAGTCCTACTAAGGAATGGTATTACCTCAAAAATTATTGGATAATATTATTTATAAACATTCCCTCTGGAATATTATTTTCAAATATCTTCTAAAATTCTAATTCATATTCCTCTAGAAAAGTCCAAATGAAGTGATATTTCAAGTTGATTTTATTCATCCTTTCACAAAATGCATGACTCTAATGCAAGTGGGTTATAATCTAAATATCATAGAAAAAAACTAAACCTTCTTGAAATCATATGTTTTCATTCATCAATAATTTCAACTATATAAATTTCTTATCAGATTTCCTTTCCAATATATATTCAATATCTATTGTGGACAAAGTAACCACCGGTTATAGTTGTAAAATTCAACTAAAAATCATTCCTCCATAGGTAAACTGAAACCCTATGGTGATATTCCAAGTGTGTGAATAATCTAAAATCTTTTTACCCACATAACCATACAATTTATTATCTGTCCCATAGAATGAGGTTATATGTTATTATCTTTCCAAGTACCAGATGATCCATTTTATATCCTCCATGTATTCTCATCCATGATTTGACATGAATCGGATTACCACCCCCACAAAAAATGAAATGTATGGTTAATTATATATCAAGGAGTACCTAAGTCTACTTACCACTAATAGAAATAGAACATTCACAATGTAATGGACCTCATATTTTGTTTTAGAATCCTTGTCCTTAGAAAATATGAAGTGTTTGGGCAATGTTGTTGAGATCATACTACATATTTTTTTCAAAAACATTCAATGACCATTTATAATTAATCCATTTCAAATAGAACTAAATTTTGATCTTTCATATCCCTCTCAATATTTATTCCCAAAATATTTTTGGCATTCCTAGGATCTTTCATATCAAATCTTAAAAATAATTCATGCTTTATCTCCTACATTATTGTAATATTTTTACCAACTAACAACATGTCATCTATATATAGGAGAATTATGATGAAACTTTCTATATATCACATATTTTGGTAGTAACAGTGATCCACTATTCATTGGGAGAAAAATTCCTCACTATGAATGAGTTAAATTTCAAATTCCACTACCTTGGTTCTTAATTCAATACCTATATGATTCTCATAATTGTTTTCACCAATAATTGGTCTAGATCATCCCAGAAATGAATTGGTTTATTTTTTTAGTCTATTCCTATAAATCACCATCAATAAAGGTTATCTTTACACCTATATTCTATGTGTGTATGTTATCATAAGATACTAGGCTTATCACCATTCAGATAATAGAATACATAAATATTCATGAGAATATTTTAAGGGAGTAAATTACCTTCAATTACAATCCCATCACCACCAGCCATTCTTTATAACACGTCCTTCTATCAGATTCCTCCTTCAAATAAAACACTAACTTATTCTAATGTTCTATTTTCCCTTATGGTAAATCAGTAAACTCTTGTGTTTTTTGGTATCCAATGAACACATTTCATCTTTCATTGTAGACTCATGAAATTCAGATTCGCTAAAAAGAGATGCCACTTATATGATTTTAAGTTATCCCTTATCTTTTAGAAAGTGAAAATTCATGTGGGCCTTAGATCACATGACAAGTCAACTAAATATAGAATATATCCATATTTAAACTTGATGATATTCTCTTTTGTTGCATAACATCCAATGCTATACCTTTTGGAGTAATTATGTGTTCCTCTATATCCCAAGATCATTCAAGATCATCTTTTATTGATATCACTTCTAGACTTATATTTCTTTCATCTATACATCCAAAAACTTGTTCCCTTTTGGTATCCTTATTCAGATCAATAAGGACATAGTCATTTGATACATTCCTATCATATTCTAATTTATTTAACGTGTATTCCTTTCATAAAACCTTATCATTTAAGAGAACATATTAACTCTTTATGGCATATCACCTATCGTCATCCCACAGTCAAAATAAAAAAACATATATATATATATATATCCAATAAGGAATCATGCCTTTTATTTTATTTTTATTTTTTACGTATCCTTGTAATGAACATGGGCATGGGTGAGGCTTATAAATATTATAAGGTGGGTTAAATTTAATTATTTAGTAAACCATATTTAGTCTTGTAATTCATATCCCACTACAAATGATGGACTTTTATTAACAAGCTAAGTTATTAGTTTCATTTCCTGTAACCAAATTACCTTATCCATTCTTGAGTATACCTATATACTCCATGTTTTTCCTGTTAATGTATGGTTCATCTTATTGATCACACTATTCTACTATGTTGTACTAGGAAAATTATTCTCTAGTATCATCCCATTTTTTCAATAGATGTTTTGGATTTTCCTTTCATTTTACTTTCCACCATTTTTATATGTTAATGATTTTAAATTAATACCAGTTTTACTATCCACTGTGTCATTATATTTAATAAATATTTAAAAAATATAATAATTGTGATTTATAAATTAAACCCCAAATTTCCTTGTCCCATAATCAATGAAATTCAAAATTTAAAATGACCCACCATGAGATTAGATCGGGGAAGGTCCCCAAATGTTAGAGTGATCCATTTATAACTTCTAGAATCTGAGCTTTCAACCATTTAAGTTGAAAGAACTTTTTTTCTAATTTTCAAAAACACAACTCCATTAATTTATAAATTTAGTTTGATCTATCTTCAGCATGCCTCTTTCTATTAGAAATTTCATGTCCTTCTCCCTAGGGTCACCTAGTCAAAAATGAAATAACTCTAGACTCAAAATTTATTATTCTATAAATTATCACTCTATAAAATATTAAACTCAGATATAGGTTCCCATCCTTTACTCCGTGTGACACCACCTAGGATCCTCGATTCATTGTCCAAAATCCATTTTCATTGTTAATACCATATCTTGGATAATCAGTAATTCCAATGGAAATTAAATTCTTTGATTGTCCGGGATGTGTTTCTCTTATTTCAATGGTTAGAAGCTTCCATTTTTGATTTAAATATTGAAATAAATTTTCCTCATGACTTATGGAACCTCATAAACTTTCAAATTTACTTTCTTAATTCTTATAGACACATAGTTCACCATATCTCCCTATACATCCATAAAAAGAAGGATGATCCTAATAAAAAAACCCATTACTCTAGAAAAATGTTAATACATAGTAGAAATGCATAAATTTCCCACAGTTAAATTCATGAAACATTTAATAATTGAATCATACATTTGGAAAATATTTTTTAAACTCCTACGATACTTATTGTGATGTCCTATTTTCCCACATTATGAACATATAAGACTAGGACCAGCCGATTTACCTCCACTTCCCTCTCACAAATTATCTTTTGATATTAAATGATATCTTTATTGAGGTGAGTGACTTCTTAGTTTATCATTTAGTGTGGTTCTAAAAGGTTCTTGAAGCTCTCACCATCTAAAATATTTATTTTGTACTATGTTCTTAATATTCCCAAAAACAAAGAATCTATTTTTTCATAAGAATTTATATCTTTATTACCATCACATCTCATAACTCTAGTAGTTATTAATGTATTAAAAAATCACATACATCATCTGAAAACATAACATTCAAATATAAGATCTTCACTCATATCATATTAAATTTATTCAAGTGATTGTTTAAAAATATGACTTTTGATAGACCTAGGTTGAATAACCTATTCATAATGAACACTTTGTTAAGTGTTGTCACATTCTAACATATTTCTATCAATGACTTCATCAACTCTAATGTGGTATTAAATTACCAAATATTAAATTATTTTTTCTATTCCAATTAAATATACACCAACCATATTTTTTTTCATTCATTCCCATTATACTAGATACATCTTATTTGATTTGAATCCATCTAATGGAACATCGAATTCATTTTGAATGAGTTAGTCCCCCAAATGCATTCTCAAAACCCAAAATGTATTTCATGGAACTTATCTATCCAATACTTTACTTATTCTAATTCAATACCTTCTAATGATAGTAAACTCCCACTAAAATCAAAATGATGTTAAGGAAATATAGTGAGTGTAACCTAAGCTACCCTTGGGCATTTTAAAGATAAATTTTAAATAACCAAGATCCGTTAACAGTTATTAAGAATACTCTAACATCCAATTAATGTAATTTTTCATCTAGAAAATTGCACAAAATGGAAATATACACTATATTAGAACTACCTCAATATTTTGTACCAAAATATTGGAATACCTTACACCCTACTCTCCATATCATGTCAGCCTCATACACACTTAGGAAAACTAAAAAATCACACACTATATTTAGAATAAAATATAAATTTATAATCCAAGAAAATTTGAATAATTTAATTTACATGGTTCATAAATATATAAAACATCCACGAGAGAAGAACTATTTGATTCTATTATTATCAGGAGATGAAAATATTTATAATAATAATCAATATTTACTTAAATTAGAATACTTTAATCCACAACATAGTTATGCGTGTACGAGTGGTTAAACCTCACAATTATAGTGGGGCCTAGTCAATCATCCATTTAAACCAACATAGGAAATTTCATGAAGTCCCACTATTTTCCACAATTACTGTTGATTCCATATAGTAATAAAACTTATGGTTGTCAACATTTAGTGATCAATCCACATTACTCAATGTTACTCTAAGTGACTTATATGTTCTATCATTTACTATAAATTAATTTGAGGAATGATCTAGTGTGTCATCATTAGATATTGAATTGAAATTATTAACTACCATTATGTATTTGTTAGTGAACTAATAACTACACCTGAACATCATAATATTTCCATATTTTGATCAATCTACCATTTCTGGATATTTTTTATTATCACCACTTAAACACCAAGTTTAAAAAAATTTCATTTTTCCTCCTAACAATCAAACGAGGGTGGAACAGGAAAAAGATTAATCCCTAAAAAATAAAATTTTGAATCATGTTATTCGTTACTATGATCATTTACCTTGTTTATATTTTTGTGTTTATATGATTTATTATTGTGGTAGTTCTAATGTTGTTTTATTTTCCTTTATATGTTTTAGGAAAGGATGAGGATTTGTTTTGTTGTTATTGATATGGTTATAGTGTGGTTTTTATTGAGGAAGATATGGAATTGATATCGTGGGTTGTTGTAATAATTGTTGATGCGGAGGTGTGATGAGGTAGTTGAGGTTATAATGTGGTAGTTTCTCCAAAATATTGGATTAATTAATAAATGAAAGAATTGAAATTTTAAATGGGAATGGGATTTACTAAGATAGTAATTTTTTGACTATGAATTAATAAGTTCTATTTTTATTTTAAGAATTTAAATAAATTGACTGATTAATAAGTGGTAATTGAAATATAGATGATGTGAAGTAGTTATGCTTATATAAGAGTTTTATTAATTGGTTTTTTAAAAATATGATGGATATTGGTTTAGGATTAAATATTTTGAAATATTGGTCCAAAATGGATTTAGGGAGAAATGCTAAAAAAAATTTTTCCCTCCATACACTTTCCCATGATTATTGACAGGGAAAATTCATTGAGGTTAAAAATTTCTTTTGTGTTTTTTTATGTCAAATTTGTTTGGGGTAGTAATGATTTTTCTCACACCCCTTATAAAACCAAACCTTCCCCACTCATTTTATTCACCATTATCACTCCCCCTTCAAATATCCATTCAAATTTCATCAACTATTTCTCGTAATGAATTCTGATGGGTTAGAACATTCTTGTGACGACTTTCAATAGGTGAATAATTTAAAAAATTCTTTATTTAGAGGTTCTAAAAAATATTTATTTATTTTTTAATCAATTGATTGATTAATTAGATATAATTTATTATTTTTTCAATTAGTTTTTATTTATAAATAATAATGTGTAAATTTATAATAACAAATAATAATTAATAATAATTAATTAATAATGAGAATGATGTTTAAATTGGAATAAGTAATCATAGTTCAAAATAATTAATAGTTGTTATTATTAAATGATTAAAAATGAACATAATATATTTATATTATTTTTCATTAATGATGTATAATTTTCTATATTTAATTATAATTCGAAATAATTAAATATATAATTAGAGAAAATTGAATAGTAATTAAAATGAGTTGTTCTTATTAACTAACATTAATAAAGTGTAAATAATATTAAGTAATTATAAATAGAATTAACAAATTATAATTAATAGAAATTAGATATAAATAATTATTAATTAATAAAAAATATGGAATTAATTTTCATTAATGATGTGAAATTAAGATTATGAAATCATAATTAGAATAAATTAGTCCTAACTAGGAGAAATTAGTAATAAATGAATAGTAATTAATTTAAAATAGAAATATTAATTAATAGTAATGATGTGTAATTATGAACAAGTAATCATAATTAGAGTTCATTAATCAGATTGTATGGTAATAACAACTATGTAATTAATCATCATTTATAGTAAATTGTTTGAAATAATGAAGTTTAATTACAATTAAGTTAAAATTTTAATTAACTCAAACTAAAAGTTAAGTAATCACAATTATGAACATACAATTATGAGTAATTATGATAACATGAACAAAATTAGAATTTAAATATAATAATTAATAGTAATTAGTTAAAAATGGCTATTAATTAACATAAAATATTGTCGTTAATTTACTTTAATTGGGAGTAAGTAAGATTATGTAATCATGGTTATAATCACTTAATCAAATGTAGGAGTAATTAATAATAAAGAATAATAATTGGTATAAAATATTAATATCAATAGAAATGAATGATGTGTAATTATTAATAAATAATTAGCCATCACTTCTAGAAAATATTTTTAATTAATAATAATGATAGGTAATTAATAAATATTTAATAATTTTAATGTTTAAATAGAATTAATTAATTAATTAATTAATATAAACTAGAAGTTATGTAATTGTAATTAAGAAGTTTAATTAGACTTATTTATTGAATGATATTAAAACATTTCAAAGCATGACTACATATAATAATTTCACATCGGGAAAAACATTTTCATTTTTTAAGTTTTATGATGATGTAATTTAGATATATTATATATCTTATTATTTTAGAAAACCAAAATAATTTATAAAAAGGTATTTTGTTACCCTGGATGACGATCATGAAATAATCCATAGAAAATTAAACATGCCACCCGATTAAGAGATCAAGACTATTATTTATAGACATATGAAATTCTGAGATGGGCTATGGAATATAAAATGTCTAGTTTTAGATGATATGTAACAGTTTTAATATACAAAATTATTTGATAAAAACTCTTATATTAGTTTAATGGAATAATACATGGAGGTTTTAAGTGTAAAACATCAACCAAATATTATACCGAAATGAAATCATACCAGATTCATTGAAGAAGGTCCATCGTATGATTATGATATTATTTTAAATTCTATGTTTGAAGAAAACTAATTGGAGACTCTATATATAATTCAATATGAATTTTATGATGATGGATTATCTACTAATGTAATGTGAGGGGAAGAAAGATATGACATGGAGGAACATTTTGAAGTTGGAGAAGATGCTAATAGAAATATGATAGTCATACACCGGCCACAATGTAATATTAAAAATAAACTCCTATTAGAATTTTGGTTTAAATATATTTCCTACTTTCTTGAATTTGACTAAAATATTATCACACCTGAAAGTGAGTCTCATGAAGTTGTAGGTGCCAAATCTGGTTCAATGGAGAAATCTCTATATGCTATACGATAATTTCCAAGTAAATATTTCCATAAAAATATATTGAAGGAATTTAAAACAATGTGTCACTGTAGATACTTAGTTAAAGAGTTAAAGTGTAAAAAATACATATTAATGTGTGAAAATTATAGAGATGATTAAATAATTTTCTTAAGGAAAAAACTTGTCTTTAATTTTTATGGTTGGATGATTTATAAGATTAAATCACCTCATACTTTCATTCATCTCAACCTTACATATGACCATTCATTAAATACATAATTTATGTCAACCATTACTTTTGAGATTAATAGGATGTTTCAATATGTTACTATAGCCTTTATATAGGAGTGGATACAACAAATTTTTGGCTATATGATTTCATACAATAGTAAATAAAACAATGTTTTGGATGTAGGATTTTATAGTGACTGGGATAACTATTATTAGATGCTATTGTAATTTAACTCTATATTGATTCATAATAACTGTATTGTGTACCACGTCAATATAAATGAACATGTGTCTCTAGATAACCGCGTTGAAATGTATTGACCAAATTTCATAAGTTTTTTTGAGTATTTAGACCTTGAATTATCATATTCCATTTCTAAAAATAGTATATAAAGATTAATGTAATGTTTATATATTTAATGTAAAATAGAATTTTACATATTCTAGTAATGTAATATATTAATTGTGCTCATATATTTCTTTTATTTGAAATTTTTTAGAAGAAAAATTATGACCCATAGAGATATATTTTTATCCAACATCATTAATCATTTCACTAACATTTGAGGTTTATGTTTCATATAGGGTCATCAATAAGTGATCAAGTAATAAATAATTATTCATATAGTTATGTGGATATCCCTAAATTCATTTCATCCATATTATATTAAATACATTTCTATCTATGTCATAAATAATTTTCATGAAGAAATAAAGAACACATTCCATGTGCTTCATATGTAATCTATCTATCATTATTTATAGGGTCAATATAGTCATAAATTACGTTTTCTATAATTTATTAATTTTTCTAATCCTAAAATCCTAATAAAAAATGTTCAAGTAGTGGTTTGAATGAATTTTAAGTCCTAATTTAGAAGCTTATGACTAAAATATATGTATTCCAAAAGATAAATGGCCTTTACACATAATAGGGAGAACATGTTCAAACATGTGAACCCAAATGTTATCAAGAGAATTAATGGAATATTTAATCGGTTATGTGAGTTACATATAATTTTCCTATTTTAGGATACATTTTATATTTTCTAAATTACTTCATAAAAATAAAAAGGTAGACTGCTAATGGGATTCACCAAGGGATGCAGTATGGATGAAAGTTTCAATGCGGGTTGATAAAAATATTAAAAAATCATTCTCTCTTTGATATTCAGTTTTCATCCAATAAGATAGTAAATTCAATGTGTAAAACTTCCATGACACCAATATAGAATATAATGGACATGCTTTTTTCTTATTACTATTGAAAAATCACAGTGACAATGGAGATTTTTAGGCTTTTAAGATTTCAAGTTAAAAATATCATTACAACACATGAATTACAAAATATATCTTAAGAATAATTTATTTATCCAATTTACCAACTAGAAATTGTTGTTAACTAATGTAGTGCCCCTTATATTTCTAAATAAAAGTTTTGAATTTCCCCATTACATGAAGAATAGGAAATATTTAGTCCTAAAACTATTAGGTTGCATCAATTGGAAAGAACAAAGTCCTATTAGTTTTGAAATTATATGTATTATACTTGGGAATAAGGCCATTGTTTTTTAATTAGTATATGTTGGGGAGAAGGTCACAGTAAAGTGAAATGTCCTAACATTCATATATTGAGTTACAATTATAAATGAAAGTGGTGTAAGGGATCTATTTTTACAAACTCTTCATTTGTTTATTTTTTTGGATTTGAAGTTGTTGAGAGGAAGTTGAAATGTGATATTGATGTAAAGGTTAGGTTTTTGGATCTTTGGGGGAAAACGCCAGTTTTGATAGTCGTGGAAGAGGCTATTTTGCAGTTGTGGCATGGGGGCTATCAATTTTTATTTATAGTGAACCCTTGGATATGAAACACCCATTTTGTGTAGGTTTCCTTACCATGAGTGTTTCCCATTCCATGGTGCATCCCATTTTAAAGGGTTTGGTGTCTGGATGATATCCCTATGCAATATAGGTAGATTAAAAATTATTTTGTTGAAGGGTGTGGTGTCATCAGTTTCAAGGAGTTATTCTTATGTGTTGATTAAATAATCTTATATATAATATTCTTTTTCATAAATTTAACCTTACATGAGTTTTTTGATGTTTCCATTTAAAATTTTATGTATTTTCTTATGAAGAGAACCATTCTATAGTGATGGTAGTTTTGTGGGTGTGGGGTTTGGAAGATTTTACTATGGGAAATGGGAAATGATAAATTGGTCATGTTGGTGGATGTGGTAGTGTTGAGTTAAGGATTTGTTTCGCTAATTTTAAAAATGGATAGGATGGTTTCTCTAAATTTTATTCCGAGCGATTGTGTTTATAAAATAGTCAAGAAAATTAATCCACGTTATGGTGGATCTTTAAGGGAAGTCATGGTCAAGGTCTTCACGGCCATGTTGTGTACCAACACATCATGGAATTATTTAGGCATGTTTTTTAATGGGTAAAAAATAGTTATGGATATGGGGAAGATATATCATTTTCAATTTAGGGATTTAAAATATAACTTTAACCAGATACAACATTATAGTGATTTAAATGTCCATATTGTGGTGAAATTACATCTAGTATTTTCTATAAATATTGGGTTAGGATTCCTTTGGTTTTCTTTTTCTTCATAACATCAAACCCTATATGACTGCATCCCTTCCATGGAACCTTCTAGATATCTATATTATCAACCTCATGGTTCTAGTGGATTGATCTCTCTCAATCCAAGGAATAAATCTTCTCCCCATTCATCTATTTCTCTTAATATCACCCATAATGGAAATATGGTGGTGATGTTTTCTAATTTTAAATTAGTATTATAGTGTGGTTGGTGATGTTTTATTTTTATTAGGTATTGACTTGGTTTCCATTGAGTTCAGTGGTGGTTGATCCTTGGTTATTTTTCTTTCCAAAATTTTCCCAATAGATAGAATTTATTATTGTAGTATAATTAGGGGTTGAATTTATAGGGATCAAATATGAAAAATTGATAGACTCGGATTTGTTAGAGGTTTGGCTATGAAGTGTCCAAATAATTGGATTGATTTGATTTTAAAAACTCATTATTTGATTTAAATAACTAAGAAACACACAAAGACATGAACTAAAAAATTAATTAATATGGGTTGATCCTAGGTTGTCACTCAGGCTTGAATAGATGTAATTATTTCTTAGTAAATTCCATCTCATTAGTTCATGAAGTATCCAAACAATGGAATATTTCCCTATCATAATTCAAAAATTTAATCCACAAAAAAATTAAAACAATAATCAATAATTCACTTAGAGTGTAACTCCAATTATCACTCCATGGAATAGGCTCATAGAAGAAATCAAAATGTATAGTTGTTAAAGTCGGTGAAGAAAAAAAGAAAATAATTTAATGAAAGGGTCTATAAAACAAAGAACTAGTTTAATGATTTAGGAACATAAAATAGAATCTTATATATCCCCAAGAAGCTTCCTCGAATCAAACCATAATAGGGTTATCCTTACATTGATTCAAGATCTTAAAGTAAGGTGAAAGTAAACATAAAGAAGTGGTATTGAAGAAGAGAAAACAAACAAATAAAAATCACTTATATCATTATGTGAATGGATTCATTCCACAAAATGAATAGATCTATAGCTATATAGATGAGAATAATAAAAAATAATAATAGGGAAGAACATTTAACTTGGAAATTATAGTGAATTATAAAAACATACAAGTAAAGAACATGATTAAGACATCAAAATGGAATCAAAACATTACAATGAAATACAAGAATAAAAAAAAGAACCCTTTTTCTTCTCAGAATACAACTTAAATATATCTTTTGATCTTCTTTTTATAAAACACACCCTTACAATTTGAATCATTCCATAGGGTAGGTCAAAAGGTGGTTGAAAGTGGTGGATAATTAACATTTTATCATTTCAAAGGAAGCATTCATGACTTTTGTCTCTCCTCAGTGATGTTCAATAATAAATTTGATGGAAATTGAATTAGTATTGGTCATAGAAGAAAAAAAATTAGATATACAAATATTCTGAAACATTTAAATATTTGAGTCTAATTGGATCATCCATTTATGATCTATGAAAAAAGGTGATATGGATTTATAGACCTTAGAATCAAGCCTAGAATTTAATATTCAAATTAGGGTGCCTATATCTTCATCAAATGAGAGAATTAGACTTAGAAAAGGTTTTATGAAATGTTCCAAATAACATCCCCAATATTTATATAAATTGTGAGATTAATTTTTTCTTCAATTTAAAGCTCTACATTCTTTTTAATTAGCCTACTTCAAATCTCTTTTTCCAATAAATATTTGTGTTAGAGGCCCAATATAATCATCATCCATTGTGAATCACTAATTTCTCCAAGAAGGAAAAATGTCTACAAGATAGTGTTATTTAGGATCCTTAAAATTTAAATTTAAAATAATTAATATAGAGTGTTTAACAATCTAATTTAAAAATCGTTCGAGAATAATGTATATTAAAAATTGATTACACATTTGATATGAAATTAAATTCAAATTGTAAAATGAATTAACCAAATAACATGAAAAATCAAAAAAAATGTAATGAAAATTATGTAATTTTAGTGGCCAATTACACCCCAAAATTGATATTTTCTTGTCCCTATCAAAAAAATAATGATAAAAATTCAATCCACATCTCCAAAAATGTTTTAATTGAAAATTTTTGACACCATAATCTATCATCAAACAATCAGGAATTCCAGAAAAATACAACATAAAAATTCAATTATACAAGCACATCCCAAACCCAGTCACATTACATAGTTACAATTCACCACTGCCATTCATCTAAATCTAATTAAGAATGAATATTTATTTAAAATAAAAAAATGGGACTCATTTTCTTGTTCATGGGTAAAATAAATGTATTTTCTAGGTGAGAATTGCATTCAACCATAGGATGAGTATCTAATTTTCTATTTTTATTTTTCTACATTTTTATTTCATTAATTGTTGTTTATCAATAATTAATATGAAAAAAAAAATGGGAAAGAAAAAAATTGGGTCATGATCCCCAAGGGATGAAAACCACACCGTTTTTCAATTAAATTCTCTAGAATACATATGTAGATCTTAAATTCTGATAAATAAACCATTGGATTCATGATCCCAAATGGCCATACACCACACATTAGGAAAAGTTGTTTCTCTAAATGGCCAATTTTTATTTATTTTTTGGATACTAAAAATAAACATAAAGTGATCCCAAACATTTTTCTATGAATAAAGGACACTATGAACTCAAACTCACACCCACAAACCTAAGGAAGTTCATTGTGTAATTTTTATTCAAAAGATATAAAATTAAATAGTGGAAAATGAAATCAAAAAACCATGCCTACCAAAATTATGCCCATGTACCTAAACATGAATAGATAACATAATCAAAAAAATTAAAAATAATTTTATAATCAATTTTCATGTCTCATAATGTACTTTATTTCATTCAAGGATAATAAAATGAAATTTTCCATAAAATCACATTTTATTTATTTTTTACAAAATATCATATTATCACTCCCCTAAACTTATAATTATAATTCCCTAGGTTTTGGAAGAGAATATAAGAGATATTACAAAATTATTAATAATGTGAATGATAGAAGTTCATAAATGAGTTCTGAAAAGAAATCATGTAACAAAATCGTCTATTTTAAAGATGAAGACCCATCAAAAAACAACTGATAGTTCATACTCTATATCACATATACACTCTTCCTAGATGATTTAACATAATTGTTTAACTCTATATGTAATTTGGTTCAATTTAAAATATATAACTTCTTCATATTATAAATATCACACACAAATGACATTAGTGAACCATGAAAACCCTAAGAATAAGGACTTGACCTTAAATATTACATATTCTAGTGACTTTATACTAGAATTCAGTTTCTCACATTCAAAATATATTTTAGGTTTAGAGTTTTTGATATTTAAGCCACAAAAATTACATAAAATATATATATATATATAAATTGGAAAAGTCTAATCATTATCCATTTTTCTCATAATATAAAACTTCTAAAATGAAACACATTTTAATTTCATGAAAAATATTCATGACTTTAAACATAACTTCTTTCATTCTATTTCCCATCCATAAACCATGAGAAAATAAAATTTTAACTGTGGTATGAGAAAAAAAAAATTAGTAAGGGACATAAAAAATAAATAAAGAAATTGCCAGTCCATGAATACTTATAAAATTTTTCCATTTTCGAAAAAAACATTAGGCACAAATTAAAAAATTTCTTAACCAAGAAATAATCTTCTCTTCCAAAATATTTTCATAAAATATTTTATAATAATTCTAAATGGAAAAAATAAAACTCATAAGGTTTATTTTAAATAATGAAAAACTAATAATAATATTCTTACAAAGTTATAATTTTCAACCTTATGAAGTATCAAATGAATTCCTTTACCTAGTGAAATCACAGTATTTCCATAAAAACATAGATAAATCATGTAGGTAACATAATATATAATTTTAATATCATCCATACATCCACATGGAATGATCATCAAGGTTATACATTGAGTGGCGTTTATAGTTACACTTGAAATAACCACCATTGTTATACTGGAAATAACCATCACATTATATTCCCATAATCTCCTAGGACAAACTAAATCAGTTAACATCATCCCTTTCACCAATGCATTATAGATCTATAAAGGACTCACCTAAACATGGTTTATAATGGAACCAATAGTCCTCTTAGATAGTTCCCAAGAACTATAACAAAATCATAACACATAAAATATTTCATCACAAAATCATTCTTTGTAAAAATATTGTTATTCATTTTGAAATCACTTAAAAATCTAATAAATTATAAAGAAATAAAATTAATTAAAATTAAAATAATAATTTTATAATGGAGTCTTAAATTAATAAACTATTCATTATGGGGGTAAAATTAATTACTATTATATAAGTCAAAAAACATTCCTTCAATAAGTTTGTCAGAAAATTCAGAAAGTACCTCATTTAGAAAATGAAAAAAATATTCCTTTAGAACTATTTTGGGAAAAGTAAAAAATGAGAAAAAAATTATATAAAAAGTATATAATAATATTAAAACTTTATTTATATTAGTTTTATAAAAAAACATATTTATAAAGAACAAAATTATAGTTTTACGGTAAGCTTTTTATAAATATTATTGATATAAAGTCTCTTACCACTTTGGAATCATTTGAATCGTAAGATCCATTAAATAATAACAATAAACAAAACATTAAATATCATTAGAATAGATAAATTCATGATATAATTTTTAAAGGGGTCTGAATATACACATCATAAAGGAATATAGGTACATAACATCAAAATATGCATCAATGAAAGGAAATTGAGACAAAGTACCTTTCCTTGAGTTTGACTTGTCGGGTTTGTTCTCTATAATCATAAATAATAAACTTATGTTAATGATTTAATTTATTAATAAAATTTTTATATTTAATTATTCATTTTATTTCACTTATTGTGTAAAGACCCTTAAAATTCGAGGGAAAGTTTTTCTTAATTTTCTTTGGAATTTTACAAGAACGCGGTTTCAGACGGCACTTGATTCCGAGGCCCGAAGTGCTCGGAATTTCTATCCGAAGTTTAGCTCGGGTACGTTCAGTGAACGAACGGGTGGGAATTTCTAACTTTTGAACCGATGCCCAGAATCGAATTCTGAGGGCACCGATGGAACCACAGCGCCGGTAATTGCTTAGGAACTCCTGTTCTGGAGTTGCGTTATCACGGGTGTGGATGATAAAAATTATGGAAGTTAATTTATTATTATTCTACAATTTTTATTCTAAGTAATTAGTTCTTGATGGAAGTTGGGTAACCACCCAACCTCCCTTGGGAGATTATAAGGTTGGTGGGTCCCACACGAACCCCACCCCTTCATATCCTCTAACCCCTCTCAACTCCCATTAAATGTTGATAACTAAAGTTTACTTAACTTATGGAATTAATGTGGTGAGTTAAATGTAAGTTTTTAAAATTCAAACCCTTGAATTTTCAAAAGGCCTGTTGTGGTAATAAAATAAGAAAGGAGCCTATTTTATTTTGTTGTTAGACTTTTGTCATTGATAGTTTCTGGGAAGAACATCTTCTTCTTCGACGAAGAATGTGAAGAACACCTCGGACTCCGATGAAGAACACCATTCTTCAACAAAGAACATCTCCGCCGAAGAATGCGGAGAACTTCTTCCACGACGTTCTTCTTCCGCGACGTTTCCTCTTCGGACGCACCTCGACGACAACGGAATCGACGTTCGTTCTCCACGACATCGACCCACGACGCGACGTCTCTTTCCACAACGGTTCTTCCACGACATCATTTCGCGACGCGACTTCCTCCTTCCAAGTCGCCTCTTTCCATGACGATTTTACCGCGACGTTTTCTCTTCGACGAACCTCTGAACAAGCTCTGCTCTTGAAACTAAGGTAGGGGTTTTTATTTTATTTAATTACTTCCATTCATGATTCTAGTTTTTCGATCTTCGTGGATCTTCGACTAAATGTTATCGTTTAATGAGAGGGGGTCGGACCACACAAACATGACCGCCCCTCTTCTTTATCCTTGTTGATACTTTGTGGATTGGACGGAATGACGTGGTGTCGTCGCACCACGCGCAAATCGCACGGCAATTACTTCGCGGCGCCGTCGAGCCACGCCGTGAAGTTGAATAAGACGCGACGTTGTCGCGCCACTTCGAAGAATACCGAAGACGCCGCGGCCAGAGCAGGGCCACGGCGGAGGGGCGCGGTGCCGTCGCACCGCGCCAGATGACAAGGGTCGTGGCCAGTTCCGGGTCGCGGTGGAGCAAGGTGACCGGCGGCCGGACCGGGCCGCAGGCGTCGGACCTGGAAGGGGACCGGCCATCACCGGTCCCGTTGGGCAGGAACCGGCCGGCCAGGTCGGGCCGGCCGGACATCAAAGAGACCCCAATTAAGGGGTCGCGGTTATAGAAAACCGGGGGGGCAGCACCCCCCCCCCCCCCCCGCACGAGCCAAAACGGCTCGGCCGTTTTGGCCGAGCACCGACCAGCACGCGGGTCGCCGGTCCGGGCCACACCGCGCCTGCCTTGCCGGGCCGCGCCGGGCCGGGCCGACTCGGACCCGGGGCGGGTTGACCCAGTTTGGGCCAACCGGGGAGTCTCGGGCCGGGTCGGTCCGAGCCCGAAACCCCCGTTTTCGGACCATTTGGGTTCAATTGCCCATAAATCGGGCTACGGACCTCTGATCGATGCACCGTCAGCGGCGACACGATCCTTGGGAAGAGGCGGTCGTTTCGGTATATCGCACTCAAGGTTTTGGAATACTTTGAGTTCGGCCGGGTTGGTTCGTACACGAAACCAACTGGGCCCTCGGAGCGGAAAGATCGTATCTTGAGATTCGGACGTTCGTTTGTCGTGCCGTAAACTATGTTGGTTTTCTCTTAGTGAGACAGATATTTTGGTTTACTCCGCCCGAGGTTTGGACATAGGTGGATTACGGTCGGGTTGGTTTTGCCTTAAAAACCAACCGGGCCCCTGGGACGAAAAAACCAATAACTCTTAGACCAGGCGTCTGATCAACGCGCCGTCTGCAACGTTGAGTTCCTGTTGACGATACGGAACTTTTGGATACATCAACTCTGGACTATGTGTCATTTGATGTATCAGCCTCTCATCTCGTGGAGCAGACCCTACCGAACGAGCTTGTTGTGTGCGGGAACCCTAGTACTGGCTGCGACTGCTACTATGACGATGACGATTGTACAGAGATCCTCAGTGGATTCAACGACAATGAATACAACACTCAGCGATCCTGTGTGGATCAGTGCTACCGATCCTGTGTGGGTTCGATCTTGTGTGGGTCCGATCCTGTGTGGGTCAGCGCTTAGCGGTTCTGTGTGATCCAGCGCCTACAGATCCTGTGTGGGTCCAATCCTGTGTGGGTCATTGCGGGGGTCAGTACCTATCGATACTTTGTGGGTCCGACGACTTAGATGGATCAGTGATCATCTCTATCGTCTTTTGAAGAAGTATACATGTGTGAGTTGAATCCTGTTTTACTTTCTTATGTGGACTGTGTTGTGCTATCCTGTGTAGATTTGCGTTTTTCTTTCCTATGTGGATTGAGTTGTTCTTTCCTGTGTCAATTAAGTTTTGCTTCCTGTGTGGAACACGTTGATTTCCTGTCTGGACTGGGTTGTACTTGGGCTCGAATGTTGGAGCCGAATGAGAATTGATGACTTAGGTATATGTATGGGCATATACCTAAGCAGTGTCGGATGATACTTTGTGATTGTATCTTTCCTTCGTGGTTTATCCTTTGTGGATTTTGGGAGACATTCGGGGGTCTCGGGGTCCCTACTAAGTAGCTTATACTCACCCCCTGCACGGGATATGCCCGCACTATGTTGTGTTGGTTGCAGATGACGGACAACGCTGATCGTGGTGGAGGCTTGTGGAGCAGGACGGTACCTGGAGGTGGACCACTGGGCAGGACATTCTCAGAGCGGTAGGCTGGACCGAGGAGCAGTGGAGGCTTTCTGTACCCACCCTTCAGGTGGGATTCCCAGTGGACAGCTCGTCGTTGCGGTTTTACCTTTCAGTTGTTGTTTTCCCTTTTCGAGTTGTACTTTACTTTCAGTTTGGGTTTGTACTGGCCCACTTACTTTTCCGCACTTACTCTTGTACCAGCTTTTACTTAGTGTTTACTTCTTCTGCTTGCTTACTATGTGGTGCTTGTTAACTTTACAAAGGCAATTCCTTCCCTTTACCGGAATTTACGCCTTGGTGCTAGTCTCCAGCCCCTGCCCTATGAAAGGCGGGCTTGGGGTAGTCACGACACGGGCCCCGAGGACGGGTCGTGAAAAATTGGTATTAGAGGAGTTCGGTTCTACCGCGGACTCTGATCTTTTCTATGTGAAGCAATAGTGTTTAGCGTATTGGGTGTGGTTATCAGTCCAGGGAGTCCAGTGTTGGTGCGGCAGCCGACGTATCCGTACACCAGGACCTTGACTTCTGATTTCCGACTTAGTGCACGAAAACATTGATCGCATGTGTGTTTCAAGTTTTCTTTTTTATTACTTTGTATCAGCTCACCAGGTATACTGTTCTGATCGTGGCGCACCTGTTTCCTTTTCAGGATGGCCCCACGATGGCAGCCAGCTAGGGTTTCAAGAGTCGAGCGTGACGATAGCCCACCGAGCGACGAGGCCTCGGTGCAGGTCCCTTTTTCAGCAGTGGCACCGGTGGTAGCTCTACCCGCCGAGCCACCGATGCTTCCAGTACCAACCGCTGACGATGCACGTCGCCTCAGTGCACTGCATGAGTTTCAGCGCAAGCGACCGCCCAGGTTCCATGGGGAGATGGACCCCCAGGCAGCCGAGGACTGGTTGGAGGTAGTGGTGAGAGTTTTTAGGTTAGTGAGGACACCAGCAGACCTCATGGTGATCCTCGCAGCGAGCCTACTGCACGCAGCAGCAGGAAGATGGTGGAGCTTGATGCTCCAGGTGCACGATGAGGCATCTCTTCTCTGGACGGACTTTGAGAGCCTCTTCCGCTCGGAGTTCGTCCCAGCCACCCTCCGTGCGGTGCGCATCCAGGAGCTTCTTCAGCTGCGGCAGGGTATCATGACGGTCGCCCAGTACTCGGCGAGATTTACCGATCCCTCGCGCTACTCTACAGACATGGTACGGGACCCATTCTTTTGGGCCCGGACCCTTGAGCAGGGATTGAGACACGAGATCAGGGCATCACTGATCTCCCTCAGCATTCCGACTTAGACAAGAGTACTGGAGCGAGCCCTTTTGATCGAGAGCTTTCTTGCTGAGTCTACACCAGCGCCGAGACCCACCGCAGGGCAGTACGTAGCAGAGTCTTCTGCAGCAGGCAGTCGATGGATGACTCTTGGGTCTTGGCAGACCAGAACCTCAGGAAGATGACCTCAGGACACTAGCTCAGCAGTGCGGGGCACACAGCACAGAGCCAGTCTTTCGAGAGGCTGACAATGCTACTCGTGCGGTGGGCAGGGCCACATGGCTCGTGATTGCCCGACCCGCTGTGCCGAGGAGCAGCAGACGGTTTAGGGACCACCGAGGCAGATGCAGAGGGTCGACCGTGGTGGTCCGCAGGGAGCAGGTGGATGAGGCAGAGGAGCTGGCCGAGCAGCGGGTGGTGGGAGACGCTTTGAGGCTCTACCACCACCACCACCAGGAGGTCCACCCCGACCACAGGGAGCTGGCGAGCAGAGACAGGCACAGCTCCAAGAAGTAGAGGCCTATGACCACGGCGCGCCCGAGATGATTCGAGGTACTATATGTGTCTATTCCACCCTTGCTGCAGTACTTATAGACATAGGAGCAAGTCACTCTTTCATAGCCGCTGCCCTTGTTCGGAGCTCGGAGATTCCGACAGAGCCGTTGGCTCGATCCTTACTGCTAGAGACTCCTACGGGAGCAGACTCGACGATTACGCACTGATGCCGGCAGTGTGAGCTTACTCTAGGAGGCGAGAGCTTTGGCTGGGATATTCTTGTAGTAGCGTCGAGTCCTTACGACGTCATCTTGGGCATGGATTGGTTGTCTACGGTCCATGCACAGATTGACTGTTTTAGGTGCAAGGTGCGATGTGTATGCACCGACGGAAGAAGGTTCACCATCACCGGTGAGAAGGGATCCTTCGCAGCACAGGATGGACTTCCGCAGAGGAGAGGACAACCCATCACTCATCAGTTGGCTAGCCTCATCCTAGGAGTAGTTGAAGTGCGGAGTCCTGGTTTTCCGGCAGTGGTGGATCAGTATGTGGACGTTTTCCCCGTCGACGTTCCAGGGATACCTCCTCGTAGAGAGGTAGACTTTTATATTGACCTGTACCCCGGGACAACCTCGATATCGACTCCAGCATATCGGATGGCCCCTGCCGAGCTTCGAGAGCTGCGGGTATAGTTGGAGGACTTGCAGGGCAAGGGATTCATCTGACCCAGTGTTTCACCCTGGGCTTCCCCGATATTGTTCGCCAAGAAGGCGGATAGGAGCTTGCGACATTGTGTCGACTATCGTCGCCTGAACTAGGTGATGGTGAGGAACAAGTATCCGCTGCCGAGGATTGATGACCTCTTCAATCTACTCAAGGGATCACGGTGGTTCTCAAAGATAGACCTCAGGTCATGCTATCATCAGCTCAGAGTTAGAGACGAGGACGTGCAGAAGACGACCTTCAGATGTCGGTATGGCCACTATGAGTTCTTGGTTATGCCTTTCGGCGTAACCAATGCTTTAGCAGTGTTCATGGCCCTCATGAAGAGGATCTTCCATCCATACCTCGATCAATTTGGTGTGGTCTTCATCAACAACATTTTGATATACTCGACGACTGAGAAGGAGCATGCCTACCACTTGCGGGTTGTACTAGACACACTCCGAGAGCACCAGCTTTATGGTAAGCTCTCGAAGTTCCAGTTCTGGATACATGAGGTCCACTTCTTGGGACACGTCATCTCTGAGGCGGGAGTTGTTGTGGATCCTACGAAGATCGAGGCATTGCTAGCTTGGGAGCCACCCAGGAGGGTGACGGACGTGCGGAGTTTCTTGGGACTAGCTGGATACTACCAAAGATTCGTACCAGACTTCTACAGAGTTTTGGAACCACTCTCAGCTTTGATGAAGAAGGGGAAACCCTTCGTGTGGTCAGACAGATGTCATAAGAGCTTCCAGGAGATGAGACAGAGATTAACCGGCACACCTATCTTGAGGTTGCCTGAGGAGGGAGTAGGGTATGTAGTCTACTGCGATGCATCAGGGACTGAACTCGGTTGTGTCCTGATGCAGGAGCGGGCAGTGATCGCATATGGATCACGTCAGTTGAGGCTGCATGAGCAGAACTACGCTACCCATGACCTGGAGTTAGTAGCAGTGGTCTTCGCTCTGAAGACATGGTGATACTATCTGATGGGTGAGCGCTTTATAGTCTTTTCTGACCATCAGAGTCTCAGATACATCTTCTCTCAGAAGTATCTGAATCTGAGACAGCGGCGATGGCTCGAGTTCCTCCAGGAATATGACTTTGAGATAGTCTATACTCCTGGGAAGGGGAACGTGGTATCTGATGCTCTCAGTAGGAGGACGGGCATTCAGCTACTTGAGGAGGTGACAAAATAGCTAGCCTCTTTGCAGATATCCTTTGTGGATAGAAATGGAGAAGCCTTCCTTCAGTCTCTCACAGTAACTCCTCCACTACTACAGCGGGTCAGAGAGGCACAGTGTGGGGACACTGACTGTGAGACGCGGCGTGCACAGATATCCTCGGGACAGGCACCTGATGGCTTCTCCTCTGGAGCAGAGCACGACATCCTTTTAATAGGACATACCTTGGTACCAGTTGCTTTACGGGAGGAAGTGCTGAGAGAGTTTCACACTTCTCCCTTAGCTGTACATCCCAGAGTGGCGAAGATGTACCAGGATCTCTGACGACAGTACAGGTGGCCAGGCTTGAAGAAGGTTGTGGCAGAGTTCGTTTCACGATGCCTCACCTGCCAGTAGGTGAAGGCAGAGCATTAGGTACCAGCAGGCTTGGTACATCCCTTGGAGGTTCCGGAGTGGAAGTGGGACGACATATCTATGGACTTCGTGACTGGACTTCCACGCACTTCCAGAGGTCATGACTCCATTTGGGTGATTGTCGACCGACTCACCAAGTCGACTCACTTCTTACCCATCAGAGAGCATGGCTCAGTGGAGAGCTTGGGACACCTTTACGTTTAGGAGATTGTGCGGCTTCATGGAGTGCCATCATCTATCGTCTCCGATCGAGATGCTCGATATACTTCCTGTCCATGGAAGGGATTACAGGAGGCGTTTGGGACACAACTACATCTGAGCACAGCCTTTCACCCTCAGACAGATGGTCACACGGAGAGGACCATTCAGACTCTCGAGGACATGCTCCGCGCATGCGTCCTTGACTTTGGTCGCAGCTGGGAGGACCACCTACCCTTGGTGGAGTTCGCATATAACAACAGCTACCACTCCACCATCGGGAAGGCACCATACGAGGTGTTGTACGGTAGACCTTGCAGATTTCATTTATGCTGGACAGACCCTGGGGAGTCAGCACTTGTGGGACCAGAGATGGTCCGGGCCACGACGGAGAAGGTCCAGGTCATCCAGGAGTGGATGAGGACAACACAGAGCCGGCAAGAGTCTTATGCTGACAGGAGGCGGAGGCCACTAGAGTTCGAGGATGGAGACCACCTCTTTTTGCGTGTCTCACCTCGACGTGGATTATAGAGATTTGGTCGAGGTGGAAAGTTGTCTCCACGCTTCATCAGACCATTCCAGGTCCTCAACAGGATTGGCGATGTGGATTATCGCCTGACTCTACCACCTCAGTTGCACCGGGTGCACGACGTCTTCCATGTATCTCAGCTGAGGAGATACGTGCACGACCTGATGCACATCATTGACCATGGGGAGCTAGACGTTGATGATGGGGCGACTTTTGCAGAGGTTCCGGTGGAGATCGAGGATCGACAGGAGTGGGTCCTACGTGGATGGTCGATTCCTCTAGTGTGCATCAGATGGCAGCACAGGAACCTCCAGGAGAGCACTTAGGAGAAGGAGGATCAAATGCGTGCTCAGTACCCTCATTTGTTTCCCAAGTTATGATGTATCTTTACGGGGACGTAAACCCCTGAGGTGGGAATAATGTAAAGACACGTAAAATTCAAGGGAAATTTTTTCTTAATTTTCTTTTGGAATTTTACCAGAACGCGGTGTCAGACGGAACTTGATTCTGAGACCCGGAGTGCCCAGAATTTCTATCCGAAGTTTAGCTTGGGTACGTTCAGTGAACAAACGAGCGGGAATTTCTAAATTTTGAACCGGTACCCGGAATCGAATTCTGAGGGCACTGATGGAACCGCAGCACCGGTAATTGCTTAGGAACTCCTGTTCCAGAGTTGCGTTATCACAGGTGTGGATGATAAAAATTGTGGAAGTTAATTTATTATTATTCTACATTTTTTATTCTAAGTGTTTAGTTCTTGATGGAGGTTGGGTAACCACCCAACCTCCCTTGGGAGGTTATGAGGGTGGTGGGGCCCACACGAACCCCACCCCTTCATATCCACTAACCCCTCTCAACTCCCATTAAATGTTGACAACTTAAATTTACTTAACTTATGGAATTAATGTGGTGAGTTAAATATATGTTTTTGAAATTCAGACCCTTGAATTTTCAAAAGGCTTGTTGTGTTAATAAAATAAGAAAGTATATTATTTTATTTTGTTGTTAGAGTTTTGTCGTTGAGAGGTTTTGGGAAGAACATCTTCTTCTTCGACGAAGAACGTTAAGAACACCTCGGTCTCCGATGAAGAACACTGTTCTTCAACGAAGAACATCTCCACCGAAGAACGCGGAGAACATCTTCCACGATGCTCTTCTTCCGCGACGTTTCCTCTTCGGACGCACCTCGACGACAACGGAATCGACGTTCGTTCTCCGCGACATCGACCCGCGACGCGACGTCTCTTTCCTCAATGGTTCTTCTACGACGATGTTTCCGCGACGCGACTTCCTCCTTCCAAGTCGCCACTTTCCGCGAAGGTTTTACCGCGACGTTTTCTCTTCGACGAACCTCCGAACAAGCTCCGCTCTTGAAACCAAGGTATGGGGTTTTTATTTTATTTAATTACTTCCGTTCATGATTCTAGTTTGTCGATCTTCGTGGATCTTCGACTAAATGTTATCGTTTAACGAGAGGGGGACGGACCTCACAAACACAGCCGACCCTCATCTTTATCATAGTTGATACTTTGTGGATTGGATGGAATGACGTGGTGTCGTCGCACCACGCGCAAATCGCACGGCAAGTACTTCACAGCGTCGTCGATCCGCGCCGTGAAGTTGAACAAGATGTGACACCATCGCGCCGCGTCGAAGAAAACCGAAGACGCCACGGCCGGAACGGGGCCGCGGAGGAGAGGCGCGGTGCCGTCGCACCGCGCTGGACGACAAGGGTTGCGGCCGGTTCCGGGCCGCGGCAGAGCAAGGTGACCGGCGGCCGGACCGGGCCGCCGGCGTCGGAGCTGGAAGGGGACCGGCCATCGCCGGTCCCGTTGGGCAGGAACCGGCCGGCCAGGTCAGGCCGGCCGGACAGGGAGGATCCGGGGGAATTAATTCCCCCGGCCGGACATCAAAGCGGCCCCAATTAAGGGGCCGCTGTTACATAAAACCGGGGGTGGAAGCCCTCCCCCCCCCCCCCCCCCGCGAGCCAAAACGGCTCGGCCGTTTTGGCCAAGCACCGACCAGCGCGCGGGTCGCCGGACGGGCAGCCGGGCCGCGCCGGGGCGGGTCGACCCGGTTCGGGCCAACTGTGGGGTCTCGGGCCGGGTCGGTCCGGGCCTGAAACCCTTGTTTTCGGACCATTTGGGTTCAATTGCCCATAACTCGGGCTACGGACTTCCGATCGACGCGCCGTCAGCGGTGACACGATCCTTGGAAAGAGACAGTCGTTTCGATATATCGCACTCAAGGTTTCGGAATACTTTGTGTTCGGACTGGTTGGTTCGTACACGAAACCAACCGGGCCCTCGGAGCGGAAACGCTCATATCTTGAGCTTCGGACGTCCGTTTGAAGTTTCGTCAACTATGCTGGTTTTCTCTTAGTGAGACGGATCTCTTGGCTTACTCTGCCCGAGGTTTGGATGCAGGTGGAGTATGGTCGGGTTGCTTTTTCCTTAAAAACCAACAGGGCCCCTGGGACGAAAAAGCCAATAACTCTCAGACCGAGCGTCCGATCGACGCGCCGTCTGCGACGTTGAGTTCATGTTGACGATACGGAACTTTTGGATAAATCAACTCTGGACTATGTGTCAGTTGAGGTATCAGCCTCTCGGCTCGTGGAGCAGACCCTCCCGAACGAGCTTGCTGTGTGCGGGAACCCTAGTGCTGGTTGCGACTGCTTCTGTGAAGACGACGACTCTACAGAGAAGCTCAGTGGATTCGACGACGATGACTACAGCACTCAGCGATCCTATGTGGATCAGTGCTACTGATCCTGTGTGGGTCCGATCCAATGTGGGTCAGCCCTCAGCGGTTCTGTGTGAGCCAGCACCTACATATCCTGTGTGGGTTCGATCCTTTGTGGGTCATTGCCGGGGTTAGTACCTATAGATCCTTTGTGGGTCCGACGACTTAGATTGATCAGTGATCATCTCTATCATCTTTCGAAGAAGTATACCTGTGTGAGCTGAATCATGTTTTACTTTCCTGTTTGGACTGTGTTGTGCTATACTGTGTGGATTTACGTTTTGCTTTCCTATGTGGATTGAGTTGTTCTTTCCTGTGTCGATTATGTTTTGCTTCCTGTGTGGAACAGGTTGCTTTCCTGTGTGGATTGGGTTGTACTTGGGCTCGTATGTTGAAGCCGAATGAGAATTGATGACTTAGGTATATGTATGGGCATATACCTAAGCAGTGTCGGATGATACTTCGTGATTGTATCTTTCCTTTGTGGTTTATCCTTTGTGGATTTTGGGAGACCTTCGGGGGTCTCGGGGTCCCTACTGAGTAGCTTATACTCACCCCTGCACGGGCTATGCCCACACTACATTGTGTTGGTTGCAGACGACGGACAGCGCTGATCGTGGTGGAGGCTTGCGGAGCAGGACGGTACCTGGAGGTGGACCACTGGGCAGGACGTACTCGGAGCGGTAGGCTGGACCGAGGAGAAGTGGAGGCTTTCTGTACCCACCCTTCAGGTGGGATTCCCAGTGGACAGCTCGTCGTTGCGGCTTTACCTTTCAGTTGTTGTTTTCCCTTTTCGAGTTGTACTTTACTTTCAGTTTGGGTTTGTACTGGCCCACTTACTTTTCCGCACTTACTCTTGTACCAGCTTTTACTTAGTGTTTACTTTTTCCGATTGCTTACTCTGTGGTTCTTGTTTACTTTACAAAGGCAATGCCTTCCCTTTACCAGAATTTATGACTTGGTGCTAGTCGCCAGCCCCTGGCCTATGGAAGGCGGGCTTGGGGTAGTCACGGCACGGGCCCTAAGGACAGGTTGTGACATATTTCAAATTTATGTATTATTACTTAATCAATTATGTTTACATGTGATGTTTTGATGATATTCAGCTTATGTGTCAAAAATGACTTCTGTAGATTGGATATGGTCAAAGAGGTAATTATTTAAACATATATAGAATAATAAAAATGAAATTATTATAATTTTTATACATAAATTATAATTTTAAAACCTATCATGAAATATGGTTATGAAAAACGAACTATGTTACAATCATGGAGACGGTAGGCCGTACATACGCATGAGTAACGTTTCAATTTTTCAGTGATAATTATGGAAATAATGTAAGTATAATTAGAAATTTTTATTACGATTATAATATCATAAATATCTTATTATTCATTTAATTATACTTATATATATCATCCATGTGATTTGGTGGGGAAAAATGAATCACATTTCTTCGTGGAGGTGGTAGTCCACACATACACACTAATGATGTTATCATTTTTCAATGAATGGAATGGTAATAAAGTAAATGATATATTATATTTTATTAAAGATAAATATTTTCTTAATATATTATATATAAAATAATTACATCATTTTAACCATCTGTGAGAGACAGCGATGGAAAACGAATCGCAGCGGTTCGTGTGGTGTAGTCTACCGTACACACGAATAATGCTTTTGTATCCCATTTGACGGGGTGGGATATGGATATATATTGTGAAATTATAATAGATAAACCATAAGTATGTATGATATAATTATTTTATTATATAATTATGTTTAATTAATATTTTAATAATGTTTAAGAATAAATAAACTAAAACAAGTAGTTAAAAACTATACCTCTTCTTTGGAAAGTCTCATTTAATTAAAACATTATCCACTATATGGATGGTATTCTTCCTAAAGATTAATCTAGAATAATGGTATTTATTATATTAAGTTATATGGGTATTTATTGGGGAAAAATTGGTTTCTAATTATGAAGAAATGAGAAGAAGCGGTTCCCTTAATAAGAGAGTGGAGGTGCGCTCTTCAAATTTTTCAAAAATATTAAATTAATTTTCATTAATTTTCATTTAAAAAATGATCCAAACTAATTTATTTCGAATATAAGATGAATTTTTTCAAAAAAAACTAGTATATTAAAAATTATATATGTTTTGAAAATGATTTTACCCTTATTTTTTGGATTTAACCCCTCATTAACCCCCTTCACACTTACAGTGACAATAAGGATTTTTACTCTTTGGGGGTATATATAATTATTATAATTGGTAAATCCTATAAATGGATCATGGTTGATATTATAAAACATATTATAATAATTTTAACAATTTAATATCAATTAATAAAATATTATTTATTATAAAATAACATTAATGTCAGTTTATAGAACTACTCATTACATTGATTTTCATAACATTAAGAAAAGAATTAAAATTTAAAAGGAAATAATGCACCCCTAACATTTTATTTTAATATAAAAAATTCTTGTATCACATTAATTATCTCAAACTATTTTTATTTAAATATTTTTAATATCATTTATTTGGTTTTACCATTAATTGAATAATTACTCCTTCAGTGTTCTGTAAATTTTTAAGGTAATTATTTAGTTGCAAAAATTTTAAAAAAAATCCATGATTAATATAAATATATAATATTTCAAAATAATATTTATAACGAAACATATCCTCTGGTAATATCTATGTTAAAAGTATTATAGTTAATAAAAATAGGAGTGTGACATTTTTTTAGTTTTCTTTAAATAAAATAAAACAAAGGTCATAATATCATTCAAATGAACAAGAAATGCCATATTATTGAATATTGTATGAGTAATAATGAAATTTAATCATCCAATAAAATTATTTTTGGTGATTTTAGAGTTCTTATAATTGTTTTTTAACTTTAATTAACAGTTTTACCCTTTACCATGGTAACAAAAATTATAAAGGATACAATACATATTTACCATAATTAAAATCCAAATATTTATAAAATGTAAACCCAATAATTAAAAATATTAAATCCATTTTTCAAAATTTATAACATATTATTTGTAGAATTTAATTTAAAATTAAACCATAAAGATGCGACAAAAAACAATTTTTCAGAAAAATATCATTTTAAAATATAATATGTTTTTATACTAATTTAAAGTATACAATTCATTTAAAACCAATAACTAAATAAATTTTAAAAAATTTAATAATTTATATTTTAAAACTAATTCAAAATATAATTTGACTTTATAAATGCTTCAAAAAAATATATTTTTCAAAAAAAATTAGTATTTTTTCACTATTATTTGAAAAAATAAATTTTTCAAAAAATTATCAAAAATTAATATTATGATAATTTTGACCTGAATAATTAATAAAAGAATTTAATTCTTCCAAATTAAAATTTTTTATTTTGGAAATAAATATTTTATATAAAACCATATAATAAAAATCTAATTTTGTTAGAAATAAAGCTTTTTTCTTTTGATCAAAAAATTGTATAATATTTTTATAATGAATATAACTCTATAAAATATAACTGATGAATGTATAAAAATTTATTGGGTTATTATATATTTTTCCCCTTTTGAAAATTTCATCCTCAAAATTTTATTAACTTATTAAACGAGTGGGGACACTTTTCCCTCAAATTATTTTCATATTCCAATGTTACTTTGTCGACCATATGGTTTCACAACAAAACCATCACTCGATGAATTAACCTATTCTGCAATAATTTCTCTTTATGATCATGAATATGAATATGTTTTTCTTTATAATAATTTTTTATCTTCTAACTATACTACTTCAGGAATCATAAATTGAGATGAATCTGGCACATATTTCCTCAATATTGAAACATGAAATACGTTGTATACCTAGGATAAACTTAGAGTAAAATCCAATCATTAGGAAAGTTATCCACTTTATCTAGTATTTCATATGTTCTAATAAACCATTTATATAACTTCCCCTTTTCACCAAAACATGTAACACTTTTCCATGGAGATACTATATGAAAAAACATGATTTCCTACCTCAAAAGAATGATATTTCCTCCGATTATTAGAAAAAAATTCATATTATGAACTATCCATATATGTTTCTAAATCAACTAAACCTTATTATCCATTTCTTCTACCTAATATAGTCCCATAAATATCCTTTCTCCTAATTTATCCAAAATATCTAATGTATAACATCTCTTTCCATATAATACCTCAAATAGTGTCATCTATATACTAGAATGGAAACTATTATTATAAGAAAACTTAACTAAAGAAAAATATTGATCCCAACTTCACTGGTAATCCATTGAACAAGAAAGAATCATATATTCCATGGTTTGAATCATCCATTTAGACAATACATCATATTAAGGATAAAAATTTGTACTAAAATTTAATTTAGAAACCACTTACTTCAGAGGTCCTTTCAAAAATTAGAACTAAATATAGGATCATAGTTACAAATAATTGAAATAAGAACTCTATATAACCTAAATATCTCCTTGAGATATAGTCGATAAATTAGATCTAATGACATAGTATCTTTAATGGTATGTAATGGTGATTATTTAGTTAATCATTCAATAAAACCCCAAATTATATTGTTACCTCGAGATGTATTTTGGAATCCCACCATGAAATCCATTGATATATTTCCCCATTTCCACTCCTCCACTAAAAATGGTTAAATAATTTCTTTATTAGTTTTCATTATAATGTAAACTATATGCATATAAACCATTTCATGATTAATTCAGAAATATGACTTTCAATTTCATCCCACCAGTAAAACTCATGAAGGTATTGGTACATCATAGTACTGGAATGATTAAAGAAAAATGGGGGACTAGGATCTTCACTCAAAAATTATTTCTTCAAATGAGGAACCCCAATCACACGTAATCTCTTTCAAAATCTCAAAATAGATTATTAATCAAAACTAAACTCAGTAAACAGTCATTCTTAATGGATTCTACCTTTTCCTACAATGAATGATCTTTTTTCTGAACATGGTTAATTCTTTCTGAAAATGTTGACAGCACTGAAGACTGAAAAAAACAGAATATACCCCTATATAGACATAATCTAGTCCAAAATTCATCAAATCATTAAAAAAAATTCATTTTCTAAATGTAACATTGTTAATGTGCCCCTTCTTTTCTAACTAAAAGAATCAGCTACTTTTTTCCTTCTTAGGATGATAAGGAATCATGAAATCATAATCCATGATCTATTTCTGTAATCTTCTTTGTCTCATATTCAATAATTTTCAAGTGAATATATACTTACAACTTTTTTGATCGGTATGTATTTCAAACTTTACTCTATATAAAATATTTCAACAAATATTTAAAGAAAAATAACAGTATCTAGTTCTAGATCACATTGTGGGTGATTTAACTCTTGAGGTTTCAATTGACCTAATGCATAAGAAATTTACTGATCATTTTACAATATGGAAAAATAAAATCCCTTTAATAAAACAACATTATAGATGATAAATTATCTTTTTATAAAATTTGAGGCCGAACTGGAGAATTCACCAATCCCCTTTTTAGTTCTTGAAAATAATCACCACATTTGTTTATCCATATGAATTAAACTCATTTTTTAGGTAATTTTTTATGTGGGCTAAAAAATTGAGTAAATATTTCAATAAAATGTTAGTTTTAACCTTCTAATACAAGATAAAAACTAATAAATGTTATATTTGTGGGCATTGTAAATTCTACAAAAACTTTTTTTAGAAGGTTCAACAATTATTCCATATTTGGAAATAATATGACCAAACAAAGAATGTTTTTGCAAGTTAAATTTATACTTACTAAATTTTTTAAATTTTTTATTTTCATTTTAAGTTTTCAAAACGATCCTTAGGTTCTTTTATATTCCTTCTAACAATTAGAATATACAAAAATATCATTAATAAACACAATGACAAACTTATCCAAGAAATCATGGAAAACACTATTCATAATTTCCATAAATATAGTAGGTACATTTGACAACCTTAATGAAATAACTACAAACTCGTGGTAATGATATCTAGTTAAAAATATAGTCTTCAAGTTATCCACCTATTTCACTTTCAAATGATGGTACCCAGCCCTCGGATCAACTTTCAAAATATTCTAATCGCTTTGGAGTTGATCAAAAAAATCATTGATATGAGGAAAAGTATAATTTTTATTAATAGTGATTTTATTCAAGGATATATAATCAATTTAAAGTCCCATTATTCTATACTTAATGGGGATAAAAAATAAGGTAACCCCATGGTGAAGTAATTGAATGAATGAAACCAATATCATATATTTCTTGTAACTTATTTTTTAATTCCAAAAGTTTTACTTAAGCCATTCAATAATGGTGTTTAGAAATAGTATTAGAATCAAGTAATAATTCAACAGTAAACTCAACCTCTCAATAAAAAATAGAACTAGATAAATCCTTATGAAAAATTTCCACATATTTATTTACTACTCAGTCTTCACTAATCTGAACATTTTCTTTATTTTCAACAAATTGAGTTAGGTAAATTTCACCTCCATCTATAATCAATTTTTTAGCTCTTTGTTATGTTATCAGTTGAATGTAATTATTGAATAAAAATAATTGTCACTACAATATATCTTAGTATGATAAACTAAAATCAAATCCATAATAGGAATAACATCAAACTCGATTATAAAAAGTTGAAATTGATTTTCAGGAAAAAAATTCAACAAATAACAATTGTAATTTCCCTATAAATATTTTTTTCTTTAATACTTCCACCCATAGTTTTTTCCAAAAAATTTATCTTATTTTCATGTGGTGATATTCCAATTGTACATGAGAATTTAATATAAATGAATGAATTAAAATATCAAATGTCAAATATGGTATTGGTATAGTTTAAATAAATATGTAACATACATATCACCACTTCACTAGAGGCCCAAAATCAATCATCTCAGTAGTAAATTATTTTGACACACATTTATTTTCCTAATCAGGATAATTTACACCCTAAGTAAGTAATTTCAGACACACATTGGCATAATGTTCCAACTCATTGCAACTAAAACATATGAATTTTGAAAGGTTAACTATTATCCCATTCTTGGAGTGTTTATAAATATTTTATTTGCAGTCATGAACCCTGTGAACAAACATAACACATTGGTAATAGTTTCTAGATCCTAAAAAAAATCCACAAGAAGTCGTGAAACGCACTTGGAACTTTCTGGGGGCTTACCTATAGATTTATTAGTTGTTTTCTTCCCTACTATTTTCCACCTTGATCGTTTCTTACTTTTTCCATCTCAAGGAGAATAATTATTGGAAAACTCAATCTCAATGTTCTTATAAAAATAAAAAACATTCTCATAACTTTTAAATTTTTATGAATAAAATTCTCTTTGTAAACTTGGTTTCAATCCTAAGTAAAAATGATTAAATTTACTGTCATTGTCCTAAATAAAATATAATACATACCTAGACAATGTTATAAAATTTTATTTATATGTGGCCACTGAATATTCATTATTTTTATTCAATTCCAATAATTGTTTCTTCATCCTAATCAAAAAAACCTTAGAGAAATATTTCTAAAAGAAAATATTCTTAAATTTTTCTCATTCTATGGACTCAAGATCATCGTTCTCTCTAGTATTTTTTACCAAATACCATCGTTAATCATTTTCACCCTCAATACGATAAAGGGAAAGGGTTTCCTTTTGAAAATATAAATATATCATGACTTTAAATATCTTATCTATGGAATTGATCTATCATTTTGATACCACGGGTTTAAATGATCCATTGAATTATGGGGAATATTGTCTCATTAAATGATCCACAATAATAAGTTCCTTAGTGGTAGATCGGGATACTTCCTATCATGGATACCACCACCATTTATAGCTTGTGTCAGCTAATCCATACCTAAAAAAACAAATCTCTTCTAATTCCCACCATATTGGTCTGCTAATTTAGAAGGATATTTTCCTCTCAATGACTTCTCGCTACATCTTCCCAATTTACTCTGTGGAAAATCATTCTAAAAAATCATAATTTAGTTTAATTAAGATGGTAATTTTAAAATACAATATCATTTAAACTTAACCATTGAATAAAATATATCATGTTCATGATATTAATATTATCTTAACCTTGAAATTTATTTAAACCTTTCTCGGATAACAATAATAAGGACCATTCCATAAATATTACATATTCTAGTTACATTAAACTAGAATTCACATTATCACATTCCCAAAGATCTTTTAGGTTTATAATTTTAGGCAGTTATGTCATAAGTCTTACATGACAACCCCAAATAAATAAAAATTGGAAAATTCTAACATGTATCCATTTTTTCCATTATATAAAACTTTTATTATTAAACATGTTTTCTTTACATGAAAAATATTAATTACTTTCAACTTGAATTCTTATTTTCCCTTTACTATCCTTAATCATCATGAAATACATTTTATAATATAGTATGATAAAAAAAATATGAATAAGGGACATTAAAATAAAAAAAGAAAACATTAGTCCATGAATAATTATGAAAATTTTCTTTTTTCAAAATAAATTTTGTGCTCGAAATAAACATTTTCTTAGTCATTAAATCATCTTCTCTGCATAAATATTTTTATAAAAAATTCTAAGGAATTATTAAAGGAAAAAAATAAAACTAAAAGTATTTGTTTCAAATCATAATAACTTTCTCATAAATTTTTTCTTTTCAATCTTATAAAGTAGTATATACTTTCTTTTACCTTGTTAAAAAATAATTTTTCCACAAAAACCCATAGAAATTATAGTAAATCACATAGGTAACATGATGAATAATATTAATATCATTCATAGTTACATATGTAATAACAATAACAATTATATTTGGATTAACCATCCCATTTACACTTGAGATCTCCATCATGTTTAAACTTCAAATAGCCATCACAATATATTCCCATAATATCTTAGGTGTAACCTAATCAGTTAAATTATTCTCATTAACCAATGCATTAGAGAGCTATAATATAATTACCCAAAATTGGTTTATAATTGAACCACTCTTCCTCAAAAACAATTCCCAATAACCATAACATAATCATAACAAATAAAATATTTCATCATAAAAACATTATTGAAGAAATTAAACTTTTCCATTTTGAAATAACATAAAAAACTACGCAATTACAAAATAAAAAAAAATACTGAAAAGAAATGTGTAATATTATAAAGTAATCTTTAATCAAAAAAATTAAATTATGGTGTAAAAATTATTTCATTTTTTACAATTTAAAAAATATATTCCTTCTATATTTTTTTCATAAAATTCACAAAGTACCTCGTTTGGAAAATTAAAAAAATATTCCTTCAAAACAATTTTTTAAAAATTAAAACATAGAAAAAATGAATTTAAACAATCATAGAATAATATTTTGAAACCATCATTAAAATATTTTAAAATAATAATAATATGGATAATGAATAAAAATAGTGTTTTAATGGAAAAATTGAAGAATATTTTTAAAAGAAAGTCCCTCTCCACATTAGAAATATTTGAATCATAAGCCCCATGAAATAATAACATTAAAAAAACTTTTAATATCATTAGAATATATAACTTCATGTAAAAAAATTTCAATATTTTTTTATATATATCTCATAAAAGAATATAGGTTCATAATATCAACATATGCCTCAACAAAAAGAAATTGAGATGAATTTACTAACCTTAAGTTAAACCTGTCATGTACATTGTTTATATTTCAAAATAGAATACTTATGTTAATTATTTTATTTCTTAAAAAAATTAAAATATATTATTCCTTTTATTTTACTTATTAACTTTTTATACATGATTTCTTAATCAATTAATTTTATATAGAATGTTTTAATGATATTTGGCTCATGTTTCAAAAATGACTTCAATGGGTTGATTATGGTCAATTTTGTCAATATTCAAAAATATTCCTAATAATAATCAATAATTAATTATTAGTTTTATATATAAATTTCACTTTTAAAACCAATAATGAAATATGGTTATGAAAAATTAACTATTTTACATTCATTGAGACAGTAGGTCATACGTACACATGAGTAATGTTTCCATTTTTCAATGAAGAATATAGAAAGATTGAAATTATCATTTTATATATCAATAATTATCATAATATCATAAATATAATATTTTTTCTTTAATTATACTTATATATATCGTCCATGTGATTTGGTTCTGAAAAATAAATCACATCGCTTCAGAGAGGTGGTAGTCCACAGGTACGCACGAACGATGTTATCATTTTTCAAATAACATAATGGTAATAAATTAAATGATATATTATCTTTTAAGAATGATAAATATTTTTTAATATCATATATATACATGAATTAAATCAATATAACCATCCATAAGAGATGTTGTTGGAAAATGAATTACATCAGTTTGCAAAGCTGAATTCTGTATTACACACAAATGATAGTTTTGTTTTCCATTTTATGGAAGAATTGATGGAAATAGGTTTTTCAAATGTAATAATAATAGCTATGTTTATTTCATGTACTATTCATATTATATAATCATGGTTAGGTAATATTTTAAGGATGTGTAATAAGAAATAAATTTAAAATGTGCAATTAAAAACTATACCAATTCTTTGGAAAGTCTCCTTTTATTAACACATTAAGCACTCTAAAGTTGGTATTACAACTAAAGGAATAAATTTAGAATAAGGGTACAGATTATAGGAAGGTTTTTTGAAAGGTTTTTCTGAACCAAAATGGTTTTGAAGTGTGACTATATGAGAAGAAGTGGTTCCCTTGGTAAGAGAGTGGAGGGGCATCTTGGTATTCCTCAAAACAATAAATTAATATAAAATAATTTTTAATTAAAAATGGAACCAAACTAATTTATTTAGAATATAGGGTTTTTAGTGGTCTAAATCCCATAATATAATAAAAATTATACAAGTTTTTAATATGGTTTTAACCTTATCCTTTGTTTTTAACACCCTGTTAATCCCTTTTACATTTAACATGATAATAATGATTTTTACTCTTTCAGGGTCAAGATAATTACTATAAATGGGAAAAATCTAATAAATGAACCATTTTTTATATTAAAAAACATACCCTTGTAATTTTTTTGAATCTAATATTTTAATGAATTTTATATCATGTAATAAATTATTATTTACTATAAAATATCACTAATCTCAATATTTAAAACTACACATTGCGTAGATTTTAATAACCTCAAGAAAAGAAGTAGGATTCTAAAAAATTATTTTTATAGATAAATAACGTGTCATTTTCATCAATAAAATTTTTTAGAACATTTTTTTATCTCTAATTATATTAATTTTAATATTTTTAATATCATTTATTTTATTTTTTTAATAATTGAACAATTACCGCAACTGTATTGTGTAAATTCTAAAGGTGGTTATTTATTCACTAAAAAGTAAAAATAAATTTCCATTATGAAAATAAATATATTGTATTTCAAAATAATACTTAGAACAAAACATATCATCAAGTAATTTTTATGTTAAAAATATTATAGTTAATAAAAAAAATGTGAAATCTTTTTATTTTCATTAAATAAAATATTATAGAGGTCATTATCTCATCCAAATGGCCAAAAAATGGAATATTACCAAATATTGGATGATTACGGATGAAATTAACTCATGAAATCAAATTAATTCATGTTTTTGTGTCATTTTATAGTTCTCCTAAATTTATGTTCAACTTTTGTAACATGTTTTCCCTTTTACTGTGGTAAAACAAATTACTAAATTTCCAATTATTTTTGACCAAAAATAAAAGGGAACTATTTTCCAAATTAGAACCCACTAGTTAAAAATATGTAATAAAATTTTCAAAATTAAAAACATAGATGTTTTAGAATTTTATTTAAAATTAAATCATATAGATGTAATGAAATACTATTTTTTAATAAAAATGTCCTTTTAGAAATTAAAATGTTTTTATACTTAATTCAAGCATAAAATTAATTTCAAAATTCATAATTAGGTAATATTAAATAATAATTTAATGATTATATTTTTAAATAATATAATTTTAATTTATAAATAGTTTAAATGAAAATATAATTTTCAATAAAAATCAGTATTTTTCACTATTCACTAATAATTCAAATTTTAAATAAAACATTCAAAAATCCATCGTAAGAATATTTTTAAATGATTAATTATGAAATGAAGTTAATTTTTTCAAATTAAAACTCTGTAAATTGGAAATTTATATTATAAATAAAATCATATAATAGATATCAAATTTGGTTAGAAATAAATATTTTTCCTTTTCACTGAAATATTGTCTAATATTTTTATTCTAAATATAACACTATAAAATATAACTGATGAATATATGAAACTAATCATATAAAAATTAAGTGTTTTGTTAAACTAAGGGATTAACGTAACTAAATAATAATAATACCCCAAAACCTTTTTGTTATCCCTTATGAATGAATACTTGAGAGAGGAATCCTGGTACTTGAGTTTGAGCTTGGGTTAGTTTAAATTTCCAAAATAAGATTATAAACTTGAATAAAAAATTACTCCTTTTCCAAAAAAATATGGAAATAATTGGTTCCTTTATAAAATATTTTTCAACCCCCAAATTGGCCATTTTAGTGATAGGGGTTGGTATAGACTCATATTTCAATATTTTCTCAAATGGTTCGGTGATTTTGGGTTATAAAAATTCCAAAATGGAGAAAAATTCAAGAAACTCAATCCAAAATGTCTAATTCCCCTATTTTCAATTCATAAAATCAATATCATACGGATTTAAACACCCATGAAAAAATACATCATACTCTTTATGCTGAATTTATATATTCCCCTACAAAATCACATCATTATCCATCACAGATTTCTTATTTTCTAAAGTTTGTTTTTAGAATTATCTTATTATTTTAAATCCTAAAATGGTTTTTGAATCAATGGTTCAGGTTTTTAATCATTTTTCACACACATTGAAATAGTCACAGCTTTGAGTTGTTCATAATAATTTTGTGTGTAATAAGATTCTTCTTTGAATGTTGAGTAAGGTATAGTCGGAAAGGTTATGGGTTTCATAAAAGTTTAAATTCTTTTTAGTTCTATTATCAATGAGTATACTTTTGAATTCGTCTTATCCATTTTATCACATAATGGTTTAACTAATTTTTTTATAACTTATTAAATAATATGCTGAGTTAGTTGGGATTGAAATTGGAAAAGGGTAAAAAAAAAGCTGGATTTGTGGGATTCAAACCTTTTCTTGATTGGGTAGTTGATTATCCCACCAATACAATTTAAAATAGTCATTTTACCTCATATTGAAATTTATTCATTCTTGACCCTCTTGAAATTTTATATATTTCACCTCTATTATGGTTATCCCTAGAATAACTTCTTTGATTAAGGGAATGTTTGGGATTTTTTTAGTTTGGTGGTCATGTTTGCAAAAAAATTTGAAAACATGTTCAATTGATTGAAATTAATTGACACTATTATGGTTTATTTCTTCAATCTACCAACAGAGGATATAAATATCAATATTAAATATTTTTTTATCACTAAGAGTGTGCATCCTACCATGTGTGGGGTAATTCTTCAATGTTTGATCAAAGAAATTCCCTAAGATAGTGGATTCCCAAAATTTATTTTCCATTTGATTCCCACCATAGTTTATGATGAGGTAATATTGATGATACTCAATAGGATAAATGAAATTAAGATTTAGGATTATCATGAAAAATTGTATCTAAATGTGGACAACCCCAAGGTTCACTTGCTTACTCATCCCTTATATTATCAACCTTAACTAAGCGGTTTGTATGGTCTCTAGTGTAAAATAACATGTACAGATAGAAGAGGGGAAATATAAGAGAAATATGGGTGATAAAAGATAATTTTGGGTGAGAACATAAGGTGAGTGTCTAAGATACTTACATGGGTCCCCGTAAATGGTGCCAAAAATTTTCCTTACCCATTTTTAACATATAGGTAGAAGCGCTCATTATAGTACAAGTAGGATTCAAATTGATAGGGACTAAATATATAACCTTGATACACTAATATGTGTTGTGTTTGTATATTAAGTGGAAAATTATTGGATTTATTTTATTTTAAAAAATAATGATTTTATTTTAAGATCAATCCGAACACACTAAAAATTTAACTAAAATAATTAATAAATATGGGTTAATCCTAGGTTGTCACTCGGGCTATAATTGGTATAGTTTTTATCTTATAAAATTTCATCTCACTAGTTTCGGAATTATTCAATCTATATGATATGTCCCAAAAAAATTAATACATTTAATACATACACAATTCCAACTTTAATAATCAATTAACATAGAGTATCACTTCAATGGTCACCCCAATGAATAAGATTGTACTAGTACAATAAAATGTGTATTTATTAATGTTTGGAATATTTGAAGAATTAAATAATTCAAATAAAGTAATACTCAAACAAAAGAACTAATTTATGAATTTAATCACATCAAAAAAATAAAATATATCACCCAAAAAACTCCCTATAATCAACCTATAATAGGGTTAGCCTTTCCTTCATGAAAATCACTAAATAGAAGGCAGAAGTCGACGTAAAGAAGATGGATTAAAGAAGAGAAAATAAAAAACAATCACTTATTTGGTTATGTGAATAGATTCACACCATGAAATGAATTGATATAAATTAATATGGATTATAATAAGAAGAAATATGAATAAATAGGAACATTTAATTTGAAAACTAGGGTGAACTAATAAAAAATACATGTGAAGAACAATATTAGAACATCAAAATAGAATCATAAAATTATAAAGAAATAAAATTAACAAAATGACTCTTTTTCATCCAAAAATTCACCTTAAATATATAATTGGTACCCCTTTTGTTGATACACTTCCTTAAAATTTTAACCTTTCAATAGGGTAGGTAAATAGGTGGTGGAAAGTGGTGGAGAATTAACATTGTATCATTTCCAAGTAATAATGATATCCTTTTCAATATTTTAATTAACATACCAGAATGAATTTTATAGATACTGAATTAGGCTTTTTTCAAAGATAAAGAAATCATATATCTAATTATTCTAAAATATACCAAATTTGATCTCAATTTTATCTAACATTTAAGAGTTATTCCCAAATTGGTGAGATGAATTTTTGGGACTTGAAATATGGACTAAAATTTATTCTTCAAATTGGGCCACATGTATCTTCCACTAAATGACCAAATTAAACATAGAATCAGTTTTTTAAAATGTTCCAATTGATATATACTATATTAAGTTAAAGATTTATATTCATTTGACACTAGTTTCTGGATCTTCATTCATTTTAAATGGCCTAGTTCAAATATTATTTTCTCAAAAATTCTTATTTTTGAATCCCAATATAATCATCATCCTGTGTGAATATCCAATTTCTCCAAGAAGAAAAACATTTCATTATATAGGGAGACTCATGATCCTGTAACTAAAAATTAAAATAATAATTAGATCCTATTCCAAAATATAATATAATAATGGGACGATATTATTATATTTTAATCATGAATTCCTATAATGATGTGAAATAAAAATCATATTTAAAAATTAATTGACAACATATTTTAGTAATAATGAATCACATGATAAGTTATAAAAATATAATTAAAGTTATGTACTTTCATTTCCCAAATTTTTCTTGAATTTTTTTAGTTCTGTTTCTGAAAGCTCCATATTATTGTAGGGGATTTGAGACTATTATTGAAAATATTTGAAAGGGTTGGATTGGCATGATTTATCCTCAATGAGTAAATATTTGAGGTTAACCTAATTAATATAAAAATATATAGTAACGAATTTGAATGTTTTTATAAGTTGTTTTGATTCACTTACAATTAGGATTTTATTATGGATATGGCCTCATGTGATTTTATAGATAGTGTGAAATCTTGAATTTGTGAGTGTGGGTGCTTATATTATATATTTTAAATTCTTAAAATTTAATAATTAATGAAATAATTATAATAAAATGAATATAATGAATGATAAATATAATGAATTTTATTATTCTTCTATGTATTGTTTACCCTGATGAAGCATTTCTTTGATCTTGTCTGTTAAATTATTATAGTTATTACTCACTTATAATTAATAGGTTTATTGTCTGTCAAAACCTTTGAATGATGAATTAGTTAATATATGTGGAATGGTGTTAGGTATAATTATGGAATGGATGGATCTAGTTCGAATCCTTTATTGATTTTTATTATCTGGATTTCTAGTTGTTGTTCATCATCATACTATAAATTTATTCATACAAAGAACGTTCAAAATAAAAGAGGGGTTGTCCCAATGAAAAAGTGGAGGCCTAAGGGGGCCTAAGGGGGGCGAAAATGGTGGAGGCCGAGGGAATCCCCTCGAACCAAGTTGATGCCCTCCGCCTTCATGGTGGTAGCAGTGTGAAAATGGCAACGGGCCGAACCAGGGACATTGATGGAGGAAAGGTATTCCGCAACCTTATTCCCCTCGCGCCAAGTGTGGACAACACTCGTATTGCTACTGATCATGTCCCTGCATTTCCTGGTGACGTAGTGGATGGACCATGGGATGCTGGATCCGTGGATGGCATTGTGGAGGATTAGGGAATCGGTTTCCACCTCTGATAAGGTGATCCCCTCTTGGTGACATAAGGAGAGCCCCATCAGCATTGACTTGGCCTCGGCCTGGAGAGAAGAACCTTGCCCCAGAGATGCAGAGAAGGACATAATGACCGACCTAGAAGAGTCTCGGACCACCCCTCCTCCTCGGATCGACCCCACGCTACATGATCCGTCGGAGTTGAGTTTGAGCCCTATGTTTGGAGGTAACCAGCGAACCCAGTTTCCTCTCTTATTAATGCTACCTAAGGTATCAGTATCGATACGATTCTGGAGAAGATGAAGAGTGGGAGCCTCCTTCCATTTGCGATAAGAACTGAGCACATCCAACAGGAGGATCTTGGTGCGAGTAATGATCGGCTGGCCGGAGGTGGGGTTTCCTTCATACTGAGCTTTGTTCCGTGCTTGCCAAATCGGCCAACAGCCTGCATGGAGGACCAACATGCGGGCTGTCTGCTCTGGGCTCTTCTCCTCTACACCGTGAAACCATTGGTCCAGAAATGGCTTGTCAGCCATGCGGAAGTCAGAAAAGGAAGTGAACTTACCGAAGTGCAGCCACACCGCCCTTTCCCAATCGCCTTCAAAGAATAGGTGATCCACATTCTCCTCGCGGTGGTCTGAGCACCAGGGGAACCTAGAGGAAAACAGGATGCCACAGCGTTGGATATTTTCGTTAGTGGGAATGGCCTTGTGACACAGACGCCATGTAAGAAAGCTCTGTTTGAGCGGAGTTCCTTTGGACCATAGTATCTCATTCCGCAGATCGCTCCGAGCGCGAGGGGCCATGGAGCGTCGATAATCCCTAGAGGTGAAGGACCCCGTGGTAGAAAGAGAAAACACGCACCTGTCCGGATCAGAGTTGATCTCATTTAAGTTGAAGGTATCGTGCAGGTCCTTGTCTAAGATCGCTTCAACGAAGTTCGGATATGTACTCGCTTCTTTGAAGGTTATCAATGATCATGGACACCCGGGAAATCCGAGGATGGTTCCGGCCCAGTTTTGATGCTAGAAAAGGATGTCCCCCCTCCCCACGATCCATCTGGACTGTGGTTCGAGAGACGCAATGAGAGGGGAAATCACTGACCAGAAAGGAGATGTTTGGCCGCCATCCCTAGCCTCGGGGCCAACATGGGATTTGTGCATGCTAATTTCCCATAACGTACGTTGTTCCAAGACCTCCCAGGTGATATTGGCATTCATGCACTGGAGAGTGTCTTCGAGCCGATGAACGTTGATGCCCCCTTCCCCGGCTAGTCTCGCCACCTTGTCCCAAGAAGCCCAGTGACGCCTGCCCTCCGAACGAGGATCCCAGATAATGCCGGCAAGAATCTTTTCGATCCTGTTGATGATGCACTTTGGGACTTTGATGGATGAAAGAGCATGGACGGGGGAGGCAAGAAGCACGCTATTGATCAGCGTTATCCGGCCCCCGAATGAGAGGAAAACATTCTTCCAGTTGAGGATCCTGTCTGTAATCTTGTTGGAAATGGAGTCGAAGTCACCTAAGCGGAGACGTTTTGGGGAGATTCGCACACCGAGATACTCCATAGGAAAGGTCCCTCTATGCATGTCCAGGATTTGTTGAATGTTCTGGGTCTGAGAGGTGGTGCAACCATTGTGAATAATTAAATTTCTCTTTGCCGTGTTGATGACCTGCCCACTCCAGAGGCAATACTCCTGCAGCACCTTGTTGAGGCCACTGAAGGACCGCTGGCTGCCGTTCAAGAAGATGAACGTATCGTCCGTGAACATAACATGAGACACAGGAGGGGCCCTCCTCCTTCTACGATATGCTGTAATGTCGCCATTGTTAATGCCCATGTGCAAGTGCCGGCTGAGGACGTCCTTCGAGAGGATGATGAGACTCAGGGACGGGGGATCGCCCTGCTTCAGACCACGGGTAGCCTTGAAAACCCCATACGTTTTCCCCATGAATGAGACAGCTAGCCAGGGGGAGCTGAAGAATCTAAACAGGATGTCGATGTTCCACATGGAGAACCCCATTTTTTCCAGCACCCTATTGAGGAAACCCCACTCGACCTGGTCGAAGGCTTTACTCATGTCCAACTTGATACCCAGGATAGAGCCGCAAGACTCAAAGTCAAGGTCTCTGATCATCTCCTGAGCCAGTGCGATGGCTCCTTGAATGGATCACCCTTTCACGAATCCGTGTTGTTCCAAGGACACCCACCGGGGAATATGGATGGCCACCCTTGCACTGATCAGGGCAGCTAATATCTTGTAAGTAAAGTTGCAGAGGTCGATAGGCCGGTAGTGGGAAATAGAAGTGGGGTTCTTGATCTTGGGCATAAATATTGCAGTCGTGGCGCAAGAGGCCCTTGGAAGGTAACCCCCCGAAAGAAGTCGTGGATGTCTGTGATGATATCCATTTTAACGATGTCCCATGATACTCTGTAAAAAGAGCCGGGGAACCCGTCTGGGCCTGGTGCGCTTTCGGGATTGAGCCTCATCCTGGCTTCCTGAATTTCTTTTTCATCCGGGATGGATCTCATAGAGTCATTGCCCTGAGCCGAAAGCTGGTTGGGAATCACCTCAAAATATCCTCCTTCCTCCCCTGGATAGCCGTTGGGAAGACGAGGATTGGGACCGGCTAGGAGATCTTCCAATGCGGCCAAGGCCATGGCTCCTACAGTATCTCATGCGTTTCCGTTCCTTAATACAAGCGTGAAAGAAACCTATATTCCTATCTCCCTCCCTAATCCATTTAATCCTTGACTCCTCCCTCGCCTTGTGCTCCTGTTTAAGTAACATGTCCGCCAGAGTGCTCTTCTTGCTTGATAGGTCATCGAACACCCTATCATCCCGGTCGGTCTCCATGTTCCCCTCCAGGAAATCCACGTCTTGCATGGTGGTTGTGATGCCATCATCTGTGGAAGATTGAGCTCTTGACCACAATTGGATCTTAGTCTTGAGCCTTCGGAGTTTGTTATGGATGACAATCCATGAATTTCCTTGAGTGGGATCCCCCCAGGTGGTGCTAACCAGGTCTTGGAACCCTGTAAGGCTATCCCAGTGGTGGCAGTATCTGAAATTTGCGGGCTGATCCTGGCATGAGGATAAGGATAGGAGTAGAGGAGAGTGGTTAGATAGACCCCGCGTGAGGTGAGTTACCTTGGAGTCAGAGAACAAAGAAATAGCAAGAACGTTGGTAAATGAATTATAAATAAAATAACTATAATGGATGTTAATAGTGGTAATAATGTATTAAATGGGAACTGAATTCTCTAATCAAATGGGTTGGAAATCTAGAATTACAATGTTGATATCCAAGCACCATAGCTTTATGTCTATGTAAATACTAAACTGAATTTATGATGGGTTATTATGAATTAAATTATTGGTTAAAAGATTAGATCCTAATGCATTTATACTAGATGAATTTAGATTTCTAGTCCTTATAAATGGTAGTTGGGTTGTCAAGCGGGACATTAGAAATAGTTTGAGTCTAGGTTAGGATCATTTCCCTAAGATTGATTTTTTTTTATGATATCATTATTTTTTTATTTCATATTCTCCACCACTTGAGTTGGTAGGGGAATTAGATGTCCATATTTGACCTTGGGTTCTGGGTGTTCTTTCACCATCTAGGCTGTTGAGGATTTAAATAACGAATTACTCCCCCACCACACTCTATCTTCAAAATGCAGACTCTGTACATGGGCATGTCCTATCTAAGGTGTCTTTCAGTTATAATATATGTTTCTATATGGGTTAAAATAGCTGCGGATTATAAGATATATGTATATGTGGACTATGGAGGCTTAAGGTTATATAATATACTTGTATTTTATATTAATGGATTACAGTTACTGTATGTGTAATCCCATATGGATTTTGATAGATTAAGGTATTGTGTGTATTTATATAGACTATGATGGATATCGGTACTACTATGTGATAATAGATATTTTATAATAGTTTTTTTGTGATATAGTTTCATGAATTTGTAATATGATATGGAGATGTAGCTATGAAATGTTTTAATGAATGCGTGGTATTACTTATGGAGGATATGGGAATAAAAAGACGTAATAATTTTTGTTATAGGGATACTAGTTCAGTGGGAATATGGAAGAGGAGTATTTTTCTTCAATATATGATAGATATTATTTTATCAACATTTGTACATTACATAGATAGTGGCCCATAAGGATATAGGTATATAGTTTTCATAATTTTGTTAATGAGTTTATTTCCTCTGTTTTTCATTTGTGATTTATTATATTTCATCCACATTTTAACAAGAGGTTTTTTTCGAATATCCTACTAATTATACATATATGATTACCCCTATATATATAAATCTTATTTTTAGGTCTGTGAGATAGAGTTAGTTATTGAGTAGGGTGTTATGAGATCATGGAGTTTGTTCATTAGGAATTGGTGTTCAAGACCATTTCCATTGTTTTTTATGGTATATCCTATTATAAAAATAATTCTATCACTAATGATTGTTAATTATAGATGAAGAGTATAATGGAAAAATAAAAAATGAATAACAATAACAAGAATATATGATTTATGGTTTACGAATAATACCTATTTTTGTTAAGAGGATGAAAATATTTTCTATATTCGAGAGAAAATTACAAGGTATGTTCTAAAATTATATAAAACCTCACAAGAAATGAACTCATAAAGTAACACAGTTCTACAATAACCCACATTTCTAAAATTCCGAATATGTATTGTTATTCTATTATGTTATAATAATAGTTTTAGTAAAGTCATTAAAGATAAAATTCCTTAGTGAATAATTTCAATGATTTTATATTAACCATGTTGAATTTCACACTATTATAGTATCATTTTTTGTGTAACTAGTTAGCTTCGCTACTGTACCATTTTCAAATAAGAGAGTTGTGGAATATTGTATAGTATTGTCTACTAGTATTTAACCCAACTTCATCTGATATATCAAGATCCACTATTTCAACAATCTTCCACTTGGATCCTGGTCAAAAAAAAGTTACCTCCTTCCATGGATCCATCTTTAGATAAATTATATTATTTGAGATCCCCCTGTTCTTTTCTCTATAATGGGTATATTCCCGTAAAAGCATTAATTTCAAGATGAAAATTCATGAAATATTAGTTTATTTACCATCCATTATCCCGTGGTTCCCTTCAATATTTTTTCTACCATATTTTATTCATCAATTAAGGCCAATATAGGCATAATAATGCATCAACTTTTCAATCCCCATTATCTTCATCAACATTTCTTCTAGATTATTGGTTCCATAAATCTGTCAGAATGTTTATAACACATCTTATATTAAGCCTATGATAAAGTGGTTATTCAAAAAAATATGTTTCATCGAAGTAGAAAAAAATAGTTTCCTTATATGACTTATAACACTCTAAATTTTATAGTTCTATTAATTTTCCTCTAAATTTATATACATATCCATTATGAAGTTATTAAAAAAACCACCACCTTCCTAAATTATATTATAGAAATGTACATTATCATTGTGGTAGATAGTGTCACCACCATCAGTTATTGAGATATCCATCAAATTTTAGTTCCTCCATAAGTGAACACATAACCTCTAAGGTCAACATCTACAAACATCTACAATGGATTTCCTTTTTCTAATCCTCGAGATGCTTCATTTCTTCTTTTAAAATGTATCAGTAACTATGTCATGACCTCCCAATGTTTCTTTACCAGGTTCTCCATGACCCACTAAGAACTCTAACTTAATGAGAAATATCAGTTTGGGTATAAATAATGGAAAACATCAATATTCAATCAGTTTATGCATAGGGTACCTTTGAAATGTAATCAACCTATTCTAATATCTTTGGTTCTTGCACCATGGAAAATTTAAAAAGTATTTCCAAGGATATTGAAATGGGTTCTTCTTAAAACATACTAAATCTACTCAAAACATTTCTAATATAGTCAGTCCACAATAACATCAAAGTTCTAACTATATGGCATCTCTTGATCTTTATCATCAAAATATTACTTTCTTCTGCATGATATTTTATCCCAAATACCTCATCAATCTTCTCATTTATCTCATAAAAACCCTCTTCATACATGATCCTACAATAAGAATGTCATCTATAATAGAATATATATAATTTATTCATCATAAAAAGACCTAAAATAACATCATCAATCCATAAAAAACCATTTTCATTCATTTTTACTCTTAAATGCATCAAAATATTAATTAAATTTCTTAGGTTCATGATTGGTCATATATAAACATTTCTAAAAAATTTACACTAGGTCTTACTTTTTTAACTCAAAAAAACATTTAGGATGATCCATATAAGCATCCTCTAACAAATCTCTATAATGGAATGAAATAATCACATCAAGCTTCTCAAGATGTAAATCCTATTGTCCAACGCTACTAATAACCACCTGAATAGTGGTAATCTCTAATATAAATGATAAAATATTAGGGAAATTTACACCTTACTTCTATTGAAAAACTTTAATCAATAACATTTCTTTGTATCTACCCTTACCAATCTGTTCTTCATTGACTCGGTATACTCATTTGTTCTAAAATGAATTATTTTCTTATGGAAAAGGATTCAACTACCAATTATTGTTTCATATTATGAATAAATATCCTTCTTTATAACTGGATTATACTTTCTTGACACTTTTAATCACATTACTTCTTCAATTAATTTGGAATCTCCAATATTAGTTAATAAATAATAGTATAGGGATGATGAATAATTATACCTAGAACTTATAAAAAAAATTAATCTCCTTAACTCAAATTGAGGATAAAAATCTATAAGACCCTGATATTTTATGAAATATTTTTTTCAAATAAATTTATTTTCTTTAATATCTTGCATTACACACTACATCGAGTATAAATGACATGCATTATATTGTTAAAATATTATTATTTAACATGATAGTTATCGCCTAGACTTTAGATTAGCGGGTATGAATAGGAAAAAATAAATTATGCAACATATATGGTTTACAAATTAACAAAAATAATTAATTGGTTATTAATTTAATATAAATGAAAATAAATTCATTTTGAAAATAAAAGAATTGTTTTTTTTGAAAAATTGTTTTTATGAGTGCACTATGTTTTTATCTTAATATATTAAATTAATCACTATTTTTTAATGATTTTAATAAAATTTATATATTATATTAGATGAAATTTTTTTACATTCATATAATATTTTTCTAAGCATGACATAAGAATAAATCCAGTTTTGGGCTTAAAAGTTGTAATTTCTAAAAAGCGGTTTCGTCGTATTTTACAGACATATTTTAAATTTAATTTTTTACCCTTTTAGAAAAAAAATTAAAAAAATAAAATTCATTTTTGAAATCAAAATGTCAAAATTACCTTAAACTGAATTTGTGATAATTTTATGAAAAGATTAATCTCATGATGAATATTGAAAAATACTGATTTTTATTAAAATAAATATTTTTGTTTAAATCATCTAATAAGTTAAATTTTATTTTAAAATGGTTTAAAAATAAAATTATTTCATTTATATTATTATTAATCTAATTTAGTTTATTATAATTAGTTTCTTCTTTAATTTTGATATAAAATATTTTTATACTTATGGAAACCTTTTTGTTGGAAAACAGCTTCTTCATGGCACATGTGGCTTTAATTTCAAGTTGAATTCTACCACATAATGAATTTAATTTTAAAAAATGGGTCTCATATTTGTAATAATAATAATAAATATTATATAATAAGTGAGAAATAATTTCTTTCATAACTATTTGTAAAAAAATAGTGCAAGTTAATTGTCACTGTTAAGGTTAAAACAGGTTTACCCAGAGATTAAACCAAATGATAAGGGTATGTTTTCCAATTAAGCTTTTATAAATCCTATGTTATGGACATATATAGACCTTTATATATCCAAAATTCTAATATATATTCATTTTTAATCATTTTTCTTGGTAATGACTATCATTTTTTTTTCTTTTGTGAAATTATCAAGTGGTTTCCAAGTGGGTTCTCTCCCCCACTTATAAAAGGACACCTCCTCTCTTATAATCTCCTTAGTCTAAGGGACTTTTTGATTGTACAAGACCTTACCAAGTCCCATATTTACTACCATTCACACATCCTTAAGATATATTTTTTATTATCAAACCATCCTAAGAGTGATTTAGGTGTAAACCAAAAGAGGTTCTCTAAAGAAGAGGTATAGTCATTAGCCATACCTTTTAATTTTATTTATTCTTCTAACTCAATAAAATATAATTAAAAAATGATCATAAAATAAAATAATTATATAAAATATAATTATATTTTATTATGTTAATTACATAACTTACATCCATATCCTCTTCCGCTATATTGGAAATGAAATCATCGATTGTCGTACGGTGGACTACCGCCTTACAAACTAATGTGATTCATTTTCCATCACCGCCACTCAAGGATGTATATAATGATACATTTAAATTATATATATAATATTTATTACATAATTATACTTATGTAATTACAATACCAAATCCACCTTCATACCATCTAATATGTTAAATAATGATAATGTTGCTCATGCGTATGTGTGGACTACCTCATCTATGAAGAGATGTGATATGTTCTTAATTTTATTTTCACATAGATTGTTATAATGATATATTTAATGAATATATATAATATATATTATTTGAAAAATATTATTTAAAGAAGAATTATTATATGTCTTTCCTTCATTCCAACCATCAAAAAATGGGAACAATGTTCATGCTTACATATGGTCTACCATCTCCAAGAACGGTGTAATTCATTTTCCTATTTTTAACTTTTATAGATGACTATAATTAAGTATATAATGAATATAAATTATATTTATATCCTTATTATAAATATATATATTATGTAATAATGATCAAATTATAAATACCAAAAACTACTGAACCAAAACATACATGAAAAACAAGTATTTATTACCCAAAACATTGATTTTAACAAACAATTGTTAATGAATGGGTAATAAAAGGACATAAGTAAATAATATATGGTATAATATATATTATTATGGTTCTATAATATATATAATAAAACTATATTATTTATAAATGATTTTTTATTGTGTTTGAAGGGATCCAAGACTTGAGGTAAGGGATTTTCGTCTCACTTTTATTTCTATGACACACATGCCATATTCACCAAATTAATATTTTATGTTGTTTATATACTACCCATAAATGTGTTTTATGATTATTATTATAAAAAATATGTGGATTTACATATTCATATAGTTTTTTTCTTTCATGGGTCTTATGATTCAAAAGTAACCAAAGTTGTAATGGATTTATGTTATAATCTCTATGTTTATCGAGATTGTTTTTATTATTCTTATAATGATGAAATTTATTCATAGAACTATAAATAATCTCATTAATTTTGTTTTCCTTTGGTGTTTTCAATATAATACATGTAACACCCCAAGCTTTCACGATACACTTCTCATTCAATAATGTAATAGCTTGCATTGTACGCAACTTCGAGTTCTAACACACCACGACTAATCAAAGTAACCGTTATGAATAGTAATACCCACTTTTTAAAATTATAGAAATTTTATATTTAAAAATGGACTTCATTTTTGTATTCGTAATATTGAAATTATCCTAAGTTGAATTTTTTGTAATTTTCTGAGAACTTCCATTTTTTATGAATAGTGAAGAATACTTAAAAACAACTTTTTTAATAAAAATAATTTATAGTGATAAATTATACTATTAAGTGGTTTTAAAGTATAATTAGAATATATTTTTACCATTTTATCCAATAGTGGTCATTATAATTAATTTCACTTTGAAATTGGACATAAATAATTATCAATCTTTTGGTATATATTGTTTCTTAAAAACACGCTATTTGTTGTGACAGCGGGAATTAATTATGAAATTAATTAATGAAACTTATATGTTTGTAATTTCATAAAATAGACATCATTTTTTAATTTGGAATATCAATTATAGATTAGGGTGAAATTTTGGCATTGTTCTGAAAAACTTCAATTTTTGATGAATAGTGAAACCACTAAGTGGTAGTTAAAAAACTGATTTTTTGTTTAAATGAAACATTACCACATCTATGATTTGATTTTCAAAAATCTGACATACATGGTTGTCATTAGGAAGTAAAATGTGGCTCAATTGGATTAAAATAATTTTTTTGGTGAATAGTAACTTTTAAGTTTAATTAATGCGATTAAAGGTAATTAGTGAAATTTAAGGTAAATATAATGTTATAATAATAGAAAATGACCTTGACACTTGTCCTACCCCTATTGGATGAGTCATGGCCGACCAAGACAAACCATGGGTCAACTTGGGGACCCCATGGAGCCACTTTGGTAGGAAAATGATATAAATAACTTTTATTTAATGTTAAAATAAAAATGTCACACACATGAGTCATTTTACTAAAACAATTTTTAAATGGGGTTATACAAGTCATATTTTTTACTATAAATATTCATTATAAAGATAAAAAATTTCCTACATAATGATAGTTTTTTTATAATTTTTAGACATTAAATAAATAAAACTATTTATGACACCATGATGATGCAGTGATTACCTCATTAATTAACGATTTTAATAACATGGAAGGATAATGTAAACTCTAAGCATTACACTTTTCCAAAGCCTATTGGATGAGAATATTTCGAACCCTTATCACCTTATCCTCGAAATATATAAGTGTGGGACCTTTAGAATCTGAAAAGAATTGAATAATAAAGTAACATTTCATTACTTTCCAAGAGTGCCCCTCCTCTCCTCTTATAAAAGGCCCCCACCTCTACCACCTTATTCACACCTTCAAGCCATTTGGCTCGGCCAACCTCTTCCCAAATCCTCTCCAAACTTCCCTCCCTTACTCTTAGAAGCCTCACTTTGGGCAGAATTCTTCCCAACGAAGCCTTTGGCTCAAATCAAAAGAGTTACCCGATTTTAAGGTAATGTCTTCTCTAATGTTGTTTTGTTTTATTTTGATTCTCCATCCCCTTAAACTCTTTTTATTACTTTCTTTTGTAAAAGCACCAGTATCTAACATATAATAGGATGTTTTTATGATAAGTATTTTATTTACACTTACTCACACCTTCGTCTAATGGTTAAAGAACATACTGTTTCTTTGGGTGGTGAAATACTGCCTCATGAAACGATGATTGTTCAATATTCTTTCAACACCTCCAATGGTGGCCATTTTTATGAAACTATTTTCATATATGATATATATATTATGTTTAAGTTTTCCTTATGCTTCTTTATTTCTCATTTGTGGAATACTTTATGATTTCCATTATGGGTAAACGCGATAAGTTCATTTTAGGAAGTGCAGACTACCACCCCCTCAAAGTGATTTGAATCGTTAATGGAATATTTGGGATGTATAAAGGATGGAGTAAATGGTATTATACATTATATTATACTGGAATTATATTACACCTTTATATAATTATAACTTCATTCCATTAAATACTAAATAGAATTGAAAGTAGCGTTCATGCGTACGTACGGCTTACCGTCTCCATGAACGGTGCATTTCATTTCTTACCTCTAAATGTTATGTAATATTATAAATGAATGTATATACTGTATATATATTATGTATATGATATATACATCATGAATATAATTATTGATATAATGGATATATTACCACATGAACAAAGTGTAATTATAAGAAGTTTATTTTTGACTCAAGTACCAAAGATCGACAAAACGACCGTTATTAACTTAAATAATTACATAATGTTCATAACATTGTAATAAGTGATATAAAAGGAATAAAAAACTTGAATAAGGTTATTAACCAATTATAAATTAACTCTAGTTTATTATTCAGGAGGTTAAAGAACGGTCGAGTCAAGACAGGACGCAAGGTAACGGAACTTCTTAACCCAATTTTTGTTCTTTGGGTTAATATCAAACTTTCAAATTATGTCATGATATTATTATTTAAAATCTTGTATTTTTACTTTCTTTATGTGTAATTATAGTGAATACACATAATAGAACTATTTTATTTAAAAAAATTATCTTTCTAAGGACTTCATCTCAATCTCATTTCATTGAGGCATATTTTCTTTTATACACAACTTTCTTTTATACAGTGTATAAACCCCTTTGACTTTTAAGATTATTCGAAAGGAATCTTTTTATACGAAGAGTTTTACTAAATGACAAAAGGGAATGTTTTTTTCATACGTATGCGGCGACAACGACTTCTCCGCCACCGTGACCATTATTTGAGTTTCGGCTTCCTTTACAATCCATAACTTTTTTTTAATTGAAAAATAAATACAAAGTTTTAATTTTCCTTTATTTTGGTATTGAAAATGGTTTTGATAATGTTTTTATTATATCAATGTGTTGTATTGATATCTTGTGATTGAAGTGTAGAAATCGTATGTTTCCATTATGCATGTTTTATGTGATACAATTATGTTATGGTTTATGATATGTTTAAACTTGTTCATATAAGGAATGCATTGGACTTAATAAGTGACAGGTGGAGCCCACTATAGCTCCTCGATGCATCGGTAGGTCTCATTAGACAAACTAGTGTCTTGGCACGAGGCCTTGACAAAATCTTATTTGTGTTCTGGGCACGAGGCCTTGACTACGTTGTTATGATAGTCTGGCATTATGCATTCCATCATTATGAAAGTGGTTATTGATATTGCATGGGATTATTCGACTAGTAGAATACCCATGTGAGTAAGTAAATGGAATTATTTAATTTTATTTTTTCCATATCATGCTGAAGTTCAAGTTTAAAAAGGCTTTTGTTTTAGTTATACATTGCCTTAAATGTTAATGTTTATTTATGAAAGCTTCCGCAATATTTTTATCCTTATTGAGCATCTGAGCTCACCCCTTTCAATGTTTTAATATTTTCCAGGATGTGAAGAAGTATTTTATGAATGACCTGTAGGGATAGTCAGAAGAGGATATGACTGTGGACTATGGAGACTTTGTTATTGTAGTATTTCACTTTATGATGTAATGTAACATTTATGAATGTATCTAGTGTTTCCAAGGCTACTAAACTAATCGGTCTTTCGAGACATGATTTTTTCTGATCATGCCAATGTTACGAAGTAATGCACCGACTCTGGGTAACTGGGGTCGGGGCGTTACAGTTGGTATCAGAGGAAGTTTAGTACTAACCTCGGAAGCTAGATTTAGATAAACTCTGATTAGATCACATAGCCCAAAGATAGACATTGAGGATTAGTATAGACGAACTTCCTAGAATTTTGGTATTATAGAGATGTTGTGAGTTTTCTGAGCAATACATCCATGTCTGGATACGAGCAGGTAGAGGCAGCTCTGGCACAGATGTACCTAGGGGTAAAACCCGAAAACACCGCTTTGAGCTAGACTCGAACGGGAACTGGTGCACGACAACGGGCCTTGCTGCACTCTTGGTTACGACACTCCCGAGGGATATGCTTTGGATAATTCTCATTTTCTTTACAAACCAATATCAAGGGTTATGAGTATATACTTCCTCAAATAAAACTTTTTTTATGATTATGGATTATATCCATAAATAGTTCAATTAGTTTTAAGTGTTTTAAAAGTATGGAATTATGTATTTTGATTCATAAACTAATCTAGTTTATGCCATTGTTTAGAAATGCCGCCTAGTGGAAGGAATGGAAACCGTATCAATGCACACACCCCGTGTAGGGATTGCCCTCCTGCTCAAGATAATTATTGTGGAGCTGGAGATACAACTGGTGCTGATCAACTTATTACCATACTGGAACAACTCACTCAGGTTATGAATAATAACCTTACTTGTATGGAGCACCCTGATCCGCAACGTGGAGGATCAATGTTAGACCGCTTCATGAGGAAACAACTGCCAACATTTAATGGGGGTACAAATCCATTAGTAGCTGAGCAATGGATAAACTCCTTAGAGAAAATATTCCACGCCTTTGGGAGTAGCGAAAGGGAGAAGGTTATCATGGTAGTTTACCACCTCACTGGAGATGCCGATAAATGGTGGTCATTGATTCAAAATACAAAGGAAGATGAAGAAGTATCAAGTATGGAATGGAGAGAGTTCGAAGATCTTTTCTTAGAAAAATACTTTCCACATGACCATCGAGCAGATATGGAAAGGAAATTTCTGAGTCTGAGACAAAAGGAGGATGAGAATGTCGCAAATTATGAGGCTAACTTTACAAGGTTAGCGAGGAATGTAGCAGATTATATACGTAACCCAAGAAGTAAGATTGAATGTTTCTTTGATGGGTTAAAACCATTTCTCCGTCGAGATTTAGTATCACAATCTTTCTCAACATACGAGGATATAGTCCCGTGTGCTATCAAGATAGAAAAGGAATTCTTTATGTCTTATGACAACAAAGTAAAGCAAGAGAAGAAGAGAACGGTGGAACAAGAGATAGATAAAGGGAAAAAGGGAAAGAAGGATTTTCCATTATGTGATAATTGTGGGAAGAATCACCCTGGTACTTTCCTAAAAGGAATGGGAGTTTGTTACAAATGTGGAGAAAAAGGTCACTAGGCTCGTGATTGTAAGGGAAATAAAGAGGCTATCAATGTTGAATGCTACAATTGTAGGGAAATGGGTCATTATGCAAATGATTGTCCTAAGCACCAAGGAAACTTACCTCAGAAAATTCCAAGGGATCAAGGCCAAGGTTATGTTGTTTCTACAGATGATGTTGAATAATTAATATATTTTTGTTTTTGGAATCAAGGATTATATTCTGGTTATAAGAATAATGTGATATATAAGGATTGTACTGCAGTACTTGTTGTTTTCCCTAATGTTTCAATATGATGAAGGTTATCATATTTTTATTATGTGACAATAAGAGGAACTTTACTTTGTTTGGGGAATCTAATGTTACAATTGATTTTGGAATTTAAGGACCTTTTAGAGAAAGTATGGACGGAGGTATTTTGGATAACTATAAAGGTTGGAATGGATTAAGTTGAACTTTGGATAGTATTGTTTAAGGTTAAAACATTTATGAAGATTTTTTTTGGAATATTATAATACTATAGTTTTAGAAAAAGGACAACCTGCAGGGTGGGGCATAACCCGTCGCGTTGGACAAAGCTGTAGGAATTGAACCCACAACCATAGTGCGACATGCCTTTACTACCTACCACTAGCCTACAGGAAGTCCCTGGTTATTACAAAATATTTTTCCTAGTCTAAATGGTATGTGTTAATATTTAGAACCTTATACAATTAGGATAAATAGAATATTTTTGAGTTCTATTACCTTTTAGAGTGAAACATGGGTTTGTGGTAAAAATTTATTAAATAATGAAAGTCTACATGACAATTATGTATATTCCCTTACATTCTTAGTAAATCTTCTAAATAAATTCCTCAACATTATAAAAGGTAACTTAAAACAAAAATGTTTCCGGTTAACTTTTCCAACTGGGGATTCAATGATTGTTTAACCAATCACAAGTTTGTGATTTTCTTATGGTTAACTTTCTCCTAATCCATTGTTTCACAACTCTCCATCATACCTTGATGGTTTTTTTTCTTCCACATCCATATTTTCATATAATCGTAGTATGGGCTATCTCGGGTGACCTTTGTACTTCTCTTTATTTCTTTTAAAGTTATATTTTTATTAACCTTATTTCCGATGTGGGTTTTCCACAAAGGTATTTTCTATTTTAAACCTTTTATTTTCAAAGAAAAATTTCAAATTGCGAGGACGCAATTTATTGAAGGAGGAGAGAATGTAACACCCCAAGCTTTCATGATACACTTCTCATTCAATAATGCAACAGCTTGCATTGTACGCAACTTCGAGTTCTAACACAATGCGACTAATCAAAGTAGTCGTTATGAATAGTAATACCCACTTTTTAAAATTATAGAAATTTTATATTTCAAAATGGACTTCATTTTTGTATTCGTAATATCGAAATTATCCTAAGTTGAATTTTTTGTAATTTTCTGAGAACTTCCATTTTTTTATGAATAGTGAAGAATACTTCAAAACAAATTTTTTAATAAAAATAATTTATAGTGATAAATTACACTATTGAGTGGTTTTAAAGTATAATTAGAATATACTTTTACCATTTTATCCAATGGTGGTCATTAGAATTAATTTCACTTTGAAATTGGACATAAACAATTGCCAATCTTTTGATATATATTGTTTCTTAAAAACACGCTATTTGTTGTAACAGCGGGAATTAATTATGAAATTAATTAATGAAACTTATATGTTTGTAATTTCATAAAATAGACATAATTTTTGAATTCGGAATATCAATTATATCTTAGGGTGAAATTTTGGCATTGTTCTGAAAAACTTCAATTTTTGATGAATAGTGAAACCACTAAGTGGTAGTTAAAAAACTGATTTTTTGTTTAAATAAAATATTACCACTTCTGTGATTTGATTTTCAAAAATCTGACATACATGGTTTTCATTAGGAAGTAAAATGTGTCTCAATGGGATTAAAATAATTTTTTTGTGAATAGTAACTTTTAAGTTTAATTAATCGCGATTAAAGGTAATTAGTGAAATTTAAGGTAAATATAATGTTATAATAATAGGAAATGACCTTGACACTTGTCCTACCCCTATTGGATGAGTCATGTCCGACCAAGACAAACCGTGGGTCAACTTGGGGACCCCATGGATCCACTTTGGTAGGAAAATGACATAAATAACTTTTATTTAATGTTAAAATAAAAATGTCACAAACATGAGTCATTTTACTAAAACAATTTTTAAATGGGGTTATACAAGTCATATTTTTTACTATAAATATTCATTAGAAATCTAAAACGATTTCCTACATAATGATATTTTTTTATAACTTTTAGACATTAAATATATTAAATTATTTATGACACCATGATGATGCAGCGATTACCTCATTAATTAACAATTTTAATAAAATGGAAGGATAATGTAAAATCTAAACATTACACTTGTCCAAAGACTATTGGATGAAAATATTTCTAACCCTTATCACCTTAGCCTCGAATTATATAATTTTGGGACCTTTATAATCCTAAAAGCATTGAATAATAAAGTAACATCTCATTACTTTCCAAGAGTGCCCCTCCTCTCCTCTTATAAAAGGCCCCCACCTCTACCACCTTATTCACACCTTCAATCCATTTGGCTCGGCCAAACTCTGAAACAATACTCTCCCAACTTCCCTCCCTTACTCTTAGAAGCCTCACTTTGGGAATAATTCATCCCAAGGAAGCCTTTGGCTCAAATCAAAAGAGTTACCCGATTTTAAGGTAATGTCTTCTCTAATGTTGTTTTGTTTTATTTTGATTCTCCAACCCCTTAAACTCTTTTTATTCCTTTATTTTGTAAAAACACCAGTATCTAAAATATACTAGGATGTTTGTATGATAATTATTTGATTTACACTTACACACACCTTCGTCTAATGGTTAAATAACATACTGTTTCTGTGGGTGGCGAAATACTGCCTCACGAAACGATGATTGTTCAATATTATTTTAACACCTCTAATGGTGGCCATTTTGATGACACTATTTTCATATATGATATATATATTATGTTTATGTTTTACTTATTCTTCTATATTTCTCATTTGTGGCATACTTTATGATTTCCATTATGGGTAAACGTGATAATTTCATTTTAGGAAGTGCGGACTACCGCCCCCTCAAAGTGATTTGAATCGTTAATTCCATATGTGGGATGTATAAAGGATGGAGTAAATGGTATTATAAATTATATTATAATGGAATTATATTATACCTTTATATAATTATAACTTCATTCCATTAAATACAATATATAAATGAAAGTAGCGTTGATGCGTACGTTCGGCTTACCGTCTCCATGAACGGTGCATTTCATTTCTTACCTCTAAATGTTATTTAATATTATAAATGAATGTATATAATGGATATATATGATGTATATGATATATACATCATGAATATAATTATTTATATAATGTATATATTACCACATGAACAAAGTGTAATTATAAGAAGTTTATTTTTGACTCAAGTACCAAAGATCGACAAAACGACCGTTACTAACATAAATAATTACATAATGTTCATAACATGGTAATAAGTGATATAAAAGGAATAAAAAACTTGAATAAGGTTATTAAGAAATTATAAATTAACTCTATTTTATTATTCAGGAGGTTAAAGAACAGTCGAGTCAAGACTGGACGCAAGGTAAGGGAACTTCTTAACCCAATTTCTGTTCTTTGGGTTAATCTCATACTTTCAAATTATGTCACGATATTATTATTTCCAATATTGTATTTTTACTTTCTTTATGTGTAATTATAGTAAATACACATAATAGAACTATTTTATTTAAAAAAAATGATCTTTGTAAGGACTCCGTCTCAATCTCCTTTCATTGAGGCATATTTTCTTTTATACACAACTTTCTTTTATACGGTGTATAAACCCCTTTGACTTTTACTTTTATTCAAAAGGAATATTTTTATACGAAGAGTTTTAATAAATGACAAAAGGGAATGTTTTTGTCGTACGTATGCGGCGACAACGACTTCTCCGCCGCCGTGACCTTTATTTGAGTTTCGGCTTCCTTTAAAAGCCATAACATTTTTTTTAATTGAAAAATAAATACAAAGTTTTAATTTTCCTTTATTTTGGTATTGAAAATGGTTTTGATAAAGTTTTTATTATATCAATGTGTTGTATTGATATCTTGTAATTGAAGTGTGGAAATCTTATGTTTCCTTTATGCATGTTTTATGTGATACAATTATGTTATGGTTTATGATATGTTTAAACCTGTTCATATGAGGAATGCATTGGACTTAATAAGTGACGGGTGGAGCCCGCTATATCTCCTCGATGCATCGGTAGGTCACATGAGACAAACTAGTGTCTTGGCACGAGGCCTTTACAAAATCTTATGTGTGGTCTTCGCACGAGGCCTTGACTACGTGGTTATGATAGTCTGGCATTATGTATTCCATCATTATGAAAGTGGTTATTGATATTGCATGGGATTATTCGACTAGTAGAATACCCATGTGAGTAAGTAAATGGAATTATTTAATTTTATTTTTTCCATATCATGCTGAAGTTCAATTTTAAAAAGGCTATTGTTTTAGTTATACATTGCCTTAAATGTTAATGTTTATTTATGAAAGCTTCCGCAATATTTTTATCCTTACTGAGCATCTGAGCTCACCCCTTTCAATGTATTAATATTTTCCAGGATGTGAAGAATTATTTTATGAATGACCTGCAGGGATAGTCAAAAGAGGATATGACTGTGGACTATGGAGACTTTTTTATTGTAGTATTTCACTTTATGATGTAATGTAACATTTATGAATGTATCTAGTGTTTACAAGGCTACTAAACTAATTGGTATTTAGAGACTTGATCTTTTGTGATCATGCCAATGTTACGAAGTAATGCACCAACTCTGGGTAACTGGGGTCGGGGCGTTACAATACATGCTTCCCTTTCATTTTCCACTATTTAAGAACTCAAGAGACTGATTGAATATTTTTAAGGAAAAATAAATTTATTTCACTCTTCAGCCAAAAATCATTTCTCTTATATCATTATATTGTATAAAAATGTTTTAAAAAATGTTTTTAATATTCACAAATGATTATTAAAATATATTTATACCCATTTTTAATTTTTATGAAATTATTTCAATGGAATCTTCTTGTAATTTTTTAAACAATGTACTTTTTACTTGTTACCAAAAATGTGAAAATAATCATTATTCCAATGCATACGACATGAAAAAAATATCATGTAATAATGAACACTCAATTCATTGAAGTTTTATTTACATGTTTTGAAATTTATTTTCAAAGAAAAAAATTTCCATAATATTTCGGAAATTTTTATATTTTAAATAATTGATTTCAAAATTGAAAGGGTATTTTTATCAAGAATATTTTTAATTATTTTTTATGGTATTTATACTCATCAAAACCATTGGTGTTTATTATGTTTTACTAGGGATATAATATAATGGTACCATCCTTATTATTTAAATGGATAGTTTATGATTATGATGATGGTATTTTTATTATACCCATTTATTTTCTATGGATTATTCTATGCTGGATTAATGAAATGTTTATGAAACCTATTTTCTTTGCACAACATATGATATGATGATATGATGAATGTCTAATATTATTATAGCACCAATTTGTATGGTTTTTATTATATGGTGGGTTGGATTGAAATTATATATGCCTCTAATGAATTGGGTAAATTATTATATATCATGAGAAAATTATGGTATACAACTCAATTTTCATGATATGCTATGTGAAACAAGTTTATGTGCTAGATATTCTATGGGAAACAATCCCATGATTTGACTTTACTATGGGAAACAACTAGATGTGCTTGATATACTATGAGAAATGGGTGTTGACACCTGATTCATTATGATTTTATGGTCTTTATAGATAACTTTGAAATATGAAATGGTTTCCATACTTATGATGGTGCCACACTTATATGACATAAACATTTGATTCATGATTGATTTATTATGATTTATCACCCTTATACTTGATGTGTATTAAATGATAGTGTTTATTCAATGAATCATGTTTACGATCCATGATATATTGGGTTTGAGCTTTTTAAGTTTTATTTATAATCTCACACCCTTATGTCATTATGACCATACCCACAGAGGCCTTCTTGGCCAGTAGAAAGCCTGGTGTGACAAACTCAATCCCCCTCCCCCGTTAATTGGATAAGGGTTGGAGACAAGCACCATGAAGGCATAAACTGAAATAGTATACCTTATAATAATGTACTTGAATGCATGAACAGAACCATCTCCATGAAAAATTGAAAAGTAATAACAAAAGATAATAAAATCTTGAGTATAAACTTGCATTCAAAAACCTCTAGGGAAAAAATTAGAGAATGGTCAAAAGAAAAAAAAGGGGTAAATGTACACACAACTAGAAATGAAGTACAAACCTAAAAAAACTGGAAAGAGAATAAAACTAAGAGATCCTGACTCCTGATCTCCAATTATAACCACCTGACATGGTCAATTCACCCAAGTATCACTATCCTCCACCGAAGTCACTTTTTATATTCCTATTGTCTGCATAATACGTAAAAATTTTAGGTAAAACCCCTGATGGGTTTAGCATATACATATGTAGTAGGACCCCTCAAAACCCATAATGGGGGTAATAAAAATATAAAATATAAGTCCGCTCAACCCTTAACAAGTTATAAATGAACACCCAAGATTTATGCTCCTAAATAAACCCATAGGATATATAAATGTCGATCTCAATATTCATATCCCATTCAAGGATGATGAGTATTCATTTATCTCTAATAGTATATCTCTAATTTCCAACTTCCTGTCCATGATAATCTATATGGTAAGTCCCTCACCTTGTTGTTGTTCTCCACAGTCGATGGTTCCACAACTATAGTGCAGTATCTTCTCCCCACTAGAGCTTGAAGATGAGGGAGTATAAATCAGTAAATATATGACCTACACCCTTATATGATATGGGTAAGTATCGACTCTACCTATGTAATGATTATGGAGGAACTATGCCTTGGTGTAAAAGGAGAGAACCAGCCCTGGAATCACTCTAATGATCTTACCTGATCATTATCATCAGTCAAGCATCATCTAAAGAAGTTTCACCCTTTGAAAACCTAACATCATATATTTTATACCACAATAGAGGCTATCATCACCTTCCATAAGGAAAAATAATTAGTATAGGATACTTGAGAGCCAAAATTTGAATCCTAAAGAAGGACATACATTAGGTAGAAGTTAATGGGAGATGTATATGGTGTGTGAATGGGGTTAAATGGTGTTTTTACTCACCTCATATACTATGTTTGTTATCCCCTAAAAAAATTTGGAATCCATGCAATACTACATGAAATTTATAGGTGGTACATGAAATTTATTATCCACCCAGGGCCTTCCCATATAAACATGGCCCATGCCTATGTATACTAGTTAGGCACATGTACACTGGTTGTGTCCGAGTACATAGTCGTGCCCATGTACTTTGGTTGTGACCACATTCCTAGTTATTCCACTGCATCATTAATAGTTGTTTGTGGTGGTTTTTTAGCGATGGTTTACTAACTCACTTTTAAATTTTTTTTATTAATGATTTAGAGGTGGTTTTTTAGAAACCGTTACTAAAACATTTTTTTCCAACCCTGACCCCCCCCCCCCCCCCCTCATGCGACCCCTTTCCCTCCCTGACCCCTGCGAGACCCCCCCCCCCCCTTAGTGACCCCCAAAACCCTCACTGCCTCATCGCCTCACCCCTCTCTGCCTCGCTGCACCTCACCACCTCATCGTGCATCACTGCCCTACTACCTCGCTGCCTCACCCATTTCAGAGGTAGTTTTTCAAATTGGTTATGAAAAATACCATATTTTATCTTAGGTAGTATTTTAGTAGTGTACACTTGTTATTTTTATACCTGTTTGGATTTCATAATATAATATTCATTATTTATTCATGTTTTATGTTGTGATTATGTGTGACATGGAATTATGTTTTATTGATATTGTAGTTAATGTATCAAATTAAAGAATATTTAACTTTTGTTCTGTTGAGAATTAGATTCATTATAATGGAATTATTTCTTAATCATGACTACTACTTTGATATGTTGAGAATGTTTTAACTTTTTTATACCAATAATGATGATTAGTATAAATAATAATGATACCTTGACCATGTATATTGTTTTGATAAATAATGAGTATGTTAGAAGGGGTATTTTTCTATTGTATAACTTCTGTGTTGGTATGTATTATATGGAGATTGATGAATGATATGGGATCACAATGACTTGAATTTTTTATACCCCTTTCACCTATCCCTAAATTCATGTGATGATAGTTCCTTGATTCTTGTATACACCTTCCTCTCTCAAAAATAAAAGGATTTTCCAATGACACAACCTTGAGAAGTATTGCTATGATCATAGTTTGATGGGAATGGTATCATGGATTTCATAACCTGATGTCTCATATTCAAGTCTTGGATCAAAGAAATTATGTTAGGTATAGACCCTTTCATTATAGGGATTTATTTTTTATAATTGATTCTATTTTATGAAGTTTTCCATTATCTAATGCTTCAATGTTTTTATTGATAACAATTTGTAAAGTCATTTTTTTATAAATATATATGTAAATGTTTATATTGATATAAGGAACATGTGTATTTATATTCCATATAAGTTAAAAACTAGGTGGTTTATTACTGGGTATTATATGCTCACACTCAACATATACACTTAGGGGGACATGAAATTTCATGGTTTATTTTTTGGGAACCTATAGGTACAAGTACATGTTTGGATAAATTGTTTTTTCTAAGCATCATTGATATGTATATAACTCTTGTTCAATTTAGTGTGGTAAATAGATATGAAAGATTTACTTTTTCATTTATCCTTAGGTTTCATGGATCATTTTATACTATTTACCTTTATATGATTTGTAAATATTTATCAAATGGAATTCACTCTATGTGGATCATGTTAGTTTTCTTGTATTTTATTTTATTAATAAAATTTGGTAAAGAAAATCCCACTGGTCTTCTTAGAACCCTAATGCTATTCTCCAGCCTTTGGTGATCGAGAGGTGAAAATAAGGTCATCTAGTTCTCTATCCTAGTACTATTTAGGTATCTCGGTCACCATCACTACACCACATGTACTTTTTTTCTTACATAAGTTCTTGAATCTTGGAGGTGGTTTTTTCTAGTTTTAACTTTATCTCTTATATCCCTTGGTTTAATATCTTTACCTCTAACTCCATATGAAATATTTATAGTAATTAATTATGGTTTTATTAATTTTAATTGTTGATATAAAGGATTTAAATATCGACAGTCTTATTTGTGGTTATTTTCCCATCTAGAAAAGTTTATCAAATTGCTCCATCCAAATTAGTTTATATGTAAGATTATTTTGAATACTGTAAGATTGTAGATTAATTTTTTAAGACTTTATAATAGATTGGATGTGTGTTATGAGTTTTGTATTTTTTTATATCCTTTACAATGAAAATGTTTTTAGTATTATCCCGTAGATGTATGGAATTATCCAAACAACATAAATATTTATTTTATATTTGGTTTTATTTTGTGTGAAGTGTGTTAATAGTATTTTTTATAGTAATTTGGTGATATCAATTCCTAGTTCTAGTTCATAGACTCAGCGGAGGAAATTACCAGACAAAACTCTATTCAATAGGATTATGGAGCTTTCCAGTATATAGGATGAGGTTCATCATACAAATTTATATCCATTGAATATCGTAGATTTTATGGATATTTCCACTCATTTCTTATGATGTGTTGTTTGGATCTTTCAATTTTATTAGATGTTCTATTCTTCTATCTCATTATTTCTACCTGATAACCACTATGGGCTATTAGGAAAACGTTACTTTGAAGATTTTTTTTAATCTAATCCTTGACTTTTTCTAAGTATTTAATATATTTATATATTTTTTCAAATAGTATATATGAATCTCTTTCCCTATTTATTAATAGGTATGTGTTTTATTTATTTTTTTAATTGTGTAGGAACATTGTGATATACATGGATAAAAGTTATATCACATTACTAAGGAACACACCTCATTATGTTAAGGGTTTTGAAGAGTTTTTAGATTTTTCAATTTCCAATCGATCTGTTGAAGGGAGAATAAGATGTCCATGTCCTAAAAGTAAATTTAGAATATGGTTGAAGAGGGATTACGTTTAGGAACATTTAATATTGAAGAAATTCCCTAGTCAATATTTGTGTTGGATTTGGCACAAATAATCGACCGTTACAGAAAGGTTAATAATTAATTCCAATCCATAGAATAATCTCCCAACATCATCGACAATGGGAAAAGAAATGAAAAACCTTATAAATGATGCATTTTACACTGCATGACACCACCATCAACATCAAAACATATCGGAATTGTAACACCCAAGGTAAATAAATAATATTACTTTTTCATATTTATTAATATTTTTTAATAGAATACTAATATTACATTAAAGGGGATGCTATGTTCAATGGCGTGCCCAATACGTAACAACGAGTTTTTTTTGAAATCTTACCATGCAAACTAATAACATAATAATATTATTGTAAATGGTAGAAAACTCCAAGTCGATGTAATGGCGGAAATGAACAGAACTAACTAAAAAGTGATTATATATGCTTGTCAAATATTTTTATATTTATTCAATAAATGTTATATGGTTAAAATGCGAATAAATCCAATTATGAGCATAAATATTCTAATATTCATTAAAAGGTCGATTAACTGCCTTTTGATGGAGAACCCCTTTTAAATCCACTTTTTGAAAATTTTATATGTTATATTCGACCAAATAAAATTATTTTTAAAATCGGGATATCAAAATTTACTTTGTATAAATTTTTGGTATTTTTCTGATAAAGTTCATTTTTTAATGAATAGTGTAAAATGTTGTATTTTAATTCAAAACCTCCTTTTAATCTAATTTATTTATATTATTAGATTATCTTTTTAATTGGTTTTAATGTTCAATTATATTATATTTTTACCATTTAATCCAATGGTGATCATTTGAATTAATTTCACTTTGAAATTGGACTTAAACTGGTGTCAATCTTTTGATATATTTTGTTTCTTAAAAACACGCTATTTGTCTTGACAACGGGAATTAATTATTAAATTGATTAATGAAACTTATATGTTTTTAATTTTTTAAAATAGACATCATTTTTTAATTTGTAATATCAAATATATCTTAGGTTTAATTTTTGGTATTTTTCTGAAAAACGTCAATTTTTGATGAATAGTGAAACCACTAAGTGGTAGTTAAAAAAACTGATTTTTGGTTTAAATGAAATTTTACCACCTCTATGATTTTAATTTCAAAAATATGACATACATGTTTGTCATTAGGATGTAAAATGTGGTTCAATGGAATGAATATAATTTTTGGTGAATAGTAACTTTTACGTTTTATTAATCGTGATTAAAGGTAATTAGTGTAATTTAAGGTAATGATAATGTTATAATAATAAGAAATGACCTTGACACGTGTCCTAACCTTATTTTATGATTCATGGAAGACCAAGACAATCCATGGGTCAACTTGGGGACCCCATGGATCCACATGGGTAAGAAAATGACATTAGTAACTTTTTATTTTTAGTTAAAATAAAAATGTTACAAACATGTATTGTTTTACTGAAACAATTTTTCCATGGGGTTATACAAGTCATATTTTTTACTATAAATATTAATTAGAAAGATAAAAATATTTCCTACATCATAGTATTTTTTTTATAAGTTTTAGACTTTAAATAAATTAATTTATTTATGATACCATGATGATGCAGCGATTACCTCATTAATGAACGATTTAAATAAAATGAAAATATAATGTAAAATCTAAGACATACACCTGTAAAAAACCTATTGGATGATTGTATTTAGAACTCTTATCACCTTATCCTATAAATATATAATTTTGGGACCTTTGATATCCGAAAATGATTTTATAATAAAGTAACTTTTTAAGACCTTCCAAGAGTGCCCTTCCTCCCTCTTATAAAAGGCCCCCACCTCTACCCCCTTACCCACACCTATCAAGCCTTTTTCTCGACCACACTCTACTCATTTTATCTCTACACATCCCTATATTCATCCTAGAAGCCTTACCTTAGGCATAAAGCTCTTAAAAAAAACCTTTTGGTTCAAACCAAAGGGAGTTACCCGATTTAAAGGTAATGTCCTCTCTTATGTTCTTTTGTTTTATTTTGCTTCCCCAACCCCCTAAACACTTTTTATTCCTTTCTATTGTAACAAAACCAGTATCTTAAATATAATAGGATATTTTTATGAGAATTATTCTAGATACACTTATACAAACCTCCGTCTACTGGTTAAAGAACATACTATTTCCGTGGATGGTGAATTACTGCCTCACGAAACAATGATTGTTCTATCTTCTCCTACCACCTCTCATGGTGTCCATTATGATGGAACTATATTTATTTATGATATATATTATATTTATTTCCACTCTATGATTCTGTATTTTACATTTAAAACATACCTTTATGCTTTGCATGTTGTGCAAATGCGATAATTTCATTTGAGGATGTGTGGACTACTGCCCCCTCAAGTGATGTGACTCGTTCATACAATACATGGAATGTATAAAGAATAAAATTAATGAACTTATGTGTCATATATAACATATATATTATACTGTATTTATAATATATATATCTCATTTAGCTTTAATTCCATTAAATTTGAAATAAAAATGAAAATGACGTTCATGCGTACGTACGGCTTACCGTCTCCATGAAGGGTGCATTTCATTTCTTACATCTAAATGTTATGTAATATTATAAATTCAAGTATATACTGGATATATATGATATATATGATATATAAATCATGAATATAATTCTGGATATAATGGATATTCTACCACATTAACAACTTGTAATTATAAGAAGTTTATTTTTGACTCAAGTACCAATGATCGACAAAACGACCATTATTAACTTAAATAATTACAAAATGTTCATAACATGGTAATAAGTGATATAAAAGAAATAATGAACTTGAAAAATGTTCTTAAGAAAGTAGAAATTAACTCCAGTTTATTATTCCGGAATATAAAGAAACGAACAAGATAAGTCGGACTTGAGGTAAGGGATCATACCTCTCTCTTTCTTTTTTTGTAATCTCTTTTATGTAATTTCTTTTAAGCTCATCTTTCTTATGTTTGGGTATAATATTTTATATTTATCATTATGTACTTTTAATGTTAATATTATGAGAGACCCTATTTGATCTGATAAATCCATTTTTGGATGTTTTAAGTGGCGTTGTTAGGCTGCCGAGTTTTCATAAGGGATTTTTCATCTCACTTTTATTCCCGTGGGATTTATGCAACATTTGCCACAATTTCCTTTGAGTTGTGTATGTACTGCCCATTATTCTACTCTTTGTGTAATATAATTTCATTTATGAGTATTTACATCAATGTTTTATAGTTCTTTTTTCATGGGGTGTATGTTTCGAAAGTTACCCAAGTCGGTAAGGGAACCTTTCACCCTCCTCTTTTTAAAATACTTCTCTTTGTTAGTTCTTTTAATTTACATATTACTATGTTGGGATATTTTCTTCTATATCCTTATTTATGTAAAATTTATTTCCAAGTGATGAGATACCATTTTTGTCTCATCAACTCGTTTTCTGAAATTTAAAGTGACGTCATTAGGCTGTCAAATTTTTACAAGGGAACTTCATAACCCAATTTCAATTTCTTTGGGTTCAACTTGTAGTTATTGAATATTCCATCCTATGAATATGTGTGAATGACCTCTGGTTGTTTTACACTTAATATCCACTTATACTGGGTGTATTTATATTTTTCACACATAATTATGAGATTGATTTATCCTTAATTTATGGATACCTTCTTTATAAGGGATTTCATCTCATTTTACATTTCTATTGAGACTTCATTGTTGTTATACACCAATTCACTCTTATATGGTGTATATACTATCCTTTGGAATATTATATCATGAATCCATTTATTCTCGTGATATTATAAATTTCTTATTAAATGTTATTCCTCAATTATTTATATTCAAGTGTTTCTCATTTTGTTAAAAACACTTTAACTAAAATATCGTTTAAAATGTTTTAATGATTTATTCTTTTAAATATTTCTCATTAATATCCATGTTTTCAAAGTGGTTTTTAAGGATTTGTTTATATGGATATTAATGGTTTAAAATGTTTAAATATTCAAAGTGGTAAGGGACTTCATCTCAATCTCCTTTCGTTGAGGCATATTTTGTTTTATACACAACTTTCTTTTATACAGTGTATAAACCCCTTTGACTTTTACATTTATTAAAAAGGAATATTTTTTATACGAAGCGTTTTACTGAATGACAAAAGGGAATGTTTTTGTCGTACGTATTTGGTGATAACAACTTCTCTGCTGTCGTGACCATTATTTGAGTTTCGGCTTCCTCAACAAGCCATAACTTTTTTTTAATGAAAAATAAATATCATGTTTTACTTTTTATTATATATTGGTATTGAAAATGGTTTTGATAATGTTTTTATTATATCAAGCTGTTTTTGATATCTTTTTATTGAAATGTGGAAATTTTTTGTTTCTTTTATGCATGTTTTATGTGATACGATTATGTTATGGTTCTTGGGCATTGTTTATGAAGACGGGTGGTTCCGTGATAAACTAAGGGCGGGTGAGCCCGTGATATCTCTCCAATGCATTGGGTAACATAAAGAAGTTAAACTCTATGGTTTCTCCGAAGACATTTAGGGAATATACTTTGATGGTTATTCCAAATGTAACCATGAGGGTTACTCCCTACGTAATAATTCTATGAATGCCTCAAGTTACTTTTATGTCTTATGATTTCTATGAGTTATTCATAAATCTTATGATTTCATGAGGTATGTTAAAGTGATTATGTTTTATGAGTAAAGTTTTTTTCATTGATTCTTATGTATATGTGGACTAATGTTTCGTTTCTGTATTTTTATATCCCTTACTGAGCTTTTTGTGCTCATCCCAAGTTTTTGAAATGTTTTCCACAGGACTTAAAGTGGAATACGGTCAAGTATGGGATCAAGGAAATGTCACGATGTCTAAAACATGGAACTATACATGACTCTTTTGTTCAAGAGTTTATATTTTGTGAAGAAAAATGGAAACTGAGTAGATGTGTCTACCTTGTAATGTTTGAGGTGTAATAGTTATTTCCTAATTCTCTAAAAATATAAACCTAAAAAAATCTTCAATGTGAATTATTAATTTAATTCCAGATTAAGTAATGTTTTAAGGTCGGGTCCTTACACGAATAATCAGATGAGGGTGCTACAAATGGGAACATGAAAAGTGATGTTTTTGAGACTTTAGGACAACTAGATGAAGATTGTAACAAATCAGTGGATCATCCACATGATTATGTGAAGACTAATTTAAGAGAAAACTTCACTGAGGAAAATAAATTTCATGATTTCGTTGATGAAGGAAATCAAGATATGTATAGTGGGTGTTTGAAATATTCAAAACTTTCTTTTTTGCAGAAGTTATACCATATCAAATGTCTATGTGGAATTAAAAATAAAGAAATGTCTAAGATATTGGTATTGTTGCATGATGCATTTCATGAAGCAAAAATCCCTGAGTCTTTTTATGATATTAAAAAAGATGTTAACAGTCCTAGTTTGAATTATACAAAAATAAATGTGTGTCCCAACGATTGAATGCTTTATTGGCAAGAGGATTCAAGTAGACAGGATTGCAAAAAAATGTTCTTCTTCTGGATGGTAGTATGTGGCTGATTTTGGAAATCTGAATCAACATACTATCATGAAGAAGAAGAAAAGGAACACTTCTACAAAGGTTTTGCATTAATTTACTTTAAATCCTTAATGGAAAAGATTATTTATGTCATTGAAAACTGTCGAACACATGAAGTGGAATTATGTAGATAATAACAATGATAGGTTAATGCAACATCCACAAGATTCACAATCATGGAATTCATTTAATTCATTACATCCATATTTATTAGAAGATCCTATGAATGCTTGATTGGGATTGGTTACTGATGTATTCAACCCATTTGGGACATGAGTACCAGTTATAGCATTTGATCAGTTTTTTTTCTCCTTACAATCTGCCTCGGTGAATATGTATGAAACAAACACCTTTTATCATTTCAATGATTATTCCTAGAAAAATATTCCTATAAATGATATTGATGTATACTTGCACCCATTAATTGAATAATTACATTAGTTATGGAGCAACTGTGTTGAGAAATTTGATTCTTCTTCTAAAAAAATGTTCAAAATGCATGTTGGTTTAATGTGGACCATTAGTGACTTCCATGGGCTTAGATATTTATCTAGTTGGAACACTTACACGTGTTTGGTTTGTCCTGTTTGTAACATGGATTTTGAGACCAAACGGCTACCTCATAGTAAAAAATGGTTCTTCATGTTCCATCGAATATTTCTCGATGCATCTCATAGATTTCGACTGAACAGATCTACATTTAACAATTTCATTGATCGTAGACCACCTCTGAAGTTATTAATTGGTTCTGAAATATAGACACAACTTGAAAAATTTGTAACAAATTTTTTTAAGGATTATCATTTGAATGATAGTATGAAATAGTTTCTAAGTGCATCATCAAGTGAAATCAGAATGCAACAATGGAAGAAGAAAAGTATATTCTTCAAACTTCTGTATTGGGAATTTAATTTGTTGTGGCATAATCTTGATGTGATGCATATTGAGATGAATGTCTATGACAATTTGATCTTCACATTGCTTAATGAGCATGGAAATTCAAAGGATAATCTCAATGTTCAGAAATACTTATAAGTAATGAACATAAAACTTGATATTTGGCCAGATTAGAATGAAAAGTATGCTCTGGAAATTTTTGCAATGAAAAATAGGGATAAAGATACATTCCTTCGAATTTTAAAGCTTATGAAAGTATCTGATGGGTATTCAAGTAACATATCGAGGTGTGTTGACTTAAATAATCCTAAGCTACATGTATTTAAAAGTCATTATTGACATATTTTGTTACAGTAGTTACTACTATTGGCATTGCGTACATTTTTACCTGAAAACGTTACTGTTGTTGTACTCCAATTCTGCACATTTTTTAGGCAACTATGTGAGAAATCTCTATATCCATTTTAATTTTAAAACCTTTAGGAGAGGTTTTTATTGAAACTTTGTGAAATAAAGATGATCTTTCCTGTATAGTTTTTTATATTTATGATTCATTTAACTGTGCATTTGGTTGAGGAAGCTAAATTAAGAGTCCTCATTCATTATCGATTGATGTATCCCAGGATGAACCGGTTCCTAAAGTCCTTGGGAAGTAGCATCCTGGTAAAGTGTTTGTCTTGGGTTTGGGACCCATACCATTTGAGGTCTTTGGTAGGCCACTGGGGATTGCAGCTACATCTACTCCCGGTTGTAGTCTGTCCATACCTTGAGAGACTCAAAGAGAGATTGTTTCTCTATGAAACATAGTTCAGGATTGGGGGAACATATATCTTCTTTTCAGATAGAATTGATTGATTTATATCATAAGACAACTGGATTTTTCCCTGGTGGTATTACATTGACTGGTGGTGAGTAGGTAAATCAAAAAAATTAAAAAACATCTAGTTTGAAAACTATTATTGGTTTTAAGTTTAAATATAAATATACAACAGTATTTAATTTTCAATATAATGTTCTTTCAGGTGGTAGTAGGAAGTACAGATATAGGTAGATAGGGTGATGAGATTTTTTTATCATCATACCCTAATTAGTTGTTTTGTTGATATGTTGAGAAAATATGGTAACATTCGGTTTGTATATGTATCATATGTGGAACATAGTTTCCACAAAAAAATTTCATGACCAAACATTTCTTGATTTCTCACGTTTCCTTTTATGTATTTTATTGATTTCTGATGTTTCCTTTTATGTCTTGATTTCTTGAGTGTGGTATGCACCATATATGTCGATTTTTTTTCATGAATCATGTTTTAGGATTCATTTTTCCTAAATTTATTTGGTTTGTTACCTAAGAATAAACGATCAAAAAATATCCAACAGTAACAGGAATCAATCCATTTATAGCCCTTGAAAAAATTCCTCTATAAAATTTTTTCTCCTGTATAGGAGGTGAAGGATGAGATGTATGGAAACCATTATGTGAGAATGAAATAAACAAATTCATGTGAATGAGGAAGGGTCTCACCTTTAGGGTATAACCAGTGTGATTATAGTTTTCATCAAGGCCTATTATAGGAGATCCAAACATCATTACATATATTGAAACATCATGAATCAATACACATATAGATTTTATAAAATACCCCTATGCATATTTGGCTCTTTCCTAGAGTAAGAGTCATTTTTTTAATGAAATAGGTTTATTGATAACGAAAAATGTGCTAAGGATCCTTATGTAGATTTGGATAATATATATAGGAAGACAGGTCTTACTAGGTAGACTACTCTAAGAATTTTCATGTCTTACAAGATGGACCATGAGAATCATGAAATTCCCTTGGGTGGGCATGGAATATCGGAGGACCACCTATCCAAAATAGGAAACCCACACTCACCGCATTGTAGCCTTGGGCATGGTGATGGTAAAATGGTTAGTAAATAGGGACTAGGTCTTGGATTCTATACATGGAAGAATATATAATAACAATTATGGCTTAGACCGCTCCATGTTCTATGATTTGTGGGAGGCCAGCTTCTATTTTAAAATGGGAAAATAGATAAAACGACAATGAGGGTTCTAGATCACACTTTTACCAAACCCACCACATGAATTTTGTATATTAACCATGTTTTGGTAGAGTCTATTGTGATTCACTTATAAATAGGATTTTTATTACCTCCTTTTTTGAATTTTATACTTTCCCTCAACTCTTAATTGACACTTATTCATCCTACCCTTTCCTAATCACCTCCCTTGGTGTTCCAAACCACTTGTATCATATTGGATCATTTATATTGAAGTTATTTGATTTATGGTATCCGAATCTTTTCCCATTAATCCTTTATTATATTTAAATTATATTCAAGAGTTCATTATGGTGGTAATTCTCCTCTTTTTTGGGTGGTTTTTGAGGGAGTATTATTATTAATTAGATTAAATAGTGATTCACTTGAGATCAGTGGTTCTGATGTGTTGTGGTTATGAATCGTTATAAGTTATATTAATTGGAATGGTTTTTTTCATGGGATTGGTAATGGGCCAGCTGTATCAGCTGCATTTTTGGTAAATCTATCTTTAGCGGTGGTTTTAACCGCCAAAAAATAAATATAATATATTTAGCGGTGGTTTTAACTACCACTACAATTATAGTATCTTGATATCTACGGCAGTTAAAACTGACACTATAGACAATAATTTAGCGGCTGTTTTAACAGCCACTAAACTGTTTTCATATTCCTTTAATATATCACGGTGGTTTTAATGGTTTTTGTGGCAATTTTCCCTGCTGAAAATGATATTTTATTATTGATGGTTTTAACTGTATCTAAATATTTTTTATATGCATTTTTTATATCGTGGCGGTTTTAATGGTTTTAGCGGCCATTTCCCCGTGGTAAAAGTGGTTTTTTCGCGGCTGTTATAAGCACCGTGAAAAAAAAAACAGTTTCACCGGGGGAAACGGCTGCTAAAACCATTAAAACCACTACGAAATACACCCACTATGATAGTTTCCATAAACTACTACTAAATCATGTAAATTGTTTCCTATTTTATGTTGATACACACTTTAGCAGTAGTTTCAAAAAACCGCCGCAGAACCATATGGCGGCGGTTTAAACCGCCGCCCTTTCCAAAAAATCCCACCAGGAAATGGTCTTTTCCTATAGTGTTTCCATGACTGTGTACTCCCAAAATACACTCTAATACATGATAATTGGGTCACATAATATTTAAGGTTCATAAAAAACATGTGATCTTAATATTCACCTGAACCCTTAGCCTCCACAGTTGGGGAACTACAATGCATTTGTTCTTGTAGACTACAGGCCATGTAATCATATTTTTTAAAGGATATAAAGATTTTATTCATTTGGTTTCCATATAAACACTTTATACCATTAATATCACCATTTTATACCAGAAACTAAATTTAAATTCATTCTACCATCGATTTTAGGCCTTTGGTTTCCAAAAATTGGAATTCACGCACCCATGCAGGAGTCTGTCACGTGATCGCCACTATTTGGGGTCCTCAAGAAAGTATTCATAACTAAAAATCCATGATCCCATCCTGATTCATCCCCAAATAATTAATAACTCATTTTTTAGTTCATACACCATGAATCTAGGGGTACGATCATTCCTGAACCCTCCCTAGTAATGTCATATCACAACCCCATGGGCCAACCATGAAGAATTCATTGAATATTAGGGGAAAATAACATGAAAACATTTTATGAGAATAATTGGATGATTAAATCATATCCAAGGATCATAAAGTTCATGATCAAGGGTGATATAATATAATAAAAAATAAAATAATTTAAACAATTAAATTTTCATTCAGGCTCATATGATGAATGGAAATCAAAAATCAAGATAATGTAGATAAAAAATACATGCCTATCAAAATAAAAATATGGAAACTATAAATAACAATACATACCTTGATTGAAGATCGATTTTTGGTAAAGTGTATATTTTATAGTGATGAATAAGGTCCACTATGTTCACTTCCTACCTCTCGATTCATCTCAATCCAATCCTTGATCTTCTCCCTCGGGTTTTCCAATGCTAGAAAATAATTTTTACCTCCTCTAATCCTTCCAGAGTTAGGTGGAAAACCCTAGAAAAGATCACAAAAATTAATTTTTATAGTCTTAGACTATGTAAGGTAATTTAATTAAAATAAATAAAATAAATTATTAATTTTATTAAACTCACTAACAAGTGGTCTCCTCCCATGGAACTTATGATGCTAACTATCCTTAGGTAGTTCCTATTGTAAAACATGCATTCTTTAATTAATAGTGGTCACATATTTCTCATCTCAGGTATCTAACAATGAGAAAAAAATTAAACTAAAATGGTGTAAACTCGTGTATTAAAATATATTAATATTATTTATATATTAATTCATGTGTCATGAGACACCCAAACACAATGCTGACCCCAATGATAAATCTAGATATATACATATAAATATTCAAAGGACTAATCCAATAAAAATACAGTCATTGAATTCTCCCCTACTTGAAGGATTTTTCTCCAAAAATCACAAGCTAAATAAAAAGGTGTGAGTATTAAGCCTGCTTCTGGATATAAAAATCCCAGGAGCTCTCTGTTATGATCTCATGATACAAAATCACACAAACTAAAGGGATAGTTTTTTCATACAAGATCCTCTTCTTCCAAACATCAATCTCCACTCGTTACTCTGTAGAGGTGGCTCTATCCTCAATGATCAGCTCATCCCAATCAATAATGTTCATAGGGTCATGCATATATCACTTCATCTGAAAACAACTGGAAGATATCAGACAATCAATCCAGCTATATGGGGAAAGGCCAAGTGTTAGGTAACCTCTCTAACCCTCCAAAGGATCTCGAATATCTAGACGAACCTGAGGAATAGCTTTCATCCCTAGACAAATCCTTGAAATCCTCATCTTGGGGATACTCACAAAAATCTATGGTCCCCTTTCTCAAACTCTTGGTTCCTTTGATGTCAATATCTGTGATATTTTTTTCAACTTTGGGTTTTCCTTCTGTTCTCTTGGATCAAATAAAGCATCTCTAATATCTCTTGTACCATCTCTATCCCAACAAGATATGTCTTTATAGTCTCATTCCAACCTAATATTGGCATGTAGGGTCTCCCATGAAATGCCTAAAAAGGTTCCACTCTAATAGTAGAGTGATATATTTTGTTATAAGAAAACTATACCAATGTAAAGTGATCATCCAAGCTCTAAATAAAGTCAAATACACAATCTCATAGAATATCCTCCAATACCTAGATAATGCACATGGTTTTCCTATCCATCTGTGGGTGAATATCTATAATCATCCTAAAATGGGTCTTGAATGCCTCTTGAAAGACTATCTACAACCATGATGTGAACCAATCATCATATTTATATACAATCATTAAGGGTACCCCATGAAGTTGGATGATCTCTCACACATACAACTGCCCCATACTCTTAACTGATATTTTCTCTCAGATGGAAAAAAAAAGTGTGACGACTTCATATGCCACTCAATAATCATCAAAATAACATCATGGAATCATTCTATTCACAAAATCCCTATCCCAATTTCCATGGATATTTAATCCCGTTTACACTCTAGGATCTCAAGAGGTAGTTTCAAACCGATCTGAACCTAGTGCACAGGCTTTACCTACTATCATGTGAGACATCAAGAGAAAAACTCATTGATAATCCACCTCATTCCATCCCACAAAAACTATCTCTGAAGTTACTTATATATATTCTCAACACTGAAATTTACATCCAAGGGTGAAGAAGTTTAAAAATCCCCCATTATCTTCTCACAAAACATGATTGTAACCACCATCTATCCCTGAAATGGATTATGTTCTCCCCTTTTATATAAAATACATCTAGTGCTTCTCTTAAGGATATATGATCATGTAGAACCTCAAAATAAATATCTCTCCATTGAGACTCTTTCACAAACTATATTATTATAGGAGTCACCACCACCAACTAATGAAAAATTGAAACATTATCCTCTGCTTGGGTCATCTCCAACAAAGCCAATTACTCAAATTCCTCCTCAAATAAGTGATAATGGAACTTCTTGGTAAGGGAATATACCACCATGTTTACCTTCCCATAATTATAGACTACCTCGGATTTATAGTCTTATAGTGACTCCAACTAATGCCTTTGTCTTAGGTTAAGGTCACTCTAAGTTAATATTGTAGTGCCCCTCCCTAGATGCCACTCAATTGGGCCCCATGATGGTGTCCACAAGACCTCAAGTGAATCTCTCCAAATGCCAGAGGCTATCAACAAGTAGCAAGGGCCTAAGGTGTGTATTTTTGGAGATTATTCCCTAGTTTTTCAAAGTACAGTGCACCGGTATATGAGTAATAAGATATATAATAATCCATAACAATAATAGATATCATTGAAATCATTATAATAAGGCATGAAAGCTAATTAATCAATAAGCATAATATAATAGTAATAAGATACAATATGATGATGATCATAATGTATCTATAAAAAAATTAATGTGTAGGGGGTAGGGGATATAGGCATATACCACATGCTAAAAAATAGACAATAAATGTCTAAAAAGTACTAAGGTTGGCATCTTAACATAGGCTCATCCCTCTACCCCAAAATTCTTCCTAAGCTATAAATCAATCAAGCATCATAAGTTGCATGCTTCCCTTTATCAATAATAGAAATTTGTAAGTCTTAATAGGTGACAAGGTGGCACAAGAAAGGTGTGAGATATAAATCTCGGTAGGCCTTCACCCTTGGTATCTAGTACAATCCATTTCATGCAATATAAAATGAACAGAGATCCATAGTAAATCAATGAAAAATTGAAATAAAAAAATGCATTGGTCTAGGTTCCACTTGTACACCCATCCAATTTACATGCCTTGGCCTAAACTGATGAGTCTGAACCAAGAGATCCTTCAAAGGTAAATTTAGAAGTATAATATGTTAGAAGGATGAATGTATCCAATCTTTTGATTGGTCTTGTAGGATATGTCCCTAGATTTTTTCAAACCAAGGGATAAATTCTCATTTAAAACATTAATTTACCTTGTTAATTAAATTTAATAAGAGCCTATTTATATAATATAATGAGTCACCCTAATCCAATCTATAGTTATCCCGAAGGTATTCCATGTATCACTCTAGGGGATCAGTAAAATTATAACACCATGGATCGTGTCCAAGGTGACCCAAGAAATAAGTCATAGGTTTCACACTATTCATGGTGTGATTAATATCATGAACTTACCTCTGATTTCATATATAGTATCACATGTAGGGGCTTGAGTTACTCTCATAGCATTGTACAACCCTCATTCCATCGATCCCATCCAAGGGGTCTCCCATAGGGAACTGGTGTCCCTTGTATGGAGGTAAAAATTGAAAATTAATGGAGATCATATCCCAAGAATAGCTAGTGTTACCCAATGAATGTTTACAAGAATCGAAAACTCTACCTATAAAGGACATTTTTTCAATACAATGGTTCTTTAGTTTAGGACCCATTATATCACTCATGGAACTAGGAAAGTATTTAATTGGTTATAAAATTCATGCCATTTAATAGGGAAAGCATCTATAACAAGATTTATCAAGGTGGTAATGGTATTTATTCTAATAAACCATTTATGGAACAAGGGGTAATGCATAGTCACATGACTATTTCACTTACATTGACCATTTTATTCATTGAATGGGTGTCAGGGACTAACACATGGCTTATCATCCAAACCAATTCAACTAACAACTCAATACAATTATTAAGAAAAGTAACCCTGAAGGGGTATTAAGGAATTTTTAACAAAAGGAAATTTGGCCTATAAGGTAGGACACACCCACTTAGGTGGATTATGTCAAGGAAAAGACCCAAGGGGATTATTCACCACTACCTTGAGTCACCAAAGGAATGATTAAGATTTTAATTTTTTTAAATTAAAATTTACATGGTGACATAGAAAGGGTCTCCTCACAAAACAGTGGTTTATTTTATGGAATGAAACAAAATGAGGGAAAATAACTGAGACCACTAAACTTATATTCGTAGAGATTCCCTTATTTAGTATCGACCATTGATTTGAGCTAAGTTAGAAGAAAATAAAGATACCTTCAATTTCTATGAAAATTTATAAAATGGTTTTGCATTAAGATAGTGAAATAGATATTATGATGAAGTTGAAATAGAAGGGATATGATTCAATATCTCACCTATTTTATCCCATTGGATCTGATGGAGAGTGAAATGGAGTCTTTATAGAGGTGGTGGATCATTACCTAGGTTGAGAGGGAGGATAATATTTACATGGAGGAGGAGAAGAAGTTGATAAAGAATAATGAGAGGAAGAAAAGATATAGTTTTAAAAAATAAATAGGGGAGAAAAAGTAAATTCACCCTTAAAAAATAATTTCACATGGTCTGGCTGCACAGTTGACCAAATTGTGCACCAACCATATGATAGTTACTACTTCAAATGGGCACCCTACACAGTTAGGCACATATTTTAGCTAACCATGCGTAGACCATGAAGAACTACTCTATTAAAGACCTGCAATAGGCTACATGGGTGTTTGAATAGGGTTTCATGATTGCAGACTAATCTTGTGTTCCCTAGGTCCTGACTTTCTACAACCGCACATTTTAGGGAAATGGTGCGGGATGGGCCACATTGTTTCTCATAACCATACGGCCCAATATTTTCTTTAATTTTTAGGGACCCGAACGATCCCCAGATACCCCCAAATCCTCCTTGACTCCCTTTTTAATCTTTATTATTTTTTAAAAATTATTTTAAACTGAAAAAAATGGTGTTTACCTTTGAGAAAAGTTAGGATGTTATATCTCCCCTCTTTAATACAACTCCTATCTGGGTTTCCCTTCATAGGGTTATAGAACATCTTTAGAGGAGGGTTATATCCACTATGCACATACATCATATTCCCACTCCTATGTCTCAACCGGTATAGATCTATGTTACCATAGAACCTGGACCAGAGGAACTAAAATTCCTTGGAGAGCCTTCATGCTCTGATCAATGATAGATATTGAATGCTCCTAGAGGGGTGAATCTACCACCAGCTCAATATCCTTGGGGTCAAATGAATGAGATGGGTTAGAATGGTGTTGTTAAAGATAATATACATGCAATAAGTTATTCATGTAATGGTACCTCTAGGATAAAAGAAACTGATTGGATACCAGAATGACTCTCTCCACTATCTCAAAAGGCCCAATATATCAAGGTGATAGCTTTCCCTATCTATGGATTTGTATGAGACCTAATATAGGTGATAAACACAAAAAATACCCAATGTCTCACCATGAAATCTAGTGGTCTACAGCAAAAATCGATATAAGACTTATTCTGGGACTAAGTTATAGCCATATGCTTCAGAAATAATTGGGATTTCTCTAAAGTATCCTAAATTATATGAGGACCCAGTAGAGATGTCTCACCTTTCAAAAGATAGAATAGTGGTGAATGGAATGGTTTACCATAGAAGACCTAATTTGGAGCCATCTGAATTATTGTCTGAAATATTTTTTGTTGGAAAACTAAACTAAAAGGATATTTTTTTACCATGAACCTCCAAAATCAAGGATACATACCTCTAGCGTATCCTCTAGCACTTGTATAATCTGAAAAAATTGTTCATCGGTCTGAGGGTGATATGTTTTAATTAAGAGAACCTATATGCCAAGTGCCTTTTGAAAACATTTCTAGAACTGTGATGTACACTAAGAATATCTATCTGAAATGATAGAATGGGGCACAACATGGAGTCTCACTATCTCCCACGTGTAAAGCCTTTCTATTTCATCAATAGAGAAGGTCTCTCGTATCAGTAGGATGTGTTCATCCTTGGTCATCCTATTAACGATCACCCATACTACATCACTTACTCAAGGAGATCTTGGAAAACCTTCCACAAAATACATGTTGATGTAATTAGATTTCCATTTAGGAATGGATATAGGATATATAAGACTAATAGGTCACTGGTTCTCTACCTTCATATGCTAACACGTGGAGCACCGAGTCATGAATCATGTTATCTAACTCTTCATACCTAAACACCAATATCGATGATGTATGTCTCATTGCATCTTGGTAATAATGAGATGAACTTCCAAAACCAAGGCACGTTATTCCCTCATCATATCTTCTTGTATATCTGTATTCACCCAAACACAGTCATAGAATATTAGGGTCCCACTTGCATCCAAAACCCAACCAAGAGGTGGGTTATCTCTTGTGATGCTCTCTCTCAGAGTGAGGCCTTCTGAATATTAAAATATTCCTCATCCTAACTCACTCCAGAAGGGAGGATGTCACTATTATAGGTACGAGAACTGGCTTCCCAAACTATTCTTGAACCTCAAGATTAATCTTTGAGAACATAGACATCAACTACAACTCAATGTAGACATCCTTGATCACTTACGTCTAGGTCTTCCAGCTCAAATCACCATCCATGTAATTTCCCTATCTAGGTGTATAAAAAAGCTCAAAGTTGGATGATTTTAGGTTTTCCACCCTCCTATTCTACATTAGATTCAAGTCTCACTAATTAGGTATATATTTGATACTTTTAGGATCCATGTATATGAAAATCATTCACCCAATAAGTAGTGCCTCCAAAAGCACAAATTATGATCCACAGATTCTAGCTCAAGGTCATGGATAGTGTAACTCCTCTCATGAGGCCTCAGCTAGTAGGAACCATATTTTATAACTCAATAAACTTGCATCAAAACCTCACCCATCCTAATTAATAAAGAATTATAGAAAAAAATATATCTTCTTCCTAACTCAATTAGAAACAAGATTAGAGATAAAGTTATTCTACCCTTTATCTCTTCAAAAATTGTCTCACAAGCTTTGGTCTAGTCAAATTTCACACCCTTCCAGATCAATCCCATAAGTATTGCTTCCATACATTATAATTCTTAGAGGAATATCATGTAGTATCTAGCCATACCTAAGAATATGTATATGTCAAACACATTCATGGGTTTTTCATAGGAAACCATTCCACTCACATTCTCTTGTTCCAGAGATATGCCCGCCTCAGATACAATATAACCTAAGAATTGAACCTTACTGGTCCAAAATTGGAATTTAATCATATTTACATATAGCTAGTTCCCCCTCAATGAATTCAAAATGATCTTGAGATGATCGGCATGGTCATGTTGGGTGCACAAGTACACAAAGTGTTCATCTGGAAAGAATACCACAAAGGAATAAAGATACATGTAGAAAACTGATTCATCATATCCCTGAAGACTTATAGTGTAGTTGTCAAACCGAATGGCATGACCAGATACTTGTACATTCCTTACCTACTCCAGAACACTATACATTATATGTTTTATGGTCTCAAATGAACTAATGTTAGCCCAACCAAAAATCAATCTTATAGAAACCCATTTCTCCTCAGATCTGTTCAAAGTGGTATTCAATATGAAGAAGTACATAATGGTTCTTCACTATAATCTGGTTCATTTGGAGGTAATCCACTCACAATCTAAGGGTAACATACAACTTCTTATCGAAAAGGACTGGTGAACCCCATGGTGATGTGCTTGGTTGAATAAAACCCTTATCCTTTAATTATGCATGCTTCTTCTTGAGTTCTTGGAGCTCTGTAAGTGTCATCCTATGCAGAGTAATGGACACTAGTGTCAAACCTAACACAAGCTCAATGGGGGACTCAATTTATATCTCATTTGGAAAAATAAAGAAGTCATTAGGGAAGAAATCCCTGAAAAGATCCACAATAGGAGAGAATTCCATGATCTGCATTCCATAATTGCTCATAAAGAGACTAACCATATATGTTTTCACTCCGCCTCACCCATTATTCTTGGGTCCTAAAAGACTATCCTAAAGATCCCATTCACCATTATGGATATATGTACTAAACATGGGTGATTTAAAAGATACTACATGATTGTATCAATCCACCTAAGCTCAGTAAGGCACAAGCTAGTCCACACCGATAATGATTCTGATGCCAGTCATCTTGAGGACATAGAAACTCCACATAAAATGGTACCCACCTATTTCAAGGGGGAACCCCTTTCTTAAGAGTATACCCTCATCGTAAACTCCTAACAGTGTTTCAAGGGTTATAACACTACTGGAGTACTCTATCACTAGGAACAGACTACCCATAGTTTTAGAAGATATAAAATAGTGTAATGAACCTATATCAAACAAGAAAGATATAAGAGTTGAGGTTACCATAATAATACCTATAACTGTATATGACCCTGAACTATACTCATTTGGTATAGGTTCCACCGTATAAATGTTTCCTAAACAACAACCCTAATATGTTTCCTATGTAGCTTTTTCAGTTCCACTCAATTGATGTTGAAACTATGAATCCTAGCTACATCGACCTTGACCACCTACTCAACCCAAATGGCCTATAAAATCAACTTATTTTTTGACAAGGAGTTTTTGATCCTGAACTTGAGGGAAGTGCTAGAATAGAACCATTCTCACTTATACCTAGAGGAAATGACCAATAGAATCATTGGAGGTGACCCATCCAACCATAATCCTAGAAATCGATCGGGTTCCTTGTATACTATGGATTTTTATGGCCTGGCCTACCGTACTAGTGACACACCACATTGATGTTAGTGAATGAAACCTAGCTAGTACTACCCTTTCATGTATCATCGAAATGTTTCTTCCTGACACTAGATAGACCACTACTCTTCTTAGAAGCTAAACATCCCTTCTTCACATTACCTGATTCCCTCAGGTTCCACTCAATAATATGGGACTAGTTCACTATATCTAAAACTATGTTCAGCCAAAAGACTTTCACCTATGAATAGATGGAATAGGTAGTCCCATCACCAAATCACCTCTAATTAGTAATATTATCACCAATCAAGGTCAGTGTAAATCACTAAAAAATGGTGAAGCAATATGAGTATTCCAAACCTGATTAGAAACCTTTATGAAGTTACATGAATTCCCACGCATGATTTTTTTCTCATGGTTTGAGAGAAGAAGTAGTTGAAGAAGACTGTTTGGAAGTCCACCCAGATCAAACCATAATGTTAACCTACCTGAGTCAGAAAGTCCCACCAATTCCTGGTAGAGTCTCGTAGCATATAGGTTGTGAGTTTGACCCACTTCACTAGAGGCATCTCGATATGCTCAAATATTAACACCATACCCTCCAACCAAAACTCAGTAGCCTAAGGCCCTCAATACCCCCGACAAGGTGGGAGGATACTACTATTTGAAATCACTGGTTAGATCTACCATAGAAGGGGCAGGTCAAGGTGCACCCTGAATGGTTTTCATGAATTTAAGGAAGCTATCACATAACTAGGCATCAGCACCTAGTGGAGGATTTGGAGGAGGTTCCTCATTTGGCACTATAGGAGGTGTCATGGTTGGATCGGGGCACAAAACCTTTAGAGTATACTCATCTCCACTTTACTAGCATAAAACACAAGGTCTTCATTGTGTAATATCTCTAAAATTTCCAAGAACATTCCTCATATTTGATTTATAACAGATAGGAAAATTGATAAGGAAGGTAATGTACTACGCTTGCCTATAAGAATCCTGGAGCCCCTAGCTTACTCTAGGATCCAGGTATGGGTAATAAGAATGAATCACATAAGGATTATAGGAGACATGGGTTGATACCCATTACAATTATGGTTCAGGTTCATGTTCTCACATAAGGTAACTATTTGATTTTAATGGTTAAATTCATTTTAATTTATTTAATAATTTAAAATATATTTAAATGGTTTAATTATATAGATCACCACTCCTGATTTATATGGACTCATTCACCTTATAAATTGAAATGTGATGTCTAATTAACCATAATCATAACATGTTCCATCCCATGGACCAATGGTCTATGGCTCAACATTCCATAATTAGCTGCCGAAGGCGTCTATATTAACCTATGTAGAAAAACATTGTTAGATTAAGGTAGATGCTTTAAGTTCCAATTTTTTTCTCAATCCTACAAGGAAAGTTGGAAAATTTCTATATATAACAAAAAAATAACTTCAATTCATAAAAATAGTTCGCAAACATAAATCCCTTTCAATACAGGAAGTGCATATAGGAATGTAAATAAGGAATGGTATAATGCATAGAATTTTAAATCTTATGGTTCTTATTATGATGCATGATTTTAATATTCCCTCCTATAATCGATCTAAGGGTAAACAATCCACTTTAATAACATTAATATTAATAAAATAACCAATTAAGTGAGCTACCCAATAGTGAAATCCATGAAACTGTAACTACATAATAAATGAAAATATTTACCCATCCAATAAAATTTGGGTTTCCCTGTATGTGAGTTAGCTGCTCCTATGAGTAGGATCATAATAATATTTCAATATCATAGCGTCATTTCTAAATCAAAATAGTGTGAAAAAAATGAAAAAACTTCTGATATAATTTTTTAGCATCCCACCCAATATTTCACTCAATTGGGCCCTGAGACGGTGGTTATAATACCTCAAGAACATCTCCCTTAATGACAGAGGCAATCGACTAGCATTGGGGGACTAGGGTGTCTTTGGGTGGAGATTATGCCCTCATCGGTCAGAGTACATCATAGCAGTATATGAGGAAAAATATATAGTAGAAATAGTAGAAAAAATAGAAAGTAATAGAAGAATTATAATAAAATATGAAAGTTGTGTAAATGATAATTACAATCGGGTTAATAATAAGATAAAATATGATAATGATCATAATTTAGATACACAAAAATGAACATTCAAGTGGTAGGGGATACGGGAATAAACAGCATGCTAAAAAAATATACCAACAATGCCAAAAACTTCTAAGGCTAGAATCCCAAGCATAGGCTCGGTCCTATATCCCCAAACTCCTTCCTAAGATATAAATTGATCAAGCATTATAAGTTTCATGATTTCCTTAATCAATACCTTCAATAATGAAGACTTATTGGGTGTCAAGGAATCCCAAGAAGGGTGTGAGATACAAATATCAGTAGTTTTCCACCCATGGAATCTAGGATAATCCATTTCTAGAAATATAAAATTAATGGTGTTACATATTAAACTAATGAAAAATATAAAAAAAAAATATTAGACTGGGTTCTACTTGGACATCAATCAAATTTACCTACATCAGCCTAAGTCGGTGAGTCTGAACTAGGAGTTCCTTGAAAGGTAATGTGAGGTGTATAATATGTGAGAAGGTGGATTGTCCCCAAACGTTTTATTGGTATTGGATGACACATCCCTGCATTTTTTCAAACCAAGAGATCAATTCTCATTGAAAACATTTATTTTCCTTTTTAATTAATTTTAAGAATGACCTTTTATATAATATAGTGACTTACCCAAATCCCACCCATGGTTATTCTAAAGGGATTATAGGTATCACGCTAGGGGCTTAGTGAAAGTCCAATACCATGGAGTTTGTCTAAGGATACCTAAGAAAAACAAATTAGGTGTCACTCCAAACATGATGTGATAAATTTCAAGAAAAAACCATTGATTCCATATTTTTTATCACATATAGGGGTCCAAATCTCTCTCATATCTTAGTAGAACCATCATTCCATCGAGCTCTTCCAAGGGGTATACACTTAGAAAATAGTGTCACTTGTCTGTAGGTAAAAATATAAAACACATGGAAATCTCATTTTACACATAGCAAGTGTCTCCCTGGCATATTTAAAAGTTTTAAAAATTCTAACTACAAAGCACAGTGAGCCCATCCACTATGTCTTTAATTCAGGACCCATTTTATCTCCCTTGACACTATAAAAGGATATTACATGGTTAGAAAATCCAATACATTTAATAGAAATAGAATCTATAACTTGATTTATCAAGGTGGTCATGAAATTTAGTTAAACAAACCATTTATTGAACAAGGGTTAATTCATAGGCACATAACCATTTCACATACTTTTACCATTTCATTCATGGAATTGGTGTGAGGGATATCACATGTCTTATCAACCAAACCAATTAATCAAAATACCCAAGGCATTTACTAAGATAAATACCTCTTAAGGGGTGTTAGGAAATTTAGAACAAAATAGAAATTTGTCCACTAAGGCACGAAACAGCCACTTGGGTGGAGTATGTAAAGGAGATCAACCGAAGGGGTTTATTCCCCACTATCTCAAATCTCCAAATAAAGTATTAAGATTTTAATTTAATTTAAATAGCAATTATAGGTTGACGCCGGAAGGGCCTGGCTTGTGGTACAATGGTTCATTTTATGGAATGAAATGAAATGAGGGGAAATAACCTAGACAGACTACCTTGGACTCATAGAGCTTCCCTCATCTATCATTGACCTTAGATTCAAACTAGGTTGGAAGAAAATGAAGAAACTAAAAAATTCCCTAAAATGGGGAAAATTATATTTCACCAAGACAGCACAAAATATGGGACAAATAACATGAAATTGAAGGAAGAGGATTCAATAGATCACCTATAGATTCCCATTGTGTTTGAAGGTGAGAGAAATGGAGTTCCTATGGAGGAGGTGGATCAATATCTAGGTTGAGAGGGAAGAGAAACTTCACATGATAGAGGAGGAGAATAAGTCACTGGAGAATAATGAGAGGAAGAAAAGAAATAGTTTTAAACATTAAAGAGGGGAAAAGGTTAAATTCACCCTAAAAAGGGTGCATAGTTTGGTTGCATGGTTGGAAAAACCTTGTGCCAACAATGCACCTGTTACTACTTCAAAGGGGTACCACGCACTGTCAGTTGAATATTTTATCTAACAATTAACAAAATATGTGGAACAAATCTATTTAAATCATGAAGTTGGTCTCACGGGTGTGAGCCTAGGGTCTCATGATTGCAGAAAAATTTTATTTCCCCCAAGTCCCCACTGTATCAACTGCACAGTTTAGGGAAACTGTGCAAGCTGGGTGGCATGGTTTCTCCAAACTAAGTGACTCAATATTTTCTTCAATTTCTAAGGCTTTGGGATCCGAACAAGACCCATACACCCCTAAAACCCTTTTTAATCCATATTTTATCACTACTTAGCTCTTCATCAACAATAAACTAAGTCCATCTCCAGAGGCATCACAAAACACTACATACTCAATGCCCTCCTCTGGTAGTATGAACATTGGAGCATTGGTTTACCTCTACCTAATATAATCAAATGATATCAGATAATACATTGTATAGGTAAATGGATAACCTTTCCATGACCAGGTAGTCAAAGGGGATTCAATCCTAGATAATTCTGTCACAAAACTCCAGTAGTACCCCACTAAACAGAATTTCTCTTGGGTTTCTCACCAGAAAGAACTTACTTAATCTTCACTAAGTTTGTAGCTAACCCATGAACCAAGATGGAATTCCCTAAAAAGTGAACCTCACATATCCAAAACTGGAACATCAAGATCTTACCATAAATCTAGTTCTACTAGAGTAAATCTAGGACCAACCTCAAATGTTTGGCATGATCCTCCTTTGATTCAGAGTAAATGGGTATTTCATCAGTGAAGATAACCAAAAATTAGTCCAAGTATGGCTATAATCTCCATTTCATAAGGTCTATAAACATAGAAGGCAAATTTTTCACACTTAAATGAATCACCAAGAACCCATAGTGTCTATAGAAACGTGAGAATTTCATATTCTAAATATCATCTTTGATAACCATCAACTGGTGGTAGACAAACCTTAGATTGATCTTTGAGAACCAAATCATACCTCTCAACTTGTGGAATTGGTTATCTATCCTATTCAAGGTGTACTTGTTATTTTTTGTTAACTAATTCAAGTGATGATAATCAATGAAAATCCTCAGAATCACATCGACCTTTTTCAAGAAGAAAACTGGAGTTTCCCGGGGGGACACACTAGGTCTGATAAAACCCTTATCTTGAAGTTCCTCTAGTTGTACCCTCTTGTCTTGAAGATATGTAAAATCCAAATGATATAATGAAAAATATATAGGTTTGGTCCTGAGGTGAATGTCAATTCATATGTCTATCTCCTGCCTCATAGGTAGTCATGGAATATACTCAAGGGAGACATCAATATATTCCTCTACTGCTAAAGGAATCTATATTATTAAATAGATCATTTCAAAAAGGGGAAATTTTACAATTGATGGGTTATGGGTTATAGTATCCTAATTACAAATCCCACTCAGTTAGCCATGATATATCTCCCGCTCACTTATGAGAATCTCTTCCCATCTGTTTTAAGACATATAACTCAACTGTAATGAAATTCAATATTTGAATAAACCATGGAAAAATAGTTCATAGCCAAGATGAATTCATAATGTGTCATTGTGATGACAAAAATGTCCCATTAAAAACTCTCTCCACTGAACGCTAACTCATACTAACAATATATATGTTATATCAAAAAATCACAATTAGTAGGAACCTATAGAAATAGTTTCTTGGTTAAGTTATTAATGGTGAGATCTTGGCCTCACATAAGGTATATATAGATGAAGGAATAAATCATTCTTGTGACTAAAATTATTGGAGTAAGAGTACAAAAGACAAATATCATACCTAATATCTTCTCGTGTGCAACTTGGTTATAACCCCCCTTAGCCTACATCTTCCTGCATCCCTGACCACCAATCCATAATCCTTGAATGGGACACCAAGTATTGGTATTGGAAGTATATAATAGCATCATTTCCCACCAGAAGATTCTACCACAACAGCTCCACCTACTCCTCTACTAGGAAAGCTTCCCTATGGGATGCCCTGACCACACCTGGGAGATCCCTGATCATAGTGTTTCCATATTTATGGTGGTCCATCCCCTATCTTTCTATCCTACTCAGTATAAAAGGTCCTTTAATCACATTATTTGTGACCTATCACATCATAATAATAGCATCAGACCTCATTTAGATGAATAGATCCTTTACATGATCTATGATTCATAGATCCATGAATCTGAGTCTGGGTATGAGTACATATCATGTGCCAAAACCTCAACATATGAAACCTACAAGCTAATAAATACAACTCTGCAACATAATGTCCATCTCTAGCTCCAACCACCTAACATACCTCTTCTAATAATCCATTAGTCACCAAATTACACTCTAGTATAGGTAGGAATGAAAAAGGAGACTACCCTAGCATGAATTTCTCTGCGAAGGCCCTGCTCAAACTTCCATGAAATAAATAAAACATTTCACACCATATCATGGGAGTAACATGTGAGGTAATTTAACCATACATTATACTTAGAAATTTTTATATCTCCCTATTGCAACTCTATAAATCTTGAATCTGTTTAGAGTGCAAGATCGTGGGGTATTACTTCTTAAAAAATAAAAGTTAGATGTTTTACTATGATAGTGTTGCCTCATTATAAGTATTTGTGATCAAAATCCACTACTTATATATTTATTCATAGTGAAGGTTGGTCACAGTCACAACCATATGATTGGTTAGGGTCTAAAAAGCTTAAAGACTCTATTAACTGAATCAATCCAATCATCTTCTACCTATAGATCTGGCTTATCATAGATCATTGGTGGTCTCTAAAGTTGTAACTCACATAAAACACTAAGTATGAAGACATAATCAACCTATCCTACTGGGACATTACAATTCCATATAGGTGGTTTCACTACTCTATTCCCATATAGAGGAAACACCTCATGATATATCCCATGAACTAAGACCTCATCACTCAGTGGATTTTTGTCATGATCTTGAATCGGTAACCAAGTTGAATTTCATTGAAGAGGCATCCTAAAAGAGATAGACACATACCATGGTTACATGAGAATATATGTGGGGAGATGACCCATGAAGGATAGTAAAAGGAATCAATCCAATATGATTCATTTACCATTTGTTACCTACAAATGATGTCTCAGTATGTCTAGTAGACAATAATGTAGTCACAATCCTGGTGAATGGATAAATCATCCGCCACACCAGTATTGTATTTACTTGTCTAAAATACACAATCAATACACTCCAACACCATTTACCTATGTTCCCATACAATCCACACCATGGTTCCCACTCCAACACAAACCCAATGATGAACTACTCTAATACAACCCAACCCGATGGGGCTTGCCTAGCCAGTGGCAAGACAAGTGTGGTAACACCATGTCCATCTCCAATAAGTTAAGGGATGAATACAAGGACCAATAAGTTATAAACTAAAATGGTTGGAATTATCCTAATGTACCTATATGCACACACACAACCATATCTATGAAAAGGTGAAAAGGAGTAATAAAATACTTCAATATTTTGAGTATAATCATGCATGAAATAACCTCTAGGGAAAACATCAGAGTGTGATAGTAAAATAAAAATAGAAAAAGGTGGAAAATGCACACCCAAAAAACAATAAAGTCACAGCCTAACAACAACTAGAAAAAGAGGAAAATATAGACTTCCTGACTCGTGATATTTAAGTCCAACCAATGAACACGGTCTATCCACCCAAGTATCACTAAACTCCACTGAAGCCACTGCTGATATACCTATAATATTAATAATACATGACACATCTAGGAAAATACCATTAATGGATGAGTATATACATAGTCAGTAGGATTCCCTAAAAACATAGAGGCAGAAATAGAAAGATACAACTGAAGTCATCTAAACCCATAATAAGTGGGAAATGAAATCCCAAGATATATACTCATAAAGTAACCTAGATGAGAGAGAAAAGAGGATATCCATATCCACAACCCTTCTAAGTATGATGTTTCTTTCTTCAAATCCAGAATTCTACATCCAAATCCCATCATCCTATGAAACCTTACAAGAATCTTTTTGGATGGGATTGTACCTCACCAATATTCTCTACAGCCGAGGGAGCCACAACTCTAGTGGAGGAACCACTCACCACTAGAGCTCAATTATAGGGGAGTTATACTCTATAAAGAGAGTTCCCACACCCTATTGTGGTAAGGGGGATTACCGAATCTACCTATGTAAAGAGTATGGGGGACCTGCGCCCTACTGTGATAGGGGAGGACCAACCTCGTCATCTCTTTGATGTTCCTTCCCAATAACTTCCATCAGTAAAGCATTGCCTAAATAAGTGTCATTCTCATAATACATAAGTCATATATTATATTCCACAATAATGGATTCTAAAACATTTTACATGGAAACCCCTCAGGATAGGCTACTTATGTTCAAAAATTTGAGTCTTGGTGAAGGAGATGTGTAAGGTAGAAGTTCCAAGGAGAAGTAAACTATGTGATTGTGGGGTCACACAGCTTCTAACCACACCCCTTCTCCTAGGAAAGTTCTTTCTTAGACATGGAGTAGGAATATATTTCATACTGAATTGAATTTATACGTGATACACATTGTTTCTCAACCACTTGGGGCCTTCTTGTGTCCTCTAAACCCATGCCCATGTACACTAGTCATTCCCATGTACATGGATCATGTCTGAGTCAACAATTGTGCCCATGTGCCTAGGTTTTTCATGTTAGTTTGGGAAATATTGTTCCTATGTGATCTCAAATTACATTCCAAGCCACCATCATAGGTTCACATGGTTTTTATGGTTCATAAACAATGTTTGATCCTTATCTTCACCAAAATCCCTACACGCTGCAACTGGGGGACTGCACATATTGTGTTATTCCAAACTAAACACCATGTAGTCATGTTTTTCAGAAAAAGTAAATATTTTTATTCATATGGTTTATAGATCCACATTATAAAATAAAAATAAAACTATTTATCTTCCCAAAAATGGATCTAAATGACTTATACCATCAATTATCATCCTCTTATTATCATAAATCGGACTTCGCTCACCCCCACAGGAGTCTATCACACATATTCCACCATTTGAAGTCCCAAAACCTATACCCATCACCCAGAACCCAACAAACCATCATGATCCTACCCCAAATAGTTTGTAATTATATTTTTCAAACATAATCCATGAATCCATGGGGTTGATCATGATATAACCCACCCCTTCAATGTCGAACTACATCCCTATGAGCCAATGATGAATAGTGCAAACAATAATAGGAAAAATCACACAAACAAATATGATGAGAGTCTTTGTAATATGAAATCTCATCCAATGATCATAAAGTATGGGATAATTAAATATATCATGGAATAAAACATATAAATTTATTTAAATAATTACATATATATTTAGGATTGTATTTTGAACAAAAATCATAAATAAAAATAATACAGATAAAAAATAATTTTCTATTCAATTGAAATGGAAGATACCACAAATAATGAGTCATTCCATGATTAAGGATATATATTTGGAGAAGATAACATTTTTTAGTGATGAAGAAGGTGTATTTCATTCATTCTTTGTCTCTCAATTCACCACGATCTAATCATCGATCCACACACTCGAGTCTACCAACGCCAACAAAGAATGTTATGCTCCTCTTATCCTCCCGGTGTTAGAAAAATAGATTTTGAGAAACATCATAAAATGTATTTATATAGTCTTTGTCTAGTTTGGTTCATTAATTAAAATAAATAAGATAAATTATTTACTTATTTTATTAATCTCACTCTCCAATGGTCACCTCCCCTGGAACGTTTGATACCGACTAGCCTTAGGTCACTCCTAGGGTAAACACTACTTTTTTGAATCAACCATAATCTCAGATTTCCCATTCATGTTATCAACTAAAACAATGCATGTTCATGCATTAAAATATATTATTATTTTTCATGCATTAATTATAGTGTCCCAAGACACCCAAACAACATGTCGACCCCGAGGATAAATACAAATATAAATATAGAAATATTCAATGGACTAATACAATAAAACTAGAGTCATCACATATTCTTATCTTGTTCCTTCATATGATCATTGATTGATATATATCATGTTTATCCTTACTAACCATATAAGATCACCCTTTCTTATGATTCCATTCCCTAGGATATATGGAAAGGTTTTAATTAGGTTGTGTCCCTCAAGAGCATTAAATGGGAATATCGTTTTGGGATATTTTTAATATCTTTTATGAATTAAAAAAATTTTGTATCTAGTCTTAAAATACAATAAACTTGTATGGTCCCCGAGGGGGAATTTTGAAATGTATTGAATATTCATCAAAAAATATGTAATATTTATGTATTAAAATCCTAGTTAATTGTATTTGGTATTATATAAAAATTTAGTCCATATATGATGATTATGATTAGAAATATTTTTTATAAACCTTTGTCATAAGATAACAACCTAAATTTTTTGTAAGAAAGAGATTATGTGGTTTTTCTTCCAATACATATATATCAAGATACTAAAAGTGGATATGGTTTCAGAATAGTTGTAGCTAGGTGTAATAACTCGGGAAAAGCATTTATTGAGCTTTGATACAATCGTCACCTAGTGTACAACAAGAGACCTTATTGCACACCTGGTTTAACTCTCTTATAGAATATGTTTTGCAAACTCACAAACACTTCATGAACCATAATGAAGGATTTTAATAGATTATTAGAATGAATGAACTATATTAAACCAAATATTTCATATATTTAAAATAATTTTTTAACAGTTAGACATCCTATGAATGATATTTTCTTATTTATCACTTTTATTAATTATGTTTAATGATCAGGAAAATAATTTTGGTTTTCTAAGGGATTCTAGATAGAACAATGAAGTTGTGGTGATGACAGGTGCACTAAAATATTGAAGTATCTTATTTTATCTTAGTTATATAAAGTCTATTATACATTAAAAACTCTCTAGGAATTTTAATTCGTATCCACAATGATTAGATGTTGAATTTTTTGTAAAAATATTTAATGGAATGATGATCACATATCAAGTATATGATTATTATATGGATTAATGTTTTGGGATTTTTCTTCCTAAAAATGTTTTTATTCTTCCCCTAATTGAATTTGAGTTTATCTTAGGCATGGAATGGATTTCTCTATATAAATCCCATATCAATTTATAGGGAAGGGAAGTAACATTTTATATTTTGAACGAACCTATGATCATTTATCAGGGTGATGATAAATATAAACTTTCAATGGAAATTTTATCTATTTTATGAGTCTTGATTCCTATTAAAAAGTGGTTTTTATCTTAGGTGATTGGGAAAAACTCTACAAAGAAGATATACATATTGTGCAGGAGTTTGGTGATGTCTTAATAGTAAAGTTTCATTGTATTTCGCTGAATCAATATGTAGATTTATCAATAGAACTCATACCTGGTGTTACACCTATATCAAAAACTCCCTATATAATAGACCTAATTTAATTATAGTAATTAAAGAATAAACTCTCTGAGAATATTGAGAAGGGATTTATTCAACAAAGTATATCACATTGGGGTGAACCTATTATTTTCTTAGGAAGAAACATAGATAGATGTGAATCTAAATTGGTTATCTAGAATATAATAAGAATAAAATCAATAATAAGTATCCTCTACACTATATTAATGACTTTTTTGATCGACTACATAGAACATAATACTTTTCCAAGACTAAACTTTCTTTTGGATATCATTAATTGAGGTCAAAGAAGGAGGATGTTGGTCAAAGTGAGTAACTCAAGAGGGGGGTGAATTGAGTTTGCTATAAAAAACTATGTATTAAAAAATTTTGAAATCTAAATTCCCAAAATTAACAAGAATTATCTGTTAATCAAAATAGTAGAATAATATATGTTTGATCATTCAAATAATTAATCAAAGTGGAATTAAGGCTTAGTTAAAACAATATTTGAAATTATAATAACTTTTGAAACAAAAATACTTAATCAAAAAATTTATATAAACTCATATTAAGACTATGTATAAAAGTAAATTTTTGTTTCATATTTTAATAAATATAAAATTTTAACTTTGATTAGGAAAAAAAACTAATAAAACACAATCGAATATAAACAAGGGATTCAGTCTCAAGTTGAGACTCAATCCCCTACACTCAGAAGTTACATGCTACCAAGAATTATATTAAAGGATAAAATTGATCCAAAAACTGGATCAGGTTTTACAATCAATAGAACATAGGTTGTGTAACACACTGAGTTTTTTGAAATATTTGTTTTGATTAATTTAATCTTTTTGATAGTTTTCATTTCACGAAACACTAAATATAGCTTATGTTATATAAATTCACAAAGTTATTATTACTTTGTATACTACACCATGTTAATATTTATTTATATTATACCCCAATATAATTTTTTTCTACGAACAACTTTGTCTTGGTTTTCTTATATGCAACACCAAATTGGCTTACATTACAGGCAACATTATGTTTTTATGAAACATCATTTTTTTATTATTATAAGTAATTAAAAGATATACTTATAACATATCCCTTAAACATAATAATATGAATATTAATAAACCATTTTAAAATATAATTTATAATTTTTTTAAAAATAAAACATAATGATGATAAAACATATAATATTTTGTAATGCCTTTATATATTTGGAAACACATTTTTCTCCAAAGAATTGTTTTGTATGTCATTCTGTGAAAAATAAAACAAATTACCACTTATATAAATTTAATTTGATAAAATAAACATAATTTTTTAATTTATAACATAAAAATTATCTTAGAATAATTTTTGGGTATTTTTATAAGAAATTTTATTTTTTGGGAACAGTGAAAAATACTGAATTTTAATTCAAAACTGCTTTTTATTATAATTTATTTCTATAGATAAATTATATTTAAACTTTGTTTTAAAGTATAAATAGATCAATTATATATATATATTAATCAAATTTAGTTCATTGGATTGATTTTTATGTTTAATTTAGATATGAAATCTTGATGAACTTTTGATCATTCTCACTTTAAAAACCCGCTTTCCCACCACGTCTATGAGATTAGCATAAAAAATGATATTTCCGCATCTATGAATTGAATTTAGGAAAAAGGATATAACTGGTTTTAATTAGTATAATATTTTTATTCTAATAATATCAACTTATTTTTTGAGAAAAAAATAGTGAAATTGGTTAAAATTAATTCCAGCGATTAAGGTAATTTTTATCATAACCAGGGACTAAAACTTAAACTTAATGGCCTAAATAACCTTTAAAAATGTAAAAAACTTATATTATTGACATATTTGGCCCATAAACCTTCCATTATTTATTTTGGTTGGTTTTTATTACATTTTTTTGTAACAACATTGGTACACCTAACTTGTTTTCAAAAATGCCATGCGTGCCCCCTCTCTCCCCTATAAAAGGCCACCACCTATCCCACTTCTTCACACATCTCAATCCACTTAATTTTATCCAATATTTTCCCAATTCACTTCCAAAAATCCCTCCATTTCTCATTTAATCCTTCATTTCAGCATAAATCTAACCGAGGAATCCCTTTGGAAAAAATTAATAGGAGTTACCCAAAGAAGAGGTAACATCCTTCCTCAAGCTTCATTCCTTTATTTTATTTTACTACTACCTAATTTATTCTTATTCTATGAATAAATAAAGCCTTTTTATCCTCAATATACTAATATTTTGTTATGATAATGGTCTACCTACACTTAAAAACACTTCCATATAATAGGTAATGAATATACCATTCTTGTGTACGGCAAACTACCGCCTCAAAAAATGATGTTCTTCATTTTTCCTTTACCAACTTTCAAGGATGGGAATTATAATAGAATATATATTTTAATATTATATATATATATGATATATATTATTTATTTATTATTCTTTAATTATTATATAACACATACCTTCATGCTTTAGATTTTGTTTAAATACAATAATTTCATTTGGGGGAGTGTGGACTACCGCCTACTCAAAGAGATGGATTCATTAATACACTACATGTAATTTATTAAGTATGGTTTTAGTAAAATTGTATGATATATATGAGATAATAAGTCTACTTTAATGATACTATATATATGTCATTTACTTTCTGTCATTAAATATTACAAAGAAAAAAAAAGAAATGACATTCATGTGTACGTACAACCTAATATCTCCATGAACAGTGTATTTTTTTATATAATAAATATAAATTTTGTTTATATCATGTTTTACATTATTTAAATAATTTTACATGTATGAGGACCGAAAATATTAAAAATTAATATGCATGCGAAAAACAAAGCATATATTACCTGAAGTGAAACCATAACTTAGAATTGTTAATAAGTGGGTAATATAAAGTCATAATAAAATCATATATGGTATTATATATAAGAATATGGTTCTAAAAAATATTTATAACTAAATTATATTTATTATAAATGAGGTTTTTATGAGTAGAAAGTGATTCAAGACATAAGGTAAGGTAATTTCATCTCACTTTTTATTTCTGTGAGATACATACCTTATCCACTACTCATTTATTTTTTGTGGTGGGTTTACTACCCATGTATGTATTCTATGATTATTATAATTAAATTTATGGGTATTTACATATCCATTTTATGATATATATTTCTTGGGGTTTTTGTTCTAAAAGCTTCCAAATCAGTACAGTAATTTTGTCTCAATTTTCATTCTTTGAGACACATGCCATGTTATGCACCAATATTTTTCTATGAGGTGTATATACTAACCTTGACATGTTATATAATGAATCTATTTATTTTAATGATATTTTAAGCTTCGTGTAATGGTATTGTTTCCATATTATTATGACTCAAATTTACCAAATTGGTAACGGTTTATTTCCACAATCCCAAAATTTATTGAGATTGTTTAAGATTATGCTTCTATTGATGAAATATTATAAACCATATCTCAAAAAATCTCATGAATTTTAGTAACCTATATTTATTTTTATTATATCAAAGTAAAATTACCTTTTTACACTCTTTTTCAGTTAAGATAATTTATAAAATATTTTTATGAAAATCCATATATATTTTAACTTTGTGTTGAAAATATGTGTTCCTTAAAAACCTTGTTTTCTAAAAATGTTTTATTATTATCTTATGATGTTTAAAAGATAATTTTACCCAATTATTATCTTTTTAAAAAAATTTAAAAGAAAATTATTTCCATTCTTTAATCAAGTCACTTCTCAAAACTTTTACGGTGAAAAAGGAATGTCCGGTGTGTATGGACTTACCTGTCGTCATGACCATCATTTACCTGATGCTTCATATGAATGATTAAAAGGTTATTATTTTTAAATTAAATGTTTTTCCTAATACTCTGGAAATTTTTTTATTTTAAAGTGGTTTTTAAAGAAAAAGGGTTTTCTAAAAAATTGTTTTTAAAAAGTTTTTCAAATGCCTTCAATATTTTTTTAAATGATTTCATGGAAAAACGTTTTCAAGTGTTTTCAAACTTATTTTAAGAGTTTTCAAGGAAAATGGTTTCCTAAATTATTTCAATATTCTTTTAAATGTTTTCTAGTAAAAAAAATTCAAAAAAAATCAAGCCTTATTTTTATGTTTTAAAAATATTTTCAAAGAACAAGGTTTTCAAAATGTTTTCAAGATTTCATTATGTGTTTTCAAGGTGTTTTCAAAGAAATAGGACTTAAAAATATTTTCAAGCTCAATTTATAAGTTTTCAAATATATTTTAAAAGAAAAACAATTCAAATTTATTTATGTTTTAAATAGCTTTTTTCAAAGAGGAATATATATTTTCTTCAAGATATGTTTTAAATGAAATTATAAGTCTTTATTTATAAGAAAATTACTTTTAAAATAGTTTTTTGAAAAGGATTTTCAATGAACGGATATTTTCCTAAAGAAATATTTCAAGGGATATTGCAAAATCCTTCTCAGTCAAATATTTCATAATTTTTTATTGTTTAATATATAATTGATACATAATCCAAAAATACCGTTCATATTCTTTATTTATTGGTTTATGTATTAATATCATTATGTTTATGACACCTGTATCTCTTCAATGGGTTATATGATTTTTAAAGTCACTTCTTTTAATAGGTTATGGTTTCATGAAATGATAATGAAAACTATCTATTTTTTATAGGTTATGATGTTATGAAATTTTTATATTACCCATTCCATTTCATGGGTTATGATATGATGTTTATGAAACCCATATTTTTTTATGTTTCGTGATATGATGAATGGTTTATTGTCTTTTGGCACATGTATGAATGATTTTATTATGAAATGGGTGGGAGCTATATCTACCACTAATTAATTGAGTAATGATTTATATATCATTATATAATGATCTGAATCAAGTCAATGAGATTGATCCACTATGGGAAGATGGGGAAACCCAATCCCTTACAAGGAAAGGATTGCAATTGGGGATGGTGGTGTCTCCCACTAAGTAGGTGTAGTTACCATAAATATAGAAGATGGGGAAACCCAGATCACTATGGGAAGATGGGGAAACCTGATCCCTTACAAGGAAAGGAATATGACTTATATAGACCCTAGACTTTTACATAACATTGCATGATTTTAAGCATAATTATAAATCAGAGTACAAGATAAGGATCATAAAGTTTTGTGTCTTCGAAGACTAGTTACATAATCAAACATTATAAAAACATGTTTTTATTTAAACTTCGTAATGAGATCATATCTTCCATTGTGCTCATATATCTACATAGGATAACCTAGGGATAACATGAAAAAGGGATGAGATAAAATCCCAATAAGGTAATAACCATATGAACAAAGCATTAGCACATGGGATAGAAGGCATCACATAATGATATAAAAAGTCATATAACATATGGAATCATAACATATAAACAAGGGATCATTTAAACATGGAATCATTGAAATGTGGAAAAAAAATAAAACATGAATTTAGTATGAGTCAAGGTTAACTACCAAGAATGTTTCACATAGTAGCACAAGCCAAGTCTAACCACCAAGACCATTTTACATAGTAGCACAAGACAAGGCTAACCACCCAGACTATTGTACATAGTAGCAAAAGCCAAGGCTAACTGCCAATACTGTCACACATAACATCTCATGAGACTCAACATTACCCAATGCAATGGATCACTATCTATTTAAGGAACTGGACTTAAAACATTACATAATCTTGAATTAAATGAATAATTCACATTGAGGATCTTTTTAGGTTTAGAGCTTTATATAATTAGGTCATAACATATACATTACATCTCGAATATTACATGTAGACACTTCTACCCAGTATCCATTTTTTGTAAAATAAAAACTCTTTGAAAAAAAGAGTCATGTCTACTTCCATGTTTTATATAGCATGAATTTTCCTTGATCTCATCTTTGACCCTATTCCACTTTATGTCCTATGAAAAACATTTTAAAAACTTTGGATGAGCATAAAAGGCTCATCAAGGGATACACAAATAAGGAAAACATTTAGTTTTTCAAAACAACTAGTAAACTAGGAATACATTATCATAAGTAACAATTTTCACCTTTATGAAGTAGTAAATACTCTTCACTGAAAACAAATATCATTTCTTACAAATTTGTAACCAAAATATTTCCATAAAATCCATAGAAAAAACACATAACATATAAAGGTTACCTGGGACATAAACATACTTAAATGGAATAACCACACCGTCGACTTCCACACATATCACTAAATTCAATAGCCATACATCCAAATTCCATAACCAATGAATAGGAGGTAATAACATAACCACTCATCCTGGTTTATCATGACACCACCCGTCTTTTGGTTTATCACGTAACCACTCATCAAATGTTCAATTACCATTATAAAATCATAACACATAAAATATTTAAAATATAAACATTTCACTAATAACCTTTAATTTTAAATCACAAGAAAAAATTTCAAGATATTAAAATAATAAATCAATTTCAAAAAACCATTTTCAATACCATAACACCCACAAATAGAATAAGGGATTCCTTTCCTTGTAAAAACATTAAGGCTTATATAGAAAGCCAAATAACGATTATGGCAGTAGAGAGATCATTGTCACCGAAAATGTTAAAAACATTCATTTTTTCATTTAGTAAAATGATTCATAGAAAAAATATTCCCTTTGAATGAAATGAAAATTCAAAGGTTTTTATACACTATAAAAAATAAAGTCTTGTATAAATCAAAATATGCCTCAGTAAACGGAGATTGAGACGAAGTCCCTTATAAGGATCATTTTGTTAATAAAATAGATAAACTATGCGTATTCACTAAAAGAACATATAATTAAAATATAAATACATTATAACATATAAAAATTCATTTCTGACATAATCAAATAATTACATAAACGAGAAAGAGAAGATCAACCCAAAGAATGGAAATTGGGTTAACAAGTTCTCTTACCTCATGTCTGACTTTACCCGTTCATTTTTCAATTTCATGAATAATAAACATAAGTTAATTTCTAATTTCTTAAAAACTCTTTTCATGTTTATTATTCCTTTTATATCACTTATTACCTTGCTATAACAATTAGTTAATTATTTGAGTTCATATCATACATTTTGTCGATGTTCGGAAATTGAGTTAATAATGAACTTGTTATAATTATAAATTGTCCATGTGGTAGAAATTTCATTATTTTTAGAATTATATTCATGATTTATATATCATATATATCCATTATATATATGTATTTATAATAATACATAATATTTGGAGTTAAGAAATGAAATGCACTATTCATAGAGATGATAGGTCGTACGTACGCATGAACGCTACATTCATTTATATTTCATATTTAATGGAATGATAAATTACTAATACATAGGTATATTATAATTAAAATATGAAATAATATATAATTTAATTAACTCCATACTTTATACATCCCACGTATGGTATAAATAAGTCATATCACTTTGTGGGGGAGGTAGTCTGCACTTCCTCAAATGAAATTATCGTATTTTCCCATTATAGAAACCATAAAGGTATGCTATAAATGAAAAATACAGAAGAATAAATAAAACATAAACATAATATATACCATATATAAATAAAGTTCCATCATAATGTCCACCATGAGAGGCGGTATGAGATAATTGAACAATCATCGTTTCGTGAGGTGTTAGTTTTTCATCCACAGAAACAGTATGTTCTTTACACATTAGATGGAGGTGTGTGTAAATGTAGTTCGAATAATTTTCATAAAAACAACCTATTATATTTAGGATACTGGTTTTTTTATAAAATAAAGAAAGAAAAATATTTTAGGGGGATCGAGATGGAAAATATAACAGAATAACTTAAGAGAAGATTTTACCTTTAAATCGGGTAACTCCCTTTGGTTTGAACCAAAAGGATTTCTTAAAGTTCCATCTACCTAAGATAAGTCTTATAGGTGGAATAGTGGGATGTAGGGATCTTAATTGGATAGATTTTGGATGATCCAAGGGGCTTGAGAGGTGTGAGTAATGATTTAGTGGTGAGGGATTTTAATAAGGGGGGAGGGGCTCTTTAGGAAAGTTTGAAAATATTATTTTATTATATAATGATTTTTGGTTTATAAAGGTCCAAAACTTATTAAATTATAATATAATATGACTCATATTCTAAGTAAAATCATCCCATAATAATTGGATAGGTTTTGGATATTTTTTTAATCTTTATAATCTTATTTATTTAAATCAGTCTTTAATTAGGTAAACACTGCATCATTATTATGTCATAAATAATTTTATTTATTTGATGTTTAGAAATTAAAAAAAATACCATGATGTAGGAAATATTTATATATTTCTAATTAATATTTATATTCAAATAGATAACTAATATTACCCCATTTAAAATTTTATTTACTAAAAGATAAATTTTTAAGTCATTTTTGTCTTACATTAAATTAATTAATATGAAGTGTCATTATCACTCTTAAGTGGCTACATGTGGTCCCAAAATCGACCCAAAGATTCCTATGGTCGGAAATGACTCATAAAATAATGTTAGGACAAGTCTTAAAATAATTTTTTATTATTATAATATTCTTTTTACCCTGAATAACCCTATTTACCTTTAACTATGATAAATAAAAGTCAAAAGTTTCTATTCACCAAAAATTATTTTCATCATATTGAACCAAATTTTACTTAGTAATAACAACAATTTATGACATAATTTCTAAACTCAATTCATAGAAGAGTTAAATTTTCATTTAAATGAAAAATTCTGTTTTTTAACTACAACTCATAGTTTTCACTATTCATCCAAAATTGAAGGTTTTCTTAAAAATACCAAAAATTCAGCCTAAGATATATTCGATATTCCAAATTCAAAAATGATGTCTATTTTACCAAATTCAAAACAAAGAATTTGGATTAATTAATTTAAAATTAATTCTCGTTGTCAAAACAAAAGCGTGTTTTTAAGAAACAATAACTATTAAAAGATTGATACTTGTTTATGTCAAATTTCAAAGTAAAATTACTTACAATGAACAAAATTGTATTAAATGGAAAAAATATAATCTAATAACACTTTAAAACCAGTTAAAATATAACCATATAAATATATGATATTAAAAGGCAGTTTTGAATTAAAATACAGTATTTATCACTATTCATTAAAAATGAATATTATCAGAAAAATACCAAAACTTTACCCAAAGTAAATTTTGATATCCCAATTCTAAATAAATGTTTTATTTTTTAAAATATAAAATATAATAGTGTCAAAAAATATATTTAAAAAGGGTTCACCATTAAAAGGCGGAAAATTGACCTTTTAAAGAATATTAGAGTATTTGTGCTTAAAATTAGATTCATTCAAATTTTAATCTTATAACTTTTATTGAATAAAAGTAAAAACATTTAACAAACATGTATAATCATATTTTAGTTAGTTCTATTTATTCCCTACAATATAATGTCCAGGCATTAACTACCGTTTAAAATAATATTATATTGTTTTTTTCAGTATAACTCAACATTATTTGCAACATAAGATTTCAAAGAAACCCATTGTTGCGTATCAGGTATACTATTGAACATATCATCCCTTTTAAATTAAAATTAATATTTAAATCACAAGAATATTAATAAATATGAATATGTATTATTCTTTATTTACCTGGGATGTTACAATTTGGTCATACCCATATTACATTTCATGAATATGTTTGCCACATAAAGAATCATACATAATCAAACTTACTTAAACATAAGTGTAAACCATGGAAAGAATTGGGTACCACAGTCATGACATAAAGCATAACCAATGGGTGTATCATGGAAGTGTCCATGAAAGAAAAAAATTAGAACATACATGGATGTTCATAAGGTAAAATAGTTATATATAATGGTAAGTGATGTCAAAAATTGGTGACAATATATAAGAAATGTATTTGAGAAATTTTAGCATTTAAAGCATTCTTGTGCGGTTTTAAGAAAAATACTATAGAGATTTCAAAATATAAAAGTCAACAATCTTTTATATAAAACCAGAAGTAAACCAAGAAGGTTTTCATAATAAAAATTCTGATTTTATAAAGACAATGGTGACTTAAAATAGAGGGTGTAGGGCACTTGAAATTGGGTAAAAATTAGCGAATCTCCCTTAAAATGAGTTTGCATATTGGGAAGTATCAAGGAGGGATTCACATAAAAACATGTATATCCCCAAAAGAGAATGAGGGATGGTTCAGGAAACATGATTTTTTAGAAAAAAAGACAACTTTATTTGGGAAAAAATAAAGATAGAGAAACTCAAAGGAATAAAGGCAATTTGGGTAGAATTCCTTACAGATTATCGGTATGGTATTAGATGTACTTAAGTGGTATTAATGAGAGATAAAGGGGTTTATAATCACTTATAAATCATGAGGTAAGTATATGGAGGTGCTAAATCATACCCCATCATTAGGTATTTTACATAAAATAACACAGCATAGAGTACACTCATGAATAAAAGTGAAATGGAGAGGATCCTTTACCTTAAGTCTGATGGTGATCTTTTCTTGAACTTAATGACATGAAAAATAAAATTAGTTTCATTAATTAAAAATTAAATAACATATTATATATGAAAAATATTTATTATAACCTTTTTATGTTCATTTATAACCATTTTTATTGGTTATGACGTTCAATTTCATTGTTCGGGTCTCTTTGCTTGCTTGGTGTTAATGATTTGTACATGTTTGGATAAACATGTGTGATGAAGTTGGTTTTCCATAATAGAAGTTATATTTTATTATTTAACAGAACAAATTTTACATTGTTGAAAACTTAATTTGGTTACTTGAATTGAAGTTAAATCATTTTATAAAACTTTAGTGACATCCTTTTAGGTTAATTGGCGGTTTTTTACCACAAAAAACACATTTTGTTTTATAAAAAATCATGTGTAAAAAAGGATTCCAGAACCATAAATTACGAATAATAAATATATTATTGTATGGTACAACCATGAAAATGGTTTCATTACCATAATTCAAGACAGAAATGAGTATTTATAAACTGTCGTCCTTGATTGTGCTAAATTAACTCATCTCAAATGGTGTTTTCATTTATTTCAAATAAAATATGGGGAAAGGATATAAGATAACAAATCATCCCATTATCATAATAGAATTCCATTACAAATTTTTTACATGATTTATCATTCCATTTGGGTGAATGTATGTTAGGAAAGAAACAAGAAAAGAAAAGAACTTAAAAGAAAAAAATAATTGAAAATAGGAACTTACCTCTTGCGTTTACCTCCTTTGATAGCCTCTTAAGGGGAGAGGATTTGGTATTTTGAAAATAATAGGGGATGTTGGAAGTGGGGGAGGAGTTTTAAAATAGATTTGGGCAGAATATTATAACAGCGCAAGGATTAAGAGAAGTGAAGAGAAGAGGTAAAGATGGGTGGTATTTATAGTGGAGGGGAGGAGGGTTTTCATAATATTATAATCATTATTTATTTATTTATTCACAAGAAAATAAATATTGAGTATTCCATGGCATAGAATAGTAATAAATGCATGTGGTTTTGAGATTTGGGTTCTTACACCACTCATGATGTCATGAATAGTAGATTTAAATTATAATGTATTTATATGGTAAATTAATGTATTTAACTATTCACCAAAAATTCAAGTATTTCATAAAAATCCCCAAAATTCACCCTAACCATTTTTCAATGTGTATAATCCAAAAATAAAAAACATTTTTCAAAAATAATTTTCTAAATATGATTAATTTAATTTTTAATTAAAATCACAATTTTCTTAAAAAATAACAATTTTAAAACATTTGTTTTCTTATTCTAAGCTATAGGAATATCGTACTCCAACTTGAATGTTATTTATATACTATCAAAGTAAATGTTACTATTCATTAGGATATTTCACTATTCATAATGGTAGCCTTACTATTCATAAGGGTATGTTAATATTCACCAAAAATTAAGTTGGTCATATTAGACTCCAAATAACTTACTGATCGCAACAGTGTAAGTCAGATTTTCGAAATTCAAAACAAAGAAGAGACAAAATTATGTTTAAAGGTAAAATTGTATTTATTATTTCATTGTGTTTTGATTTCATGTGACACTATTACGTATTTATAAGAAATTAATTTACATTGATAAAACATTAGGTCATTACATTCTTCCCCCCTTAAGAAATTTCTCCCTCAAAATTTCGTTTTACATTCTATTCCATAAATAGGTGCAGGTACTTTTCCTTAATTAACTCATCCAGTTCCCATGTTGCCTCTTCATACTTGTGGTTACTCTATAGTACTTTGACTAGGTGAGTAGTTTTGTTACATATAACTTTATCTCTACGATCCAAGATCTTCACTCGCTACTCCTCGTAAGAAAGATCATTCGCCAACTGTACCACCTCTGAAGAGAGTACCTATGAAGGATCTACTATGTAATTCCTTAAGAGGGATACATGGAAGACAACATGTACATTGGCCATGGTAGGTGGATGTTCTAGTCAATAGTCCACAACCCCAACATGATCAAGAATCTCAAAGGGGCCGATATACCTAGGACTTAACTTCCCTTTTTTTCCAAACCTCATCACCTTCTTTAATGGAGATATGTGTAGAAATATCATGTCTCTAATTTTGAACTCAAGTTCTTGTTAATGACTGTTTGTATAACTCTTCTATAGACTTTGGGATTCCTTGATATGATGTTGAATAGTTTTCACCTTCTCCTCCATTTCTTCTACTGTTTCATATCCTAGCAGTTTATGCTCACTATCTTCATCCCAACACATCGGTGTTATGCACCTTTTCCTATAAAGGGCTTCATATGGTGGCATTTGTATGCTCGAGTGGAAACTATTGTTGTAGGAGAATTCATCTGGTGGAAGATGTTGGTCTCGTCCTCCTTTTAATTCCATAGAACACACTCTCAACATTCCTTTCAGTGTCTGAATAGTCTGATCATATAGTCTATTAGTTTGAGAATGATAGGCTGAACTGATATTTAGATCAGTGCTTAGAGCATGTTGGAGGATTTTCCAGAACATTGAGGTGAATCTTGGATCTCTATCAGATACAATATATAGTGGCCATCCATGTAGCCTTACCACCTCTTTGATATATATCTGTGTAACTTGATCCAATTATTGGTCCTCTCAAATCACAATAAGGTGAGATGTCTTTGTAAGAAGATCTACAATGACCCATATAGCATTGTTTCCTCTAGATGTCCTTGGAAGTCTAGTGACAAAGTCCATGGTGATGTTCTCCCACTTCTATATTGGTATGGGTAGTGGTTGCATCATTCCATTATATATTTTCCTCTTAGACATAACTTTCTGACATATCAGGAACTTTGATATATATTCAGCAATCTCCCTTTCCATATTTTCCCAAAAAAATTTTTCTTGTAGATCTCGATACATCTTTATGCTCCTTGGGTGAATAGAGAAGTTTGACTTATGTGCATCATTCAAAAGCTCATTCTTTATATCTAGATTAGATGGAACACATAATCATGACCCAAATATTATAACTATTTCCTTATCAATCTTGAACTCTAAGGATTTACTTTTTCTGATAGATTCCACCATTTTCACAATATTCCTATCTTTTCATTGAGCATCCTTTACTTTCTCCATGAGGGATGGTTGAGAAATCGTTTAAGAAAGGATTCATGATTTTCCTCCCTTAATGATTCACATGTCTATCCTCTCTAAATCTAAGAATATCAGATCATTTTCAATTCTCATTATTGATAAAGATACAAGATCCTTTCTACTTAGAGCAGCTGCCACCATATTTTCCTTATAGGGATGGTAGTGGAATGAGAAGTCATAATTGTTGATTAGATATATCAATCTTCACTAATGCATATTAAGCTCTTTTTTTGGAATATATATTTCAGACTCTTTTGGTCTGTATATATCTCATACTTCTCACCATAGAGATAATGCTACCAAATTTTCAACACAAAGATCACAGTCACCAACTCCAGATCATGTGTGGGACAGTTCTGCTCATGTATTTTCATCTACCTTAAGGCGTAGGCTATCACTATATCATTTTTCATTAGAAAACAACCTAATCCATTCCTTGAAGAATCATTGTACACCACAAAGAGTTCTACACTTGTTGAGAGTCTGATTACTAACACAGTGATAAGCCTCTTTCTCAACTCCTTGAAACAGTCTTCGCATTCCTATGTCCAGACAAACTTTTCTCCCATCCCTGTGAGCTTGGTCATTGGGTTTGACAATCATGAATAGTTATTCAAAAATCATCATTAGTACCCAGATATACCTAGAATGTTGTGGATCTCCATTACAAATGATGGCCTGGTCCACTCTTCTATTACCATTGTCTTGGAAGGGTCCACATATATTCCTTTTCTAGTGATTGCATTCCCCAAGAATGATACTTACTCCATCCAGAACTCACATTTTCTGTACTTTTCATATAACTTCTCCCTTCGCAAAGTCTTTAACACGATATTTGAATGCACGTCATTTTCCTCCTTAATCATGGAGTATATCATAATATCTTCAATAAATACTACCAAATATTTGTTGAGGTAATATCTAAAGTCTCAATTCAATAAATCCATGAAAATTGCTGGAGAATTAGTGAGTCTGAAGGGTATCACTATGAAATCATAGTTTCCATACCTTGTTTTGAAGTCCTTCTTGGGAATATATTCCTTCCCCACCTTTAATTGGTGATATCCCAACTGAAGGTTCACCTTAGAGAATTAATAGGCCCCACAAAGTTTATCAAACAAGTTATCTATCTAAGGAATGGGATACTTGTTCTTTATCATGATTTTATTGATCTCACAATATTTAATGCATAGGTGTGTTGATCCATCCTTCTTATTGATGAAGAGGACTGGAACATCCCATGGTGAAGCAATAGGGCATATAAAACCCTTCTCCAAATTCTGCTGTAACTGGTTTTTCAACTCTTCCAGCTCTATGGGGACCATTCTGTAAGTTTTCTTTGATATAAGAAGAGATCCAGAAATAAGTTCAATTAAGAACTAAACCTCTTAGTTAGGAGGAAGATCAGGAAACTCTTCAGGGAATACTTCAGTGTAATCCCTCATGATGGGAATGTCTTCAATCACGATTCTCTCCTTTGGCTCAATCATTTGGTCCAGATATTCTTTCTTATAAGGAATTAATATTCAGACTTGATATGATGATTCTAAATGAGATTCATCTTCCTCCTTACACATGTAAATAATTTGAGGATGCTTCAAGATGTAAAAAGTGATCTTCCTTTCCTGATACTTGATGTTGGATTTTTATAAATATAGACAATCCATGCCCTGAATAGTGTCAAACTCCACTAAAGGAAGTATGACAAGATTTTCTGGGAGGTTCAGTCCAAAAACATTAACCAGGGAGGAGTTATAAACCATGAACGTAATAATTTCCCCATTCTCTATCCTCACGGATAAATTTTCCTCTGAATTTTGATGTGGCAATTGAATAGTTCTAATAAACTTGAAAGATATGAAAGAATGCATAGAACCAGAATCAAATAGTTTGTTCGCTATTTTTGGAATGAATAACTAGAAAACCTATCACCACATCGTTGTCCGGCTCCACCTCAGTATTAGTGATAGCATAAGACCTTGTTGACTTGGAGTTTTTTTTGATTTCCTATAATAACCTTTGGATTAGGGAAATTGTTTGCATAATGCCCATTCTCCTTTTTTTGTAAAAACTGCACCACTGGCTGAGAATTGATCTGAACCTTCATTTATTCTTCCACATTAGTGGGATATTTCATATCCCTTCGGCATTTCTTGGCCAGATGTCCTAGCTTTCTACATTTGAAGGAATTATTAGTTCCCTTTAGATAGTTCATATGATGCTTCTTCCCCCAAATTTTACAAGTGGGATATTCAAGCTTCATTCTGTCATGGGAATTGTTTGTTGAACCACCCATGTTGTTCTCCATTTTTCTCTTCTCATCACTGGTCCCATTAAAACTCTGAGAGTCTCCGATCTCCATTTCATCCTTGAGGGAACAACAAACAATATCCTCATAACATTCAATGTTTCAAATCGCAAACACCTTCCGTAAACTTGGCTTTATCCCACTAAATAAGTGATCCACCTTGATTTTTGTGTTCATAACAAAGCTTGATGTATACCTTGCAAGCCTTGTAAAGTTTTCTTCATACGTACCAATGAATTCATTTTCCTTCTGCTTGAGTCTGAGGAATTCTCTTTACATCTTTAGATGGAGGGTTCGACGAAAATATTTATTTGAAAAAATCCTCTTGAATTCCTCCCAATCCATGGAATAAATTTTATCTTGGGACTTTGCATTCTTGATCAGTTTCCACCACTGATCAGCATCCCCATCAAAATGATAGACCACCAGTAAAACTTTATCTTCTTCCGATCATTGGATGACATAGAATATCTTTTAAATGGAGTTAATTCACTATTCCATGAGGTGGCGATCAGAAAATCTGCTAAATATGGGAGGCCTTTTCCATATGAAGGATTCTATGGGAACTTTTTCTTTCCTTGGAAGAGTAGGGAGTTCCCCATGATTCAAGTTATTATTCATAACTCGAGCCAGCTGATCAGGTAATGTCACAAAGTTTTGACCACCTGTTCCAATCATATCAGGCATATCATTAATGTAATCTTCACATTTCTTATCACTTTGGTTGTTGGAATGTGTTCTTCTATTTCCCTCCATTAACTAAGAAAATTAATGTACAATTAGAGGGATTGAATACTTAGTTATTAAATCTAAAAATAATACTTTTGAACATAAAAGGATAAACTTGTAGAGGGGAAGTATATCCTAACTTGTGATTCCTTAGGATTAAATCTAGGTTATCCTCGATCTATTTCTTAACTTATATTCTTATGGGATTTTTTCCCCTTAATAATTGTTTGTACTAAGCTCATGAATTTACCAAATCATATCCCCTAGGAGTGTTAAACCAAGAGTGTAGTAAGGCCCATTGTTATATACCAGGATACCTCGGGTCAATCCCGAAACTCATTATTGGAGTTTTCACTCCTAGGTATATATATGCCAGAGCCACCTCTACCTATTTTCATCCAAAAAGGGATGTATTTTATTGATAAACCACTTACTCTATACTTACCAAAATTTAGAGACGTTTTCTTATACTTCATCTCATACTTTAGGTTCTTACTAAAGTGGTCTATTCCTAATCTCCAAAAATAACTAGACCATCCTCTAATTCCAACTATAGAGACCCTATCCTTTTACACAACATTACATGATTTTAAGAATAATTATACATCAGAGTACAAGAAAATGATCATAAAGCCTATTGTCTTGGAATACTCAGTACATAATCTAACATTATAAATACATTTTTTTATTTAAACTTCATAATGAGCTCTTATATTCCATTGTTCTCATTAATTTGTGTTGGATAACCTGGGGATAACATGAACAAAGGGATGAGCTAAAATCTCAATAAGTGAATAACCATAAGAACAAATCATTATCACATGGTATAGAAGGAATGACATGATGATATAAAAAGGCATGTAACAGATTGAATCAAAACATAAAAATAATGGATCTTTTAAACCTGGAATCCTAGAAATGTGGAAGAAACATAAATCATGAATTTAGTATGAGTTAATTCTAACCGCTAAGACCATTTCCCATAGTAGCACAAACCAAGGCTAACCTCCAAGGCTGTTTCACATAGTAGCACAAGATAACGCTAACTGCCAAGACCGTTGCATATAGTATCACAAGCCAAGGCTAACCGCCAAGACCGTCGTATATAACATCTCTTGAGACTTGACTTTACCAAATGAATTAGAGTTATATCTGGGTTCACCCATCTTACATTTCATGAATATTTTTTCACATAAATAATCATACATAATCAATCTTACATAAACATAAGGGTTACCCATGGAAATAATTGGGCACCAAAATCATGAAATAAAGCATAAAAAATGGGAGTATCATGAAAGTTTCTATAAAATAAATTGATTAGAATGTACATGGATGTTTATAAGGTAAAATAGTCATATATTATGCTAAGTGATGTAAAACTGAGGTTAAAACTTTTAAGAAATATATTTTAGAAATTTTTTCATTTAAAACATTTTTGTGTAGTTTTAAGGAAAATATTATAGAGCTTTCAAAATAGAAAAGGGAAAAATCTTTTATATAAAACCATAAGTGAACCAATAAGGTTTTCATAATAAAAATTATGATTTTATAAAGACAATGGTGGCTTAAAAGAATGGGTAGAGGGACTTGAAATTGGGTAAAACTTTGTGAATCTCTCTTAAAAGAATGTATATCCCCGAAATATAATGAGGTATAATTCTTGAAACATGAGTTTAGAGCATCTAAATATCATGTATAATTTTTACATAAAAACAAAATACAACTTCATTGGGGTAAAAAGAAACATAGATCAACTCGAAGGAATAAAGGCAGTTCGGGTAGAATTGCTTATTGATTATTAGCATGGTATCTTGTGTAATTAAGAGAGATTAATGAAAGAGAAAGGGTTTTATCATCACATATAGATAATTAGTTATGTATGGGAGGTTCTAAATTGTACCCCATAATTAGCGATTCAACATAAAATAACATATAATAGATTACATTTTTGAATAAAAGTGAAAAGGAGAGGATCCCTTACCTTAAGTCTGATGGTGGTCTTTTCTTGAATGTAATGACCATAAAAAATAAAATTATGTTCATTAATTAATAATTCTAGAACCTATTATATATTTAATATGTTTATTATTACCTTTTTAATTACATTTATAACCATTTTTATAGGTTATGACATTAAATTTCATTGTTCGGGTCTGTTTGCTTGCTTGGTTTTAATGGTCTATTCATGTTCAGATAAACATGTATGATGAAGGTGGTTATACAGAATTGAAGTTATATTTTATTATTTAAAATATAGAAGGTTACATGGTTTAAAACTTTATTTGGTTACTTGAAGTGAAGTTGATTCATTTTATAAAACTCTAGTGACATCCTTTTGGGTTAATTGGCAGTTTTTTACCACAAAGAATGCATTTTGTTTTATAAACCAAAACAGAATGTAAAAAAGGTTTATAGAAAAATATATGAGTAATAATACATATATTATGGTCTGTTTAAACCATGAAAATTGTTTAAGGACCATAATTGAATATGGTAATGGAAATAGATACCTCATTGTCCTTGATTGTGCTAAATTAATACATCTCAAATGGTGTTTTCATTTCTTTCAAATAAAATATGGGGAAAGGAGATAAGATAACGAATTATCTAATTAGAATAATAGAATTATAGTATATGTTTTTTACTGGAGTTATCATACCATTTTGGTGAATGTAGGTGAGGAAAGAAAAAATAAAATAAATGAACTTAAAAGAAATAAAAGAATTGGAAAATGGAATTTACCTCTTCAGTTTACCTCCTGTGAGAGCCTCTTAAGGGTAGAGGATTTGGTATTTTTAAAATAATAGGGGCTTTTGTAAGTGGTGGAGGGTCTTAAGAAGAGATTTGGGCAGAATATTAGAAAGGAACAAGGATTTATAGGAATAAATAGAAGAGGTAAGTATGGGTGGTATTTATAGTGGAGGGGAGAAGGGTTTTTATAATATTATAATAATTAATTAATTATTTAATCCAAATACAATAAATAGAGAGTATTAAATGACCTAGAATAGTAATAAATTCATGTGATTTTGATATTTGGTTTCTTACATCACTCATGATGTCAGGAATAGTGGATTTAAATTATATTGTATTTATACGGTAAATTAATGTATTTTACTATTCAAAAAAATCATGTATTTCAGAAAAAACCCAAAAATTAACCCTAACCATTTTTTGAAGTTTAGAATACAAAAATGAAATCCATTTTTCAAAAATAATTATCTAAATATGATTAATTTAATTTTTAATTAAAATCACAATTTACTCGACAAATAACAATTTAAAAACATTTATTTTCTTATTCCAAGATATTGGAATATCGTACTACCACTTGAATTATATTTATATACTATCATAGCTAAGGTTACTATTCATTAGGTTATGTAAATATTCATAAGGGTAACCATACAATTCATATGGGTATGTTACTAGTCGCCATAAATTAATTTGGTCATATTAGACTCCAAATAACTTACTGATCAGAACCATGTATGTTAGATTTTAAAAATTCAAAACATAGAAGTAAAAAATACATATTTTTAATGGTCACATGGTACATATTAGTTAATTTTGTTGTGATTTAAAGTGATTATATGAAATATTTATAAGACAGGAATTTCCATTGATAAAACACTGGATTGTTACACGACTGGAGATGGTGGTGTGTCCCTCCCAGTAGGTGTAGTCCCCATTAAGTTCCTTGATATGTTCTATAAATGTGTCTTGACTTATGGCGAATGGTATTACACGGTCATGTGTATTCTAAGATTCCATTTGTTACTTCTACGTTATGATTTTTTATCTTATTCTCTTCATTTCCTTATGATTAATATCTTCTGAAATACCAATATTTATTTCATCATTCATGTTTATGATCTTTGATATTTAGGGTATGATCTTAGATTGTTATGATCATGTTATCATACCCTTATGTCCACATTATTCTTGTGTATTTCCTTAATTTACCCAAATAGGGAACTCGAGCTCACCCCTTTCTTATGTTTCATTTACCTATTTTATAAAGAAATGTCTTTAAGTATAATTAATAATGGGGAAGATCTTTGTGGGAAACATTGAAGATATTTCACTGATTCAGAAGATTTTTGTTCCATGTTTCCAAAGGAACTAAACTAACATAGTCTTTGGGCGTCTGATTTTTTAATGTATTAAGTATTCTTCAAAAAATGATATAATTTATATGTATAATAAGACTGAGTTGTTATAGTTTGTATCATATTGGAGGTGTCATAATTTAGGCATCCTATAAGTGTATTTTCATGACTATTTGGTTCCTCACTTTGATAATTAGTTCTTACTCAATGTTTTTTTTGTTTTAGTCAATAGAGGGAACCCTGATGAACTGGGTTAACATTGAATGTGAAGAAAAAATTTATGATGAGCAGCTAAATTGGATTGTCATGAGAGTGAAGGATGTTGTGATCATGCCAAGTCATTTTTCATGGAACATGATTAACATGATGTACCTTAACCAACTCTCAGACTCACCAAGTATGATAAGGAATGAGTTCACTAAGATTTTATGTAATGGAGGCCATGGAGGAAAGAATATTCAATTCCCTTGTTGTCAATATTTTATAAATAATTACCTAATTGAATGTCTTAGAGTATTGAGAAGGTGTTTGGAATATGGAAAAAGACACAAATAAAGTAACTACAAAGTAAAGATAAAGGGTTCAGTTAATGAAATATATGGGAATATTGGCCTCCCTAAGACATCATAAATGGTAAAATTATTTATGAGTGAAATTAATGTTAATTTTAAAAATTAATTTCCTATGTTTAAAGATCCTGAAGAGAATCTTAAAAGTGTTACAAGTGATGGTTATATTGTTGATGATGATGGGACTACTAATGAAATGTGAAAGGAAAGAGGTATTGAGTAATAGGATGAGGTAACCTTCTTATGGATTATATATGACAAGGTAAGATAACCCTTAATATATTACTTATGTTAAGATAATGTTGTTTCTATAAAGATATTTGGATATGAATATGTAAATTGGACAGTATTTATTACCTTAGAACTAATTAAGGACTTGTTTAAAGGTGGTTTATGCTACCACTGATTAAGTTTACAACTTTTTTTATTTAAGGAATATATCTAGTAATCTTTAGAATATGGAGCATGAATGTTTTTGAAGAGGGTTAATGGTCATTCAGGTTATTACCATGTTTCTAGATAATATAAGATGAGTGTATTAACATGTTGGGAATGTGACAAACAAGATCTAAATTGTGATATATAGCGGATCAATGTCAAGATGATTTTGTGACCTTCTTTCAAAAAAATGGATTTTCATCTTTCATAATGGTTATAAGTTTATCCATTTATGGAATGATTAAATTAAACTTTGGATGAAGTTTTTGTCATTAAATTATTATATCACCACTTGAGGATTTATACATATTATATAACCAGCTCTATTAACTTTCTATTATTTGAAATTGTATTAAAATGGGCTGACTTATCATGTATCTCATGATCTATGAGTGATTCAGGAATTAACAAATAACCTTACTTTTTGGAAAAATATGTGGTGTATAAATTGGTTCAGACATGACCAAAGGGAAATATTTTACTTACCAAAGGGAATTAAATTAATTAATTTTAACTCTTCAAGAAAACTCTTCAACTATAGGGAAATTATTTTGAAATATAAAAGGTTTTCCTAGTACCTTCGTTTTTGATGAATCAAATGGTCCTTAGATCATCAAAGATTTATGGATTTCTTATTGTTAACTTCCTCCTGACCAAGTTCTCTATCACTCTCCTCCAGTACTTGATATTTAAATTTATCTTTCATGTCCATGTTCTCACTTTCCACCTATGTTATCCAATATGGAATCCCAGTTATGAGTTAATTTGAGTAACCGTAATGGCTCCAACATTCTTTTTTTAAAAAAAGTTATAGTATTCATTTTAATGATGTGGGTTTCTATTAAAGAAACATAAAAGTATTAAACAATTTATAATCTATAAGAATTTAGAGTGTGAAATTAATTTTAAGAGGGTATAATGTAACACCCTTAGTTTTTTTTTGAAATAGTTTTTTTAGAATAATTTAATCATTTGGATATCTTTTATTTCATGCAACACTAAATATAAATTGTGGTATATGAAAGCAACAAGTTATTATTACTTTGTACTATAAAATATGTTAATATTTTTTTATAAAATACCCAAATATAATTTTTCACTATACTCAGCACTAACTTGTCTTTCATTATATGCTACACTAATTTGGCTCACATTACACGCAACAATGTGTTTCTATGAAATGACATTTTTTATTATTATAATTAATTAAATGAGATAGTTATAAAATAGTCATTAATAATAATAATATTAATATTAATAACCAATTTTTAAATATTATTTATAATTTTTTTATAAATAAAACATAATTATGATAAAATATATAATTTTTTGAAGAGTCTTTATATATTTGCAAATATTATTTTCCCAAAAGAACTACTTTTTATGTCCTCCTATGAAAAATAATGATATTAATTTTATAAATTTTTAGAAAATTAATTAGATAAAATTAACATCATTTTTGAATTTATAATGTTGAAATTATCTTATGGTAATGTTTTGGGATTTTTTGAGAAACTTCATTTTTGGGTGAATAGTGAAAAAATACTGAATTTTAATTCAAAACTACTTTTTCATCTAATTTATTTATATATTTAAATAATAATTTAATTTGTTATTAAAGTGAGATATATAAATTATATATCTATTAATTTAATTTATTTCATTGGAATCAATTTTATATTGAATTTTGATATAAAAAATTAATGAACTTTTGAATATTCTCACTTTAAAAACTCACTTTCTCTCCACGTCTGCGAGATTAACATTAAACATCATTTTCCCACTTATTTGAATTGAATTTTGAAAAAAAATCATGCATGGTTTTAATCATCATATTATTTATATTATAATATTATCAACATAATTTTTCGCCAAAAATATTAGTGAAATTTATTAAAATTAATTACAGTAATTAAGGTAAAATTAAACTTAACAAGAGACTAAACCTTAATCTTAAGGGACCAAATGACCTATCCACTTTTATAAACCAAAATTTTTGAAATATTTTGGTCATTAACCTTATATTATTTATTTTTTTTTCTTTTTATGACTTTGGTTAGGTAAAATTGTGGGTATACCAAACTTGTTTTCAAAAATGTCAAGTTGGTCCCCTCCCTCCCCTATAAAAGGCCACCACCTGACCCCCTTATTCACAAATCTCAAACCCCTTAATCTCATCTAATATCTACCCAATTCACTTCCCAGCATACCTATATTACTCCTTGATGCCTAAATTTGGGAAAAAATCCAACCAAGGAATCTTTTTGCTGCAAACCAAAAGGAGTTACCCAAAGAATAGTTAATATCATTCCTCAAGCTCTTTTCCTTTATTTTCTTTCTGCACTACCTCAATAACTATTATTCCATGAATAAATAATAGGTATCCTAAATATACTAAAAAAAATTATGATCAGTTTTCTACCTACACTTATACACACTTCCATCTAATGGGTAATGAACTTACCGTTCTGGTGTACGGAAAACTACCACCTCACGAAACAATATTGTTTTTTCCATTACCACCTCACATGGTTGGGAATTAAGATAGAAAATATATTTTTATATGATATATATTATTTATTTATGTGTATTTAATAATTATATAACACATTCCTTCATGCTTTCCCTTTTTTGTAAATATGATAATTTCGTTTGGGGAAGTGTGGACTACCACCTCCTCAAAGTCTTGTGATTTGTTCACACACTACATGGAATGAATTGAGGATGAGTTTATTGATATTATATAAAATTTATAAAATAATAATTATATTTTAATGACACTATATATATATACATATATTCCATTTACTTTTTTCCAATATTAAAAAGAAAAATGGAAAGAGTGTCTATTCGTACGTACAACTACCGTCTCCGTGAATGGTGTATTCCATTTCATATTTATATATTATATAGATTATTATAAATAGATATAAACAAAATATTAATTATATTTATATAATTTATTACATTCTTTAATGTATGATATAAGTATGGGGACCAAAAGTATAACATATTAAGATACGTGTGAAAAACGAAGCAGATATTACCCAAAGCGAAACCTTAACATGAAATTATTAATAAGTGGGTAATATAAAGTCATAATAAAACCATATATGGTATTATATATAAGAATATGGTTTGGTGAAATATTTATAATAAATATATATTTATTATAAAAAGTTTTTTCTGAGTATGAAGAGAGTCATGACATATGGTAAGGGAATTTCATCTCACTTTTTATTTATGTGGGATACATGCCTTATTCACCACAAATTTATTTTTTGTGGTGTGTATAATAACCATGAATATATTTTATTATTATAATAATAAAATTTATCAGTGTTTATGTATCCATTTTATTATATTTCTTTCATTGGTTCTATGTTCTAAAATTTACCAAATCTGTAAAGTATTTTTTTCTCAAATTTTCCTTCTTTGAGACACATGACATGTTATGAACCTATGTTTTTCTCTGAGGTGTATATACTACCTTTGAAATATTATATCATGAATATCCTTATTTTAATGATATTTTAATATTTATGTAATTTTATTATTTTCATTGTAGAATGAGTCAATGTTAAAAAAGTGGTAATGGTTTATTCCTAGAATCTCATCATTTATTGAGGTTTTATAGGAATATGCTTCCATTAATGAAATATATCTCCAGAAATATCATGAATTTTATTAAACTATAGTTATTTTTATTATATCCAAGTAACGGTGCTAATTTCCCACTCTTTAGTACTTCAGATAATTAAGAATATGTTTTTAGGAAAATCCAAAATTATTTCTACCTTCGGTTGAAAATTTGTGTTATTTCGAAACCATGTTTTCTAAAAAAAATAAAATAAATTTACTATTATAATTAGATTTATAAAGTAAATCTTTACCCATACATTACCTTTTATAAAAACGACTTTAAAAGGAATATTCTTATTTTTTTCGGATTGAGGTACTTTTCTTAAACTTCTTAGGTGAAAAATGAATGTTCGGCATATACAGAGTAACCCTCCATCATGAATATCATTTTCTTGATGTTTCCCTAGAATGTTTACAATGATATTTTTAAAATAAAATCCTAATATTCTGGAATTTTGTTTATTTTAATGTGGTTTTCAAACAAAAAGGGTTTTCTAAAAAACAATCTATTTAAAAAGTGTCTCAAATGTTTTCAAGCATCTTTTGAAAGTTTTCAATGAAAATGGTTTTCAAAATGTTTTCAAGCTTATTTTATAAGTTTTCAAGGAAAATGGTTTCCAAATTTATTTCAAGATTATTTTATAAATTTCAAGGAATATTGTTTTCAAAATGATTTGAATCCATATTTTTATGTTTTTAAAGTATTTTCAAAGAAAAAAAGTTTCAAAAAGTTTTTAGGATTTCATTATTAGTTTTCAAGGTGTTTTAAAATAAAATGGTTTTCAAAATATTTTTAAAAATTCATTTATAATTTTTTAAATCTATTTTAAAAGAAAAAGGTATTTCAAAATGATTTATGTCTTAAAAATCGTTCTTCAAATCGGAAAATATATTTTCATCAATAAATTCTCTAAATAAAATTGTGAAGAGATCTTTATAAGAAAAAGGATTTTTGAAATGGTTTTATGAAATGTACTTTCAAAAAAGACTATTTTCCTCCTAAGTTACACTTTCATGGATTATGATCTTGATTTACATATGATTCATGTCTTATAAACTACCAATATTTATTCCATGATTCATTTTTATGATCTTTGATATGCAGGGTATGATCTTTGAATGTTATTCCCATGATCTTGTATCCTTATGTTCACTTTATGGTTATGTATTTACTTTATTTACCCTTGCTTAGAATTCATGCTCACCCCTTTCTTATGTTTACTCTCCTCGGGTTATGAAAAAATAATTTTAAGAATAATTACTAAGGGGGGAAGATATTTTTGGGAAACATTAAAGATATTTCACTGAGTTATAATATTTTTTTCAAAATTTCCAAATGTACTAAACAAACATTGTGTTTGGGTGTCTATTTTTGAAATGTATTAAGTCTTCTGAAAAAATGATGTAATGTATTTGTACGTTAAGACTGGGTTTTTATAGGTTGTCCAAGATCAAATCATCTTCCAAAGTTATTCATGGGATAAAAACAATACAGGACATGTATGTAACACCCTGATATTTTATGAGAAGTATATTTGGTTTCATGTCTTATGTTATACGCAACATCAAAGTAATCTTTCACTACACACAACACTATCTTGGCTTGCGTTATACGGAATCAGGACCTTCCTCGATAGCGTGTGTAGTACGCAATACCAAGTTTCACTAAAAAACGATATATTATTATAATATTATAAACTATCCGTTATGAATATTATTAACTGAATTTTGAATTTTATAACATTATTATTCATCTTACATATTTTCTATAACATGGTATGAGAGCAAAATAAATTTTTTTGGTAAAATAAGTATATTTCAAAAAATGTAGTTTTTCCACCTTTTGATGGAGAACCCACTTTAAATCTAGTTTCTGAAAAGATTATATGTTCAATTTTCCAAAATAAATTTTTTTTTTGGAATCAGGATATAAAAATTAACTTTGGATAAATTTTTCATATTATTCTAATAACTTTCATATTTTAATGAATAGTAAAAACACGCTATATTTTAATTAAAAACAACTTTTTCATCGTAATAATTTATACGGTTTAATTATAACACTGAATGGTTTTAAAGTATAAATAGAATATATTTCTACCATTTAATATAATTTATGTCATTAGCGTTAATTTTACAATGAATTCATAGGTAAAAACATTTCAATCTTTGCCAATGTTTTAACTTTTAAAACCCATTTTCTAAACAACAGGATTAATATTATATTAATTACTGCAACTTATTTGTTTTGAATTTTGAAAAATGGATTCCATATATGGATTCAGTGGGTCCAAATTATGTTAATAGGTTACTTTTATTTTTTTGATATTATAAATAGTAACTACGGTAATTTTTATTTACTGTAGTTAAAGGTAAATCGGGTAATTAAGGGTAAAAATAATATTATAAAATTACCCTAAAACCTGGAAAAATTATATTAGATGACTAAAAATCGACCCTTATCACCTAAGTGTCAGAATATAATCATTTTATGGACTTTGTACCAATAAAATAATTTAATTATTATTAAAACCATAGAAAGTGAAAACATGTCACTCCCTTTAATCTTATAAGTATAATAATATTAATTTAGTGATAAACTTCATGAAACATAGAACATAAATAGTCTCCAGAAATCTAATAAAATTATCTACATCATGCAAATTTATTTATTAATTTTATGGATTAAATAATTATTATTAATTATGACACAATAGTGATGTTGAAATTATTTTATTGATTGAATTATCAAATAAATGATTTTAAAAGTATTAAAATAAATATTATATGAACTATTTAATGTGCTCCAATTATTTTCTAGATAAATATGACACGTTATTAATCTATTAAATCTTTTAGTTCGAACATATATTCTGTGTATATTTTAGTTAAATTCAAATAAATGAATAGTGTCGAAATTGACACTTGTTATTTTATAAAATTTACATATTACAAAATCTTTTAAAAATCACAAAAATATTTAAAATTTATAAATTAAAATTTATATGGTCAAAAATATAATAAATTATACAATTATGGACAATTAACAACATATAAGTAATTATTTATAATGATTTAAAATTTAGAATATTATTACCACAAATAAAATTAAATAGATTATATAAGGATAAATCATGTTGATAATGTTTAAAATAAATTCCTAACCTATCTAAATTTTATTTTTTTTATGATATTACAACCCTATATCATCTATGCTTCGGATTTGAGTCATTTTTTGAGGTTTTTAAGTGGGGTTGGAATTTATTATAAATTAATATTTCTTATAATTCCAATGGTGCCCCTCTCCTCCCTTATAAAAGGGCACCTCCTCCCTATCCTCCTCACACAAAATTGGGTCTTAAAGCTCATCCAAACCCTGCCCATTTCCCTTATAAACTTCCCTAAAAACATATTAAAGGTCATGGTCTTCTTCAATGACCAGTATTATTGCCCTAAGAGGAGGTTTCAAAGAGGCGTGTCGAAGAAGAGGTAATATCCATTACCGATTCTTTCAATTTTATTTCTTCTTCTACTTATTATTATTTAGTTTTTTAATTATGAAGTAATAACATCAGTATAACTCATATAATTATATGATATTATAAATATGAAACAACCCTATTTCATTTTCTATCCATCCTACATAAAATGAAATCACCACGCGTGCGTACGAATGGAATATTATCTCCACGCTGTTGTGTAATCTGTTTTCCACCACCACCTTAATTGGATGGGTATAATGGTGTAAATAATAACTATACATTATTATTGTAAATTTTATTGATTCTGAAATAGTATACATACACTTCAATACAATTCCATGATCATGGGAACGATATCATCGCTCGTGCGTATGTACGGCCTACCGTCTCCCCGATGTGATGCGACTCGTTCTATATGCTCTTCATTGAATAATGATTATATAAATTAATTGAATGAATAAATATAATATATATTACATTAATACCATTCTTTAAATGAGGTATCTATCACCTAAAAATAGGAATAAGAATTTATTCGACAAAACATGCATAAGAACATAAAGCAATGAACACCCGAATAACAAGAAGCAATGAAATATTACTAATAAAAAGATAAGAATATGATCGTATATGATATAATAACAATGAATATTATTCTATTATAAGTCAATGACATTATTTAAATCATTATACAGGAGGTTCGGATACGTACAAAGCATATCAGACCTAATGTAAGGGAAAATCTCGCAATCTCATTTTTATTAGAGATTGTTTATACTTCAGAATTTACTCGGGAATATTTATCATCCACATACATGTTTCCTCAATATGTTATATTATTTCTATCCTCATACAATTTTTTAAATCCAATATTACTCATTGGTGAGTTTTAGTAAAAGATATGAAAGGAATATTTTGTCGTTTTTTGTACAAGGTACTTTTTGACTTTTCCAACCAAAGTACGAGAAGAATGTTTTTTTAACTTATATGGCATGAATGGATTTTTATGATTTAATATAACATTATTTCAATGAAGCTTCCTTTACAAGTTTTAAATTTTATTTTTAATCAACTTCTTTTATTTTAAAATTTTATGGCATGTTAAGAAAAGAAAAATGTTTTTTTGAAGTAGAAAGGATATTTTCCTCAAGAATGGAGTTCAAGTGTTTTATCAAAATTATTTTCCATATAAGATAATATAGGGTTATGTTTCTATCCCCATTATTAAATTGATTTTATTATGTTGTGATGGAATAATTTTTATGAAGTCCTTTTTCTTATATGAATTATTTTATGATGTCACGATGTTTAAGAATCTCATTTTTATTACATTGGTTATGCTATGATGTATGAATTATGATTTTGTGGAACACATAAGAATGGTTTCATTATGAGATGGGTGGGACCTATATCTCCCTCCAATGCATTGGGTAAAGATTTATATCTCATGAGATAGACATGGCTGGAATGGCAAGTTAATATGGTTCAGTGATACAGGACTGGAACGAAGAGTTAACTTGGTTCAGTAATGGACTTTGTCCGCTATGATTGTCTTGGAAATGAGTCTTGACTAATATTAAATTATTTTCTTTGATTATGTGTGTATTACACAAAGTATCATGTTTTAAGTTATGATTATTTTGGATTACATTTCACTACAATGATTTATCCCATGTTATGATATTATGATCTATTTTGCAGGTTAATATATTCAAAATGTTATGTTCTTATGAATATGATATGATTGATATTTCTTTTGTTTACCCTTACTGAGAATTTGAGCTCATCCTTTTGTATGTTTTCTTTTCTACAGGTCTGGATGAAGGGTATTAATTAGAATATTCCAAAAGGGACTCTAGATATGATGAAATAAATTGGAGACAACGTAGATGATTTATGAACCAGTTGTTTATGTTTCCCAGTTTCTAAAGACATTATACCTATACGGTCCTTTCATGGTTTTGTTATACGTTTTAATAAGAATGCTTCAGTTTTTAATTAATAACAATGTATGTAGAGTATGGGTCTTTATAGTTGGTATTAGAGGAAAGGTATAGTCAACCTTTGGAAACTAGGATGTGAAGGCCTTAGTAAGAACCCTAAGGATATGTCTAAGCATAGGACACAATATTTGTGTTTTTGAAATGGCCATGAATAACCTAAGATAAGACCTTAAGTGTAAAATTTTATTCTTGATTATGTGGTTTTCCTATTATGATTAGTGTTTCTCAAACAATGCTTATTGGTTTTAGTCAATGGCAAGAACCCGAAGGAACCGTGTCAATGCTGAATGCGACGGGCAATGCAATGATTGTCCCCCTGAGCAACCGAACGTTATGGGAGCTGGAATGAAAAATCTTGTAGCCATGCTCACACAACTTTCTCAAGATATGAACCATGCAAGACTTCCAAACGAGCAATTAAAGGAGCAACATTCTGTTGAATCCTTCATGAGGCAGCGTCCATCTTCATTCAGCGGGTCTTCTGATCCATTAGTGGATGAACAATGGATTAGCACCACTGAAAAGATATTTTCAGTTCTACAATGTTCTGAACATTACAAAGTCATCTTAGTAGTGTATCGTTTGGTAGGTGATGCTGATCAATGGTAGAATCTTATCAAGAATACAAGGCAAAGAGATGAAATTGAGTCTATGGAATGGGATGAGTTCAAGAACTTGTTTTTCAATAAGTACTTACCTCGTATTCTTCGAACAAAGATGGAGAAGTAGTTTCTTGAACTGAAGCAAAAGGATGATGAATATTTTGGTACCTACGAAGAAAATTTTACAAGACTTGCAAGGTATGCTTTCGGAATTATTATCCAACCTGAGAGTAAGATCGATCGATTCTTTAGTGGCTTAAAACCAATTCTTCGAAGGGTGTTATCCATAAGGGACTTCAATAGCTATGAGGAAATTGTTCGATGTGCTCTCAAGTTTGAGATGGAGATTGGAGTAACCCATCAATCATATGGGTTTGATAAGAAGAGGAAAATGGAATTCAAAGGAAAATCTAAAGGCCACACTGAAAAAAATATGAGTTTTCTTTTATGCCAAAATTGTGGAAAGAAACATGGAGGTAATTGTCTTAATGGGATAGGAAAATGTTTTAAGTGTGGAAAAGAAGGTCATAGGGCAATTGAATGTCGAAATAATGGGAATAAGATGTCTAATGATGCAAACAAATAAAGGGATACACAGAATGCACCTCCAACACTTTAATGTTTCAAGTGTAAGGAGATGGGGAATTATGCCAATCAATGCCCTAATCTAAGGGTTGTTGATGATGATCGATGTCAACAAACTCTTAAGTCCAAATAAAAAGGAAAGTCACATGCAATTACTATCGGTGATGTGGATTACGATAACGAAGTGGTGAAAGGTACACATACCATATACTCTAAAGTAGAAAATTTTTTATTTGATTCTAGATCCACCCACTCTTTTATTTCTGAAAAATTTTCTAAGGGTATCGTCGTACTACCTCAACAATTAGATGTTGAGTAAGCTGTGACAACTCTTAATGGCACAACAGTTGCATCAAAAGTTTACAATTCTTCTCTGATTGAAGTTTGTGGGAAAGTTCTTCCTGTAAATCTTGTGATCCTTCCTATAGTGGAATTTGAAGTGATTCTTGGCATGGATTGGATTTCTTTATACCGAGCTCATATCAATTGCCAAAGAAGAGAAATCACATTTAATATTCCTGATCAATCTACTATCATTTATCTATGCAAGGATGAATATAACCTTCTAGTGGAAATTTCTTCCATCTTATGGGTCTTGATTCCAATAAATGAAGGTTATTTATATCAAATGGTTGGAGAGAAACTCACGATTAAGAATACACCCATTGTACGAGAGTTTGATGATGTCTTTTCGGAGGGATTGCCATGTCTTCCACCAAATCGTGAAGTTTAGTTTTCAATAGAACTCATACCGGGTGTTATTCCCATTTCAAAGACACCTTATAAAATGGACCCAATTGAGTTGCAGGAATTGAAGAAGCAACTCCAAGAGAATCTTGATAAAGGATTCATACACCCTAGTTCATCACCTTGGGGAGCACCTGTTCTATTTGTTAAGAAGAAAGATGGATCAATGAGACTCTGCATTGATTATCGAGAACTTAACAAGATCATTATCAACAAAAAATATCCTCTCCCACAAATTGATGACTTATTTGACCAACTATGCGGAGTTCAATACTTTTCCAAGATTGATCTTCATTTAGGGTATCATCAATTAAGGGTCAAAAAAGAGTATATACCAAAGATGGCTTTCCGTACAAAGTATAGACACTATGAATTTATAGTGATGCCATTTGGTCTTAATAATGCCCCTGCTATTTTCATGGATCTAATGAATAGAGTCTTTAGAGACTATCTTGATCAGTTTTTGGTAGTCTTTATAGACGATATTCTTATTTATTCAAAGATCAAGGAAGAACATGAAGATCACTTGAGAATTGTATTAAAGACCCTACGAAAGGATAAGTTTTATGCCAAATTTACCAAGTGTGAATTTTGTCTTCAAAAAGATTCATTTTTGGGTCACATAATCTCAAAATAGGGGATATCTGTGGATCCAGCAAAGAAAGAGGTTATCGAAAGATGGTCGAGACCAACAGTAACTGAGATCCGAATTTTTCTTGGTTTGGCTGGATATTATCGACGTTTTGTGAAAGATTTTTCACGATTATCTAATCCTTTCATTGGGTTGACTCGAAAAGGAGTTAATTTCGTGTGGATAGAGGACTCTGAAGAAAATTTCAAGGAGTTGAAAAGAAGGTTATCCAGTGCACTTGTTCTCACACTGCCTTGTAGTATAGAAAGGTTTTTAATCTACAATGATTCATCCAATAAGGTATTGGGGTGTGTTCTCATACAAAATTATATGGTGATATCTTATGCCTCACAACAGTTGAAAATCCACGAACGAAATTACCCAACTCATAATTTGGAGTTAGCTATGGTAATATTTGCATTAAAGATTTGGAGACATTATCTTTATGGTGAAAGGTGTGATATTTATACTGAACAAAAAAATTTAAAGTATATTTTCACACAAAAGGATCTGAATATGCGCCAAAGAATATGTTTGGAGCGGATTAAGGATTATGACTGCTCAATTCATTATCACCCTGGGAAAGAAAACAAGGTGGTAGATGCATTAAGTCGACAAGACCATGCTATCTTATCCATGATGAGGATCACAAAAGATCCAATATTTATGGATTTAAAAATGATGAATCTTGGAATTATAATAGAAGGGGAAAAATCTTATCTTTCTCAAATGAATGTTCAACCATCTATGTATGTGAAGATTAAATAGGCACAAAAAGAAGATGTAGAGTTACAAAAGAAGGTGAGAAATGTTCCTGAATTAAACATTCAATGTGATGGGATAATAAGGTTCAGGAATCAGGTTTGTGTTCCTCCCATCCCAGAATTAAATAAGGGGATACTGGATGAGGCTCATATTTCTTCATTCTCTATTCATCCTGGAAGTACGAAGATGTATAGGGACCTGAAAGAGTATTTCTGGTGGGATGGCATGAAAAGAGATGTTGCTGAATATGTCTCTCGATGCTTGGTTTGTCAGCAAGTTAAAGCTGAGAGACAGAAGTCTAAGGGGATGTTACAACCATTACCCATACCCGAATAGAAATTGGAAAACATCACTATGAATTTGTAAATGGACTTCCTAAAACATCCTAAGGCAATAATGATACCTGGGTTATATTTGATCATCTTACGAAGTTGTCACACTTCATTGATATTAGAAAATATTTCTCTCTGTATAAGCTTTCCAGGATATATGTAAAGGAAGTGGTAAGATTCCATGGAGTACCACTTTCCATTATATCTGATCAGGATCCAAGGTTTACCTCGAAGTTATGGAAAAATCTTCAACATACTCTAGATACAGAGTTGAGTTTTAGCACTTCTATCATCCTCAGACAGACGGTCAGTCTGAGAGAACAATTCAGACTCTAGAAGACATGTTGAGAGCTAGCTCTATGGATTTTAAAGGTGGTTGGGATCAACACCTAACTTTGGTGGAATTTTCTTATAATAATAGCTTTCACTCCAGTATTCAAATGGCTCCTTATTAAGCTCTCTATGGAAATAAATACTGAACTCCAACTTGCTTGGATGAAGTTGGGTAAATAAAGCTATTAGGACTTGATCTTGTTGATGAGATAGCAGAAAAGGTACGATCTATTCAACAACACATAAGAGCAGCTTAGAGTTGACAAAAAAGTTATGTCGATAACCGAAGAAAAGACCTTGAGTTTGAAGTGGGTGATAAAGTGTTCTTACAAATATATCATTGGAAGAGAGTAATGAGATTTGGAAAGAAGGGAAAGTTGAGCCCTAGGTATATCGGTCCTTTAGAAATACTGGATCATGTTGGGAAGGTAGCTTACTGATTGGAACTTCCACCAAATATCTCTCAAGTTCACGATGTGTTCCATGTATCTCTCCTAAGAAACTACATACCTGATCCTTCACATGTACTAAGCTCAGAAGTTGTACCACTGGAGCAAGATCTTTCTTATGAAGAACAACCAATAGAGATTCTGGATCGTAGAAAAAAAGTTCTACAGAACAATACCACTCACTTGGTGAAATTTTTATGGAGTAACCACCAATTAGAATAAGCTACATGGGATCTTGAGGATATAATGAGGGAGAGGTATCCTCATCTGTTTGTTACGAAGTGATGAATTTCCAGGGCGAAATTCATTTTAAGGGGGGTATAATGCAACAACCTGATATTTTATGAGAAGTATATTTTGTTTTATGTCTTATTTTATACGCAACATCAAAGGAATCTTTCACTGCACACAACACTAGCTTGTCTTGCGTTACACGCAATCATGACCTTCCTCGATAGTGTGTGTAGTACGCAATAGCAAGTTTCACTAAACGATGATATATTATTATAAAATTATAAACTAGCCATTTTGAATATTATTAAATAAATTTTATAATTTTATAACATTATTACTCATCTTACATATTTTTTAGAACATGGTATGAGAACAAAATAAATTTTTCGGGTGAAATAAGTATTTTTCAAAAAATGCAGTTTTGCTGCCTTTTGATGGCACACCCACTTTAAATATTTTTTTTTTGAAAAGATTATATGTTAAATTTGACAATATAAAATTCTTCTTTGTAATTATGATATAAAAATTAACTTTGGATAAATTTTTCATATTATTCTGATAACTTTTATATTTTAATGAATAGTAAAAACACTCTATATTTTAATTAAAAACAACTTTTTTCATCATAATAATTTATATGGTTTAATTATAACATTGAATGGTTTTAAAGTATAAATAGAATATATTTCTACCATTTAATTTAATTTATGTCATTATCATTAATTTTACATTGAATTTATAGGTAAAAACATTTCAATCTTTGGCAATGTTTTAACTTTTAAACCTCATTTTCTTAACAACGGGATTAATTTTAAATTAATTACTGAAACTTATATGTTTTGAATTCTTAAAAATGGATTCCATATTTTGATTCAGTGGGTCCAAATTATTTTAATAGGTTACTTTTATTTTTTTGATATTATGAATAGTAACAACGGTAATTTTTATTTACTACAGTTAAAGGTAAATCGGGTAATTAAGGGTAAAAATAAGATTATAAAATTACCCTAAAACCTAACAAAATTCTATTTGATGACTAAAAATTGACCCTTATCACCTAAGGGTCGGAATAAATTCATTTTATGTACTTTTTACCATTAAAATAATTTAATTATTATTAAAACCAAAGAAAGTGACAACATGTCACTCTCTTTAATCTTATAAGTATAATAATTTTAATTTAGTGATAAACTTCATGAAACTTCGAACATGAATAGTCTTAGGAAATATAATAAAATTATCTACAGCATGTGAATTTATTTATAAATTTTAGGGATTAAATAATTATCATTAATTATGACACAATAGTGATGTTGAAATTATTTTATTGATTGAATTATCAAATAAATGATTTTAAAAGTATTAAAATAAATATTATGAACTATTTAATGTGATCCAATAATTTTATAGATAAATATGACATGTTATGAATATATTAAATCTTTTAGTTTTAACATATCTTCTGTGTATATTTTATTTAAATTCAAATAAATGAATAGTGTCAAAATTGACACTATTGTTATTTTATAAAAATTACATATTATAAAATCGTTTAAAAATCAAAAAAAATTATAAATTATAAATTAAAAATTATATGGTCGAAAATGTAATAAATCATACAATTATGGACAATTAACAACATATAATTAATTATTTATAATGATTTAAAATTTAGAATATTATTACCACAAATAAAATTAAATAGATTATGTAAGGATAAATCATGTTGATAATGTTTAAAATAAATTCCCAACTTGTCTAAATTTTATTGGTTGATGATATTACAACCTTATCTCATCTAAGATTCGGATTTGAGTAATTTTTTGTGGTTTTTAAGTGGGGTTTGAATTTATTATAAATTAATATTTCTTATAATTCCAAAGGTACCCCTCTTCTCCCTTATAAAAGAGCACCTCCTCCCTCTCCTCCTCACACCACTTTGAGCCTTCAAGCTTGGCCAAACCCTACCCATTTCCCTTCTCAACTAACCTATAAAAATACTAAAGGTCCTGGTCTTCTTCAAATACCAATCATAGTGCCCTAAGAGGAGGTTTCAAAGAGGCGTGTCGAAGAAGAGGTAATATCCGTTACCGATTCATTCAAATTTAATTCTTCTTCTACTTATTCTTCTTTAGTTGTTTCATTATTAAGTAATAACAATGGTATCACTCATATACTGATATGTTATTATAAATATGAAACAACCTTATTTAAACTTCTATCTATCCTGCAGAAAATGAAATCACCGCGCGTGCGTACGTACGTAATACTATCTCCACGCCGTGGTGTAATCTGTTTTCCACCACCACCTTACTTGGATGGGTATAATTGTGTAAAGAATAACTATATATAATTATTTTAAAATGATATTTATTATTAAAGAGTATACCTACAATTCAATTCAATTCCATGATCATGGGAACGATATCATCGCATGTGCGTACGTACGGCCTACCGTCTCCACGATGTGATGTGACTCGTTCTACATGATCTTCATTGAATAATGATTATATAAATGAATTGAATGAATAAATATGATATATATTACATTAATACCATTCTTCAAATGAGTTATCTATAACCTAAAAATAGGAATAAGAATTTATTCGACAAAACATGCATAAGAACATAAAGCAATGAACACCCGAATAACAAGTAGCAATGAAATATTACTAATAAAAAGATACAAATATGATCATATATGATATAATAACAATGAATATTATTCTATAATAAGTCAATGACATTATTTAAATCATTATATAGGAGTTTCGGATACGTGCAAAGCATATCGGACCTAATGTAAGGGAAAATATCGCAATCTCATTTTTATCCGAGATTATTTATACTTCAGAATTTACTGGGGAATATTTATCATCCACATCCATGTTTCCTCAATATGTAATATTATTTATATCCTCCTACAATTGTTTAAATCTAATATTACTCATTAGTGAGTTTTAGTAAAATATATGAATGGAATATTTTGTCGTTTTTCATACAAGGTACTTTTTGATTTTTTTGGCCCAAGTACAAGAAGAATGTTTTTTTCACTTATACAGCATGAATGGATTTTTATGACTTCATAGAACATTATTTCCATCAAGCTTCCTTTAAAGGTTTTCAAGTTTATTTTTAATCAAATTATTTTAGTTTAAAATTTTATGACATGTTAAGAAAGGAAAAATTATTTTTTGAAGTAGAAAGGATATTTTCCTCAAGAATGGAGTTCAAGTGTCTTATCAAAATTATTTCCCATATAAGATAATATAGGGTTATTTTTCTATCCCTATTATTACATTGATTTGATTATGTTGTGATGAAATTATTTTTATGGAGTCCTTTATCTTATAGGAATTTTTTTTGATGTCACGATGTTTAAGAATCCCATTTTTATTACATGGGTTTTTCTATGATTTATGAATTATGATTTTGTGGAACATATAAGAATGGTTTCATTATGAGATGGGTGGGACCTATATCTCCCTGAAATGCATTGGGTAAAGATTTATATCTCATGAGATAGACATGGCTGGAACGGAATGTTAATCTGGTTCAGTGATATAGGACTGGAATGATGAGTGAACTCGGTTCAGTAATGGACTTTGTCCACTATGATAGTCTTGGAAATGAGTCTTGACTAATTTTAAATGATTTTCTATGATTATGTGTGTATGCCACAAAGTATCATGTTTTATGTTATGATTATTTGGGATTACATTTCAACACTATGATTTATCCCATGTTATGATATTATGATCTCTTTTACAGGTTAAGATATAAAAAATGTTATGTTCTTATTAATATGATATGATTGATATTTCTTTTGGTTACCCTTACTAAGAATTTAAGATCACCCTTTTGTTTGTTTTCTTTTCCCCAGTTCTGGATGAAGGGTATTAAGTATAATATTCCAAAACGGACTCTAGATATGATGAAATAAATGGGAGACAACGTAGATGATTTATGAACCAGTTGTTTATGTTTCAATGTTTCTAAAGACATTATACATATACGGTCCTTTTATGGTTTTATTATATGTTGTAATAAGTATTCTTCAATTTTGAAGTAATAACAATTTATGTAGAGTATGGGTCTTTATAATTTAGGACCTCTTACATGGTTATTCATGGGAATACAATATGAGAGTTTAAGAGAATATCAGGTATTCTCTAGTTTAATAATAGGAGATGGTCTATAGATATAAATTGAGTAATTAAATACTCATCTAAAAAGATAAAGCATAAACAAAAACTGAAAATAATTATAGATAGTAATAATTGATGTTGCTCATCCTCAATAGATTCATATGTTTTTAGGCACCCAAAAATGAATTAGAAAGGAGATAGGATAGAATTATCTGAATGTGTAGAAAAAAATGTGTAATAGGAGTCTGGAAAATATTCTTTTTTCAGATAGGTATCTTGTTTCAACATATGATAATTTTTATTTTTTGTACATGTATCAGTCTATTCTCTCTTGGTTTCACTAGTTTTTTCACACCCACACATGCATGCACACATGAGTGAGGTATTTTGAATATATTTCCCCCTAGGATCAAATACCTATTGAAGAATAATAATAATAAAATCATGGATCCTTGTATTATGAACTAAATTAAGAAGGTATAACTTTGTCTTCAATGCATCTATATAGTGGTTTAAGAATAATTATTCTTAAATACATTCATGGGTTAAAAGCATTAAATCCAATAAACTAGTCATTGGAGGGATTAATATTGAATTAATAATTAAAATAACACTGATAGAACTTTAGAAATAAATACTTACTAGTAGTATATCTATTCTAATTGTAGATCTAGTCTAATGGTTGATCTAGTCTAGTGATGGATCTAGTCTTGTGGTATATCTAGTATAGGAGTATATATAGTCTGATGATAGATGAGATTTGGTGGTAGATTAACTATAGTGGTAGATATAGTATGATGGTAACATGGTATAGTGGTAGAGTCTAAAGATAGATCTATCAGTGGTAGATTCTTTAATGGTATATTTTGTTCACCGATCAATCCTATTGAACTAATGGTGGATATATTAAACAATTGTTAGATGTGATTAACGGTAGATCCATCAGCGGTAGATTATTATGGTATATACGTCCAATAGGTTGATTTGTTAAACTAATAGTAGATCTTCATAGCCAATGGTAGGCCTTTTTTAACTAATGGAAGATCTATTCTTTACCATGTTTATTTTAAAAAGTTACTCAGAAAATAATTTACTATCATAAAATATTGAAATTTTTAGAAAAATAATAATCATGAGTTTTTATTATTAAAATATAGAGGTTCCAACAATAAACCACCTTTTTTATGATCACAAATAATGAAATTTTAAAATCATGTATATAAAAATAACTTCAGAAGTAAGGATGAACAAAATGAATTTTATATTTAACATGTTAAATTAGTAATATGATATATCAATTTACCCATTCATAGAAAAATATTAAATTACATTCAAAAAACTCCCCCTTTTGGTATTATCAGAAAGATAATACTATAAGATAAAATATAAATAAAAAAATAAATAATAATAACAGACAAGTTTCATTAGAAACAAGATTAAAATAGTAAATTCTAAAAAGTAATATAAGGGGAATTAAAATCCCCATCAAAGACTAATATGAATCAAAATCACTCTCAGATTGATGTGAAGAAGGAACGATCAGGTTTTTATTTTTCCAAATATAGGAGGCATGGAGGTAGAGGATGAGAGTGAAGATATAGTCTAGGGAATCTCTCTGATTACTAATATCCTAAGATGTCGAATAGCTTTAACCATATACATGATAAATGGTTGAAATTGTGGAGGTAGGGGTGAAAAATATGGTACATAAGTGAAAGAAGTCATGGGTATAGCTTCAAGTTCTACCACTATAGTCCCAGGGACATAAAAATGGCTTTATCAAGTTGAAAAGAATCTATAACGATGTTTCTTCCGTGCTCCATTACTTTGAAGAAATATTTCTTATACTCCATAAAAATATTCAGTTGAGAGAAAAAAACACTATGAGCTGGTTTACTTCACTTTGAAATCCCTAGTTACTGGAGGCATCCATAAATTCTCAGTGACAAAATTAAAATTATAATTGACCTCTTTCATAGTATAGATTCAAGAAAGCTATTATTTTATGTAATTAGTGATAGTCTCCCTATCACTTCCAGAAATATTTATACACTCCATAACTAATTTATAGATGTGATCACCATGTTATTTTTTTTCAAATATCCTCCTAATGTGATATAATAGGACCACCCAAGATATTAATAAAATCATCCTTCATAATAGCTCTGATCATATCTATATATATCTAAGATGTATGATGTAACACCCTGGATATTATAAATGATTAACTTTTATTTGATAGAATTTCTGACATGCAACACTAATCATAGAAACGAATATAACCCCTTGATACCTTATGGTATGTTAATATTTTTTATAAATTTAATATATTATATAACTTTTAATTCACTAAATATTTAGTTTTCTTACATTTCTTACAACAAAGAATTTCTTCGATAGCTTATGTTACACGCAATACTAAGTTTTTTTTGAAAAATAATATATTACTAAAAGATTATTATTTAATTTAATAGGATATTACCTAAGAATTAAATTATTAGTTATTAATAGTATTAACTAGTGTATGAAAATATGTGGTTTAAAAAAATAGAAAATGAATTCATTGGTTACTGATTAATTATAAATGAATATAAAAATCAATTGAATATAAAAGAAATTTTTTTATGCTTTCAAAGGTGTTTCATCCTAATAAATTAAATTAATTACAATTACTGAATAGTATTATCTAAATATATATACATTATATTCAATAACATAATTTTTACATTCATCCAATAGATTCGATGGTCATAAGATAAAAACTAACCCAATATTACACATAAAACGCCATATTTTTATAAAGGAAATTTGCAGCCTTTTAATAGAAAAACTATATAAAATATAAATTTTGGAACTTTTATAAAATTTATATTTAAAAATAAAATTCATTTTTTAAAGGGTGCGGTTAAAATTATCTTAGGGATAATTTTTGGTATTCTTCTATGAAGTTTAATTTTTTGGTTAATAGTGAATAATACTGAATTTTAATTAAAAAATTACTTTTTGTATAATTTATTTATATAGTTAAATCATGTTTCTATTTGGTGATAAAGTATAAATTGATCATATTTATTTAATTTAAACCAATTAAGTTAATTTTAATCAATTTTACATTGAAATTGTATATAAAAACATATCAAACTTTTGAAGATGTTTACTTTAAAACCCCAATTTTTCATCCCATTTGTGGGATTAATTTTAAATTAATTTATACCAATTATGTAATTTGAATTTGAAAAATATATTACAAATTTTAAATACAAAAAAATTATAATATCTAATAATTTCAACATAGTTTTTAACAAAAATATTAGTTAATGTGATTAAAATTAATTACAGTATTTAAGAGAAAAATTAGCTTAATAATGGACTAAAACTTAATCTTAAGGGAAATAATGACCTAGAAACTTCTCCAAAAGCCTCTATATGGACATATTTAGACCATATACTCTCTTTTATATAATATGGACCATTATTGGAGGTATATTATGTAATTTATACCTCTTAATAGTGTTTATCTCTTTATATTTACAAGATTGTCACTCCTCCTCCACTATAAAAGGACACTCACCCCTCTCATTTATTCACACATCTCAAGACCTTTGTCTCATAAAAACAATACCAAAATAATCTCCCAAAATCCCTCCCCTCATACTTTGAGCCTCTCTTTGTTCATATGTCTAACCAAGTAAGTCTTTTGGTATAAATTAAAACGAGTTACCTGAATAAGAGGTAATGTTCTTCAATGATCTCTTTTGTTTCATTTACTTCTCCACCCATTCAATTATTTTTTTATAATTATTATATAATGAAATAATTATCATCAATATAATTATATTTTTTATTCTAAAATTTATAACTACATTTTCACACACATCCATCAAATGGGATACAGAATCATCATTCGTGTGTACAGCAGACTACAGCCTCGCTAACTGATGTCGTTCGTTCTTTGATTTATTAAATTTCATGGTTGGAATGATGATGGATTTATAGTTTATATAAGATTTATATGATATTTAAATTTAATTTATTATTATTTAATTATTATATAACACATACCTTCATGTGCTCCATTTTTGGGGAATATGATAACTTCATTTGTGGATGTGTGGACTATCGCCTCTCCAAAGTGATCTGATTCATTCTCGTTATACATAGAATGTATTAAGGATGGTTTTAAGAATAATATGTGACATATATGAAATAAATATTATATTTTAATTATAATATAAATATATATCATTTACTTTTCATTCATTTAAATACAATAAAGAAATGGAGGTTGAATTTATGTGTAAGTACGGCATGCCTCCTCCATGAACGATGCATTTCATTTCCTATCTCCAAATATCGCGGATTATTCTGAATATGTATATAATGAATTTATATTATAATTAAATCATTTTTTATATTTTTTATTTGATTAAATCATGATTTACATGTTAAGAACAAAAATAAAAAGTCAAAACATACTCAAAAAAGTTGGCAATTAACACATGAAATAGTGAAAACAATGAAAGATTACTAACAAACAGGAAATAAAATATTTTAAGAAGATCATATGTGATATAATAAATATTAATATGGTTATGGAAGAATTTATTAGCATGTTTAAAACTATTATACAAGATTTTAAAGTACATTCACCTGAAAAGAAATGCAAGGTAAGGGATTTTCATCTCACTTTTGACTTATGTGGGATAAATGTCATATTCAACACTTATATCTTTTCTATGGTGTATATAATAACCATATAGATATATTATATCATGAATACTTTTATATTCATGTTATTTAATGTTTTAATTTGGATTATCTCATCTAAGGGGTTTTACCTTGAAAATTAACAACTAGTAAAAGTTATCTTGCAGCATCACTTTATTTTTTGGTTGTTGACTTTCTCTAATAAAAATCACTTTATACTAATAATTTTCAATTGAAATTTATATTTATTAATTATATAAATACTCGTGTGTGATGGATATTAATGTTTCTTAAATCTTATATTATTCTTATATACGGACTTTACTTTAAAATTTATTGATTTACTGGGAAAATATTGATAAATCAGTATCCTTTACTCAATACATATATTTTATAAGAAACATTATTAATGAATTTAAATCTATTATTTGATATATGAGGATTTATTTAGACATTAAATGCATGGGTTGGGTACGGGTTAATATAAGACCCTCTATTCATCAATAGCCTCATGAGATGAAATCAGTTGGAGACAAACCGTTTGAGTTTGTTTCCAAGAAAAGTAGATGGGTTTCTAACCATAGATTTAAATTATATTATGAAATATCTTGATAGAAGTATGATGAACCATCTTGTAAAAGGTCTTGATGATAAATTTATCATGTACTTAGGTAACTTCATGTCTAATAATTAATCATTTCCTTCATTCAGAATTTAGCTATTATTATCCATGATATTTTTTCTTTAACATTATCTATGGATGAATTTCATTCCCATTTCATTGATTAAATGGAATTCCATTCACTTATTTTACTTTCCATATTTTTATAACTTATCAAGTAATTTAAATGGAATGTGTTTTCAGTTATTTACCTTACTATATTGTTTACACACTTCCTTCTCAATTTATTTATTACATGGCATGTGTCATCAGTTATTATCTTATCATATTGACCATACTCATTGATTCATTTCTTCCACTACACCTAACCCTTATTGACCATTTGAGCTCACCCTTTTTTTCTTTCCACGTGATTCTATTAAGATAACTAAGAAATATATGTAAGGATATCATAGATGAAATAAATTTATTTTAAAAGGTAATAAAAATGTTTCAATAAGTGTATTCATTTGTAATACAATACTTTTGTATGTATCTAGTTTACCAAGACTATTAACTATTTTTCCCTTTCGTATTTGATACCTTATATTCATGCCAATGTAATGATTTTAGAAACCATATCTGTGATTTCGGGGGTCCGGTTGCTACAGTTGGTATGAGAGGATGTTTAGTAGAAACCTTGGAAACTGGATTTATAAAACATAGATTAGGGAACATAAACCTAAGATACAATTTTAGGATAAGTATATAAGATAATCCTTGATTTTTTATAAGGTAGATATTGTGTGGGTGTTTCTAGAAATACATCCCTATCTGGATTCTACAAGTGGACATGGTTTTGGAATAGATGTACCTAAGGGATGAAAAGCTGCATCTTTCTAAACCCGAGCATAAACTAGTACATGACAACAGACAATACTACACACTTGGTCCGACACTCTTGGGTGATATACTTAGGATTATTCAAATTTTCTTTATAAACCATAATGAAGTATTTTAATAGATAATTAAAATTAATTACCTAGGTTAAAACAAAGATTAGGGAGTGACTTATGTTGAAATAAAATGGTTGAAGTATTTACTGTGATTATATAATTATATTTTAGAACTATATTTACCAATAGTATTTTGGTTATAAGAATCATGAAATATCTAAAGATTGTTTAAGATTTTAGGATAACATATTTCTTCATTGAATTAATATTTATGGATACCATCATGGGATTATTACATTATGTTTGACCATAATTTGTATGTCTTAAACCTCTCTTTAGGTTTTATGTGATTAAGGATGTTTTGGAAGAAATTTATTACAATACTAATCATTATTTAAGTACATGTTTTAGCGGAAAAGTTATTTGAGGAATAATACCATTACATTTTATAGACATAAGTTTAAAGGTATTTATAAGCATTATGGTTGACATAAAAATAAGATTATTAAACATTATAAAAAAATTATTGTATTGAAAACCTAAGTGAAAAAGATATTTAAAGATTAATTCTATTTCAAGTATGTCCTTATATTATTTGGAAAATTTTCAAAATAAAGTTTAGAAAAAGGATAACATGTATACTGAGTGAAAAAATATCATATCTGGTAAGGTCATTGGTCTTCAACCCACAATTGAAGGATAGTGAGGATTTAATGTCAGGCACAGACCTATGTAATGTACTATTTAATATGTCATTGTTTTTAGTTTAACAATTTGATGAATAAATATTAATAATGATCCAGTAGCATTACTTTTTAGGTTTTTAGATTAATGTATTAACCATATTTTATATTAATAATAATTAGATTCAGATGGAAATACTTTTCACTCTTTTATGGGTCTTACTATCTGTTAAAAGTGTATTTTAGTACCTCCAGCATCAAAGTTACTTTTTGGATATCCATTTCTTTGAGTAAAGGGACGGATTATAATTTGATCAAAGCAAAACCAAACGATAAAATTGTTCATATGAAATTTAAACCTATCAAGTAAGTAAATTTAATTATATTCTTATTCAATAAAAGAAGTCCCCAACATTAGGAAAAGGATCTCAAAACAAAAATGTTTTCTAAGTACCTTCATTTTTGTTGAACCGATGGTCTTTTAAATCATCATAGATTTATGGCTTTGAGTCCCTCAACTTTCCATTGATAATTTACTTTTTTTAATCAATGACCTAAATCACTAACTCTAATTATTTTTTCCTTTCCTCTACATCCATATTTTCACTTTCCACTAATTTTATACTATACAAAAACCTAGTTATATATTATTTCATCTGACCTTTGTACTTCTCATTCTTTATAATTAAGAAGATATTTTATAAATGCTTTTACAAAATGAGTCCTTCAAAAGGGTAATTTTAAAATATCTAAACCCTATTTATAGAGATCAATTTTAAATTTTGAGGATTCAATTTATTTTACTTGGGTAGAATATAACACCTTGAAAATTACAAAAGATTCAATTTTATTCGATAACATGCATGAAATGCAACACCAAACATAGGAAGGAATATAACATCTTTAGATATTATGGTATATTTAATATTTTAAATAAATTTAACCTATTAGTAAGATTTAAATTCATACAATATTGAGTTTTCTTACATCGCATTCAACAAATACTTTCTTTGATGGCTTTCGTTACACGCAAGACTATATTTTATAGAACAACTATATATTACTAAAAAATTATTATTTAATATAATAAGATATAAAATATCCATTTAATTAGTATTTATGAATACTATTAAATAAATTATTAAAATATATTGTTTACAAAAATATAAAATGAATTTATTTGTTACCAATTAATTAGAAATGAATATAAAAATCAATTGAATATAAAGCAATTGGTTTTAAGCAAAAAAAAGGTTTTTTATCCTAATAAATTAAATTAATTACTATTAGTTAATTATATTAATGAAATATATATTATATATTCAAAAAAATATTTCTTACATTCATCCAATAGATTTGATAGTCATAATATAAGAACAGACTCAATATTACATATAAAAAATCTATCTTTTTATAAAAGCAAATTTACCGCCTTCTAATGGAGAACCTATTTTAAATATGAATTTTGGAATTTTTTTAAATTTTATATGTCAAAATAAACTTCATTTTTGAAAGTGGAATGTTAAAATTATATTATGGTGAATTTTTTTTATTTCTCTATGAAGTTTCATTTTTTAATTTTTAGTGAAAAATAATAAATTTTAATTGAAAGTTTATTTTTCATATAATTTATTTATATATTTAAATTATTTTTTGATTTTATTTTTAAGTATAATTAGATAAATTATATGTCATTTAAACCAATTAAGGGGATATAATACCCAGATAACCTAAGTAAACTATGGATATCTAACTCAAATGTTGGCCTAATCCATCCTTCAATTACTTTCATCTTTGAAGGGTCCACAGATATCCCATTTTTTGTGATGATATTCCCAATAAAGAGACTTACTTCAACAAAAACTCACATTTACTGTACTTTTCATAAATATTCTCATTTGGTAAGGTATTTATCACAGTTCTCATATTCTCTTCATGCTCCTCTTTGGTTTTGGAATGATAGAAATGCTATTATTCACAACAATTGCTCTTACAATATCAATGCAGGTAAGATGCGAATTCTCATTTCCATTAGGGATGTTGCTTCGATCCAAATATCTATTTGTGAAAACATTGTTGGTGATTTTGATATTCTCCATAGACTTCATATTGATGGACTCTACAAATAGCCAAAGTGCACTTTTGAAGTGTTTTTGGCAAGATCTGCTTCCATGATGGATCAAATTGAAAGTGGATGGTGCTTCTAAATGCAATCTAGGACCCGCGGGATGTGGTACTATTTTCAGATACTACCTCAACCATTGTATGGGATGCTTATATGGTAGCATTGGTACTGTTTCGTCTCTAGAGGCAGAAATTATGTGTGTAATACATGTTGTCTTGTTTTCCAAGCAAAAGGGATGGAACAACATTTGGATTGAAAGTGACTCAATAATTATTGTCCATGCTATTTGGGAGGGTGTGGTGCATCTTTCCTGGCCTCTATCCACCTGATGGATGAACTACCTTGATTCACTTATAGGGACTAATTACATTGCCATGAATGCCTTTCGGGAAGCGAACATGGTTTCTAATGGTCTTTCTAATAAATAAATAATCCATGACATTAGATGGAAGGAAGTCTTGTCAGTTTAACTTCTTCCTTCTTATGATAAATATTGTAATAAGATCCCTTATTTCATACTCATGTAGTTATCTCTTCTTTCACTAATAAATTGTGTCTTGGTTTTTGACCGAGGCAACACCTTTTTTAAAAAAACTACCACAAATTTGTCAAGGTAATATCTAAAGAAACTATTCATCAAGTCCATGAAGATTTTTCGAGCATTAGTGAGTCCAAAATGAATTAATATTAAGTCATAATGCCCGTAAATTGTATAAAAATAAATATTGGGGATATCTTCCTTCTTTACCCTAACTTGTTAATATCCCAACCGTAGATCAACCTTGGATAATAATTGTGCTCCACTTAGCTGATTGAACAAGTCATCAATCCATGGAAGGGGATACATATTCTTTATCATGATCTTTTTGAGATCATGATAGTCAATGAAAAGGGGTGTTGACCCATCCTTCTTCTTGACAATGAGGACTCGTTAACCCCATGGTGAAATACTTAGGAGAATGAACCCTTTATCTATATTCTCTTATAGTTATTTCTTAATCCCTTTAAATTACAGAAATTCCATTATATATGGAGTCTTGGATATTGGTAAAGCCTTAGTTATAAGCTCAATTGAAAATTTAACCTCTCGGGTAGGAGGAAGACTAGAAAATTCTTTAGAAATCACATCAGTGTATTCCCTGACAATAGGCATGTCTTCAAGGATGATTATTTAATTATACTAAGTCATTATATCTAGTTATTCTTGATCATATGGAAATAATATATATTCTTGAGATAATAGTTCTAAATAAGATTTGTATTCCTCCTTTCACTTGTACAAAATCAGGGGTCGATTCACAATATAGAGAGTGATTTCCTTCTTGTGGAAATTTATGATGGCTCTATATTGGGAAAACCAATCCATGCTTGGAATTGGATTAAATTCCACCAAATAAAGTATGATAAGATTCTCAAATAATTTCAACCCATAAATTGTGAAAGTGGGGGAGTTATATACCTAGGTTGTAATAATTTCCCCATTTATCATTTTCACTGATAGATCTACTTCCATGCTTTCTGGTGGTTCTTAGATAGTTCTAATAAACTTTTTATATATGAAGTAATGCGTAGAAATAGAATCAAAAATTAGTTTTGCTATTATTAAATGAATAACAAGCATACCTTTTACAACTTCATTGTTAGGATACACCTTAGCGTGTGTGATGTAAAAATCTCACTCTTGCTACCTGGGTGGATGTTGGTTGTCTCTCAAAACCCTTAGATTAGTTCATTGGTTTGAAAAGTGCTCTAGTTCCTTATAGTTGAATAAATGAACAATTCATTAAGGTTTGACATAAAAAATTCTTTCCTCTATCGCATTAGTGGGTTTCTCCTATCGTAAAATGTTAGCTAGGTGACCTTCCTTCCCATACCTAAATCGTTTCTTCTCCCCCCTTAGAAATTTCTGGGGTTCATCTTTATGTACCTTTGAGAAGTGGGATACTGAATTTTCATAGAACCATTATATATCTCCATTAGACTTCTAGAATTAAACACCACTTTATTCTTCTTATTCCCATGATACCCTTGGAATTCGATGATCTCCATTTCTAATTTTAGGTCTCATTGGACAATTTCCACATAGCTATCAATTTCATGAATCAACAGGGCTTTTCATAGACTAGGATTTATCACACTAAAGGAGTGGTCAGCCTTACATTTGGGGGTAATGAAAAATCTTGAGTCATATCGTTCAAGTCTTGTGAAGTTTTCATCATACAACCTAATAGATTTATCATCTTTTTTTATTTTGGGAAAATAAATCCCCTTCCGTTTTAAGTCAGAGAGTTCAAGGAAAATATTTATCAAAAAAATTATGGAATTCCTACCACTCCATCTCTTAAATATCTTCCTAAAGAGTCATATTTTTTATCAATTCCAAAAACTGATCATATTCTCCCTTCATATGGTAAATAGTCAGTATAACCTTCTCTTGTTTGGAACATTGAGTAATAGAGATGATATTATCAATTTAGTTTATCCATTGTTCCATGATTAAGGGATCAGATGGTATATTTAAAGTTAAAGGCCTTTGTCACATAAATATATCAATCATATATTGTTCTCTATTAGGGTGGTTTGTACACTCTTCTTGATCCAGGTTTCAATTAAAAACCTGAGTTAGATGATAGATTATCATCATAAAGTTTGCGATTCTCGTTCCCATCGGGTTTGTTATCTCGTTGGGATAGTCATCACATTGCCTGTCATATTGAATGTTTACCTGATTGCTCCTATTTACATACATTGGATAGAATAAAAGGAAAATTTGGGATAATTATTTTATACTATTAAACAAATAAAGGTAAATCCAATGACATTAAATGGTTAAATTATAAATTACATTAATTTCCCTAACTTATGAATTTCTAGGCTTCAATATATGTTATCTATGATCTATTTCATAACATATATTATTATGGGATTATTTTTTTATTCCCTTAATAATGGTTCTTATTTATCTTTTTAATTTACCAAAGCATATCCCTTAGGAGTGTCAAACTAGGTACATAGTAAGTCAAGTTTTCATGTACTTGTTTACCCTGAGTTGGGCCTAAAACACCTTGTTAGAGTTGCTACTCCTAGGTACATATGTTCTATAACCATGTCCAATTGTAGTATCCAAAAAGGTATGTATTCTCTTGATAAACCACTTACTCTAAAATAAACAAAATTTAAGGATGTTTTCTTATACTTAGTCTTATCCCTAAGGATTTCTTTATAGTTTTCTAATCCGAATCCCAAAAATAACTAAACCTCCCTTTGATACCAACTATAACAACCATGCTCTTTATTTCACATTAATAATTGATTTATTAAATAATAAAACACTTAACACAACCCATATTATCAGTAAGTCCTATGTATTTTAAAATTTGGTACATTACATAACAACATAAAATAGGAAAGACAAAGTCTTTATTGAAAACTTCTTTAACATTCTCAAAATACTCCTTCAAACATAAAACTGCATGGGGTAACTTGGGGACATACATAAAAAATGGGTGAGCTATAAAGCCCAGTAAGGGAATAATCATAGAATAAGTGATACATGTTATACAATAGGCATATCATTGGGGAATAAAAGGAACATGAATAATAATTAATGATATAACAAGATAATCATAACCTATGAAATTTGGTAATAACTTAAAAAACTAAATCATAAACATAGTTCAAGGCTAAACTTTCCCAGACATCATGGTGGATAAATTCCCATAAATGAATCGAGTTTACTCAATATACCAAAATGATTTTTCATGATACTAACATTACCCAATGCATTGAATCACTATATGGGTGCACCCAACATATTAATTTAATTCTCAAGCTTAGGTGTGCCACAAAGATCAAACAACATGGATTCATTCTTCATCATAATTTATTCCATGGTCATGGAATGTGAAATACATACATTTAAGTACCTAATAAATAAGTATATGTGTATAAAGGTGAATTCCTTTGATAGAAAAATGGGTATGGTATTCACTACAAAAAAAATTTATCTTTGAAAATTATTATAAAATTTCAGTAGCATAATGGTGTTATATGAAAATTCAAATATGGGTTTGTTGAGAGTGAAATGTTCTCTCATCATTTGTCCATAAATTGGATAGTAATGGGGAATCACCTACCCTTGGTTGATTTTTCCTATAATAATAGTTATAAATCCACTATTATTATGTATGTATTCAAATTTCTATCTAGATAACCTTAAAAATCCACATTATCTTGGAACAAGGTTGGTGAATTGTCAATTACCAAACTAGAATTGGTGAAAATCATGATAGAGAATGTGTGGGTGATTTAAAAGAGGATTAAGGAAATATAAGATTGTCGAAAATATTATGTTGATCATAAGAGGAGGATTCCAGAGTTTGATATTAAATATCGTATGTTCTTTAAGGTATCACTCCTCATCATGTTATTCAAAGGTTTGGTCATGGGTTTGAGAATCCTCCCATATTTTTTAGGACTTTTGAGGTGTTGGATCATATTGTTGTAGTTGCATATCAATTGGAACTTCCTCCCCAAGTAGATCTAATTCAAGATGTATTCCATGTGATTCCACTTCATCTATATCTTAATTATGATTCATATATCATTTATTAGGTTGAGTTAGAAGTTTAAAATGATTATACATTCAATTAATATCCTATTGAGATTTAGTACCATAGAGAGATAGTGTTGTGAGGGAATTTTATTACTTTGTTTTGTGTTCTATAGTGGCATGGTTTCTTAGAGGAGTGTATTTAAGAATGTAAATTGTAAATGCATGATCAATATCCAATATTGTTTGATGATTGATTTTGAATATATAGTATTTATTAAATTTGATTATTTTATGAGATGTTGATGATTTTGTTCCCTTTCCTCTAATTAGTTTGTCTTTTTATTATTATAGTGAAATCCATAAGAGGTATCTTGTTTCATTTTATATTATAACCCCTTAATTTCTTTTCACAACAATTTTGGTTTTGATTCTTAAGGAATATAATCAATTGAGATTAATCTGATATAATGGTAAATTTTTTATAAACCCTTCCTTTGAGATTTATTTTTTTTTAGGAATTGGTTCCACTAATAGGAAGCTTGAAGGTGTTCTAGGGGAATAGATTTCAGTTTTTTCTCTATAAGGTGGATATGGGGGTTAGAAGTTTTGATAAATAGTGTACCCCAGGGTATGAAATTCTTGTTTTGGATGATTTTTCATACTATGGTGGTCATCCATGTAGTGTTGCATCCCATTTTGAAGGGTGTGGTTTCTGGAAGATAACCTTGTATAACATAGGGAAAGTTGTGATGCCAATTTTGAAGGGTGTGGTAGCATGGGGATCCTCAATTTATTATTATTTATGGATTAAATAATCTTATAAATCATTTCTTTATCATACAGTTACCCTTACATGATTTTATGTAATTTTTCTTTCTGAGTGTTCTATTATGGCACATAGAGAGCACCACATCATAGTCATAGTAGTTTTTTTATCCTTGTTTTTGTATGATTACCATATTTAAAACATGGACGGACAAAATAATTATGGTGGTGATTGTGGTGGGGTTCAGTCAAGGGTTGGATAGGTTTTTCTATAAAGATGAAAATGACCTAAGTGGTTTCCCCAAGCCTTGGTTTGAGCCATAGTTTGATAGAAATGGTTAGGGGAGTTACTCCACCCCATAGTGGATCTTTGAAGGAATTCAACAACAGGTTTATCATGATCTTATTGGGTATAAATACATAATGATGTTAGTTAGGCCATTTTTAAGAAATAAAAAACAATAGCTAATAAATGGGGGAAAATGTGTTGTTTTAAAGGATGGGTTTTCTAATCTATCTTTGACTATAGACACTATGATCATGGTTAAAGTCACCACAACATGGTGAAGTCCCATAAGAGTTTCTCGGTTAATAGTGGGTTATGTATCCTTTTTTTTATTTCTTTTCTTCAAAACCTATTTGACCCTAATCCTTCCTTTATGCCTTTTATTTGTCCCTCTATGGGTATAAACAACTTTTTTATGGGGGTTGATCTCTATTAATATAAGGTATCTCTCTTCCTACCTTTTGGAAATTTCTCCTAATATCTCCATTTATAGATGTTATTAAAATGTTTTTTTGTTTCAAATTAGTATTCAATTGTGTTCAATGAGGGTTCTTTTTTGTTAGGTATCAAGATGGTTTCATCAAGTTCAGTTGTGGTTGATATTTGGTACTTCTATTCTTGATCGGTTTTTCTCAAGGATTAATATTAAGGTAGGGGTTTCAAGACCATTTTATTATGTGAAAGTGTTGGATTAACATGATCTATCCCCAATGAGTAAATAATTGAGGTTATCCAAAAGAAGATAATGATTCATACTTAAATAATTGGAATGTATTAAATGGGTGGTGTTATTTTCTTATGATTTTACTTTTATTCATAATATTTCTTCATATGATTTTCAAGATAGTGTGAAAACATTGTGTTGTGATTATTTATGATTTCCTTTCATATTTGGAATGCCTAAAATAGATTAAGAAACATAACTAAATTTAGATAATCAAGATAATGAATAAGGAAATAATGGATCTTTATTATTCTTCATTAGAGTAGTTTATCCTAATGAAGCATTTATTTGAGCATCTCTGTTAAATGATTATTTTTGTTAATAGCTATTGATTATTAGGTTTCTCGATTATATAACCTTCACTTGATGAATTATTTAATCCAAGAGGAAAGATGTTGGGTATCATGCTAGAATGGTTTCCTTGATTTATAAACCTTGTTTGAGATATATTTTCCATATTCATACCTGATGTGCTTATTTTTATATTACTATAAATTTCTCATTTCATTTAAAGTAAATATATTACTTGAGATGTTTTTAGTTTAGTAATATATTACTTGAGATTATGAAATAGTAAATCAGTTATAAATGAATACAGAAATGGGTTTTGATTATGGTAATAGTATATTAAATGGGAACCATAGATTAGTTGGGTAAATTATTTAAATGAATGGGTTGAAAAACTAGAATTATAATGTTTATGTCAAAAAACTTTTTATTTGATGGTAATATAAATGATAACTAGAATTTATGATAAGTTATTATGAAGTAAATTATTAGTGACAAATATGGATCATGATTCTTGTATACTATGTTAGTTTATCTTTACTGTTATTACCAATGGTAGTCATGTTTTCATGTGGGACATTAATAGTAGTTCAAGTCTAGGGTGGTATCATTTCCCTTAGATTAGTTGTGTGTTATGCTAATATTATGTTCAATTATTTCTTACTCTCTGTTAATTGAGTTGCTATGGGCATTTTATTCCCATATTTGGATTTGGTTTCTAAGTGTTCTTTTATCATTTAGGTTGTTGATGATTTGGATGACTGTCTATAACCCCACCTCACTCACTCTTCAAGAAGTTTCTTAGTATGTGGACATGTCCAGGATATAATGGATTATAGTTATAGTATGTGAACACATAAGGGATATAATGGCTCATGTTTATGACATACATGAATATGAAGGCTGTGTAAAATTATAGTTATAGAATTTATGTGTATTAGGATATAATGAATTACGGTCACTATATGTGTAAGGTTCTAATGGATTGAGTCATTTTATGTATTTACATGGTTTTGATGGATCTCGGTCTTACTATGTAATTATAGTGATGTGAAAATGGTTTGGATGTGATATAGTTTCATGGATGTGTAGTATGAGATGATAATGTTTTTTTTTTGTTTTTTCTAATGCCTTGGTCAAAGACCAAGACACAAAATATTATTAAAAAGGAAAGGGAAGATTACATGAACCTGAAAGAGGAAATTTTATTACAATATTTCTCATATAAAGGGTAGAGCTCAACCGATTGGCCATCACTCCACATAATGTCCTCGTTGATTCCCTTGTTGGCAAGACCATATGCCACCATGTTTTCATCCCTGTAGGCATGGGTGTAAATGTATCTAATCTCCAGTATCGAGTTAAGACATTTCTTCCACTACACTGTGAGACACCCCACAAGGTGAACCATTCCATTCCAGATAGGTTGGATAATGGTGGTAGAGTCACTTTCGATCCAAATGTTATTCTATTCTCTTAGCTTAACACAGTTTATTTCATGAATCACTGCCATCATCTGAGCCTCAAGGGAAGATGAAAACACACAACCACCAAAACAAACCATGAGAATGCCCAAGAGAGTCCCTGAAAATGGACCCACGGCCTACGGGACCTAGATTTACATTGGAAGTGCCATCAACAATGATTTTTATCCAGCTTGGAATTGGGGCTTTCCAGAACACTTCAAAAAAGAGTTTTGGCTGCTTTTAGATCCCTTTGATTCTAATCCGTCGAATAATCACTATGTCACCAACCAAGCTATCGCAGTGGGATTTTTGAAGCGTAGAAGCATCCTTAATAGAAATAAGAATTCTTGCTCGACCGTCATTAAGATTGAATGAGTAATCTTTGTGAATAATGGAATTTATATAATACCAGATAATGTGGAGGAGCTCTGAAACTGTGGAAAGATAGTGATTTCTTATTTGTTGCGAAAAGTCCAGCTCAACACAATATTTGATCAAGGAGAAAATAGAGTCATCAAGTAACCATCTGCAGTCAAAGATGTCAGTAATATATTTCCAAAGAGAAGTGGCTATGGCATAAGATAAAAATAAATGATTTATGTCCTCCCTATGTTGATGGTATAGGTGATATCTCAAACTAAGTTGGACACCAAAGGATTGGAGACAAACCTCGGTAGGAATACGATTATGAGCAATATTCCATATAAGATTAAGTCTAGAATGTTTGATCCAAGTTTTATCAAATGGTTTCAAACAAGCAAAATTGGTTTCAGAAGAAGAAAAAAAGTGGTTGTAATATGTTGTAGAATCTATAATACCATTAGGGGCTGGTTACCAAATAAGAAATTCATCATCATTATAAAGAGTGTAACCATCAACAAAATTCCTGATATGATCAGGGAGATCTAAGTTAGGAGAGTAAATCACCTCCTTTATGGTACATCTTATGGTATCCAGAGTGGTATGAGAATAAAGCATAGAATTGAGAGGAGTACTGGTCTAGTTGTCAAGCCAGAACATTAGGATGGATTCAGTTATAACCATCCATCTGGAGTTATGCATAATATTGACAATGGAATTTCTAATGGATGTCCATATAGAAGAATTTATGTGATTCTAATTTCGATTTTTATGTTTTTCCAGGAAACAATTTTTATGAAAAGAAATCGAATCATCCTTGTTGTTTATTAAATTCCAATTGAGTCTAGCATAGAGGGATTCATTAAAGAGCTTGAGGGTTTTGATTCCAAGCCCTCCTTTCTCGAGGGGTTTATAGCAGGTAGACCAAGTAATGTTTACAAGATTCCTTTTAAGGATACTCCCAGTCTAACAAAGTTCTCATTGTAGGAATTGATTTTCTTAAGGAGACTGATAGGCCACCTGTAAATCATCAGCAAATAAACCATCTTGTAAACAAAAGATGATTTCATAAGGCAGATCCTACCAGACATAGAATGAGATTTTCCTTTCTAAGAAGCAAGTTGATTAATGATTTGGTCAGTGAAAACATTAAAATATGAAGATCTATGCCTACCCCAAAATATAGGAACTCCCATGTAAAAGGAAGGGACCCTTCATTGATACTAAGACTCTCAATGATGTAGTTTTTTCAAGAAGTGGGAAAACTTTTACCAAATAAAATAAACAATTTACTCCAGCTAATGGATTGGCCTGATATCTCTTCATAATGAGATAAGGCAGCTTTGAGATTAGATACGTTTCATTTTCTACAATTAAGGAAAAAAATTATGTCATTCGCATAAAAAAGATGAGTCAAAATATTAGGGTTTCGGGCATCTTGGATGGGCATAATTTTTTTTTGAACCAGGAAGGCGAGGAGGTGACTAAGGTAGTCCTGTACAATGGCAAAGAGGATAGTAGAGAGGGGATAACCATGTCAGACTCCCATCGAACATTTGAAATGACACTTAAGAGAGACGTTAATAAGGACGGAGATATAGGATGAGTTGAAAAGGGAGTTGATTCTTCTTATGAAAACATCATTGAATACAAAACCCCTAAAGAACCTTGAAAATGAAACTCCAGTCTATTGTGTCAAAATCTTTCCTCATGTCAAGATTAATAGAAATGTTGCCACTTATGGAAGTTTTATTGAGTGTGTTGGTTGATTCTGAAGCCAAGTAGATGCAATCTTGAATTGAACAACCCTTGATGAACCCAAATTGGTTCCAACATGTAATTTTGTTACACAGATAGGATATCCTATTATCCATGATCTTGGTAATGGTTTTTTAGAGGGAGTTGATAAAATAAATGGGTCTATATAGGTGAATTTTAGAGGCATTTTCCACCTTAGGAATTAGGGTAAGGAATTGAGCATTGAGACCATACGGAATGAGACCATTAGAAATGAAGGTCTTGATAAGGTTACAAACATCCATGTGGACTACATCCCAATGGTGCTGAAAGAAACCATTATTGAAACTGTCAGGTCCTGACCCACTATCAGGTTTGAGACTAAAGATAGTATATTTTATCTCATGTTCAAGGGGAGTGATCAAGAGAAAAAGGTTATATTCCTCTTTGACCAAAGACGGGATGATCCCAGGGAGAAGGCCCTTATTAATACAAGGCCCATTAAAGATATTTTCAAAATAAGAGACCACGTGATTTGCAATGGCGGCCTTAGAATCGTAGAGGATGTCATTGTCTTTAAGAAAAGAAAGGGGATGACAGACTTTACTAATTCTTTGCAGGGAATTTTAGAATTTGGTGTTTCGATCCCCATCAGTGAGCCATTTAGTTTTGAAGACTTGTTTTTGGATGTTATCCTTAAGAACCAAAAGGGATTTGAGCTTCATAGAAATATTGACCTCATTTTGAGGGTCAAAGGAGAAGTGAGAATGGGTGGCATTGTTTTTAATTTGATTGAGGTCATTCTCAAGATAGGATGTGTCCTTATCGAGTTCTTTTGATTTATTGCTATACCAACCCTCGAGACAATGTTTGGGATTCTTGAGCTTTATAATACAAGCAATGACATCTGTGTGATGACTTATAGAATTCCAAAAATTCAGAATAATATAAGAGTAGTCTAAGTCCTCTGACAAGGCATTGTTAAATTTTAAAGTAATAGTGGGCTTTCTACGCTTAGAATGGAAACTAACCAAGATAGGATGATGATCCAAGCAAAGCCTATGTAAGGTAATTCCAGAGATGGTGTCCCAGGTATCAAGAGTCGGGACATTCACAAGGGCCCTATCAAATTTACTAGAAACCATCCTATTGTAATGCATTCTGTACCAAGTAAACATAGCACCATCTAGATTAAATTAAACCAGAATACAATCTTCTATTGAGGTTCTAAACTCCCTGGAAGAAATATGAGAATGGCAAGGACCAAGTTTTTCACTAGGGGAAAGAATAGTATTGAAATATCCAATCACCAACCAAGGGTCAGAGATGGAGTTAGATAAGTGAGATAGGTCATTCCAGTGAGGCCTACGATCCTGATATCTATTCTTAGAATAAATAATGGAGTAGTAAATATGAAGTTCATTAAGAATAAAGTCACAGGTAAACATTATATCAGATATATTGTAAACTTTAACATCTTTCAGAGAGTTGTGGTAAAAAATTCATAATGTTTCTACTGCACTACTATTACTACAAGCACCTAAAAAATTATAACAAGAGGTAGAAAAGTGCATAAATTTAAAAAAGAAATTAACTTTATGTTCATAAATAGAAAAAAAATTAGGTTTATGCATCAAAATAGTTCTTTTAAGGATATAAATAGTGTTAGAGTTGGCTATACCCTGACAGTTCCAAAAGATAACATCCATTAAAACCTTTGTTTTTAGTGTGGGATCCTTTTTTTTCTTCTTAAATCCACTCGATCCTTTATTTCCCTTCGATATACTAATATTTGAAGAAGAGTTCGGAGTAGTCTTCAAAACCTATGTGCTCATAGGGGAATCAGAAAATGTGTTAGCATCACATGAGATAACAGGTTCATTTATTTTTTAAGGTGGCTTAAGATCTACATCTGAGGATTTAAAAATGCCAAAAGGCCCAATAGGTAAGATTGGAGTCCAAATAGTAAACAGGACAGGAGAGGAATGCATGTATATTGTCCTAGATGACTGTAAAGATGGATCCATATTAGATGAGTCGGTCAATTTAACAGAAAAAGATGATTTTGGTTAGTTAGAGTAAATACCAGAATCAGAATTATTTCATGCTGGAATGGATTGATTAATAAGGATAAGTGAAACAGTAGTGTGAGACATACCATGAGAGGAAACCTGGATAGTGTGAGTGATTGTGCCTCTTTCAAGATCAGTAGCCCTTGACACTGCTTCCATCGGGGCTGAAATCGAATCAAGTGTGGTGTCAACAACCATTTGAGATAGTGACTTGGTCATATTCATCTGAGATAGCTCATGGGCGGGCCCATAATTTCTAGAAATCAATGGCTCGTTGTTTTTTGGAACCAGAGGAACTGAGTCATCCTTCGATGACAAATTCTGATGAAGTTTGAAGACATCCAGAACCATCTGTTGAATGTCTTCCAAAATTGAAAGATCAATATCAGCATCTTCTTCTTCCCCGGCTTCATCTACCCAAGGGGCTCCCGATCTATAACCCGAAAGATTAACCCTCTTGACCAAAACCTCTGAGTGATTCTTTTGAGGATTAGGAATGGATGGATCCATAACTTTATTTTTCCTCTTATGCTTTGTCTCCGTCCAGCCATTGTCAACAGGCTGAGCAACATGACTTTTCAAAAACAAAATTTCAGAAGAGAATTTCCAATGATCTTACAGAACTCACAAAATGGCAGAATTCTCTCATATTCAACATGAATCTGATTTTTTAAACCATTCGCAGATAACGCAATGAAATCTGGGATCTTGGAAGATATATCAACTTCAACCATAACCCATGCATAAAGACAAATATTAGCAGTCAACATACGTTGATCGATATTAAGAGGCATACCTATGTAAGAAGCGATGTCGTTGAGGATTTTTGAATGCCAAAAATAATAGTTGAGTCTTTGTAATCTCACCCAGATATGCACCATGGAGTTTCTTTCCATTTTCGGGTTGAAGGAATAGTCTCAGCCGTAGATGCGAAGGATGCCAGGCTTTAGTTGCAGATTTCCTAATCTCCAAACCTGGTCAAGAGCATCTTGAGTCTTTAAAATCATGTGGAAATATCCTTTTCTAATTGGAACTGGCTTCCAATAGGAGAAGCCACACATGTGGGATATTCTTTCTTTGAGTTCTGGATTAGACCAGGTCTTATCACCTTTGAGATACGATATCCTCCCCATGATTGAAAATTTACACAACTGTGACCATTGCTGGAGGGCATCGGGGTCGTCTTTAACTATAAATTTTCTATATTCCATATTTTTGTAGAGAGGAGTATGCGTTTTCGAGTCATTACATAGATCCACACCCTTAAGAGCTTCGAGGAAGGTTATTCCTTGCGGTTTCACTGTTGGAACCTCATTCTTTTTCTCGTTGCCTTTGCAAATCACAATGGTGGTCTCCCATTCAGGGTCGAATCTAGCCATTTAGAAGAAATTGAAATGACAGTGCATTATATGGAGAGTGGGCCTTAGTGATATGGGAATATGGTTTATCTGATTTAACTAACATGTTAATTTCTTTGTTTACTCACTCGGGATTTAGTATGCTTCTTTCATATTTTAATGAAAGGTTTTGGGGAGGATCCAACTGAGTATATATATATCTGTGTGTGTGTGTGTGTGTGTTCTCACACCTAAATATATAAATATGTTTTTCATGTCTACTATAGGTATTTGGTGATCAGGTAAGGTGTTACGAGCTCATTGAGGTTGTTAATTAGGTGTTGGTTTTTGTGGTCACTACTGTAGGTTTTTTCATGGTTTTTGTCCCTTTATAGTTTTCATTTATCTAAAATTTTATTTATTGGTATTTATTTATTTATTATTATGTATTTATTGAAGTTTATTTTATTATTACTTTTATATTCAGGGTAATTCCACCCATATTTTTGTGTTTTGTACCCCCATTGCCAGTCTCCAACTCAGGGCCTATTATAGGTGTACTTAAGGAATCACTTTATTCTTCACTGTCAATCTAAGAGGGTGACCAGTAGGTGTAGTTCATGAATAGTGACATATTTCTTTATGATTAAATTGATTCATATATACATTTTAAAAGAAATAATTTTTTTTATTACTCAACGTCTATCCATATTCTATCAAATACTAGTAATAATTAAGTAACTAGGAAACTATAAAATCTTATATAAAAAACCTTGCATCATTAACCCCCACTAATAAACTCTTATCACAATATTATCTCAATTGATATATCTATGATTTTACTAACCATAACATATTAAATATATTTTTCACTTAGTTTATAATTTTATCCTTGTTATGCATGGATTTGGAGAATTCGACACTTCCCACTAAATAGTATAGACACGTTTTATGTGATGTGCATAGAGGGGTGAAATTTTTTATGAATCAGAGTGTATAAGGAACATTATTAAAAAAATATTATTCCTCCCCCTATTATAATCCCATATCTACACCTGGGTAGTTGTTATGGTGTTGATATATTTAATTTAAATTGTTTTGATCAACATATACGATCTTCCATCATGGAGAGACCTAATACTCACACTTTTTACCTACCCAAGGGGGATATGACCATCACCATATAGAATGTGTTATTTATTTTGGTCATTCCTATTCAAGGTTCTACTATTATTAGACCCATATCTAGAGAGTGTAATAATATTATACACTATCTATTAGGTCAAGGAATTGAATAATATGAGAAATCTATATATGGTCGTCAATGGTAGATGGAATGTCTCTACATACACTTCATAATTACCCAATGATGCTGATATGAATATTTTCATCTTTTACTCACAAGGATATATCTTATGACTCATTATAGGGATAATGTGTGTTGATAACTCAATCATGTATGTCCACATGATGTATCTAGGGTTACTAGAAGACTTTGATTGGTAGGGTAGATATGATTGGTTCAATATGTGCTTAGTATACATGTATATATCATTATACATGGTATATCAATAAAATCACATAAATGTTGGAGAATTTTTCATCCTCATGAAGATGTGAGCATGGGATCACATCCCTCTATTATCCTCTATTATTGATAAAATATTTTTTTGGATCAAACCACACTTTTTAAAGGAAGTAAAAAATATTAGAAACCTCAAATACCAAGATCATCATGATATGAAAACCAAAAGTATGTATATATAAATGAAGAATATGTGTACCATTAACCATATTCATTTGAAACACTTTATTCAAAAATAAATTTTTGATGAATAACAAAAAAAAATCCAAAGGATTATTCCCCTTCGGTATATCCACATATCATATTAATAACCCATCGCATGGTTGTGATTATCCATATGTGTCATGATATACTAGTACATCTTGATAGCTAAAGGAGAAGGATGAATAGATAAATGAGAAAATAAATAGGTGGGTAAGGAAAGATTTAAACAAACATATATATGGTATTTTCCTCCTTATATATCTCTTTTGGATTCTCCCTGAGTATCCTTGAATATAATCTTATATTCATAATGTATTAGTAAATGGCATTACTCGTTCATGTATTTATTAAAATTCACTATAGAATATCCCATGTGTTTCATATTTGGTAGAGATGATATTTTTAATCTTTTTTATGAATATTTAAATGAATATATACCCCCATAAATTTTTATTTTTATGTGAAATTACAATAATTTTGGAATTTTGATGAGTTTTAAGCTAAATTTTGAAAATTCATTAATTCTATAATTTTAACAATTTTTTTTACTTTAGTATTTTGGGTATAACTTTTACAATACTAGTCTCATTATTTAAATTACTTTTTTATAATCCCTTTTTCCATTATATGAATTTATTCTAATATTACATGTTTTTAATTAATCATTATGTGGCTTAAAGAAATCATTAAAAAATAGAAGATGAATAGTCAAACATAATTGTCCTACCTTGGGTAAATAAGACATAACTAAGCCCACTAGTTTAAAAATTTGGTGATTCTAACTGGATATTAATGACATATAATAATTTTATTTATCTATTAAATAAAAATTTTAAATACATTGATTAAGATGGCCTATGGACATGTGAAATTTGAGGAATACAAAGAGACTCCTTGACCAGAGAAAGTTAACTTCAGTAATTATTGAATATCATTTTCACTTCATATCCAATGGATCTAAAATAACAAGGGTGAATATTTACTATGTGCACTAACAAAATTAGAAAAGGTAATTTAGTGATATTAGGGCTCTAAATATGAATAAAATGAGAAAACGTTTGATGGAAAGAAACTGGACTGCATATTTTATACCCCTCTTCACTATGTATTTTCATATCCACTTAATTTAAAGGGAGGGTTAGAGTAAGGGAGTGGTGAGTTCTATAGATAATTGGATGTATAATAGGATTTTTTTAATAATTAATCAATCCAATAAGTTCTAGAACTGAAATGATAATGGATGGTGGAATCCTGAATATACTCTTCCCTTTTAAGTTTGTGGTTTTCTATTTTATCTTTTTAATTTGAATAGAAACAATTTTTCATGAATGAAGAAGATCATTTTATTTCCTAAATCCACATTATTTTAATTATTATGAATTAATATTAACCTTATGAATATAAAGAGGTTATTCTAATACTAAAAATTTCTTTGGAAAATTATAACCTTTCAATATTGTGAGTATGATCTATTTTTCTTCCTTAGAGGTATTTTGGTAGTTAGATCACATTCATAAGTGGATTAAAACCCATATTTGAGGTATCAATATGGTTTCTAGGTAATTTAGATATATTATTTTAGTTCTACAGGAATACATTGAGAAAAATAATTGGATAATTTATGTGTATACAATGACAAAGGGAGTGTATAAGGATTGATGCTTGTTTGTTGCTGCAATCTTTAGTTTTTCTTTTTCATTTCGAATTGATTCTAATTTCTAATCTCTAAATTTAATTTATAGTTATAATATAATTTTTTTTATCCTCCAATGGCTAGAAGGCCTTCATTTTTTTTATTTTGAAAATCAACCTTTCAATGGGTGAGGTGGAACCCTTACAAGGCACGTAGGAGTAAGATTACACGGCCCATAGGCCTAAGAGGAATTCATTACCTGTAGGCTTCAAACATACATACAACCCTGACTAACTACTTGGAACTGCTCCTTCCCCAGAATCTTCATCATGAAATAAAATCTCCACCTTCACATGGCTATTCGGCTAGGCATTCACGTGCATGCACAGGCTTGTCCTGATGGTAGGTGTCATACCCTCTCATTCTTGCAATCTGTTTAGCTTCTACTGTGGTGAATTATCCTTTCTCATCCTCCTTGTAGAGCTTGTTCCATTTATGTTTTCTGGTTTGCATCTTCAATTAAGTTGGCCCAAAGGCCTTACTGATCCAATGTCCTGGGTGGCCCGAAGGCCTTATAGGACTCAGAGACCAAATCGGTGACCCAAAGGCCCAAATGGGGTCATATTCCCGGCTGCTACAGTGCCAAACATTGCCTAATACAGTTCCCACTACAGTATTTCTACAGTACCCTGTAAATTCTGCCTCCACCTAGATTTGATACCTGGTCTCTTGGATGCACTTACGGAGTCCATACTAACTGGGCTAAGGCTCATGTGCTAATTTTGTTTTATTTAAATTTGTTTATATCCTTTTAGATTCCCAAATTTATTAAATTTAATAAATGAAAATTAAAAATGTCATGGTTTGACATCTTAGTATGAAATATCCTTATGATACCACCCCATCATCACCATTATGCTACATTTTAAAAGGAAAAATTATTAATTGGGGTTTTTTAAAGAAAATCATTCCACAAACTAGACTTGTTACTAAGGAGGTTTACTATCTTTTTTATAAATTTTTAATTTTAATTTATAGTATTTTAACTAATAATTCAAAGTATTTAAAAAAATTTATTTTTCTAGTGGCTAATAAAATGTTTTTTCTAATTATCAATGACATGATGATTCATGTAAAGAGAAATTTTTAAAATTTTAATTCCAAAAAAATGCTTTTGTGATCCAAAAAAAATATTTTTTGATGCAATAAAAGTTTTTAATGATTCAAGAAGTAAAATAAAAAATTAAAATTATTTCCTCTTCAATAAAAGAATTAGAAGAATTAGAAACTCAAAATGAAGCTCAATAAAAAGAAAATCTTGTCCCACACACTTTTTATATTGAAGAAAATTTTGTGGGTGATTTTATAAATGAATTGAAATATTCTTTTTAAAATTTAATGTAAGAAATTATCAATGATTTACTGATTAATGTTTTCTTAGGAAACTATAAGTATTTGGAAAATTATTGGGATGAATATGTTGAAAATTAAAGTCCATGTGAAATCCCATGTTTTAAAATTGAAAATCCAAAACCTTTTTATGAAAAATTTTCCAAATATGAATAGAAACTTATGTCCTTATCATTTAAAGAGAATTTAAAGGAACATGATATATTTCCTACTTTCAAGACAAATATTTTCCACTCTCAAACAAATCTGAAACCCAAAAATCCATATGAAGAAGTCTCTAATTTTGAATCATTTTTTAACATATTGTTTTGATAATAAATTTGTAATTGTTTTCTCCATATGCTGATTTTATACCCAATAATTTTGAGTGGAATAATTTTTCATATGAATTTCAAATGAAGAATTAAATTGAAGAAAGAACGGTGTACCTAATTTAAGAGAACACAAGTACACAGAAGGATGGTGTTACCAATCTATTTTTCAAAGAAGATATCATTTTTGAAGTTAAACCTCAAGATAATACCCATTCTAAAATTAAATTTAAATGACCATTGGAGGTAGTTTGTGACTTAAATGTGTTGTAAAATATCACATATATTTTTTTCCCACTTACACTACATCATTGGAACAACAATTTCATGGATAATAACTCAAAGAAATCAATTTTTGGAGCTTATACAACCAATTAATGATAAATAAGACTAGGGAAATTTCATTTTGGGGGTTTTTGAGAAAGAAACAACACCCACATTCAGATTTGGGATGACTAAATGGAACTAATTGACTAGGGGAAATGAAATCTTATCATCCACCTAGGGGTGAAAACCAAGACTCTCCATTATATTTTTTAATTTTTTTCAATTAAATTATGATGATATTCATTTTTTCATACATTTTTACAAGTTTCATCTTTTAGGTGGATAGATCAAGGTTGTTTCTGCATAATAAAAACCAAATTGTGTCTTTCTTTCCCATTTGTTTTTTTCATGTATTATCATATTTATTTAAATTTCTTATATAAACTATGGGCATTGATAACATTTTACAAAATAAGTGTGGGGTGAGGAACTTCCTTGGTAGATTAGGATTTTTTGTGTTTCCTTTTTTAAATTTTTATTTTTAGTTTTTCTTTCAAATTTTTTGTATTTTATTTCATATTTTCTGTTCTTTTAAAAAAATGGGAGATTCATAGTAATCACCTTTGTGAATTGGAAACATTTTTCAATAGAAATAACTAACATGATCATATAACTTAACATAAATGATTACTAAAATGTGTTGTGTTCTATATTAAAATTATGTAAATTCATAAAAATAATATTGAATTATAAATTCCATGATTTGAATTATATCCAATATTTAAAATAACTTAGTCGTGACGACTCTAAACCATTTTTTAATCTTCTTCACAATAATATCACTTCTTAAGTGTACTAAATATTACTTATTTTAACTAGAATGATACATGTTTCTTTCAAAACATATGTGATTTTAGTAACTTCTATTCGAAATTATTGAGGAAATTAATTTGTTATTCAAATCCCATTTTTAAATATTAAAATTTATTTTTTCATCCTACCTTTTACTTTTGACCCTTGTCAGCCCTTATTAGTAATGAACTACCTGTTTCGTAGCCTCATTATATGACAGTTTCCTTATCTAACTTGATCTTGAATTACATTGCATTACTTTAGTAAATATTAAATTTGGGGGAGCTATATTTTGACTCACCATTCCATGTTGGGATATGTTGAGTGGAGAAAGTCAAAGGATAGAGAGAAAATTGTATATATTAAAAAACTTCCCTTTTATATCTTTTAATGAAAAGAAATTTATACCTTTCTAGAGATTTTAAAAAGTCTAAAATTTCAGAGATAAATTATTATACTAAATATTATGAATTAGGGAAGTTTTGGTATTACGTGAATGAAATTTTGAAGTTGTTTTGGATCTCATTTTATTATATGAAGAAATAATATAAGACCATGCCTGACTAGATATCAGAATCATGCAATCTTACTTTAATAAAGGGCGAAGAAATTTTCTTATGCCTTAGGATTTTTGACATTTCAAACCCACCAATCATCAATAAATAGAATAAAAATTTATAATTAGAAAATATTAATACAATTATTTAACTGAATTGGGTATATATCCAGAAATGTTTCAAGTTTATGGTTACCCTTTCAATTATTTTTATGAGGAAAACATTATTTAAAATGAAATTCATGTGATGAGAAGAAAATATGTAAGGTAGGCGTCCTTGTGCGTGGATAAATTAATGAGATATAAATTTAAAGAATAAACATAGGGATTTATTTTTTATTTAATATTCTTAACAGGCATGATAAGTTGGGTGACTTTATTTTACTCAGTGAATTTCATTGACATGTGTTTTGATTTTTCCACTGGAAATTTATTTTAAGTTCTCACCAGTCTAGGATTCCAAGTGTTATGTGTGAATTTATTGATGGAGGTGATATTTTTAGTACTTTTTATGTGTATTTAAATTAATATATCCCAAAAAAATTAAATTTCTATGTCAAATTTCATCATTTTTCTAATTTTTATGAGTTTTAATCTAGATTTTAAAAATGCATTAATTATGTATTTTAACAATTTTTTATTACTTGGGTATTTTGGTAATAACATTTAAATAATAATCCAAATATAAAAAATATTTTTTTATGATCCCATGAATTATGAGATTTATTTCTTGAAACTAGTTCAAGTGTTTAATTGAACATTTTACAGCCCAAATAAATCATTCAAAATTAGAATAAAAATAGTCAAATATAATTGACCTACCTTTAGTAAATAATAAATAACTCGGATCAAAAGTGTAAAAATGTGTATATTCCAATTTTATATTAAATAAAACACATATTTGAATATATATTTTAAATAGAAAGTTCAAATTAATTCACTAAATAGCTAATGTACTTATAGAATTGGAGGAAGATGAAGAGACTCAACCAAAAAAATTTAACTTCAATAATTCAAGTTTATATTTTCCACTACATATCTAATGGATCTAAAATTTCATGTAAAAATATATAATATGTGTTTGAAAAATATTCAATAAGTGACCTCAGTGATATTCATCCTCCAACTATTATGAGAATGAGAAAACATTTGGTAGACTGTTTTTGGGATACATATTTTTCACCCATATTCACTATATATTTTCATTCCACTTCATTTAAAAGAATTGTGAAGTTCAGGTAGTGGTATTTTCTAGATAGTTTTTGTAGGATAATATTATTTTTTTATGATGTAATAAAATCATGAATAGATAATCCCAAAGCAGTTGTGGATAATGGAATCCCTAAGATACACTTCCCTTCTCAGTTTGGGCTTTTCATTATTATTTTTGTATTTCTCTATAAAAAATTTTCATGAATGAATAGGTTAATTTTATTTTTTGAATCCAATTTATTATAACTTATTGAATATTTTATTTCATATTATGAATGTAAATTGTTTACTCTCATTGTTTAAATTTCTTTGGAAAGTCCTCACCTTTGAGCAAAGTGAGTTTAATCTGTTCTGGTTTATTGGAGGTCTTTAAGTAACCAGATCACATTTATAAGGGGATCGACGCCCATATTTGAGGTCTAAATATGTTTTCTAGGTAATTTATCTATTTTATTTTAGGTCTTGAATTATTAATTATGAAATATAATTAGATAATTAATTTTTATAAAATGATAAGGGAGTGTCTATGGATCATTGATTTTCCACTACAATTATCTTTAGTTTGTCTTTATCAGTCTAACTTACTTAAGATTTATAATATCTAACTTTTATTTATAGTCTTAATATAATTTTTTATTTAAATTTTTTTATATCTTTTGAAATACCAACTTTTATTTTTAACTTAACATTAAAAATTAACAAAGTTATAGTTTGATAGCTTAGTATGAAACCTCCTCATGAGACAACCTCGTGGTCACCATTGTACTAATTCTTAAAAGGGTAAATTATTTATCGGTGTTTCATGAAACATATCTTTTATAATATTATGTAATGTTTATAATAATTATAAAAAAATTAATAAAACTAAATGTCAATGTTCAACATTTGAATTTCAAGTTAATTTCATCATTCCATGTTGACTGTATAATAATATCAACCCATATTACGATATCATCATCTCATATAATATGATTGGATAATGAATAGGTCCCTTACGATACACCCATATTGTACCATATGATATAACCAATTTCACCTAAAATGTGTAAATATGTAGGTCATATCTCCTTCAATATACCACTCAAACTAAAGTCTCATAGAATTTTTTCTATTTCAACTTATATTATATCATATAAAATAATTTTCAAAATCATATCATAAAATATTTTTGGATACCTTAAAGCCCAATTTTGTAAAGATATAATCAACTTAACCGCACATCACATCATATTTTATACCTTGTAAATATCCATCCAAAAATCATTTTAGATAAATTCTAAAATAATTTTAGAGTAGATTTTTGTGTTTTATAAAACTCAATCCCCATTCAATCAACCACAAAGTGTGATACAAATGGCCTTTTAAAGTTGAAAAAATATATGTTAATTTAAAAATTAATATATTTAAGAAAATTTTGGCAAATATAAAAGTAATTTTGTTACTAAATCTATAAAGGGACTTCATGAGATATTCATCAAATAAATGTATTACTATACCAATGTCCACTAGTTTCATCAAATACAAAAAAAAATCATTTTATTTTGAATCATTTGTCTAAGACATCAAGTAAACATTGGAAATGAATTTTTTTAATTGCATATAACCTACTCATGTGTTCTTGATTCTTTATGTATATACTGACTAGGTTGATGAATACATCACATTTCATTCACTCTTATGGATGAGTACATCGTATTCCCCTCATTCAATAGATAAGAACATAACATGTATGATTTGGGTATGGTTGTACACTTATTATTTCTATCTCAATCAAGATCCCATATTTCATACTCATTATATGAGGGGACAAATCTCATCTTAGTTAATCCTCAACCAGTGATATGATTATCAATATACCCAACCACCCCTAATTTGATAAGCCTCAGGGATTGTGTAATAAAGGTATCAAATTATGAAGGTTCACATTCTAGGTATCTTACCAACCTCAGGTATGGGTAAATTCTAAAATGAAACATACACCCCTGTTATACTAAAGAATTAGTGTATTACACTTCATGTGGTATACTTGGGGGGAATCTAGTGTACAAAAATATTTTTTATGCCTCATGAGTATATTATGTATCTCCATAAATGTTCATACTCACATATACCTTAAAAATTCATTACAAAATATAATACTACATGATAAACATCATATAGGGATAACTCAATGTCATACTTTGAGAGGTTAATTATCATTACACTTTAAAAAATATATATTCTTGAAAACTGAAAAAAATGATAAAGTAGAGTCTTCCTTTTGTATAACATGAAAAATTTTATATTCTTAAAATATTTTAAGAACACTAAACAATCATGTCTAAGTTTTCTTTTAATCATATCACATATTAAAGTCTTCCAAATAGGAATTATGTTCACTATACTTTTTGAGTTTTTTTAAACTCATTACATCTCTATATAATACCATCCACATCTCTATGTGACTATATGGAAAAAACTTCCAACAAAACACCTTTAGTGTGTAACTTATATGAACTAAACTAGTTTGAATATTGGTGACACCTAAGAATAAAATTCCGAACGTTCAACTCATTGAACAAGTATTAAAGTATTTTTTACTCCGAAACATTAAATGTTACAATATTAATAACATATATTGTCTAATTAAAACTTTTTAGAAGTTCGTAATTATAATAATACTTGAATCCTTTCCCTAAAATTTTTTCCATGTGATCGTTTTGGTGAAAGTATATAACTCTTTATATTATTTATTTACAAACACATTCTAAAATCCTTTTGTAAATTAAGTGATATCTACTTCATAATGGTATCTAAATGTAACTCATTATATTTATATTTATCTATATATTCTAAACTATTTTAGGATATTAAGTAACATTCAATTTTAATTTTTACCGGCATAATCCTTTACTTGTTAATATATGAAAATCACCAAGTCCAAACATGCTCCCACTAGCCACTTATAAACTATATTATTTTGTCTTTAGAAAATAATGCTAAGATAAAATACTAATTTATTTTGGGAAGTAACATGTTTTTTCTTTAGCAGGAATAGTAAAAAAATAAACGATTAACATCCATATATTATATGATTTTAAATGTATTTTGTGAACTATTCTAATAAATAATGGATTATTCTTTAAAATATTTCTCTGATGATTGGTGGGATCTCTTCCCTAATATTTTAACGTATATCTTGTATAAACTGTTTCACCATCTATAAAACATATTTATCCTTTCCATATTTTCAAGAATGTTATAGAAGCTGATGAATCAAAAACCATGTGTATTAAATCTATCATCTCATATTTTTCATAACAACTGCTCTTATCAAATAAGATAAATAAGATGAAAATAGTCATCCTTTATTTAAATACACGGATCTTGATATTTTCCTTTACATGTAAATTTATGATTCATTAACATATTCCTTCAACATTTGAATGAAAAATATAATATCCATTCATTATTTCCTGGATTTTGAAATCCAATATATTAAAAAAAAAACTTGTAAAATATGTATTTAGTATCATATAACCATAAAAAATGAATAATTGTTTTTATAATACTATTACTTGACATGGAAACTCTTTGGATTATCTCAAATCACTATATATATCCTAAAAAAATCCATTAAATAGAAACATTTTTTCCTCATTATTAATATCGCCATTAGGTTTTAGTGACCTTGACCAGCATTCTGGAAGAAACCTTATAGAAATTTTTTATTAAATTTTATTCTTAAGGATTGAACATTCACCAATTTTTATAGTTAATACAGCACCAAACCCTAAACATCACATTTCGTAGTTCATATATCCTCATCAAATTGAGAAAATAGGATAAATTTTTAATTGAATTCATTTAAATTTTCTGATCATTTTCATCTATGATTACATAATGACTTTCATATCTATAATAAGCCTTTGAGAATACCATCTGTCCCACTAAGTCATTGGAACACTCAATAAGATTGAGTATATGAGTGGAGAATAAAGTTTCACAAGTAATATTGTGCCTAATTCATTTAAATCATAATTTAAATTCAACTATGTTTCTCCTAAGGATCAGGATTCAGCTTTCGAACAGTTACAATAATAGTTTTCTCGGTAAGGGGTTACTCTAAAACACGGAATTTAATTCATGCTTAAGAATGATTATTATGTTTTGTATTGTTTTATAAAGCTTCTTACATTAATATTTTTCTTTCTATAGGATTGATCTCAATGTAATGTTCTATGATGATGATTATGATTTCATTATATTTATAATTTAATCTTTTATCAAATGATAATCATGTTTTACATTGTGTTCAAACTAAAATGATGACTCATTTTAAATTAAACCATACTAATAAGTGGGATATGATATGTATTTCAATAATAAATGAACTCAATATGGAATTAACCTAATCACTTTGCTTATTTAGGTATATTAATCTTATGAATAGTTAATCAGACAAATCCTTTCCTAATACATCATATGGATAAACTCAACATTATTCCTCTTTTATCCAAACTCTTAGGGTTTCTAATAAAATTTTAAACTAAAGAAAATTCTAAAATGAGTAACATGAATATTATTTTTTCATCATTAATTACTTTAAATACTCACAATAATCCATGGGTACCCTATTTTGGCATGAACCTACCCTAATAGATGATCGAGGTCTTGAAAAGTGTTATCTTTGGATGGAGTCCAACACATAGTGTTTTTATGGGGATTTAATATTACTGTCTTATCTTCTGTATTCCATTTACATTAATTGAAGATTATAACTATTTACTTTGGAATCTTATTCCTTCCTGAAAATCAATAAGTTAAAACCATATTGATGTGTAACACTTTACACAACTCATAGCTTTTGTTCATAACCTAAATTGAATACCAACTATATTCAAACATGTTCATATGAATATTATGTATAAGGTACATGGAAATATTTAATATAAGGTCTTATAATAATATGAAATCAACAATCTCCACAAGATTGAGACTGGGGTAAAAGATATCCAACCCTATCTTTTCTAGATAATGTATAAGCCTTCAGGCTAGTTAGCAGTCTGACCCGAAGTCCGTCTACCCAAAGTTACATTTCTCAAGAGAGACCTCAATTCCATAAAAATTATAAAACCTAATATGTATAAACTTTTATTAAATTATTAACTCAAACTCATAGCCTAGTACAAACCAAAATAAATGTAGAAAAAACCAAATCTAATATGATACCTATAATTTAACACCTTAGATGTATATATAAAAAACTAAATGTGTTTTAACACTTTAAACTAAATAAAATAATCATTCTTAATATAAAAATTATATTTATTAATAAATAAGGGAATAAAAAATTAATTTATAATTTAAAAATTTAAACATGAAATAAAATATTTATTAAAAACTCATAAATAAAGGAATTATAAGAACATTATAGTTTATCTAGAATTATTGACATTCCATAATAAGATAAATAAAAAACAATTTATATTTATTTCTAATATAAACTCCTTCAAACTATACTTTTATATGGACTTTACTTAAATATATGTTATCTAAAATATTGAAATTTTATATATGAAAAATTCATATATATTATATAAACATCCAAAATATCACATATTTATTATTTAAAAATTGATCATATAAATTTTCAAAAATCATTTTGATATGGTTTAAATAATTTCTTAAATAATTCCCTTAATTTGAACATTTAAACTTAAATATTATAAAACATTCATAATTTAAATATAAATTTTTTTTATATTTTTCCTTTTTAAAATTTAAAACAATTTATAAATTAAACTTATAATTTATATATAATAAATTTATATTCAAATTAAAGAACCAATGTAATCATTGAAGTATTGAAGATATATTGTATTTGTTGTCAAAAATTTATAAGAATATTTAGTTGAATATTGATAATGGTTTTGAGGTGAATTAGTGGTTGTACAATTTAGAAGTCAACATCCATAAATTCAAGAAACAAAAAAAATCTACAAGAAAATATGGAATAAGCTTGAGTTAACATTTTAGTCCAAGTTGTTGTCAGATATAATTCAAAAGTTATGATGGAAGTGTTTAATGAAGTGTTTAAAGGATGTATAAGAATTATATTTTTAAAGGTGTTGAAGGGTTTTGGAAGAATAATTCTCAAGGGGAAATAAATATAAATATTTTTTTCCCAGGCGATTAAATATCATAATTGTATATAGATATCAGGATTCAAGATTAGTTTTAAGATTTTTTTCCAAAAGATGATGATTCAAGAAGAAATACTAAATATGAGTTAATCGGTAAAGAAATTTAATAATTTAAAATGATTTTCTATAAATGTAGTTCAGAAAAAGTGAGTTTCTTAGATTACATGACTAAACAAGTTAATAAGAAGGATGTATTTGAGTCTAGATGTAACATTTTTATATTATTGAATATTAAAGGAAGAAGAATAAGCTTGATCAAAAATGTGAATTTGAAATTATCAAAGTGTGTATGATCTAGAATAAGATGCAATAGATGTTAAGGATACTCTTGAAGCATCATGTTTGGATATTTGAGTCTCGAAGAAGAAGAAAATGAAGTAAAGGATACTAATTGACTTATATAGTGAGGAAGTTCATAATTAAAAGAAGTCGTGGAAGCCTCATGATCTGGTTCATGGAGAGTTTTAGAAATATAAGTAGAACTTGAAGCAAAAGAATAATGTGGACTTCATTGGAGTAATCTTTAGGTGATGAAAAATTATAAACAAAAATATGTTAATTTTTTTTTAACTAAATAACTAATTATGATGGTGTTGAGTTATTCTTTATGAAATAAATATCATGATTCTTAAGTTGTGATTCAAGAAATATTTTTTAAATAAGTTAATTGTGAAATACCGAAAATTGACTAAGAAAATTACCTAGTCAAGATTATTTTTTTGATGTGATGTATAAGATTTATTTGGATTTGAATTAGAACCTTGATTTCTTAAGAAATCATTAAATTCAAATGATATCCAACACTACTTCATTTCTTAGAGGCTTCAACACTTAACATTGGGTATAAAAGTAAAACTGATGAGTCAGAGTAAAGATTGATGAGATTGAGAGATATTGTATAGTTTCTACTAAATATTTATAGATTTTAAGAGGTAATTGAGATAAAAAATATTATGCTTTGACTAATGAAAACTAAATTACATATGATAAAGTGATTATATCGGTGAGAAAGACCAATGATTCTGGAACTATCATAAGTTCTCTAAGATGGAGATCTTGAAATGGTGATCTTGTACTAGATCAAAATATTTTAAAGCATTATAGTAAAGTCATTCCTTTGGTGTAGAAGAAACCTAGAGATAAAATATGTTTCTTATTCCATTCTAGAAAAATTATAAATTTTAGTTATCCAATATAACGACAAATTGAAATAATTCTATAAGGAGATAGTGTTGGGTTAAGGATTATACCTTCCTAATTTTGTAAGTGTTTAGTTAAGGATGATACATTCTCACCATTTGTTTCACTTAATTATATTATTGATAAAATATATATATCTCTAACTAAACCCAAACACAACAAGGATATAGTCACCCACATTAGGTAGTGAACCCTGTAAAAATATTATGTGACTTATGTTGATTTATATTTTTATTGCATACAATTAAAGGTGAAATTAAATATTGAGATTATTTTAACTATAATAAGATACACATATTAATTTCACGTATTATCATAGAAACATAGTCTCCCTATGAAGGATAATTTTTTTTAAATATGGATAATATAAATTCTATCATCAATAGAGTAATACCTATATTTAGTAGAAAGAACAATCATTTATGGAAGAACATGATGATTTTATAACTTATTTATCTTCTCCTGGAAGTTTTTAAAGTTGAAAATATTGGATTTAATCTGATTTATGATGATTAGTTGAAGAATTTTGATGATAAGAGGAATTTAGAAGTTGAAATTAAGGTAAGTAATGTAATTTTTACATCCTTATCCGATAAAATATATACAAAAGTGACGGGACTCAAAACTAAAAAAAATAGTTTTTGGACAAACTTGAAAACATTTTTTAACGTAATTTCAGGATTTCAAATGCTAATTTATAAATAAAGAGAGAAAATATTGATGTTGTGAGGATGGATGATGAATATACTATTGATAACTTCTTCACAAAAGTGAATACAATTTTTAGTAACATCAGAGGATATAGATATACTTTTAAATATTTTAATATTTTTAAGAAATTAATTATAAACTTCCCAAACAGGTTTGATGATAAATTTTTTTCTTTAGAAGATAAAGATAATTTGTCTTGTTAGAAATTATATAACATAATTTTTTCTAATTAAATAAGGAAATATCTTATTTTTAAGAAGATAATTAAGGTGGATAAGAAGATAAAATTCAAATCTATGAATAATATTGAAATCAAGGAAGAGGAAGTTGAGTATTCTAGTGAATCTGTAGATGATAAAGAAAATAATGAAGAGTATAAAAGGATAATAGATATTATCTCAAAGGAATTAAAAAATTTAAATGGTAAGTACAACGTTATACTCCCACCTAAATTTTTTAATTATGGTGGAATAAGAAATTTTGTAATTGGTTATCCAAAGAAAAAAGTGGTGATTATGATGACGGTTATAGGGGATATATTCTTTATAAGAATAGATGGGATAAAATATATATGGAAGTGAAGAAGCCTATTGAGAGTAATAAAATGTTTCAAAGAAGAAAAATGATAATTATGATAAGAATATAAGAAAAATACTATTCCACTACAAGTATTCAATTGTAAGAGTCTGCTGAAAAGTTTAGTAACTTTATGGATCATGTTGAAAAACTTGAAGAAACCTTAAGTGGTGAGAAATAATATAAAGAAACATCCACTTAGCACATGTTGAGAGGTGGTATTAAAGTATGTATTGACCAAAACACTAAAATAAAATGATAAATAAAAGTTCTAAAGAAGTTAGTTGATATAAAAAATATGAATATGAATTACTCAATAAGAATAATGACTACATTAAAGAAATTAATAATATCGAGGTGAAAATTATAGAGCATGATAAAATATTGAAATATATTGATGGAAAATATTAATAATATAAATAAGAGTAGACTTTCACTCAATATAGGTGTTTTTAATCTAAAATTACCTTAAATAAAATGATATAATATTTCAATAAAGTTTTGGATGTTCAGGTTGAATCATCACAATCTACTGAGAATATTAGAATAAAGAAGAAGGTAAAATCTACTCATTCTAAACTTAAAATTGTTAAGTATATTTTTATAATATTTAATGTTATAAAATTAAAAATAAGAAATTTTTATCTAAGAAAAACCATGATAAATCCACTCTACATAAATGTAAAATTGGAGTAACCTAATAAAGAGCACCTCCCTAAGAAAAAGTAAACATAGAATATGATTGAAAAACAACAAAAGTCTTCTAGAAAATCTCATATTATTAAGGAAGATTAAAATTTTGAAGTAATTATTGGTTTCATAGAATATATTGGAAAAACTATTATGTTTTCTAGTATAAAAATTATTTTAATTGGATTCAAATAAGGCATGAATTGAGGGGGAGACACTCTAAGAAAATGAGAAAAAAATATTATAAAGATAAATTTGTGAATAAAAGTTCAATAATACTATTCACTCAAAACATAGTGGACTTTTTGGAATATATTTTTGGAATATATGACCAAAAAGATCATTATGTTTAATATTATAGTTTTACTCTTCAAAAAAAATTCCTTGAGCTGAAGAAAGTGAGAAAGTTCAAAAAAGGAAGAATGGAGAAAAATCTATAATTATGTAAGGGGATTTAAAATCCAGTAAAAAGAGACTACATTTATTCTATATAATGTTTTTTCCTCTCCCATGATAAATTATATAAATATATTGATGAATTTGGAAGGCCATTGTAGAGCCCAGTGGATCATGTTGGTTCACTGAGGGGTTAGATCAGTAACCAACCAATTTTACCATGTTTTAATTTTTATCTAAACTATACTATCTCATATGTGAACCTTTTTCATTATTAACATATATCAATATTTTTAATGTAGACTTAACCCTCACCTTGTTATATAATGAATAAATAGAAGGAAATTAAAAAAATCATGGTTTTTACAAGGTTCATCTCCTTTTGGAAAACCTATTCCTATACGTGTTTGAATTTATCTTGTACACTGATTTTATTATCACTTTAATTTGAATTCATTAAAAGTTCCTGTAAAAGTGGAACATAAGGTTTGGTTTGTTATCATCAAAATTCCTATACTATCACACATAGCTCAGACCTCCAAACTAGATAGCAGCATTTTTCATTGTAGTACCACTAATATTTAAAGGTTCCTCCTTTCTATCAATTAATAAGTCATCAACTATGAAATATTAATGAGTAGCTACATATAAAATCTATTTATCAATTTTAGGTAATTTTATTATCTTTTTTTGTTTTCCACTTTAATAGGATTTGTTTGGGGACTCCCAAGGATGGATATCATTTTCTGAGAAAAATGACCAAAAGTTTGGGGATCTATGTTTATTTAAATTAGTGGAGTATGGGTATAAATGTGTTAACGACCATGTTGGGTTCTCCCTAAGTTCTGTGAATGATCAAGTTGGTTTGAGTTTTTTTTTAGGAATATATGATTTTTTTTTCTGTCTACAAGAGAAATACATGTTGTGTAATGGGAGTACACGACATGTAAGTTATGTAGGGAAGATACAATGAACCTATTACATAGTGCGAAAGGAGAATACATTGTGTAATGTTTACATGATGTGTAATGTTAAAAAGTTGGTTTTTTATAAAAATTTGATTGGTTTTTTAGTGTATATGAGTCCCGACAATTACACTATGTGTAAAGGTACTATACACTATGTAAATGTCATAGATAGGGATTTTAGGGAACTATATTGGTTGATTGTTATTTCATTCTTCCTTATCTATCCCTACTCTCAACCTAGATCCCTTTTTCAAAGATTTTGGGAGTCACTTTTCCAAGAAGGAAGATGGTTCACTTTGATTGTGAATGAATTATTGGAATTTGAAATGGGTAATAGTTAAGAACAATTATCCTTTTCCTCATTTGGATGATTTTTTTGATCAGTTAAAGGATGGAAAGTTGTTTTTAAAGATCAATCCTCAGTTGGGTTGTCATCATCTTAGAGTTTGAGAGTGTGATATATCAAAGATGGATTTCAAGATTATGTATGGCCACAATGAATATCTTATGACATTATTTGGTATGAATAACACTCCTACAGTTTTTATGGATTTGATGAATCATATATTCCATCTGTATCTCGACCCTTTTTTGGTGGTGCTCATAGATGATATTTTAGTATATTCATGATCTGATCACGAGAACCATCTGAGTTTGTCTTTGGAAATCCCTATGAGTCACTATTTGTATGGAATGATTTTTAAATGTAAAATTTCAATTCAAGAAGATAAATTATTGGGGCACATGATTTGTGAGAATTGATTATCAATTGATGCTAAGTGATGTCTATCTTGTCATGGATCCACATAATGTATTTGAGATCCATAGAATTCTTCATCTTTCTAGATACTATCAATGCTCCATCAAGGATTTCTCAAATTTGGAATCACCTTTGACAGAACTTACCATGAAAGGGGGAAAATTCATATGGGATGAAAATTTTCAGTCTCATTTCAACAAGATAAAATGTATTATAACATCAGCTCCTATTTTGATCATACCTAGTCCCGATAAAGGGTATGTGGTTTTTATGATTCTTCTAGTGATAGTTTGGTTTGTGTCCTTATGCAGGATGATCATATGGTGGATTATGATTCTTTACAAATTATACCACATGAGAATAATTACCCCCTCATGATTTATATCTTTCCACCATTATTAATTCACTTAAGTTTTAGCGGTATTATCATTTTGGGGAAAGTTTTGCAGTCTATTATAACCATAAGATTTTGAGCTATATATTTTCTCATAAATACTTGAATATCAGATAGAGGTAGTGGGTGGAAAAATTATATATGTTTGACTTTGATATCACCTATATCCTGGGGAAGGGGAATTTCATTGCAGGAACACTTAGTATGATGGTTTCATCACAAGTTATTTTGTAATTGAAGGAAGTGTAGAAGCTTATGGGGATTTTTGATCAGTTTCATCTAGATGATCATGAGGATGTCTCTAGAATGGTTTTGAATAGTGTTTAGTTATAATAATTTATCCTTAAGCCTATTTGGTTGATTCAGTAGTAGGATAATGAGTTTATAGGAATTCAAGAAACTTTATATGGTGGGAATATTATTTCTAGTTGTCTCTCTCTTCGGATGGAATTCTTAGTTTTGGGGATCAGTTTGTCATCCCAGTATCTATGAGGAGATCAGTTTTGTTTTAATTACATTTATATTCATGGTATATTCATCTGGTAAATATGAATATGTATTATGACATTATATGGTGATTTTGGTGTCGAAGTGTGAAGCATGGAATTGTTGATTATGTGTCCCTCTGTTACACCTACCAACAGATAAAGGTAGAGCATTGGAATCCTTTTGGTTTGCTCCAGCCTATTCTAGTGCAATATTGGAAATGGGATGGTCTAACAATTGAATTTTTTTGGATTACTATACACTCCCCAAGGGTGGAATTCAATCTGGGTGGTTATTAATCAGTTGAAAAAGTTAGCTCATTTTATTCTGATCAAAGTTGCCACAATAGTTGAAGATATAGGTAAGTTGTATATGTAGGAAATTATGAGGTTATATGAGGTTTCTTCTACCATTATTTTAAACAAGGAACCTATGTTTACATTGAGTTTTTATATGATTATTCAGGAGGTAATGGAGACTTGGGTCAAGTTGAGTGCATCTTATCATCTACAGACAGATGGTCAGACGAAGCATGCTATTCCGATTTGGGAGGAAATGCTTCATGTATGTGTCTTGGATTTTGGTGAACCATAGGATAGCCATCTAGACTTGGTTGGTATTTCTTATAAAAAATATTCATTAGTATCCAATCATAATTTTTCCTTTTGAGGCTTTGTATGGTCACCTGTGCAAATCACCTCTTTGTTGGGAAGAGGTGGGAAAAGCTTCTTTGGTGGGAAAGGGTTTTCTTTAGGAGACGCTTATGGGAATTCAAGATATATTTCTGCATATATTTATCATACAAAGATAGTAGATGTATTATGTGGATCAACAGCATCATCCTTTAGAGTTTTCCATAGGTTACCAGGTTTTCTTGAATGTTTCTCCACTGTTGGGTCACTATCATCTTCGGAAATATGTAAATATGGATCCAAGATATGCTTCACATTTGAGTTCATTGAGCAGCTTGGGTAGGTTTCTTATCAATTGGAATTAGTGACTTAATTTATAAGTATTTGTGATTTTTTTCACATATCTTAGCTCAAAAAATACCTTTCTGGACTTCTCACATTCTGAGTAGGGAAGAAACTGAGTTAGAACTAGATGTTTCCATTGTTTAGAAACCAGTTTAAATCATTGACTCTCAAGTAAAAGCCTTGTGTGTGAAGTTTATTCTTTTGGTAAGGGTATTATGGAAACACAAATTAGATTCTCAAGAGAATTGGTAGCGTGATTCATTGATGAGGGAGTAGTTCCCTAACCTCTTTACCAGAATTCATTCCACTATGTGAGATCCTAGGGATGAAAGTCTTATGGTAGGGAGTTTATAACATCATGTTACCCAAATTTAGTTAATTCTATTCTATTTTCTTGTTTTCCAATTTAATTGTTATTTTTTGGGGAATCTTGAATATGGAGAACATTTACTAAGATAAATTACCAAATTTTTGGGGATGTATGATTGTTTAATTAATAGAATATGGGTATAAATGTGTTAATGGACTTATAAGGTTCTCCCCAAGTTTAGATAACACCAAAGTTAGTTTGAGGTTTTTGTAAAGAATATATAGTTTTTCTAGTCTGTAGGATACATATATTCCATGTAATGGGAGTACATGAAATGTATGTTTTTCAGCACAATTAATTTTAGCCTAGTACATGGAGTTAAAGGATTCACATCGTGTAATAGTTACATGATGAGTAATGTTAAAATATTGGTTTTTTAATAAAAAGGTGATTGATTTTTCAGAATATATAAGTATTGATGATTATACGATGTGTAAAGGGACTAAAAACCATGTAAATTTCATGCACATGGATTTTATGGTGATTCATTGGTTTATTTTAATTTAATTCTATTTTATCCATCCTTTCTCTTGACCTAGAGCCTGTTTTGCGTGATTTTGAGATTCTTCATTTAATATGGATTAATTTTTTGGGATATTGATTACCATTGTGGTTGGATTGAATCTCTTTGGGTGATTAATCCTTTCATATTTTTCATTTATTTTATCATGGGGGTTCCATTTCATTATGTTATCTTATTTTTTTACCGTGGTGATGTTTATTATTGTTTATCTCTAGTTTTGTTGTGTGGTATTTTTTTGGTTTAGGTTTCTTCATTGGTTGTGGTGGTTCATGTGTCCATTCTTGAGGTATGTTTTGTTTCCTATTATCCTCTAACCCTTTTATAAAATTTAATCAATTATAAGAGGTTTATATTGGTTTTGGGTCTTTTTTTTCATTGTTTCATTCTTCTTGTTGGTGGATTCCTTTGTAGGCATATGGGACCTGAGTTTTTTGGTATGTGGTTCCATATCTATCTTGTGTTGGTGAACTTCATTGATCCTATTTTTCAAAAATTTATTTATTAAATTAAATGCAATTTTTGACTAATTTTTTTTTTGTGGAATAGGGTTTTTATTAAAGATGGTTTCCCATAGTTTTGGTAAATGTAAAAGGGTTTTCAAAGCATTGTGAAATGGTTTTTTTGAAATAGTTTTCAAATAATGGTTTGATAAAAATGATTTTATCAATTGGTTTGTAAAATATATAACATGGTAATCATTGGGAAATTAGGTGTAAGGTGTAGTTATAGTTCTCATCCACTATTGGGGGTTTTCTCATAGAGATTTCTACTGCTCCCCAGGCTCATTGTTCTAGGGACTTGTTTGACCTATTAGGTGGTTCACATATTGGGGTGTTCCTATGCTCTATAGAATTGATTCACATATCTATTTGATTGATACATGCATGATTTTATATATTAGGTATGAGTTTCCTAGCTATCCTGAACCAATTTGATCCCTAGCGTGATGTTACATGTACTTTTACTTTTTGTTTGTACAATTCTTTTGTACTTCTATGGATTTGGTATGATATATGATGAAAGATTTGTTTTAACATGATATATCTACATAGATATATGGATATGAAATGCTTTGAAATAGATTTTCATACTTTATTTAGAAATGTGGAAAAAGGATAAATTATACCGGTTTTCCATGATTTTGATATAAAAACTGCTAAATTGTTGACATACCTTATTTTCATTAAAGTTTATCTTTTATGTATTATTGTTTAGATACTTGATATAGAACACTTGGGTGAGACCCTACTGATCATGTTAGCTCACACTCTATGTACCCATTAGGTGGTGTGTAGACCTGGTTATGTCTTTCAATATAGGGAATGGCAAGGTGTTGTAGTGAGGTGGCGAGGTTTTCTATTAGCTGGCTTGGGTAGCTGGTGGTAATATGGTGGATGTTAACCCATGATATCATAAGGATTATATGGTTTTTCCTATATTTTGGTAGTCCTTTGTGATTTAACCATACTTGGATATTTTTTCTACTCTTGAGTTTTTTGTTTTCCACTATTTGTTTTCAGTGATGGCATATATTTATCTTTTTTGTTATTGACTGTGTTTTATATAAGTTCCATGTTATTTTTTTATGTTGGGTGAAATTTTTCCCTATATTTTTTATTTTATACCTAGATTCTAATAGTGACCTTACTTTTCTTACATGATTATTAAATCATTTTAATGGAAACAACATAAAAACGTTACAAAACAAGGATCCAAAGGTTTAGTGTCTTAGGAAAATTAGGACTGTACAAAAAATTTATATAAAAAACATAATAATTATTTTAAATCATTATTCTCTAGTTTCTTAGTTTCCCTTGTTTTCTCCTTAGTATGATTAATTACTTGAGGATATACATCAAGGAAAGGGGTGATCTAAAATCCTAGTAAGAGAAAAAATGAGAACATTAATCAATATAATATGGGTGATAATAATCATCATAATCATAACATAAGTATGGGATCATAATCATAATCATGAAAGGAAGACTTATATAAATTCATGTAATGTATAAATATATAAAAATAAAACATCATCTCTTAGTGATCAAATACCACACATAGTTGTGAACAAAGCCCACATCATGTTCAGTCGTAACATATGTGCATAATCAAACATAATCATTTTAAAAAATTATAGAATCATGTTCACACATATTTCACATTATATAATGAGATACCTCAAATTTACTAATTAATTTGAGCACTATATAATTCTGAGTGCACTCATCACATAAAAAAATTACATAATCATGCATGAAATGGAGAACTTATATCAATCATGGACATAAAATAACCCATGGAAAGTAATGGGTCTCATTTCATAAATAATACATTCATGGAAAAACATTGGGGTTACTAAAAGGTAATAACATACTTATTATAGGAATAATCGACCTTGAGTGAAGAAGAAAAAATCTCCAACTATGTAAAAGATGTGTTTTTGGAAAGAAGAGTTATTCTGGAAAATTATTGTATTTGTTATAAAAAAAAGATTTGAATCATGTATATCTCAGAAAACAAAATGGTATAACAAATAAATTATATTTAAGTAATATTAAAGGAAATATTCACACCTAAATTTGGAATGAAAGAGTGATAACCCAAAGAAAAGGAGTTGGGTTTTAGAATCTTCTTACCTTTTTTCTGAATGCTTTGTTCACTTTAATATCCTAGATAATCAAATTAGTTTCATTAATTAATAAATAAATAACCTATTATACATTTATTTTATTCATTATAATTTTATTAAGTTTTTTTTATTCCATTTTGATGAGTTATAGTGTTCAATTTCTTCATTCAAGAGTGTTTGTTTTCTTGGTTTTCATGATCGGTTCACTTGTATACATGTATGAAAGATCATGTAAAATGAGGATAATTATCTAGAATTGAAAATATATTTTATTAATGAACTTACATAATTTTTATTGGTATTATATATTTTTTTCATATATGAGGATGATTCATTATATAAAATGTTAATGATAATTGTTTAGATTAATTTTGGTGGTTTCAATCACAATAAACTCGTTTTGTACTATTATTTAATATTATGTATATATTTTATTTATAGAACATAAAAAATGTTATAAAATAAATTTTACAATCTATTTACACAATTATAATGGTTTTATGACCAGACTAGTAGGTTATAAGGGAAAATGAAAACATTTTGTCCTCAAAGCCGATAAATCCACACTTCACGGATGATGTTTTCATTTTAAGAATAAAAGAGAGAGAAGAAGAGGTTTGATGATGAATTATTCCATTAACATAATAAAATTAAAGTATATATAATAATATGGATTTAAAATTCCACTTTTATGAGGGTAGGTTAGGATAGAATAATAAAATAAAATTACTTTAAAAGAAATTAAAAGAAATTGGAATAGGATTTTACCACTTGAACTTCTTCTCCTTGAGAACCTCTTTGGGGAAATTTGATTTGGTCTTTTGTTGAGAAAAAAGGCTCCTATATGTGGGGGATGTGATTTGGAATAATAGTTTCCAAATATTGGAAAATCTTCTAAGCTTGTATGTTGTGAGGAAAAGAGGTGGTGAGGGGTGGTATTTATAGGGGAGAAGAGAGGTGTTTTTATTATTATTTATTCATTAGTTTATTATTTTGGCTCAAGAATAAGAATAGTTTTGTTTACCATTAATAAATATAGTAAAGAAAGAATAAGTTTTTGAGATTTTGGTTCTTACATCATATGTACATCATACATGACTAAAAAACTCTTGTGTTTTTTAAATACCATAAATTATTATATTTCACTATTCACAAAAAATCAATTTTTTTAGAAAAATCCCAAAAAATCAACCTTAATTTTTTTAATGTGTAGAATTATGAAATGAACTCCATTTTTTAAAAATAATTTTTAAAATATGAGAAATTTATTTTTTTAATTAAAATCATCATTTACTTGGAAATACCGATTTTAAAATTATAACTAATTTTATAACACTTTGAAAATTTAATTAATGTCTCATAAATTATATTATAATAATGAGACAAAAAAATATTAATTTATGAATCTATTTTACGAAAATAAATTTTCTTTTAAATTATTATATTAATTATAAAATTGTAGATAAAAAATTATGTTTTACAAAAATACCAATAATAAATTTATAATTTTTAAAAAGAATTATTTACATATATTATTATATAATTATATCATATTATCTTTTATAATATTTATAAATTTTATTTATAATTTCATAGATGAGGTTACTATTATATTGGATGAATTACTATTCTTAATAGTCATGTTACTATTCCAAGTGTCTGGTTACTATTTCATCGATATAGATTCCTTAATTTCTAGAAATACCAAATATTTCATTAATTCTTAATATATAAATCTTGTATTGGGTTCTCAAAGTGATTCCATATGGTTTATACTATATGAAATAATTTTAAGAAGGGAATTTCCATTTATAAAATTTTGGGTTGTTACATTCTTCCCCCCTTATGCAATTTTACCCTTGAAATTTCATTTTACATTCTAAGTTGAAAATGGTGAGGGTAATTATCCTTCATCAATTCCTCAAATGAACATGTTCCCTATTCATACTTATTATTCTTCCATCGTAATTTGTTCAGGTGAGTAGTCTTTTTGCATATAAATTTATCTCAATGGTCCAAGATCTTCACTGGATGATATGATTAAGAGAGATAATTTTCCAACTATACCACCACTAGATTTAGTTTATTTGAGTATTTTTTATTTACTTCCTCTATAGGGATACATGGAATACATCATGTACTTGAGACCTAGTTGGTGGAAGTTCTAGTCGATAAGAAACATCTCTGATGTGATCAAGAATCTATAAGAGGCTGATGTACCTGGGACTTAGCTTTCCCTTCTTCCCAAATATCATGATCCTCTTACATAGATATACGCAGAGGAATTCCATGTCTCCAACCTCAAACTCTAGGTCCCATTGTTGATTGTAAGTGTAGCTATTTTATCAAATTTGGGATACCTTAATGTGATGTTTAATGGTTTTAACCTTTACCACCATTTCTTTGACCATTTCAGGTCCAAGAAGCTTACAATTTCTAACTGCATCCCATCATGCCAGTGTTCTACATCTTTTCCCAAAAAGAGCTTCATACAAATCCATTTGGATGATTGAGTGAAAAAAAATTTTGTGAGAGAAATTGGACAGAGGTAGATGTTGGTCTCATCCTTCTTTGAAGTCCATATAATATACTACCAACATGTCTTATAGTGTTTAAATAGTCCTCTCTAATTTTACATCAGTTTTAGGAGGATAATCAAAACTGATGTTCAGCTTAGTGTTTAGAGTATGTTGGAGACTTTTCCAGAACTTGGAGGTGAATCTCGGATCTCGATTGGATACAATAGGTTGTGGTACTCTAGGTTTTAGTATCACTTCTTATATGTATATCTATAAAATTTTATCCAATAATAAGTCATATCAAATTGATAGAAATTGAGTTTTCGTTATAATATGATCCATAACAACCCATATAGAATTGTTTTCTTTGGATGTCTTCGAATGTCTGGTGATAAAATCCATGTGATGTTTTCAAATTTCCATGTTGTTATGGGTAATGGTTGTATCATCCCCTAAGACGTTTTTCTGTTAGCCTTCATTTTCTGAAATACTATGAATTTGGATATATATTCACCAATATCCTTCTTAATATTTTCCTACCAATAGTTCTCTCAGACATCTCAGTACATCTTTGTGCTCTATGGGTGAATAGAGAAAGTAGAGATATTTCATCACTTAGATGTTCTTCATTTATTTCTATATTATATGGTACACATAGTCCTGACCCAAATCCTATAACTCCTTCCTTGTAAATTTTAAACTGTGAAGATTTCCCTTTCTCATGGTTTCCACCTTATTTTGAATTTCCACATAATTTATTTGAGTATCCTTTATTTTCTCTATGAGGTATGGTTGAGAAATTATTTGAGAAAAGGATTTATGATGTTCCTCTCATAATTATTCTCATTTAATTCCTTTTAAAATATAAAAATATTGGATCCTTCTCAATTATCATCATTGATAAGATTGTATGATCCTTTCTACTTGGAACATCTTCCACTTTATTTTATTTTCTGGGATGGTAGTGGATTGAAAAGTCATAATCCTTAATGAGATCTAACCAAATGTTTTAGTGCATATCAAGCTCCTTCTATGTGAATACATATTTGAGTCTCTTATGATCATTATATATTTCACACTTCTCCCCATAGAGATAATGTTGCTAGATTTTCAATGTGATGACCATAACTTCCAACTTCAGATCATGCGTTGGATAGTTTTTCTCATGAATTTTCACCTTCTTTGAATCATTTTTTTATACCACAAAAAGTTCCCCACTTGTCAGAAGTGTGAGTATGGGTGCGGTGATAAGCCTCTTTTTAAACTCTTTGATTCAATCTTCACATTCATTGGTCCATAAAAAATTTTATCTCTTTTGAGTGATCTTGGTTAGTGGGTTTGAAAATCATGATAATTTCATCATAAATCTCCATTAATACCGAACTAGAGAAAGGAAACTACAGATCTTTATTAAATATGTTGGCTCGGGCCACTCTTCGATTTCCCTTTTCCTGAAAGGGTCCATAAATATTCCTTTTTTGGTGATAACATTCCCCATTAGTGATACTTCCTCCATCCAGTACTCACATTTACTGTACTTTTCATACATTTTTTCCCTTCTCAAATTATTTATCATAGTATTCAAATGATCCTCATATTCCCTCTTTCTCATAAAGTATATCAGAATATCACAAATAAAGACTACCAAAAATGTATCTAGGTAATCTCTAAAATCTCAATTCTTTAAATCCATGAATATTTCTAGATTATTTGTAAGTCTAAATGGAATCACTATGAACTCATATTTTCCATACCTCATTTGAAATTTAGTCCTTGTAATATCTTCCTTCTTCGCTCTTAATTGGTTATATCCCAACCAAAGGTGCACCTTAGAGAAATACATGACCCCATGCAGTTGATTGAACAATTCATCTATCTGTGTAAGGGGATACTTGTTCTCTATTGTGATTTTGTTAAGCTTAAGATAATCAATGTAGAGGTGCATCGATCCAGTATTTTGGACAAGGAGTATTGGCACACCACATGGTTAGGAACTCAATCATATAAAACCCTTGTCTAGATTCTCTTGTAACTACTTCTTCAGTTCCTCTGACTAAAGGTTTGTCATTTTATAAGGTTTCATTGATATAGATAGATATCCTAGAATATGTTCAATTGAGAACTCAACCTGCCATTAAGGAGGAAGGCCAGGACATTCTTTAGGGAATACATCATTGTAGTCACTCACAATGGTCATGTCTTCAAGAATGATTATCCCATTTTCTAAGTCATTTGAGCTAGATATTCTTGATCATAATGAAATAATATCTGCAATTGAGATGATAAATCTAAAAGATATACATCCTCCTCCTTAAACTTCTAAAAAATTGGAGGATGCCTCAAGATGTGAAGAGTGATCTCCCTTTACTAATAGTTGATGTTGGCTTTGTATAAATATATCCAATCCATGTCCATTATAGCATCAAACTCAACAAAAGGAAGTACAACCTGATTTTCTAGGTGGTTCAGTCCACAAACATTAATTGTGGAGGAGTTATATACTTTGGATTCAATAATTTCCCCATTTACTATTCTCATAAATAACTCAACCTCTATATTTTTCAGTGGTATTTGAATAGTTATACAAAACATGCATGATATAAAATAATGTGGAGAACTAGAATAAAATATCACATTCTATATTCTTCAATCAATAACCAACATACTGGTCACCACATCATAGTCAAGATCAACCTCAATAGTAGTGACAGAATGAGTTTTCCATTTCTCTTTTTCCTTTGGTGGCTATGGACATTGATTGCCCTAAAGGATTTGAGGTTTAGTGAACTAGATTTCATAGTGACCTTGATCCCTACAGTTGAAACATTGAAACATGGGTGGTTCTCTCCTTTCCTCCACCACATTTTCCTCCTTCCTCAAATATATTTGAAATTCATGAGCTTGGTGACCTTATATCCTATACCTGACAAATTTCCCCACACCTTTGAGGAAATTCCCATGATGCTTCTTCCCACATTTTTCACATGTGAGTGGTTGGGTTTTCTTTCCACATTTTTCTTTAGATCCACCATCTTGAAACTCTCTATTTTTTTGTTATCTTCATATCCATGGGACCATTCTCCAAACTCTATCTCTACTTTTAGATAACATAGAACAACTTCTTCATAACTCATAAATTCTCTATTTTCTAGATCTTTTAAAATGTGTGGTTTTACACCACTAATGAAACTATCTATTTTTCTATCATTATTGATAACAAAACTCGAGGATTACTTTGTAAGCCTTGTGAAATTTTCTTCATAACCTTTTACAGATTCAACTTCCTTTTTCTTCATCTCTATGAATTCTATCTCTATATTTTTCTGAATATTTTGAGGTAAATACTTATTAAGAAATATTTTCTTAATGTTTTATTACTCCATATCTTCAATTTCATCCTTCCTCTTAGTGTTCTTAATCAACAACCACCATTGTTTGGCCTCTCCATCTAAATGATAAATGCATAGAGTCTCCTTCTCCATCTCAGAATAGTGAAGCACTGAAAAGATCATCTCCATTGAGTTGACCAATTGTTCTATGACAAGTGGATCAGAAGATCCACTAAACATTAGAGGTTGTTTCCACATAAAATAATCAGTGAAAATTTTCTCCCTCTTAGGGTAAAGATGACGTTCCACATTATACAAGTTATTGCTCATGGCCTGATATATCTAGGCAAGAATCACCTTAAAATGTTTAACTCTACATCCCAAGGCATTGGGGGTGTCATTCGCGCAATCAATTCATGTCCATCACACGGGTTGTTGTCTTGGTTTCTCTCAGTTCCCACTATTTTCTAAAATATAGACTATTTGAACAAATCATAAGTAAAAAATTCATGAATAAATAATTTATTCCATTTTGAAATTAACTCTAAATGCATATATTATGGGATCACTATGTTTCACATTTTTCTAAAACAAATATTATTGGGTGATTACAAATAATTAGCCTCATTATTAAGGTTTTTAACTAATGTTATGTAATACTAATTCTAAAATTAACTAAACCATGATCTGATACCAAATATAGATACCCTACTTTTCTTACATGATTATCACATCATTTTAATGGTAAACAACATAAAATCATTATAAAAGTGGGATTTAAAGGTTTAGTGTCTTGTGAAAATCAGGAAAATACAAAAAAAATTACATTATAAAACATTAACATTATTTTAATTACTTATTCTCTAGCTTCTTATTTTCCCTCATTTTCTCCTCAGTACAATTAATCACCTGAGGATATACATCAAAGAAAGGGGTGATCTAAAAGCCTAGTAAAAGGATAGATAATAACATGAATCAATATAACATGGGTGAGAATAATCATCATCATCATAAAATAATTATGAGATCATAATCATAATCATGAGAGGAATAATTACATAAAGGAATGGAATTTGACAATGCATAAAAAGGAAACATCGTGTCTTAGTGGTCAAAGAACCCAAATAGTTGTTAACCAAGCTAGCATCATGTTTACACATAACATATCTTTATAATCATAAAATCATTATTTTGAAACAATATAGCATCATATTCATGCATATTTCACATTATCTCATGTTATACATTACATTAACTAATACATTAGAGCACAATATAATTTTGGGTGCAATTTTCTCATCATAACATTTACATAATCATGCATGCCACATAGAACATATATCAATCTTAGACATAAAATAACCCATGGAAAGGAATGTGTTTCATTTCATAAAAAATATATTCAAGAATAAACTTTGGTTTTTCCAGAATGGAAGAACATAAATTGTATAAGAATCATCAATCATGAGTGAAGATGAAACAATATCAATAGATGTAAAATATGTGTTTTTTAAAAGAAGATTTATTTTGGAAAATATTTTTATTTTTCATAAAAAATATTTAAAATAGGTATATCCCAAAAAATAAAATGGTATAATGAGGAAATTATATTTTATTAACATTGAAGGAAATATCCATATAGAAATTCGGAATGAAAGAATGATAACCCAAAGAAAGGGAGAAGGGTTTGAGAATCCCCTTACCTTGTGTCTGAATGATTTCTTCACTTTAATATCCTAGATAATAAAATTAGATTCATTAATTAATAAATAAAGAACTTATAATAAATTTATTTTATTCTTTATAATTTTATTAAGTTATTTTATGTCCATTTGGATGAGTTATTGTGTTCAATTTTATCGTTTGAGAGTGTTCATTTTCTTGGTTTTCATAGTCAGTTCACTTGTATACATGTATGGAAGATTGTGTAAAATGAAGAAAATTAACCAGAATTTAAATTATATGTTATTAATGAACCTATAAAAGTTTAATTTTTATTTTATAATTTTTTTTCAGATATTAGGATGACTCATTATACAAAATTTTAATGATATTTGTTCATATTTATTTTGGTAGTTTTCAGTCACAATGAACTTGTTTTGTTTTATTATTTAATATTCTATATATATGTTAGTTCTAGAACATTAAAAGGGTTATAACCTAAAATTTAGAAACTTTTTAAACCCTTATAATTTTTTTTATGACCATCCTTGAAGGTGGTAATGTAAAATGAAAACTTTTCATCCTCAAAGAAAATAAATCAACACCTCACGGAAAACATTTTCATTTTTAGAATAAAATAGAGAGGAGAAGAGGTTAGATTATGGATTATTACATTTTAAAAATAAAATTTAGGAATATATAATATACTGAAGTTATCATTCAACTTTGATGATGGTAGGGGAGAGATTAATAAAATAAAATGACTTAAAAAAATTAAAATAAAATGGAAGAAGATTTTACCTCTTAAACTTCATCTTCTTGAGAACATACTTGGGGAAATTGGATTTGATATGTTTTTGAGACCAAGGGATATTGTAAATGGTATAGTGGATTTAAGAGATTATTGGGTGGAAATTAGACTATCTTCCAGTCTTATAATGTGTAAGGATAAGAGGTGGTGAGGGTGGTATTTATAGGCGAGGAGATGGGTGTTTTTTATTATTTTATTCATTAGTTTATTATTTTGGATCAATAATTTGAATATTTTTTATTACCATGAATAAATATATTAAATAGAGAAGTATTTTTTGGGATTATGGTGCTTACATCATCCATACATCAAACATCACTCAAAATTCATTTATTTGTTAAATACCATAAATTACTATATTTCACTATTCACCAAAAATTAAACTATTTTAGAAAAATAAACCTAACCATTTATTGATTTTATAATTCAAAAATTAACTCCATTATATGAAAATAATTTTTTAAATATTATAAATTAAATTTTTAATTAAAATCATCATTTACCTAGAATATATCAATTTTAAAATTATAACTGATTTTATAACAATTTGAAAAATTAATTAAGGTTACATAAAATTATTTTATAATCAGAATAGAACAAAATATTTATTTATTAACCTATTTTTTTGAAAATTAATTTTATTTTAAATCATTATACTAGTTTAAAATTTATAAATAAACATTTGTGTTTTACAAAAAATACTAACACTTAATTTATTTTTAAAACATATATTTACCTCTAGTATGAAATAATTATATCATATTATCATTTATAAGATACCTAAATTTTATTTTCATAGATGATTTTACTATTCTATTTGATGAATTACTATGCCTAATGGTCATGTTACTATTATAAGGGGCAGATTACTATTCCATCGGTATAGGATCCTTAATTTCTAGAAATACCTATTATTTCATTCATTCTTCATTTATAAAGTTTGTATTTCATTATCGAAGTGATTTTATGTGGTTTATACTATATAAAATAATTATAAGGAGCGAATTTCCATTTATAGAATTTGGGGTCATTATAGTGCAAGTCACTAGCCCAAGGGGGTTCGAGAACACCCTTTAGATATGTGGCATATTGGGTCATGTATTAGTTTGAGAGGGTATTCTGGTCAGTTTATTACACTACACATGTAGGTTGGCCTTATTCTCCACTCGGACTCACTATAATTTTCAATCATAATGGTTCTATAAATCTGTAATGATCTCAATGAAATATATAGATAACAACAATAACATCAGTCTCTCTCTCTATAATCCTCTTCTAATTCAACACATAGGAACTACTGAATTAATTAGTCTTCTCTTTATTTTATACCCATTAAATATTTATGTGGAACTATTATTGGATTATCCTTATTTAACTTGATAAAATATATTTATAAAAGATTCAATATAAAAGGTTTTATTTATCTTACACCCCACACATTTATCTCTTATATGTATATTTATATTCATCGATAAATTTTAAAAATATCAAGAAAATATTATTTTAATAATATTCAAGATTTTATTCTCCTAAAATCATAGCAGGTTATGTTCTCATTTAAAACTAGTTAATAAAATCAAGTTTAAATTATCAAGTCATATATTCCTATTTATTCTCTTTATGATGTGGATTTATTTTCTCACTTGGTATTTGAACAACCACAACTTCATCTTCTCCAAATATCACATGGCATTTGAGTTATTTCTACATCTTCATGACTCATGTATAAAAATGATGTATTCCATGGATCATAGATACCTATGATGGATATCAATCAACTTATAACATTGAGGGATTCTCAAAACAATCACCAATAATATTCCAAGGCATGTTCCTTTCTTTATTGGCTTCCTAGTGTAATGTCACGGGTACAGATGCCACCTAACAGTCCTCCAAGCCCGGTTTTCCACATGGCCTCAAGTGTATCTCCCCAAACACCAGAGGCTTATGACTAGAAGTGAGGGCTAAGTTTATGTTCATGGGGAGACTATGAACCTATTGTTATAGTATAACACAGCTAAAACAACTTACAAATAGCGGAAGAAGTAATACCTTACAATAGAAGTAAACAAAGGAAGAATCATAATACAAATAACCAGATGCCATATCTTATAAAAATGATGATTTTCACATATTTCTAAGAAAACATCCAAACAAGTCACAAGGCTATCATATAAAGTAAATTATCTAAAAATTTACAAAAATAATAAAAGTATCCTAGCATCATCACAAGCCTAGGCTTAGTCACATGCTCTCATGGTCTTAAATAGTATATCATGTACCAGTTGGATGGAACTTTTCATTATCAACACTTGAAACCATATAATCTATTTGGGCCCAAAGAATGGCACAAGTAGGGTGTGAGACTAAATCCTAGTAGGCAAACTCCCAAGGTATGTTCCAATATATCAGTGAGTATATATAAGACGTAGTAGGAAATAGTGAAAGCAGTAAGCTAGGAAGTAATCAAAAGTAAAAAGTCATGCACGAAATGGTTTCTATTTTCATTCCATTTCCATTTAATTAAAAAATAAATTACATTAATTGTATAAGTCTTAAGATTCATCCTATGCCCGATGATCCCATGTATTGTTGTAAGCACCACACATACCACTGAAGGCCATCTAGGAAATTATAGGAAAAGGTCTAAAGAAGGATTGTTCTTTGGCTTGAAAGACACATCATGAACCATTAAATATCTAATTAACCTAGAGCTTGTCTTTGAAATTACTAAATTAGAATTCAATTATCACTATAGGTGTAAATATACCAACACCCTACGATATCATCTATAGAAAACCTCATAGAGGAAAATCTGATATCACTCTAGGTGTCGTATAACCTATGTCACTGAGTCCATCCTTTGATGTCCTATATGGATCCTAAGTATAACCCATGACATAACCAATGCCTCTTGAGTCCTTCCATGGAATCCTATAAGGATCCATGATTTACTCAGAATTTACAGAGCCTCTTTGAGCCTATCCCTTGTGTTCATGGTTCACTCACAGCTTATCATTTAATTAATATACCCATTGAACCCATCCAATGAATTCCATAGAATACAAGGTTCACTAAAGGGACCAAGTTAAAATAGGCATATAATCCCCTCCCTGGCATTCCAATAGAATTTTGGTTTCACCCAATGTTGTTTACCATTTAACCATAACATGTTCATTTAACAATTTCATTAGACATGCTAGGGTCAACATTAAATGCATCTAATATTCATTTACCACTAAGGGTGTCTCAACTAGGGACAAACTCAAAAGCATGGCCTATAATTACTCACATGGGAATATTTTATATGACAATACTATCAAAAAATCTAAACAATTACTAGGCTTAAGCATATCCTATCGCATGTGGACAGGTTCATGGTTGGAACTAAACAGTCCAAATATGCTTCATCAAGAATAGGCATATCATGGGTCAAGGTTCATTTTACCTATCCCATACCCTTATCCAAAAGGACACCATTTAAGAACATGTCACATCCATTTAAATAAAAATTCATTTTTAAACAACCCATAAATGGAATTCAAGGCATACAACATGGGTATCATAGGCCAAATGGCCATAAACAGGTCAAAACAGGCACTCACCCAAGTGGTGGCCCTTAATATAGTTATTAAACCTACAAGATGTTTTGAAGCACTTGATTAAATACCTAAAAATGATATAAATAAACATGCATGATTTATAAATCAAGTGACACCCCAAAATGGGTGTGCGGAACTTTGACATATATAAATAGCTTGACATTTAGTGAGATGTACGAGACCACCTACCTTAAACACATGCTAGATAGCTCATCTAGTATCAAGCTCTAATTCTCCCTATTTTGGGAGAAATTTGAATAACCAATGAAGAATAGGATATTAGGGAATATGATCCTAAATCCAAATAGTGCAATCGATATCTATAAAAGTCGAATAAGGCTAAAAAGGAATAGAGGCATTATTGTTGCAAATCCAAGGAGACAAACGGTGACAGAAACGGCCAACGGACGAAGAGTCGGGCTCAAAGGGGGGAATAGGTTCCTAAGGGGAGATCTCCTTAGGTCCCCTTCTATGTATCATGATAGAGGTGGTTTATTTTTACATTTTAAAACATTTCAGGGGAAATGGTATTACCCAAAATATCTGGGCCACACAGTTTTTGTGCATGGTTTCCCAAACCGTGCGGGAACCGTGCATGGATCACTGTTAGTATGGGGAATAGTTCTTGGTTACCCCTCATAGTATGTCTAACCTTGTGGTAACTATTTGGACACCTTTTGAAGTCTTATAAAACTACATATATTTCTACACAGCCATGTACCCCAATCCACATAGTTTACACTAACCAAACAGCCTCCTCTTTTCACCCAAAACATAGGTTTTGGGCTCCGAACCAGCCCTGAACACCCAAAATACCTTTATGAAACCAACAAGAATCCATAAAATGCTATATTTAATCATTTAAAAGAGTAATATTTGAAAAAAAAATGATCCATACCTCAAAGAAGAACCAGGTTCTTACAAACTTCTCCCCTTAAAGCAATTTGTCCCTGAATTTCCCATTCAAGGGTGGTGTAGAAGTATCTGAGAACAAATCTGGCCACTGTGATCATACATCGGCATCCCTATTCTAGGTATCTTCCAATACCCATTCGTGATATCATTGTACCCGTACTAAAGGAATGGACTATCCACTGAGAACCTTTCTGCTACGATCTACAATTCATATAGGATGAAATTCAAAGGATGCATCAGCCTATAAATCAACCTCCTCAGGATGAAAAGAGTGAGATGGGTCTGAATAGTAAATCCACCACTGAGAAACATGGAATACGTCATGCATATTCCAGTGCCTCTAAGGAAACTTCAACCGACTCTCTATGGAATCTCAAATGGCCCGACATATCTCAACGAAAGCTTAACTTGTCTCTTGATCCTATTTTGTTCCAACCTCAGTGCAACATGTAGGAAAACCTGATCCCCAAACTCAGACTCCATAGGTCATCTGTAGTGATCGTCATATGATTTCTACTGAGACTTTTTAGTATCCATCAACTTCTAAATCAATAGAACTTGTTTAGTGGTCTCTTGGACAAGACGAGGTCCCAACATAGCTTCCTCTCCTACCTCTAGCCCACACAGGGGTGATTAGCATGTCCTACCATATAAATCCTCATATGGAACCATCTAAATAGTATCCTAAAAGCTATTATTATAAGAAAACTGTGGATGGGTTATATTCTTCTCCAAATCCCCTGAAATCTAGTACACCTACCAAAAGCATACCCTCAAGCACCTGAAGTTTGCGCTCTGACTAGCCATTTTTCTGGGGGTGGTAAGATGTGATCAAAACAACCTATGTACCCAACACCCTCTGTAGCCCTTTCTAGAATCATGAAGTAAACTAGGTTTCCCTATCTGAAACAATATAATGTGGGACCCCATGCAACCTTATATCCTTCTGGACGTACGAGCTACCAAGATCATCAACCCTGAAGGTTTCCTTGATTGGTAGGAAATGTGAAACCTTCATGATCCTGTCAACGAAAACCCAAACGACATCATTACCTCTATGTGACCTCGGTAAAAACATCACAAAATCCATCACGATATCCCTTCACTTCCACTTAGGAATGGGAAGTTTTTGTAAAAGTCCAACTAATCACTATTGTTCTACCTTCACTTACTGACAGGTGGAACAATGCATGACAAAACCAGCTACATCTTTTTTCATGCCTCGCCACCAATATTGGCGATGTAAATCCCGATACATATTGGTGACACAAGGATTAACTTCTTATATAGAGGAATTAAAATCCTACATCATCTCCTCACATATATCTGCAAAAACCCACACATGACCATGTAAATGCAGAACCTCATCATCACCTATGGTCTAACTAGGAGGAGGTTCCTAACCTGCCACACTCTCCCATAGAACAAGTCCTTTAGAATCCAATAGTTTCCTCACCCTCACTCTTTCTAGTAGGGTGGAGGTAATAGCTAAGGATGAAATAATCATATGTCCCTAACTTTCATGCACCTCCAAATGCATCTCAGAGAACAATTCCATATGTTTCCACTTGTTACTTGCCTATTGTACTACCTATAAAAGAGTCCTCCTTATCAAAGCATCAGCCACTTTATTACCTTTACCAAGTGTGTAGGAAAGCTCGATGTCAAAATGCTAAAGGTATTCCACCCACCTTTATTGTCTTAGATTCAAAGAACATTTATTGAATATGTACTTGAGGTTTTTTTGATCCATGTACAACACAAATTGTTCTCCCAGTATGTAATGTCTCCATCAGTATAAAGCATGAAAAACCATAGCTAACTCAAGAACGTGTGTCGGGTAATTATTCTCATGTGGCCTCAACTGTTGAGACCCATATGTGGTGAATTGAACCCCCTACATAAGAATTTCTCCTGGATCGATACTCGATGCATCATAGTATATAGTGTAACTCATGCCAGGCTCTAGAAAAATCATTATCAATGCTAGCGTCAATCACCATTTCAGCACCTGAAAGTTCAACTTGTAGGAATCCATCCAAACATACTTCACACCCTTTTTATTCAGACTTTTTAATGGAAATACTAAACGTGATAAGTTCTATATGAAATGCATTTAGTAACTAGAAATCCCTAAGAAACTCCACACCTCAAATAAATTCATGTACTACTCCCAATAAACTAATTATCTCACCTTCTCTAGGTCAACTGATACTCTTGTCTCCAAGATCATGTGACCTAGGAAGTGAATATGATCCATCCAAAAGTGGTGCTTAGTGAGATTATCATATAACTGATGCTCTCTCAGTGTACTCAATATGATCTCAAGATGTTTGGCATGGTCATTTCTATTATGATAATACACTAAGATATCATCCAAAAAAACAATGAAAATGACTCAATATAAGGATGGAACACACAGTTCGTCAACACCATGAAAAAAGATGGTGTGTTCGTGAGACTGAACAGCATAACAATATACTCATAAAGACTATACCTACTTTGAAAGGTTGTGTGAGGTATTTATGATGATCTAACATGCACCTAATGATAACTGGATCTCCGATCAATCTTTGAGAAGACTCAAGCTCCATGGAGTTGGTCGAAGAGATCTTCTATTCACGGAAAAGGATATCGGTTCTTAACAATCAACTGGTTCAGTTTAAAATAATCAATGCAAATCCTGAGGGTATCATCTGCCTTTTTCACAAAAAGGACTGCAAAACCCCATGGAAAAGTACTAGGTCAGATGAAACCATTAACTTTCAAGTCCTATAGCTACCTCTTGATCTATTACAACTCTTTCATAGGCATCCTGTAATGAGGAATGGATTCTAGTGCAGCTCCTATCACTATATTGATAAACTCTACCTCTCTTAATGGATGAAAACTTGAAAAGTCATCCAGGAAGAAATCCCTGAAATGATCAACCACTAGAGGAAAGTCAATCAGATGTGTTCCTTAGTCATCCAGATACAAACTCGTAATATTGGCTTTCATTATTCCCAACCCACAATGCTTGGGTCCAACTCGACTTACCTAAACATCTCATTCACCTTTTTATAAAAATGATCCACCCTTTGGTGATGTGAAACTCACCCTACGGTAATAGAAATCAAGAAAATCCTAAAAGGAAACTAGCTAGTCCATCCATAGAATGACATCAAAACCTATCATTTCTATAAAATAGAGATCCCATGAGAAGTGACACTGACCAACCTCAGGGGGGAACTCCTTGAACTGATGCACACCTACCATTCTAATTCCTAATGGAGTTTCTAGCATCATGATATCATCAGAGGAAAAAACACAGATCCCAAGGCTCTCCATGATGGGAAAAAATGAAAAATTATGTGAATCCCCTGTATCAAAAAGCACAAAATCTAATACATAAGCTACTAGAATAGTACCTTTGAAAGTAGAAAGGACAAGATTCTTCTCCTACTATGCCTATTTTTCTACAAAAGTTTGACATGTACCATGACCCTAAGACACTACCTGACTACTCTATGCTGATTCACCCTATTGTCTCTACGAACTTGGGGTCTGGCTACCATGGCCACGACCACCACTTTGGCCTAAACGATTTGATGCATTCTAGTTACCTGACTGGTGAGAAGATAAAAACCCTACTCCTGAATGTGGAGATGGTGCAGACCCTCTCTCACTGGCCACCAATGGGAAATTCATACAATGCTGAAGATGGCCCATCTTTCCATAAGATAGGCACTTGACTAGGTCTTATGGACACTGCAGCCTCATATTCCCCAGTCTAACACACTGGTAGCGCCTCTCCTAGATACTGAAATAAATGATATGGTTGGTCATATCATTGTGAGTAATTTCCAAATGACGTTTCATACTTCCTGTGAAGACAGTACAAGATCTAGGTGTCAAACTTCCCAAGCTTTCACCTCTAGATTCTCTCAGATTTTTCTCTATGATCAGCACTTGATTCACTATAGTAGATACATATTTCAACCTAAATACATTTACCTGAGATCATATGTCATATTTGAGACCATCCTCAAATCTCCTAGCCTTTGATAAATTATCACCCATCAGAATAGGTGTGAAGTGGTGGAGCTTAGTAAAATTGTTTGAGTAGTCCATCACTGACAAAGTACCCTGCTCCAGATGAGTAAATCTCAGGATTTATCAGACCTCAGCATCTTAGGATAGTAGTAGTCATAAAATACTGTCTAGAAATATAACCAATCCATATCCTAATGATGCTCCGTCTGAGTAGTCACATCCCACCATCTCTTGGCGTAATTAAGTAGCATATATATGTCATGAGATTTAACCTCCTCTCGGGAGGCATATATAGATGTGAGAAGATATAAAACATGGATTTTATCCATGTCTATGTAGCCTATGGTCCACCATCCCCAAAAAATGTGGGTGGCTGCTGCTGCTAGAAAACCATCGTTAGTTCATCTATAGACATTGCAGGTTGTGGAGCTCCCTAAAAGGCTTTCATAACCTCATAAATCCTTAACGGAACTATGAATCCACACCTAAATCTAGTATAATAGTTGGTTCCGCAATCATCATGAGTGGAGGATCCACTAGTATCCCATGGACTACCACCTCTGAGGTATGATCATCAGCACCCTCCCGACATATAGTTGGAGGTCATCGTGGTATCATGACTCTACAAAGTCAACCACACACCTTAGTTCTAGATAAAATGAGGTCACAGATCAAATGCGTAAAAAAATAGGATAGATCCAAAAACATCCCCCTAAACACATACCCTATTCCTACCCCATGGGTTTGGTCTAGGCGAAAAACCAATGAGAAACACTACTAAGATCTCACTCCTAACATGAGGTCTGGTCAAGTTCCCTATCAAAAGAAATTTCAGTTCCCTTTCTTTTCACATTTATTTCATGTTTTAGGCTGAGTCCACATTCAAAACAAGAATATTCACTTGTTTCAAACTTATCACATTATTTTCTCAAAGGGTAACCAATGGTATGCTGAATTCTGACCCATGGGGTCCCATACTCCTCATGAATCAATTCTTGGAATCCAAGTATAGATCATAGTAGAACAATTCAATATAAGTCCAAAAAATGATCCACCAAATTCTGATCCAAGAGGTCCCATACACCTCAGAGACCAAATCTTAGAGTCCATCCAATTAAAAACATAGCATGTACCAAAATAATTATCACAACAGAAATCATATTTATCATAGTACCTGTCACAATAGCATGCAACCTATAATGATCCTATATGGAATGAAAATAATGCATGGAATGTGATTTCCAACAAGTTTTTGTATGATCCATTAGATGGAATACCCATATCTCATCAGGTTTCATCACAACAGAACCCACAATAGTTTCAATAATAACAACCCAATACAAGTGTGTAACCCAATAGTGAAATCGATTCAACTGTAATAAATCAAAATCCCAAATTCATAATTGAATTCGAGGTGATTTGGATAATCCCTATACGTGGGATAGCAACTCCTAATAATAGATTATTACCAAATCCCTTTTCCTTCCTATCCTAGTTTATCATCAACAAATAGTAAAGAAAATCAAAAAAAAACTCTTCTGATACCACTTTGTAACATCCCGAGTCTAGATGCCACCGAACAGTGATCTGATCCCAGTTGGCCACATGGCCTCAAGTGGATCTCCCTAAAGGCCAGAGGATGATAACTAGCAGCAAGGGATTAGGTGATGTTCTTGGTGAGACTATGCCCTCATTGGAAGAGTATAACATATCAGAAAAAACATACAAATAGTGGAAGCAGTAATACCATACAACAGAAGTAAATAGAAAAATACTGATAATACAAATAACCAGATGTCATATCTTATACAAATTGTGAATGTCACATATTTCTAAGAAAACATCCAAACAATTCACAAGTCTATCTTATTTAGTACAATATCCAAAAAGGAACAAAAATAACAAATGTATCTTACTCGCATTGCAATCCTAGGCTTAGTCCCATGCTCTCTTGCTCCTAAACAGCATATCATGTACCGGTAGAAGGGTGTTGTCCCTTATCAACACCTACAACCATATATTTTGTTTGGGAACAAACTATTACCCAAATAGTATGTGAGAATAAATCCCAGTAGGCAACCACCCAAGGTTTGTTCCAATCTATCAATGAGTATATATAACAGATAGTGTGAAATAGTGAAAGTAGTAAGCTAGGAAGTACTCAAAATTAAATAGTCCTACAAGAACTGGTTTCCATTTTCATTCCATATCCATTTAATTAAAAATTCAATTACATTTATCATATAAGTCTCAATATTTTTCCTAATACTTATGATCCCTTGTATAGTAGTAAGGACGAGAGATGCCTTTAAAGGACATCTAGGAAAGTACAGGAAAATACCAAAAGAAGTCTTCTTATTCATCTTGGCAGACACATCAAGAACCATTTAATAACTAATTAACCTCGATCCCATCATTGAAATTCCTAAATTGGAATTCAGGTATCACTCCAGGTGAAAATCTACCAACACCCTGCGATATCATCCCTAGAAAACCGCATAGAGTAAAATCCAGTATCATTCTAGGTGTTGTATAACCTATTTCAATGAGACCATACTTGGTGGTCCTATAGGGAGCCCAAGTATCACCCCTGACATAACACATGCCTCTTGATCCCATCCATGGAATCCTATAAGGATCCATGATTCACTCTACATTTAAAGAGCCTTTTTGAGCCCATCTATGGTGTCCATGGTTCACTCATAGTTTATCATTTAATTAATATAACCATTGATCCCATTCCACAGTGGCAGCAGCCTCTAGGCCGGTCCCTCCCTCATTGAGGGAGGGACCTTCGACATCCTTTGAGGGAGCAGCGACATCCTTCTCCCCCTTTTCTAATCCCAATCTCCTCCCCCCTTTCCCCCAATGTTTTTTGTGCCCCAAGGTTCTGGAGCGACATGATGGATGCCCGATCCTTCCTCTTTATATTTTCAAATTCAACGAAGCTTCGTCACTCCACAACCGGACTTTCATCTCTCGATTCTCTCAAAAAATGCCTTCAGTGGACTTTTTTGATAGGTTTGTATTTGACTCGTGGAAGTTACAGGATAGGGAGACTATGGGACTAATCGACAACAAGAACATCATGGTTCGTTTTGCTTCAGAAGAGGACCTGATTAAATCTTGGTCTAGTGCTCCCAGTCACTGCAATGACTCTCATTTTTCTGTGGGACTGATCGACAACAAGAACATCATGGTTCGTTTTGCTTCGGAAGAGGTCCTGATTAAAGCTTGGTCTAGCACTCCCCACTGCTGCAATGGCTCTCATTTTTTTCTTTTTTAGATGGACCTACGACTTCCACATGAGGTGTCATTCACCTTTGGTTGCGATTTGGGTTAGTCTTCCCAACTTTCCATTACCGTTTCAAAATCCCTCAATAGTTAGGATGCTTGGAAACCTGGTAGGTAGGTATTTATGCTCTGATAGCCAAACTAAGTCGATCTGACGTCCTATTAACCCTCGGATTTGTGTGGAAGTCGATGCCTCAAGGGTGCCTCTCAAATTTGTTTGGATCACAGTAGCTGAGTAGTTTCATTGTAAATATCATGTTTTTTATGAATCATGGGTTCATTTCTGTTTGGTTTTCAAATGCACGGGTCACTCCTCTGAGGCATATAGGCACGGATCTAGATTTTCAGACCGAAAAGGTGTTGAGAGTGAAGCAAGCAGTGTCAAGTCTCCTGTGACCAGTGCGGTGGTGGGTGTGGAGGACGCGACCAAGGTAGCTCCTCCCTAGGAAGACAGTCAGCTGGGAGTTAATTAAACAGTGGTAGATGTCTCGGTGAACCAATCATAAGTGGAACTGGGGGCTGGAGCTTGGGGTACCCAGGTTGTGGAAGAGGGAGGTCCCAAGGACCGCCAGGGTGCCCCATATGCTGTTGTGGTGTTCTCAAGGAGTGGTAGCTGCAATAAAGGTCTGACAGCGGCTCTCAAAGAACAATGGGATGGTAAGGCTTCGGGTTCCAGAACCATCCCTAGCAAGGAGGTGGATGTCATTGTGCTGGGAAACCGTTTTGATGGCCTGCATAATGTAGACCTGGTTCTGGATGAGCAGAAACTGCTCATACTCTCCATAGAAGGACAGAAGGACCTCAAGTCCAGTAATGAAAGTTCTAACCAGTTTGCATATGAAGTTGAAGGCGAGTTTCAGGTACAGGGTGAAGGAGTTTCAAGTCAGAGGAGGGGTAGTAACTGGAAGGGAAATCAAAAACTGAGAAAGGACTTCTCATAATTTCCACTCCCTGTGGAGACACAGTCAGTGAAGAAATTAAAAGACAAACTGGGGGACCGGGAGGAGGAAGCCATTGAAACTAGTAAGAATAACTCTATAGGGGAAATCAGCCCGAGGAACAGTAGGATTAATAGGAGGAGTAGCTCCATAAAGGAATACTCCTCCTTTCCCCCCCACTTTAAAGACTCGGCTAGCAGGGAAGGAAATCGAGGAGAAGTTGGGCATGGAGACTATCCGTCAACTGAATTCATCTAACCTGCTTGATTTTTCCTTGGATTTGATTCTGAGTTCGGATGATGCTGTGAAAGAGAAGGTGTTGTTTCTCAATGCATCTGAAGAGGACGCAGCTAAGATGATGGGTCAGGCCATGGAAGTGAATCTGAATGAGGAGAAATTTTGTTGGGTTGACAAATAGGATACGATCCTGGATTGGGGTTTTAACAAGGGGTTGATCAACATAGAGGAGTATATACAGGTTTGGGATGAACTGCCTTCTGCATTTGAAGACCTATTAAAGGGGGATCAGCACACCCAGGTAACCACTATATCCTGGAAGTTTGTTAAAGACACGGTTTCTGGCAAGATTATTTTCTTCTTTAATGATTCTTCTTTAGAAATTTCTGGCTAATGCTTGGTTTCTCACCATTTCTTAAATCATATGAAATGGGGTATTTCATTTTCAGTTTTTGTTTTTCAAGAATAATTTGGTTGTTTCGTTTCCTGCTTGTTTACTAGATCCACTTGATATGGGGTTCAGAGCATAAGGCCACCACTTTTACATGTCACTTGGAGTGGAAGACTGAGAGGGTATGGATTGGCCATCGGTACCATGCCCATGCATCTCTACATGGGAATATTTGCCGAGTGCTCATTCTTTGGTGGAGGGCCTTAACTTGATATAGATTTTGGGGAGAGGTGGAACAGGTTATCTGATTAGGATTTGCTTTTTTTTTATTTTGGTTTTCTTGTTGGATTTGGTGGTTTCTAACTTTCTCATTAAAAGTGATTTGATAATAAAATAAAAAATAATTTTCAGTCCAGTCATCTAAGGTATTCCATAGAATCCATGGTTCACTCAAGGAACCAAGTTAAAAAAGACATACAATCCCATCAATGGAATTCCCATAGAATCCATGTTTCTCCAACTGTTATTTTCTATTTAACCATAACAAGTTCATTTAACAATTTCATTAGACATGATAAGGTCAACACCAAAACATCAAATATTCATTTACCACTAAGGGTGTCTCAACTAGGTCAACATCAAAGCCTTAGACTATCATTACTCACACTGGAATATTTCATATGACAATACTATTAAGAAATATAAACCATTACTAGTCTTAAACATATCCTATCACAAGTGGGCAGGTTCAGGGTTGTAACTAAAGAGTACAAACATGATTTATCAAGCATAGGAATAACATGGTTCAATGTTCATTTTACCTATCTGATACCCTTAGGAAAATGGAAACCATTTAAAAAATGGAACATCCATTTAAATAACAATTCATTTTAAATATCCCATAAATGGGATTCAAGGAATACCGCATGGGTATCCTAGGCCAAACATCCATAAATAGGTTAAAATGGGCACTCACCCAAGTGGTGGCCCTTAGTATGGGTATTAAAACTAAAACATTCTTGAAAACCCCTGATTAAATACCTAAACAATGATAGGAAACAACATGCATGATTTATAAATCATGAAACACCTCAAAAATGGGTGTGTGGAACTCCGAAAAATATAAACAGCTCAATATTTAGAAAAAAGCACGAGACCACTTACCTTAGACCTATTCTAGATAGCTCATCTAGTATCAAGCTCTGGTTCGGCCTAGTTTGAGAGAAATTTAAAGAACAGATGAAGAACGGGATATTAGGGCATATGATCCTAAATACAAATATTGCAATCGATATCTAGAAGAATATAACAAGGCTAAAAAGGAATCAAGGCCTTATCGTTTCGGATCTAAGGAGACAAACGGTAGTCGAAATGGAAAATGGATGGAGAGCCAGGATCAATGTGGAGAATAGGAACCTAAGAGGATCTCCCCCTCGATCCCCTATTTTTCATAGGTAGAGAGGAGGTTTAGTTTTAGTTTTTTAAAAATTTCATGGAAAATGGTAAATTTACCCAAAATATCTGTTTTTCATGGTTTTTGGGCACGGTTTCTAAAATAGTGTGGGAACCTTGTGTGTCTCACTGTTAGTCTGGGAAAAATCTCATGGTTACCCCACATGGTATGTCTAAACATGTAGTAATTGTGTGTACACCACTATAAAGTCTTGTGAAACTGCAAACATGTCCACACAGCCTTGTTCCCCAATCCGTACAGTTTTCACTAGCTTTGTGGCCTCCTCTTTTCACTGGAAACATTGGTTTCAGGATTTGAACCATCCCAAAACACCCTAGAGAACATTATGACTCCAACGAGCATCTATAAAGGGCCATGTTTAATAATTTAAATGGGTAATAGATGGAAAAATCATGATCCATACCTCTAAGAAGACCAGACTAACACCACATCAATCTCAATGGAATAAACTTGCGAGTAATTTCTCACCTAAGTGCATTCCCACATTTTAATTTATGAATAGTATCAAGAATACAAGATCTCATATAGGAAAATACTTGGGGATGTATTCTCTTAATATATGGGGTAATGGATAGAACAGATCGATGAAATATTTTAGTCCCCAATTGGTTTGTGGGTCATCATGCTTCCAGCATAGTGCCTCTTCCCTACTCATGCATTTCCCCCACACTCTCCTTTGTCGGGTTTTTTTGACCCAAATAGTCACTATACATCCTTCATGTAACAAATCGTCTATGGTCACTATCTAAACCATTTTCGAAACCAATCCACTACTGACTCGAGGGGCATCCTCAATCCCACCACCCTCCCCCCCCCCACCTCCAAGGATGACAAAAAGCATCATCGTCATCAAGAAAAATTAGTGGGGACTATTTTTCCTAGAAAACAACATTAAACAAGATCATAATTATACTAAAATTATATAATGAAACATTCATAAGTCATACATCCACACCAAAATATTAAATTCTAAAAATAAATAAACAAGTAGTATATGTAAAAAAAATATACAAATAAACTCTCAACTCACACTCTGAACACCCACCCCTATAAAAAATCCATTAATAGTGCATATCCTAAACCACCTCAATATCACTACACCTCCAACCATAGAAATAAATAAAAACCAACATTTACAAGGTGAAGTAAGAACTGAATGTAAACACTAACATACCTAATCAAATGAAACCTTGTAACCCAAGTTCACCCTCCATACAAAACTCATAGCCCATTCTGATAGTCCAATCTAAAAACTATGAAATTCCACTTGGTATATAGGCACATAGTGGTTCAAGTAGGATGTGAGCTTGACATCCCATTAGTTAAATTCCATAGATTCCATGTATTTTCTTTTACAAAATAAACTTAAAATTATAGTTTGAAATATATTTATAAAATTTATTTTCCAAAAATCTATAAAAAACATGAAATCATTTTTATTAAAATTCCATTACCTTTATTTAAATAAAAACAAAGTCATGAAATCATTTTCTTGGTCCAAGCCCCTTTTTTCAGAAAAAATACACATTGGGAAATACCATTTTAAAGAAAACCAACCCTTGTGAAACGTGATCTAAAATTCCATTATAACCCTTAATTTAAAAAAACTATAAGGTAAACCAATAATAATAATAAAATGAAACTACATTTGGATAAATATATAAATAAGGCTAAATAAAAAATAAAATTTAGTGGAAGTATAAAATAAAGGCAATCAAAGGTAGTAAAACACCATCACAAAAAAATCCATAATAATAAGAGTGGGTACCAAAAAAAGAATAATTCAAGAAAAATATGATGAGCTCTAACCTATAGATTGAAAAGGTAACTGACTTTCTAATAGAACACTAGCTAGGTAAGTGACCTGAAAATAAATAAAACTCGGGCCTCTCGAGGGAACTGGAATCGGACTCTAGTTAGAACCTATTTCTAAACTACCATAACATCCATCCTCTTACCCACCTAAATAAGTTATATTGTGTTCTAACTAAAAAAAATCAATAAATAAATCAACTAAAACATCAAAAATAATTAACCATAATCAAACATCATTTGAAAACCATGCCACCTATCAAAACTCATTTTTAAACCTCACTTTAAATACCAAACATTTTTCTTTAGGAAATTTCAAAAAAAATAATAAGATCAACCTATTTTTAATTAATAATAAACACCATTTCAAAATATATTTTGATAATAATTTGGAAAACCAAATCCAACATCGAGTTTAAATTCCAAATATTTCCATTTTTAAAATTTTTAAACACATACAGTTACATATATCTATATAAACATTTCTCAATGAGCATGTTCACATATTATCATGATAATATGTACACATGTTTAAATATATATACTCATGAATATGTGTAAAAACACATAACAAAGTATAAAGTGTTCCCTGTATCAATTATAGGTGAATCACTCAAGTGAAAAACAAATTAACATAGTAAAAAAAAATTAAAGTAGAGGAACCTGTGAAATTTATCCCCTTAAATCAAAAATAATTTAACAATAAAAATTCAAATGATCTCAAATAACAATAATAATCTTATTTACTTTTTAAAAACTTCAAAAATATTTTATTAGTCAAACTAAAATTTATTTTTAATTCCAAACCGAAAGAATACCCAAATTCCCCGAAAACCCCATTTCAAAATCATTTGAAATCACCTAAAAACCTTTAATAACATAAATATTTAAAGTCAATCGAGCCAACTGATTTTATAAATTTAGAGTAATAAATTTAAAATTTTCAATCATATGTTGATAAATTAGATAAAATAAAAAAAATAGAAACCTCTTCCTGGAACAAGCGCAGATGATGAGAAACCTCTACAATAGTAAGTAAAAGGCTTAGAGAACCCATTTAACACCCTAGAATCTATTTCCACATTAATTAGAGTAAAAAACTACATAGGGTTCATCCAAAATAGTGGTTCAATGAAGGAGGGATGAAAAATCATAGATAAAGAAGAACAAGAAGAAGGATATGGGAAAGAAATTCACTCTAACTAATTTTACTTTGAAAACATAAAAGAAACACCAAGGATCAACAGTCAGAGGAGGATGGGGTCACATTACCTAAGAGTCCTCATTGTGTGTGTTGTAAAATAGGGGATATGGAGGGGTGTATCATGATTAATGGGGTGAATAGGAGGGTGTTTTGGAAATTTTATATTTTTATGTCACTAGGTACATCATACAATTTGGTCGAATAATTAGCCAAGTTGTGTGCCAACCGTTCTCCTATTATTGGACAAGTCTAGGAACCCTGCATAGTTGGTTCGCCCATTTTAGTAACTCATTAAACAACCATGAAACAATACTCTACCAATCACAGACCCAGTTTTCATGGGATCTACATGGTTAGTACTAACCATTCGCTGGCCATGTTGTGTCCCTAATATTATAAAATTTTCCAAAAAATAAAAAGAACAGCCCCCTGAACATTTCTAAAAAATTGAAAACTATTAATTAATTAATTAATTAATTAATTAACTCATATTTCCATAATATTCCCCACCATAAATAATTCTACCCCTTGAAATCCAATGGACTTTAGAATAATAAAATAAGAAACCAAAATAAGAAGGAAGGTTAGAAATGACATGATCCCATAAATCTGAGTTTGACCTGATATTCTAGAAAGAATCTAAAAATTTCCAAGAACCTCTAAATACCCCCAAAGATCATCCCACACCTAACTTATATTAGGTAAATCAATAAATTGAGACCCATAGTGGGCCTTCCCACCATTTTATAATTTTCATGGGATAGTGGATCAAGAAAAAAATGGAATCACTAGAATACTACATGGAAAGGTTACGTGAATCCCCAACTAAAAGGAAATCCAGAAATACCAAAAACAATAAATTCATCCACAATTTCCAAAAAAAACCATGACTCCTTTTCTAAATAATAATTTTATAGAATAACCATTGTACAAATAACTGATCATCAATAGGTAAAGAAAGGTGTAAAGAGGCATCCCAAAATCTATAAAAATCCACTCTTAATGGAAATAACAACATTAATAACACTATAAAGATTCCAAAAAATCGTCTCAAAATCCATCAATAAGTAACAAAAGAGAAGAAGGAATAAGTCACCAATATGCCTCTTCAAACAACATGTATTCAAACCTCTAGTTGATGAAAAAATATATAGTAACCTAGGACCTCAAACCCAAAACACAACTCATGGTGATCCCACTAAGTCAAACCAACACCAGTAGGTACATAGCCGTATCTATTTTAGTATCTTCCATAGATACCCAAAGCACACCCAAGGTATTTTCCACAAATCAAGGGATCATAACCAAACCTCACCACTAAAAGGCGCACTAAAACTCCCAAGAACAGATTTAGTTCAATGAGACATGGTAAAACCCTAAAGAACCTCAATAAATCATAGATAATAATCTCAAGGAGTCACACCCAAACAATAATTACCTTGGAATCTAAATTTTCTATACACCTAGAGAAGAAGGTCACTCAGACCTGAGAACACTCATGACCTTTTTGGGGAGATTGCTTTCAATAATAGGGATAGACACAAGACATAAATCTAATCATATCCAAAATAACAATCACCCTCATCCTAGTTCACATTTTTAAATGTTAAATCACCATTTTAAAATTCCATTTTAAACATCATACCTCCTCAATAAAAAGAATTCTAAAATTCCCAAAACCTGATTTCATTTTTAAATTTACTTAGAAACCCATGACAAAATTTTAAAAATCAATTTTTCTTTACTTAAAACCAAATCCACCAAGCCCAAAATTCCAAAAACACCATTCATAAAATATTTCAAATAACAAACCCCCATTTGAAATTTTTATGATCAACCCTTACTTTTAAAACCCACATTTCCCCCTTTAAGTACATTTTAAATCTGTACATTTTAATTTTAAAATATTTAAATATTTTAAAAACCATTTTAAATCAAAAATTCCTTCTAAAAAATCGCAAACCCACTTCAAAAGGAAATTATATATTATAAAAAATTTAAGAATCCTTTATAAATAATTTTAAACTCAGACTTCCTTTTTAGAATCGTTAAACTTCACTTGAAAACACTTTTAAACTCCCAAAATTTTTATTCATCAAAAATCAACCAATAAAAATTAAATAAATCAATATAACACAACAAATATGGAAACAAAATGGGACAGTTCATCATGCCTAAATTGATCGCATGGCTTGGAGGACCATTTGATGTCCTCGCCACTATCGCTGAGTATAATAAAGAACTATCCATGTGGGCTCCACACTGGTTACCAAGCCAAATGATATCACCATGTACCATCCTCACAACTCTCATTCCATCCCAAAATGAAGAAAATTCATCAATATATAATAGGGAATAGTAAAAACCAAAAACGATGAATTAAAACCTGAATTCTCATGGTAACTCGAGGTTTATCAAGATAAAAGTTATCCAAACTCTTCTCATACCTCTTGCTCAAGCCTCTTTAGTCATACCTCTAATCTACCATACATCCCAAATGTAATTCCCCAACCCTAGAAGCCAAGATCCTACAAGGAATAAATTCCTGAAGGACTGATCATTTTATCAGTCCTGCAAATTAGATTACATACATGAACATTACATAATTGTTTTTAACATAAAACACAGCATAAATAATCTTTTGAGAATTCCATTATTCCCTTATATTAACCCTTTATATTTATCATAAAACACTTCTTGGAATCCTGGTAAAATAAAATATAAGAAATGGGTGAGCTCATATGATCAGTAATGATAAACAATATAGAGGAAGTAATCATAAATAGGCATAAAACTTTAAGTCAAGGTACAAATCTAAAACAAAAGCCTTTTAAAACATTATCTTCAGTATAATATAGAAATAAAAAACCAAATAATTTCATTTAAACATTCACATGGATATTCTAATAGTCGAATAATCATATGTAAAATCAATAACTACTCTCATAACAAGAAAATACTTAATGTCGGACATCATAACCACTACATGAAGGCCTTTTTCCAAGACCATACACAAATATTATGTCAAGGCCTTGTGCCAAGACACTAGTTTGTCTCATGAGACCTACCGATTCACCGAGGGTCTATAGCAGGCTCCGACCGTCACCTACTAAGTCCAATGCATTTCTCATATGAACAGTTTGAAGCATAACATAAACATTCATATTAAAACTAGCATACGGAATGTTAATAATTTAACTGTAAACCATGAATGGTATAAAAACAGCACATCCACTATCAAACATAACACAAAAGCTTCAATAAAATATGGATGATTGTATAATAATAAATCAACTTTAAACAATCATAAAATCCCACAAAGGATGTTGAAGTATATGAAAAAAATTAATAAATTCATTAAAACACTTTCAAGGTAATATCCCTTTTTACTTTAAAACATTTAAAATCTGTGCCATTTTAAAATTAAACATTTATTTTGAAAATAACCTTGTAAGTAATTAAGGTAATATAAAAATGGTAAGGTGAAATAATGGTGAAAAATAGTTTCTTGCGCTATATAAGTTTAAAAAAAATTCTTTTCTTAATTTGTCAAAAAGGACATAAAGTACCTCATTTGTATAACGACTGAAAGATTCCTTTCAAAACAATTTATAAAAAGTAAAACAAGGGTAAAAATGAATTTAAACATCCATAAGAATATAGTAACACATTTTATAAATAAATTTTTAAAAAAATGGACATGGATGATAAAGATTTCCCAGTAGATACTTATGCATCAACAACCTTGAATAATAATGAGATTGTGAAATTATCCCTTACCTTATACTTTCCTTTAGTAAAGAGTGAGTTATCCTCCTGTATAATAGTTAAAAATATTATTAAATTATTCTAGGACCATATCCATATTTATGATATCATATATTATTTATTTATGACTTTATATTACACGTTTATTAAAAAATTTCAAGTAAAACCAACGTTTTAGGTAATAATCGATTTCTTTATCATACGTGTTGTGACATGTTATTTTTTATCATATTACATAGATGATTATTTAATTACTTATAGAATGTAAAATATGATTTATATATCATAAATATTCTGTATATATATATATAATAGATATATAAATAAAATGGAACACACCGTTCATGGAGACGGCAGTCCGTATATACGCATGAACGTTATTTCTGTTTTCTTATCATATTGAATGGAAGTAAGTGAATGAAATATATGTATATATATGTATATATATATATATCATCTTATTAGAATTATTATTTAATATATTTCAAACTTTTTAATAATATTTATTCTTATAATCATTCTTGGATGGTGAACATGGAAGATGAGTCTCATCACGTCATGGATACGGTAAGTCGTACGTACGCACGAGCGACGCTATAATTTTCTTAATATTTAAGTCATATGGAATTGTATGGAAAATGAATTTTACAGAAACAATATCATGTTATATTTATTATTTACATCCATTGTATTCATCTATATACCCATAGAAATAAAGTGTATGTGAAAAAAAAATTACACCACGACGTGGAGACGGTAATCCGTACGTACCCACGCATGGTGATATTGTTTTCCATAGGTTGGGTAAAAGAAGGAATATGGTTGTATCATACTTATAATAACATCTAAACATGTGTAATGTACTAGAGTTATTATTTTAGTATGGAAATAATAGATAAATAAGATGTATAATAAGAAAAGAACATTGAAAGAGGTGATTAAACAATTACCTCTTTTCGGGTGTCTCCTTTTGATTTGCTCAAAAGGACTCCTTGGAATGGATTTCTACGAAAGGTGTGTCCTATATAATGATATGAGGGATGTTGGGAGAGTAAAGGGGTAGGTTTTTGAGAGTCAAAGGGATTTGGAGGTGTGAATTAAAGGGAAGGAGAAGTTCCCTTTTATAAGATAGTTGAGGGGAACTTTAGGAAAAGCTTGAAATATTAATTTATTATAAATTGATTTTCGGTTTCAAATTGCTTAAAATTAATTTATTTCGATTATAAGATTTTTATGTGTCTAAATACTCTCTGAAAATTATTTTTAAACAATTTTATTTCATTAAATTAACCTTATATTTTGGGATTAACCCTTAGTTAAACAGTTTAACTCTTACCATGTCTTCTTGTATTTTTATACTATAGGGTTAATTTGGTTTCTATAAAATTCCAAGATAAAATAAAGTGGATAATTAATGGAATTTTTAACATTATATAAGTCATTTATCTGAATCTTAAATTTTTATAATTCTTATATCATTTAATAAAATAGTATCTGTTTTAAAAACTCATTTATGTCAATTTTGATACTATTTAGTTGTTAATTTTTTTTAAAGTCATAATTACTTGATTCCTTAGAAAAAAATAAATTATATCATACATAATATTTAAATTTCATCCAAAAAATTCATTTATGGCAAAAAAAATCAAATTACTTTTATTTTAATATTTTCAATTTCATTTATTTGAATCATTCGTTAATAAGGTATTCATTGCATCACCATTATGTCATAAATAAATATATTTATCTAATGTATAAAAATTTCAAATGAAATACCATAATGTATAAAATATTTTTATATTTAAAATTAATATTTATAGTAATAGAGATCAGTTATATAACCCTGTAATAAAATTGATTTAGTAAGATATACATGTTTAGGTTATATTTCCCTTTTCTTTAAATTAAATATTCTAAAATGTTATTTTCCCACCCAAGTGGCCCCAAATGCCAAAATTTCGGCCTAAGGATTCTCATGGTAGAATATATCTCATAAAATAGGATTATGACACATGTTAGAGTAGTTTTATGTTATTATAATATTATTTTTTACCCTTATTTACCTGAATTATCTTTTAACCATGGTAAATATAAATAATTATTGAAGTTACTATTCACAGTGTACAAAAATAAAAGTTAAATATTTAAAAAATTTGGACCTCATAATTCCAAATATGGAATCCAATTTTCAAAATTCCAAACACGGAATTGGCAGAAATTAATTTAAAATTAATTCTCGTTGTCAAAGCTAGAAAGCGGGTTTTTAAGAAGTAAAAACAATCAAAAGATTGACATGTGCTTATGTTCAATTTAAATGTGAAATTACTTCCAATGAACTAAATTATATATAATGATAAAAATATAATATAATTATACTTTTAAACTACTCAAATTTATAATTTAAAAGTATACATTATTTCGATTAAAAAAGTTATTTTCAATTAAAATTTAGTTTTTTTACTATTCATCCAAATATGAAAGTTATCAGAAAAGTACTAAAAAATAATCCCAACTAAATTTTTATTTAATTATTCTAAATAAAAAATTTCATTTCATCAAATTGAATAAATAATAGTGTCGAATATTGGATTTAAAAACATTTCTCCATTAAAAGGCAGAAAAACTGCTTTTTTGAAAAATACTTCTTTTATCTAAAAAATTGAATTTTTCATTATATTATGTCTAAGAAACACATAAGATAAATTTTAAAATTATATGGGATATATATAAAATTAAAATTCTGGTTAATACTATTCATATCAACTTTTTAAACTTCAAGTTTGATAGGTCATGGTGTGCTTGAACTCGGTGTCACGTGTATTGCAAGAAATTTAATTTTTTAAAAGGAAGTGTAACGAGGAATCTTGGGGTGTTACATTATACCCACCTTTAATAAATTTTTCCCCAACAATTTAAGCTCAGGATTGAAAACTAGGAGTTTGGAATTTCAAAATATCTTTGTTGAAATCCCGCATCAAAAAATGGATTAATGAAACCTTAATTTTAAAATAAAGAAAGGGAAGTATTAATGTTACTATAAATAAAACATATTGGGGTTACATGTAGAAAAACATGGAAATTAAAGAAAAAAAATTTAACCATCAAGTTCTGATGGAGAGTGATAGAGAACATGATTAGGAGAAATTTAACAGTCGCAAAGCTAAAATCTGTGATGATTTAAGGGACCATTTGATTCATCAAAAATAGGACTAGGACAGAATTTTTTTGTTTTCAAGATCATTTCCCTGGTGTTGAAGAATTAATTTACTTCATAGACTAATAACACAAGGAATCATACTTAATTGACATGTAGATTTTCATCCTTTAACTAATTCATACCACAAACTCATCTTCCTTTTCAAAAGATAATAAAATTAAACAATATTTTATTTATATTATTCGTATAAGGTTCCAAATCAAAAAATACACCATTTAAATGAAGAAAAATATATTATAATAACCTGGGACTTCTTTTAGTCCAGTGGTAGATGATAAAGCCTTCTCGCACTTCGGTTGTGGGTTTGATTCATGCAGCCTTGCTCGACATGACAGGTTATCGTCCGACTAGTAAGTTACCCTTTTTATAAAACAATAATATTAAGAAATGTTTTAACCATAAACAATACTATCCAAATTTTAACACAATCCATTCCAACCATTAGATTTATCCAAAATACTTTTGCCCGAACTCTCTCTAAAAGGTCTCTAAATTTTAAAAATCAATTATAACATCAAATTCCCCAAACAACATAATGTTTCTCTTATTGTAACATATTGAATATATTATTACATTCATCATATTAAAACCTTAATGGAAACAAAAATGTACTACAGTGCAATCCTTATATATATCACATTCTTCATATAACTAGAATATAATTCTTAAATCCAAAAATACATTAATTATTCTACTTCGATAGTAGTAACATCATAAGATTCACTTTCATCCATTTTCTTCTTTTGAGATATATTTTCTTGAATATTTGGATAATAATTTTCATAATGTCCCATATCATTGTAATTATAAAATTTCACAGCTTCTTTATTTCCCTTATAATTACCAGCCCGGTGACCTTTTTCTCCACATTTCTAACAAATTCCCATGCCTTTTAGGTATGTACCAGGGTGTTTTTTCCCATAATTATCACATAAGGTAAATCCTTCTCTCCCTTTTTCTCTTTATCTGTCCCTTGATCAACCATTCACTTCTTCTCTTTCTTTACTTGAATGTCATAAGACTTAGAGAATTTCTTTTTCATCTTGATAACACATGAGAATGTTTCTATGTACAATGAGAATGATTGTAAAACCAATGCATGTAGGAGGAATGGTTTTAACCCATAAAATAATCAATCAACCTTACTTCTTGGGTCACGTATGTAGTCTACAGCATGCCTTTCTATCATAGTGAAGTTAGCCTCATACTTAGCAACATTCTCATCCTTTTTTTGTCTCAGACTTACAAAAAAAAATTCCATATCATCTTGTTGGTCATGAGTAAAGTATTTTTCTATGAAAAGTTCTTTAAACTCCATCCATTCTATATTTATTACTTCATAATCCACCTTCATGTTTTGAATAAATTACTACCATTGATCTCAATCTACTGAAATACGATAGACTTCTATAACAACTTTTTCCATTTTGTTACTCACTAAAACAAGAAATATTTTCTCTAAGGAACTTATCCATTGCTAAACTATAAAATTATTTGTATTCCCATTGAATGTTTAAGGTTTTTGTCTCATGAAGAGGTCTCACAATGATCCTCCACATTGTGGATCAGGCTGCTCCATACAAGTAAGGTTACTTTTCATAACCTGAGTCAGTTGTCTTAGTATGGTTATAAGTTGTTTAGTGCCAGTTGTATCACCAGCTCAAATATAATTATCTTTCATAGGATGTAAATTCCTACATGTATTACATGCATTTATATGATTTCCTATTTATCCACTAGGCCCCATTAATTAACAATGGCATACACTGTATTAGGTTATGAACCATAATGTAGAATTCCAAACTAATAAAATACTTAACATAAATTGAAAACTTTATACATATCTAATACATAATCATAAACATGATTTCTTTGAGTGCACAGTTAATCATAAATCCTTTATAATGGTTTGTTAAGAAAATATACATTATCCTAAGCATATCCCCTAGGATTGTCAAACCAGGTGTGTAGTAAGGCCTATTTTCGTGTACCAGGTTACCCTGAGTAAAACCCAGAACACCTTGTCAAAGTCTTCAACCCTAGGTACAACTCTCCCAGAACCATATCCACTTTTAGTTGAGGGATTTACTGCATGGAATATCCATGTAATCCCAACATTACCAAAATTCTGGGGGGGTTCTTCTATACTTATCCTCAAAGTCTATTTTAGGGTTATGATCCCTAATATACATTTTCTAAATCTATTTTCAAGGTTTTTTATAAACTTTATTGGATACCAAATACAATTCCCAAACCCCATAAGCCCAAATTAGGTGCATTATTTTAAAAAATTGGCATGATTATAAGGAATCAAGTCCCAAAGTACCTATCAGTTTTGAAGTCTCGGAAAATAAATTATATACCTGAACTTTACATTAATATTTTTAACATAAAACATAGCATAAATAATCCTTTTAGAACATCTTTATTCCTCTAGAATAACCCTGTATATCAATCATAAAACACTTCTTTGCATCCTAGGAAAATAAAACCTAATAAATCGGTGAGCTCAGATGCTCAATAATGATAAACAATATAGTGAAAGCTATAATAAATAGGCATAAAATTTTATGGAAATGTACAAATCTAAAACACAATACTTTTAAAACATTATCTTTAGAAAAATATAGAAATAATAAATCAAATAATTCCATTTAAACATTCACATGGATATTCTATTATTCAAATAATCACATGTAAAATCAATAATGAATCTCATAATGAGGGACTACATAATTTCAGACACTATAACCACTACGTTAAGGACTTTTTCCAAGACCATTCACAAATATTCTATCAAGGCCTCGTTCCAAGACACTAGTTTATCTCATGAGACCTACCAATGCACTAATGGGGTATAGCGGTCCTCGTTTATCACTTACTAATTCTAATTCATTGCTCATATGAAAAGGTTGAAACACAACATAAATATTGGTATTAAAACTAGCTTACAAAATATAAATACTTTAACTATAAACCATGAATGGTATAAAAATAACACATCCATAGTAAAACATATCACAAAACCTTCAATAAAATATGGAAGATTTTATCATAATAAATCAAATTCAAACAAGCATAAAATCTAATAAAGGATGTTTACATATATGAAAATAATTTAATAAATTCATTAAAACTCTTTGAGGGAAATATCCCTTTTTTCCTTTGAAATATTTTAATGTCGTGCCATTTTAAAATAAAAAATTTATTTTGAAAATAAACTTGTCGGATTTTAAGGGAATCCTAAAATGGTAAGGTGACATAAAGGAAAAAAATATCCCCTCACACCGTATAAGTTAAAAAAACATTCTTTCCTTAATTTTTCAAAAAGGTCCTATAGCACCTCGTATGGAAAACGACTAAAATATTCCTTTTAAAACATTTTATAAAAATTAAAACATATTTAAAAATGAAATTTAACATCCATAGGATTATATTAAAAAAATTATAAAAACATTTTTAGAAACAAGGACATGGATGATAAATATGTCCCAGTAGATACGTACGCATCAACAACCTTGAATAATAATGAGATTGTGAAATTAGCACGTACCTTATACATTCCTTTAGTCGAGGGTGATTTATACTCATGTATAATGGTTAAAAAAAATTATTAAATTATACCAGGACCATATCCATATTTATGATATCATATATTATTCATTTATGACTTTATATTACAAGTTTATTAATAATTTCCAAGTTAAAGCAACATTTCCTGTAATAATCGCTTTCTTTATCATTAGTGTTTTGACTTGTTATTTTTTATCATATTACTTAGATCATAATTTAATTAATTTTAGAATGTAAAATATTATTTATATATCTTATATATTTTTTATATAAATATATATAATAGATAGATACATAAAATGTAACACACCATTCATGGAGACGGCAGGTTGTACGTATGCATGAACGTTGTTTCTGTTTTCTTATCATATTGAATGGAAGTAAGTGAATGACATGTGTGTGTGTGTGTATCATCACAGTATCATTATTATGTAATATAATTCATATTTATTAATAATATTTATTCTTATAATCATTCTTGGATGGTGAACATGGAATATGAGTCTCATCACATCGTGAAGATGGTAAGTTGTACGTACGCATGAGAGACAGTATCATTTCCTTAATGGTTAAGTGGTATGGAATTAGATGGAATATGGATTTTATGGAAAAAATATCATATTATATTTATTATTTAAATCCATTTTATTCATAGTTATACCCATATAAATAAAGTGTACATGAAAAACAATTTACACCACGACGTGGAGGCGGTAAGTTGTATGTATGCACGCATGGTGATACTGTTTTCCGTAGGATATGTAAAAATAGGAATATGGTTGTCCCATAATTATAATAACATATTATATTTTTTAATGTACTTTAGTTATTAGTTTAGTATGAAAAAAATAGATAATGATAAATTAGAAGAAGAAAATAACTTTGAAAGAGGTGATAAAACAATTACCTCTTTTCGGGTGTCTCCTTTTGATTTGCCGAAAAGGACTCCTTATGATGGATTTCATCCCAATGTATAGCCTATATAATGATATGAGTGATTTTGGGAGAGTAAATGGGAAAGTTCTGGTTGATCCAAATGGATTTGGGTGTGAATTATAGAGAATGATAAGTTCCCTTTTATAAGAGAGGTGAGGGGAACTTTAGGAAAAGATTGAAATATTAATTTATTATAAATTGATTTTAGGTTTATAATAGCTCAAAAGTAATTTATTTCGAGACTAATATTATTATGGGTCTAAATAATCTCAAAAAAATATTTTTAGACATGTTTAGTTCATGAAAATAACCTCATCTTTTGGGATTAACCCTTAGTTAAACAATTTTACTCTTATCATGTCTTCTTGTATATTTATAATATAGGGTTAATTTAGTTGCTAAAAATGTCAATAGAAATGAAAGTAGATAATTAATGAAATTTTATACATTATATAATTCATTTGTCAAAATATTATATTTTTATGATTTTTATATCATTTAATAAAATAGTATTTGTTTTAAAAACTCACTTATGTCAATTTTGACAATATTTAGTAATTGATTTTTGTTAAAGTCGTAACAACTTGATTAATTAAAAAAAGGCATTAAATAATCCCTAATATTTAAATTTCATCCAAAAAAATTGTGGATGGAATCAAAAAGTTTAAATTACATTTATTTTAATATTTATAAATTCATTTATTTGAATCATTCATTAATAAGGTAATAACTCTATCACCATTGTGTCATAAATAAATATATTTATATAATGTCTAAAAAAATTTAATAAAATACCATAATGTTGGAAATATTTTTATATTTCAAATGACTATTTATAGTAACATAAATCAGATAAATAACCTTGTATTAAAATTGATTTAGTAAAAGATACATGTTTATGTTATATTTCCCTTTTCTTTAAATTAAATATTCTAAAATGTCATTTTCACACCCAAGTAGCTCAAACATTAAAAAATTTCGGCATAATGATGATCATGGTGTGATATATCTCATAAAATAAGATTATGATACATGTTAGGGTAGTTTTATATTATTATAATATTATTGTTTACCCTTATTTACCTGATTTACCCTTTAACCATAGTAAATATAAATAAATACTGAAGTTATTATTTATAATGTACAAAAATAAAAGGTACCTATTTACAAAAACTAAACCTTATAATTCCAAATATGGAATCCATTTTTCTAAATTCAAAACATAGAATTAGCTGAAATTAATTTAAAATTAATTCTCATTGTCAAAGCCAGAAAGTAGGGTTTTAAGAAGTAAAAACTGTCAAAATATTGGCATGTGTTTATATTCAATTTAAATGTGAAATTACTTCTAATGAACTAAATTATATTAAATGGAAAAAATATAATATAATTATAATTTAAACCTACTCAAATTTATAATTTAACACTGTAAATTATTTCTATTAAAAAAGTTGTTTTCAATTAAAATTTAGTATTTTTCATTATTCATCAAAATATGAAAGTTATCAGGAAAGTAAAAAAATTCATCCCAATTAAATTTTTATTAAAATCTTATAAAGAAGAATTTAAATTCATCAAATTGAATATATAATAGTATCAAATATTGGATTTAAAAATGGTTCTCCATTAAAAGGAATAAAAACTACTTTTTTGAAAAATACTTCTTTTATCTAAATTTTTTAATTTGTCCTTATATTTTTTCTATGAAACACATATGATGAATTATAAAATCATATTGGATATATATAAAATTCAAAATGTGGTTAATGTTATTCATAACCACTTTTTAAACGGCTAGTTTGATAGATCAGTGTGCGCTCAAACTCAGTGTTACGTATACCGCAAACTATTGAATTATTTAAAAGGAAGAGTAACAAGGAAGAATGTGGTGTTACACCAAATAATAATGACGAATCTAGAACCTAGGGCCTATAAGAAACCTGACCTTTGATACCATTTATAATGAACCATCCTAGTACACCATCTGAATGGGTGCCCTGATCAATCTACCACTAACCCAAGGGGTTTCCTCAATCCCCCCGAGTTGTCAACAAACTTCATAGGCATCAAGATAAATAATTGGGAGAAAATTTTAATAGATAATAGAATTTAAAGAGAGTGTAATTTTACCATAATTCAAGAATTAACCATATTAAATTTGTACATCGATGCCAAAATTAGATATATAGAAAATAAATAAAAAATATATAGATATAAGAAATTGCATATATAAACTCTCAACTCACACTATAAACACTCTCCCTTATATAAAATACACTAACAGTTCCTATTCTTGGACCCCATAATATAACTACACCTTTAATAGTTGAAAGTATTAAAAACCCTACATGTATAATGTAAACTAAATGATAAAAATAAACACTAACATACTTGATTAAAAAAATCCCCTATGACCCATGGTCACTCTCTATCCAAACCTAGAAACCCTTTCCAATATTCAAATCTAGAACTTGTAAAATGCCACTATCTCTACAAAAAACAAATGGTGTAAGTAGGGTGTGATCTCAACAGCCCAATAGGTAAGAACTAAAGCTTCTGGGCATAATGGAAGTGCCAAATGCTGCAGGCCCATCTAATATTTTGGTCACAATTGATGATTAATATGAGATCTAAATCAAATATTAACACCATGAACAATGGAATTAAATCAAGATTAATTTACATGAGAACATTGGAACCAGACATAGGATCATTACATAATGATTTATAATTAATTTAGGTAATTTAAGAACTAACTTGTGATGAATTATTTCTTAATTTATGAATTTTATAATTTTTCTACATTTTAGAATATTTTATTTATAGTAATAAAATCTATATTATCTATAGTGATGATCCAGATATGCTTTATGAACCTCCTAAAATCTTTATAGGAATCTACAGGTTATAGGGAGATAAATCCTAACACTTTTATCATTCATATTTGATCACCATAATAATTTTTTCAAAGAAGGGTTCTCCTTGATCTCTATAGAATCGAGAAAGGTGGTGGAGGAGGATCAGTCTTACTTCTTGTGATAGTTATTATAGATTTTTTCTATTAGTATTAAGATAAATATCTTTGAGTTTTTGTGCACAACAAAAATGAATGGAAACCCTTTGGGTTGGAAATAACATAATTGGGTTTAAATATTGCTAGGGTTAGAAAATAATAACTGCACATGTGACCTTATTATTTTATTAATCCCTACACAAATCCATGTATATAATAATAATAATAATATTATTATTATTATTTATTGACATGTGCAAAACCAGAAAATTAATTAAATATTATTTCTTTAACAAATTGTTAAAAATTTATTCAAATAATATTTAATATATATATATATATATATTATTTCACATTGGACCATTAAACTCGATATGTAATTCATCAACAGTATTTATCAGGCCTTGAAAAATGACTATTTATTTAAAAAATAAATATCACTTCATTATTCTCCAATAAATAAATAAATACTATACTCACTGAATAGAGAATAACTATTTATTAAATATTATTCTCGTAAAATATTCTCTAAAATAACTAGTGACTGAAGATATGTAATCAAGATAACATGGAGAATTATTAAACCATGTATGGGAATAATATTTATTCAACATGTTAAATAGTAGGTAATATTTAATATTTAATATTTAACTGAGGCTCTGGATACACATAGTGTGTGCCCCTCTATGCCTCTTTCTCTATGGCTTTAGGTGGAGATTCCCAAAGTGCAAGGTTAGAGAGTAGAAACACACCAAGGAACCCATGGAGAAATAATTTAGTGTCCCATTGAGATACAACCTCATTTAGACTCTTATTGTGTAATATAATCTCTTTTTATCATGATATCTTTAATCAAACAGGTTGTATGCTATTATCATCAACCTATGTGCTCGATGTATATTTATTTGACTTCCTGGAAATTTACTTTCCAATAGAGAACCATGGCCATGGATTTATTTAAGCTTTTTCATTCTCCTCAAAGGTCCTGAGATATTAACTTCTATAAATGAAAAAAGGGAAAATCCTTTCTCGTGATATTCATTAATGCAATATTACTCATGACACACCCAACGTATCCTAACTCACTGAAAACATATGTTCTCATGATTTTCATAAAAACATCAAAGTAAATGATTAACAATATATATTAATAATAATATTAAATTCTAAGTATCAATACACACATCTATAGATAGGAACATACAATGACATATATAAATGTGTATTTCCTACTAGTGGATAGCATGATTATATCTAAATCACTGAAAATTATAAGGGAATACATCATAATAATGTTCTTAAATGTCCTATGAGTATCCACCTATGATAACCTATATCATTTTTGTCTCATAAAATGATATCATCTAGCTATAGAACATATATTTAAGAATACTTTCATGGAACTTATAGGTTCTCATCATAGTGGGAAACTATTATGTCCTTTCAATGCGACCATTACTCTTAGGAAATTACCAAATTTTATATCATGCATAAGAACAATCATGATGTGATAATATGTTTGTTAAAATTAAAAAAAAAATTATAATGTATATATAATTTGGTTCTATGTAACCAACTCCAATATACGCCCACTTGAACTAGAGCCAATTGCTTACATCTTTTAGTCTGAAAGCTCTCATATGATATTCACGCTTCTGTAGAGATAAGGATTTAGTCAAGGGGTCTTCCATGTTCTCTTATTATTGAACTATACTTACTAAAACTTCACACCTCTGATAAAAATCCCACATGTGCTTTATTTGTTGACGTGACCTTGTCTCCTTTGCATGAGTCATTATTGTAGTATTATCATAATATAATTTGATAGTGTTTTTACTACTAGGAACCATATTAATGTCTTTAAAAAATTATATCTAAATAGATTATTTCACTATATAATAATCTTCTATATAATATAACTCCTCTTTAAAATCTATGACAACTAGTTGCTTTAAATTCTTCCAGCTCACATATCCTCTATTAAGACTAAAGATATATCCTAATTGTTGAGTCAGATTATTCTGATCTATTTGAAAATTATAATTAGTATAATCCCTGATGACTATCACCCTATCTCCCCCATACACTAATAACATATACTTAGTTATTATAGGATACTTAAAGATAGACTTAATCGAATACCAATGTTATTCACCCGGATCATCTTTATATCTACATATCATGTTCAAGGAATAGGAAACATCAATCCATGTACATAAAATGGCCTATATGATTGATCCTATCAAATAAGAGTATGGGATCCTACTCAATATATCTTTCTCCTATCATGTATGAGGACTCATTTTCTTGGAAATATGTATATCATGTGACACTAGAATCAATCCTCTCTTGGATTGTTCCATACCAAATCACTTCTATATATGTTTAATAAATATACCTTGAATTGGTCCAAGAAGCCTCTTAGATTCATCACAAATGATCTGGATCCCAATAATATAGGTGGCTTCACATAATTCTTTTATGGAGAAGCAATTTTTTAACTAGTCCTTAATGAATTGTGAGATTGGTATTTCATTTATAATATGTAATATGTCATCAACATATACTACTACTATAATTACCACACTCCCACTAAGTTGATTACAAACACATGGGTTAGATTAATTCTTAATGAAACCAAATTATTTTGTAGCTTCGTCAAACTTAATATTACATGATATGGATGCTTTCATCAATCCAAGAATAGATTTATATAACTTTTATATCTTTTTTTCATTTCCTAGAGTCATAAACCCTTCTGGTTATGTCATATGAACATATTTCTGGAGGTTCTCATTAGGGAAATTTTCTTTTAAATTCAGCTTCAAAATTTCATAGTCATGGTAAATTGTTATAAAACATAGAATTTTGATGTATTTAAACATGGAAACTAGATAAAAATTTCATCATATTCTGTGCCTTTACCCTATTTAAACCCTTTTTCACTAGCATTTATTTATAGGTACTTACTTTACCATCCATGTAAATTTTTATCATGATTATCGATTTTCACCCAATAGGATTTACATCAATAGATGGATCATCCAGAACCCAAACTTAGTTCTGATACATGAAATCCATCTAAAAATTTATGGATTATTTTCATCTTATAGATTTTGAGATCTCTACTACCTATTTATAAGAGAGTATTTCATCATTATTAAATAATAAATAGTCATCATATTCATTGGAAATAAAATATTATTCTTTTAGTTCTCTTTCCTTATTGGTGCTCCTACGTAGTACTTGTATTTCATGAAAAAATTCTTACACGGTTCCTATGGAATTTTTTCCTGTACCAACTCTTGTGTATCATGTGCATCAACCTCCTCGAATTAAATCTTTCTTCCACTATCCTTATTGATGATTTTCTCCCTTTCAAGAAAGATGCATTTTCTTATGAAAATTTTATTATTTTATAAGGGTTTATATAGGTAGTATCTACTTGTTCTCTTGGGATACCATAAAAATATACACTTCATGCCTTGGGGTTTTAGTTTTTTTTTAGAGATTTCCATAAAAAATTGCTTGAATCCCAATATATGAGTGTATCACAAAATTGATTTCATTACATACATTAACTTATACGTCCTTAAGTATAAATATCAATATTTACTCATTTCATTAGTAGAAGTTATAAAGTAACAATACCCACCATTAGATTCTACTATAAAAGGTCAATAAACATTAGTGTGTACCAATCCTAATAGCTTGATGGCCCTTTCACCTTATCCACTGATTATGGCTTGGACATTTCCCTTATAAACAAGCATGAAATACTTTCAAGTTGTCTTGAATAAAAATAGTCCAAATAACCATTTTTGGCCCAACTCCATCTTGGCATCCAAAAGACCTAGGATTGAATCCGGGCAGTTAAAAATTTCTAGGGTACTATAGCAGTACTATAGCAGCGGTGGATCTGTAGCAGTGGTGACATTGTAGCAGTAGAGGCACTGTAGTAAGGTATTATAGTGGTGATAGTACTGTATTAATTACTGTAGCATCTCGGGTACTGTAGGAGTATTGTTCACTAAAGGGCCCTTTGGGATAAAAAATGGGCTTTCAAGCCTTGTATGCAGGCCACTTGGCCTTGGGCCTTTGGGCTATGTAATGGGTCTCCCTCTACCCAGTCAAAAAGAGGTATTTTCTTTAATAATAATAATATTTTATGATTAATATACTTACATTAAATGGTATAAATATCACTTGCAAAAAATAATTTTTAAAGTGTAGTTTTTCAAAACATATTTTAAAACTAGTTTAAAATAGAGGAAGAAAAACTTTGAAATACAGAGTGGAGTAAAAATAAGAGTTTCATCCTCAATTAACGACCTAATACTATCCATCTATTAGTCACATACTACCAAGCATGGTTATTAATAAAAAAATAGATCTACAACTTGGATTAGGTTTTATAAAAAACAGCATGCGGGGATATCTGATCTATACACAACCTATTGCATAGTTTTTATGAGAGTGTAGATATGAATATATAATATGATATAGAATATAGAACTCTATAATATATAACAAGAGAAATGCAAATAAATATAAATCCTAATATAATAACAACAAAAAATAAAGATGAAACAAAGAATAAAAGATGATGAAATAATTTGATATAGAATAAGATTGATGTTCTCGTGTTCTATAAATGTTTATTTTCCTCTCGATGTTCATATTTAGGTTAAGAAATGAGATGTTAATCCATGATGATGTTATCTAATTTTTTAATTAAGTTTTGATCAAAATTTAGTATCACCAAGTTCACATTTTTCACATTTAAAATATTATCTTTTTTCATCACTTTATTTATCATACCTCTACTTTCTATAAAAGTACATTTTATACAAAAAAACCATTTGGACTGAATCATTAAAAATCCTCATACTCAGCACAAAATTCTGGTGCATTAAATTTCTCTTACTAAGTATTTAATTATGTGCATAAAGTGGTTGGAAAATATTATATTTAAATATAATACCCAATTTTAGACATAGTTGATTTGAGTGTTCCATGTCAGTTAATCTATGGTTATCCAACACTTGGTGAAAACTAGATTGGATTCCTTAAGAAGTTCATATGGTCAATTTATTCTAAAGTTATAGTTGATCTGATACTTTGGAATATTTTACATTGTTTCTTAAATTCCATATAGTTTCTTCAAGACTTGGGTAAAAATCTAATTTTACAAGTAGTCATTTCCACTCAAAAATGTCATCGCTTGGAGTCTCAAGGTAGCTTTAAAATTTTTAAACTCTCAAACTTATGCTCTATTGGTTGTTCAAGTTGTTGATTGAATATTTTGAAAGATCTTCCATGGTTGAATTAAATAGATGTGTGGTTGATGCAATTTTCATGGAGTCGAAATAATTTTCATGAATTTTCTTTCATACTTTATTGAATATCTATTTTATATATTTATTCATAAGGTCGATGGAATCTTCATGAGGTCAATCCAAAACTTTGTGAAATTTATCTATTCCAAACTTAGAGTCAATAGTCAGGATTCTTTTGATTTATAGACATTCTAAGACTTTGTGAAATATTCCAAAATTCCCAAAAGAAATACTTTACTTCAATGATATATAAAAAAGGATTGAAACATAGAGAAATTATTTTTGATTATTAAAATAAGGAGCTTCTAGAGTAAGCCAACAATATTCCCCTTTTTGATTATCACAAATCATGGCATAAATAAAAAACACATTCACTAATCATGGAACTAATAATATACAATTAGTGTTCTAAAATTTGATAATTTAAATAAAAATGATATACTTTACTCCCCCTTTTGATATTATAAAATAGAATATAAAAAGTATGAGAAAGTAAAAAAAATTATAAATATAAAAATAATGTCCAAAAAATAAAAAAATATGAGAAATCAAAAATATTTTATTGATAAGGAAAAATAGTTTATTATAATTCCCTTTTAGAATCCATAATTGGAATCTGAGTCAATGTCTATAAGGGTTGAGGGATCAATCAGGTATTTTCCTTTGCATTGTATAGGAGTGGGAGGAGGTTAATGGTGAGGTGTAGTATCCACTCCTAGAATCATGAGGGGTTTACCAACAAGCCTAATATAAATAAGTGCCTGGGGAATGTTGAGACTAAAGTGCCATGTTAGAGGTGAAGTATGAGAAATTGAAGAAAATGGTTTATAGATAGACATTAAAACAAATATAGATACTGCTTTTATATATTAGGTAGGAGAAGGTTAAATGATAGGAATGGGCAGAGCCATGTGTTCCAAAACTGGATCATTTGAAATACACATATAAGTCTTGAGGATCTTCTTAATATAGGTTACTGCTCTAGATCCATGCTCAATAATTCGAAGAAATTCATCCTTATATGACATTAACTGGTCTAAAATGGGATCCATAATGATAAAATTCTCCACAATACCCCAGAATTTTGTGGTTAGATGAGGCATCTTAGGTCCCTTTCCCTAGATAGAAACTAAATTTTTAAATATTCCTAGTGTATATCCAGTTAAGAAAATATATGATGGGTAACTTTATTATAACCATATATTTGGTAGAATTATTAGATATATAATTAAATATATCATAGTAATTATCTCCATGTGAATCCACATCCATTTGAACTTGATTTATGATATCATTCACACTACCTTTCATACATTGAATTTCTTCATGTTCATGCCTTCTAATTAGATCCCCATATATAGAAACTAATTCTAGATAAAAATTTCAATGTATGGAAGGACTTGGAATCCTTAAAATATATCTTCTATCTATAGAAGAAATCATGTCCAATATATTATCTTGAAGTGATCCTATATTTCCTCTGAAGTCTTCCATTTGAGTTCTAAATCCCCCAATCTTGTGAGATAAATGATCAAGATTGAGAAAAAACTTTGGTTGATTATTTGATACTATACTTTTAATTGTATAGTAAATATATTATTGTATATCATACTCACTGGAACTATTAATATAGAGAGATAATTCTTTTAAAATATCCAATAGATCATTTTTCAACTAAATAAAATATGGTGAAGTGATAAGAGAAGGGGGAACAGAATTAGGAGAAACTTGTTAAAATGGAACTGATTGAGGTGGAGCATGAGAATATTGAGGAGATTAGCTAGAACTATAGTCACTAAACTCATACTATTATGGTATCTTCAAAGGTACTTAATTTTTAAAAATGATACTCATAGGTATCTCAACTATTTGAATAGAATATTCTTATTTTTCTATAATAACCACCTATGTTCTAGGAGAGGAATCATAAATTATATCACCTCTAAATAGATTATTTAATCCATTTTCAATAGATAAAGTCGCATAAAACATTTAATAAAATATCAAAGGGATTAATCCTAACATGTTCCTCTATAAGTGGTGATGAAAGGATTAGCTTAACAAGATATGAATCTTTGGAACCAATATAAAAAGTAATCTTATTTGGATTAGGTAGATTATCATCATGATCACTATAATCACTATTATTATCACCACCATCAGTAGGATTAGATAGATCTAAATTAAATAAGGTATTATCTAGATAATAATCATCCTTAGAAAGTCTGGAATCAAAGATAGGGGATTCTCATATCTCAAACATTGGGGGGGCTCTCATCAGAAGGATTAATTTCCATGTTACTTTTAGAGTCTATTAGAATTGGTCTAAATAGTAGAGATCTATGAGTTTTCTCCCCCTCATGATTTAATCCTTCTCTTATAGGTTTAACCTCAATAGGGACCTCATAATCCTTTGTAACTTCATAGTTGGGAGAGCTTTACATGCTCACTTTATATGTTTTTCTAGTCTATTCAGCTATATCAACCATAGCTTGTGATTCATTATCATCAAAATAATATTTTTCTATAAATATCTTATTAGGATCTAAACTTGGATCTATGGAATCTGTAGGTCTAGTTGTGTTATTTACTGGATTTAACCACTCATATAAACTATCTTCATAAACTAATAACATTTTCTTCCAAGGATTCCAACTGATTTTCATCCTTTTTCATATAGTTTGGTTTAGAAAAACAGCACCAGAATAGGTTGAATCCTTTACTCTCTTAGGAATAATTCTTTTAAAATCAAGAAGAATATAAATGAACTTAGGGTAAGGAATATTATTAAACCTCAAGGATGACTTAATAAACTCTTCTATATGCCTCATCAAAAACCATGGAAGGTTTATTTGAATACCATAAATCATTATGTATATAAGTAATAGGTCTTGGTTCATAATCATGCTAAAATTTCCATTCCTAGGGTATAGATTATGTTGTATAAAATTCAACAGCATCCTGTATTCCTCTATTAAATTCAATATCACTAGTAATTTTGTGATGTTTATCACTATTTAGTTCTTCTAACACATTTCACAAATCAAAATGTGGATGGTATAATGGATGTGAACTTTTATAGTCTGCAAAATCACCCTAGTGTGGTACTCTTAATCTTTAAACTCATTGATTTGAAGAAAAATCAAATTATTTACCATCCATAATATTTCTAATAATATCCACTTGATCTTAAGCTTATAACACTATGTCCACATAAATATATTTAACTAGATGATGATAGAAAAAAATATCATTATCTAAAAACCACTTGGAGCATCCTTATCGGATTACATCTCTCAAAACTAGAGAACGTATCATTTTAAACAATTTTACATTGACTTATTTCTCTAGGATGACATCCCTCGATAGAAGATGCAGCTTTGAAAGATGTTTGGATCCACTAGATCTCACCTTTTATCTTTTATAAGAAAACGAAGATTCTGGAACATCTCCCTCAAAATATCTATTTATCCCCGCTATTAATGATAGAGATTCAAATATTGAAAGGCTTGGTATTCAGTAAGAAAGGGTCAAAACGAGTTTGTTTTGAGTTTGAAAAGAGATGTGATGATGAATATTATAATTTAGAATATTACAATCATTTAGGGATATATTATAAAGTAACACATGAGAATAGAAACAAAATAAACCTAAAATACATATGGTATCCCCTTTTTGAAAATATTCCTTTAAAGCATAACATTACATAGGAATTGTATGCATATAAAGATATATATATCACATAACTTAAACAAAAAATAAATTAAACATAGTTAATCATTCTTAACTAATGTATGATATAATTTAATCTATCATAATTCATAGGGTTTGTAAAAATATATGTAATTTGATGTTTAGGGCTAATGAATTCTAATGTGAAATCACATTTTTGAAAATGATCTTTCAAAACATGATGTCTTATATTAATGTGATATTCCCTAGAGTGAGACACAATATTTTGAGAAATATTAATAACACTCATATTATAAAAATTTATAGGGACATGTATAAATTGATATCTATAATATAGTAATGTGTCTTTAATCCACAGAATTTGTGTACTACAACTTCCTAAATCTATGTACTTGGTTTCAGTAGTAGATAATGAAACATTATTTTTTTATTAAACCATTAAACAATAGGCTTTTCCAAAATATGACATATTCTAGATGTTATTTTTCTACAAAACTTATAACCACTAAAATAGGAATCAGAATGACTAATAAAATAAAAATAATGTCCTCTAGAATAGAACATCACAAAATTGGTTGTATTTTTGAGGTATTTGAAAATTATTTTATTTGAAATTAAATGTGATTCTTAAGGGTTTTATTTAAAAATAATAACACATAAACACACTAAACATAATATCAATACATATACCTATCAAGTAAAGTAAACTCCCTATCATACCTCAGTAAGTGGATTGATCAACTAGTTTTCTAGTTTTTTCAATATCTATTTTATAGGAGGTACTCATTGGAGTATCACTTCCTTTTGAGTTATCCAAGTGAAAACATTTTAAAATATATTTTGTGTATTTAATTTGATATAAAATAATTCCTTATTTATTTTGAAATATTTTAAAACTAAGAAATAATTTTATTTCACCCATTAAACTCATTTCAAATTCATTTTGCATTAGTTTTGAAAATTTATTACAAAAAGAGTATTTTGATGATCTAAAAATAAGGTCACCGACATATATTTTAACAACTAAAATATACTTTGAAATTATTTTTATAAATATGGTTGGTTCAGTAACACCTTTAGTAAAACCATTTTAAATAATAAATATGTTGATTCTATCATACCAATCTCTAGGAACATTCAAACCATACGAACCTTTAGTAAATTTAAATACATGATTAGTAAAATAGGTATTTTAAAAGATATTTGTTGTTCAATAAAAACACCCTCAATAATATAACCATTTATAAATTCACTCTTAACATCCGTTTATTATAATTTTAAATTTATATGTGCTGCATAAGCAAAATATATTCTGATGGCTTCAAGTCTAGCCATTATAGAAAAGTTTTTTTATATTCAATCCCTTATTATTAACTATAATCGTGTTCACCCAATCTATAATTGTTTCAAATTATTCTAAATTAATCATCCTTGTTCTTATACACCCACTTAGTACCAATAATGAGGTAGTCTTTAGGTCTATCTAATAATTCGTATACTTTATCTCTTTTAAACTGATTAAATTATTCATGCTTTGACATTACCCAATGTTCATCATTGATTGATTCATTGATGTTCTTAGGTTCAAGTAGTGAAAAAAAGGCTTGATGTACAACTTGGTTTCTTGGTGAGCCTAGGGTTTGAGTGCCTTTAACCAAGTCTCTTACAACAACATCCAAGGGATGATTTTTTTAGGGTTCTAATGGTTCTAGGCACTGAAGAACTTAGTTTTTACAAGTATTTTTCTAGGCTGAGATGGTTTTCAATATCTATTCTAGGAGATTTATCAAGTAAATCATTAGAAATATCATAACCATTAGTGGTATTATTGATATTAAAATTTGACATATCATCCTCAAGACTTTCTATAGAACATGAAGATATTTCTCATCAAAAGTGACATGAATAGATTCTTCTAAAAATTTATATTTATTTTTAAAGACTTTATAAGTTTTAATAGTGATTGAATAACCAAGAAAAATTCCTTCATAAATTTTTTGGGAAATTTTTTTTAGTTCTCTTTTCTATTTAGAATTTTGATTGTGAATCCAAAAAATATAAACTAATTTAAATTGGTTTTTATACCATTATATAATTCATATATATGATTTTTCAAGATAGGTATGATAAGAACTCTATTAATTACATAGAAATTTATGTTAACATATTCATCCTAAAATTAGAAGGATAGTCATATTCACTGATCATATTTTGGGAAATTTCTTAAAGAATCATATTTCTCGTTTCAACAACCCTATTTTGTTGATGTGCTTGGGTGTAGAGAAATTTTTGAGTATAACCATATTGTGAGTAGAGAGATTAAAATTCATGACTCTCAAACTCTCAACCATGGTCACTTATAAAAATCATGATGGTGAGTCTACTAACATTTTCTACTAACTTTTCATATTTTAAAAAATAAGAAGGAACATCACTTTTATGAGAAAGTAAAAAATTCCCCTATATATCTAGAATAATCATCTAAAATAGCATATGCATAGTTTTTTATTACAAAAATAGAAACACTAAATTATCCAAATAAATCCATATGAACTAATTATCATGGTAGAGAGGTAAAGAGTTATTTCTTTGTCTTGAAAGAAATTTTTTGTTTTTTTCCTTTTGAAAAGGATTTCACACTTTGTCTTTAGCCAATTATATCTTTGGTGGATCCTTAACTAAATCTTTCTTATTTAGATTTTTTATTGAGTATATATTATATTGGCCTACTCTACTATTCCAAAACAAAAATTCTAAGTGAAAATTACTTAAACAAGAATAATTTTTGAGAAAATAAGGAATCTAAATAAACAATAAAAATAGTATCATTTATTAAAGTATTAAATACTAAATCATGCATGGAATCATAAATATTACAATAATTGTTTTAAAATTTAACATTAAAATTGTCATCACATAACTTTGAAATACTAATAAGGTTATATTTTAAGTCATAAACAAATTAATCTTTACAAATATGAACATATTATGAGTTACCATTTGTCTAAGTCCAATAATATTTCCTTTTTTATTGTCATCAAAAGTGATATGTCCACCATATAACTTTATAATATTCTTAATGATTGAAAGGTATCATGTAATATGTCTAAAAAATCCACTATATTGACACCATATATAATTATATATCTTTAAACATTTATTCTCAGAATAAGTATCCATAAATTATCAATTTTATTTTTCATTTGTATCTTCTCGGCTTCAATCCAGGTCACTAGATCTGTCCTCAAATTCACTTAATATTTCATTTATTACTTTATTTAGTATTTTAACTTTATCTAAATACCTCTTATTGTATTTGATCTTAAAAAATATTATTTAATCTATCCTTTTAAATTTATAAAATGTAATATCATTTGAGGAATCATCCTTTTTTACTCTTACCATTAATTTGCTCATTTTTCATACTTTTCTTTGTATTTTGACATACAAAAGAACTTGTTATTTTTTTAAACTTCTTAAATATTATGGATAATTGATCCATTTCATTTTCACTATTAGCATCATATTCACTTTCACTTGAACTTTTTGGTTTGAAAACTTCTTTGGCATTCAACTATGATACATTAAAAGAAACATATTTTCTTTTTTCTTTGTCTTCTTCATTGTTAACTTTTATCTCTTATTATTTCATCCTCAAATTTCTAATTAATAATTTTACTAGTATTTTTCTTATGTCTCATGGTTCTCTAAAATAGATCGTGGTACCTCTCCATCGATCTAGTAAACATCTCAAGATCATCAGCACTTAATCTTTTTTAATCATATTTTTTCCTATTATAATCAAAGTACTTATGATCTCATTAAACATAAGATAAATTTTAGATATAAATTCATCTGACTTCATTTTTAAAGTAACATTCTAGATAGTATATGTGTTTAATATCATTTCCTTAATATTATCAACACCTTTATAATACATGGAAATTTTATCCCAAATTTGGTAGGAAGTATCACATGAATATATACTATTAAATTAATCTTCTCCTAAAGAAAAAAACAAATCATTCATGGCATTAAGGTTTTAATCATAATTAACTTTACTAGGATCATCCAATTATTTTCTAGATATTTCATATTTTTTATATTGATCTTAAATAGATCCCAAAATATAAAAACCCATACTTTCAAGATATATTTTCATTTTTATTTTCCATTGATCATAATTTTGACTATTAATATACGAAGGTCTATTGGTAGCATAACCTCCAAACATAGAATCCATAATTATAAATTAAATACTCAACAAAAATTTAATATATATTACTAAAAACTTTATTAAAGTTAAAGGTAATAAAATAGAAAGAAAAAACTTCCATTGATACAAAATGTTGATCAGAGTAGACAAATCAATAAGGTGGTTAATTATGTTTCTAATAAAAAAAAATTAGAAAATAATTTAAAATAAAAACCACTAGTTTAAAATACATCTCATTTAATAATATAGTCGGTATATCTAATTTAATGATTCTCACTAACCTCTTAAAATTTTAACAAAAACTTTGTTGGAATAATATTATGACTATAATAATATTTGGAGATTAATCTACTCACATTAAACAGCAGAAATATCACTTGTAAAAACAAATTATCAAAGTGTATTTTTGAAAAAAAAATTAAAAATAGTTTAAAAATACAGTAAAAAACCATTGAAATAAAAAGTAGAGTCAAAACAAGAGTTTCAATATAAATTCTATACCTAATCCTCTCCACTTGGTAGCAACCTTATACCAAACACATTTATTAATTAGTAGATAGATCCACAACCTAGATTAGTTTTTACAAACAATAACATACAGGGTTTTCCAAGCTACACACAGCCTCTTCCGTGGTTTCTGTGGGAGTATATATATAAATAATGAATATGAGAGAGTATCTAGTACTCTTAAATAAATTTATTGAGAAAGTTATAATAAATATATATTTTAATACAATAATATCTTGAAGTCAAGCTAAAATAGATAAGAAAGGAAGAAGAATAAATAATTTGATGCAGATAAAGATTAAATTTATAAAGTTATGAAGAATTTTTCTCACTTTTAGATCTTTGTACTTAGGTTAAGTAATGATATGTGAAGTTTTGATGATGTTATATGATCTTGTAATGAGTTTTTATTCAAAATAGTCTATTGTGAAGTTTTTATTTTTCATGTTTGAAATAATCTCATTTTTTTATCCCTTTCTTTCTCAAACCAATATCCTATATACAAAGAAATATTCTATAAAAAATATCCATTAGAAACACATAAATACAAATCCTTGTACTCAGTATGAAATTTGGGTTCATTAATTTCATTAACTAATCATTTAATTATAAGTAGAAAGTGGTTGTAAAATATTATATTTAAATATAACATCAAATTTTAGACATGGTCGTTTTTAGTGTGCCACATTAGCTAATACACAGTAGGTCCAACACTTATCAAAAAACATGATCGGATTACTTGAGAAGGTCATATAATTGTTTTATTCCGACCTTATAGTTTATCCAATATTTTAGAATATTATATGTGGTCACTTGAAGTCCATATGATCACTTCAAGAATTGGCCACAAATCTAATTTTCCATGTGGTCACTTCAACTCAATGTGAAGTCACTTGGAGTCTCATGGTAGATCGAACAATTTATCAAACTCTTAAACAAACATTCGCTTGGTTTTTTGTGCAGTTAAATAATGATATATAAAGATCTACCATGGTCGATTAAAATATGCATGCGGTTTATCCACTATTCATGTGTTCAATCAACTTCTCATGCGTTCACTATAGTACTTTTTAAAATCTTTCTTAGCTATATTTATTTATATGTTTAATGGACTCTTCATTTGGTCGATCCTATAATTTCTGAAATTTATCTTTTTCCATACTCATGGTTGATAGTTCGGTTTCTTTGTAATTCTGGTCATTTCATGAATTTATGAAATATTCCAAAATTCCTATAATAAATAATTTACTTCAATTAAACATATAAAAGGTTAGAAACAAAGAAACATGGTTTTTTATTATACAAATAAGGAGTAACCGAACTAATACAACAACTATCTTGATAAATATTTTTCATATACTTCTATTTTACTCGACAAATATAGCGATTTCATAGCTAGGTGTTATATGAATCGTGATAACATAATTCGTTATCACTTTCCATTATTTTTTTCATAATTTAATACATGAAAAGCATTAATTAGTTATTCCATAATATAAAAATGTTATCTCTGTAAATGAATTATCCCTTATTTCCAAATTTGAAAAAAAATACATCCATTCCAAGGAAAGAAATATAGATGATTTTTTTAGTAACACTAGGCACAAAATAAAAATTATTTATGAAAAATCATTCTAGTTGGTAATGTAATGCGGTAGTCTCCTATATCTAAAGTGGAAATTCATGCTTTATTTTCTCCTCAAAGATCCACCTATCCTATGGAAATATTATGGAATCTTCATGGTTCCTATATTTGGATACATATGTGAGAACCAAAAGCTATATCCAATACCCTATATGTAGATATAGAAATATTATACTTAATAATGAATACACATTTAGATTCCCCTTGCTTCCAGGTTCATTTATTCTTTCAGTGGCCTAGCTTGGCTCATGAAAAACATATTACTTTATTTTCTTTTTCCTACCTTTGAATCTTATTTTTCTTAGAAGGACGATTCTTAGGATATTTAGACATGTAGTGATTATCGGTCCCATTTTACTTGTTCTTCCTTTTTTTATTCAAAATAAAGACTATGGGTTTATCGTTCCCTATGTCCTTGTCAACTTGAAGAATGAGAGTAAGAAGTTCTGAAAAACTATTCTCGCTATTTCTCATGTTGTAATTCTCAATAAATTTGGAGAAGGATTTAGATATTGAGGATAGAATGAAATTTTCACAAAACTCATTTGTGAATTCAATTACCAAGATGACCAAGTTATCTATATAAAAATCATCTTGACTACATGAGGACAAATAGGCATTGACACTCTAAGATTGAATGTAAATAGTTAATTAGAGATCTCATATATCTCTTGTCTTGCATTATCTTGATAGAGATCATGAAGGTGAGACATCATGTTATATGCATACATTTCCTCATATTACTTTAGAATATCATTGGACATAGAAGATAGCATGAAACATTAGACATCTATGGTTTCGTGCAAAATTTTCTTATATAGAGAAAATTCTTCCCTGATAGCCTCTTGATTAGGTACTTCAGGAATATGATTTTATAGAACATATAATTTCATATCATGATGAATGAAAATATGAAAGATCATTTTCATTCCTATAAATTAATGATCCTTCTCAAGTATGTAATACATTGATATGTTTGAATTCATAGTTTCTGTTTCTAAAATTAAGAAGATAATAAGTGTTGTACTTTATCTGTTTTATAAAATTATACAATAAATATTTAAATTTATCAATCTAATGATATTTAATCAACAAAAAATATCCATCACTGTTAGTATTGAAATAACCTATTTCTTCTATATTTTAGTGAAACGGATCCAAATTCCCATTCTTATAACCAAGATGGAGGTATGTCAATCAATTCAGTGGTATTTAGGTAGGTATAACATTCTAATGACATTAACACATAATTCCTTAATCTGTTGAGTGGAATCCACAATCCTGAAATACTAAATTTGGATTTCCTCAACACTTTTCCTACTAGTTTCACTATTTCTCATGGAGGCCATAAACCCTTAATGTGAACAAGCTTAAGTTGACCCAAAAATCAAAAGAGAAATTCCCCCGATAATTTAAAGCACCCCAATAGAGGTTGGTCAAACACATTTAAGTATGGTTTGATTCCTACCCATGTAGTGGAAGGTTATACTCACTTAATATATATATATATATATATATATATATATATATATTATTGAGGGATTTTAATATTTATGAATAAATTTATAATTTTATATTTATTACATACCTGTTAATATTAAATGGATTTACTCAAGTGATTAATTATATATTAGATAATGTTTACATAGAATCCAATTTATTATTGTTTTATCTTGCATACTTATTGATTCATCAATTAATGTGATCGTGATAAAACATCCATAATGAAATTAACCATGTATCTTGATAGAAATAAAATAATAAGAGTTGTATAATCATAATATTTTACTAATTGTTATTTTTTTAGAGGATGATAAACTAATCAATGACCTTGGGGAAAACACATTGAACCATGACTTGGTCTGTGTTGAAACTTTCCACCTATCCCCCATGTATCTCTTGGATTAGTTACACCTTAACTCCAAACTTGAACTACATCCACTTTCCTAGGAGCTCCATCCATTACATAAGATTTTATGCACATTCAAATTCATAGATCCAAAGGATTGGTTAAGGGGTTTAAAAAAAAGGAAACCATGGGCATGTAGACCCTTACATAATAAGAGGAGGGATGACATGTATTCCATCAATTTAATTTCATAATAAATGAAAAGGAAATAAATTACATACAAAGGTCTCGTCTATGCTCATGATCATATACAAACATGCAATGAATTATGCATTTAATAAAATAGTATTCAATCTAAATAATTCTTATTTAAGATAAATTTCACTCGAATTAATAAATTATCTTTTTTAATTATTTTGTTATTTTATCTTAATTCACATCCAAACTTTCTTAATATTTCCACCCATCATAATTTTCAACAAATTAAATAAATTTAGTTACATTTGACTATATAAAAAACATTCACCTTAGAGGAAACATGGAAAGTAATCATCTGAAATACCTAATGTGTATTATATTTTTATACCATTTACTCATGCAGCATGAATCATACACATCTTATCATGTAATTTTATGGAATGTATGAGTCAAATGAATAACACATGGAACATTTGTTATATATGTGGTGTGTTAATTTTTAATGAATGTAGATTAATATTTGTATTAAAACTTATACATGATTTTCAGTTCTAAATATTATGAAAAAATTAATTATAAATTTTATTTATATATAACCCATCACATGAAAAGTATGAGTCAACTGAATGACATATAGAACACATGTTGATAAAGTTTAAGTTGTATAGAAAATTAATTTTAAATTCTATGTAACCAGTTAATATATACAGTGTGTAAAATAAATCCAAACTTCATGTATTGTTCTTATCCATCCATTTGCGATACACATCTGGGTATCATACATGTGGTCTTTCCATGGAAATTAATGGAGTACACGGTTTGTACATGGGCTAAATGTCGTGTGATCTCTAAGTTACATGGTTTCCAATCACAAATTCTGTGTGGAACCACATCGATCATATTTAACTAATGGATTACACATCATATACACAAGTTACACACCGTGTAGTATAACTAACCATGTGCCAGGATAGCTTGGTCAACATATGGTGTTCAAAATGCACATTGCTTGTAATAAATTAACAGTATCTAAATTAAATATGAATCAATTAATGATTTTTATTGATTAATTAAACATGGGTACATGGAATGTAACAATGGGAAACATGTCCTGTACTTTTATGTTATCTATCTAGAATCCTCAGTACAACTAGATGAGTTTGTTGAATTTTATTCATTCAAAATTAATTCATTTATTAATTATATTTTCCAGAATGAATTGGTAGAAGAGAATATCTCACTATTTGGATTAAAGAATAACTAAAATGGAATTGAAAATAATGATAAATTTATAAATAAATAAATGATATTTAAATAATTATAAATAATTATATAGAACTTTTTATCACTTGAAGGTTCCGGGTGGAGCTGAATCCCCATATAGGGCATGGACAACTCATCTTTTTATCATAATCAATGATTAATCTGAGATGTATATCGATGATGAACTTCATGAAAAAAATAATTAAATCAATAATAATTAACATGATAATTATAGAACCAAACATGAGATCATCTCATAATTATTTGTAATTAATTTAAGTAAATAAATAATTACCATGTGATAAATTTTTTCTTCGTTTATGGATGTGAAAATATCCCTACTTTGTAACATTATTTTATTATAGGAATTAATTTTATATTCCCTCTATCAGAGATCCACTAGTGCTCCATGAACCTCCAATCATCATCGTAGGAACCTTCGGGTGCTAGAACAAAAGATCCAAACACTTACAACATTCAATATTGATTGGAAAAATTATCATTTTGAATAAGGATTCTCATTGATCTCTCTAGAATCGGGATAGGTGGTGGAGGTGGATCACTCTCTATTCTTGAGAGTGTTCTTATAGAGGTGTCCACTAGATCTTGAGATAGTTCTCTTTGAGTCATTCTGCCCAAAAAAAGAATGGAAACCCATTGGGTTGGAAATAATATAATTGGGTTTAATTATTACTACGGTTATAAAATAATAATTGCAGATGCACCCTTTTAATTTATTTAATACCCACATAACCCCATGTATATAATATTATTATTATTATTATTATTTCTTGAAATTTACAAAACCAATGAATTAATTAAATATTATTTCATGAATAATTTGTTTAAATTTTATTCATATAATATTTAATATATATTATTTTTCAATGGACCATTAACCTTTGTCCACAATTCCACCAAAATATTTATCAAACCCTAAATATTGAATATTTTTTAACAAATAAATATAACTTCATTATTCTCCAATAAATAAATAAATATTATATTCACTAAATAGAAAATAAATATTTATTAAATATTCTTCTTATAAAATATTCCCTTGAATAACTAGAGACTAAATATATGTGATCAAACTAATAAGAATAATTATTTAACCACATACATGGATAATATTTATTCAATATATTAAGTAAAAAATAATATTTAATATTTAATTGTGGTTTTAAATACACTTAGTGTGTCACCCTTTAGGCCTATTTCATAGTGGCATTATGCAAAACTGCCCAAAGTCCAAGGTTCGCATCTTGAAATATGGGAAGGCATCCATAAATAAATAAGTTGATGTTGTAATGACATGAAACCTCATACGGATTCCTTTTGTGTAATATAATCTCTTTATTATGATATCTCTAATCAAACAGGTTGCATGCTAGTGTTATAAACATATTTGCTCAATGTCTATTTATTTGACTTTCCAAAAATGAATTTTCCCATAAAAAATTGTGACCATAGATTTATTCAGGATATTTTATTCCCATAAAAGGGTCTAATACATCATATTATTTTAAAGAACAAAAGGTGCAAATCCTTTCTTTCATAATTAAATATTTCAATATTACTCATAACTCACCCAGTGTATCCTACCTCATTATAAACATGTATCATCACGGCTTTTTTCAATACATTAAAGTGAAAAACTAATAATATCCATTAATAATAATCATAAATTATAAGGATCAATACACATTTCTAGAGATAGTAACATCCAATGACACTTATTAATGTGGATTTATTATTGGAAGGTGGTGTTCTCATAATATCTTGAACCAGAAATTACTAAAGGATTATACCCTGAGAATGTGCCACAAATTCCTATGATTCTCTACCATTGATATCTTGTATCATTTGTGTCCCATAAAATGATATCATCTGGTTGTGGAACAAATATTTATGAATATTGTCATGGCACTTTTGGGTTCTTGTCATAGTGGGGAACTACTATGACCTTTTAGTGTAAAATTTACTCTTAGGACATTATCACATACTATGTAATTTATAAGAAAAATCATGACGGGATAAAATATTTATTAATATTCAAAACAATGAATATAGGTAAACATAAAGTACATTGAAGTTGGTTTAATGGAACCAACACCAACAATAGCCATAGAGTTCTTGCATTTTTTTTCAAAATAAAACAAAAATGTTAGTTTGAAGTACATTTAGAAAATAGTTTTTCCAACACTCTAGGAAAAAATAACTTTAAATAATTTTTATAAAATTATATTACCTTTATTTAAATAAAAAATCACTGAGAAATTATTTTCTCACTTCAATCCCCTTTTGTTAAAACACACACACACATTGGAAAATACCTTATTAAAGAAACATTAACCATTTGAAACATGATTTAAATTCCCTTTTTATCTTATTTTAAAAAACTTGAAGGGAAATCCTAGAAAAATAAAATGAAATAACGATTTGAGAAATAAATAAACTAGGCGGAATAAAAAATAAATTTATAGAAAAAGTAGACAATATAGGTAACCAAAGGTAGTAAATCATTATCACAATTTCATACATAATAATAACAGTGGTCACAAAACAAAAAATAACATGAGACACATAGTATCAAAATTGACTATATGTTCCCAAAGTAACTAACTCCCTCACAAAACACTATTTGGCTAATTGACCAGACAATCAATAAAATGCAGGCCTCTCAAGGACACTGGAACCAGACTCTAACTAGTGTCTAATTATTAGATAGATCATCACCTATCCTATTACCATCATACCTATGGTCTCTATTGAATCAACCATAAAACATGAAACAAATAAATTAGCTGAGTCGTCAAAAAGAATAACTGATGATCAAACGTGATTTGAAAACCATGCCTCCTTTTGAAACTCCATTTGAAACCTCACTTTAAAAACCAAACATTTCTCTTAGGTCCATTTCATAAATATTTAATAAGCTTAACATATTTTTAAATAATAAAAATAAAATTTGAAAATATTTTTGATAATACTTTAGAAAAATAAATCCAATATCAAGTTCAAATTCCAAAGCTTTCCTTTTTCATCAATATAAACATTTTCAATTATATATATATATATATATATATGCATCTATCATCGTAAAAATTCATATATTATTATGTGAATATGTTCAGATATCTATAAATATATAAATACTTATACATATTTGTATAAAAATATAACATAATATAAAATATTCCCAAGATAAATTATAGGTGAATCATGTTAGGGAAAAAAATAAACATAGTAAAAATTTATAAATCAGAGTAACCTAATATATTTTTCCACTTAACTCACGCATAATTTGATAATAAATATTTAAAAATATAAAATAACTTTAAGAGACACAATTCCTCTTTAAAACCCATCAAAATATTTTATTATTAAAAACTATAATTTATTTATAAGTATAGACTAAAAGCAGAAACAAATTCCCAAAAACCAGATTTCAAAATCATTTCAAATCACCTAAAAACCATGAATAGAAATTATATTTAAATTAAATAAATAAAAAAAGAATTTATAAATTTAATGTAATAAATTTAAAATACCTAAGAATATTCTATAAATTAGAGAAAAGACAGAGCACAGAAACCCCTACTTGGAACACGTGTTGATGATGTGAGACCTTTATCAATGAAAAGAAGATGTCATAGAGAACACATTGCACACCCTAGAAATAATTTCCAAATGAATTGGATCTAAAAAAATACCAATGGTCTTTATAAAATCATTGAATTATTAATGACAGATTTAAAATATTGAGAAAGAAGTTAAAGGTGTAGGATAAGGGAACGAAACTCAACCGGACTGATTCACCATCGAAATCTCAAAAGAAACGTCAAGGATCAGTGGCCAGAGGAGGAGGGAAATTTGTTCCCTTTGGGTCCTGGATGTGAGTGAATTAATAAAAGATAGTGGGATGGCTGTTTCATGATTATGTGGAAAATAATGGAGGTAGTTTGGTAATTTTTAAGTTTTTAAGTCACTTGGTACACCGAATGTTTTGGTTGCATGGTTAACCAAGCCATCCGCCAACGGTGTGACACCTACTAGAAAATTTGAGGCACCCTACATGGATAGATTGAATAGTTTATAAAACCATGTTCCAACCACGAAAAATGGATCTTTCCGTCACAAACCCAATTTTCCAAATCTTCACATGGTTAGCACTAACCGTGGATTCACCATTCAGTAGGCCAAATATTTTAAAATTTCTCAAAAATTAAAAATAATTTCCCTGTAACTTCTTAGAAAAAATAGCAAATAATAAATTAATTTATTAATTAACTAAAATATTTAGGGTTTAAAACTTCACAGTATTAATGTATTTTCTACAATCAATCTTCCTACAGTGTCCAATGATGGTTATGGTCAAGGTCGGATCTATTTTTTGCCATGGATTGTTCATTTTTTGGATAAGTTAATATTTACTCATATGTAGTTGAATTTAGGTACTTCACAAATAACTATAATTAATTTTTCCTTTCCCAAATATAAAATTCGGTAATGAGACTCATATTTTATGAAAAATTAACTCTTTATGGTAGAATCTTGTACTTTATATACTTTTAAACTTTTTCTTTTTTTTTGGAAAATAAGCACTCTTTGTGCAGCTTAAAACTAAATGAAATCACTCTAATTATCATAGAAAAACTTATATGATTCAAGGAATTGTTTTAATACTTATTTTAACCCACAACTCACATGTATTTGTAACTCCAACATCTAATCTAGAAATTTTTCTTCTACACATATTTACATCATCATTATCAAAAATATTTTTATCCTTATTGACAAGAAATACAACTTTTAGCATGGACTCTTCAATATCCCTATCTGTGTTTTTTCAATACACTCAAATAATTTTAATTCAATGTGTATTCCTTATATCTCCTTTTATCATCCCTTTATTCGGACCATATATAGTGGTTTTCTTAGGGGTTAGACATCACATGTCTTCAAATAACATCTCCTCTCACTTACGATTTTTGTTTCACCCTAAATCAATTTGGGGAAGGATGGAACCATGTGTTTTCTTCACTATGAGCCTATAGTTAATAAAATATAAGCGTATATTGTAACATCTAGTTTATAAAACAACATTTAGTAACAAATGCGTTCAAATATCTCCATAAATTTTCTTAACATGTTAAACCACTTCTAGAAATCTCTGTGGAGTGATTATAAAATCAGATTTATCAAGAGATTATAAACTACCCACATCCTAAAAGAACCATAAGAATTGTTTAAGTCTAAGTAATATATCTCCCCCTTTTTTAACTTTTCATCTACCAACATTTTATCTAACTGCATAACATTTATATGAAAAATTTAAGGTTATAAAGTTGGGTTAGTATATCTTATTCTCTAATTTTAATAATTCTATCAAGAAATTCCAGATTATAAAAATTAATATATTTGACAGTTATTCTTATTATCTTCCCCTCAAGGGATTCAATATTTTTAGATTAAATGTATAATTAAAAATATATATTTTGAAACAGGTATTTAATTATAATTTTTATAAGAATTCAACAACCTAGTTTCCTTTTCAATGACATTATCTCGTGTATCATCCAAAAATCATATTTGTATTTCAATGAAATTTTCTAAAATTTTCTCAATATCTTCTCTATTTGTCTCCCCCACAATAATACCCTACAAATAATCTTTATCAATGTGATTCTATTATATATATGAATTTTAAAATATCCCATGTAGATCATGAACCAATATAGTTAAATTTTAAACATTTTGATGTCTAGAATGATTATTACAACTTACTCTTCACCATTTTTATTATATAGTCTTTAAATATTCCATTATTAATTTCACCTTGAATTACATTCAATTAAATCACTCAAATAAAATAAAAATATTCGCGAAATAAGGTAGAGTTATTTTTTCCTTAATATGAATAGAAAGGTTGAGAATATTTTCTTAACCAAGTTGCTAATTTCCCTTTGGTATTAATACTTTCACATTTGGTTTTAAAATATGTATTTTATTAAGGAAACATGAAAATATTCCCATATTCTAATTATTTGTGTGTAATTTTCCTCTTTTCATTATCTATAAAATCAAATTAATCAACTAATTTAATCTTCTTTTATTTTATGTCATCTTCTTGTACTGGTATACTTGTTAAACATTATTTAGCAGTATTTTTACCCTTCTTTAATCTCCCAAGAATGTATTAGGATACTATTGTTTCATTTTTTCCTAATAAATACTTGAGAAGTTTTATTTCTTCATATGTAATTTCTTACTTTGACGCCATATTTTACTATTTTTTCCCCAATTATTTGTATTTTTCCCAAATTAGATAGAAAAATCACCATGCACTATTTAGGTGCATAAGAACCCTTTTTTAACTTTCCACATATCTTCTGGTGAGTTATTTTCACCAAACCAATGCCTTTGATTCCTTCTTTGACTGATCTTCCATTATTCTCTTGTTTTCCTCCATGTTCACATACATCCATGGTCTTTTTTCATAAATTCATGGTATGTTCCCTTCTTCCACAATAGAAGCAGCTAATTCTTTTAGATTCATCACTCATATTAGACTTATTAATTCTATTACCTAATTATGTATTATCTATCTTATTTTAAAACATTATGGGAATATTTTTCTAGGTTCATTCTTTTAGAATTTTCCCAAGTAAAACTCATCTTTTCTCCTTAACAACTTCATTTTCTATTGTAGTATTATATTTATATTATAATATTATTTGTTTTGTGTTTTAATATATGATAACTCATCATCATTGTGAACATAAATTTTAAGAAAATCACTAAATTTATCTAAGTATTCATATCTATTTTTTCATGAAAAATTACTCTTACTATATGAAGTCTCCTTCTGTTTTATAGGATTTATATTTTCTTCAGTTATACTACCCATTAAGTGTGAACTTATTTTACTTTCATAAGTTGAAATATTTCTCTAATATTATATGGACTTATGATTGAACCTCTGTAACAACCATTAATATCCCATAAATTTTCTTCTTTTATCCTTAACTATAATCTATCCAAAAACTGCTTAAGCTCTTTACTATTTTTGGATAGCTTTTACCTCTTTTTGATCTTTGTTTAGGGGATTTTTTTTCTTATAAATAAAATCATCCAACCATAAAATATTGGTGTATTTCTTGGAATTTTATCCACCCATTTTTTCTAATTTTTATTTTAAAACCTGTACATTCACATGAGACATCATTAGTACAACTAGAATTACATTTACAATGGGTTAAAATTTTGTAAGAGACTATTAAAGATTGATCCGGACTTGATTTCAAGATCTTACTGACACTATAATAGTACCTTATTGGGGATGGATCTTCAAAAATACTCTAGGTGGAAACTTATTTCTTCTCATTGGTTTTGGAAGTTATGGCTAGTATACTTTCGAAATTTCTCAGTTTTACCCCAAGCTCAAGACACTACGTGTTGAGAGATTTACTCTCATTCTCAAAAAATCTCAACCTTTCTTCCTAATAATTCTTCAACATTTTTGTTTGATCCTCATGTATTTTTTTTAATTCTTGTATATAGTTATGAAGATCTTGTATCCTTTTATCTTGACCTCTCATTGATATTATTTAATATTTTTGGAGGTCTTATGTAATTTCATAAATTCATGGATCACTTTTTCAAGAACAATTTCTATTACAACATTCTCACAACAATTTATTTGTGATTTTTCTTCAATCATGGATATATTTTGATTATAAAGTAGTATTGATTGTTCCTTTTCCTCTAAAAGGTCTATCAAAGCATTGAACTTTCAAATTTTTCTACCAAGTTCAGCATAAATTTCTTTAATTTGTTTTTATATCAAATATTTATTATCAATAATTCATTTAAAAAAACCAAGTATATATATATATATTAATACTTCAATAAGAACATTCTAAACATACATTATAAATTTATAGCATAAGTCTTCAATAGTTATGATAGACTCATCCTCTTCGTACTCTTTACAGCTTGAACTGGTCTCTTCAAAAGGATCACTTAAAATAGATTTTGAAGGTGAGTAGATTCACCTTAATTTTCTTCAAGTGGTGATAGATGATTTTTTTCCTTCTTAAAATTATTTTGTATTCATATTCTTCATTTTTATTTATATTATTTAAACTTTTTGTTGAAACATTTAATTAATCTTTAACAGGGATGGAGTTTAAGTTCACCATCTAATTCACTTATTAGTTTTTTTCAAACTTTTACTTCATATGAGTTAAATAAAAACAAGTAGGAAAAAATAGATTCAATCCGAGGAAAACTAGATTAGCTTTACTACCACTTATAGAGAACAGTGTATCATAAAGGGTTAATAAGGGAGGGGGTGAATCTGTGACCAAAAAATTTTACTAAGTTTTAATTTTTCTCCAAACAATATCCTTTTATACATAAACCTCTATCTCAGCTGAGAGATAGGGATCTTTTTTATAAGCACTCATCCCTTCCCCTAGTATGAAATATAGAAATAGAAGATAGTGAAATCACATAAGGTTTTTAAAAGTTTTGTCTCCTCTTGAAAAACCTACTCCTTTTTGTGTCCATATTTTTCATGTTCAAAGGTTTTATAATCAATTTTATTTAAAGTTATTTCAAGGTCCTACTTAGAATAATAGAAGGGTTGGACTGGTATCATACAAATCCCTATATTTTCCCACATATCTCAGTCTTCCTAATTGGATGGTGGAATTGTTTATATTGGTGACACTACCATTTCAAGGTTCTTCCTTTAAACCAACGAACAAGTATTCAACAGTAAAATAGTAATGAGTAGTAACACATATAGGTTTTCCATGTTCTCTAGTCATACTCACTTTGATTTTTAATAATAGTGGTTCCATCAATTTTCAACACTATAAATGAAATATATTGATAACAGCAACAACGTCGGTCTCCTTCTCCACTATATTCTTCTTATTTTATGCATATAAACTTCTAAATGCATCGATATTATCTTTCTTTAATACCTATAAAACCTTTAGGTGTAAGTGGTATTGAGTTCTCCTTCTTTGATGGGATATAATATCTTCATAATAGCTTCAAAATTGAAGGGTTTCTTAATCTTACAAATAACGTGTTCATCTCTTTTATGTATGTATATATGTATATTCATAAATAAATATCATGAATATCAAATGAATATTATTTTGATAATATTTTATCATTGATTCTTCTAAAATCTAATTAGGTGATATTCTCATTTAAAACTGATTAATAATATCTAATTTAAAGTCTTGAGTTAAGGCTTCTATTTTTTCACCTTAGTACTTGGATGTATTTTCTCACATGGTATTTGAGTTACCATAGATTTATAATTTCTAATAATCATGGAACATAATATTTTTTCTATGTATACATGAATCATATAGAAACACAACATGTGCCAAGGTGTAGATATCCCTGTGATGGATCTCAATAAACTTCCAATATTGAGGGATTATTGAAATAGTTACCAATAACATACCATGGTGTTGTTATTTCCATATTGGATTCCTAGAATATCACTATATTTATCTCCATGATATAGAATTATATGCCATTTCTCATAGGTAAAACTCCCAATTAATCTCCCAATAAATATACACATGGGCATGGTTCTCTCTATTTTCACTTCCTACTATAAACTTTCATATTATATGTCAAGATTCAAACCATGACATTCGCCATGAAACAAAGATTTAATCATTTCTCATCGGTGATTTTATTACAAAAAACTATCACTACTACAGTGTGGTGCTCATAGACAGCTTATTTTGACACCATGACCGTCACTATACTTAGTGAAATGGATATAATTTTGTTTTAGCACACCCTTCACTTTAATAATCCTCTATAATGAAAAAAAAAACCCACTAAAAATTCACCACAGCATGGTAGTCTTCATTTTACAGTTAACATGGATTACACTATGGAATGGTCTCATATTCATATTCCTTTTTCATCTTCATAATGTCTATATATTTTGGTGTGGATCTCCTTTAATATTAGCTAGAATCATAACCTACATTTTTCTATTTTATTCATTTAAGGATAGTTTAAATCATCATCTCTGTTAATATATTTTTTTGAAATTTTTTATCTTCCAATTTATCTTTTATAAAACTCATTATTATCACATTTAAAATCTTTAAGAATTAAACTTTTCCATTTTGGTTCTATCACTCATCCCCTGAAACATATACTTTATTCTTTGAACTCGTATTCAATGGGATTCATATCTTTTGAAAGCACTAATATCTTTAATCATAGAGGATCACACGTTGTAGTCAGCTATTATAAGCATAGTTTGAAATTTAGTGATGAGGCACAAACTCTCTAGCACATGTAATTCATAAGTACGTGGTAGAAGGCTACTTCATATATTTTAATTTATTAAATCACTCACACCATCATTTTAATTGATGAATGATACCAATAATACATGATCACACATCAAAAAAAATACTTTATGATGGATTAGTTTAATATATGGGGACATATCAAGAATAACTTGATAAAAACCTTTAGTCCCCAACTAGATGGAGGGTCACCATGACAACCCACATTATGCCTCATCCCAACTCAAGTGCCACCCCAAACTCTCCTCAGTTAGGTTGTGCAATCCCATACAACCTTTATTTATCCCTCATATTCATCAAATCTTTTCTAGAGTCAAGCTTCCTCTTATGACTAGTGATGGTTGGGGTCAAGCTCACTTTTATTGATAGTAATTTATGGTTTTTTATTATAAGTCAAGATTAACTATTACATAGTTAAAGTTAGGTACTTTATTATTGAATATTACAAATTTTTACTCTTCTATATATCAAAGACTGCAATGAAAATCACATGGTGTATGGAATAAAATTCAAATGGTAGTAGCTTATACTTTTGATTATTTTCAATTTTTTCTTTTATTTTTCCAAATAAACACTCTTTATGAATCATATAAATAGATGGTAGAAACATAATTTTTTTATCACCACTTCCAATATTCAAGGCATTGCTTTAATCCTTCCATTAATCATCAATATGCCTAACTTTGGAACTCCAACTTCACCTTTATAAATTCCACTTCTACACTTATTGGCATCATTATTAACAATAATTTGTTTATCCTTATTAAAAATTAATACAATATTTTACATTGTCTCTTCATCCTTCATGGAGTATCAATTATATTTGGGAATGAAAGCTCCTTAGAAATTATAGTTGTTAAAACTGAGATTGTAGCTGAAAATTTGAAATCCAAATATGGTTTACTTATGGATTAACTGAAAACCAGCCTTTTGATAATGGGAATGAGTTTATTTTTGTAAGAAAAAATTACATCATCATGTGATTAAAATATAGAATAATTACAACTAATGGGGAAGAACAAGTGGTAAATTATTATAAATTGGTTGTCCTAGTAACTCTTTTTATACGAGTTTAAAAGATCAAAATAAAATTTAACACAAAATACTTGTCCATATTGGTAAAAGGGGTTTGAGAAAGATATAAAAGGAAGATATAGAGAGAGACCTACCCAAACTAAATAGATAAATGTATGTTATCTTTTAAACATATCAAAAATGGAAGATGATTAATTTAAGTCATAAAAGAGTGGAAATTAAATCCCTTATGCTGCCTAAAATAATATAATCTTATTTAAGTTGGCTAATAAGACATAAATTGTGAAACCTTTATTTTAAGGTGCACCTCATTTCAACTTGTGCATATATTTTTTCTATGTTTTTAAGTGTTTTGAGGTAGGTTAGATTTGTTTAAGATGCTAAAACTAAAGAAGAGGAAAGGTTGGTGGACATACTATAGCTTTTCAAGCTATTTTATTCCCCCAGACTATCCAATAAGGTTCCTAGGAAGAGAAAAGTCTTCCTATAAACCACTAGTTAGTTTGTGGAGACCACCAACTCACTGATAGAATTATTTGGGGCATAATAAGGCCCACCAATTTATGTGGCGTTCTTTTTAACCCAACCCCATGCTCAATTAATCTTATTCTTTAAGGCTCTCTTCAACCACTAAAAACCTAAGTTCCATCTCCAATGATTTTAGGGCTTTATCCTCCCCTTCTATCTCTTCTTTTGAACTCTCAAATAATGTTTTGATCTTATGATTCCAATCCATTAAGTTAAATATTTATCTATAACAATCCTATTCTTTTATAATTGATAAAAATCAATTATATCCTTGATTTCCTGATCAGATATAAGGGTTTTTACATGGTTTAATAAGGTATGTTTTGACCGTTGGTAGAATCAGAACCTATATTCATGGAATTTTCATCTGTACAATATTTAAACATATATAGTTGTCGGTAGTGGATCTTCTTAACTATTTTTATCTTATCCTACATTTTTTGGTGTGGTTTCTTCTCAATAATAATCACAAAATTATAGTCGTTATTTATCCAGATTGGTTCTAGAATTCATTGGTGCAATTTGACTCGGATGGTAACCCTGACCATCAATCATTATGGTACCTAACCTAGGAATCCCTTGACATTCGTACAAGTTATATGGGTTATTACCATGATTTTTGGAATACGGGTATAGCCTTGTGAAACATATGTTTCATGATTGATCACATAAGTTATGCATGTATAACCCTATAAAACTTGTTATTATTATTTATTGCATGTTTATTTTAGTGGTTATTATTATTTCTTGATATGAAATGATGTTTAATCAATCATCTGTATCTTGTATTTTATGTTTTATTCTTTTTTACTTATAGTTTATCATGTAGATTGAGCCATGTAGACTATCCCCTAAGGTGGATTTGTCAGACATTTGGTCACCAGGAATTTGTGTTACCCCTTCAAGGAGGATGTGTTGGAAATTTTTTTATACTTTCCCATTAAGGGGATTTGTCAAGTGTCTAGTTTATGTTCATTATGGAATGGGGTGTAAGTAGTTGAAGTTGGTCTTTGAGGACCCGACATATGTATTGTTCTTGTGTGATGTACTTATTGTTTGTCTATTTTCAGTTTACTTTTATGAAATGCACCAATATATATTATACCCTTCTTTTAAGGTCTATTGGTGGTGTTCTACTAAACCTTGTACTCACACCCTAATTTAGAATTTTAGTGTGATTGTAGATTTCATGGTTAGTGATCTGGTAAAGGGAACATACCTTATGGTGGATGGTTGAGCAATTTTAGCAGGTGGATGTCGACATTGTGGGATAGAATTTGAACTGTTTGTTTGATCCTTGTTTTATAAATTAATTTCACCTGGTATATGATCCCCTGTTAGTGGGGATCCTTTCCTTTCTTTTTTTTTTATTTGCCTAAAATTCCACATTGATAATTCAGGTTTTGGTATTTTATTGTGTATGATACTACTCATATAATTATTTATTTATTCATTGATTTTTGAGTTATTTTTTATCACTTCTATTATTTTACTCTAATTTTTACCTGGTACTAATAGCATAGTCTCTCCACAACATCCCTTTTTCCATCATCACTAGTTTAAATCCTCTTACATACATGTAGGTGCACATGTAGCTATGTAAAATTATGAATCAAACCTAGTGGTTCAGGGTAGGTTGTTACAAAATGGTATTAAAGCACTGGGCTCACTAACTTATTTATTCTCTTTGATTTGATTTATGAAGGGGTAGATAAGAATTAGGATGGTTGGGACTCGGGTTGGGGAACTATGTCAGTTCCTAGAAAGCATTGTATGGTGGACCTCTGAGTTTCCATAAAGTGGGATTTGATATTCTTTTTGTTTGATGTTACATTGATTTAAATTCACCATGGGTGATGCATATGATGTTGGTATAATTATTTATAGGATTTGATGTGAATCCATGTGTTATGTTTAGTCATGTAGGAACACATTTAATATACATGTTTCATGCATTAGATAGAGCCCAAATAATCAAATGCCCATTGAAATTATGATATGTTATTTTAGTACATCATTTCATTCATTATTTTATTTGAGCTTGAGTACTCTATGATTGATTGTATATATATAGATGTGACTAACATTTTGGTATTAGAGGATTGGAATGGGTTGTGGGTGGTTATTAGGGAATTATTTCTTGTCCTTATAGGTAGCCTCTTCGGTTGAAACTTGATGTAAAACCTTCATGTTTATGTGAACTATTAACAGTATTCTTGTTTAATCTATTAGCTTTCTATTTGGTTTGATCTTTAATTTTATAAAATATTTCCTTGTAACCATCTTTTGTAACCAATTTCACAACATTGTAAGCTAGAGGATGAAACTAATAATGTTCCCTTGGTTTCTATAATGGGTTAAGATATAGAACTAATACATCCATGACTCTTTCTGCGAGTACTTATACCATGTGGAGGATATCATAAGGGTGGCCTGATGATGGTTTATTATTCCCATGACTTCTAGATCAAGTATCTATCATCCTTTCATGGTACTAGAATATCCCAAGATTTGTAGGATTTGATATGAGTCATCGAGTGGATTTTTGACCTAGTAATGACCCCAAAGGATCTGAAGGTGAATCTTATGACCTTCATACTTCAGGGAACTACTGGATAGGGGTGGGATTTTATGCTTCAAGTTGGTAGACATGAAGGGATGAAATGGGTTACCTTCAAGTACCTTTTCTTGGATTAGATCTTCCATGATTCACTAAATTTGGACCATGCTAATGAATTCATGGATCTCCAATGGGGGGTGATAATAGTGTCCACCTATTCAGCATGCTTAACCGAGTTGATTCGGTTTACTTCTATTATAGTGGGGAATAAGGTGTATAAGGTGATAAATATTGAAATTAGTCATTTCATAGTGATGAGATGATATTTTGGGAACTTATATCTAAAATCCTATGCTACAATACTTCATAAAGTGCTGAAGATAGAAAAAATCATCAAAGAATACGTAGTTAAAGGTCTTATTCCATATTTCTATGGTTTGATAGGTTATTTCTCTAGTTAAATCCTAGTTTGTTATTATGGGATAATGAAAAGGAATTCATATGATAGATTTTATGGTAGTTTTCAGTAGTTAGAGTAGATAAAATGTTCTTTGACTACCTTTAATAGAAATTGCTCTATTAATTTCTATAAATATAGGAGGAAGGGACACTTTCTCAAGGACAATATTGTTTATCTAAATAATTGTCACTAGTGTGGAAATACTGGTCATCTAAAATAGTTTTATTCTAAAGCTTCATAGATGCACAAAGAAAAATCAGGGTATATTGTAGGTGAAAAACATTAGAAACAGGTTCATGCCTCATAAGTGTCAGAAAATCAGGTAACACATGTACCTTTGTGCTATCATAGAGTGGTGGTTGGCATGGATTATATATTTGATCAATATTTGGTTGATGGTGTAGAAGTAACTTCAACATTTTTAGGTATGGTTTTGATTTATTTCACTCTATTTTCTTCTTTGTTTTAAACATGCACATCTCATTCATTCATATCTACTGAAGTAGTTTATTGGTTTGATTTATTGGTAAAATACTATTTTGAGTTGCTATCCAATGATACACCCCGTATAAATAAATTTTGATCATCTCCATATCTGTCTATAATTTATGATTTGTGTTTCTAGATTAAATCATGTGTATAGATTCACAATTATAGAAATGAAAAATTTTGATGTGATTATTAACATGGATTTGTTGACCAGCTACCATGAATACATCAATTGTTATAAGAGATGGGTGACTTTTTCATCTCCTAAATGTGATAGGTTTTTGTTGTCGGAGGAATGAGATATCAAGGCAGGAAGAGTGGGACCTAATCCTCACCAAAGAGAAGTATTTTTATTTTATGTGTCTAGTATGTTCATTATAGTAAATCATACGATGACTTAAACCTCTTTCCTAATTGTGGTAGACATGTGCCGAATTTCTTTCTATAGAATTTCATAGGGTTTCCTACACACAGGGGAGTTTAGTTTGAGATTAATATTTTTCTCAGTGTATAGACTATATAAATTCCACCATATCACATAACATCAGCTAAGATGAAAGAGATGAGGTTACAACTTGATGAACTTGTGGATAAAGTCTTTATTGGACTACGAACTCCCCCTTGGGTTTCTCCAATGTTGTTCACCGAGAAAGAGGATAGTAGTCTTCATCTCTGTAAGGAATAAAAATCATTAAATCGGATCACTATGAAGAACGGGGGATTTTTTCCAAGAATTAACAACATATTTGATCACTCAAGGGGAGCACAGTGGTTTTCAAATATTGATCTATGTTCTAGCTACCCTTATCATTGGGTTAGAGAGGAAGACATATTGAAGATATCATTTTGGATAAAATATGGGTTGTATGAGTATCACATTATTCCCATTAGACCGATGAGCACTTCAATAGTGTTTATGGATCTCATGAACAAGGTCATCCATCCCTAATTTTAGTCTTTCACCATTGCGTTCCTCAATGACATCCTAATATATTCAATGATTTCAAGACCACATATTAGAATCCTTGATATCATATTGAGTATGCTTTGATCACATCATCTTTACACCAAGTATTCAAAGTGTCACTTTTTGATATAATTTGTCTACTTTCTTTGGAATTTGGTTTCTCAATTAGGAATATTAGATGATCCAAAGAAGGTATATGTAGTTATGTCTTTCTCATGTCCAATAAATGTGTTTGAGATTTGGAGTTTCCTTGGGTCAGTTGGGTACTACATGAGATTCATTCATAAATTTTATCACCTAGATGCACCAATGGCTATGCTAACCAAGAAGGCAGTCAAGTTTAAGTGGACATACCAGTGTGAAGAGGCATTATTATAGTTAATGAATATGGAATCCACTCTAATCCTGATTCTTCCTAAGCATGGATTTGGGAATGTAGTGTATTATGATGGGTCTGGCATTGGACATAGAGATTTTCTAATACAAGGTGATAAGATAGTTATTTATTGGTCTCTTCTACTATGATCCCATGAGATGAAATATCATACACATGAATTAGAGTTGGTGGTTGTGGTTCATGTGTTGAAATATTGGTGACACTACCTCTTCTCCAATATATTTTTCATGTATATGTACAAAAGGATTATATGAAATACTTTCTCCCAACATGACCTGAATATTTATTAAACGTATTGGGTGGAATACTTGTATATGTTTGAATTTTATTTGGAGTATAATCCTGTAAAAGGAAATGTAGTTTTTGATGCACTGAGAAAGAATATACAGGAGGTTGGGGAGTGAACTTCAAAAGTTGGTTGAAAGCTCATGGATTTATTAGAAAATGGTAGATGTTTGTAGCTAGGGATCAAAGGGTAGTGGTTTTTGTAACATTAGTGATTATGTACTCATTGATGAAATGAATAAATTACGGTCAAGAGATTGATCTGTAGTGTGACATGATTCGTGAGAGGTTGGTAGTAAATGGTTTCATTCTGGGATGGATTTTAGATAGAAGTGGTGTGAATCTGGATCATGGAACTTTTATGGCTCATTCTTCCATGTGAGAGTATCTGATTAAATCCTATCATGATTCAAAGGGTATGGTACAACCAGGTTTGACTGAAATTTATCATAGTTCTAGATAGAAATTTACCATAATATGTTGAGATACTATGATGGATTTAGTGTATTAATTGACTAAACTGTCTCATTTCATACCGATCTGGGAGACTATCTCAGTGGATGATCTAGGCAAGCTCTATCTTTAGAATATTTTACACTTTCATAGTGTTCTATTGGACATGGTATCTAATAGATATTTTTGGTTCACATTATTCTTTTTTTAAGGATTGCAAAAGTAAATGGGAAATCAGTTGAAGTTGAGTACGGATTTTCATCATTGTACTAATGGGAAGTTAGATAGAATAATCCAGACATTAAAGGATATGATTTAGGAATTTATTTTATATTTCATAGGAGGTCAAGGTGATCACTTTAATCTAGTAGGGTTCATCTACAATATCATTTTCTAGCCCCTGATTCATATGGTTTTGTATGGGAGGTGATGTCAATAACCACTATATTGGCATGAGCATGTGAATATTTAATTTTTTAGACAAGTATGGTACAGAAGACATTGGTGTGGGTGTAGTTGATTCAAAAATTTCTTCTTGTGCCTTAGAATAGGAAATAATCTTATGATGATCTAAGGAGGTGGTCCTTGGATTTCATTGTGGGTGACAAGGTTTTCTTGCAGGTGTCCCCTCGGTTGCGGTATAGGAATTTAAGGAAGTGGGGGAAGTTGTAAACATGATACATTGGGTTGTTTGATATCATTAAACACATAGGTATAGTGGATTATTGGTAGTATCTTCCACCATGGTACCCAAGTATGAAAAATGTGTTCCATGTGTCACATCTTTGGAGGTACGAACTTGATCCTATGCATGTGTTGGACTGTGAGGATACTAATCTAGAACCGAATATATAATTTAAGGAAGGACTCATTCAAATTTTGGAATGAAGTTAGAAGGTTATTTGAGGGAGCGTTAATCCTTTTGTTTGGATTAAATGGCAATATGGGTGTTTTTAGAAAGAGACATGAGAGTATGATATTGAAATCCAAGAACAATGGCCCGAGTTGTTCGCAAAAACCTATGGGGATACTTCTCAAGGATAGGAATTCATAATATGGGAAGAATTTTGACACCTCTATTTTAAATTATACCTCATTTAAGATTATTTATAGCTTTTTTCTATGATTTTATGTGTTTTTTAGAAGGTTAGAGGTGTTCAAAAGGTTAAAACCAGGTAGATACTAGTATATAATACATGTTGTTGCTTTTCAGCTACATCAGTCCCACCATCCATTTAGTGAGGTTCCTAGGAAAAGGTATTTCTACCCATAAATCATCAACCAGCCAGTGGGGCTCCTATGTAGAACCAGTTCTACCCAGCAGCCACTGTCCCATTAGTGGTGTTGTTTGAGGCCCAGTAAGGCTTTCCAATTTTCGTGGTGTTTTTTTAAACCAAACCCCCACTCAATTTCTCTCATTCTCTCCAAATATATTTGACTCTATCACCCTAAGAGATCTCTATAATTATTTTAGGGAGATCTCCTCCCCTTTTGTCTCCTTCATTTTTTACCTGGAAAATGATTCAATCTCATGATCCCAATCTGGTATGTTCTATCTTGATCTAAAACAATATTTTTCTTTTCTCCTTGATCAAAAATTGTAAGATCCTCGATTTATTGATAAAATATAAGGGTTTTAACATGGTATAACAAGGGATTTATTGATCATTGGTAGAATCAGCACCCATATTTAGGGAATTGGAATCTAGGCAATGTTTGAACATATATCATTTTTTGTAGCAGATCTTCTCAGGTATGTTGATATTTTCTTACCTTTCTAGGTGTTGTTTATTATTGGTCTTGATCTTATAATTCTAATCAAGAATGATCAGGATTGGTTCTAGGATGTGGTGGTGTAATTGGGATTATACAGTAAACCTTTTTTTATTTTATTTGTACTTAAGGTAGGAATCCCTTGAATTTAGTGCATATTATACAGGTTCTTCACATGATTATTAGTGTGTGAGTGTGTTTATCCCCATGAGACCTATTTTTTATGCTTTATCACATGATGTGTCTGTGTGTATACCTAAGAAACATGTTCTTATTGTCTCTTGCATGTTATGTTTTATGGTTATGATTATTTATTGATATGAAGTGATGTTTGATTTTTCATTTATTTCATGTATCGTTTGTTTTTTTCTTCTATCCTTATATTTGAGCATGAATGTCGATCTATATGGACTATCCCCTGAGGGAGATGTGTCAAACATTTGGTTGACATGAATTTGGGATATCCCTTCAAGTGGGGTGTGTCAGAAATGTTTTTGGACTATCCCATCAAGTGGTATATATTAGGTGGTTAGTAAATGTTCCTTCTAGAATGGGGCTAAATCAAGTAAAACTGATCTTTGAGGACCCAGCATACATATTGTTCTTGTGTGATATACTTTTTTTAATATTTATTTTGTTTGATTTCATGGAATACACTAGTATATCTTATAAAATTGTGTTAAAGGTCATGTTGGTGTTCTACGGAGACTTTTACTCACATCCTACTTGGTAATTTTGGGGCACTTATAGATTTCATAGTCAAGGATATAGTAAAGGAAAATGAAATTGTGGTGTATGGTTGATCAGGTTTAGTAAGAGGATATAGGCATTGTAAGATAGGCTTTGGGATTCACATCTACTACTACTTTTATTTAGTTCCTTTACCTAGTACTTGATCCATCGCCTATGGGGATTTATTAGTTTTGGATTCTGTGTCTTACATTACATATTGATACTACATGGGTTGGAATTTTATTTTCTATGTTGCTAATTGGATGATTATTTATTTATTCATTAATTATTGAGTTGTTTTTTATGAATTAAATTATTGAAATCAAATTTTTACCTGGTACTGAAGGAATATTCTCTCTATGACATCCCATTATCTCACACTTCTAGTCAGAAACCTCTTATGTCTGGGGATGAACACATGAGGTCATGTGGCATTTTGCTCAGACCCAATGCTTCGGGTCAGAGTGTTACATTAATCCACTAGGAATTATATTTATTTTATAATATCTATTGATGATTTCACTAGGATGACTAGCATAATTTTTCATGAAATAAAATTTTGATGTAATAGAGATGTTTAAAACATTCATAAGATGGGTTAAGAAAGATATAGGATTCTATATCAATAAATTGAATACCGATAATGGTGGGTAGTTCAATATAAATTATTTTGAATTCTATATTTCTAAGCATGGGATAAAAAATTTATATTTCTCAAATACTCTTTAGTGGAATAGAGTTTTAGAGTGTGATAATAGAAAATTGGTAAAAATGTAAATAACTATTCTTATTCAATTCAAAATTTCAAAATTCTTCTGGAGAGATGTTATAAATACAATTGTGCATATTCAAAACATAAGATTATTGAGACCTAAACCAAACATGTATTTTATGATATTTGTTTATAAATAAAACCACTATGAAATATTTCTAAGTGATTGGTCGTCCTTTCTTTATAATGATCAAAAAAAATATATAGGAAATTTTGACAAAAACTCTGAAGGAATTTTCATATGATGTTTGCTAAATGTAAAAGGGTAAAAAAGTTAAAATAAAATACATAAAAGGTTGGTAGATTTATATGATATTAAAATCATTGAAAATAAGTTCAGTTTTAAATAGAGAGATATCAAAGATATTTTGAACATTTTTAGGAAGATAGAATGCAGAATTCAAAAAAAATTGTTGAAAAGGATGATGATTATGAACCCAATAACGATAACACTAATTTTGATCAGTCAATAAATGGTGAGGATATTATTGAAAGTGTAAAAATGAATATTTATAGGATAAAAAAGGCATGTAAAACATAGAAAAATCATTGGAATTTAGGAATAACAACTACATACTAGAAACAATATGATTCTTGAAAGTCAAATAACTCAAGTTTCATAAATTGAACCACAATCAGTTGTTGAGGTTTTAAAACATAAAGAGTGGATAAATTATATGAATGAGGGTTTGGATAAAATTGAAAATAATCACACATAGTATCTTATTACATTTCCTAAATTAAATAATATTATTAGAACCAAGTGGGTATTCATAAAAAATATCACTGATAAATGTGATATTTCAAGAAACAAAAACATATTGGTTTATAAAGGCAACTCTTAAGTTGAAGGAGATGATTTTGATGAAACTTTTTCACTCATTTCAATACATGAATCTATTAGAAAGTTTCAGGAAATTAAATCTCACATACACTAAAAAATTTATCAAATAGATGTGAAGTTCACTTTATTGAATGGAGAAATTGAAGAAGAATTATATATTATAAAACCCAAAGGATTTACACTTGATAGTGATGGAACAATGGTGTGAAAGTTTAAAAGGTAATTTAATTGATTAGAATGGTTATATGGATCCTAGTATTCCAAGATGGATATTCATTTAAAATTAATTAATTTTACAAAGTGTACATTGGAAAATAATATATATATATATATATATATTAGAGATAATAAAAAGTACTCTTATTATCATTATTTATGTTGATGGCATGATTTTTGTATGATGTAGGGAGTATGATTCTGAGGAATTTTCAAAAAAAAATGAAGATTCATTATGAGATGTCCATTCTTGGAGAGATAAATTTTTTCTGGGATTATAAGTTTTATAAAAATAAAAATATATCTTCTTATCTTATGGGAAATATTTTGGGGAATTTTTGAAGAAATTTTGAATGGAATATTTTGAATAAGTATAAACACCCAAGAAAGTTGGTGTGAAATAGATCAAGGATGAAGCGGGGAAATGTGTAAATAAAAAAACTCTAGGAAGATGATTGTATTATTGATTTATATCATAAAATTAGGACCAAATATTTTTTATGTAGTAACATTATGTACTAGATATTAAATTGGTCCAAACAAATCACACATTCTAGCTTCCAAGATAAACCACAGATATATCAAAGAAAAAAATGTGGTTTAATATACAATATAAGTAAAAAAATTGAATTGAGTTGGATTTATAGATGTTGATTGGTTATAAGATTATAATGATATAAAATCAATGTAAGGATGTAATTTCTTTTTGGGAGAAATTTTTGTGATCTAGAACTTTAAAAAAATCCTTTGTAACTTTGAGCTCCACTGATGTTGAGTATGTTTTTTTATGCATGCGTTCAAAACAATGATTTGGATGAAAGTGTGGTTGGAAGATATGAAGGGGAAAGTTGAGAATATACTTATAATTTTCTATGATAATCAAGGTTTAATATATTTATATAAAAATTTATTGAAACAAGCTAGATATAAACAAATTGATATCAGATATAATTTCATCAAAGAGAATATTTTTTATGGAGATGTGAAGTTGTAATATATTTCCAAAAAAATATCATATTTCTAATATATTAACTAAATTTATTTCAAGAGATATATTTAAAGAGTTAATGATAAAACACATGTTCATCCTTTCCATATTAATTTAAAGAAAAATTATATGCCACATATTATTTTGGATTTTTTTTCAAAGGAATAGAATGGTGAAAAACTCATGTAATATATGTTTTTTGAATCCAAAGTCATTATTATTTCTAAAATTTGGGGGAATGTGTTAGTTGATTAATGGGGGAGTAGTATGATAATAAGTCATAAATTTATTATCATTAAGGAATTAAATTCACTCAAAAACATTACTTTATCATGTAGTTTGGTATCAAGTAATTTCTCTTTAAAAAATGGTGTGAATTTATGACACTAAATGATTTATTGGTGTTAAAAATAAATCCAAATGGGGATATTTAATAATACATGGAATTATTTTTAAGTTTTAGTGATATTTTTTATTTGTTTTTATTAATGTTTAAGAAACTTTATTTTTTTATTAAGAATTTTTTTTATGTGAATTAGTGTCTTGAAAAGTTAAAAGTTCATATTTGGAAACTTTGGAAACATAAAAGTCTGAAAGGAAGTGTATAAGAATATTGATTTTACATTTCAATCCAAGTTATCATCATCTAGAGTTTTAAAGTTATAATACTCTTCAAGTATATACTATAAAGATAATGGAAGCTATGATTTCCTACAAAATATAAAGTATGGATCTTCTACTAGATAAAAAATATTAACAGAGAAAGTACATAATAATAAACATAAGGGTTCAAAGGATATGTAATAATTATGAATTTGAAAGTGTGGGAGGTTTTAAAAATGAATATTTGAAAGTGTAAATAAATATGATTATGTCTTTATATTCCCCATGGATTAAATATCATAATGGTATATAGAGATCATGATTCATGCTAAGTTTTAAGTTTTGTATCTAAAATATGAAGATTTAAGATGAAATTATAAGTCTGAGTTAATAGGTAAAGGAATTTAAAAATTCACAATTTAGTTCTATAAATGTAGTTACCAAAAGTTGAGTTCATAAGTTTTAATGCCCTAACCCCAGTTATGCAGAGTCGGTGCATTATTACATAACATTTCCATGATCACAAAGAAATCATGTCCTAAAAGACCAATCAGTTTAGTATTATTGGAAACAAGATTCATACATAAGTTCAACTTTACAACTTGAAAAGAAATACAACACTAATTTATTCCATTAGAAACATCCAAGCCTCCTAGATTATGCCTGCAAGTCACTCATAACTAACTTCTTCATATCTTGGGAAAATGAAACATAAGAAAGGTGTGAGCTCAAACACTCAGAAAGGGTAAGCAATACAGTGGAAGATAACATAAATATTAGGCATGGTGAATAATTGAAAACACATGCCTTTAAAAATAATAAACATGAACACTTATATGGTAGGAATACTAGATGAGTAAATAATTCCATAACAAAACATGTTCATGGGTATTCTAATAGTCTAATAACCACATGAACCATCAATATTATTTTCATAATGTTGGAATGTATAATGTTGGACATTCTGAAACATTTTTTCAAGGCCTCGTCCAAGATGTCTAAAAAATGACTTAGGCCTTGGACAAAACCATATATCAAATTGGGAAAGGCCTTGGACAATTCCACATATAGTTGTCTCATGATACCTACTGATGCACCAATGGGTTATAGCAGGCTCCACCCGTCACATACTAAGTCTAATACATTCCTCATATGAAAAGGTTGAAACATAACATAAACATTCGTATTTAAACTAGCATACGAAATGTCAATACGTTAACCATAAACCATGAATGGTATAAAAATAACACATCCATAGTTAAACATATCACAAAACCTTCAATAAAATATGGAATATTTGTATCATAATGAATTGACTTCAAGCAAGTATAAAACCCATCAAAGGATGTTGACATAGATGGAATCAAAACTGTTTGAAAAAAATATATCTTTCTTTTTTGAAATCATTTAAAGTCACATAATTATAAAATAAAACATATATTTTGAAAATATTCTTATAAGATTTTAAGGGAAACTTTGATGATTTTATAATGGTGGAGAATAATCATACCCACTGTATAAGTTAAAAAAAGACATTCTTACATTAATTTTGTCAAAAAGGTCGTAAGAAACCTTGTTTGGAAAACGACAGAAAGATGCCTTTAAAAACATATAATTTCATATAAGAGTATAATTACTTTAAACCATAGTCTATTAAATAGTAAAAATGTTTTCAAATATATTTTTAATAAAACACATCTGTGGATGATAAAGAGGTCCTAGTAGATACTTACGTAAAAACAACCTCAGATAATAAAGAGATTGCAAAATTAACCCTTACCTTGTTCTTTTCCTTGGTCGAGGGTAGATTAACCTCCTGTATAATGGTGAAATAATTGTTATCAAATTATAATACAACCATATACATAAATATGATATCATATATGATATTCTAATATTTCTTTGATAATGATATCTCAGTAGTATCGTCATTTTGGGTGTTAACTGATTCATTTTCCTTTATATGTTTTGATACATAAGTCATTTTTTTATGGATATGATGTATTTTATTCATATCCAGAATGATATTATGTTCTTAATCATTATTTTTAATAACCAAGTGAAAGCTATTCTTGAATGGTTACGATGGGGAATGAATCTTATTGCATTCGTGGAGATGGTAATCCGTACGTACGCACGAGCGACAATATCATTCTTTTGATATTAAAAATGTATGTAAATAGATGGTATATCATATATACAGAATCATTAACATTTTATATTTATTATTTACATAAATTATACATCATTATTATACCCATCCAAATAATAATGTTATTTGAATAACAACTACACCACGACGTGGAGACGATAAGTAGTACGTACGCACATATGGTGACTTGTCATTCATAGGATGGATAGAATAATTAATATGGTTGTACCATATTTATAATGAAATAAAATTATATATAAGATACTTGAGTTATTATTTTATAATTGAAACAACAAATTAATAGGAAGTGGAAGAAGAAAAGAACTTGAAAGAGGTGATGAAGTATTTACCTCTTCTTCGGGTTCTTACTTTTGATTTGATCAAAAGGGCTCCTTAGGTTGGCTTTCTGACCAAAGTAAGGCCCCTAGGATGAAGGGAGGATAATTTACAGGATATTTTGGTAGGGTTTGACCTAAACAAAAGGCTTTGGAGGTGTGAAATTAAGAGAAGGGTGAGTTCCCTTTTATAAGAGAGGTGAAGGTCACTTTTGGAAAAGCATGAAATATTATTTTATAATAAGGTAATTTTTGGTTTCTAATTTCTCGAAAATGATTTATTTCGAGGATAGGGTGGGTATGGGTCAAAATCCTATCAACCAATAGGTTTTAGATAGGTTTAGGTCACCATATTAACTTTATCATTTAGATTGGACTCTTAGATAAATTGTTTGACTTTTACCTTGTCCCTTTGTATTTTTATATTATATGTTAAATAAACTTACTATAAACTGCCAAGAGAACCCTAATAGGTTCATTAATGACACATATAATTTTATTTAGGACCTTTTTCCTAACCTTAAACTTTTAGGAATATTATATTAACAAATAATATAGTATTTGTTTTAAAAACTCAATAATGTCAATTTTGAAATTATTTAATAATTTATTTTTGTTAAAGTCATAACAGCATTATTACTTTGAATAAAATCATTGAATAAACCGTAAAATGACATATTAACCTATAAAATTTGTTGATGGAATAAAAACTTTCAAATTATATTTATTTTAATATTTATAATATCATTTATTTGATTCTTTCATTAATAAGGAAAATACTACATCATTATTGTGTCATATATAAATATATTTATTTTATGTCTGAAAATTATAAATAAAATATCATGATGTAGGAAATATTTTTATATTTAAAAATAATATTTATAGTTCAAACGATAACTTATATAACCCCATGTAAAAATTTATTTACAAAAAAATATTTGTTTATGTCATTTTTGTCTTTACTTTAAATTAATTAATATAAAGTGTCATTATTACTCCCATGTGGCTCCATGGAGTACCAACTACATCCCAAATATACCCATTGTTGGATTTTTATCATCCAATAGGATTAGGAATCATGTTAGGGTAATTTAATATTATTATAATACCTTATTTTACCCTTATTTATTATATTTACCCTTTAATCATGGTAAATAAAATATTTACTGAAGTAAATATTTAAAATGACTAAAAATAAAAGTTACCTATTTAAAAAAATTGGACACCATTATTCCAAATAAAAAATCCATTTTTCCAAATTCAAAACACAGGAGTGGAAGAAATTAATTTAAAATTAATTCCCGTTGTCCAAACAAAAAGCGTGTTTTTAAGAAATAATAACTATCAAAAGATTGACACTTGTTTATGTCCAGTTTAAATGTGAAATTACATCCAATGAACAACATTGGATTAAATGGAAAAAATATAATCTAATTATACTTTAAAACTACTCAATAGTATAATTTACCACTATAAATTATTTTGATTAAAAAATTTGTTTTTAATTAAAATTCTGTATTTTTTCACTATTCATCAAAAACTGCAAGTTTTCAGAAAAATAATAAAAAATTATAAAAACTAAATTATTATGTCTCTATTATAAATAACCATTTAATTTCATCAAATTTAATATATAAAAGTGTCAAATATTATATTTAAAATGGGTTTTTCATTAAAAGGCGGTAAAATTGCATTTTTTTTGAAAAATACTTCTTTTATCTTTTTAATGAATTTGTTCTTATATTATGTATAATAAACACATAAGATCTATTCTAAAGTTATATGGAGTATATAAATTCAAAATTCAGTCAATAATATTCATAAATTCTTTTTTAACGGCTAGTTTGGTAAGTCATGGTGTGCTCAAACTCAGTGTTGCGTGTAGCGCAAGTTATTGAATTACTTTGAAGAGATAATGTACTGTGAAATGTTGGGGTGTTACATTCTCCCCTCCTTCAATAAATTTATTCCTCGCAATTTGAAATTGTTCTTCAAAAATAAAAGGTTGTAAATAGAAAATATCTTTCTGTAAAACCCACATCGGAAATAAGGTTAATAAAATTTAGTTTTAATTATACAGAAAGGGAAATTAGAAAGTCACCACCAAATAATGATTTCGAATTGGAGAACATCATTGGAAATTACATACATTAATTAGATGAAAAAATTAAATATTTATAGTGAGTGACTAAGTTCATCGATCAAAAACAAGTGTAAAATTGAGGGCCTCAAATTCATCCATCTATGATGATTTAAAATATCATCATTTCAACAAAACATAAGTTATCAGGATAATAAATTTTTGGTTTTAATATCCCTTAACAGAAGTTTAAGAATTAATTTCTTCATAGAATAAGAGATAGAGAAAATATATACTTGACAAGTAAAGTTCTATCCTTTAACTAATTTCTACCACAAACTCATCTTTCACTCTAAAAGATAATAGAACATAAAAATACTCGATTTATACTAATCGTATAGGGTTCCAAAAAATGAATTTATAATTCGTTTGTGAGATTATTTAAAAAACAACATTATACAAACCAAGACATCATGTAGTCCAGTGGTAGGTGATACACCCATGTCGCCCTTCGGTTTCGGGTTCAAGTCTCGCGGCCTTGCCAAACGCAACGGGTTATCACCTGACCTCCAGGTTGTCCTTATTATAACAATCAAAAAATAATCTTAAAAAAATTCTTTATCCTTAATAATAGTATCCAATGTCAAATTTAATCTATTCCAACCTTTATACTTATCCAAAATACTTCTTTCCAAACTGACAGTCCAAAATTTATAAGGAAGGTAAACACAATGAATATCAATTTTACCACGTAATAACATGTGTAGAATTTCATCATGTATTCTTTCAAAACATGTAAACAACCTTATTTATTACATTCATGCTCCCATATTCCTTATAGAATACTAGATATATTTTTTATAAGCAAAAATTTTGAATACTCCAGCAATGATGGAATAAACAAACCATTAATCAGTTCCAAGGAAGTCAAGAATATCCAATATAATTTATCCAAATCAACCATCTTTTATTCCAAAATCACTACCTCGGTATCAAGACCATATTAAGGATTACCTTTCCTCCAACCACATATTTTTCAAAAAGTTTAACTTATTATTGAGTCACTTTTCATAGAACCATATAATCTCAAATCCTTAATGAAATAGTACTGCAGTACAATCCTTACTTATTTCCAGAATTCATATGACTGGTATATCATCAATACAACACTGAAATGGAATAATTCTTTAGTAACAACATAAGAAAACTAGTCATTCCTATTCATATGTGGTATTATCATAACTTGATTATTATCCAATAGCATCATTTGCGGTATACTCTGATGACTAGGACATTGATTCATGTAGTGTCCCAACTCCTTGCAAATGAAGCATTTTACATTTGAAACCTCTTTCTTACCCTTGAAATCATGTACTTGGTGTTCTTTTTCTCCACACTTATAAAAAACTCTCATTCCCTTCATGCATTTACCAAGGTTATTCTTTCCACAGTTATCACATATGGGAAAGTCCTTCTTTGTCCTCTTCCCTTTACCCATATTTATCTCTACCATCCTTTTCTTCTCTTGCTTCCCTTCAAAGCCATAGGACTCAGAGAATTCAATAATTATCTTATTAACACATGATATTATTTCTTCGAATTTTGAGAATACATGGGAGACTATTTCCATTCTAAATGTCGACTTAATACCATGAAATAAATGATCCTTCTTACTCTTTGGATCATACGTATTGTTGGAGTTCTCATTCCTTCTACTGGGCATCATTTATAAAAAATGGAATACAGTAGGTCAGTTTATGAATCAAAATTAATAATTCCAAACTTGTAAAATACATAACATAAATTGAACAGTTTATGGATATAATCCATAATCATAAAAAAAATTCTTTGAGGAAGTATATACTCATAAACCCTTTATAAAGGTTTGTAAAGAAAATGAGAATTATCCTAAGCATATCCCCCAGGAGTGTTGTAACCATGAGTGCAGCAAGGCCCATTGTCATGCACCAGTTCCCATTCGAGTCTATATCAAAGAGGTGTTTTCGGGTTTTACCCCTAGGTACATCTGTTCCAGAGCCACCTCTACCTGCTCGTATCCAGACAGGGATGTATTTCTTGGAAAACTCATAAAATCTCTACAATACCAAAATTCTAGTAACTTATTCTATACTAATCCCCATCGTCTATCTTAGGGTAATGTCCTCTAATTAGAGTTTATCTAAATCTAGTTTCCATGGTTTTTACTAAACTTCCACTGATACCAACTGTAACGCCCCATCCTGAGTTACCCAGAGTCAGTGTATTGTTACATAACATTGGCATGATCACAAGGAAATCATGTCCCAAAAGACCGATCAGTTTAGTATTATTGGAAATAATATTCATACATAAGTTCTACATTACAACTTGAAAAGAAATACAACACTAATTTATTCTATTAGAAACATCCAAGCCTCCTAGATTATGCCTAAAAGTAACTCATAAATAACTTCTTCATATTTTGGGAAAATGAAACATAAGAAAGGGGTGAGCTCAAATGCTCAGTAAGGGTAATAAATATAGCTGAAGATAATATAAATATTAGGCATAGTGAATAATTGAAAACACATGCCTTTACAAATAATAAACATGAACACTTCTATGGTAGGAATATGAGCTGAGTAAATAATTCCATAATAAAACATAGTCATGGGTATTCTACTAGTCAAATAACCACATGAACCATAAATATTATTTTCATAATGAGGGAATGTATAATTCCGGGCATTCTGAAACATTTTGTCAAGGCCTCGACCAAGACGTCTAAAAAATTATTTTGGCCTCGGCCAAAACCATATATAAAATTGGGAAAGGCCTCGGCCAATTTCATATCTAGTAGTCTCATGAGACCTACTAATGCACCAAGGAGCTATAGTGGGCTACACCCATCACATACTAATTCTAATACATTCCTTATATGAAAATTTTGAAAAATAACATAAACATTCTTATTAAAACTAGTATATGAAATGTCAATACTTTAACTATAAACCATGAATGGTATAAAAATAACACATCCATAGTCAAACATATCACACAGCCTCAAATAAAATATGTAATATTTTTATCATAATGAATCAACTTCAAACAAGTTTAAAATCCATCAAAGGATGTTGACATAGATGAAATCCAAACTATTTGACAGAAATATATCATTCTATTTTGAAATCATTTAAAGTCACATAATTATAAATGAAAACATTTATTTTGAAAATATTTTTATAAGCTTTTAATTGAAACTTAGACAATGTTATAACGGCGGAGAATAACCGTAACCATCATATAAGATTAAAAAAAACATTCTTACCTTCAATATAAGAAATATGGGCATTTGAGTCTGGAAGAACGGGAGACCACCATTGGTGGTTGCTAAAGGTGGGCATTAGCGACCCCCATAGGCGGTCGCTGAGCTCAATTAAAAAAATTTGTAGCAAAAACGCCCCACAACCCTAACGCACCTTGACCCCCACCCCCGACCCCCAACCCCATCCCTTCACGGAGAGACCTGCGACCGCCGCCCACACCTCTCTCCATGCCAGACATTGCCAACGCCCCTTGCTCTCCCTCTACTTCCACCCTCAATCCCCTATACGGTTTCCGCTTCTCCCTATCGCCATTCGAAACACAGCGGTGACGCCTCCGCCGCTGCCACATCCCCCCCCCCCCACCATCTCCCTCTCCCACCATCACCTTGTTTTTCAGCCTTCGATGTTGCCCTCTCTGTCACGGTGTCTCACCTCACCCGTCACTGATGCCCTCTCCTTTGTGATGCCTCACCATACCCGATCGCTGCACCCCATGTCAGAGGCATCGCCACTCCTCTCTACCACCGCCTCCAATCTATCCACTGCCTACAATAGTCACTGTCCCCTCAGGTAATCCCAAATTTTAGATTTATCTCCCTATTATATAAACCCTAATTTCAGTTTTAGGGTTTTGATTTTTCATACCATCCTCTGTTTATCAGTTTTTATTCTTCTTACCTTCCGATGAAGATCGACTCATACTCTACTATACATGATTTTTTCATCCCCTTAAAGGCATACAACATTGATTGTGGCTAGGTAAATCTCAAATTCTACTTTCTGAAACATATATATATGCTTTGTATATATGTGTTCTGCATATATGATTTACATACACAAGATATATATATGTTTTGTATTCCAATGTATCCCCTTTTTCCAACTTTTATGTTCTATATATATATATCATATATATTCCAATGTCATGAAACATGGGACTATAAATATTTTTTATTTTGTATATATGTGTGTGTTTGGGTTTTTTATATACATCCATTTATTGTGGGGTTATATAATTATGGTCCCAATTTTGGTGTTCAGTTTTATCCAAGATATAATTCTAGCAATAATGTTCTCACAATTTTGTAGGGCTTCTCTGATTCTTATCTCCAATTTCATCACACATCCTCCATCAATTCCCCCCACTGATTCTGACAATTGATGATCTGGATACTTAGGAATGAACCTTCTCTCTCTTGTAGCTGTCATCGAATCTGGTAAATCCCTCCACCGTGGCCGCGCCCAATTTCACTGGTATCTTCCGCCCCCATTTTTTTCAAAGTCCAAAATAAGTAACCCTATTTCTAGAGCATTAAAGTGGTTTTGAATTTTAAATTTCATTCATTTTATTCTGCTAATTTTACTCACTGCAATCATTTTGTGATTATTTTATAGAATCTAATTTTACTCACTAAAATCATTTAGATGATTCCATTTGATCAAATTTCTCTTAATCTCTTGAACATTATATGTTCTCTGTGATGAAATTTATAATTTGTTCCAGATCCTCCGTATTTAAATAAATCTTGATGAAATAATTATATTTTTTTAAATTGGTTAATCCAATAAGGAGGACTTACTAGATTTCCACAAATATGGGTATAAAATAGCTTAGTATCGAGTCTTCCTAACTGGGATGGCATATAAAAGTAGTGGTTATAGTCATTAAATACAAAACTTTAGATCATCCTAGCATAATCCTTGGGGATAATATCTTTAATCTGATCAAGATGATCAAATTCATCCGCAATAGGGATATTTTCCACCTCTCGTGGAACTATCAATGTAGAGGTAATGTCCATGTGGATGTAATGGGTTTCTACATCCAATTTGTGGACTAAAAATTCAGATCAGACTACCTAGATAGAGACCATTAATCCTATGGAATAATGAATCTCTAATAGCCTCTGATAGTAAGACAAATAGAAGGTCCCATGTAGAAAAATATTCTTCTTAAAATCCTCTCAATATAACTTTCATTCATAAAGGTAAATGAATCATTTGGTAACTATATAAGATGCCCGATGTGGCTGGAAATGAGAGACCCATTGAAGAAGCATAATTTTTTAATGCTAGGTCCACTAAAATATGTGGGTTTGGCACATTTTTTCTATGACACTATGGAACATTTCTTTTTATAGATAGAACCATTCCAAATGAAGTTGTAGCAATCCAAATTAATCCATGACTCAACGTTGAATCCCAAAAACAAGGATAACCCACATCGAAGGATAAATATAGGAAGCCCAACTCAAGGTGAATGGTAGGACACCTTGAATTTCTTAATGAAAATAGTTTCAGTGCAAAATTTGTTGAAATATCCTTTGTTATAGAAATAAGATCCTCATGAGGTTGCTATGTTCATAGGCTAGTAACCAATATTTCTATCTCTATTCTTTATATAATGCATAAATCCCTTTTTTTGAGAATTTCCCCCAAAGGTGGACTCTTCTTCTTGCTATTTCACTCGATTCCGTAAATAAAAATCCACTTTGTAGATTGTTTCTTCACAAATTTTCATCTTTTTTTCCATGTTTAACACTATCTAATTCATTTTAATAAGTGTTAATCTATTATTTGTTAATATGAAACTGTATTTTTTTATCCTTTCTATCTTCTTACTCTATTAGTGTTTATGTAACTATTTCTTCTCTCTTTTTTCATTCTGCCTTTTTTTAATCTTATTACATATTTACATGTGATAGGTTTTAGTACCCCTCATTGTGTAAGTTCTCTTCTCCTTCTGGTAGATCGACTTTTCATGTTTTTTGATTCATCAAGATTCATTGTTCAAGGATATTCTACAAATATTAGAACAAATTTAATGAAATCACATTGATATATGAATTATCTATTTCTCATGATGTTTCATGATATATGTTCCTTCATACCCCATTGTTTTTTAGATACTTTGGGTAAGATCACAAATCCCAACTTTATCTTCTTCCAATACAGCATTTTCATATATTTCGATACTCTGTTCAACACGCAACATTAAAAAAATATACAGCTTCCTTCTAATAGTTGATCTTATGCATATTCATGCAACCATAAAACGTTACATCATCAATTTGAACTGTACACACATCTAACTCCATTATTTTATTATGGTTTATAATACTACATTATGGTTGGTTTTTTTGTTCTGGTTATTCAAGTTGTTGGAATGCAGGTTTTTTTGTAAGCTATTTCTTATGTTTTTTTTCTGGGTACTGCATTCCGGCTGCTGGAATGCAGGTTTTTTTTAAAAATATTCTCCTGCCTGGAGACCACCATAGGCGGTCGCTATAGTTTTTTTTTTCACAACCATTAGCGACCTCCATTGGCGGTCGCTAATGGTATGTTTTTCAGAATCATCAGTGATCGCCAAGAGGTCGCATTTGATACTCTAGATGGGGCCTATAGTGACCGCTTATGGTGGTCTCTAATGGCCTTTAGAATCGAGCTAACTATGACCACCATAGGCGGTCAGAAACCGGTCACTAAGGACCGTTAGCGACCCCTTTTGGTGGTCTCTAATGCCAGTTTTTGTAGTAGTGCTTAATTTTGTCGAAAAGGTCATAAAGTACCTTGTTTGAAAGACAACGGAAATATTCCTTTCAAAACATATAAGGTCATATAAGGGTATAATGACTTTAACCCATAGTCTCGTAAATAGTAAAAATGTTTTGAAATACATTTTTAATAAAACACGGGTGTGGATGATAAAGAGGTCCTAGTAGATACTTACGTAAAAACAGCCTCAGATAATAAAGAGATTGTGAAATTAACACTTACCTTGTTCTTTTACTTGGTAGAGGGTAGGTTAAACTCCTGTATAATGGTGAAAAAAAATTATGAAATTATACTAGAACCATATACATTAATATGATATCATATATGATCTTCTAATATTGCTTTGATAATGATATTTTAGTAGTATCGTCGTTTCGGGTGTTAACTGATTCGTTTTCCTTTATATGTTTTGATACATAAGCCATGTTTGTTATTGATATGATGTATTTGATTCATATCCATAATGATATTATGTTCTTAATAATTATTTTTAATAACCAAATGAAAACTATTCTTGAATGGTTACGAAGGGGAACGAATCTTATAGCGTTCGTGGAGACGGCAATCCATACATATGCACGAGCGACAATATCATTATTTTGATATTAAAAACGTATGTAAATAGATGGTAAATAATATGTACATAATCATTAACAGGTTATATTTATTATTTACATCAATTATACATCATTATTATACCCATTCAAATAATAATTTTATTATAATAACAACTACACCACGACGTGGATACGGTAAGACGTACGTACGCACGTATGGTGACATGTCATTCATAGGATAAAAAAAATAATTAATATGGTTGTACCATATTTATAATGACATCACAGTATATATAAGATACTGGATTTATTATTTTATAATGGAAACAACAAAGAAAGAGTAAGTGTAAGAAGAAAAGAACTTGAAAGAGGTGAGGAAGTATTTACCTCTTCTTCAGGTTCTTCCTTTTGATTTGATCAAAATGGATCCTTAGGTTGGATTTCTGACCAAAGTAAGGCCTATAGAATGAAGGGAGGATAGTTTTTAGGATATTTGGGTAGGTTTTGGCTGAAACAAAAGGATTTGGAGGTGTGAAATTAAGAGAAGGGGGGGTGCCCTTTTATAAGAGAGGTTAAGGTCACTTTAGGAAAATCTTGAAATATTATTTTATAATAAAGTAATTTTCAGTTTATAATGGATCCAAAATGATTTATTTAGAGGATAGGGTGGGTATGAGTTGAAATCCTCTCAACCAATAGGTTTTAGAGAGGTTTAGGTCACCATAGTAACTTTATCATTTAGATTTATCTCTTAGTTAAATAGTTTGACTTTTACCATGTAACTTTGTATTTTTTTATTATATGGTTAATAAACTTACTATAAACTATCAAGAGAACCCCAATATGTTCATTAATGACACATATAGTATTATTTAATCCATTTGGACGAACCTTAGACTTTTAATAACATTATATCAACCAATAATATAGTATTTGTTTTAGAAATTCAATTATGTCAATTTTGACATTATTTAATAATTTATTTTGTTAAAGTCATAACAGTATTATTACTTAGAAAAAATTCATTTAATCAGCCTTAAAATGTCATATTAACCTATAAAATTCTTTTCTAAAATCAAAACGATCAAATTATTTATATTTTATTATTTATAATATCATTTATTTGATTCTTTCATTAATAAAGAAAATACTGCATCATTATTGTGTCATATATAAACATATTTATTTTATGTATAAAAATTTTAAATAAAATTTCATCATGTGGGAAATATTTTTATCTTTCCAAATAATATTTATAGTTAAAAAGATAACTTATATAACTCCATGTAAGATTTTATTTACTAAAAAATATTTTTTTATGTCATTTTTGTCTTTACTTTAAATTAATTAATATAAAGTGTCATTATTGCTTCCATGTGGCTCCATGGGGTCCCAAATTCGTCCCAAGGATTTCCTTGGTCAGATATTTATCATACAATAGAATTATGACACATTTTAGGGTAATTTAATATTATTATAATACTATATTTTACCCTTATTTATTATATTTACCCTTTAATCATGGTAAATAAAATATTTACTGAAGTAAATATTTAAAATGCCTAAAAATAAAAGATACCTATTTACAAAATTTGGACCTCCAGATTCAAAATATGGAATCCATTTTTCCAAATTCATAATAAATAAGTGTCAAAAATTAATTTAAAATCAATTCCCGCTGTCAAAACAAAAAAGCATGTTTTTAAGAAATAATAACTATCAAAAGATTGACACTTGTTTATGTCCTGTTTAAATGTGAAATTACATCCAATGGCCAACATTGGATTAAATGGTAAAAATATAATATAATTATACTTTAAAACTACTCAATATTATAATTTATCACTATATATTATTTTGATTAAATAGTTTTTTTTAATTAAAATTTTGTATTTTTCACTATTCATCAAAAACTGAAAGTTTTCCGAAAAATACCAAAAATTTATAAAAAAAAATTTTATGTCCTGCTTCTAAATAACCAATTAATTTAATCAAATTTAATATTTAAAAGTGTCAAATATTATATTTAAAAAGTTTTTTCTATTAAAAGGCGGTAAAATTGCATTTTTTTGAAAAATACTTCTTTTATCTTTTTAATGAATTTTTTCTTATATTATGTATAATAAACCCATAATATAGATTCTAAAATTATTTTGAGTATATAAAATTCAAAATTCAGTTAATACTATTCATAACCTCTTTTTGAATGGCTATTTTGGTAATTCGTGGTGCGCTCAAACTCTGTGTTGCATGTAGCGCAAGTTATTGAATTACTTTGAAGAGATAATGTACTGGGAAATCTTGGTGTGTTACACAAGATTACATGTTGAACCAAGATAATGTGTAGGATAGAGTTTATTCTAGGTAGAACATTATTATACTGCATAAATAGAACAGAAGAAGAAGATGCTTCATAATAATGGTGAATCTGAAATAATTAAAGTGTGGATGATTTAAAGGAAAAAGAAAAATATTTTTTGATTATTTTAAAGTATCATGTTTCAGTATATTAGTCTGGAAGTGGAAGAATAGTAGGAATATAATTCACCATGATACTAATCAAGATCATAAGTAGAATAATTAGTTGATATTTCATGATATGATTCATGGAGAAGTTTGAAACCAATGGAAAAAACCAACAGTATACATAGAATGTATCCTGTGTTAAAATAATCATAAGTTAATGGAATATAAGAAACTATAATATATAGAACCTATATTAAGGTATAGAATTAATTGTGATAATTCTGATTTATACTCCATGAAATAAATATCATTATACATAATTCATGATTCAAGCCAGACTTTTTGAATAAGTTAAAGGAGGAAGATCAATAATTCACTAAGAAGATTTCATGCCCAAGATGATTTTTGTGTAATAGATAAAGAATATTGACCGAGTTTTGAATGAAAATCTTGAAAAGTTAAGAAAGTGTTAAATTCAAATGATATCATGTATTTCTTTATTTCTAAGATTTTTCAATACTTGGTGTTGGGTATAAATAGTAATTATTGATTCTATGAAAAGACCAGTGAGACTAAGTGAGATTGTCTTGTATATTATAAATATTCATAGATTCAAGAATGAAGTTGATATTTTTGATTTTGTGGTTCTAAAAGTTAAATGATAAAGACCAATGTCCTCTTGTAATGGAAACAAACTTTAATATATTGAGTTTCTTGAAGCGTTGGGTAAGAACAGGGATTTTAGAACCAGTATAAATTATGAAAGTTTATGATCATGAAAAGGTGAGATGGTACTGATTCTAAATATTATAAGGCTCGGAGGGAGATAAATCATTTGGTGTAAGAGAAAAATAGAGATAAAGGATCTTTCTCATTCCAGTATGGATACATTGTAAACTGGAGGGATCCATATAATTATAAATCAAGATACTTTTATCAGTAAATAGTTTCATTTCAAATATAATACCTTCCCACTTTTGAAAGGGTTGAGTTAAGGATAATACCTTCTCACCTTTTGTAATCACTTAATTATATTAGAAATAAAATTTGTGAATCTGTCTCGACTCAAACACAACAAGGACATAGTCACCCACATTTTTGGAAAACCTTACAAAAATACTATACTCCTTATCTTACTTAATATTTATGTTGCATACTGGTAAGAGTGAGATTAAATATTGAGAGGGTGTGGACTCTAATAAGTCATAGAGGATGATTTCAAGGAGTAAATTATAAAAATAATAACATTGATTCACCACCCCCACCCCCTCTTAGTGTGACATCATATTCTCAATCACTTCACAAATTATATGTCATTCTATATAATTTCAAAAAGTATTTAACATTAAAATTTAATATTATGGATATTTTATTTAATAAATGTTTTATAAACTTTTTATATTTAATTAATTTATAAACACTTTATAAATTAAATAAATATCCTAAAATACCTTTTTCTATAATTTATAATAATTTATAATTTATATGAAACAATTTATAATTGAAATTTATAGAAATATATTTTTTCATGTATGTTGTATTTTATAATATACATTATATTGTAAATTTTTTATTTCTTCAATATCTATCATATTTTACAATAGATAATTACTATTTGTGACAACATTCCTCAATACCTGGGTTTCTTATCTTACAATATCACATATATCATAAGGGTGATATGATGCTCTATTTTTTAAAACATATATGGATGTTATTTCCTGTTAGGATTCTCTATATTATACGCTACGATTTATTAAAAAACTAGGAATTATGATTGAGTCACCACCTATGATATCCTATATTATAGGATATGACTATATCATGATATATGATATAATATATCATATATCCAATCACAAAAAAAATTAAAATAATTTTTATTGATTAACAATATAATATATAATATGACATACAATTTATTCATTTTAAAACATGATTTCATGAATAAAGAAGCATGGTGAACCTCTAATACCACTAAAAGTTTTTTAAGGATTGAAAAACACTTGTACGGGGAAATGGAAGATAGTAGAAACCTAAAATCCAAAAATAACCATGCTACGAAAATTGAAACCATGTATATATAAATGAAGAACATGCACACCTTTAACTATAATCATCAAAATCTCCATCTTCAATCACATGTTCTTGATTAAGATCACTGAGGAATAACCAAGGGACTCATCCCTCTTAGGGATATCCATAGATCACCTAAATCAACCAATGCATGGATGGGATTCTCCATGTCTCCCATTAAATTATAATACCTGTCAATAGTTAAGGGATAAGGAGGAAGAGATTAATGAGGGAATCAACAGGTGACTAATTAAATATTTGAACAAAAATAATTATGGAATCAAAATATTTATATATCCCTTAGGGATACTCCATGACTATCCATTAATTTACTCATATGGTCATAATGTATGAGTAAATTATTTTAACCATTCATGAATTTATTCAAATGTAATATGGATTATCCCATGTGTTTCAACTTATGAAACATCAATAATAATGATAACCAAGATTAGAAGACAACTAAATATTACATGTTGATATTATAATTCCATGTTGATAACAGAATATGATCAACACATATTATGATATCATCATTTCATGTATTACAGTTGACTAGGGAATAGGTTCCTTATGATACACCTATATCAAACCATATGATGTAGCTAAGTTCACATCAAATGTGTGGGGATTTAAGTAATATATCCACCATTTTCTAATCAATATTCTCATGGATATTCTCCACTATACTCCATGTGGATAATAATATGATCATACATATAACGACTCATACATTACATACATAGATATTAATTCATAATTGAAGTAAATTCGTTACAGCATATAACAAAACCATGACTGGACCGTATTGGTATAATGTCTTCAGAAAATGGGAAACATAAACAAGTGGTTTATAAAACATCTACATTGTCTCCCATTTATTTCATCATAATTTGAGTCTTTTTTGGAATATCATACTTAATAACCATCTTCATGACCTGGGGAAAAGAAACATATGAAAGGGTAATCTCAAATACTCAGTAAGGGTAAACAAATAAAATATCAATTATATCATATACATAAGAACATAACATTTGAAAATCTTATCATGCATATAAAAGATCATAATATCATGTCATGGGATAAATCATAAAAGTGAAATATAATCCCAATAGTCATAACATAAGACATGAAATTTTGTTTCACACACACATAAGCTTAGAAAATCATTACATATTAGTCAAATCTAATTTCCAATACCATCATATCAGACAAAATCCATTACTGAACCAAGTTCACTCCTCATTCCAACCCTGTATCATTGAACTAGATTTACTTTCCATTCTATACAAGTGTATCTAATCAGATATAAATCTTTATCCAATTCATTGGAAGGAGATATAGGTCTCACCCATCTAATAATGAAATCATTCTCACATGTTCCACAACACATAAATCATTCATCATAGCATAACCCATGAAATAAAATGTGATTCTTAAACATCATTTCATCATAACATAATCCATATAAGATAAATATACATCATAAAAATAATTCCATAATAAACAAAATCAAATAAAAGTAATAATAGGTATAGATACATAACCCTATGTCATCTTAGATTGAAAATAATTTTGGTAAAACACTTGAAATTAATTCTTGAGGAAAATATCCTTTCTTCTTCAAAAACATTTTATTTTCTCAAAAATGCCATGAAATTTTAAAATAAACGAATTTTATTGAAAATAAACTTTAAAACATGTATAGGAATCTAATAACGTGTAATAAAGAAGTAAAAATATGTTCATGTTGTATAAGTTAAAAAACATTCTTCTTGAACTTTTGCTGTAAATGCCAAATAATACCTTGTATGGTAAACAAAAGAAAGATTCCTTCCATACCACATAGTAAAAGTAAAAAGGGGGTAAAAATTACTATAAATATACATAGAAGAATATTAAAAAATTTATGAAAGTATTTTTAGAAAACATGGACATGGATGATAAATATATCGCTAGTAAATACATACGAATAAATAATCTCGGATAAAAATGAGATTGTAGAATTATCCCTTACCTTAGGTCTGATATGCTTCATATGTATCCAAACATACTCTATAATTATTTAAATAATGTTACTGATTTATTCCAGAATCATAATAATTTTTTGATAACATTTATGATCATATTTTCATCCGTGAGTAAAATTTCATTGTTACATGTTATTCGGGTATTAACTGATTTATGTTCTTATGCATGTTTTGTCAAATAAGTTATTATTAATATTTTTAGATTATAGTTATATAATTTAAATCATGGAATTAGTATAAAATATATCATATTTATTCATTTAATTCATTTATATAATCATGCTTCAATGAATATTATGTAGAACAAATCACGTCGCACCGTGGAGACGGTAAGTTGTACGTACGCACAAGCGACGATATCATTCCCATAATTGATGAATGGTATTGAAGTTGATGGTTTATAATATATAATAATTAGTATGATGTTTTAATAATAATATATAGTTATTATTTCCACCATTATACCCATCTAAGTAAGGTGGTGGTGAAAAACAGATTACACCACGGTGTGGAGACGGTAAGTCGTACGTACGTACGTGCGGTGATTTTATTATTTGTAGGATGAATAGAAGGATAAATAGAGTTGTTTCATATTTATAATAACATATAATTATATTAGTGATATTTATTTTATTACTTTATAATGAAAAAACTAATGAAGAGTAAGTATAATAAGAAAGAAATTTGAAATAATTGGTTGAAGAGATTACCTCTTCCTCGACGTGCCTCCTTTAGATATCCTCTTAGGGCCCGAGAGTTGTTCTTTTGAGAAGACCAGAACCTATAGAATGTAACTAGAGAAGTTGATAATATAAATGGTCAGTTTTTGGATGACCTATAAGGCCCAAGGTGGTGTGAGGAAATCTGTGAGGATATTAATTTTTATAAGAGAGGAGGAGGGGCACTTTAGAAAGGTATTGAAATATTATTTTATTAAAAAATGATTTTCGGTTAAAAAAGGTCAAAAAAATTAAATCAAAGATAATATAAGTATTTTTCAAAATCCTCTCAACCAATAGGTTTTAGACAAGTTTAGGTCTCAAATTTAACCCTATCTTTTAACTTTAACCCTTAGTTAACTAATTTAACTCTTACCATGTCTTCATGTATATTCATACTATATAGTTAATATAGTTACTATAAAATTCCAATATAACATCAAGTGGTTCATTAATGATATTTTAAAAATTATTTAAGTAATTTGGCCGAATATTATATTTTTAGGACAATTATATCTTTTAATAAAATAGTATTTTTTTTAAAACTCGTTTATGTCAATTTTTATACTATTCATATCATGACTTTTTAAAAATTCATAAAAACTTTATTCTTTTGAAAAAAACTTCATTAATTCAAAGATAAAAATTAATAATCATCCATAAAATTCGTGTATGGCATAATAAGTTTCAAAATAAATTCATTTTAATATTTATAATCTCATTTATTTAAATCATTCATTAATAAGGTAATCACTACATCATCATTGTGTCATAAATAAATTTATTTATTTGGCGTATAAAAATTATAAATTAAATACCATGATGTAGGAAATATTTTTATATTTATAATTACTATTTATATACATAGAGATAATTTATATAACCCTATATTAAAATCAATTTAGTAAAAGATACATGTTTATGTTATAATTATCTTTACTTTAAATTAATTCTTATAAAATGTCATTTTCACATCCAAGTGAATCCATGGGGTTAAAAAATTGACCCAAGGATTTCCATGGTCATAAATATCTCATAAAATAGGATTAAGATATGTATTAGGGTATTTTAATATTATTTTTTACCTTTATTTACCAGATTTACCTTTTAACCATGGTAAATAAAATAATTACTAAAGTTACTATTCATAATGTCCAAAAATAAAAGGAATATATTCACACAATTTAGACCTTATTATTCCAAATATGGAATCCTTTTTTCCAAATTCAAATCACAGAAGTTGCAGAAATTAATTTAAAATTAATTCTCATTGTCAAAACCAAAAAGTGGGTTTTTAAGAAGTAATAACTATCAAAAGATTGACATGTGTTTATATCCAATTTAAAAGTGAAATTACTTCCAATGAAAAAAATTGGATTAAATGATAAAAATATAATCTAATTACACTTCAAAACTAATTAAAAATATATTCTTACTATATAAATAAATTAGATGAAAAGGAAATTTTGAATTAAAATGCTGTATTTTTTACTATTCATTACAATATGAATTTTATCAAAAAAATACCAAAAATTCAATATAAGTAAATTTTTATGTACCTATTCCAAATAAGAATTTTATTTTTTCAAATATAATATATAAAAGTGTTAAAAACTATATTTAAAATGGTTGTGCCATCAAAAGGCGGCAAAACTAATTTTTTTGAAAAATACTTATTTTATCCAAAAAATGAACTTTTTATTATTTCATGTCTATATAATACATATAAAATTAAAAAGGTGGTTAATACTATTCATAATGTCTATTTTATATCCCATAATTATATTTTAATAATATATTGTTGTTTAGTGAAACTCGGTATGGCGTACAAGGAAAGCTATCAAGGAAAGTCGCTCTTGCATGTAACGTATGCCAAGAATAGTGTTGTGCATACTACAAGATAATACAGTGTTGTGTATAGTGAAAGCTAATATTGGTGTAGTGTAAAACACAAGACATCAATGAAAATATAAAATAATTTATCCCATAAAATCTTGGGGTGTTACATTCTACCCCCTTAAAATGAATTTCGCCCTCGAAATTCAATGAGGTTATAAATGGTTTACTACATGAAAGTTTCTTTAATATAAACCCACTTTGTAAAGAGGAAAAGTAATTCTTCATTTTAAAAAGGAATGTTAGAAACATAATCTTTACTCGAGGTAACTTATAGGAGAACATAGGTGGTAAGTGAAAACATGGATATGGAAGAGAAATCTAACCATTAAGTTCTGAAGGACAGTGGTAGAGAACATGGCTAGGAAAAAGTCAAAAATCACATAGTCATAAATATGTGATGATCTAGGGTACCATCTGATTCATTGGATATGAAGGTACTAGGATAACATTTTTGATTTTCAATATCCTTTCCCTAAATTTGAATAATTTTACATGAGAATAAATACTTACTTGATTTTGGTACAATCTCACCATTGTCCATGCATTAAAAAATTTCCACTTCACCTCTTATTTAAGGAAATGAAGTTGAATTTTTATTTTCTAAAGTGTTAGCAGATCATGCTATAGAATGATTGGTCATTCCATCTGTTCTCAACGAAAGGTTAGAACAGGTATTCAAATATGAATAAGTCCACCTATAGTGAAATAACACATTAATCTAACAAACTTCAATTGGAAAACAACTTTTACTATCTATAAATGGATAACATTATAATCCTTCCAAAAATAGAAAATATAAAACTTTAGAAATAGTTGAACTAAATAAAAAAAACATTTATCTCCCATATCTCATAAGTTATTTATTTGTTGTCACGTTCCAAACATGTGAATACCTTAATCATGTATTCTTGTAAAACATGATAATAACTTGAATTACCAATGAACCTTCATGACAAAATGAATTCTGTCAAAATTAAATCTTTACACACACCAAAAATACCAAAAATTATGTATACTCAAACCATGATTTCACTTTGTCCTTATATCAGTCATGAGCTCATTAATACTATCAAACATCCCATTATCTCCTTATCCCTTCATTATGTGCATATCATGAGCTTTTCAAAAATATTTAAATCACTTTTCATGGTTACTGATACTATATACTTATGAAAACCCACAATGGACCAATACATAGACATTCCAATATTCCATAATATAATAAAAGAGATTCAACAACACTGTTTTGGAATCCCATTACATAAACACTTAATCATTCCACCACTTCATTCTCATACTCAACATCGCTAATAGTGATCACATGTGACTTCCCTTTGTCTTTTTCCTTAAGAGGTTTCTGATTTTTATCATCATTGACCCATATATTAGGGAATTGGTTATCATAATGACCCATTTCCTTTCACTTGTAGCATTTAAGTGTTGATGGTGTGTTCTTTGTAGTATTTTCTCTATTCACATTATTAGAAAACTTTTTCCCATTACTTTGGCACTCAACTGCTTGATGACCTTATTTTCCACAGTTGAAACATTTTCTATTCCCTTTAAGATAATCTCCAACATTCTTCTTTCTGCACTTTTAGCATAAGTAAACATTCATATTCTTTTCACCATTGTTTTTATATTTTCCCTTAAACTTCATCTTTCGTTTCTTGTCAAAACCATGAGATGGGTATGTAACACCAACTTTCAGTTATACCTTGATAGTACAACGCACAATATATTCATAGCTACTGGAGTCTCTTATATCTAATTCCCTTTGAAGACTTATTTTTAATCCACTGAAGAATCGATCAACTTTACTTTTAGTTTGGATAATAAATCCAGAATCATGCCTTGCAAGTCTTGTAAAATTCACCTCATATGTACCAACAGATTCATCATCCTTTTTATTAAGCTCAAGGAACTACATTTCCATCTTTTTTTGAATAATATTAAGGAATTACTTATTGAAAAAATAAGTTCTTTAACTCATCACATTCCATGGATTCAATTTCATCTTACTGCCTTGTATTATTAACTAGAGTACACCACTGGTCTGCTTCACCTTCTAAAAAATAGTTATCCAAAATGAATTTTCCATGTTCCAAACATAGAAGGATGGAAAATATATTTTCAATGGTACTGAGTCATTTTTTATCAACAAGTGGATCAGAATAACCACTAAAAGAAGGTTGGTGTTGCCTCATGAAGGACTCAACAGAAAATTGTTCCCTTCTTTTCTCATTTGGAAGTCTAGAATGATTCATAGCTTGTGTAAGTATAGAAATAATATTTTTTATTCCATATTCCACAACATTTGGTTTCTTATGAGGACAATCATTGCACTTCCCAGTGCATTGATCATTAACACGGTTCCTTTGGGTTCCAGCCATCATCTAAAACCGAAAAACAATAATGTGAGAGGAAAAAATAATACAAGGAAAACAAAATAATCAAGGGGAATTACTTTCAATATCTAACATATTAGGTTTAATCCTAGGTTATTCATGATTGTTACCATAATTATAATACTATGACCTATAGTTATACTTAACCTTAGGGAAAAACCTAAAAACCTTAGAAATATCTCTAGGGATGTCACTAAAGTTTTCGCATCCCAGTTTCCAAAGGTTGACTAAACCTTCACTCTGATACCAACTCTAACAACCCATAATTTACATACATTGATATTACTTCATAATTTAAGTAAAATTGTTGAAAAATAAAACAAAACCATAACAGGACCATATAGGTATAGTGTCTTTAGAAACTGAGAAACATAAACAACTAGTTCATAAAACATCTACATTATCTCACGTTTATTTCATCATAACTAGACTCCTTTTTGGAATATCATACTTAATACCCATATTCATGACCTAGGGAAAATAAATATATGAAAGGGTGTGATCAAATGCTTATTAAGGGTAACAAAAGGAAATATCAACTATATCATTTACATAATAACATAACATTTGAAAATCTTATCCTGCATATAAAATATCATAATATCATATCATGGAATAAATCATAAAATTGAAATGTAATCCCAATAGTCATAACATAAGACAAGAATTTTTTTGGTATACACACATAAGTATAGAAAATAATTTAATATTAGTTAAGGCTCGTTTCCAAGACCATCATAGCGGATAAAGTCCATTACTAAACTAAGTTTACTCCTTGCTCCAGTCCTGTATCACTAAACAAATTTTACTTTTTGTTCCATCTATGTCTATCTAATTAGATATAAATCTTTACCCAATACATTGGAGGGAGATATAGGTAACACCCATCTCAACATTAAATCATACTCACCTGTTCCACAAAACATAAATCATTCATCATAGCATAACCCATGAAATAAAATGGGATTCTTAAACATCATTTCATCATAACATAATTCGTATAGGATAAATGGACATCATAAAAATAATTAAAAATAAACACAATAAAATAAAAGTAATAATAGGTATATATACATAACCCTATGTCATATTATATGGAAAATAATTTTTATAAAACACTTGAACTTAATTTTTGAGGAAAATATCCTTTCTTAATTAAAAACATTTTCTTTTATCAAAAATGTCCTGCAATTTTAAAAGAAAAAAATTTATTGAAAATAAACTTGAAAACGTGTAGAGGAAGATAATAAGGCATTATGAAGATTTAAAAATGTTTTCATGTTATATAAGTTAAAAAACATTCTCCTCGTACTTTTGTCGGAAAAGTCAAAAAGTACCTTGTATGGTAGGACCAAGAAATATTCCTTACATACCACATAGTAAAAGTCAAAAGGGGGTAAAAATGACTTTAAATATACATATAATAATATTAAATAATTTATGAATGAATTTTTAGAAAACATGGACATGGATGATAGATATATCCCAAGTAAATACTTACGAATAAACAATCTCGCTTAAAAATGAGATTGAAAAATTATCCCTTACCTTAGTTCTGATAAAATTTGTATGTGTCCAAAACTCTTATATGATGATTTAAATAATGTTACGAATTTATTCCAGAATCATAATCATTTTTATTTTGACATTTATGATCATATTTTCATCTGTTTGTTAGTAACATTTCATTGTTACTAGTTATTCGGGTACTAACTACTTTATGTTCTTATGCATGTTTTGTTGGATAAGTTCTTATTAATATTTTTAGATAATTGTTATATCATTTACAGAATGGTATTAGTATAATATATATCATATTTATTCATTTAATTCATTTATATAATCATGATTTAATGAATATTATGTAGAATTAATCACATCGCATCGTGGAGATGGTAAGTCGTACATACGCACGAGCGACGATATTGTTCCCATAATTGATGAATGGTATTGAATTGTATGGTGTATAATATCTCAGAATTATTATAATGTTATAAAAATCATATATAGATATTATTTCCACCATTATACACATCCAAGTAAGGTGGTGGTGAAAAATAGATTACACCACGGCGTGGAGATGGTAAGTCATACGTATGCACGCGCGGTGATTTGGTTTGTCATAGGATGGATAGAAGTTGAAATAGGGTTGTTTAATATTTATAATAACATATAATTATATTAGTGATACAAATTTTATTAATTTATAATGAAACAACTAATGAAGAGTAAGTATAAGAAGAAATAAATTTTAAAGAATCGGTCCAAGAGATTACATCTTCCTCGACGTGCCTCCTTTAAATTTCCTCTTAGGGCACTAGAGTTGGTCTTTTGAGAAGACCAGAACCTCTATAATGTAACTAGGGAATTTTATAAGAGAAATTTTCAGGTTTTATATGAGCTATAATTCTCATGGTGGTGTGAGGAAATATTGGAGGAGATGCCTTTTTATAAGAGAGGAGGATGGTCAATTTAGGAAGGTATTGAAATATTATTTAATTATAAAATTATTTTCAGTTTAAAATTTTCCCCAAATAATTTAAATATAATATAATATGAGTATTATTAGAAATAATATCAACCAATAGGTTGTATACAATTTTAGGTCTCAAATTTAACCTTACATTTTATCTTTAAATATTAGTTAGCTAATTTAACTCTTACCGTGTCTTCTTGTATATTCATATTATATGGTTAAAATAGTTACTATAAAATTCAAATTGAACCTCAAGTGGTTCAATAATTAGATTTTAAACATTATCTAAGTCTTTTTTCAGAATATTATATTTTTAGAACTATTATATCATTTAATAAAACAGTATTTGTTTTAAAAACTCATTTATGTCAAATTTTATACTATTCATATCATGGCTTTTTAAAAATACATAACAACTCTATTATTTCAAAAAAAATTCATTAATTCAAATATTACATGTCATAATTATCCATAAAATTCTTTTATGGCCTAAGAAGTTTCAAAATAAATTTATTTTCATATTTATAATCTCATTTATTTAAATCATTCATTAATAATGTAATCACTACATCATCATTGTGTCATAAATAAATTTATTTATTTGGTGTCTAAAATTTATAAATAAAATACCATGATGTAGTAAATATTTTTATATTTATATTGACTATTTATAGACATAAATATCAATTATATAACCCTATATTAAAATCGATTTAGTAAAATATATATGTTTATGTTATAATTATATTTGCTTTAAATTAATTCTTATAAAATGTCATTTTCACAACCAAGTGAATCCATGGGGTCCCAAAATAGACCCAAGTATTCCCATGGTCATATATATCTCATATAATAGGATTAGGATATGTTTTATTGTATTTTAATATTATTATAATTTTATTTTTTACCCTTATTTACCAAATATACCCTTTAACCATGATAAATAAAATAATTACTGAAGTTACTATTCATAATGTCTAAAAATAAAAGGTACCTATTCATACTATTTGGAACTTATGATTAAAAATATTTAATATATTTTTCCAAATTCAAAACATATAATTTTCAAGAATTAATTTAAAATTAATTCCCATTGTCAAAACCAAAAAGCTGGTTTTTGAGAAATAATATCTATCAAAAGATTAACATGTGTTTATGTCCAATTTAAAAGTGAAATTACATATAATGAACAAAATTGAATAAAATGATAAAAATATAATCCAATTACACTTTGAAACCGACTAAAAATATAATATAACTATATAAATAAATTAGATGAAAAGGCAATTTCAAATTAAAATGCAGTATTTTTCACTATTCATTAAAATATGAATTTTATCAGAAAAATACCAAAAATTAAACATAAATAAATTTTCATGTACCTATTCAAAATGAGAAGTTTATTTTGTAAAATATAATATATAAAAGAATTAAAAACTAGATTTAAAATGGGTGTTCCATCAAAAGGCGGCAAAACTACATTTTTTGAAAAATACTTATTTTATCAGTGAAAATGAACTTGTTCTTATATCATGTCTAGAAAATAAATATAAAATTAAAAATGTGTTTAATACTATTCATAACACCTATTTTATATCCTATAATAATATTTTAACAATATATCATTGTTTAGTGAAACTCGGTATGGTGTACAATGCAAGTTATCGAGGAAGGTCGCTCTTGCATGTAACGCAAGCCAAGAATAGTGTTCCATATACTGAAACCTAATACGGTGTTGTTTATAGTGAAAGATAATATTGGTGTAGCGTACAACACATGAGATCAAATAAAATAAAAATAATCTATCACATAAAATCTTCGGGTGTTACAATACATCTTTAATGGTTTTTGATGTTACTATAACTAATATTAAACATAACTATTTTTCATTTATCATTTTCCATATTGTATATTATAGGTGGATTCATACATTCCATTATGTCATGAAACTAAGACATAACTCAAGACCATACCATCTCATCTTAGATAATCTATTACCTAGTGATGTATATATATACCTTTCTTCTTGAATGATCAATTTTGAAATATTATAGTTCCTGAAAATTTCTTATAAAGTCTTTTTGGTAATTGTCATTTATCATTTCAGATTTAATAGATTCTATATTGAGGTCTCTTTGACCAACATCCTAGATCCTACACTATTTGGAGTGAGCATTACAAGTTTGTAGTTCCTATCATATGCTTTCACATTATTGAGTGGGACTACCCCAATAGAGTTTTGTGTTTGTTTGGATATGTACAGGGCATTTCATTAATTCTAAGACAATTACTAGAAATTTATTTCATAAAGCTGGTAGGAATGAAGGATTTCAATTTGTGATGGTATCATGTGAAATATATCGACATATGGTATATTCTTTTGAAAGTTCATATTGTTCTCATACCTATGATAATACTCTATTTATCACAAAGGGTTGATAATGTTCCATGTTATAGATTGAAATCCATATGGTATCATATATGGAATGGTAGATGTAACATCCTAGATCTATATGTCACTCAACTGGTACCCTGTACCCTGTTGGCCACATGTCCTCAAGTGAATTTCCCCAAATTCCAGAGGTTGTCTACTAGCAATGAGGGCCTAGGGTGTGATAGTGGATAAAATATGCCCTCACTGGCAGAGTGTAACACAACAGAATAATAATATAAAATAGTAGAAGTAGTAAATAGCATACAACTAAAATAAATAGTGGAATACTAATATGATAAATAACCAAGAATCATTCAATACCAACGATGATTCATCATGTCACATGTTCTATGATAGCATCCAAATAAATACACTACAGTAATACACAATATAAGTCTCACAAGCGCAAATGAAACAAAAGAAAACTAGGAAGCATCGCAAGCCTTAGCTCGGTCCCATGCTCTCCAACTCCTAAGCAGCACATCAAGTGTCTGTAGTAAGAATCTTTCTCTAATCAAAACCTACAATAATATAATTTGTTTGGTCCCTAAAGAAAGACTCAAATAGGGTGTGAGACTAAATCCCCGTATGCAACCACCAAATATCTTTTATGGTCTATCAGTGAAGAATATTAGATGTCTCAGAAGGAAAAGTAATTGAGTATATAAAATACCAAATCCAAGTTTATACTTTGGATTGGTAGATGTGTCACTAGTCATTTCATTTCATTATTCAATTTGTAACTGAGTCTGGTCCTGACATACTAGTGTGGAAAAATCAAGTATCACTCCTGGTGTGTTTAACCCAAACCATATAACCATGGTATAACATAACGCTAAACTGGATCAAGAAAAACTATAAGCATTTCAACAGTCAATAAAGGTCGAAACCCGGTGTATAAGAATTTCATCATGTTCTAGGGTCAAAACCTGATGTATAATCATTTCAGCATGTATCAGTTCTAAGCTCGATGTATAAGTATTTCATCATTTAAATCATAACTTGTAACATAAACTATTACATGGATAACAATAATATAACTCACGTGGAAAAATAATTCAATCAAACAATTCCATTCTAAAAAACCAATAAAATAAATTCAAAGGCATTCCCATAGGAATCTTAGGACAAATGGAAAAACGTTGATCATCCAAGGGAGAACGCACCCATGGGGTGTACCTCAATCCAAACTAATAATCTCAAACATGCCCCATAAAAATTTAATAAATTACTTAATCAACATTAGGTAACAACATAGGTCAAAATTCAATTTAGGTGACACCCAAAAATGGGTGTGCAGCACTCCAGCATATATAAACAACTTGACATTGAGAAAAAGAAACAAGACCACCTACCTTGTAGAATTAAGACTCTCCTTGTCCAACGTCAAGCTTTGATTCGACCTAGAATGGGGTAGATCTAAAAAAACAAGTAAAATTTTAAACCCTTGATAAATCAATCGAGAGAAGAAATAAGGAAGAAAGGCTCAAGAGTAATTGAGAGCTCACCAAGGGGAATCCAATGGATCTGACTATTTTCAAATCAGAGATTGGATGAAGAATAGGGAGCCAAAATACCATTCGGATCTCTAGGTCATGTTTCTCGTCAAAGGGGAGGTTTTTTTCTATTATCTTGGAGAAATGAAATATTTCCTAACTTATTAATCAATTAACAAAAAGTACACAACGTGTACTTGAGATTACACATTGTGTTCGTACATGTTTTTTGTCCCAACCTTCATGTGGTCATGTACTAGGATTACATGGCATGTATCCTTAGATAAATAGCATGTACCTATAAGTAGACAACATATAGTTCACAATCACGTCATTTAATAGGTCTGCATCCAATCCACAACCTCTTCCCCCTCCCCCATTTTCTTAAGTACATACTGAAAATGAAATATTCATACCTCAAATTAAGAACTATGTTCTTAAAAAACATCCCCCTTAAAGAAATTCATCCCCAAATTTCCCTTCCAAGGGTGGTGAAGAATAATCTGAGAACAAATCTAGCCACGGTGACCATATGTTTTCCTCCCTCTCCAAAGTCTCATCCTACACTAGGACGTGATTCCATAGTACCCATACCAAAGGAACAGACCGGCCATAGAGAACCGTCATGCTACGATATACAATACGAATGAGATGCTCCTCAAAGGATGTATCTTCCTACAACTCCACTTCCTCGGGCTGAAAGGTGTGATATGGGTCTGAAAAGTAACATCACAACTAAGAAACATGGAAGATATCGTTCATGGCTCCATACTTCTGTGGTAACTACAATCGATAGTCCATTGTCCCAACCCTCACTAGAATCTCAAACATATTGATTTATCTTGGTGAAATATTACCTTGTCTCCTAATCCTCTTGTGACCCCACCTCAATGCAACATTCAAGAAAACTTGATCACCGACCTCGAACTCTAGAGGTTGTCTATGGAGATCAGCATATGATTTATGAAAAAACTATGTAGTATCCATCCACTTCTGAATCAACTAGACCTACTCAGAAGTCTATTACACAGGTCATGGTCCCAGTAAAGCTGCCTCATCCACCTCCATCCAGCATAGGGGTAATCGTCATGGTCTACTGTACAAAGCCTCATAAGGTGTCATCTCTATATTCTTCTGGATACTATTATGGTAGTAAAATTTAACCAAGGGAATATTCTTTTCCCAAGAGCCCCCAAATTCTAGGACACATTCTCATAGCATGTCCTCCAGCACTTGTATTGTACATTATTACTGGCCATCGGTCTGAGGGTGGTATGTTGTGCTCAGAAGAATGTATATACCCAGTTCCCTATGAAAACTCTTCAATAAATGAGACATAAAGAGGGAATCCCAATCTAAAATGATAGAATGAGAGACCCTATGAATTTTTACCACCTCACTAATTTAAAGATTCTCAATCTCATCAACACTCAAGGTATCCTTGATCGGAAAGAAGTGAGAAACCTTCATAAGTCTATCAACCACCACCCACACTACATCATTACCTCAGGGAAACCTTGGTAAACCCATCAAAAAAATCCATCGAGACATCATCCCATTTTCACTCTGGAATAGATCACTACTATAAATGCCCAGTGGGCCGCCGATGTTCTTCCTTCACCTACTGACAGGTGGAACACCTCATAACAGAACTAGCCACTAGTAATGACGGCGAAAATCACGGTACATCTTTGTAACTCCGGGATACGATGCCTAAGCTGAAGCATGAAACTCCCACATCAAATCTTCATGTAATCCCACTCGAACCCAGACATGTCCATGGATCTGCAAGATCTCATCATCACCCACCATCCAACCCGGAGGTGGATCCTCACCTTTTAAACTTTCCAGCAGGACTGGGCCCTTAAAATCTGATAGTTGTCTCATACTCACTCTATCCTGTAGGGTAGAAGTCACAGTTAAAGAAGAAAGGAAATTATGTCCCTGACTATCATGCACCTCCAAATGCATCCCAGAGAACAATGCTATAAGCTTCCACTCACTATTCTGCAATGCATGTATCTGAGTCCTCTTTCTCAGTGCATCATCCACTACATTGCCTTTATAAGATTGATGGAAAGCTCGAAGTCAAAATATTTAAGGTATTATACCCACCTTCACTGCCTCAAATTCATATCACACTGATTAAAGATGTACTTGATACTTTTTTGGCCTGTTTACACCGAAACATGCTCTCCCAAAAAGTAATGTATCCAACAGTGTAAGTCATGAACAACTGTGGATAAATCGAGATCGTGTGTCGGATAGTTCCTCTCAAGTGGCCACAACTGCCGAGACCCATACGCAATGACTCGGTCCCCCTGCATAATCATTTCTCCAAGCCCAATACCTGATACATCGTAGTACATAGTTTAACTCCTATCCATCTATGGAAAAATCAGTATTGGTGCTAACTTTAATCTCCCTTTCAACTCCTGAAAGACCACATTGTAATAATCTGACCATATGTACTTTTCACCCTTCCTTGTTAAGTCTGTCATCGATGCAGCTAAGCATGAGAATTCATGTATGAAATTCTTGTAGTAACCAACTATCCCTAGAAAACTCCACACCTTGAAGAAGTTATTGGGATTCTCCCAGGTAACTACTGCTCTCACCTTCTCTGGATCCATTGATACTCATGTCTCCGAGATAACGTGACCCAAGAAATGAATTTGATCCATCCAGAAGTGGCACTTTGATATCTTAGCATATAATTCATGCTCCCTCAGTGTACTCAAAACGATCTCAAGAAGTGTGGAATGGTCATATAAGTTATGAGAATATACCAAGATATCATCTACAAAAAAACACCACAAAAAAATACAAGTAAGGATGGAACACTCGGTTCATCAGTTCTATGAAAACTGATGGCACACTCGTGATACCAAATGGAATAAACACATACTCATACAAACTATACCTTCTACGAAATGTGGTATGAGGTATGTCTAGAGATAGAACACGTATCTGGTGATATCCTAACCTTAAGTCAATTTTCTAGAACACCCGGGCTCCTTGAAGTTGATCAAATAGGTCATCTATCTTTGGTAAGGGATTTTGGTTCTTAACCATCAATTGGTTAAATTTCTGATAATCCACACATATCCTGAGGATACCATCCACCTTTTTGGTAAAAAGGACCAAAAAACCCCAATGAGAAGTACTAGATCAGATGAAACCCTTAGACTCCAAATCCTCTAACTGCTTCTTGAGTTTTTTTTAATTCCATCGTATCCATTCTATAAGGATAAATGAATACCGGTGCAGCTCTTGGAACTAGCTCAATCATGAAATCCACCTCTCTCTGCAAAGGTTACCATTAAAAGTAATTGATGAAAACATCCCTGAAATGATCAACCACTGGATCTAAATATATTGAATGTGTTCCCTAGTCATCCATATATAAACTGGAAATCTTTTCTGTCATCTGACTCGACCCACAATGCTCTGGTCTAGCTCGGTTTTCCTGGACATCCTGCTCTCCCTTGTATAGAAATGATCTACCCTATAGTGACATGAAACTCACCATACAGTGATAGAAATTGATAATGTCTTGAAATGAGACTAACCAGTCCATTCTGAGTATGAAATCAAATCCTATCATCTCTAACACATAGAGATTACAAATGAAGTGACACCCACCAACCTCAAGGGGGAACTCCTTACACCGACGCACACCTTCCATCCTTATCCCTAATGGAGTGGCTAGTGTAATAACTTAATTATAAGAGAAGAAACAGAGCACAAGGATCTCTATAGTGGGAATAGATATGAAACTATGTGAAGACCCTGTATCAAAAAGTGCAGAAGCTAAAATAGAGGCAACTATAATAGTACCTCTGAAAGTAGAAGTTTCGGGATCCTACTCCTACTTGGTCAACTACACTACAAAATTCTGGCCTATACTGTGGACCTATGACATAGTATGGATGCCCTGAGCTAATCCAATCTACTGTCTCTGAAAACCTGGGGTCTGGATACCACGGCCATGACCACTCCCTCGGCTTGAACAACCTGATGTATTCCAATTCCCCTACTGGTGAGATACCACTGGCCCTACTCCAGAATGTGGAGTCTATACAGATCCTCTCTCACTAGCCGCTAATGGAAATTTCCTACAGAAGCATTGTAGATGACCCATCTTACCACAAGCTCAGCATTCTCCTGGGTGCATAAGAATATAATTTTTCAAGTGCCCAACTTTTCCACACTAGTAGAACCTCACCTGAATACTTGAAGAAACATTCTAACTACTTGGTTTTCCATGATTAAGCTCTATATGATGATTTTTTGTACCTGTTGAGATTATACCAGATCTTGTGGTCGAACCACCCAAGATCTCGCCTTCATATTCCCTCTAATTCTGCTTGATAATCAGTTTTTGGTTCACTATTTCAGATATAGTAGTCAGAAGAAACATATTCACCTGTAATCAGATTTCATACCTAAGAAAATCCTTGAATTGCAAAGCATGTGAAATATTGTCACCCATCAGAATGGGTGAGAAGTGTTGGAGCTTAGTAAAACGAGCTGAGTAACTAATAGAGTGCCCTACTATAGATGTTTGAACTCTCGGGAATTGTCATCCCTCAATGTATTAGGATAGAAGTAGTCATTGAAGACTCTCTAAAAGTATTACCAAGGCATATCTCAATGATTCCTCATCTAAGTAACCACATCCCACCACCTCTTAGCAGATTCACGCATCATATAAGTTTCTAGCTTAACCCTCCACTCAGGAGACGTCTTCAGATGCTCAAAGATAGATAACTTAGCCTCTAGCCATGACTCTACAGCTTGTGGTCCCCCATCCCCAGAAAGCATAGGAGGATTTTTCTATTGTAAAACTCTAGTAAGCTCAGCCATAGAAGTGTCAGGCTTAGTTGCTCCCTGGAGAGTCTGCATAAAGTGCGTGAAGCTATCGTGGAACTGTGCATCAGCACCTACATCAGGTATAATATATAGTGTTGCAACTATCATGAATAGGGGGTCCATTGGTATCCCATGTCCTACCACCTCCAGGGTATGATCATCGCCACCCTCCTAATATACTACTAGAGGTCTTCATGGTGGCATTTCTCTGTAAAGTCCAAAACATAAACCTCAGTATAAGATTATTTATCAAGGTACACAGTTCATGAATGCAAGAACTAAACAGGAGCAGAAAAGTCTCAAAAGTTTAAAGGTAAAGTACAGGGTGTGTAGAAACAACATGCGACGTGTAACCTCGAGGTCTTGTATAGGCATGTAATCTCACCAGCCTAGGTGTGTAAACATCCCACGTACATGGCATGTCCTCCCAACACATGGTGTGTCCTTTTTAATTCTCACATGGGTGTGTAACTCCTTTACCATGGTCATGTAAACATCCTAGATACATGGGTTGTCATCCCCAAACATGGCATGTACTCAAGTTCTCCCTCCTAGCTAGGTACTCCCACATATCCAGACTCACATGATTTTTTCCTAGGTAAAACTACATGGGGTTTACTTAAGGTACACGGCGTGTTCTTTTCAAAAATCAACAACTTGTTTTTTTTCTCACACGATCGGTGACATGGTCAAAACCCACAGGGCGTGTACTCAGAGTACATAGTTTGTACTTGGAAAAGTTTTTTCTTCCTAAAAAGAAGAAAACATGGTGTGTGTTCATAGGACCACATGTCGTGTTGTCTGGGTTTTTGGACATTAATCCTCAGAAACTTCCCTGAAACCCCTATTTTTGTAAAATAAAGAAATGGTATTCCAAATTCTAGACTTTTGGGGGCCATAATCCCCGAGAATCAAATCTTTTCATCCACATATAATGAATAAAAACATAATTTATATTCCATGGATGAAACATGATCCACCAAATTCTGATCCAAGAGGGCCCGTACTCCTCAGGGATCAAAGTTTTGTGTCTATCCAATTAAACCATAACACATGTCAATAAACCTATCACAACAGTAGTCATATCTATCACATTATCTATCACAACATCATACATATCTAGCATGACATCTATCATAACAGCATGTAATTAGTAATTCTCTCTAAATGGCATGGCCATAATTCATGGCATGTGATTCTAGAAAGTGCTTATATGATTTATGGTATGGAACACCCTCATCTCATCAGTTTTCAACAAAATAGAATAAAAATGATATTAATAATAACATCATAGAAAAAGTGTGTCACCCAATGGTGAAATCAAATCAACTATAATAGCTCAAAATCCAAAAATCACAATTCAATTCGAGGTAATTAGGATTTTACCTATACATGGGGTAGCTACTCCCGGGTACAACTAATTTCCAAATTCCATTTCCTTTAATTTATTCACCAAATAGTAAAGAAAACCAAGAAATAAATCCTCTAATACCACTTTCTAATGTCTTGAATATGGATGCCACTCAACTGGTTCCATGTACCTGGTTGGCCACATAGCCTCAAGCACATTTCCCCAAACACCAGAGGGTACTGACTAGATGTGAGGGCCTAGGGTGTGATAGTGGGGAAACTACTCCCTCATTGGAAGAGTGTAACATAGCAGAATAATAATATAAAATAGTAGAAGTAGTAAACAGCATACAACTAGAATAAACAGTATAAGACAGATATGATAAATAACCAAGCATCATTCAGTACCAAAGATGATGTATCATGTCACATGTTCTAGTAAAGAAGCCAAATAAATACACTATATTAATACACAATATAAGTCTCACAATCAAAAATCAAACAAAAGAAAACTATGAAGAATTGCAAGCCTCATCTCGGTCCCATGCTCACTAACTCTTAAGCAGCACATCAAGTACCTATAGTAGGATGCTTTCCCTAATAAACATCTGAAATAATATAATATTTTTGGGCCCAAAAGAATAATCCAAATTGGGGGTGAGACTAAATCCTAGTAGGAAACCACCAAAGATATGTGACGGGCTGTCAGTAAATATTTTTGTACAATAGGAAAATCAATAAATATCACATACTAAAAGTAATCATATCATATGTCTCAGAAGTCAAAGTAATTGAGTATGGTGAAGACCATATCCAAAATTGTGCTTTGGCTTGGTATATGTTTCACTAGTTATCTCATTTCATTATTCAAATTGTAACTGAGTCTAGTACTCTCATCCTAGTGTGGAAAAATCAAGTATCACTCCTGGTATGTTTAGCCCAAACCATATAACCATGGTATAACATAACACCAAACTGGATCAAAACCAACTATAACCATTTCAGTAGTCAATTAAGGTTGAAACCCGGTGTATAATCATTTCAGCATTTGTCAGGGTCAAAACCCGATGTATAATAATTTCACCATGTATCAGGGCCAAGCCCAATGTATAATCATTTTAGCATGTAAAACATCATATGTAACTTACACTATTACATGGATAACAATAATATAACTCATGTGGGAAAATCATTCAATCAAACAATTCCATTCTAAATAACCCATAAAAGAAATTCAAAGGAATGCCCATACGACTCCTAGGCAAACAACTAAAAATTGATCATCCAAGGGAGAACGCACCAACAGGGTGTCCCACAATCCAGACTAATAATCTCAAACATGCCCCATAATCATTTAATAAATTACCTAATCAATATTAGGTAACAACATAGGTCAAAATTCAATTTATCTGACACCCAAAAAAGGGTGTGTGGCACTCTGGAATATATAAAAAACTTGACATTGAGAAAAAGTCACAAGACCACCTACCTCGTCGTAGTATGACTATCCTCGTCCAGCGTCAAGCTTTGATTCGACCTATAATGGGGTAGATCTACAAAATGAGAAAAAATTCTCAAAGCTTGATAAATAAATCAAGAGAAGAAATCAAGAATAATGTATTGAGAAGAATTGAGATCTCACTGAGGGGAATCCAACAGATCTGATAGTGTTTGAATTGGAGATTGGACGATGAATCGGGAACCAAAATCTCATTCGGATCTCCTAGGCGCGATGTTCGTCAAAGGGGAAGCCTGTTTCTATCTGCCTGGAGAAACAATGTAATAAATTACTTATTATTTAATTAAAAAAAGTACATGGCATGTACTTGAGATTACATGCCATGTCTGTATAGTTTTCTGGCCTAACCTTTATGTGTCTGTCTACTGGGATTACATGGCATGTATCCTTAGATGCAAGGCATGTAAGTATAAGTACACGGTGTGCATTTCCTAGTGATGATGTGTAACAGGCCTGCATCCCATACCTCAACCTTTTTCCCCCCATTTTCTTAAGTACAAACTGAAAAGGAAAGATTCATACCTTAAAGGAAGAGTTGGGTTCTTACAATAGAGGGATTTAGGATCTAGTAATTCAATAAACTTATATAATATTATTTATTTTAGGATTTGTTTTTAGGAAATCCTTTATTTTGTTTATAGTATAGTCATGTGCATCATATAATCTAAATGTATGATCCCAAAGAGGTTGTGGTATTCAATCAAGTAATATACTATTTTTCAGCACATGAAATATTATTGATGTAATATGATATATATGACAATATTTTTGATTTTCCATGTAGAAGATAGGAGGAACCTCCTATAGTAAATGTTAACATTTAGGATCTTTGAGGAGGATGTCGATGATGTTGGGTTTCTCTTATATCCTCACCTATTCCACCATCTGAGGAAGGGCCTCTGATATACAAGTAACATGTCACTATTTATGTGGATCATCATCCATGGGATCCATATCTCCTATCAGGATATCCATAATATTCACCTGGTCTAGAAGATCCTAGCTCACACCAGCTATCATTTCCCATTTATTTATCATTTGTGATAGAACTTTCATAGACTGGGTGAATACCTTTTGGGATGTTACATCCTTCCACTATCAAACTGAGAGAAGGATCTAGGGGTCCTTCCAATTTCACAGTGGAAGGAGGATCTAGTGGACTATCAACACATCTAGATATACTAGAGAAACCTCCTCCTGGTGAATCATAAATAGAGGCACAACAGACATATTTGGTTCCATTATTGGAGGAATAACCCCCTATATTTCTTTTTTCAACACCCTAAGATTTTATGATATGTCTCTTTTTAAAGTTAATCTTTTCGATAACCTATTTTGCATGCAACACGCAACTTAATCGTACAACGAAATATTATTATAACCTAACTATTAAATTGTAGAGAATAAATTGTTTTAACCAAATTATAAAATTTATATATTTTTAAATATTTTTATATTCATCTAATAGATTTTATCGGAATAAGATAAGAATGAATCTGCATTTTCACATTAAAAGGAAGTATTTTTTCTAAAGGTAATTTTATTGCCTTTTAATGTCACACTTGTTTTAAAAATAAATTTCAAAACTATTATAAATTTTTTTTAAAAAAATAACAATATTTTTGAAACTATAATATCAAATTTTACTTTCATTTAATTTTTGATATTTTTTTGATATGTTTCATTTTTTTATGAATAGTAAAAAAATACTACATTTAAATTAAAAACTAACTTTTCATCTAAAAATTTTTAATGTTAAATTACATTATAAATTTGTTTTAATGTAATATTAGATAAAAAATAAATCTACTAATTCAATTATTGTGAGTTTAATATTTTTTATATTAAATATAGATATAAAAACATTTCAATTTTTTCATGTTTTCACTTTCAAAACATGTTTTCTCACACGGTCTATGGGATTACTTTTAAATTTATCTTAGTAAATTATATTTTTTAAATTTTGAAAAATGGATTAAATATTTTAAATCAAAAATTAAAAATTTATTAAATATTTCCCTTTTATTTTTGGACAATAAGAATAATAAACTTAGTCATTTTAATTATCACGGTTAAGTGTAATTTGTGTAATTATGAGTAAAAATCATATTATAAATTTTATAAAACTATCCTAAAACTTGTCATATTTTAATAGATTTGTTATTTTAAAATAATATCATCCTTTTTCCAATTTTATGGCCAGTTTGATAAATTTAATCCTTTGTAGTATTTTATTTAAATAAAAGTCAAATGTTTCACACTCATGTTTTTAATAAGTATTACATTTTTAATATGTGGTCATTCATAAAATATATTAGACTATAAATATTAATTAGAAATATAAAATGTTTATCTTAATTAGGGTGATTTATTTTTAATTTTATGGAAATAAATAATAGTCTTAAAGGCTTACAAAATGATGATGTAGTAATTGTTTAATTAATGAAAATATCAAATAAATGATTATAAAAATATTAAAATAAATATAATATGTGATGATTAATGTCATATAAAATTATTTCTAGATAAATTTGAATGTTGTTTATATTTTAAAAGTTTTTTTTCCAATATATATTTTTTTTTGTAAAAGTCAAAGTAATGAATAGTGTCAAAATTTTCATTAAAGTTATATTAAAATAAATAATATTTTATTAAATGATATAAAATTTATAAAAAATATAAAATTAGGAAAAATTATTGATATAAGTTTGAAACTATTATACATGATTCATTTATGGTTATTTAGTCATTTTATAGTAATAATATTGAGTCGTAAAGCATAAAAATCCATGTTGTCACTATAAGAGTTAAAGGGATTAAATAACGGTTAAAGACAAAATCTAAGGGTAATAATGTGACCTAAACTTGTCTAAAAAAAATTTATGAGATTATTTAGACCCATACTCATATTATATTCTAAATAAATCACTTTTTATCCAATTGAAATTAAAAATTAATTTATATTAATTTAATATTTTTAGAGTTTCCAAAAGTTCCTCTCACCTCAGTTATAAAAGGGTTCCTCCTCCCTCACTTATTCACACCACTTTGAGCCTTCTATATTAACCAAAAACTATAAATTTCTCTTCCCAACATCCTTATAGAATTTTTGGAGATCCTAATCTTCCAAAAATACCAACCCTATATCCCTTAAGAAGATATTTAAAGGAAGTCCTCTGAAGTAGAGGTAATCATTTTTACCAATTCACTCAAGTTCATTTCTTCATATAATTCATCTTCATGAGTTATTTCCATGATAAAGTAATAAATCTAGTATAATATATATTATTAGGTTTTATTAGGTTTATGATATAACCATATTCCATGATTTATCCATCCTATGAAAAACAAAAGCACCGTGCGTGTGCACGTACGACTTATAGTCTCCATGCCATGGTGAAATTTTTCTCATCACCACATTACTTGGATGGATATAATGATAGAAATAATGGATATATATGGTAATTATGACATGATATTTATTATATATAATTAATATATCATCCAATTCCTTTCCATTTTACTATTAAGGGAATGATATTGTCACTCATGTGTACGTACGGCTTATCATCTCCATGAAGTGATGTGATTCATTATCTATGTTAAACAATAAAGAGTGGTTAAAAATGTATTTAATGATTAAATATTATATTCATGAAATTAATATTATTATGGAGATGATTTATATATATATATATCCTATGTAATTTAAACAAGACTTTTAAGACAAAACAAGCATGAGAAAACATGGAAATTGACACCCAAAACAGTAAAATGAATAAAATATCTACTATTTATACTAAAGATAGGTGACTTATTCATACATTCCACCCATACATGCAGCCATGTCTCTCCAAAAATAACTATTCCTCATACAAATACCCTCCTAACTTGTGAATTTCCTCCTAGGGTTCCTATTTTCGGACACTCCTATACTACCCTCTCCTCCGGCTACTCTGCCTCTGTGTGCTCCTCCTCTATCTCGTTAGTGTATGGATCCTCCCCCTCTATCTACTTCATGTATAGATCCTATAAATCTGGTTTTTATTCCTCTAGTTGCTTCACCTTTAGATTCTCCACCTCCGTCTTCTCCTCCTCCAGATCCTCCACCTCTGTCTCCTCCACCTCATGATCCTCCACCTCCGCCTACTCCACATTAGTAAACCTAATCCTAATACACCTAAACATATCAGGGTAATCTTAGATTCATTATAACATGGTGGTATGGTTCTTCATTTAATGTCAAAAGTGTTGTTGGGGAGTTAAGATCTTCTCAGAAAGTGCAAATCACATTCAATATTCACATCATCTACCAGATCATCAAAGGAAAGAGCATAGTCCATCTTCACTTGAGGGAGGGTTCAAGTGTATTCTGTATCTAAAATTTTGATTCGATGCATCACCAAAAACATTCATTGGCATTCGATCTGGGGTTTATTTCCCTCAAGAACTATGTTGGGATAGATAAAGAGACTATGTTTGGATCACAATATCAGATGATTCTTCTTCTCCGACCTCAGAACTGAATCGGTTTCATGCTTCCTCAAGAAGCTTCTTTTATTAGATCTAGTTTCTAGAAGCTTTGGTATGTTCTTTGATCTGATCATCATCCCTAGTTTCCCTATTTTCTTTACCCTTACTATGAAGGTTAAAATTTATCATTTTCATTAAACACTTGTGAAGCATGATGAAATTGAATCAGTTTCACCATCCTTTATAAATTCTAAAAATAGGTTGTGACCTCATGTCATATGTCCTCTTTGCTTCCCCCATAACTTTGGAACTGATGATGTTCTTGATTTAAGCCCTATCACTGTCCTCTTTATGTGGTAAAAATTGTAACTATTCATAAACACTTCTTTTTTTATTATTTCTTCTAAGCTTCTTTATATTCTTATTTTAACACATGGGATATTATATATATATATATATATATATATTGATCTTAATTAGTCCTTTCATTTTATTCATTAATGTTTTAGTGGTTTTATTTTAGTTTATTTCCTGTAAATCTAGGTTTTGATTGTGTATATTGTAGACTACAAATATCCTTTTCTAAAAAAGTATCAAAATGTGATGGATAGGTATTAAAAAAACTACAGCAATGTGGTGACTGTAAACCTTTATGTGGATCATTTTAACACTAATCGATGAGTTTTCTATTTTTTAAAAATTTATCTACTTTTATATGATTTGATCTATATTTTTAAACTCTTTCCCATCAATAATTATCATAATAATAATACTTGATATACATAGAGACCAAACATTGATTTCATAGGCTTAATAATTTTTTTCTATCTTTGAACTATCTATTCAATCTTCTCAATAGTATCTATGTTAATTTGTAGATGTGATATTCTATTTGATTTTAAGATTCAATAATAAATTCAACTATATTTTCTATTTAAATTATTCACAATTTTTAATATATTACATGTTATAAAGATACACTTTTTTTACTTCACTAGATTTTGAAATTAATCAACAAACCCAAAAAGTGTGTTATTCTATTTGGGCCTAATTATTCTCCATACCAAATTAAGTGTCCAGCTGTCTAACCATGTTGTATATTGTATCTTATTGCTCCTTATATCTTTTATATATTGATTATAATTTATATTTTTGTCTCTTTTTTTCTTATTTTGGTATGTGAACTACAATACCTTAGCTATAGTGATTTCCTTTCAGTGTATTTTGTTTTTTATGTGCCAGATGTTGTACACCACTCCAAGGGTTATTTACATAATGTGAAACCATAGTGTAGCATGTTGTGTATGTTTTAACAGATATTTTTTTTCTGAACACCAATCCAAGGGTTAGTTCCTCTTTATTATCCATCTTATATATTATCAAAATTGTGAGTGTCAATGACATAGGCTTCAATAGTTCATTTTTTAAAACTTTCTGGAGCTGTTTCTATAAATATTAAATAGTCATTAATTCTAAATTTTTTATTAATTATTTTATAGGTTCTTTGTTTCGATTAAAATTTGAAAATCACAAATATGAAATGAGGAATATAGCTTCTATAGTAGTAAGAACAATGTTACATTCCTATTTTCTCTATTCGATTTTTATACATTTAAATAGTTGAAAAATAATTTTTTGTTTCATTTATTTTCTATTTGGTTTTGTTTATGATTTATTGTCAAATTACTTGTATTTATGATTATTTGATTACTTTATCATGGATTTTAACCATTCTAGGTTTTGAATTATTAATTTTTGATGAAATCTTAAAATTTTGTAATTAGTTTGATTAGTTTGGGATTTATTGTAAATTTAGTTGTATTTTTGAGTTTTCATGTATTTTTTATTAAACACCATTAAGATATCTGTAATATGTAATCTATATTATTATTTAAATTTGATAAATTATAAATTAAATTTACCAAAACTACTCTAATTAACAATAATAAAAAATTCCTTACACCATTCCATTTATTTTTTCATCCAAATATAGAATTTATTCTTTTAATATACATTATCTAATCTTAATACTTTCATCAGAGTTATGTTATGCTTCTAAACAAGTCATTAGATATTTTATTCTTTCCTGGATACTGATAAATATACTTTATAAAATTAGGCACTGCTAATTATATTATTCTAATTTCATTTGAAAGTATAAACTATAAAACTTTACTATTTTTATACATTTTATATAGGATCATTGTAGTAGTGGGTCTTCATGATTAAGTACTCGAATTGAACAAAACTAGGTACAATTGTTTTCAATTTTCCAATTGGGATTATTAGTAAGTAAATATCACCTTATTTCAATATTCCTTTTATTCTTTCATAATAAGATCATCAGAGTGGTGGATATTTTTTACTAAGTTCTAACATTGACACGAGATTTCTTATATTAACTAGAGATATTTCATCTACTCAAGTATATAATTGTTATCTTGACTAAATTTTATTTTCATTACATCATTATAACTACAAAAAAAATTCACGTAATTTTCATTTTTTATATATTTAAACTATATGGTAATTTTTATCTTCCTAAATATCTATTTTTAACATTCTAATTTTTCACTGTATGATTAAAACTATCACCTATATTTCCTACTAATTTTTTGACTACATTCTCTATATAGAAAAACCTTTTTTGTTATTTTGACGGTGAGGATGGGGTGGATCATAATCATCTAATATCTCCAGACACTACGACTACAACAAGTCATGCCAGAGAAATGCACACCTGAACAAAGGGAAAATTACCAAACAAGAGTAAAAAAATTGACTGAATTTTTCTGCTAAAATTGTAAGGCAATACTATATTTTTATTGTTTATTTCATTTTTATATTTAATTACTACATTATTATTTACGGTAAAAAGTGTATTAGTATATGAATTTTACATAAGCGTTAATTGAATATTCTTACCCTATTTTCTGGAGGAGCCACTTTCATGGATACTTCAAAACATATGTTCTATGTTTATGTGTTTTCTATATTCCATATAATGTTTAAAAATTACATTTCATATGTCTAATTCACATATTATTTGATCATGTTTCAAACAAATTTTTATTTTATCATATCTATTACATCTTAACTGCACACAGACTGGTTTAACTAGTTAATTCCCAAACTTTTTTTGTACATTCAGCATAAAAATTTTCAATCTTTTCTATGATTAGATAGATTAATCACTTTTTAGAGGATGTATATAGATATTTACAATGTGCAAACTACCCACCCATATGAATTTATTTTAATAATTATTGAAAAAATACACATAATGTTTTATCTTATATCACCATTTAGAAATTCATTGTGAATAAAATGATTCTATCATATTCATGAACTTTGCATCCCACTATAGAAACCACTTATCATTTTTTAGCATATAGGAATATTTTACAACACCATTTCACTTTAATTTTTTTAAAAAATTTATAGGTAGTTCTTCTGTACAAACATATTTCATGCAACCAAACACATCCTTATGTTAAAAAACACGCACTATTGTTAGAAAATCCAATGAATGAAAACAAACATATCCTTATATAAACCACATACGTTTTTTAATAACTGGTTGATTTATTTGATGAACTGCTAACTATTTTAATCACTTTTCATTAAGTTCCATCAAACACATACTTATATTAACAAATAGATTTTAACACAACCTTATGTCAGGAATGGCCATATGTTAACAAAACCAATGTTATCTTCTTTTTATTTTAGTTACTAATTATTTCTTTTATGTTAACATTAATATTTTAGATTATACAATTTCAGTATGCATTAATATGTATTCTTATTTTTAAAAAAAAATCTGTACAGAAAATTATTTTTGAAGCTTTTGAAGATGAATATTTTTACAATGTGACATGATTATTGGGTGACATTCTGCAACTTCAAATCACTTTTAATGATTTATAAAGTTATAAAAATACAAACATGAATATTTTTGCTATATAATTTGATAGAATTTTTATCAATATGTTTTCCATATTCTAATTTTATATATTGTTATAATGATTGTTAAAAGCATTTTCATCTATTATTGTTATCAACTTTTATATTTCACTATAAAAACCCATTTTTTCTTCAATGTTACATGAAATATAGGTTCAATTGTGGTTTTTATTTTAAATAAATTTTTTAAATTTTAATTTTATTTTAGTTATTAGTTTCATTTACTTCAATTTAAGGTGACTTTCCTTGTATTAAATCTTATTGGTCATTATTTTTATCAGTATTTGTTCTTAATATTTTTTGTTAGTTACATGTATTATGTTATTACTATAAGAAATTATGTTTTTCAATGTAATCATTTATTCTAAAGGTTTTTCCTTTACATTTGTATGGCCTCAACTACAATATTATTTATGATAATTATTAGAATTTAAAATGTCCATTTGAATGTTCTTTTCATTCATGTATTTTATTTCTCCATATTAAAAATAATTTTTATTCATTATAAATTCTCCAAGATGTTTTAAAATATATTTATTCAAAATTTTATCTAATATCATAATGATGTATTTGTATATAATACAATTGTATTCCAATATTATCACTATTTTGTGATTTCAATGTATTCAATACTCATGTTCATTATTAACTTTGAAATATAGTATTTTCTTCTTGAATATAAGAATTGAACCATAATGTCATGAAAATGAAAGGGTGGGTACTAGTTATTAATAAATGAGTGGTAAATGTTATAAAGGGACCATATATGATATCATAAATATTATTATGATTATTTTATAAGTTATTAATATGTTTAAATCCACTATAGAGGATTTTTGGATGCGTGTGGAGAAAATCATACCTAATTTAATAGTTTAATTCACAATCTCATCATTAATCAAGATTATTTCTATTTAAGTCTCCACTGGGAAATATTTATCTTCCATGTTAGTGTTTTATAAAATGTTTTTCAAAAAGGTTTATACTATTCTCCTATGAATTTTTCAAGAAATTATTTTACCCTTGATTTAGTTTTTATAAAATGGTTTGAAAGGAATCTTTTTGTTGTTTTTGAAAAAAGATGTTTTGTGTCTTTTCTGACAAAAATACGGAAGGAATGTTTTTTTTAATTATGTTGCATGAGTGTATTTTCCCGCCATCATGATGCCTTAATGTTTTCAATATTAATTTAAAATTTTACAAGTTTATTTTTAAATAAAACTTTTTCATTTATAATTATGTGGATTTTTAAATAAATTATTTCAAATTAAAAAAGGAATTTCTCTCCAAAAAAATCAATGGTTTTATTAAAGTATTTTCATCTATGTCAAAACCCTTTGCTGAATCTTTTTCTTAATTTAGGTTGATCTCCTATGATATTGTCTACCATATTTTATTGAATGGTTTATGATCACTTTCATTGTGGATGTGTTACTTTGATACCACTTATTTTTTATGGTTATAATATTCCCATATTGTATTCTAGTGTATCAATACGAATGTTTATGTTGTTTATGTTTCAACCCTTTCATATAAGAAATACATTGGACTTAGTAAGTGATGGGAAAGGCCTTCTATATCTCCTCGATGTATCAGCAGATCGCATGAGACAAAATAGTTTGGGAATTGGACAAAGTCTTACCCGTTTATGTATGGTGTCTTGGATGAAGATTTGACAATATATTTGTGATGTCCTGTATTATGAATTCTCTCATTATGAGATTAGTTATTGATATTCCATATGATTATTCCATTGGTAGAATATACATGGTTAAGTTTTATTCTCATGTGATTATTTATATTTTATTATTTGATTATCATTTATTCTTGCTATATTATGCTAAAGATTATTTTTAAATGCCTTATGTTTCAGTTATTCACCTTTACTTAATGTTTGTTATTATTTATTCATGATATCTTTCCTTATACACTTACCCTTACTGAGCATTTGAGATCACCCCTTTCTCATGTTTTATTTTTTTCTAAGATTCAAAGATATATATTATGATTCAAATATAGGGATAAGATAAGAGAATAATGGTGTTCTTAAAGGAATAATTATGTTTTATTTAAAAATTTCAATTGTAATGCATGTTTCAAGTATGTATCTGGTTTTCCAAAACTAGTAAATTGTTTAGATCTTCAGGATGTGATTCCTTATATAATATGCTAACATAATAAAGTAACCATCCACACCAGGATAATAGGGTTAGGGTATCTACAATTACTATCAAAGGAAATTTAGTAGAAACATTGGGAACTATATTTAGGAAAACATATATTAAAGAATGAAACCTTATGATATAATTTGTCAAAATAAACTAAGATTATGATTTAGAGATTATTTATACTTAAATTTTAAATTTATGTTGTTTGATTCACTAGTTTTGAGATTATACATTATGTTTTATAATGTTATGATTTAATCTAGAGTATGCTAGTTTTTAGAAATGGAACCTAACGGAAGGAATGGAAATTGTATCAAAACACATAATCCATGTAGGGATTTACCTCCTATGAAATATAATGATGTTGGAGTGGGAGCTGAAACTAGTGTCGGATAACTTATAACTATATTGGGACATCTAACTTAGGTTATAAGAAATAACCTTACCCATATGAATCATCCTGATCCATAATGTGGTGGTACAATGTTTTAATACTTCATGAGATAATAACCTCTATCATTCAATGAGACTACAAATCTGTCACGACCCATTCTCGGGACCCGTGTCGTGACTACCCCAAGCCCGCCTTCCATAGGCCAGGGGTTGGCGACTAGCACCAAGGCGTAAATCCCGGTAAAAAGGTAAGGCATTGCCTTTGTAAAGTAAACAAACACCATAGAGCAAGCAAGCAGTAGAAGTAAACACTAAGTAAAAAACTGAGTACAACAGTAAGAGCGGAAAAGTAAGTGGGCCAGTATAAAAACCCAAACTGGAAGTAAAGTACAACTGAAAAGGGAAAACAGCAACTGAAATGTAAATCCGCATCGTCGAGCTGTCCACTGGAAATCCCACCTGAAGTGTGGGTACAGATAGCCTCCACTGCTCCTCGGGTCCAGCCGACCGCTACGAGTACGTCCCGCCCAGTGGTCCACCTCTAAGTACCATCCTGCTCTGCAAGCCTCTCCACGATCAGCATTGTCCGTCGTCTGCAACCAACACAACGTAGTGAGGGAATATCCCGTGCAGGGGTGAGTATAAGCTACTCAGTAGGGACCCCGAGACCCCCAAAGGATAATCCACAAAGGAAAGATACAATCACGAAGTAACATTCGACACTGCTTAGGTATATGCCCATACATATACCTAAGTCCTCAATTCTCGTTCGGCTCCAACATCCGAGCCCAAGTACAACCCAATCCACACAGGAAATAAAAAAGAAAATCCACACAGGATAGTACAACACAATCCACAAAGGAAAGCAAAACAGGATTCAGCTCACACAGGTATACTTCTTTGTATGATGATAGAGATGATCAGATATATCCACTGATTCATCTAAGTCGCCAGACCCACAAAGGATCGATAGGTAATAACCCCCGCAATGACCCACAAAGGATCTGACCCACAAAGGATCGATAGGTAACTAACCCCCACAATGACCCACAAAGGATCGATAGGTAACTAACCCCCGCAAAGACCCACACAGGATCGGACCCACACAGGATCTGTAGGCGCTGGCTCACACAGAACCGCTGAGCGCTGACCCACATAGGATCGGACCCACACAGGATCGGTAGCACTGATCCACGTAGGATCACTGAGTGTTGTAGTCGTCTCCATCGAACCCACTGAGGATCTCTGTACAGTCGTCACCGTCACAGTCACAAACGCAGCCAGCTCTAGGGTTCCCGCACATAGTAAGCTCATTTTGGAGGGTCTGCTCCATGAGCCGAGAGGCTGATACATCAACTGACACATAGTCCAGAGTTGATGTATCCTAAAGTTCCATATCGTCAACAGGAACTCAACGTCGCAGACGGCGCGTCAATCAGACGCCCGGTCTGAGAGTTATTGGCTTTTTCGTCCCAGGGGCCCGGTTGGTTTTTAAGGAAAACCCAACCCGACTGTACTCCACCTATGTCCAAACCCCGGTTATAGTAAGCCAAAAGATCAGTCTCACTAAGAGGAATCCAACAAAGTCGACGGTACATCAATCGGACGTCCAGAGCTCAAGTTATAAGCAATTCCGCTCCGAGGGCCCGGTTGGTTTCGTGTACGAACCAACCTGGCTAAACCCAAAGTATTCCAAAACCTTGAGTGCGATATACCGAAACGACCGTCTCGATCTAAGGATCGCATCTCCGTTGACAGAGAATCGATCAGAGGTCCGTAGCCCAAGATATAGGTAAAAGAACAAAAAGGGTCTGAAAACGGGGGTTTCGGGCCCGGACCGACCCGGCCTGAGACCCCCTGGGTCGGCCTGAACCGGGTCGGCCTGGATGGGCGTGGCCCGGCCCGGCAGGGTGTGGCCCAACCCGGCTGGCGCGGCCCGGCCCGGCGCGCGGCGCCAGTTGGCTCGGCCGAACGGCCGAGTCGTTCGGTTATGCGGGGGGGCACGCTGCCCCCCGCCGTTCGGAAACCGCGGCCCCAATTAAGGGGCCGCTCAGCTGGCCAGCCGGGGGTTTTGACCCCCGGCTCTTCCCCTGTCCGATCGGCCCGCCCTGGCTGGACGGTTCTTTCTCCACGGGACCGGCGACGGCCGGTCCCCTCCCTGCTCCGACGCCGGCGGCCCGTCTCCGGACGCCGGTCACCCTGCTTCGCCGCAGCCCAGAACCGGCCGCGACCTTGGTCATCCGGTGCGGCGCGACGGCGTCGTGCTCTTCCACCGTGGCCCCACTCTGGCCACGGTGTCTTCGGGTTTCTCTGACGCGGCGCGACAGCGTCGTGTCATTGTGTGTATCCACGGTGCGGGGCGATGGCGTCGCGCATTCCTTGTCGCACGATCGCACGCGGTGCGACGGCACCGCGCCATTCTCGTTTCAAACCACAAAGAAACAAATACACGGATAAGGGAGGAGGGTCGTCCGTGTTTTTGCGGTTCGGCCCCATCTCATTAATGGATAGCATTTGGTCGTATTTTCATGAATAACGACAAGGTGGTAAACACGAACAAATTAATTAAATAACCCCTACCTTGAGCGTAGCTAGAACGGGGGTTCGCCGCGGAAAACGACGTCGCGAGGTGAAGCTCCGTATGTTGACGGAGAACGTCCGAGGAGGAAGTGGTGTCTCCTTTTCTTGGACACAGAAAGAAGATCGAAAGAGGGTGTGTCGTCGATCTTCGGAAAAAAAAGGGTCACACACCGGCTGCGGAGAGGAGAAGAGACGGCACGTCGATCTCTTCTTACGGTGATAGCGTTCTTCGTCGAAGTCTTGGTGTTCTTCGTGATGAAGATGAAAACACCCAAGAGCTCTCTCCTCAATTGTCCACACACAACAACCAACTAAAATAAAATAAGGCTCATCCTTATTTTATTAACTCATGACACAATTCAAAAATCAAAACATAATTTAATTAATTGAATTGGTGTGTTGGCATACTTAATGAGAGGAGAGGAAAAGTCACCCAAATAAAGGGATGTTTAAAAGTTAAAAGTGTTACACAACTTAAGTGGGGGGTTAAGAGAAGTTAGGGTGTTAATGGAATTGAAAAGGTGGGGGCTCGTGTGGGCCCCACCTCACCTTTAATCCACTCAAGAGAAACTAACAATCAGTGGGTCCCACCCTAACTCCTACACCTAGGTTCTAACACATGGAAAAGAGAAATAAAATTCTTAACGAAATTTTATTTCACTCACACTTAATCCACAAATTTAAAAAACTCTTATCAAGCAAACACAACTCCAGAAAAGGCGTTCCTAAGCAATTACCACCGTTGTGGTTCCATCGGTGCCCTCGAAATTCGATTCCGAGCACCGGTTCAAAAGATAGGAATTCTCGCTCGTTCGTTCACTGAACGTACCCGAGCTAAACTTCGGATAGAAATTCCGGGCACACCGGGCCTCGGAATCAAGTGCCGTCAGAAACTGCATTCTTGTAAAATCCCAAAGAAAATTAAGAAAAAATTTCCCTTGAATTTTATGGGTCTTTACATTACTCCCACCTCAGGGCTTTACGTCCCCGTAAAGATACATCGAAAACTTGGGAAACAAATGTGGGTACTGAGCATGCATCTGAACTCCCGCTCCCAAGTGCTCTCCTGGAGATTCACATGCTACCATCTGATGCGCACTAGAGGAATCGACCATCCATGCAGGACCCACTCCTTTCGATCCTCGATCTCCACTGGGACCTCCGTAAAAGTCTCCCCATCATCAACGTCTAGCTCCCCATGGTCAATGATGTGCGTCGGGTCGTGCACATATCTCCTCAGTTGAGATACGTGGAAGACGCCGTGCACTCGGTGCAACTGAGGTGGTAGAGCCAGGCGATAAGTCACCTCGCCAATCCTGCTGAGGACCTGGAACGGTCCGATAAAGCATGGATACAACTTGCTGCCTCGGCCAAATCTCTGTAATCCACATCGACGTGAGACACGCAAGAAGACGTGGTCGCCATCCTCGAACTCTAGTGGCCTCCTCCTCCTATCATCATAAGACTTCTGTCGGCTTTGAGTTGTCCTCATCCACTCCTGGATGACCTGGACCTTCTCTGTCAAGGACTGGATCATCTCCGGTCCAACAAGTGCTGACTCCCCAGGGTCTGTCTAGCACAATGGAGATCTGGAAGTTCGGTCGTACAACGCCTCGTATGGTGCCATCCCGATGGTGGAGTGGTAGCTTTTATTGTACGCGAACTCCACCAAGGGTAGGTGGTCCTCCCAGTTGCGACCAAAGTCGAGGATACATGCACGGAGCATTTCCTCTAGAGTTCAAATGGTCTTCTCCGTCTGACCATCCGTCTGAGGAAGAAAGGCGGTGCTCAGACATAGATGTGTCTTGAACGCCTCCTGCAACCCCTTCCAAAGCCAGGAAGTAAAGCGAGCATATTGATCAGAGACGATAGATGATGGCACACCGTGAATCCTTACAATCTCCTGAACGTAGAGACGTCCCAAGCTCTCCACTGAGCCCTGCTCTCTGATGGGTAAGAAGTGAGCCGACTTGGTGAGTCGGTCGACAATCACCCAAATGGAGTCCTGACCTCTGGAAGTGCATGGAAGTCCAGTCACTAAGTCCATAGATATCCCGTCCCACTTCCACTCCGGGACCTCCAAGGGTTGTACCAAGCCTCCTGGTACCTGGTTATCTGCCTTCACCTACTGGTAGGTGAGGCATCGAGAAACGAACTCTGCCACAGCTTTCTTCATGCCCGGCCACCATTGTTGTTGTATGAGGTCCCGGTACATCTTCGCCACTCCGGGATGTACCGCCAAGGGAGAAGTGTGAAACTCTCTCAGCACCTCCTCTCGTAAAGCGACTGGTACCAAGGTACGTCCTCTGAAAAGGATGTCGTGCTCTACTCCAAAGGAGAAACCATCAGGTGCCTGTCCTGAGGATATCTGTGCACGCCGCATATCACAGTCAGCGTCCCCACACTGTGCCTCTCTGACCCATTGTAGTAGTGGAGGATAGACTGTGAGAGACTGAAGGAAGGCTGCGCCATCTCTATCCACAAAGGATATCTGCAAGGCGGTTAGCTGCTCTATCACCTCCTCAAGTAGTTGAATGCTCATCCTCCTGCTGAGAGCATCGGCTACCACGTTCCCCTTCACATGAGTATAAACTATCTCAAAGTCATAGTCCTGGAGGAACTCGAGCCATCGTCGTTGTCTCAGATTTAGGTCCTTCTAAGAGAAGATGTACCTGAGACTCTGATGGTCAGAAAAGACTGTAAAGCGCTCGCCCATCAGGTAGTGACGCCATGTCTTCAGAGAGAAGACCATTGCTGCTAAATCCAGGTCGTGGGTAGCGTAGTTTGGCTCATGCGGCCTCAACTGACGTGATCCATAGGTGATCACGGCCTGCTCCTGCATCAGGACACATCCAAGTCTGGTCCCTGATGCATCGCAGTAGACTACGTACCCAAATCCTTCCTCAGGTAACCTTAAGATAGGTGTGTTGGTCAATCTCTGTCTCAGCTCCTGGAACCTCTGCTGACATCCTTCTGACCATACAAATGGTTTCCCCTTCTTCGTCAAAGCTGAGAGTGGTGCCGCAACTTTGGAGAAGTCTGGCACAAATCTCTGATAGTATCCAGCTAGTCCCAAGAAACTCTGCACCTCCGTCACGCTCCTGGGTGGCTCCCAAGCTAGAACTGCCTCGATCTTCGCAGGATCCACTGCAACTCCCACCTCAGAGATGACGTGTCCCAAGAAGTGGACCTCACGTATCTAGAACTGACACTTCGAGAGCTTACCATAAAGCTGGTGCTCTCGTAGTGTGTCTAGTACAACCCGCAAGTGGTAGGCGTGCTCCTCCTCAGTCGTCGAGTAAATCAAAATGTCGTCGATGAAGACCATGACAAATTGATTGAGGTATGGCTGAAAGATCCTGTTCATGAGGGCCATGAATACTGCTGGAGCATTGGTCACGCCGAAGGTCATAACCAAGAACTCATAGTGGCCATACCGACACCTGAAGGCTGTCTTCTGCACGTCCTCGTCTCGAACTCTGAGCTGATGATAGCCTGACTTGAGGTCTATCTTCGAGAACCACCGTGCTCCCTTAATCTGATCAAAGAGGTCATCAATCTTCGGTAGCGGATACTTGTTCCTCACTGCCACCTAGTTCAGGTGACAATAGTCGACACAAAGTCGCAAGCTCCTGTCCTCCTTCTTGGCGAACAAAATCGGGGAAGCCCAGGGTGAAACACTGGGTTGGATGAACCCCTTGCCCTTAAAGTCCTCCAACTGTACCTGTAGCTCTCGAAGCTCAGCGGGGGCCATCCAATACGCTGGAGTCGATATCGGGGCTATCCCGGGGTATAGGTCGATATAAAAGTCTACCTATCTACGAGGAGGTAGCCCTGGAACGTCGTCGGGAAAGACGTCCGCATGCTGATCCACCACTGCAGGAAAACCAGGACTCCGTATGTCAACTGCTCCTAGGATGAGGCTAGCCAACTGATGAGTTATGGGCTGTCCTATCCTCTGCGAGAGTCCATCCTGTGCTGCAAAGGCTCCCTTCTCACCAGTGAAGGTGAACCTGCTCCCGTCGGTGCATACACATCGCACCTTGCGCCTAATACAGTCAATCTGTGCATGGAATGTAGACAACCAATCCATGCCCAAGATGACGCTGTAAGGCCTCGACGCCGCTACAAGAAGATCTCAGCCGAAGCTCTTACCTCCTAGAGTAAACTCACACTGCTAGCACCAGTGCGTAATCGTCGAGTCCTCTCCCGTAGGAGTCTCTAGCCCTAAGGATCGATCCAACGGCTCTGTCGGAATCTCTGAGCTTCGAACAAGGGCAGCGGCTATGAAACAATGACTCGCTCTTGTGTCTATAAGTACTACAGCAAGGGTGGAATAGACACAGATAGTACCTCGAATCATCTCGGGCACGCCGTGGTCGTAGGCCTCTGCTGCCTGGATCTGTGCCTGTCTCTGCCCTCCAGCTCCCTGTGGTCGGGGTGGACCTCCTGGTGGTGGTGGTGGTAAAGCCTCAAAGCGTCTCCCACCACCTGCTGCTCGGCCAGCTCCTCTGCCTCGTCCGCCTGCTCCCTACGGACCGCCACGGTCGACCCTATGCCTCTGCCTCAGTGGTCCCTCAACCGTCTGCTGCTCCTCGGGATGGCGGATCGGGCAATCACGAGCCATGTGGCCCTGCCCGCCGCATGAGTAGCACTGTCTGCCTCTCGAAAGACTAGCTCTGCGCTGTGTGCCCCGCACTGCTGAGCCAGTGTCCTGAGTTCGTCTGCCTGAGGGTCTGGTCTGCCTGGACCCATGAGTCATCCGTCGACTACCTGCTGCAGAAGACTCTGTTACGTGCTTCCCTACGGTGGGTCTCGTCGCTGGTGTAGACTCAGCAAGAAAGCTCTCGATCAAAAGGGCTCACTCCAGTACTCCTGTCTGAGTCGGAATGTTGAGGGAGATCAGTGATGCCCTGATCTCGTGTCTCAATCCCTTCTCAAAGGTCTAGGCCTGGAAAAATGGGTCCCGTACCATGTCTGTAGAGTAGCGCGAGAGATCGGTAAATCTCGCCGAGTACTGGGCGACTGTCAAGATGCCATGCCGCAGCTAAAGAAGCTCCTGGATGCGTACCGCACGGAGGGTGGCCGGGACGAACTCTAAGTGGAAGAGGCTCTCAAAGTCTGTCCAGAGTATAGATGCCTCATCGTGCACCTGGAGCATCAAGCTCCACCATCGGCCTGTTGCCGCGTGCAGTAGGCTTGCCACGAGGATCACCATGAGGTCTGCTGGTGTCCTCACTAATCGGAAAACTCGTACCACTGCCTCCAGCCAGTCCTCGGCTGCCTAGGGGTCCATCTCCCCATGGAACCTGGGCGGTCACTGGCGATGGAACTCGTGAAGTGCACTAAGGCAACGTGCATCGTCAGCAGCTGGGGCTGGAAGCATCGGTGGCTCGGCGGGTAAAGGTACCGCTGGTGCCTCACCTATCAAAGGGCCTTGTACCGAGGCCTCGTCGCTCGGTGGGCTGTCGTCACGCTCAAATCTCAGAACCCTAGCTGGCTTCCATCGTGGGGACATCCTGAAAAGGAAACAGGTGTGCCACGGTCAGGACAGTATACCTGGTGAGCTGACAAAAAGTAATCACAAAGAAAACTTGAAACACACATGCAATCAATGGTTTCGTGCATTAAGTCGGAAATCAGAAGTCAGGGTCCTGGTGTACGGATACGTCGGCCTCCGCACCAACACTGGACTCTCTGGACTGATAACCACACCCAATACGCCTAACACTATTGCTTCACATAGAAAAGATCAGAGTCCCATGTTCTGTGGTAGAACCGAACTCCCCTGATACCAATTTTTCACGACCCGTTATCGGGACCCGTGTCGTGACTACCCCAAGCCCGCCTTCCATAGGCCAGGGGCTGGTGACTAGCACCAAGGTGTAAATCCTGGTAAAAAGGGAAGGCATTGCCTTTGTAAAGTAAACAAACACCACAAATCAAGCAAGCAGTAGAAGTAAACACTAAGTAAAAAACTGAGTACAACAGTAAGTGCGGAAAAGTAAGTGGGCCAGTATACAAACCCAAACTGGAAGTAAAGTACAACTAAAAAGGGAAAACAGCAACTGAAAAGTAAAGCCGCATCGTCGAGATTTCCACTAGAAATCCCACCTAAAGGGTGGGTACAGATAGCCTCCACTGCTCCTCGGGCCCAGCCGACTGCTCCGAGTACGTCCCGCCCAGTGGTCCACCTCCAGGTATCGTCCTGCTCCACAAGCCTCTCCACGATCAGTGATGTCTGTCGTCTGCAACCAACACAATGTAGTGTGGGCATAGCCCGTGCAGGGGTGAGTATAAGCTACTCAGTAGGGACCCCGAGACCCCCAAAGGTCTCCCAGAATCCACAAAGGATAATCCACAAAGGAAAGATACAATCACGAAGTAACATTAGACACTGCTTAGGTATATGCCCATACATATACCTAAGTCATCAATTCTCGTTCGGCTCCAACATCCGAGCCCAAGTACAACCCAGTCCACACAGGAAAGCAAAACGAAAATCCACATAGGATAGCACAACACAATCCATAAAGGAAAGAAAAACAGGATTCGGCTCACACAAGTATACTTCTTCGTATGACGATAGAGATGATCAAATATATCCACTAATTCATCTAAGTCGTCGGACCCACAAAGGATAGATAGGTACTAACCCCCGCAATGACCCACAAAGGATCTGACCCACAAAGGATCGATAGGTAATTAACCTCCACAATGACCCACAAAGGATCTGACCCACAAAGGATCAATAGGTAACTAACCCCCTCAAAGACCCACACAGGATCGGACCCACACAGGATCTGTAGGTGCTGGCTCACACAGAACCGCTGAGCACTGACCCACACAGGATCGGACCCACAAAGGATCGGTAGCACTGATCCACGTAGGATCGCTGAGTTCTGTAGTCATCGCCATCGAATCCACTGAGGATCTCTGTACAGTCGTCGTCGTCACAGTCGCAAACGCAGCCAGCTCTAGGGTTCCCGCACACAGCAAGCTCATTTTGGAGGGTCCGCTCCACGATCCGAGAGGCTGATACATCAACTGACACATAGTCCAGAGTTGATGTATCCTAAATTTCTGTATCATCAACAGGAACTCAACATCGCAAACGGCACGTCAATCGGACGCCCGGTCTGAGAGTTATTGGCTTTTTCGTCCCAGGGGCCCGGTTGTTTTTTAAGGAAAAACCAACACGACCATACTCCACCTACATCCAAACCTCGGGCAGAGTAAGCCAAAATACCCTTCTCACTAAGAGGAATCCAACAAAGTCAACGGTACGTCAATCGGACGTCCGGAGCTCATGTTATAAGCGTTTCCGCTCCGAGGGCCCGGTTGGTTTCGTGTACGAACCAACCCGGCTGAACCCAAAGTATTCTGAAACCTTGAGTTCAATATACCGAAACGAGCATCTCGATCTAAGGACCGCATCTCCATTGAAAGCGCGTCGATCGGAGGTCCGTAGCCCGAGATATGGGCAAAAGAACCAAAGGGGTCCGAAAACAGGGGTTTCGGGCCCGGACCGACCCGAGTCCGGGTTGGCCCGGAGGGGCGCCGCCCGGCCCGGTGGCCCAGCGTGCTGGTGCGTGGCGCCAGCTGGCTCGGCCGAACGGATGAGCCGTTCAGCTATGCGGGGGGGCGCGCTGCCCCCCGCCATTCGGAAACCACAGCCCCAATTAAGGGGTCGCTCAGCTGGCCAGCTGGGGGTTTTGACCCCCGGCTCTTCCCCTGTCCAGCCAGCCCACCCTGGCCGGCCGGTTCTTGCACCACGGGATCGGCGACGGCTGGTCCCCTCCCTGCTCCGACGCCGGCGGCCCGTCTCCAGCCGCCGGTCACCCTGCTTCGTTGCGGCCCAGAACCGGCCGTGGCCTTGGTCGTCCGGTGCGGCGCGACGGCGCCGTGCTCTTCCACCGCATCCCCGCTCTGGCCGCAGTGTCTTCGGGTTTCTCCGACGCGGCGTGACGGCGTCGTGTCCTTGTTCGTATCCACGGTGCGGCACGACAGCGTCGCGCATTCCTTGCTGCACGATCACACGCGGTGCGACGGCACCGCGCCATTCTCGTTTCAAACCACAAAGAAACAAATACACGGATAAGGGAGGAGGGTCGGCCGTGTTTGTGCGGTCCAGTCCCCTCTCATTAATTGATAGCATTTGGTCGTATTTTCACGAAGAATGAAAAGGTGGTAAACATGAACAAATTTATTAAATAACCACTACCTTGAGCATAGCTAGAACGGGGGTTCTCCGCGGAAAACGACATTGCGAGGTGAAGCTCCGTATGTTGACGGAGAACGTCCGAGGAGGAAGTGGCGTCTTCTTTTCTTTGACACGTAAAGAAGATCGAAAGAGTGTGCATCGTCGATCTTCAAAAAAAAAAGGGTCACACACTGGCTACGGAGAGGAGAAGAGACTGCACGTCTATCTCTTCTTACGGTGACGGCGTTCTTCGTCGAAGTCTGGTGTTCTTCGTGATGAAGATGAAAACACCCAATAGCTCTCTCCTCAATTTTCCACACACAACAACCAACAAAAATAAAATAAGGCTCATCCTTATTTTATTAAATCATGCCACAATTCAAAAATAAAAACTTAATTTAATTAATTGAATTGGTGTGTTGGCATACTTAATGAGAGGATAGGAAAAGTCACCCAAATAAAGGGAAGTTTAAAAGTTAAAAGTGTTACACAACTTAAGTGGGGGGTTAAGAGGAGTTAGGGAGTTAAGGGAATTGAAAAGGTGGGGGCTCGTGTGGGCCCCACCTCACCTTTAATCCAATCAAGAGAAACTAACAATCAGTGGGTCCCACCCTAACTCCTACACCTAGGTTCTAACACATGGAAAAGAGAAATAAAATTCTTAACGAAATTTTATTTCACTCACACTTAATCCACAAATTTAAACAACTCTTATCGAGAAAATGCAACTCCAGAAAAGGCGTTCCTAAGAAATTACTAGCGTTGTGGTTCCATCGGTGCCCTCGGAATTCGATTCCGAGCACCGCTTCAAAAGATGGAAATTCCCACTCGTTCGTTCACTGAACGTACCCGAGCTAAACTTTGGATTGAAATTCCGGGCAGACCGGGCCTCGGAATCAAGTGTCGTCAGAAACTGCATTTTTGTAAAGTCCCAAAGAAAATTAAGAAAAAATTTCCCTTGAATTTTACGGGTCTTTACAAAATCCATTTGTAGCATATCAATGGATAAGTTCTTTAGAGAATATATTTCTCTCTTTAGGAAGTAATGAAAGGGATATGGTTATCAGTGAATTTTATCATCGCTTAGGAGATGTTAATAAATTATGGTCATTGATTTAAAACATGAAGGAGGAGGAAGAAATAGAAAGTTTGGAATAGAATAATTTTAATGAACTTTTCTTGGAAAAATATTTCCCTCATGAGCGGAAAGGAGATATGGAGATATATTTCTTGAATCTGAGGAAACAATATGATAAAAATATTGTTAAATATGAAGCTAACTTTACAAGGTTAGTAAGGCATGCTATGTATTACATATGTAATTCAAAGATAAATATTGATGGGTTATTTGATGGTCTTAAACCAATTATTTGAATGGAATTATTATCACATACATTCCTATTATATGAGAATATCATTTCATGTGCTATCAAAACAGAGAAAGAATTCTCCAAGTCATATGGATTCAAAAGGAATAAAGATAAGAAAAAGGTTTATAAGTAATCTGAAGAAGAAATTAAGTCAAAGGGGAAGAAGGTAAGAGTTGAGTTTATATCCTATAATAAATTTGGAAAGAAACACCATTTAACATGCCTCTTGGGAATAGGAGAATACTACAAGTATAGAGAAAAAGGCCACCAGGACCATGATTTCAAGGGAAATTAATAATTAGGTAGTGTGTAGTGCTTTAGTTGTAAGGAAATGGGGCATTCTGAAAATTAATTTCCCATGTTTCAAGAAAATTTATCTCATAAGAAACAAATGGATCAAGGTTAATTTAATGTTGTTACCGCAGTCAAAGAGGAATGATTAATGTGCTTTTGTTTAGATTCAGTAATTATGTTTTAAAATTATTTTATCAAGGATATTATTGTTATAATAATCATGAGATATATATATATATGGATTGTATTGTAACACTTATTCTTTAAGGATTAGAGAGAATATGATGAATGGTACTGATGAAAAGGAAAAGTGATTTAGTGGAAACTCCATCTTCTGTAAAACACATGATTGAGGGAATATAACCCTTAATATATAATTTATGTTGAGATAATAATTAAAAATATATGTTTTATTATTTGTGACTATAAATGTGGTTACTAATTTTATGGTTTGTGTTATCTTTGTTGGGTTTACTACATGTTTTGATTTAATAAATATACCTTGGATTTTATTATTAGAAGCAAGGATGTTGTCATGAATGTTTAAAGGTGATGAAGTTATTCAAATATTTGGTATTTGAAAAAAATATGTGCATTATATTGTCTGGGGAAAATCTTATGTTAAGTTTTTCATGAACTACCTTGGGATTTCATCTGACTCGGCACTCAACCCGGTATGTGGCATGGACCGAAGGGCATTCTAGATCCCCACAGACTGGAAACTAGTTTCGGGCATCTGAACAATACAAGTGGGAAAGGTTTTTGTCCAAAAACCACGATCAACAAACAAAACTACAAAACCAGTAGAAGCTAATAACTGATCATATAAACTTAAACAAATTGATCTGGGTATAGAAATATGACTGAACAGAAGTAAAATAGAAACTAAAATAAGTCCAAACTAAGATACAACCAACCCAATCTCCATGTTACCTCAAGGTCACCACCATCCACTAATGAACATGCTCTAACCGTGAGTATCTAAACCAAGAACCTGAACAATAAAGAGGACCTACAAAATGTCTCGGGTATACCAACACCAAATGGTACATGTAGGGTGTGAGCAAGACACTTCATTGGGAAATCACCAAAGAATCCATTTGTTTCCTTTATCAAAAAAATCCATTAACACTAGTTTGAAATACATAAAAAAAATAGGTCTTCCTCATTTTGAATAGATAAAAACTGTTTTTCTTTCATTTAAAAACATTTCACACCATTTTTTCATTTCCTAAAGGAGTTAATTTTTTAAAACCAAAACCCAAGACAAGGGATACCAGGCTGTGCTGAAATAAATAAATAGTGCAAACTGAAAACAAAATGTAGCAGAATGTAAACAAGAAAATACAAACAATATCTATGGGTGATCATAAACATCCCTAGAGTGACCCCTAGATGTACTTAGTTTGGAACCACTTATTGGTATATATTGAACCTCCTAAGTCTATAACCAACTGGACACCCTCAATTGACCAATCTAGTGGTATATACCACTTGGCCTCTTAGTGATCAAAGGGGTACCAACCCATCTAATCGGGGCTGGAAATCTATTATCACTTGATCCTCTAAAAGACATATAAGAACCCATGGTAATAATATACTATGTAAGCGGGAGGCCATTGCATGTGTGACTTACCTTACTAGCCATCACTGAACTTGCCTACCCCAAACACAAACACTACTATATGATAACCCATAAAGCTAAATTCATCCTATAGAGGTGACATATATATATATATATATATCACATCATTGAAAGTTCCAACCAGGTCATCACACCATCTAAGCACTAAACCCTTTCTATAAATCATATAGACATTCAAATGGGCCTTTATCTTTACATATCCAAATTTTTTTACCAAAAATATTACACAATATCTTTCCAAAACAACACCAAACACCACTTTAATGCTTGAAATACCGAACAAGCCTTAAGCCAAAATTTTACCAAAACATACTCCAAGTTCCAAATGGTCTTATCTTTAAAGACTTTATAGAAATCCCTTTTTAAAAATTTAAAAAGGTATCCAACATAATTTAGAAACCAAAGATCCACTCAGAAACCATGGTTTGAGGAAAACACAATTTTAAATTCAATGTTGAAAACACACACAAAACAACCAAGGATTTCCAAATGGACCTTAAAACTATTTAGGAACTAACAATTTTATAAAACACTGAATGGGATATAATTTATAATAAAATATTGAAACAAATTTATCTCATTTGGAAACCATGAAAACATTTCATTAGAAAAGAAGTAAGGGGACAAGATGAAGAACATTTAGGAAACCAAAGTTCAAGGGAAGAATTGCTTCCAATGTCATCATCATTTCTAATCTCATCCATGTGTGCACTCTGTGAACCCATGGACATGCCCATTTCCAATGGAATACCGTAAGTCCTTTTCCCTCAAACCATTTTCAAAGAGACAACACATACTATCGAATTACAACAATAAACCATTTTATGAAAATAATTCCCATATTCCACATAACAATCCCATCCCCAAACCAATGAATCTAATTCAACATTTAATATGAGGAAACACTACTCAACCACAAAATTTCACCCTTAAATATTAATTGGAATTGAATAAAACTCATTTAGCATTGACACACATGGACATAAACTAAGGATCACATTAAAACTTATTTTAAAAAAATTCTAATAATTTTAAAATACCATAATAAACTAACTAAGAATATTATGAAGATGTGTATCATATTTAGAAATTAATTTAAAGTATACAAGCATCAAGGGTTCTAATTAGGAAGAAAAAACATAGAAACACCTACCTTGGTGGTCTACTAATGTGACAGAGCTTCTAAAGGGAGGAAGAACAAAACATATTGGACCAACCACACACCCTAAACACCAAAGAAACACAACCCACAAGAAAAACTTAATAATTATGGTTTATCCAAAGGGGAAAACCTTGAAAGAGGAAACCTAAAATCAAGAGATAAGGGACAGGTAAGGGGGAAAATTCCAAAAACCCTAAAACAATACCTTATAAGATTGATGATTGAACCATAGAGGGAGGAGATCCAAGGGAAAAGGGGTTTCAGGACCCCTTAGTGTTCCAAAAATGAGAGGGATGGAATCCTAATTTTGGGATAAATGGGAGGGAGATAGAAAAGAGGGTCTCAAGTTTTTAATGACCTAGCATGAATGAATAGTTTAGTCACACGATTTACCAAACCATGTGCCAACTGTGTGGTAGCCACTGCCTAAGTAGCGACCGACCGCATGACCAGGCTACACGGTTTGTGCAACCGTGCGCAAACTGTGTGGTCTCTTCTATGCACTTCCAAGACTAGCCAAATGGATACTTGGGATTACCCTCATGGTTTCTACTAACCATGTGGTGATCATTCATAGTTTGAAAAATCCACTTGAACTTCCAAAATTTAAAAATTCGATTGGGACTCAACCTGAACCTCATCGAGAAAGATCTAAGGCCACAAAAAGGATAAAATAAATGAGTATTTGAGTTTGGGGTTTGACAAAGTTGAATTTGTAAATTTAGTGACCTTCCTTATAAATTTTTGGATGATAAATTTGGAAATATGTATTTTGGATGAGTCTTAAAGTTAGAATGGATTATGTTAAACATTGGATATTATTATTTGATGTTAAAGTATGATTCATTATATTTGATATCATGTGCTGACCATTTTTTGTATCACTAAAAATTTAAAGGCTCAAGGAATTACTTTCATATCTTATGATTCATTCAACTTCTCTAGGAATTAAAAAAATCATTATGAACATTCATTTCTTCATGTAAAGGATGAAGTGGAAATAGATCAAAGCACTGCCAAAGGATGTTATTCTTATGAAATAGAAATTAATCAAGTAATTTTTTTATCTAAAGTACAAATATGAATAGTAAAAGATTCCCTCAACTATAGGAAAAATATTTGGGAACAAAAACATTATCCATTTACTTTTCTTTCTAGTAAATCAATGGTCTTTTAACTGATCACATATTTACGGTTTTTTGATAGTTAACTTTATAATGACCATGTTCTCTACCACTCTCCATCGGAACAAAATATATAGATTTCTATTATATAACCATGTTTTCACTTTATGTTAATTTTATCCTATTTGAAATCCTAATTTTTTGGTGACCTTTGCATTTCCCTTTCCATCTTATTAAGAGGTTTTTTTATTAACCCTATTTCCAATATTTATTTCCCACAAAGGAATTTTCAAGTATCAACCTTTGATTTTGGAAGTGAAATTTTGAATTAAGAGGATGAAATTTATTGAAGTAGGGTAAAATATAACACCCCAAGATTTTATGGTATTTCTCTTTTTAAAGTTGATATTTTTGATAGCTTACGTTGCACACAACACCCAACATAACTGTACAATGAAATATTATTATAACCTAACTGTTAAATTGGTGGGAATAAATAGTATTAACCATGTTATGAAATTTATATATATTAATAAAATTCATTCATCCAATAGATTTTATATTCATAATATAATAATGAATCAACTTTTATGCATTAAAAGGCTATAATTTTCTTAAGGCAGCTTTACCACCTTTTAATGTTGTAATTGTTTTTAAACTGAATTTTTACACTTTTATCAATTCTATTTGAAAAAATAAAATTAATATCTAAAATAATAATATAAATTTTTACACTGGTTGAATTTTTCATATTTTTATGATATGTTTCAATTTTTGATGAATAGTTAAAAAATACTGCATTTTAATTTAACAATGACTTTTCATCTAAAAAGTTTATAATGTTAAATTATATTTTAAATTGGTTATAATATAAAATTAGATCAATAATACATATATTAATTCAATTAGTATCATTTAAATATTTTTATATTGAATGTGGATATAAAAACACTTCAAACCTTTGCACGTTTTCACTTTAAAAGCCCATTTTCTTACCCTGTATATGGGATTAATTTTAAATTAATTTTATCCAATTATGTGTTTTTAATTAAGAAAAAATGGATTCCATATTTGGAATCTGAAGGTACAAATTTATTAAATTGGTCTCTTTAATTTTTGGATGATATAAATAGTAAACTTAGTATTTTTAATTAACACGGTTTAGGGAAAATCGGGTAATTAAGCATAAAAAAATTATAAATATTAGAAAATTACCATAAAACATATCATAATTTTAATTAATGAGTGGTTATCTATAAAAATAATCCTTACTATGATTTTATGGCCTCTTGTAGCCACTTGGATGACTTTAATCCTTTTATAGTATTTTATTTTAAGAAAAGTCAAATATGTCATACTCATATTTTTAATAAGTATTACATTTTTAATATGTGGTTATTAAGAACATATCTAAGACTATAAATAGTAATTTTAAATATAAAATTTTTATAAGAATCATGGTGATTTATTTTTAATTTTTAGTAAGTAAATAATAATCTTAAAGGCTTACAAAATGATGATGCTATAATTTTTTAATTAGTGGGAATATCAAATAAATGATTATAAAAATATTAAAAAATATAATTTTAGATAATTAATTTCATCCATAAATTTTCTAGATAAATTTGAATTTTTATTGATATATTAAAATTTTTGTTTGAATGTATCTTGTTTTACTGATATTTGTAATAGTAAAAGTAATGAATAGCATTAAAATTGTCATTAATGCTATATTAAAATAAATAATATTTTATAAAACGATATAAAATTTATAAAAAATATAAAATTCATCCAAATGATTTAGATAATATTTAAAATTTTATCCATGATTAATTTATGGTTATTGTGTCATTTAATAGTGACAATATTGACCCTGAAAGAGTAAAAAACCATATTGTTGCGGTAAGAGTTTAAGGAATTAAATAAGGGTTAAAGCCAAATGATAAGGGTAATAATGTGACCTAAACTTGTATAAAAATTATTTTATGATATTATTTCAACCCATATTCATATTATCTTCTAAATAAATCACTTTTGAGCCATTTGGAATTGAAAATTAATTTTGATTAATTTAATATTTTGAGATTTTTCAAAAGTTCCCCTCACCTCAATTATAAAGGGGATCATCCTCCATCACTTATTCACACCAATTTTAACCTTATATCTTGACCAAAACCTACCCATTTCTCATAAAAAACCCTTATGAAAGTTCTTTGGATCCTTTTCTTCCAAAAATACTAACGCTATATCCCTTAATAAGATATCTAAAGTAAGTCCACTGAAGAAGAGGTAATCGATTTTACCAACTCACTCAAGTTTAATTATTCTTATACTTACTCTTCATGAGTTGTTTCCCTGATAAATTAATAAATCCAATATCATGTATATTATAATATGTTATTATTCTTATTTTATGACCATATTTCATGATTTATTTATCCTCTGAAAAATGAAAGCATTGTGTGTGTACATACGGCTTACTATCTCCATGCAGTGGTGTAAATTGTTTTTCATCGCCACTTTACTTGGATGGGTATAATGGTATAAATAATTTATATATATGGTACTTATAAAATGATATTTATTCTGGATAATTAATATACCATCCAATTCCTTCCACTTTTATCATTAAGGGAATGATACTCTCACTTGTGCGTTCATACGGCTTACTATCTCCACGAAACGATGTGATTCGTTATCTATATCAACATTAAATAGTGGTTAGAAAATGTATTTAATTATTAAATATTATATTTATGACATTAATATTATTATATATATATATTTGTTATATTTTATATGTAAGATAATCAGGACTTTCAGGACAAAACAAGCACAAGAAAACATAAAAATAACACCTGAAACAGTAAAATGAAAAAGTTTTTATCAATAAAAAAGTTATAAAATGTTACAATGGGATCATATATGATATCATAAATATTATTATGATTATTTTATAACTTTATAATATTTTTAAAATCACTATATAGTATTTTCGGACACGTATGGAGAAAATCGGACCTAAGGTAAGGGTTTAATTCACAATCTCATCATCAATCGAGATTACTTCAATTTAAGTATCCAGTGGGGAATATTTATATCCCAGTTTAGTGTCTTATAAAAAAAATAATTTTTTTTAATATTATCCTATTAAATTTTAAATTCATTATTTTACCCTTGTTTTACTTTTTATAAAATGGTTTGAAAGTAATATTTTTGTCATTTTCTAAACAAGGTGTTTTATGACTTTTATAACAAAAATATGGAAGGAATGTTTTTTTAAAATTATGCGGCATGAGTGGATTTTCCAACCGTCATGACGTCTTAATGTTTTGAAGCTTACTTTATAATTTTAAAAGATTATTTTCAAAGAAAACTTTTTCTTTTATAATTATTTTATTTTTAAATAAATGATTTCAAAGTAAAAAAAGGTATTTCTCTCCAAAAAAAACAATTATTTTATTAGATTATTTTCATATATGTTAACACCATTTGTTAAATATTTTTCTTAATTGATTTTGATATATTATGACACCATTTACCATATTTTATTGAATGTTTTATGATCATTTTGACTGTAGATGTGCAATTTTGATACCATTCATGGTTTATGGTTACAATATTCACATTTCATTTTCTAGTCTTTCAATATGAATGTTTATATTTTTTATATTTCATCCCATTAATATGAATAATGCATTGTACTTAGTAATTTATTAGAGGTGACTTCTATAGCCCATCGATGCATCATTGGGTCTCATGAGACAAACTAGTTTGTGTATTGGCCAAGACATTTCCTGGTTATGTACAGTGTCTTGGCTGAAGCTTTGATGATATATTTATGATTCCTCACATTATGAATTTCTTCATTATGAGATTAGTTATTGATATTCCATGTTATTATTTCATTATTAGGATATCCATGGTTAAGATTCATTCTCATGTGATTATTTATATGGAATTATTTGATTATCATTTATTCTTTCTATATAATGGTAAAGATTATGTTTAAATGGCTTGTGTTTTAGTTATTAAACTTGCCTTAATGTTTATTATTATTTATTCATGATAGTTTCTATTGTATGCTTACCCTTACTGAGCATTTGAGATCACCCCTTTCTAATATTTTATTTTTTTTTAGGATATTAATATGTATATTATGATTTACATGAAGGTATGAGGTATGAGAATAATAGTGTTCTTAAAGGAATCATTATGTTGTATTTTATAATTTCAATTATAATATATATTTCAAATATGTATCTAGTTTTCCAAAACTACTAAATTGTTTAGTTCTTCAGGATGTGATTCCTTACAAAATATAGCAATGTAATAAAGTAACCACTAACTCTAAGATACTAGGGTCAGGGTATTTATAGTTAGTATCAAAGGAAGTTTAGTAGAAACTTTGGGAACTAAATTTAGGAAAGAAAAGATTAGAGAATGAAACCCTATGATGGTATTTTTTCAAATAAACTAAGTGTATTATTTAGAGAGTAGTTATACCTAAATTTTCAATTTTGGTTATGTGATTCACTTGTTTTTAGATTATAAATTATGTTTTATAATGTTATGATCTAATCTAGTGTATGATATTTTTTAGAAATGGAAAATAGAATAAGGAATTAAAACCATATCAACACATGTAATCCATATATGGGTTTCCCTCCTATAAGATAATGTTGTTGGAGTGAGAGATACAACTGGTTTTAAACAACTTATAACTACAATGGGATAGCTGGCTCGGGTTGTAAGAAATAACCATACATATATGGAGAATTCTAATCCATAACATGGAGGAATGATATTAGAATGCTTCATGAAACAAAAACCTCTATCATTCAATAGGACTATAAATAAATTTTTATCTGAGCAATGGATAAGTTCCTTAGAGAAGATATTTCTCACTTTGGGAAGTAATGAAAGTGAGAAGGTTATCATGGTATTTTATCATCTCTTGGGTGATGCGAATCAATAGTGATCATTGATTCAAAACACATTGGAGGAAGAAATAGAAAACATGGAATTAAATAATTTTGAGGAACTTTTTTGGGAAGAATATTTCCCTCATGAGAAGAGACTGGATATGGAGAGACAATCATTGAATCTGAGGAAAAATGAGGATGAGAATGTTGCTAAATATGAATCCAATTTTTCAAGTTTATCAAGGAATGTTGAGGATTATATATGTAATCCAAAGCGAAATATTGATCAATTCTTTGATGGGATTAAACTGATTCTTATAAGGGAATTAGTCTCCCCGTCATTCTCATAATATGTTGATATCATGTTATGTGCTATCAAAATAGAGAAATAATTCTCTAAGTCATATGTCTTTAAAGGTAATAAAGATAAGAAGAGGGATTTTGAGTACTCTGGTAAAGTAAATAAGGAAAAGGAGAAGAACTTAATAGTTTAATTTCAATCTTGAAATAAATTTCAAAAGAAGCATCATGGAACATGCCTATTAGGAATAGGGGATTATTATAAGTGTGGAGAAAAAGGCCACAAAGCCCATGATTAAAAGGGAAATAAAGAATATTTAATGTTAAATGATTTCGTTTTAAGGAAATGGGGAACTATGAAAATGAATTTTCCAAGTATCAAGGAAATATAGCTCAGAAGAAACAATGGGATCACGGTCATGCTTATGTTGTTACTACAGTCGAAGCAGAATGATTAATGCGATTTTTTTTGGATTCAATAATTATGCTACAAAATTATTTTCTAAAGGATATTATTGTGATAAAAATCATGAGATATATATATATATAAGGATTTTACTTTAGTAATTCTTCTTTAAGGATTAGAGATAATATTTTGAATGGTAATGATGACTAGGAAAAGTGATTCAGTAAAAAGTTAATCTTTGGGAAAACACGTGATTGAGGGAAGATAACTATTAATATATGATTGATGTTCAGATAATAATAAAAAATAGATGTTTTTGTATTTTTGACTATGAAGTTGGTTAGTGATTTGATAGTTTGATTTATCTTTTCTAGGTTTACTTCATGTTTGTATTTAAGAAATATGGCTGATATTTTATTATTAAAAGCGTGGATGTTTTCATTAATGTTTATTGGTGGTAAAGGTATTTATATATTTGTTATGTGAAAAAAAATATCTTCATTATGTTTTTTGGGTAAAATATGATGTTAATTTGATTTTGGAAATTTAGTGACCTTCTATATAAATTTTTGTATTGTGAATTTGTACAGATGTATTTTGGATGAGTCTTAAGGTAGGATTGGATTAAGTTGAACATTGGGTATTATTATTTGAGGTTAAAGTGTGATTTATTATATTTGATGTCATTTGCTAACCTTTTTTTGTTTTGGTAAAAATTTAAAGGCCAAAGGAATGGCTTTTGGATCTTATGATTCATTGAAGTACTTTAGGAATAAAAAAATCATCATGAACATTGGTTTCCTAGTGTAAGGGATAACATGGAAATAGATCAAAGCACAACCAGAGGATGATATTATGCATATGATGTGGAAATTAATCAATTAAGTTTATTATCTCAAGTTCCTATTTGAATAGTAAGAGTCCCTAAACTCTTTGAAAAATATTTTGGAATAAAAATGTTATCTATTTACTTTTCTTTCTAAGAAATCAATGGTCTTTTAACTGATCACAAATTTATGGTTTTGTGATGGTTAAATTTATAATGACCATGTTCAATATCACTCTACATCAGAACTTGATATTTATATTTATCTTCCATATCCATGTTTTCACTTTCCACTAATATTCTATAATTCAAAATCCTAATTTTTTGGTGACCTTCGCATTTTCCTTTCCCTCATAATAAGAGGATGTTTTGTTTACCCTATTTTCGATATCGGTTTCTCACAAAGGAATTTTCAAGTATAAAACATTTATTTTCGAAGTGAAGTTTAAAATTGTGAGGATGTGATTTATTACAGGAGTTGATAATGTGACACCCTATTACTTTTTGGTATGTCTCTTTTTAAAGTTAATCTTTTCAATATCTTACGTTGCACGCAACACAAAAATTAACCGTACAGTGAAATATTATTATGAACTAGTAATTAAATTGGTATTAATAAATAGTATTAACAAAATTATGAAATTTATATATTCTCAAATGTTTTTAAATTCATACAATAGATTTTATAGGCATAATATAAGAATGAATCCACTTTTATGCATTGAAAGACAATATTTTTTCTAAAGGCGGTTTTATCGCCTTTTAATATCATACTTGTTTTAAAACTAAATTTTAAAACTTTTATAAATAATATTTGAAAAAATAAACCTCATTTTTGAAATAGTAATATCAAAATTTAATTTGGTTTAATTTTTTTATATTTTTCTGATATGTTTTATTTTTTTTATGAATAGTAAAATAATGCAACATTTTAATTGAAAAATGACTTTTCATATAAAAAAATTATAATGCTAAATTATATTTTAAATTTGTTTTAATGTAAAATTATACCAATAATACATAAATTAATTCAATTAATTTCGTTTTAATATTTTTTATATTTAATGTGGACATAAAAATATTTCAAATTTTTGTATGTTTTCACTTTAAAAACTTGTTTCCTCACTAAGTCTATGAGATTAATTTTAAATTCATTTTAACTTTTTTTTTTGAATTTGTAAAATTTGATTATATATTTGGAATAATAAGGTAAAAATTTAGTAAATAGGTCCCTTTTATTTTTTAACAATATGAATTGTAAACTTAGTAATTTTAATTACCATGGTTAAGGTTAAAACGGGTAATTAAGAGTAAAAATAATATTATAAAATTACCCTAACACTTGTCCTAATTTTATTGGATAATTTTTGTTTGCCCAAAATTATCCTTATTCCAGTTTTATGGCCTCTTGGATCCACATGGATGACTTTAATCATTTTATAGTATTTTATTTTATGAAAAGTCAAATATGTCATACTCATGTTTTTAATAAGTATTAGATTTTTAATATATGGTTATTAAAAACATATCTTCAAATAAAAATATTCATTTGAAATATAATGTTTTTATATTAATAATTATGGTTTGTTTTTAATAATTATTAAATAAATAATAATATTAATGACTTACAAAATGATGATGTAGTAATTGTTTAATTAATGGTAATATCAAATAAATGATTATAAAAATATTAAAATAAATATAATTTGAGATAATTAATGTCTCTCACAAAGTTTATAGATAAATTTAACATATTATTGATATTTTAAAAGTGTTTTTTAAGATATATTGTTTTATTGATTTTTTGTAAAAGTCAAATTAATGAATAGTATCAAAATTATCATTAATGTTATATTAAAATAAATAATATTTTATTAAATGGTATAAAATTTATAATAAATATAAAATTATAATAAATTATTTATATAAGGTTTAAAATTTTATCTATGATTTATTTGTGGTTATTTTTTCATTTTATAGTAACAATATTGACTCTCAAAGAGTAAAAATCAATGTTGTCCTGGTAAGAGTTAAAGAGATTAAATAAAGGTTAAAGCCAAAAGATAAGGGTAATAATGTGAAATAAACTCATCTAAAAATTATTTTATAAGATTATTTCAACCAATAACCATATTATATTCTAAATAAATAACTTTGGGCTATTTTTAACTAAACATTAATTTATATTAATTTAATATTCTGACAGTTTCCAAAAGTGACGCTCACTGCAATTATAAAAGGAAACCTCCTCCATCACTTATTAACACCACATTTAGCCTTATATATCAATATAAACATGACCATTTATCTTCACATAATTCATATACAAGTTATGGAGATCTTGGTCTTCCAAAAATACCAACCCTAGATCCATTAATAGGATATATAAAGGAAGTCTTCTGAACAAGAGGTAATCGTTTTTACCAACTCACTCAAGTTCATTTCTTCTTATACTTCCCATTAATGGGTTTTTTCCATGATAAATTAATAAATACAGTATAGTATATATTATGATATTTTTTTATATAATTTTACAACCATATTCCATTATTTATCCATCCTATGAAAAATGAAAGTATTGTGTGTGCGTACGTACAGCTTATCGTCTCCACACTCGGGTATAATTTTTTTTCATCAAAACATTACTTGGATGGGTATAATGATAGAAATAATTAATATATATGGTAATTATGACATAATATTTATTATTTATAATTAATATACCATCTAATTAATTACAATTTTACCATTAAGGGAATGATATTGTCGCCCATGCGTATGTACAGTTTACAGTCTCCACAAAGTGATGTGATTCATTATTTATGTTGAAAATTAAATATTGGTTCCAAAAATTTATTTAATGATTAAATATTATATTTATGACATTAATATTATTCTGGATATATTTTTTATATATCCTATTCAATAGAAATGGGACTTTCAAGACAAAACAAGTATAAGAAAACATGGCAATTAACTCCCGAAACAGTGAAATGAATAAAATATTATTAACAAAGGAGTGGTAAAATGTTATAAATGGATCATATAAGATATAATAAATATTATTATTATTCTTTTATAAGTTAATAATATGTTTGAAACCATTATACAGTAGTTTTAGACATGTTTGTAGAAAATCAGACCTAAGGTAAGGGTTTAATTCGCAATCTCATCATTAATCGAGATTATTTTTGTTTAAGTCTCTACTGGGGAATATTTATCTTCCATGTCATTGTTTTATAAAACAAATCAAAAAGGTTTTTAATATTCTCCTATGAATTCTTAAAGTCTTTATTTTACCCTTGTTTTCTTTTTTATAAAATGGTTTAAAATGCATCTTTTTATCATTTTCCAAATGAGGTGTTTTATAAATTTTTCAAAAAAAATATAGAAGGAATGTTTTTTTAAATTATGTGTAATGAGTGGATTTTCCATCCATCATGACTCATTAATTTTTTGAATCTTCCTTTACAATTTTACAAGGTTTTTTTTAAAGAAAATATCTTCATTTATAATTATGCATCATTTAAAATACATGATTTCAAAGTAAACAAGGGTATTTCACTCTAAACAATTTCAATGATTTTATTAGAGTATTTCCATATATGTAAACACATTTGTTTAATATTTTGATTAATTAAGTTTTATCTCTTAGGATACTATCTACCATAGTTTATTGAATGGTTTATGATCAGTTTGATTGTGGATGTCCTATTTTGATACCATTCATAGTTTATGGTTACTGTATTCATATTTCATATGCTATTTTTTTAATACAAATCTTTATGTTGTTTATGTTTCACCCCTTTCATATTTGGAATGAATTGGACTTAGTAAGTGATAGGAGGGTCCCACTATAGCCCCTCAATACCTTGGTATGTCTTATGAGAGAAACTTGTTTGGGTATTGTACAAGTCCTTACCCATTTATGTATGGTGTATTGGCCAAATCCTTGATGGTATATTTATGATCTCCCACATTATTCATTCCCTCATTTTGAGATTATTTATTGATATTCTATGTGATTATTCTATTAGTGTCATATCCATGATTAATTTTCATTCTCATATTATTATTTATATGGAATTATTTTATTATCATTTATTATTTCCATATTATGCTAAATATTATGTTTAAATGGATTTTTCCTTAGTTATTAACTTTGACTTAATGTTTATTCTTATTTATTCATGATAGCTTCTAATGTATTCTTACCCATACTGAGCATTTTATCTCACCCCTTTCTTATGTTTTATTTTTTCCTGGGATACCAAGATATATATTATTATTGACATACAGGGATAATATAGGAGAATAATTGTGTTCTTAAAGGAATAATTATGTTGTATTTTATAATTTCAATTATGATATATATATCAAGTATGTATCTAGTTTTCTAAAACCACTAAAATGTTTAGTCCTTCAATATGTGGTTCTTAGTATAATGTGTCGATATAATAAAGTAACCAACAACTTTAGGATACTAGGGTCGGGGTATTTACATTATTAAAATACACCATGCCGCACGGGTTGATAGAGTTGATGTAGAAATAACATTCACACTCTGAGTTTTGGGATAATGCCCCCTATGAGATATGGAGGAAATTAATTTACACATTATTTATCTATTATTTCCATGACTTTAAGTATGTTTATATTTTATTGATTATTTTTTATTATCAACATTATTATAATTATTCCATGAACATTATTAAACTAATTAAATGTAAGAAATATATTTCATGTAATGTGATTATTCATAATAATGAAATTTTAACTATTAGAAATTATTTCTATCCATATAATTTAATTAATACTATAATTATTAATAATTAACAATCTATTCAAAATGAAATTTAAATTACTTAATTAATATAGAAACATTAAATACGTCAGTTTATAATTTATAAAAAATATATTTACAATTTATGTTAATAATTTTCCATCCTTAAAATTAGTATAATTATAATATTAATTACAACCTAAAGTTAATTTTAAGAATGTGTAATATCCTATAGCACATTTTGTTTCAGTGTGAAATGAAATGAATCTATGTACTCTATGAATTTCATCTAAATAAAATGTATTGAGGGTTTTAATTCATTTTAAAACCATGTTTAAAAATATTTTAAACCAAAACCCATTTCTATAATTTTTTAAAAAATAAAAATAAAAGGACCTCATTATGTAAATATGTTATTGGTGGCATTAAGTTGTCTAATGAATCTTAAATGTGGTTAATGATGAATAAATATGAAATTGGTAATTAATTCTGGGTGGAAAGTCATTTGGTTATTGTGGCTATTGTGTGGTGATAGACGAATGGCATGTGTTTTATCTAAAGGTGGTGGTGGTTGTCATTAAGAGGTGAAGGTGGTAAGATTATAATTTTGGTTGTAGTAGCATTTTAATAAACATTGGACCCTAGGGTGGGATTTGTATATTATCCAATATAATCATTATAGTTTTATGATATTTATTATTCATGACCACTTGATTTGGGTGGTAAAATCGATGTCCATACATAGTTTTTAGTTCTAAGTGTTTTCCATAATATTTAGGATACCAGTGATACATATAGCTGACTACTCTCCCTCTCTCTCTATTTATTTTAGATGTAGCATAGACTATAGTAGCCCGAGGTTTTGGTATGTGATGATGAGGTTGTGGCATGGATATTTGGTTGATACTATCAGGGGGAGGAGGTCACTTTATTTCCTTTATGATGTGTCTTAGTCACAACTTGTTATATGTTAGTGGTATATGGTATGTGGCTCTGGTTTTTAGTTGTGGTATGAAGCTATGATATATGGTTATGCGGATATCACTTATATGATAGAATTAGTAAATATTTCATTGGGAAGTTATTGGGGGATTTTAAATGAACCTAATAATTATTATCATAATCCATATAAGCAATTTAAACCCGTTATCGAGGATCTCCCATGAAAGATAAATGAAAACAGAATAAACATAAATGAAAAAAATTAGTAAATAGTATACCTAACACTAATTATCATCTACAACCTTTTATCTCTATTTGATATTCTTGGTAAAGATCACAATAAGAACATCCTAATGATATCCTCTCTCTATGGGTATGTATGGTTTGTGCCTGAATCATCCATTACATGAAAGATATCCATACTTCCTCTATGGGATTTTAGAGCCTATAATGTAAAGGAGAATAATTAAGAGATCTTATATTAATGGAGATTTTTTTACTAGAATCATAAGATCATTCATAAACACTACCATCATATTGAAATAGTTTATATATACTTTTGAAGACACTCTTCAACTGTTATCGAATTTACTCATGAGTTTATAAAGCATGAGTAAATGCCACAGACAGTGCATCCATCTCATGAATGAAAATTTCATTATTACATTACATATCACATAATGTATTCATAATTGATAACTTTAAATAAGTTTTATTCATTCAAATATTAAAACACTTCATATTTGGTTTCTCATTCGACTAAATGTAGTGGAATGCCTGAAATATTATTTCATGCTTGCATCTCGATATACCATGAACTCGATATAACCATACATAATATAAAGGATATAGATTTAGGTAATATATATCCTTTAATAACCCACTTAAACTAAATCTTAATATACTTTTTGTTCCAATCCACCTTATATTGTATCATAAAAAAAACTTGTGAAATCATAACCAAAACTCATTTTGTATATTTTCCAAAATAATTTTGGAAATTTATCATTATCTTTACCTTGTATCACATAATATGTAATAAATTCTTAATAATCAACCAAAAAACTTTTGGATTAAATTAAAAACACTTTTAAATTATTTATCTGAGTCAAACTCAATTCTCATTTAGTCAAACATAATGTAACATCTCGTTACCCTATTTCAGGTAATTCCCTTCTCTTTTCTTGTTTTCCTATTTAATTGGTTATTTAACGGGACTCCTAAGGATGGAGAAAATTTTTTAATCAAAAATAACCTAAAGTTTTTGGATATATATTTTTTGGGATTAATGGGGTCTGGTTATAAATTTGTTATTGTATTTTTGGGTTCTCCCTGAGTTTAGAGAACATTCAAGTTAGTTTGAGGTTTTTGTAAAGAATCTATTATTTTCAATATTTGTAGGAAATTTACACACCATGTAATGGGAGTACATAGTGTGTAATATTTTCCTTGATCATACCATTAACCTAGTATATAACATGAAGGTAGTACCCACCGTGTAAAGGTTACACATCGTGTAATGTAAAAATATCGGTTTTTTATTAAAATGTGAAGGGTTTTTGGCATATCTGAGTCCCTAGGTTTAAACTACGTGTAAAGTGAATAAAAAATATGTAAAAGTCATGGATAGTGATTTTAGGGCATTGCATCAGTTGATTGTTATTTCATTCTTCCATATCCCTCCTTTCTATCGACCTAAAACCCTTCTCCAACGATTTTGGGAGCCTTCATTCAATATGAATTGATTCATTCAGCAATTGATCACCTTTTCAATTGGATTATGTCTCTCTATGTGAGTAATCCTTTATACTTATTTATTTATTTGATCATGGTATCACCATTGTGTTTTGTTATCTAATATATTGACCCATGGGGATGTTTCTTATTTATTCTCTCTAGATCTGTTGTACGATCTTATTCTGGGGGTTGTTTCCTTTATTGTTTGTGGTGTGATGAATGTGCATTCTTTAAGAATATGTTGTTTCCTCTTCTACAATGACAATTTTGTTAAATTCAATCAATTATAAAAAAAATTATTGATTCTATGGCCTCTATTGTCTTTGTTGAATCCTTTCTTGTGGTGGGTTCTATCTCATGCATGTGCGAACTGATTTTTGAGGTAGGTGGTTACGTATATATCCTATGTTAGTGAACTTCATTACTCCTATTTTTGATAAATTGTTTTATTAAATGAATTAGTGTGATTTATTTTTTTTTTATGGAATGGGGTTTTTAAAAAAGTTGGTTTCCCCTAGTTTTGGTAAATGGAAAAGGGTTTTCAAAGAATTGTGAAATGGTTTTGTGAAATGGTTTTCAAATAATGGTTTGATGGAAATTTTTTGATGAACTGGTTTGGAAAATATAGAACATGGGAAGTATTAAGTACTTAGGATTAAGGTATAGTAATAGGTATTTTCCACTAACAGGGGGTTTTCTCATGGGTTTTTCCTCTAATCCTTAGGCTATTTATTTTAGGTACTTTTTAGACACGTTGGGGGTTCACTTGTTTGAGTGTTACTCTGCTCTCTAGACTCGATGAATATGTATAGTGGCTTGATGTGTGCATGGTTTTCTATGCTAGGTATGAGTGTCCCAGCTATCCTGACCTAGTGTGATCCTCACCATGATGTTACCTATGCTTCTACTTTTGGTTTGTACTATTTCTATTATATTGTCATGGATTTGATAAGATATGTGATAAATTCTTTGGTTTGACTTGATATATCTATTTTTATATATGTATATGAAATTATTTGAAACTGATTTATCATCTTTATTTAGAAATGTGGAAAATTGGGAAATAAAACTATTTTTCCATGCTTTTGATATAAAAATTGTTAAACTGTTATCATGCCTTGTTTTATTTAAATTTGAGAATTCTTGGATTATTATTCAGAGACTTTATATGGAACACCTGTATAAAATCCTACTAATCCTATTACTTTATACCTTTTGTATCCCTTTAGAAATGTGTAGACCTAGTTATGTATTTAGATGTAGGGAAAGGCAAGGGACCATAGTGAGGTGGTGAGATTTTCAGTCAGCTAAGTTGGGTAGTTAGGTGTGAGATGGTGGGATCCTACCCATGCTATCACATAGAGTGGTTGAATAGAATGTTTCACAAGTTTAAAACATAGTTATTGAGGTATATCCAGGATCTTTTGGGGAAATAAATTGATCATGTGAGTTTTTTTGTGAGAATCCACCATCCTTTAAAGGTATGAATGAACCTCAAGAGATGTAGAACGACTAGATTGACAAGATTGATTTGATCTTTGACTTCTTAGATACAGCTGAGAGTATCAAGGTGAAGTGGGTAGTGTTCAGACTTGAGGGTCCCAGTAAGTGTTAGTTGGATTCTATGGTACATGAGGATAGGCATGTGGGCTTGAACAATAAGGGTTTCATGACTCTCTTCTTCTATTAGTTTTTTACAGAGTATTTTATGATGGTAAAGTCTCTAGAGTTCCCATATTTATAGAAGGGAGAGCATTCAATGTTGGTGTTCACCAATTAGTTTGTTGAGATTGTTTTTTTTCACCATAGATTATGAATAATGACCAGCTGAAAGCTCATAAGTACTTGTAGACTTTGCAACCAAATTTCATATTTTAGGCATTTATGCTAAATCTTTCTACCTATGTGAAGACATTGGATAGGTATATGATGATATAAATGAATATGGTAGGGAAGGTGGTATATTATACCCCTTCTTTTCCACCTAGTGGAAGCTTTAGTGGCATACCTAGGAAAAGGAGGAATTGGTAGGATCATCGTAGGAGTGGTGGAGGTGGTTCCCAGTAGCAAGCCTCTTCAGCACCTCTAATTATAGCTAATGGTACGCCTCTAACTTTCTATCAATGTTTCATGGTCAGACATACATAGAATTATTTTCCTTCACCTGAAAATATGTTTAATATTTGTGGACGTTATGGTCATCTACATTATTTCTATCAAGCTATGTCTAATCCTTGATATGGTCAGGGATCGTTAGATCTAAATTCTACTATGGAATATTCAAATTCCTCAAATACTATATGGATCCAGCCACAGGCCTCAGGAGTGAAGAACCTTTATGCATTAGATGATTTTCCAATATAGGTAGATATGGGTCCAATGACAGTGTGAGTTTCTAAACTTGATACTAGTGTTTTCCACACATTTATAAATAGTCATTTTATTGATATTATTAACCTTATAATGGATCTAATTCTATTTGTTATAGAGTTAGTGAAACCTATTGGAAATAGGAAAGAGTATGGGTTTTGGTGTCCTTTTTGTATCCTATCAATAGCTAATACGAAGCTAGTATAGGATTTTCTTGTTCTCAATCTATATTTATTTAACATCATCATTGGGATGAATTTGACTATTACTTATCAAGTAGAGTTTTATTTTTATCATTATTTTTTCACATTTATTGTGGCTGTTGGGAGATCATGGGTCTTTTAGGGAGAATGGTTTCTGAGTTATATTCATGCAGGAACTTCCCTCCTAGATCTTGGGAGTTTGTTTTTTGTTGTTTCAGCTGATCTAAATGAGGTTTCATCTGTTTTTGATCTTCCAACCATTTTTTGTGGTTTTCTTGACGTTTTCTCAAAAAAAATTATCTAATATTCCTCTAGAGAGGTAGGTATAGTATACGATTGACCTGGCTCTAAGGATTCAGCCAACATCAATACATTCCTATCATATAGAACCATCAGAGTTAAAAATATCATGACTGAGTTGGATGATCTAGTGTTGAATGGTTTTGTTTTCATTAGTATTTTATCTTGAGTATCCCTAAAGTTGTTTCCCAATAAGGCAGAAAATTCACTTTGATTATGTGTGGAATATCAGAAGTTGAAGAGGGTAACAGTTTAGAACAAGTATCATTTTCCTCGTGTGGATTATTTATTTGATCAGTTAAAGGGGAGAATTTCTTTTTGAAGATCGATCTTCGATCAGGTTATCTGCATCTTGGAGTTCAATAGTGTGATATACTGAAGTTGTATTTCAAGAGCATGTGTTTCCATTATAAATATCTCATTATTTCATTCGTTCTGACTAATGCTCATGTGGTTTTTATGGATTTTATGATTCGGATATTCCATCAATATCTTGACCCTTTTGTGAATGTGTTCATGGATTATATTTTGTTTTATTCAAGATCTAAGTGTGAGAATGAGTAATATCTAAGTTTGGTTTTTGAAATCCTAAGGATTCACTATTTTTATGGAAATATTTCAAAAAGAAATTTCTAGATTTAAGAAGTGAAATTATTAGGGCATGTGATTTATGAGCATCAATTATTGGTTTATCCTAATAAGGTAAAGGTTGTTTAATCATGGGAAAAGAAACATAATGTCTTTGATATTCAGAGCTTCTATGGTCTTTCTAGATAATATAGAGGGTTTGTCAAGGATTTTCTGAAGTTTTTGTCACTTTTTAATGATATTACCAAGAAAGGGGTGAAATTAATATGGGATTTAAAGTGTCAAACTTCTTTTGAAGAGATTAAATAACTTCAAACATCAGATATTATTTTGATCCTACCTAATCCTCGTAAAGAATATTTGGTTTTCTATGATTCTTCTAGTTCTGGTTTGGGTTTCATTATCATGCAAGATGATCATGTGGTAGCTTATATCTCTCATTAGCTTCGACCGCATGAGAAGAATTACCCCACCTATGATTTAGAGCTCACTGTAGTTATTCATGTGCTTAAGTGTTGGTGGAATTATCTTTTTGGGTGAAGGTTCATAGTATTTTATGACCATAAGAGTTTGTTCTATATCAATTTTCAAAAATAATTGAATCTTAGATAGAGACGATGGGTGGAATACCTATAGATGTTTAACTTTGATATCAACTACACCCTAGGGAATGGAAATGTCATTGCAGATGCTCTTAGAAGGAAAGTGTCATAATAATCTATTTTGGAATTGAATAAATAGTGGAACCTTTGAAGATTTTTTCTCAGTTTCATTTGGATGATCCGGAGGATATTTTAAGTATGGTTTTTACCAGTGTTTAGCTATCATCATCCCTCCTTGATTCTATTCTATAGAGTCAGCATCAAGATAATGAGTTCAAAGGAATTTAAGAAACCCTTTATGGTGGGGAGACCATTTTGGGTTGGTCTCTCTCTTTAGATGGTATTCCTTATTTTCGGGATCAGTTTTTCATCCCATAATATGTGAGGGATTAGTTTTATTTATTTTCATAGTTCTTCATGGGTAGTTCATATAGGAACTATGAAGATGTATTATTACATTATATGGTAATTCGGGTGCTGAAGTATGAAATGTGACATTGCTGATTATGTGTCTCATTGTTACACTTGAAAACAAATTAAGTCAGAGCATCTAAAACCATTTATTTTACTTTATCCTCTTTAGATGATACTTTTTGGAAATAGGATGAGGTATCCATGGATTTTTTTTGGGTTACCATGGAATCCCTGAGGTAGGAATACTACTTGGGTGGTGATTGATCTTTTGACAAGGTAATCTCATTTTATTCTGATCAAAGACACCATAAAAGTTAATGATCTCGGTAAGATGTTTGTGAAAGAAATTAAGAGTTTCCATGGGGTTCCTTCTATTTTTTTCATACAGGTATCCTATGTTTACTTAGAGGTTATATATAAGTCTCTAGGAAGTGATGGGGACTCAGGTTGGATTGAGTACAACTTATCATCCATATACAGAGAGTCAGATTGAGCATGCTATTTAGATTTTTGAGGATATGCTTTGTGCATGTGTCTTTGTTTTTAGTGGATCTTGGGATAACCATATAGGGTTGGTTAAGTTTTCTTATAACAACAGTTATCAATCATCAATCAGAATGGATACTTTTAAGTTTTTGTATGGTAATTTGTGGAGATCACCACTTAGTTGAGCAGAGGTGGGAAAAGCTTCTTTGGTGGGATTGAGTTTGGTTCAAGAGATGTCTGTGAGTATTCAGGACATACATATGCATCTGGTTATAGAAAAAAGATGGTATAAATATTACATGGATCAACAACATCATCCTTTCGAGTTTTCCATATGTGACCAAGTTTTCTTGAAATTTTCCCCGTGATTGGGTCATCGTCATCTTGGAAAATAGATAAATTTGGCTCCAAGATATGTTGGACCGTTTGAGGTCACTATACAGATTAGGTGGGTTTCTTATCAGTTATCATTTCTGATTCATTTGATAGACATTCATAATTTTTTCCATGTAACACAACTTAGGAAATACTGTAATGATTTCTCTCACTTTCTAAGTTGGTAATAGATTGAGTTAGAGCTAGATGTTTTGTTATTGAGAATCCAATAGAGATCCTTAACTCTCAAGTGAAAGTCTTGTGTGGGAATTCAATTATGTTGGTCAGATTATGGCATAGATTATATTCTCATGAGACCTAAAATCAGGATTCATTGATTAGGGAGCAATGGCATCACCTCTTTACTGGACTTTATTCTTCCACATGACTTCCTGGGGGGTGGAAAGTCTTTTGGTGGGGAGTTTGTAACATCCCATTACCCAATTTTAGGTAATTACCTTCTCTTTTCTTATTTTCACCTTTAATTGGGTGCATCTTGGGACTCCCAAGGATGGAGACCATTTTCTGAGAAAAATTACCTAAATTGTTTTTATATATGTTTGTTTGAATTAATGGATTCCAGGTATAAATGTGTTAATGGCTTTGCGGGGTTATCCACGAGTTCAAAGAATGCCTGAGTTGGTTTGAGTTTTTTGTAAAGAATCTATAGTTTTCACTATCTATAGGTAATTTACATGCCATGTAATGGGAGTACACAATGTGTAATGGTTTCCAAGGTCATTCCATGAACCTGGTACACAGTGTGAAGGGAGTACACTCCATATAATGGTTACATGTCGTTTAATATTAAAAGATTGGTTTTTAATTAAAAAGAGATGTGTTTTTGTGTATTTGAGTCCTGAGGATTAAATAATGTGTAACGGGATTAAAAACAATGTAAATGATGCGGAAAAATATTTTAGGGCACCACATCAGTTGTTTGTTGTTTCATTCTTCCGTGGCCCTCCTTCCTCTTGACCTATATCCCTTCTTCAGTGATTTTGGAAGCCTACATTCATTCTATGTTGATTCATTCTATGATTAATAACCATTGAAATTGGATTTCATATCTCTAAGTGAGTAATTATTTCTTATTCTTAATTTATTTGATCATGATAGTGACATTTTGTTTCGTTATTGGATCTATTGACCCATGGTAAGGATTCTTCTTGATTATCTCTAGATCTATTGTGTGATCTTGTTCTAAGGGTTGTTCCATTTTTTAGTTTTAGTGTGATGTTTGTGCATTATTCATGTGTGTGTTGTTTCTTATTCTTCACTAACCCTTTTTTTAAATTGAATCAATTCTGATATGTGTTGATTAGTTCTAGGGCCTCCATTTTCATTGTTGAATCCTTTCTTATGGTGGGTTCTACTACAGGCATGTGTGACCAGAGTTTTGAGGTAGGTGGTTCTATATCTAGCCTATGTTGGTAAAATTCATTGATCCTATTTTTGATAAAAAAAATTATTAAATGAAATAGAATGATTGACTAGTTTTTGTGTGTGTGTGGAATAGGGTTTTTATAAAATACGGTTTTCCCCAAGTTTTGGTAATTGGAAAAGGGTTTTAAAATCATTGTGAAATGGTTTTGTAAACTGTTTTTCAAATCATGGTTTTATGGAAATGATTTTATGATCTGATTTGGAAAATATATCACATGGGAAAACTTGGGTTATTATATGGAAGGTATATTAATAGGTCTCATCCACTATCGGGGGGTTTTCTCACCAGGATTTCCTCTACTCCCAAGCCCCATTGTTCTAGGGACTTGTTAGACCTATTGAGGGGTTCACTTGATATGTGTTCTTTTTCTCTCTAGACTCAATGAATATTTCTAGTGTCATGATTAATATGTGATTTTCTATGTTATGTATAACTGTTCTAGCTATCCTGGCCGAGTGTGATCCCTTTCGTGATGTTACAAGTGCTTCTATTTTTGGTTTTTATTATTTATGATATACTTCCATGGATTTGATATGATATGTGATGCATGATTTGGTTATATATATTTTGATATATGTGTATGAAATGATTTGAAACTTATTTACCAGCTTTATTTGGAAATGTGGAAAATTGGGAAATAAATTTTTTTTTCATTTTTCGATATAAAAATTGTTAAATTGTTATCATTCCTTGATTTCTTTAAAATTGAGCATACTTGGATTATTGTTCAGAGACTTAATATTGAATACCTGGGTGATATCTTAGTAATATAATTAGCTCACACCTTATGTACCCCTTATATGGTGAATAGACCTAGTTATAACTTTCAATGTAGGTAAAGGTAAGGCAATTCAGTGAAGTGGATAGGTTTTCTATTAGTTGAGTTGGACAGTTAGTGGTGAGATGGTCAGATACTTCCCACGCTATCACATAAAGTAACTAGTTTTTCTATTTTGGAAGTCCTCTGCGGTTGGACCTCTATTTGGAGATTTTTTCCACTCTTGATTTGTTTGGTTTACACTATTTATTCTATGTTATGGAATATATTTATTTTTTCCACTGTTGTCTCTATTATACATATGATCCATGTTTTTACATTAGTTTGGTATAAATCATTCCCTCTAATTTTTGGTTGATGCCCAGGTGCTAGTCATCAGCTCGTGGGGATCGGGAATCCCCTTTGGGTATGTGGATGATCGGTTCAGGTACTAGTTTGAGAGGGTATTCAGGTCAATTCATTACACATAAAGTGTAACCCTATGGTATTTTATATCATTGGAAAAAATTTGAATCTCCATATTCATATATGTAAGAAAAGAATAGACTCTGGAAAAGCATAAATGTTACTCAATATATTATGGGACCTAACATGATCTCCAACAAACACGTGTATATTTATTTCTATTCCCACCAGTATGTATCATATGTAAACATAAATCATCATATTTTCCCTTTTTCTAATACATCGAGTGGTCATGGTACATGGAGCATGTCAATCCCATATGGACAAATTGTATGTTCTTAATTCTTAGTGTGTTGATTGGATAGATTTATGAATACATCACATGTCATTCATCCTTACAGATAAGAACATTATATGTCCCTTATGCAGATAGATATATAATATCAAGGTGTTTTTATAAAATCCCACAGTCTATCTCAATCTAAGACCCAAATGTCATACTTGTTATATGAGAGGAAAAAACTCATCTCGATTAATCTTCAACTGATAACATGATTAGTAACATACCTAACCACCCCCGTATTAGCTAAGTCAATATTTAGACTTGTATAAGTAGGGCATAAATGCATGTAGGTTCTCATGCTAGGTATCATACCAACGTCAAGTAATGGGGACTCAAATACGATCCATACACCTCTATTATACCAAAGGCATATGTATAACATCCCATGTGGTATACTAAGTCATCTAGTGTACATAAATAAGCATATTCTTTATTTTATGCCTCATGGGAATATTCTATATCTCTATACAAGAATAATACTCACACTAATCTAAATATTTCACCATAACCTATAATACTCTATAGTGAACATCAGTTAGGGAAAAACTCAAAGTCATTCTTTGAGAGGTCAATTATCATTTCACTTCACCAAATATATATTTATATATACATTTATATATACATTTATATATACATTTATATACACATTTATGTAGACAACATGAAATAATTATAAAATAGATTTTGAATTTAATATGATTCATTTTAATATTCTTAATCTCTATAAGAATATTTAAAAAAACCAACATAATAACCAGTTTATCATATGATATAAATAAACTGCTAGACCAGCATTATGATTGCTACACTTTCTGGGTTTTGTTAACTAATTACATCGTATGTGATTAATGTCACATATTTATGTAACCATATGATAAAACACAACCACTAAATCTTTTATGAGTAACATCAATAAAGTAATACATTTTGAATAATGGTGATATTAATGATTCATATTCAAAACTGTTTAACTTCTTGAACATATTTAAACTACTTAAATTCACAACATCAAATGTTATGATGTCAACTTATGTTGTCTACTTAGAAATATTTCTAATTTTTTCATTATCATCCTTAGAAAACCATTCCATAAAAAATTTCCCTTTAAATAATGTAACTATATACATTATTGTTTACCGATCCTCCTAAACACTTGTAGGATAAAGGGAATAATTAATTTAATACAATAACTAAATATAACTTTTATATTTCTCTTTTCCACTATACCCTAAACTCTTTTAAGATATCAAATCTAATTCATTTTTCATTTTTAATGGCATAATCCTTTAGTAAATACTTATATTCACTTTCTAAATGGTAACTAAATATAAAAATTTACATTATTCTTTAACATTTCATATTCTAAACACTTTAGGATATCGAGTGGAAATCACTTTTATATTGGTGTAATTTTATACATGATAACTTTGAACTTCTCTAAGTCTAAACATACTCTCACTAGCTTCTTAGACACTATATTACTTTAAAAATATCTTTCTAAGATACTCAAACCATTTTATGTTTTAAAAATAACACTTATTTCCTTTTTAAAGGAATATTTAATAAATCAACTATTGTTTCCATATCATATATGTTATTAATTGTGTTTAGAACATTTTTCATTTGAAAAAATAACTTTATTAAAAAATATTACTGATGAGTGGAGGGAACACATTCCCTCATATTTTAAAAAATAGGTGGATAAATACTTTTTTCCTAGATAAACACTTTAATTCAAATCTTATTTCCTAAACATGTTATAGAACCCAATGAATCCTAAACCATGTGTATACAATTAATCATCTCATACTTATTCATAAAAACTCTTTTGTTATTGAATATAGTCTCATATTATATAATATAAATGATATTAAGATACATATCTTTTAATTATATTCATTTGAGCATGATAAAATCATTTACATTCAAATTCTTGATGTAGTAACTATTTACTTCATCCCATTAATATAAGCTACATGATCAATCAAGTCTTACCTTGATTTTAAACTTCAGTATATTTAAAACACTTTGTAAAATATACAATTTGTGTCACATTCCTTCCAAAATTAAAGAATTAATTTCTATAACATCCCTACCTCGTAGGGAAATTCCATGTAGTTTCACAAACTCTTTCAAGTATATCATAGATAATCTATTCATATTGAATTATTAATCTTCCTTCCTAAAAACCCTAGGTTTCATTGACATCAATTGGTTTCTTAAAGAAACATTATTGAACCTTTGATCCAAATTTTCTTATTGTGGTATAAACTTTTACCTACTTGTACTATCTATACAGTACTTTAGAACCTAGAAATCATATTCTAAGTTTATATATATTCCCAACACTTTGAGAATATTGGGTAAATGTTCTTTAAATTCACTCATATTGTCATAACATTTCATAGATGAAAATAGGATAAATTCCATAACTAGAACAATACATTTTTAGTCTCCCCATAAAGTGTGATATAGAATTAAACAAATAATAAACCATATGTATTAAAAACACCCCATTAATTTCATTTAAGAAACTATTGTTTACTTGTGTTTCTCAATAGATAAATGAGATAAAAATACACATCTTACGATAAATTTATCCAAGATTAAATTATCCAAGTTATAAATGTAGAAACACTTTTGATCAGTTACATGAAAGAAACATTGAAGATATAATTCTTTCTCTACTTCTAAATTTTTCAATATTTATAAAATTTTGAAAATCATACAGTTAATATCATATATATATTAAAATAATAGAATTTATTTCTATAACTAATAAATTTTTAAGTAAACCTTGAAATCTGATCATGTCATCATCATATTCAATCATATTGAATATAATTTTACATACCTAATAATACTGAGTATATGATACTAAAATTCCTTAAATCATTGACGTACCTAGGAATATCGAGTACATGAGTCGAGAAAAAAGATTAATTTTTTAATTTTACATCTAATGCCTTTAAAACTTTAATTTAATCACTCTATTCATCCATAATATTTTAGATCCAATTATAGAACAATTAAAACACTTGGTACTGAATAAGGGACTATTTTGACACATAAAATTTTACTTAAGAAACTTTCTTAAATCACTAATCTTTCTTAGGAAATTTTCTTAAGTTACTATTTTATGGAGTAGATTACATTAATCAACTCCTTATCATGAATTTATCAAAAAATTTAGCTTGATTTTGATGATGATATTATCTACAATATAAGCTTATATCATATGAGTATCATGTATTATTAACCATTTAATATATACTTTAATTAAATGGGATCCCACTAAAATGATGACCCCTTTTAAAAACATATTGTATCCATTAGTGGGCCAAAATCTACATTTCAATATGACTTACACCAGTTATCATATAAGTAATCCATAAATATATCAAGGGGAAAAAATTTCAATCATATCATATATGGATCTTGGATAATTAAGAAGATAACTCTTTTTCCAATCCATCATATGGATATAATTAAATTTATTCCTCTGGTATCATAGCTTTTAGGGATTCCCAGTTAGTATAATCTAAAGAAAATTCCATGAATAATCCAACAAAGTATAATCAAGGGATACTCCTTTTAAGCTTGAAAATACTGTCAAGATAATCCAAAGTCACTTGTAACTTGCTTTCCTTACAAAAGATAATCCAGGGGTACTCATGTTGATCTCTACAATACCCGGTTGAATGATCAAGGTCTTTAAAAGTTCCACTTTGGATGGAATATCACACTTGGTATTTGAAGGGGATTTTGATCTCAGAGACTCATATCATGTTATTCTCTTTTATATATGAATTTTTATATTTATTTTAGTTTTGAATCTTATTCCCTTCATGTAATAAATATGTTCAAATCACATTGATGTGTAACTCTTTACAAAACGCACAAGTTTTTGTTACATACCCAAAAATATAATTCATGTATATTCATATATATCTGAATAAATCATATCCATAAGGTACATAAACACTTCATATAAAGGCATAAAGTAATAAGATATTAACAATCTGTACATGTGAAATCCTAGAGCAATAGATAGTTGACCCCATTCAATAGCCTAAACAAGGAATAATCCTCTAGGTAGGTATGTAGTCTAACCCTAAGTCCCTATACCTAGGGATACTTTACTCAAGATAGAATCCAATTCATCATAACTCTAACACCTAATATTCACAAACTATATTCAATAACTAAATTTAATTTGATAACATCTATTAAAAACTAAGTTCATGGTAGATGAAAAACTAAATTCATTATCATACCTGACATATAATGTAAGGCTCTATTCTTGAAGTAGTTTAACATTTTAAACTAAAGAATACACAATATTTTCTTCTCATCAAAAACTTACTAAACGTGAATATAGCATGGAATAAATTGTAAATAAATGAAAAATCCAAATATTTAAACTTGAGATAAAATTTTATGTACAATTTATAAATAAAATTTAACTATAACCCTTTTATAATATCAGCTTTAACATTATGAACATTCCATAATTTTGAATATAAAAATTTTATAATCATTCTAATATGAACTCCTTCATATCTATCATTATATAGAATTTCCATTTTAAATATACTATATTATATGAATTAAAAACAATAAATAATCCAATATTTATTATGCAAATATTTTATATAATCTAAATATCATATACTTAATAATTATTTAAACCTTGATCATATAAATCATAAAAATACTTTTTAATGTGGCTTAAATAATATCCAAACAGGTACCCCTTTGTTTTTAACAATTAAAAATCATTAATTTTGAATAATTTATAATTTAAATATAAAAATTTTATATTTTGGCCTTATTTCATAATTTCTAACACTTTATAAATTAATTCTTATGATTTATAAATAAATAATTTTTATTTATAGATTATAATTCATTCCATATAATTTTTTTAAAAGTTGTATCAAATATTAATAATTAATATTTTGTAAAATAAAAGCTTCATAAACATTTACTTAATTAATTAAAAACCATTTATAATTAATTAATGAATTTATAAATTCCTTATAAATTATATATTCCCAAAATACCTTTGATAATAATTTATAAATATTTTATAAACCATTAAAATCATTTAATAATTAAAAAATAATAATTTTTAAAAACTTTTCAGTTTACCCTTACAAAAAATCCTTATCCTGCGTAAGGGTATACTCCCTCTAACCTTACATAGGCTATCTGTGAGACTTTGTATAAAGGTAATTCATTACTAACCTTTATACGGCTTAAGAATAACATGTTTTATAAAAGAAATATGATGGTTACCTTTACATGGGTCGTATGCATAAATGTTACCTGAGAATTTTAAAGCCTATGTAAAGGTAAAAATGCCACTACCATTATGAGTATCTTTTAAAAATTCATAACATTTACACGTGTTTTAAAAATACTACATAACTTTTATACAACTATAGAAAACCTATTATTACCCTTATGTGAACCCCTTCATGTAAAGTAAAGTCATGTGTTTCCTTTATGTAACCCTTTTAAAACCACAACCACCTTTATGTGTAAGGGTAAGCGCTATTATATCCTTATACAACACCTCTATGAAAAAAATTTATGCAAGGGTTATAATCCAGACTACCTTTATGTGAACCCTTCATATAAAGGTAAGCCTCAAGTTTCCTTGATTTCATAAGGGTAATCTAGGGTGACCTCTATGCAAGCAGTGATGTCTATGTATAAGAAATTCCTTGAGTACCTTTACATGGCCTAGCAATGTAAGGGCAAACCATTTTTATAGATTTTCGAAAAACCTAAAAAATAATGCCCTGTTTTTTATTTCTTATTTATTTCAACACAAGATTTTATAAATATAAATTATAATTTCACTCTGATACCAATTAAGGGTTTAAAACATTTCTTAACAATTATTAGAAGTTTTGGAAGTGATTTAAACCCCTTTTTAAGGATATCCCATATAAGATAAAGGAAATCCAAATAAACAAAAATGAAGAACTTCTGTAAATAACAAACCTAACACCGAATAGAATATGAAACCTTTTATCTTAATTTAATATTCTTGATAAATATCACTATAATATAAACCTAAATAAATCACCTCTCCATAGGTATCCATAGGTTATGCCCAGATCATATGTCATGTGGATGAGATCCATCATTCCTCCAGGGTTTTCTAGAGCCTATAAACCCAAGAAGAAGCATAAAGAGAGATTCTGGTAATGGATAGTTTCTTCCTTGCATCGTGTGATCATCTAAACACACTACCATCATATGACAATAGTTTATATATCTTGTTGAAGACACTCTTCAACTTTTATTTCATTTATAATGAATGAGTAAATGTCACAACCAACACATTCATCTCAGGAATGAAAACTCAATTCATGTATTATATCTCATGTAATTTATTAATAAATGATATATTTAAATGAGTTTGAGTCAATAAAATAATAAAACATTTAATATTTGGTTACTCATTTGATAAAAGGTAGTGGAATTAATGAAATTTTATTTAATTCATGTATCTCGATATACCATGCACTTGATATATCCTTACATCATGTACAGTATATATCTTTAGAACATATATATCCTTTAGTGAGGGTAAATATTTTAGTGGGGAAGTGGATGTGGGGTACCTTACTTGATATAATTTAATGATTATTATATTGTTCTACTTGTATGAATAATTTGGAAAAAAGGCTTAGTAAGGATGAGGTTTAGTTGAATTGGGTATAGCTAATGTGTTTTTTCTATTATTTATTCATGGATTATTTAGTATGCTTCTTTCATATTTTCATTAGAGGGTTTGTGGAGGAACCTACTGAGCATACTTGTATGTTACCTCCTACTATATATACTATTTCTACAAGTCTATGAGTGGGAGTTTGTGTCTGATTTGGACATTACAAACCCGTGTTATAGAGTATCTATAGTTGGATTCGCTATTATGGGATCTTTTTCTAAGTATTGTATTTATTTTGGATTCCATATTTATATATGAATTTTAATGTAACAACCCTAAACCCTCATTCCCAAATCAAATGTTAAGAAAATAAACATCACATTTATGGATTGGATAATGATATATGTGACCCAATTTTTTTCCAACAAAATATTACAATTTAAAAAGGAAATATTGGATCACTTACATACCCGAGGAACTTTTAGTTTTATATTTTTAGAGAATTAATAAAACTCTTAAAAAATCTAATTCATAAACAACTAGTTCATAAATATTTGTCATCACCCATATAATTCCCCAAAAAGTAAACCTTTCTAGACCCAAATCATTTATCATCACTCTTCATAACCTAGGGAAAAATAAACATAATAAGGGTGAGATAAAATTATCAATAAGGGTAAACATAATCATTAAAAATTGAATTCCATCAATGATAATAAGATTATTATAAGGGTATGATGACATAAATAAAGAACATAACATAAGAGAATTCATACACATCAATACATGGATTATACATCATGAAACATGGCATGAAGCTTTAACAAAGTAAATAATCATTGGAATCAATAATCATGATACATGTGATGTTAATCTTAGATCAAAGGAATCATTAAAAATCCATAACAAGAATAAAAAAAATGTTATGATATCTTGGAGTAATTTCATGTCACTCTTACAAATATAAAAACATTTTTGGTTACACATAGAATAACCATCATGGATATAATTGGAATACCCATCATAGTGTATTATTATAATTTCTTAATATAATCCTTCTCAGTTAACTTTGTCCCATATTTGAAATAACCATCAAAGTATATTCCCATAATCTCTTAGGAGAAACCTAATTGGTTAACTCTGAACATTTACTCAATTTATTAGAGAGTTATAATGGGTTCATCCACCCTTGGTTTATAACAAAACAACCCTTCAACATAAACAATGACCAAGAACCATAACATAATCATAACATATAAAATCTTACAGTTTTCAAAATAATATTTGCACCCATAAGAAAATATATTCAGATATTGAAATATCCTTTCCTTTTAAAAAACCCATTTTCAAAGTATAAATCACCCAAAATAAGGAAAGGATAATTTTACTTTAAATAAACCACGAAATATTATAAGGGTAGTTAAATATCAAATAAAGATTATGCTGTTGTAAAAATTATTTGTCGCCATATACGTTAAAATATATCATTCGTTTCATTACTTAATTAACCCATGGAAAAAAACAAGTTCCATAAAAATATATTTGAAATAGTCATAATCTATCCAGAGAGAGAATAAGGGTGGTAGTAATAAAAAAATATCCCTGATTGATAATAATTAGAATCAAGGGTTATTAACGTTGTTGAATGGAAATACCATTAAAATATCATTAAAAAAATTCTTCAGGAAAATAACCTTTTCATTTTGAAAATCACTTTTAAAAACCAAAAAATCACAAAATATTATGAAAATACTTTTCTTTAGAAAATAAAAATGAAAACTTATAAATTAATCTTTAATGAAAATAATGGTTATGATAGTGGTAAAATACATTGATTTAGTACATGTGAAAAATAAACATTATTTTCAAACATTTTATAAAGCGAGTAAAAAGTGTCCTATTTGTAAAATGTTAAGAAATCTCCCTTTAAAACTTTTAAAAGAAGGTAAAAGATCATGTAAAATATCTTTAAGAATTCATTTACATTTATAAAATAACATTTTTTTAAAAAATTTAGAAAACATGGATATGGAAGAGAAATATCCTCGATCTAAAAGAAGATAAAAGATTGGTACCACATACAAACAAATTTATTAATGTTTATTTAATCAATAAGAGAGGAAATATAAATTAAAAGTGTAAAAACATTAATAAATAGAGTAAAATAAAATATACTTGGTTTAATAAAATAATAGCATATTATTTCCCCCCAAGGAACCTTCAATATAAAAAATCCTGAAAAGAAAAGAGATTGTAGCATAATGCCTTTGCCACTTTGGTGAATTTTTAATTGTAATCCCCATGAAATAATAACGTCAAATAAAATTTTTAATATCATTAAAATAATTATATTTATGATATATTATTTCAAAGGGGAATTATATACACCTCATAAAATAAGATAGGTGCATATCATAAACATATGTCCCAATGAAAGGGAATTTGAGATGAATAACCCTTACAAAGATCATATTACTGAATTAAGAATTAATCAATGAAGATATTATGTGTAACAAACATAAATCCAGAAAAAATAGAAATAAAAAATATAAAAAATTATATATCAATTCACATATAATCTTTGAATAAAAAGGTCAATTAATAAGTGTAATAACCCAGTGAAAGGAAATTGAGTTAAGAATCCTTTTACCACTTAGTAACTTTCATATAAAATCCTATTTGATGAAGTAATTAAAATTGAAACTTAAAATACCATGAATTATGAATTATTAATGATATAAAATGTAAATTGGGTAGTATATTCACCATATAAAAGAAAATAGGTTCATAAAAATAAAATATTTCTCAATGAAGGAAAACTGAGATGAAATCTCTTACCTCGAGTCCACACTTGCTATATATGTCCTTTACAACCTATATAATAAAATAATATAAATTATTTTATTTATTAATAAATTTTTAAATGTTTAACACCTTATAATTAAACTATTTATTTCGTTTATTTTAATTAAATATTTAATTACGTAATTAGTTAAGTCCATGTTGGGTATTTTGAGGGCATTCAGTTCATAATTTTGAAAACAGCTTCAGTGTACTGACTGTGGTCAAAGAGGCCAGTGTTCCATGAACAAAAGAAAAATAATAATGACATTAAAAATATTTATATACATAAATTTTACTTTTTAAACTAATATTTTAAGATAGTTATAAAAAATGAACTATGTTACAATCATAGAGACGGTTGGTTGTATGTACGCATGAGTAACATTCCCATTTTTCAACGATCCTTATGGATATAAGTTAAATATTATCTTATATATAAATAATGATAATTTTGACATAAATATCATATTATATCCATATATAAACTTATATATATCATCCATGTGATGTGGTGATGAAAAACAAATCACATCACTTCTTGGAGTTAGTAGTTCACACATACGCACGAACGACGTTATCATTTTTCAATGAATGGAATGGTAAGAAAATATATGATATTTTATAATTTAATATTTATAAATATTTCATTTATATAATATATAAACATTAATTCCGTCATTATTACCATATTTTAGAGTTGGTGATGGAAAATGAGTTACATCAGCTCACGAGATAGTAGTTTGTCGTACACACAATCGACTATTTTGTTTCCCATTTGATGGAATAGAAGATGGATATTATAACATCCCAACATTATACAAGGTGTGGATAGTTTAAAATTCTTAGTTTAATAGCTTAAAATGACCCTTTAAAAAATATTTTTGAGGATAAAATAGATCTCTGGTGCGTCTAAGGCTAGTTTGAAGTTTGGCGCATCGAAAACATTAAAGGATGACTAGGTCGCATGGTTGTCTAGAACCGCACGACCCATGGCATATTCCTATGTGACCTATTGAATGTTTTGAATAGTGAACAGTTTCACAATTTTTTCAATATTATTTAAACTATGTTCCTTTCCTGTGCTCTTAGCCCGTGCACAGTGTTTTTTTATTCATAAAAAAAATTAAAAAAAATAAAGGGTTATTTCCTTTTATTTTATTTTATTTTTATTTCATTATATTTTTCTTTTATTTTTTATCTTATTTTATTTCCTTCTATTTTATTTTTCATTTTTTCTCTTCCCTTTCTTCCTTTAGTTTCTTTTTTCTTTCCTACCTTTCTCTCTTTTTTTCCCTTCCATGCATTCCCCAATATTCCTCCATGTGTGGTGCCTCTCCCCTCTCCCTCCAGGTGCACTCCCCACCTCCCTTACACCATTTATCAGGTTTTTTATTTGCACCCTCAAATATTCACTGATTTTATCACTGCCTAAAGTTCTCTAAATCCCTTGGTAAGCTCTCTCATCTACACTCTTTTATTCCAAGATTCATCCATTATTTGTTGTGCAATCTTCATGTGGAGGATTTTTTCACTATTTGGGGGTTTTTCTAAATAGGTTGATTTCTACCATTTTAGGTTGCATCGACGCTTGTTTAAGGATGTAGAAAGTGCTACAATGTTGAGGTAGGGTTCCTATACCTTTCTCTTATTATCTCATTTCATTTTAAACATCACGTCATTACACTCCTCATCGGAACATTCTGGAGAAGTTCTATATCACATATTAAATTATTTGGAATGTTTTTTCATGTTTGTAGTGACCCCCGCATGTGGTGAAACTTGTTCATGGGGTGTTTTCTTCACCTTGGACTCCCCTTGATATCTCTTCATTGTTCAGGTCATCATAAATTTCTAGTTAATCTTTTTATCACATATTAAATTGATTAGGTTTCTTTGCAGTATGTGTTGGGACCCTTACTCATGGAAAATCCCAATTTAGGGTGTTTTACTTGCCTTTGGAAACCTTCTTTTGTGAGAACAATTATTTTTCCTATATTTTCTTATGCCTTTGGTTGTGTTCCAATTTGGTTTAATTCCCCAAATTTATTAATTGATTTAGGATGAATAATGAACCATGAATTGGATCCCCCTTGGAAATTCATTGCTTAATTAATTAATTGGCCCATGCAAAATACCATAAACCTTGATATGCTTACAGTTTCATTATGATTATCCTTGTGCCTTATGTTAGTTTCTTGTGTAATTGATTTAAATGTACACGTTTTATTACATATTCCATGATTTAATTATAATTGCCCATGCTTCGCTCTTATTAAATGTTTTTTCCTTGATATATAAATTTCACCATTATTGTTTGGCTTAATTTTCAATTCTATATTAAATGGTAAGCTTGTTATATTAAATTTCATGTGATGACAATCAATTTTTGAAATGAAGTTCTTTTCACTTATGCCCTACTCATGATAAATATTTATTGCATTGCTATATGAAATATGTCGTTATTGTCAGCTAGAATTTCTTGGCTTAATTAAATAGTAAGAATGTGGCATTGAAATGTTTATTAAATAGATTTTAATTATAAATGCTTTTCCTTTAGATATATTCCTTGAATTGTGTTTTGATTTGGCTATATATTTATCTTGACATAGTCTGGGAGAGAAACATGTTAAGGACTCGTGGATGGACACACTGTGCTCGATGGGTTACGAACCGACATGCCGGGGTGGTGATTTGGCTTGCCAAGAGAAGGATTCTTGAAGGATTTAATAAACTCCTGAGTGATACCAGTTTCCTAGGGGAGAAACTGCGGATGGACCCATTGGCAATATGGTTACACCATGCCTTGGGTGATACTCAGTCCTCTGCTAAGATACCTTGGATGGACTCAGAGTCACAATGCCTTGAGTGAAACTAGGGACTCCTTATGGATCACCTAGGAAGGACTCGGTGGTATTATATTACATCATATGTATTGTACTGATACTTGGGATTCTTCGTATATCGCCAGGGATGGACTCGGACTCCACTAATGGATTTCACAGACTTATTAGAACTACTTTAATTTAATGAGAATTATTAATTAATATTGTATATATCTTGGTTATATTTTTTTGATACATATTTTTTGCTTATTAGGACACTTTTCTATGACATGAGAAATAGATGCCAAGATAAAGCACAATCTTGGGGGTATGCCTTCTTGGCTTGTTGTGTTTACTTTGGTCCATGCATACATATTTTGTCTTGCACGGGTACTTTATTTAGACTCCTCACATAGGCCAAAGAAAGTGGTATGGGATGAGTGTCTTTGTAGGAACCGAGGCCATGTTATAGTTATTTTATTTATTTAACTTCTTATATTAATTTTATCTGGAACACTATTATCTATCTACAACACGAAATGGAAAGGTATAGAAAATATGGGTACCATCCTAATGAGATTATATCTCACACTCTGATCGGGATCCATTTGGTACCTGAGTAGACTTTATGCTCATAGGTGTGGATAAAGGGAAGAGTGCTGCTTCCAATACTTGATTTCTATTCTATTTAGGATGGAACTTTGGGGGTAGAGGATGAAGCATGTGCTCAAGATATTGTGTAGCAGTATTTGGTATTTTTGCAGTTTTTGTTAGCATGCAGTAGTTACTTATACCCCTGTACCCCTTCACTCTTATTTTTCATGGAATCATACATTGACATCATCATGGTATTTTTCATGACTATTCAGATTCCACAATAATTATTTATTATGTTTGGGTCATTTATCTTATTCTGTTTTATTCTTATTTTTATGCTTCTATTACTTGAAATATATTGTTTAAAGATGTGTTATACCTTATTTTATGAGGGAATAGTCTCTCTATAGACATAACCAAGGCCCCCTCTACTATTCGGAAGCCTCTGGAATTTGGGGAGATGCATTTGAGGTCTTTTGGTCCATTGTCTCGGGACCTGGTTCAATGGAACTCCGTGAGGGAGGCTACAAAGTGGTATCAAATCTTATTTTCCTTTTGTATTAATATTTGGGTTAGACAATATATTAGGACATAGGAATTTGGAATTTACTCTATGCTTGGATGTAGCTAAATCATGTACAGGGGAACCCCAAATTTCCTAGGTTGGGAACTTCGGTTATTGATTATTTCATTTATCATTGATATGACTTCACTGTTGGGTGACACACTTGTTTTGTGCTCCTATTTATATTGGTATTATTGAGATATTGATTTATATTACTTTTTCCTGATGAAATGAGAGTAATTCATTACATGCATTATACCATTCATTATAGGAATTGAAATGACATGCATTATGCCATGCCATATTTATTTTCAACGTGCATCTGCCTATTTTGATGTGATTGTTGTTGTGCCTAGTGGTTATATCATGCATTTCCTACTTTTTGATAAATATATATATGTGGAAATTTATTTTACAGATACATGTTATAAATTAGGTTAAGTGGACATCCAATTTTGGTTTATAAGGTGTATGGGCCCTTATAAATTGGATTGGTGATCCAACAAATTCAATCTATTTAAAAGGGAATTAAAGTTAAAATGAACTAAAAATGATTTTTTTTAAAATAAAAAGGTCACCTATTGTGAGACCTCAACCTTGACCATGACTTTACCTAAGAAATGGGTTTTAGGTCGTGTGTCTCTAGGATCCTTTAGGGGGTTTTCTTTCTTATCTGGACTTTACCCTTAGAGTGGGATGCCTATTGTGTAATACGCAGAGGCAATCAATGTACTTATCCTCTTTTATTGCTTTCAATTGATATTGTGTCATGTTTCATGGATTCCTTAAACCTTCCCTTCTTTATTTCTTCTTTACAAGTTTCCCTATCTATTATGGAATCTTTTTCTGAGGTGCATGCTTGGAAATTGTAGATTTATTCCACTATGGTTTCCTCATGTAGTATTCCAAGAGAGTGGTGATGAGCACACTCTGGAGGTTATAGGTCCTGATCCAACTGTAGTGCCTCCTATAGTGACCCCTTTGGAACCTCCTAATGGTATTGCACTAGGCATTGATTCTCAGTTTCATGGTAGTTTTCTCAGGTTCAGGCAGTCCATTCAGAGTGTTCCTAGGATTTCCCCAACTATGGAGGAGCTTGCATGGGACTTCCAATAGTATCATCCCCCCACCTTCTTGGGGGATGGAGGTCCTCATGCTACAGAGTCATTTATAGAAGCTATGATATCCATATTTTACCATATGGAGATGCCTTCAGATCGGAGGGTCAATTTTGTTGTCTATATGCTTCGTGACTCCACCAAGTGTTGGTGGGATTTCATTTCTCATATATAGAATTACCAAGACATGGTTTGGGTAGAATTCGAGAGGAATTTCTATGATCACTTCCTCCCATATACTCTGAGAGTGGATCGCGCCAAGGAGTTCTTGCAACTTCAGTAGGACTCCATGATAGTTCTAGAGTATTCTGCTCGCTTCCCAAAGCTTCAATGTTTTGCTTCATATCTGACCGGTGAAAATTTGACAACTATGAAGAATTTTGAGGATAGGCTCAGGTATGTTGTCTGATCACAAGTGAACATCTTTTGGTTGATGATCATTATAGAGATAGTGAACTAGTCCCTTCTTATGGAACAAAATATCATAGAAGTTGGTCCTGTAAGAAAGGGTGATTCGGTTCTGAGGCACGATGATGGTTCTTCAGGCAGTCAAAAGAACTGTTTTGAGGGTACAAATCGGTTTAGTTCCATCCATATGATGCACACTGAAAGCCCTATCATATTTCACTAGTGTGGTAGGATCAGCCATAAAAATCCCTAGTGAACAAGGAACACGATGGAATGTCGAGCTTGTGGTAGGATGGGTCACCATCAGTTTTTCTGTTATTCCATTCCTCTAGTATCCAATGGAAGGGGATCAATTACAGTGCCTCCATCTAGTACGAGATCTATGACGCCACGTCAGGATGGTAGTTGGTCTTCTACTAGCCAATCAGTTCGAGGTAGTGGGGGTTGTGGATAAGGAAGTTATTCTTCATAACATCATCATCGGTAGAGTGGACCTTCTCATTCTAATCAGGCAGCATCTCAGGGCTAAGGATCAGGACATATTTATATAGATAGCACCATTGGAGCAGAGTCCAGAATAATCTATGGTTATAGGTACTATCCCTGTAGCCTCTAATTTAGTTTATGCCCTTTTTTATACAGGTTCTTCCCACTCTTTTATATCTGCTACAACTATTAATATTTTAGTTCATTCCATCAAGTACTTCAGTGGTGTTATGTCTCTCTACACTCCTCTAGAGGTCATAAAAGAGGGTATACTCTAGTTCTAGGAGTGGCCCCTTGAGATAGGTGGGTACCATTTCTTCTGGAATTTCTTCATCCTCAAGATGACTGGCTTTCACATTATTCTTGGTATGGACTGGATCGTACTTTATCATGATCAAGTAGACTTCTATCACTATCAAGTGTCCTTCACATCACTTGAAGGAAGAACATATGTACATAATGGAGAATAGTATATCCAGGTGGATCGAGATAGACCTAAGAGGACTGGGATTGGTAGAGTGACATCTTAGTTAGCGAGTCTCTTTTTGAGTGATCAGGGAACATAGTTAGTGGAATTCCTACCTATTGTGGATCATTTCAGGTATGTATTCCATTAATCTTTATCTAGATTACCTCTTGTGAGATAGGTTTAGTTAACTACAGATCTAGTGTTAGGTGAAGAACTGGTGTCCATTCCTCCTTATAGGATGAAACCAATAGAGCTCCAGGAACTCAAGAACCAGCTTGAAGATCTTGAGGTGAATGGATTTATCACACCCATCACATCAACATGTGTAACAACCCAGGTATTTATAGAATAATAATTTTTTATTTATATTAATATTTATGAAAAATATATATTAATTTTATGGTAAATAGGACACTTTTTTGATAGCGTACTCAACACACAACAATGGTATTCTTTGAAATCTTATGTTGCACACAACTTTGAGTTATACCAAAAAATATTATAATATTATTATTATTTTAAATGGTAGTTAACGCATAGCCATTATAATGCTGGGAATGAACATAATTATGACTACACATGTTTGTTAAATGAATTTACATTTATCTAATAAATTTTAGAGGCTTAAAATAAGAATGAATCTGATTTTAAGCTTAAAATACTCTAATATTCTTTAAAAGGCCGATTTAGTACCTTTTGATGGCGAACCCATTTTAAATCTAGTTTTTTGACACTTTTATATGTTATATTTAACAAAATAAACTTCTCCTTTAGAAAAGTATCATCAAAATTTACTTTGGGTAAATTTTTAGTATTTTTCTGATAAAGTTCATTTTTTAATGAATAATGAAAAATACTACCTTTTAATTCTAAATTGCCTTTTAATCAAATTTATTTATATAGTTAGATTATAATTTTAATATTTTTTAATGTTTAATTGGATTATATTTTTATTATTTAATCCAATATTGTTCATTGGAAGTAATTTCACTTCGAAATTATACATAAATGCATGTCAATATTTTGGTAGTTTTTACTTCTTAAAAACACGTTTTTTGGTTTTGACAATGGGAATTGATTTTAAATTATTTTATGCAACTTCTATTTTTTGAATTTGAAAAAATGGATTCCATATTTTTAATGAGGATTTCCAAATTTTTTAAATGGGTAACTTTTATTTTTACGCATTATGAATAGTAACTTCAGTAAATATTTTATTTACCATGGTTAAAGGGTAAATCAGGTAAATAAGGAGACAAAATAATATTATAATAATATTAAATTACCCTAACACATATTATAATCCTATTATATGATACATTTCCGACCATGGTAATACTTGGGTCGATTTTTGGAACCAATGGAGCCACTTTTAAGTGGAAATGACATTTTATACAAATGAATTTAAAGTTAAGGAAAATGTAACATAAACATATATATTTTAGTAAAACAATTTTTATATGAGGTTATATAGTGATATTTTCAACTATAAATATTAATTAAAAATATAAAAAACTTTTCTACATCATGTTATTTTATTTATAATTTTTAGATATTAAATAAATAAATTTAATTATGACACAATGATGATGTCGTGATTGCTTTATTATTAAAGGATTCAAATAAATGATATTATAAATGTTAAAATAAATGTAATTTTGTTATTTTAATGTCATAAAATAATTTTATGGATGATAGTTAGATGTTATATTTTTATGAATGAAGTTTTTTCAAATAAATAAAGTTGTTATAGATTTTTTAAAAATTCATGAAATGAATAGTTTCAAAATTGACATAATTCATATTTTAAAATATAAAATATTTTACTAAATATTATAAAATTATAAAAAAATATAATATTAGTAAAAATAGTTATCATAAGTCTAAAATTTTATTTTTCACTCTTTAATTGGATTTTTTTCATGTTTTGGTAACTATTTTGATTCTCAAAGTGTTAAATGCTTGATAAAATGGTAAGAGTAAAAAAGGGTTAAATAAAAAAGATAAGGATTAAAAAATATCCAAAACCTATCCAATTATTATTGGATGATTTTATTTCTAAAAATAGTCATTCTATATTTTAATTTAATTAGTTTTATTCCTTTTTAAATTAAAAATAATTTTATAATAAAATAATACTTTAAAACTTTCCTAAAGAGCCCCTCCTCCCCCTTATAAAAGGCCATCACCTCTAACCCATTACTCACACCTCTCAATTTATTTGGCTCATCCAAACTCTTCCTATATAATCTCACAACATACCTATATTCTTACTAGAAACCTTACCCTAGGCATTAGGCAATTCAAGAGATCCCTTTGGCTAAAATCAAAAGAAGTTACCTGATTTGAGGTAACGTCTTCTCTCAATTTTTTTTCAATTATTTTTTCTTCTCCACTCCCTATGATCTTATTATTAGTTTTTACATAAAAACACCCTTATATTCAATATACTATGTTTTTTTATAATAAGGATTCGAAATACACTTACACACACCTCCATCTAATGGATCTGAACATATTGTTTCGGTGGACGGTGAACTACTGTCTCACGAAACGATGATTGTTCAATATTCTCACTACTATAAATATGGCCTTTATCAGTGCTAAAAATGGCATTTATCAGCGCTAGAAAAGGCGCTGATAATGCTGGAGAAGATAAATGGGGTCCCCTTTATCAACGCTCCGAAAAGCGCTGATAAAGACCCCTTTTATCAGCGCTCAAAAAAGCGCTGATAAAAGTACCCCTTTATCAGCGCTTTTTTAGCGCTGATAAAGGGGTCCTATATCAGCGCTTCCTTTATCAGCGCTTTCGTTTTTGCGCTGATAAAAGTTAAACAAATTAAAAAAATTAAAAAAAAATTGAAAAATACTGCCAATCGGGGGGGCTTTTATGGCACTTAAGCCCCCCCTTTTACAACGCTTTTCTACCCCTGTACAACACCCCACGCACACCCTTTAACAGAGCTTGCTGCTATTTTCCCCCATGCGCACGCGCCCCTGCCTCCCCCAGGATTTGAACTCGAGACCTCCCCCCTACGCACCTAAGCCTTTACAACTACTCTATTTTGATTTGTCTTCCAATTCATGATATATATATATATATATATATAGTTATATTAATTCGTATAGTAATATATATTTATATTAATATATATATAGTTATATTATAATATATATATAGTTATGTTATAATATATATATATAGTTATATTATAATATATATATATAGTTATATTAATATATATATATAGTTATATTAATATATATCTATATCTATATATATATATTTAGTTATATTTATTCGTATAGTAATATATATTTATATTAATATATATATATATAGTTATATTAACATATATATAGTTATATAAATATATATATATAGTTATATTAATATATATATAGTGATATTAATATATATATTTATAGTGATATTAATATATATATTTATAGTGATATTAATATATATATTTATAGTGATATTAATATATATATTTATAGTAATACTAATATATATATATATGTAGTTATATTAATATATATAGTTATTATATTAATATATATATATATTTAGATTAATATATATATATAGTTAGATTAATATATATATAGTTAGATTAATATATATATATATAGTTAGATTAATATATAGGTATATAAATATTCATATATTTTTATTTTAAATAAAATGGATGTTAGTTATTATTTAGATAAATCTAATATATTTCATATGTAAATATATTTTATTATTTATATTTATAATTAAATTTTTAGGTGTGAATATATAAAAAATATGAATATATTGTTATATATTTGATTATAAATAGCAGTGAATTATAAAAAACGATGAAATTTCAAAGACATAATATCAATATGAATGTAATACCTTAGAATAAATTTATACCCCACCAAAAAAATCAAATAATACCCCCTTAAACGAGGCTGAAAATCCACAAAATGTTAAAAAATCGGGGTACCTCGACTAAAAACTCAGTTTTGGAGGCCTTATAGGCCTCTTTTGACCTCCAAAATCCCTTAAACGGGGATCCCCATAGTTATAGCGACTTAGAGCTCGTCGTAGGCTTCGATTTGATATGTGGTAGAGCTCAAACGGACACCCAGATCAAAAGTTATGGCCATTTGATGTTTGAGTTGCGTTTTCAACATATTTTGGATCTTTTTTTAATTTTTTTAATTTTTTTAGTCTTCAAATTGTTATTAAATGACTATTACTCAATAATGATTAGCAAATTATTAATTAAAAATATTTTTTAAATTTTTTAAGAAGCCATTTTCACTAAATATCTTATATATTAAGTATAATAAGTGTAAATATACATTTATACTAATCTAAAATATATTTAAAAATTATATATTATATTTATATATCAATATAACTATATTTATACATTAATATATTAATATATTTTTAAAAAAAATTGAAGCTGACCCTTTATCAGCGTTTTTAAAAAAACGCTGATAAAGGCCCCCCCTTTATCAACGCTACTAAACAAGCGTTGATAAAGGGGGTCCCTTTATCAGCGCTAAAAAAAGCACTAATAAAGGCACCCTTTATCAGCACTTTTTTGAGCGCTGATAAAGGCACACCCCTTTATCAGCGCTTTTTCATTAGCGCTGATAAGGGGGGGGCACTGCGAAAAATTGTTTTTGTGGTAGTGTCTCCTAACACCTCTTATGGTGTCCATTATGATGGAACTATAATTATATATGATATTTATGATATTTATGATATGTATTTTATCTCTATTCTACTTTAATTCTCATTTATAACATACCCTTATGCTTTTCATGTTGTATAAATATGATAATTTCATTTGAGGAAGTGCGGACTACCGCCCCCTCAAAGTGATATAAATCATTCATGCCATTCATTGAATGTAAAAAGGATGTTTTTAATAAGATTATATATGATATTGTACTGGAATTATAATATACCAATGTATCATTTACTTTTCATTCCTTTAAATGTGAAAAATAAATGAAAGTAGCGTTCATGCGTACGTATGGCTTACCATCTCCATGAACAGTGCATTTCATTTCTTATATACAAATGATATATAATATTCTAAATACATATATAATGGATATATATAATATATATGATATATAAATAATTAATATAATTTTGTAGATACTGTAATTTTGACCACATGGACAATTTATAATTATAAAAAGTTCATTTTTTACTCAAGTTTCGAACATCGACAAAATGTCCAATATGAACTCAAATAATTAATTAATTGTTATGGAAAGGTAATAAGTGGTATAAAAGGAATAGTAAACTTGAAAAAGGTTCTGAAGAAAGTACTAATTAACTTAAGTGTGTTATTCGGGAAGAACAAGGAACATACGAGACAAGTCGGACATGAGGTAAGGGACTTCGTCTCAATCTCCTTTTACTGAGGCATATTTCGATAATATATACCTCCTTCTTTTATATAGTGTATAATAAAAACATTTAAATATTACTTTAATTAAAAGGGAATATTTTATCTACAAATAATTTTACTAAATGAAAAAAGGAATGTTTTTAATGTATGCGGCGACAATGACCTCTCCGTCATAGTAATCGTTATTTGGCTTCCTCTATAAACCTTATTGTTTTAAAAAGAAAAAAGAAACCCCTTATTCCGTATTTTGGGTGTTTTGGTATTGGAAATAGTTTTTTAAATGGATTGAGTATCTCAATATCTTGAAATGATTTCTTATGATTGAAAATGAAATGTTATTAGTGAAATGTTGATATTTTCAATATTTTTTATGTTATGATTATATAATGGTACTTGGACATTTGATGGGTGGTTATGTGATAAACCAAATGACGGGTGGTTCTGTGATAAACTAAGGACGGGTGGTTACGTTATAACCTCCAATGCATTGAGTATGTAAGTCATCTGTATGGCTATTCCATTTAGTGATATGTGTGAAAGTCGACTGTATGGTTATTCCATTTAAGTATTTTTATGTCCCAAGTTACCTTTATATGTTATACATTGTTTTATATGGGATTTATGGTAATCTTTTGGTTACAAAAAAAAGGTAAGAAATGATCTTATATTCAATGAAGTGTTTTTTCTACTTCTTTAAGGTGAAAAGTATTGCTTTATGGTAAAGTATTCATGGTTTACATGTTTTTTTGAAAAACTAATAGTTTTCCTACTTTATATATCCCTTACTGAGCTTTTTATGTTCATCCCATGTTTTGAAATGTTTTTCAAATGGCTTAAAGATGAATAGGGTCAAGGATGGGATCAAGGAAAATTCATGTTGTTTAAAACATGGAACTATACACGTTTCTTTTTTTAAGAGTTTCTGTTTTATGGAAAAAATGGATAGTGAGTAGAAGTGTCTACTTGTAATATTCAAGTTATTATGTATAAGTTATGAGCTAATTATCTAATGCTATAAACCTGAAAATATCCTTAATGTGAATTATTAACTTAATTCAAGATTATGTAATGTTTACGTTTGGGGCCTTATAGTTGGTATCCGAGGTTGGTTTAGATAACTTTATAGGTTAGGGTGATATTTAATCATAAGTGACATATTTTATATAACCACAGTGGTTAGCATATTAGAAAGAGGCATAGTTATTTTAGATATATTTAATGAGTTTAAAATAACATGAATAAGTATATCTTATTGTTTACCCTCCTCATAAGACATTATATGATGATTTTACTGATATACTCACACTAGCCTTTTTGGTTTTAGTAAATGGATGGATCTAGCAGGCACCAAAGTAACAATGGATTTGAAGGAAACTGTGATGGTTTTCTAAAAAAGAAACCAAATGAAATATAAGATGCAATGAGAACTATTGTGGTTATTCTCAACCAACTATCTAGAGTCATGATTGACCACCTAAACCCTAGTGATTTTTATAAGTCATCATATATGCGAGAAACCAATCCCTACGGAAGTTCAGGTAATAATCATAAAGGTAAGTATATTAAAAAAACTATGTGTCAAGGATGTGGAAATAAACACCTAGGAAAATGCTTCAAATGGATGGGAAGATTCTATAGATGTGGTAATGAAGTTCATAAAGCAATAACTTTCCATGGAAAAAGTAAGTGTCCAGTTGACTCTAGGAAAGGGAAATAAGTTATTTCCAAGGGATCAATGGAATGTTTTTAATGTGGCGTGTGCAGTCATTAAACAAATAGATGTCCTATGAATAAGGTTTGGGAATGGGATCAGTAGGACCGTAAAAATATATGTTTACCAATACCTAATGCCATTCCAATTGAGGATGAGTAAACTAACAATGACCAATGAAAGGTATAGATTATTTATTAGCTTATTTTTTTACATTATTAAATATTAGGATATGATTCATGATTTATTTTATAGGAAATAATTATTGTGGAATAATTTGTAAAATAATGGTTGATGGATCATGAAGAACGTTGAATGAGTAAGAAGTCTACATATAAGGGATTCAAGAGTTATGGTAAATTTTAGGTTGGTGAAATGCTTAAAAGTATTAAGGCTCTTTCGATGATGGGATTACTTTGGAAGACTCTTTCTATTATGTGTAACCCTGAAGTTTTCTATGTAAAAATGTAATTCAAGAAAGAATTATCTTTTCTTGTGTGGAAATAATGGATAACATTAGGGGTTTATATGATCTTTTGTTTTTGAGGTGATAAATGGTTAATACATTTTGGGATGAAAAATGAAAGGTATTAGATAAACTTTGAGGATAAAATAGGTTATGGTTATTTTTGAGGAAATTATTTTATTTTTTATAATTTTATAAGAATTATATGGTTTTAGAAAAAGTGCAACCCACAGGATGGGGACAACATGTCACGTCCGGAAAGGCCATGGGAATCGAACCCACAACTGAAGGGCGACAAGGGCACATTGCCTACTAATGGCCTACGTGAATACCCTAGTTAGTATGACTTATTATTTTTATTTTAATGATTTTATGGATCAAGAATAAGTTGATTTTGGAAACTTATGTTTTAGAAAATGGATATCCTTAGTATATGAAAATGATTTGGTGATTAAATGATAAATTTTATTTTCATAGACATTCGCTCTTTTGGGAACACTGTATGCATAAGTAAAATAAAATACTATGGGATTTCATTTGTGGAGTAATGGTTGAAATTTTATTTTGGAAGAATCTATGTTTTATTGTGGACTTATAGCGATTTGGGTTATTTATGTAAATGATCAACCTATCATAGAGAATATGTGATTAGGTTAATTACTTTTAAGTATGTGACTTTAAGAGTAGCTGATTTTATTTGAAGATAAATCTTAAGATTAACTATGGAAGACTATGTGATTAAATCCTTCTGAGTTTTAGGATTCAATATTAGTTTGGATTAAATTTAATAATTTTAAGGAAATTTGTTTATTGAATTTTCTTTGTTGAACTTTGGTTATTGTTTTTAGAATTTTGGAAATTAAGTGTAGTATTTATTTTTATAAAAGATTTTCCTTTATGGGGATCATCTGATCTTGTACTAAACATTTTGTTTTGGTTAATCTCTAAAGACAAGGGAAATATATAGTTCATCTTTTATAGATAATGTTATTCTCAAGAAGTTGATTCTAGAGCTTTAGGTGTGACCAAGTCATCTTTAATACTCGTCATTTGGAGAAAATATGAGTTTTTGGTAGAAACTTATTAAAGGATGAAACTCTACTTGAAAATTAAATATATTTCCTTATGTTTTTAGTCAATCTCATAAATAAATTATCCAAATTTATGAAAGGGAACTTAAAAAAAACGTTTTCCATTTACTTTTCCTACTGGGGAATCAAAGGTCATTTAACCTATCACAAGTTTGTGGTTTTCTGGTGGTTAACTTTCTCCTGATCATGTTTTCTATCACTCTCCATCAGAACTTGATGGTTAGTTTTCTCTTCTATATTCATGTTTTCATTGAATCCTTATATATGTTATCTTGGGTTACCTTTATACTTCTCTTTATTTCTTTTAAATTAATATTTTTATTGACTCTTTTTCCGATGTGGGACTTTCAATGAAGTTTTCGAGCCCAATTTTAAAATTGTGAAGACACAATTCCCAAAAGGGGGGAAGGATGTAACAATATAGGTATTTATAGACTAATATTTTTTTATTTTTATTAATATTTATGAATAAGATATTAATTTTATGTTAAATATGACACTTTTTTCAATATCGTACTCAACACGCAACAACGGGTTTCTTTGAAATCTTACATTGCACACAACGTTGAGTTATACCGAAAAATAATATAATATTATTATTATTTTAAATGGTAGTTAACACATATTCATTGTAATGCTGCAAATGAACATAATTATTACTAAACATGTTTGTTAAATGTATTTACATTTATCCAATAAATTTTAGAGGCTAAAAATAAGAATGAATTTGATTTTATGCATGAAATACTCTAATATTCTTTAAAAGGTCAATTTACTGCCTTTTGATGGAGAACCCATTTTAAATATAGTTTTTTTCACTTTTATATGTTCCATTTGAAAAAATAAACTTCTTATTTAGAATTAGGTCATAAAAATTTACTTTGGGTAAATTTTTGGTATTTTTCTCATAAAGTTCATTTTTTTAATGAATAGTGAAAAATACTGCATTTTAATTCAAAACTTCCTTTTAATCTAACTTATTTATATAATTATATTGTACTTTTCATTGGTTTTAAATATTAATTGGATTATATTTTTATCATTTAATCCAATATTGGTCATTGGAAGTATTTTCACTTTGAAATTGGGCATAAACGCATGTCAATCTTTTGGTAGTTTTTACTTCTTAAAAACACGCTTTTTAGTTTTAACAACGGAAATCGATTTTAAGTTAATTTCTACAAATTCTGCATTTTGAATTTGAAAAAATGGATTCCATATTTGGAATCAGGAATTCCATATTTGGAATCAGGAATTCCAAATTTTTTAAATAGGTAACTTTTATTTTTAGACATTATCAATAGTAACTTCAGTAAATATTTTATTTACCATGGTTAAAGGGTAAATCTGGAAAATAAGGGTAAAAACTAATATTATAATAATATTAAATTACCCTAACATGTGTTTTAATATTATTGGATGATACGTTTCTGACCATTTGCATCCTTGGGTCTATTTTGGGACCCCATAGAGCCACTTGTAAGTGAAAATGACATTTTATAAAAATTAATTTAAAGTTAAGGAACATGTAACATAAACATATATCTTTTAGTAAAAAAAAATTTATATGAGGTTATATAAGTGATATTTTTTACTATAAAGGTTCACTATAAATATAAAAATATTTCCTACTTCATGGTATTTTATTTATAATTTTTAGATATTAAATAAATAAATTTAATTATGACACAATGATGATGTAGTGATTGCTTGATTAATAAAGGATTCAAATATATGATATTATAAATGTTAAAATAAATTTAATTTAGTTATTTTGATGTCATTAAAGAATTTTATAGATCATATTTACATGTTATATTTTTATTAATGTAGTTTTTTCGAAACAATAAAGTTGTTATGGATTTTTTAAAAAGTCATGATATGAATAGTGTCAATATTGACATAATCCATATTTTAAAATATAAAATATTTTATTAAATATTATAAAATTCTAAAAAATATAAGATTTGGAAAAATAGTTATCATAAGTCTAAAATTTTATTATTTACTCTTTAATTGGATATTTTTCATGTTTTGGTAACTATTTTGATTCTCAAAGTGTTAAATGCTTGAAAAAATGGTAAGAGTAAAAAAGGGTTAAATAAAAAAGATAAGGATTAAAAAATACCCAAAACCTATACAATTATTATTTGATGATTTTATTTTGAACAATAGTCATCTTATCTTCTAATTTAATTAGTTGTGGACCTTTTGAAACCGAAAATCATTTTATAATAAAATAATACTTTCAAACTTTCCTAAAGAGCCCCTCCTCCCCTTTATAAAAGGTCATCGCCTCTAACCCATTACTCACACCTATCAATCCCATTTACTCATCAAAATTATGGTCAATTAATCTCCAAATATCCCTATATTCCTCCTAGAAGTCTTACCCTAGGAAGAATGAAATTCAAGAGAGCCCTTTGGCTCAAATCAAAAGAAGTTACCCGATTTGAGGTAACGTCTTCTCTCAAGTTTCTTTCAATTATTTTTCCTTCTCCACTCCCCATGATATTCTTATACATTGTTTACATAAAAACACCAGTATCATAAATATACTAGATTTTTTTTATGATAAGTATTAGAACTACACTTACATACACCTCCAGCTAATGGATACGAACATATTGTTTCGGTGGATAGTGAACTACTACCTCACGAAACGATGATTGTTAAATATTCTCCAACCACCTATTATGGTGGCCATTATGATGTAAATTTAATTATATATGATATTTATCATATTCATTTTATATCTATTCTTCTTTAACTCTCATTTACAACATACCTTTATGCTTTTCATGTTGTATAAATACTATAATTTCATTTGAGTAAGTGTGGACTACTACCCCCTCAAAGTGATATGAATCATTAATGTCATACATGGAATGTATAAAGGATAGAGTTAATGAACTTATATATGATATTGTACTATAATTATAAGATACCTATTTATCATTTAGTTTTTATTCCTTTAAATATGAAAAAGAAATGAAAGTAGTGTTCATGCGTACGTACGACTTACCGTCTCCATGAACGATGCATTTAATTTCTTATATCCAAATGATATGGACTATTATAAATACATATATACTAAATATATATGATATATATGATATATAAATCATGAATATAATTCTGTAGATAAGGTAATTTTTACCACATGGGCAATTTGTAATTATAACAAGTTCATTTTTGACTCAATTTTCAAAAATCGACAAAATGTCTGATATGAACTCAAATAATTAACTAATTGTTATAAAAAGGTAATAATTGATATAAAATGAATAATAACCATGAAAAATGTTTTGAAGAAAGTATAAATTAACATAAGTTTATTATTCAGTAAGAACAAGGAATATATGAGACAAGTCAGACAGGAGGTAATGGGCTTCATCTCAATCTCCTTTCATTGAGGCATATTTCGATAATATATACCTCCTTATTTTATATAGTGTATAATAAAACCATTTGAGTTTTACTTTCATTCAAAGGGAATATTTTTTCTACGAATCATTTTACTAAACGAAAAAAGGAATTTTTTTAACATATTTGGCGATAATGACCTCTTCGTCATCGTAATCATTATTTGGATTCCTCTATAAGCCTTAATGTTTTTAAAAGGAAAAAAGAAACACATTATTCTGTTTTTTGGTTGTTTTGGTATTGGTAATTGTTTTTGAAATGGATTGAGTACCTTAATATCTTGAAATGATTTCTTTTTATTGTCAATGAAATTTTATTAGTGAAATGTTGATATTTTCAATATTTTATGTGTTATGATTATATAATGGTACTTGGACATTTAACGGGTGGTTACGTGATAAAACAAATGACAGGTGGTTCCATGATAAACTATGTTCAGGTCGTTACGTAATAAAATCCAATTCATTGGGTATGGAAGTTGTCTGTATGGCTATTCCATTTAGTGATATTTTTGAAAGTCAACTGTATGGTTATTATATTTAAGTATGTGTCCCAAGTTACCTTTATATGCTATACGTTGTTTTCTATAGGATTTATGGTAATATTTTGGTTTCAAAAAGGGTAAGCAATGTGCTTATATTTAGTGAAGTGTTTTTTCTACTTCTTTAAGGTGAAAGGTATTAATTTATGATAAAGTATTCGTGGTTTACATGTTGTTTTGAAAAACTAACAGTTTTCTTTCTTTATATATCCCTTACTAAGATTTTTGTGTTTATCCCAAGTTTTGAAATGTTTTTAATAGGACTTAAAGTTTAATAGGGTCAAGGATGGGATCAATTAAAATTCATGTTGTATAAAACATGAAACTATACATGTTTCTTTTTTTAAGTGTTTCTGTTTTATGGAAAAAAATGGATTGTGAGTAGAAGTGTCTACTTTTAATATTCAAGTTGTTATGTATAAGTTGTGACCTAATTCTCTAAAGCTCTAAACCTGAAAAGATTTTCAATTTGAATTATCAAATTAATTCAAGATTATGTAATGTTTAATAATAGGGCCTTATACCTTGGGGTTCACCATTCCTCTTCTCCAAGAAGTCGGATGGTACCCTCAGACTGTGCATGGATTATCGCTAACTAAACTAGTTTACTATAAAAAAATCGGTATTTGTTTCCTCGTATAGATGAACTCTCAAACTAGTTTCGAGAAGTAATTGTTTTCTCCAAGATCAATCTGATGTCGGGCTATCATTAAGTGCATGTACGACCATCAGATATACCACTTACAATATTCTGGGGTAGGTACTGCTTGTATGTGTTTTTGTTTATGTTATTCAGTCTGAAAAATGCACTGGTAGTATTCATGGCTCTAATGAATTTGGTTTTTCACCCATACCTTGATTCCTTTGTGGAAGTCTTCATAGATGAAATCTTAGTGTACTCATTCACTAAACACGACCATGAAAATCATCTTGAGATCATGTTGAGTACATTGAGATAGCACCAGCTATATGCGAAGCTCAGGAAATGACACTTTTGGATCAGTGAGGTTCATTTATTGCGAGATATCATATCAGAAGAAGGTGTATCGGTTAACTAGTAGAAGTTGAGCATGATGGTTTCCAGGGAGCATCCCATGAATGTGTGTGACATATGTAGCTTCTTAGGGATTGTTGAATATTACAGGCATTTCCTCTAGTACTTCTCTTACTTAGTAGATCCTCTTACAACCTTGACTAATAAGGGTGTGTATTTAATCTGGTATGAAGATTGTGAGAAAAAAATTTAGGAGTTAAAGGGAAGACTAACTTCATCTCTGATTCTGATTCTCCCTGAGTAAGGAATAAGTTATAGAGTCTATTTTAATGCTTCAAGAATTGGACTAGGCGTAGTTATGATGCAAGGTGATCGAGTCATGGCTTATGGATCCTATTAACTAATTCCTCATGAATAGAAATATCCTTTACATGATCTCAAGCTAGCTATTGTAGTTCATGCTCTACATTGTTGGAGGAACTCTCTTCTAGGAGAGAGGTTTGTTGTTTACACAGATCATAAAATCTTGAAATATATCTCAAAATAGTGGGAATTGAATTTGACGTAGCGCTGGTGGGTGGAATGCCTACAGTCATTCATCTTTGATCTTGTTTATACCCCTAGTGAGGGTAATTCTGTGACTGATGTATTGAGCTATAAGACTCAAACACAAGTCATCCAAGAATCTAGTAGTGATTGGAAGATGATGGATATGTTCTCTGAGTTGCATCTATAGGTTTAGGTTCATAATGGGCAACCAGTTCTAGCAGCTCTGGTAGTGATGTCCACTCTTCTAGAATGATCCCTCGTGAAAAAGTTTCCTAATCCATAGGGACTCATTTTGAGGGAAAGCATCATAGAATAGAACCTGTCACCTGGTTGGGTTGTTGATGGTAGTGACACCCTTCTCTACCATGGCCATGTATGGGTGCCTTCAGAAATATGGGAAGAGATAATTAGGGAATCACATGCCTCTGTTTGGGTGGTTCATCTTAATATTACCAAGATGTATAAAGATATGCATCATTGGTATTGGTGGATATGTATGAAAAAGAAAATAGTAGGTTTTATCACTCATTATTTCACTTTTCAGTTGGTGAAGGTATGGTATCAGTGACCTGTTGGACTCCTACATCCTATATCCATTCATGAGTGGAAATGGAATGATGTCACCATGTATTTTGTGAAAGGATTTCCAGGATCTTCTCATAGCATCGATGCGGTATGGGTGATCATCGACAGGTTGACCAAAGTCACACACTTCCTACCAATATATAAGACCATAAATATTGAGGAGTTAGGGAGGATATATATCTGGGAAATAGTGAGACTTCATGGAATTCCCTATCTATCATGTCAGACAAATATTCTCACTTCACATCACGGTTCTGGAAAGGGTTGCAGAAGGAACTGGGTTCACAGGTGCTTTTGAGTACTATATATCACCCCTAGACTAATGGATAGTCCGACCGGACCATACAGGTGTTAGAGGATATGTTGGGAGCATTTATCCTTGATTTTAGAGGTTCTTAAAAGAAATGTATTCCTCTAATTGAGGTTTCATATAATAACAGCTTACATGCAATAATTTATATGGATATGTATGAGGCCCTATATGGTATATTGTGTCGTTCACCTCTATTATGGATTAAGGTAGTTGAGATAGCACTACTAGTTCCTTATCTCATTTAGGAGACTTCAGATCAAGTCTAGCTGATCTAAAAGCATAAGGCAATAGCTCAATCGAGGCAGAAGTCCTATACTAATCGTCGTCGCAGACCTCCATAATTCGAGGTGGGACATCGGGTCTTTCTTCATGTTTCTCCAAGTTTGGGTCATAGATGAATCAAGATACATGGGAAGATATTTACTAGATATTTTGGACCATTTAAGATAGTGGGGAGAGTTGGGTTGGAATCCTATCGGTTGATATTACCTTAGAGGTATCATTCCATGCACAAAATCTTCCATGTCTCTCAGCTTTGAAAGTATCATCCAGACTCATCTCATTTGTTTAAACCTAATGATATTAAGCTTGAGGTAGATTATTACTTCGAGTAGCATCAAATTCTTATCATCGATCATGTCATGAAGGTTCTCTAAGGCAAGTCAGTTCATCTAGTTTGGGTGTTATGGCAACACAGATGCGTTCAAGATGATACATGAGAGTGGGAGGTTAATGTACATGCACAGTGGCCATAACTTTTCTCAGATGATGCTCTACTACCTTCAGAAGGGAAACTCAGGGATGAGTTGTCTTAAGGAGGGAAGGTTGTAACATCCTGACTTCATCCAAGTTGAATACCGTTAAAAAAAATTAATTTAATATCTTCAAATGACCCTTTAAAAATATGTATGTGTGTAAAATAGATCTCGGTTGTGTCCGAAGCTCGTTTGAATTCTGGCGCACTGAAAAATTTGAAGGAATTATAGGCCATGTAGTTGTCTAGAACTATACACCCCATGAAGTATGCCCGTGCAGCCTATTACCTATTTCAGATAGTGGGTGGATGCATGATTTTCACACTGTTATTTAAATTGTGTTCCTTTCCCATGTGCCTAGCCTATGAGGGGTTTTTTTCATAGAAAAAATAAAAAAATAACAAAATGGTTATTTCCTTTTATTTTATTTTTCTTTTATTTTTTTATCTTATTTTATTTCCATATATTTTATTTTTCATTTTTTTCTCTTTCCTTTCTTCCTTTATTTTCTTTTTTTTCCTACCTTCCTCTCTTTTTCTCCATTCCATGCATTCCCCCCTCTTCCCCCATGTGTGGAGCCTCTCCCCTCTCCCTCTAGGTGCACTCACCACCTCCCTCATGCCATTCATGGGGTTTCTCATTTGCACCCTCGAATCTCCACTGATTTCATATCCGTCAGAAGTACTATAAAGCTCTTGGTAAGCTCTCTCATCTACACTCTTCTATTCCAAGTTTCCTCCATCATCCATTGCGCAATCCTCATGTGAAGGATTTTTACCCTGTATTGGGGTTTTTTATAAATATGTAGATTTCTCCCATTTTAGGTTTAATCGAAGCTTGTTTTCGTACATAGAGATCGCTAAAATGTTGAGGTAGGGTGTCTATGCCTTTTTCTTATTTTATCATTGTATTTTAAATATCACATCATTGTGCCGCTTGTTAAAACCATTTGGTGAAGCTCTATATAACGTATTAAATTATTTGGACTATTTTTTTTGTACGTAGTAACCTCCACATGTGGAGAAACCCATTCATGGGGTGTTTACTTCTCCTTGGACGCCCCTTCACATCACTTAATTGTGCCTCTCATCAGAACTTTCTAGAAAAGATTGTGGTCACATATTAAATTGACTAGGTTGCTTTGTAGTGTCCATAGGGACCCTTCCCCATGGAAAAACTCATTTTAGGGTGTTCACCTAGCCTTTTGAAACCTCTTTTTGTGCACACAATTATATGGAATGTGTTTCCTTATGCCTTGGGTTGTGTTCCACTTTGGTTTAATGCCCTAAATTTATTAATTGATTTAGGAAGAATAATGAACCATGAATTGGCTCCCCCTTGGAAATCCATTTCTTAATTAATTAATTGGTCCATACATAATACCATAAACCATGATATGCTTAAAGTTTTATTATGATTATCCTTGTACCTTGTGTTATTTTCTTGTACAATTTATTTAAATGCACCCATTTCATTCCATATGTCAAGCTTTAATTAAAATTTCCCATGCTTTTATCTTATTAAATGTTTTTTCCTTTCTATATAAATTGTTCCATTGTCATTTGGATTAATTTGAAAAGCTTTGTAAAAAGGTTAAGTTATTATATTAAATGTCATGTGATGACATGAAATTTTTGAAATTAATTTCTTGTCTCTTTCATGATAAATTTGTATTGCATTACTATATGAAGTACGTCATTGTTTTTGGCTTGAACTTTTTGTCTTAATTAATTATAAGCATGTGGCATTGAAATTTTTATTTAATTTCTTGAAATTATAAATAATTTGACTTGTGATATATATCTTACATTTTATTGTGCTTTAGTTACTAGGTTATCTTGACAAGGGCCGAGAGAGAATGTGAGTTCTATATTAAGGACTCGTGGATGGACTCACCATGCTCAATGGGTTATGACCTGACACGCTAGGGTAGTGCTTTGGCTTTCCAAGGGAGGGATTCCTGAACTATTTAATATAATCCTGAGTGATAATGATTCCCTATAGGAGAAACCATGGATGGACACATTGTAAATATGGTTACACCATGCCTTGGGTGATACTCAATCCTCTAGTGACATACTTGGGACAGGCTCAGAGTCACCATGCCTCGAGTGGTAGCAGGGACCCCTTATAGATTGTTTGGGATAGAATCAGTGGTATTTTATTATATTAGATGTACCGTAACAATACCTGGTATTATGCTTAGATCGCCAGGGATAGGCTCGGACTCCACCGCTAGATTTGACAAACTTGATAGAACTTCTTGAATTAAATGAGATGCATTAATAAATATTGCATGGAACTTTCTTATATTTTTGTGATTCATCTTTTCTATTATTAGGAAACTTGATGATGACATTAAAAATAGACCCTAAACTAAAGCACAAGCTTGGGGGTATTACTTCTTATCTTGTTGTGTTTACTTTGGTCCTTGCATACATATTCTACCTTGCTCGGGTACTTTATTCAGACTCCCGACATAGGCTGAAGCAGGTGGTATAGGATGGGTGTCTTCTAGGGAACCCATACCAAGTTGTAGTTATTTCAATTATTTAACTTCTTACATTTATTTTATATAGCACACCGTTATCTATATACAACACGAAATGGAAAATTCTAGACACCGTGGGTTCCGGCCTACTAAGATTATATCTCACACCCTTCTTAGTTTCCATTTGGTACCCATGTAGACTTTATACTTTTAGGTATTGATAATAGGAAGTGTGATGCTTTTGATGCTTGATTTATTTACTGTTTAGAAGGGAGCTTTTGGGGCACAGGACCGAGCCTATACTTGAGATGTTGTGTAGCATTTTTTGGTCTTTTGACAGTTTTTGTTACCATACAGTACATGCTTGTACCCCTATACCCCTTCACTCTTATTTTTTATGGTATCATACATTGACATCATCATGGAATTTATCATGACAATTCTGCTTCTGTAGTTATTATTTATTCTGTTTGGGTCATGTATCTACTTCTGATGTTGTCTGGTTATTCTTATGCTTCCATTACTTAATATATATTATTTACTGTTGTGTTCTGCCTTATCATATGTGGTAATAGTCTCCCCATTCACATATATAAGTCCCTTTCTATTAGTTGGCAGCCTCTGGAATTTGGGGATATGTGCTTGAGGTCTTGTTGTCCATCGTCTCAGGGCCCAGTTCAGTGGCACTCGGGGTAGGATGCTACAGATATAGGTTGTGTCATTAACATAATAAAATATTAGTATATTTAAGATACTATTTTTATTATATCATCATGGTTAAAAAATATTTTTAAGTATTTGGAAAAATAAATAATACAAAAGTATTTGGTTACATGTTATACCTATTCTTCATACAGTCTCATTTTTACACCTTAATACCTCTAAGATTGGTATTATTCCAACACTGAGTGTAAGGTACCACCCTTAAATATTACATATCCTAGGGTTTTTTAATAAGAATTCACATTAGAGGATCTTTTAAATTTATATTTTTTTAGATTTAGGAGAAACTCTCACTAAGTAAACTCATATATTATAATTGGACACTTATACTCAATATCCATTTTTTCTTAAATATAACTCTTTAAAATAAAATATGACTTATAATTTTTTAAAAACTTAACAATAATCCCATTGATATAATCCTTGTCTCTAATCACCCTTAAATCCTTTTAAAGTCATTTTAAATATGTGGGATGAGCACAAAATCTTAGTAAGGGATATAAAATTAAAGGAAATTGTTGGTTCAGTAAAAACATGAAAACTCATAAAAATTTTACCTTTATATTAAATTTCCTTTGATAATGTGAAATAAAAATTTTTCACATTAAAAACACACATTTTACTCAAAGAAAATCATTAAACCCCATAGTAAGCAATTAAAACTCATCTAGGTTACTTAGAACATCATATACATAAAACCCTTTCAAAACCCTTTCAATTGGAATAACCATATGTCTGAGTTACAATTAAACTATTATGGGATTTACCAGATTTATCTAGTCCTCCACATATTAAACTATAACGGGTTTACCCGACACTATCTGGGCCACCCCATGTTAAACTGTAACGATCATACCCTACGCTATCTAGGCCACCCCATGTTAAAATATAATGGGATTCCCTAATGATATCCGGGCTACCCCATGTATATTCTATATCGATCTCACCCATTTCCTATAATTTTAAAGTACCCTATCATTAATAAAATACTTTCATCATAAAACCCTTTGAAAAAATATTTTAATTCCATATGAAAAACACTTTCATATAAAAATACCCTTTTCTTTTAAAATCCCATTTTCAATTCCAAAAAACCAAAAAAAGAAAAGAAGGATTATATTTTAAAAAAACATGTAATATTTCAAAATAATCCAAAAATTAATTAATATTCATGGTGGTGTAAAATTCATTGTCTCCATATATGTTAATAATAGAACATTCCTTTTTTCGTCTGTCTAAATATTCCATATAAAACATGAAAAAAGATTCCTTTTGAAAACCTTTGAATGAAATTAAAAATAGACATAAAATTTCCTTTATAATACTTTTACAAACATATAAATAAATATATAAAATAATATCAAAAATATTGACATAGAGAAAAATAATTTTTCATTAAATCTTTAAACATTCAAAGTGTCCCATACCACTGAACATTAAAATTATAATCCCCGTGAAAGAATAACATTTAACAAAACATTAAATAACATGAGAATAAATAAATTCATGATATGATATGTCAAAAGGCTATATATACACCTCATAAAATAATGTGGGTGTATAAAATCAAGATATTCCTCGATGAAAGGATATTGAGACAAGCTCCCTTACATTGAATCTGACTCATTGTGTACAATATTTATATTCCACTTCTTCGAATGATCTCCTTTGATTAACACCTTAACACCTCTAAGGATGGTGTTATTCCTAAAAAATGACTCTAGAATGTGGGTAGGGATTATAGTAAGGTATTTGGATAGATATTGGTTGAACCAGATAGGTTTTGAAGTGTATTGAAATGAGAAGAATGGGTGCACTTTATAGGAGAGGGGAGGAAGACTCTTGGAATTCTTCAAATTATTATATTAATATAAATTAATTTTATATTCCAAACTAATTTATTTAGAAGATAAGATTATTATGGGTCTAAATACATTCATATAATGAAAATTATAAAAGTTTTTATTATTTTTAATCCTTATCTTTTTGTTTTAACCCGTTTAACTCTTATTGTGATATCATGTAATTTACAATTTGAGGGTTAATATAATTGCTATAAAATTACAAACAACCAATAAATGAGTTATTGATGAAATTTTAATACTTATCCCAATAATTTGTTTGAAATTTAGGTTTTTATAAATTTAATCTCATTTAATAAAATATTTTTATTTTAAAATATCAATAATGTCAATTTTGACACTATTCGTTACTTGACTTTTTAAAAATATCAAAACAACAAGATAAATTTGAAAAAAAATACTTCTAAAACATAAATAACTTTTCAAATCCATCTAAAAAATTTATGACATTAATCATCTCAAATTATTTTTATTATATTATTTTTAATATCATTTATTTTATATTTCTTTTAATTAAATAATTACCATATCATCGTTGGAAAGCCACTAATTTAATTATTTCTTCAGTAAAAATTACAAATAAATTATTGGGATAAATATAAAAATATTAAATTTAAAAAGAAAATTTATAGTCTATCATATCCCTTATATAACCCCATATTAAAAATATTTCACTTGTTAAAAACAAAAGTATGTCAAAATTTAATTTTCTTTGAATATAATACTATAAATGGATTAAAGTCATACAAGTGGCTCTAATAGATCATAAAATAATCCTAAGGATGGTTTTTTTATAAATTAACTCACACAATAAAATTTTTACAAGTTTTATTTTAATTTTATATTATTTATAATATTATTTTTACCCTTAATTAGCTGATTACCCTTAACTGTGGTAATAAAAATCACTAGTTACTATTCATATTTTGTCTAAAAAAACAAAGGGGACCTATTTAATAAATTTGGAACTTATGATTAAAAATATGCAATCCATTTTTAAACATTCAAAACACATAATTTTATAAAATTAATTTAAAATTAATCTTGTTGACGGATCGAGAAAACGGGTTTTTAAAGTAAAAATGTTCAAAAGATTGAAATATTTTTATATCCAAATTCACTATAAATTTTATTCTAATGAAATTAACTAGATTAAATGATAAAATATTTATCTAAATATACTTTAAAACCAAATAAAAATATAATTTAACACTATAAATTATTTATATGAAAAATCTATTTTCAATTAAAAATGCAATATTTTTTCACAATTCATCAAAAAATGAAACTTATTAGAAAAATACCAAAAATTCAACCATACTAAATTTTTATATTTATATTTAAAATAAAAATTTTATTTTTTAAAATAAAATTTATAAAAGTGTCAAAAATTATATTTAAAATAAGTGTTCCATCAAAAGGTGGCAAAACAACCTTTTTATAAAAATACTTCTTTCATATTTAAAATTGGTTTTGTTCTTATATCATGTATTGAAAGCACATAATAATGATGATAAATATTATATTGAATATATTACATATATATTTCATTAATAAAATATAACAAGAGTGATTTTATTATTTATTGGTATAAAACACACTTGTGTACATTTAAATAGTTTTTTAAACAACCATTTCCTTTTATTTTAAAAAGGGTTTTTTTATTTATAATTATTTTTTTTTGAAAAAATAATTATATATAAAATTTTAAAACATATTTTCATAATTAATTTTTTCATATTCATACCTATAATTCTAACATCTAGGATATAATGGTAACATTTAAATAATAATATTTAATTGTTCATTCAAGCATGATGTGGCTTATTTTGTATGTTATCAAGCATAGTGTTTTCTTTTAAAAACATAGGATGTTACGCTAAGGCCTATAGAACTTGGGTGATGATGTTAGGAAGGTATTTGGGTAGGGATTGGCTGAACAAAATGGTTCTTGATGTGTGATTAAATGATAATAAGAGGTTCCCTTTTATATGAGAGGGGAAGGGCGCTCTTGGAATTTCTTAAAATATTAATTTAATATAAATTATTTTTGATTTTAAAATGGATAAAAAATTATAATATTAGAATATAATATTATTATGAGTCTAAATAATCTCATAGAATAATTTTTAGAAAAATTTAGATCACATTTTTACCCTTATATTTTTGTTTTAAACCTCCATTAACCCTTTTTACACTTACCATGACAACAAGGTTTTTTACAATTTGAAGGTCATGATAGTTACTATAAATAGAAAAATGGTCCATAAATGGTTATGTTTTATATTTTTAACCATATCCTAATAAATTTTATAAATATAAGATTTTGAGAAATTTTATATCATTTAATAAAATATTATTTTCATAAAATATCAATAATGTCAATTTTAGAACTATTTATTTACTTTGACTTTTATAACACCAAGACAACAAATCAAATTAAAATAAAATATTTTAATACATTAAAAACATGTTATTTTTTATCTATAAAATTTATGTTTAACATTAATTATTTCAAATTATACTACTTTTAATATTATTAATATCATTTATTTTATTTTATTTATTAATTGAATAATTATTGCATCAGCATTGTGTAAGCATTTAATATAGTTATTTCTTTACTAAAAATTAAAAATAAATTATAATGATGAATATAAATAATTTTTATTCTAAAGTAATATTTATAACCAAACATATCCTCTATTTATCCCCATGTTAAAAATGTTATATTTATTAAAGACAAGAAAGTGATATTTTTTACTTTTATTTACATAAAATATTATAAATCTCATAATCAGATCCAAATGCAAAAACGGTCATATAACTGAATATAGATGATTAAATATCAAATATACTCAAAAAAAATTAATTCATGTATTAGGATAATTTTCTAATCCTTATCATATTATTTTTAACCCTTAATTACCTGATTTACCATTTACTATGATAATAAAAATTACTAAGATTACTATTCATATTGAACAAAAATAAAAGGAAAATATTTAAAAAATATATAAATCAAGATTAAAAATATTTCATCCATTTTTGTAGATTTAAAACATAGAATTGGGATAATTTAATTTAAAATTAAACCGTTAAAATATGAGGAAAAATAGTTTTTTAGAAAACTGCCCTTTTAAAATATAAATTTTCTTATACTAAAATCAGTTATAAAATTAATTTAAAACCCCTTAATTGGATTATTTTAAATCAAAAATAATTAAATAATACAAAATATAATTTTAATTTGTAAATTATTTAAAATAAAATACAGTTTTCCATAGAAATTAATATTTTTAACTATTCACTGAAAAATCAAACTTTTCAGAAAAATTTAAAAAATTTACCATAGGATTATCTTTATATAATGATTTAAAAAATGATATTTATTTTATGAACTAAAATTTATAAAATTTACATAAATTAATTATGTCATTTTTTCACAAAAATCAATAAAATCAATTTTTGAAGAAAACATATCTTTGAAGAATAAAATGGTTTACTAAAAATTGAGTCCTTATTTACTAAAAATAAATCAATACATTTTTATTTATTGGGACCATTAATTATATTTATTTCATAAATTATTTAATAATATTCATACCCACCAATTTAACATCTAAGTTATAATGGTCAAATTTAAATAATAATATTTCACAGTTTGGTTATGGTCAGTGTTTTGTATTTTGTATACTATAAAACATATTTTTTATTTTAAAATATTAGGATATTAAATTCTCCCCCTAATTTTAATAAAGTTCTTCTCAAAATTTTTTACTCAATATTTGTAATCAAAGTTTTACATTTTAAAATACATTTGTAGAAATCTCGCATCAGAAAAAGAGTTAATATACTTTCTATTGAAAAGAGAGAAAGGGGAGTTGGAAGGTTATCTGGGATTACACATACTGGGTTTAAAATTTAGAAAACATTAGTGGGAATTGAAAATATGGACATGGAAGAAAATTATAATTTCAAAATAATTATAAAGAGTGATATAGATCATTGATCGCAAGAAAGTGAATGATTATGAGAATGTTAGAAACAACAAAACCATAAACCAAATTGGTGTAAAAAATAATATTGATTCATCAAAAATAAATAAAATATGATAGCATTTTTCTTTAAAGATCCTTTTCCTAGAGTTTAGAAATTACTTTACCATCTAGACTAAGAAAATAAAGAAATATACTTACTTGATAAGTATAATTTCATCCTTTAAACCAATATCCATCACAATCTCATATTTTTTCCCAAATGGTGATTATTAAAGATGTATTTTTCATGTTTGATGTGATAAAATAAAATTATAATGGATCACATAATTTCACAACATGTTAACAAGTTATTCCTCCTATCTTTAGATAATAAATAAAACAAAAAAATTAGCACAAGGTAAGATGATTCCCAAAATAAATAAATCTTCATATGAAGAAAATAATACATTAATCTCAAAAATTCAATAGTAATACCCAAAGTTCAAACTAAATCATTCCATAAATAAATATCATTAAAATTCTTCTAAATATTTCTAAATAATCTTGAAACCCAAAAATTATAAGGATTTAATCACATATTCTTCCAAGATAAATTTAAAGTTTACCTCCAAATAAATTTAGTTAATCATAAATTCATATAACTAAAAATTTATATTCCCTAATCATATAATCTCCCAAATATGCTAATAATTTTCCATAAATAAACCTATATACCAAATAATAACATTAAGAATTGTTTTAACCTCAAATTTTAACTCATACATTTCAACCTGTATCCCCAAAAGTTAATAACATTCTTATAAAATAATACTTCATGTTAAACCAATAAAAAATCTCCCAATATATCATTATTCATCTTAAAATTCCATCAATTAAAACCTAGAAAGTTGTGTCTAAGACATTGAACATATGATCAAACTTAAACTTTTAAACCCATGATGGTATCCATAACTCTTAAGTTAACCTCACTTGAAAATATCCTAATCTCCAAAGTTATCTAAACTTTAATCTGATACTAATTGTAACAACCCCTAACTCGCACTCCCAGGTCATGTGCTAAGAACATAAAGATTACATTTACAAATTTGGTACCGATTAATGTGACCCAATTTTTTTATAATAAAAACTTATAATTTCAAAAGAAAATATTAGATCATTTACATAAACAAGTACCTTTTAGGTTTAGAGTCTTATAGAATTGGGAAAAAATCTTAACTTGGATTCATAAACAACTTTTTCATAAATATCTACACCATATCCCATTAAATTCTCTAAACATGAAACCTTTTTATACATAAATCATTTATCATCACTCTTCATAACCTAGGAAAATTGAAATCTAAGAATGGTGAGTTCAAAATTTAAATAAGGTTAAACATAAGCATTAAAAATTGAATGTCATCAGTGAGAATAAGATGATCATAAGGGTATTATGAAATAATGAAATATCATAACATGAGAGAATTCATACTCATCAATACTTAGATCGTCAATCATTAAACATAGCATGAATTGTTAAGAAAAGGCATGAGTCATTAGAATCAATAATCATGAGACATGTGATGTCAATCTTGATCAAAGGAATCATTAAAACTCATAACAAGCATAAATAAAATGTGTTGGTATCTTGGAACAATTTCATATCTTTCTTAATAATGGAATAACCTTCATGATTACACATATAATAACCATCACGATTATAATTGGAATAACCATCATAGTATATTCCCATAATATGTTAGGAGAAACCTAATTGGTTAACTTTGAACCATATTTGGAATAACCATTGCAGTATATTCCCATAATCTCTTAGGAGAAACCTAATCAGTTAACTTTTTCCCTTTACCTAATGTATTTGAGATCTATAATGGGAACACCCACCCTTGATTTATAATGAAACCACCCATAATCATAAAGAATACCCATGAACTATAACATAATCATAACACAAAAAAGCTTACAGTTTTCAAAATAATATTTTTATATATAATAAAACATTTTAGGATATTGAAATATCCTTTCCTTTAAAAAATACCACTTTCAAAGTATAAATCACCTAGAAGAAGGTAATAAGGTTTTTTCTTTAAATAAAACATGAAATCCTATAAGGGAGGTTAAATATCAAATAAAGTTTATGGTGGTGGGAAAATAATTTATTGTCATATATGTTAAAATAGATCATTCCTTTCATAACTTGATTAACCCATGAAAAAGAAATGGGTTTCATAACAATCTCTTTGAAACAATAATAATCTATCCAGAGAAAGAATTAGGATGGTATAAATAAAAAATAACCCTAGTTTATCATATGTAATATCAAGGGTTGTTAATATTTATTAATGGAAATACTATTAAAATATCATTAAAAGCATTCATAAAGAAAATAACTTTTTTATTTTGAAAATCACTTTTAAAAATGAAAAATTCACAAAATATTTTGAAAATTATTTTCTTTGAAAATTACTATGGTAACATATAAAGGAAAATTATATGAAAATAATGGACATGAATGTGGGAAAATCCATTCATGTAGTAAATGTTAAAAATAAACATTCTTTTCAAACAGTTTATAAATGGATTCAAAACTGACCCATTTGGAAAACGTTAAGAATTTTCCTTTTAAAAACTTTTAAAAAAAGATAAAATATCATTTAAATTAGCTTTATGAAATCATTTATGTTTATAAAATAACATTTTTTAAAACATTTTAGAAAACATGGATATGGAAGAGAAAGATTCCTGGTCTAAATGAAGATAAAATATCGATATCACTTACAAACAAATTTATTAATTTTTATTTAATAAATAAGGGGAAAATAGAAATTAAAATTTTAAACCAAATTGATAACTAGAGGAGAATAAAATATATGTGGTTAAAGAAAAAATATAATATGATTTCCCACCAAGTAATCTTAAATATAAATAATCTTAAAAATAAAAGAGATTGTAACATAATGTCTTTGCCACTTTGATAACTTTTTAATTGTAAGCCCCATGAAAAAATAATATCAAATGAAAATTTAAATATCATGAAAATAAGTAGATTCGTGAGATATTATGTTAAATGTTTAGTATATAAACCTCATAAAAAAGATAGGGGCATATCATAAACATATGTCCCAAAGAAAGGGAATTTGAGACGAATAACCCTTATAAAGATCATATCATTGAATTGAGAATTAATCAATGAGGATATTATGTGTAAAAAATTTAAATCCACAAAAAACAAGTGTAAATAAAGAATAAATAAATTTATAGATCAATTCACCCATAATCATAACATAAAAATTCAATGAAAAAAATTAATAACCTAATGAAAGGAAATTGAGTTAAGAATCCTTTTACCACTTGGTAACTTTCAGGTCAAGTCCAATTGGATGAATTAATTCAAATTGAAACATAGAATACCAAAAATTTCAAAGTATTAATTATATAACATTTAAAATGGGTATTATACAATCCGTATAAAATAAATTAGGTGCATAATAATAAAATATGCCTTACTGAAGGAAAATTGAGACAAAATCCCTTACCTTGAGTCCATACTTGCTATATATATCCTTTAACATTTGTATAATAAAATAATATTAATTATTTTATTTCCTAATAAATTTTTAAAATTTTTATCCCCTATCCATAATATATTTATTTCATTTATTTTAATGAAATTTTAAATTACTTAATTAGTTTAGACCACATTGGGTATTGTGAGGGTGTTCAGTTCGTAATTTTGAAAACAACTTTAGTGTATTGATAGTGGTAAAAGGGGTCATTGTAACATCATATCAAGAATAATAATAATTATATGATTATAATTTATATACATCAATTATATTTTTAAAACCAATATTGTAATATGGTTATGAAAAATGAACTATGTTACAATCATGGAGATGGTAGGTCGTACGTACGCATGAGTAAAGTTTCCATTTTTTCAATGATCATTATGGATAGAAGGTAAATATTATTTTATATATAGATAATGATAATTTTATCATAAAAACAATATTATATATATAACTTATATATATCCATCATGTGATGTGGTGAAGAAAAATGAATCACATCGTTTCATGGAGGTGGTAGTCCACATGTACACACAAACGACATTATCATTTTTAAATGAATAGAATGGTATGAAATTATATGATAGTTTATATTTTAATAATTATAGATATGTCATTAATATAATATATAAACATTAATTTCGTCATTATAACTATCTGTGATAGGTGTTTATGGAAAACGAATTACATCGGTTTGTGGGGTGGTAGTCTTTCGTACACACGATCAATGGTTTTGTTTCTCATTTGATGGAAGAAGAGATGGATATATGTTTTTTCATTAACATAATAACATATAATTATATGTGATATTATGTTTTTATTATATCATCATGGTTAAGTAATATTTTATGAAGTTTAAATAATAAATAAAACAAAAACATTTTGTTAAACGTTATACCTCTTCTTTGGACAATATCCATTACTTTACACATTAAGACCTATAAGATTGGTATTATGAAAATGAATAAGGCCAATAGAACTTGTTTAGGTATGTTAGGAAGGTATTTAAGAAGGTATTTTCTGAACCAAATTTTTATTTAGGTGTGATTAAATGAGAATAAGAGGTGTCCTTTTATAAGAGAGGGGAGGGGAATATTTGGAATTTCATAAAAATTTAATTTAATATAAATTAATTTTGATTTCCACATTGATCAAAAATTTATAATATTAAAATATAAGATGATTATGATTCTAAATAATCTCATACAGTATTTTTTTGGACAATTTTATGTCACATTTTTACCCTTAACTTTTGGTTTTAAACCCCCATTAACCGTTTTTAAACTTACCGTGATAATAAGGTTTTTTACACTTTGAGGGTTATGATTGTCACATCCATGTCCTTATTTTAAGGTATTTTATATTTTATTTTTGTTTTACCCTTTTCCCTAGGTTCCCCCTTGAATTTTTAAGAGAAATTGAGGTATTTTGGTGGATAGAACCAGGCACACAGTTAGTTGCACGGTTTACTAAACTGTGCAGACAAACCATGCACACAGTTCAGGACTTAAAAAAAATTTATTACCATTATTTCGTTTTTTTAATTAAACCTAATGTGCCCATATTCTTATCCATTATACCCTTTCATCCATATAATACCTCCAAACTCCCTAAATCTCCCTTGTCTCCCATTTTTTAAGGGGTTTTAGTGGGGGAAACTTCAAGGATAATCAAATAAGTGCATGTCCCCCTTCCTTCCTCCTTCTCATTATGGTTTCTTCCCTCATTCTTGAGGTTCTAAATTTCCAGAATCTAGGGTTTCATACCTAGGTTTTAATATTGAGTTTCTTGGTTCAATCTTATTTATTAGGGCTCGTTTTCACTCGTTTGTGGTGTGATTGTGGTGCGGTTGAAGTTTCACTCCAATTTTTTGAGGGTTTGACATCCAAGGTAGGTGGTTTCATGTGTAAATATTCTTTGATGAATTTATTTTTCATTCCTAAAATATTTATCATGTTCCTTGCCTATTATTTGTGGTGTGAAAACAATTTTTGTTATCATTTATTAAGTGTTTAATTTTAAAGTATCATTTTTACATGAAATTGAGTAGTTTTCATGTGTAAACCATGTTGTGTTATTTGAGGACATTTATAAATTTTTTAAATTGATTTATTAAATGGTTTTAGGGATACCAATTCTGTTTTGGTATGGTATTGGTGGGTGTTTGGCCTTAAAAGGGGATTTTTGAATGGATTTTGTGTGCAAAGCCTTGTAACCCCTCTCAAAATTATTTTATAAAATTTTTAAAGGGTTTATTAAAATACATTGCGAGTGAGAAACATGTGTGGGTACTATTTGGTGTGTTTATCATTTATAAATGGAGTTTTTATGTGAAAATGGTATTTTTTTTAACATGTGGAACTTGGCTGAGCACAAAAATGGAAGCCCAGGTAACTAGGTGAGCGGACTATGATTAATATGCTAGTGATTTGAAAGTGGTTATGTCCTGGATTCACCTAGAATGATTAATGATGAAAACAATAACTAAATTATTATTATTTTTTAGAGACCAATAGGCCATTTTAGTTTCCCCTCCTAGTGGATAGTGCATAAGAATATAATCGTTTGTGGTTATGAGACATATTTCACCAAGATACAAGGTACCTAGTTCCCCAGAGGTAACTAGTTCCTAGGGGTGTTTCCCGTGACTAGTGCTCATTGGTTATGTTTTACTTACCATTGGAATATGGAGTGTTTGGTTTGTAATTTCAAAATCATGTGTTTTTTCTTTAAAAATTTTCATTCTTTAAGGTTTCCCTCTTGAAAACTATTTTCATTTGAAGTTTCATCCCTTAAAATTTGTTACTAAAATTTTCTATTTATGAAAATTTTCAAGATTTTTATTTTGTATTATAATGTTTATAACATGTAATCTTGTTGGGTGGAATCCTATTGGGCTTAGTATCACACCCTACTTACACCTTGGGGTGTAAGTAGACTAGGAAATGTTTGACACAGGTAAGGGAAAGTACTTTAGAGATGGTGGTTCATGTCACGACCCGTCCTCCGGGGCCCATATCGTGACTACCCCAAGCCCGCCTTCCATAGGCTTGGGGCTGGTGACTAGCACCAAAGGCGTAAATTCCCTAAAATTGGGAAGGAATTGCCTTTATAAATCGTAAACACACACAACCAGAGTACAAGTGGAAGCAAACACTAAGTAAAATATGTATAACAAGTGTACTGAAAGTTAAAGGGGACCAGAATACAAACCCAACTGTAAAGTACAAATACAACTAAAAACACGTATAACTAAAAATGGACAAATAGTTGATAGGTGAAAGCAGCTCCTGGATCGTCCTTCGGGGTTCCTACCTGAACGGTAGGTATATATGGCCTCCACAACACTCCATATTTGTCAGACTCTACCATGTACCGATACATCATAAGTTCCTCCTCCGGGTACCATCCAGTCCTGGCACTCCAGGCCTCCGTCAGCGTTGTCTGTCGTCTACATCCAACGCAATGAGGTGCGGGCATGGCCCGTGTAGGGGTGAGTATAACGATACTCATTAGGGACCCCGAGACCCTCAAGGTCTCAAAAAATCCAACAAGGATAAACCACAAAGTATTAAATAAATGGATAACCATTACTTAGGTATATGCCCATGCATATACCTAAGTTATCAAGTAACCCATCTCAATCATGAGGAAAACACAAAGGTCATTGACTCAGCTCAAACCAGAATTTTCATTATCAAAACCACGGATGCTGGAGAACTCCTCCTCTGTCGAGTATACTGGGCCTATCGTGACACTAAGGTGCTTCTCACTAACCTTGGACTGCTGAGGTACTCCTCCTGTCGAGTACCGCGGGTCTTCTACCAACTACCAGGCGTTCCGTCCGTTGTGGGTATGCCGCCAAATACTGGGCGATCCCCCTAATAGCCTACAGAGGTACTCCTCCTGTCGAGTATTTTGGGTCTGGTTCCAACTACCAGGCGCTCTGTCCGCTATGAGTCTGCTTCCAAATACCGGGTTCTCCCCACTAGGCTAGTCGAATCACTCCGAGTTGAATCGGTCAAGCAGTCGTTTGTTCTACAGCTACTAGGTCTCCACACTCTGTCTGCTCTTCATCGAAAGGATCCGCTCCATGAGCTACTGGTCGATACTCCAAGTGTCACAAACTCTCACATAGAAGTATCTCAAAGGACCGTCATGTCATAGGGGTCTCAACACAATAGACGGTGCGTCAATCGGACGCCCAGTCTGTGAGTTAATAGCATTTTAGTCCCGGGGGCCTCGAGCAGCATGCCGGCGGGGCACGGGGGCCCCGGGCAGTGCATCGGTTGGGCGCGGGGGCCCCAGGTAGCGCGTTGGCTGGGCGCGGGGGCCCCGGGAAGTGTTCCGGCGGGGCGCGGGGGCCTCGGGCAGCGCGCCGGCTGGGCGCAGGGGCCCCGGGCAGCGCGACGGCTGGGCGCGGGGGCCGGGGGCAGCGTGCCGACGGGGTGTGGGGGCCCCGGGAAGTGCGCCGGCGGGGCGCGGGGGCACCGGCCCGCGCGCCGGCAGGGCGAGGGGGCACCGGCCCGCGCGCTGGCAGAGGGCGGGGGCCCCGGCCCGTGCGCCGGCGGTGCGCGGGGGCCCCAGCCCGCGCTCCAACGGGGCGCGGGGGAAGAGCCAAGTTGTAAGCCACCTCACCTACTCTGCTAAGGACCTGTAAAGGTCCAATGAACCGCAGAGATAACTTGTCACCTCTGCCAAATCTCTGTAGACCTCGTCGAGATGAGACTCGTAAGAAGACGTGGTCACCATCCTTGAACTCCAGAGGTCTTCGTCTCCTGTCAGCATATGACCTCTTCCTACACTGTGCGGTCTCCATCCGCTCCTGGATGATCTGAAGCTTCTCTGTGGTAGCTCATACCATCTCTGGTCCCACTAGTGCTGACTCCCCTGGGTCTATCCAGCACAGTGGTGATCTGCAAGGTTGTACGTACAAAGCCTAAAAAGGTTCCATACCGATGGTGGAGTGATAGTTGTTGTTGTAGGCAAACTCTGCCAAAGGTAGGTGATCCTCCCAGCTGTGACTGAAGTCGAGGACACATGCACGGAGCATGTCCTCATGGATCTGGATGGTTATCTCGTCTGACCATTAGTCTGAGGATGGAAGGCGGTGCTCAGACATAGTTGTGTCCCAAAAGCCTCCGGAAACCCCTTCCATAGCCGGGAAGTGAAGCACGCGTCATGGTCGGAGACAATAGAAGAAGGTACTCCATGAAAATTCACTATTTCCTGCACATAGAGGCATCCCAAGCTCTCAACTGAGCCCTACTCTCTGATCGGTAGGGATTGGTCCGACCTGGTGAGTCGGTCGACGATCACCCATATCGAGTCATGACCGCTGGATGTATGTGGAAGACCCATCACGAAGTCTAGGGATATCTCATCCCACTTCCACTCTGGGACCTCTAAGGGATGAACCAAGCCTTCTGGTACCTGGTGCTCCGCCTTCACTTACTGACAAGTGAGGCATCATGAGACAAACTCTGCTACCGCCTTCTTCATACCTGACCACCAGTGCTGTCGTCGAAGGTCCTGGTACATCTTCGCCTCTCCTGGATGTACCGCTAGAGGGGAACTGTGGAACTCCCTCAAATATTCCTCTTTAAGTGCAACTGGTACCATGGTACGTCCTCTAAAGAGGATGACGTGCTCCCCACCTTCAGAAAACCCATCAGGTGCCTGCCCTGTGGATATCTGAGCACATCGCATCTCGCAGTCAGCGTCTCCATGTTGTGCCTCCCTGACTCACTAAAGAAGTGTGGGAGTGACTGTAAGAGACAGTAGATAGGATTCTCCATCTCTATCCACAAAGGATATCTGTAAGGCAGCCAGCTGCTCTGTCGCCTCTCCTAGAAGTTGTATACTAGTCCTCCTGCTGAGAGCATCCGCAACAATGTTCCCCTTCCCGAGAGTATAGATTATCTCGTAGTCATAGTCCTGGAGTAACTCAAGCCATCGTTGTTGTCTCAATTTCAGGTCCTTCTGAGAGAAGATATACCTGAGACTCTTGTGTTCAGAGTACACGGTAAAATGTTCTCCCGTCAGATAGTGTTGCCACATCTTCAAGGTGAATATCACTGCTGCTAACTCCAGGTCATGGGTAGTATAGTTCTGCTCATGCTGTCTCAGCTACCAAGAACCATATGTGATCACTGCTCTCTCCTGCATCAGGACACACCCGAGTCCGGTCCCTGATGCATCGCAGTAGACTGTGTACCCTATGCCTTTATCTGGAAGCCTCAAGATGGGGTCACTAGTCAGCCTCTGCCTCATCTCCTGAAAGCTCTGCTAGCATCTCTCTGACCACACGAAGGGTTTCCCCTTCTTCATCAAGGCTAATAGCAGTGCTGCAACTCTGGAGAAATCTGGAATGAATCTCCGGTAGTATCCAGCCAAGCCCATGAAACTCCGAACCTCCATCACACTCCTGGGTGGCTCCCAAGAAAGTACCACTTCAATTTTTGCTGGATCCACTGCAACTCTAGCCTCTGAGATGACGTTTCCCAAAAAGTGAACCTCTCGAATCCAAAACTGGCACTTTGAGAACTTACCATATAGCTAGTACTCTCAGATTTTGTCTAGTACTACCAGAAAATAATGGGCATGATCCTCCTCAATAGTCGAGTAGATCCGTATGTCGTTGATAAAGACTACAACAAAATGATCGAGGTAAGGCTGGAAGATCATGTTCATGAGACTCATGAACACTACTGGAGAGTTGGTTACACCGAAGGGAATAACCAAGAACTCGTAGTGGCCATACCGACATCTGAAGGACGTCTTCTACACATCCTCATCTCGAACTCTGAGTTGGTGATAGCCTAATATGAGGTCTATCTTTGAGAACCATTGTGCTCCCTTGAGCTGATCAAAGAGTTCGTCAATCCTCAGGAGTGGGTACTTGTTCTTCACGGTCACCAGGTTCAAGCGATGATAGTCGATGCAGAGCCTCAATCTCCCATATACCTTCTTATCAAACAGAATCGGGGTTTCCCAGGGAGAAACACTAGGATGGATGAATCCCTTTCTCTATAAGTCCTATAGTTGTACCCGCAGATCACGAAGCTACACAGGAGTCATCTGATACACTGGAGTAGATATCGGTGTTATCCCGGGGTACAGGTCAATTTAGAATTCCACCTCTCTATGAGGAGGTAGTACTAGAACATCATCAGGGAAAACATCTTCATATTGTTCCACCACTACAAGATAAGTCAGACTCTCCACATAAACTACTCTGAGGGTAAGGCAAGCCAACTGGTGAGTGATCGACTGCACCCTCCTCCGAGTAAGTTCATCTTGCGCTGCAAAGGATACCTTCTCGCCGGTGAAGGTGAACCTAGTCCCATTCGTGCGGACACACGGCACTTTGTGCCTAATACATTCGATCTGAGCATGGACTGTAGATAACCAATCCATACCCAAGATGACGTCGTAAGGCCTCGACGCCTCTACGAGGAGATCCCAGCTGAAGCTCTCACCTCCTAGAGTAAGCTCATACTATCAGCACCAGTGCGTAATCTTCGAGTCTACTTCCATGGGAGTCTCTAGCCGTAAGGATTGAACCAACGGCTCCTTTAGAATCTCCGATCTCTGAACGAGGGAAGTGGCAATGAAAGAGTGACTGGAACCTATGTCTATAAGAATTGAAGCTAAGGTGTAATAGACACAGATCGTACCTCGAATCATCTCCGAAGCGCCGTGATCATAGGCCTCAGCTGCCTGAAGCTGTGCTCTGCCCTATCCACCCACTCCATGTGGTCGGGGTGGACCTCCTGGTGGTGGTGGCGGTAGCACCTCGTAACGCCGTCCACCTCCAGCTGCACGACCATCTCCTCTACCACGTTCGCCTCCGCCTTGCGGAATGCCTCGATCAAACCTCTACCTATTCTTGGGAGGTCCCTCAACTGTCTGTTGATCGTCAGATCGGCGGGTCGAATAGTCACGAGTCATGTGACCAAGCCCACCGCAGGAGTAACACTGTCTACTCCTAGCATGGCTGGCTCTGCCTCCACTCTGGGTGCCCCGTACAACCAATCCTGAGTCTTGCAGTTGACCACCTATGAGTCTGGTCCTCTTGGACCTCTGTGTCATCTATCTACTACCAGCTACAGAAGACTCCACTGCAAGTTGACTAGTGGTGGGTCTCTCTACTGGAGACTGCTCAGCAAGGAAACTCTCCACTAGGAGGGCTTGCTCCAACACTCCTGCCTACGTCAGAATGCTGTGGGAGATAACTGAAGCTCTGATATCTCACCTAAGTCCCTTATCAAAGGTCTAGGCCCTGAAGAAAAGGTCTTGTTCCATATCATTGGAGTAGCGTGATAGGTCGGTGAACCTCGCTGAGCACTGAGCTACACTCATACTGCCCTGCTTCATATGAAGTAGCTTCTGTATCTGCACCGCTCGAAGGGTGGATAGTACAAACTCTGCCTGGAACAGGCTCTCGAAGTCTACCCATAGAAGTGTCGCCTTGTTATACATCTGGAGCATCAGGCTCCACCATCTGCCTACTGCTTCCTGGAGGAGGCTGGTAGTAAGGATCACCATGAAGTTGGCTGGTGTACCTACCAGTCTGAAGACTCTCACTACAGCCTCCAGCCAATTCTTAGTCACATGTGGGTCCATATCTCCCCTGAACTTGGGTGGCCTCTGGTGCTAGAACTTGTGCAGCGCGCTCAAGCGGCGTGCACTCTCTGCTGTTGGGGCTGGTGGTATTGGTGGCCCAACGAGGAGTAGTACCACTGGTGCCTCAACTAGAAGAGGGCCATGTACTGAGGCCTCGTCGCTCGACGGGCTGTCTGTACATACAACTCTCAGGGCTCTAGCTGGTCATCTGTGGGGAGGCATCCTGAAAGAAATATATGTGATGCGTTCAAAAGACTATACCTAGTGAGCTGACCTGGTTTGAGATGAATTAAAGAAAACTTTTTAAAACACACATGCAATCAGTGTTTTCATGCACTGAGTCGGAAATTAGAAGTCAATGTTCTGGTGTATGGATACGTTGGTTTCCCGCACCAACACTAGACTCCCTGAACTGAAAACCACACTTAGTACCCTTAACACTATTGCTTCACAGAAATGAAATATCATGGTCCTAAGTTTTGCGGTAGAACCGATGTCCTTTGATACCAATTTTTCACGACCCATCCCCTGGGGCTCGTATCGTGACTACCCCAAGCCCGCCTTTCATAGGCTAGGGGAAGGAGACTAACACCAAAGGCATAAATTCCCTAAAACTGGGAAGGAATTGCATTTATAAATCATAAACACGCACAACCAGAGTACAAGCAGAAGCAAACACTAAGTAAAAGCTCTATAACAAGTGTACTGAAAGTAAAGGGGGTCCAGAATACAAACCCAACTGTAAAGTACAAATACAACTGAAAATAAGTACAACTAAAAAGGTACAAACAGCTGATAGGTGAAATCAGCTCATGGATCATCCTCTGGGGTTCCTACCTGAAGTTTAGGTACAGATGGCCTCCACAGCACTCCACATTCTTCAAACTCCACCATGTACCGATACGTCATAAGGTCCTCCTCCGGGTACCGTCCGGGCACTCTCGACCTCTGTCAGCGCTGTCCATTGTTTGCATCCAACACAATGAGGTGTTGGCATAGCCCATGTAGGGGTGAGTATAATGATACTCAGAAGGGACCCCGAGACCCACAAGGTCTCACAAAATCCAAAAAGTATAAACCACAAAGTATGAAATCAACGAATAACCATTACTTATATATATGCCCATACATATACCTAAGTTATCAAGTAACCCATCTCAATCATGAGGAAAACACAAAGGTCATTGACTTAGCTCAAACTAGGATTTTCATTATCAAAACCACAGCTGTTGGAGAACTCCTCCTCTGTCGAGTACAGTGGGCCTATCACAACACCGAGTCACTTCTCACTAACCTTGGACTACTGAGGTACTCCTCCTGTCGAGTACCATAGGTTTGCTACCAACTACCAGGAACTCCGTCCACTGTGGGTCTGCCGCCAAATACTAGGCGCTCCCCCTAATAGCCTAAAAAGGTACTCCTCCTGTCGAGTACCGCGAGTTTGCTGCCAACTACCAGGTTCTCCATCCGCCATGGGTATGCTGCCAAATATCGGGCTCTCACCACTGGGCTAGTCGAATCACTCTGAGTCGAATCGGTCAAGAAGTCGTCAGGTCTACAGCTACTAGGTCTCTACACTCTGTCTGCTCGTCACTGGAAGGATCCTCTCCAAAAGCTATTGTTCAATACTCCAAGTGTCACGAAGTATCACGTAGAAGTATCTAAAAGGACTGTCACGTTATAGGGGTCTCAACGCAATAGACGGTGCGTCAATCGGACACCCGGTCTGTGAGTTATTAGGATTTTAGTCCCAGGGCCCGTTTGTATTCGTGTACAAACCAACTTGACTGTGACTCAACTATACCCTGAACTCCAGTGGGATATACTTAAAGGGATGGCTATGCTCTAAGAATACTGGTTCCACTGACGGTTCGTTAAATGGATGTCTGGTTTCAAAGATATGGCCCAAGAAGGTAATGGGTCAGTAATGGGCCAGGGTTCAGTCCGACCCGGTCGGACCAACTCGGTTCAACCTAGTCTGGGTCAACCCGGTCTGGGTCGACCCGATTAGACTTGCTGGGTCTGACCCGACCCATTGAGAAGGTCAGCCCACCAAGTTTTGACCCAGTCCGTTGGGCCCAGCCCAGCGGACCGTGAGGGCGGTTCGGCCCGGTAGTTGCCACGTAGGCGGCTCCGTAACTCGTCCCGAGAGACCAGGCCGGTTCAGCCAGTGACACCGTGGGGGACGTTGTAGGTCATCTCGGGAGTCTGGTGGCCAAGAGGCTAGAAGGTAGGCCGCATGGGGCGCGGGCAGTCCTGCTGGTCACCGGAAGGTCGCGGGTGCACCAGGGCGCTGGGCAGTGCGCCGGGGTAGCACGCTGGGGCGCGGGAAGCGCACCGAAGTACCGGGAAGACTGTGGTAGGGGGCCGCGAGGGTGCCAGGCAGGCTTCCAGTGGGGTACGAGGGCGCCAGGCAGGCCACCCGCGGGGCGTGGGGGTGCAGTACAGGCCGCCAGTGGGGCGCAGCGGTGTCGGGCAGCGCGCCGGCAGATCCGGGCAGTGTGCGGGGCACACGGGCAATGCACGAGGCACATGGTTAGCACGACAGGGCAGCACGCTAGGGCACGGGAAGCACTTCGGGCACCGCGGGGACAGCACGGTTCACGGAGGCCACAGGTAGCGCGGCCCTTTCTCGTTGTCTTCATCACTGTCACCTCTTTGACAAGTCATCATCATCGAATAAGAACAAACAAGGTAAGGGTCGGACCGTGTTCATGCGTCCCGAGCCCTCCTCGTTACGGTGACAGAAATTGGCGATTATTATACCATATCTTTGTTCGACGAATAATGAGGTTTATATTCAAATATAAAATAACACAAATCTCCCTACCTTTAATTTTCTAGTAGTCGTTCGTTGACATCGCGGAAGGATGGTCGTCAATACGTGGTAGATGATCACGTCCCACGTCGAAGGGGTCTGAGGAAGAAGGTCGGAGAAGAGCGCCATTGGCGTTCTTCACATTCTTCACGTTCTTCATTGGGAGGATGGTTCTTCGTTGGGAGATTTCTCCAACAATCCCACCGGAAGAGAATTCCAACCCAAATAAAATAATAGTTTTCCTATTATTTTAAGTGTTGGTATGTAATTCAAAAAGGAGAATTAAAATCTCAGATCCTCCAAATTAAATGCACGAGTGTTGTCTCATTAATTTGGAGGATGCCAAGAGTATCTCCTTATTAAAACACAAGTGTTGGCGCAATTAATTGTGAAGGAAGGTCAAAGGCTCTCCCTCATTAATGAGGGAGAGCGGATAGGTTTCATCCTCCACCATCAATAGGGGTCGGTTGGTCCCCACCCCTATCATTAATAGGGAGGTTTTTCGACTCGGTTAGTCCCCACCTCAAATATCCTACCATGGGAGGTTATGATCAAGTGGGCCCCACCACCATAACCTCTCAGGGGAGGTTAGGGTGTGGCGGTCCCACCACCAACCTCCAAGGGGAGGTTTTAACCAACACACTCAACACATGGAAGCATAAAAAATAAAATAAAGTGTTGTACTATATTTTATTATTTTTTTTATAAAAAGCCAAAAACTAACTTTTATTCCTGACTCGCTGTCATCAAAGTGAAAGTCTTCTTAAGCGAAAACTGGTGCTGTGAGTTCAACGGTTCCCTCGAATTTCTATTCCAAGCACTGGTTCAAAATTTATAAAAACTCCCTCATACGTTTACTGAACGTACCCGAAAAAAACTTCAGAAATTGATTCTGGACACACCGGGCCTCAGAATCAAGCACCGTCAGAAACTAAGGACTCATAAAATTCCCCTGTATTTAAAAAGAATCACAGGAATTCCGGGTCTTTACGGTTTAGGTTTCTAGTTTTCTTCCTTGGTGCGGTGTTGTGGAGATGGCTTGAGGGAGATGTCCCCTTATTGTGTGGTGGTCTTTGAGTCAGGCTTGCTACTCCTTTTTAGTTTATTCTCTTTTGGGTTGTGTTTTGGAACCATGTAATTCAATTATTAATTTTATTTATGGTTTTTTTTATTGAATTTTTAGATTTGGTTTATTTATTTTTGTTGGTTGTTCTTTGTTTCTAAAATAGGTTAAATCATTCCCAAACCTTTATTTTTGATACCTGAGAACTTTTTCCAGCCCGTAGGAATAGGTAATTCCCTTTAGGCCTTGCCATAGACTGTGTTGGGTTACGGTTGGATGGAGACCCGACTTGGTTTGTGAGAAAATGGTATTAGAGCTAGTTTAATCTCTTTGGGTCATATTATTTGGGATGAGTTTGGTTAGACAGGAGATAGGACTGTCGGGGATCAGAGTTTTGGTTGCGAGTGGGGTGTCTAGCTAGTACCTTTTGTGACAGACCTTGAGTCACCATGGGATGTAGGGATTTTTGTTTGAATTCTCTTCTAAGTGGGATGTGCAGGCTAGAGACTTCATGTGGACATTGGGCAGGGGTGAAGTAGTTGTTTATTTCATTTTTGTGATGAGTTTGTTTTATTTATATTTGATGTTGTTGCTAAAAATTTTTAGAACTGTTGTAATAATGATTTTTCTTGTGACTATGGATTTTTTTAGTAACATGCCTCCCTAGAAAGCTCTCATGCACCCAAGGGAGGAAACTAAAGGGAGTTATCCCTCACCACTTGATCATAGGTCAGTAGAAGCTTTAGTCTAGGTTTTACAGGGTCTGGGAAAAAGAGTGGGTCTTTCTCCTACTCCAGCTAGAGAAGATGAACCTGGTCCTATGAAGGAAAAATCCCAACAGTTTCTCAAGAAAAAAGCCTCCTAATTTCTGAGGTAGAGAAGATCCCCAAGAAGTAGAGGAGTGTCTTGAGAAGATAGAGTGAATGTTCGAATTCCTTAACACACCTGAGGAGGTTATGGTGAAATGTGCCTCTTTTCTAATAGAAGGCCATAGTCGTGGGTGGTGGGAATCAGTTATTCAAGCTGGGAATCATGAGCAGATGAGCTTGAAGGACTTCAAGGATATCTTTAATGACCAATGTTGTCCTGAGGTCTTGGCCTATGCCAGATCCTGGGAGTTTATGTACCTCATTCAGGGTGACCATTCAATGATGTAGTATGCCAACTTCTTTGTCAAGTTATCCCAATATGCCAGTGAGATAGTCTATAATGAGAAGATGAAGGATTAGATATTTGAAAAGGGATTGATACCAGAGATATATTCTCATGTCTTACTATTTAGGTTGAAGACCTTTTCTGAGGTGGTTGATTGATCTTTTATGGTAGAGATTGATTGTAAGGGGAGGTATAGTTTCTTTGGGACAGTATGAGTGATGGGAAGTGGTAGTTCATCTGAGAAGAAAAGGAAATGAGAGGAGTAGGGGAATAAGGGAGGTGGTATTTCAGGCCTTCCTCTCATGCAATTTTCATCTATGGATTCTGTTTTAAGTTTCATTATATTCCACTACTGATAGAGGGAAGGAAACACCCAACCTATAATTACATATTTTTCAAGGCCTTGTTATCATTGTGGAGTTATGGGGAACTTGCAGTGCTTTTTCAAGGTGATGTGTCCACTCCAAAGTGGGGAAGGATCTGTGGCTTTCAAGGGGTATTAGTTCAGTCAAAGCTATTTGGGGCAGTGGGATCTCAGTAAGGTGGTTGTAGTGGTAGGATCGGTTCATCTAATGTGAATATACTGTTTAGGGAAAAACCATAGGAAATCAGACATTCTTAGGCATAGACCAGGCATCTTGAGATACTAGTTCTTCAATTTCTTTTATCTCTTCCCATCTTGTGAAACTGCTGAATTTTCCAACAGAGTTATTGTCTTTTATGATTGAGTTGGTGATGTCGTTAGGTAAGAATAATGAGTCAGGTCTCAGGTGTCCATCATGTTTTCTTTCCATGTCAAGAATTGATACAGAATGGGATATTATGGTCTTAGATATGGACCTTTTCGATGTAATCCTTAGAATAGATTGGATAGTTCAGTTTCAAGTGTATATCGATTGCTATAGGTGGCAAGTGAGTTCCATGGCACCTGATGGGAGTCCTCGGGATTTTCTTGTGGAATGGGATCCTTGGTTGGGTCATGTAGGACCTCCACTCCCATAGTTGGAAAATATTGTCTTTCATTTATCATCACTCATGATAGAGGATGATGGTAATTCTCCTAAGGATAGATTACCTCATTCAATGGATAAGTTCCTGTAGGTATTTCCATATGGTTTTTCAGGCTTTCCCCCAGAGCAGGATGTGAAGTTCTCGATTCATTTGGTGTTGGAAACACAACCTATATATATTCCCTTGTATCATATAGCCCCTACTAAGTTAAGGGAATTAAAGATATAGTTGGACAACTTAGAATACAAAGGATTTATTTTCTCGAGCATCTCTCCTTGGACCACCCTTGTTCTTTTTACGAAGAATGCCGACGAATCCCTCTGGTTGTGCATCGATTACCGGATGCTAAATAAGGTAACCATCAATAACAAGTATCATTTTCCCTAAATTGATGATTTCATCCATTAATCCAATGGCCCAAAGGCCTTCATGTTTTATTTATTTTTGATAATATACCATTAAAGGGGTGAGGTGGAACCCTTACAATGCCTGTAGGCATAAGTATTACATGTCCCTATAGTCCTTATAGGAATTCATTGCCCATAGGCTTCAAACATTACATACAAACTAGAATAACTACTTGGTACTGCTCCTCCCAGCATCTTCATCATGAAAATAGCTCTCCACCTTCACATGGTTGTTCGGCTAGGCTATCCCATACATGCACAGGCTTGTCCCGATGGTAGGTTCCATACCCTCTCATTCTTGAAATCCATGTAGCTTCTGTTGTGGAGAATTCTCCTTGCTCATCCTCCTATAGAGCTTGTTTCTTATAGGTTGTCTGGTTTGCATCTGCACTAAAGGTGACTTGAAGGCCTTGATGTATCCCGAAGGCCTTAATGTCCTGAAGGCTTGGGTGGCCCGAAGGCCTTAAATTACTTGGGGACCAAATTGGTGGCCCGAACGCCCAAACAGGGGAAAATTCCCAACTGCTACAGTTCTAAATAGTTCCCGATAAAGTACATGTTACAGTACTGCTACAGTAACCTGGAAATTGTGCCTCCACCTAGATTTGATCCTGGGTCATATGGATGCACTTAAGAGTCCTCACTAACTGGGTTGAGGCTCATGTGCCTAAATTGATGATTTGTTTGATCAAATAAAGGTGGAAAAGTGGTTTTATAAAATAGATTTGTGTTCTGGTTACCACCAAGTTAGGGTGAGAGAGGCGAATATCCTAAAAACTGCTTTCTGAAGCAGGTGAGGAAATTTTGAGTACCTGTTCATGCCTTTAATATTGAAAAATGATTCTGTGGTTTTTATGGTGCTCATAAATAGTGTGTTCCACCGGTATCTCGACTCTTTCATTATGGTATTCGTGGACAAAATACTGGTTTTTTTGGATCTTAGGAGGATCATGAGAATTATTTTTAGATTGTGATGGACACTCTGTGAGATCATAGACTTTATGTTAAGTTTTCCAAGTGTACTTTCTGTATTAGTGAATTGAAGTTTTTGGGTCATGTCATATTAGAATAGGGGGTTTCGGTGGACCCCGAGAAGGTCAGTGCAGTTATGTCATGGGAGAAGCCAAAGAATTTGTTTGAATCAGGAGTTTCCTCATACTGGAATGTTACTAAGGGTGGTTTGTTTTGGATTTATCTTAGATTTCTTCTCCCTTTACTGTGCTCACATGAAAAGGGGTGAAGTTTGAATGGGTCCCAGAATGTCAGGAATCCTTTGAGGAGCTGAAACGACGGTTGACTACCACCCCTGTGTTGATCTTTCTAGAATCTGGAAAGGGATACGTGGTTTATTATGATGCTTCAGGTATGGGTCTCATGTGTGTGCTTATGCAGGGTGATCTTGTGGTGGTGTATGGATCTCTCCAACTCTGACCACATTAAAAGAATTACCCGACCCAAAACTTGGATTTAGTAGCGGTGATGTATGCTTTAAAGACTTGGTGTCACTACCTCTTTGGGGAGAATTTTCTGTTCTAATCTGATCATAAGATCCTAGACTACATCTTCTCATAGAAGGATCTTAATCTGAGGCCGCACCGTTGGATTGAGTAATTTTAGGGGTTCGACTTTGATATTGTATATACCCCAAGGAATGGTAGTGGTTGTTGATTCCTTGAGTATAAAAGTGTCAATGCAGGCTTTAAGGAAGATCAGTGATGAGTGGACTCTAATGGTACTCTTTTCTTAGATGCATGTAGAGACCAATGAGCACAGTGGAGGTGCATTCATGGCAAGTGTTTAGTTGACTCCTCTTTTGGAGCTAATTCAGTGGGAGAAGCCCAGTGATGAGTTGTGTTAGTGGTCTATGCAGTTTCTTCATAGCGGGGAGACATCTTCTAATTGGTCTTCGTCTCTCATGGGGATCTTGTGCTTCAAGGGTTGTTCAATGGTTCTTTTTTCTCTAAGGAAGGTGGTGATGAAGGATAAATCTCAATGGGTCATTCATCCTAGGGGAACAAAAATTTATTATGACGTTCATTGGGAGTTCTAGTGGCCATGTATGAGACAAGACATAGCTGATTATGTATCAAGGTGCTACACTTGTCAGCAGGTGAAATCAGAGCACCAAAGTCCCCCTAGTTTTCTTCAGTTGTTTCCAATTCCTACCAGGAAGTGGGATGAGGTTTCCATGGATTTCATTATTGGATTTCCTCATACACCTTAGGGTAAGAACACCATTTGGGTGGGGATTGATCACCAGACCAAATCAGTACACTTTATTCCAATCAGATATACAGCTAAAGTAGATGAGCTGGTTGATTGTATATTCATGAGGTGGTAAGGATTCATGGTTTGCCGTCAACAATTGTCTCATATAGAGATCCCCATTTTACCTCTCAGTCTTGGAAAGTCCTTCATAAGGATTTGGGGTTGAAGATTAAAATGGGAATGGAATACCATCCTTAAACGGATGGTCATACAGAGCAGGAAAATCAGATTCTGGAGGACATGCTTTGTGTGTGTGTTTTATATTTCGGAGGAGTTTGGGATAGCCATTTGGGGTTGGTTGAATTTTCTTATAATAACAGTTATCAATCCTATTTTCAAATGGATCCTTTTGAGATGCTCTATGGTCGGACTTGTCAATCCCATCTGTGTTGGGCAAAGGTAGGTGATACCTCACTATTGGGGCCAAGCCCCGTGAAAGAGGCATGTGAGAAGGTCAAGTTGATCAGGCAGTGGTTATTTATAGCTCAGAGTCACCACAAATCTTATCTTGACCAGAGGTTTTTAAACCTTGATTTTTCTATGGGTGATCGGGTATTCTTGAAGGTGGCCCCTTGCTTGGGTCATCGTTGTTTGGGGAAGTAGGGAAAGTTAACACCAAGGTATGTCGGCCCTTTTGAAATCACTGACCAGGTTGGAAAGGTGGAATACAGGTTATCTTTTCTTTCCCTATTAACATCTACTCACAATGTATTCCATGTCTCCCAATTGAAGAAGTATAAACTGGATCTGTCCCATGAGCTGAATTAGGAAGAGTTGGAGATAGATCTTGATTTATCTGTATTAGAATGACTGTTGTGAATAGTGTATTTCTAAGAGAAACTGCTCTGGGGAAAGTCTATTACATTTTTCAGGGTCCATTAGCAGCATGGGAAGTATGTTCACAAGAATTTGGATTGGGAGTCATGGGTTGAGCAAGATTACCCATTCTTGTTTTCTGGTCAAGCTTTGAGTTGATTTTCTGAGGTTGGAAAGTTTTCATGGTAGGGATAATTATCACATCCATGTACTTATTTTTCGGTATTTTCTCTATTTTTAACTTATCATCTCCTTATAGGTTCCCCCTAAAATTTTTGAGAGAAAGGGACGATTTTGGGTGGACAAAACCCGGCGCACGATTAGCAGCACGGTTTACTAAACTGTGCGAACAAACCATGCGCACAGTTCAGGTCATAAAAAAATTGTTATTATTATTTTTCCCTTTCATAATTAAACGTAATGTACCCCTATCCTTATCCATTTGACCCTTTCATCCATATAAGACCTCCAAGATCCCTCAATATCCCTTGGAACCCATTTTTTAAGGGTTTTGGTGGGGGAAACTTCAAGGATTATAAAGTAAGTGGATTTCCCCTGTCCTTCCTCATTCTCTTTAGGGTTTCTTCCCTCCTTAAGGTTATAAATTTCCATTAGCTAGGGTTTCATCCCTAAGGTTTAATATTGAGTTTCTTGGCTCAATATTCTTGATTATGGCTCATTTTCACTCTCTTGTGGTGTGGTTTTGGTGTGGTTAAAGTTTTGCTCCAATTTTTGGGGGTGTTGACATCTAAGGTAGGTGGTTCCATGTGTAAACATTATTTAATGAATCATTTTTACTTTATTAACATATTTATCATGTTCTATTCCTATTATTTGTGGTGTGAAAATCATTTTTTGTAGAATTGATTAAGTTTTTAATTTTAAAGTATCATTTTTACATGAAATTGAGTAGTTTTCATGTGTAAACCATGTTGTCTTATTTGAGTCCATTTTATAAATTATTGAAATTGATTTATTAAATGGTGTTAAGTCTTCCAATTTATTTTTGGTATGGTATTGGTGGGAACTTGTCCTTAAAATAGTATTTTTGAATGGATTTTGTGTGCAAAGCCTTCTAACCCCTCTCAAAATTGTTTTATAAAATTTTTAAAGGGTTTATTAAACTACATTGTGGTGAGAAACATGTTTAGGTACTGTTTGGTGTGTATATGATTTAGAAATGGATTTTTTATGTGAAAATGGTATTTTATAACATTTTGAACTTGTTTGATCACAAAAAGGTAAGTCTGGGTAACTAGGTGGGAGGACTAGGACTAGTATTCTAGTGATTCAGAAGTGGTTATGGCCTGATTTCACTTAGTGGGATTGAAGATGACAAAACTAACTAAATAATGATGAATGGTTGGAGACCAATAGGCCTTTAGGGTGTCCCTTACTAGTTTCTTGTGTATGAGAACCTAATTGGTTGTGTTTCTGAGACATATTTCACCAAGATACGGGGTACCTAGGGCACCACATGTAGTTAGTGATTTGGGGTGTTTCTCATGACTAATGCTCATTGGTTATGTTTTACTTACAATTTTCATATAGATTGTTTGGTTGGTAATTTCAGTAGCATGTGTTTTTTCTATAAAAAAAATCATTCTTTAAATATTCCCTCTTGAAAACTGTTTTCATTTAAAGTTGCATCCCTTAAAAATTGTTACTATTGTTTTCTATTTATGAAAACTTTCAAGCTTTTTCTTTTATATTATAATGATTATATCATGGAATCGTGTTGGGTGGAATCCTATTGGGATTAGGCTCACACCCTACTTACTCCTTTGTGTGTAATTATAATTGGTAATGTTTGACACATGTAAGGGAAAGATCTTTGGAGATGGTGGTTCAGGTTTCTAGTTTCCTTACTTGGTATGGTGTTGTAGAGATATCTTGAGGGAGATGTCCCCTTACCGTGTGGTGGTCTTTGAGTCATACTTGTTTCTTATTTTTAGTTTCTTCCCTCTTGGATTTTGTTTTGGAACCATATAATTCAATTCTGAGTTTTTTTTATGGTTTGTTTTGATTGAATTTTCCGATTCGATTTATTTATTTATTTTGGTTGTTTTATATTTCTAAACTCAGGTAAATTGTTCCCAAACCTTTTTTTGTGATACCCGGTCACTTGTACCAGCCCATGGAGATAGGTAAGGCCCTTCGGGCCTTACCATGGACTGGTTAGGACACCGATAGGATGGTGACCCATCTTGGTTTGTGAAAAAATGGTATCAAATCCAGTTTAAGCTCATTGGATTATATTATTTGGGATGGGTCTGGTTAGACAATAGTAAGGACTATTGGTTCTTGGAGTTCTAGTTGCGAGTGGGGTGTCTGGCCAACACCTCTTGTGAAAGATCTCAATTTACCATGGGATGTTGGAATTTTTGTTGGAATTATCTTCAAGGTGGGACGTGCAGGATAAAAACTTCATGTGGACATTGGGTGGGGGTGAAGTGGTTGTTTATTTCATTGTTGTGATGAGTTTGTTTTATTTATATTTGTTGTTGTTGTTAAATTTTTTAGATCTGTGGTACTAATGATTTCTCTTATGACTATTTATTTTTTTAGAAACATGTATCCTCGGAAATATCACATTAAACCACATGAGTAATATGAAGAGAGCTTTGTAACACCCCAATATTCCATGATACACTTCTTCTTATAATTCAATAGTTTGCGCTACACGCAACACTGAGTTCAAGTGCACCACAACCTATCAAACTAGTCGTTCAAAAAGAATTTATGAATAATATTAACCACATTTTAAATTTTATATATCTCATATAATTTTAAAATTCATATTATATGTTTCTTAGACATAATATAAGGATAAATTCATTTTTTCAGATAAAAGAAGTATTTTTCAAAAAAAATGTAGTTTTTCTTCCTTTTAACGGAGAACCATTTTTAAATCCAAAATTTGACACTTTTATATATTAAATTTGATGAAATGAAATTATTATTTAGAATAATGACATGAAAATTTAGTAAAGATAAATTTTTGGTACATTTTAGATAACTTTCATATTTTTCTTAATAGTGAAAAATACTAAATTTTAATTGAAAACAACTTTTTTAATTGAAATAATTTATAGTGATAAATTATAAATTTGAGTGGTTTTAAATTATAATTAGATTATTTTTATAATTTAATATAATCTTGGTCATTGTAAGTAATTACAAATTGAAATTGGGTATAAACACATGTTAATATTTTTGATAGATTTTAGTTCTTAAAAACCTGCTTTCTGGTTTTGACAACGGGAAATAATTCTAAATTAATTTTTGAAAATTATTTGTTTTGAATTAAGAAAAATAGATTCCATATTTTTAATAATAAGGTCCAAATTTTGAAAATAGGTAACTTTTATTTTTGGACATTATGAATAGTAACTTCAGTAATTATTTTTCTTTACCATGGTTAAAGGGTAAATTAGGTAAATAAGCATACAAAATAATATTATAATAATATAAAATTACCCTAACACATGTCCTAAAATTATTTTATGAGATTTGGCCGACCATTTACATCCTTGGTTTGATTTTAGGACCCCATGGAGCCACTTGGATATGAAAATGACATGTTATAATAATTAATTTAAAGTAAAGGGAAATATAACATAAACATGTATCTTATTACTAAAAAAATTTAATTTGAGTAATATAACCAATATATTAAACAATAAATATTAATTATAAATATAAAAATATTAACTGCATCATGGTATTTTATTTGTAATTTTCAGATATTAAATAATTAAATTTATCTATGACACAATAATGATGCAGTGTTTTCCTTATTAATGAAGAAAACAAATAAATGATATTATAAATATTAAAATAAATGTAATTTGAAATTTCTTATGCCATAAACTAATTTTAGGGATGATTATTACATATTATATTTTATTTAATTCCTTTTTTTAAGGAATCAAGTTTTTATGACTAACAAAAATCAATTACTAAATAGTGTCAAAATTGACATAAATGAGTTTTTTAAAACAAATTCTATTTTATTAAATGATATAATAGTACTAAAAATATAAGATTAATCCAAATGACTTATATAATGTTAAAAGTTTAATTAATGATCCACTTTTGGTTTTATTATCATTTTATAGTAACTATAGTAACCATATATTATGAAAATACAAGAAGACATGGTAAGAGTTAATGTTTTTAACTAAGGGTTAAAGCCAAAATATAAGGTTACATTTTGGAATTAAACTTGTATGAAACCTATTGGTTGAGATTATTTCGACCCATAATCATATTATCCAAGAAATAAATTACTTTTGTGCCATTATAAATAGAAAATAAATTTATAATAAATTAATATTTCAAGACTTTCCTAAAGTGCCCCTCACCTCTCTTATGAAAGGGCACTTCTCCTTCTCTTTTATTCACACCTCCAAAGCCCTTTGTCTCAGCAAAAACTAGACCAAATATACTTCAAAATTCCATAAATTCATCCTAGAGGCTACCCTTTGGGAATAAAACGAATTTAATGAGTCATTTTCAGAAAATAAAAAGGAGACACCCGAAGAAGAGGTAATCGTTTTATCCCTTATTTCAAAATTTTTTTGTTCTTCTACTTCCTCTTTATATGTTGTTTCCATAAAAAAGTAATAAATACAGTATCATACATATACTTAGATGTTATTATAATCATGGGACAACTATATTCATCATTTTACCCATCCTATGAATAATAATATCACCATATGTGCGTACGTACGGCTTATCGTCTCCACGTCGTGGTGAAATTTTTTATTCCACGTTACTTTATTTGAATGGGTATAATGATGAGTATAATATAAATAAATAATTATATTACAAGATTATTATTTTTTATAATTAATATACCATCCATTTCCATATCATTTAACCAATAAAATAATGATATCGTCGCTTGTGCATACGTACGGTCTACCGTCTCCATGATGCGATGAGATTCATTCTCCACATTAACCATTCAAGAATGATTATAAATATATATATATATATATATTATGAATAATTATGAAATATATGACATAATAAGGCTATTATAATAATATATGTGTGTGTGTGTACATATATGTCATTCACTCACTTCCATACGATAAGAAAACGGAAACAGCATTCATGCATACGTATGACCTACCATATCCATGAATGGTGTATTCTATTTCATATATATATCTATCATATATATTTATATTATGAATATATATGATATATAAATCATATTATAAATTCTTAAATTAATTAAATTGTGATCTAAGTACTATGATCAATAATAACAAGTCAAAACACGTATGATAAACAAAGCGATTATTACCTGAAATGTTGCATTAACTTGGAATCATTAATAAACATGTAATATAAAGTCATAAAAGAATAATTTATTATATCATTATGATTCTTATATAAGTTAATAATATTTTTAAAAACATTATAAAATAGTTTTAGACACGTACGAAGAGTATCAGACCTAAGGTAAGGGTTAATTCCTTAATCTCATTATTATCCGAGATTGTTTATGTGTAAGTATTTATTGGGACATATTTATAATCCATGTCCATGATTCATAAAAATGTTTTAAAAATGAATATTTTAAGGCTTTAGTAAAGGTAATATTTAACTAGAAAATCATTTTAAATGTTTTAAATAATTATTTTTCTAAATCTTTTTAATTAATGTCCATGTTTTCAAAATGATTTTAAGGATTTATTTATATGGATATGATTCTTTTAAAATGTTAATTCCTTTAAAAATATTCAAAGTGGTATGATACACTTTGATTCAAAAATATATTTTAAATGACTTCTTTTATAAATTTTGTGAATTTTGAATTATTTTAAGAAAAAATGGATATTTCTCTCAAAGAGTTTTACTGATTATCTTCATCTATGTCAACATCCTTTATTGGATATTATTCTTGATTGAGGTTGATTTATACAATATTACATATTATATTGAATGAGTTATGATATGTTTGAATATGTGTGTTCTATTTTTACACCATTAATATTTTATTCTTAAAGAAATGATATTTCATATACTATTTTTAATACGAATGCTTATGTTAGTTATATTTTACCCCTTTCAAAAGAGGAATGAATTAGACTTTGTAAGTGTCGGGTGGGTCCCATTATATCCCCTCGATGCATCAGTATTCTCATGTGACAATTATGTTTGGGTTTTGGTTAATGTATTACCCAATTAGGCATGGTGTCTTTGTTAAAGCCTTGATAGTATGTTTAAGATGTCCTGCATTATGCATTCCCTTGTGATGAGATTAGTTATTGATTTTACATGTGATTATTTGACTATTAGAATATCCTTATGAATGATTAAATGGAATTATTTTATTTATTCATGCCATATTATGCAGAAGATAATGTTTTAAAAGGCTTTTGTTTTAATTTTGTACCTTCCCTTAAAATTTTATGTTTATTTTTGATAGATTCTGCTATATTTTTTATCCTTACTGAGCATCTGAGCTCACCCCTTTCTTATGTTTTATTTTCCCAGGGCTCCAAGAAGTTTTTTACTATTGATATGAAGGGTTAATATAGGAATAATGTAATTATCAAAGGATTATCTATGTTGTGTTTTATGTTAGAAATTATGATGTAAAGTTCATGTATGTAATCTATTTTCAAAGAGTGCTAAACTGATCAGTCTATTGTGAAATGATTACGTGTCATCATGCCAATGTATTAAAATAATGCAATGGCTCTGGGCTCCTAGGGTAGGGGATTTATGTTGGTATTAGAGGAATTTTAACAATAAACTTGGAAACTAGATTTAGAAAAACTTGTATTAGGGATCATAACCCTAAGATTGACATTGAAGATAAGTATAGAAGAAATACAAGAATTTTGGTAAAATTAATATTATGTGTGAATTCCTAGAAAATACATCCCTGTATAGATTCTACAAGTGGACATGGTTCTGGCACAGATGTACCTAGGGGTGAAAAATTAGAAAAGGTGTTTTAGGCTTGACTCGAGGTAACCTGGTACATGACAACGGGCCTTACTGCGCACCTGGTTTAACACTCCTGGTGGATATGCTTTGGATAATTCATATTTTCTTTACATACCACTATGTAGGATTTAGGAGTAAATATGTCCTCAAAGGAACCATATTTATTATTAATAATTAGATGTGCATAAATATTTCAATTTATGTTAACTATTTTATTAGTTTTGAATTATGATTTATGATTCATAACTGAATATAGTGTATACCATTATTTAGAAATGGAGCATATTGAAAGTAATAGAAACTATATCAATGCACATAATCCATGTAGATATTTCTCTCCTATGCAATATGACTATAGTGGAGTTGGTGATTCAACTGGTGTTGAATAGCATATAACCGTACTGGGATAGCTGACTCAGGTTATGAATAAAAACCTTACCCATATGGATCACCCTCATCTATAATGTGGAGGATCAATGTTATATCGATTCATGAGACAAAAACCTCCAACATTCAATGGGACTAAAAATCCACTTGTAGCTGAGCAATGGATAAGTTCCTTAGAGAAAATATTTCTTGCTATGTGGAGTAATGAAAGAGAAAATGTTGTCATGGTATTTTACCGTCTCTCAGGAGATACAGATCAATGGTAGTCATTAATTCAAAACACAATGGTGGATTAAGAATTATAAAAAATGGAATTGAGGGAGTTTCAAGAACTTTTCCTAGAAAAATACTTTCCTTGTGAACAACAAGCTGATATTGAAAGGCAATGTCTGAGTCTAAGGCAAAAAAGGATGAGAATGTTTCAAAGTATGAGGTTAACTTCACAAGTTTAGAAAGTAATGTTGTATACTACATAAATAACCCAATAAGTTATATTTATAGATTATTTGATGGGTTAAAACCATTTCTCTGACAAGCACTAGTCTCACAATCTTTCTCATCGTATGAAGATATGGTCACATGTGCTATCAAGATGGAAAAGGAATTCTCTAAGACATATGACATTAAAGTAAAGTAATATAAGAATATAATGATGGATCAAGAGATAGGTAAAGTTAAAAATGGAAAGGAGTACTTTCCCTTATGTGATAATTGCAGGAAGAAACACCCTGGTACTTGCCTGAAATGAATGCGAGTTTATTACCAATGTGGAGAAAAAGGTCACCAGGATTATGATTGTAAGGGAAATAAAGAAGAAGTGAAATGCTATAATTGTAAAGATATGATACATTATGAAAATTATTGTCCAAATAGTTAAGGAAATATATCTCTGAAGAATAAAATGGATCAAGTTCAATATTATGTTGTTACTATGGTCAAAGTGGAATAATTAATGTATTTGTGTTTTTGGATTCAAGAATTATATTCTGGTTATAAGAAGAATGTGATATATATAGGGATTTTACTACAGTACTTTTTTTTCATTAAGTTTTTAATATGATGAATTTAATCATATATTAATTATGTAACAATAAGATCAACATTACATTGTTTGGGGAATCTGATGTTACAATTGAGTTTAGAAATTTAGAGACCTCTTAGATAGAGTTTGTATATAAGTATTTTGGATAGCTCTAAAGGTTAGAATGGATTATGTTGAACTTTGGATATTATTTTTTAAGGTTAAAACATTTCTTAAGGTTATTTTTGGAATGTTATAATAATATAATTTCGGAAAAAGAACAACCCGTAGGTCGGGCAACAAACCATCACGTCAGACAAGGCTGCAGGAATTGAACCCACAACCGAAGTGCGACAAAGTTTTATCACCTACCATTGGCCTAGAGTAAGTCCTTGGTTGGTATAACATATTTTTATTTATTTAAATGATATAAGTTTATATTTTTATCCTTATAGGATTAAGATAAATAGATTTTTTTTAGTTTATTATCTTTTGAAGAGAAAGATGATTTTGTTGTGGTAATTAGTTAATAGATGAAACATTAAATGTAAATTAAGTATTATTCCTTGTGTTATGAGTATATGAAGTAATTCTTAAACTCTATGTAAAATATCATAAATCCAAAAAAAATATTAGTACATTCTTTTGTGATGAATCAAATGGTCCCTTGTATCGTCGCAGATTTAGGGATTTCAGATTGTTAACGTTCTCCTAAAAATATTCTCAATCACTCTCCATAAGAACTTGATGGTTATATTTTTCTTTAATTTCCATGTTTTCCTACATGGAACCCCAGTATGTGTTATTTCCCGTAACCTTCATACTTACATTTCTTTATTTTAAAATAGAGGTATCATTAATCCATTTTTCAATGTGGGATTTCAACTAAGATATTTTAAAATGTTAAACCCATAGTTTTCAATATTTATTTCAAATGTATAGGATATAATTTATTGGATAATGGGATAATTTAACACTCTAAGTTTCCATGGTACACTTCTTCTTATAATTCAATAGCTTGCGCTACATGCAACATCGAGTTCAAGCGCACCATGACCTATAAAACTAGCCATTTCAAAATCTATTATGAATATTATTAACCACATTTTTAATTTTATATATCCCATATAATTTTAACATTAATTTTATGTGTTTTTTATACATAATATAAGGACAAATTCAATTTTTTAGATAAAAGAATTATTTTTCAAAATATGCAGTTTTTCTGCCTATTAATGAAGAACCCTTTTTAAATCCAATATTTGACACTTTTATATATTAAATTTGATGAAATTAAATTATTATTTAGTAGAAGGACATAAAAATTTAGTTTAGATAAAAAAATTACTTTTCTAATAACTTTTATATTTTGCTGAATTGTGAAAAATACAAAATTTTAATTGAAAATAACTTTTTTAATAAAAATAATTTATAGTGTTAAATTATAAATTTGAGTGGTTTTAAATTATAATTAGATTATATTTTTATCATTTAAAACAATTTTGGTCATTGTAATTAATTACATGTTGAAATTAGACATAAAAAAAGTCAATCTTTCGATAGATTTTACTTCTTAAAAACCAGCTTTCTGGTTTTGACAACGGGAATTAATTCTATATTAATTTCTACCAATTGTGTGTTTCGAATTAAGAAAAATGTATTACATATTTGGACATATAATTTAAAAAATTTCAAATAGGTAACTTTTTTTGACATTATAAATAGTAACTTTAGTAATTATTTTCATTTACAATGGTTAAAGGGTAAATCAGGTAAATAAGGGTAAGAAATAATATTATAATAATATAAAACTACCCTAACACATGTAATAATATTATTGGATGAGATATGACTGACCATGGACATCCTTGGATCTATTTTAGGACCCCATGGAGCCACTTGGGTGTGAAAATGAAAAGTTATAATAATTAATTTAAAGTAAAGGGAAATATAACATAAACATATATCTTATTACAAAAAAATAGAATTATATAAGTAATATCTTCAACTATAAATAGTAATTATATAAGGTTCCAAATATAAACGTATACCATATAATTTTATAAATATCATTATTTATCCACTTTTGGTTCTCTTGGAATTTTATAGTAACTATAGTGACCATATATTATGAAAATACAATAAGATATGGTAAGAGTTAATGTTTTTAACTAAGGGTTAAAGACAAAAGATAAGGTTAAATTTGTGATATAAACTTGTCTAAAACCTATTTTTTGATATTATTGAGACCCATGCTCATATTATCCTCTAAATAAATCACTTTTTAGCCGTTATAAACCAAAAATAAATTGATAATAAATTAATATTTCATGACTTTCCTAAAGTGCCCCTCACCTCTCTTATGAAAGGGAACTTCTCCTTCTATTTTATTCACACCTCCAAAGCCCTTTGGCTCGAGAAAAATCTTACCAAATATACTTCCAAATTACATTAGTTCATCATAGATTCCACCCTTTGGGCATAAAACCAATTTAAGGAGTCCTTTTTTCAAAATAAAAAGGATTAACCTGAAGAAGAGGTAATCATTTTATCCCTTCTTTCAAAAATATTTTCTTCTTCTACTTCCTCTTTCTATGTTTCTTCCATACCAAAGTAATAAATACAGTATAATCCATATAATTATATTTTATTATAATTATGGGACAACTATATTCAACATTTTATCCATCCTATGAATAATAATTTCACCATGCGTGCGTATGTACGACTTATCGTCTCCACGACGTGGTGTAATTTTTTTTTCCACATTACTTTATTTGGATGGGTATAATGATGAGTATAATAGATATAAATAATTAATATTAAATTATTATTATTCTATATAATTAATATACCATCCAGTTTCATATCATTTAACCATTAAAGGAATGATATTTTCGCTCATACGTACGTACAACCTACCATCTCCACGATGCGATGAGATTCATTCTCCACATTCACCATTCAAGAATGATTATAAATATATATATATATATATATTATGAATAATTATGAAATATATGAAATAATAAGGCTACTATAATAATATATATATATATATATATATATTTACATATATGTCATTCACTTACTTCCATTGAATAAGAAAACGGAAACAACATTCATGCGTACGTACGGTCTACCATCTCCATGAACGATGTATTCCATTTCATATATCTATCTATAATATATATTTATATTATGAATATATATGATATATAAATCATATTATACATTCTTAAAGTAATTAAATCTTTATCTAATTAATATGATCAAGAATAAAAAGTCAAAACATGTACGATAAACAAAGCGATTATTACCCAAAATGTTGCATTAACTTGGAATTATTAATAAACAGGTAATATAAAGTCATAAAATAATCATATATGATATAATTATGATTATTATATAACTTAATAATAGTTTTAAAAACATTATACATGAGTTTCATACACATATAAAGAGTATCATACCTAAGGTGAGGGTTAATTCTTCATTCTCGTTATTATCTAAGATTGTTTATGTGTAAGTATTTACTAGGACATATTTATCATCCATGTTCATGTTTCATAAAAAAAAATTCAAAAGCAATATTTTAAGGATTTATGGAAGTGAATATTTAACTAGAACATAATTTTAAATGTTTTAAAGATTTATTTTTCTAAATCTTTTTAATTAATGTCCATATTTTCAAAATGATTTTAAGGATTTATTTATATATACAAGATTGTTCTAAAATTTTAATTCCTTTCAAAAGTTTCAAAGTGGTATGGGACACTTTGATTCAAAAATCTCTTTTAAATTACTTATTTTATAAAAAAAATTAATTTTAAATGATTTCAAGAAAAAAAGGATATTTTTGTCAAAGAGTTTTAATGATTATCTTCATCTATATTAACATCCTTTATTGGATATTATTCTTGATTGAGGTTGATTTATATGATATTAGATATTTTATTGAATGAGTTATGATATGTTTGACTATTGATGTTCTACTTTTATACCATTCATAGTTTATGGTTAAATAAATGATATTTTGTATACTAGTTTTAATATGAATTCTTATGTTGGTTATGTTTTACCCCTTTCATAAAAGGAATGTGTTGGACTTTGTAAGTGTCAGGAGGGGCCCTCAATATCCCCTTGATGCATTGGTAATCTCATGAGACAATTATGTTTGGATTTTGGATAATTTATTACCTAATTAGGTATGGTGTCTTGGAGGAAGCCTTGATGGTATGTTTAATATGTCCCGCATTATACATTCCCTCATTATGAGATTAGTTATTGATTTTACATGTGATTATTCGACTAGAAGAATATCCATGTGAATGTTTAAATAGAATTATTTGGTTTATTCTTGCCATATTATGTTGAATATAATATTTTAAAAGTCTTGTGTTTTAATTTTGTACGATGCCTTAAAAGTTTATGTTTATTTGTGATAGCTTCCACTATATTGTTTATCCTTACTGAGCATCTCAACTCACCCCTTTCTTATGTTTTATTTTCCCAAGATTCCAAGAAGTGTTATGATTGATATGAAGGGTTAATCTAGGAAAATAATCGAATTATAAAAGGATTATCTATGATGTGTTTTATGTTAGAAATTATGATGTAAATTTCATGTATGTAATCTATTTTTGAAGACTACTAAACTGATCGGTCCTTCGGGACATGAGTCCTTGTCATCATGCCAATGTATTAAAATAATGCACCGGCTCTAGGCGTCTGGGTTCAAGGTGTTACATTTGGTATCAGAGGAACTTTAACAATAACCATGGAAACTAGATTTAGAAAAAATTAGACTAGGGATCATAACCCTAAGATAGAAATTGAGGATAAGTGTAGAAGAACATCCTATAATTTTGGTAAAATAGAGATTATGTGGGAATTCCTAGAAAATACATCCCTGTTTAGATACTATAAGTGGACGTGGTTCTAGCACATATGTACCTAGGGGTAAAAACTCTGACAAGGTGTTCTAGGCTTGACTCAAGGTAACCTGGTACATGACAATGGGCCTTATTGCGTACCTGGTTTGACACACCTGGGGGATATTCTTTGGATAATTCATATTTTATTTACAAACCATTATGAAGTATTTATGAGTAAATATGTCCTCAAAGTATCCATATTTATGATTAAGTATTATATGTGCATAAAATTTTCAATTTATGTTAAGTATTTTATTAGTTTGGAATTACTATTTATGATTCATAACCTAATCTATGGTACTCTATTACATAAAACTGGTTCCTAGTGGAAGGAATGGGAACTGTATCAATGCACGTAATCCATTTAGGGGTTTCCCTCCTATGCAAGATAACTATATTGGAGATGGTGATTCAACTGGTTCTGAATAGCTTATAACTGTACTATGATAGCTGACTCAGGTTATGAATAACATCCTAACCCGTATGGAGCACCCTAATCCACAACATGGAGGATAAATGTTAGATTGATTCATGATACAACAACCTCCAACATTCAATGGGACTATAAATCCATTTGTAGCTGATCAATGGATAAGTTCCTTAGAGAAAATATTTCTTACTATGTGGATTAATGAAATGAAAAAAGTTATCATGGTAGATTATCATATCTTAGAAGATGTGGATTAATGGTGGTAATTAATTAAAATCACAAAGGATGATGAATACGTAGAAAATATGGAATGAAGGGAGTTTAAATAACTTTTCCTAGAAAAATAATTTCCTTGTGAATAGATAACTGATGTGGAAAGGAAATTTCTGAGTCTGAGGCAGAAAAATAATGAGAATGTTTCAAAGTATGAGGCTAACATCACAAGGTTAGCAAGGCATGTTGAAAACAATATACATAACCCAAGAAGTTAGATTGATAGATTCTTTGATGGGTTAAAACTGTTCCTCTGATGAGCACTAGTCTCACAATATTTCTCATCATACGAAGATATAGTCTCATGTTCTATCAAGATAGAAAAGGAATTCTCTAGTACAACATTAAATTAAAGAAAGAGAAGAAGAGAACAGTGGAAAAATAGAAAGATAAAGGGAAAAAGGGAAATAAGGATTTTCCCTTATATGATAATTGTGGGAAGAAACACTTTGGTACTTGCCTAAAGGAAATGTGATTTTGTTACAAATGTGGAGAAAAAGTTCACCAGGCTTATAATTTTAAGGGGAATAAAGAAGTTATGCAATTTTATAATTGTAAATATTTGGTAAATTATGAAAATTATTGTCCAAAGTGTCAAGGAAATAAAGATTATAATAATCAAATGGATCAAGGTCAAGCTTATGTTGTTACTACGGTTGAAGTGAAATAATTAATGTATTTGTGTTTTTTGATTCAAGAATTATATTCTGGTTATAAGAAGAATGTTATATATATTGGTATTTTACTATAGTACTTTTTTCATTAAGGTTTTAATGTGATGAAAGTAATCATATATTCATTATGTGACAATAAGAGTAACATTATGTTGTTTGGGGAATCTGATGTTATAATTATTTTTAGTAATTTAGAGACCTTTTAGACTGAGTTTGGACAGAAGTATTTTGGATAGCTCTAATGGTTGTAATGGATTAAATTTAACTTTTAATATTATTGTTTAAGGTTAAAACATTTATTAAGGTTATTTCTGGAATGTTATTATAATATAGTTTGAGAAAAAGGACAACCCGCAGGCCAAGAAACAACTCGTCGTGTCAGACAAGGCTGCAAGAATCAAACCCACAACTGAAGTAAGACAAGGTTTTATCACCTAACATTGGCCTACAGGAATTCTCAGGTTGTTATAACATGGTTTTCTTTATTTAAATGGTATACGTTTATATTTGGAACCTTATACAATTAATATAAATAGAATTTTTTTTTGATTTTATTTTATTTTGAAGAGAAAGATGAGTTTGTGGTGGAAATTAGTTAATGGATGAAACTTTAAATGTAAATTAAGTATGCTTCCTTGTGATCTGTGTCTATGAAGTAATTCTTCAACTCTAGGGAAAATATCATAAATCCAAAAATGTTTTCCTAGGACATTATTTTGTGATGAATCAAATGGTCCCTTAGATCATCATAGATTTATGGCTTTCAGATTGTTAACTTTATCCTAATAATATTCTCTATCACTCTTCATCAGAGCTTGATGGTTATATTTTTCTTTCATGTCAATGTTTTCCTACATGGAACCCTAGTATGTGTTATTTACAGTAACCTTCATACTTATCTTTCTTTATTTTAAAATAGAGGTCTCATTAATCCATTTTTCAATGTGGGATTTAAACTAAGATATTTTGAAATGTCAAACCCCGAGTTTTCAATCCTGATTTCAAATTGTGAGGGTGAAATTTATTGAATTAGTGGATAATGTAACACTCCAAGCTTCTATGGTACACTTCTTCTTATAATTCAACAGTTTGTGCTATATGCAACACCGAGTTCAAGTGCACCACGACCTATCAAACTAGCCGTTTAAAAATTGGTTATGAATAATATTAACCACATTTTGAATTTAATATATCCCATATAATTTTAACATTCATCTTATGTGTTTCATAGATATAATATAAAGAAAAAATCAATTTTTCAGATAAAAGAAGTATTTTTCAAAAAATGAAGTTTTTTCACATTTTAATGGAGAAATTTTTTTAAATCCAATATTTGACACTTTTATATATTAAATTTTATGAAATTAAATTCTTATTTAGTAGTGGAACATAAAAATTTAGTTTAGATAATTTTTTTTTTACTTTTCTAATAACTTTCATATTTTGCTGAATTGTGAAAAATACTAAATTTTAATTGAAAGCAACTTTTTTAATCGAAATAATTTATAGTGTTAAATTATACATTTGAGTGTTTTTAAAGTATAATTAGATTATATTTTTATCATTTAATAAAAAAAATCATTGTAATTAATTACACATTGAAATTGGATATAAACACATGTCAATCTTTTGATAGATTTTACTTTTTAAAAACCCGCTTTATGGTTTTGACAACGGGAATTAAATTTAAATTAATTTCTACCAATTATGTATTTTTAATTAGGGAAAATAGATTCATTATTTGTAATCATGAGGTACAAATTTTTCAAATATGTAACTTTTATTTTTGAACATTATGAATAGTAACTTCTATAATTATTTTTATTTACCATGGTTAAAGGGTAAATCAGGTAAATAAGGGTACGAAATGATATTATAATAATATAAAACTATCCTAACACATGTCCTGATCTTATTGGATGAGATATGGCCGACCATGGGCATCATTGGGTTAATTTTAGGACCCCATGGAGCCACTTGGGTGTGAAATTGACATGTTATAATAATTAATTTAAAGGGAAATATAACATAAACATATATCTTATTACTAAAACAATTTTAATTAGAGTTATATAAGAAATATCTTCAACTATAAATAATCATTATAAATCTAAAAATATTTCCTAAATCATGGTATTTTATTTGTAATTTTTAGACACTAAATAATTAAATTTATTTATGACACAATAATGATGTAGTGTTTTCCTTATTAATGAAGGAATCAAATAAATGATATTATAAATATTAGATTAAATGAAATTTGAAAGTTTTTATGTCATAAACAAATTTCTTGGATGATTGTGACATATTATATTTGATTTAATTCCTTTTTCTAATTAATCAAGTTTCTATGAATTTAATAAACATCAATTACTAAATAGTGTCAGAATTGTCATAAATGAGTTTTTAAAACAAATACTATTTTATTAAAAGATATAATAGTCATAAAAATATAATATTTGGAAAAATTACTTATATAATGTTAAAATTTTCATTAATGATCCGCTTTTTTCACTTTTTATTTTATAGTAACTATAGTAACCATATATTATGAAAATACTTGAAGATATTGTAAGAGTTAATATTTTTAACTAAGGGTTAAAGACAAAATATAAGGTTACATTTGTGACTTAAAATTGTCTAAAACCTATTGTTTGAGAGTATTTAGACCCATAATCATCTTATAATATAAATAAATCACTTTGGATCCATTATAAACAGAAAATATATTTATAATAAATTAATATTTCAAGACTTTCCTAAAGTGCCCCTTCACCTCTCTTATGAAAGGGAATTTCTCCTTCTCTTTTATTCACACCTCCAAAGCCCTTTGTATCAGCCAAACCCTACCCAAATATACTTAAAATTTCCATAAATTCATCCTAGAGTCCATCCTTTGGGAATAAAACCAATTTAAGGAGTCCTTTTGTGAAAATAAAAAGGAGCCACCCGAAGAAGAGGTAATTGTTTTATCCCTTCTTTCAAAATTCTTTTATTCTTCTACTTCCTCATTCTAGGTTGTTTCTATACCAAAGTAACAAATAAATTATCATCCATATAATGAGATGTTATTATAATCATGGGAAAACTATATTCATCATTTTATCCATCCTACTAATAATAATATCACCATGTGTGCGTACGTATGGCTTATCGTCTCCACACCGTGGTGAAATTTGTTATTCCACATTACTTTATTTGGATGGGTATAATTATGACAACCCTGCTTTTATTATAAACTTAAACATGATTTATTACATAAACCATTCACTTGATACAACATGGATGATCGAGAGGTCTAGTGTCTTTGGGGCATAGGATCATTATATAACAATTTAAAACATGAAGTACAACATCTTTATTGAAAACTTCCTTTACATAACCACTATATTCCCTCTTACTTAGAATTGTATGGGATAACCAGATGACATGAATAAGAAAAAGGGTGATCTATAAAGACTAGTAAGGGAATAAAAATGGAATACATGAGGAGTACAATACATGTTAGAAAATAGTAATATAAGTAGAGAATAAGAGAAACATGAACATAAAGGCATGATAAAGCATGATAATCATAACATGAAAATGTGGCAACAACACTTAACATTGAATTAGCATGATCCAAGGCTCATTGCACATAGAGCATGAGTAAATCCTCATTTCACATGAAGCACGGGTAAACCCTCATTGCACTTTAATTATCATGAGTCAACACTCATTACACATGATGTATCATGATACTATACTTTACCCAATTCATTGGAGCGCTATAAGGGTGCACCCTTCTTAAACATTTCATTTCATGCATAAGTGTTCCACATGGATCATAAAACATGGATTCATAAAACATAATAATTTATTCCAAGATAATGTAATGTGGAATTTATACATGAAACTTTATAATCAATAAGTAAATGTGCATAAAGGTTAATACCCTTGATGGAGAAATGGGCATGGTATTCACTACACAATGACATTGGCTTAGAAAATCGGTGCGATTTCGACAGCGTAACGGCGTGACATAAGAATTAATAAAAATGGTTGATGATAGATAAAGGGGTTTCTCATCATATTTACATGTAATTTATAGTAAGGAGGTCATATAGATACATGTCTAAAAAAATTTAATGGAATTTAGATTCTTGATACAAAAGTATTTCTTGAATGTAAAAGAGGAGAGAGAAGTTCCTTTTGGAATTTCAGCATAGTAACGGGTGTACATGGGAGTAATTTAATGAGAGATAAAGGGGTCTCTCATCATTAAAACATAAATAGGGCAGTATGATGGAGGTGCAAAACCATACCCCAACATTCATAATTTAAATTAAAAGGGAAAAACAACTTAAAGAAAATTGGACAAAAATGAGAATGGAAGAAAAAACCCTTACTAGGAAGTGTGCTTCCAAAGGCTTGAGAGAGGCTTGAGAGAGGCTTACTAGTAGCTTGGGGCACCTTGATAGGATTATAGAAATAGTAGGGAAGATGTTGGATGAACTCCAAAGGCTTTTAGTGAGGATGAAGTGGGAGCTTGGGTGGGTTTATACAAGAAAGGTGAGGGAATTCTTTATTATTTAGGTTTGGGACCCCTTATATTAAATTAGTCCAAACCACAAACCATCCCATGGTTTTTGTAAAAGGGAAGAGGAAAACAATATTTTATAAGGAAAAAGTCCTAGATTCTTAAAATAATAGGGTTGATTATGTGGAGGTGAGTCACACTCCCATGGAAAACAATTTAAAAATACAAGGTGTTTAATAAGTCTTGAAGGGTCCATTAATGCTTTGAAAAGTAATTCAAACAAACCCAAAATCACATTATTTTAATGTTAAAACATATATTGGACGAACATAAAGCTTATAGTATTTTATTACATCACTATTGGTTCATTATGATGTCATAAAACTCATTATATATTTAAACGGTTTTTAATTTTTACCCAAAAAATTTGACTATCTTAGAAAATTATGAAAATTTCACCGTTGGATAATTTAGACGTCCTAATTCCATAAATAACATTTATTTTATCTAAATAATTTTCTAAATGGATTAATTTTCACTTTTAAAATAAAAACCGACATTTATCGAAAATTCACGGGTTTTGACAAAAATGGCTTTCAAACCTTAATAAAAATTACAATTGCATTCATAAAATTATAAGATTATTTATTTTTAATAAAAATTAATTTAATAATAATAATAATATTTTATTAAAATATTATTTAATTAAAAACTCCCTTAATTTAAAAAAATATAATTCTTAATTAAATAATAACTAAAAACACTATTTGTACTTTAAAACTATTTACAATGTATCAATAATGAAAATAAAGTATATTAATTATTATATACAAAAAAAATTACATGAACATAGTACTAGCGATTTGTTACATAACCCCTTAAAATAGTCGCATAAGACCTAAGGTTAAGGTGTGCGATGGTGACAGACTCTTAGGGTGGCTTGGATAACATCGCTCGAGTGGTAATTTCTATAAACTTCCACTTTTCCCGTAGATGGTCACGTTAGAGCTTGACATGATGAAGATCAGTTTGGGCTTGGTCAAGAGCGAAGCCCAAAGACGCCACCTCTTTTCCGAGATCTGACAAATGGGCTTCGTATGGATCAATTCTACTGGATGAAGTCATCGCTTCCTTTGTCTGAGTAAATTGGATTTGTTAAATCCCTATATTTATACTAATCATCTGATCATTGTTCAACGACTATAAAAGAAATGCTCAAAATTCTTAACATAAAACCAAAGAAGTTGACATTTTATATAAACATTTTACATAAAGAGACATTTAACTATATCAAGAGGGATTTCCATTAGTGGAACTTTGGGTCATCACAATATTCCCCCCTTAAGAAATTTCGCCCTCGAAATTTCCTTTTTCCCACACTAAAACAGATGTGGGTAACTCAGCTTCATCATTTCCTCCGATTCCCAAGTCACTTCTTCAAACTTGTGTTTTCACCACAACACCTTGACAAGGGGCATTGTATTATTTCGTAGAACTTTTTCTCTACGATCTAAGATCTTTACTGGTTTCTCCTCATAAGAAAGATCATCCTCCAATTGTACCACCTCAGAAGAGAGTACATGTGAAGGGTCCAGTATGTACTTCCTTAAGAGGGATACATGGAAGACATCGTGAACTCTGGCCATGGTAGGTGGAAGTTCTAGTCGATAGGCCACATCACCAACACGATCAATAATCTTGAAGGGTTCGATGTACCTTGGACTTAACTTCCCTTTCTTTACAAACCTCATGACCTTCTTCCACAAAGATATGTGTAGAAAACCCATGTCTCCAACTTTAAACTCAATGTCTCATCGACGATTATCTGCATAACTCTTTTGTCGACTCTGGGATGCCTTGATATGCAGCTGAATGGTTTTCACCTTCTCCACCATTTCCTCGACCATTTCTGGTCCAAGAAACGTACGTTCACCGACCTCATCCCAACACGCCGGTGTTCTGCACCTTTTCCCATAAAGGGCTTCATATGGGGCCATTTGGATGCTCGAGTGGAAACTGTTATTATAAGAGAACTCAACCAGAGGAATATGTTGATCCCATACTCCTTTAAAGTCAATTGAGCATGCTCTCAACATGTCCTAAAGTGTTTGGATAGTCTGCTCGGATTGGCCATTAGTTTGAGGATGATAGGCCATACTGAAGTTCAGTTCAGTATTCAGAGCATGTTGAAGACTCTTCCAAAACTTAGAGGTGAATCTTGGATATCGGTCAGACACAATATATAGTGTCACTCCATGCAACCTTACAAATTCCCTGATATATATCCATTCCAGTTGATCAAATGAGAAATCCTCCTGAATAGCAATGAAGTGTGCAGTCTTTGTAAGACGATCCACAATAACCCAGATTGCATTGTTGTCTTTGGATGTCCTTGGATGTCTGGTGACAAATTCCATGGTGATGTTATCCCATTTCCATTCTGGTATGGTCAATGGTTGCATCATCCCCTTATACTTCTGTCGCTCTCTGTCTTCACCTGCTGGCACACTAGGCACTTTGATGTATATTCAGCGATCTCCTTTTTCATATTATCCCACCAAAAGTTTTCTCAGAGATCTCGATACATCTTTGTGCTCCCTATGTGAATAGAGAAATTTGAACTATGTGCATCATCCAAAAGTTCCTTCTTCATCTCTGGACGTAATGGAACACATAGCCTTTTCCCAAATCGCACAATTCCTTCTTCATTAACATTAAACTCTGAGGATTTCCTTTTTTTGATAGCTTCCACTTTTTCCTGAATTCCCACATCATCCTTTTGAGAATCCTTTAACCTTTCCAAAAGAGATGGTTGAGCAATAATTTGTGAAAGGATTTATGATTTTCCCTTCTTTATGATTCCAATGTTCATCTTCATCAAGTCTAAGAAGATTGGATCCTTCTCAATTTTCATCATTGATAGAATCATTGGGTCCTTGCTACTTAGGGCATATGCCACCTTGTTTGCTTTCCCAGGGTGGTAATGTATTGAATAGTCATAATCCTTGATGAGCTCTATCCATATTCTCTGGTGCATATTAATCTCTTTCTGTGTGAATATATATTTAAGACTCTTGTGGTCAGTATATATCTCACATTTCTCCCCATAGAGATAATGCCGCCAGATTTTCAAGGCAAAGATCACCGCCGCCAACTCCAGATCATGCATTGGATAGTTTCACAAATGGATTTTCAATTGACTTGAGGCATAGGATGTCACTTTATCATTATGCATAAGCACACTTCCTAATCCCTTCTTCGAAGCATCACTGAATACCAAAAAAAATTCCCCACTTGTGGGTAAAGTGAGCACGGGCACAGTGATAAGCCTCCTTTTCAACTCCTTGAAACATTATTTGCATTCATCACTCCAAGAAAACTTTACTCCCTTTCAAGTTATCTTGGTAAGAGGGTTGGAAAATCATGATAAATTTCTCACAAATCATCGATAATATCCAGCTAACCGCAAGAAGCTACAGATATACGTTACCGATGTTGGCCTCGTCCATCCCTCAATTGCATCTATTTTGGAGTGATCCACAGATATCTCATTTCTTGTGATGATATGTCCCAATAATGAGACCTCCTTCAACCAGAACTCACACTTGTTGTACTTTTCATAGATCTTCTCCTTGCGTAAAGTCTCTAGTATAGTTCTTAAATGCTCCTCGTGATCCTCCTTGGTTTTGGAGTATATTAGAATATCATCTATAAAGACTACCAAAAATTTGTCTAGGTAATCTCTAAAGACTCTATTCATAAAGTCCATGAAGATTTATAGAGCATTGAAGGCATTACTATGAATTCATAGTGCCTTTATCTTGTACGAAAAGCAGTCTTGGGGACATCTTCCTTCTTCACCATTACTTGATAATATCCCAACCAAAAATCTACCTTGGAGAAGTATTGTGCTCCACGCAGCTGATCAAACAAGTCATCGATTTGTGGTAGAGGATACTTGTTCTTTATCATGATTTTGTTAAGTTCATGATAATCGATGAAAAGCCTCATTGACCCATCCTTCTTCTTGACGAAGAGGACTGGTGCACCCCATGGTGAAGCACTTGGGCATATAAACCCTTTATCCAGATTCTCCTATAGTTGTTTCTTCAGCTCTTCAAGCTCCACGACAGCCATTCTATATGGAGTATTGGATATTGGTAGCGCCCATGGTATAAGTTCAATTTAGAATTCAATATCTCTTCTAGGAGGAAGACCAGGCAGTTCCTCAGGAAACACTTCAGCGAATTCCCTCACAATAGGAATTTCTTCAAGGATGGTTTCTTCCTTGGACTCAATCATCTGAGCTAGATATGTGTGCTCATAAGGCAGTAATATCTATGCTTGATATGATGGATCTAAAGGAGATTCATCTTCCTTCTTACACTTGTAAAGAATCAGGGGTCGATTCTCCATATGGAGTGTGATTTCCCTTTCCTGGCAATTTATGTTGGCGCTATATAAGGAAAGTCAATCCATGCCAAGAATTACATCAAATTCCACAAGAGGGAGTATGATGAGGTTTTCTGGGAAATTCAATCCACAGATTATAACAGGGGAGGACTTATATTCATGGGATGCAATGATTGCCCCATTTTCCGTACTCACCGACATCTTCACTTCCATGATTTGTGGTGGTTCTGGGATTGTTCTACTAAACTTTCCAGATATAAAATAATGTGTAGAACCTGAATCAATAAGTATGTTCTCTATTTTTGAATGAATAACTAGTGTACCTATCACCACTTCGTTTTCGGGGTTCACTTCGGAAGAAGTGATGGAAAAAGATCTTCCTTGCTGCCTTGGAGGTTATTGGTTGCCTCCTAAAACCATTGGATTAGGGAACTGATTTGCAAAATTCCCCAGTTCTTTGTAGTTGTAGCAATGAACAACTCGTTGAGGTTCGAATTGAGCATTCCTCTCCTCTTTCGCAGTCACGGGTCTTTCTTACCGACAGTTAATAGCTAAGTCCTCTTCTCTTCCACACCTAAAGCATTTCCTCGTCCCCTTGAGGCAATTTTCAGGGTGCTTCTTTCCGCACTTTTGGAAAGTGGGGTGCTGGATCTTCTTAGCACCATTGGATTTATCCATCAGACTGAAAGTATTGAAGTCCACCTTACTCTTCTTGTCCCCATGATACCCCTGTGATTCCCCGATCTCTATTTCAACCTTGAGGGCACATCGGACAATTTCCTCATAGTTGTCAAAGTCATGGATCGTTAATGATTTCCACAGGCTAGGCTTCAGCCCACCAAAGAAGCGGTCAACCTTGCATTCGGGGGTAACAACAAAGACGAATGCGTATTGTGAAAGCCTTGTGAAGTTTTCTTCGTACGCTCCAACAGATTCTTCTTCTTTTTGTTTCAGGGAAAGGAAGTCCCTTTCCATCTTAAGCCGGAGGGTGCGTGGAAAATATTTATCAAAAAACATCTTCCGGAAATCCTTCCATTCCAATGCCTCGATATCCTCCTCAGGCTTCGTATTTTTTATCAACGTCCACCATTGATCAGCTTCACCCTCCATATGATAAGTCGCCAGGAGAACCTTCTCTTATTCAGAACATTGAAGGATGGAGAAGATCTTTTCAATGGAGTTGATCCATTGTTCAGCGATCATGGGATCGGATGATCCACTAAAATTAGGAGGCCTTTGTCTCATGAAGATATCGATAGCAACTTGTTCCTTCTTAGGGGGGTTTGGATGTTCCTCTTAACCCGTGTTTCTATTCAAATCTTGAGTTATCTGAGAGAGAAGCATGACAAAGTTCTCAATTTCCACTCCCATTGGATTGGGCATCTCATTAGTACAGCCATCACACTGATCTTCACATCAATTGTTATCACGATTCCTCCTATTACCGTCCATTGTCTGGAATAAAAGGAAAGTTAGGGGTAACACATAAAGGGTAATCCAAAGACAAAAGTTTATGACTTATAAATAAACTTTTATTTCCTTAACTCATGAGTCTATAGGCTTCAATCTAGGCTTTTCATGATCTACTTTATAACATATATTCTTAGGGGAATTTTTTTTAATTCCCTTAATAAGGGTTCATACTAAGCTTGTGAATTTATCAAAACATATCCCCGGGAGTTTCGTAACCAAGAGTACAGCAAGGTCCATTGTTGTGCACCAGTTCCCGTTCGAGTCTATCTCAAAGCGGTGTTTTTAGGTTTTACCCCTAGGATACATTTGTGCTAGAGCCGCCTCTACCTGCTCGTATCCAGACAGGGATGTATTTGTTTGATAAACCACTAACTCAGTACTTACCAAAACTTAGGGATGTTCTTATTAAACTTGGTCTTGTATCTAAGGTTTTACTAGGGTTTTCTAATCCTAATCCCAAAAATAACTAAACCTATCCTCTGATACCAACTATGACAACCCTGCTTTTATTACAAACTTAAACATGATTTATTACATAAACCATTCACTTGATACAACATGGATGATTGAGAGGTCTAGTGTCTTTGGGGCTTATGATCATTACACAATAACTTAAAACATGAAGTACAACATCTTTATTGAAAACTTCCTTTACATGACCACTACATTCCCTCGTACTTATCATTGCATGGGATAACCTGAGGACATGCATAAGAAAAGGGGTAAGCTATAAAGCCCAGTAAGGGAATAAACATGGAATACATGAGAAGTAAAATACATATTAGACAATAGGTATATCAATAGAGAACAAGAGAAACATGAACATAAATTCATGATAAAGCATGATAATCATAACATGGAAATGTGGAAACAACACCTAACATGGAATTAGCATGAGCCAAGGCTGATTGCGCATAGAGCATGAGTAAATCCTCATTTTACATGAAGCATGAGTAAACCCTCATTTAACTTGAATTAGAATGAGTCAAAACTCATTGCACATGACATATCATGATACTATAATTTACCCAATGCATTGGAGCGCTATAAGGGTGCACCCTTATTAAACATTTCATTTCATGCATAAGTGTGCCACATGGATCATAAAACATGGATTCATAAAACATAATAATTTATTCCACGATAAAGGAATGTAGAATTCATAAATGAAACTTTATAATAAATAAGAAAATGTGAATAAATTTGAATACCCTTGATGGAGAAATGGCCATGGTATTCACTACATAATGACATTGGCTTAGAAAATCGGTGCGATTTCGACAGCGTAACGGCGTGACATAAGAATTCATAAAAATGGTTGATGATAGAGAAAGGGGTTCCTCATAATATTTACAAGTAATGGACAGTAATGAGTTTATATAGATACATTTCTCAACAATTTTAATGGAATTTAGATTCATGAAGTATTGCTTTAATGTAAAAGAGGAGAGAGAAGTTCCTTTTGGAATTTCAGCATAGTAACGGGTGTATATGGGAGGAATTTAATGAGAGAGAAAGGGGTCTCCCATAATTCAAAAATAAATATGGAATTATGAGGGAGGTTCTAAACCATACCCCAACATTCATAATTGAAATTAAAAGGGCAAAACAACTTAAAGAAAATTGGACAAAAATGAGAAAGGAAGAAAAAAACCCTTACTTGGAAGTATACTTCCAAAGGCTTGAGAGAGGCTTGAGAGAGGCTTGAGAGAGGATTCTTGGGAGCTTGGGGCACCTTGAGAGGATTATAGAGAGTATGGAAGATTTTTGAAGAACTCAAAGGCTTTGAGTGAGGAGGAAGTAGGATCTTGGGTGGGTTTATATAGGAAAGGTGAGGGAATTCTTTATTATTTAGGTTTGGGACCCCTTATATTAAATTAGTCCAAACCACAAACCATCCCATGGTTTTTGCCCATGGTTTTTGTAAAAGGGAAGAGGAAAAAAATATTTTATAATTCCAAAGTCCTAGCTTCTTAAAATAATATGGTTGCTTATGTGGAGGTGAGTCACACTCCCATGGAAAACAATTTAAAAAGACAAGGTGTTTAATAAGTCTTGAAGGGTCCATTAATGCTTTGAAAAGTAAGTCAAACAAACCCAAAATTACATTATTTTAATGTTAAAACATATATTGGCCGAACATAAATATTATAGTATTTTATTACATCACTATTGGGTCATTATGACGTCATAAAACACATTATATATTTAAACGGTATTTAATTTTTACCCAAAAATTTGACTGTCTCAGAAAATTATGAAAAATTCACCGTTGGATAATTTTGATGTCCTAATTCCAGAAATAACATTTATTTTATATAAATAATTTCCTAAATATGTTAATTTTCACTTTTAAAATAAAAACCGACATTTATCGAAAATTCACAGGTTTTGACAAAAATGGCTTTCAAACCTTAATAAAAATTACAATTGCATTCATAAAATTATAATATTATTTATTTTTAATAAAAATTAATTTAATAATAATAATAATATTTTATTAAAATATTATTTAATTCAAAAATACCTTAATTTAATAAAATAAAATTCTTAATTAAATAATAACTAAAAACACTATTTGTACTTTAAAAACTATTTACAATGTATCAATAATGACAAGAAAGTATATTCATTATTATATAAAAAAAATGTACATGAACATAGTACTAGAGATTTGTTACATAACCCCTTAAAACAGTCACATAAGACCTAAGGGTAAGGTGTGTGATGGTGACAGACTCTTGGGGTGGCTCGGATAACGTCGCTCGAGTGGTAATTTCTATCAACTTCCACTTTTCCCGTAGATAGTCACGTTTGAGCTTGACATGATAAAGCTCAGCTTGGGATTGGTTAAGAGCGAAGCCCAAAGATGCCACCTCTTTTCCGAGCTTCGACAAATGGGCTTCATATGGAGCAATTCTACTGGATGAGGTCATCGCTTCTTTTGTCTGAGTAAATTGGATTTGTTAAAGCCCTATATTTATACTAATCATCTGATCACTGTTCAACAGATATAAAAGAAATAGTCACAATTCTTAACATAAAACCAAATAATTTGACATTTTATATAAACATTTTACATAAAGAGACATTTAACTAGATCAAGAGGGAATTCCATTAGTGAAACTTTGGGTCGTTACAATAATGATGAGTATAATAGACATAAATAATGAATATGACATAATTATGATTCTGTATAATTAATATACCATCTAGTTCTATATCATTTAACCATTATAGGAATGATATCATCTCTCATGCATACGCACGACTGACCGTCTCCATGACGAGATGAGATTCATTCTCCACATTAACCATTCAAGAATGATTATATATATATATATATATATATATATATATATATATTATGAATAATTATGAAATATATGACATAATAAGGCTACTGAAATAATATATATATATATATATATATATCTGTTTGTGTGTGTGAATATATGTCATTTACTTACTTCCATACGATAAGAAAATGGAAACAACATTCATGTGTGTGTATTCCCTACTGTCTCCATGAATGGTGTATTCAATTTCATATATCTATCTGTAATATATATTTATATTATGAATATATAAATCATATTATACATTCTTAAAGTAATTAAATCGTGATCTAAGTAATATGATCAAGAATAACAAGTCAAAACACGTACAATAAACAGATCAATTATTACCTGAAATGTTGCATTAACTTGGAATTATTAATAAACGGGTGATATAAAGTCATAAAATAATAATATATGATATCATTATGATTCTGATATAAGTTAATAATGTGTTTAAAAACATTATATAGGAATTTCGTACACGTACGAAGAGTATCGGACCTAAGGTAAGGGTTAATTCCTCAATCTCACTATTATTTGAGATTTTTTATGTTTAAGTAATTACTGGGACATATTTATAATCCATGTCCATGTTTTATAAAAAACAAAAGGAATATTTTAAGGATTTATGTAAGTGAATCTTTAACTAGAACATTATTTTAAATGTTTTTAAGATTTATTTTTCTAAATCTTTTTAATTAATGTCCATGTTTTCAGAATGATTTTAAGGATTTATTTATATGGACATGATTGTTTTAAAATTTTAATTTCTTTCAAAAGTTTCAAATTTTTATGGGATAATTTGATTCAAAAATATCTTTTAAGTGACTTCTTTTATAAATTTTGTGACTTTTAAATGATTTCAAGAAAAAAGGTATATTTCCCTCAAAGATTTTTACTGATTATCTTCATCTATGTCAACATCCTTTATTAGATATTATTTTTGATTGAGGTTGATTTATACAATATTACATATTGTATTGTATGAGTTATGATATGTTTCACTGTGGATGTGATATTTTTATACCATTCATAGTTTATGGTTAAAGAAATGATATTTAATATGCTAGTTTTAATACTAATTCTTATGTTGGTTCTGTTTTACCCCTTTAATAAGAGGAATGAATTGGACTTTGTAAGTGTCTGGTGGGGCCCCTCGATGCATCTATAGTCCCATGAGACAATTATGTTTGGGTTTTGGTTAATGTCTTGCCCAATTATGTATGGTATCTTGGCCGAAGCCTTAACGATATGTTTAAGATGCCCTGCATTATTCATTCCCTCATTATGAGATTAGTTATTGAATTTACATGTGATTATTCGACTAGTAGTATATCCATATTAATGTTTAAATGGAATTATTTGATTTATTATTTCCATATTATACTAAAATAATGTTTTAAAAGGCTTGTGTTTTAATTTTGTACCTTGCCTTAAAATTTTATGTTTATTTTTTATAGCTTCTGCTGTATTTTTTATCATTACTGAGCATTTGAGATCACCCCTTTATTATGTTTTATTTTCCTAGGATACTAAGAAGTGTTTTATGATTGATATACATGATTAATCTAGGGGAATAATAAAATTCTCAAAGGATTATCTATGTTGTATTTTATGTTATAAATTGTGTTATAAAGTTCATGTATGTAATCTATTTTCCAAGACTGCTAAAATGATTAGTCCTTCAGGACATTATTACTTATCATCATACCAATGTATTAAAATAATCTACCGACTCTAGGATTCTAGGGTCAGGTCATTACAAGTTCTCCCTCATCGCTTGATCATAGGTTGGTAGAAGTTGTGGTCTGGGTTGTCCAGGCTCTGGGGAAGGGAGTGGGTCTTTCTCCTACTCCAGTTAAAGAAGATAAACCTGGTCCTAGTAAGGAAAAATCCCAAGAGTTTCTCTATAACAACCCTCATAGTTTCTGAGGTAGTACAAAGACTCAGGAAGTAGAGGAGTGTATTGATAAGATAGATAACATGTTCGAATTCCTTGATACAATTAAGTAGTTCAAGGTGAAGTGTGCCTCATTTATGATATAAGTTCCTGGTAATTGGTGGGAATCAGTGCTTCAAGATGGGAAGCATGAGAAGATGAGCTGAAAGGACTTCAAGTCTATCTTCAATGACCAGTACTATCCTGAGGTCTTGGCCTATGCCAGATCCCAGGAGTTTATAGACCTCGTTCAGGGTGACTAGTCAGTGATGGAGTATTCCAACTGCTTTGTCAAACTATTCTGTTATTCCCCCAATATTGTCTCTAATAAGAAGATTAAGGCTTAGAGGTTTGAAAATGTATTACAACTAGAGATCTATTCTCAGGTCTTCCTATTTAAGTTGAATACCTATGCTGAGAGGGTTGACTGGGATTTTATGGTAAATATTGACCATAATGGGAGGTTTGGTTTGTTTGGGAAATTATCATTGATGGGAAGTGGCAGTTCATCTAGGAAAAAAAGGAAGTGAACAAAACATGGGAAGAATGGAGGTGGTAGTTTAGGCCATCCTCCTAGGTAGTTTTCATCTATGTCTTCTGATGTAAGTTCCATTTTGTTCCACTAGTGTGGGAGGGAAGGTCACACCTGATGTGTATGTACATATTCTTTGAGGACTTGTTATCAATGTGGAGCTATGGGGAACTTGTAGCGCTTTTGCAAGGTAACATGTCTACTCCAGAGTGGGGGAAAATATATGGATTCTGAGGGGTTTCAGTTCAATTAGATCCATCTAGGATAGTGGGATCTCAGTTTGGTGGTCATGGTGGTAGGACCGGTTCATCTTTTGGGTAGAGCCACAGGTGAGAGGTCATTCTCAGGCAGAGACCAGGCCTCTTCATGCTAAGGATCAGGCACCAACGGGATCATATGTGGGGCCTTCGACTGTTCGAGGTACCATTTTGATTGAATCTTATATAGATTTTGTTTTATTTAATATTGGTTCTTCTGTTTCTTTTATCTATGATCTTATTGTGAATATTTTTAATTTTCCAACTGATTTATTGTCTTTTGTGATGGATTTGGTGATGTAGTTGGGTAAGAAGGAGCAAGGTCTTAGGTTCTCGTCATGTGCGCTTTCCATGTCAGGAGTTGATATGGAATGGGATCTCCTTGTCTTAGATATAGACCTTTTCAATGTAATCATTGGTATGGATTGTCTAGTGCACTTTCAAGTGCATATCGATTACTATAGGCAGTGGGTGAGTTTCATAGAACCTAATGGGACTCCTCTGGTTTTTCTTGGGGAATGTGATCCTTAGTCAATTTGTGCGGGACCTCCACTCCCAGAGTTGGGAAATCTTTTCTTTCAGTTATCATCACTCACACTAGAGGGTGATGGTAGTTCTCCTGAGGATAGATTACCTCATGTAGTGGATGAGTTCCCAAAGGTATTTCCAGATGATTTTTTAGGATTACCCCTAAAGAGGGACATTGAGTTCTCAATTGACTTGGCATCGAGAAAACAACCTATATCTCTTCCCTCATATCGTATGAACCCCACCGAGTTGAGGGAATTAAAGATATAGTTGGACAACTTGGAATCCAAATGATTCATTCACCTGAGCATCTCTCCTTACCCACACCTATTCATTTTGCGAATAAGGTCGATGAATCCCTCCAGTTGTGAATCGATTACCGGAAGTTGAATAAGGTAACCATTATAAAAAAGTATCATTTGCCCTGAATTAATTATTTGTTTGATCAACTGAAGGGGGAAAAGTGTTTTTATAAAATAGATTTTCATTTTGGTTACCACCAAGTTAGGGTGAGAGAGGCGGATATCCCAAAAATATCTTTCTGAATTAGGTATGGCCACTTTGAGTACCTGGTCATGCATTTTGGATTGACAAATGCTTCAGTAGTTTTTATAGAGATCGTGAATAGGGTGTTCCACCAGTATCTAAACTCTTTCATTGTGGTATTCATGGATGATATCCTAGTTTATTCTAGATCTTAGAAGTATGAGCATCATTTCTGGGTCATGTTGGGAACTCTGTGGGATCATCGTCTTTATGCTATGTTGTCCAAGTACACTTTCTGGATAAAGGAAGTGAAGTTTCTGGGTCATTTCATCTCAGAATAAGAGGTTTTGGTGGACCTCAAGAAGTTCAGTGTAGTTATTTCATGGTAGCATCCGAAGAATGTGTTTTAGATCAAGAGTTTCCTCGGGCTGGTGTGTTACTACAGGTGGTTTGTTCCGGATTTCTCTTAGTTTGTTTTTTCCATGATCGCGCTCACTTGAAAAGGGGTGAAGTTTTAATGGGCTCCAGAATTTTAGGCATCCTTCAAGGAACTAAAGCAGAGGTTGACTACCTCCCCTATACTGATCTCATCAAAATTTGGAAAGGGATATGTGGTTTATTGGGATTCTTCAGGTATGGGTCTCGAGTGTGTGCTTATGTAGGTTGATCACATGGTGGTGTATGGATCTCAACAACTTCAACCACATGAAAAGAATTACCCAACCCACGCATGGATTTATAAGTGGTGATTCATGATTTGAATACTTGGTGTACTAACTCTTTGGGGAGAAGATTATGGTCTAATATGATCATAATATCCTAGATTACATCTTCTCATAGAAGGATATTAATCTAAGGCAGTGTCGTTGGATTGAGTATTGTAGGGGTTTGACTTTGATATTGTCTATACCCCAAGGAATGGTAATGTGGTGGCTGATGCCTTGAGTAGAAAAGTGTCAGTGCATGATTTGAGGAAGTCCAATGATGAGTGGACTCTAATGGGACTCTTTTCTCATATGCACGTGGAGACCAAGGAGCATAGTGGAGGTGTGTTCTTGGCAAGCATTTTGTTGAATCCTTCTCTTTTGGATCTGATTCAGCATAAGAAGCACATTGATGATCTATTTTAGTTATTTATGTAGTTTTTTCATGGTAGGGAGACATATTCTGATTGGTCTTCGTCTCCTGAGGGGATCTTGTGCTTCAAGGAACCTTCAGTGGTGTCATTGTCTCTAAGGAAAGTGGTGATGAAGGATATCCAACAATCTCAGTGTTTCGTTCATCATGGGGCTACCAAAATGTATTATGATATTCATCGGCAGCTTTGGTGGTCAGGTATGAGATGAGACATAGCTTATTTCATATCAAGCTGCTATACTTGTTAACATGTGAAAGCAGAGCACCAAAGGCCCTCTGGTTTGCTTCATCCATTTCCCATTCCTACTTGGAAACAGGACGAGGTCACCATGGATTTCATTGTTGGATTTCCTTGTACACCTCGGGGTAATAATTAAATTTGCGTTGTGATTGATTGCCTGACCAAATCAGTCCACTTTATTATGATAATAGATACATCTAAAGTATATGAGTTGGGATGATTGTATATTCAAGAGTTGGTAAGGCTTGATGGTGTTCCATCAATAGTTGTCTCAGATAGAGACCCACATTTTACCACTCAGTTTTGGGAAGACCCTCATAAGGCTTTGTGGTTACATATTAAAATGAGTATGGCATACCATCCTTAAACAGATGGTCAGACAGAGCGGGAAAATCAGATTCTGGAGGAATTACTTAGTGTGTGTGTTTTAGATTTAGGAGGATCTTGGGATATCCATTTGGGGTTGGATGAATTTTCTTATAATAATAGTTATCAATCCTCTATTCAGATGGATCCTTTTGAGGTGATCTATGGTCGGCCTTTTCAGTCCCCTCTGTTTTGGGAAGAGGTGGGTGAGACCTCACTGTTGGGATCGAGCCTTGTGTAAGAGACATTTGAGAAGGTCAAGTCGATCAAGAAGTAGTTATTGATAGCTCAGAGTTTCCACAAATCTTATGCTGACTAGAGGTTTCAAGACCTTGATTTTTCTATGGGTGATTAGTTATTCTTGAAGTTGTCCCCTTTCTTGGGTCATTTCCATTTGGGGAAGCGGGGAAAGCTAACACTGAGTTATATCAACCCTTTTGAAATCACTGATCATATTGAAATAGTGGAATACAGGTTTGATTTTCCTTATTAATTGACATTAATTATTAATGTATTCCATGTCACCCAATTGAAGAAGTATAAACCAGATATGTCACATGTGTTGAATTAGGAAGAGTTGGAGATAGATCCTGATTTATCAGTATTTGAACGATCGGTGAGAATAGTGGATTCCCAAGAGAAACTGCTCCAAGGAAAGTCTATTCCATTGGTTTGGTTCCTTCGGTAGCATGCTAATTATGTTCACAAGACATAGTAGTGGAATTCATGGGTTGATCAAGAGTACCCATTCTTGTTTTCTGATCAAGATTCGAGTTCACTTTCTGATGGCAGAAAAATTTGATGGTGGGGAGAATTGTCACATCAGTGTCCTTCTTTTCAGGTATTTTTTCTTTTATTTTTGGCATATCCTTTAACTCTAGGTTACCCCTTGAATTTTGGAGAGAAAGTGAGGTTTTGGTGGATATAACCAGGTGTACGGTTATCCACACAGTTTAGTAAACTGTGCGGACAAACCGTGAGCACAGTCCAGATCTTAAAAAAATTGTAATTACCATTTTTCCCTTTAGTAATTAAACATAATGAACCCCTATCCTTTATATTTAACCCTTTCATCCATATAATACCTACAATCTCCCTAAATATCCCTTGGAACCCATTTTTGAAGGGGTTTTGGTGGGGGAAACTTCATGGATCATCAATTATGTGAATTTTCCCCTTCCTTCCTCCTTCTCTTTAGTGTTTTTTCCCTCCTTCTTGAGCATCTAAATTTTCAACAGCTAGGGTTTCATCCATAGGGTTTAATATTGAGTTTCTTGGTTCAATCTTCTTGATTGGGGCTCATTTTCACTTGCTTGTGGTGTGGCTGTGATGTGGTTATGGTGCGGTTGAAGTTTCACTCCAATTTTTGATGTTTTTGACATCCAATATAGGTGGTTCCAAGTGTAAACATTCTTTGATGAATTTTTTGTTCTTTATTGACATATTTATCATGTTCCTTGCCTATTATTTGTGGTGTGAAAACCATTTTTTTAGAATTTATTAATAATTTAATTTTAAATTAGCATTTTTACATGAAATTGAATAGTTTTCATGTGTAAACCATGTTGTGTTATTTGAGGAAATTTTATAAATTTCTACAATTGATTTATTAAATGGTTTTAGGGATGAAAATTCTACTTTGGTATGGTATTGGTGGGAGTTTTTCCTTAAAAGAGTATTTTTTTTAATGGAGTTTGTGCACAAAGCCTTGTAACCCCTCTCAAAATTGTTTTATAAAATTTTTAAAGGTTTTATTAAACTACATTTGGGGTGAAAAACATGTTTCTATATTCTTTGGTGTGTGTATAATTTAGAAATGGATTTTTTATGTGAAAATGGTATTTTTTAACATGTGTAACTTGGTTGGGCATAAAAAGGGAAGCCCGAGTAACTAGGTGGGCAGACTATGACTAGTATGCTAGTGATTCGGAAGTGTTTATGGCCAGATTTCACTTAGCAGGATTGAAAATTAAAACACTAACTAAATAACGATGATTGTTTGGATACCACTAGGCCATTGGGGTTTCCTCTCCTAGTTTCTCATGCATGAGAACATAATTAGTTGTGGTTCCAAGACATATTTCACCGAGATACAAGGTACCTAGGACCCCACATATAGCTAGTGTCTAGGGGTGTTTCCCGTGACTAGTTCTCATTGGTTATGTAGTACTTATCATCAGCATACAGTTTTTTTGGTTGGTAATTTCAGAAGCCTGTGTGTTTTCTTTAAAAAATTTCATTCTTTAAAGTTTCCCTCTTGAAATCCATTTTCATGTAAAGTTGCATCACTTAAAAATTGTTACTAGCATTTTATGTTTATGAAAACTTGCAAGATTTTTATTTTGTATTATAATGTTTATATCATGGAATAATGTTGGGTGGAATTATATTGGGAATAGGCACATACAATACTTACACCTTTGGGTGTAATTATATTTGGTAATGTTTGACACGGGTAAGGGCAAGGTCTTTGGAGACAGTGGTTTGGGTTTCTAGTTTCCTTCATTGGTCTAGTGTTATGGAGATGGCTTGAGGGAAATGTCCCCTTTCCATGTGGTGGTATTTGAGTCATAATTTATACTCCTTTTTAGTTTCTTCCCTCTTGGGTTATGTTCTAGAATGATATAATTAAATTCTGAATTTTGTTTATGATTTTTTTGGATTGAATTTTGATATTCAGTTTTTTTTTATTGGTTGTTTTATGTTTCTAAACTCAGGTAAATCATTCAAAAACCTTTATTTTTAATATCAGGGCACTTGTTCCATATCATTGGGATAGGGAACACCCTTCGGGCCTTTCCATGTATTGGGGTCATTTGGATGGCTAACCGGCTTGGTTTGTGACAAAATGGTATCAGATCCAACCTAATCTCTTTGGGTTATATTATTTGGGATGAGTCTAGTTAGACAGGAGCTAAGACTATTGGGTCTTGGAGTTCTAGTTGTGAGTGGGGTGCCTGGACATCACCTCTCATGACATACCTTGAGTCACCATGTGATGTTGGGATTTTTGTTTGAATTCTCTTCTAGGTGGGACGTGTAGGCTGCAGACTGCACATGGACATTAGGTGGGGGTGAAGTAGTTGTTTAATTCATTATTTTGATGAGTTTGATTTATTTATATTTCATGATGTTTCTAAAAAAATTAAAACTATTTTACTAATGATTTATCTTGTGGATATTAATTTTTATAGCAAGATTCCTCCTAGAAAAGCTCACATACACCCACAGGAGGAATCTGGAGAGAGTTCTCCCTCACCACTTGATCAAAAGTTAGTAGAAGTTGTGGTCTAGGCTATCTAGGCTCGGGGAAAGGGAGTGGGTCTTGCACTTTCTCCAGTTAGATATGATGAACCTAGTTCTATGAAGGAAAAATCCCAAGAGTTTCTCAATAACAATCCTCCTAATTTTTGAGGTAACACGGAGCCTCAGGAAGCAGGGGAGTGGATTGAGAAGATAGAGTGCATGTTCAAATTCCTTGACACACATGAAGAGGTAAAGGTGAAATGTGCCTCATTTGTAATAGATATTATTAGTCACAGGTGGTGGGAATAAATTATTCAAGTTGGGAAGCATGAGTATATGAGATGGAAGGACTTCAAGGATATCTTCAATGACCAGTACTTTCCTGAGGTCTTGGCCTATGCCAGATCCCAAGATTTTATAAACCTCCTTCAGGGTGACTAGTTAGTGATGGAGTATGACAAACTATTTGTCGAGCTAGTCGGATATGTCCTTGAGATAGTCTCTAATGAGAAGATGAAGGCTTAGAGGTTTGAAAAGGGATTTTAGCCAAAGATCTATTCTCGTGTCTTTCTGTTTAAGTTAAAAACCTATGCTGAGGTGGTTAACTGGGCTTGTAGGTAGATATTTACCACAAGGGTAGGTCTGGTTTCTTTGGGATAATATCAATGGTGGGTAGTGAAAATTCATCTGAAAATAAAAGGAAGAAAGAGGAGAATGGTAATAAGTGAGGTGGTAGTCCAATCCATCCTACTAGGCAGTTTTCATCTCTGGATTCTGATGCAAGGTTCGTTGTGTTCCACCAATGTGAGAGGGAAGGGAAAACCCGACCTGCATGTACATATTATTTGAGTCCTTGTTATCAGTGTAGATCTATGGGGAACTTGTAGCACTTTTTCAAGGTGATGCGTCCACTCCAGAGTGGGGCAGGATCTGTGGCTTCTAGGGGTGTTCATTTAGTCAGAGCCATCTAGGATAGTGGGATCTCGGTTTGGTGTTCATGGTGGTAGGACTGTTTCGTCTTCTGGACAGATCCAGTTAAAGGTAGAACCATAGGAGAGAGGTCATTCTCTGGAATAGACTAGGCATCTACATGTTGTGGATTAGGCACCAATGGGATCAGATGTGGGGCCTTTTACTAATCGAGGTACCATTTTGATTTCATGTTCTATATTTGTTGTTCTCTTTTATACTGGTTCTTCTATTTCTTTTATCTCTTCCCATATTTTGAATCTACTAAATTTTCCAATCGAGTTATTATCTTTTGCGATGGATTTGGTGATGCCATTGAGTAAGAAGAAGGAGAAAGGTCTGAGGTGCTCATCATGTGCGATTTTTGTGTCAGGAGTTGAGATGGAATAGGATCTCCTGGTCTTAGATATAGGCCTTTTCAATGTAATCCTAGGAATGGATTTTCTAGTGCACTTTCAAGAACATATCAATTTCTATAGGTGTTGGGTGAGCTTCATGGCACCTGATGGGAGTCCTCAGGTTTTTCTTGGGGAATGGGATCCTCAGTCAGGTCGTGCGGGACCACCACTCCCAGATTTAGGAAATATTGTCTTTCAATTATTGTCACTCACACTAGAGGATGATGGTAGTGATCCTTGGGATGGATTACCTCATATAGTAGATGAGTTCTTTGAGGTATTTCCAGATGATTTTTTAGGATTTCCCCTAGAGAAGGATGTGGATTTCTCAATTGATTTGGTGCCAGTAACATAGTCTATATATATTCCCTCATATCGTATGGCCCCCATCAAGTTGAGGGAATTAAAGATACAGTTTTATTACTTGGAATCCAAAGGATTCATTTTCCCAAGAATCTCACTTTGGGTCGCCCCTATTCTTTTTGTAAATAAGGCCGATGAATCCCTCTAGTTGTGCATCGATTACTGGAAGTTGAATAAGGTAACCATCAATTAGTATCCTTTTCCCTGAATTTATGATTTATTTGATCAGCTGAAGGGGGGAAAGTGTTTTCCTAAAATATATTTGTATTTTTGTTACCACCAAGTCAGTTTGAGAGAGGTAGATATCCCAAACAGCTTTTTGGAGTAGGTACGACCACTTCGAGTACCTGGTCATGCCTTTCGGATTGACAAATGCTTCAGTAGTTTTTATAGCGCTCATGAATAGGGTGTTCCACTAGTATCTCGACTCTTTTGTTGTGGTATTCATGGATGACATCCTACGTTATACTGGATCTGAGGAGGAGCGTGAGCATAATTTTTGAATCTTGTTGAGCACTCTGTGGGATCATCGCCTTTATGCTAATTTGTCTAATTTCACTTTTTAGATTAGGGAAGTGAAGTTTCTGGGTCATTTCATTTTAGAACATGGGGTTTCAGTGGATCCCAAGAAGGTTAGTGTAGTTATTTCATGGGAGCAGCCGAAGAATGTGTTAAATATCAAAAGTTTCCTTGACCTTGCAGGTTACTACAAGCAGTTTGTTCAAGATTTCTCTTGTCTTTCTTTTCCCATGACCGCACTCACCCGAAAAGGGGCGAAGTTTGAATGGGGCCCTAAATTTCAGTCATCCTTCGAGGAGTTGAAGTGGTGGTTGACTATCGCCCCTTTTTTATCTTTATAGAATCTATAAAGGGCTATGTGGTTTATTTTAATGCTTCAGGTATGGGTCTTGGGTGTGTGCTTATGCAGGGTGATCACGTGGTGGCATATAGATCTCTCCAAATCTGAAAACATGAATAGAATTACCTAATCCATGACTTGTAGTTTTCAGCAGTGATGCATTCTTTTAAGACTTTGTATAACTACCTCTTTGGGGATAAGTTTTTAGTCTGCTCTGATCATAAGATCCCAGCCTACATCTTCTCATAGAAGGATCTTAATCTGATGTAGTGTTATTGGATTGATTATTTACAGGGGTTTGACTTTGATATTGTCTATATCCCAGGTAAGGGTAATGTGGTGGCTGATTCCTTGAGTAGAAATGTTCCAGTGAAGGCTTTGAGGAAGTCCAGTGATGAGTGGAGTCTAATGTAACTCTTTTCTCATATGCATGTGGGGATGAAGAAGCACAGTGGAGGTGAATTCTTGAAAAGCATTCATTTGAATCCCCTTTTGGAGATAATTCAGTGGGAGAAGAATAATGATGAGCTATGTCAGTGTTCTATGAAATTTCTTTGTGGTGGGGATACATCTTCTGATTGGTCTTCATCTCTCAAGGGGATCTTGTTCTTCAAGGGTCGTTCAGTGGTGTCATTGTCTCTGAGGAAGGTGGATATGAAGGACAACCACCAATATCATTGGTTAGTTAATCCTAGGGATAAAAAACTATATTATGATGTTTTTCAGTAGTTTTTTTGGTCAAGTATGAGATGAGACATAGCTGATTTCATATCGAGGAGTTACACTTGTCAATAGGTAAAAGCAGGGCACCAAAGGCCATGCGGTTTTCTTCAGCCGTTGCCCATTCCTACCTGGAAGTGGTATGAGTTCACCATGTATTTCATTATTAGATATCTTCATAAACATTGGGGTAAGAACACAATTTGGGTGGTGATTGATCACCTAACCAAATCAGTCCACTTTATTTCAATTAGAGATACAGCTAAAGTGTATGAGTTGGGTCGATTATATATTCAGGAGGTGGTAAGGCTTCAGGGTGTGCCATCATTAGTTGTCTCAGATAGAGATCCCCATTTTACCTCTAGTTTTTGGGAATACCTTGATAATAATTTGGGTTCAAAAATTAAAATGAGCATGAAATACCATCCTCAAACAGATGGTCGGATGGAGATGGAAAATTAGATTTTGGATGACATGCTTCATGCGTGTGTTTTGGATTTCAGAGTAGATTGGAATAGCCATTTGGGGTTGGTTGAATTTTCTTATAATAATAGTTATAAATACTATATTTCAATGGATCCTTTTTATTCACTCTATTGTCGGCCTTTTCGGTCCACTTTGTGTTGGGTAGAGGTAGGTGGGACGTCACTATTGGGGTCGATCCTTGTGCAAGAGAAATCTAAGAAGTTCAAGTTGATCAGGCAGCGGTTATTGATATCTCATAGTCTCCACAAATTTTCTAATGACCAGAAGTGTTGATACCTTGAATTTTCTATATGTGATCAAGTATTCTTGAAGGTGGCCCCTCGCTTGGGTCATCGCCATTTGCGGAAGCAGGGAAAGCTAATGTCGAGGTATGTCAGCCCTTTTGAAATCACCAAGCATATTGGAAAGGTGGAATATAGGTTATCTTTTCCTTATTAGTTGAAATATATTCATTATTTATTCCATGTCTCCCAATTGAAAAAGTATAAACCATATCTATCTCATGTGCTGAATTGAGAAGAGTTGGAGATAGAGCCTGATTTATCAGTATTTGAATAGCTGGTGCAAATAGTGGATTCCCAAGAGAAACTGCTCTAGGTAAAGTCTATTCCATTGGTATAGTTCCTTTGGAATCATGGGAATGATGTTCACAAGACTTGTGAATGGAATTTGTGGGCTAAGCAAGAGTACCCTTTCTTATTTTTCGATCAAGCTTTGAGTTGATTTTTTTAAGGGTGGAAAGTTTTCATAGTGGGGAAAATTATTACATTTATGTTCTTATTTTCAGGTATTTTCTCTTTTATTTTGGGCATATCCTTTCCCCCTAGGTTCCCCCTTTAATTTCTGAGAGAAAGGAAGGTTTTTGGGTGGATATAACCAGGAACATGGTTGACCGCATGGTTTACTAAACTGTGTGGAATAACCATGTGCACAGTCTAGGTCTTAAAAAAGTTGTTATTTCCATTTTTCATTTTTTAATTAAACCTAATTCACCCCTATCCTTCTCCATTCGACCCTTTCATCCATATAATACCTCCAAGCTCTATCAATATCCCTTGTAACCCATTTTTGAAGGGGTTTTGGTGGGGGGAACTTTAAGGATCATCAAGTAAGTGGATTTTCCCCCTCCTTCCTCCTTATCTTTTGGGTTTCTTCCCTCCTTCTTGAGTTTCTAAATTTCCAACAGCTAGGTTTTAGTCCCTAGGGTTTAATATTGAGTTTCTTGGTTCAATATTCTTGATTAGGGCTCATTTTCACTCTCTTGTGGTGCGATTTTGGTGTGGTTTAAGATTCTCTCCAATTTTGGGGTTTTTGACATCCAAGGTAGGTAGTTCAATGTGTAAAAATTCATTGATGATGTTTTTTTCTTTCTTGACATATTTATCATGTTCCTTACCTATTATGTGAGGTGATAAAACAATTTTTGGTAGCATTGATTAAGATTTTAATTTTAAAGTAGTATTTTTACATGAAATTGAGTGGTTTTCATGTGTAAACCATGTTGTGTTATTTGAGGCCATTTTATAAATTTTTGAAATTGATTTATTAAATTGTTTTAGGGATGAGAATTCTATTTTGGTATGGTATTAGTGGGTGTTTGTCCTTAAAAGATGATTTTTTTAATGGAATTTGTGTGCAAAGCCTTGTAACCCCTCTCAAAATCGTTTTATAAAATTTTTAAAGGGTTTATTAAACTACATTGGGGGTGAAAAACATGTTTGGGTACTATTTCATGTGTGTATGATTTAGAAATGGATTTTTTATGTGAAAATGGTATTTTATAACATGTGTAACTTGGTTTATCACAAAAAGGGAAGTCCAGGTAACTAGGAGGGCAGACTAGGACTAGTATGCTAGTGATTCAGAAGTGGCTATGGCCTAGTTTCACATAGTGGGATTGATGATGAAAACACTAACTAAATAATGATGATTTTTTAGAGACCACTAGGACATTGGGTGTCCCCTCCTAGTTTCTCGTGAACAAGAATGTAATTGGTTGTGGTTCTGAGACATATTTCACTAAGATATGAGGTACCAAGGGCCCCACAGGTAGCTAGTGCCTAGGGGTGTTTCCCGTGACTAGTGCTCATTGGTTATGATGTACTTACCATTATCATACAGAGTGTTTGGTTGGTAATTTTAGAAACATGTGTGTTTTTTTAAAATTGTTCATTCTTTAAAGTTTCCCTCTTGAAAACTATTTTCATTTAAAGTTATATCCCTTAAAAATTGTCACTAGCATTTTTTGTTTATGAAAAATTGCAAGTTTTTTATTTTGTCTTATAATGTTTATATCATAGAATCTTTTTGGGTGTAATCCTATTGGGATTATGCTCACACCCTACTTAGGTGTAAGTAGACTTGGTAATGTTTGATGCAGGTAAGGGCAAGGTCTTTGGAGACGGTGGTCCGGGTTGCTAATTTCCTTCCTTGGTGCGGTGTTATGGAGATAGCTTAAGGGAGATGTCCCCTTGCTATGTGTTGGTATTTGAGTTAGAATTTCTACTCATTTTTAGTTTCCTCCCACTTGGGTTGTGTTTTGGAAGCATGCAATTGAATTCTGAATTTTGTTTATGGTTTGTTTGTATTGAATTTTCATATTTGGTTTATTTATTTTTATTGGTTGTTTTATGTTTCTAAACTTGGGTAAAACATTCCCAAACCTTTATTTGTGATACCCGGGCACTTATTCCATCCTATAGGGATAGGGAATTCCCTCCGGGCCTTGCCATAAACCAGGTAAGGCACTGGTTGAATGGTGACCCAGCTTGGTTTGTGACAATGATAGTTACTATAATGGAAAAATGGCCCTTAATTATAACATGATTGATATTTGAAACCATATACTAATCACTTTACTTATGATATGATTTTTAGTAATTTTATATCACTTAATAAAATATTATTTTTATAAAATATCAATAATTTCAATTTTAGAACTATTAATTTATTTGAATTTTATAACACCAAGATAGAAAATGAAATTCAAATAAAATATTTTAATACATCACTAAACGGTTATGTTTATATATAAAATATGTGGGTCACATTAATTCTTTAAAATTGTACAACTTTTAATATTTTTACTATCATTTACTTTATTTTTTTATTAATTGAATAATTACTGTGTCGATGTTTTGTAAGAACTAAATCTAATTATTTATTCATTAAAAATTAAAGATAAATTTTCATGATGGAGACAAATCATTTAGATTTGAAATGACTATTTAAAACTAAAAATATCATTTATTTATCCCCATGTTAAAAATATTATAGTTATTAAAAACAATAGTGTGACATTTTTTACTTTTCTTTACATAAAATATTATAAAGATCATAATCACATCCAAATGAGAAAAAAATGTAACAAAATGGTTTTTCATATGATTTATAAACCCTTTGATTATTGGTTTTGAAACCTTGAATTTATTCATATAAATTTTCTCTATGGTTTAAAGAGGGGTTCGGGATTGTTCGGGGCTTAATTGGAGCCTAAAGCTCTAGTTCTCAGAGAAAACAGGGGAGGCACACGGTTAACACATGGTTAGTTCTAACCGTGCACCTCAAACTGTGTGGGCCCATAAGGGTACCACACAGTTTTTCATAACCATGAAATGGGGACTTTGTTCGTGTGGGGATGAGATAGAGGGAGCACATGGGGTGGGCACAATTTTTCTAATTGTGAACTACAAGTCATGTAGGGTGTCACCTAGACAATGGGGTGCACACAGTTAGAACACGGTTTAGCCAACCGTGTGGAAAAATTGTTCGAACTTTAAATTTTTAATTAAATTACCATTTTACCCCTATATTTTATTTAACTCACCCCTATTTATTTTCCCTTACATGCATAGTATCCCCTATCCTCCTCCTTTGATATCTCCCCCATGCCTAACCTAGGCATTAAAGTAAATACTTTATTCGAACAACATTTCACTCATTGTATGTCATGTTTGATCACCACTGGTAAGGTCTTCAATCCACTTCCTTCTTATCATGGTTTATCTCACCATATTTGGAACTATTTTGGTGAAAGATTATATCCCTATTTTTAGGGTATTTATCAATTCTTCCATATTCTCCCAATTTAGGCCGAACCAAGGGCTGATACTAGATGAGTGTACTACCACATGCTTAAGGTAGGTGGTTTATACATTTTACCTTTGGTTTTTCTATCTATATAATTATTTCCATTGTGTCTCACACTATACCTTCCATACATTTATCCTTAAGTAACTAAATATCTTAATTAAAGTGTTGGAACCTTAATGGGTTTCCCTTTTAGTACCTTGATATGGTTGGAGGTTTTTGACCTTAACCCGATCCACCTTTTAGGTGAGTTATTTTATTTTATCCATATTCTAAATCCACCCTTTGTTTGTGTGAGATCACAATATTTTAGTGGGATCCTTTTTAAAGTTAAATGAGATAAATGGAGATGGACATGCCTCCTTTTCCCTGATATTAAATGTTATCAAATGATTAAATTATTGGATTTAAATGAAAATGTGGAATGATATGGATATTCTCTTGGATTGTGCCTTTTTATATTGATAATTTTATTTGGGTATGGACACTAACATATCCCTTTTCATTATTATATTAATTTCTTTATGTTGGCCATATCAGTATGGCACAAACTTCTTATAAAGGTATGGCACATGTTGCATTATGGTATAGCGCCGACTAGGGGATCAGGGTATGTCACTTATGAATCCTAGGTATAGTTACTTATGGTATGGAACTAATGAGGGAGATCGAGTTATGGTACCTACGACTTTTGTATGCATTCATATATTTTGATATTGGTAACCCTAGTTATCTCCGTATGACCTAGCCCATGTAGGCCTATTACTACTCTGATCTTACCATTCGACAAGTTCCTTAGTCTCGATGTGGACTCCCTAGTTGTACACCATAGGACCTAGCCCATATAGGTCTAATAATTTATTCATATGTGGCATATGCTAATCTGGTTACAAACTATTGTTGACACTCCATATATATGTATTGATGCTCATCTATTATAGCTTGCTTCTCCTACATCTTGTGTTGTGGACTTGTTTATATTTTCTTTCATTACAGCTTACCTGTTATACCTACACACAGTTGTAGTTTATATGCATAGTCTATATTTATTATAAACACCATTGGCGGTGGCCTGCTGAGTAAATATCTCACCTTATTTGGGACTTACTACGGTATCCAACCAGACTTCATGATTTTAGGTACAGAAAAGGTCAAGAGACTATTCATGGATGCTTGATTGATTATAGTAGGGGAGCGTGGAAGCATTTGACCGAGCCTTGGTCCATGATGCTATTGGTGATATCCTTTTTGATATTTTTTTATTTTGATACATGGGTTATACTAGATGTATTCTACCATGAATTTCCAGTTATTTTTTATAACTCCATGACATACTCATCACTTTTTTTATGGTGACACTTCTATATTGATATATTATTATATTCTAAATGATTTACTTTCACTATTCTAGTTATCATTTATTATGATTTTGTTGTTTATTCATCCTTTTATTTACCATTGTGATACATTGATTATGAGGTTATAGTATCCCCATTGTGCCACCTTTGACCCTCTCTATTATTCGGCAGCCTCTAGTGCATGGGGATTTGTGCTTGAGGCCTTGTGGCCAATCAGTTTCGGTTACTTATGAGTGAATCAGGTCTGTGACATTATAAATTTCTATTAGAGGATTATTTTATTTTCCTTTCTATTTGGGATGCTATAAAGGAGACTAGGACATGTCAGAATTTGGTAATGATCCTGTGATTGGGAGTAGTTAACCCACATCCAGGGAAATATCCAAATTACCTGGGATGGGACTTGATGTTATGGTTTATTCATGTTACGGTTATTTTGATTCCACCATTGTATGACACACATGATATGTGATGTTTTTGTTTTTGTTCCTGTTGTTGTTGTTGTTATTATGTTGGATTACATTTTTTCTTGGACCGGTATGGAAAGGAAGCATTGATCATGCATCATTTTAAGCACCTTATAGGAATAATACATCATGCATTATGTCATGACATGTAGGTTTCATTGTCTAATTGCATGATACTTGTTGTATGTTCCTTGAATAATATATTTTTTATGAAACTAATGTTTCTAAAGGAAAAAAGGGGTGATTTAATAATTGGTTATTAAAGTGTATTCATCAACCTAAATGTTGTTCTCTTATATAGTTTGATGGCGGTAGCTTAACTTATCAATTTTTACAAGTTTGAGTTATGTAACTGAGGTTACATAGAATAAAATGTTAGTTTATTTTGAATACATGAATATAATTTGTTATCTAAAGAGTGTATGTACCTATATAAATTTGGAATTATGATTCATTTAGTCAAAATCATCTTATACTACCTATTTCATTCTTCTATCAAATGTAAATATCTGGATACAATTAAATGAACTACCAATTATAATTTATAAAGCATGTACTTATATAAATTGGGAATGTTACTTCAGTTAATTGGTCTATTATATAAATTAAAAAATTTATAAAACATAAATTCTAGTATGGTCATTGTTAAATGTGGTTTCCAACTTCAATTTAAAGGGTGTTTTCCCCTATAACATGAAATTGACACTCTATATACCAAGACCCCTATCTGAAATGGAGAGATTGACCCAAACCCAACCTTAGTAGTGGGTAGTATGTTGTGTCTCGGGTGTTATTTATGATCATTACTATCACACATACTTGTATTTAGGAGTATTTAGAGGGGTGTGACTCTTGTATATGAAGGATTGTACCTATCATATTCTTATGACTTTAACATTTACCTTTATCAATTTTATCTAAGGTGTGTGCTTGGAATTTTTAGAGTTATTCCACCGCGACATCCTTGAGTTGTGCACTAGGAGGGTGGTAATGACCGTGCTTTGGTGGTGGTGTCCCCCGATCCACCAGTGTTACCTCCACTAGTGAAACCTTTGGAACCTCCTACTATCCCTGATGTTGGTGATGATTCTCGATTTTGAGGGGAATTTATATCACTTATACATACTATATAGGGAGATCTGCAACCTGCCTCTTCTATGGTAGAGTTGACGCGGGAGTTTCAGTAGCAGCATCTGCTTAATTTTTCAGGGGATGGTGTACCCAAGGCTGTAGAGTTATGGTTTGATATTATATTATCTATTTTTGAGTGCCTTGAGACACCTCCTAAGAGGAGAGTGAATATCATTGTGTATATGCTTCGAGGATCCACCAAATGTTTGTGGGATATCCTGAAATAGGAATATCAACACTGGGAAATGATTTGGAGGGATTTAAAATCTAGATTCTATGGATACATTTTTCTTGAGACCTTGAGGGATGATCATGACAGGGAGTTCATGAACCTGCAATTGGGTTCAATATTTGTTATGGATTACTCAACATTTTTTACAGATCTTCAGCATTTTTCACCTATCTATACCACTGGTGAGCTGGTGAAAGAAAGACATTTTTGAGGATGGGCTTATGAATCCTATTTGATTATAGGTGAACATTTTTTGGTTGACTACCATATTTGATATAATAAACTAGGATCTTATTACTTAACATAACCTAAGGGAAGCTGTAGGTATGGATCAGAGAAGACTGGCTTCTTGACCTAGTAATGCAGTATTTGGTGGCAGGAAGCATTGCTTTGAGACCTCTCCTTAGGGAAATAATAGTCAGAGTACACGTATTGTCATTTGTATAGTCTTTCATTAGTGCAGAAAGTAGGGGAACATGAAACCTCAATGTGATAGGGCCCTAGTTAAGGGTCAATCCTATGGAAGGATGGTACATTTACTACGGTTTTGTAGAATCTTCCCTCCAATGTCCAGTGAGAGAGGATCAACACTAACTTTGGGTATTGGAGTGGGATCAGAAGCTCAACATCAGGCAAGGAGTTGGAGTGTTATTGGCTAGTCAGGATGATTAGGTGGTCATCGTTAGGGATGTTAGACACCAGTTGCATAGTGTTAGTAGAGAGGTCATACTCAAGGCATTCATGTTGTATCCCAGGGATATGGAACAAGCCAGGTTTATGCAGTGCATCATGTGTTGGGGGAGTAGAGTCTCAAACCTTCAATAGCACAAGGTATGGTTTTAGTAGCATCTACCTTGGAATCAATTTTGTTTGACATAGGGGATTTGAATTCTTTTATCTTTGTGGCTATCGTGTAAATCCTCATGCTCAAAATTTAGTAATTATATGGGGTGATGACCCTTGAAACTCCTTTGGGTATCTGGTCAGATAGTGGATTCCATTGTAAGGAGTTCCCCTAGAGATAGGTAGCTATCATTTTCTATGGAAACTCTTCATCATTGAGATGTATGGTTACAACATTATCCTCAAGATGGACTGGTTAGTTCCTTATCATGCCTACATGGATTTCAATCACCATAGGGTATCATTTACATCACCAGAGGGAGGTAATTATATTCACAATGGTGACTGTGATGTCTAGGAAGGTAGAGTAGGACTAGAGAATCATGTGTTGAGTGGCGTGACAACCTAGATTGCTATCCTTTATATGGATGACTAGGGTATACATCAAGATGAATTACCTCATATAGTATATCATTTTAAGGATGCATTCCCTAATGAATTTTTTGGTTTACCTCCTGAGTGGGGGGTGAATTTCTCTATTGAGATGGTTCCAAAAGTTTCACCAGTGTCTATTAATACTTACAGGATGTCCACTACTGAGTTTAAGGTGTTTAAGTGATAGTTATAGGACTTAAAATATAAGGTTTTTATAGGGACCAGTACTTCTCTTTGGGGTTCACTGGTCCTTTTCACCAAGAAGGTGGACGAAACCCTTAGGATTTGTGTGGATTACTAGAAGTTGAATTAGCTTAATAAAAAGAACTAATATCCTTTTCCTTGTATAAATGACCTATTTGATTATCTTCAAGGAGATCAAGTTTTCTCCAAGATTTATTTGAGGCCTGGATATCACCAGGTATGAGTTATACCTAAAGACATACCTCATAAAATGTTTCATAGTAGGTATAGTCTTTATGAGTATATGGTCATGTCATTAGGTCTTAGGAACACACCGGTCATTTTCATGGCTCTGATGAATCGGGTTTTCCACCCGTTTTTGGATTCATTTTTGGTAGTCTTCTTAGATGGCATCTTGGTGTATTCTCATACTCGATTAAACCCTTCCAAACATCTTAAGATCATTCTAAATACACTGATAGAGAACCAATTGTATTCTAAGATCACTAAATGCCACTTTTGGATTAATAAGGTGCACTTACATGGTAAGGTTATCTCATATGAAGGAATATTAGTTGACCTATAGAAGGTGAGAGCTATAGTTTCTTAGGAGCATCCCAATAACATTTTTGACATATGTAGTTTCTTGGGGCTGGTTGGAAATTACAGGCATTTTATATAGGACTTTTCATGCCTAGTAGCACCTCTCAAGTGTTTGAAAAATAAGGGTGTGAAATTTATATGGTCATAATCCTGTGAGATGGACTTTCAAAATCTAAAAGGGATACTGACATTCACACTAATCCTGATTCTTTCAAAGCCATACATAAGGTATAAATTATATTATGATTCATTAGGTATTGGTCTAGGAGAAGTTATGATGTAGTAAGATCTAGTTTTTGCTTACGGGTTGTGGTAGTTGAGGCCTTAACAGTGGAATTACTCAATGCATGATCTCAAGTTGGAAGCTATAGTTCACATCTTGCTTTTTTGGAGTCATTACCTGTTGGGAGAGAATTTTTTGGTCTATATTGACTAGAAAATCCTCAGGTACATTTTTTCACAGTGTGACTTGAATCTTAGGCAGATAATGTGGGTTGAATACTTTCAATCCTTCAACATTGATCTTGCATATATGCATGGGAAAGGAAATGCTATAGTGGATTCTCTAAGTTGAAAAACTTAGACACGTGAAGTTTAAGAGGCCAGTAGTGAGTGGAAACTTATGACCATGTTTTCAAATATGAACTTAGAGGTTCAAAAGAGTCATGTACAGTTTTTACTTTCATCATTATCAGTGACCTATTCACTCCTAGAGAGAGAGAATATGAGGTGGTTATTGGACTCTAAAGGCTTATTCCTAAGGGAGAGTGTTTCAAACGATGATTTGTCGTCAGGCTGGATCATTGATGATGATGAGATCTTGAGAATCCATGGATGTGTTTGGGTTCCTACCGAAATCCATGATGAATTTATGTGAGAGACTCATTATTCTTATTTGGAGGTACAACCTGGTCTTATGAAGATGTATCATGACCTATGTCACCAGTATTAGTGTCCTGGTATGAAAAGGGAGATGGTTGGTTTTGTCACATGGTGTTCCACCTGTCAACAAGTGAAGGCAGAACATCAGTGATCAATAAGGGTTTTACATCCATTACCCATTCCTAAATGGAATTGGGTTGATGTCAATTTAGATTTTGTAACTAAATTACCAATATCCCCTTGAGGCGGTGATACAGTATGGATGACCGTAGATAGGCCCATGAAGTTCGCTTACTTATTACCTATCAGAGAGACCTTCTTGATGGATTAGCACGGGAGACTATATGTCTGTGATATTATATTCCTACATGGGGTCCCTCGTAATATCAATTCTGATAGGTATTCTCATTTCATGTTGAGGTTCTGGTAGGGGTTACAGAAATCTTTGAGTATATAAGTGATTTTGAGCACAGTCTTTCCCCCTCAGACCGACAGTCAGTCAAAATGGACGATATATGTACTAGAGGACATGATCCAAGCATGCATCATTAATTTTAGTTATTATTTGGAGAAACATATACCATTAGATGATTTTTCTTACAATAATAGATTTTAAGAAACTATTCATATGGATCCTTATGAGTCTTTATATGGTAGTTCATTATTTCCACCTCTGTTATAGTTAGAGGTAGGTGAGGCGGTGCTGCTTGGACCTCATCACATTTAGGAGACTTCAGAGAATATTTGAAAGATAATGGATACAGCTCAATCTAGAAAAAAATCATATGTATACCATATTCAATGACTTATATAGTTTGAGGATAGGGATCGGGTATTCCTGTGTTTATCGATTAGATTGGGCATCAACATTTTTTGCTGCAAGGTAGGTTGTCACCTCAGTTTGTTAGAACATTTGTGGTTTTAGAGAGTGTTGGATTTTTTTCATATCTATAGCACTTCCAGATAGATATTGGGATCTGCTTGATGTTTTTCACATTTCTCTACTATGTTGTTATTACTCAAACTTGTCTCATGTGTTCCAACCTAATGAGGTGGAATTGGATGTTGATGCTTCTTTTGAGGAGCACCCTATTAGTACCATGGACTGAAGCATGAAGGATCTCCAAGAAATATATGTCCCTTTAGTACAGGTGTTATGGTAGCATAGTCGGGTATAGGATGATACCTAGGAGCGGGAGGCCGATGTACATGATCAGTGGCCAAAGCTATTCTTAGATGATACATTACCACCCTTGGAATAGAAACTCAAGGATGAGTTTCTTTAAGGGAGGAAGACTATAACAACTTGGTTTTTTGTATAAGGTATGGGCCCTTTGATTATTGGTTTAAACCATTTATTTTATTATTATAAATGTACCCTATGTTTTAAGGAATATTTTGGGAGCTTATGGGGCTTCTTCAGAGCCCGGAGATCTGGTTGTTGGAGAAAATAGGAGAGGCACATGGTTAGTGTATGGTTAGTGCTAACCATTTCCCTAAAACTATGTGGTTGTGTAAGGGTTCCACAAAATTTTTCTATACTGTGCAAGGGATACTTTGTCCATGTGGGGCTGAGATAGAGAAAGCACACGGCCTACACATGGTTTGTATAACCATGTGTTGCAAGTCATCCAGGGTGTGTCACCAAAACAGTGGGGTGCACATGGTTAGTGCATGGTTTATCCAATTATTAGACCTTTAAAATTTGGGAGAAAGGAAAATATTTCTCCTACTTTCTATTTAACTCACATATCTTTATTTTCTCTTCTACACATATCATCCCCTATCCTCCTCCTTTGAGAGATCCTCCACGCCTAATCTGGGAATTGAAGAAACTCCTCTGTTTGGCCTCTGTTTCACTCACCATTTGTTAAGTTGTATCACCACTGAGAAGAGATTCAAACCAGTTCCTTATTCTTAGGGTTTATTTTTTCATCTTCGGTGTTGTTTTAGCGCAAGCTAATATTCCCTATTTTTAATTTATTCATCTATTATTCTATTTTCTCCCAATTTAGGCTAAACCAAGGGAAAATACTGGATAAGTGTTCCACCATGGGATTAAGGCAGGAGGTTTATACCTTTTCCCAAAGGTTTTTCTATCTATGTAATTATTGTCGATGTGTAGCATGCTAGACCTTATGGACGTTGCTCCTAAATTAACTAAATGTATTAATTAAATTGTTGAAACCTTAATGGGTTCCCCTTTTAGTACATTGATATAGTTGGAGGTTGTCAACCTCAACCCGAGCCACCTTTGAGGTGAGTTGTTTAATATTTCTTGTGCTAGAGCTACCCTTTGGGTGTGTGAGCCCACCATCTTTTAGTGGAAGCCTTTTTAAAGTTAAATGAGATAAATAGAGATGGACATGCCTCCTTTTCCCTGATATTAAATGTTATAAAATGATTAAATGGTTGGATTTAAATGAAAATGTGCAATGAGATGGATATTCTCTTGGCTTGTGCCTTTTTATATTGATAATTTTAATTGGGTATGGAAACTAACATAACCCTTGTCAATATTATATTACTTATTTGATGTTGGACATCTCGGTATGGTACCAACTTCTTATGAAGGTATGGCACATGTTACATTATGGTATGGCATCACCTATGGGATCAAGGTATGGAACCTATGACTCCTAGGTATGACTACTTACAGTATGGAACATATGTGGGAGATAAAGGTATGGAACTTATGACTTTTGTATACATTCATTTTTATTTATATAGGTTGCCCTAGTTATATCCTTGGGACCTAGTCCATTTAGTTTTTTTACTACTCTAAGCTTACCATTGTATGTGTTTCTTTGTCTCGATGAGGTTGCCACTACAAAAAAAATATAAATCAACGATGTTTTTTTCATTACTAATGTTTATAAACGTCTCCAATTCATTTGCCAACATTTTTTAAAAACATCAGTAAATCAGGTGTCCCTAATTGAGAGGCGTTTATAAATGTCACGAATTTAACAAAATTTATAAACATCACCAATTAGTAAAATTTGTAAATGTCGGCAATTAGAGACATTTATAATTGTTGGTAATTATCGACACCTAAAATACCGACATTTTTTAGAAACGTTGGTAAATGGCACCTCATTTACCGAAGTTTCTAAAAAAATTCGGTATTTTTTTGAAATTCAAAAAAAAATTAAATTATTTTTCTTTTTAAAAAATCATTTTTTTAATCCATCGTTGCACCCTCCTAACCCCCCTTGGTCTTGTGTAGCCCCCCTCTGTCTGGTGGTGCCCACCTCCGTCCAACGTTGCATACATATATAAATTAATAGAATTATAAATGTTTATATTAATATATATGTGTTTATGTGTGTGTGTGTGTGTTCGTGCATCCATATATATAATTGTAATTATATTATATATATATATATATATATGTATGTAAATTAATAGAATTATAATTATATATGTATATATGTGTTTATGTGTGTGTGTGTGTTTATATATATATATGTGTATATATATAAATATTGTGATATTTAAATATATGTTAAATGTATTTGTATATAAATATAATTTATATATATAAATATAATTATAAAGTTATATATATATTAATATATATGTTTATATGTAAATTTTTATATATGTGTTTATATTATATATATATATATATATGTTTATATTTTATATTAATATATATTTAAATTTGTATATATGTTTAAATTAATAGAATTATATATATATATATATATGTTTATATAAATTAATAAAAATATAAATATTTATATGTGTGTGTGTGTATATAATTAACCATATTTTAAAACATTGGTAAAAATGTCACTAAAATAGCTCTACTTTTTTAAAAACGTGGCTAGATTTAAAATATATGTATATTGTATATATAAATATATGTATATATATTTATATTTATATTTATATTTATGTGTGTTTATATATATATATATATATATATATATATATATTTACATCGATGCGAGGAAATGAGCTATATTGCAAATAAAAATAGGCAACACACAAATGCAGGGAAGAACTATACAAGACTCTAACTCGAGACCTCACCGAGACCCAAAGGGGTGGCTACTATTGAGCTACACCCTGAGGGATATATATATATATATATATATATATATATATATATATATATTATGATATTTAAAAATATGTTAATGTTTTTGTATATAAATATAAATTTATATATATAAATATAATTATAAAAGTTTATTTATATATATATAAATTAATAGATTTATACCTATATATATAATTAACAATGTTTTAAAATAGTGGTAAAAAATGTCACTAATTTTACCATGTTTAAAAATGTGGCTATTTTAAATTTAGCGATGTTCTCTAAAAATGTCGCTAATTTAGCCACATTTTCTAGAAGCAGACGGATGTTTAACAATTTATAGATCCAAGAATAAAATGAATATAGTAAAGATGACACATCAATGTAACGTGTTTTGGCCAATTTGCCTACGTGCATGGGGTACAGTCACCATGGGTTTCACTATGCAAGAATAAATGATTTCAATAAATATGGGAAACCAGCAGCACAAACAAGGATCTTGACATTCATGAATACCAGGTCAAGACCCCCCTTACCAGGGGATCGACTTTACCTAGTGGAAACCTTCATGTTGTTGAAGCCCTAGCCGAATCCCTCCAAGACCAAGAGCAACAACGCCGTTGTCCAAGGTGCTCAGAAATCCGCAACCATCCAACCGTTGTTATCCAGGTCCACCGCTACTATACAGAAGTCATCTGATTTAGATCTGTCATTGTTGTCCAGGCTCGACCTAGCCATCCATACATGCCACCACCATCCCGATTTTGTGCGAACCAGAGCCACCGCCATCCACGAAGCTTCGTCGTCATCCAGATTTGATGTGTACTAGATTCTTCGACTTATGGATTCAAGACTGGATGTCGCTGCCTCTAGCCACTCGCCCAGGATGCCATGAACCAACCACGCAGGGAAAGTTCTCTGGCAATCCAAGAAACCCCTAGCTGAGCATGATTTCCTCTAATCTCCCTCGGTCAAACTGAATACCGAAGTAGTGTTCCCCCTCACCATCCTCCTCGATGAACCAGAATCGCTGAACTGGGGAGGAACACTCCCTTGATCTGCTGGAGCAGAGGGATCCCTACCAAGCCCTAACTGGTTGTCGATGCCTTCTCTCCCTCTCAGTCAATCCAAGTTGCTCCTTTTTTTTGTGAAGTGGAGCTCTCTGAAATCCCTAAATTGAGGATGCTATGATAAAGTAAGGGCTTCATCCATGGTACATGGACAGCAGAGAAATGAAAGAAAGTTGCAGGTTCCAACTATGGGAAACACTCTCAAAAATGCATATTAAATAAAACAATTTAAATTAACAATAAAAAAATGAATATAAAATTCACAATTCTTCACCTTAAAAGGTAAAATGAATAACCACAATTTAACATGCAATGATACTAAAAAACTCCACCTTGCAAATAAAAATCTAACCACATGATGATTATACACCACCTGTAACCATTAATTCGAGTATCACATCCTAAATAGGAAATAATATATAGGGTACAATCCAAATAGTCCCCCATCATACATCAATGTGACACATACCACCCAAATTAATTACATTTTAAAGCTAATTAACATGCTCAGAATTAAACAACTCCAAACATAAATAGAAAACATACTTATAATTACCTGAGTCAACCTCTGAGATCATGCCATCAAGGAAGTCTTGGACTGCTCACCAGTACCTAAAATGCAAAGAAGAACACAGTAGTACCCATCCTCTAAAAAACTTGGCAAATCAAACTCAGAAAATTCACAAAGAATATAACTTAGAAAACCAATGCAATATTGAAAATAGCAATAATAAAATAAACACTGAGAAATCAATCCTAGAAAAAGAAAACTAGTCTCCACCTGAACCCATAAAGGACTCAGAAGACTCTCTACCTAAAGGGAACACACTTCCTAGAACCCAACTAACAAGAGAAGTTTCTCAATAATCGAGTACCACTGTAAATCTCATGCATCCCCAAGAGTCCTAAGGAGAACCTCTAAACCCATGAGAACACCGATGATCCAATGGCAGCCAACTACTGACTAAGAAATATCATCCTAGTCTAGCTTCCTAACAATATCTAGGAACCACCTAACATCACTAAAGAGATATCGACAGAACTATCATGAAGTCCGATCATCACTGAACCTATTCACATGACACTACCACTCTAAACACAGTTCAGGTCCAATCACCACTCGCAACAGGTCAACACCTAGTGACAACAGCCCTAACCAGCACACAAATTAGAGGAACAACCCCAAGCTAATTACCATCTCACTCCCCTAAGGTAAAAGGAAGAACCAAGAGTCCAAACAAACAAACCGACCATGCCATGCACCACACTACTAACCGATACACTCTCACCCAATCCAACCTCGCACTAGCCCCTTCCTAACCCCAGAACAAGAGACACACATAGGTAGAAACTACCAAAAGTAATCTTTAGGGATCTGACATGAAAAGAGAACAAGGAAACAACAAGGAAACAAATATCAATCAGATATTACAAAAAAATATGGCTAAAGAGAGAACACAACCTAGCTGAACAAATCATCAAAACATGATGCATAGTAAAATCCACTAACAAATAATTTAAATCAACGAATAATTAGATTCTGAATTTTGATTACACAAAATTATATCAAATCTGAATCTGATACCACATGTTGGGGGGTTGCGCTGCACAAGGCGGTCCTCATTTGACTACCTAGGATCCATTTGGATTAATCTTGGTTCGTATAATCCCAAAATAAGAAATCTAAAACTAATGTTTATATTCAAGTTCCATAATATGAAACAAATAAACATGAATATATTCATAAAACAAATTCCAATAACCAGAATTAAAATAATTTAATAGCAGTGAACACGATGCAATTATAGTGGTGGATACATATCGATTCAAGTTTTCTAATTCTCATAACAACAGAAAAATAGATTCAAACATGTATTTACATAACTAAAAATAGATTCCAATACATATAAAGAACCATTCCAACAAGCAAGAAAAGTAACAATAGAATCATGAAATGACAGATCTAACTAAGAAAAACAATGTTCAACAACTTCTAATTAAACAAAGAAATCCAAAACAGATTTGAATTAAATTCTAGAAGTAGACGAGTGTTCAATAATTTACAGGTCCAAGAATAAAATGCAGAAAGCAGTAAAGAGGACACAGTGATGTAATGTGCTTTGGCCAATTGGCCTACGTGCACGGGGAATAATCACCATGGGTTTCACTACACAAGAATAAAGGATTACAGGAAATACAGGAAACCAGCAACGCAAATAAGGATTTAGAAATTCATGAATACTAGGCCGAGACCCCCCTTATTAGGGGATTAATTTTACCTAGTGGAAACCTTCATGTTGTTGAAGCCCTAGCTAAATCCCTCCAAGACCAAGAGCGACAACACCGCTGCCCAAGGTGCCCAGAAATCTATAGTCATCCAGCCGCTACTATCCAGGTCTACTGCTACTACACAGGAGTTTTCTGTTTTAGATCTTACATTATTGTTTGGGTCCGACCTAGCCATCCAGACACTCCATCGTCATCCCGATTTGGTGAGAATCAGAGTCGTCACCATCCAAGAAGCATTGTTGTCGCCCAGATCTGGTGTGTACCAGATTCTTCGACCTATGGATTCAATAATAGATGGTGTTTCCTCTGTAGCCACACCCCTGGGATGCCAAGAACCAACAGCACATGGATAGTTCTTCGGCAAGCTAAGAAATCCCTAGCCAGGCACGAATTCCTTCGATCTCTCTCGGTCAAACCGAATATTGAAGCAATGTCCCCCCTCGCCATCCTTGTCGAACCATGATTGTCAAAATAGGGAGGAACACTCCCTTGATCGGCTGGAGCATAGGGCTCCCTGCCAAGCCCTAACCGGGTGTCGTTGCTCGCTCTCCATCTCAGCCAAGCTGAGTTGCACCCTTTTTTTGTTGAAGCAATGCTCTATGAAATCCCTAAATTGAGGATGCTACAATAAAGAAAGTGCTCCATCCAGGGTATGTGGACAATAGAGAAATGAAAGGCGGTTGCAGGTGCCGACTGTGGTACAAACTCTAAAAAAGGCATATTAAATAAAACAATTTTAATTAACAATAAAAAACGTGAATATAAAATTCACAGTATTGATGCTCATCTGTTATAGTCTACTTCTCCTACACCTTGTGCCATGGAATTATTTATATTTGTCTTTCATTACAGCTTACTTGTTATACCTGCACATAGTTGTAGTTTATATGCATAGGTTGGATTTGTTATAGACACCGTTGGTGGTGGCATACTGAGTAAATCTCACACCCTATTTGAACCGCCCATGGTACCCAAATAGACTTCATGATTGCAAGTAGGGATAAGGGAAAGAGCCCAGTCGTTGAAGCTTTATTGATTATAGCAGGGGAGCGTGGGAGTACGGGACCGAGCCTTGGCTCGTGATGCTATTGGAGATAACCTTTTTTTTGTCTTTTTTTCTTTTAATGCATGAATTGTATTGGATGTCTGCTGCCATGTATTGACTGTTTTTTGTATAGCCTCATGACATTCTCATCATTTTGTATATGGCGCCACTTCTGGCTTGATATATTATTACTATCTAGATGATTTACTTTCATTGTTCTAGTCATCATTTATTATGCTTATGTTGTTTATTCATCCTTTTATTTTCCGCTTATGAGGGTATAGTCTTCCCACTGTACGACCTTCGACTCTCGCTGCTAGTAGACAGCCTCTGGTGTATGAGGAGACATGCTTGAAAAATTGTGTCCAACTAGGTTCGGTTACTTAAGAGTGAATCGGGTTCAGGACGGTATAAAAAATTGTGAAAGAAATGAACTCATCAAATAAAAGTAAATCAAGTGTTAAGGTCATTTTTTAGTCATTATCATGTTATTTTTAACTCTTAATTACATGATTTACTTTTTACCGTGATAACAAAAATTATTAAGGTTACTATTCATATTGACAAAAAATAAGAGCCGTATTTATCGAATACGGACCTCCAGATTCCAAATATGGAATCTATATTTTAAGATTTAATACAAAGAAGTGATAAAATTTAATATAAAATTAAACTGGAAAAACACGACAAAAAATAGTTTTTGAGAAAAATGCCCTTTTTAATATAAATTTTTACACTAAATTCAAGTATAAAAATCATTTAAAAAACCACAATTTGATTATTTTAAATAAAAAATAACTAAGTAATCCAACATAAAATTTGAATATATAAATAATTTAAAAGAAAATATAGTTTTTAATTAAAATCAGTATTTTTCACTATTCACTGAAAAAATCAAACTTTTCAGAAAAAAATACAAAATTTCACCATAGGATAATCTTGATATACTGATTTCAAAAGTGATATTTATTTTATCAGGTACAATTTCTTAACATTCTAAAAATTAATTATATCATTTGTTCAGAAAAAGTAATAAAAACCATTTTTTTGAAGAAAACATGTTTTTGGATAATAAAATGACTTTACTAAAAATTGAGCACTTATTTCCTAAACATTAATCAATACAATTGTATTGATTAGAACCTTCAAATATGTATTTTAAAAAGTAGTTAATTATATTCATACCCATCAATTTAATGATTAAATTATAACGATAATATTTAAATAATAATATTTCGCGGTTCGTTTACAGTCGGTGTTGTGTATTTTGTACACTATCGAACATAGTCATTGTTTTAAAATATTGGGATATATTGCATGCATTGTTGAGATGTTAGGTTCTATTTTATATTATTCATCGGTGGAGGTTTTATCTTACAATTTTTGAGATTATGAAGGTAATGTCTCTTATATGTGTGTTTTATACTCTCAATATTAGTCATCAACCTGTGGCTTATTGAAGGCCTACTTTGTAGGGTGCACTTGGCTTTGTTATTGCGAGGACGGGTAGTCATGACATCCTCCAATTATCTATAGTCCACATGCTTCTCCCCAGGCAAGTAAATTCGTTCTCCTCGCAAAGTGGTTCTCCATGCAATGGTTCCCTCAATCTAATGTCTTACCAATGCTTTTTTCCATTGTTCAAAGCAAAATTAATAATATAAATACCCCTGCTTCGGTATCAAATTTAATATTCAACAATAGATGTTCAAATTTGAATCCAAATATCACTAGGAATCAGATATAATATTCAAATTTGTTCTGAATCTAGTTTGGAGGTACTCGAACCCCATTTTATTGGATCAGATAGGATTATTGGGTAATCACTCATATCCCTTAATATATTTGTACTATATAATTCTTTAAAAATATTAGGAATGGTTATGTGGTGTGATGCTTGGGAGGATGAATAGTTAATAAAAAAACCAACCAACAAAACAAAAACAGTTGCTGATTAGTTGAGCAGCAATGGTTGGCCGCTCTCCTACCTCAGCCTACTCCATTAATGGAGGCACCCCCAATAAATAAGTATATTAACCAGCGTCCTCGCCCCTTCATTTTCCCCTCGTTGGGCCCTCCTTCGATTCTGGGTTCGCACTCTGATCTCGATCGGAGCATTGAGGAATCTACACAATGAAGGTCAGCATCGTTTCTCGGAGCGGTAGAGAGGTCGTCAAGGGCGGCTTCGAACTCAACGATTATGTACGCTCTTTTCCTTGAGTTTGTTATTAATTAATTGGTGCGCAGGGATTTGCCTGTTCATTTTTCAGATCAGACATCGATTTATGAACGCTCATTTAGTGAATTAGGGGTTTGTTTTCAGAAATCAGGTGAAGAATTCCCATTAACCGGAGAGGAGATTTGGAGAGTGGGAATTCTCTGTGATGTTTTCATTCCGAAGTGCATTTTTTATTTTTTTTTTGATAGCAGGCTTTGATTTTTCTCCCGTGTACTCTATTTCTCCCGCAGTTGTTAGAGTCTAGTTTCTTAGACTCATCAGATGTTGTTTTGCAGGCATTGGTGGCTGATCTTCAGGAGGCAATTTATAGACGAAGTAAGTTACATTTTGAATCATTATATTAAGTTTTTCTGTACTTGGAACACAACACACGCACGAGCAAATCGTATTCGTAGCTCCCTATTTCAGATTAAATGCTGTAAACCTTCGCTGGAGAGGACTGTGCTTTTCCAGTCCTGTGGCTTTGTTATGGAAATAACCATTGAGACTGAATGAAATGGAATGAACTACCCCGTTCTTTGGTAGAGGGGATGTAATGAAATAGGTTACTTAAAATACATTAGTCATTGAAATGGAATGAACTGCCCTATTGTTTGGTGGAGGAAATGCAATGAAATGAAACGGGTAACCTAAAGTACATTTGACATCGTTTGAAATATTGAAATAACTAACTTGTGGCTTATGTTGGGAGTTAGTTTTTGGTTCATGTAAAAAGAAATGAACTACCCCATTGTTTGGGAGAGGAAATGCGATGAAATGGGTAACTTCAAATGCATTAGTTGTTGTTTGTAAAAGTTATTTGTATGATGGAATAAAGTGGTAAGGAGATCTCTTGTCATTGAAAATCTTAAAATCCTTGACTTCCAAATTGGAGGGACTCATGCTAATCTTTTCCATTCAATTAACAACATTATCAAACAATTCTCAGGGTTTTTCTTCTACATTACCAATAACCCATTTGTTTTAAATACTCTGTTTTATTTGATCTGCATCAACAGCCAATAAATATTATCCATCTAGACAACGACTGACCCTCCCCATACTGCCTGGATCAAAGGGGAAGCCTGTTATTCTCAATCCCAAGAAAAGTCTAAATGATTATTGTGATGGATACTCGGGAAGCTTAACTCTAGTTTTCAAGGACCTTGGCCCCCAGGTTTCTTATAGAACACTCTTCTTCTGGGAGTATCTGGGTCCTCTCATCATCTACCCGGTCTTCTACTACCTACCAGTGTACGAGTACTTTGGCTACAATGGAAAACACACCATGCACTTGGTCCAGACATATGCACTGTACTATTGGTGCCTCCACTACTCCAAACGAATCATGGAAACCTTTCTGGTGCACCGGTTCAGCCACGCGACGTCGCCCCTCTCGAACGTGTTCCGCAACTGTGCTTATTACTGGACCTTCGGAGCCTACATTGCCTATTATGTGAATCATCCTCTGTACACCCCTGTTGGTGATCTTCAAATGAAGATTGGGTTTGGGTTTGGGCTGGTCTGTCAAGTTGCTAACTTTTATTGTCACATCCTTCTGAGGAACCTTCGGGGCCACGATGGGAGTGGGGGGTACCAGATCCCGCGCGGGTTTTTGTTCAGCATTGTGACATGTGCGAATTACACGACGGAGATATACCAGTGGCTTGGCTTCAATATCGCGACCCAAACAGTTGCAGGGTATGTCTTCTTGGTGGTGGCTTTTAGCATCATGGCCAACTGGGCCCTTGCGAAGCACAGACGCTTGAGGAAGGTGTGTTTCTTTTATGTTTTTTCTGGATTGTTGGTCTGCGTTTTGGTTTGGGAAAATGTTTGTCATTGGTCACGGGTTTGAAAAATTAAAAGTGAAATGTTTTCCAAACCCAAACACACCCTTTCTCTTGCAAACTTTCTAGTAAAAATCATTCTCCATGGCCTGGGACTGATGTGTTGTTGTCCATTGTATTCTGCAGATATTTGATGGCAAAGATGGACGACCCAAGTATCCCAGAAGGTGGGTTATATTGCCCCCATTCCTGTAGAAGAGAATGATTGGATGAGTGGCAGTTATCTTGATGGCCTTATGTATTGTTGCAATGGCATTTCATTTGTCACATTTTGTGTCATTTTAAAAGATGGATTATTTAAGTCAAGTGCACAAATTTTATTTGTGTATTTTATAATTTTATTATGATATGAGATTGTGTCATTTTAAAAGATGGATTATTTTGACTTTTAAGTGGGTTTATAAGTCATATGGTAGGTGCACAAATGTTATTTGTGTATATTTTATAATTTTATCATGAAGTTGTATTTAATGTTTTTTGTGTCAGGATATGTTCTCTACTTATGTGTGTATTCATTCATGTTATATTACAGCTTCACATAACAATTTATGAGAGAATTGACCAAAGAACATTTAGTTTCCAAAACCATTTATTTTATTTATTTTATGAATATTTAGTTTTACTTAATATTCACAAAAACATTATTCAATAATGACAGATCATGGTATTAATAGAACATTTAGTTTTATCCAACAACATAACAAAAAAGGATGGTTAAGTTATTTTTTTTGATTAACAATAAATGTTTATATGTAGGTTAACAGTTTAATTAGAATACTGCACACAAAGTATATAGCTTCACATAACAATTGTTTTCTTAGAACATTTAGCTTGAAACAAAATAAATCATTCACAAAATTGTCACATGATATTTATATACATAAAAATTTAATCAATTTATGCACGTAATATTTATCTCTCGAGCCACAAGCTACTTATTGTAGAAAATATACATTCTTTAGCTGAGAAGATTTCTTCACCTATGGAAGAGTCACAAAACATTTACTTTCTTAGTTGCAAAACATTTAGAAAATGACACACATTTAGGTTCATAGAACATTTAACTTTCTTTCAAAGCTCCAGAACATAATGAATACCGTGCAAAGAACATCAAAATGGGTTAGATCTAAATCATTCACAAAATTGTCACATGATATTTATATACATAAAATTTAATCAATTTATGCACATAATATTTATCTCTCGAGCCACAATCTACTTATTGTAGAAAATATACATTCTTTAACGGAGAAGATTTCTTCACCTATGGAAGAGTCACAAAACATTTACTTTCTTAGTTGCAAAACATTTAGAAAATGGCACACATTTAGGTTCATAGAACATTTAACTTTCTTTCAAATCCCCAGAGCATAACGAATAGCATGAAAAGAACATCCAAATGGGTTAGATCTATATTTCCAAGCTAAATCCTTGATATTAAGGCCGTGATGGAGCCACATATAATCAATTTTGACAAAATGTTTCTCTTTAGAGACAACATAACTATTTCAGAAAATATATCATTCCCACTGAGAAAATTTATTCACGTGCATAACATTTAGAAGATGTCTAGACTCACTGAACATTTAAGTTGAGGAAATTTAAGAACACATATGCACAACAAATTAATCTTAGCACAACCATAGATCTTTTTTATATAACACTTATTTCAAACATAATATATAGCTTAATATAACAATTATTTTCTCTGAAGATTTGGCTTTGATACACCTCATGTTAAATCATTCACAAAATATGTTCTTTCATAATCACATAACATTTAGATGCATATAAAATTTAATTAATTTAGGCACAAAATATTTGTATTTTGAGACACAACATACTTATTGCATAAAATATACCATCTTTAGCAAAGAAGATTTCCTTACCCTATATAAGAGCCACAAAACATCTACTTTTATAGGTAATAACACGTTTATAAGATGACACACACATAAGCTTTAGCTCAATACAAAAATGGAAATCCCAGCCCCCACCCCCTTCAGAGTCTTGGCTTCCAATTGTGTAAGCCACCTCTCGACAAGTGGTTTAAAGGCCCCCGATCTTGCACTCCATCCTACAATTGAATCTGGGTAAAACCTTCTAGCCTCGCGCCGCCCTACACCGTCAATGAACTTTAATCAACATGCATGAAATTATGACGGCAAGCCACAACCAGTGGGGAATTGAACCCCCGGCTCTGAGGAACCAAATGAACGACACTAACCACTGAGCCACCCTTATAGGGGCACATGGCATTTTCTTTTGACATATAACAATATTATTTTTAAAACATATACCATTAGCTTTGTGTTTACATGTTTCTTTGTAGCTCTGTAGTTCCCCTTCCCTGACCGTTTGTAGTATACCATTATCAGCCATATAATATTTCATATCCATAAGAATAACAATGAAACATTTCTTTCAATGCCCCATAACATAAAAAACATTTGCACAAAATATTTAACTTAAGGAAAATATAGAATCCATATGCATAGAACATTCATCTCAGGGCAGATGTCTCAAGTTCAGGTCCTTCTGCGAGAAGATGTACCTGAGACTCTGGTGGTCAGAGTAGACTGTAAAGCGTTCTCCCATCAGATAGTGCCGCCATATCTTCAAAGTGAAGACCACTGTTGCTAACTCCAGGTCATGGGTAGCGTAGTTCTGCTCATGCTGCCTCAAATTTCATGAACCATAGGCGATCACTGCCCACTCCTACATCAGGACACACCCGAGTCTGGTCCCTGATGCATCACAATAAACTACATACCCTACACCCTCCTCCGGTAGCCTCAAGATGAGTGCACTAGTCAATCTCTGTCTCAGCTCCTGGAAGCTCTGCTGACATCTATCTGACCACACGAAGGGTTTCCCCTTCTTCGTCAAAGCTGAAAGCAGTGCTGTAACTCTGGAGAAGTCTGGCACAAATCTCCGATAGTACCCAGCCAGACCTAGGAAACTCCGCACCTCAGCCACGCTCCTGGGTGGCTCCCAAGAAAGTACCGCCTTGATCTTCGCTGGGTCCACTGCAACCCCAGCCTTCGAGATGACGTGCCCCAAGAAGTGGACCTCTCGAATCCAGAACTGACACTTCGAGAGCTTACCATAAAGCTGGTGCTCTCAAAGTGTGTCCAATACAACCTGTAAGTGGTAGGCGTTCTCCTCCTCAGTGGTCGAGTAAATCAATATGTCGTCGATGAAGACTATGAAAAACCGATCGAGTTAAGCCTTGAAGATCCTATTCATGAGACTCATGAACACTATTGGAGCATTGGTTACGCCGAAAGGCATAACCAAGAACTCATAGTGGCCATACCGACACCTGAAAGTCATCTTCTGCACATCCTCGTCTCGAACTCTGAGCTGACGATAGCCTGACCTGAGGTCTATCTTCGAGAACCATCGTGCTCCCTTGAGCTGATCAAAGAGGCCGTCAATCCTCGGGAGTGGATACTTGTTCTTTACGGTCACCTAATTCAGGCGATGGTAGCCGACACATAGTTGTAAGCTCCCATCCGCCTTCTTGGTGAATAAAATCGGAAAAGCCTAGGGTGAAACACCGGGTCAGATGAATCCCTTTCCCTGCAAATCCTCCAACTGTACCCGTAGCTCATGAAGCTCGGTGGGATCCATCCGATATGTTGGAGTAGATATCGGGGTTTTCTCGGGGTACAGGTCAATGTAGAAGTCTACCTCTTTGTGAGGAGGTAGTCCTGGAACGTCGTCAGGGAAAACATCCACATACTGATCCACCACAACAGGAAAACTCGGACTCCGCACATCAACTGCTCCTAGGATGAGACTAGCCAACTGGTGGGTGATCAGCTTCCCTATCCTTTGCGTAAGTCCATCCCGCGCTGCAAAGGCTCCCTTCTCGCCGGTGAAGGTGAACATGCTCCCATCTGTGCGGACACACCACACTTTACGCCTAATACAATCGATCTGAGCATGAATTGTAGATATCTAATCCATGCCCAAGATGACATCGTAAGGACTCGACGGTGCTACAAGAAGATCCCAGCCGAAGCTCTCGCCTCCTAGAGTAAGCTCACACTGTCGGCACCAGTGCGTAATCGTCGAATCTACTCCCGTAGGAGTCTCTAGCCGTAAGGATCGAGCCAACGGCTCCGTCGGAATCTCCGAGCTCCGAAAAAGGGCAGCGACAATGAAAGAATGACTCACTCTTGTGTCTATAAGAACTGCAGCAAGGGTGGAGTAGACACAGATAGTAGGTCGAATCATCTCAGGTGCACCGTGGTCATAATCCTCCACTGCCTGGAGCTGAGCCTGCCTCTGTCCGCCAGATCCCTGTGGTCAGGGTGGACCTCCTGGTAGTGGTGGTGGTGGTAGAGCCTCGAAGCGTCGTCCACCACCTGATGCTCGGCTATCTCCTCTACCTCGTCCGCCTGCTCCCTGCGGACCGCCAAGGTCGAACCTCTGCCTCTGTTTGGGTGGTCCCTCAACCATTTGCTGCTCCTCTACATGGAGAGTTGGGCAGTCACGAGCCCTGTGGCCCTGCCCGCCGCATGCATAGCACTGCCTGCCTCTCATATGAATAGCTCTGCTGCGTGTGCCCCGCACCTTCGAACCAGTATCCTGGGGTCGGCCACCTGATGGCCTGGTCCGCTTAGACCTCTATGACATCTGTCTACTTCCGGCTGCAGAAGACTCCACTACGTGTCGCCCTACGGTAGGCCTCGCTGGTGGCGTAGGCTTAGCAAAGAAGCTCTCCACAAGAAGGGCTCGCTCCAGTACTCCTGCCTGCGTCGGAATGCTGAGGGAGATCATTGAAGCCCTGATCTCATGCCTCAGTCCCTGCTCAAAGGTCTCGGCCTGGAAGAATGGGTCCCGTACCATGTACGTAGAGTAGCGCGAGAGGTCGGTAAATCTCACTGAGTACTGGGCTACTGTCATGCTGCCCTGCCGTAGCTGTAGTAACTCCTGGATGCGCACCACACGGAGGGTGGCTGGAACGAACTCCAAGTAGAAGAGGTTTTCAAAGTCTGTCCAAAGTAGAGATGCCTCATCGTGTACCTGGAGCATCATGCTCCACCATCTACCTACTGCTTCATGCAAGAGACTCGCGGAAAGGATCACCATAAGATCTGCTGGTGTCCCTACCAATATGAAGACTCAGACGATAGCCTCCAGCCAATCCTCGGCTGTCTGAGGGTCCGTCTCTCCACGGAACCTGGGCGGCCTCTGTCACTGAAACACATGCAGCACACTCAGGCCGTGCGAACTCTCCACTGCTGGGGTTGGTGGTATCAGTGGCCCAGCGGGTAGAGGTATCGCTGGTGCCTCTGCTGTAATGGGGCCCTGCACCGAGGCCTCGTCGCTCGGTGGGCTGCCATCTCACACATAGCTCGGAACCCTAGCTGGCTGGCTTCATGGGGCCATCCTAAAAAGTAATAGGTGCGGCACGATTAGTACAATATACCTGGTGATCTGACACAAAGTGATCACAAAGAAAACCATTGAAACACACATGCAATTAATGTTTTCGTGCACTGAGTCAGAAATCAGAAGTCAAGGTCCTGGTGTATGGATACGTTGGCCGCCGCACCAACACTGGACTCTCTGGACTGATAACCACACTCAATAACCTTAACACTATTACTCCACAGAAAGAAATTATCAGAGTCCTGAGTTCTGCGGTAGAACCTTCCTCTGATACCAATTTGTCATGACCCGTCCTCAGGGCCCATGCCGTGACTACCCCAAGCCCGCCTTCCATAGGCCAGGGGCTAGCGACTAGCACCAAAGGTGTAAATACCGATAAAAGGGAAGACATTTCATTTATATAAGTAAATATACACAACAGAGTACGCAAGCTGGAGTAAACACAAAGTAAACTGAGTACAAAAGTAAGTGATGGAAAGTAAATGGGCCGGTATACAAACCCAACTGAAAGTACAGTACAACTGAGAAAGAAAGTACAAAAAATGAAAAGAAAACAACAATCACCTAGTCGTCCTCCGAAAATCCCACCTGAAGGGAGGGTACAAATAGTCCCATCGGTACCTCAGGTCTGTCCGTCCGCTTCGTGTACGTCCCGCCAGATGGTCCACCTCCGGATACCGTCCAGCTCCACAAGCCTCGACCATGATCAGTGATGTCCGTCGTCTGCAACCAACACAACGTAGTGCGGGCATTGCCCGTGTATGTGTGAGTATACGATACTCAGTAGGGACCCCGAGACCCCTGAAGGTCTCCTAGAATCCACAAAGGATAAACCACAAAGGAAAGATACAAACACAAAGTATCAACCAACTCTACTTAGGTATATGCCCATACATATACCTAAGTCATCAATTCCAGTTCGGCTCCAACTCACGAGCCCAAGTACAACCCAGTCCACACAGGAAATCATAACCCGGTCCACACAGGAAAGCAAGTCAATCACATCGATGATAATGATTGAAAGTCAAGACTCAGCTCACACAAGTATACTACTCACGAAGAGGGGTGGAGATGATTAGATGTAGCCTCTGAATCATCTCCTCTGCCGAACCCACATAGGATCCAAGTACAGAAGTCGTCGTTGCCAAACCCACGTAGGATCCAAGTACAGTAACCATCACTACCGGACCCACGTAGGATCCTAGTACAATCGTCATCGCTGCCGAACCCACGGAGGATCCAAGTATAGTAATCCTCGCTTTCGAACCCACATAGGATCCAAGTACAATCGTCATCGTCATCACAGTCGTAGCCAGCTCTAGGGTTCCCGTACACAGCACGCTCGATTCCGGGAGGGTCCGCTCCACGAGCCAAGGGGTTGATACATCAACTGTCACGAAGTCCAAAGTTGATGTATCCCAAAGTTCCGTCTCGTCAATAGGAACTCAACACAATAGACGGCACGTCAATCGAACACCCGGTTTGAGATATATTGGTTTTTCTGTCCCAGGGGCCTAGTTAGAAATATGATCGTTTCTAACCTGACCGATATCCAAATTCATCCGAAACTCACTTAGAGTATCACAAAAGGACCGTCTCGTCGAAAGAGTCCCAGTGCCGCAGACGGCGCGTCGATCAGACGCGTGGTCCTTAAGTTATTCACGTTTAAGTGAATAACGGGCCTGGTCCGTTAGGCCCGATGGGCTGACAGATCGGGTCGACTCGGTTTTGGCGAGTCCGACTCGACAAAGGGGTTGGACCAGCCCAGTGAGTTGCGCGGCCTGGCCCGAGGGGCGCGGCCCGGCCGGGCACGCAGCCTGGCTGGCTCGGCAAGCCGGCCGAGCAGTTCGAGGCCCCTGGCTGCTCGAACCGCCGGTGCCTTATGGCACCGCCCTCCCAAACCAGCCAGCTAGGCTGGCCGGCCTTCTGGCATACGTGGCCTGCATGGGCGGGCCGCCGGTCTTCTAGCGCGGCGCCCTCCTGGCGCCGCAGTCCAGTTCCATCCGGCCGGCCGACGGGCCGGCCGGTTCCTCAGCACGACGCCCTACTGGCGCCGTGGTTTGCCACTGCCCGACCGGTTCTTCCACCGAAGTGGCCCACGATGCGGGCCGTGGTTCCTCCCACATAGCCGGTGTGACGGCGCCGGCTTCCTTTGCCATGTTTCCGGCATGGCGCGACGACACCGTTCTTTCCCCGCCTCCGGTTGCCAATTCCAAAAAGATCAAGAAACGACGGAGGGTCGTCGGCCCGTGTTTTTTCGGCCCATGCCCTCTGCGTTAGGCGGTAACAATCGGCCGAAGATGAATAGGGCTTCAAAAAGCACAACGAACAATTTTATTCAAATAAAATTGGAACAATTCACCCTACCTCAACAATTGATGACAAACGTCGACGTCGCAAGGTGAGGATTCGTAGACGTCGAAGTGCGCCTGAGGAGGAAGCGGTGTATCCCCTTTTGTCACGGAGAGCAGAATAAAAGTCGAGTCGTCGTTGGCGAGTTCCCATGTTGGTGTCTCCTCCCTTGTCGCGGAGGAAGAAGAGGATGGAGAAACCGGGGCCGCTGAGTCGATATTCTTCGTCAGAGAGTTGGCATTCTTCAACAAAGGAGAAGAACCATTATTCGAAAACCAAGAGCTCTCCCAATTTCTCCCCAACACCACAATTGCCAACCCCCAAATAAAATAAGGCTTATACTTATTTTTTTTAATCTTGCCAAGCATTCAAAATTTAAATTTCAAACACTTAATTAATTAATTGAAGTGGTTCAATAAATTAACTGACATTTGTGTTGGCAAGAATTAAAGAGGGAGAGAGAGAGAAAGTGGTAAGGTTGCACATTTAAATTCAAAGGTTTGTCAACATTAAACAAAGGAGTTTAATGGGGGGGTTTAAGGGGTTTAGGGAATGTGAAAGGTTGGGGCTCGTGTGGGCCCTACCTCAAAAATATCCTCACATGGGTAGTTAGGTGCTTGTGGGTCCCACCCCAACTCCCCCATGTAGGATATAACCACCTTATATATAAAATAAAAATCGTTCCACAATTTTTATTCACTTCTTATTTAATCCACAAATTTTAACTTCTCATCCTGTGCAAACGCAACTATGGTAAAGGTCCCCTTAAGCAATTACCAGCATTGCGAGTTCATCGGTGCCCTCAGATTTCAATTCCGAGCACCGGTTCAAAAGATAGAAAAACCCGCTCGTTCATTCACTGAACGTACCCGAGCTAAACTTCAAAAAATTATTCCGGGCTCACCTGGCCTCGGAATCAGGTGCCGTTATAAACTGCATACTCGTAAAATCCCAAAGAATTTAAGAAAAAAATTTCCTTGAATTTTACGGGTCTTTACGGATTATTTCCATGCAGTGAGAAAGTATTATATGTACTCTAGGTTACAAAGTACCCAACAAATCTCTCTCCCAAGAGGTTCTGTCACGATCATTTCAATGCATGAACCACAACTACAAACTAAAATACAGGATTAGAGTATTTCTTCTTGTGGATTAAAAGATGATGAAACCCAAAGTGACTAATTTATTACTCTACATCATAAAATATCCTAAGCTAGAACTAGATGAATCACATTTCACTACATGTCTAATGTTAGGCTCAGGAATTCTTAGGATCAGAGCTGATAACAACCACTTCTTCAACACTATGGAAACTTCCTCACACTAGTATGTATAGTCAAACGTGAATCCATTCTTAGTAACTATGGTCGTTAACAATTCTAAGTGAGATATATCCCAAATGATTCTCCTTTAATTCCCATAAAATTCAATAAAACATCAACTATCGATTACATTCATCGGTTATGACAGATACACAAGTACATCAACATACTCGAGATCAACTGATATCCATGATTGTGAAACCACTATATCCAAAAGTAACAGTTCATGTACTTAAAATAAATTTTATGTACCCAAATCATACTAAACCTATTATTCAAGTATATATCATGTGATTCTTATGAAAATTGTGGTCTCCTAGTATTATTTTGAATGTGGGATGTATGTGCATGTGAAATTGGAATGGGTTTTTTTCTTCAGGGCACTGGTACTGGGGTTGCAGAATCAGATTTTTTTTTTGTAAATATGGATTTTGCGGCGGTTTTAACCACCGATAAAAATTTCAGTATTTTTCTATCCGAGGCAGTTAAAACCACCGCTACAGACAATAATTTAGTTGTGATTATAATCTCCGCTACACATTTTTCATATTCCTTTATTATTTCACGGCAGTTATCTTGATTTTAGCGGCGGTTCAAACCACCGCTAAAAAAATCATTTTCGCTGGGAAAACCACCACTAAAACCATAAAAAACCACCACTAAATGCATCTACTATGATAGTTACCATAAACTTCTACTAAATCAAGTAATCCTTCACATATTTTATGCCGAAACACAATTTAGCAGTGGTTTTTTGAAACCGCTGCCATATCCAAAAATAACCGCTGTGAAATGGTTATTTTCCTATAGTGATTTCTTATTATGTAGACTTATCTAACTATCATGGATGCAAGACCATCTAAAATCATAGGTAAAATTCTTGTATCATCTACCTTATCTTGAATTTTGTCTAATACTAGAACATTGCATTATTTTTTATCTTCTCATTTTTCAAATGGTTTGGGCTTGGATGTGAAAATCTTGGATGGTGTTTTAACCATAAACACACTATTGGGAGTGAGATCAAAGAATATAAAATGTTTTAAGGCATGTTCTCTATAAATTGGTGGTTAATGTTTCATTTGGGAACCATTCATGCTAGAAATGATAGGGTTAGACTTGATTCTTATTATGGATTGGTTAGCTCTATACCAGACTCATATCGACTATTACAGGAGGAAAGTTACCTTTCAATCTCCAGAAAAAGGTAGCTATTATCACTAAGGTGAGTGGGATATTTAGGTAGGTTGTGAATGACTAATTCAGTATAGATTGGATTATCTCACAGCTCATATAGAGGGTCTTGTTCTAGATAATAGTGGAATATAGTAGGATTATTTTCCTCCAGTGGTATACCATTTTAAGAATATTTTTCCTGATGAGTTCTACAGCTTACTACCCAAGTGAGAGATCAATTTAATGACCGAGTTGGTTCCTGGAGAAGAGCTAGTTTCTATCCCGCCTTATATAATGACACCAACAGAGATTCAAGAGTTGAAAGTTCAGTTGGAATATCTAGAATCTAAAGGCTTCATATGGCCTAGTACATCTCCTTGGGGTTTTCTAGTTCTCTTCACCAATAAGGCTAATGGTCTTTGTGCTTATGTGTGGATTATCGAAGGTTGAACCAGATGAAGGTCAAGAACTCATATCCTCTTCCATACATTGATGATATTTTCGATTAGTTTAGAGGTTCTAAGAACTTCTCTAAGATTGATTTTAGATCAGGTTACCACCATTTGAGGGTGAGACCATTAGACATACTTCAGAATTCTTTTAGGAGCATGTATGTATTGTACGATTTTTTTGTGATGTAGTTTGGGTTGACTAATGCACCATAAGTATTCATGGACTTAATGAATAGGATATTTCATCCTTTTCTGGATCAGTTTGTGGTGGTTTTTGTCGATGATATCTTAGTGTACTCCTAATCAATACACAATCATGACAAACATCTTGACATACTAATGAGTACATTGAGATAGAATCAACTTTATGTCAAGATAACCAAATGAAATTTCTAGATTAATAAAGTTCACTTCTTGGGCCATGTCATCCTAGATGAAGGAGTGTCAGTGGACCCAAAGAAAGTTGCATCCATGGTATCTTGGTAACAACCCAAGAATGTCTTCAATATTTGGAGCATTCTAGGTTTGATAGGTTATTATCGGTGATTTATCCAAGATTTCTCCCATTTGGAAACACCAATGTTTAGGATGAACAAGAAATGGGTGAAGTTTTTTTGGTCTGATGCTTATGAGAAATACTTTTAGAAGTTTAAAGGCATGCCAACCTCAGAACCTATCCTCACATTACTTGTGATGGGTATAATATATACCATGTAATGTGATGCATATAAAGTTGGTCTCAGAGCAATTTTAATGTAGGAGGATCATGTGGTTTCTTATGGCTCTAAGTAGATGAGAATTCATAAGAGGAATTAACCTACTCATGTTCTGAAGTTAGCAGTAGTGGTAAATTCCCTAAGATGTTGGAGACACTATCTCAAGGGTGAGACGTTTATGGTATACATGGACCACAAGAGCCTCAAGTACGTCTTTTCTCAGTGATACCTAAACATTCATTATAGGAGGTGGGTTAATTATTTGCAGTATTTCATATTCGAATTGTTTTATACACCAAGAAATGGAAACATTATTGACGATGCTTTGATCCGAAAGACACAAACATAGGTAATAAGAGAGTTTTGTGATGAGTGGTGGATAATGAACCTTTTTTTAGACATGCATCTCGATGTTTAGGAGTCTTAGGGTTGGGTAGATCTGGATTTGAAATCTGTTATACCTATGCATTTGGACTATATTAAGATCGAGCGGTTGTCTGATTTGGAGGTATCAGTTCTGAGAGAAAAATTATATGGTGAAGAGACACCATCAGGATGGTCTCTTGATAGTGGTAATTGTCTTATTTTATATGGTTGAGTATGAGTTTATATGGGCTTACATAAGGACATGATGAGGGAGTTTCATGATTCTAGATGGGCGGTACATCCTAGATTAACAAAGATGTATAATGATCACCTTATAAAGTACTTCTGGTTAGGAATGAAGAAGGAGGTGGAATGCTTCATGGCCAGATTGATACTTCACTTTTTAGTAGTTGAAAGATGAGCATCAGAGGCCAACTGAGATTTTTCAGCCTTCAAATATTCCTGAGTGGAATGGGATGAAGTCATAATGGATTTTTTGATAAGATTACCCAAGAAAAACCATAAGAATGACATTGTATGGGTTTTTGTGGATCTAATGAATAAGTTATACCACATCTTTCCTATCAGAGAGACCTTTACATTTGATGATCTGGCCAGTCTTTACATGCAAGAGGTGGTTCGATTGTATAGTGTTCCGAGGAGTATCATTTAAGATAGAGATCCTCATTTCACATTACCTTTCTAGAAGGGTCTTTAGAAGGCTTTAGGATCATGGGTTATTTTAAGCACAACCTATCATATAAAAACTAATGATCAATCTATGTAGAATATTCTAGTTCTAGAGGATATTTTACGACCCTGTGTTTTGGATTTTGGTGGTTCACGGGAGAAAAATATGGAACTTGTGGAGTTTTTATATAATAATTTCTTCTAGGCATCGATCCAAATGGCACATTTTGAGGATTTGTATGGTAGTCCATTCTGTTCTCCTCTTTGTTGGATGGAGGTAGGTGAATTTTCACTTTTTGGTCCTAGTATCGTGAAGGAGACATTTGAGAAGGTTCAATTTATCAAACATCAGTTGGTGACTGTACAGAGTAGGTAGAAATTATATGCCGACCATTAGAGATAACATCTAGAATTTGAGGTTGGTCATCATGTTTTCCTTCAGGTGCCTCCTAGATTGGGCAACACCATATTAGGAAATAGGGAAATCTAGCACCCAGGTTTTTCAAGCCATTTGAGATAGTGGAAAGGGTTGTTCTAGTGGTGTACTATTTATCCCTTCCACAACACTACAGTTCCATGAACAATATGTTTCGCATGTCACAACTACATAGACATCACCCAGAACCTTCCTATGTGATATAAGTAGCATACCTAGAGCTTTATGTTGGTGTGTCCTTTGAGGATCATCTGATACGGGTTGTGGATCGTAGTGAGAAATATCTTTGGGGTAGGACTATACCATTGGTTTGAGTGTAGTGGTAGCATGGTTGAGTTCAAGAGGATAGATGGGAGAGGGAGTTTTATATGAAAAAAATGTCCATACTTGTTCACTAAGACCTCATAGTGATGCTAGGGCTATTATATGGCAGGGAGGTCGTAAGATCCCTTCTTTTTCCAAGCATGTATCTTCTTGAGTTTTTCATTTGAGCCTTATTGGATGAGTCTTGTTCGTAGATAGAGATCCTTTTTTGGATAAAATGACCTAAATTTTGGGGATGTATTCTTTTTTGAATTAATGGAGTCTGGGTATTAATGGGTTAAGTTATAACATGATTTCTTGTTAAGTTAAGAATCTTTAAAGGAGGTTTGAGTTTTTAAAGGGAAAATTGAATGAAAAACCATCTATAGAACATTTACATGTTGTGTAAAGGGATTACGTATCATGTAATTGTTAGATTTTTTTAATAAAATAAATACAAGGTGGTGATTTTTTCATCATATTCCATTAAAAATATTTACACGACGTGTAACTGCATTACATGTTGTGTAATTCCCCAAACTTTTGTTTAAAACAAGAAGTACAGTTGAATTTATTATATTCCACTAAAGCCTTATCCTCTCGACCTTAGGGAATTATCCAGGTGATTTTGGAGTTCCAAATTTCCTTCTAGATGTCCTGTTTACACTTTTAATCCATGGTAAGTCTTTTCGGTTAGGTTTCTCCCTTCTCTTCCTTGATTATCCAACCATTGCAGTGAAATAATTTAGCCATGTTGTATTGTTAGTTTTTATCTTGATCAATTTTGATCTAGGAACCTCTTTGTAAAATTATTCATGTTCCTTATCATGGGAATTTTCTATTGGAAGTTTTTTTTCTTCACCATTTAAGGTAGGGGGTATAAATTTTAACCCTATGGTTTGTTAATTGAAAAATTTATGCAATATTGTGATTTACTCAACACAGTGTGCACCCAAATCAATTAAATAAATGAACGAGATTATTCCTTGGATTCATTTGGTTTCAATTGGATTCTAAACTAGATTATGGTTACCCGTGGGGTGATAACCATGAATATAATTGAATTTTCTAATGGTTTAAAGTGTGTTTAACATGACATGAGGCCTTAGGTGATTGCTTTATATAGAATCCCTATGTTGTAGATTATTTATTATTGTTATAACTTCTAAACAATTATGATTTAAAATGAAATTGGTATATTAAAGATAAATTCTAATTTGAATAATTAACCATTTATATATATGATTTGATATTTTGATATCCATGCTGTATGACAAGACTTGTGTTCCATGCTAAAATGCTTATATTTTGGGACCAACCTTGAAAATTGCACACTTATATGCTGTAATGATGATATTGAGCGAGCTAGACCTAGTCCCATTTTATAATTCTTATAAATAGAGAGTTATGACCAGTCCTATGATTTAATGATTATAGATCTTTGACCTAGATGCTTTAATACTTATAGGGATTTGACCCAGATTGTTGTGATTATACCATGGTTATATAGTGGTTGTTAGCATGGTTGTAAAAAATACTCCAAGATAATCTAGAATGGCACAAAAGTAGGTTATTTTAACTTGGTGATATGGTTGTGGTTGTCATGGTTGTACGACATGCTCAGAAATATTCAGACACAAATCTGAAGTAGGTTGTTGTTGTATTTTATTAATTGTTGAATTAATTAATACACCAATTATTTTATTTATTTAATACACTTCATATCAGACTGGTTAGTTTAGACATGATGGTGTTGACCTACTGAGTTATACTCACACCCTATTTGGGATACTGTTTGGTACTCGATTAGATTACGTGGATGTAGGTTTGGATAAGGGAAAAGGACCTTAAAATTGAGTCTTTTCTTGCTGTATGGGCTGGGGTTTGGAGGTGGGACCAACTTGGGGTTTGGTATTGGGGAATTTTGAGTCTTTATTTGATTATTCTAGTATTTTTTTTTATTTTTTATAGAATGAAATTTAGTTACATTCTAGCACATCATTACATTATTCATTTTTTATTTATTGTATTATTCACTTGGATTTTATTATTTTCTTCTTACATGTTTATACTTTGATTTTTTATACTTTTATGATTTATTTTATACTTCCATGACACTTTATACCAGGGGGTATGGTCTCCCCACTATACATTTCACACCCCCATTTCTATTTGGAAACCTCTGGCGTATGAGGTGCGCTTGAGGTCTCATGACCTACCCTTTCATCCACATGAGAGAGTGCTAGATTGGGGGATGTTAAAACTTTAAAAACATTCATGGGAATCCTTCAACTACAACTTAATATACAACAAGATCACACCCTATGTTTAAGATTTTCTGGTTGTGTTGTCATCAATTTTCCATGAAATCTACTTATGAGTACATCATGAATAACAAAAACCTATTAAAACTACACAATAATACACCACTTCCCATTGGGTGGCCTAATCCACCATAATATAAAGTAGATGGTCCTAACCATTTAGATGAACCTACCCCATCGGCTCCATAACTCAAGATAACACCTTCCCAAGTAGACAAAATCCATAACCCCCTGATAAAAATTCTTTCACTTCTATATAGAAAGAGTTACCATGTGATGAGTAAACTCATAAAGATCCTCTGAACATAACTTACTAACAATCATGCTACACCAAGGCAGTCTCCAATTAGGATCTCCATCCTGGAATTTTATACTAACATTAAGATAAGACCACCATACATGCAGGATAGTGGGAAGAGTGATCTCCACCTTCAGGAAAACCGCTCAGGTCTACTGCATGAGAACTTCACACATGATCAATTAATCAGAATCACGACCATGGGCATCTCTCGCACAAGGGATGAGTGTGGGTCTACCACCATCAGTCAAAGGTGATAATGTCACTATTTTAATGCAAGAATCATTTATCTAACACTATATTCTCATAGACCTCCTACATCATCCAAATGTAGTATTCTTTACTATAATCATCAGCTACCATGCTATTATTGCACCACTAGAATCTCATAAAATTCCATGGAATCATCTTTATGATGGCCAATGATACTCCATGAATATGATTCCCATGATATAAGAGTTTATTATATAAATTACACTCTTATGATATGATAGGGTAAAATTCCTCAAATGCCCAACATGATCCTTTATGAACCAATTCCTTGAAGGACTCAGTCCACATATCTTCAAATGATATGGGGTGCTCATTATCCCACTCAATAACACCCAACCACCATCTACAGAATGAAATTTGACACATATGTAGATCTCCTACCAGGGGAAAACCATGGGTCACCCTTTAGAAGCATTCATGTATTATTTTACTTCCACTAGAATAAAATTTCTTATCCATACATAATGCATAAATCCATCCATACCTTCCGATGGGTAGCCAAATTTATCTTTAATAGGATTGGCTCCACTTGCTATATCCATGGGGAGTAAATCCTCACCAAAAACTTTGGAGACCACTTATCATTAATGATATTGCATGCCTCTATGATATGATAAACTTTGACATTTAAAACTTGACTAAATAATGACTCGTTAGCCCCATCCTTTAATATGATGATCTTAATTCAATAAAAGGAGTAAGTGTATGATAGTGGCTATTAGTGGAACCTTATCATGCTGAAAAGGGTCTGGATAGGGGTTCCACTAGTGTCAGTAACTCCTGAACATCTTATGTATAAAGCATAACCCATGCATATGATATCTGATATAGGGGTCCTTGAAAAGATGACATGAAACAAAATTTGAACTATATCCATTAACACCTGACCAAATTCATTGATCACACACATATACTTGTATCTATGACTGTCAAAACTCTATTACTAAAGGGAACTAACTGAGGGTGGTGACTAATGGAAGAGTACTGAAGCATCTCCCATCTCCATCCACTATTGCACCACCCAATCTCCAGTTGAAACTTCTCCCTACTAGGCCAGTACCTCCAACAAAAAAATTTCTGATATTAGTTTCATCTTTAATGTGGAGATCCATCTATAACACCACTTCGTATATCATTTAGAAAAAACTTAACATGCTCCCATGATCATTGTGTTCCTCCATTGAGATTACTCGACTATCAATTCTCACACGAGGAACTCTGATATAAGTAGAGTTTCATAAAAAATAGCTATATCTTGTAATATCCTCCCCTAGATTCTCTACCCAAACCACCGAGATTGAGTAATTTCATCATAAAACCCCCCAATAATCACCTCATGAGGTATGCATGCCTCGACATGTACTCAAACATGGTCACACCACCTTGTAGAGGCCTCAAAATCCTTAGATGAAACTCTATCCGAGAAAAGACATTAAAATATATCTATGGTAGAACAGTCCCATCATGAGTTTGAGAAAAACATCATCCAATATCAACTCATGTTTCTATATAGGTAATTCAATGAAATAATATTCATTTTTTCATCGAAAGTCTAAAATGGATAGAAAGGTGTGTCTCAAACTATAGTCAATCCTCCATTATACAAAAATCAAGGTTTCTTTGTAAACTCATGAGGTCTCTATTGTTTAAATTCACATAACACACTTAGTCCACAAGTATTATCAACCAAATTAATGGGAACTACCATCCACCATATAAGAATGATCCACACCAAGCATAAAGAGAAAATAAACTATCTAAAATCATGGGTAAATGACATATCAAATGAAATTCATAAATAATGCCTTATCTCTCACAAATCGATGGAGAGATACCCAACTATAGGCTTGGTATCATCACATCCCCACCTCCACATACAAGCTGGTTGTCAACAGGTAACACCCTCCAATCAATATGATGAACCCTCATAGAGCTAAAATTTTCAATAATTTTTATTTTAATTTAAATGACTTAATCCTCATAATTTTTTTCATATTATGTGAAATTGCACCATTATTTGAATTTTGAATTTTTTGAGCTAAATTGTGAAAATTCCCTAATTATGGAATTTTAACAGTTTTTCATGAGTTTATTATTTTGGGAATAATTTTTTTTATACTAATCCAATTGTAAATTTTTTTAGTAGGAACCCAAAACTTGTGGGATTTTACTTCTCTAACTGGACCAAGTTATGAATCTACCATCTAGGGGCCTAAAAAATCAATCTATTTGGAAAATTAGTTTTGAGATAGAATTGATAACTCTACAATAAATGGGACTTAATGCATCGAAAAGATGTAAAAATGTGGTGATTCCAACTGGAAAAGATACAGGACTCAAAAATTTATATCCATAATAAATACCAGGCTTAAATTATATCATTATGATAGTTATTGGGCACATGACATTGGAAGAAGTTGATGAGTCACTTCAAGCAGAAAATATTTTGTAAGTAAATCGGCTATAACTTTTCAACACGTCTCAAAAGAAGATAAATATTGTATTATGAAAGATAAATCATGTAAATAAAATATTTATGAAAACACATCAGCATTATTTAGCCTATAGGATGTCCAAATTGGAGTGGACTTTCGGGATACAAATTATGGACAAAAGATTTCCACTCCTCCCCTTTACCTTTATATTTTCATCTCCACTTTCAATTCAAGGATGGTTAGATTGAAGGAGGGTTCTATTATGGATAATAAATTCTAAATAATAGAAGTTAAACTAATTATAATCAAGTCATGAAGGTATAAACTTCAAGTGGTGGTGGGAAGTATAGGTCTAAATATTCTTCCCTTTTGAGTTTAATATTTCATTGTATTCTTATTATATTTTTCTGGAAGCTGTTTTCATGACTGAAGGAGGAATATTTTCATTATTGAATTTAGTTTCTTCTTTTTTGATCAGTAATGTAGATAAAATTGTTAAAGTAAATTGGTTATTCTCATTGTTTAAATTTCTTTGGGTGATGGTATCCCCTTTGAGCAGTATGAGTTTAATCCATTTTGGTTACTTGGAGTTCTTTGGGTAATCAGATCACTTTGAAAAGTAGCTCAACACCAATATTTGAGGTCTATATATGGTTTATAGGAAATTTATGTGTTCAATTTGAGGTATTTTAGTGATCATTGCGAAATATAATTTGAAAATTCATTAAGAAAAGTATAAATAGAGCCTCTGAAGATTGAAGTTTGTCCACTGATGCCTTCTTTAGTTTGTTTTCTTCAGCCTAGTTTTCTTCTGATTTATAATCACTAATGTATATTTCCTATGGTAATATAATTATATGAAATTTAAAATAGTTTAACTCATTTTAAATACCCACTTTTAATTCCAAATTATTTTTTTTAACAAAGTGATAGTTTGACAACTTAGCCCACAAGCTCCTCATAAGAGAACCTCGTGGTTACCATTGTACTGCATTTTTAAGAGCAAAAATTATTGAATGGATTTATACAACTAAAACCCCAAACTTCAATTTGGAACTTTTTCCAGGGAGGTTTCCTAAGTTATTTTTTATTTTTTTTAAATTTATAGTATTTTAAACACTAATTTAAATTCTTAAAAAACCTAAAAAAATGGATAAACATAGTGAATACTTCTATGCTTGGCCTGATTTTCAAAAATATAAGGATCATAGTCATGATTAATTTTTAAAATTTCAACTCCAAAAAATGATATGGTGCTTCAACAACAATATTCCATGATTCAAGTAGTAAGAAAACAAATGTAGATTCTTTCCAATTATTTAAAAGAATTGAAATAATTACAATCTCAAAAAGATGCTCAAGAAATAGAAAATATTATCCCACCCACTTTTGATGTTGATTAACCTTTTATGGGTGAGTTGAAAACTGATTTGAAATTTCCTTTTTCAAATTTAATGGAAGAAATCATCTCTGACGCACAAATCGATGTGTATTTTGGAAATTAAAAGTCTTTAGAAAATTATTGTGATGACTTGGTTAAAAATGAAATTTCATGTGAATCCCCACCTTTTGAAATTAAAAGTTTTGAACCTTTGTATGAATACTTTTCTAAATAGGAATATAAATTTGAGTCATTTATCTTTGAAGAGAATATAGAGGAACCAGAGCTACTGCACACTTTTAATTCTACTTTTTCTGACTCCTAGAAAGAGCTAGAGTTTGAGAAGCCACAGGTAGATGTCTCAAATCTCGATCCACTTTTTATAGATTATTTTGATAATAAATTTTTAACTTCTTCTCACAGTGTAGATTTAATTCCCATTGATTTTGAATGGATTGATTTTTTAGATAAACATGATGTTAATCTTGGAATAGAAGAAATAATTTTTTCCCTCTTGAGTACACTGGTACACATAAGGATGTAGGTAATAAGATGATTTTCAAAGAATAAATCATTTTCAAAGATGAAATTGAAGATGATCCAAATCCTAGAATTACATTTCATCAACCAGTTGTGGTTTTATATGAGGATAAAGTATTGATAAAATGCTTCTAAAATTTTTCCCTCTTCCAATACATTATTGGAACATAAAATTAATGGAGGGTAACATGAATAAATCTATTTTTGGTGGATTATATAAGCTGTGTGAGAAAAATAAGATTGGAGAGATTTCATTTTTTTGGTTCATGAGGAAAAAACTACACCCACCTTTAGATTGGGGATGATCAGCTAGAACTACCTGACTAGGTGCAGTGAGATCCTAGCACTCACTTGGGGGTTCATGCCAAGTACCTACTACCTTATATTTATATTTATTTTTATTTCCTTGATTTTAATAAAATTTTGATGCTTTTTTTTTTCATATAGGTTTCTAAGTTGTATCATCTAGGAGGCTAGATCAAGGTTGCTACTGCTCAGTAAAAACCATGTTGTGTCTTTCCTCTCCACTTTTTTTTATCATGTCTTATCTTATTGATTTTCTATTAATAATTTGAACTACTATTCACAATGAGGATGTTGTACAAAATAATTAAGGGGTAGGAACATGCTGAGTATATTAGGATTTTATGTGTTTTATTTCAAATTTTCTATTAAACAAAACTTGTGATCTTTAAAGAAATATACTTTGTAAATTAATTTTTTTTGTCGATGGAAAGAACCAACTTGATTCATGTAACTAAACTCAAATGATTGCTGAAATTTGATTTTTTCTGGATTCAAATTGTGTAAATTCAGGAAAATACCATTGAATTATGAATTTCATGCCCTGAATGTTATCCAATATTAAAAATCACTATCCCATGAGGAATCTGAACCAATTTTTCTTCTTCTTCACATTCACCCCTTTCTTGAGTGAACCAAAGAATGCTTATTTTAACCATAACTTTCCTTTTTTTTTTCTCTCAAAACCTATATGCTTTAAAGAATTTGTGTTCAAAATGGTTGAGACAATTTATTTATGATTGAAATACCCCTTTTTCATAAGAATCCTTTTAATTCTATCCTACCCTATACATTTGACCATTGTGATCCCTTAGTAACCATCTGCTACCAATTAGATAGCCACATTACAAGCCAATTTCCCTATTCGACCCATTCTAGAATTATATTTCATGATTTTAGTAAAGATTAAGTGTGGGGGAGATGCTTTATGGTGTGGTACATAATTTGGTGCTACGTTGGGTGGAAATTCATATTTTGAATAGATTTTTTTTACTAATGAAAATATTTTACTAAAATATGTGACCATCTAGAGCTTGTAAGGAAAAGGGATCTATTCTTTTTTAAAGCTCTCAAAGAACTAAATCTGTGCCTATCTTGATCTTTAAAAGAAAAATAAAAATCTAAAATTTTAAGAAGAAATTGTTGTGTCATTGCTACTATTTTGGAGAATTTGTGTTATGTACATGAATTAAATTTTTAATTTTTTTTGAGATAATTTTATACCATGAAGAAATATGAGAAGACCATACTTAAGTGGAAAATATAATCATACAATTTTCCTTCAACAAAGAGCCAAGCCATCTCTTTCTGCCTCAATGTTTTTCACATTTAAAACCCCCCAATATTTAAAACATAGAACAAACATTTATAATTCCTCATGATGGATATAATTATTTGAATAAATTGGGCATCGATTTATAAATTTATCAATACTATGGTGATTCTGTCATGAGCATGGATGAGAAAATATTTGTTCAAAATAAAAATCATGCATTGGAAAAAAGTGAGGTAGGCATAATGCTGCATGCAGGAATGAATGAAATTGAAATGTAATGACTGAACATAATTAAGAATATTTAAATAAATCTTTTTAAGAGGCATGATAAGTTTTGAGCCTTTATTTTGAGCTTGATATTTTCATTGGCATGTTTTGAATTTTCATTGGAAATTTATTTTGAGTGCTCACTTGTTCAGGAGTCCAAGTTCCAAGTTTGGTGGAATTCATAGATCTAATATTTTCAATAATTTTTATTTTAATTTAAATTATTTAATCCTCATAAATTTTTCAAATAATGTGAAATTTCATCATTTTTGTAATTTTTAAGTATTTTGAGCTAAATTGTGAAAATGCCCTAATTTTAGAATTTTAACAGTTTTTCATTAGTTTGTTGTTTTGGGAATAAAATTTTCTATACTAATCCAATCATACAAAATATTTTTTTAGGAACCCTAAACTTGTGGGATTCAACTTATATAACTAGAACAAGTTATGAATCAACCATCTAGAGGCCCAAAAAATTAATCAATTTGGAAAATCAGTTTTCAGATATAATTGACACCTCTTCAATAAATGAGACATAACGAATCAAAAATATTTCCAAATGAGGTGATTCCAATTGGAAAAGAGATGGGTCTAGAAGCCAAGTCTCCATGATAAATTCCAAGATTAAATTATATCATTAATATAGTCTTTGGGCATATGAAATTAGAGTAAGTTGAAGTGTCACTTCAGCCAGAAAATATTTTTTAAGTAAATAGGATATAACCTTTTCACCACATGTAAAAAGATACTCAAATTTTATAGTTAAAAAGATAAATCGTGTAAAAAAAAATTTATGAATATACCTAAGCATTATTTGGTTTTATGGGGTTTAAATTGTATATGAATTTCTGGATATAGATTCTGGACAGAAGATTTCCACCCCTCCCCTTTTCCATTATATTTTCATCTCAACTTTCATTTCAAAGATGGTTGGATTGATAGAGGTTTCTATAATAAAGAATAAATTTTTAATAATAGGAGTTCTACTAATGATAATAAATGAATGAAGGTATAAACTCCAAGTGGTAGTGGGAAGCGGAGATCCAAAGATTCTTTCTTTTTGAGTTTGGTATTTCATTGTATTCTTATTAGATTTTTTCTGGAAACTAATTTCATGATTAAAGAAGATCTATTTTCATTATTGAATTTAGTTTATTATATTTTATCTAGAATTTTGATCAACTTGTTAAAGTAAATTGGTTATTCTCATTGTTTAAATTTCTTTAGGTGATGTCTTCCCTTTGAGTACAATGAGTTTAATCTATTTTGGTTGCTTGAATGTTTTTGGGTAATCAGATCACTTTGAAAAGAAGATTAAAACCCATATTTGATGTCTCAATATAGTTCATAGGAAATTTAGGTGTTCAATTGGAAATATTTTAGTTATAATTGATAAATAAAATTTGAAAATTAATTTATACAAGGATAAAGGGAGTGTCTAAAGATCGACGTTTTTCCACTGCTACCTTATTTAGTTTGTTTTCTTCAACCCAGTTTTCTTATGATTTCTAATTACTAACATAGATTTATTGTGGTAATATAATTCTATGAAATTTAAAATAATTTATCTCATTTAAAATACCAAATTTTAATTATAAAATTTAACAAAAAAAATTAAAAAAAGTGAAAGTTTGACAACTTAGCCTGTAACCTCCTTGTGATACAACCCTATGGTCACCACTTTACTACATTTTTAAGGGGAAAAATTATTGACTGAAGTTATGTGACTAAAAACCCTAGAATCAAACCCAAATGGATTAGAGCATATCTATATGAGATGAAATAGTAAGTACATGAAATATTAGAACTAAATTCCATATGATTCATGCACAAACTTCTTGTAATCCATAATGATTTCTTTGAGATATGGGTTAACTAACTGGTTATCAGAGTACTAGAGAAAGGATATGTCATACACCACACCTACTCTATTCTCTTAGGCATGATAACCAAAATCATGACCCCCTTTAACACCATTTCCTTAAATTACCAAACTAATCCTCACATGACTACAAACATCAAAATCCTTTCCCATGAAAAACCCAATTTGATGCCACTATGAAATAACCCAAACCACTAGGGCCCTTCCCAGACTAGAGGTAAGCTAATAGTTCCACCACAAACTCACCTACAATAGGCCAAATGCTAGTGACTAGCACTGATTAATCATATCTAACAATATGGGAGGCTTCAGACTATATCAACTTGCAATAGAAACATATCTTCAATGCATAAAAAACAACACCCAAATGATATATATATATATATATCTATGTGTATGTATAAAATATTCTAACCTATAAAAACACTTTTATGATATATCAGATATAAATACATCACCAAGAAGTAAAATATAAAAGAACCATACATCTGGAAAGCCTCTAAATCTGATAGATACCAGACACAAAAAACTCATCACTGTTTGTACCCTAATAATAACCTCAAGTCTCTACAATCACCACCTTAATGAAGGACTACCAAGATCCATTATTATTTTTCAAGCATCAACAAGCACAAGCTCTAAATAAGACAAACCAGCTATATGTCAGCCAAGACTGTCTTTGAATCTATGAAATGTTTTCATAGACATAACACATATGGGGAAAACCCATGAATAGGTAAGTATAATCATACACAGTAGAACACCCCAAAAACCAAAAAGAAAAAAACACACAAAAAGAATTACAACTAAAATCTCCCAATACAAGAGAGTAATTGGGATGAAGAAAAGGAAGAATAATCCATATATTCTTTATAACTAGAACTATTGGGAATACGAAGTGGTCTCAATTAACTCATATCCAACCCATGAGAGTCTGAATCACATGAGAAGCTAGGGATGCTCATATTACTGAAATGTTCACATAGTCTAAAGTTGATATCCAACCACATTTCACATCTAAAAGGAAACCAAGGGGTGTATGATGAGTCTCATATCAAAAAGTATACAATCTTATTCCTCTATCCAAATACCACAACCCCAATTTTAATTATAAACAAGGTAACCACTTCTTTATGAGGTAATGATGTCAGTTAAGAACATACCATAATATACTACCCACTATATCTAGTCCAATGATCCTAAAACCCATAGGAGAAACTGTGCCTTGCTCGATATTTGGTCTTATTAAAAGGAATATTATCCCCTACTATTATAACCACCCAATCATAATAAAACCACAACAAATTTCTCAAAAAACATAAAAATTTCACCATAACATTTAAATTCGGAAGATACCGATGCTATTTGTAAACTTAATTCCATAATAATGTAAAATATATCGATTTTACTTTCATGGTCCAGAATGAAATCTGATGCATACTTGTAAAATATAGTAAAAATTAATTCATAATCATCCACCAAGTCTTCTTCATTTTTCTTTAATTACAATTTTTTCTATTCTAATTCAAAGAACTTTAGGAAAATATTTCTCTTGAAAGTATCTTTAATGAATGTCCACTCCATGGAATCAATATCACGATTTTACTTAGTATTTTTAATCATATACCACCATCAATAAAATTCACCTTCAAAATGATAAATAACAAGAATTACCTTTTGATGTTCTGTACATCCCAAAACTTAAAATATATTATCCAATGAATTTATCCATCCTTCATCTTTTATCGGGTCTTAAGATACACTAAAAGTTGAAGGGTTATATTTCATTAAATACTAATATATATACATATTCCTCTATGGATAATTCATTCATTATATTTCATGTGTTCTTCCATTAATAACTTACACCAACTGATTTAAAAATACTACAAACTTCTCTATTTTAATCATTCAAGGTTTTTAATTTGGAAGGTTATTTTCCCCTTGATCCCTTCCCCCACATTAGGTACCCTATTTTCTTTGCATAAGACCGTTCTAAAAAGACATAAATTAGATAAAGAAAAATGTAAATCCTCAAAATATATCTCATGAAAATATAACCAAAAATATAAATCTTTTAGGAGTGTCTTTTAACATCCCCCCAACCTCTAAAGTTATCTAAACTTTTCTCTAATACCAACTATAAAACCTCATTACTTTAACAACCCCTAAATATGAGTTTAATAATAAGGATTTCAAATTTTTATATCCCCATGATATTTTATGTTTATATTTTTATATAATTAGTAAAAAAATTACATAAAAAGTGGAAACTTTTACATAGTGTACATTTTTTCCACAAAAGAGGGCTTTAAGTTTACACCCATGTTTCATTCAAGACACTTTTTATTCTTTTAAGATGAGTCCAAAAGTGGAAAATTTTCCCTTTACATAGTTCCTAATCATCCTTAGATCCTATGAAAAACATTTTAAAATGTGGGATGAGCACAAGAAGCACAGTAATGGATATAAAAATAAATGAAACCTTTTAGTCTAGGGAAAACATGAAAACCCATGAAAATGTTTACCTTTTCCAAAATAAAAATTTGATCTCATATATAAAACATTTACACATATAAAAATCAAACTTTTCTCAAAGAAAATATTTTAAAACCCATTAGTAAGAATTGAAAACCCATGAAGGCATCTTGAGAAATGTGAGAACTCATGAAAACCACCCTTAAAAAGAAAACCTTTCAGCTTTAAAAGTTCATAAAAATTTCTTTCCTTGTACAATCAAAATATTTCCAAAAAAACCATGAGAAATAATGAATTAGGTAACTTGTATCATCATATTCATAACCCATGTTCACTCATGTCTAGCCTATATAGGAATAACAGATTCCTATTTAATTACAAAGGTTTAACCTACCAGGCTATCTCCCTATTTTTTTACCTTTGAAGACTAAATCATTACCCAATGTATTGGAGAGATATATCAGGATCAACCATCATCATCTATAATTATTAAGTACCATATCATGAAAAAAACATATAAAATCTTTCACTTTTCACTATAAACCCTTTAAAAACTCATTTTAATATTTAAGAAAAACCACATTCCATTTTCACCTAAAATTGTGAAGAAATATCCGTTTCATTTGTAGACTCTTAATGGAAAAAATTTCAAGAAGAATATGAATATGTTATTATTTGAAAACCCATGAAAAATTTAAAGTTAACTTGATAAAAAATAACATATATGATGGTAGGAAAATGAATCCAATCCATATACATTTAAAAAACATTCCTTTTCACTTTTATAGAAAGTCAAATATAGATCATATGGATAACATTGAAATGATTCTTTTTTAAAAAATTAAAATAAAGTAAAAAATTGTTAAAAAATGTAATTTAAAAATATTTGATATATAAATAAGAACATTCTTGAGACATTTAAAAGAACATGTATCCAGAGGAAAAAGAGTTAAAAAGAAATCTTTAAACAAGGTTTTAAAGAAAAATACCTTACCTCAAGTCCCGTCTAGATTCATACATTATCTATATCCTAAATAATAAAAATATATTTTTTATTTACATACTTAATAAAAGTTTTCATGTTCATTCTATTATAATTATTCTATTTATTTCATCTATTAGAGTTTTTATTTAATTATTAATTCATTAAAGTTTACGTCGGACGTTTTGAGGTCATTCGGTCTTTAATTTTTTAAAAAGCCTTTATAGATTTAACATGGTCAAGGGTTAATGGTTTCAAAATCTTATTAATTTCATAAGTAATATATTTATATAATAAATACTATTTTGAAATAAACCATGAAAAGTGGTCATAAAAAATAATCACGTCATTTCATGGAGATAGTAGTCAACGTGTTTACATGAACAACATTTTATTTTTTATAAAATATGGAAATGAAATAAAATATAAATAGGATTAATTTTATAGAATAATAATAATAATATTTTAAATATTATATTTATTCATTAAATCAATCTTTATGACCATCCATGTAAAGAAAAGATTAAAATGAATCACATCGATTTGTTGAGGTGGTAGTTCTCCCGTGCGCACAAACGACATTATCATTTTCCAATGGATGGGAGGGTAAGAAGGTGGATAAGTTATTATCATTATAGAAACATAATAATGTCATAAATATCATATATAATAATTAATTATATCTTTATAACCATCCATGAGATGTAGTGATGAAAAATTAAACACATCACTTCATGGAGGTGGTAGTCCAAACGTACACACGAACGATGTTTTTATTTACCATAGGATGGAAAAGAGGTGGAAAATAGTTGTTCCATAAAGATAATAACATTTAAGTATAGATAAGATACTTATTTCATTATTATATAATGGTTATAAAAAATTGTAAAGAGGTATAAGAAAAAATAAACTTGAAACGATTCGATTAGGGCTTATACCTCATCATTGGAAAGCCTCCTTTGGTTTACAAATTAAGCTTTCAAGAGGCAAATTATTATCATAACTCGACCCACTGAGGTCTGACCCATGACTACCCCAAGCTCTCCTATAATAGACCAGGGTCTAGAGACCATCACATAGTAGTAATATCCCACCAATGGGAGGAATTAGCATAAAGTACCTGCATACACACACACACATCTCTAAGCCCACACAATGCTAAAATGTAAAACAACTGAAACAATACATGTACACATCTATGATCTCACAATAGAGTATAATAATAAAGTAATGAAAACAAAAAAGGAGACAAAAAATAAGCCCAACAAAAACTATAAAGATTATAACATGTTCCAAGGGTGAGGACTAAGTCAAAAGTATGCTCCCGGTAAACAAATCAGTCTCTCAAGCTTCAGATATTCTCCACCCACTCCTTGTAATCTAAGGACACCATCGAAAGGGACATCATCAGCAAAATACATGACACATGTGGGAAAATCCAGTGTAGGGGTGAGTATAACAACACTAAGTAGTACACCCCCAAAACACTAAACATAAAGCACCAAGTATAGTCATCTCAATACAAGATATAAAAATCAATATATAACTGAAACAACCTAGATATACTCAGGAAAGAAACCATGCCATTAGGTGGTCCTAATCAATTGTCAACCACATGATTCTATTCGAAGAAACACTTATTCTAGGAGAAATCAATCCACGAGCCATGTTACCACTAGATACACTCGATGAAGAGGTCTGGGTCATTGGGCCTCACCCAAGGAAGCTCACTGGTCTAAGGGGAGCATGATACATAGACAGGGGGTCACACCTAGAACTACCGGGGGACACCATGAACCTAGTCTGGATCAACCTGATATGTAGAAGATTGTATGTAAATGATTCCACAAACCCTATCGATATGGACAACTAGATGGAGGATCAACACCCTACTCAGGGAGGTTATAATGATTCCACAAACTCCAACTAGGGATGATAGAGGAACACACTCCAGTCTCATGGAGGGACACCGCAACTCTATCTGAGAATTTTCCTCTAGAGTGAATACAAATTTAGTGATGTTGATGTAATTCTTCACTGTACACTTGATGAAAATGAAAAAGGGAATGTACTCAACCTATACTGGTCTAAACTAAGAAAAAAAAATCCTCAATCAATTTTGAATGGAGTACATGGCGCATCCCAATGGGTATAAATTGTTTTCAACTATCCCAAGTACTGGCTATGTAGAAGGGCCTCACATGACATGTATTATCCATATACACAACATGAAGAAGGATATACATAGCATGTAGAGACACACAATATCCTACCCATGTTGCCTAGCCCAGACCATGTACCAAATCCATGTCCATGTACTAGTCTGTGTACGCCAATCCATGTCTGTATGGGAGTACACAGTGTGCCCATGCTCATGTACTCCAACCTATGTTCATGTACTCTCTGGAGTACACACCAAGTCAACCAGGGAGGGTAAGACGCTCTGTTATCCTTATCTTTCTCCTGAAACCCTAGTTTCCATTGAAGGGGTCCCACACACCATGTAATCCTAGATTACATGCCGTGTTCTGCAGAATTTTCTAGAATCCCAAATTCTCCCTCCGCACACCTTGGCTGATCCTCCACCCTCTGATCCATCGACCACCATGTCATGAAACTATAGATCTGACCTCATTTAACCATTCCATCACCAAATTAACATGCTCCCTCATCATATCTTCTCACAAAATAGATCAAATCAATGTACTTTGTTCCATGCTGAAGAATACCAAATGACGCAAAATCAACAATCATACATTGTCTAAATCTACCTATATCAATAATTAGACCTCCATCATGTCATGATAATATATGATATATGATATCAGATTGTTGCACCAAGAAATGGGTGCACAATAATCGATTGATTGGGAATGGTCAAACCTTGGGCCAAATGAAGAACACCTATAATGAATCACAGAACCGAGGGAGAGAAGAATAAGAAAAAACGAGAGGAATGAACCTAGATCAATGTTTTTTTATCTTTATTTGTTTCTATAAGATAAATAATGAATAGATTCAAAATAATTCTCCCAAATAACCTATAATAAACCCATCCCACAAATACACATGATCCACAGATCAATCCATTGGTCGATTGATCCATTTTCATCACAGGAATAAAGAACGGGGAAGAATACAATTAAAAAACATTCCATAACATGATTTGGTATGATTTATAATGAAGAAAGAATGCATCGTCGTAGTCGTCGACACGATCTGTCGAATCAGTTGCGCATTGATCATTGATCCATGATCTTTTCATCGATCTCCCAAAAGGATTCTCCATTGGATCTCTCTCTAATGATTTCTAGGTCTCCAGGTTTCAGTGTCCAAACCTAATTTTTTTTTCATATCTATATATTTAAATAAGATACAGATCACTGTGCTGAAAAAAATAATATAAATTCTTTATTTAATTTATTTTATTAATTTTGTACCCGCCAAAAATTTCTCATATAAAACCCGTGCTAGATAATGTTAAGTCGCACCTAGGGTAAAACCACCATTATGAACTCAATGGTGCCCTAATATTTCTAATTTGTGTAACCATTTAGGACTTATCCACTTTTTGAGTAAAACAATGTGCATGTTCTATTAAATATATTTAATAAATTTTAAACAATTATTCCAGGCACACCGGGCCTAAAAATCGCATTCTGTATCAGCACATTCTCTCGAAAATAATCCATATAATATTAAAAAATAATACACAAAAAATAAGAGACATTAAATTCTCCCCACCTTGGGGATTTATGTCCCTGAAAATCCAAAACAAGGGCTACTAATTTTTTTTTGGGTACTGAGCATGAATATGATCCTCACACTCCCATGTGCTCTCTCGGAGATTCCCATGATGTCACTGGATATACACCAAAGGAATCCACCACCCCATTAAGGATACCCTCCTTATGATTATTGATCTCTACTGGGTACTCAGTAAAGGTTTATCCATCCTCGATATCCATCTCACCCCAGTCGATAATGTGTGAAGGGTAATGCATGTACCTCCTCAGCTTCAACACATGGAAGACATTGTGTACCCAGTCCAACTATGGATGTAGAGCTAAGTAGTATGCCACCTCAACAAATATACACAGTATATGAAAAGGACCAATGAATCTCAGAGATAACTTTCCTCCATGGACAAATATCCTCAATCCATGTCAAGGTGAAACCCATAGGAACACATGATCTATTTCCTTAAACTACAAAGGTCTCCATCACATGCCAACATAAGAATTTTGATGACTATGTGCAGTCTTCATCCACTCCTAGATGATATGCACATTATCTGTAGTAGCTCGCACCAATTCTAGGCCCAAGAGTGCTGAATCTTTGGGGTCAATCCAACATAGTGGTGACCTATAGGGTCTCCCACACACATCCTCAAATGGTGCCATACTGATAGTGGAATGGTAACTATTATTGTATACAAAATCCTTTATGGTTAGGTGGAACCCCTAACTCTGGACAAAGTCTAACATGCAAGCTCGCAGCATGTCCTCTAGAACCCGAATGGTCCACTTAATATAGCCATCCTTTTGGGGGTGGAATGCTATGCTCAAGCATAACTAGGTCCCAAAATCCTCCTATAATCCCTTACACAATCAGGATGTGAAGTGAGCATCACGGTCTGAGACAATAGTCAATGGAAATCCATGGAGTTTGAATATCTCCTACACATAAAGACATCCCAATATCTCTACTAAACTCTTCTATCATATATCTTGGAAGTGGGATGACTTAGTGATTTGGTCTACAATCACCCAAATGGAATCGTGTACCCTGTATGTATGTGGTAATCCCGTCATAAAGTTCATGGATATTCCATCCCATTCCCACTCTTCCACCTTAAGAGTTGGGTTAAAACCACTAGAACTTGGTGCTCAGCCTTCACTTAATGACATGTAAGGCATTGAGAGACAAAATTTGTAACTCCTTTATTCATTACTGGTCACCAAAACTGATGTCATAGGTCTTGGTACATCTTATCCACAACTAGATGCACCTCTAAATGGGATGTATGAAACTCTCGTAACACCTACTCTCACAATTCCAAAGGTACCACTGTCTACCCTTTGAAAAGGATAACATGATCCTCACCTTCATAATATCCATCAGGAGCATGTCCAGTGGATATCTAAGTATGCAAGGTCGCACAATTGGTATATACATGTTGAGCATCCCTGACACACTATAAAATTAGTGGGGGTAACAACCATCGACTAAAGATATTAAGCACTATCCATATCCACAAAGGAAAACTACAATGAGGCTAACTACTCTAATGACTCATCCAACAATTGAGAAAAATATCTCCTGTTGAGCGTGTATGCTACCACATTCCCCTTCCCAAGAGTATAGACAATCTCAAAGTCATAGTACTGGAGGAACTGTATCCATAAACTATTTCTTAAGTTAATTCCTTTTTTAGAGAATATATACATGATAATCTTATGGTTAGATTATATGATAAACCACTCACCCATTAGGTAGTGTCTTCACATCTTCAATGTGAAAACTAATGATGCTAACTCAAGGTCATGGGGTGCATATTTATGCTCATGTGTTTTCAACTAGAGTGAACCATAGGAAATAAATTATTTTATTTTCATCATAACACAACCATGTTTGTCCCCTGATTCATCACAAAACACTATGTAATCGACACCCTCATATGGTAACCTTAAGATGAGAGCGCTTTCCAACCTATGCCTCAACTCCAGAAAGTGCTGATGGAACTTTTCTCTCCACACAAAATTAAACCTTTTACTAGTCAAGGATTTAAAGGGTACTTCCACTCTAGATAAGTAAGGTAAAAACCTCCAATGGTACCTAGCCAGTCCAAGAAAACTCTGCACCTCAGTGATAGTCTTGGATGGCTCCCAAGCAAGAACTGCCTCAACCTTCACTGGATCATTGGAAACTCCATCCTTTGAGACGACATGTCCTAGAAAATGGACCTCTAAAATACAAAACTAACACTTCAAGATATTCCCATAAAGTTAGTTCTCTCTATGTGTGTCTAGGACCATCCTCAAGTGTCTCGCATGCTCCTACTTGGATGTAAAATACACCAGGATTTCATTAATAAGAATACCATGAAATAGTATAACAAAGGATGAAAGACCTGGTTCATGAGTCCTGTGAACACTGTTGGGGTGTTTTTCATACCAAATGACATTAAAAAGTACTCATAGTGATCATGGAAACATCTAAATTCTATATTCAGTATGTCCTCATCCTGTACTTAAAATTGGTGATAGCCTGATCTGACGTCAATATTTAAGAACCACCATGCCCCTATATTATGATTAAAGAGGTCATTAATCCTCAACAATGGATACTTGTTCCTCATAGTCACCTGATTAAAGCCTCAATAATCCACATATGACCTCAAACTTATTTCTTCCTTCTTGTTTAACAAAACTAGGGCTTCCTAGGGTGAAACACTGGGTGTTACAAATCCCTTCTCCTATAAACCCCTAATTGAATTCTCACCTCTCAAAGATCTATGGGATCCCTCCGATATACTGGTGTATATATTGGTTTTATCCTGGGATGTAAGTCAATGAATAAATATACCTCTTGGAATGGAGGAAAATCTGTTATGTCCACAGGAAAGACGTACTCAAACTCCAATACCACTATAGTAAACTAATTTCCCAAATCATCCACTACCCCCTGAGTCATGCTATCCAACTGGTGAGTAATTGATTTTAATCTCCTATGCCTAAGATAATCCTTCTCTTCTAAGGTTCCCTTTCCATCCATAAAGGAAAACCTCATTCCATTACTGTGGACACACCATATCCTCCACCCAAAATAGTCAATCTGGGCATGAGCTATAGATAACCAGCCCATACTAAGAATGAAATCATAATGAATCATTGCTATAATAAAGATATCCCATAAAAAACCATCGCCTCCAAGCATTTGGTTGCAATATCAGTACAAGTGCGAAATCACTGAGTCACCGCTTATCGTAGTCTCTAACCGCAAGGGTTGAGCCAAAATCTCAACCATAATCTCTAATTATTGAACCATAGAAGTGGAAAGTAAGGAATGGATAGAACTTGTGTCTATCAGTACTATATCTAAATTATAAAATACATAGACCGTACCTCATATCATCCCTGGAGCCTCAAGATCATAGGCCTCCATAGCTTGTAGCTGGCCTCAACCCTATCCACCAGCTCCATGAGCCTATCATGGACCTCCTAGGGGTGGTGGTGGTAATAGGGAAAATCACCAACCACCTCATACTACCCTACCGAACCCCCTACCACATCTGCTTCCCTATGGAAGAACCTGACCTACCTCTATCTCTATCTCAATTGTCCCTCGACTGTCTCCTGATCAGCTGTATGATGGGTTGGTAAATATCGTGATAGATTTCCCCAAACATCGTAGGAGAAACACCGCCTATCCCTTGGATAATTTGAACCCCCCTGGGAGCCTCGCACCACTGCCCCTGAGTCTTGGGATCACCTCATGAAGCATCCGACCCACTTGGATCGCTGTTACTATCATCAGATACATGTTACTGTGGTCTCAACTACTGGGTTCCCATTTCTAGATCCCACTACTGGTGTCTTCTCTTCTAGGAAAATTTCTACCAATAAGGATCTCTCAAGAACTTGAGCATTGATGGAAATGGTAATAGATACCACTGATGCCCTAATTTCTCGGCACAAGCCTTGTTCAAAACCTCGAGACCTGAATAACTAGTCTCGTACTATATCCATGGTGTAATGTGAGAGATCAGTAAACCTTACTGAATACTCCGCCACGGTCATACTTCCCTACTACAGATACAGAAGAGCCTATATGCATATCAATCATCATGTGTCTGGATATAAATATTATTTTAAGAGACACTCGAAGTCTATCCAGGAGAGATCTGTCTCGTCGTGTGACTGAGTCACCAAGCTTCACCATCGCCTCACAGAGCCTTGAAGAAGACTCATTGTAAGAGATTTCATCTAATCGGAATGCTTCATCACAAGGATAAAAACATGAGTGACTACCTCTGGCTAGTCCTCATCCACCTAGGGGTCTGGGTCACCCCGAAACCTAGGAGCTCACAGCCTCTAAAACTTATGAAACACACTTATATTGCATGCAACCTCAACTAGTTGTGCTGGTTCTAAGTGTTTCTCAATAGGTGGTGGTATATATGGTAAGCCATACAGAGGTGATATCTTTGGTACAAGTCCCTATACTGATGCCTCTTCACTAGGTGGATCATCCTTGTGATCACGTAGTGGAATCCTGGCTAGCTGTCTATGTGGAGGCATCCTGAAATAAAACAATATGTACCATGGTTAAAAGAGTATAATTGGGGAGCTAACTCAAGAAGGAAATGGAAAACACAACCATTTCTATATGATGCATGTACCATTTTTCCCTTCAATCAGTGTTTTCATGTACCAAGTCAAAAGGTAAGTGATCATAGTCCAAGTGTATGGATACATCGACCATTGCACCAACACTAGATTCACTGGCCTGAAATCCAAACTCAAAACACTTAACACTGTTTCCCCAAACCAATATCCCAGAATCAGGTTCTAAAGTATAAACTACTTCCTCTGATACCACTCTGTCATGACCCGACCCACCAAGGTCCGATCCATGACTACCCCATGCCCAACTCCAATAGGCCATGGGCTAGAAAGCAGTGCTGAGTTGGCATATCCCACAAATGGGAGGCATTAGCCTAATGTAATTATACACATGCACACATATCCAAGCCCACACAATGTTTAAATGTAAAACAATGGAAAAAATTCATTCATACATCCAAGATACCACAATAGAGTATGATACTAAAGTACTGAAAATATAAAAGGGGACAAAAACAAGCCCAAACAAAACTGTAAATATTCCAACCAGCTCCAAGAGTGAGGACAAAGACAAAAGTAGGCTCCCACTAAACACCTCAGTCTTTCAATCTCTAGCTATGATCCACCCACTCCCTATCCTCTTAGGACACTGTCTAAAGGGCCATTATCTTCCCAAGACAAGACATGTGCGGGCAAAGCCCGTGTAGGGGTGAGTATAAAAATACTTATAAGGACAACCCAAAAACACTAAACATGAAGCACAAAGTATATTCATCTCAATAAAATATATAACAATCAATGTATAAAAAAACAACCTAGATATACTCAGGAAATACACCACACCATCAGATGGTCATAATCAACTGTCAGCCACATGATTCTATTCTAAGTAATGCTCATTCCAGGAGAACTCACTCCATGAGACATGATACCATCATATACACTTGATAAATAGGTTTGGGTCATTGGGACCCACCTAAGGAATCTCACTGGTCTAAGGGGACAATGATACATAGACAGGGGTTCACGCCCAGAACCATTGGGGGACACCACAAACCCAGTCTAGATCAACCTTCTATATAGGGGATCGTATGTCAACGATTCCACAAACCCTATCAATTAGGCCTACTAGATGTAGGATCAATTACCTACTCAGGTAGGTCAAACTGATTCCAAAAACTCTAACTAGGTATGATAGAGGATCACACTCTAGTCTCACGGAGGGACACCACAACTCTATCTGAGACTCATCCTCTAAAGGGGATCAAAATCCAGTGATGTGGATGTAATGCCACACTGTTCCCTTTATGGAAAGGAAAAAGGGAATTTTCACATACATAACTTATTTTAAAGTTTTTTTTAATTTATTTCCCATTCGTCCTTTGTTTTGGGGGTTTTCCAAGCTTTTATGGAGGAATGGGTGGGTTTTCATTAATTGGGCCAAACTGTGAGCCCAATTCCAGATTTAAAATAAATTTTGTTTCTTCTCATTCATTTTTCAACATTTTTATCCATTAAAATTCTCACTTGGCCTCCCCTGACCTATTAACACCAAAATTTAAATTTGTGTCCTTTATAAATCCATAATCATGGGGGATTTGGGTTTTTATTTAAGAATTGGGCCAACCCGAAAGCCCATTTTTCAGTTTTAAATTGTTTCTTTAATTATTTAATATCTTATTCATTATAATTAATTTTTCGGTGATTCCACCTCCCTATAGACCCTAAGAAATCCAGGCGTGCTCCCATTTCCTTTCCACCCTCTTTGAAGCTCGTTTTCAATGCGGTTGAGTGCTGAAATTCTTAGGGTTTCTAAAATCGGGCAGATTTGAGGAGGTAAGTTATTTCCATCATAACTCTCTCAATTATTACTCTTTTCCCCCCATTCCAGTTCCTACATGATCTCATAATCCTTTTTAGAACCTCCCTTGAATGTTTGGATGATTTAAAATTCATATTTTTGTGGATTTTGGGTCGTTTTATTAAAGATTGTTTTGAGTAAGTGTTTCTCTCTTCAATTTCTTCATTCTCCTTTGGGTTTCCTCCCTCTTTCATTATGTTATAAAATGTTTAGAAGTTAGTGTTCTAACATATGGTTGGTGTATTTTTGGTTACATATTGTGGTCTAGGTCTGGATTTATCATCCTCGTGATGCGGCGATGGTGCGGTTGATGTTTCGCACAAAGTTTTGAGGGATTCGACACTTTCGGTAGGTGGTTCCATGTGTAAACAATTATTGATGAGTTATATTGCTGTATTTATTCATTTTTCATATTCATCATATGTTGGGTGTGGTTGGAAAACTGTTTATGATTGATTTGGTAAAGTTTTCAATTTTATATTTTCATTTTAACTTGAAATTGGGTGTTTTAATGTGTTACTCATGGGGTATTATTTGGGTGTATTTTATAACATATGGAATTGGTTTACTAAATCTTTTTTGTGCTTCCAATTATGGTTTGGTAATGTATTAGTGTCATGTGGTCCTAAAAAGAGGGTTTTTGAATAGGTTTTATGTGTAAAAAATTGTTATACTTCTTGAGAGCATTTTATGAAAATGTGTGTCTTAATTTGAATCTTTTGTAGTATAACTCTAGGTGATTTTATAAAACTTGAAAGTGGTTTTATAAATGTCTCTAGGGATTCCAATTCTATTTTTAATAGGAATTGGTTTGTTTTTTGGTCTTAAATGGTGGTTTTGAAATGGGTTTTGTGTGCAAGATATATTGACACCACTTGGGTTCTTTTTATGAAAATTGAAAATGTTTTAGTTGGTCAAACAAAGTGGGAAAAGGGTGAATTTGTACTATTTGGTATGTGTGTTCACCTATTAAGGGGTTTTGAAATGTTAAGTGAGGTTTTAAGATGTCAAAAATTTTTATAATGTTTTGTAAATTTATGAAATGTTTTAATAAATTGTAATGTTGGAGCGAAACTTGTTTGTGGGTTGTTTCGTGTAAGTTTGATGATAAAATGATTTTTATGGTAAAAAGGGTATTATGTAACAAGTGAGTGGGATGTTATGATAGTTTTAATATATTGGAATGGTTTTATAAATTTTTTTAATGTATTTGTGGAAGTGTTAAAGAAATGTGAAAAGTGTTGTGGGCTATTTTGGTGTGAGTCGGATTTCAAAATCAATCTGAATGAAAAGTGGACTTTTGTTATTTGTGTTGTATATGTGTGGGATTTTTGGTGAATTTATTATATGGAAATGATATTTTCATGTGAAAATTATATTCATTGACTTGTTGAACATGTTTTATCACAATGGGAAAACCTGGGTATCTAGGTGGGTGGACGTGTACTAGTATGCTAGTGAATCCGTGGGGTTTGGTCTCAGTTTCACTTAGCAATATTGACGCTTAAAACTCTAAATAAACTATGATGATGATGATTGGATACCACTAGGTTATGGTTATGTTCCCTACTAGTGGATCGTGCACGAGAATGGATATTTGTGATGGTTACTCTCCCCGAGATACGAGGTACCTGGGACCCACAGCTAGCTAATGCCTAGGGGTTATTTCCCATTACTTGTGATCACTGGATATTTTGTGCTTACCATTGGAATATGGTATGAGAGTATTCAAAATTCAGTAGCTATGATATTTATTTTAAAAGTTTTTATTCTTTAAATTAGCCCACCTGAAAACTGTTTTTATTTAATGTTGCATCTTTTAGAAAATTTAACTAGCATCTCATGTTTTTGAAAACTTGCATGCTTTTCATCATTAAATGTTTATCACATGGAATATATTAGTGGTGGTATCATATTGGGATTTGGCTCAAACCCTACTTACATCCTTGGGTGTAAGTAGACTTGGTTATTTTTTTTGTCACAGGTTGGGTACAGTTTTTAGTTCCAGTGGTTCAAGTTTCTGGCAGGTCCTTGGTGGTGAAGTCTTGTGGAGATGGCTTGAGGGCGGTGGCCCTTGCCATGAGGGTTCTTGGGATGTCCTTATTTGGTTTTTTACCCTTTTAATGGTCTTTAAAAATAGTTTTAACTTATGTAATTCAGTTCTAAATTTTTTTAAAAGACGGTTTTAGTTGAAAAATCCAGATTTGTTTTATTGAGTTTGTTTGTTGTTTAATGTTTATAAAATCGGGTAAATCATTCCCAATTATCATTATATGATACCCAGGAACTTGTGCCATCCTGTGGGGATTGGGAACGCCATTCAGGCCTTGGAATGGGCCGGATTTGGTGCCGGTTTGATGGCGACCAGATCCAGTTCGTGACAAAATGGTATCAGAGGAGGTTCTAGTTAACTCTTTGGGTCACGTTATTTAGGGAACAGTCGAGATAGTCTAGAGTTAGGATTGTTGGGAATTGATAGTTCGGTTATGGGTAGTGTTCTTGATCACCAAACCTCATGACAGGATTCGAGTCACCAGGGGAATTCGGAATTTATCTAAGTCCTTTGGTTTTCTTGGTTTGATGATGATTAGGGGAAATGAAAAGAGAGTTGGGTTAATGGTCTCAGTGTGCTCACAGGGCCTGGAAAGCCATGTGGAGCTGGTTATATTCCCTATAACACTCTCTGTGATGGTTAAGTGATTGGAATATGGCCGCCAACCATATTTCAAAGTCACCCACTGAAACTAGTTTCCTCTCGCACTGTTTTGTGCTTTAGTTTTGAAATCTTGGCACTTTGGTTTTAAAGTGACTTGGTTTTAAGAAGCGTAAAGTTTTTGTGAAATTATTTTCAAATAAAGAGGGAATGGTTTGGTTTATGAAATGGTAGAACTGAATTTTCAGAATTGTTTTGAAATGGAAAATGGTGTGCTTACACCTCTTTTGAAAGTAGGAACTATATTGAAGTTGGTTTTGAAAAGTATTTCCAATAGAGTTTTCTAAACAATCAAAGTGCGTTTTAATGGGATGAGATGTTTTGAAATTTATGTGAATATCTTTAAAGTGATTTATTTTCTAAATTTTTGTGTCTTTATGAAAAGTTTTGAAAGATGTGAGTTGGGATTTTGATCTTGTGGTTAGCGGTTTTGAGAAAAAGGATGTGTTGGTTGACCATTTTGGTTTTTAAAAGTGGAAATAATTTTTGTTTTAACCTTTGTTATTTTCATGAGAAACCACATGCATGGGGTTATATGGGAAGATGGATGGTTGATGACATGACTGGATGAGTTTCGGGATGGATATGAGGAGGGTACCCGGTGTGGCACAAAAACATGCATGTGTAAGGCCCATGGGGTACCATTGGTGGATGCGCTAACCGCTGAACCATTTGTTTTCAAAGAAATGTTTTAAAGAGAAACATGATGTCTTGATGAATTGTTTGGGATGGTTTATATTATGTGTTTTTGGAAAATGTTGATGTTGTGGGATGTTTTGAGTCCAAGAACCCCTCCTGTTCGAACTGTGTTTTGGGTTTGTGTTTGGTCGGTAAGTTGGGTAGAAGAACCGGTTAGTAGTATCCTCTAAGATATGTTTCAGGAAACCTTTATGGTGTATCCATTCATGTGTTTGGATCTGGTTTGTGGCACTTTTTGACCAATGGACCAGCATGGTTGGGTCTTTAGGTTCTCTTGTTGGATAAGGTATGCCCCCATTAAGGGTTAATGCATAACTGAAGTGCAACCCAGATTGTTTTTCCATTCAAAAATCCTCCAGTTGATCAATATAAGGAATATTTTTTTCTCTCAAGATCTATATATTGAGTCTACACCCATTCCTTTCTTTGATTTTTAGATCCTCTTGTAATGGGAGAGTGCTCGTGGATGGTTGAAAGAGACCTTAGTTTCTTAAGTTTCCTGATTCGCCGAATGTGGATGTGGTATATGGTTGTTAGTGTGTATGAGTGTCTCGATGGTGTCTAAGAGGGCCTTTGGGTTCTTCAAAGTTTCTATGAAGCATGAGTTCATGTTAAACCACCGGTGTGGGAAATATTTCCACAATAGGATATTTTAGCCACTTTCTAGAATTGTGTGTTGTTTGGGGATGTTGTATAAGGTCCCTCTCCATGCATTGTTTATATCAGTCACAATGGTCATGTTCGATGATGCCTTATGATGTCATGTGCTCGATTGACCGTATAGGTGAAAGTCGTGAAATCCTTTGAGAGTCCCTGTTATGTTGGGAGAATGTCTCCCTTGGAAAAACTTCAAAATCTTCCATTTTAGAGGAAGGTGAGTGTAGGTGTTCTTTACTTCTATTGTTTCTCACCTGAAGAAACAAGGTGTGATGTGTGTGAATCTTCTTAGCCCTTGTTTCAGTGAAATATCAGGGTAGGGTAAAGTGAGTTTGGAATTTGTTATGTTTGGAAAACTTATCTGGGATTGTGGTGTAGTTTTTGGTGGCACCGAAAGAAGAATTCTCATTCAGTGGGTTTTCAAAGGCTAACTGTGAGGCTAAAGATTCTTCAATCATTTGAGCTCCAGCCATAGGTCTCAGAGAGAAGCTAGCTCGTAGTCAGGGGAAATCATAAGGTCATTTAAACCCTTGTACAAAGTTCTATCCTAAATATGAAAGATATGAAGAGTTTAAACCTCTAGTATCATTATATTTCTTATGTTGTTCACATTTTGTGGAAATAGGTCGAGGTACTTGTACCCATGACATCGCCCAATGTCATTCCATCCCCCTTTAGATTACATTGAGTCTTTGGAAAATGGTTGGAAATTTGGATAGACAGGTTGAGCACATGGTTTTTGAACGATTAAGAGTGATTGTGTGCCTAGAAGCCATACAAGAAGATTGATCATCATAGTTAGTTCACGGTTTCACAAACTGTGCGGACTAACCATGCGACCTTCTGAAATCTTGAAATTTTTGGGTTTTTCTGTGTCGGCACATGCTGGTCGGTTAAGATGGTTAGTTCTTATGGTGGGGAGAACCACTATGATTCTCATGTATGTTCATTCAGAAATTTTGAATGGAAGTATACCCTATTTACCAGGGAGTCCGTTCAGGCCTCCCCCTATTAGTGTCCTGATTCTCTCTCGGGAAAAAAAATTATTGGTTGTCTCTTATGTTGGGGAGCATATTTGTGTCCCCCCGTACCAGTAACTTAGATTTATCCATGGTCTTGGTTTATTTTAGATAGTCTCATTCGAAGTTATCTATCTACCAACATCTTCCTTGAGTAAACTTTGGGACTGGAGAGCGCCCAATGGTTTAGTTAAAGTAAGGTAAGTGTAACCTTGTTCAAAGTTGTTGTTCGTCTGGGTGAATTACTTAAGTCTTGTTTAGATAGTGTTTGAGGAGTTTTATTTTGGGATAAATTATGAATGTGATTGATCATTTCAGGAAAGTGGTTTAATTTTTGGTTGTGAGAGTAATCCTTAATTGATCACTAGAGGTTTTTTGGCCTTTGGGGGCGAAACCTGGCAAGGGAGTACCTATTGGTTTCTCAGTTGAGTTTGGTTGTTTCTTTGACCTTGCTGTGACTTTCTGAGGTGGAAAGTTTTCAAGGTGGGGAGAATTTTCACATACGAAACTTATTTTAAAGTTTTTTTAATTTATTTCCCATTCATCCTTTGTTTTGGGGGTTTTCCAAGCTTTTATGGAGGAATGGGTGAGTTTTAATGAATTGGGCCAAACCGTGAGCCCAATTCCAGATTTAAAATAATTTTTTTTCTTCTCATTCATTTTTCAACATTTTTCATCCATTAAAATTCCTACTTGGCCTCCCATGACCTATTAACACCAAAATTTAAATTTAGGTCCTTTATAAATCCATAATCATGGGGGATTTGAGTTTTTATTTAAGAATTAGGCCAACCCAAAAGCCCATTTTCCAGTTTTAAATTGTTTCTTTAATTATTTAATAGATTATTCATTATAATGAATTTTTCGGTAATTTCACCTCCCTCTAGACCCTAATAAGTCCAGACGTTCTCCCATTGAATTTACCCCCTCTTTGGAGCTCGTTTTCATTGCGATTTAGTGCTGAAATTCTTAGGGTTTCTAAAATCGGGCAGATTTGAGGAGGTAAGTTATTTCCATCATAACTCTCTCAATTATTACTCTTTTTCCCCATTCCAGTTCCTACATGATCTCATATTCCTTGTTAGAACTTCCCTTGAATGGTTGGATGCTTTAAAATTCAGATTCTGGTGTATGTTGGGTCGTTTTATTCAAGATTGTTTTGAGTAAGTGTTTATCTCTTCAATTTCTTCATTCTCCTTAGGGTTTCCTCCCTCTTTCATTATGTTCTAAAATGTTAAGAAGTTAGGGTTCGAACATATGGTTTGATTTGGTGTCTTTTTGGTTAAATATTGTGGTCTAGGGCTGGATTTATCATCCTCGTGATGCGGCGGTGGTGCGGTTGATGTTTCGCACCAAGTTTTGAGGGATTCGACACTTTCGGTAGGTGGTTCCATGTGTAAACAATTATTGATGAGTTAGCTTGCTGTATTTAGTCATTTTTCATATTCATCATATGTTGGGTGTGGTGCAAAAACTGTTTATGATTGATTTGGTTAAGTGTTCAATTTTATATTTTCATTTTAACTTGAAATTGGGTGTTTTAATGTGTTACTCGTGGGGTATTATTTGGGTGTATTTTATAACATATGGAATTGGTTTACTAAATATTGTTTTGACTTACAATTATGGTTTGGTAATGTATTAATGTTATGTGGGCCTAAAAAGAGTGTTTTTGAATAGGTTTTATGTGTAAAACATTGTTATACTTCTTGAGAGCATTTTATGAAAATGTGTGTTTTCATTTGAATATTTTGTAGTATTACTCTAGGTGATTTTATAAAACTTGAAAGTGGTTTTATAAATTTCTATAGGGATTCAAATTCTATTTTTAATAGGAATTGTTTTGGTTTTTGGTCTTAAATAGTGGTTTTGAAATGGGTTTTGTGTGCAAGATATATTGACACCACTTGGGTTCTTTTTATGAAAATTGAAAATGTTTTAGTTGGTCAAACAAAGTGGGAAAAGGGTGAATTTGTACTTTTTGGTATTTGTGTTCACCTATTAAGGGGTTTTGAAAGGTGAAGTGAGGTTTTAATATGTCAAACATTTTTATAATTTTTTGTAAATTTCTAAAATGTTTTAATAAATTGTGATGTTGGAGCGAAACTTGTTTGTGGGCTGTTTCGTGTAAGTTTGATGATAAAATTATTTTGAAGGTAAAAAGGGTATTATATAACAAGTGAGTGGGCTATTATGAGAGTTTTAATACATTGGAATGGTTTTATAAAATTGTTTAATGGATTTGTGGAAGTGTTAAAGAAATGTGAAAAGTATTGTGGGCTATTTTGGTGTGAGTCGGATTTCGAAATAAATCTGAATGAAAAGTGGAATTTTGTTATATGTGTTGTATACTTTTGGGAAGTTTGGTGAATTTATTATATGGAAATGATATTTTCATGTGAAAATTATATTCATTGACTTGTTGAAATTTTTTGAGCACAGAGGGAAAACCCGAGTATCTAGGTGGGTGGACGTGTATTAGTATGCTAGTGAATCCGTGGGGTTTGAACTCAGTTTCACTTAGCAAGATTGATGATTAAAACTCTAAATAAACTATGATGATGATGATTTGGGACCACTAGGTTATGGGTATGTTCCCTACTAGTGGCTCGTGTACGAGAATGGATATTTGTGATGGTTACTCTCACCGAGATACGAGGTACCTAGGACCCACAGCTAGCTAGTGCCTAGGGCTTATTTCCCATTGCTTGTGCTCACTGGATATTTTGTGATTACCATAGACATGCGGTATGAGAGGCTGGAAAATTCAGTAGCTATGTTATTTATTTTAAAAGTTTTTATTCTTTAAATTATCCCACCTAAAAACTGTTTTTATTTAATGTTGCATCTTTTAGAAATTTTAACTAGCATCTCATGTTTTTGAAAACTTGCATGCTTTTCATAATTAAATGTTTATCACATGGAATATATTAGTGGTGGTATCCTATTGGGCTTTGGATCACACCCTACTTACACCCTTAGGTGTAAGTAGACTTGGTTATTTTTGTTTTTGCAGGTTGGGTACAGTTTTTAGTTCCAGTGGTTCGAGTTTCTGGCAGGTCCTTGGTGGTGAAATCTTGTGGAGATGGATTGAGGGCGGTTCCCATTTCCATGAGGGTTCTTGGGCTGTACTTATGTTGTTTTTTACCTTTGTAATGGTATTTAAAAATAGTTTTAACTTATGTAATTCAGTTCTGAAATTTTTTAAAAGACAGTTTTAGTTGAAAAATCCAGATTTGTTTTATTGATTTTGTTTGTTTTTTAATGTTTATAAAATTGGGTAAATCATTCCCAATTATCATTATATGATACCCAGACATGTGTTCCATCCCATGGGAATTGGGAACTCCCTTCAGGACTTAGTACAGGCTGGGTTTGGTGCCGGTTTGACGGCGACCCGATCCAGTTCGTGACAGGAATGAACTCAACCAATACTAGTCCAAAATAATAAAAAAGAGCCTCAAGCACTCTTTAAGGGAGTACATGGTGTGTCCTAATGGGTACACGATGTGTCCAGCTATCCCAAGTCTTTCCCATGTGGAAGAGCCTCACAAAACATGTATTCTCCATATACACAGCGTGTAAAAGGATATATATGGCATGTAGAGAAACACGATATCTTGCCCGTATCACCAGGTTGTGTCTGTGTACCTAAGTCATGTTCATGTACCGGTTCGTGTATTCCAAGACGTTTCTTTGTTTTAGTACACGACGTGTTCAAACCCATGTACTCCAACCCATGTCTGTGAACTCTCTAGAGTACACACCGAGTCAACTAGGGAGGGTCACACACCATGTGACAAGTGTCACATGCAGTTTGATCCTTATCTTCATCTCGAAACCCTAGCCACTACTGAAGGGGCCCCACATGATGTGAAATCTCAGATTAGATGCTGTGCTCTGTGGGATTTTATAGAATCCCAGATTCATCCTCTACACACCTCAGCTGATCCTCTGGGCTTCAATCCATCAACTGCCATGCTGTGAAACTCCAGATCTGACCTCATTTAACAATGCCATCACTAAATCAATGTGTTCCATCATTATATCTTCTCACAGAATGGATCGAATCGATGTTCTTCATTCTGTGTTAAAGAACAATGAAGAACATGAAATTGGGAATCATCCATTGTTCAAATCACTCCATCTCCATTGTCACACCTCCATCATGCCATGGTGATCCCATATCTAGTATATCATATCATTTCACCATGAAATAGGTGTGTAACAATCAATCGATCAGGATTGGTTGAACCCCATGACAAATAAAGAATGCCTGTGGTGAATCGCAGAACTGAGAGAGAGAAGCACAAGAAAAAATGAGAGGAACATACCTCGATCGATGTCTGGGTTGATATCAATTCATTTCTATAAGATAAAAAATTAAGGGATTCAAAATAATTCTCCCAAATCACAATATAATAAACCCATCTTGTAAATACACATGATCCATGGATAAATCCATTTGTTGATTGATCCATGTTCATAATAGGAATCAAGAATGGGGAAGAATCCAATTAAAATGAATTCCCTACCTTGTTTTGTTTTAATCACTAAAATAGAATGAATGTGTCATTATCATCATTGGAACGATCCATAGAATTAGTTGCACATTGATCGTCGATCCACGATCTCATCATCGTTCGCCTAAGAGGATTCTCCAGATGATCTCTCTCCAATGACGTCTAGGTCTCCAGGGTATAGTGGCCAACCATGAGATAATTGTCATATCCATATATTTAAAGAAGATTCTGGTCGTTGTGCTGAAAAAAATAAAATAAATTCTTCATTTATTTTATTTTATTATTTTTGTGCTCATGGAAACTTTTTCACAAATGACCCGCGATGGCTAATGTTAAGTTTTTCCTAGGGTAAAACTACCATTTTGAACTCAACGATGCCATTATTTTTATGATCTAGGTAGCGTTTAGGAGTAATTCCACTTTTTTAGAAAAACTATGCATCCATGCTATTAAATATATTTAATATTTTTTAAACATTTATTCTAGGAACACTGGGCCTCAGAATCGCACTTTGTATCAGTTCCTAGTCTAAAAAATAATCCATATAATATTTAAAAATAATACATGAAAAATTTGAGATGTTACAATTATATTTTTGAAACTACATTGATACAGAATCACTCTTAAGTTTTGATATTAGGATATATTGGAATTTTAATTCCTTCTCAAGTGTTGACATAGGTAGCACCATTATGGTGACACTATCTTAAGTCCTTCCATAGGATACATTGGATTATAATGCTGTATCAATGTATAAAATAGGACACAATTGGCTCTTTGATAGACTCTTAAGTGTTTATTTAGTCATTATTCTGACATTAATGCTATCTTCATTGGATTACCATAAATATATAAATAAATAATTTAGTCTAAATTAATTATATATTAAATATATAATGAACAAAATAATTAATTATTTTAATATATATATATATATGTTACAAGATAAAAATCACTAATTAATTGAATTCGAGTATTAAAAATTTATGTTAAAAAATGATGTTTCAAATATATACAAAAAATTCCTCAAAATGGGTATTAGTGAAAGTTTTCAAAAATCAATATGTAAAACCCTAAAATTATACAATTAAAAATATAAAAGGGATTTTGGAATGAAATATACTCAAATTATCCTAAAATAATGAGAAAAATTAATGATAACTTTTGGCTAATCACACCCCCACACTAAAACCATTCTTGTCCTTAAACATCAACCTCAAAATTACCACAAAAGACATCAAACGAACACAATATTAAACATCACAATTCCATGGAACTTAAACAATTAAAATTTGAGTAAATTTTTACAATAAAATTAATGAAATTATTTCAATCCACCCCTTACAAATTAAGTCAATAAATAAATTGTAAGCTAATTCACTCTAAAAGTATATAATTAAATGATGACCTAATATGTTGGATTCTAACTAAAAAATAATTTTTTATTGATGGGGAACTAGTGAGGAGGAGGGGGAGGGGAGATCAAGGTAGCCTAAAATATTGGATGCCAAGAGAGTAATTATCCACAATATTGTTTCCAGCATGGGGAATGAAGCCTAATAAAGAGAAGATGGCGATGGGGAAAGAATCATCTCTAATAGTATCTAATAAGTCAGCCTCTTTGTTACCCTCTCTCCAGATGTGTTGTAATATGTTGGATTCCAATTATTTATTTAGAAATCAAACTCACCCTGTCACCATTCTGTCCTATGTTTGGTAATACACACCACACACTTTTTATAGTTTTCTTTCAATACAATTTATATGAATATAACTTATTTGAGAATGAATTTATTTTTTATGAAATAAAACCATTATAATTAGTTGAAATCACCTGAGTTTAAGTTTAATAACTAGGGAATGGAAGAAATATTAGAAAAATTTCTCTCAAAAAACTCTTATTTATCATGAATATAACTAATCTAGAGCTAAGAAATTCCAATACTAAACACCTCCTGGGACTATTTATGATAGTCAAGGAAAGAAAGTTACATGGAAAACCAACTCTAATATTGATTTAAAATCTTATTTTTATATTTTATTTTCAAAATAATTTTATACATACTTTAACCATCCATAATTGAAAACTTCAAATTGAGTTTGAAAAAAATCTAAAATACTTTGAGTAATGCTTATATTAATTTTTCATTTAAAATAAAGTTATGAAATGTTTCACTTCCAAAAAACTCATCAACATACCCAAGTCAAGGTTTATTAATAAAATTCATTAAATAAAATTAGAATAAGTGTCCCATACTATTTCATTTAATTTCTATAGAATATATTTTTAATTTAAAGAATCATGTTTATACGAAGAAACATGTCTACTAACTTACTAATTGATACATAGTTTCAAGTGGACACCCATGCTTCCTATATTCCATAAAAATTAACCTATAATATATATACATACATATAATTATTAAAACTTAGTGAGGTAGAAAAAATATATAATAGGAATTAAAAACATGGAATATGGGAGAAAAATAAGGATGAGTTTGTTACTTCACTACTGTGAATGTAACTACTTCTTCTGGACGTGGGCTGGGTTTTTTTAACTCTATAGAATATAGGTTCCTATAAAATTATATAGGGGATAAAAAATAGTGATTTTTTATTAAAAACAATAAAAATCGTAAAAAAATGAAAAGACATAAAACTCCTTAATTTTCCTTAGACTGCCCCTAGATTTTTTGAGTTTTAAGTACTTTATATATAATTTCTTATTGAAATACCCTTAGTAGATAAGGAATATGTATTCCTTAGCTAGAAACACCACATTCATGATGATCCTATACTCCTAAAAATGATAAATTTTACATTATGATTGGAAGGATTCATGGAAAAAACCTCAAGTTGATGTGCTGAAATAGACCCTTAGAGTTCCCTATGTCCAAAAAAATGATACAAATATCCCATATAATACTGATATACACAATTCAGGTTACAAATAGGGAGGTTTGTAACTTTTTGGGGTTGTTTACCTCAAGTTTCTCTTGTTTTTAAATCCTTTGGACACTTCCAATGTGTCATATTATTCTTATTTTCATATATAGACATCCTTTATCTCATTCCACTAATGTACCATGATCTTGGATAGTTTATCATGTTCCTATTCCAAATAAACATCCCTCTATATCTTATGGTTTTTAATTGATTGATCATTTATAATTAATATCCCCTGTTTTATCTTGGCTTGGATGATGGGTTCTAATTCAGTTAATTGATCTTAACTCCCATCTTTTTCCTACTTGATTTTATCCATCATCATCAGAATATATTATTATGTTTAGGATGAAACTATATATTTTTATTACTCTATGGGTTGGGGTTTCTTTTTTCTAAGACTTTTAAAACACTAAAATAATTTTTTAGTGTCTTCACATTTTTCACAAGGTTCCTTCTATTGACCACTCTACCCCAGTCTTTTCATTTCATAGAAAATAAAATTTAAATAGTGAAATAAAAGTGTAGTGAAATAATAAAATCAAATATTATATCAGAAAAGAATAAAATAAACATGGGAATACAAATTAATTCAATTAAATTAAGAATAATAATAAGGTTTTTATGATAATTTTTGATAATTTTTTATTTTTCTATTATTTATAGTTTTTTTAAAAAATTTATTTTATTTTATACTAAAAAAACTAATAATACTAACACCTATCCATGATAATGGAATTAATTTGTGTATTAAATTATATCAAGAACAAATAAATTTATACTATTATTCTAGGTTGATCCACTAGTATAAGTGGGTTTTACTAGTTCTCCTGTTTTAAATAATTGAAAGAAAAAAAATAGATGAGTGAAGTTGAGTTTGAGATATATTGGATAGAAGTGAGTAGTTTCATATCCTAGACATGATAATCATAGAGTTTCACCCCTAATGGAGTGGACACATGTAGAGTAATTTAAAATCAATAAAACTCATTTGAGTCTCCTTACTATCAGTGTTAATGAAATAAGAAACCACTATTGTTCCCCCATGAATTATCTTTCAAGACACTCAAATAATTTTATAAATATATTCTATGACCCATTAAGGTTTCCTAAAAATACCAATTTAGAAGAATTAAATGAGTTCACTTGATGGTGTTGGTGTGGCCACTGCTCTATCAAATCAATTACTTAGTTTGGGTTTTTTCACTCCCTTACTAGTGTGGTCATGAATCACAAGTGTGCGAGTGTCATTCCATACACCACCCATATTAAGATGGGAATTATCTGCCTTGTTTTCTATGTGCAATTTTAACTCTCATTTTTACTTCATATTCACATTTCAATGTTGTGTGATAGTGAATATATTTCTAGTGATTTGTGTAATCTTTCCCTCTCACTAGTTCATCTACTTACATTAGTTGTCTATTCACAATAAAAAAAGTAGGTATTACGTTTAAAATGAATAATTATACATTTAAAACTTACAAAAGTTTAACAAAAACACATTTGATTAATAATAAATTCCAAATTAAACATAAAAATACAACCTGAACATGGGAATATTCAAATATTAAATGATTTGAAGGGGAATATAAATCTCATTAGATCCTCATGAGGTACTCTATGTAAGATCCACCCAATCCTTATCTAATTTCCACTAGCTTTAGTGTAACTCATTGGTAGTCTTTTTGCAATTTTATCTCACACTGTAACATTTCCATTGTGACTTCGATTAGGGATCCATCACCCCTTTATTTTATTCTACTAATTTTAAATAGACATATCTCTTCCTTTATTCTTCTAACTATATAGATTTATTCCCCATGGAAAAGGTATTATAGTGATAGTTTCATATGGAAAATGAAGGTCCTTCTTAGTTAAGAATAAATTTCAAAACCAATTCCAATTAAAATAAAATATATTATATCTTATGGATTCATTAATATGTTTCTTTTTCATTGAGTCATTTACCAATTTGGTTAGTCTATTAAATATGGGGAATCCCAAATGCCCCCCTTTGGATTTCATGTTATCCACATGGATATGAGATGGAATATATAACAAAAAAATGGTCTTCTTACCCCTTACTTTAATTCCCTATGTGTATGATGATGAATATGTGCTTGAGTGATGTCCATGAGTTCCTAATATATTTATTCTTGTTTTTGAGTAATGTAGACTATATTTCAAGAAAAATATTCTTAATGATGAATTCATGATACATTTTTTGGTTTCTATTATGTTAATCATGAACTTAGAAATCATTGAAAATAATTCTTAAGCATAATTGGGTCTTTAGGGAACATTGTATGCTTGATGTTGTATATATTGTCCCTTACGACTATGTTGGGTTGGAAAAAATAATTTCATTGAGAAAATAAGTCTTTATTCTAAATAGTTTGTCACGATTCTTAGTATGTGGGGTATTTGAAGTAGTATATGTTGGATTTCTGGAATTATATTTATGTGGATGTACTATTAAGTTTCTATTATTTTTATATCTTTATTTATGCATAGGTGTTGCTGGTTGGGTGAAAGGAGGATGGACAGTTCTCTCTAATGGACACGCTATGGATAAATAGACCCTCTAGTTTCTCAATGAAAAAATCTCCCAATCCACTCAATGGAGAATCCAGAGTCAAATCCAAAAAAAAACTTCTTAGTTGTTCTTGATGTGTTACCCTAGCATGGACTATTATATTTTTAGATGGATTTCTTGAAGAAAAGTAGATAGAGACCATTGAAACCAAACCAATTTTCATGGAGTTTCAAAAATTTAAGGAAATATACTACTTGAAAAATGAGAAAAGGCTAGTTTCTAGCTATACTTTATGATTTAATTAAATAAAAGTTTTAAAATAGGATCATTAAGGTAGGGAAAAAAGTGATTCTATTTAATTCTAGGCTTAAATTATTTCCTGGTAAACTCATATATAAGTGGTTTTTCCCATTCACAATTATAAGGGTGATGATAAATGGTATTTTTTAGTTAGTTGGGAAAGATAACATTCCATTTCCAGTCAATGGGAAATGGGTGAATCATTATATTGAGGGGAATCCTAAGGGATTAGATTCCATATTCTTCCTTAATAGTTGAAACATTTATGAAGTCTAACTAAATACTCTAAAATCAGTTCTTCATTGGAGTCAACCCATGGTTCATTGTTTTAATTTATTTGTTTTCTATTTTATTGAATAACGTTTTCCCACTTCCTTGTCTTTATTCTTCTAATCTAGTTCATCATCTTATTTTAAGAAAATAATATAGTATGTAATTCAATAAATCAACACTCTAATTGATCTCAAAATAAAAAATGAGTTACTTGATGAAAATTCATGAATAAAAACTCCCCCAACTTCCACACATGGTTAATCTGTTTCTATGTTTTTGATTACTGCATGTTAATTTTCTTTCTATTTCATTTCTATAGGAGTTGAACACACTATACAGAGGGTTATTCTCAAGGGAAAATGGGAGAGTACTTTTTACTAAACACTAATAATCAAGCTCTATAGTTAGGGAAGAACTATTTTCAATTTTACACATTTCTACTTCTTCTCATCTAATGTTGTTTGTTGCTAAAATCTAAGTGTGGGGGAATACCCCTTAATTTTATTGTGAAAATTTAGGAATCCTCTCTTCCTGCATGGATTTATAGCTTTCTTTTTTCTATTTTATAGAAAAATCAATTTCGAATAAATTTTAAATATTTCTAGAACCCATAATAAATACTGATGTTTTCTTATTCTTCACCATGCCAATATTTGATCTGAATTCCAAAATCATTTTTTCTATGTACAAAATTGTAAAACATGAGATAAAAAAATGTTTTTTAAAATTGATTGGATGTGTGTAAATTGTATTGTTTTTTAAATTTAATGTGGCCCTTAAAAAAATATACAAACTACTAAACTGAATATCTCTTTTGAATGAAATTTTCTCCCATATTAAGATTCAACATTGGGGAAAATGTTGATTTTTAAGTTTCGGGGAGAGGGAAATTTCTCTACTCCTTAGATACGCTTCAATTTTTTCACATCAAAACACCCCCATTTTTTCAAACTACCTACCTTTTGAGTATTAAGTCAATATGCCTATAAATACTATCATATTTTTTTAAATAAAGGTTCTATGTTTCTTTAGGTTAGGAAAATAAGAACTCTTTATGTCCTGCTTAGGGGAAAAGGTCACAAATCAATTTTAAGGATTTCTATGAGTATGTAGTTTTGAGTATTGAGTGATTTCTAAGTGTTGTTTTCCACTGCTTTATAAAGATATATTTTGAAAACCAGTACAAGTAAGTTTTATAAGTTATATTCTTGTGGAATTTGAACTATAACTTGAGGAAACTTTAGTTTGAACTTGAAAAAAGTTACTTAGGCTTGATGAAATAGAACACCTTAGAGAGGAAACTAAATAGAGAGTAATATAAATCCTTTTAATCTGGAGTAAAATGGGTAATTGGGATACCATAGTGAGTCTTTGAGTCAAGTAAACTGAGTGTATTTATATAAATAAATAAAAATTCAATAAGATAATTGCATAGTTATATGTAAAAAATTTATGGCTAGGAAAAATTCAAATTAATTTTCTGAGTAAAAAATGATCTAATTAAGGTGAGGGTAATTTTGAACCGAAATTAACAAGGGGAAAATTAACTTATTATAAAATATTTTGATCTGTATTAATAAGGTGTAAAGTGTAACTTTAGTTTGAGGAAACTTGGAGAGAGTGAAATATTTTGTTCCTCTTGTTATAGATTTAATTCTACTCGATTCTCTCTGGTTTCTACTACTAGTACTAGAATTTGATCTTGTATTGAAATAGGGAAGTGTGAAAAATTCACACAGGAGTATTGAAATTCTTATCAATTGATGAATAAATGGTTTTATTTAATTCGAGAATATACAGTTGAACCTAGGAAGGATGACCATCAATTTTTCATGGGAATTTTTGTAAATAAATAAATTGAATGAGTTGAATTTCCTAAAAGTTTAATTCATTATGTGTAGAGTAAATTGATGTGGCATTACTTTATCAAACTTTTCCACAACTATTTTGTTGTAATAAATGTTTTTGATATGTAAATTTGAGATTATAATGGAGAACCTTTGAATATAGAACATATCTAATTGAATTTGTAGTTCATTGAATATTGGAATAAAAATGTAGGTTTTGGGTACTCAATTGATTAAATTACTTGGTTTTAGTATTTATATCATCCATAAATTGTTTGATGTTTTTATTGAATTTCAATCAAGAGTTTCAAAGATTATTAATTAAAAAATATATGTTTTTATAGGATCCGTGGGGAAAATTTGGAAAAGGTTTAGAATGACCATGCCCAGGATGGATCGACCACAAGACCATTATAATAAACTCAAAAAATAAATATAATTTTTTTTAAATCTCATGGATCATCCGTGGAATCCCTATAGACCACAAGTACAATAGGATCGACCATGTGTCTGCCATTGCTGAAAGCTCAGAAAAAATAAAAATCTCTTGGAGTGACTATATGTGTAAATGGATCAATCATGCATTTTACTAGTGTGTAAAGGGTTGGATTGAATTAAAGGATAATGGGAATGATCATGATATCACAAAGTGAAGTGAGTGAAACCATAATTTGGAAAATATAAATGAAAATGGTGCATCAACCGTTCCTTATTTTCAATCAACCACAATAAAAAAGGGATCAACTATGTCTTCTAAAAAATGTCAAAATGGAAAAAGAACATGATTTACAAAAATGGGGGAAGCATATACACCCCTCTTAACAATGTTCATCATGACTATCCAAGATTTGGTTCCTTTTACAAGAACATCTTGAAACCTAAGCTCAACCCTGAGTTGAGATTGCAGTTGAAGATGACTGACGATGATGTCCTAAATCCAATCAGTTCTGGAAGTACCAACAATTGAACTTGTAACACACCAATATTTTGTGATTTTTTTTCAAATTAATTTAATCTTTTTTATTTTTTTCATTACATGTTACACTAAGTTTATCTTGCGTTACACGTAACAATGCGTTTAGCTTGCGTTACACGCAACACTTAGTTTAAATGAAACATGACTTATTATTAAAATATTATTATATGATAGATATCACCTAGACATTGGAATGGTAGTTATGAATAATATTAGATAAATCATGAAAACATATGGTTTACACATGTATATAAAATTAATTCTTTAGGAACCATTTAATTTAAAATGAAAATAATGGAAATATTTTTACGAAAAACAATTTTTATCCAAAAAAACATAGTTTACCTCAATAAATTAAACAAATCAACTTTGGGGAATAGTTTTAATAAAATTTATATATTATATATTAAATCATATTTTTAACATTCATCTTTTTTTTCTAGAAAATAGATAATAATAAATCCAATTTTATGCCTAAAAACTATATTTTTTTAAAAAGAAATTTTGTCACCTTTTGCACAATTATTTTTTAAAAAATAATTTTTATAAAATTTTAAAAAATTATTTTATAAAATAAACTTAATTGTTTTAATAATATATGAAAAAATATCTTAGGGTGAATTTTAAATTTTTTTTTGAAAAGATTAATTTTTTGATTAATAATGAAAAATATTGAAATTTAAATGAAAATTACCTTTTTGTTTAAATTATTTATTAAGTTAAATTATATTTTAAATTGTTTTTAAATTAAAAAAGTACAATTATATATATATATTAATCCAATTTAGTTCATTGGAATCATTTTCATATTGAATTTTGATATAAATCCTTATAAACTTTTGAACATTTTCTCTTTGAAAAACCTACTTTTTCATCTCATCTGTGAGGTTAATTTTAAGTTAACATTTACCAATTTTGTGAATTTAATTTGGAAATGTTGGATTCCATATTTGTAATAATAATAATTTATATTATATAATAATGTAAAATTATTTTTTTATCAAATTGAATAGTGAAAATAGTAAAAATTAATTATCATAGTTAAGGTAAAAATGGGTTTACTGAGGGTTAAACTAAAAAGATAATGGTTAAAATGAAATAAAAAATTGTATAAAATATATTTCATGGCCATATTTAGACACTATAATTTCTAATTCTCTTTAATACTCTATTTTGGAGCTCTATGGCATGAGAAAAATGTGGGTACACCTTTTTATTTTCAAACACTTACAAGTGTGTCACTCACCTCACTTATAAAAGTCCACCACTATCCTCTCTTATTAACACCTTAAAAACCTTTTGGTTTAGCCAATAAATTACAAAATACCTTAAAAAATAACCACTTCTCATCCTAGGATCCTTATTTTTGGGGGAAATCCAAGTTGGGAAGGATTTCTGTTCAAACCTGAGGAGGATACTCGAAGAAGTGGTAACGTTCTCCAACATACGTTTTTATTTTTTTATTCCTCCACCTACTTCAATTACTATTAAATCATTATTATATAGTAACCTCAATATATTCCATATAATAATATTATTTTATGTTAATTTAATAACCTACATCCATCTCCACTTCTGCAAAATGGGTTACGAAATCATTATTCGTGTGTACGATGGACTACCGCCCCGTGAACCAATGTCATTCATTTTTCCATTACCACCTCTCATGGTTGGGTATGATGATGGATATAAAGTATATATATTATATTTATAACAAAATTATTCCTATTAATTTATTATATCATATATTACTTTTTTAATTTCCATTCTATATGGGATATGATAATGTCACTCATGTGTACGATGGACTACCGCCTCATGAAGCGATAAGATTCCTTTGTCACTAATGATTTACATGGAAGATAATAATGATAAATTTAATGAATAAATGTGATTAAAATGAGATAATTATTATAATAATTACATATTTATAACTCTGAAAAGATAATATATTATTTTTTTTCTTACCTTTTCACTCACTGAAAGATGATAACATCGTTCGTGTACGTGCGGTATACCGCCTTCACGAAGCGATGTGATTCTCTATTTTTATCACCACACAACATGGATGATATGTATAAGTATATTTAAAAGAAAAATATTTTATTTTTAATATTATTATCATTATTTAAATATAAAATATTACTTACCTCATTTCCATAATGATCATTGAGAAATGGAAACGTTACTCATACGTACGCACGACCTACCATATCTATGATTGTAACGTACTTAATTTATCAAAAAAATTTTACATGATTAGTATTAAAAGTATAATTGATTTATAAGTATGATACACTACTGGGAATCCATGTTTTCCCAACGTTTTTAAACCGTTGGGAAATCTTATCCCAACGGTTTTAGAAACCGTTGGTGTGTGAGGCATCAGGAAAGCCTTATACCAACGGTTCACGTTGAACTATTGGGAAAAGGATGTTTAGATTTCAACTACCCATGGTTCATAATGAACCATTGGAATAAAATTGGATCCTTTTATACCAACGGTTCAACTAAACCATTGAGAAAATCAGCACACAGGGGTATGCCAAATGTTTTGAAACCGTTGGAATAAACATATAGGGGGTATAACCCAACGGTTTTGAACCGTTGGGAAATGAAGCAACACATAGGGGTATAACCCAATGTTTTTGAAACCATTGGCTTATACCCCCATTAATTTAAAATGAAACATCCTGCAATCAACTACAGGCTGCAATCTATTTGAAAAACGTGCCATCTCACAAAAATACACTGCAATCACAAAAAAAAAACACTCATTCTGGGTGTTTAGGAACACTACAACCTGAAAACACAGAAAACACACTGCACACATAGAATAATCACAAAAACTCACTTCCAAAACTGGAAAACCTGCTATAAATAGCCTCCATCCAAAAATGGATAGCCTGCTGTAAACGACCTGCATGTAAACAACCTACATGTAAACCCCTCATTTCAAAGATGTAAACCCCAACCTATAAAAATATAAACCTGCACCTCTCCAATATATTTCCCAACCTGTAAAACTGAAAAACTGCACCTCTCCAAGATACAAAATTGTTGTTAAATTGATCTTTAAGTTAAATACAAAGTGTTAATAGGTTAAAGATAACTGTTTACAAAAGGTTTGATAAATATTGAGAATCCAGTAGTTGGAGAGATTGAAAATCCAAAGTAAATTTTGGAGATATATTAAAGAAACTGGTTGGTTAATAGACATTGAAAATCTAAAGGAAATTTTGGATATATATTAAACAAACTGGTTGGTTAATAGTAACTAGGAGATCATCAAATTAGATGGCCAATTTCTTTCCTTTATTCATTCCATTCTAATAGAAAAATGTTGGTTTCTCATCCTCTTACTCTAATAAAGTCTGATAATTCTTATAAGGTTCAATTAATCATTCTTGAATCACTGAAGATTTCTCATTTTTAAAATTCCAAGCCTTCTTGGGATTTCTGTTACCAACCCTTTTCCACTCCTTGAATCATCATCATCTGAAGGCCCTTCAACTAAATCTAAGAATCTGTTCTGAAGGGGAACTCCCTAGGAAATGGCTCTGCCGACATCATCCTTTTTCTAGGCCTCCGATTATTCCATGTTCTGTGAACCTGCATGGTATGCCTCTTTTTTCCCAAGATCCAAGCCAAAAATTCCATATCTGTAGGTCAGAGATGAAGGACCGGATCACTAACCCACTAGTTGACCTCAAGCCACTCAAAACTTGTAGGAGGTTTCGAAACATCCAAAGTGAAGTAGTTGGAGGATCTCAATTCTAGTGAAAGTCATAGGACCACCGAAAGAAATGGATTGAATCTGTTTGGTGAGTTCGAAACCACTGAGAGAAATGGATGCCACATAAAGGGGGACAAACAGATTTCTCCCCAACGATTTCAGTCATCTTCAAATCGTCCCAAAATCGGGATGAATTTGGTTAATAGACTAACTAGAAGTCACATGCTTAGTGTGGGTTCTTAAGGTTTGACGATACATCTATTGTGTGGTTTTGGAAATGATAGGTGTATTTAGAGTTTGATATGTGTCTAACCTTTTGGGGGAGTGATCTTTAAAAGGGAAGAATGTATTTAGAAAGAGCTACTAAAAGGGATAAGCTATGAATTCAGCAATGTGTTGGGTTGTCAAAATCTGGAATTTGTTTACAGAAAACTGAAAATCTGAAATATGTTTACAAAATCAGGAATTTGTGAACTATTTTTGTAACCTGTGAACTGCTCTAAAAGTTTTTAGAGCATGGTTGTAGGAAATATGAAATCGGTTTAAAAAATCAAGAACTTGTGAACTGTTTTTATAATCATGTATATGAACCCAATTATCCAATGCAATACAGAATTCATAATTGAATTCTCAATTGAATACATGCATAATGAATTATGTAATGAATTCTGAATTATGAATTAATAACATATGAAAAATGAATTATGTTGCATACAGAATTATTAATTATATATAACACATATATATAATATGACATACAAGGGATTGGGGGTGTCCCGGGGGGTGGGGTTGTCCAGGGGTGAGGGGCTATCCACGGGGGTGGGGGTGTCCAGGGGTGAGGGGCTATCCACGGGGGTGGGGGTGTCTAGGGGGGTGGCTTATACAGAATTAAGAATACATAAAAAAATTTATTTTCTCTAACACATACACGATTGAATTCAGAAATTAGAAGCTAATAACCCCAAAATAAAGTATCAACAGAATCTGAATACGTTTGGTCAGTTTTTCGTATACCAGTTGTTTTTACTTAAAATGATGTCCATTTTAAACAAAAGACATACAATTAAAGTGATACCAGCCACACCGTGCCTCATATTGAGGCAGGGTTTACTCGTACACATCACAAATGACTCATGGATCGTTTTAATAAAGTATCAACAAAATATGAATGCATTTGGTTAGTTTTCTGTATGCCAGTTGTTGTTTTCACTTAAAATGTTTTCCATTTAAAATAAAGGTGAGACACTTTGAGTGGTTCCGACCACACCGCATCTAATATTGAGGCGAGGTTGACTCGTACACATCACATACGACCCATGGATCATTGTGCTAAAGTATCAACACAATCTGAATACATTTGGTTGGTTTTTCGTATTCCAGTTGTTTTTACTTAAAATGATGTCCATTCTAAACAAAAGAGATACATTTAGAGTGATACCAGCCACACCGCGCCTCAGATTGAGGATATGTTGACTCATACACATCACATATGACTCATGGATCGTTTTCCTAAAGTTTCAATAGAATCCGAATGCGTTTGGTCAGTTTTTCATATGTCAGTTGTTGTTTTCACTTAAAATGATGTCCATTTTAAACAAAAGAAAGACACTTTGAGTGGTGCCAACCACACCAAGCCTCATATTAAGGAGAGGTTTACTCTTACATGTCACATATGACCCATATATCGTTATCCTAAATTTTCAACAGAATCCGAATGCATTTGGTCGGTTTTCCGTATGTCAATTGTTGTTTTCACTTAAAATAATGTTCATTTTAAATAAAAGAGAGACACTTTGAGTGGTGTCGGCCACAACGTGATTTGGATTGAGGTGGAGTTGACTCGTAAAAGTCACATATGACTCATGGATCGTTTTCCTAAAGTTTCAACAGAATCTGAATGCCTTTGGTTGGTTTTCCGTATGTCAGTTGTTGTTTTCACTTAAAATGATGTCCTTTTGAAACAAAAGAGAGACACTTTGAGTGGTTTCGACCACACCGCGTCTTGGATTGAGGCAAGGTTGACTCGTACATGTCACAAATGACCTATAGATCATTTTACTAAAGTATCAACACAATCCTAATGCACTACTAGAAATCCCATTTTTACCAACGCTTATATCCCAACGGTTTATCAAACTGTTGGGAATGGTCATGTATACCAACAGTTTTAATAAAATCGTTGGTATAGTGGATTTTATAAATAATTTTACCAACGGTTTGTAAAAATGTTGGTATAGGACTCAATTAAGACACTTTTACCAATGGTTATACACTAACCGTTGGTATATGTTGCTACATTCCCAACGGTTTTTAAAAACCATTGGGAAAGTTTTCCCCTAAATCCAGTAGCCCCTCCGATCGATTGTAGTCCCCCTCCGGTCGACTGCAGCCCTAAATTGAACCTCTCCCGACGCTCTCTCGTTACCCAGTCTCTGAAACTACATCCATCCTCTCCAATCAAACAATTTTTCTGTTCTACACTTCAAATCTGTAAGTTCTACCTCAGTTATAATGTTCTTAATCTATTTTTTTTTATTTTCTATTTTTATTTGACCTAAACGTTTGGGATCTCTCTATACAAAGACTCAGAAACTCGTTCCACTCATAGATCCATCTTAAATCAAACAATTTTGTATTTCTACACTCTAAATCTGTAATTACTACCTTAGTTTTAATGTTTTGCATCTATTATTTTTGTTTTCTGTTTTAATTTGGTATAAACTGGGTTGTGTTGTTTATGCCATGCGAAGGTTAGTGATATTTAGGATGAATTGGATGTTGGTTGGGTGATGGATTGGAATTGTGATGTTTTTTGGATTAAGTTTAGTTAATTTTAAATGAATTATTTGGGTATTTACTCCCTTTAATAGAGCCATCACTCCTTATGGACCCTGGACACCCCCCCTCTTGGACCCTGGACAGTCCCCCCTCCTAGAACTTGGACAGCCTGACCCCCCTCTTTCCTGAAACTTGGACATCCCCCCTCCTAGACCCTGGACAACCCCCCTCCACCCTCCTCCCAGGACCTTGTATAGTCCCCCTCCTTCCTAGACCCTAGGAATCCCCCCACCCTCCACCCTGGACCCTGGACAACCCCCCTCCTCGATGGACCCTGGACAACCCCCCCTCCTTCCTGGACCATGGACAACCCCTTCTCCCCTTCTCCTTGACCCTGGATAGCCCCCACCCCCCTTTCTGGACCCTGGACATCCCCCCACCCCTCCTCCTAGACCTTGGACATCCCCCTCATCCCCCTCCTCAACCACCAAATACCCCCCCCCCCACTTCAAAACTTTTACCACCAAACTTGGACATACTGGATTTTCTCTAAAAAGATAGATTTGATCCTCAAACCACCTCAATAATATCCTAAACAATGCTTATAATGTGGTTTTAACCACATAGAATCCAATTGTATTCCAAGTCACTAGTCTATCCTCACTTGGATAGATTTTACAAAAAGAGTTCAACCTTAAGGATCCAAATAAAAATAAATTGATATAAGACATTTGATAATGGATTAAAATTTCAAATTGGGATCCAATGAGGAATATTTGAAATATTATGCATCATGCCCATGAGTAAATCCATTTTTATATATCCGATAAGTTATTTTTCACAATTTTCACACATTAATTGTTTGTAAAAATGGGACAAAAATTTATAAAGGTTCTGATATATAAAAATGAATCTATTTGTGGATGCAGCTTAACCAACAATGTCTAGCTTGTCTGCCTCTTCCATGATCATCGATGTGCACATACCGTCTCTATCTGACCTCGCACGATGGGTGACTCAACATATGGCTGATGACAAGCACTAGATTCTCTTACTTCCACACCAGATTCACGCCCTCTACGCTCCTGAAGTGATCAATCCCACTAAGCGTCCCTGTGAGTTTGATGACACGACCACCAGTTCTTGTAAGAGCCAGAGGAGTTCTGAGCTGATGGACCAAGACGATTGACCAGTGTCCATCCATCTGGATGAAGACATAAAACTTAGCGCTTCATGGGAGGTAACCCATGTTCTAGAGTTTCAACATTTTGCTTTTTTTACTTTGTTTTAGGAAATAAACATGGCATGTATGCAACAATTTTTTAGCTACTTCTGATCTTAATGTGCACTTGTCATTACTCTGCATGACTGCTTCTATTTTGTCTGATCCTTGATGTTTTTTTATGACATGATGAGGTTATGTTCTGTCTATGTGTATATTTTACAGGTACATAAGTATGTTCAATTTTCATTATTCCATTCTTTTAGTGCTTAGGCCGATGGTACGAGGGAGGTTCGTACCAGAGGTAGATGAGCATCTCCGCATACCCGACTAGACCCTTCCCCTCTGACCAAACGCATTAGGATTCTATTTAAACTTAAGGGAAACGATCCATGGGTCAAATGTGATGTGTATAAGTCAACCCTGCCTCAATAAAAGGCACGGTGTGGCCAGGATCACTCAAACTGCCTCTCTTTTGTTCAAAATTGACTTATTTTTAAGTGAAATCAACAACTGACATATGGGAAACAGACCAAACGCCTTAGGATTGTGTTTAAAATTTAGGAAAACGATCCATGGGTCATATGTGACATGTAAAAGTCAACTCTGCCTCAATCCGATGCGCGGTGTGGCCGGTATCACTCCAAGTGTATGTATTTTGTTTAAAATGGACAATATTTTACGTACATACGCCAATCCAATAAAACAATTTTTTATTGTGTTGATACTTTTTGACAATGATCCATGAATCATATGTGTCATGTATGAGTCAACCCCGCCTCAATTCAAGGCCCGGTGTGGCCGACACCACTCAAAGTGCCTCTGTTTTGTTAAAAATGGACTTAATTTTAAGTGAAATCAACAACTGACATATGGAAAACTGACCAAACGCATTCGTATTCTGTTTAAACTTAATGAAAACAATCCATGAGTAAAATGTAACATGTATGACTCAACTACGCCTCAATAAGAGGCTCGTTGTGGCTGACACCACTCAAAATGCCTCTGTTTTGTTAAAAATGGACTTAATTTTAAGTGAAATCAACAACTGACATACGGTAAACCGACCAAACACATTAGGATTCTATTGATACTATAGGAAAACGATCCATGGGTCATATGTGACATGTAAGAGTCAACCCTGCCTCAATCCAAGGCGCGGTGTGGACGACACCATTCAAAATGTCTCTTTTTTGTTCAAAATGACTTTAATTTTAAGTGAAAACAACAACTGGCATACGGAAAACCGACCAAATGCATTCCAAATCTATTGAAACTTCAGAAAAATGATCCATGGGTCATATGTGACGTGTATGAGTCAACCCCGCCTCAATACAAGGCATGGTGTGGCCGGAACCACCCAAACTGTCCCTCTTTTGTTTAAAATGGACAATATTTTATGTACATACGCCAAAACGATCAAACAGATTATGATTGTGTTTATACATTTGAACAATGATCCATGACTCATATGTGATGTTTATGAGTCAAACCTGCCTCAATTTGAGGCCCGGTGTGGCCGACACCACTCAAAGTGCCTCTGTTTTGTTAAAAATGGACTTAATTTTAAGTGAAATCAACAACTGACATACGGCAAACTGACCAAACACATTCTTATTATATTGAAACTTAAGGATAACGATACATGAGTAAAATTTAATGTTTATGATTAAAACCCGCCTCAATAAGAGGCTCGGTGTGGTCGACACCACTCAAAATGCCTCTGTTTTGTTAAAAATGGACTTAATTTTAAGTGAAATCAACAACTGACATACGGTAAACTGACCAAACGCATTTGGATTCTGTTGATACTACAGAAAAACAATCCATGGGTCATATGTGACATGTACGAGTCAACCTCGCCTTAATCCGAGGTGCGGTGTGGACGGTACCATTCAAAATGTCTCTCTTTTGTTCAAAATGACTTTAATTTTAAGTGAAAACAACAACTGGCATACAAAAAACCGACCAAATGCATTCTAAATATGTTGAAACTTTAGGAAAACGATCCATGGGTCATATGTGACGTGTAAGAGTTAACCCCTCTTCAATACGAGGCGCGGTGTGGCCGAAACCACCCAAACTGTCCCTCTTTTGTTTAAAATGGACAATATTTTACGTACATACGTCAAACTGATCAAACGGATTCTAATTGTGTTGATACTTTTGAAAAATTATCCATGACTCATATTTGATGTTTACGAGTCAACCCCGCCTCAATTCGAGGCTCGGTGTGGCCGACACCACTCAAAGTGCCTCTGTTTTGTTAAAAATGGACTTAATTTTAAGTGAAATCAACAACTGACATACAAAAAACAGACCAAACGCATTCGGATTATATTTAAACTTAAGGAAAATGATCCATGAGTAAAATGTGACATGTAAGAGTAAACCCCGCCTCAATACGAAGCTCGGTGTGGCCGAAACCACTCAAAATGCCTCTGTTTTGTTAAAAATGGACATAATTTTAAGTGAAATCAAAAACTGACATACAGTAAACCGACCAAACGCATTCAGATTCTATTGATAATATAGGAAAACGATCCATGGGTCATATGTGACATGTACGAGTCAACACCGCCTTAATCTGAGGTGCGTTGTGGATGATACCATTCAAAATGTCTCTCTTTTGTTCAAAATGACTTTAATTTTAAGTGAAAACAACAACTGGCATACGAAAAACTGACCAAATGCATTGAGAATCTATTAAAACTTTAGGAAAACGATCCATGGGTCATATGTGATGTGTACGAGTTAATCCCTCCTCAATCCGAGGTGTGGTGTGGCTGGAACCACCCAAACTGTCCCTCTTTTGTTTAAAATGGACAATATTTTACGTACATACGTCAAACCGATCAAACGGATTCTGATTGTGTTGATAATTTTTCACAATGATTCATGACTCATATGTGATGTGTACGAGTCAACCCCGGCTCAATCTGAGGCCCGGTGTGGCCGACACCACTCAAAGTGCCTATGTTTTGTTAGAAATGGACTTAATTTTAAGTGAAATCAACAACTGACGTACGACAAACTGACCAAACGCATTCAGATTCTGTTGAAACTTAAATAAAAAGATCCATGGGTCAAATGTGACGTGTACGAGTCAACTTCTCCTCAATTTGAGACGCGGTGTGGCCAGGACCACTCAAACTCCCTCTCTTTTGTTCAAAATGGACTTATTTTTAAGTGAAATCAACAACTGACCTACGGGAAACCAACCAAACACCTTCGGATTGTATTGAAACTTTAGTAAAACGATCCATGGGTTATATGTGATGTGTAAGAGTCAACCCTGGCTCAATATGAAGCACGGTGTGGCCGGTATCACTCCAAGTGTATGCATTTTGTTTATAATGGACAATATTTTACGTACAAACGCCAAACCAATAAAACGGATTCTGATTGTGTTGATAATTTTTAAAAACTATCCATGAATCATATGTGATGTTTAAGAGTCAACCCCGCCTCAATACGAGGCCTGGTGTGGCCGACACCACTCAAAGTGCCTCTGTTTTGTTAAAAATGGACTTAATTTTAAGTGAAATCAACAACTGACATACGAAAAACCAACCAAACGCATTCAGATTCTATTGAAACTTAAGTAAAACGATCCATGGTTCAAATGTGACGTGTACGAGTCAACTTCGCCTCTATACTAGGCATGGTGTGGCCGGGACCACTCAAACTTCCTCTCTTTTGTTCAAAATGGACTTATTTTTAAGTGAAATCAACAACTAACAGATGGGAAATCGACCAAACACCTTCAGATTGTGTTTAAACTTTAGGAAAAGGATACATGGGTCATTTTTTATGTGTATTAGTCAACCTCACCTCAATACGAGCCTCGGTGTGGCCGCCATGTCTCAAAGTGACTCACTTTTCTTTGAAATGGAAAACATTTTAAGTGAAAACAACAACTGACATACTGAAACCCAACAAAACGCATTCGGTTTCCATTGAAACTTTAGGAAAACAATCCATGGGTCATTTGTGATATGTAAGAGTCAACCCTGCCTCAATTCGAGTCCTGGTGTGGCCGAGATCACTCTAAGTGTCTCTCTTTTGTTAAAAATGGAAAACATTTTAAGTACATACGGAAAACCGACCAAAAGGATTCTGATTGTATTGATACTTCAGCACAACGATCCATGAGTCATATGTGATGTGTAAAAGTCAACCCCTCCTCAATCTGAGGTGCGGTGTGGCTGACACCACTCATAATGTATCTCTTTTGTTTAAAATATACATCATTTTAACTGAAAAGAACAACTGGCATACGAAAAAATGACCAAACGCATTAGGAATCGGTTGAAACTTTAGGAAAACAATCCATGGGTCATATGTGATGTGTACGAGTCAACCCCACCTCAATACAAGGCGCAGTGAGGCCAAAACCACTCGAAGTGTCTCTCTTTTGTTTCAAAAGGACATCATTTTTAGTGAAAACAATAACTGACATACGAAAAACTGACCAAATGAATTTTTATTCCATTGAAACGTTAGGAAAACAATCCATGAGTTATATGTGACATGTACGAGTCAACCCCACCTCAATCCGAGGATCGGTGTGGCCGAAACCACTCGAAGTGTCTCTCTATAGTTTAAAATGAACTTCATTTTAAGTGAAAAGAACAACTGACATACGGAAAACTGACCAAACACATTTGGATTCTGTTGATACTTAAGGAAAAGGATCCATGGGTCATTTGTGAAAACAAATGACCCATACTCAGTGTGGCCGCCATGACTCAAAGTGACTCACTTTTCTTTGAAATGGAAAACATTTTAAGTGAAAACAACAAATGACATACTGAAACCCCACAAAACGCATTTGGATTCCGTTGAAAATTTAAGAAAACAATCCATGGTTCATTTTTGATGTTTACGAGTCAACCGAACCTCAATACAAGCCTTGGTGTGGCCGGGACAACTCAAAGTGACTCACTTTTCTTTGAATTAGAAAACATTTTAAGTGAAAACAACAACTGACATACTGAAAACTGACCAAACGCATTAGGATTCCATTGAAACTTTAGGAAAATGATCCATGGGTCATTTTTGACGTGTAAGAGTCAACCCCACATCAATCAAAGTTGCGGTGTGGCCGGGATCACTCTAAGTGTCTCTCTATAGTTTAAAATGGACTTCATTTTAAGTGAAAAGAACAACTGACATACAGAAAACCGACCAAACACATTCATATTGTGTTGATACTTTAGGAAAAGGATCCATGGGTCATTTGTGATGTGTACGAGTCAACCATGCCTCAATATGAGCCTCGGTGTGGCCACCACAACTCAAAGTGGATCACTTTTATTTGAAATGGAAAGCATTTTAAGTGAAAACAACAACTGACATACGAAAAATTGACCAAACGCCTTTGGATTCTATTGAAACTTTAGTATAACAATCCATGGGTTATTTGTGACATTTACGAGTCAACCCCGCCTCAATCTGAGTCGCGGTGTGGCGGGGATCACTAAAAAATGTCATTTTTTAAATGAACCACATTTTAAGTGATAATAACTGGCATACAGAAAACCAACGAAACCCTTTCAGAATATGTTGATACTTTAGGAAAATGATCAATGGGTCATGTGTGACGTGCACTAGTCAATCATGCCTCAATACGAGGCATGGTGTGACCGGTACTACTCCAAGTGCATGTATTTTGTTTAAAATGGATATCATATATAGTAAAAACACCTGTATACGAAAACTGATCAAATTATGAATTGAATTCAAAATTTCACATATAATTGTCATCTAAATTTGAAATTGAATTCTAAATGAATTTTAAAATGAATTCTAAATGAATTCTAAATGAATTTTAAAATGAATTCTAAATGAATTCTAAATTATGTATCTTTATAATTACGTTATGAATTCTGATTTAATTCTGAATGTGTATAGTTTCAGGATGTATTATATGTTAAATGTATATGAATTTGTTCTGTATATGTATATGTTAGTTGGTTATTGCAGGTAAAAAAGAGGGATTGAAGAATCACAGGTGAATGGAGACCCTGCTCCTCCCCTATGCAAATTGTAGGCTGCTGCACAATTTGCATAGCATAGGCTATGCCAATGGTTTGAAACCGTTGGCATAGTCTTATAAGGAGGTTTATACCAATGGTTTAGATGGAACCGTTGGTATAAACTCTTTCCCAACGGTTTCAAACCGTTGGGAAAAGATGTATAGTTGGATTTTTCCCAACGGTTTTGAGTGAACCGTTGGGAAAAGATAGAGATTTTGTTGGGTTTTCCCAATGGTTTACTTAAAACCGTTGGGAAACCATATGCCAATGGTTAATGTTAACCATTGGGATAGGTTGATTTTTTTAACCTATCCCAATGGTTCTTTGTAAACCATTGGGAAAACTTTTCCCAACGGCTTACTTCCCCACGATTTGCAGAACCGTTGGGATAGATATTCCCAACGGTTCTGCGGCCTTTCCCAATAGTTGTGAACCGTTGGAAATGCCTCTTTTTCCAGTAGTGATGCGTTTGGTCAGTTTTTCGTATGCCAGTTGTTTTTACTTAAAAGAGTATCCATTTTAAACAAAAGAAAGACACTTTGAGTGGTACCGGCTACACTGTGCCTCGAATTGAGGCGGGGTTGACTCGTACACATCACAAATGACCCATAGATCAGTTTTTTGAAGTATCAACACAATCCGAATGCATTTGGTTGGGTTTTCATATTTCAGTTGTTGTTTTCACTTAAAATGTTGTCCATTTCAAATAAAAGTGAAACACTTTGAGTGGTACCAGCCACACCATTCCTCAGATTGAGGCGAGGTTGACTCATACACATCAAAAATGACTCATGGATCGTTGTGCTAAAGTATCAACACAATCTGAATCTGTTTGGTCGGTTTTCCGTATGTCAGTTGTTGTTTTCATTAAAAATGTTGCCCATTTCAAATAAAAGTGAGACACTTTGAGTGGTACTGGCCAGACCGTGCCTCAGTTTGAGGCAGGGTTGACTCATACATGTCACTTGGGCATTTTGAGTTCCGTCAAGTGCAGATTGAAGATACAGGTGAGTCTAATCATCTTCTTGCTTCCTCTTTTAGATTAGGGTTTGCACTCTTCTCTCATCTTCTTCCAAAGCTCTAAAATCCTCTTTTCCGTTGGGATTTAGGGTGAATCTTGAAGAGAACATAGATTGAGATCTGAGGTCCAGGGAGGAGGGTTGGGGGGGCTGTCTGGGGTCTAGGGAGGAGGGTGGGGGGCTGTTCGGGGTCCAGGAAGTAGGGTGGGTAATGTATCTAAAACTCTATCTAGGTATCAGACATCGAATTTTGACAAGACTGTGAACCACCGCGGGGTGTCTTCCTGGAGCAGGTCCAAATCACGACGTGACCGTGGCATGATCGTAGTGTGTTGGTCCGGTCCAGCGATATACGTGGGGCAGCATCTTTCGGTCAGGAGCGAAGGGAGTGGGAGGAGGCGGGGCAACATTCCAGCCGTCGCCTCCCTCCTCATTAACTATGGGTGAGTAATGCATCTAAGACTCTATATAAGTATCATACATCGAATCCTGACAGGACTGATAACCACCGCGAGGTGTCGTCCTGGAGCAGGGCCAAATCATGGCGTGACCGCGGCATGACCGTGGTGTGACCACGACGTGTTGGCTTGGTCCAGCGACATATGCAGGGAAACATCTTCCAGCTAGGAGCGAAGGGAGCAGGAGGAAGCAGGGAAACATTCCGGTCGTCGCCTCCCTCCCCATTAACTATGGGTGGGTAATGTATCTAAAACTCTATCTAGGTATCATACATCAAATTCCGACAGGACTACGAACCACCACGGGGTGTCATCCTAGAGTAGGGCCAAATCATGGCGTGACCATGGCGTGGCCGTGGCGTGACCGCGGCGTGACCGCGGCGTGACCGCGGCGTGACCATGGCGTGACCGCGGTGTGACCGCGGCGTGACAGCGGCATGTTGGCCCGGTCTGATGACATCCGCGAGGCAGCATCTTCTGGCCAGGAGCGAAAGGAGCGGGAGGAGGCGGGGCAACATTCTGACCGTTGCCTCCCTCCCCATTAACTATGGGTGAGTAATGTATCTAAAAATCTATATAGGTATCATACATCAAATTCCTACAGGACTGTGAACCTCCGTGGGGTGTCGTCTTGGAGTAAGGTAAAATCACGGCATGACCGTGGCATGACCGCGGTGTGACCGTGGCGTGTTGGCCCGGTCCAACAACATCTGCGGGGCAACATCTTCCATCCAGGAGCGAAGGGAGCGAGAGGAAGCGGGGAAACATTCAGGTCATCACCTCCCTCCCCATTAACTATGAGTGGGTAATGAATCTAAAACTCTATCTAGGTATCATACATCGAATTCCGACATGACTGTGAACCGCCATGGGGTGTCATCCTGGAGCAGGGCCAAATCACGGCGTGACCGCGGCGTGACCACAGCGTGACTGCGGCGTGTTGGCCCGGTCCAACAACATTCGCGGGGCAGCATCTTCCGGCCAGGATTCCAAATAAATCCTATGTAGTTTTCCTTCACATTATAGAAACCAATCTTATGTTATAAAAAACAGACTCTTGATTCGGGATTGTGGTATGATAAAGATATATATTTTATATTTGTTGTTTCTAAAAGTGGTTTTATTATAAAAACATGACTTTATTTATCAAATGAAACAATTTTATTAAAGAAAACTTATTCAAGATATGAAATTCAATATAATTAAGAAGAATTAAGAAAGAAGCTAAATTCAATTTAAAGCATTCTTAAATTAAAGAGGCTACGAGAGGGACTCTACCTCAAGGTGGAACCAAGCCATCCACTTCGGCTCTTGGAGATTTCTAACTAAAAGATGCTACTCCCCCACTGGGTATACGCACCTTCACACACATTCAAGGACACCTAGCCCCTATGCACACACCCGCATGGCCATGAGCATGTGAAAGGGGATCCTTACACATACGCTGATATGAATATACCAGTCTCCACTCACCTGCGTATGCATTTATATATATATACATGGGCACACCTAGCCCCATACGTGTATAATCATTTCCATGGTTGACTATACACATAATGGGGGAACCCACATACATATACTTACTTACCTATGCACACGCAGGTGAGTCACCCTTGACTTGATGACTCGAAACCAACAAACAGGGATAAACACACTACACAAAGGATATTAATAACCTTAAAACACATAAAGGAACATACATAACTAGTGAAAAAACAACCAACAAAATTAAAGCCTTACCTCGATTGGCAGTGGAGAACCAAATCCACCCGAACCAACAAAAAATGATCCAACACCCTACCAAAAACATAATATGGAGTAAAAAACATTGAAATCCCCAAAATATATGAGGTGCGAGACAAGTAGTAATCATATAATCTTACCTCGGATCAAAGTCGGCGGACTGAAACAATCTGAACCCCTTCTGGCCTCCTTCATAGAATATAACTACTCCCTGTCCATAAAAACTAGTAAAAGACCTAAGTGGCCAATGTGATAAAGAAAATAAAATAAAAACTAAACTAAAACATACCTATCTCCTGTGACTATACATGTCACTACCCAACACATAAGAACCACAATGCCACATGGGTCAAATCATATTCTTACAAGCAAGGGGGAAACAAATCCATGTTTCAAAATGATACTATCAAAAAGTACCTTCCTATTAATTAACAATTAATCTTCCTATAAATGGTATATAATTAGTTTGGCTCGAGTTTCAACTTAGTTTGGGAAACTTCCATTAGATTTAGTTTGTCTTGTTTTTGTTTATATTATCTTGGACAATTTCATTCATTAGGGTTCTAGTTGATCATGGAATTGTTGTTATGCATTTAGTATGATCCAGTAATGGTTTATTCATGGGGTGTCACATAATGATCATTGACCACAATAACCTTCCACCTACACCCCAATTATTATACTTTGTCCAACCAATGGGGTATTGACTAACCATGTGGGTAATTTCCAACGTATCACACTCCAAAAGAATCATCCACGATTTCCTCTTTTATTTAATTCTTTATTTGAGAAAGGCGAGGGGTCTTGCAACTTTGTAAGAGTGTTATCGAAGATAATATCTCTACCTGTTGGTACTATGTCGCATCACCAATGAAGGGTCTTGTGGTGATGCATGATCATTATCATGTAAAACCCTTTAGTTTTTCCATAGAGTCGTTAATTTTGACACATAGTCAAATGGTCGTGTTTAAAACCTTTTTTATGATGAATGTGGCATGCCAACCGGATCTTGTTTGATAAGGTAGACCTGTCGCCAAGGCTTCCATGGTGTCTTGCGAACCACATGGGCACATCTCTGATTAATGAGCATGGATATTCTTGGTTAGGTAAAGCTACTTAGATTTTTCCGACCAACTACACATTATCCATATTTATGAACCAGTATGGGTTTCCTAGTATATCATATACCACCAGTCTAATATTTTAATAGAACTGATTATCCATTGGTTCGTTGGAACCAACTTATTCTATTTGTCCCACAATGAAGTTGGAATTATCCTCTGGGATGTCTATTGAATAGGCAGGATACCCCACCTTGGGGAAATGTGAGACAAATTTCTTCCTGTCATGGATGTCTAGGATAAACCTTCATAGACTATAGTTTTGGTGAGGGATATGCTCAATATCATGAAAGAAAATTTAATAAATGATATTTCTATACGATCGATCATATCTTTTAAAGATTGGATTAATATTTTACTCTATCGTAGTAGAGCTTGGCCGAATGTTATACGCCTTCACTAGTTCCCTTCCCAGAAGGTCCATAATAGTGTCAGTTCATATTCAAAAATCATAGAAGTAGGAGAATACACCACATGGGGTTATTGGGTGAGGATTTAAATATATATAATCCTTAGGATTGATGGTTTCATGGAAATATTTTTGAATGGGTGGTTTTTTTCAGTAGGGGATGCGCGTTCAGGAATCCAAGTTGGCACTTTGGTAATGGCAGCTTGAGTGGTAGAGATTCGACCTCTTAATATAGTCGTATTGACCCTTATAGGCCTCTAGCATCTATTGATCCATATTCAATAGGAAAATATCCCTTATAGACTCAGTGGTCCTTTACAGTTTTTATTTGGATAGATAGGGGATCACCTCCATTGATACATTTATCACAACACCTCCATAATCTGTGGTGCCTTGTTTCAACCCAGGCTACTATACATCTCTTGATTTGAGTACACACTATTAGGCCCTGATGAGGTTGTTGATATGGTGAGATGATCTGACCATTTATATTTTACACATTATCTTTCACTGACTGGGAAAATTATTGAAAATGGAGATGACTCTCTTATTGAAAGGACATGCAATTTATCACTTCAAGATGGGGTTCTAATCAATTCAGTTTCATTAAATTTGGTTCATATCAATTTGGTTTAGTTCAATTTAGTTCATGTTGATTGCGGTTATATAGGTTTTAATTCATTATATTTGGTCCAATTTGATACATCATTTGTGGGTTTGTATAGTTCCACTTTATTTAGTTCAACTCATTTTGGGTTTACCCTTCATAATCTTATTTGGTTTGGTTTCCTATGGTTCATCTTGGTTTGTTATGTTTGATGTCATCCTAATTGAGGCAGGTGACTGATTATGTATGATTCGTTTTGATACAATATGATATGATTTGTTTTAGATATGTTTAGTTTTAATTTATTTGTTCGGTATACGCTAATTTAATTTATTATAGATTCATTTAGGAATATTAAATTTTACTCTTTATAGGTTAATACAATTCAGATTATTTTGATTTTTCCTTCTTATATTATGTCTTATTTCATTCAATTCAGTTTGAATGAGTTTATGTTGGTTTCATTTAAGTTGGTTTGTTTCATCCTCAAGAATGTGTGGCATTGAATCAGTTATTGAGAATCTAGAATGGGTCACCCATACATTAGACATCCATAAAACATTAAATAAACAGAAGTAAAAAAGATAAATAACCCAAATGAGATTAATATAATTAACATAATTTCAAAATTAAAAAATGAATCATAAAAATAAGATTCAATGAATGTATAATCAAACATACACTAGGCCGTGTTAGAAAAATATAATAACACACACCAAAACAGAATAAAAAAAATCAATTATACCCATATATCCATTGTACAATATCATGTTTCTCACCATATCTCCACTCACCCATCAATAAAAAAACATGAGATTATTATACCAAAGTATGAATCTTGAACATATAACATGATATGAGCTACAAACACACACAAATAGATATACAGGATGTAAAGTAGTCTTATTCATGCAATTCATACCTAATATAGAGTATTCATAGACACATAAATCACTACAATAACCAAATTAAATTGGGCCAAACAAAGAGATAAGAATAAACCAACATCAAATGGTGGAAAAATGAACCAAGACTATTCAAACCACTTTGCCTTCGGCATCGGATGTCAAAACATGCCCCAGGGGACCTGAGAGAACCATGATACCCCCCTAGAAACAAGGATCAAAGTTAGAATCAAGAAACCTCAAAACCCCTAAGGTTCAACCGAATGAAACCGGGAAACCAGATAGAGGAAAACTATAAGAAATTGAAGAATTAAAGAAGATGAATTCTTACCTGGAAGTTCCGATCAAGAACCCTAAATAAATTTGGGATAAATGGCGGAGGATAGGGAGCCGAGAGAGGGGGACGTCGCGCGGGGTGTTCGGCCATGGGGGGTCTCCCGAGCGACTGGAGAGGGGGACATGAGACATTGTCGAAGGGGGGAACGTCACCAGAGGAGAGGGATCTAGGAGCTGAGAGGGGAGGGGGGGGGGGCGTCATCGTCGGAGAGGGAGCCAAGAGGGGAGGGTTGAACGTTGCCGGAGGAGAGGGAGCCGAGAGGGGTTGGGGGTCGGGAGGCGGAGGTCGGGAGGTTGAGGAGGTCGAGGTCCGAAAGGGGATGATAGGGCTGGGAGGCCGAGTCTGGGGAGGGTTTGCGTGGGGGGTGAAAAATCGAAAGGGATCCCGATAAAAATCAGAAATCGGTAATGTATACCGACAGTTTGAGAAAAACCGTAGGAATAAACCCCAATTTCCCAATGGTTCTTATAAACCGAGGGCATGCATGCATTGGTATAAACCCATTTTGCACTAGTGATAATAATTTCATTATTATTATTATATATATTATGGAACCATGATCAAATTAAGAGTACCAAAAATAACAAATCATAAAATATATGAAAAACAAAGCGGTTATTACATTAAATGTGATTTTAAAAAGTAATTGGTAATAAATGGGTAATGAATGGTCATAAGTAAATAATATATGATATAATATATAAAATTATGGTTTTATTTTAGATTTATAATAAAATTATATTAATTATATAGGAGGTTCGAATGTGTATGAAGGAAATCAAGACTTAAGGTAAGAGATTTCTTGTATATTTCTTATTTCTAGGAGACATGAAAATTCACTAGTCATTTATTTTTTTGTGGTATATATACTGAACCTTTAACATTTTATATCATTAATATCCATATTTTAATGGTATTTAATGTTTTATTTAATGTTATTCTTTATTGGGGATTACAATCTAAAAGATTACTAAAGTATTAAGGTATTTCCATCTCACTTTTTACTTTTGTGATACATATTCCATATTCACCACCTATTTATTTTATGTGGTGTATATACATACCATTAATGAATTTTATGATTATTTTCCTGAAATTTTTTTTTATTTACAAATCCATTTTAGGACCTCTCTTTCATGGGGTTTATAGTTTCAAAGCTACCAATGTGGTAAGGGATTTTTGTCTCAAATTACATTTTTTGGGACATAATTTATTTTAGACACCTATATTATTATATGAGGTTTATATACCACCCTTTTGAAATGTAATATAATGAATACCTTTTTTCATTAAATTAAAAGATTAATTTGATGTTATTCTTTAATGGGTCCTATGATTCAAAATATACCAAAGTGGTAAATGTTTGTTGTTACAATCTCATTGTTTATCATGATTGTTTATGATTATTCTTGTGATGAAAAAATATTATAATATATATATATCAATAATATCATAAATTTTCTTCTCCTATGGTCACATATTTATAATATATGTTTCCCATAATTTTCCTCTCTTTATGTACTCAATATTTCAAAAGAATATTGTTATGAAAAAAATGTCTTATTTCTCTCTTTAGTTGAATTTTTTTTTTCTTATAACACCATGTTTTCTAAAAATGTTTTTTAAATTATTCAAATGATTTATTAATGAAATTTTTACCCATTATTTTAATTTTTTTACAATTTTTTTGAAAGGAATCATCATACCATTTTACAAAAAAAGAACTCATTTATATTTAACTGAAAATGAGAAAGGAATATTTGTTTTAAGATGTACGACATGAACAAAATTTCTTATCATCATGAATATTATTTTCTTTGAACCTTTATTTATAATTTTTCAAGGTTATTTTCAAATAATTTTTTTTCTAAATGGTTGAAAAAATGTTTTCAAAGTTGAATGAATATTTTCCTTAAGAATTATTTTAAATGATTTTTAATATTTCCTTTATAAGTTTAAAATTTTATTTACAAATAAAATAATTAACAAAATGTTTTATGAATTTTTAGTTTTAAAAATATATTTTTGAAGAATTTTGTTTTCCTAAAGAAATGTTTGAGGTGATTTATCTTTCAAATTATTTTCCTTCTAAGATAACATCCCCTGTTGTAACTTTTGATTTAATGGGGATATGATCCAAGAATACCATTATTATTATTTATGTTAATGTTTTATGTTTATGATGAAAATAGGTTTATGAAACCTGTTTCTCTACCATGAGTTATAACTAGATAAAATTCTTCTAAAAATTTCTTCTTTTTCAAAAAAAAAACTTTATGATAAAATGATGAAAAGATTATAAAAACCATCCATTTTCCACATGTTATGATATGATAAAATTTTTATAAGACCCATTTAATTTCATGGGTTATGATAAGATGAATGTTTTATGATATTTTGAAACACATATGTATGATTCTCATTATGTGATTGTAGTTATGTTATAACCAAGGATGGTGGTTACATTATAACGAAGGATGGTGTTTATGTTATAACCAATGATGGGTGGGACCTATATCTCCAACAAATTAATTGGGTAAATATTTATATCTCATGAGATAGACATGAATGGAATGGGGAGTGAACCTAGTTTAGTAAGGGACTTTGCTCACTATGATGGTATTGTTATTAAACCTTGACTACTATGATGGTTAGGAAGTGAATCCATTCCACTATGATAGCCTTGGAAGTGATTCTTGATTGACATGGAAATAATTTTATATACTTATGTGTATTCCACAATTCCAAGTCTTATGATAATGATATTCTCTCACGACACAAGTTATTTTATTTCCATATGATTCATGTCTTATAAACCACCAATCTTTCTTCCATGGCCCAATATTCTGATCTTTGATATGCAGGGTATGGTTTTCAAATTTTATGCTCTTATTCTCATACCCTTATGTTCATGTTATGATTGTGTATCTCCCTTTTTTAACCTTAACGAGCATCTGAGCTCACCAATTCTTATGTTTCCGTTCCCTAGGTTACGAAGAAAGGTTTTAAGTAGGGTATGTTTGTGAAGATTAATAAAGGAGAAGATCCTTATGGGAGATTTTTAATATCTTTCACCAAATTAGAATATTGTGTACCTAGATTCCAAAGACACTAAATTATTATGATCCTCGAGTGTATATTTCTGTAATGTATTTAATATTCATCTAAAATGATGTAAGATTCATATATGAAAATAATAGGTCACTACAGTTGGTATTATAGGAAAGGTTTAGTTAACCTTTAGAACCTAGGGTGAGAAAAATTTAGATATATCCCTAGAGATATTTATAAGGATATATCTAAGGATATATCTAAGGATAATTATAAGGATGAGTCAAAGTATAGGAAAATGTTCTTGAATTTTTGTAAAGTATAGAGTAAGTAGTTTCAAAGAAATTACATCCTGTTTGAATACTACAAGTGGATGTGGATCTAGTAAGAGGTACCAAGGGGTAATAACTCTGATAAGGGAACATTGAGATAGACTCGATCATCACTTGGTGCACAAAAATGGGCCTTTTTGAACACCTATTTTGACACTCCCAATGGATATGATTTTTAAATTCACAAACTCATTATGAACCATCATGAATTATTTAAATAGACAATGACTAATAATAACCTAAAATAAACCTAAGGTGTTATAGATTAAAAATAATGTGCCTTGATTTAGACACACTATAAGTGATTTTTTCATGATTATGTGCTTTTCCACTATTATTAGTGTTTCTCACACTATGATTTTCAATTTTAGTCGATGGTGTGAACCAGAAGAAATTGGGTTAACATTAAATGTGATGGAAAATTTTCTGATGAGCAGCCAAATGAGATGATGACTATAGTGAAGGATGTTGTGATTATGCCTAATCAGCTATCATAAACATGATTAACAACATACACCTTAACCAAATATCAGACTCACCAAAGAAGATAAGGATAGAGTTCACAGAGATTTCAAGTTGTGTAGACCATGGAGAAATGAAGATTCAATTTACTATATTTCAAGAATGTGGGAAGAAATAGTAAAGGGAATGTCTTAGAGGGATGAGAATATGTTTTGGGTTTGGAAAAGAAGAACACAAATCAAGTAACTACAAAGGAAAAAATAAAAATATTGTTTAATGAAATATATTATAGTAATGGTCTCCGTAAGGTATCATCTAGTGTTGAATGTTTTAAATATGGAATGTATGGGAATTATAAAATTAAATTTCCTAAGGAGAAAACTCATAAAAAGAATTAGTGAGGTTGTACAAGTAATGGATTTTCTATTGATGATGAAGATATTGCAAATGACATATAAAAGGAAAGAGGTATTAAGGAATATGATGATGAATATTAGTAAATAGTTTGAGAAGGAAGTGGGATGATTGAATTATTAATGTATTAGAGTTCAAGGATTATGTTATATAAATCATGAAATATATAAGGATTGTTCAGTATAATTTATTCATTAAGGATTTTAGAAAATATGTTAAATAGAACTTTTGGACTAAAAAAGTGATTTAATGGAAAGGTGATATTTTTATTAGGGGAAGATAAACCTCAATATGTTCTGGATGTTGAGATAATAATGTTGGGATAAAGAGATATTGGAAATTAATATGTAAATTAGATAACACTGATTACCTTGGAACTAATTAATGATTTTTTGACAAAGTGGTTTGTTTTATCATTGATAGAGTTCACATCATTTTTATATTTGAGTAATATATCCAATAATATGTTTTTTATGTAAGGAATGAGTAATAATGTATGTTTTCAATAAGTTTTTTGGGTAATTCAGTTTATTAACCTGTTTCAAGATAATACACGATGAAGGTATTCACATATTTGGTATGTGAAAATTGAGAGATAATTTATGATATATTAAGGATTAATGTTAAGTTTATTTTGATAAATTTATTCACCCACTAGATAAATTTTAAATTTTTGAAGGGTTATAAGGTTATCCATTTATGGAATGGTTTAAGTTGAATTTTGGATGAGGTTTTTGAGATTAACATATTACTTCACCATATGAAGATTTATCCATATCGGATAACCATGGTTAATTTTTTTTACTAGAGATAGAAGGAATGAATTATAATTCTTTTATGGATCATATTTTGTGCTTTAGACAAGAAAAATTCATCTCTTAAAGTAATAGATGAAGTGGAAATTGATAAAGGAACAACCGACAGATGAAATTGTGCCTATGAAATAAAAATATATTAACTAAGTATATTTTTCATATGTTCTCAATATCGATGGAAAAGTAATTAACCAACATTAAGAAAAGGATTATTTAATAAAATTTTGTCCTATTATCATTATTTTTTATGATATCAATGACCTTTTTCATTCCTCTTTGGTTTATGGTTTTGTGGTCGTTAACCTTCTCTAGATCACCCACTTTCTTTCAATCAACAATCTCCATCACTCTCTATAATTATTTATGATTTTATTCTATATATATATATTCACTTCCCATATATGTTCTCCTTTTTGAAAACCTAGTGTGTGTTACTCCAGATTATTTTTACACATTACTATTTTTCAAGAGGATGTTTTATTAGCTCTTTTTATGATGTGGGTTTCTATAAAGGAATTTTAAAATGTCAAACCTATAACACCCCAAGATTTTAAAAATAAATTAAAATGAATGAAACACTAAATCTATACATAATGAAACATTGTTTTAAATATATAGTTATAAACTAGCTGTTAAACATAAATTTTCCACTTATATGATTTTAATTTCAAAAAATGGACATCTACGGTTGTGATCAATAAGTTATTTAGAGTCTTATAGAACTAACTTGTTTTTTTGGTGAATAGTAACATACCCTTAGGAATAGTAATATGACCCTTATGAATATTAAATGATATTATTATTTTATTTTCTAAAGGTTATAAGATAATGATATCTTGATATATTTTTCATGGTGATATAAAATGAGTTATAGTTTTAAAATTGTTATTTTTTAAATAAATTTTGATTTTATTTAAAAATTAAATTAATCATATATAGAAAATTATTTTCAAAAAATAGATTCCATCTTTTAATTCTACACATCAAAAAAAAAATAGGGTAATTTTTTTGGATTTTTCTGAGATAGTTGAATTTTCAGTGAATAGTAAAAATATATTTTTAAGTTTTCGGTGTGTTCGATGACATCATAATGATGTAATCATTATGTTCGACTCTTTAGGATTAAAATATGATATGAGGTGTCCCAAGTTTCCAATACCATGGGAAAAAATCATGGGCAAGCCCATGGTTTTTCAAATACCACTAATGAGTCCTCCTTTGAAATTAATTAAAAACTCCCTCACTTTCATTATAAATACCACCTTCACCCCCTATTCTTCTCACAACTCTCAAGAATTTATAATTTTATAAATTCTATCCAATACCCTTACCAAGGCTCTTACCCATGTCCAAGACCTGATGGTCTCACCCAAAGGCCACAACCAAAGGCCTTAAGGAAAATCTCAAGGAGAATAGATTAAGAGGTAAAGAGCATCTTTCATTTTCTTGTGTTTTCTTTTCAATTATTTTATTTTCTTATTATCTATTATGATAATCTTATCCATGAGACATGAAAGAACCAGTATTATATATATTCTTTATTTTTATCATGTTTATGGAAAAATTCATCATCATTCTTCCTCTCCTCTTCCTCTTATTCTAAAAATAAAAATATTGTTCGTGATGTGTCGATTTACCAATATCATGGATGATATGTCTTCAATTTCCTTTAATTCCTTAAAATATGGTTGTAAAACCATTTTAATGGTTGAAATAGTTTTTAATGTGTATGATATGACCTCTCTTATGTTCTGGAATTAACTTATACGGATAATATTAAAGGTATATGATGAAACATGTTTGTGATTATCAAAGAACCACTAAAATGATATAAACAAATATCACTAATGATTTATCTAATGATTTATCCACATAACATATAAAAAAAATATTTATGGAATAATTTAATATTATGGAAACATATTAACACCATTTATTTACACATATGTAGTTTTTCTTCCATTTGACAAGAAAATCCTTTATGAACTGACCATGGAAATCATGCGAAACACGCACCCAAAATAATGGAAATAACAAAATAATATTAATAAATGGTTCAAATCATGTTATAAAATGATCATATATGGTGTTATAAACATGAATATATTTCTTTAAAATATTAATAAAACTCTTCTAATCATTATACATGATGTTTAAACAAGTTTGGAGTAAGAAGAACCTAAGGTAAGGTAAATCTTAACCCAGTTTCCATTTTTTGGGCCAACCATCTATTTCAAAAGTTATATGGTTCTAAGATCATTTGGGTAATGAATTTAATTCATATTATGTTGTATTATGTGTATTTATAGTTTAAAAAAAATATTAATTTCATTATATCAATTTTCAATTCAATTATATGATATTTATAAAGAAATTTTCTTTAAAAATTCTTTTTTAAAATTTTATTTTACAAAATTCAAAACCAATGTTTTTATGAAATTATTCATATTTTATGGTTATGTTAAGGTTCTTTGGAAATTTTTATGATGAATGGTGGTAACTATAACTCACTCCAATTCATTGGGTATGTGTAAGTTGGAGGTCGGCCAAATGGTTACTCCAAGTGTAACTGCGATGGTTACACCATAAGGTAACCATGAGGGTTACATTGTAAGGTAGCTGTGAGGGTTAAAAATCACAAGGTAGATGCACTACTACAAATATGGCCTTTATCAGCACTAGAAAATTCGATTAACAGTGCTAAAAAAAGCACTGTTAATCGAGGTGAGGATAAAGGGGGGTCCCTTTTATCAGCGCTCTTAAAAGTGCTAATAAAGGCCCCTTTTATCAGTGATAAAAAAAGCGCTGATAAAAGACCCCTTTATCAATGATTTTTTTACTGTTGATAAAAGGGGTCTTTATCAGCGATTTTAAAAAGTGCTGATAAAAGTCAAAAAAAAAAGAATTATATAATGCGGGGGGAGCTTTTAACAGCGCTTGACCCCCCTTTATTAGCGCCAAGCAGACCCCCCCTCACACTCTCCTGCGCGCTGCCCTTCCCGCACATCCACACATGCACACACACCTTTGCTTCCACCCAAACTCAAACCTGCGACCTCCCCCCTTTCGCAGCTGCACCTTTACTACTACACCATTTCATTTTTTTCTCTATTTAATGATATATATATTTATCTATATATATAGTTATATTTATTCGTATATTAATATAGATTCATATTAATATAAATATATTTATTCATATATTAGTATATATATATATTCATTCGTATATTAATATATATTAATATTTATTTATATATATTTTTTTAGTTATAACTTTTTATCTGTATATTTATTTGCATATTAATATATATTTATAATATTATTTTTAAATACATTTATGAAATATGTTTTTTATGTGTGTTTATAAATAAATAAATAAATACATACATACTTATATATAACATAGACACACACACACAAACACACACACACAGACACATATATATTTACGAATAAATATATATGTGTGTGTGTATTTGAAAAGCCATAGAATGTTAAAATGACCATAAATTATAATCCAGAAGCCCAATTCAACTCTACAACCAATTAAATCAATGAAAATGGAACAATATTCTATATGATATGTGGTAAAATCCTAACGGACATCCGGATCAGAAGTTATATGTGTTTGAATGTTAAAAAATTGGGGTATCCCGACTAAAAACTAAGTTTTGAAGGACTTATGGGCCTTTTTGGGCCTCGAAAAATGTGACAAAAGCTTTACTTCAGTCACTAGCGTGTAGATCTTGTCACAGGATTCGATTTGATATACTGTAGAGCTCAAACAGACAACCGGATCAAAAGTTTTGGTCGTTTGAAGTTTGAGTTACATTTTCAACTTATTTTAGATCTTTTATTATTTTTTTTTAATTTTTAGTGTCTTCAAATTTTTATTAAATGATTTTTAATCAATAATAATTAGAAAATTATTAATTAATAATATTTTTTAAAATATTTTAAAGCCATTTTCACTAAATTTCATATATATTAAATGTAATAGTCTATTTATACTTATCTAAAACATATTTAAAAAATATATATTATATTTATATCAATATAAATATACTTATATAAAAATATTTTATTTATCATGATTTTTTTTGAAACATAAAATTTATCAGCGGTAGGAAAAATCTCTGATAAATCCTCCCTTTATCAGTGCTACTAAAAGAAGCACTGATAAAGGGGTAACGCTTCCCTTACCCGTTTTTGTAGTAGTGATTCGAGGGTTAAAATATAAGTAAGTAATTCCAAAATATACCTTTATGGGTTTATATATGTTCCCTAATGTTTTATTGAAATATCATGTTTCACAAATAAGTATATAAGGGTTAGAAGTATGTCTTTTTCAAAATGATTTCATATGCTTATAAGTTTTCTTGGACCAATGGTTTATTTTCTTATTTTTATATCCCTTACTAAGGTTTTTAAACTCATCCCATGTTTTTAAATGTTTTTCATAGGTTATAAGAAAGTATAAGATAAATAAGGAAGTCAAGTTAAATGTTATGAAGTTTTTTCAAAGAAATCATATTGTTGTTTTATGTTAAAAATTTTATATTTTTTAAGAAATGGATACTATTTTAATGGTACCCACTTTTTATGCTTATGGGTTGATATGTATGAGTTTTACCTAACTTTATAAAACTATAAAATGAAAATATATTTGGGATTGTAAATAAGTTAAATCTATTTGAAATAGTTATATTATGTAATGTTTAAGGCCAAGTCCTTATAAAACCTTCGATGACCAAGAAGAATTTCAAGGGTGAAATTAATTTTAACTGGGGTAGAATGTAACAACCTAAAATTTTTTGAAATGTTTTTTTTCAAATGAGTTTAATATTTTTGATATTTTTCATTACATATAAAACTGTGTATAGACTGGATTACATGTATCATTGAGTTTATCTTGCGGTACATGCAACACTGAGTTTAAACAAAACATGACATATTATTAAAATATTATTATATAATAGATATCACCTGGCCATTGAAATGAAGGGTATGGATATTATTAACTAAATTATGAAAATATATGGTTTATACATGTATATATAATTAATTATTTTGTGACCATTTAATTAATAATGAAAATAATGGAAATATTTTTCTGAAAAACTTTTTTTATGAAAAAAAATGAATTTACCTCAATAAATTAGAAAAACCACCTTTTTATGATTTTTTATGAAATTTATATATTTTATATTCAATCAAATATTCAAAATTCATATTATGTGTTTTCTATACAATATATAAGAATAAATCCAATTTTACACTTAAAAACTATATTATTCTAAAAAGTAGTTTATCACCTTTTGCGTACTTATTTTAAAAAATAATAATTTTAAACACATTTATAAATTTATTTTAAAAAATAATTTTTTTTAATAATAATTTCAAAATTATCTTAGGGTGAATTTTTGACAATTTTTTAAAAAGATTATTTTTTGAGGATTAGTAAAAAATATTGATTTTTAAGAAAAAATTGACTTTTCATTTAAATTATTTATAAAGATAAATTATATTTTAAATTGGTTTTAAATTAAATTTAGTTTTATTATATATATAATAATCCAATTTATTTCATTTGTTTCATTTTCATATTAAATGTTTATATAAAAACCTTTTAAACTTTTAAACATTTTCTCTTTGAAAAGCCCGCTTTCTCATTGAGTTTGTGGGATTATTTTTAAATTAATTTTTTACTTATGTGAATGGAATTTGTAAAAATGGATTCAATATTTTTAATTTGAATAATTTATATTATATAATAAGTCCAACTTAATTTTTTACAAAAATTAATAGTAAAAAAAGTAAAAATTAATTGTTGTGGTTAAGATAAAAATGGGATTACCGGAGGGTTAAAATAAAATGATAATGGTTAAAATGAACTAGAAAATTGTATAAAATATATTATATGAAAATATTTAAATCATATAATGTTTAATTCTTGAGAATAATCCACTTTTTATCCTATAGTCATGTGAAAAACATGGGTTCACATTTTTCTTTTCAAAAAATTATATGTGTGCCACTCACTTTACTTATAAACTGCCACCCACTATCCTCTCTTCTTTACACCTTAAAAAAAATTTTCTTTGAAAAATACCTACCAAAAAAACTTAAAAAATTACCTAATATCCTTATATAAGGCTTATTTTGGGCTAAAATCCAACCTAGGAAGGCTTTTGGTGCAAACCAAAGGAGGATACCCGAAGAAGAGGTAACATTCTTCAATAAGTGTTTTTTATTTTATTTATCCATAAACCTAATTAAATTATTATTAAAACACGAATATATAATAAAATAAGTATATTAAATATAAATATATGTTTTTATATTAAGGTAATTACCTAAAACCATCTCCACTTCCATCAAATGGATTACGAAATCATCATTCGTGTGTACGGCAGACTACTGTCTTGCGAACTGATGTCATTCATTTTTCCATTACCACCTCTCATGGTTGGGTATGATAATGGATATAAAGTATATATATATATATATATATATTATATTTATAAAAAAATAATACATATTTATTAATTATATCATATATAACTTTTTTACTTTCCATTCCTTATAGGATATGATATCGTTGCTCATGTGTACAACAAACTACCGCCTCACAAAGTGATGCGATTCATTTTTCACCGACACTTTACATGGAAGATAATAAAGATATATTTGATGAATATATGTGATATAAATGAAATAATTATAATATTCATGAAATATTTATAATTATTAAATGATAATATGTCATTTTATTTATTACCTTTTCACTCACTGAAAGATGATAACGTCGTTCGTGTAAGTGTGGACTGTCACCTTCACAAAGTGACACAAATCTCTCTTTTCATAACCAAACCACATGGATGATATATATAAGTATATTTAAAGTATTAATATTTTATTTATGATACTATTATCATTATTTAAATTTAAAATATTACTTACCACCTTTCCATAATGATCTTTGAAAAATGAAATCATTACACATGCATATGTACGACCTACCATCTTCATGATAGTAACATACTTCATTTCTAAAAAACAACCTACATGATTAGTAATAAAAGTATAATTTATGTATAAATATGATAATTATTTCATTATTATCATTCTGTATATGATTTAACTATGATAAAATTAAGAGGGCCGAAAATAACAATTCAAAACTTATATGAAAAAAAACGGTTATTACCTAAAACATGATTTTAAAAAATAATTGGTAATAAACGGGTAATGAATGGTAATAATTAAATAATATATGGTATAATATATATACATATGGTTCTATAATATATTTATAATGAACTTTTATTTATTATATAAAAGGTTAAAATGTGTAGGTAAGAAGTTGAGACTTATATTAAGGGATTTCTAGTCTCTCTCTTTTTTCTGAGAGACATATACCAATTCACCACTCATTTTTTTTTTGTGTATACCACACATTTTAAATGATATATCATAAATATAATTATTTTAATTAGGTTTAATGTTTCATTTTATGTTATTATTTATTGGGTCTTATGATCCAAAATATTACTAAAGTGGTAAGGGATTTCCGTCTTACTTTTTTACTTTTGTGAGACACTTGCCATATTCACCAAAAATTTCTTCTATGTGGTGTATGTAATTACAATAAATTAATTTTATGTTTCTTATCCTGAAAATTATGGGTATTTAAATATTCTTTTTAGGACCTCTCTTTTGTGGGGTTGATTGTTTCAAAGCTGCCAATGCGGTAATGGATTTTTTTTTTCTCAAATTGCCTTCTTTGGGACATATGTTATGTTATGAACCTATATTATTATATGAGGTGTATATAATTATATTTTGACATATTATATCATGAATATACTTATTTTAATGATATTAAAAGTTTGGTTTTATGTTATTCTTTAATGGGGCCTGTGATTCAAAAGATACCAAAGTTGAAAAGGTTTGATGTTACAATCTCATTATTTACCATGATTGTTTATGATTATTATTTATATGATGAAATATTATGATATATATATCATTAATATCATAAATTTTATTATAATATGGTTATTTCATGAGAATATATATTTTACCTTCATTTTACTCTCTTCAAATACTCAATAGTTCAAAATAATTTTTTAAATAAAAAATATCTTTATTTCTGTATTTGATAGAAAAACCTTTTTATTTTAAAACCATGTTTTATAAAAATGTTTTATTAATGGAATTTTTACCCATGTATTACTTTTTTTATAATTTTTTTGAAAGGAATCTTCATGTTTTTTTCCAAACAATGCTTGTTTGTATTTTAACAAAAATATGAAAGGATTAATTGTTTTAATATATTAAAAATGAATATAGTTTCTCTACGTCATGAATATTATTTTATTTTGAAGCTTCATTTTTAAAATTTTAAGGATAATTTCATAGAAAATGTTTTTAAAATGTTCTAATTTTTTTTAGAAGTTGAAAGTATATTTCCTCAAGAAATGTTTTAAATGATTTCTAAATCTTCCTTTATAAGTTACAATGTTTATTTTATAAGAAAATAATTTCTAAAATGTTTTATGAATTATTAGTTTTAAAAATGGATTTTAAAAGAAAATTTATTTTCTTCAATAATTGTTCAAAGTAATTTATCTTTGAAGATAATTTTCCATCTAAGATTACATCCTTTAATGTGAATTTTATTTTATGTGGATATAATCCCATGATTCCATTCTTATCAATTATTTGAATGATTTATATTTGTGATGAAAATATGTTTATAAAACACATTTATCTTCCATAGGTTATACCATGACAAAATTATTATGAAAACTATTTTTTCCATGGGTTAAGCTATGATAAAATCTTGAAATGATTATGAAACCTATCTCTTTTCCATAAGTTATGATATGGTAAAATATTTATAAAACCCATTTCATTTCATGGGTTATGATAATTTGAATGTTTTATGATTTTCCGAAATACATATGTTTTATTTTCATTATGTGACATTGTTTACGTTATAACTGAGGACAATGGTTACATTATAACCAAGGATGGTGGTTGGATTATAACCAAAGATGGGTGGGACCTATATCTATGTCCAATGCAATGGGTAAATATTTATATCTCATGAAATATACATGACTGTAATGGGGAGCGAAACCAATTTAGTAAGGTAATTTTTCCATTATGATGGTCTTGGGAGTGAACCTTGATTTCTATGATGGTTGGGGAGTGAACCCATTCCACTATGATAGCCTTGGCTACGAGCCTTGACTACTATAGAAATGATTTTCTATGCTTATGTGTATTCCAAAATTCCATGTCTTATGACAATGTTGTGCTCTCATGGATCATCATCATTGATTTCCATATTATTTATATATTATGTACTAGTAATATTTATTCCATGACTTAATATTATGATATTTGATATGATGGGTATGGTTTTCAAATGTTATTCTCATGTTATAATATCCTTATGTTTATGTCATGATTACATATATCCATTTTTTACCATTACTAAGCATATGATATCACCATTTATTATGTTTCAATTCCCCAGGTTATAAAGAAAGGTTTTAAGTAGGGTATTTTTGTGAAGAGTATTAAAGGATAAGATCATTTTGAGAGATATGGAAGATCTTTTATCAAATTAGAATATTGTTCACCTAGTCTACAAAGGCACTAAACTATTATGGTCCTCAGGTGTGTGTTTGTGTAATTTATTGAGTATTTATCTAAAAAGATGTAATATCCATGTATTAAAATCTTGGGTCACTATAGAAATTTAATATGCAAGATTCACTGATGATGAAGAGGATGAAGTTGATACCACCTCTGTCGAAACAAGACTCCCCACTTAAAGATAATGAAAAATTGAATAGAACCCCAGGAAGATGAATCCATCACCACTCTGAGTATTTGAACTGATATAATTCTACACCACCTATTGAGAAACCCAAAGTCTGTGCACAGATACATAAAAACCCTACATGATCTACTCAAAATAACTCACGATGAAACCCTTTGTTGAATCTTGATGTCACACCTCTACTGATCTCTAAGTACACCATTTTTTGAAGTGCAACTTCCACTAATTAAATATTTGATTATGAAGGGCATGAAACTTCAACCCGAGCTAAGAAGTATCACCATATAAGACACCCTTTTTAGTTATGCAGCACCTCTGACTCTATATGTTTTAAATCTATTGACAATATGGGTTGGGAATGAGTTTGAGTTTTTGAATCCTTCGAAGCATGGCTAATTTTGAATCCCATTCCCACTTAATAAAATACCATGCCCATGAAATAATTTGAGTTCACACTTGGCATGTGTAGTTCCATGTGTGATAACTTATGAGCATAGGATTTTTCTCTCTTCATAAAATATTTTCAAATAATCAGTGTGGTGGCCTTCTATGAAATCATACAGGGAGCGGATGTTGAGGAGTAAGTAGGGAGTTTGGGGTTTGGTTAAGAAATGATTGTATACCTATTTGGGAGAATGTATGAAAGGAAAAAAAGATTTCATATTTATATAAATATGAAAATAAATAGAAAAAGGTGACTTTATGGGTAGAACAAAGATTTGAGATAGTAGGTGACAAAAAAAACCATAAGCTAGAGTAGGGAGCATGATTATTCCTACTATTTTTGAGGAAGTTTTAAATTTATCATTGAGGGATTTATCTTTCTTACTATTTTCTTCCATTCCCTTGTATTTAAATCATTATTTTGAGTATTATAAATTTTTTTTATGGTGGTTGGATAATCTAAGATAGGTGAATTATCACACCCAAACCATGAAATTTTATTTATTTTAATTACTTTTATACATAATTTTGAATTTCAGGCTAGTACAGGTTTAAATTTTAAGATTTTCAGTTTTCAGAACAAGTACATGGTTGAGTCATGGTTATTAGAAACTTTGCGCAACCCGTGTGAGCCATCTATAGTTTTTAACAGAGTCGGATTACATGGCTGGCACATAGATTTCTAAACCAAGGGGCCTACCTATGTGAGGTGATATAGGGTCCTAGTGGGGGGCACATGGTTGGTGTAAGATTTGTCCAACCGTGTAGCCAAACCACGAGCATTGCCCATACTTTTTAAAAAACAGCAAAATAGTTTTAATTATATTATTATTATTATTATTATTAAACCCTTAAGGGGTTATTACCTACTCCCTTATGAATGAAAAACACCCTCCCTATCTCCTACTCGTGTGGTCGAGCCCCCTCCCTTTCCCCCTCCCTTGCACATATGACCTACCCCTCTTGATCCCTTTGGATACGATTTCCCCCTGAATTTTCAATGCAGTCATCTCTGATAAGCTTATACTCTTCCCCAATTACATTATTTCTATTTTATTTTTTTGGTTTTCCTTCCATCCAGTGTGATGCACATGCCATGGATGAACCCTAACCAGAAATGGGTATTTTTTTGGTTTTTTTCACACCCCTGAATGATAAAGGGTTAAATGACTAAATGATATTACTCATGTCAACAAGATGAACCTTCATTTTTAGGAGCCGATCTGATTAGAACTCCATAGTTAAGCATGCTTGGATTAGAGTAGTGATTAGGATGGGTGAACTTCTGAGAAGAACACTCGAAAGGACATGTGTTGGCCTGTGGGGACTGCCATTAGTCAGATGACTCATTCAGGCATGTGGGTGGGCCCTCGGGTGGGGACCACATGTCTGCAGGGAAACTGGTGGTACCTGGTGGGCTAGGACCTGATGGATATGTTAAGGCAGGGTGTTTGTGCTGTCATCAGGACCTAGTTGTTACATTTGGTATCAGAGGAGGAACCCAGCCTTAAGTGCAGTGCATTGACTGGGTTGAGATGTAGGACCCACAATGAGGATGTTGTGCTCTAGGGTGGGGGGGGGGTGAATGTAACACCCTTGAATGATAAAGGGTCAAATGACTAAATGATATGACTCATGTCAACAAAATTCACCTTCCTTTTTGGGAGACTATATGATTAGAACTCCACAGTTAAGCATTCTTGGAATGGTGTAATGATCAAGATGGGTGACCTTTTGGGAAGTTTCCTAGGTTGTGTGTGAGTGAGGAAAAAGCACACTGGAATTGACATGTGTTGGACTATGGGGACTGTCATTAGTTAGATTACCTATTCAGGCATGTGGGTGGGCCCCAGGGTGGGGACAACATGTCTGCGGGGCAACTGGTGGGACCAGGCGGGCTAGGACCCGAAATACATGTTAAGGCGAGGTGTCTATGCTATCATTTGGAACCATTTGTTACATTTAATTGTCACACCCTGACCTCAGAAAATGTTGTATTTTATTCTTTTATCGGTCTCAAATCTTTTGGATGAAGTTGGGTTTGGGTCCCGGTTTAAAATTTTTGAGGTTATTCAATAATAGTGGGTTTCAGATAGGTGTGCGGGCACCACACGGTTGGCGGTACCGTGCGGTCGGCCCAGGTGACCGTGTGGTTACCCCATTTTTTTTTAAAAATAAATGAAATTTTATAGCGATAAAATAAGGTTAATGATTAAACCGTAATAATAATATTATTATTGAAAAGTTGATAACATTATTATTATTAATAATTTTTTTAATAATACTACTGTTATTAAAGTTGGTATTCATGATATTATTATTAAGTAGTTATTAATATTATTAATATTTTAAAACAAAATGAATAAAATTTTTATTATTAATATTATCATTATATTATTATTAAGTTTGTTATATAATAATAATAATAATAATTATTAATTTATTTAATTGAAAAAAAAGAAACCCTAGGGGACATCTCCCCCCTTTCCACCCCCTTACGACGCATGAGACCCCTCCTCTGGGGTCTCTTGTGTGTGCTTGGACACCACCCCATCCTCCCAGTAGCCACACTCCCCTTGCCGCTCCATGTCCCTCACACTATAATCACCTCCCCCACCTCCTTCGGTGCACGATGGTCCTGTCCAGCCAGCCTCCTAGCGCACAACCCGACCCCCCCCGACAGCCTCCCTTCTTGACCGCCCTCCCTTTTTGGCGGTCTACACTCTAGATACCGTCTCCTCCCCCTCTTCAGAGCTCCAACTTCCCTCCTCACTACGCCTCCCACCTATGGTGCACTCGACGCCTCCACCTCCTTACTCCAATGACGAACCCGAACTCAAACCCCTTCCCCCTGTCTGGAAGTCTTCTAGAGTGAACCCAAACCCCTTCACAGCGCCTCCGCCTCCTCTCTGATATGAGGATTTTCCCCTTGCCTGTGTTTTTTCCATTTTTTGGTGGTTTCTTTGGGTTGTCCAAATCCTAATCGAGGGGTTTTTATTTGTGTTCATTTATCAATTTTTAGGGTGTGTGAAGGGTACAAGAAGTTCTTCTCTCCCTTTCGTTGAAGCACGGTTGTATTCGTGCACTTATGAGGTAGGTGAATTCATATATTTCATTTAAGGAGCACTCCAATAATACTTTCACTCTTTTATTTAGTTTTAAAACTCGATTTACAGCTTCGTTATTCCCTTAATTAGTGTTCTATAATGTTCTTAATTTTTTTAGAATTCGTTAAAAATATGTTTTGAGTCAGTTCCTAGTTTATGTCTACATGTTCCTGAGATGATGTGCTTGTTTAAGTTCCAAATCTTTTTTTTATAATTTTTAAAATATAATTTGCATCCCTATGGTATCCTTGTATAGATTTTTGTGATGTTTTGGCACTTATGGAATTGGTTAAAAATTGTCCTTGGTTTGATTCATTAATTATGTTTATGTGTTTATTCACTTTGGGTGTTGATAAAAAGTGATGTGAGATTTCAAAGTAAATGAATGTGATTTTGGGGTTTTTGACCTTAGTTTTTTTTATAAAAATGATGAAAATGTAATTTGGGTTTTACTTGTGATCAATTTGATTTTTGTAGGGTTGGTCTTTGAATCATATCTTGATTTCTTTGTTTGGAATAAATTTTATTTTAGGGATTTGTGGGGTTTTTGGGTCCCATGGATTTATTGTAGGGAGTTGTGGTCAGTTTTGAAGGAGCGCACACATATTTCCAGGTATGGATATGTATAGATATATGTATCTTCTGCATGAATGTTCCCTCATGGCGTGAGGAACATGTGCATTAGTTTAAGTACATATATATATATATATGGAAGTGCGTGCATGAGAGCGAGTTGCTATTTGAGTTAGAAAACTTGGCGTGACCATTGTTTGAGGTAGGAATTTCCATCTTTTCCCTCTTTACAGATCTTTCCATAAGCAGTTTCATGATTTCATTTAATTTATAAATTCTATTCGCACATTTAGAAACCTAATAATTAATCCATTTTAGTGTTTTTATTATGGTTAGAATTGTTATAAACAACTTTTAAATAGTTCCTTAGTTATGTTTAAGTGTTTCTATGCCCTTTCTCACATTTTTAATCCATTTAATGCTTGAGTTTTCTTAATTAAATCTTATATTATGTTTCTCACCTCTATTATGTTTATAGTTAACTTATGGTAGTGTTTTCTTGTTGAAAGATTTTATTAAAAATGGATTTTTGGATGCTACTTTATTTATGCACATATTTATTCCTTTCTAACTTAGTTGGAACTAAATGCCTTTATATTCAAGTGGTATTGTTGGATGTCTTGAGTGGTGCTTTATTGTAAAATTTTTTATGGAACTTTTTTTCCTGCGTTGGTTGGTTTTATGGAACTTAGTGTTTTTTTGGAAATGATTTCGTGTGTCTCTTTGGAGGTTCAATGCACTATTAGATGTTGGCACATCCATGGGTGAACTATGTGCACACAAGGACATGACCTAAAATGAATATGGTTATTTGAATTGGTATTTTTCTCAAAACCTCAGTTTTCTAAGAGGTTATTGTTTTCTAAATTTTGTTGGTCTCTTCATGAGGATCTTTAAATTAGTTTGAAAAGAAATCCATGAGTATATTCCCATTTGGATTTTGGTGTATGTTTTGCTGAGTGTGTTGTGTAAGGGGTCGTTTGGTTTGTTTTTACAAGATTGTACCTATTATTACTGAAAGACTTTATGGTAATTCTTTGAAATTTAGAACCTAGGGGCCCATTTGAATTTTTAAACACAAAATTTGTGTCTAGAGTTGTTTTAAAAGAGTTTGTTAAATATTTTCCTAAAGGCATTTGATTATGTAAAACTAAAGGCCCGATTGACAACTCTAAGTTTTTTATAAAGTGGATTTTGATAATCAAATGACGTGAAGGCCCAGTTGGAACTTTTTATGTTTGAAATGTATGAAAACACACACACACACAAACATATATATATAAGTATATAGGGTGCTCTTATCTAGGGTAACCCTTTATGGGTGAATGCATAGGAAACGTCCGTGTTTAGGGTAGGCAAGTGTGATGATGACTTGTGAGTTGAGTCACATGTGAGAGGGATTCCTACTTACACAGTGATATAACCACCATGGGTTCCTGTGCATCTTTTAGATGATCAAGTGACAATTTTTGATCAACCCCGATTAGACGGGTTGGTACCCCTTGGATTTGTTGTTAGGCCAGGTGGGCTTTGCCACTGGATTTTTTCAGTTTTGGGTGGCCAGTTGGTTATAGACTTAGAAGCATCACCATTCGTCGGCTGGTGGTTCCAAATTGAGTACATATAGGGGTTTTCTAGGGATGTTCTGGATCACCCATGGTTACTTAATTATTTACATTGGTTGTTTACTTTCATCTATACCTATTAGTTTATTTCTAGTTTGTACTGTTTATTTATTTATTTCAGCACAAACTTGGTCGTCCTGTCTTGGTTTTGTTTATAAAATGAAAAATGGCTTTAGATATGGTATGTAGTGTGTGTTGGATTTTTCTTTTAAACAAGAAAAACATGTTGCTTATATTAAAATTTGAAAACAATATTTTTTTAGTTGTATTTAAAACAGGGGTTTATAGACTAATTAAGAAAATAAAACTTTTGGATTTAGGGGTTTATTCTTGGCATCCCTACTAAGTATCTCGGTGCTCATGCCTATTACATATTTCCAATTTCAGGTTCAGTTTCTTGTTCAGGTTCCTGGTTCAGCTGCTCAATGTTGGAGAAGGCTTGGTTCTGAGTTATGTGGTGACATAGAATGTCTCAAAGAGTTATATACAGTTTATTTTTATTTTTGTTGATAGTTTTATTTTTATTAGGAATTTTTTTTATTTGGTTACCTTTTGTTCAAGGGAAAAATCCTTCCCAATGGTTATATTTTTATGCCCGACACTAGTTGGAAGTCCATGGGGATTGGGAACGCCCCTTAGGCCATGCTGCGGGCTGGCTCGGGTGATCGGTTCAGGGTTGACCTGGGATGGTTCATGAACAAATGGTATTAGATGAGGCCCTTGTTATTTGGGGTGTTTTATAGAAGGATATTAGGACTATTAGGGCTTAGGAGGTTGGTTACAGGTTGGTTCCTAATCACCACCGCTCATGATGAGACCAGAACTACCAGGGGTAGTCTGAGATTTGAGACTTTTGTCTTGGGTTTTCTTTGATTGAGGGATAATAATGGAGGCGAATCGGGTTATGTTGTGGCATCAGATGGGGTGTTGACCCATTAAGAGTCCAAGTTCCTGGTTCAAAGTCCTCTTAGTGTTATGCCTTACATAGGGCATGGCTCACCACCATGTCGCTAGGTTAGGCATAGACACTAGTTCCACATTCTGATAGTCAGTTGTTGGCTATGTTTTGTTTTGATTTCGGTTGATGTGAGTGTGTCTTAAAAAAAGTTGTTTTGAAATGTAAAAGGGTTTCTTTCAAATTGTTTTGAAGTTGGTGATGTGGTTTTTTAAAAAGAAAGTGTTTCGATTTAGAAAATTTGGTATGCATTTGGATTTGATGATGAAAAGAGATGTTTGAACCTTATCACACCTTATAGAGGATCACATGTACATGAGTATTCATGAAGAGTGCATGGGGGAACTTGTCTATGGACGAGGTAAGCAGGATTTCATGAACTGACATGTGATGGTTCATAAGGTTCCATAGGCTGGTTTTAAAATTTAAAAATAAATGGCACTTTTTTGAAAACTAATTATTGCTTGTGTTTGTATATATTTGGATTATGAGCCTGTTTTCCTTATCTTGGGCTATTTCTTTGATTGAGTTCTGGATAAATGCTGATTTCAGTTGTGTTTTTTGTGTTATTTGGAGTATGCCACCCAAAAAGGTCGCTAATGTTACCAGTGATTCATGCCCCATTTCTGATTTCTCTAGGGTGATGCTTGTACTTCGAGGCCTCTGAGGTCTTCTAGAATTAGCGAGGTGGTGTGACAAAAGTAGATCATATCTTCAGGTTGTTGGGAACTCATGAGTTTTTTAGAGTCTATACTATTTCTTGTTTAATGGAGGGTTTGATTTTGGACTACTTGAGGTAGGGTACCTCATCATTGTTAGGAGTTGGGGTGTGGTAAAAGGGTAGTTAGTTTTCATGAGGGTTCCCCATATAGAGAGTGGGGTGTGCCAGGGGAACCTGTTTCTAAAGAATCTTGTTCGTCGGTGCTGGCTTACATTTTTTCAGATTTTCCTATTGTGTGCCACTAGAGTGTCTGGTTCAGGCATTCCACACCATCTTGTCTCATCCCTCCAAAGTCCTATAATCATGTGACTATTTAGGTCACCAGGAAAGGTTTTTAAAGAAGTTACATTCGAGGAAGAAGTCATGTTTGGGGAATTATAGTACCTGAATTTGAGGCATAAGATGCTTCAGCCATCAGATCCATGAACTCAAGTCTCAGGGTGAAGCTCTCACATAGTCATGAGTTGCCGATGGGGTGTGAAATCTCACTTCTGGTCATGTTTTTAGCTTTGAGATGGAAATATCCAAACTTTCCTTGTTCTATTCTTCTCACCATTATAAACTCATTCTTTTTTTGGTGGTGTGATGAGATCCTTCTACTACAATACAAGAGGCCTTATCTACTCCTAGTGTGATTTCAAATCGTTCATTATCCTTGAAGGGTGTTGGGTCCGTGAAAAAAGAAGACCCGTTCTAATTTTGAGTTTGGTATTAGCTGTGTTCATTTGTGGGATGTTTGGTTTTGTATAATTGATGGGAAGTGTTGAGTTAATTTCTCATCCTCTAATTACTGGGTTGTTTTTTAGTAAGATTTCCTTTTAAGTTTTAGTAGAGGTGTTGTTTCTGTCATTCTATAGAAGTTAGTCTAGATTAGTTGGGAGTTCCTGTGTGGGACCCCCTCTCTAGGGTGGTATGTTTGGGTTTTAATTTTTATGCTAGTAAAATCATTGTGGTGGGGAGAACCCTCTAGTGTTCTCCTCTGTTTGGGTTGTGGTTTCTTCGTAATCAGTCGGACGTGACCATTTGAGAGTAAGGTCACCCTAGGATTTACGGTTTTCCTCGGTTTTTTCTAGGAATGGATTTGAGTTTTGATTAACTTTCATCTTGGTGACTTTCGAGAGGAAGAAAGTGTTCATGGGGGGGGGGGAGAATTGTCACACCCAGACCACAAATACTATTTTATTTTATTCTTTTATTTCTATCATATTTTTTTGGATGAAGTTGGGTTTGGGTCTTGGTTTAAAAATTTTGAGGTTCGCTAATATTAGTGGGTTTTGGACCGGTGCATGGTCATGATAAGATTGGTGGTATCGTGCGGTCGGCCCAGGTGACCGTGCTGTCGCCCCATTTTTTTAAAAAATAAATGAAATTTTATAGCGGTAAAATAATGTTAATTATTAAACTATAATAATAATATTATTATTGCAAAGATGATAACATTATTATTATTATTAATTTTGTTAATAATACCATTAGTATTAAAGTTGTTATTAATGATATTATTATTAAGTATTTATTAATATTATTAATATTATTAATATTTTAAAATTAAATGAATAAAATTCTTATTATTAATATTATCATTATATTATTTTTAAGTTTTTATATTATTATTATTATTATTATTATTATTAATTTATTAAATTGAAAAAGAAACCCTGGGGGGGTCACCCTCCCTTCTTCCCCCTTATGGTGTGTGAGACCCCTCCCCCAGGGTCTCCTGTGCGTGCTTAGACACCACCCCCTCCTCCCAATGGCCACACTCCCCTTGCCTCTCCCTGACCCTCATGCTGGCATCACCTCCCCCACCTCCTCCAGCACGCGGCGGTCCTATCCGACCAGCCTCCTGGCATGCGGACCAACCCCCTGGTGGCCTCCCTTCCCGACCGCCCTCCCTTTCCAGTGGTCTCCACTTCAGCTGCCGCCTCCTCTCCCTCTCTGGAGCTCCAGTTGACCTCCTCGCCACGCCTCCCACTAGCGGCACACCCAGCACCTCCTACTCCTTCTTCAACCTACAAACCTGAACCCGAACCCTTCCCCATGTCCGATGGTCTTCTTGCGTGAACTCGAACCCCTTCGCAGTACCTCCACCTCCACTACGATGTGTGGATTTTCCCCTTATCAGTGTGTTTTTTGTTTCGTTTTGGTGGTTTATTTAAGTTGGAAAACCCCAATCAAGGGGTTTTTATTTTTTCGTGTTTCTCAATTTTTAGGGTGTGCGAAGGGTCCGCTATATTCTTTTCTCCCTTTACTTGAAGCGTAGTTTTTTTTTCATGACCTTATATATAGGTGAATTTGTGTATTTCATTTCTAGAGCACTCCAATAATACTTGCACTCTTTCATTTAGTTTTAAAACTTGATTCACAACTTTGTTATTCCCTCAATTAGTCTACTGTAGTGTTCTTAATTTTTTTAGAATTTGTTAAAAATTTGTTTTGAGTCTGTTCCTGGTTTATGTCTACACGTGTTTACGATGATGTTCTTGTTTAAGTTCCAAATATTGTTTTTATATTTTTTAAAATACAATTCTCATCTCTATGGTATCCTTGAAAAGATTTTTGTAATTTTTTGGCATTGATGTAGTTGGTTAAAATTGTTCCTTAGTGTGATTCTTTAATTATGTTTTTGTGTTTATACACTTTAGGTGTTGATAAAATGTGATGCGAGATTTTAAAGTAAATGGATGTGATTTTGGGGGTGTTTCCCTCAGTTTTGTTTTATAAAAATAATGAAAATGTGATTTGGGTTTTACTTGTGAACTTTTTGATTTTTTAGGGTTGGTTTTTGAATCGTATCATTATTTATTTGTTTCGATTAAATTTTATTTTAGGTATCTGTGGTTTTTTTGAGTCCTGAGGATTTATCGTAGGGAGTTGCAGTCAATTTTGAAGGCACTCATGCATATTACCAAGTATGGATATGTATAGATATATGTATATTCTGTGTTCTTATTCCCTCATGGTATGGGGAACACATGCATCCATTTAAGGATATATATACATACATATATATATATATGGATGTGTGTGTGTGCGAGTGAGCTTCTATTTGAGTTAGAAAGCATGGAATAGCCATTGTTTGTGGTAGGTGTTTCCATCTCTTCCCTCTTTCCAGAGCTTTCCATAGGCACTTGCATGATTTCATAAAATTTATAAACTATATTTGAACCTTTATAATCATGATAGTTAATTCATTTTAGTTTTTTTATGATGGTTATAATTGTTAAAAACAACTTTGAATTAGTTCCTTGGTTATGTGTAGGTATTTCCATGCCCTTGCTCCCATTTTTAATCTATTTAATGATAATGTTTTCTTAATTAAATCATATATTATGTTTCTAACATCTATTATGTTTATAGTTAACTTATGTTATTTTTTTCTTGTTTAAATATTTTATTAAAAATGGATTTTTGGATGATCATCTATTTATGAACATGTTTATGCCTTTCCAACTTGGTTGGAACTCAATGCATTTATCTTAAAATGGTATTGTTGGATATCTTGAGTGGCGTTTTCTTATAAATTGTTTTATAGAACTTGTTTTTCCTGCATTGGTTGGTTTTATGGAACTATTTATTTTGGTGGAAATGATTTTTCGTGTCTCTTTGGAGGTTCAACGCGCCCTTAGATATTGGAATATCCATGGGTGCACTAAGGGCACACATGGACATGCCCTCAAATGAATATGGTTCTTTGAATTGGTATTTTTCTTGAAACCTCCATTTTCTAAGCAATTTGTATCTTCTAAATGTTGTCGGTCTCTTTATGCATCACTTTAAATTAGTTTGAAAAGAAATCCATGAGTATATGCCCGTTTGGATTTTGGTGTATGTTTTGTTGAGTGTGTGGTGTAATGGGTCGTTTGGTTTGTTTTTTTGAAACTGTACATAGTATTACTAAATAATTTTATGGTAATTCTTTGAAAATTGGAACCTAGAGGCTTTTTTGGATTTTTAAATACAAAAGCGGTGTCTAGAGTTGTTTTAAAAGAACATGTGCAATATTTTCTTAAAGGCATTTGATTATGTAAAACTAAAGGCCTGATTGACAACTCCAAGTGTTTTATAAAGTGGTTTTGATAATCAAATGATGTGACAGCCTGGTTGGAACTTTTTATGTTTGACATGTATGCACATATATATATATATATATAATTATATGGGGCAACCCTATCTAGGGTAACCCTTTATGGATGAATGCATAGGAAGCGTCTGTGTTTCACGAAGGAAAGTGTAGTGACGACTTGCGAGTTGCGTCAAAAATGCAAGGGTCACATACTTACACAATGATATAACCACCATGGGTTCCTAGGAATATTTTATATGATCTAGTGACAGTTTCTGATCAACCCTGATTAGACGGGTTGTTACCCCCTGGATTTGTTAAATAACTAGGCAGGCTTTGCCACTATATTTGATCTGTTTTGGATGGCCAGTTGGTTATAAACTTAGGAGCTTCACCATACACCAGTAGGTGGTTCTGAACTGAGTACATAAATTATTTTTCTAGAGATTTTTAGGATCACCTATGGTTACTTAATTATTTACATTTCTTGTTTAATTTCAGCTATACCTGTTATTTTATTTCTAGTCTGTACTATTTATTTATTTCTTTTAGCATAGCCTTGGTTTTCCTATCTTGTTTTTGTTTATAAATTGAAAAATTATTTTGGAAATGGTATATAGTGTGTGTTGGATATTTCTTTTAAATAATAAAAATATGTTTCTTATATTAAAATGTGAAAACACAATTTTTTAAGTGTATTTCAAACTGGTGTTTATGGACTGCTTAAAAAAAGAGAACTTTTGGATCATGTGGTTTATTCTTAGCATCCTTACTAATCATCTCAGTGCTCATGCATATCATAACTTTATAGTTGCAGGTTTAGTTTCTTTATTAGGTTCTTAGTTCAACTGCTCAGTGTTGGAGCATGCTTGGTTCTGAGTTGGGTGGTAACCTAGAAGGTCACAAGGAGGTATATACAATTTATTTTTCTTTCGGCTGCTAGTTTTATTTTTTATCATCATTATTTATTTATTTTTTTACCTTTTTTAATGGGCCAAATCATTCCAAATAGTTATATTTTGATGCTTGACATTAGTTTCCAGCCTGTGGGGATCAGGAATGACCCTCAGGCCATGTCACGGACCAGCTCAGGTTATCGGTTCAGGGTCAACCCAGGATGGTTCATGAAAAAATGATCTCAAAGAAGGACCTTGTTATTTTTGGTGTTTGGTAGAAGGATATTAGGACTGTCGGAGCTCAGGAGGTAGGTTATGGGTCTGTGCCTCACCACTTCTCATGACAAGACCACAACTACTAGGGGTAGTCTGGGATTTGATTCTTTTGTATTAGGTTATTTTGGATTGTGGGATGACAATGGAGGTGAATTGGGTTATGATGTGGTATCTCATGGGGTTGTGTCCCATGTGGAGTCCAAGTTACTAGTTCAAATTCCTCTTCATGTTATGCCTTACTTGGGGAATGGCTCACCATCATGTCGCTTGGTTAGGCATATACACTAGTTCCACATTCCAAGAGTCGGTTGTTGGCTATGTTTTGTTTTTATTTTGATTTATGTGATTGTGTGTTAAAAAAAGAAAGTGGTTTTGAAATGGAAAAGGGTTTCTTTCATATTTTTTTGAAATCAGTGAATTGGATTTTTAAAAAGGAAGTGTTTCGATTTGGAAAATTTGGTATGCATTTGGATTTGATGAGGAAAATAGATGTTTGAACCTTGTAACTCATTATGGAGGATCACATGTGCATGGGTATGCATGGATAGTTTACAACGACTGATTCACGCTCAAATTTACCCAAGAGATGAAGGTAGAACGATCCTTGTAGTTTAGCTTGGGTTATCGAATCCTCAAAGACCTAAGAAGTAACCTACAAACACGTACATTATATGGATTGTTTTTTTCTATAAAGTGGAAAACTTGGGTTGATTTAAAATGGTTTTAAATGAACTCTAAGAGACTTAAGTGAATTCAATTTAAAATATTGAGTTGATCCTAGGTTATCACTTGGGGTGGATTGGACTTATTTCCTTTTCAATGATTTAAATTTTTTATATTTGAGATGGGTTCATTTAAGAAGATAAAACAACATCATCACTTACTGGTTTAATACCTACACCCTTTAATACTAATCACCTATACAATTTAAGGATCAAAGTTTTTAGCACTTCAAGGTAAAGGTTCGTATTATCACCTAAAGTGTGTGGCCTTAAATTCAACAAGGACGATAGAGTTTAAAAATCATCAAATAAAAATCTCAATTAAAGAAGTGATTAGACATTATTGGAGTGATAAATAACATCCAATCCATCCCCTTTCTAATCCCTTGGATCAACCCATAAGTGGGTTGTCCCTCTATTGATGCTATGGTTTCAATGGAAGCATAAAGTAGACTCATGAGGGAGGAATTGAAGAAGTAAAGAAAACAATAAAAAGAAAATGATCACTCCACCGTTGTGTGAATAATTTCACAAGTTTTTGTGTGAATAAATTCACACCTTGAACCAATGATATCAAATTTATATTAAGAACAATATAATAAGAGGAAAATAATATCTTTTATTAAGAAACTAAAGTGAATTGAACAACTTACATGTTAAAGACAAACTCAAGACAACAAAATTGTAGCATAACATTACAATTGAACAAAGAACAAAAAATCCTCAAATCCTCCACCACCACTGCCTTAAATAGGAATTTTTTAATCCTTGGGTCGATAATTAAATAGTCCAAGTCTCATAAATTAATTTTGGTAGGCCATAGGTGGGTGGAAAGTTGAGGGAGAGTTGATTTTTCCACCCTTGACTCGAGGTGGCATCCAGCTTTCATCTACCGAACAGACGTGCTTGTAAGACCTTATATATGGACTAATTAGAGTGGGACATATAAAAATAAAATGTATCTACGGATGTATCCTAATAGTATCTAAAATTTCAGCCTCAAATACTTTTTGGTTCGCGAGATATTATTTAAATGGTGGGCTGTTTTTCTGGGCCGCAGAATCTAGCCCAGAATTGCATCTTCAACTTGGGACACCTGGAACTCCATTAAAAAATTCGAATTAGCTTGGTCCACTGTTGAATGAAATGTTACCCATGATTTATTATATCTCTAGTTAAATTTTGAGACTCATTGGGCTTTAATCATGGCTGATACAGTTCTTTTATTGGGCTGCTGTCCAAATCACTTCGCCCAGAATGTGGTTGGTTCAAGGCCCACTTTGGTGGTCTTCCAAATTGAATATCCCAGTGCTCCAAAATAATGAATTGTTCCTTATATCATGGTAGAACTGAAAATAGAATATGAAAATAAAATAAATACCATTTGGTGTTTTATGATATGTTCAATAATGTACTATATAATAGTGCACTTTAAGAAATAATTGCAATCATGATGTGAAATGATGTTCAAAGTGTAAAATGCACTAAAATGTTATTTATGAATAACAAATAAAATGAAAAATATATAAATTAACAATGAATATTAGCCTCTTCTAGTGGATAATCACACCCCGCAACTTGAGTTTTGCTAGTCCTGAGAAAAATATTTCTCAAAAATATGAAATTTGAATTCCCTTTTCCAAAAACATTTAATACACATTTCTCACCCAAAAATCTTGTACCAAAAAATTATGAAACCCATAAAAATCATTTAAAACAAGATATGTCCATAGGAATATCCCAATACCAAGCCCATTCCTTTGTTCAAATTCATCTCCATATTTCATCCAAATTCAATTAAGTATGATGAAGTGTTGTGCATCACAATAGACAAGGGGGTTCATTTTCATTCGAGGAAGAAAAGATGGAAGCGCTAGGAGAAATCAAATTTTAATATTAAGATGAGTACTTATTTTTTATTTTAATTTTTTTATGTTTTTTATGTTTTTTTTGTTTTTCAATTTAGCCATGGTAATTGAAATTGAACTCAATCTTGTCAACCCATGTAGCAAGACTTTGCCGATGACTCCCGGGCTCAAAGACCTTAGGGCACCAAGTAAATCTCACATACTCAGGCATCATCTCGAGTTAACTCAATCAAAAACAAATTAAAATTACCACAAATAGATATAAGATGCCCAACTCTAGGCCAGACAACTATAGAGTCACGATCCCCAAGTGCCGAAAGCCACACATTAGGTCAATTCATTGCTCTACGTGCAAATTAATTTTTTTTGAATACTCATGTTAAAATTAAAATTACTTCCAAACCAATGATATTTATTATGGGTCCCCAAGAACACAAACTAAAACCCCACAATCTAGAGGATGTGCATTGTGTTTTTTTATTAAATGGATGAAAATATAATGGTGAAAAATCACATCGGACAACCGAACTTTCCAAAATCTATGCACATGAACCTAAAATTGCATTAAAATCAGAATCAAGGCATGCAAGATTATTTGATATCTAATTTCAGAGTTTGAAATGTGTTTTATCATTTTCAAGGTTAATGAAATTTTTTCCTTCCACACTTTTTTTTATGCACACAATTTTTTTTATTATTTCATATCCCCCCAACTTAAAATAAAAATTTCCACAGTGTTTAAAGAAAAGAAAGATTAGAAGGGGTAGAGGTAGATGAGATATAACGACCCATACTTTACATACATTGTTAATACTTCAAAATTTAATCACACTTATTACAACATATGACAAAACCACAAAGGACCATATAGGTATAGTGTCTTTAGAAACTGGGAAACATAAACAACTGGTTCATAAATCTTCTACAGTGTCTCCAATTTATTTCATCATATCTGGGGTCCCTTTTAGCATATTATACTTAATATCCATCTTCCTGACCTGGGGAAAAGAAAACATAAAAGGGTGAGCTCAAATACTCAGCAAGGGCAAATAAAGGAAATAAATATCATATCATATCTTTTTGAAAATCATAACCTGCAAAAGAGATCATAATATATTAACATGGAATAAATCATAGAAGTGAAAATGAGATCCCCATAATCATAACATAAAACTTGAAACCTTGTTTCATGTACACATAATCATGGAAAATCATTTCTTGTTAGTCATGACTCATTTCCAAGACTATCTTAGCGGACAAAGTCCATTTCTGAACCGAGTTCACTCCTCGTTTCAGTCCTGTATCACTGAACTGAAATAACCTTCCATTCCAGCCATGTCTATATCATGAGATATAAATCTATACCCAATGAATTGAAGGGAGATATAGTTCCCACCCATCTTATAATGAATCCTTTCTTATGTGTGCCACATAATCATAAATCATACATCATCGCATAACACATGTAACAAAAATGGGATTCTTGAAACATCATGACATCATAAAACAAACCATATAAGGTAAATGACTTCATAAAAATAATTCCCTCACAACATAATCAAATAAATGTAATAATAGGGATAAAAACAGAACTCTATATTATCTTAGATGGAAAATAATTTTGATAAAACATTTGAACTCTATTCTTCAGGAAAATATCCTTTCTACTTCAAAAACTATTTTCCTTTCTTAAAATGTCATAAAATTATAAACTAAAAGAAGTTGATTAAAAATAAACTTGAAAACTTGTAAATGAAGCTTCTTGGAAATAATGTTTTAAAAATCCATTCATGCCATATAAGTTAAAAAAACATTCTTCGTACTTTTGTCAGAAAAAGTCAAAAAAGTACCTCGTACAAAAAAAACGACAAAATATTCCTTTCATATTCTTTAATAAAAACTCACCGAAGGGTAAAATTTGATTTAAACCATTGTAAGTGGATGGAAACAATATTACATATTGAGGGAACATGGATGTGGATGATAAAATACACCCCAGTAAATGCCAAAGTAAAAACAATCTCGGATAAAAATGAGATTGTGATATTTTCCCTTACCTTAGGTCCGATTTTCTTTGTATGTGTCCGAAGCTCCTGTATAATGGTTTAAATAATGTTATTGACTTATTCCAGAATCATACATATTGATATGATATCATATATGTTCATATTCTTAGCTTCTTGTTAGTAATATTTCATTGTTACTTGTTACTCGGGTCTTTATTGCCTTTTGTTCTTATGCGTGTTTTGCTGAATAAATTCTTATTCTTATTTTAAGGTTATAGATACCTTATATCCAGAATGGTATTAGTGTAACATATATCATATTCATTCATTCAATTCATTTATATAATTTCTATGTAATGATGATCATGTAGAACGAGTCGCATCACATCGTGGAGACAGTATTCCGTACGAACGCACGAGTGATGATATCGTTCCTATGATCGTGGAATTGTATTGGAGTATATATATATTATTTCAGTATCAATATTACTTTATAATAATCATAAATAGTTACTCATTACACCATTATACCCATCCTTGTAAGGTGATGGTGGAAAATAGATTACACCACGGCGTGGAGACGGTATTCTGTACGTACGCACGCGCGGTGATTTCATTTTTCCGTAGGATGGATAGAAGGTGAATTAGGGTTGTTTCATATTTATAATAACATATCAGTATGTATGTAATACTGATGTTATTACTTTATCATGAAACAACTAAAGAAGAAGAAGTTGAAGAAGAAAGAAATTGAAAAGATCGGTAATGGATATTACCTCTTCTTTGGAACGCTTCTTTGAATCCTCCACTTAGGGAACTAAGATTGGTCTTTGAAGAAGACCAGGACCTCTAGGATTATTCTAGGGAAGTGGAGAGGAGAAAATGACAGGGGTTGGCCGAGCTTGAGTGCTCAAATTGGTGTGAGGAGAAGGGGGAGGAGGTGCCCTTTTATAAGGGAGGAGAGAGGCACCTTAGGAATATCTCAAAATATTATTTTATATTAAAGTAAAAATCGGTTTATAATGGTTCCAAAGGGTCTTATTTCGAAGCTAAAGTGGGTAAGGGTCGAAATCCTATCAACCAATAGGATTTAGACAAGTTTAGGGTATTATTTTAACCTTATCAATTAGATTTAACTCTAAGTTAAATAATTTAACTTTTACCGTGTCTTTTTGTTTGCTTTCACTATATAGTTAATACACTTACTATAACATTCCAAAAGAACCAAAAATTATTTATTATTAATATATATATCCTTATCTAAGTCATTTGGCCGAACCTTAGATTTTTAGGAATAAAATAACAATTAATAATATAATATTTGATTTAAAAACTATTTTGTGTCAATTTTGACACTATTTGATATATGATTTTTGTGAAAGTCATAACAGAATTATATGTTCGAACCAAGTTGATTAAATAAACACTAATATATCACAGTAACCTAGAAAATTAGTGGAATTCATAAAAAGTCTCAAATTACATTTATTTTGGTGTTTATAACATCAATTATGTCAATATTTCATAAATAAGATAATTACTGCATCATAATTGTGTCATAAATAAATTAAATTATTTAATGTATAAAAATTATAAATAAAATACCATTATGTAGGAAATCTTTTTAGCTTTCTAATTAATATTTATAGTCGAATTTATCTTATGTAGAACCCCATATTAAAAATGATTTACTTATTAAACTTTGATTTTAACTATTTCAACCCTTCTTTAAATAAATTAATAATAAATGTCCTAATCTAACCCAAGTGGGCCTAAATGGTCATATTTTATTCATAAGGTTGTTTTTGGTCGAATTACACTTATCCAATAGAATTAGGACATGTGTTAGGGTAATAGTAATAACATATTTACCCCTATTTACTATTAACCGCGGTAAAAAAGTAAAAAGTTACTATTCACCAAAAAATTATTTTTATCTCATTGAACCACATTTTACTTACTGATATCAACCGTGTCTGTCGGATTTTCGAAATTCCAATCACAGAAGCGGTAAAATTAAGTTTTATGCAAAATTCAGTTTTTAACCTACCACTTAGTGGTTTCACTATTCATCAAAAATTGAAAGTTTTCAGAAAAATACCAAAATTTCACCCTAGGCTAATTTCGGTATTCCGAATCCAAAAATGAAGTCCATTTTGAAAAATAAAATTTATAAAATTTCAAAAAGTGGTTATTACTATTCATAACGGCTAGTTTTAATAATATTTTAATAGCATATCGTTGTTTAGTGAAACTCGGTATTGTGTACGACGCAAGCTATCGAGGAAGGTCACGATTGTGTGTAATGTAAGCCAAGCTAGTATGTAGTGAAAGATTCCTTTGATGATATATAAAAACAAAATATTACTCATAAAAATCTCGGGTGTTACATTCTACCCCCCTTAAAAAGAGTTTCGCCCTCGAAATTCATCACTTTGTAACAAACAGATGAGGATACTTCTCCCTCATCATATCCTCAAGCTCCTATGTAGCTTCTTCAAGTTGGTGGTTCCTCCATAAAAATTTCACCAATCGAGTGGTCTTGTTTCTTAGGACTTTTTCGCTACGATCCAGAATCTCTATCGGTTGTTCTTCATAAGAAAGATCTTGCTCCAGCGGTACAACTTCTGAGCTGAGTACATGTGAAAGATCAGGTATGTACTTTCTCAGGAGAGATACATGGAACACATCGTGAACTTGAGAGAGATTCGGTGGAAGCGCCAATCGGTAAGCTACCTTTCCAACACGATCCAGTATTTCGAAAGGACCGATATATCTAGGGCTCAACTTTCCCTTCTTTCCAAATCTCATAACCCTCTTCCAGGGAGATATTCGTAAGAACACTTTATCACCCACTTCAAACTCTAGGTCTTTTCTTCGGTTGTCGGCATAACTTTTCTGTCGACTCTGAGCTGCTCTTATGTGTTGTTGAGTAGATCTGACCTTTTCTGCCATTTCATCAACGAGATCAGGTCCTAATAGCTTTCTTTCCCCAACTTCATCCCAGCAAGTTGGAGTCCTGCATTTCTTTCCATAGAGAGCTTCATAAGGAGCCATCTGAATACTGTAGTGAAAGCTATTATTATAAGAAAATTCCACCAAAGGTAGGTGTTGATCCAAACCTACTTTGGAATCCATAGAGCAAGCTCTCAACATATCTTCTAGGGTTTGAATTGTTCTCTCAGACTGACCGTCTGTCTGGGGATGATAAGCAGTGCTGAAACTCAACTCTGTATCCAGAGTATGCTGAAGACTTCGCCAGAACTTTGAGGTAAATCTCGGATCCCGATCAAATATAATAGAAAGTGGTACTCCATGCAATCTTACCACTTCCTTTACATATATCCTGGCAAGCTGATCTAGAGAGAAATCCTCTCTAATAGCAATGAAGTGTGCAGACTTTGTAAGACGATAAACTATGACCCAGATAGCATTATTTCCTTTGGATGTTTTAGGAAGTCCTGTGACAAAGTCCATAGTGATGTTTTCCCATTTCCATTCGGGTATGGGTAATGGTTGTAACATCCCCTTAGACTTCTGTCTCTCATCTTTAACTTGTTGACAAACCAAGCATCGAGAGACATATTCAGCAACATCTCTTTTCATGCCATCCCACCAGAAATACTCTTTCAGGTCCCTATACATCTTCGTGCTTCCAGGATGAATAGAGAATGAAGAACTATGAGCCTCATCCATCAGCTCCTTCTTTAATTCGGGGATGGGAGGAACACAAACCCGATTCCTGAACATTATTATCCCATCACAATCAAGGTTGAATTCAGGAACATTTCTCACCTTCTTTTGTAACTCTACATCTTCTTTCTGTGCCTCTTTAATCTTCACATGTATAGATGGTTGAACATGCATTTGAAAAAGATAAGATTTTTTCCCTTCCATTATAATTCCAAGATCCATCCTTTGTAAATCCATAAATATTGGATCTTTTGTGATCCTCATCATGGATAAACTAGCATGTTCTTGTCGACTTAATGCATCTGCCACCTTGTTTGCTTTCCCAGGGTGGTAATGGATTGAGCAGTCATAATCCTTAATCAGCTCCAACCATCTTCTTTGATGCATATTCAACTCCTTTTGTGTGAAAATATACTTTAAACTTTTATGATCAGTATAAATATTACACCTTTCACCATAAAGGTAATGCCTCCAAATCTTTAATACAAAGATTACCGCAGCCAACTCCAAATCATGTGTTGGGTAATTTTGTTCATGGATTTTCAACTGTCGTGAGGCATAAGCTATCACCATATAATTTTTCATAAGAACACACCCCAATCCCTTCTTGGATGCATCATTGTAGATCACAAACCTTTCTCCACTACAAGGCAGTGTGAGCACAGGTGCACTGGATAACCTTCTTTTCAACTCCTTGAAATTCTCTTCACATTCCTCTGTCCAAACAAACTTAACTCCTTTCCGAGTCAACTTGGTGAGTGGATTAGATAATCGTGAAAAATCTTTTACAAAACGTCTATAATATCCAGCCAAACCAAGAAAACTTCGGATCTCAGTTACTATTGTTGGTCTTGACCATCTTTCGATAACCTCTGTTTTTGCTGGATCTACAGATATCCCCTCTTTTGAGATTATGTGACCCAAAAATGCAACTTTTTGAAGCCAAAATTCACACTTGGTAAATTTGGCATAAAGCTTCTCCTTTCTCAGGGTCTTCAATATAATTCTCAAGTGATATTCATGCTCTTCCTTTCTCTTTGAATAGAAAAGAATATCATCTATAAAGACTACCACAAATTGATCAAGATAGTCTCTAAAGACTCTATTCATTAGATCCATGAAGATAGCAGGGGCATTAGTAAGACCAAATGGAATCACTATAAATTCATAGTGTCCATACCTTGTACGGAAAGCCGTCTTTGGTATATCCTCCCTTTTGACCCTTAATTGATGATACCCTGAATGAAGATCAATCTTGGAAAAGTATTGAGCTCTGCGTAGTTGGTCAAATAAGTCATCAATGCGTGGGAGAGGATATTTGTTCTTGATAGTGATCTTGTTAAGTTCTCGATAATCAATGCAGAGTCTCATTGATCCATCTTTCTTCTTAACAAATAGAACAGGTGCTCCCCAAGGTGACGCACTAGGGCGTATGAATCCATTATCAAGATTCTCTTGGAGTTGCTTCTTCAATTCCTGCAACTCAATTGGGGCCATTCTATAAGGTGTCTTTGAAATATGCAAAGCACCCGGTACGAGTTCTATTGAAAACTCAACTTCACGATTTGGTGGAAGACCCAGTAATTCCTCCAGAAAGACATCATCAAACTCCCGTACGATGGGCATATTCTTAATCGTAAGTTTCTCACCAACCTTTTGAGATAAATAACCTTAATTTAGTGGAATCAAGACCCATAAGATGGAAGGAATTTCCACTGGAAGGTTATATTCATCCTTGCATCGATAGACGATCGTAGATTGATCTGGAATATGAAATGTGACTTCCCTTCTTTGGAAATTGATATGAGCTCCATGTAGAGAAAGCCAATCCATGCCAAGAATCACATCAAATTCCACTAAAGGAAGGATCACAAGATTTGTAGGAAGCACTTTCCCACAAACTTCGATCGGAGAAGAATTATAAACTTTTGATGCGACTGTTGTGCCATTAGGTGTTGTCACAACTAACTCATCATCTAATTGTTGAGGTAATACGGTGATACCCTTAGAAAATTCTTTAGAAATAAAAGAGTGGGTGGATCCAGAATCAAATAAAACATTTTCTACTTTAGAGTGGATGGTAAGTGTACCTTTCACCACTTCGTTATCGTACTCCACATCGCTGATAGAAATTGCATGTGACTTTACTTTGTCTTTAGCCTTAAGATTTTGTTGATGTCGACCATCATCATCAACCCTTGGATTTGGGAATTGATTGGCATAATGCCCCATATCCTTTCACTTGAAACATTGAAGTGTAGTAGGTTCATTCTGTGTATCCCTTCCTTTGTTTGCATCATTAGACATCTTCTTCCCATTATCGCGACATTCAAATGACCGATGACCTTCCTTTCCACATTTGAAACATTTACTTGTCCCTTTAAGACAACTCCCTCCATGTTTCTTTCCACACTTTGAGCATAAGGGAAAGCTCATCTTCTTTTCAGTGTGCTCTTTAGATTTTCCTTTGAATTCCATCTTCCTCTTCTTATCAAACCCATGTGACTGATGGGTTACTCAAATCTCCATCTCGACTTTAAGAGCATATAGAACGATTTCCTCGTAGCTATTGAAGTCCCTTATGGCTAACGCCCTTCGAATACTTGGTTTTAAGCCACTAAAGAATCGATCGATCTTACTCTCAGGTTGGATAATAATACCAAAAGCGTACCTTGCAAGTCTTGTAAAATTTGCTTCATAGGTACCAACAGATTCATCATCCCTTTGCTTCAGTTCAAGAAACTCTTTCTCCATCTTTGTTCAGAGAATACGAGGGAAGTAATTATTGAAAAATAAGTTCTTGAACTCGTCCCATTCCATAGACTCAATTTCATCCCTTTGCCTCGTATTCTTAATAATATTCCACCATTGATCAGCATCTCCTTCCAAACGATACACTGCTAGGATGACTTTATCATGTTCAGAACATTGAAGAACTGAAAATATCTTTTCATTAGTACTAATCCATTGTTCAGCAACTAATGGATCAGTAGACCTGCTGAAAGAAGGTGGACGGTGCCTCATGAAGGATTCAACAGAATGTTGCTCCTTCCTTTGCTCGTTTGGAAGTCCTGCATGATTCATAACTTGAGAAAGTTGTGTGAGCATGGCTACAAGATTTTGCATTCCATCTCCCATATCGTTTGGTTGCTCAGGGGGACAATCATTGCATTTCCCATCGCATTCCGCATTAACACGGTTCCTTCGGGTTCCAGCCATTGACTAAAACCAAGAAGAATAGTGTGAGCAACACTAATTATAATAGGAAAACCACATAATCAAGGATAAAATTTCACACTTAAGGTCTTATCCTAGGGTATTCATGGACATTTCTAAAACACTAAGATTGTGTTCTATGCTTAGACTTATCCTTAGGGTTCTTACTAAGACTTTCACATCCTAGTTTCCAAAGGTTGACTATACCTTTCCTCTGATACCAACTATAACGACCCATACTTTACATACTTTGTTAATACTTCAAAATTGAATCACACTTATTACATCATATGACAAAACCACAAAGGACCGTATAGGTATAGTGTCTTTAGAAACTGGGAAACATAAACAACTGGTTCATAAATCTTCTACAGTGTCTCCCATTTATTTCATCATATCTAGGGTCCCTTTTAGCATATTCTACTTAATATCCATCTTCCTGACCTGGGGAAAAGAAAACATAAAAGGGTGAGCTCAAATGCTCAGCAAGGGCAAATAAAGGAAATAAAAATCATATCATATCTTTTTTAAAATCATAACCTGCAAAAGAGATCATACTATCTTAACATGGAATAAATCATAGAAGTGAAAATGAGATCCCCATAATCATAACATAAAACTTGAAACCTTTTGGCATGTACACATAATCATGGAAAATCATTTCTTGTTAGTCATGACTCATTGCCAAGACTATCTTAGCGTACAAAGTCCATTTCTGAACCGAGTTCACTCCTCGTTTCAGTCCTGTATCACTGAACCGAAATAACCTTCCGTTCCAGCCATGTCTATCTCATGAGATATAAATCTTTACCCAATGCATTGGAGGGAGATATAGGTCCCACCCATCTTATAATGAATCCTTTCTTATGTGTGCCACATAATCATAAATCATACATCATCGCATAACACATGTAACAAAAATGGGATTCTTGAAACATCATGACATAATAAAACAAACCATATAAGGTAAATGACTTCATAAAAATAATTCCCACACAACATAATCAAATCAATGTAATAATAGGGATAAAAACATAACTCTATATTATCTTATATGGAAAATAATTTTGATAAAACATTTGAACTCCATTCTTGAGGAAAATATCCTTTCTACTTCAAAAACACTTTTCCTTTCTTAAAATGTCATAAAATTCTAAACTAAAAGAAGTTGATTAAAAATAAACTTGAAAACTTGTAAAGGAAGCTTCTTGGAAATAATGTTTTAAAAATCCATTCATGCCGTATAAGTTAAAAAAACATTCTTCGTACTTTTGTTGGAAAAAGTCAAAAAAGTACCTCGTATAAAAAAAACGACAAAAGATTCCTTTCATATTCTTTAATAAAAACTCACCTAAGGGTAAAATTAGATTTAAAATATTGTAAGAGGATTGAAACAATATTACATATTGAGGGAACATGGATGTGGATGATAAAATACACCCCAGTAAATGCCAAAGTAAAAACAATCTCGGATAAAAATGAGATTGTGATATTTTCCCTTACCTTAGGTCCGATTTGCTTTGTACGTGTCCGAAGCTCCTGTATAATGGTTTAAATAATGTTATTGACTTATTCCAGAATCATACATATTGATATGATATCATATATGGTCATATTCTTAGCTTCTTTTTAGTAATATTTCATTGTTACTTGTTACTCGGGTCTTTATTGCCTTTTGTTCTTATGCGTGTTTTGCCGAATAAATTCTTATTCTTATTTTAAGGTTATAGATAACTTATATCCATAATGGTATTAGTGTAACATATATCATATTTATTCATTCAATTCATTTATATAATTTCTATTTAATGATGATCATGTAGAACGAGTCGCATCACATCGTGGAGACGGTATTCCGTACGCACGCACGAGTGATGATATCGTTCCTATGATCGTGGAATTGTATTGGAGTATATATATATTATTTCAGTATCAATATTACTTTATAATAATCATAAATAGTTACTCATTACACCATTATACCCATCCTTTTAAGGTGATGGTGGAAAATAGATTACACCACGGCGTGGAGACGGTATTCCGTACGTACGCACGCGCGGTGATTTCATTTTTCCGTAGGATGGATAGAAGGTGAATTAGGGTTGTTTCATATTTATAATAAAATATCATTATGTATTTAATACTTATGTTATTACTTTATCATGAAACAACTAAATAAGAAGAAGTTGAAGAAGAAAGAAATTGAAAAGATCGGTAATGGATATTACCTCTTCTTTGGAACGCTTCTTTGAATCCTCCACTTAGGGAACTAAGATTGGTCTTTGAAGAAGACCAGGACCTCTAGGATTATTCTAGGGAAGTGGAGAGGAGAAAATTTCAGGGGTTGGCCGAGCTTGAGTGCTCAAATTGGTGTGATGAGGAGGGGGAGGAGGTGCCCTTTTATAAGGGAGGAGAGGGGCACCTTAGGAATATCTCAAAATATTATTTTATATTAAAGTCAAAATCGGTTTATAATGGTTCCAAAGGGTCTTATTTCGAAGATAAAGTGGGTAAGGGTAGAAATCCTATCAACCAATATGATTTAGACAAGTTTAGGGTATTATTTTAACCTTATCAATTAGATTTAACTCTAAGTTAAATAATTTAACTTTTACCGTGTCTTTTCGTTTTCTTTCACTATATGGTTAATACGCTTACTATAACATGCCAAACGAACCACAAATTATTTATTATTAATATATATATCCTTATGTAAGTCATTTGGCCGAACCTTAGATTTTTAGGAATAAAATAACAATTAATAATATAATATTTTATTTAAAAACTATTTTGTGTCAATTTTGACACTATTTGATATATGATTTTTGTGAAAGTCATAAAAGAATTATATGTTCGAACCAAGTTTATTAAATCAACACTAAGATATCATAGTAACCTAGAAAATTAGTGTAATTCATAAAAATTCTCAAATTACATTTATTTTGGTGTTTATAACATCAATTATGTCAATATTTCATAAATAGGATAATTACTGCATCATAATTGTGTCATAAATAAATTAAATTATTTAATGTCTAAAAATTATAAATAAAATACCATTATGTAGGAAATCTTTTTATCTTTATAAGGAATATTTATAGTCTAATTTATCTTATGTATAACCCCATATTAAAAATGATTTACTTATTAAACTTTGATTTTAACTATTTTATCCCTTCTTTAAATAAATTAATAATAAATGTCCTAATCTAACCCAAGTGGGCCTAAATGGTCATATTTTATTCATAAGGTTGTTTTTAGTCTAATTACACTTATCCAATATAATTAGGACATGTGTTAGGGTAATAGTAATATCATATTTACCCCTATTTACTATTAACCGCGGTAAAAAAGTAAAAAGTTACTATTCACCAAATTTTTTTTATCTCATTGAACCACATTTTACTTACTGATATCAACCGTGTCTGTCGGATTTTCGAAATTCCAATCACAGAAGCGGTAAAATTAAGTTTTATGCAAAATTCAGTTTTTAACCTACCACTTAGTGGTTTCACTATTCATCAAAAATTGAAAGTTTTCAGAAAAATACCAAAATTTCACCCTAGGCTAATTTCGGTATTCCGAATCCAAAAATGAAGTCCATTTTGAAAAATAAAATTTATAAAATTTAAAAAAGTGGTTATTAATATTCATAACGGCTAGTTTTAATAATATTTTAATAGCATATCATTGTTTAGTGAAACTCGGTATTGCGTACGACGCAAGCTATCGAGGAAGGTCGCGATTGCGTGTAAAGTAAGACAAGCTAGTATGTAGTGAAAGATTCCTTTGATGATATATAAAAACAAAATATTACTCATAAAAATCTCGGGTGTTACATGAGAGGTTTTCTAAAAGGAATTTGAAACAATAAACATGGAACAAATTCACCTGGTTTTTGAAGTTGAAGTTCATGATGCTCCATATTACTCCTTTGATCTCTTGGGAGATGTAGGCACCTCCTTGATCGAATATGTATCACCCAAAATAGTCCCTGAACAAAAAAAGAAGAAAATAATAGAAAAAACAAACAACACAAAAATTTATTTAAAACCAAGTATCACCATTTTTATGGTTTTCCTTGTTTTTTTATTTTAAAAATCAAACTGATGATACATTGTCTTCTTTAAATTTTCTGGGTAAGGTATTACTCAGGGATCACACCACATGACACAGATGAATACGGTGTTCCCCTTTCTACCCATCCATACTCATAAAAGAAGAACATTTCAACAATATATATATATATATATATATATATATATTAATCATACTGATGATACATTATCTTCTTTAAATTTTTTGGGTAAGGTATTACTCAGGGATCACACCGCGTGACACAGATGAATACAATGCTCCCCTTTCATACCCATCCTTACTCATAAAATAATAACAAGTCAAAAATCTATTTTTTTTTAAAAAAATAAAAAAATGAAGAAGAAAGAAACAAAATATGATTCACAAATATTGGAAACATGAAAACCACAGGTTGCCTCCCATACAACGCTTTTGTTTAACGTCGTTATCCCGACATAGAACCTAAATCTATTAATTTTTTTTCCTGTTTCATATGTTGGCTCAGTTAACTCCTCCTTGGTTTCTTGTTTATTGAATTATTCAATGAATTGTTTTAACCTATTCCCATTGACTTTGAATACATGACCACTTGTGGGATCCTGAATCTCTATTTCCCCATGAGGGTACACATGATGCACTAGGTATGGACCAGACCATATAGACCTTAGCTTTCCTGAGTGTAGATGAAGTTTTGAACTATACAAGAGCATGAATTTTCTCAGTTCAAAGTGTTTGACTTTGAGATTCCTAGATTGGTAGGCTTGAACTTTAGATTTATTGATCCTTGAATTTTCATAAGCCTCCATCGTAAGTTCCTCAAGTTCATTAAGATCTAATTTCCTTTTTTTTTCAGCCAATGAAATGTCAAAGTTCATTTTTTTATTGACCAAAAGGCCTTATTCTCAATTTCAACAGGTAAATGACATGCTTTTACATAAACCAATCTATACAGTGACATTACTAGGATAGTTTTGAAAACAGTTCGATATACCCAAATGGAATCTAAGAGTTTCTTTGACCAATATTTCCTAGAGGGATTGACAGTTTTTTCAAGAATTTGCTTAATTTCTCTATTTTCCAACTTAGCTTGACCGTTGGTTTGAGGATGGTATGCAGTGGAAACTTTATGAGAAATACCATACTTAGAAATGAGTGAAGAGAATGGGCGGTTGCAGAAATGGGTTCCACGATCACTGATTATAGCCCTCAGAATTCCAAATCTAGAAAAGATATGCTCTTTTAGGAATTAGATCACAACTTGATGATCATTAGTCTTGGTGGGAATGGCCTCAACCCATTTTGAGATGTAATCAACATCTAAGAGGATTTAGAGGTATCCCCTAGAGTTTTGAAAGGGTACCAGGAAATCAATTCCCCAACAATCAATGATTTCAATAACCAGAATGGGAGTGAGGGGAATTTGATTTCTTTTGGTAATGCATCCTAATTGATGATACTGAGGAAAAATTTTGTAGAATTGGAAGGAATCCTTAGTGAGGTTAGTCATATATAAACCACTTTGGAAGACCTTTGCAGTGGTTTTATTTGTAGAAAAGTGGCCTACACATGCCTCTCCATGACAAAATTTTAGAATGGACTCTTGCTCAGAATCGGGAACACATCTCCTAATGATTTGATCAGGACAGAACTTAAAGCGGTAAGGATCATCAAACACATAGTGTTTGACATCAGAAAGTAATTTCCTCTTAGCTTGGGTCCCCATGAATTTTGGAATGTCACCTGTCACCAAATGGATTGCTATGTCAACACACCAAGGGAAATAACTCACTGAATAGAGGTTCTGATTAGGAAATGAATCAGACACAGAGAGGTGGTGTGATTTGTCTTTGAATTCCATCCTAGATAGGTGATCAACTACAACATTTTCAACACCCTTTTTATCCTTAATGGTTAACTTGAACTCTTGAAGAAGAAGGACCCACCTAATCAATCTATCCTTGGCTTCTTGTTTTTGGAAAAGGTATTTTAGGGCTGAATGGTCGGTGAAGACAATGATGGGTGATCCTAAGAGATAATACCTGAATTTCTCTAAGGTAAAGACAAAAACAAGAAACTTTTTCTCAATGGTAGTGTAGTTAATTTGTGCATAATTTAATGATTTTATTGCATAAGCAATGACACATGGAGTTTTCTCACACCATTGTCCTAAGCCTGCTCCTACAACGAAGTCACTTGCATCACACATGAGCTTGAAAAGAAGTTTCCAATTTGGAGATTTCATGATAGGTGGAGATATAAAAGTTGACTTGAGTGTAGAGAATGATTCCTCATAGCTTTATGTCCATAAAAATGGAGCATCTTTTACCAATGGAGCACAAAGTGGTCGAGAAATAGAGCTGAAATTCCTAATGAACCTTCTATAAAAACTAGAATGTCCTAAGAAGGACCTCACTTCCTTAACAGTTTTAGGATAGGGAAGGTGACGAATGATGTCAACCTTACCTTTATCAACTTCAATACCTCTACCAGATACCAGATGACCTAGAACATGTCATTCCCTTACCATGAAATGGCATTTTTCCCAATTTAGTATGAGATTCTTATCCTCACATCTTGACAAAACCTTTTCAATATTTAGAAGGCATCCCTCAAAAGTATCCCCAAACATGGAGAAGTCATCCATGAAGACCTCTAAACAATCCCCCACCATGTATGAGAAGATTCCCATCATGCACCGCTGGAAGGTACCAGAGGCATTACATAACCCAATTGGCATGCGCTTGAAGGAAAATGTGCTGAATGGACAAGTGAATGTTGTTTTTCCTTGATACTCTAAGGAGACTTCGATTTGATTATACCCTGAGAATCCATCTAGGAAGTAGTATAATTGATGACCTTCCACTCACTCGAGGACTTGATCAATAAAGGGAAAGGGGAAATGGTCTTTCTTGGTACAAGAGTTGATATTCCTATAGTCAATACAGACTCTCCATCCACTACTAACACTTTTTGGAAGCATCTATCCATCCTTATTTGTTATTACTGTGATTCCAGCCTTCTTTGGAACCACATGGATTGGGATAACCAACTCACTCTCAGCTATAAGATAGATGATACCGACTTTTAACAATTTAAAAAGTTTTGTTCTCACTACTTCCATGAGATTAGTATTGATTCTCCATTGAGGTTGATGACATGGATTTAAATCAGATTCTAGAACGATTCTATGAGTCCCGATAAGTGGGCTAATACTAGGAATATCAAATAGGGTCCATCCAATGGATTTCTTATGTCTCATAAGGACATCTAGAAGCATCCTCTCATGATCGGCTTCAAGAGAGGAAGAGATGACAACAGGAAAGGATTGATTGTACCCTAAGAACACATACTTGAGTGATGAAGGTAAAACCTTAAATTCAAGATCAAAGTGGTTATCACTTTCCAAGAAAGGATGAGACTTTGTATTGAACTCAGTTTCATTGTTCATATTTCTTGACAAAACTGGTTCCTTGTGAAAATAATTTTCATCCACTAAATTAGCTAGAGTAGTGTCATGAATGGGTATGGACTCGATGTTATTGATTTCACCCACGGTATCATTGATTGGTGGTTCTAGAAAATCATAAATAGAGCTATCTAAAAGAGATTCAAGCTAAGGAGACAAATTTACCTCATGTGAACAAAGAAAATCAATCTCTTCTTGACTTAAACATCCTTCGGTAATTCCTTTATGTTCCTTGAGTTAACTATCAACACTACCTATCCAATTAACCTCATGGATCTCTTCATCATCCACATTTTGAGAGTTTTCATTGTAGATGTTCAAGTCTAGACTCATGTTTCCAAATGTGATGGTCATGTTCCCATTTTGGACTCGGATAACAGAGTTGATTGTTGCAAGGAAGGGACAGCCAAGGATGATTGGGGTTTTCTCCATAGGACCTAAGATTGGGTGATTTTCAATAACAATGAAGTAATCTAGGTAAATGAAAATTTCAACTTTCACCAAAACATCCTTTAATATCCTCTTTTTAACCATAATACTACGATCATCAAGTTGAAGTGTGATAGATGTGGTTTGGAGCTCTTCTAGGCCTAATTGGCAGTACACAACAAAGGGGATGAGATTGACACTAGAACCTAGGTCACATAAAGCCTTGAAATTTTTTCTCTCTCCTAGTTTAACATTGATGTAAGGGAAACCTGGGTCTTTCAACTTAGGAGGAATGGTCCCTTGAATGGTGGTACTCACATTAGCAGCCAAAAGGACTTGGTTTTTATGTGAAAAATTTCTTTTAAAAGTGCACAAGTACTTAAGGTACTTTGAGTATGCAGGAATGGTTTGAATTTCATTGAGGAGTGGAATGTTCAACTTGACTTGTGAGAATATTTCCCTCAATGTTTCACTCAATTCAAGCTTGGTTTTTCCCCTCATGCATTGAGGAAATGGTGCAGGTTGTGGGGTTGTTTTTTGAAGGGTTGTTTCTTTGACAATGTTATCATTTTTTTCAGTTTAATCATGTGGTTCATTTAAATTTTCATTAGTGTTTGAAGCTTCATATGGTTTCTGAATTATTTTTTCAGGTTTCTCAACTGATTTCCCACTTCATAGAATAGTCACAGCCTTTAGTTGTTCATGAGTTGTTTGAGTGCAACTTGACTCTCCCCTTATTGTTTGTTTTGGAATGTCTTGTGTAGACATGGGTGCCTTTCTAGTTTTGATGGTTTGAAGTTCTTGTTTTAGGGAAGAGACTTCTGAGTTCATCATTTCCATTTGTTGGCACAATTGTTCAAGGATTGGGAGAGGGACACATTGGGAAGGGGCTTGTGTTGGTTGGGTTATCCTAGGGGGATACTTTGGTTATTGGATGGGTTGTTGGTATTGGACTAGAGGATGTTGCTATTGGACTGGTTGTGGTTGGAATTGGTTATGGTTTTGAAAATTTTGTGTAGGGTAGGGGTTTGGTCCTTGTGGTTGGCTAGGTTGTTTGTTATCTTTCCATTAGAATCCTGGGTGGTCATTATACCTTGGGTTGAATGTGTTTAGGTATTAGGGATTTTAAAAGTTTAGGTAATTGACTTCAGAAAGTGGTCCTCCTAAAAGAACATACTTTATGGATGGAATGCTTGGATAGTTGTATGTTTTTTGGTCATGTTTGTCACAAATTGTGCAAATAGGGTCTACAGTTTGGATTTCATGGATCTTCCTATGGTATATCTCTTCAACCTTCCTAGAGAGTGCTGTAAGTTTTTCCCTAAGGCTTTCCTCTTCTCTAAGTGTATGCATTCCAGTAGTTCTTTGTGGCTTTTCAAAACAAGGTGATGTTCCCCATGTTTGGTTTTGTTCAGCAAGGATTTCTAGATACTCATAAGAATCATTTGGGGATTTGTTTTTAAAGGTCCCATTACACATCATTTCAATGAATTGTTTGTTCCCCGATCCAAAAACTTCATAGAAAATTCTCACTTGTTCAGGAATAGGAAAACCATGGTGTGTAACCATGTTTAGAGTGTCTTTTAACCTCTCCCATGTTTCATAGAATGAATCTCCCTCTTTTTCAAAATTTTTTTGGATGCTCTTTTTAAGTGCAATTTTTTTGTGGTGGGGAAAGTATTTTTTGTAGAATTCTATTTGTAATTGGTCCCAAGAGTTTATGGATGATGGTCTCAAATTGTTTAGCCAAATTTTTGCTCGATCCTTTAAAGAAAAAGGAAATATCCTCATCTTAGCAGATTCTAGTTTATGTGGGGGACACATGGTTTCTACAATGTCATTGAACTCCTTAATGTGAAGGTAGAGCATCTCGGACTCCATTCCATGGAATGTGGGAAGGTGGCTTAGGACATGGGGTTTAAATAAGTAGTAAGAATCTCCTAGGGAACTGTGTCTTGCATGAGGGGGAATTGGTCTAGGAAGGTGTGAGGTAGTCATTCATGGTTTGATCAATTGCATTCCCCAAGTTTGGGGTTGCCTCATTTGGGTTTCCATTTTGGTTCACACCCGGGTTTATGAGTTGGTTTCTTTGAAGACCTTCCGTTGAAATGGGCTCAATTTTTGACTCTAGAGTATTAGGAAGATTATAATATAATGGAAAGAGTTCCCTTGGTGTAATTTACTCCCCAACCCTAGGACTATCCACCCTAACTAGACGGTTTGATTGATCGCAGGTGTAGGCGGACATGCGCCAAAAGAAAAAAAATGAGAAAGGGACAAGATAAGATAATTTGGATGAGAAAAGAAGAAATGGGAGAGAATAGAATGGGTGTTTAGATAACTTACTTGGGTCCCCGACAATAGTTCCAAAATTTTATTCATGCTCAAATTTACCCAAGAGATGAAGGTAGAACGATCCTTGTAGTTTAGCTTGGGTAGTCGAATCCTCAGAGACCTAAGAAGTAACCTACAAACACGTACTTTCTATGGACTGTTTTTGGCTATGAAGTGGCCAACTTGTGTTGATTTAATATGTTTTTAAATGAACTCTAATATACTTAAGTTAATTCAATTTAAAATAGTGAGTTGATCCTAGGTTATCACTTGGGGTGGATTGGACATATTTCCTTTTCAATGATTTCAATTTCTTATATTTGATATTATTCATTTAAGAAGATAAAACAACATCATCACTTGGTGGTTTAATACCTAAACCCTTTAATACTAATCACCTATACACTTGAAGGATCAAAGTTTTTATCACTTCAAGGTAAAAGTTCGTATTAGCACTTGAAGTGTGCGACCTTAAATTCAACAAGGACGATGGAGTTTAAAAATCATCAAATAAAAATCTCAATTAAAGAAGTGATTAGACATTAATGGGGTGATAAATAAAATCCAATCCAGACCCTTGATACTCCATTTGATCAACCCATAAGTGGGTTTTCCCTCCATTGATGCTATGGTTTCAATGGAAGCTAAAAGTAGACTCATGAGGGAGGAATTGAAGAAGTAAAGAAAACAATAAAAAGAAAATGATCACTCCATCGTTGTGTGAATAATTTCACAAGGTTTTGTGTGAATAAATTCACATAGTGAACCAAAGGTATCAAATTGATATTAATAACAATATAATAAGAGGAAAATAAGAGCTTTTATTAAGAAACTAAAGTGAATTGAACAACTTACATGTGAAAGACAAACTCGAGACAAACAAATCGCAGCATAACATTACAATTGAACAAAGCACAAAAAATCATCAACTCCTCCACCACCACTTAATTAAATAGGAATTTTTGAATCCTTTGGTAGAGCCTTAAATAGTCCAAGTCTCCTCAATTAATTTTGGTAGGCCATAGGTGGGTGTAAAGTTGAGGGAGAGTTGATTTTTCCACCCTTGACCCAAGGTGGCATCCAGCTTTCATCCACCAAATAGACGCACTTGGAAGACCTTATATATGGCTGAATTAGACTGGACCATAGAATAAGAAAATGGAGCCCCGGATGTCTCCTAATATAATGTAAACTTTAATCCCCAAATACTTTGTGGTTCGAGAGATATGATTTAAATGGAGGGATGTGTTTCTGGGACGCAGAATCTTGCCCAGAATTGCATCTTCAACTTGGGCCACCTGAAACTCCATTAAAACATTCGAATTAGCTTGGAAAACTGTTGAAGGAAATGTTTCCTATTATTTATTATATCTCCATTAAAATTTTGAGACTTTTTGGGCTTTAATAATGGCCTCTAAAGTTCTTTTATTGGGCTGCTGTCCAAATCACTTCGCCCAGAATGTGGTTGGTTCAAGGCCCACTTTGGTGGTCTTACAAATTGAATCTCCAAGTGCTCCAAAAGAATTAATTGTTACTTATATCATGGGAGACCTGAAAATATAATATGAAAATAAAATACAGACCATTTGGTGTTTTATTATATGCTCAAGAATGTACAATGTTATAGTGTACTTTAGGAAAGAATTGCAATCATGATGTGAAATGATGTTCAAAGTGTAAAATGCACTAAAATGGTATTTATGAATAACAAATCACATGAAAAATATATAAATTAACAATGAATATTATCCTCTTCCAGTGGATAATCAACAACCCAACCATTTCTTATATTACTATTACATTATTTTAAAGATAAATAACATAATAGTATTACACATAGAGGATCCAAAGGTTTAGTGTCTTGAGAAAACTAGGACCATACATAATAATTACAACATCAAGCATAAACATTTATTCAAGTTATTATTCTATAGATTCTTACTGGAACTTGAACTCTCCTTAGTACATGTAGCCACATGAGGATATAAATCCAAAGGGGTGAGCTAGAAGCCCAGTAAGGGGACATATAAGAACAATATAGCATGGGGTGATCATGATCATAACATAGGCAAAGAATCATTAACATGAAGGAATCATTAATAAAAGACTTGAAATGTGGAAATTCATAAAAATGAAAAATCATGTATAAGTGGTTAACTAACAAACATACTTGTAAACGATTATAGAATCTTGTTCACACATCATTTCATATTTACTCATGAGATTTATCACATTACCCAATGCATAGGAGCACTGTATAATTCCAGGCGCACCCATCACATCATAACACTATCATTTATCATGTATGCCACAAAGAACATATATAAAAAATGAACATAACTAACCCATTAAATTTAATGGGTTTAATCTCATAAGAACACATTAATAAACATTGGGTTCCCAAAAGAAAGAGGGAATAACATACAAGTTACAAGAACCGTCTACCTTGAATGAGAAGTAAAAAGCGTGTTCTTAAAAGAAGATTTATTTTGGAAAAAATTTAGTTTGACATAAATACCAGTGAAAAAAATTTATATCCCAGAAAAGGAAAGACAATGATGAACAAAATGTTTTTAAGGAGTAACCACATCAAAACTAAGTGAAAGAGGGAGAACCTGAAGGATGAAAGTTGGGTTCAAGAATTTCCCCTTACCTTATATCTGAACTCTTCCATCACTTTAATGTCCTATATAATGACATTATATTCATTAATTATAAATTAAAGAACCTTTATACATGAATATTGGTCATTTTGTTTTCATTATTTTATTTTATGGGACTTTTGATAAGTTATAGAGTTTAAAAACATTGTTCGGGAATGTTCATTTTTATTGTTTTCTTGAGTGTTTCACATGTATTCATGAATTAAAGTTTGTGTAGAACATGCATAAACATCCAGAAAATATATTCCATTTTACTAATGATATTAAATAATTTAAAAAGATATTATAATTAATTACATTGTATTCCATGTGGATGAATCATTAGATGAAAATTAAATGATGATTGTTTGAGTTAATTTGGGCGGTTTTTAAACCACAATGAACTTGTTTTGATTAATAATTTAGTAATATGTACATAAGTTAGTTACAGAACTTTAATTATGACTTATTACATATAATATATTCTGTTTGAACCATAAAAATGGTTTCATGACCATATCTGAAGGTAGAAATGGAAAAAGAAAACATTTCGTTCTTGAAGGTGATGGATCAACACCTCATGAAAAACGTTTTCTTTTATAAAATAAAAGGAAGAGGAGAAGTTGGATGGATAGTATAATATCCCATTATTATCATAAAATTACATTATATATATGATAATAGAGTTACCATACAATTTGGAAAAATATATGTGGGGAGATAATGAGAAAATAACTTGAAATTGAAAGGGAATTAAAGGAGAAGAGGGAGAGAAATTACCTCTTGAATCCACCTCCAGAGATCCTCCTTAAGGGGCCTAGGCTTGGTCTTTTGATGAGACCAAAAGCTCTTGGAAGTGGGGGAGGGGCTATGGAATATGTTTCGATAGAGTTTAGACAAGGCTTGAAGCTTGAGAGGTGAGAGGAAATGAGGGTGTGAAGGGTAGTATTTATAGTGGAGGGGAGAGAGGTTTTCTCAATATAAAATTCATTAGTTTATTATTTCCCCAAAAGATAAGGAATAATGGGTCTTTCATGACCAATAATAGTAATTTTATAATTTGATCTGGAACCAAGTGGGATTACATCAATAGAACATCATACATGACTCTATAATTAGCTTATTTAGCTTATTTTTGTAAATTATGGTATTTCACTATTCATAAAAAATTCTAGTATTTCAGAAAAATACAAAAAATTTACCCCAAAATTTTTTCAACATATAGAATCCAAAAATAAAGTCCATTTTTAAAAAATAAATTTATAAATATGATTAATTTAATATTTAATTAAAATCACAATTTACTTGAAAAAAATAGTTTTTAAAATTAAAACTGGTTTTATAATGCTTTCAGAAATTACTCGAGGTCTTATAAAATTATCTTAAATATAGAAGACATAGATTTGTTAATTTATGAACACATTTTAAGAAAATACATTTTATGTTTAATTAATTAATTATAATTAATTATTTATGACTTACAAAAATACAATTACTTTTACTATGGTCAAATTGTCACTTATAAGATGCCTTAATTTTATTTAATTATTTATAGGTAAGGTTACTATTATTTTGGATGATTTAATATTCATAAGGGTCATATTAATATTAATAAGGGTATTTTACTATTCATAAGAGTAGGTTACTATTCACCAAAAATTATTTTTGTTTTATTATACTCAAAAAATCATCTTGAACACAACCGTGTATGTTAGATTTTCAAAATTCAGAACATAAAATTGGAAAAACTATGTTTAATGGTCACATAGTTTGTAGTATCTTGATATTTCATTGTTCTTACTAATGTGATTATACTATAGTGCATAATTATAAGAAGGGAATTCAATTAATAAATCTTTGGTTCATTGCATTCTTCCCCCCCTTAGGAAATTTCGCCCTAGAAATTTTGTTTTATAAAAACTGGTGATGGTACTTCTCCTTCATCACCTCCTCTGGTTCCCATGTAGCTTCTTCAAACTTATGGTTCCTCCACAACACTTTTACAAGGTGGGTTGTCTTGTTGTGTATAACCTTATCTCTCCTGTCTAGAATCACTACTGGCTACTCCTTAGAGGAGAGATCATATTCCAGCTGTACCACCTCTGAGTTCAGTACATGTGAGGGATCAGGTATGTACTTTATCAGGAGTGATACGTGAAACACATCATGAACTTGATCCATATTCAGTGGAAGTACAAGCCAATAGGCCACAACTCCTATGCGGTAAAGGATCTCAAAGGGCCCAATGTACATTGTGCTTAACTTCCCTTTCTTTCCAAACCACATGACTCTCTTCCATGGTGATATTCGAAGGAAGACTTTATCTCCAACATCAAACTCCAAGTCCCTATGACAATTGTTAGTGTAGATCTTTTGCCGACTCTATGTAGTTTTGATGTGTTTCTGGATGAATTGAACCTTCTCTGTCATCTCTTCCAAAAGATCAGGTCCAAGTAGCTTTCTTGCTCCAACTTCAACCCAATAGGTTGGAGTTCTACATCTCTTTCCATACAGAGCTTCATATGGATCCATCTGAATACTCGAGTGGAAGATATTGTTATATGAGAACTTAACCAATGGGATATTCTGATCCCATCAACCTTCTAATTCTAGATAGCATGATCTTAGCATATCTTCAAGCATCTAAATGGTCCTTTCAGATTGGACATCAGTTTTTGGGTGATAGGCCGTGCTGAAATTTAATTCAGTACTCAAAGAATGTCGAAGGCTCCTCCAAAATTTATATGTTAACCTTGGATCATGATCAGAGACAATCGAGAGTGGAACTCCATTTAGTATCACAACATCCTTCACATATATCTTTTCAAGTTGTTCAAGCAAGAGGTCTTCCCGAATAGTGATAAAATGGGATGTCTTGGTGAGTCGGTCAACCAAAACCCATATCGCATTATTTCTCTTCGACGTCTTTGGGAGACCCATGACAAAGTCCATAGTAACATTTTCCCATTTCCACATGGGTATAGTCAATAGCTGCATCAACCCTTTGGACTTTTGTCACTCTTCTTTAACTTGTTGACATACCAAGCACCTTGAGATATATTCCTCAATCTTCTTTTTAATGTTATACCACCAAAATTTTTCTCATAGATCACGATACATTTTGGTACTCCCAAGATGGATAAATAATGTTGAGCTATGTGCATTTTCCAATAGCTCCTTCTTTATCTCGGGTGATGAAGGCACACAAAGTCGCGTTCCAAACTGAATCACACCATCATCGTCGATATGGAACTCTTGCATCTTCCCTTCCTTTACTACATTCACCCTATTTCGTATCTCCACACCATCCCTTTGTGCTTCCTTAAACTTCTCTTGGATGGATGGTTGCGTAATAATTTGGTCAAGGTAGGATGTATCCCCTTCCCTTATGATTTTTAAATCCATCCTTTTCATATCCAAGAAGATTGAGTTTTTCTCAATCCGTAACATGAATAGAGTAGTAGGTTCTTTTCTGCTTAGAGCATTAGCTACCTTGTTCTCCTTTCCAGGATGATAGTGAATAGATAAATCGTAATCCTTTATTAGCTCTAACCATATCCTTTATGCATGTTGAGCTCCTTTTGTGTGAATATATACTTTAGGCTCTTGTGATCCGTGTATATGTCACACTTCTCACCATAAAGGTTGTGCCGCCAGATTTTCAAGGCAAAAATAATAGTTTCCTACTCTAGATCATGCGTCGGGTAGTTCTGCTCATGGATCTTCAACTGCCATGTGGCATAGGCTATCACATTATTATTTTGCATGAGTACACAACCCAAGCCTTTCTTTGAAGCATCACTGTATATCACAAAACTTTCTCCACTTTTCAGTAGTGTGAGTACAGGTGCAATGATTAGCCTTCTATTTATCTCCTTGAAGCTTCCATTACATTCTTCCATCTAGACATACATTACCCCTTTCCTTGTTAACTTAGTTAGTGGGCTTGACAGTCATGAGAAGTTTCTCACAAAACTTCAGTAGTACCCAGCTAATACAAGAAAACTACAAATTTTTGTGACACTAGAGGGACTGGTGCATTCTTCAATTGCCTTTTTTTTGAAGGATCCATATAAATTCCCTCACTTGTGATCACATGTCCCAAGAACGTGAATTTCTTCATCCAAAAGACACACTTTCTGAACTTGGCATACAACTTATCCTTTCTCAATGTCACCAATAAAAGTCTTAGATATTCTTCATGTTCCTCCTTGCTCTTGGAGTAGACGATAATATCATCGATAAACACTACCACAAATTTGTCGAGGTAATGTCAAAATACTCTATTCATAAAATAAATGAAGATTGCAGGGGCATTAGTAAGTCCAAAGGGCATCACCAGAAACTCATAGTTCTCATACCTAGTACGGAAGGCAGTCTTCTGAATATCTTCCTTCTTCACCTTTAGTTGATGATATCCAGAATGAAGATCGACCTTTGAGAAGTATTGAGCTCCTCTTAACTAGTCGAACAAGTCATCAATCCTTGGAAGATGATACTTGTTCTTTATGGTGATCTTTTTGAGTTCCCGATAATAGATACACAACTACATTGTTCCATCCTTTTTCTTTACAAAGAGAACTGGTGCACCCCAAGGTGATGCACTAGGGCGTATGAACCCTTTTTCCAGATGCTCTTGTAGATGCTTCTTTAAATCCTCCAATTTGATAGGAGCCATCCTATAGGGAACCTTTGAGATAGGAGTAGCTCCAAGTATGAGTTCAATTGAGAACTCTACCTCAAAATCTGAGGGATTTCTGAGTAACTCTTTGGGAAATACATCACTATATTCCCTCACGATGGGAATTCTGTAAGGTTGGAACTATACTTCGACCCAACCATTTGGGAGAGGTATGATTCTTCATAGGGAATCAACACCCACATAGATGAAGGATTTTTCAAAGGAGATTCATGATATTACTTGAATTTTTAGAGGATCATGGGATGGTTCGGAATGTGAAAAGATATTTCCTTTTTTCCCGACAGTTGATATGTGCTATATATAATGAGAGCCAATCCATTCCCATTATAACGTCTAATTCCACCAAGGGAAGTATTACAAGATTCGCTGGAAGAATCTTCCCGAATGCGCCAACATGATAAGAGTCAAACACTTGGGTTTCAATGATTTCACAACTTGGTGTTTTTATAGACATCCCTACTTCAAGGTTTCGAGGCTTCGATTCTATAGTTCTATCAAAATTGCAAGATATAAAGGAATGCGTAGAACCAGAATCAAATAAGACCTTTTCCATTATTGAGTGAATAGGAAGTGTACCTTATATGACTTCATTATCTTGCTACACTTCCACAGTAGTGATGTCATAAGACTTCCCTTTTTTCCTTTGGATTTGGTGGTTGTTGACATTTATTACCCTTGAGAAATCGAGGTTTAGTGAACTGGCTTGCATAGTGCCCTAGCTCCCTACAGTTCTAGAATTGAACCATGGGTGGTTATCTCCTTTCTTACTCTACATTATCCTTTATTTTCATGTATTTTTGACACTCTTGAGAATGGTGTCCTTATTTCCCACACTTGAAGCACTTCCCCATCCCTTTGAGGTAGTTCCCATGGTGCAACTTCCCACATTTTTTTCATGTGGGTCGTTGAGTTTTTTTCCCACCTTTGTCATTAGATCCTCTGGCTTGAAACTCCATCTTTTGTTTCTTATCACCATAGCTATGGGACCATTCTCCAAACTAAATCTCCACTTTGAGAGCACACCAAAAAACTTCTTCATAACTCCCAAATTCTCGAATTTCAAGAGCCTTTCAAAGGTGTGGTTTTAATCCACTAAATAATATATCAATTTTTCTATCATTGTTGATAAAAAAACCCAAAGCGTACCTTGAAAGCCTAGTGAAATTCACTTCATAGGTTGTGACATATTCTCTTTCCTTTTGTTTGAGCTCTATGAAATCTCTCTCTATCTTTGTGTGAAGAGTTTGTGGGAAATATTTATTAAGAAACAAGATCTTAAAGTCTTACCATTCCATCTCTTCAATTTTCTCCCTTGGCTTGGTGTTCTTAATCAAATCCCACCATTGATCAGCCTCTACATCTAGATGATAACCGACCAGAGTCACATTATCTGTCTCAGAATAGTGAAGCATAGAAAATATCTTCTCCATGTAGTTTACCAACTGCTCTGAAACTAATGGATTAGAAGATCCGCTAAACGTCGGTGGTCATTGCCTCATAAAACATTTGATAGCCAGTTACTCCATATTTGGTGAAGGAGGATGTTCCCCATTATTATGGTTATTGTTCATAACCTGAGATAGTTGGGTAAACATCTCCATGAAGTTCTGAACTCCACCTCCCAAATCATTGGGGATGTCGTTCGGGCAATCGTTGCATTGGCCCTTCCACGAGTTGTTGGCCTGGTTTCTCCTAGTTCCCACCATCTTCTAAAATAGATATAGTTAGAACAAAACATAAGTCAACAAGTCATGAAAAAATTATTCATTTAAAAAATTTATACTAAAAGAATAACACATGGGATCTCTATCTAAATATTCTTGTGTGCATATTTGTACTTAGTCTCATAATAGAGGTTTTCTCTAGGGTTCACTAATCCTAATTCCCAAATTAACTAAACATTTCCTCTGATACCAACTATAATGAACCAAACATTTCTTAAATTACTATTACATAATTTTAAAGATAAATAACATAATAGTAATACACATATAGGATCGAAAGTTTTAGTATCTTGGGAAAACTAGGACCATACATAATAATTACAACATCAAGCATAAACAGTTATTCAATTTCTTATTGTCTAGGTTCTTACTGGAACTTGAGATCTCCTTAGTACATGTAGCCACCTGAGGATATACATAAAAAGGGGTGAGATAGAAGACTAGTAAGTGGAAAAATAAGAACAATATAACATGGGGTGAGCATAATCATAACATAGGAAAAGAATCATGAACATGAGGGAATCATTAATAAAAGACTTGAAATGTGGAAATGAATAAAAATAAAACATCATGTCTTAGTGGTTAACTACAAAAAATACTTGTGAAAAAAGCTAGAATCTTGTTTACTCATGAGATTAATCACTTTACCCAATGCATTGTAGCACTGTATAATTTCAGGTGCACCTGTCACATTGAAACATTCATATTGTGCTATATAATTCCACGCACACCCATCACATCATAACATTATCATTTATCATGCATGAAATAATGAAAATATATCAAAAATGAACATAAATAACCCATGAAAAGGAATGGGTTTCATCTCAAAATAACACATTCACAAACATTGGGTTCCCAAAATAAAGAGGGAATAACATACAAGTTACATGAACCATCAACCTTGAATGCGAAGTAAAAGACGTGTTCTTAAAAGAAGAGTTCTTTTGAAAAACATTTGGTTTGACATAAATACAAGTGAAAAAAATTTATATCCCATAAAAGGAAATAAAATTATTAAAAAAAAGGATTTTAAGGAGTAAACATATCAAAAAGGAGTGAAAGAGGGAGAACCCGAAGGATGAAAGTTAGGTTCTAGAATTTCCCCTTACCTTATATCCAAATGCTTCCTTCACTTTAATTTCCTATATAATGACATTATATTCATTAATTAGAAATTAAATAACCTTTTATACATTAATAGGGGTCATTTTGGTTTTATTATATTATTTTATGGGCCTTTTGATAAGTTATAGAGATTAAAAACATTGTTCGGGAATGTTCATTTTTATGGTTTTCTTGAGAATTTCACATGTATTCATGAATTAAAGTTCATGTAGAACATGGATAAACATCCAGAACATATATTACATGTTACTAATGAAATTAAATAATTTAAAAATATCTTATAGTGAATTACACTGTATTCCATGTGGATGAATCATTAGATGAAAATTAAATGATGATTGTTTGAGTTAATTTGGGCGTTTTTTCAACCACAACGAACTTGTTTTGATTAATCATTTAGTAATATGTACATAAGTTACTTACAGAACTTTAAATATGAATTAATACATATAAGATATTCTGGTTCAACCATAAAAATGGTTTCATGACCAGATATGAAGGTATAAATGGAAAAAGAAAACATGTCGTTCTTGAAGGTGATGGATTAACACCCCACGAACAACGTTTTCTTTTATAAAATAAAAGGAAGAGGAGAAGGGGGTTGGATAGTATAATATCCCATTATTATCATAAAATTATATTATATGTATGATACTGGATTTACCATACCATTTGGAAAAATATATGTGGAGAGAGAATGCTAAAAGAACTTGAAATTGAAAGGGAATTAAAGGAGAAGTGGGAGAGAAATTACCTCTTGAATCCACCTCTTGAGATCCTCCTTAACGGGCCTAGTCTTGGTATTTTGATGAGTCCAGAAGATATTGGACATGGGGAAGGGGCTAGGAAAAATGATTGGGTAGAGTTTATACAAGGCTTGAAGCTTGAGAGGTGTGAGGAAATGAGGGTGTGAAGGGTGGTATTTATAGTGGAGGGGAGAGGGGTTTTCTCAATATAAAATTCATTAGTTTATTATTTCCCCAGAAGATAAGGAATAGTGAGTCTTCCATGACCAATAATAGTAATTTTATAATTTGATACCGAACCAAGTAGGCTTACATCAATAGAAAATCATACATGACTCTATAATTATCTTATTTAGCTTATTTTTGTAAATTGTGATATTTCACAATTCATAAAAAATTCAAGTATTTCAGAAAAATACCAAAAATTCACCCCAAACATTTTTCAATGTGTAGAATCCAAAAATTAAGTCCATTTTTCAAAAATAAATTTCTAAATATGATTAATTTAATATTTAATTAAAATCACAATTTACTTGAAAAAACAGTTTTTAAAATTAAAACTGTTTTTATAATGCTTTAAAAAATTACTTGAGGTCTTATAAAATTATCTTAAATCTAGAAGAAATAGATTTTTTAATTTATGAACACATTTTAAGAAAATAAATTTTATATTTAATTAATTAATTTTAATTAATTATTTATGACTTATAAAAATACCATTACTTTTATTATAGTCAAATTTTCACTTATAAGATGCCTTAATTTTATTTAATTATTTATAGGTATGTTTACTATTATTTTGGAATATTTACTATTCATAAGGTTCATATTAATATTTATAAGGGTAGGTTACTATTCATAAGGTTAGGTTACTATTCATCAAAACTTATTTTTGTTTTATTATACTCAAAAAATCATCTTGAACACAACCGTGTATGTCATATTTTCGAAATTCAAAACATAGAAGTGGAAAAACTATGTTTAATGGTCACATAGTATTTAGTATCATGATATTTCATTGTTCTTAATAATGTGATTATACTATAGGGCATAATTATAAGAAGGGAATTCAATTAATAAAACAATGGATCGTTATAGAGTGTGTGGGGGCACTTGCCTGAGGATGAGGTAGGAATGATTAAATGAATGAACATGTGATGGTTCATAAGGTTCCATAGGTGAGTTTTAAAATTTTAAAATAAATGGATGTTTTTTCGAAAATTAATTGTTGATTGTGTTTGTATATGTTAGGCTTGTGAGCCTATTTCCCTTGGCTTGGTCTATTTCTTTGATTAAGTTCTGGATAGATTCTGATATTAGTTTTATTTTTCGTGTTGTTTGAAGTATGCTTCCCAAAAAGGTCGCTAATGTTACTAGTGAGTCACGCCTAGTTTGAGGTTCCTCTTAGGTGATGATTTTACTTCGAGGCATCTGAGGTCTGTTAGAAGTAGCGAGGTGGTGTATCTAAAGCAGAGCTTGTCTTCAGGCTGTTGAGAACTCCCAAGTTTGTTAGAGTTTGTATTGTTTCTGGTTTAATGGAGGCTCCTATTTTAGACTAGTGGAGGTTGGGTGCCTCATCGTTGTTAGGATTTGGGGTGTGGTCAAAGGGTAGTTGTTTTTCATGAGAGTTCCCCATCTGGAGAATAGGGTGTTCCAGAGGAACCAATTTTTGAATAATCTTGTTCATAGGTTCTGGCTTATGGTTCATCATATCATCCTCTTGCATGCCACTAGAATGGCCAGTTTAGGCATTCCAATCCATCTTATCTCATCCATCCATAGTCCCATAATCATCTGACCATTTGGGTCATCGAGAAAGGTTTTGAAAGAAGTTCCATTCAAGGAAGGAGTCCTGGTCATGGAATTATAATACCTGACTGTGAGGCATAAGATGCTTTAGCCATTAGATCCCTAACCTTAGGTCTTGGGGTGAAGCTCACACATATTCAGCAGTTGTCGATGGGGTGTGAAATCTCAGTTCGGGTCACGTTTTCAGCTTAGAGATGGAAAAATAAAAACTTTCCTTGTTCTAATCTTGTCATTGTCGTAAACTCAGCCTTTTTTTGGTGGTGTGATGAGATCTCTCTACTTAAATCCGAGAGACCTTATCTACTCATAGTGTAACTTTAAAATCATTCGTTATCCTTGAAGGGTGTTGGGCCTATGAAAAAAAAAACAGACCCGTTCTAATTTTGAGTTTGGTATTAGCTATGTTCATTAGGGGGATGTTTGGTTTTGTGGAATTGATGGGAAGTGTTGAGTTAATTTCTCATCCTCATGTTACTGGGTTGTTTTTTAAAAATATTTTTGTCTAAGTTTTAGCAGAATATTTGTTTCTCTCATGCTATAGAAGTCAGTTTGGATTGGTTGGGTGTTCTCGCATGGGACCCCCCTCCCCGGGGTGGTATGTTTGGGTTTTAATTTTCATGCTAGTAGAATCCTTGTGGTGGGGATAACCCTATCATGTTATCCTCTCTTTGGTTTGTGGTTTCTTCATAATCAGTTGGGTGTGAACAGTGGAGAGTAATGTCACCTCAGGATTTACGGATTTCTTAATTTTTTTTGGGCATGGATTCAAGTTTTGATTAACTTTTAGCTTGGTGACTTTCTAGGGGAAGAAATTGTTCATGGGGGGGGGATAATTGTCACACCCCAACCTCAGACACTATTTTATATTATCCTTTTCTTGATCTCACATATTTTGGATGAAGTTGGGTTTGGGTCCTGGGTTACAATTTTTGAGGTTCGCTAATATTAGTGGGTTTCTGACTGGTGTGCGGGCACCACACGGTTGGCGGTACTTTGCGGTCTGCCCAGGTGACCGTAAAATCTCCCCATTTTTTTTTTAAAATAGATTAAATTTTATAGTGGTAAAATAAGGTTAATGATTAAACCATAATAATAATATTATTTTTGAAAAGATGATAACATTATTATTATTAAATTTTTTAATAATACTATTGTTATTAATTTTGTTACTAATGATATTATTATTAAGTAGTTATTAATATTATTAATATTTTAAAATGAAATGAATAAAATTTTAATTATTAATATTATCATTATATTATTATTAAGTTTGTAATATCATCATCATCATTGTTATTATTATTATTATTAATTTATTTAATTGAAAAAAAGAAACCCTAGGGGGCGTCTCCCCCTTCTTCCCCCTTATGGTGTGTGAGACCCCTCCCTCGGGGTCTCCTCTGCATGCTCAGACACTACCCCCCTTCCCAGCAGCCACACTCCCTTCACCGCTCCCTGTCCCTCATATTGGCATCGCCTCCCCCCTCCCACCTTAGGCACATGGCAGTCCTGTCCGGCCAGGGTCTTGGTGTGCGGACCGACCCCCCGATGACCTCTCTTCCTGACCACCCTCTCTTTCCGGTGGTATCCACTCCAACTTCCACCCCCTCTTCCACACTAGAGCTCTGATTTACCTCTTCAACGCGCCTCCCACTAGCAGTGCACCTGGTTCCTCCTCCACCTTCCTCAAGTGGCAAACCCGAACCCAAACCCCCTCCCCTGGTCTGAGAGTCTTCCAAAGAGACCCCGAACCCCTTCGCAGCGCCTTCACCTCCTCTCCAGCGCATGTATTTTCCCATTTATGGTAAAATTTTAATTTCATTTTGGTGGTTTCTTCAAGTCAGAAAACCCTAATCAAGGGGTTTTTATTTTGGCGTGTTGCTCAATTTTTGGGTGTGTGATGGGTCTATGAAATTCTTTTCTCCCTTCCGTTGAAGCTCGATTGTATTTGCACACCTCTAAGGTATGTGAATTCATGAATTTTATTTTCGGATCACTCCCCTAATACTTGCGATCTTTCATTTAGTTTTAAAATTTTATTCCCAACTTCTTTATTCCCTAAATTATACTTCTATAGTGTTCTTAATTTTTTTATAATTTGTTAAAAATATTTTTTGAGTTAGTTCTTGGTTTATGTCTATATGTGCCTATGATGATGTGCTTTTTTATGTGCCAAATCTTGTTTTGATAATTTTAAAAATATAATTCGCATCCCTATGGTATCCTTGTCTTGATTTTTGTGATGTTTTGGCATTGATGGAAGTGGTTAAAATTGGTCCTTGGTGTGATTATTTAATTATGTTTATGTGTTTATGCACTTGGGGTGTTGATAAAATGTGATGTGAGCTTTTAAAGTAAATGGATGTGATTTTGGGGGGTGTTTCCCTTAGTTTTATTTTATAAAAATGATGAAAATGTGATTTGAGTTTTACTTGTGAACTTTTTTATTTTTTAGGGTTGGTTTTTGAATCTTATCTTGATTTATTTGTTTGGCTTAAATTTTATTTTAGGGATTTGTGGTGTTTTTGAGTCTCGAGGATTTATCGTAGGGAGTTTCGGTCAGTTTCGAAGGTGGACACGCATATTCCCAGGTATGGTTATGTATAGATATATGTATCTTCTGTGTGCATGTTCCCTTATGGTGAGGGGAAGACATGCATCAGTTTAAGGATATATATATATATATATATGGAAGTGTATGCGTGTGTGCGAGCGAGATGATGTTTGAGTTAGAAAACATGGAATGGCCATTGTTTATGGTAGGTGTTTCCATATTTTCCCTCTTTCTAAAGATTTCCATAGGAACTTTCATGATTTAATATAATTTATAAATGTTATTCTCAACTTTTTAAGCATGATAGTTAATTCATTTTAGCGTGTTTATGATGGTTAGAATTGTTAAAAATAGCTTTGAAATAGTTCCTTGGTTATATGGTGGTGTTTCCATTCCCTTGCTCCCATTTTTAATCCATCTAATGCTTGTGTTTTCTTAATAAAGTCTTAGATAATGTTTTGAATCTTTATTATGTTTATATTTAACTTATGGTAGTGTTTTATTGTTGGAATATTTGAATAAAAATAGATTTCTAGATGCTCATATATTTATGCACATGTTTATGCCTTGGAAACTTAGTTGGAACTAAATGCCTTTATCTTCAAATGGTATTATTGGATGTCTTGAGTGGTGTTTACATGTAAATTTTTTTTATGGAACTTTTTTGTCCTATGTTTTTTGGTTTTATGGAAATTATTGTTTTTTTGGAAATGATTTCATCTGTCTCTTTGGAGGTTCGATGCGCCATTAGATGTTGGCACATCCATGGGTGCACTAGTTTCACACATGGACGTAACCTCAAATAAAGATGATGATTTGAATTGGTATTTTTCTCAAAACCTCAGGTTTCTAAGTGGTTCTTGTATTCTAAATGTTTTTGGTCTCTTCATGCGGCTCTTTAAATTAGTTTGAAAAGAAATCCATGAGTGTATGCCTGTTTGGATTTTGGTGTATGTTTTGTTGAGTGTGTGGTGTAAGGGGTCATTTGGTTTGTTTTTACAAAATTTTATATAGTATTACTAAATACTTTTATGTTAATGCTTTGAAACTTGGATCCTAGAGGCCCATTTGGCTTTTTAAATACAAAATTGGTGTCTATAGTTGTTTTAAAAGAGCTTGTGCAATGTTTTCTTAAAGGCATTTGATTATGTAAAACTAAATGCCCGGTTGACAACTCCAAGTATTTTATAAAGTGTTTTTGATAATCAAATGATGTGATGACCTAGTTGTCACTTTTTTTGTTTGACATGTATGAATATATATAAGTATATGGGGTGCTTCTATCTAGGGAAACCCTTTATGGGTGAATGCATGGGAAGTGTCTGTGTTTGGGGTAGGCAAGTGCGGTGATGACTTGTGAGTTGAGTCACATGTGTGAGAGCCTCCTACTTACATAGTTATATACCCACCAAGGTTTCTTGGTCATCTTTTAGATGATCGAGTGATGTTTTCTGATCAACCCTGATTAGACGGGTTGGTACCCCCTGGATTTGTTGCTAGGCCATGTGGAATTTGAAATTAGATTTGGTCAGTTTTGGGTGGCCAGTTGGTTATAGACTTGGGAGATTCACCATACACCGGTAGGTGGTTATGAACCAAGTACATCCAATTGTTTTCTAAAGATTTTTAGGATCACCCATGGTTACTTAATTATTTATAATGCTTGTTTACTTTTAGCTATACCTGTTAGTTTATTTCCAGTTTGTATTGTTTATTTATTTCTTTTAGCATAGCCTTAGTCTTCCTGTCTTGGTTTTGTTTATAAAATGTAAAATGGTTTTGGAAATGGTATTTAGTGTGTGTTGGATATTTCTTTTAAATTAGAAAAACATGTTGCTTATATTAACATGTTAAAACCCTATTTTTATCTATATTTCAAACTGGTGTTTATAGACTACTTCAGAAAAAAGAACTTTTGGATTCAGTGGTTTATTCTTGTCATCCCTACGAAGCATCTTGGTTCTCATGACTATTATATCTTTCCAGTTTCAAGTTCAGTTTCTTGTTCAGGTTCTTTTTTCAGCTGCTCAATGTTGGAGAAAGCTTGGTTTTGAGTTGGGTGGTGACCTAGAAGGTCACAAGGAGGTATATAAAATTTATTTTTCTTTATACTTCTAGTTTTATTTTTATCACTAGTATTTATTTATTTTTGTTACCATTTGTTAATGGGACAAATCATTCGCAATGGTAAGACTTTGATGCCCGACACTAGTTGCTATCCTATGGGGATTTGGAATGCCTCTCGGCCCATGCTCTGGACTGGCTCGGGTGACCGGTTCAGGGTTGACCCAAGTTGGTTAATGATGAAATGGTTTCAAAGGAGGACCTTGTTATTTGGGGTGTCCATTAGAAGGTTATTAGGACTATTGGGGATCAGGAGGTAGGTTACACGTCGATGAATGATCACCACCGCTTGTGAAGAGACCTGAACTACCAGGGGTAGTCCAGAATTTGAGTCTTTTGTCTTGAGTTATTTTAGATTGAGGGATAACAATAGAGGCGAATCGGTTTATGTTATAGCCTTGCATGGGGTGGTGACCCATGTGGAGTCCAAGTGCCTGGTTCAAAGTTCTCTTAGTGTTATGCCTTACTTGGGGCATGACACACCACCATGTCATTAAGTTAGTCATATACACTATGTCCACATTCCGATAGTCATTTTTTGGATATGTTTTGTTTTGATTTCGGTTGATGTGAGTTTGTGTTAAAAAATAATGTTATTTTGAAATGGTTAAGGGTTTCTTTCAAATTGTTTTGAAATTAGTGAAGTGGGTTTTTAAAAATGAAGTGTTTCAATTTGGAAAATTTGGTATGCATTTGGATTTTTTGAATAAAAGATATGTTGTAATCTTGTCACTCTTTATGGAGGATCACATGTGCATGGGTATGCATGAAGAGTGCATGGGGGAACTTGTCCTCGGATGAGGTAAGTGTGATTGGATGAACAAACATGTGACGGTTCATAAGGTTCCATAGGTGAGTTTTAAAATTTAAAAAGAAATAACAATTTTTGGAAAAGTAATTGTTGCTAGTGTTTGTTTATGTTTGGCTTGTGAGCTTTTTTCACTTGGTTTGGGCTGTTTCTTTGATTGAGTTCTGGCTAGATATTTATTTCAGTTGTGTTTTTTGTGTTGTTCGTAGTATGACCCCCCAGAAAGGTCACTAATGTTACGAGTGATTCATGCCCAATTTCTGGTTCCTTTCGAGTGATTCTTGTCCTTCGAGGCATATTGGGTCTGTAAGAAGTTGAGAGGTGGTGTGGAAGGACCAGAACATGTCTTCTAGTTATTGGGAAATCCTGAGTTTGTTAGAGTTTGTATTGTTTCGGGTTTAATGGAGGGTCTTATTTGAGACTAGTAGAGGTTGGGTGACTCATCATTGTTAGGATTTGGGGGGTGGTCAAAGACTAGTCGATTTTCACGAGGGTTCCCCATCTGGAGAGAGGGATGTACCAGAGGAACCTATTTCTAAATAATCTTGTTTGTTAGTGCTAGATTATGATTCATTGGATCATCCTATTATGTTCCACTAGAGTGTCCGGTTTAGGCATTCTAATCCATCTTGTCTCATCCTTCCTAAATTCCACTATTGTGTGACTGTTCGGGTCACCGAGAAAGGCTTTGAAAGAAGTTACATTTGAGGAAGGAGTCCTGGTTGGGGAATTCTAGTACATGACTATGAGTCATAAGATGCTTTGGCCATCAGATCCCCAGCCTTAGGTCTTGGGGTGAATTTTCCACACAGTCAGCAGTTTCCAAGGGGGTGTTAAATCTTGGTTCGGGTCATGTTTTTATCTTTTAGATTGAAATATCCATACATTCCTTATTCTATTCTTTTTTGCATTTTTAAACTCATCATTTTTTGGTGGGGTGATGAGATCATTCTACTGAAATCGAAGAGGCTTTATCTGCTCCCAATGTTACTTTCAAATCATTTGTTATCCTTAAAGGGTGTCAGGCCATTGATAAAAAATGGAACCATTCTAAGTTTGAGTTTGGTATTAGCTGTGTTCGTTAGGGGGATGTTTGTTTTTGGGGAATTTATGGGAAGCATTGAATTAATTTCTCATCCTCATGTTGTTGGGTTGTTTCATAGCAAGATTTCCGTCTAAGTTTTAGTGGAGGTTTTGTTTAGCTCATGCTATAGAAGTTAGTTTGGATTGGTTGGGAGTTCCCACATGGGACCCCCTCACCAAGGTGGTATGTTTGGGTTTTAATTTTCATGATAGTAGAATACTTATGGCGGGGATAACCCTCTCGTGTTATCCTCTATTTGGGTTGTGGTTTCTTCATAATTAGGAAGGTGTGACCATTGGAGAGTAAGGTCACCTTGGGAATTATGGTTTTACATGGTTTTTTCTGGGCATGGATTTGAGTTTTGATTAACTTTAAACTTAGTGACGTTATGGGGGAAAAAGTGTTCGTGGGGGGGGGGGAGAGGGATAATTTTCACACTCCAACCTCAGATATTATTTTGTTTTATTCTTTTATAGGTCTCAAATATTTTGGACAAAGTTGGGTTTGGGCCCTTGTTTAATTTTTTTGAGGTTCACTAATATTAGTGGGTTTCAGACCGGTGCGTGGGCACCACACAGTTGGCAGTATCGTGTGGTCGGTCTAGGTGACCATGCAGTCACCTTATTTTTTTTTAAAATAAATAAAATTTTATAGCAGTAAAATAAGGTTAATAATAAAACCACAATAATAACATTATTATTGAAAATATGATAACATTATTATTATTATCAATTTTTTAATAATACTATTGTTATTAAACTTATTATTAATGATATTATTATTAAATAGTTATTAATATTATTAATATTTTAAAACAAAATGAATAATTTTTTTATTATTAATATTATAATTATATTATTATTAAGTTTTTTATATTATTATTATTATTATTATTATTAATTTATTTAATTAAAAAAAAGAAACCCTAGGGGGACATTTCCCCCCCTTCTTCCCCCTTACGGCGTGCGAGACCCCTCCCCTAGGGTTTGCTGTATGTGCTCAGACACCACCCCCTCCTCCCGGCATCCACACCCCCTCGCCGCTCCCTGTCCCTCGAACCGGCATCGCCTCCCCTACCACATCTGGTGGGTGGAAGTCCTGTCCAGCCAGCCTCCTTGCCTGCGGCCTGACCCCCTAGCGGCCTCCCTTCCCAACCACCCTCACTTTCTAAGGGTCTCCACTCCAGCTGTCGCTTCCTCTCCCTTACCAGAGTTCCAGCCTCCCTCCTCACCACGCCTCCCACCAGTAGCGCACACAATGCCTCCACCTCCTTCCTCCAGCGGCGAACCCGAGCCTAAATCCCCTCCCCATGTCTGGCGGTCTTCTAGTGCAAACCTGAACCCCTTCGCAGTGCCTCTACCTCATCTCCGATGCACGGATTTCCCCCTTTTCGATGTGTTTTCCATTTTATTTTGGTGGTTTGTTCTGGTTGGACAAAACCCAATCGAGGGGTTTTTATTTGTGCGTGTTTCTCAATTTTTAGGGCGTGTGAAGGGTCTGTAAAGTTCTTTTCTCTTTTCTGTTGAAGCGCAATTGTATTCCTACACCTCTAATGTAGATGAATTCATGTATTTCATTTCAATATGACTCCATGAATACTTGAACTCTTTCATTTATTTTTAAAACTTGATTCACATCTTTGTTTTTCCCTTAATTAGTCTGTTATAGTTTTTTTTAAAATTTTTAGAATTTTTTTAAAATATGTTTTAAGTCAGTTCCTAGTTTACATCTACACGTGTCTATGATAATGTGCTTGTTTAAGTTTCAAATATTATTTTTATAGTTTTTAAAATATAATTAGCATCCCTATGGTATCCTTGTTTATATTTTTGTGATATTTTGGCATTGATGGAATTGATTAAAATTGGTCCTTGGCGTGATTCTTTAATTAGGTTTATGTGTTTATGCACTTGGGGTGTTGATAAAATGTGATGTGATCTTTTAATGTAAATGGATGTGATTTTGGGGTGTTACCATTAGTTTTGATTTATAAAAATTATGAAAATGTGATTTTGGTTTTACTTGTGAACTTTGTGATTTTTGTAGGGTTGGTTTTTGAATCGTATCTTTATTTCTCTGTTTGGATTAAATTTTATTTTAGGGATTTTTAGTGTTTTTGAGTCCTGGGGATTTATTGTAGGGTGTTTCGATCGTTTTCAAAGGCGCATAGGCATATTCCTAGGTATGGATATGTATAGATATATGTATCTTCTGTATGCGTGTTCCCTCATGGAATGGGAACACATGCATCAATTTTAGTATATATATATATATGGAAGTGCATGCATGCATGCAAGCTACTTTTTGAGTTAGAAAACATGGCGTGACCATTGTTTGAGGTAGGCGTTTCCATCTTTTCCCTCTTCCCCTAGAGCTTTCCATAGGCACTTGCATGATTTCATTTAATTTAAAAATTATATTCACACCTTTATAACCATGATAATTAATTTATTTCAGTGTTTTTATGATGGTTAGAATTGTAAAAAACCACTTTGAAATAGTTCCTTGGTTATGTGTAGGTGTTTCCATGCCCTTGCTCCCATTTTTAATCCATTTGATGCTTCTGTTTTCTTAATTAAATCTTATATTATGTTTCGAATATTTATGATGTTTATAGTTAACTTATGGTAGTTTTTTCTTGTTGAAATATTTTATTAAAAATTTATTTTTGGATGCTCCTCTATTTATGCACATGTTTATGAATTTCCAACTTGGTTGGAACTAAATGTATTTATCTTAAAATGGTATTGTTGGATGTATTGAGTGGTGTTTTCTTGAAAATTATTTTTATGGAACTTGTTTGTCCCACGTTGGTTGGTTTTATGGAACTTAGTGATTTTGTGGATATAATTTAACATGTCTCTTTAGCTGTTTGATGTGCCATTAGATGTTGGCACATCCATGGGTGCACTAGGTGCACCCATGGAAGTTCCCTCAAATGAAGACGGTACTTTGAATTGGTATTTTATCGAAACCTAAGTTTTCTATGTATTTATTGTTTTCTAAATTTTTTTGGTCTCTTTGTGTGGATCTTTAAATGAGTTTGAAAAGAAATCCATGAGTATATGCCCGTTTGGATTTTGGTGTATGATTTGTTGACTGTGTGGTGTAAGGGGTCATTTGGTTTGTTTTTAAAAAGTTGTACATAGTATTACAAAAGACATCTATGGTAATTCTTTGAAACTTGGAACCTAGAGGCTCATTTGAATTTTTAAATAGAAAAGTGTTGTCTAGATTTTTTTTAAAAGATCTTGTGAAATATTTTCATAAAGGAATTTGATTATGTAAAACTAAAGGCCCAATTGACAACTCTAAGCATTTTATAAAGTGGTTTTGATAATCAAATGATGTGATAGCCTGGTTGGCACCTTGTATGATTGACATGTAGGCATATATATATATATATATAAGTATATGGGGTCCTCCTATCTAGGATAAACCTTTATGGGTGAATGCATAGGAAGCCTCCTTGTTTGGGGTAGGCAAGTGCGGTGATGACTTGTGAGTTGAGTCACACGTGCGAGGGCCTCCTAATTACATAGTGATATAACCACCATGAGTTCCTGGGCATCTTTTAGATGATTGAGTGATGATTGCTGATCAACCCTGATTAGATGGGTTGGTACCCCTAGATTTGTTGTTAGGATAGGTGGGCTTTGCCACTGGATTTGATCAGTTTTGGGTGGCCATTTGGTTATAGACTAAGGAGAATCACCATATGATGACAGGTGGTTCTGAACTGAGTAAGTCTAGGGGTTTTATAGGGATGTTTAGGATCAACCATGGTTACTTAATTATGTACATTTCTTGTTTACTTTGAGCTCTACATATTAGTTTATTTCTCATTTGTACTATTTATTTATTTCTTTGAGCACAACCTTGGTATTCCTCTCTTGGTTTTGTTTATAAAATCCAAATGGTTTTGGAAATGGTATGTACTGTGTGTTGGATTTTTATTTTAAATAATAAAAACATGTGTCTTATATTAAAATGTGAGAACCCTATTTTTTTAGTTGTATTTCAAATTGGTGTTTATGGATTGCTTTAGAAAAGAGAACTTTTGGATTCAGTGGTTTATTCTTAGCATCCCTACTGAGCATCTAGATGCTCACACCTATTAAATCTTTCCAGTTGAAGGTTCAGTTTCTTGTTCAGGTTCCTGGTTTAGCTGCTCAATGTTGGATCAAGATTGGTTCTGAGTTGGGTGGGGACCTAGAAGTTCACAAGGATGTATATACTGTTTATTTTCATTTCCTCTACTAGTTTTATTTTTTTGTTAGTATTTATTTATTTGGTAACCTTTTTTTCATGGGCCAAATGATTCCCAATGTTTAGATTTTGATGCCCGGCACTAGTTTCCAGCCAGTGGGGATCAGGAACGACCCATGGGACGTGTTGTGGACTGGCTCGGGTGACCTGTTTAGGGTTGACCCAGGATGGTTCATGAAAAAATGCTATTAGAGGAGGCCCTTGTTATTTGGGGTTTTTGGTAGAAGGAGATTAAGATTTTCCGGGCTTAGTAGGTAGGTTACGGGTCAGTTCCTGATCACCACCACTCATGACGAGACCTAAACTACCAAGGGTAGTTATGGATTTGAGTCTTTTGTATTGGTTTCTTTTGGATTGAGGGATTCCAATGGAGGTGAATCAGGTTTTTTTGCAGCCTCACATGGGGTGGTGACCCATGTCGATTCCAAGTTCTCGGTTAAAAGTCCTATTAGTGTTATGCCTTACTTGGGGCATGACTCACCAAAATGTCTCTGGGTTAGGCATAGAAACTAGTTCCACATTCCGATAGTCAGTTTTTGGCTATTTTTTGATTTGATTTTGGTTGATGTGAGTGTGTGTTAAAAAAAGAAAGTGGTTTTGAAATGGAAAAGGGTTTCTTTCAAGTTGTTTTGAAATTGGTGAAGTGGGTTTTTAAAATAGAAGTGTTTTGATTTGGGAAATTTGGTATGCATTTGGATTTTATGAGGAAAAGAGATGTTTAAACCTTAACACTCCTTATGAAGGATAAAATGTGCATGGGTATGCATGGAGAGTGCATGGGGGCACTTTTCCGTGGATGAGGTAATCAAAATTGGATGAACGCACATGTGACTGTTCGTAAGGTTCTATAGGTGAGTTTCAAAATTTACAAAGAAATTACATTTTTTGGAAAATTAATTATTACTTGTGTTTGTATATCTTTGTCTTGTGTTCTGGTTGCCCTTGTATTGGGTTGTTTCTTTGATTTAGTTTTGGATAGATGCTGATTTCAATTGTGTTTTTAATGTTGTTCAGAGTATGCCACCCATAAAGGTATCTAATGTTATTAGCGAGTCATGCCCAGTTTCTGGATCCTCTTAGGTGATGCTTGTCCTCTGATGCATTTGAGGTCTGTTAGAAGTATCAAGGTGGTGTGACATAAGAATAGAATGTCTTCAGGTTGTTGGGAACTTCTGATTTTGTTAGAGTTTGTATTGTTTCTTATTTAATGGAGGGTCCAATTTTGGACTAGTCGAGGTTGGGTGCCTCATCATTGTTATGATTTGGGGTGTGGTCAAAGGGTAGTTGGTTTTCGTGAGGGTTACCCATATGGAGAGCAGGGTGTGCTAGAGGAACCTATTTCTGAAGATTCTTGTTCGTTAGTGGTGGCATACGGTCCATCGGATCATCCTCTTGCATGCCACTAGAGTGGCCGGTTCTGGCATTCCAAGCCATCTTGTCTCATCCCTTTGAAGTCCCATTATCATATGAACATTTGGGTCACCAAGAAAGGTTTCAAAAGAAGTTCCATTCGAGGAAGGATTCATGGTCGGGGAATTATAGTACCTGACTGTGAGGCCTAAGATGCTTCGTCCATCAGATCCCCAACCTTAGGTATCAGGTTGAAGCTCAGACACAGTAACCAGTTGCCGAGGGGGTGTGAAATCTTGGTTCGGGTCATGTTTTCTGCTTTAATATGGAAATATCAAAACATTACTTGTTCTATTCTTTTTGCTGTAGTAAAATAATCCTTTTTATGGTTGTGTGATGAGCTAATTCTACTGTAATCCCAGAGGCCTTATCTTCTCCTAGTGTGACTTTCAAATTGTTTGTTATCTTTTAAGGGTGTTGGTCCTATGAAAGAAAATGGGCCCGTTCTAATTTTGAGTTTGGTATTAGCTGTGTTCATTAGGGGGATGTTTGGTTTCATTGAATTCATGGGAAGTGTTGAGTTAATTCTCATCCTCATGTTGCTAGGTTGTTTCATAGAAAGCTTCTAATATAAGTTTCTTCAGAGGTGTTTTTTTCGCTCGTGCTATAGAATTTAGTTTGGATTGGTTGGGAGTTCTCACGTGGGACCCACTCCCTAGGGTGGTATTTTTGGATTTTAATTTTCGTGCTAGTAGAATCCTTGTGGAGGGGAGAACCATTTCGTGTTGTCCTATGTTTGGGTTGTGGATTCTTCGTAATCGGTTAGGCATGATCAGGGGAGAATAAATTCACCTCGATATTTACAGTTTTCCTAGGTTTTTTTTGGGCATGGATTCAAGTTTTGATTAACTTTTATCTTGGTGACTTTCTAGGGGCAGAAAGTGTTCGTGGGGGGGGGAGAATTGTTACACCCCGAAATCAGACACTCTTTTATTTTATTATTTTATTCATCTCGAATCTTTTGGATGAAGTTGGTTTTGGGTCCCGATTTAAAATTTTTAAGGTTCACTAATATTAGTGGGTTTCAGACTGGTTCATGAACACCACAATGTTGGAGGTACCATGCCATCAGCCCAGGTGACTGTGCAGTCACCCCATTTTTTTTAAATAAATGAAATTTTATAGCAGTAAAATAAGGTTAATGATTAAACCATAATAATAATAATATTATTAAAAATATGATAACATTATTATCATTATTAATTTTTTTAATAATATAATTGTTATTAAAGTTGTTATTAATGATATTATTATTAAGTAGTTATTAATATTTTTAATATTTTAAAATGAAATGAATAAAATTTTTATCATTAATATTATCATTAAATTACTATTAAGTTTTTTATATTATTATTATTTTATTTAATTGGAAAAAAATAAACCCTATGGGGGGAATTGCCCCCCTTATTCCCCCTTACGGTGCACGAGACGCCTCCCTTGGGGTCTCCTGTGTGTGGTTAGACACCACCCCCTCCTCCTGATGGCCACACTCCCCTCACTTCTCCCTATCCCTCGCGCTGGCGTCGTCTCCCCCACCTCCCCTGGTATGTTGCGGTCCTGTCCGGACAACCTCCTAGTGTGCATCCCAACCCCTCAGCGGCCTCCCTTCCTGACCACCCTCAGTTTCTGATGGTCTGCATTTCAGTCTCCACCTCGTCTCCCCTGCCGGAGCTTCGACTACCCTCCTCACCTCTCCTCCCACTAGCGGTGAACCTAACGCCTCTGCCTCCTTCCTCTAGTGGTGAACCTGAACACGAAACCCCTCCCCCTCTCTGGTGGTCTTCCGGCGTGAACCTGAACCCCTTTGCAGCACCTTTGGCTCCTCTCCAGCATGCATATTTTCCCCTTTCCTGTACGTTTTCCATTTCATTTTGGTGGTTTCTTCGAGTTGGACAAACTCAAATCGAGGGGTTTTTATTTGAACGTGTTTCTCAAATTTTAGGGCATACGAAGGGTCCATGAAGTTCTTTTATCTCTTCTGTTGAAGCATAGTTTTATTCACACACCTTAGAGGTAGGTGAATTCGTGTATTTCATTTCCAAATCACTCTTCTAATACTTGATCTCTTTAATTTAGTTTTAAAACATGATTCAAATCATTGTTATACCCTTAATTATCCTGCTATAGTGTTCTTAATTTTTTTTGAATTTTTAAAAAATCTTTTTTGAGTTATTTCTTGGTTTATGTCTACATGTTTCTGCGATGATGTGATTGTTTAAGTGCTAAATCTTGTTTTGATAATTTTTAAAATATAATTTTCATCCCTATGGTATCATTTTCTAGATTTTTGTGATGTTTTGGCACTGATTAAATTGGTTAAAATTGGTCCTTGGTGTGATTACTTAATTATGTTTATGTGTTTATGAACTTGGAGTGTTGATAAAATGTGATGTGATCTTTTAAAGTAAATGAATGTGATTTTTGGGGTGTTTTTCATAGTTTTGTTTTATAAAAATGATGATAATGTGATTTGGGTTTTTTATTGTGAACATTGTGATTTTTAGGCTTGTTTTTTGAATTGATTCTTGATTGATTTATTTGGATTAAATTTTATTTTAGTTATTTGTGGCGTTTTTGAGTCCTGGGGATTTATCGTAGGGAGTTGCGGTTAGTTTCAAAGGCACGCATGCATATTACCTGGTATGGATATGTATAGATATATGTATATTCTGTGTGCATGTTACCTCATGGAGTGGGGAACACATTCATCAGTTTAAGGATATATATATATATATATATATATATATATATATATGGAAGTGCATGCGAGCAAGTGACCTACTGTTTGAGTTATAAACCATGGTGTGAACATTGTTTGAGGTAGGTGTTTCCATATTTTCCCTCTTTCCAAAGCTTTACATAGGCACATTAATAATTTTATTTAATTTATAAATTCTATTCTCAACTTTATAATCGTGATATTCAATTCATTGTAGTGTTTTTATGGTGGTTATAATTGTTAAAAACATATTTGAAATAGTTCCTTGGTTATTTGTAGGTGTTTCCATGCCATTTCTCCAATTTTAATCCATTTAATGTTTGTGTTTTCTTAACTAAATCTTATATTACGTTTAGTACATATATTATGTTTATATTTAACTTATGTTAGTGTTTTATTATTGAAATATTTGATTGAAAATGGATTTTTGTATGCTTATCTATTTATGAAATTTTTTATGCCTTTCCAACTTGGTTGAAACTAAATTCCTTTATTATAAAATGGTATTGTTGGATGTCTTGATTGGTGTTTTCTTGTAAAAAAATTATATGGAAATTTTTTGTACTGTGTTGGTTGGTTTTATGGAACTTAGTGTTTTTTTGGAAATGATTTTACATGCCTCTTTGGAGGTTTGATGCGCCATTAGATGTTGGCACATCCATGGGTGCACTAGGTGCACACATGGACGTGCCCCCAAATGAAGATGGTTCTTTGAATTGGTATTTTTATCGAAACCTTGGTTTTCTAAGTGGTTCCTGTTTTCTAAATGTTTTTGGTCTCTTTGTTTGTCTCTTTAAATTAGTTTGAAAATAAATCCATGATTATATGCCCGTTTTGATTTTGGTGTATGTTTTTTTGAGTGTGTGGTGTCAGGGTTCGTTTGGTTTGTTTTTACAAAATTGTACACCGTATTACTAAATAATTTTATGGTAATTCTTTGAAACTTGGAACTTAGAGGACCATTTGGATTTTTAAATACAAAAGTGGTGTCTAGATTTGTTTTAAAAGATCTTATGCAATATTTTTGTAAATGCATTTGATTATGTAAAACTAAAGGCATGATTGACAACTCCAAATGTTTTAAAAAGTGGTTTTGATAATTAAATGATGTGAAAAACTGGTTGGAACTTTGTATGTTTGAAATTTATGCATATATAAATAAGTATATGGGGATATCCTATCTAGGGTAACCCTTTATGGGTGAATGTATAGGAAGTGTTCATGTTTGGGGTAGGCAAGTGCGGTGACAACTTGTGAGTTGATTCACTCGTGCGAGGGCCTTCTACTTACAAAATGATATAAACACCATGGGTTACTAGGTGTCTATTATATTATCAAGTGATGGTTTATGATCAACCTCGATTAGACGGGTTGGCACCCCTTGGATTTGTTGTTAGGAAAGGTGGGCTTTACCACTGGATTTGGTCATTTTTGGGCGGCAAGTTAGTTATAGACACCATAGGAAGGTAGGTTGTTCGGAACCAAGTACGTCTAGGGGTTTTCTAGGTAAGTTTATGATCACCCATGGGTACTTAATTATTTACATTGCTTATTTACTTTTAGCTATACCTATTAGTTTATTTCCAATTTGTACTATTTATTTATTTATTTTAGCACAACCTTGGTCTTCCTATATTGATTTTGTTTATAAATTATAAAATGGTTTTGGAAATTGTATGTATTGTGTGTTGTATTTTTCTTTTATATAAGAAAAACACGTTGCTTATATTAAAATGTGAAAACCCTATTTTTTAGCTGTATTTCAAATTGGTGTTTATGGACTACTTAAGAAAAGATAACTTTTGGATTTAGTGGGTTTTTATTGGAATCCCTACCGAGAATCTCAGTTCTCATGCCTATTATATCATTCTAGTTATAGTTTCAGTTTCTTATTTAGGTTCCTGGTTTTGCTACTCAATGTTGTATTAGGCTTGGTACTGAGTTGGGTGCTGACCTAGAAGGTCACAAGGAGGTCTATACACTTTATTTTTCTTTCCACTGCTAGTTTTATTTTTATCATCAGTATTTATTTATTTTTTACCTTTTTTTCATGGGCCAAATCATTCCCAATGGTTATATTTTTATTCTTGACACTAGTTTCCAGCCAGTCGGGATCAGAGACACCTCTCGGGCTAAGCCACAAACTGGTTCGGGTGATGGGTTCAGGGTCAACCTAGACTAGTTCATGAAAAAATGGTATTAAAGGAGTCCATTGTTATTTGGGGTGTTTTGTAGAAGGATTTTAGGACTTTCAGGTCTGAAGAAGTAGGTTACAGGTTGATTCATGATCACCACTGCTTGTGACGAGACCTGAACTACTATGGGTAGTCCGAGATTTGAGTCTTTTGTCTTGAGTTATTTTATATTGGGGGATGAAAATAAAGGAAAATCAGTTTATGTTGTGGCCTCGCATGGGGTGGTGACCCATGTGGAGTCTAAGGGACTGGTTCAAATTCCTCTTAGTGTTATGCCTTACTTGGGGAATGGCTCACCACCATGTCATTAGGTTAATCATATACACTATTTGCACATTCCGATAGTCAGTTTTTGGGTATGTTTTGTTTTTATTTCAGTTGATGTGAGTGTGTGTAAAAAAAGAAAGTGGTTTTGAAAAGGAAAAGGGTTTCTTTCAAATTGTTTTGAAATTGGTGAAGTGGGTTTTTAAAAAGGAAGTGTTTCAATTTGGAAAATTTGGTGTGCATTTGGATTTGATGAGGAAAAGAGATGTTTGAACCTTGGAAATCATTATAGAGGATCACATGTGCATGGGTATGCATGGAGAGTGTGTGGGGGAACTTTTCTACAGATGAGGTAAGCACGATTGGAGAAATTCACATGTGACGGTTCGTAAGGTGCCATAGGTGAATTTTAAAATTTAAAAGGAAATGGAAGTTTTTGGAAAATTAATTGTTTCTTTTGTTTGTATATGTTTGGATTGTAAGCCTATTTCCCTTGGATTGGGTTGTAACTTTGATTTAGTTCTGGCTTGATGCTGATTTCAGTTGTGTTTTCTGTGTCATTCAGAGTATGCTTCCTAGAAAGGTAGCTAATGTTACGGGTGAGTCATGCCCTGTTTTTTGTTCCTCTCAGGTGATACTTTTCCTTCGAGGCATATAAGACCTGTTATAAATAATGAGGTGTTTTTCCAGGAGAAGATCATGTATTTGGGTTTTTGGTAATTCCCAATTTTGTTAGAGTTTGTATTGTTTTTGGTTTAATGGAGGGTCCAATTTTGGACTAGTTGAGGTTGGGTGCCTCATTATTGTTAGGATTTGGGGTGTGGTCAAAGGGTAGTTAGGTTTTGTGAGGGTTCTCTATCTAGAGAGTTGGGTGTGACATAGGAACTTGTTTCTAAAGAATATTGTTCATCGATGCTGGCTTACGGTTCATCGGATCATCCTCTTTCGTGCCACTAGAGTGACCGGTTCATGTATTCCAAGCCAACTTGTCTCATCCCTCTAAAGTCCTACTATTGTGTGACTATTTGATTCACCGATAAAGGTTTCGAAAGAAGTGATGTTCGAGGAAGGAGTCCTAGTTAGGGAACTCTAGTACCAGACTATGAGGCATAAGATGCTTCATCCATCCGAGCCCCAGCCTGAGGTCTCAGGGTGAAGCTTTTACACTGTCAGGAGTTTCCATGTGGGTGTGAAATCTTGGTTCGGGTCATGTTTTCAACTTTGATATGGAAATATCCAAACTTTCCTTGTTATATTCTTATCATCGTTGTGAACTCATCCTTTTTTTGGTGGTGTGATGATCTCGTTCTACTACAATCCAAGAGGCCTTATTTTCTCCTAGTGTGAATTTCAAATCGTTTGTTATCCTTTAAGGGTGTTGGGCCTGTGAAAAAAATAGATCCATTCTAATTTTGAGTTTGGTATTATCTGTGTTCTTTAGGGGGATGTTTGGTTTCATGGAATTGATGGGAATTGTTGAGTTAATTTCTCATCCTCATGTTGTTGGGTTGCTTTGTAGCAAGCCTTCTATCTAAGTTTCAGTGGAGGTGTTGTTTTGTTCATGCTATGGAAGTTAGTTTGGATTGGTTGAGAGTTCTTTCATGGGTCCCATCCCCCGAGTGGTAGGTTTGGGTTTTAATTTTCATGCTAGTAGAATCCTTGTGGTGGGGAGAAACCTCTCACATTCTCCTCTGTTTGGGTTGTGGTTTCTTCATAATCGGTTGGGCGTGACCAATAGAGAGTAAGTTCACCTTGGGATTTATGGTTTTCCTTGGTTTTGTATAGACGTGGATTCAAGTTTTGATTAACTTTTAGCTTGGTGACTTTCTAGGGGCAGAAAGTCTTCACGTGGGGGAGAATTGTCACATGCCGACCTCAGGCACTCTTTTATTTTATTTTTTATTGGTCTCGTAGTTTTTGGATGAAGTTGGGTTTGGGTCCCAGTTTAAAATTTTTGAGGTTCGCTAATATTAGTGGGTTTTAGACCGGTGTGTGGACACCACACAGTTGGAGGTACTATGCGGTCAGCCCAGGTGACCGTGCGGTCGCCCCATTTTTTTATAATAAATGAAATTTTATAGTGGTAAAATATGGTTAATGATTAATAATAATATTATTATTGCAATTATCATAACATTATTGTTATTATTATTAAATTTTTTAATGATAATATTGTTATTAAAGTTATTATTAATGATATTATTATTAAGTAGTTATTAATATTATTAATATCTTAAAATTAAATGAATAAAATTTTTATTATTAATTTTATCATTATATTATTATTTTTTACATTATTATTTTTATTAATTTATTTAATTGAAAAAAAAGAAACCCCAGGGGGGCGTCGCCCTCTTCTTGCCCCTTACGGTGCACGAGACCCCTCCCTTAGAGTCTCCTATGCATGGACACCACCCCTTCCTCTCAACAGAAATACTCCCCTTGCCGCTCCATGCCCCTCACAAATGCGTCACATCCCCCACCTCCTTCCACATGCAACGGTCCTGTTTGGCCAGCCTTCTGGAACCCGACCCGACCCTCCAGTGGCCTCCCTTCTGGACAAACCTCCATTTTCAGTGGTCTCCACTCCAGCTGCCACCTCCTCTCCCTCGATGGAGCTCTGACCTCCCTCCTCACCGTACCTCCCACTAGCGGCGCACCCAACACCTTCGCCTCCTTCCTCCAACGGTGAACCCAGACCTGGCCCCCCTGTCCGAAGGTCTTCCAGTGCGAACCCAAACCCCTTCGTAGTGCCTCCACCTCCTCTCCAGTGTGCATATTTTCCCCTTTCTGGTGCGTTTTCCATTTTGTTTTAGTGGATTCTTCAAGTTGGAAAAACCCAAATTGACGGGTTTTTATTTGTGCATGTTTCTCAATTTTTAGGGTGTGTGAAAGGTCCACGAAGTTCTTTTCTCCCTTCCATTGAAGCATGGTTGTATTCGCGCACCTCCGAGGTAGGTGGATTCACATATTTCATTTCCCGATCAATCCTATAATACTTGAATTATTTTATTTAGTTTTAATACTTGATTTGGAGCTCCATTATTCCTTTAATTATCATGTTATAGTGTTCTTAATTTTTTTAGAATTTATTAAAATTATTTTTTGAGTCAGTTCTTGGTTTACGTCTACATGTGTCTATGATGATGTGGTTTTTTAAGTTCCAAATATTATTTTGATAATTTTTAAAATATAATTCTCTTACCTTTGGTATCCTTGTCTATATTTTTGTGATGTTTTGGAATTGATGGTATTGCTTAAAATTGGTCCTTGGTGTGATTCTTTAATTATGTTTATGTGTTTATGCACTTGAGGTGTTGATAAAATGTGATGTGATCTATTAAAGTAAATGGATGTGATTTTTGGGGAGTTTCCCTTAGTTTTGTTTTATAAAACCGATAAAAATGTGATTTGGGTTTTACTTGTAAACTTTGTGATTTTTGTACGGTTGTTTTTTGAATTGTATATTTATTTCTTTGTTTGGATTAATTTATTTTGGGATTTGTGGTGTTTTTGAGTCTCAGAGATTTATTATAGGGAGTTTCGGTCGATTTCAAAGGCGCACACGCATATTCCTAAGTATGGATATGTATAGATATATGTATCTTCTGTGTGTGTGTGTTCCCTCATGGAATGGGGAATACTTGAATCAATTTAAGGATATATATATATATATAAGTGTGTGCATGTGAGCGAGCTACTTTTTGAGTTAGAAAACATGGCATGACCATTGTTTGAGGGAAGAATTTCCATCTTTTCCCTCTTTCTGAAGCATTCAGTAGGCAATTGCATGATTTTATTTAATTTATATTTTCTATTTGAACCTTTATAATCATGATAGTTAATTCATTTTAGTGTTTTTATGACGGTTATAATCGTTAAAAACAACTTTGAAATAGTTCCTTGGTTTTGTATAGGTGTGTCCATGCCCTTTCTCCCATTTTTAATCCATTTAATACTTGTGTTTTCTTAATTAAATACTAGATTATGTTTCTTACCTCTCTTATGTTTATAGTTAACTTAAGGTAGTGTTTTCTTGATGAAATATTTGATTAAAAACATATTTTTGGATGCTCCTCTTTTTATGCACATGTTTTTGCCTTGCCAACTTGGTTGGAACTAAATGTGTTTATCTTCGGATGGTATTGTTGGATATGTTGAGTGGTGCTTACTTGTAAAAACATTTTATGGAACTTGTTTTTCATACATTGGTTGGTTTTATGGAACTTAGTGTTTTTGTGGAAATGATTTTGCATGTATCTTTGGAGGTTCGATGCGCCATTAGATGTTGGCACATCCATATGTGCACTAGGTGCACACATGGACGTGCCCTCAAATGAAGACGATGCTTTGAATTTCTATTTTTCTCGAAACCTCGGTTTTATAAGTGGTTCTTGTTTTCAAATTTTTTTTGGTCTCTTTGTGTGGATCTTTAAATTATTTTGAAAAGAAATCCATGAATACATGATCGTTCAACTTTTGGTGTATGTTTTTTTGAGTGTGTGGTGTAAGGGGTCGTTTGGTTTGTTTTTAGAAAATTGTACATAGTATTAATAAATAATTTTATGGTAATTATTTGAAACTTGGAACCTAGGGGCCCATTTGGATTTTTAAATATAAATTTGTGTCTAGAGTTATTTTAAAATAGATTGTGCAATATTTTCTTAATGGCATTTTATTTTGTAAAACTAAAGGCCTGATTGACAATGCCAAGTGTTTTATAACTGGTTTTGATAATGAAATGATGTGATGGCCCAGTTGAAACTTTTTATGTTTGACATGTATGCATACATATATAAGTATATTGGGTGCTTTTATATAGGGTACCCCTTTATGGGTGAATGCATAGGAAGCGTTCGTGTTTGGTGTAGGCAAGTGCGGTGACGACTTGTGAGCTGAGTCACATGTACGAGGGACTCCTACTTACACAGTGATATAACCACCATGGGTTATCGGGTGTCTTTTAGATGGCCGTGTGACAGTTTCTGATCAACTCCGATTAGACGGGTTGGTATTCCCTGAATTTTTTGTTAGGCCAGGTGGGATTTTCCACCAGATTTGGTTAGTTTTGGGTGGCCAGTTGGTTATAGACTTAGGAACTTCACCATATGTTGGCAGGTGGTTCTAAACCAAGTACATATAGGGTTTTTTCTAGGGATATTTTTGATCACACATGGTTAATTAATTATTTACATTACATGTTAACTTTTAGTTATACCAGTTAGTTTATTTCTTGTTTGTACTGTTTATTTATTTCTTTTAGCACAACATTGGTCTTCCTATCTTGGTTTTGTTTATAAAATGTAAAATGGTTTTGGAAACATTATGTAGTGTATGTTGTATTTTTCTTATAAATAAGAAAAACATGTTTCTTATATTAAAATGTGAAAACCCTATTTTTAGATGTATTTAAAACTAGTGTTTATAGACTGCTTCAGAAAAGATAACTTTTGGATTTAGTAGTTTATTCTTGGCATCACTACTAAGCATCTCAGTGCTCATTCCTATTATATCTTTCCAGTTGCAGGTTCAGTTTCTTGTTCAGGTTCCTGGTTCAGTTGCTCAATATTGGAGTAGGCTTGGTTCTGAGTTGGGTGGTGACCAAGAAGGTCACAAGGAGGTATTTAGAGTTTATTTTTCTTTCCATTGGTAGTTTTATTTTTATCATCAGTATTTATTTATTTGGTTACATTTTTTTTCACGGGAAAAATAATTCCTAATGGCTAGATGGGCCATCCCATAGACCGGTTCGGGTGACTGATTTAGGGCCGACCTGAGATGGCTCTTGATAGTTTCTTACTTTTTAGGGTTCTTGAAGTCTGATTAAGGTTCTTTTTAGTCACGATTTTCAAAGTTAGTGGGTTCACCCTGGTTTCTGGGTAGGTTTTCATCCATTTTACAATTTTTATCAAGTTTTAATTAGGGTTTTTGTAATGTTTGGGTTCTTAATATTTTTAGTGCATTTTAGATCACCATTCGTGAATGCGACTTGCATGAAAATGCATGGGTAAGGAATATATATATATATATATAAATGCATTCTTTGTACATATATCCTCATATAGAGGGGAATATTTACATTTCATATAGGGGTATATATATATATATGTATATGTGCATATTTGTTTAATCATAAAATGAGGGTCTTTCTTGCTTCCTTGGATCTCTTAGAAGCAGATTTGAGTTGAATCATCAAGGGAAACATGTTTTGAGGTAGGTTATTTATGTCCACGACTTTAATTTGGAAACTATGATTTCTTGAGTATTTATACTCATGTTTAAATTATATTATGAAGTAAATATAATATAGGAAATGGTTGCGGGGATTGTAACAAGTTCCAGCCATGGTTTTCATGATTTTCTAAGTTTTCATCTTGGTTTCCTTCTGTTAATACATGTCTCTAAGTTTTTTTAAACTGGAAAAAACCTTGTATGTTGGATTTATTTTTTAAAAGGTTTTAAAAATTTACAAATGATTAATTTTTATTTCAAATTCTAAGGCCCGTTTGACAACTTTGAATATTTTCTTGAAAAGTTGGTGCCTCCATGGATACTCTCCACTTTAGGGGGAATTCTCATGGATGGTATTAGGAGGTGGGCCTTAGCATGCATGGTGTATTTTCTTATATCCATGATTTCTTACTAACCTCCTACATTTTCTAAAGTGACAAGATCCTAGGAAACATATTGAGAGTTAAAATATGGTATCTATTTAGTCTTGATTAGAAAGACTAGATCCCCATGGAGTAGCCATGTGGTCTATGCTACCAGTGAGGATAGTTGAGATCATCTATGTTGGTTATTGACTTTGGGTCACATTAATAGGATGAAATATGGATTTCAAACTGAGTATGTCTAGGTTCACTTCACTTGGTGTCTTGTGGTATCCCATGATAACTGTTTCACATGTATCCTATTTTTCCTTGTTTTGTGATGTTTTTATAAAACCATTTAAAATATTATGATTCTTATAGAAACTCATACTTTATCACTTGTGAAATGTTTCACTATTTTTTCATTGAAATATCTATTCGTTGCATTCATCTTATTTTAAAGATATTTTTTTATAAAGTATTTTATTATTTAGAAACTATTTTTTTAAAAAGGAAAATGGTTCTTTTTAATTATTAACTTGTTACTTGTTTTGAAAAGCTAATGAAAACCTTTTTTAAATATATGTATTTTAAAATAGAATGATTTGGATTTCACTTTAAATGTTAGTAATAGGGAGTAGATAATTTAGGCATGCCTACTAATTTTTAATACCCATTCCTATATTCCTTCTCATTTTTTAGTTTTAGTTTTTTCCCAGCTCTGGTTCTCTTATGGAGTGAGTGTGATCCTATGGTTAGATGTGACCCATGAGGTCACATGAAGGTATGAGTGGTAGTTTATTTATTTTTTTGTGATGATAATGTTACTTTATCGTTATGTTTTTTTCATATATTTATTTATTTACCTATTACTTATGGGATAAATCATTCCCAAATGAGTTTTATCTTATTCACTACACAAGTTTCTGGTTCGAGAGGATCAAGAATGCCTCTTAGGCCTTTTCATGGGTCAGATCAGTTGACCATTTAAGGGTCGACCTCGACCAGTTCATGAAAAAATGGTATCAGAGGAGACCTATGTTATTTGGGATTTTAGGTAGATCATAGATAAGATTGTTGGGGCTTATGACATAGGTCATGGGTTGGTTCCTGATCACCACCACTCATGATGAGACCTGATTCACCAAGGTTAGTTGGGTTTCAAATCTTTATTTTTGGTTTTGGGTTTATGTTGTTATTTTTTTTTTGAGTTCAATGAGATTGTGTATGTTGTGGGATGATAATGGAAGTGTGGTGATGCTACATGGTGAGCTTACATGTCATAGTAAACCATGTAGAGCCTGAGTGCATGGTTCAATATGCTTTGAGTGGCTAGTGCATGCCCAATGCATGGTATTTTAAACCATGTGGCTGGGTTATGCATGACTACTTGTTCCCTATTTCATTTATTTTGGTGTGGGTGATGCATTGGTCTTATTTCGGTTTGTGTGAGTGGATTTTAAAAGGAAAATGATTTTTTAAAATGGTTTTCAGAGTGAAAAAATAGGTTTTAAAGAGGGCAAAAGGCTTTTTTTCTAATGTATTTTTTGGTTACAAAGGGGAATTAAAAGAGGTGATTTGACTTTAAAAGTGGATGTGTTGAATGTAATTTTAGTTAGAGAACATGAAATGGGAAGATCTATTGGAAAATGGGATTTGATATTGAGGATATTTTTGGAAGGGGAAAATAATTTTAATTTTTAAATGGGGAATTGAATTTGAAAATGGGTGAATTTGGAATTGGTGTTTTTTTAAAAGTGTGTTCTTAGATTGTTTTATGATATTGTTTTTATTTTGTTTCAGTTGATATTTTATTATTTTATTTGTTTTTTTATTTTGTGTTTAATGATATTGGTTTTTGGTTTAAATTTTAATTGGTTGAGTTTTGGCTTGATATTGATTTGGCATTGTTCTTTATATTGTTTAGAGTATACTGCCTAGAAAGACCTATGAGATTTATAAGGAGTATCTTCTAGTCATTGGCTCTGCCTAGTCTCCTAGTAGAGTGGTGGATCCAAGATATATTCAATATTTTCCTATAATCCTTATTAATTTAGGTCTATTAAATGATATGGAGTGGATTGAGTAAGTTGAGAGTTTATTCACATTTTTGGGGACTCCAGATGTCGTGAGAGTGTAAGTTGTCTTGGGCATGTTTAGAGGACCAGGACTCATCCAGTGGGAGGTGACCATTATATCCTCATTGTGAGTGGGGATGTATTGAGTGATCTTCAGGACCACTTTCATCCAGTGATTTATTCCCAAGAAAGTGAAGGAGAATAAAGTGACAAAGATCATAGAGATTTATCATGGTTAACAGACCATGAAGGGGTATATTGAAAATTTCAATGATCAGTTTCTTTTTATCTAGTGATAGTGTTGATCAATCAGTTAGAAGCTCTTATTTTTGTTTGGGGTATTCGTCAAGGGATCAACGGTCATGTTATTTCATATGGGAAAGCCTCATAGGTATGCCCATGGTAGTTGATAGTATTTTTTCTTTTGGTTCTCACGAAGGTTCCCCATCCAGTGAGTATTTTGAACTAGAAGAACCCATCTTAGACTAATATCCTTTCTAGTTATTTATTCTAGTAAGAAGGAACACTCACTCATTTGTTTCTAGTGTAGTCAGTTTGGTAATTCTAAGCCATATTGATGAAATTCCCTAATAGTTTGTTGATAGTGTGTCTGCTTATAACACTAGAAGATAGAGTTTTGGTTAGGAATTTTCATCTTCTAACTATGGGTAAGAATATGTTTCATGATTTCAGGGATCCATCCATAGGTATTTAAGTGAATCTTTTAATGTGGTGGAGCTATTGGGTGTGAGGGATATAAATCCACCTTATTTTTTCCAATGTTAGATTGTAAACTATTTAAAATTTTCATGGATTTAGTTTTTCTATTCTTGATTTTTTTTCTTTAGAAATATTTATTACCTCGTTCTCCTAAAATTTACAAGGTTTTTCCTTGTGGATAATCACTTTTAGGTGGTTAAATTTCTTCAAAAATGGATTTATCTTCGACTGGTTCTCATTTTGAGATAGTTGTGTTTTATGGATCTTATGAATCATGGTCCAGTTTTGTGTTTGGCTTGAATTTATTTCATTAGGCCCCCATGTGTTAGGGTTCAGTGTTATTATGATCATTGGTTTCTTAAATGGAGGGGAGACCCACCATGGGTCTATTATTATTATGGTTTTCTATAAAGTTGACTAGGTATGACTTGTGGAGCTGAAATTTCACATTAGGGTTGCTGGTTTTCTTTAATTCCAGGTTTAGTTTAGAGGTTTTCTTTGATTTTAGTTTTAGTCTCAAAGTTTTATTCTAGAGGTTCATTTTGAGTTTGTGTTCTATCTTAATCCTCGTTTAGACTATGAGACATTCTGGGGGAAAAACTTTCATTTTGGGGATAATTTTCACACCCCGACCATGAAATATTAATTTTTTAATTAATTAATTATTTTAAGCCTCTATTTTGAGTTTTAGGCTAGTTTAAGTTTAAATTTTAAAATTTTGGGTTTTAGCATAGGTGCATGGTTGGAGCATGATTAATAGAAACCATGTGAAACCCATGCAAGCTGTTTGTAGTTTTTGATAGATCCTAATTGCATTGTTTTCCAAACCATTTGTCCTACCCATGTGAGGTGTTCTAGGGGACCAGTGAGGTTCACACGATTGGCATACAATTTGGCCAACCGTGCGGCCAAACCATGCATAGTGCCCAAACTTTAAAAAAATAGAAAAAGTTTTAATTATATTATTATTTTTTATTTTTATTAAACCCTTAAGGATTTACTCCCCCTACCTTATGCACAATACCCCCTCCCCCTCTCCTTCCCACACAATCGATTCCCTTCCCTTTCTCCTCTCCCTTGTGTGCACAACCTCCTCCTCATGATCCCATCAATTGCAATTTCCCCTTGATTTATGGTGAATTCATATTTGATAATCTTATCCTCTTCCACTATTTCTTTATTTATCTTTTGTTTTTTGGTTTCCCTTATCCTCGGTGTAGTTTATGCACCATGGATAAACTCTAACCTGAAATGGATCTTTGTTTTGGTAGTTTCTAGTTTTTAGGGTTAGTGAAGTATAATTAAGGATGATTTTAGTCATATTTGTTGAAATTAGTGGGTTCTCCATGGGTTTCAGGTATGTTTTATTCTGTTCTTCAATTTTGTTCAATTTTTAATTAGGGTTTTTTTTTATTTTTGGGTTCCTAATATTTTTCTAGTTTTTTGGATCACTGTTTTTGAAGGCGACTTTCACACACATGCATGGGTAAGGTAGATATCTATAAATACCTTCTTTGTATATATTCCTTCATAGTGAGGGGAATATCTACATTGAATCTAGGGTTATATATATATATATGTATATTTTCATATATGTGTAAGAATAAAAGTAGGGTCTCTCTTGCTTCCATGGATCTCTTTGAAGCAGATTCGAGTTTCCATCATTAAGGGAAGCATATTTTGAGGTACGTTTCCTATGTTCAAGACTTCAATTTAGAAAATATGATTTCTTACTTATTTATTCTCATGTTTAAATTATATTATGAAATAAATTTAATATTGAAAATGATTTTGGTAATTAGAATAATTTTCGGCAAGTTTTTTCATGCCTTCCTAAGTTGTCATAATGGTTTCCTTATGTTAAATCATGTTTATAAGTTTTTTTAAAATGGAAATAAACTTGGATGTTGGATTTATTTTCTAAAAGGTTTTAAAATTGGAAATCTATTTATAAAGGGTATTTACAAATTATTAATTTTTATTTGAAATGACAAGACCTGTTTAGAACCTTTGCATATTTTCTTGAAAAGAGGGTTCCCCCATGGCCACTCCCCACTCTAGAGGGAATTTGTATAGATGGTATTGGGAGGTGGGCCTTATTAAGCATGGTATATTTCCTTATTTTAATTCTTACTTCCTCACCTCCCATGTTTTCTATAGATAGGGGATCTTAGGTATCATAGTGAGATTCAAGAGATGGTTTCTATTTAGTCCTGATTATACTAATTGTATCCCCATGGAGTATCGACGTGGGATTTGCTACCAATGAGGCTATTTGAGAGCATCTAGGTTGGTTATTGACTTTGGATCACATCTAAAGGCCATTAGATGGATTCTAAATTGTGTATGTTTAGGGTATCTTTACTTGATTTCTAGGTACATCCCATGATAACCATTTCACATGTATTCTATTTTCCCCTCATTTTGTGATATTTTTATAAAATCATTTAAACTATTATGATTCTTATGGGATTTCATAATTTATAACTTGTAATATTTTTTTCAATATTTTTCCATTGAAATGTATCTTCACTGCATGTATCTTCTTTTAAATGGATTTTTATAAAGTATTTTATTATTTAGAAACTTTTTTTAGGAAAAGATAGGAAAACGGTTCTTTATAATTATTAACTTGTTACTTGTTTTTAAAATGAAATGAAAACCTTATTCTATATATATGTATTTCAAAATAGTATGAGTTGGATTTCACTTTAAAGGTAAGACATAAGGAGTATATCATTCAGGCACACCTATCTAGTTTTAATACTCATGCCTATATCCATTGTCATTTTTCAATTTCTCTTTTTCCCCAGCTCTGGTTCTCTCATGGAGTGAGAGTGATCTTATGGTTAGAGGTGAAACATGAGGTCACATGGAGGTATGTGTGGTTGTTTATCTCTTTTCACATTGATAGTTTTACTTTATTGTTCTAATTTTGTTCAACTATTTATTTATTTACTTGTAATTTATGGGATAAATCATTCCCAATTGAGTTTTATCTAATGCCTTATAGTAGTTTAAATCCTAAGAGTACTGGGAATGCCTCTTGGAACTTGTTACATGCCGACTTGGGTGATAGATTTATGGTCAAACCAGGTTGGTTCGTGACAGGAATGATATTGAGCTAGTAGAAACTTTTACTTCATTCAAGCATCAAGTGTGGTTGGAAAATACCCTTTTGTAATTATATAATTAGTATATATCCTTCAATTTTCAAAACTCATTGAAATCTAATTCAGTTTTCTAGGTCTTTGTCTACTTGTATTATGAAAATAAATCTAAAAATAGGATAGTTCAGGAAAAGGTAGCATGTGAGGATCAACTAAGAATTTTTTTAGATATGAATCTTGTTTTAGCATTAAGTGGATTAATGGATTTTATCATTGAAAAACTGGTGGGTCCATTCATCCATAGGGTATCTATTTTAGAGAACTAGCTAGATTACTTTCACTAGACTAGAAACACCTATGGATGAATGGAGAAAGAAAAAGAATAAAAATATTAAAATAAATAAAAGTATCTAATCAAATTTCCCTATTTCATCAATGGTATTATCCCCTATTTAATTATGATCTATGTGCTTCATTCTTATACAGTTGATTATTCCCCTTATTACCAATTGTTCTCACTCCATCAATTTCACCACCATAACTTCTTCTATCTTTTCACTTTTTTTTATTTTTCCCATTCACCATTTTGTTGTTTTTCTTTTTTTTCTTGGTCACACACAACACACCTTTTCATAATTCCATCCATATAAATCAACCCATACTCACCACGAAAATAGTTCTTAATAAGGTTTATAAATATTTAATTTTCCTTGAACCTAGTGATGACCTAGGGTCCTGTTCACTTAAAAGGAACTTTTAAATTATAAATATTTATTTCATGACATAAATATTTCATTGGGAGTAATACATACTATCAGTTTGTGGACTAAAATCAATTGCAGCCGTAAAACATTTTTCACTTTGTAAATTTCCTACTCAGGAAGGAAATGTGTTTTTCAGCATACATGAATTATGATATATTAACATCATAAAAATAGAATTTACAACATAAAATCCTTGTGCCCAATAGGTTTTATTCACAGCTCATGTGACTCCCTCTTCTTTCATGGTGAATAAAATACCTCAAACCATGCCTTCCTTCTAGGTGATTTTGGGTGACTTTCACTCTTCTAAGTTCCACCATTCGACACTCTATATCCATATTGGTTGAGATTATTATCTTTGGGTAATTGTGAACTTTATTCTTCTTCATTGATATTGGTTGTAGTAGTGGAATTGGGTTGCATTTATAGAATTTGTTGATCATACACTAATTCTTGTTTTATCCCTTATTGATACATTGTGATATCATATTCCAGGGGCTAGCCCTTGCGTTGGTTGTGGTGCGGCGTGTGAGCTCTTTGAGGTTTTTTGATCTATCCTCTTCTCTAAATATTTTTCTTATATAATTAAATTATGAGATGTAGGAATTGATCAAATGGCCTCTATTTTTTGTTCTACGTTCCTCTTGGTGTGTGTATATCCAATTAGGGGTAATAGGTGACTCGATTTTGAGGTAGGTGGATCCATACCTAGATTACACTAGATAAAACAACATTTCCTCCAGTTTTGTAAATTATTTTATAAATAAATTGCCATGATTGATTTGTGTGCATAAATTTTGTGATAAAAGTTGGGTTTTCTATTGTTTTAGTAAATGAAAAGGTTATTTCAATTTTTTTGAAATAGATTACAAACTGGGGTTTCAAATCATTGTTATGATCAAATAAAAGTTTGTTTGGAACTATTTATGAAATGTGAATCTCTTTGAAATTTATTTGATAAATGAAGCCCATGGGAAGCATTGGGTACTTAGGTGTAATGTATAGTATTGGGAAACATCTATTATATTGTTGTAAGGTTTACTCATGTGGTGTTCCTATTCTACCTATGCATGTGTTTTAGGTATTTGATCTTGACATTTTCTAGGGTTTCACTCATGGGGTGTTCCACTACTCCATAGGACAATGTTTTAAGGACTTGAGTGTGTACTAGTCATTGATTATGGTATGATTAGTATGTTATTCTGAATATTTGTTATCCTTGGCCTATTTACTAGTCTGCTTTGTATTTTTACTATTTTTTATTTCATATTCCTTCTTTGGGAAAATGGTTATTTTCTATGAAACATTTTTACCTGTCCTATTTTGAAACTTTGGAAAAATGGAAATATTTACCATGATTTTGATATCAAACTTCTTTAATGATTATTATGTTATGTTTTAATTAAAATGATAATATCGAGATTATTTTTATAGATAATTGATAATAATATTTTTTAGCTCACACCCCAGACACCCCTTTAGTAGTGTGTGGAACATGTAGTGTCTTTTTATGTAGGAAAAAGATAAGTGTTGTAGTGAGGTGGTGAGGTTTATTTCCACTGGGTATGGGTAGCTAGAGGTGAGATGATGGGAGATTTTCTATATATCACATGGAGTAGTGGTAGTTGGTTTAAGTTGTCATTTCTTGTTTTTTTACACACGTGCCTTCTATCTTATCCAGCTTTCAGTTGTATAGCTACCACTATTTCTCTTTGGTTATAGCATGCATTTCTTTTTGTTTTATTATGTTGTTTCTTTATATTGTGTATATATTCCATTTTTATTATTTCAAGTCAGGGGAAATAATTATCTATGGCTATTTTTTGATGTCCGGGTGTTAGTCCCCAACCTATGGGGATTAGAAATTCCCTTCAGGTATGTGGTGGGTCAATCTGGGTACCATTTTATAGCGTATACCAGGTTTGTTCATTACAAAATGGTATCAAATGGTAGGTTATACTCAGTATATGTAAGTTGTTAGATGAGAGATAATATCATCTAGACTTGAGAGGTTGGTTGTAGTGAGTTTTTAGCTTTCTCTTTCCATGATGAGGCTCATGTTACCATGGGATATTGGGATTTGTGTCTCTCATGTGCTGAGTTTTGACCTTGATCTTAGTTTCTTCTTAGTATTTTCTAGTTTAAACTGAGATCATTCTATTGAATAATAGTTTACTTCTATTATGGTGTGTAGAAAAATTCCTCTGATACATCTTCCATTGGTTCCACAGGAGGGTGTAGTGAGAGATACTCCTCATGGGAATCCTCCTATGGACTATAATCTTATAGAGGCTATCATAAAATCAATTCATGCTTTAAACTAGAATATACCAAGAGTTCAAGAAAAAGTAGTTGAAGAAAAACCAAGAGCTGGGGGAGACATGGATCAATTTTGAGAGTTCCTACATGAGAAAAACCTATCCTTTAAGGGTATGAATGAACATTAAGAGGAAGAGGATTGGATGGACATGATTGATTAGATCATTGACTTCTTTGAGTGAACTGAGGCTCTCAAGCTGAAGTGTATGAAATTTAGGCTCGGGGGTCCTAGAAAGAGATGGTGGGATTATATGGTATAGGTAGATAGGAACACTGGCTTGAATTGGAAGGGTTTAAAGACCCATTTTTAGTAGTTCTTCCTAAAGTCTCTAATGATATAAAAGTATATAGAGTTCCTTTATTTTCTATAAAGAGAGCGTTTTGTGTCAAAGTAAACCATTTTGCAAAGTTGGTTCATTTTTCTCTAGAGGTGGTGGGGATTTATCACTTGAAATATCTGAATTAACCATAAGGTTTGTGACCATATATCTAATTGTAGGTGTATATGATGAATCTTACCACCTATGATAACACAATTTATTAGGTTATGATGGTAGAAATGAACACAATGGGTAAGATTGGCTATTGTGCCCCTTCCCTTCCACCTAGTGGTAGCTTCGATAGCATGAAATGAAATAAGATAAAGTTTCATGATCATCATATGGTTGGTGGAAGTGGTTCTTAGTATTGAGCCTCCTCTTCACCAACAAAAGTTTCCTACATTATTCCCTTGACTTGCGACTAGTGAAGAAAGGTTGGGCACATGTCACATTCTTATCTCACCCCCATGAAGATGTGAAATTCTTATAGACACCAAAAAAATTTATAAAGGTTCTTCCAAGCTATGTATACTCCCCTTTATGGTTAGTGATCTTCAAATACAAAGGCCACTATGGCATAGTCAATAGATTCAAAGTCTATAGGTCTCTAGCCATAGGCCCCGGTAGTGAAGCAGATTTACGTAGTGGATGAGTTTACAGAAGAGTTTGATACATTCCCAATGAAAGAGATATGTACTATCTTTATTAAATCATCTATAGAAATTTTCTTGTTTGATATAGGTTCCACACACTAGTTTATATCTACCCATTTTGTTAATGTACTAGAACTTCCAACGGAGACCATGTCCTTTGTTATGGAGTTATAAAAACATCTTGGAAAGAGAAAAGAGTATGGTTTTGATGTCTGTAAAATTATCTATTGATATCTAAGGCAGATTTAGTTTGGTATTTCTTGGTTCTTGATCTACATCTGTTCAACGTCATCATCATGATAGATTGTATTTTTTCTCATTTCATTGAGATTTATTTTTATCATTATAATGATTCATTATTTTTCATCAATGTGAGATCTTGGGTGTTTTAGGGATAGTGGGATCTGATGTCTGGTTGTGCAGGACCTTCCCACCCAGAGCTCATGGTTTTGTTTTTTACTGTTGCAGTTGATTCCAAGGACATTTCTTCTTCTGGTGAACTTCCCTTAGTTGTTAGGGAGTTATCAGATGTCTACCTAGATGGATTCACCATTATTTCTATAGATAGGGAGATAGAGTTCATGATTTATTTGGTTTTAGGTAGACAGCTGATCTCAAAACCTGATTATCGCATGGAACCACATGGTATAAAAGATATCAAGATCTAGTTGGATGGTCTGATGGTAAAAGGTTTTTCCCCTAGTATGTCACCATAGTAATCCTCAATTATTTTTTCCAAGAAGGATGATGGTTTACTTAAATTGTGTGTGGACTATTGAAAGTAGAATTGAGTGATGATTTTGAGAAATTACCCTTTTCCCTATATGGATAACTTTATTGAACAATTAATGTGGGTGAAGTGGGATTAAAAAATTGATCATTGGTCGGGTTATCATCATCTAATGGTTTGGGAGCCTAATTCTCCAAAGACTGTTCATAGGAGTAGGTATGTCCATTATGCATATCTTGTGATTCCTTTTGGTCTGACTAGAACTCATGCAGTTTTTATGGTTTTGATGAAACAAATATTTCATTATTATATTAAAATCTTTTTTGTGGTGTTCATGGATGATATCTTGGTTTATTTGAGGCTTAAGAATGAGAATACACGACATATAAATTTGTTTTTGGGAATCATGATGAGAAACTAAATTTATGGAAATATTTTGAAATATAAATTTTAGATTCCAAAAGTGATGTTCTTGGGGTATGTGATTTATGAATGTGGCTTATTAGTCGATCTTTAGAAGGTAAAGTTTGTCTTATCATGGGAGGAGCTACTGAATGTCTTCAAGATTTAGAGATTCTAAGGTATTTCAAGATACTATTGGAGGTTCATCAAGGATTTATCAATGTTGGCATCACCTATGACTTCTCTTACCATAAAATGGGGGAAATGCACATAGGATGCTAAATGTAAAACTTTTTTTGATTATTTGAAATGAAATATGACATTGGCCCCTATTATGATATTACCTAAGCCTGGTAAGAGGTATGTGGTATATTAGAAGGTTCTGGGCATAATAGAAGCATGGTTGGGACATAACCCAACTTTGATTTTTTACCCTGATAAATGATTATTCTAGGATCAATACGATGATGAACACCAATCTCTATGGAATATAATCAATGATTTAGATAAAGAAGAAAGAGGCCCTAAAGATTTAGATAGGATCTTACACATCATGTTTATAATTAATTTAATTAATTTCATAAATAAAATAATACTTGGATCTTCAGTATTTTCTCCATTGATGATGTTGATCATCTGGAATGACCCTTCCAGATTATCTTGTTGTGCTTGCAAGGATCTAAACTAGAATCCCTGTAGTAGTGATCGACATGTGCTCTGATGGCCTCTGATCGACACCGCTCATTCTTTGGTTTCTAGAACGATGAAGTGAGTGTCTTTTGTCTATCGTTCTTGATTTCTTGTTCTTTGGCCTTGACGAACATCTATCATTCTTGAGAGGGACATGAAGAGGATTCGAGAGAGAAATTGTTTAGCTCCACCATTCTCAATTCACTGGGTGTGCGGTTCAGTACATGGAAAAATAGACATATGTGTTTATTTGTTGACACGAGGCTTTAGTTACAATATTTAATTTAATAATAGAAATTAAATACATTTATAAACTTATAGAAAACCCATTATATTAATAATAATACCGCGTCATTATTTATAGTGTACCAACTTGTGCAAAATTAAATTATAAATAAAATTCCACATAAAAATAATAATTAGAAGCATTATTTTAATTTGTGCAAACTAGTTGAATAATTATTTATCATCTTGAAAATAATTATTTTAATACCAAACCGTCCTTGGTCAACTCAAAATCCACTTCCATTTATTGAACACCCGAATAAATAAATAAATAATTTATTCTCTTAAATAAATATTTTATTTAAAAACTAATAAATAAATATTTATTAAATGTTCAAAAAATATATAAATAAATATATTTTACCCACAATCTGGTGAGTAAATATTTATTTAATTTATGAAATTGTTTTAACTTGAATAAAATTATTCCATTATTTGGAGAATAATATTTATTAATTAAAATCAAATAGAACTTAACAAAGGCCACCATAAATACTTAGTGTGTGACCCTCTAGGATTCTTTCTCATTGGAATTAGGTGGGATTTCCTAAAGTCCAAGTGTACTATCTAGCAATGGGTTGGGGCACCCAAGAGAAAGAACATAAAGTCGCAACAACGACATCCACATACGAATTCTCACTATGTAATCTAATCGCTTTGTCGCAATATCTAATCAAGAAGGTTCCATGATATTGTCATCAACTATTATACTTGATACGTCATTATTTAACTGCCTGAAATAAACTTATCATTACACCATGACCATGAAATTTCACGTGACGGTTCTATTTCAATCAACGGGTTGAGAAATGAACTTCCATAAATGGAAGGGACAAATCCTTCCATGAATTATCCATTAATAACATTCCACTCGTGATGCACCCAACGTACCCTACTTCCTGCCAACTGTCTATGTGATGGTTTTCGTCAAAAAATCAAAGTGCACAAGTCATGAAATGTATTAATGATAATTTTAAAGTCTAAGGATCATTACACACACTCGTAGATAGAAATTTCCGATGACACCAAAACATGAGGAATTCCTACTGGTAGGTCTGTTCTTATAATCTCATATCTTGGAGATTACAAAGTGTGAACATCATGAGAGGAAGTCTCATATGCTTATGAGTACTCACACCTAAAAGTCTACATGCTCTATGTCCCATCATAGTATGTCATCCAATCGTAGAACTTTATTTAAGAATATTGTTATAGAATTTCATGGTTCTCATCATAGAGGGGAACTACCACGACCTTATCAATGAAAAAAATACTCTAGGACATTATTACACCATAGTCACGTAGAACAATGAAAAATCTATAATAATATGATTAATATTTAAAAAAATTAAATGTCAATGTAATAAAAGTACAACCAGTTGGTTCTAGGAAACCAACTCTTACAAACTCCCACTTGGACTAGAGCCAACTGCCAACAACTTTCAGTCTGCTAGACCTCATATGGTGATCATATTTCTACTAAGTCAATGATTTAGTCAAGGGGTCTGCCACTTTTTCTTCTGTGGAAGTACTTCTCACTGCAACTTCACCTCTCTGAGAAAAATCTCTCAAGATATAATACTTTAAAAGTATTTGCTTCATCCACTAATGTTATAAGGACCTGGACTTATTATATTACATAATCTTGATTTTAGTCAAGAAATCACTTCCTTTTACATTGAGTATCTTTTCAAGTTTAGAGATTTAGAGAATTGGGAAATAATACATTCATAACATTACACATTGTTACAGAGTGGATACCATAAAAACAGTTTCCATTTTTTCAAAATATATAACATTAAAGCTTAAAACATGATTTCTTTGACAATTCTTTAAACATTTAACTTGGGTTCATTATTTGTCTTACACATCCTTATGAACTATGAAAATCATTTAAAAAACATGGGATGAGCACAAAAAGCTCAGTAAGGGATGTAAAAGAAGGAAAGAACACATTAGTCCATGAATACTTGTAACGTATGAAAACATTTTTAAAAGACATACTCATCACTCACATATACTTACTTTGTGAAACATATGATTTACAAAAGATTTAAAAAATACATTAGAATATAAATATAACAATAAAGGTATCTTGGGGCATTACTTACATAATCTTGTAACCCTCTCGGCTACCTTATAATTTGTAACCCTCACTGCTACCTTAAAATTTGTGTAACCATAGCAGTTACACTTGGAGTAACCATATGGCCGACCTCCAAATTACACATACCTAATGTATTAGAGGGAAATATAGGTCCCACCCTTAATAATAAACAATTACCAAGAACCATAAATGTAACGACCCGAAATTTTGAATGAATTTTTGTTTCCTTTTGTGTGTGTGTGTTGTTTTAGTTTATACTCAACAAAAATATATTCCTTACTTAATGATGTGAGTATATTTAAAACAAGATCGTTGGGTTTATACTGTTATATGAAGGTTGGTCAATATGACCGTTGGAAACTAAATGTTGCAATTTTTGTCTCTAAATACACGTGATCTTGGTTAATTAATACAAAAAGAAGATTTGATGGCCTCATCCAGTAGTCTCGGGTTGATCGAAGCCCATCTAACAAAACTTGAGAAGGAGGTAGCACCCTTGGGCTTTGCTCTGGACCAAACCCAAGCCGAACTTCATCATGTGAAGCTGGAGCGGAATCTCCTTCAGGATAAGTTCAAGCTTATAGAAATCACTACTCGAGAAATGTTAGCTGAGCCACCCTCAGATTATATCACCTTAGCACACCATACACTTAGGTCCTATGAGGGGGTTATAAGGGGCTATGTAGCAAGACCGTAACTACTTTGTGTAATCCTTTGAGATAAATAAAATTGTGATTTCTTCCAATGGTGAAGTTTGTGTTTTTTTCAGATGTTCAAATAAATATAAGATGTATATTGATGAATTTTGGAAAAAAGGGGACATTTTAAAATATTTTTGTAAACCTTAAATAATTAATGATGTGTAATGATTTTCAAAAAGTGGTCTTATGGAAATGTATTCAGTAATAAATTTAGAATCTAATAATCTCAACTTAATTTTTTTTGTGAATAGTAAATTATGAATCATAATTTTATGCTTAGGATTAGTAATGTGAGCAAATGGATAAGTAATATCACTTAAATAAAGTATTAATATAATTTATGCACCTTGATTAAGTAATGTGATTCAATAAAATAGGTAAATAACTCTTAAAAATTATTAGTCAAGTATTAGTTTTTTCAGGTGAATAGTGTTGTTTAATTAAAAATTAAATTAAAAATATTTAGATTTTTTTTATAAAATGGAGTTCATTTTTGAATTCATAGAATTGATATTAGGTTAAGGTGATTTTTGGGGATTTTTTATGAAAAAAATGAATTTTCGGTGAATAGTGAAAATACAGTTTTTAGTTTCAGGTGTTTAATGACATCATTAAGGATGTAATAATTATGTAATATTTCTGGTAGACTTATGAATAGTAATATAAGGTATTAGGTGTCCCAATTGACCAATACCATGGGAAAATACCATGGGAAAGCCCATGGTTTTGCCAATACCACCGATGAGGTGTCCCTTGGCCATTAATGACTTGTCCCCTCACTTCTCCAATAAATACCAAGCCTTTCCCTCATTATTTTCATTTCCAAATCCTCCTCAAAAAAGTTATGGTCTCCTTACCTCCCAAGTAGTCCTACCAAGGTGCCCTCAACCCTTCCAAGGTCCCTACCTTCATGCTTTAGAAGTTACTCTTCAAGGTAAGGGATTCTTTCACCCTCCTCTTTTAAGTCATGACTTCTTTTATGTTGTGTCTTATATTTTACATCTCTTTATATTGAAGGTATGTTCTTATATGTTCTTATTACTGTCCATTTCATGTCCAAATTATGAGAGACCCTTTCTTCTCTCATCAATTTGTTTTCTGAATTTTTATGTGACGCTGTTAGGCTGTCAAATTTCTCGTAAAAGAAATCACATATTCTCTTTTCTTTCATGTTTCCTTTTCATGTGGCATGTCATTCAAATATCCATACCATTATCTTATTCAGTACCCATAATGTATTATGAATTAAGTATGAGTGGGTGACCCTTGTACCTTATCTTTTCAATGTTTTCTAAAACCATGTTTTATAGCCGTTATGCTGCAGAAATTTCGTCTCAAAATTTCTATCTCTTTCTCTCAAGAAATCCCCTTGTTTATTTATGTGAATACCCAGACCTATTTTATTTCTATTTGTGTTCATAAATATATAAATATGATATATTTGATTTTGGAATTGACATACATATAACCTTCACTCCCTCTCCATGTGTTATAAATGATATAATGATCTTATTTTTAAGATCTTTTAAAACGTCATGATTTTGAAATGAAACCCATTCATTTTATTCTCTATGGATTATTTATGAAATGTTTGATTATGATATATGTGGGTCACATGTAAGTAAATAAATATTAAGGGTGCACCCTAATAGCGCTCCAATGCATTGGGTAAATATTTAATCTCTAGATATGACAAGTTTCACGATACCTTGGCGAATAACCTTGGTAATTTTTATGACACCTTGGGGATGGACCTTGGTGATATGTTCATGAATGTCTAAATGAAATGTTGTAGCCACATATTCAAGTTATGTTTAAAGTTATTTTCATTATGATATACCTATAATTCCATTTCTCATATCTTTTTGTTATTATTCAAGTTCTTATTGATATCAAAAGTACACTAATTTCCTTGTTTACCCTTACTGGGCCTTCTGTTCACCCTTTCCTTTGATGTATGTCTCTAGGATATGAAAGGCAGTAATTGTACTTAGGATGATCTTATTATGAAGCCTTAAAAGTGGATTAAAAGAATGTTTTATGTTGTATTCAAGTTTTATTGTTCCTGTTTTCCAAGACACTAGACTTTAAAGATCCTCTGTATGTAAAATGTAATGAAAAGTTATGCATTAAAAAGGAGGGATTCCATAGTTGGTGTTAAAGGATAGTTTAGTTATTTATGGAAATTAAGATATGAAAACTTTAGAAAGAACCCTATATAAAAGTTTAAATATAGGGAAAACTTCCTGGTGTTTTGGTGAGTATCGAGTAAGTGGTTTATCAAACAAATAAATCCTTGTCTGGATATGAGCAGGTAGAGGCAGCTCTGACACAGATATATATAGGGGTAAAACCCAAAAATACCGCTTTGAGCTAGACTCAAATGGGAACTGGTGCACAACAACAAGACTTGCTGCACTCTTATTTACGACACTCCCAGGGGATATGTTTGGTTAACCGCAAGATTTTTATGAATCATTATGAAGGAATTAAGAGAAATATAATTGTTTAATCATGAAGTTTTAAGATGTATAATCCTTTATAGTTAAAAGATTCGTAAATTAAACAAGTTTCTCACTAAGATTTTATTCTTTTAGAAAATGGCGGGCAATAGGAGGAACCGTGAAAATGGTGACCGCAATGGACCATGCGCTGACGACCCTCTGATGGAATCCAGAATGGAAACATTCATGCGAATGATGAAACAAATGACTCAAGTTATGAGTAATAACTTGAATCAAGATGAGAGGCCGATCTCACCATGAAGGGAACAAAATTTTATTGAGTCCTTTATGCACCAACGACCACCAACCTTCAGTGGATCGACTGACCCATTGATTGCTGAGCAATGGATCAGCTCTATAGAGAATATCTTTTCTATGCTACATTTTTTAGAGCAAGAGAATGTCACCCTGGCTGTCTATAGGTTATAGGGAGAATCTGATCAGTGGTGGGAACTAATCAAAAACACGAGGAAAAGATTAGAAGTTGAAGCTATGGAGTGGGAAGAGTTCAGAGGGATCTTTTTCAGTAAGTATTTCCATCGTTCCAAGAGAACAATAATGGAGAAGGAGTTTCTTGAGCTAAAGAAGAAAGAAAATGAATCTATGGGAAGCTATGAGATGAACTTCACAAGGATTTCACGATATACTTCTATATTTTTCATGGATCCAAACGGTAAGGTTGATAGATTATTTGGTGTACTAAGACCTCATCCGCGAAAGAAGCTAGCCAACTGAGATTATGATAGCTACGAGGAGATTGTGCGGAGTGCGATGAAAGTCGAGCTAGAGTTTGGTGAGACGCAGTGGTCTCATAAATCCAATGAAAAGAAGAGATTTATGGAGCCCATCTTAGGGAGTACTTTTGATCAGGGAAGAGGAGGAAAGAAAGTGCAACTTCCCACATGTAATAAATATGGGAATAAGCATTCGGGGAACTACCCGATCGAGAGTGGGAAGTGCTACAAGTGTGGCAGATATGGCTACATTGCGAGGAATTGTCATGGTGAGGTGAAACCTCAACTTCCAAACACAAACGAAAAGGGGGAGATGGTGCATGCCCTACTTGATGTCCAGTGCTTCAAGTGTGGACAACGTGGGCACTTTTACAATCACTGTCCAAATCTAAGGGCAGTGGTGGGGAACCACCATGAGCCTCAGCAAAGGCCAAGGGATCAAGGCAATGCTTTTGCTGTCGCGAAAGATGAAGTCTATGCTCCGAATGATGTGGTAGTTGGTACTCTTGTTTTCCTCTCAAATATAGAAAGTAATTTTTTTGATTCTGGTTCTACGCATTCCTTTATTTCCTCCAAGTTTGCAAGGAATTTAGAATCAACCCCCGAATTGATAAAAGTAGAGTTGTCAATCAAGAATCCTGGTGAGACTATCCAAGCATCGTCAGTGTTTAGAAACTCTAGTATTTAGTTTAGTGAGAACAATCTTATCGCAAATCTAGTAGTAATTCCCATAATGGAATTAGACATTATACTAGGGATGGATTGGATCTCAAAGTATAATGCTAAGATCAATTTCAGAAGTAAGGAAATATCAGTAGTCTTGAATGGAAAACATACAGTTATCTTCCAAGGAGAGATATCTCAACCTCATCTTTGTCTAAAAGAACTGCCTATATCCTTCTTTATGGAGTTTATCGGTGAGGAAGAAGAAGGAGATGAGATTTTGTTGATAGAAAATGTCCCCATCATCCAGGAATACATTGATGTATTTTCAAAGGAGTTGCCGGGACCTCCCATAGAAAAGGAGGTGGAGTTATCCATCGAACTCGTACATGGATCTCATCCGATATCAAAGACTCCGTATAGGATGGAAAATTTGGATCTAGAGGAATTAAAGAAACAGCTCCAAGATCTTTTAGAGAAGGGGTTTATCCGACCAAATGTGTCTCCTTGGGGAGCACCTATTCTCTTTGTGAAGAAGAAGGATGGATCAATGCAGCTATGCATTGATTATAGAGAACTGAATGGGATCACAGTGAAGAAAAAATACCCTCTTCCAAGAATTGATGACTTATTTTACCAAATTCAAGGGGATCAATTCTTATATAATATTTATCTTCGATTTGGTTATCATCAATTGAGGGTGAAGAAAGACGATATTCCAAAAACTGCCTTCCGATCATGATATGGGCATTATGAGTTTGTTTTATAATGCACCTTCTATTTTTATGGATTTTATGAATAGAGTCTTTAAGGACTACCTTGATAACTTTGTGGTAGTTTTTATTGATGATATTCTGATATATTACAAAATTCATGAGGAGCATGAAGATTATCTAAGGGTAATTTTTCAAACTCTGTGGAAGGAGAGGATTTTTGGAATGGTCAGTAAATGTGATTTCTGGTTACAACAAGTTTCTTTCTTAGGGTACATTGTAACCAATGAAGGAATCACAGTTGACCTTACAAAGACAAAAGTTGTAGAGGAGTGGCCTCAACCTACAATAATAACTGAGATTCATAGTTTTCTTGGATTAGCAGGATATTATAGGAGGTTTGTGAAAAACTTTTCATGACTTTCTAATCCATTAACCAAGTTAACTCAAAAAGGGGTCAAGTTCATCTCGACAAAGGAGTGTGAGGAAAGTTTCCAAGAGCTAAAGAAGAGATTGGTTACTGCACTTGTGTTAAATCTGTCCTCAAGTGGAGAAGTATTCGTTATTTTTAGTGATGCATCTCTAAAAGGGCATGGGTGAATCCTCCAGAAAAATGAGAAGGTCATTGCTTATGCATCTCGATAGTTGAAAATTCATGAGCAGAATTATCCTATGCATGATCTGAAGCTGGCTGTAGTCGTTTTTTCTCTGAAGATATGGAGGCACTATCTTTATGGAGAGAAATGTGATATATACATAGAACATCAATGTTTGAAGTATATTTTCACACAAAAGGAATTGAACATGATACAAAAAAGATGGTTGGAACTTCTTAAAGACTATGATTGTTCAATTCATTATCACCCTGGAAGAGAAAACAAAGTTGCTGATGCATTAAACAGGAAAGACCTAGTTGTTCTTTCCATGATGAGGATTAAAAAAGATCCTTTGATCAATGACCTAGTAAAGTTGGAGATGGGAATTATAATGAAAGAGACATCATCAACCCTAACCCAAATGATTTCTAAACCGTCATTACTAGAGAAGATCAAGAAGGCTTAGAAAGAAGATTCTTTGTTACAAGATAAGTTTAAGGATGTAAAGGATCGAAAGTTTCCAGAGTTCAATATTGGTCAAGAATGAGTACTGAGATTTCGTACAAGATTATGTGTTACATCTATTCTGGACATAAAGAAGGAGCTGATGGATGAATCTCATAGATTTACTTTCTCTATACATCCTGGAAGCACAAAAATGTATAGGGACCTTCGTGATCATTATTGGTGGGGTAATATGAAAAGTAAGATTGCTGACTACACTTCAAGGTGCCTAGTATGTTAGCAAGTGAAGGTAGAGTGAAAACTTCCTAAAGGGGTATTGCAACCACTACCCATACCAGCATGGAAGTGGGACAGTATCACTATGGACTTCGTCACTGGTCTTCCTAGAACTCCCAAAGGAAACAATGTTATATGTGTTATTGTGGACCATCTCACTAAGACTGCCCATTTTATCTCTATCCAGGAATATTTCTATCTTGATCAACTTGCCAGGATTTACATGGAGGAAGTGGTAAGGATGCATGGAGTTCCACTTTCTATCGTATCTGATCGTGATCCAAGGTTCACATCAAAATTCTGGAGAAGTCTTGAACAAGATCTTGGCACTAAATTGAATTTCAGTATGACCTATCACCCCCAAAATGATGGCCAATCTGAAAGGACTATTAAAACACTTGAGTAAATGCTGAGAACGTGCTCAATGGAATTTAAAGGTGAATGGGGTAAACATCTATCTTTAGTTGAGTTCTCTTACAACAACAACTTCCACTTGAGCATTCAAATGGCACCCTATGAAGCTCTATATGGGAAGCAATGTAGAAATCCTACATGGTGGGATGAAGCTGGTGAGAGAAAGCTTCTTGGGCCTCATCTTGTGCAAGAGATGAAAGAAAAAGTCCTTGCCATCCAGCAACCCATTAAGGCTGCTCAAAGTCGGAAAAAGAGCTATACCGACAACCGTCGAAAGGACTTGGAGTTTGATGTCGATGACAAGGTCTTTCTTCGAACTTCACCTTGGAAGAGAGTCATGAGGTTTGGGAAGAAAGGGAAGCTCTGCCCTAGGCACATTGGCCCCTATGAAATCTTTGATCGCGTGGGAGAAGTGGCCTATCGGCTTGCACTTCCTCCAAATCTAGCACAAGTTCATGATGTTCTCCACGTATCCCTCTTGAGGAAGTACATACCTAACCCTTCACATGTACTAAACACAGAGGTGGTACAACTGGAACATGACCTCTCTTATGAGGAGCATCCGGTGGAGATCTTGGATCGTAGAGACATGGTTCTACGCAACAAGACTACCAACCTTGTTAAGGTGCTGTGGAGAAACCACAAATATGAAGAAGCCATGTGGGAACCATAGGAGTCTATAAGGCATAAGTACCCACACCTTTTCTTTTTTGAGGATACGAGTTAAAATTTTGGGGACGAAATTTCTTAAGGGGGGAAGAATGTAACGACCCAAAATTTTGAATGAATTTTTTTTCCTTTTGTGTGTGTGTTGTTTTAGTTTATACTCAACAAAACTATATTCCTTACTTAATTATGTGAGTATAATTAATATGAGACTATTGCGTTTCAACTTTTATATGACTGTTGGTCAATATGACCGTTGGAAACTAAATGTTGCGATTGTTGTCTCTAAATACAAGTGATTTGGTTAATTAATACAGAAAGAAGATTCGATGATCTCATCCAGTAGTCTCAAGCCGATCGAAGCCCATCTAATGAAACTTGGGAAGGAAGTAGCACCACTGGGCTTTACTCTGAACCAAACCCAATTCGAACTTCATCGTGTGAAGTAGGAGCAGAATCATTTTCGGGAGAAGTTCAAGCTTATAGAAATCACTACTTGAGCAATGTTGGCCGAGCCACCCTCAGATTCTCTCACCTTAGCACACCTCACACTTAGGTCCTATTATGGGGTTATAAGGGGATATGTAACGAGACCATAGCTACTTTGTGTAATCCTTTGAGATAAATAAAATTGTGATTTCTTCCTATGGTGAAGTTTGTGTTTTTTTTCAGATGTTTGAATAAATATAGGATGTATATTGATGAATTTTGGAAAAAGGGGATATTTTAAAATATTTATGTAAACCTTAAATAATTAATGATGTGTAATGATATTCAAAAAGTGGTCTTCTGGAAATATGTTCATTAAGAAATTTAGAATCTAATAAGATCAACTTAATTTTTTATGAATAGTAAATTATGAATAGTGATTTTACGCTTAGGATTAGTAATGTGACCAAATGGATTAGTAATCTCACTTAAAGAAAGTATTAATATAATTTATGCACCTTGATTAAGTAATTTTATTAAATAAAATAGGTAAATAACTCTTTCAAAAATTATTAGTCAAGTATTAGTTTTTTTAGGTGAATAGTGTTTTTTAATTAAAAATTAAATTAAAAATATTTATAAAAATATTTTAATAAAATGGATTTCATTTTTTAATTAAGAGCATTGATATTAGGTTAAGGTAATTTTTGGGGTTTTTTGCTGAAAAAAATGAATTTTCGGTGAATAGTGAAAATACAGTTTTTAGTTTCAGGTGTTTAATGAAATCATTAAGGATGTAATAATTATGTAATATTTCTGGTCGACTTATGAATAGTAAGATAATTTATGAGGTATCCCAAGTGGCTAATACCATGGTAAAATACCATTGGAAAGCCCATGAGTTTTCCAATACCACCGATGAGGTGTTCCTTGGCCATTAATGACTTGTCCTCTCACTTCTCCAATAACTACCAAGACTTTCCCTCATTATTTTCATTTCCAAATCCTCCTCAACGAAGTTCTAGTCTCATTACCTCCCAAGGAGTCCTCCCAAGGTGCCCTCAAGCCTCCCAAGATCCCGACCTTCAATCTTTCGAAGTTACTCTTCAAGGTAAGGGATTCTTTCACCCTCCTCTTTTAAGTCATGACTTCTTTATGTTGTGTCTTATATTTTCCATCTATTTATGTTAATGGTATGTTATTATATGTTCTTATTAATGTACATTTAATTTCAAAATTATGAGAGACCCTTTCTTCTCTCATCAATTTATTTTCTGAATTTTTATGTGACGCCATTAGGCTGTCGAATTTCTCGTAAAAGAAATCACATATTCTCTTTTTTTTCATGTTTCCTTTTCATGTGGTATGTCATTAAAATATACATACCATGATCTTATTCAGTACCCATAATTTATTATGAATTAAGTATGAGTGGGTGACCCTTGCCCCTTCTCTTTTCAATGTTTTCTAAAACCATGTTATATAGCTGTTATGCTGCATAAATTTCGTCTCAAAATTTCTATCTCTTTCTCTCAATAAATCCCCTTGTTTATTTATGTGAATACCCAGACATATTTCATTTCTAAGGGTGTTCATAAATATATAATGATGATATATTTGATTCTAGAATTGAAATACATATAACCCTCGCTCCCTTTCCATGGGTTATAAATGATATAATGATCTTATTTTTAAGATCTTTTAAAACGTCATGATTTTGAAATGAAACCCATTCCTTTTATTCTCTATGGGTTATTTATGAGATGTTTGATTATGATCTATGTGGATCACATGTAAGTAAATACATATTAAGGGTGCACCTTGATAGTGCTCCAATGCATTGGGTGAAGATTTAATCTCTAGAGATGACAAGTTTCACGATACCTTGGTGAATAACCTTGGTAATTTTTATGACACCTAGGGGATAGACCTTGGTGATATGTTCATGAATGTATAAATGAAATTTTATAGCCACATATTCAAGTTATGTTTCAGGTTCTTTTCATTATGTTATGCCTATACTTCCATTTCTCATATCTTTATGTTGTTATTCAAGTTCTTATTGATATAACAAGTACACTGATTTCCTTGTTTACCCTTAATGGGCCTTCTGCTCAGCCTTTCATTTGATGTATGTCTCCAGGATATGAAAGGCATTAATTATACTTACGATGATCTTATGATAAAGCCTTACAAGTGGATTGGAGGAATGTTTTATGTTGTATTAAAGTTTTATTGTTCCTGTTTTCCAAGACACTAGACTATAAAGATCCTCTGTATGTAAAATGTAATGAAAATTTATGTATTAAAAAGGCAGGATTCCATAATAAAACAATCATACAACTTGAATAATTGCATAAAAACATTTCTTTTGAAATTTGTAAAACAAAATTTTAAAAGAGGATTTCAATAGAAATTCCCCTTACACAAATCATATAATTTAAGAGATACATAATAGAGTGGATGGAATAGGTATATAAACATTAAATAAAAATAATTCAACATAATATAAACAAAACCCATCACAAAAAAAATTTTAATACCACATAGATAATGAAGTAAAATTTTAACCTAAAGAATGGAAATCGGGTTAAGAATTCCCTTAACTCAGGCTTGTCTTACTTAAAAATTGTTTAAACCTCCTATAAAATGGTTAAAAGAGTTTTATTAATATCTTACATAAACATATCCATATTTATAATACCTTATATGATCATTTCATTATATCATTTCATCCTTTAATTGTTAGTATTTTGTTCCCTGCACTGTTTTTGGGTGAGTTCTTTACATGATTTCCATGATTGGTTCATGATGGTTGTTCTTGTCGATTGGAAGTGAAACTATATAATTGTAATAGATTAGTATTTACATATTTAAAGAACCATAAATTATATCATTTATCATTTTGAATTCTTACATGAGGATGATTCATAAGATAAAACATTAATGATGTTCGTTTAGATAATTTTAGTGGTTCTTTGATAATAATGACCTCATTGTGTTTTATAAATTAAAACCATGTGTACAAAATAATTATAGAACCATGGATGATACATAATACATATATTATAATCTTTTTAAACCATAAAAATGGTTTCATGATCAGTCTTGAAGGAAGTAAAAGAATTGGAAATCACATCATCCACGATGTCCGTAATTCAACACATCACGGACAATGTTTTTAATTCCTTGAATAAGTGGGGATGGAGAAGAATATTGGTGAGTAAGTTTCCATGAACATGAGAAAATCCAGAATATACATGATTTTAGAGCTTTCAGGAATCTTGGATAAGAGTAGGTGAGGACAAATAAGAAAGGAACTCAAAATAAAAGAAAAATTGAGAAATCTCCCACGAAAATTCGACAGCATAACGACGTCACTTAAAATTTCATAAAATAGTTTGATGATAGAAAGGGGTATATCATCACAATTAAATAATATGGAAATTATTGGGGATATGGAGTGACGTATCCCAACATAAGCCAAAGAAAAATAAAAATAATAACATAAAATGAATGAAAGGAATGAAAACAAAAGAGGATGTTTACCTCTTGATCTCTTCTCATTGAGATCCTTCTAAAGGCCTTTGGTTTTGGCCTTTTGGTGAGACAAGAAGCTCTAGGAAGTGGGGAAGAGCCTTGGGAGGAGTATTGGAAAAAAAATAGGTAAGGCTCAAGGCTTGAGAGGTGTAGGAGGAAGAGAGAAATGAGGGTGGTATTTATATTGGAGGAGGGGAGGTATTTAACATTATTTTAATCATTATTATAATATTTTTGCTCAAGACTATGAATAGTCTTAATTAATGTGACCCCAAATAGTAATAATGGAATGTGATTTCTAACCAAGTGTCCTTAAATCACTTATGATGTCATAAATAGTGTATTTTACTAATAATTTGAAAATATTGTATTTTACCGTATTTCACTATTCATAAAAAATTCAAGAATTTCAAAAAAATCCCAAAAAATCACCCTTACCATTTACCGATGTGTAGAATTCAAAAATCAACTCTATTTTTTGAAAATAATTTTCTAAAAATTATTAATTTTATTTTTAAATAAAATCATACTTAATTAAAAAATTAATAATTTAAAAACTATAACTACTTTTATATCACATTGAAAAATTAACCAAGATGTCATTATCTTAAAGCCTTAAGAAAATAAAATAACAACACAATATACTATTCATTAGGGTCATATTACTATTCATATTACTATTCATAAGGGCATGTTACTATTTACCACAAAAAACAAGTTGGTTCCATTAGACTCCGAATGACATACTGAACACAATTGTAGATGACCATTTTTCAAAATTCAAAACATAGAAGTGGAAAAATATTTTTTTAAAGGATAGTTATAAATATCTTCTTAACTCAAAGTTTCATACATTTCCATTTATTTTTTTAAAAAAATCCTCGGGGTGTTACATTATCCCCACCTTCAGAAAATTTCATCCTCGCAATTTTATTTACTTATTAAACAAGTGAGGGTACCTTTCTCTCATAGCATTTTCAGACTCCCATGTTGCTTCTTCTACCATGTGGTTTCTCCAAAAAACCTTTACCTGGTGGATTAACTTTTTCCGCAATACCTGTTCCCTTTGATCAAAGATATGAACTAGTTTCTCTTCATAGGAAAAGTTCTCTTCCAACTGAACTACTTTTGGTCTCAATATATGAGTTGAATCTGGCACATACTTTCTAAACATCAAAACATGAAAAACATTGTGTACCTGAGACAAACTCAGAGGAAAATCTACTGAGTATACTAATGGTCCAACTTTCTCTAATATTTCAAAAGTACCGATGAACCATGAACTTATCTTTCCTTTCTTACCAAAATGCATCACACTTTTAAAAGAAGATATTTTAAGTAAAACATGGTCACCTACCTCAAAAGATAAGTCTTTACTTCTATTATCTTCATAACTTTTCTTCCTTCTCTGAGCTATCCTCATGTGCTGCTATATCATCTTCACTTTCTCAGCCACTTTCTATACTAATAAGGGCCCCATCACCTTTCTTTCACCGAATTCATCCCAAAACGCTGGAGTCCGACCCCGATTTCTATACAATGCCTCGAAAGGTGCCATATGAATACTGTAATGAAAACTGTTATTATAAGAAAACTAAACTAAAGAAAGACATTGATCCAAAATTCCAGAGTAGTCCATTGAACAAGCTTGAATAATATCCTCCAAAGTCTGAATCATTCATTCTGATAGGCCATCTGATTAAGGATGAAAAGTTGTACTAAAATTTAATTATGTGTCCAACAACTTTTGATGTCCCTTATAAAAGTTATAAGTGAACCTGAGATCCCATTCAGATACAATAGAAAGAGGAACTCCATGTAACCTAACAATATCTTTGAGGTACAATAGAGAAAGCTGATCCAAAGACATTTTATCTCGAATAGAAAGAAAATATGAATATTTTTCATCCAATCAACAAAAACCCAAATCACATTGTTACCTCGAGAAGTCTTTGGTAGTACCACCAAAAAGTCCGTTGATACATTCTCCCATTTCCACTCTGGCACTGGAAAAGGATGAAGCATCCCCTTTAGTAACTGTCACTCTGCTTTAACCTACTAACATTTTAAACATTTCACAGTAAAATCAACAATATCTCTTTTCTTTCCATCCCACCAATAATACTCCTGAAGGTCTTTGTATGTCTTAGTACTACTAGGATGAAACTAAAATGGAGAACTATGAGCTTCAGACTACAAATCTTTCTTCAAATGAGAATCACAAGGCACACACAGCCTTTTTCAAAATCTTAAAACAAAATCTTTATCAAGGTTAAATTCTGGAAGATTACCCATTTTAAACAATTCTACCTTTTTCTGTAGCCCACAGTCTTCCTTCTGTGCTTTCTTAATTCTGTCTGATAATGATAACTACACTAAAACTTGAAACAAAATAGATGTATTCCCTACACCAACAATTTCTAAGAAAAAATTCATCAAATCATTAATCAAGGGATAATTTTACAAATGTTACATGGTTAATGATGCATGATGTTTTCTACTCAAGGAATCCACAACTATTTTTGCTTTTATTGGATGATAATTGATCGTGAAATCATAATCCTTTATCATTTAAATCAATCTTCTCTGCCTCATGTTTAATTCCTTCTAAGTGAATATATACTTCAGACTTTTATGGTTAGTATATATTTGACATTTGGCTTCGTATAAATGATGCCTCCAAATTTTCAAAGAAAAAACCACAACTTACAATTCAAAATCATGTGTGGGATAATTTAACTCATGAGGTTTTAGTTGTATTGAAGCATAAGCAATTACCTGATCATTCTGCATCAAAACACAACCAAATATCTTTAAAGAAGCATCACTATAGATGACAAACTCACCATTTCACGAAGACAAGGGAAAAACTGGATCATTCACCAATATCTTCTTCATTTCCTAAAATCAAGAATCACATTCTTCTGTTTAAAAAAATTTAACCGTTTTTTGGGATAACTTTGTTATCGAGCTAGATAACCATGAAAAGTTCTTAACAAAATGTCAGTAATAACATGCTAACCCAAGAAAACTATGAATCTCTGTAACATTTATAGGTCTTGGCCATTCATCAACCACTTTTATTTTGGAAGGATCAGCTGTTATTCCATACTTATTTACAATGTTCCCAAGAAAATAAATTTTTTGCAACCAAAAATCACACTTTTTGAATTTTACTTACAATTTATTTTCCTTTATGGTTTGTAAAACAACCATTTGATGTTTTTCATGCTCCTATTTATTTTTAGAAAATACTTGAATGTCATCAATAAACACAACCAAAAACTTATCCAATAACTCATGAAATATTCTATTCATAAAATTTATGAATATATTAGGTGAATTAGTTAACCCAAACGACATAAAAAAATTCATAATGCCCATATCTAGTATGAAATTCAGTTTTCTGGATGTTATCCTCCTTCACCTTCAGCTGATGGTATTCATATCTCAAGTGAATCTTGGAAAATAACTGATCTCCCTAGATAAAATCAAACAATTCATCTATGTGAGGAAAAGGATAATTGTTTTTAACAGTGATGTTATTCAAATATCTATAATCAATGAAAAGTATAATGGAACCATCTTTATTTTTAACAAACAAAATATGATCTCCCTATGGTGAAGTGAAAGGAAAAATGAATCCTTTATCAAGAAAATCCTAAAACTTATTTTTCAATTCAAGAAGTTATATTTGAGCCATACGATATGGGGGTTTTGAAATTGGATTAGCCTCAAGAACTAACTCAATTGTGAACTTGACCTATCGATCATGTATGAAACTGGGTAAATCATCATAAAAAGCATCAAGGTATTCATTTACCACTAGAACATCATCAATCTAAATAGTTACTTTGTTTTCTACAATATGAGAAAGATAACTTTAATTTACATCTTTCAATAATTTTTCTGCTTCCTGATATTTGATCAATTGTATGGGTTCATTCTTGTACACAAACTGAAACTCTTTCAGAAAAAAAAACTTCTTTAGCTCTACAATTAATCTTAGCATGATAAACAGAAAGCCAATCCATTACCAGAATAACATCAAACTAAACTAAGGGTAAAAAAAAGGTTTTCAGGTAAAGTATTTCCACAAACCACAATTGAAATATTCTTATAAATCCTCTTTGTAATAATATTCCCCCTGATTTTTTAACAACAAGTTTTGGTATCATTTGGTGAGGTGATATTTCCAATTTACCAGAAAAATTCTTAGAGATGAAGGAATGGGTAGACCCTGTATCAAACAAAACTTTTGAAAAATTGGAGTAAACAAACAAAGTACCTGATAAAATTTCATTGGATGGCTCATAATCTGCTGACGTATTCACAAAAGATCTCACTACATATTCTACTTATAGTTTGGATTCTTTTCATTATTTGGATCCCTCTTTGGCAGGAATTTTCATAGTGAACCATCTCACCACATTTAAAAAACTTAATAGTTTTCTTATCAGGATTAGTCTTACGATAATTTTAATTATAATCTCGGGCCATATGTACAAACTTACAACATTTAAAACACTTCCCATTTTTTCTAAGACATTCCCCAGGGTTCTTCTTTCCACACTTTTCACAAACTGGAAACTGGATTTTCTTACCATCAGATTTCTTTTGTTAATTATTACCCATAAATTTCCATCTGTACCTCTTCTTATCCTTTTTTCCAAAATGTAAATTATCATTAGAAGACTCTATATCTACCCTCTTAGAACATCAGATAAGTTTCTCATAACTTTTGAATTCACGGGAGGCCAATGCCCTTTGATAACTTGGCTTCAGTCCTGAGTAAAAGAGGTTGATTTTCCTATCAAGATCCAGAATAAGAGTTGGAGCATACCTCTTCAGTAGGGCGAAGTTCACTTATACACATCCACTTAATCTTCCTTCTTTTCTTCAATTCAAGGAATTGATTCTCCATCCTAAGTCACACCACCTTAGGAAAATATTTTTCAAGGAAAAGACTTTTAAATTCATCCCACTCTAAGGCATCAATATCCTCTCTATACCTAATATTATTTACCATTTACCACCACTGATCAAATTCACCTTAAAAAAGATAAATGGAAAGACTTAACTTTTTATTTTCAGAACATCCAATAAAATCGAATATCTTTTCAAGGGCTTTATTCCATCCTTTAGCCGCTACTGGGTCAGAAGATCCATTAAAAGCAGGAGGGTGTTGGCTCATAAAATTATCCACTATTGTCATGTTTCATTGTGGTACCTCTATTGGTTCTCTTGCATAGACGCCACCGCCATTTATTGCTTGAGTTGGATGAGCCATTACTGTCACAAACTTCTCGGTTCCAATCCCTACTATTCTGGGCTGCAGATTCAGAAGGATGTCATTCTGTCAGTGCCTCTCCTCTTTAGCTTCCCTGTTTCTTCTGTAGACAACCATTCTGAACAAAAATATCTTAGTTGAAGAAACATGGTAATCTTTAAATTCTATAACATTTCAAGTTAATCATAGAGTACAAATCATTTATGGTATTCTTTTAACATCATCTTAACCCCTAAAGTTATCTAAACCATCCTATGATATCAACTATAAGGACCCAACCTTATTACATTACATAGTCTTTATTTTAGTCAAGAAATAACTTCCTTTTACATTTAGGATCTTTTCAAGTTTATATATTTAGATAATTGGTACATAATACATTCACAACATTACACATTGTTACAGAGTGGATACCATAAAAACAGTTTCCATTTTTTTCAAAATATAAAACATTAAATCTTAAAATATGATTTGTTTGAAAATTCTTCAAACATTTAACTTGGATTCCTTATTTGTATTAAAAATACTTATAACACCTGAAAATCATTTAAAAAACATGGTATGAGCACAAAAATCTCAATAAGGGATGCAAAAGAAGGAAAGAACACATTAGTCTAGGAATACTTGTAATGTATGAAAACATTTTCAAAAGACATACTCATCAATCATATATAATTACATTTTGAAACATGAGATTTCCAAAAGATTCACACAATACATAATAACATAAATATAACAATAAAGTTATCTTGGGGCATTGATTACGTAATCTTTTAACCCTCTCGTCTACCTTATAATTTGTAACCCTCATGACTACCTTACAATTTGTGTGAACATTATAGTTACACTTGGAGTAACCATACGACCGACCCCCAACTTACAAATACCCAATGAATTGGAGGGAAATATGGGTCCCACACTTCATCATAAGAAATTACCAAGAACCAGAACACAATCATACAATATGAATAATTGCATAAAAACAATGATTTTGAATTTTGTAAAACATAATTTTGAAAGAGGATTTTAAAAGAAAATACCCATACATAAATCATATAATTTAAGAGAGAATTAATAGAGTGTATGTAATATATATATATACACTATAAATACCCATAATTAAACATAATATAAACAAACCCCATCACACAAAAAATTTTAATACCACATAAATAATGAAGTAGAATTTTAACCCAAAGAATGGAAATCGGGTTAAGAATTCCCTTACCTAAGGCTTGTCTTACTTAAAACTTGTCTAAAACTCTTGAATAATGGTTAAAAGAGTTTTATTAATATCTTAATGAAATATATCCATCTTTATAATACCTTATATGATCATTTCATTACATGATTTCATCCTTTAATTGTTAGTATTTTGTTCCTTGCACTGTTTTTGGGTGAGTTCTTTACATTATTTCCATGATTAGTTCATGATGGTTATTCTTGTCGATTGAAAGTGAAAATACAGAATTGCAGCTTCATGTCATCTTGATCAGTCTAGAAACTAGAATATGCATATCCTCTAATGACTAGTTCCTCATCTCCTCAATAAACCAAGAACATATCCTTAGTACACCTCCGATACTTTAGGATAGTCTTGACTACCATCCAATAGTGGTCACCTGGGTTAGCTTGATATCTAACTACCACACTCAATGCATTAGCGACATCCAACCTAGTACATATCATGTCATACATGACTGACCCAATCGCTGATGCATATGGAGTCGTTGCCATTATCTTTCTTTCCTCATGTTTCTGAGGACAAATTTTCTTGGAAAGATGAATGCCATGTAACACTGGCAATAGTCCCCTATTGGATTGTTCCATACTGAATCTATTTAGTATATTATAAATGTATATACTTTGACTTAGTCCCAATAGATGGATCTTGATCCTAAGAATATATGTTCCTCTCCTAAGCCCTTCATGGAGAATCATTGATTCAACCATTCCTTAACAGACTGTAAAACTGGTATCTCAATTCCAATAAGTAATATGTCATCAACATATACTATTAGGAAAACATCTGGACTCCTATATACAAGGCTCAAATTCATTCTTGATAAAACCAAATTTCATTATGTCTTCATCAAGATGAATGTTCCATGACCTAGATGCTTTCTTTAATCCATAAATGGATTTATGTAACTTGCATACCTTATTGGAATCCTTTGGAGTCATAAACCCTTCAGGTTGTGTCATCTGGACATCTTCTTGAAGGTTACTATTAAGGAAGGCTATTTTGACATCCATTTTCCAAAAATAATAGTCATGGTAAGCAGCAATGGCCAATATAATTCGGATGGATTTCAGCATTGAAACTGGTGAAAAGGTTTCACCGTATTCAATTCCATGACGCTGTTTGAACTCTTCTGCAACCAGTCGTGCCTTATAGGTGATGAATTGTCCTTCCATGTCGAGTTTATTCATGAATACCCATTTTCAACCAACATTATTTACATCAACTGGAAGATCTACCAAAATCCAGACTTGGTTTTGGTACATGGAATCCATTTCAGAATTCATGGCTTCTTGCCACTTGGAAACATCTGTGCCACTTACTGCTTCCTTGTAGGTTAGAGGATCATTATTATGAACTAATAATGAGTCACTATCATTGGTAACTAGCAAACCATAATTTTCTAGTTCTTTAACCTCTCTTGTACTCTTACTTATCTCTTGTGTCTCTGGAATAGTTCTTACTTAGATAGGGCTTTGTAGAATCTGTTCCTATACCAACTCTTATGTACCTTGAGCCTCAACTTCATCAAAGTATATCTCGCTCCCCCTATATATTTTGGATATGTTATCCCTATCAAGGAATATGGTGTGTCTTTCCACTATAACCTTTTTTTCTTGAGGGGTTGTATAGGTAATATCCCCTTGTTTCCTTGGGGTATCCTATAAAGGTACACTTTGTTCCTTGGGGTGCAAGTTTTTTACCTGAAGAGGCCTTAACAAACTCATCACTTCCCCACACATGTAAATTCGATAATATGGATTTATTTCTACTCTAGAACTCATATGGAATAACATTTATCAATTTAGTTGTTACTTGGTTTAGTATCTACACCACTATTTGTAATGCATATCCCCAAAAGGATAATGGAAGACTCACATGACTCATCATTGATCTCACCATGTCCAACAGGGTGCGGTTCCTACTTTTTCTCACACCATTCCACTGGGGTGTGTATGGAGGAGTGAGTTGGGATAGGATCCCAAACTCTCATAAGTAATCAATGAAGTCTTGATTAAGATATTATCCACCTCGATCTGAGCAGAGTTTCTTAATCCTCTTACCAAGCTAGTTCTCAAATTCATTCTTGTATTATTTGAACTTATCAAAAAAATATGACTTATACCTCATTAAGTAGATATATCCATATCTACTAAAATCATCAGTGAAAGTTATGAAGTATGATTACCCACCCCTTGATTCAAATGGAAATGGTCCACACATATCGGTATGAACCAATTCAAGAAGTTATTTAGCCCTTTCACCTTTCCCACTAAATGGGGCTTTGGTCATTTTTCCTTGTAATCATGCATGACATACACCAAGTGGTTTTAGTTGGAAATAATCTAACTATCCATCTTGATGTAACTTTTTCAATCATTTCTCATTTACATGACCTAGCTAGTGATTCCAAAGTTGGGTGTGGTATGAGTCACGTGAAGTATATTTTTTTATCGATTTCCATTACTTGGTTTGTGTAATCCAAAAGCTAAAGACCATTTTATAAATGTTCCCTACCAAAACATTCTATCTTTGTAAAATAAGAAACATTCATTTCTAAACATGAAAAAATCCTTGTATATCCAATTTGGATACATAAATAATGTTTTTAGTAATATACGACACATAATAACAACCCTTTAACACCAATATCATTCCCATTGGCAACATTAGGTGGTTGTCCCCAACAGCTACAACAACAAGTCTGGCTCCTTTGGCTGCTCATAGATCTACCTCCCCTCATTCAATCTTCCTAAATCTATTTGGTTACTATATTTGGATAAAAATTTGAGCACCACAAGTTGTATATAATACCCAATTTATAGAAATAGATAGATTTCATTCGATAACAAATGCACCTGAAGATTCCCCTTGCTTCTTAGGCTAGGTGCAGTTCTTCTTCCAGTGGCCCTTCTTTCCACATGAAAAACAAACAACCTCTTATTCCCTTGCCTCTCCTTTGATCCTCCTTTTCATGGAAGGTTGTGAAGAAGATTTGGGTTTAAATCTCTTCGTCTTCTCTGTCCTCTTATTCACCATAAGGACATAAGTCATTTCACGCTTTATATCTTTATCCACTTGGTGAATGAGGATAATAAGACTAGATAAAGACTTATCCATGTTGTTCATATTGAAATTAACAAAAAAGTTAATGATTCTCTGAGGGAGTGATGTGAGAATGAGATCGGTTCCTAGTTCTTTGGGGAGTTTAAACCCTAGAACCTCTTGGCACTGAATGTATCCAATGAGCTTGGCTACACGAGGCCCTTCTAGGGAACCTTCTCCAATCTTACTCTGAAGGAGTTCCTTAGAGATCTCAAACATTTCCCATCTTTGTCTCTCCTGGTAAATACCACATAGGTTCTTAATCATGCTATAAGCATCCATGTTTTCATGAGACTTCATGAGATCACTAGACATTGATGATATAATAAAACATTTAACGTCGACCGCATTGTTCATATGTTTCTTATAGACTAGGAAATCCTCATCACTCGCCTCTTTGGAAGGCAGATTAGGTAATTATAACTCCAGCACGTAAGACTTCTGTTCTCGGCATAGGATAACCTGATGGCGTCTAAACCATTCCTAGAAGCTACTACCGATGAGGATGTTGTCTTGATCCATAATTGATCACAAGGATAGTGTGGTTGATGAGCATGTAATTTTTATTCTATAATTAATAGAGAAGATCATTAGTACTTTATTGATTACATTTTATGAGAAATAATAAATTTTTATTAAGTCTCCCACTATTTTATCAAGTCCCAATGTCCCTCCCCATTGAACTCAGAATGTCTAGTTTCCATGACATTCTAGTGGAAAGGATCCATATTCCCCTTCCCATAACTTAATAGGGGTTGGTCAAGATATTAGAAGGTATTTAGGTAGTCAGGTCTTTGTCAACTGTGGGCTTGTAGCTCCTTGATCTATTGAGTGGACTCCCCAATCCTAAAATCATGGATTTGTATTTACTCAACTCTTGCCTCTAATATTACACCATGTCTATCAAGGGCTAATTCTATTGATGTAATATGGTTAATTCAACCTGAAACCTTTCATATGGGATTCTTGTATAAATGTAAGTGTCCCAACAAGGGTTAGTCAAACACATAGTTTTATTGATTTTTTTTCCTTAATCATGTAACAAAAGGTCTGGTCTGACTAAATATTTTATTTGAGGGATTTTTATCAATTATTCATGAATTAATTATTATAATTATCACATGATTCTTAATATTAATTGGAAATTACTTAAGTGATTAACCATGTCTTGATAATATTTACACATAAGTCTGGTTTATTTTTGTTCTATCTTGCATGATTGTTAATTCATTAATTATGTGATCATGACAACACATCCATAATGATAAACCATTAAACTCATAGAAATAAAATAAAGAGAATGATCATGAGCTTTTATAATGGTTAGTTTATCTAGAGGTTGATAAAATAACCCTGACCTATGTGATAAACAACTTGAACCTTTTGGGTTCATGTTTATAGATTTCCACATGTCCACCTCTGTATCTACTAGGATTGGTTTAGTCTCAACTCCAGCTTGAACTGTCAACACTAGCTTGGGAGTTTCATCCATTATATATGCCTTTTTTTAACTCACACGCAGGTGAGGGATAAAAAGGGGGTTTAAGTAAAAGAAACCTTTGGCAAGAAGGACCTACATATTAATGACAAGAAGGCTTGCATGCCAACAAATTTAATTTAAATAAATTAATTAAAATAAACCATCTATATAAAAAGGTCTTGGTCTAGCTCATGATCATTCATACATTCAATGATATTTACACATAAATAAAACTAGCATTCAATTATTTAATTATTCCTTTTTAAGATAAATAATGCTCGAATCAATTAATTACCATCTTTAATTAATCAATCCTTTTATCTTAAACCCTATTTTGATTTTCCTTGATATTATCATCTACCATAATTTTAAACAAATAAATTCATTTAAAATTATCTTTGTACGTAACATGTACCTTGGAGGCAACCCGGTGAATTCCTATTCATAGCTACCCAATGAGTATAAATGAAAATTACACAGATGTAAAATTAAACACACACATATATATATATATATATAAAACACATATCATGTGTTGTGCCTTAGATTTATGATTGCATTATGGTACACATCTCAAGGGTTTGTATAATATAATAATAAAATTAAATAAATCTACGTAATTTGGATGAGTACATGACGTGTAGTTCAAACTACACGGCGTTTACTATGTTTCATCATCCATCTAAAGTACATGCCTAAGGAAACGACATGTGAGTATACTTCAGAAATCTTTAGAGTACACAACATGTCCAGTTGGCTACAAACCATGTAGTTCCTTGTTACATGGTCTCTAGTCGGGCAAGCCGTGTACATGGTACATGGTCCAACCCTAACCCGAAGGGACTACACATCGTGTCCAGTGGGCCACATGGTGTGTTTTCTGAAAACCTCATGCCACCTATTTATGGTCAACATATGGAGTCATTAAGGTGTAGAAAAACTCCAAGGGCACAACTTGGTTTGGCAGACCAGACCTGGTGCATTGAACCTTGGCTACATGGTGTGTACTTCCAAATACATGTCGTGTGTTCTTGTGTTGTATGGCTAGGAACCTTTGGCACCTCTGAATGAGATCCTCTATTTTATTTTAATCAAAATAAAAAGAAAAGATCGTTTCAGTAAGGTGAATGAGAAAAGAACAAGGAGGAATAGATCTCGAGATTCAGATTTGTAAAACGATTAACTTTAATTGAAATAACTAAAATTTTAAATGCATAAATAATCAATGAAATATTTAAATAATTATAAACTAGGATATAACCTCTCTGATACCACTTGAAGGTTCCAGGAACAGTGTAAGCATGGTTGGGATGGAACCCAACTTTGATTTTTACCATGATCAACGATTATTCTAGGATTAATACGATGATGAACGCCAGTTTCCATAGAATAGAATCAAATATTTAGATAAAGAAGAAATAGGCCTGAAACCTTTAGAGAGGATCTTTCACATCATGTTTATAATTAATTTAATTAATTTCATAAAGAAAATAATACATGGATCTTTGGTATTTTCTTTGTTGATGATATTGATCGTCCAGAATGACCCTTCTATATTATCTTGTTGCGCTTGTAAGGATCCAAACTAGAATCCCTCTAGCGGTGATCCACACGTGCTCTGATGGCCTCCTATTGACATTGCTCATTCTCTAGGTGCTAGCATAGCGAAGCGAGTGTCTTGTGTTGTTCGTTCTTGATCGCTTGTTCTTCAGCCTTGAAGAATGTCTCTCGTTCTTGAGAGGGGCATGAACACGATTTTAGAGAGAAATTGTTTAGCTCAAAAATTTTCAATTCACCGAATGTGCGATTCAGTACATGGCACAGTAGACGTATGTGTCTATTTATTGACATGGGTTTTCGGTTATAATATTTAATTGTGTAACAGAAATTAAATACATTCATAACCTTAGAGAAAACCCATGATATTAATAATAATACTACGTCATGATTTATGGTGCGCCAAATTGCAAAAAATGGAATTATAAATAAAATTCCACATCACAAAATAATATTAGTGTTATTTTAATTTGTGCCAACTAGTTATATAATTATTTATCATCTTGAAAATAATTATTTAACTACCAGACCGGCCTTGGTCTGCTCGAAATCCACTTCTATTTATTGAACACCCGAATAAATAAATAAACAATTTATTCTCTTAAATAGATATTTTATTTAAAAACTAGTAAATAAATATTTATTAAATGTTCAATAAATAAATAAATAAATAAATTTTACCCACAATCTTGTGAATAAATATTTATTTAATTTATGAAATCATTTTAACTTGAATAAAATTATTCCACTATGTCGAGAATAATATTTATTAATTAAATTTGAATAGAATTTAACCGAGACCACCAGAAACACTTAGTGTGTAACCCTCAAGGATTATTTTCATTGGCATTAGGTGGGCTTACCTAAAGTCTAAGAGTACTATTTATCAACGGGTCAAGGCACACAAGAGAAAGAAATTAAGGTCTCAACAATGACATCCACATACGAACACTCACTATGTAATATAATCCTTTTTTTCGTAATATCTCATAAAGTATGTTTCATGATAGCGTCATCAAATTTTATGCTTGATACTTTGTACTTTGACTACCTTAAATAAACTCATTGTTACACCATGGCCATGGAATTTCACGTGACAGTTCTATTTCAATCAAAGGGGTGAGATATAAACTTCCATATATGGAAGGGAAAAATCCTTCCTCGACTTATCCATTAATAACATGCCACTCGTGACGCACCCAACATAACCTACTTCCCGCCAACTGTCTTCGTGACAATTTTCATCAGTAAATCAAAGTGCGTGATTCGTGACATGTATTAATGATAATATTAAAATATAAGGATCATTACACACACTCGTAGATAGAAATATCTGATGACACCAAAACATGCATAATTCCTACTAGCAGGTCTCTTCTCATAATCTCCTATTTTGGAGATTACCAAGTGAGAACTTCATGAGAGGAAGTCTCATATGCTTAGGAGTACTCACACCTGATGGTCTGCATGTTATGTGTCCCATCATAGTATTTCGTCCTACCTTAGAACTATATTTAAGAATATTGTTATAAAATTTCAAGGTTTTCATCATGGAGGGGAACTTCCATGACCCTATCAATTCAAAAAATACTCTAGGACATTATTACATCATAGTTTTTTAGACCAATGAACAATATGTAATAATATTTTTAATATTTAAATACATTAAATGTCTATGTAATCAAAGTACAACCAGTTGGTTCTAGGACACCAACTCTTACAATATTGTGATGCTTCTGGTTCTAGTTTGGGTAGGGTTCCTATGTGGGATGATCATGTGGTGTCCTAAATCTCTCATAATCTTTGGCCTCATGATTAAAATTACCACAATCATTATTTGGAGCTTTCTGCAATTATACACATGCTTATGTATTGGAAAAACTATCTCTTTAGGGAGTGGTTCACAATATTTTAAATCATAATAGTTTTATCTATATCGTTTTTCATAATTACTTGGATATCATATAGATATTATGGGTGAAACATCTTTAGAAATTTGATTTTGACATCACCTACATAGTGGGGAAGGGGAATTTTTTAGCAGACACTATTAGTCAACAATTTCCACTACATGTTGTCTTGGAATCAATGGAAGAGTTGAACCTGATGGGACTATTTGATTATTTTCATTTGGAGAATCAAGGGGATGATTTAAGTATGGTTCTAACAAATTTTTAGTTATATCAATATTTCCTTGAGTCTTTTCTATAGGGACAATAGTAGGATGACGAGTTTAGAGAAATTAGGGAAACCATTTATAGTGTGGAGACCATTCCTGGTTGGTCTCTCCCTTATGATGATATTATCCACTATTAGAATTTAATTTTCATCCAATTATTCATGATAAATTTAGTGTTATATGAGTATAATATTTTTTCAGGGTCTATTCGTCCAAGAACCACCAAGATGTATCATGAAATGAGGCAGAGATTTTAGTGGATGGGTATGAAGTGTGACATCGCTGATTTTGTGTCCTGCTATTACATATTATAGTATATAAAATAAGACCATCTAAACCCTTATGGACTACTATAGGAACTCACAATATCGAATGGCCTCAAGGCCTTCATTTTTATTGATTTTTTGATCACCCCCTTTCAAGGGATATGGGGAAACCCTTACACGGCCCGTAGGCTTAGAGATTACATGGACCGTAGGCTAAGAAGATTACATGACCCGAAGGTCTTAGGGAATTAAACCAGACTATCTACAAGGAACTGCCCCTCCCCAGCATCTGCATCATGATAGTAGCTCTCCACCTTCGCATGGCCTTCTGTCTAGGCTTCCTGTGCAAGCATGGGCTGGTCCCAATGGCATATCCATACCCTCTCATTCTGACTAATCCATTTGGTTCTGCTCTAGTGAGTGCACTTTTCTCTGAATCCTCCCCTGGGTTGCTCCTTTTCTGTAGAGTCTGTCTGGGGAACTTGCACTGATCATGTGCCAGAAGGCCTTGAGGTGGCCCTAAGGCCTTAAAGGTGTCCCGAAATCCTTACTAACCCGAAATCCTGGGTGGTCCGAAGACCTTATGGACTCTAACCCCAAATGGGTGGCCCATGGTTCATAGTTCCGGCTGCTACAATACCTATTACAGTACTGTAAAATGACTGCTATAGTGACTACTACAGTGCTTCTACATTATTGCTACAGTACTGCTATAGTACTGCTATAGTACCCGAAATTATGCCTCTGCTTGGTTTCGAACCTGGGTCTTGTGGATGCACTTGAGGAGTCCTCACCAACTGGGCAGAGGCTCATGTGCTAAGGCACTCACAATACCTATTTTTAAATAAGATGAGGTATCTATGGAATTTATTGTTAGATTTTATATAATCCCAGAGGGAAGAATTATATCTAGGTGGTGGTCGATTGGTTGATGAAATCATCTCATTTCATTATTATTAGAGACACCACCAAAGTTTAAGATCTGGGTAATCTATATTTATAGGTTATCATGAGGTTATATGGCATTCCCTATGCTATTATCTTATAAAGTGACCCCCGGTTCACCTCTAGATTCTGGAAGAGTCTCTAGGAGGCGATGGGACTTAGGTTCATTTGAGTACAACTTACCATTCATAGATAGATAGTTAAAAAGAGAATGATATTCATATCCTAGATGATAAGATTCGTGACTATGTATTGTATTTCAGTGGATTATGGGATATACATATAGTACTAGTTGTGATAAATTTTAAAAATAGTTAGTAGTCATGGATCAGAATTGAACACTTTGTGAGGATTTTTACAGTTACTCATGTAGGTCACCTATTTGTTCGATAGAGGTGGGAGAGGCCAATTTTGTGTAATTGATACTTTTTATTAGAATTTAATGAGTATCTAGGATATATTTTAGTCCTTGGTTATAGGGAAGAGTCAGTAGAAATTTTATGTGGACCGTCGATGTTTTTATTTGGAGTTTTCCACTAGGGACCAAGTTCTCTTAAAAGTTTATCCTTGGAAGGGTCACTGTCAGATTTGTAAATTGGGGAAACTAGCTTTGAGATATGTTGGGTCATTTTATGTCACTAGTTATCTTGGTAATATTTCTTGTTGGTTGGTATTTCTAGAAAAGTTGATAGGTATTGATGATGTTTTCCACACATATTCACTCAGGAAGAACCATACTGATCCTTCCCATGTTCTGATTTGGGAAGATATTGAGTTAGAGCTATATGTTTATACATTGGAGAAACTAGTGTAGATCATTGATACCCAAGTGAAATTATTTTTTGGGAATTATATTATATTATTCAATGTGTTTTAGTCACATAGATCAGATTCTCATGAGACCTGGGAGCACGAATCATCAGTGAGGGAGTAGTAGCCTCACCACATTTTGAGAACACCCTTCTTCCACATGATTTAACAGGGATGAAAAGTCCTATAGTGGTGAGATTTTACCATCTTTGATAAAATTTATTCTATATTTTAAGGTTTAAGGGTTCAATTTTTGGTTTTGGAGGGTGTATGAGATGTTGTGGGAGTTTCTATAGAAACTTTGTTGGGTGATTTCTGTAGGGAAATTTTACATCATAAATGTTTAATTTAAAGCATAAATATATCCCTAGGATAAATCTATAATATCAGATTATGGAATAAAATTAATTATAGTTTAAATTTTTTTTACGTCATAAATTTACACTCAAGACAAATTAAACCAAGGTGATGTGATTTTCAATGTACATGAATTATGGGAGATTCTTATCATAGAAATGGGATTTATAATGTAAACCGCTCATGCCTAGTAGATTTTAATTTCCTCTCATGTGATTCCCTCTCATTTTATAGTCAAATAATATACTTAAACCCTACCTTCCTTACAAGTGGTTTTGGGTGATCATTACTCTTATAAGTTCCTCCATTAGACACTCGATCTCTAGCTTGGTTGTGTTGCTTCTCTTCCGGTAAGTATTAACTTTATGCATCTTCATTTACCTTGTTTATGGAATCTATTTTGGGATATGTTTATGGAATTTGTTGATCATATGATGATTCTTGTTTTATCACTTCTAGATCTGTTGCCTAGTCATCTTCTTGGGCCATCCCCAATGTTGGTTGTGGTGCGACGTGTGAGTTATTTGAGGTATGTTTTGATCAATCCTATCCTCCATCTGTTTTACTTATGTAATTCAATTTTTATATGTGGTAATCAATTCTAGGGACTCTTTTTTATTATTTTTCATTCCTCCTAGGATGTTTGGATCCTGTTGCAGACAGTGTGTGATCTAAGTTTGAGGTTGGTGGTTTTGTCTCTAAACTATGTTGGATGATCCAAAATTGCTCTTAATTTTATAATCTTCTTTATAAATAAAATTTCATGATTACTTTGTGTGCATAAATAATTCTATGATAAAAGGTGGATTACCTTGTCTTGGTAAATGAAAATGTGTTTTCAAAGAATAGTTAAAATTATTATTGAATGTGTTTTAGAAGCATGTTTTTGATAAAATAAAGTTTTTTATAATTTTTTATGAAATTTGAGGCCCATTGAAATTGATTTGATAAATGAAACACATGGGAAGCCTTGGGTACTTAGGTGGAAGGTGTATTATTGGGCCTAATCCATTTTAATGTTAGAGGGTTCACTCATGGGGTTTTCCTCTACACCCTAGGCTTATGTTTTAGGGACTTGATCTTGAAATTGTTAGGGATCTCACTCATGGGATGTTACTCTTCTCCTTAGGCTCATGTTATAATGACTTGAGTGTAAACTAGTCATTTATTATAATTAGTCTTCTAGAATAAACTTTTGTAATCCTTGGCTCATTTACCACTGTACTTTGGCATTGTACTATTTTAGATTTGATATACCTGCTTTGAGAAATGTGAATTTATGCTTTGATGCTATTTTACCTGGCTTGTTTTAGAACTATGGAAAAAGGGAAGTATTTACCATGATTTTGATATAAAAGTTATTTACTACTTAGCATGGCATGTTTTCTTTAAAATGAGAATATTGGGATAATTTGAATAGATACTTTATATGAAAAACCTAGGTGGGATCCTCCTAGGACTATTTATCCCACACCCTTCACACCCATTCAGCGGTGTATACACCTTGTATTGTATATTGATGTAGGAAAAGGTGACACACCACTGTTAGGTGGAAAGGTTTATGTTAGTTGGCTATGGGTGGCTAGAGGTGATATGGTAGGAGATTTCACAAATATCACATGGAGTAGTGGTTTTTGTTTTTAGTTTTCTTTTCTCTTTTTTTGGACATGTGAATTTGGTCTTAACTGTATTTCGAGTTGTATCACTGATGCTATTTCTCTTTGTCTATGTAATATATTTCTTCTAGTTTTCTTCCATTGTTTTTTGTGTGTGTATGTATGTCATGTTTCTTATTTCATGTTGGATTAAATCTTTCCCTTTGGTTTTTTTCTAATGCTTGGGTGCTAATAGCCGGCCCATGGGGATGAGGAATGCCCTTTGGGTATGTGGAGAGTGAGTTAGAGTACCAGTTTAGAGGGTATCCCAGGTTGGTTTGTTATATTTTTTTTCAAAACCTTCGCAAGTGTTGACATAAGTAGTATCTAGATGGTGACAACGTCTTATGTCTTGAAGTCGGCTCTTTTATCTTCTAAAACTATACTAGGTTATAAAACCTGGCAACATTGGATTCTTGATGCACTCTCAAGTGTTGACATAGATAGAATTATCACATTAACCCTATCTGCATTGGACTCCTATAAATACATAAATAAATTAGTCCAAATGAATTAAAAATTAAATAATTAATGAGAAAAAAATGAATTAGTTTAAAATAAATATTTTGAAAAATAAAAATCACTAATTAAATAAATTAGAGTATTAAAAAATAATGTTCAAAAATGATATTTCAAAAATATACAAAAAAATGACTCAAAATTGACCTTTTAGTACTAGTTTCAAAAAATAAATATGTAAAACTATAAAATTATACAAAAAAATATATTCATGGGAAATTAGAGTGAAATAGACTCAAATTATTCTAAAATAATATGAAAAATAGTGATTTTTTTGTAATCATATTCCTCTTTTAGTGAGAAGTTTGGGTAGAGTTTTAAGTTATCTCCATGAATTATAATGACTAGTGGTGTAGAACTATCATTGGATTTATTATTCCTCAATATTAAAACACATAACATGGTTATTGAGATATATTTATTCATTATATAAATGTCTCAACTTGATTGTTATAGTCAAATGGTTCATTTCATTTCACTAGTTTGAGTTATCCATACATTCCAAGAAGAATGAAATATTAACATGAATATAGGTGGTCCAATCATTCATGACACTAGATTCATCCCATGTTAGATGGAAATATTTATCCTTGAGTTCATGAAGGAGGGAGACTAGTCTAAACATCAAATGGTAGTGAATAGATATTTTGATTTATTTCTTATGGATTTCTTAGGATTTCTGTCAAAGAGAGATGTTAAATTATCCATTAAGCTTTTTTTACTTAGCATAAATATGATTTTATACCATCTTACTTCATAAAAATTGTAAAAATACAGAAATTTGATGTTTGGTTGGATAAACTGGTGCATAAATGATTTATTCACCCTAAGAAATACCATTTTTGTTTTCCAATAAATATAATGGTATCTAGTAGCCGTGTAATGATTTTTAAAAGATAGATTATTTTATTGTAAATGATGAACCCTTTACCATGAATTGATAATATTATTGGAAAATTTAAAAGATATAAATTGTTTTAAATAATCTATATTTGGTTTGTATATCATCAATTGAGGGTAATATATTAATATATACCAAAGAAAACATTATAATGTTGTTATGACCACTATGAGTTCTTGGATTTACCTTTTTGAATCATAAATTGTCCTATATTATTAAAGTATTTGATGCATTAAATATTTCACAAGTATTTGGAAACCTTTTAGGTAATATTTAAAGATGTCATATTGATCTACTCATGATTAAAGATAGACCATGAGATACATTTGAATTTTTTTAGGGATATTACATGATCATAAGTTATATTTAAAGTTCCAGAAATGACACTTATGGATTCAAAAAGTAACTTTTTTGGGGAATATGATTATCAAGAAATGATTTTTTACAGATCCAAACAAGTTTATGGTTGTGATTTTTTCCAGACCACTAATTTTTAGGTTAACATGCGACACCAAAGTCACCCGGAGGGGGGGGGGGGGGTGAATCAATGTGTTGAACAAATTAAACAATTTTTTAACCATAAATCACATTAGATCATGTTCCAGTTCTAGAAATAACAACAATTTAATATATCACTCTTGTATCATCCAAACAAAGTATATGGTGCATATTGAGAAAATAAATAACATAATAACACATAAATTTTACATAGTTCATTGGAATTGGGATATGTCTAAAGAGAATACACACAATGATGTATATGTGTACTAAAATACAATATCAACTCCCTATTGTAGGCAATACAATATTTAGATAGGGTGAATCCTCAACAAGGTGAATTTCCATTATAATATTTCTTAGTTAAAGCTCACTTCTCACACATGGATCACTTCCTTTATTCCAAATTTTCAAACTACCTCAAAGAAAGACAAAGATAATTAATTGCCACATAGGTAATTTTATAATAAGAAGAAAAATGATATTATTGTATCATCAATATCTAGATTCAGCGTGTCAATGAAATTAATATAATTCCTCCTTACTCAAAAAAATAAATAAAGACAACCCCTTATTAAGAGAGTCAAATCAATTCCCTCTAAATGATCTTTAAAACAAAAAACACTTATCCAATGAGAACTTAATGAGATAAATTCATTATAATGGGGATTTATTTAAAACATATAATCTCCTCCTACTACAATAAATTATCTATATGTGTTAATGAAACTCCATGGATCAAAATCCTTCTTTTACATAATCCAAATATATCAAGTAATCTCTTCATCCTGGAATTCTCAAAATCTACCAGATTTGTCAATAACGATCTCTTTTATCCTTATTCATCCAAAAAATTAGATACTTTAATATTAACATTTCCTATCATTTTCTTATTTATACTAAAAAATAATAAAAATAACTTCTAATCTATATATTTCTAATCCATGCATAAGATTAATTTTAAATTATTAAGATTATCCATATTCATGTCATGTGTCCAACACATTAAATCATGATAAAAGAAATCTTGATAATTTTAACTTAATATCGAATACATGTGGAACATCCATAGAAATAATTTTTGAATTCAATATATAAGATGTGTAGATATACTATATATTATACAATAATGGAGTACAATATGGTGTAATGAATTTTATTTCCTAATCTTTCTAAAAACCATGACATTGAATAACTAGACACTAAAAGTGGATAATTTTGAAGAATTTTGGTGTTATTTATTATTCATGAAATCCATGGTTAATGAATTTTATAATTTTAACTTCATTTATCATCATATATACAATTATTATTTAAAATTTATTAATCTTGGATCATTTAAACATCTCTATGTGGAACACTATTTATTCATAATTTTAATTTTAAATTTCAGAATCAAGTTACACATTTTTTGGGGAACATTTTTTCCTATTGAATATATGGGAGATTGAAAAAGGAAGATGGATATATTGGGACTTAAATTTATACTTTTCTAGGAAAAAATATTGAACACTTATTCACTATAATGGATGCATATCCCACATTTGAAATTCAATGAAGATTAAATTTTAATTAAAGATATAAAAATTCATGAGGAATATTTAATTAAACTATAAACAAGTCTAATTTTTTCATTTAGAAGGTTATCTACGAGGAACAAGCTGATGTATAAATTATGGGAAAAATTTCAAGTCCCAAAAAGTAAGAACACCATTTCAACTATAAAACCTGATTGATAAATAAAATTGGGACGAAAATTTTCCATTTATTAAAGGAGATCAGGAGAAACTGTTTTTTATTCTATGACCTAGCCAAATTATAATAGAATAATGGTATTTATATATATTTAAGTGGAGGGATTTAATATGGATCTGATTTTTTTGGTCAAAGGTTTAAAAGTCCACTCTCTATTTAATTTCCACCCACTTATGCCTACCATAATTAATTGGGAAAACATTGATTGATTTGGGGTCGACCCAAGGCTCTAATAATTTTTATTTAATGAAATGGTGGTGAAGTAATTATAGGAAATCATTAATTTGTTTCAATTATAATATTATGTTACTGCATTATCAATATTAATTTTTTTCCTATTGTAAGTTGAATCAAATCACTATACTTTATTAATAAAATTTCTTATTATTCTTATATTTTTTTTCTTTCTTATTTAACAAGTATATAACTTTTATTTTAGGTTTAAATTTATCCAATCTAAAAAGTTTGAAATTATTTACACAATTGTGGTGTGTTTTTTATTTACTTATTTCCCACTCTCCAATTACATCCTCATGATCCAACTTCTGTCTTCCATGGAGAGATTTTCATCAATAGAGGGAAAACCCTATTATGGGTTGATCTGAGGAATTTTAAATGGGATAGATTGGATGTTATTTCTCAATATATTAGTATTTAATCATTTCTTTTAATTTTTAATTTTATCATACAATTTATTCCCTCCTTACCCATATTTAATTTTAAGACTATACATTTTAAGTACTAATATGATCCTTTACCTTAGAGTGCTCATGAAAATGGTACTCCAAGTGAATAAGTCATTATAATTAGGTTGTGAATGTATTAAACCTATAAGTGATGAGAGTGGTTTGATTTTTTTTGAATTAACCCTTCTTGAATTTAAGAATTTGAAATCATTTAAAAATAAATTCATCCAACATACCCCTAACAATCACCTAGTATCAACCCATTCTCATAAATCAAGTTCACATAGATCATTTAGTGTTATACTAATCAAATTAAAATAAAACCTAAATATTTCCAATTTATATATAAATATTTCCATATTATTTTAAAGTGTCTTTATATTACCTCTTATGTATCTTTGTATTTGACAACCCTAGCTGTGTTGCCAGCGACCCCTTTAACCTATTTGGTAAATTTTTGAAAGACCAAATATTAGCCCCATATCTGAGGACCAAAGAAATTAATATTAGTAAATAATTATATTATCACCCAATTTCTCTATTATCACCCCTATTTATCTTATATTTTCCTTTTTATTTCCTTCTATGTCATGTATACCCTATATCTATGACCAATCAAACCAATTTGTTAGGGTGAGAAATTCTAGGGTTTGGGGGTAAAGTGTAGTTAGTGGTATTACTAATCTATATCCCAATGTTACTAAAAATTAATATTAAAAACTTTATTTCACTCCAATGGAGTGCCTTACATGTAACTAAATCACGAACGTCAGTTGTAACCAAAATGGAAACCCAAATAGAAAGCCCCAAACTTAGGGAATGCAGTCAATCAAACCCTGAATAAATACATCACATTTTCCTATACCAATGCACCATATTTAATTATACATTATTCCTTAGGATATTCCCACTATTTTTTAAAACCCCATTTCCTACACCACCTTCCAACCTTTTATGGAATGAGTCATAAATTCCTTACCTTTATGTCAAGAAGTTCAATGAAATTGTTGAGACAATGTTCAACTATGTAAACTTGAGTAAAAAAAGATGAGGCTCTTTCCTTTATTCCATAAGGATTAATAAAATAAATGGTTATAAAATTTGAGACAATCATCCATCCATTACTATGACCAATTTAAAAGAGTGTTCTATAAAAAATAATTTCCCCAACACAAAAACAATTTCACTTAAAAAGACCATCCAAAACTTTTTTTAAAAGAGTGAGAGTCATTTTAGGAAAAATAGGAAAGGTTTAAAGACACAATAAACATATAATTTCACTATGGATTATCAATAATAGAGAAATTTTGAATATTTTATGAAGTTTTTGGTTCAAGAAATAAATAGTTAATTGACATGATTTGTAATGGAACCTTTTAAAATAAATCCCTGAATGATGTTTACAAGTATCTAAAAGGTATTGATGAATAAAACCAAACATGGGGAACCACAAACTAATATTAAAAACCTATAAAATATTATGGTATTCACATTATTAAGGACTATTAAATCCCTAGGGATAAAATTTCATCCCTCTCTAGGAAGGTTGAAGAGATGGGAATTAGGAAATCCCATGAAGTTCAAACGGTTGATCTTGTTTTCCAAATTAGTGAAAAACATGAACATATGATTGATAATTTACCAACCATAACTTTAATAAAGTATGATATTATATGAGTAACATTTGTATAGGCCAATGATATAAAATTTAAAAATCCCTAAAGCCCATTTTTTTAAATCCAAGATACAATTTCCATCCAGGATTCTGTTAGTGGTATAATAAAAAACTAAATGAACCAAAAGTTACAATTACCTACCCTCTAAAAAACATTCCAACCAATAGTCATTTAAAATACCAAAAATAAAAATTACATCACCATATAGTTAAATTATAGTAACCTATAGAACAACTTAAATATCCTCTTGGGATAAACAAACCAACTCAACCCGTATCCAATGTATTACATAACCATTACTTATGGAAATGTGTAGGAAAATAGAGAGAATGTGTTTTGATATTTCATAAAAAAATTGAATTTTAAATAATTAAAACAAGTAAGGAAATAATAAACACTTAGTTTATCCCCTTCCAAACCTTAAATAGAGAATTAAGTCATAGAAAATCATCTTATGAACCACTCTAAGTTGTGACACATTTAAGGGGGGAGAAACCATTGAAAAAAATAAACCAATAGATCCTAAAACATATAAGGATAAAAATTTCATTATAATTCTGAATAACCTCCCTTAGAATCATATATATATATCTAATTAGAACATATAAAAAGATCTACCTCCCAAAAAATCCCACAAGATACACCATTCTCTTGAAGGATGAGGGGGGAATCTAAACCAGAGTTGAGTGAAAATTTAAGGGAAATATTCTATAATATTAATCTCAATATTCCCCCTAGTTGACGAAATACATACCATACCCACATACTCGACGTACCTAAATAAATTTTTTTACATTAAAAATAAGTTCTCTCATAAAAATCAATTCCTCTTAGTGTCTTATGTGAGCACCACTATTCATGGAACCATTCCTCTAAAATTGAAATATATCATCTATCCATATATCAATGTTGCACATAGAGAGAAAAATGTTTTCAAGGAATTATGTGTTCTAGGGGATATCACTAACCTAATTAAATATACCACATATTGGTATTTAGGGCCCAATGACTTCTAGCCCACATCATTCTATCTTTAACTGACTAATCATAGTGTTTCAGCACCTAAGGGCATATTAAAGGATTTTTTAGTAAAAGTTGAAAATTTAATTTACCCTAATGAATTAATTATCCTATAAAATCCTCCAATATTAGGTATTAGTAAATAAATACCCATCATTCATGGTCACCCCTTCTTCTAAATAATCAACTTATTAATCTTATTTAGGAATGTGAATATAATAATAACCTTAAAAAACATGATCCCTAATATGAAAATCTATAATCTAATTTCTCAAATTAGGGATGATGAGGTGATTCATGTGGTGAATTATATTTTTAGTGTTTAAATTTAAATATAGGAACATCAAGGGATAATTTATGTTTGTTTAATTCATAAAGAGATTGATTTCCTTTATTCACATGAGAGGAATTTGTCTTCTTTACTTAAATCTACATAATATAATGGATTTGATCATTTTTCAGGATTAATAATCACAAAAATCTTGTATGAAATCATGATATTTGATTATATACTCATTCCTTTCCTTTAACTATAATTTTTAGAGGCTAAAAAATATTTTCAAATAGAATCAATTCCTCTTGGAATTCCAGAAAAAGAAATCGAGCCTAATTATATATTCTAATGCATATCATGTGATTTTGACCAACCAGAGCATGAACTTAAGGTATTTCATTCCTCTATAAAGTATAGATTTGTAGGTTATAACGAAAACCTCACTATTTTCATTTATTATTCTATTGAATATAGAAAATAGAGAATTCACCTTAATGTCTTAAGCACAAATAGGAAAGAAATTGGATGGTTCATTTCTAAAAGTCTTGAGAATATCCCACTCACTATAACACATAGAATTTTTATTTAATCTGATTACAAAACTTCCCACCAAACCCAATGAACAATTAATCCTTATCTAATAGAGGAATTGAAAAAGGAAATCATTAAGATTATATAATCTATTATTGTGAAATTTTGGGGTCCATGTTGAGGTAATTACTTTAAAATATGCTCTTTCTGGGAGGCAACATGAATTTTTCATACCTTTTATTTTTATTTATTTATTTAAGGGAACCCATTTGGGTTTTTATGGTGTTATAACTTCACTGTGTATAATATTCAAGGGCTCTGTAGCATGAAGGATTTATCACCTACATTTTATATTCAGACCCATTCTGTTATTTTCTCTACAAATTCTGTGAGCAGCATGGAGCTCAAATGATCAATTTATTATAGAATGAACTTCATCATCAAACCAACATGTGATGTTTTTACATAGTTATTTTATTTAAAATTTAATTTTTGTAACATCTCTCCTCGAATTATTCCATTTTTTTAAAAAAAACATCGATGGTAGTGTCATTATAAGTGTGTGTGTGTGAGGGGGGGGGGTGAAAATAGATAATTTTTGTCATGAACCACCTTTAATAAGATGAGGGAAGGGACACAAAACTACCAGAACCTCCCTTATTCATGTTGAAGGAGAGATAATGACCCCCGATTCCTACCTTCAATAGGCCCCGAAGTGGGTATTAGCACCAAGGGCATAGAATCACATGCAATATAAAAGGCATTACCCTTTTTTATAAAAAAGGCCGGGATACATGATGGTAAATCTCAAACAACTCCAAAAATAGAAGGTAAAAGTAATCCAAAACCCCTTTTCTACATGCATGTTCAAAATAAAGTGGTATAGGGTACAAGAAAACTCTAATGAAAAGTAACAAAAGAAAGAAAAAAACAATGAAAACTGTCCCAACATCCGAGATAGTAAAGTCCTGCATGGTCCTCAAGGTCCTCCTGGAAACTTGAAAGAAGTTTTATATAGATAGGGTGAGTACACATGTATACTCAGTAGGGAAAACCAAGAGCTCTTGTGCACAAATGGGGATGCATTCTAATGCCCCATGAGAAATAGAGATGACCCAAACTCCTAGAAAGGAAACTATCCACCCAGCCTCACCAAGGCACACTCCCAAAATAATGAAAGTCAGGTAAATTAATAGAAATAACACATCGATATTAGGGTACCCTTTACCACTTACCAACTAGTTATTGATGAAATTCTACGTGTCAGACCTCCCCCACCATTTTCACTACAGTCCCACTACCGCCCCAAAAACAACCTTATGGGACACCACAACTACACATCCCGCCCATAGATACCTGGTCCACCAAAAAAAAGCATTCTTCCCATAGAAACCTATTTCACCACAACCATATGCAACCACGCCAATAGAAACCTAGTCCAGAACAGCTTCCGCTATGCTCGAAGACACCTGAGCCTCATCCTGAAGACACTTGGGAAACACACATGCCCATACACACCTGGGCCAACCACCACAACATACCCTACCCGAAGAGTCTTGGGAAATAATGGACCATAGGCCATCACAGCCTACTATAAGAGTCTTGGGATACCCAGGATATGGAGAAGAAAAGGATCTAATAACCATCCACTCATAGGAGTGTTGGAAAAAACACCCTCCTGCATGATATGGGGGTGTTCGGCACGAAGTTCTCAACGTGGGTGGGGTGCATATAATAGAAAAAAAACTAAACATTTACATATAGGTAATCAATCACTCACCCCAAACTAAGAGTTTTGAAACCAGACCTTACACAAACACTATCATTACTACTAATACATGCACAAATGCACAACAACCAAAACCAAAGCACCACCCATTGAACCCATTCTTGTTATCATGTTTAAGTGGTTTAGTTAGAATAATTCTCCACTACCAGGCACCTAAGAGGCACATCCACAATTCAAAACCACTATGGACTAAAGAAGAAAACTGGCCAACAATAATTTAATCATTCACACCTGGTTCTTTTGTAAATTCATGACTACAAAAGGGGTTTGTGAGATCCCTTGATGTACTGGAAGAAAACCAATACCCAACATACGACCCCACATGACCTCAAATCCACAAACCAACAACTAAAAAACAGTGGATCCCATCCCCATCCACGTCACCCCACAACCATCATTATTAGCAGAACATATCAAGGGAGTTTTTAGAGTTAACCATAACATTTAACATGTTCATTATTTACGTTTGGTTAACCGGGGTGATCACACAACTATTATTATTCATTGGGAATCCATTTAATCAACCAGGTTTACGTGATTAACAAGTTTCCATGTTATATCCATTCAATCACAAGATTATCAAGAAAATAGAAGTTTATTAGTGAGTAAGAAAGGAAAACCAACAATCTTGATTTTTAGTGGTCATAATCCCATATAGTTCACAACATATAAATGAAGATAAAAGAGTCAAACAACATCATCAACAAACACACCCCTTCATTCTTTAAAAACCATTTATTATCTTCGTTAAGGTTTGGTTTCATCCACACCATGGGAAAACATTATTATACCTACCCTACATGATACACAATAAATAGAGACAAAGGAAAAACCCAACTTGGATGATCAACAATCGGTGTTTTCTTCTCGCGCCAAGAATTGGAGTTGCGTAACTTGTAGAGGAAGAACTCCAAGGAATCCAAGAGTGAGTAGGGAAGGCTCTAGCATGGGTACACGATTTGTCTCTTGAAGAGGTACTCCAAAAACACCAAGGAAAGGAAAGAGACTAGGGAAGAAGAAGATCTTGGGTGATAAAAAGGTAGATCCTGGAGTTACTGGATATGAAAAATCTCAAAACACTTAAAAGGAGGATTGAGGTTTCACCACATGATTGGGAGGTCACACATGATAGAATTAATTGTTATTTAATAAAAATATCCTCAAAGATAGTGGAGGTAATGACTATTAGTTAATATATATCCTCTAAATAGAGAAAAACATGTAATAGGGGAGAAACTAGAAGGCATGAGGAAAGGTGTGACACAGAGGGAAAAGCCACATGTTTTGGTAACTGAAGGGATGCCCGACTCTTGGGGGTTTAAAACATATTTTTACTGGATTTAAAGAGGGTATCAAAGCACTCTTACATGAAAATATATTTTACGGGATTAAAATTGGAAATACTCAGAAACTGAAAAAAAGAAAAGGGTGGGACACCATTCAGTGAGACACCGTAACGATGCCACCAGTTTGGTGGAACACCATCAACAGTGCCACCATTTCGGTGTGCGACCGTAATGGTGCAACCATCATGGTACCACCATCATGGTGCGACCATAACAGTACCACTGTCATGGTTCCACTATCATGGCTCCACCGTGATGGCTCTACCATCACGGTGCCACCGTGACCAGTGACACCATCTCGGTGGAACTGAGTTTTTGGAAAACTTCTTAATGAGACACTGGTGGTCCCCAAGATACCCCAAATACATAAAATTTGGAAAAGCAAAGGAATAAGAGGGTCCAGGACATTACATCAAATACCTATCAAACTATTCTCATCCTCTAGAATCTAAGGGTAAACCTGAAGAAAAGATAGGGGTCTGAACAACCACCTCTTAAGATACCTATCAGGGAAAAAACCACCCTAGAGTTGTTCGAAAGCCAGAACAAACCTCGATATATAGGAACACTTGTCCCTAATCTATCTCCTGAAAAACTATGGATACACCACCAATCTTCTCCCCATTGTAACCACACAAACATTTAATGTTCACACTATTGAGGCATATAGATTAGGGAGTCCCTTCCCCCACGTCAAGATACTATCTGCTTTGGGTATAACTGACTCGCCTGCATGGGTTTAATCGCACCCTCCTTAATGCATCTCAATTAGGGATCAGGTTATCCCCTCCCCATGTTGAGGAATTTTCACACCCACTTAGATAATAATAAAAATAGTCCATCTCATAGTTAACAAGGTCAAGCACTACATCACAATCAATTACAAAACAACACAGAACAAAACTAAAAATAGATCTGGGTACTGGGAACACATATGTGCCTCATGTTCCCAGGTAATCTTCTCGAGGACACTATGCCTCCATAACACATGAACCAAGGGAATGGTTCATCCCTGAAGAACCTTATCCTCACGATCCTTGATCCTCATTGGTCACTCCATGAACATCACATCATCCTCGATATCCAGTCTTCCCCAGTCGAGGATGTGCAAATCATCGTGTAGATACCGACAGAGCTGAGACACATGGATGACTCCGTGCACCCTCAGTTGCAATGGTGGTAGTGCTAGATGATAATCCACTTCAAAAACTGACCACAACACCTCGAAGGGTCTGAAAAACATAGGAGAAAGCTTACTCCCCCTATCGAACGTCCATTGCCCATGCTGAGGGGAGACCTTCAAGAATACGTTGTCCCCAAACTCAAACTCCAAGGGTCTCCTCCTATGATTGAAATACAACTTATGACGGTCCTGGGCTACCTTCATCCTCTCAAACACATGTTGAACCTTATACGTCGTGCTCTGCACTATCTCTAGGCCAAGAACACCTGCCTCACCAACTTCAGTCTAGAACATGGGAAAACAAAATGACCTCCCATATAAGTTTTCAAATGGTGCCATGTCAATAGTAGAGTGATATATATTATTGTAAGAAAACTATACTAAGTTAAAATGACATACCCATGAACCCTCTATGTATAAAACACATGCCCATAACATATACTCTAATGTCTGGATGGTCCTCTCTATCTGCCCATCTGTTTGGGGGTGGAAAGCAGTGCTGAGGCATAACTCAATACCAAAAGAATACTGTAATCCTTTCCAGACTTGTGAGGTAAACCATGTATCCTGATATGATACTATTGACATCGGAACTCCATGAAACTACACCACCTCATCCATGTATCTCCATGCTAAGGCATCCACTACACTTGACTCTTTGATCTCCAAGAAGTGAGCTGATTTCATCAGCCGATCTACCACTACCGAGATAGCATCATAGCCTCCTTAAACCCTAGGTAGTACAGTGAAGAAATCCATCGATATGTCATCCCACTTACACTCGGGGACATATAAAGGCTGCAACAAACCTCCTAGTATGCGGTGTTCAGTCTTCACCTGCTGACACACTAGGCACCTTACCACAAACTCTACCACTACCTGTTTCACCCCGGGCCACCAAAACCGTTCCCTCCGGCCTAGGTACATCTCAGAAACTCTTGGGTGTACTGCTAGGGGTGAGTTATGGAAATCACAGAGATCTCCCTCATGCATCCTCTCTGGGAAAAATAACTTCCCACATAAAAGCATCTGATTCTGATCATCCTCTAACCACCCTTCAGAGCATTTCCCTGGTCAACCCGATCACGCATCACTTCACTCTCTGAGTCTCCCCACTAAGACTATTCCACCTGCTATAAAAGATAGGAATGAACTATCATCTGAAACATATATCCTCTACCACCATCCAAACTTGTATCTAGGTGTAAGATATCCAACTCCTCCATCGCATTCCAAGCATCGAAAGATTCTTGGTCTGCTTCCCTCTACGACTTCCTGCTCAATTAATTTGCCACAATTTTCCCCTTACCTTCAGTGTAAGAGATCTTGACGTCATAGTCCTAAAGAAACCCAACCCACCTTTACTGTTGAATATTCAGGGCCCACTGGGTAAAGATATGCCTCAGACTCTTGTGATTTGTGAAGACCAAAAAGTGTTCCCCGATGAGATAATGCCGCCAGAACTTCAACATGAACACTACTGCTACAAGATCTAGGTCATTGGTGGAATAGTTAAGCTCATGAGGAATTAACTTCCTAGAACCATAAGAGATCACTCCCCGCTGCTACATCAGCACACACCCCAATACAATACCAAAAGAATCAAAAATCACCTCAAACAACACCCCTTCCTCTGGAAACCTGAGTAATAGGGAATCAACCAATCATTCATTTAGATAGATGAAATATTCTTGGCACTTCTCACTCCACATGAAGGCCTGGTCCTTTCTTGTCAAAGATATGAAAGGAGATGCAACTCAAGAGAAGTCGGGTACGAACCACTGATAATAGCCTTCTAGACCCAGGAAAATACAAACCTCCGTCACGATCTTGGGTTCTTCCCAAGAAACAACCGCTTCAAACTTTGACAGATATACTTATATTGTAACACCCCAATATTCCACGGTACGCTTCTCTTTGAATAATAAAATAGCATGTGTTGTACGCAACTTCGAGTTCTAACACACCACATCCAATCAAACTAGCCCTTATGAATAGTAATACCCACTTTTTGAAATTTTATAAATTTTATCTTTCAAAGTGGACTTCATTTTTGGATTCTGAATATCGAAATTATCTTAGGGTTAATTTATGGTATTTTTCTGAAAACTTTCAATTTTTGATGAATAGTGAAAAACACTGAGTTATAGTTTAAAACCGAATTTTTATTTAAATAATTATTTATTTTATTTGAATTTATTTTAGGTCAAAATCGATTCATAATACCTATATAATTTCAATGTAATTCATTGGAGTCGGTTTATAATAATTTTAGATATATAACAATTTTATCGAACTTTTTACGGTCTTTTACCCACCTCCTAGGAGCATTTGAAAATTTACATAAAACATAATTTTACCACTTCTGTGAGTTGAATTTCCAAAATCTGAGAGACATGGTTGATATCCTTAAGTAAAATTTTGTTCAATAAGATGAAAATAATTTTTGTCAAATAGTAACTTTTTACTTTTATTTACCACTGTTAAAAATAAATAGGGTAATTAAGGGTAAAAATGATATTATTATTACCCTAACACATGTAATAATTCTATTGGATAAGTATAATTCGACCAAAAAAAACCTTAGGAATAAAATATGAAACTCTTTGGTCCACTTGGTTTAGATTAGGACATTTATTATTATTTTATTTAAAGAAGAGTTAAAAGAGTTAAATTCAAAGTTTAATAACTAAACCATTTTAAATATAGGGTTACACACAATATAAATTAGACTATAAATATTCATTAGAAAGATAAAAATATTTCCTACATAATGGTATTTTATTTATAATTTTTATAAATTAAATAATTAAATTTATTTATGACACAATGATGATGCAGTAATTACCGTATTAATGAAATATTAAAATAATTGATATTATAAATATCCAAATAAATGTAATTTGAGACTTTTTATGAATTAAACTAATTTTATAGGTTAATATGAAATTTTAGGGTTGTTTATATTAATTTTTTTATAAGTAATAATGCTGTTATGAATTTAGAAAAAACAAAATACCAAATAGTGTAAAAATTGACATAAAAGAGTTTAAAAAAATATATATTACTAATTAATATTATATTCCTAAAAATATAAGGTTCGTCCAAAGGTCTTAAATAATATTATATATTTCCTTAATGAACCACTTGAGGTTCTCATGGAAGTTTATAGTAAGTATATTAACCATATAATATAAAAATACAAAGAGACATGGTAAATGTCAAACTATTTAACTAAGAGTTAAATCTAAAAGATAAAGTTAATATAGCAACCCAAACCTATCTAAAACCTATTGGTTGGGTATTTTTTGACCCATCCACACCTTATACTTTAAATAATTAATTTTTTATCCATTATAAACTGAAAATTATTTTATTATAAAATAATATTTCTAGCTTTTCCTAAGGGCCCCCTCACCCCTCTTATAAAAGGGAACTTCTCATTATCTCTAATTCACACATTCAAAGCCATTTGGCTCAGCCAAACCCAGCCCAAATAACCTATAAACTATCCTCCATTAATCCTATAGGCCTTCATTTAGTCAGAAAGCCAACCTAAGGATCCCTTTTGATCAAATCAAAAGGAAGAACCCGAAGAAGAGGTAAATATTTCATCACCTCTTTCAAGTTCCTTTCTTCTTCCACATCCTATTTCTTTGTTGTTTCGATTATAAAATAATAAATCCAGTATCTTCTATATACTGTGATGTTATTATAAATATGGTACAAACATATTCATTATTCTATCCATCCTTTGAATGACATGTCACCATACATGCATACGTACGACTTACCATCTCCACGTCATGGTGTAATTGTTATTCAATACATTATTTTGATGGGTATAATAATGATGTGTAATTGATGTCAATAATAAATATAACATGATAGTTATTCTGTATATATGATATACCATCCAATTAAATATTATTTTAATATCAAAAGAATAATATTATCACTCGTGCGTACGTACGGATTACCGTCTCCATGAATGTGATGAGATTCATTCCCCATCGTATCCATTCAAGATTAATATTCATTAGATGATTAAAAATAATGTTTAAAGAATTAATATCATTCTTAATATGAATAATATACATCCTATCCATAACAAACATTACTTACGTAACAAATCATATAAAGGAAAATGAATCAGTTAACACCCGAAACGACGATAATACTAAAATATTACTAACAAAGCAATATTAAAAGATCATATAAGATATCATATTAATGTATTTTATTATTGTACAATTTAAATTATTTCACCAATATACAGGAGGTTAACCTACCCTTGACCAAGGAAAAGTACAAGGTAAGGGTTAATTTCACAATCTCTTTATTATCTGAGGTTGTTTTTACGTAAGTATCTACTGGGACCTCTTTATCATCCACATCCATGTTTCTTAAAAATGTATTTCAAAAAATATTTTACTAGACTACGGGGTAAAGTAATTTATACCCTTATTTGACCTTATATGTTTTGAAATGAATCTTTTTATTATTTTCCAAATAAGTTACTTTATGGCCTTTTCGACAAAATTAAGGTAAGAATGTTTTTTAAACTTATACGGCGGGTGCAACTATTTTACACCATTATAACATCATCGAAGATTCCCTTACAAGCTTATAAGAATATTTTCAAAATAAATGTTTTCTTAAATGATTTCAAAATAGAAAGATATATTTCTAAAAAAAAGGTTTTTATTTTATCTATGTTAACATCTTTTGATGGATTTTAAGATTATTTGAAGTCAATTTATTATGATACAAAAAATTCATATTGTATTGAAGGTTTTGTGATATTTTTGACCATGGATGTGTTATTTTTACACCATTCATGGTTTATAGATAAAGTATTGACATTTCTTATGCTAGTTTTAATACAAATCTTTATGTTAAATTTAAACCTTTTCATATGAGGAATGCATTGGACTTAATAAGTGATGGGTGGAGCCCACTATAGCTCCTCGATGCATCAGTAGGTCTCATAAGACAAACTAGTGTCTTAGCACAATGCCTTGACAAAATCTTATTTGTAGTATTGGCTCAAGGCCTTTAATCTATGGTTATGAAAGTCTGGAATTATGAATTCCATCATTATGAAAGTGGCCATTGATATTGAAAGTGATCATTCGACTAGTATAATATTCATGTGATTAAGTAAATGGAATTATTTTGATTTTATCTTTGCTATATTATGATGAAGTTCAAGTTTAAAAGGATTTTGTTTTAGTCTTATAAATTTCCTTAAATGTTTATGCTTATTTATGAAAGTTTCTGCTATATTGTTATCCTTACTAAGAATCTGAGCTCACCCCTTTCTATGTTTTATTTTTCCCAGGATGCGAAGAAGTATATTATGAATGATTTGCAGGGATAGTCTATGGGATCTTAGTGTTGTCTATGGAAACAATGTTTTTGTAGTTTTCCATTTTATGATGTCATGTAAACCTTATGAATGTATCTAGTACTTCCAAGGCTACTAAACTAATCGGTATTTCGAGACTGGATATTTTGTGATCAAGCCAATGATATGTAATAATGCACTGACTCTAGGATTCTGGGGTTGGGGAATTACATCTATTCCCTTCTGGGACACCATGTTCCCAAGGAAGTGCACCTCTCATGTCCAGAACTTTCACTTGGACAACTTCCCGTAGAGCTGGTGCAATCAGATGACCTCTAAAACCATCCTCAGATATTCGGTACGATCCTCCTCTGATCTTGAGTAGATCAGGATGACTTCGATAAACATGACTATGAAACTGTCTAAATATTCCCAAAGGACAGAGTTCATGAGCCCCATGAGCATGTATGGTGAATTTATAATGCCGAATGACATGAACATGAACTCAAAGTTCCCATATCTGCACTTGAAAGTAGTCTTTGAGATGTCAACCTCCTTCACCCTCAACTAGTGATATCTCAACCACAGGTCAATCTTAGAGAACCAATATGCTCCCTTCAACTGGTCAAAAAGGTCGTCGATCCTTGGGAGGGGGTAACGGTTCTTGATTGTCACCTGATTCGGCCTTCAGTAGTCTATACACAACTTGATAACACCGTCTTCCTTCTTTTTGAAAAAGACTGGAGCACCCCATGGTGAAAATATCAGTCAAATAAAACCCTTTTTCATCAGGTATTTAACCTAGATCCTAAACTCCCGCAACTTAGAAGGAACCATACGATAGGGAGCCATCAAAATCGATTGAGAACCGAGTTTCATGTCTATCCCAAAATCAACATCACATCTAAGGGTTAGAGTCACCACATCTCAAGGGAATACATTCATAAACTCACTAAAAATCCCTGGGACTTACACCATCTCTGTATCTTCTGACTCAACTGACATTTCAGCTAACAAGGAAAGAAGGGTCTGCACTCGTCGGCTTCCTCCTTGTAACCACACTTGACAATGAAAGTTACAGGCTGGACACCCATATATGAAAACACAAACCTTCTCTAGAAACAGTTGAAAATGGAATACATAGAGAACAACCAATTGATGCCTAAAATGACGTCATATGGCTGCATCTACAGCAGAAGAAGGTCTCCACTAGACTGATGTGGCCCCAACACCAGTCTACATCCCCAGAAAACATAGGACAAGATGGTATGACCTCTGGATGGTGTACTCAATACCTGGGGCACGATAAGTCTCTCGAAATCTAGACCCAGAGTATGGGATAGACTAGATGAAGAAAAGGAGTGTGAAGCTCCTGAATCAAACAAAGCACAAGCAAGGGTACTAAAAAAGATGATCGTACCTCGAACAACCTCTGGCTCTACTGGAAATACTTACTCTGTGGTGTGAAAATACCCATGCCCATCTCCTTTTCCCCTCATCTATCACCTGCCTCCCCAACCACACCCTAGTCGAGGTACCTGAGTAGTGCCCTGAGGTCGGCCTCCTCCTATAACATCTGCTCTTGGAAGAGTGGGAGCTTGCTGTCCCTACTACGACAGCTGAAAAGGCCTGGATGGAAACTCATGCTACTGAGGTGGGCGCTAAACCTACCCACCTACAATGTACTAAACTTAGTCTGGGCACTGATTCCAAAGGTGCCCATGGATACCACAGATAAATCATCTCATTCCTAGGACCATAGGGAAAGGGAAAGGACCGGGAGATCGAAACTGGAACTCCGCGGGCCTGCTCCCTATCGGCCGAAACCTGGAAGGCCTTGAGGCTAGAGGCATGTTACTAATGGAATTACCCTTCGAAGATCTCAACTAGATAACCTCTCACAACACACCTCCCAGCATTTTCATCCTCTCCAACACTTCATCCTTCTTCTAAACCTCCATGTACATCGGTAGAGTGAAGGGAGTAACATGATATTGAAGAGAAGGTTAGAGTGCCTCCTCTAAACGTCTCACCTGAGACTCCTCATCCAGAAATAGGTCTGGAGAAAAAATGAAGGAGATACTTGAACTTGATCCCAAATTACCTCATTTACATACTTTCTTACTGAAGGGAGAGTATCTCCCGCCTCTTCTCAACCTTCATTGTGGAAGAGAGGAATTCTGCCTGGAACTCCATCTCGAATCAGTCCCCAAAACCTCTACCTCCCTCTTCACCCTGAGATAGTGCGTCCACCACTAATGCACCGCTCCCCACATACATATTATATATATAGGAACCCTGTACTCTCTTAGAGCTTAGATCAAGCTGAAAGTTATCACTAGCTCCTTGAGCCAGCCCTTCGTCTCCATGTTTGAGATGCTACCCTCGTACTTCCCGAGGGTCTGCCACTGAAAGGAACGAAGCGCCTTTTGCCAATGGTCATCCTCATCCTCTCGATCATCCATCCGCTAATCAGCCAAATCATCCTCCTAGTCCTAGATCTCCCACACTACTCATGGTCATCATCGGGGTGCCATAGTTTCAAGGTAAACAAGGAAATGCCTAAGCCCGAGTAGTGTAAAAGATCTCTTTTAAATTTTTCTATAACTTTTTATTCATTTCAAACTCACCAAACACCCAGAACACAAAAGAAAACAAGTCATTATGATTCATGTACCTTTCTTGGGGTCTCAACCTTGCAATCAGTGTAGCCTCACTTGGTTTTTCAGTAGGTCCAAAGTCCTTACATCAGATCATGGGGGCCCTAAAATCCTATGTCCTAGTCAGTCTTCCCTAGCCTATTTCATGCACTAATATTGACTAACACTATTTCCCTACCATCCCATTTAATCCTCACTATACCTAACTCCTCACTCCATCCCATCTCCCAATCATAACCTCCCTATGATACCATTTTTTCATGAACCACCTTCACCAAGATGAGGGAAGGGAAAAAAAACTACCAGAACCTTCCTTATTCAAGTTGAAGGAGAGATAATGACCCCTGAGTCCCGCCTTCAATAGTCCCTAGAGTGGTGACTAGCACCAAGGGTATAGAGTCACATGTAGTATTGAAGGCATTTCCCTTTTTATAAAAAATATCGGGAGACAAGATGGTAAATCTAAAACAACTCCAAAAATAGAAGGTAAAAGTATGACAAAACCCCCTTTTCCACATGCATGTTTAAAATAAAGTGCTACAAGGTACAAGAAATATCTAATGAAAAGTACCAAAAGAAAGAAAACATCAAAGAAAAATATCCCGACGTCTGAGCTAGTAAAGTCCGACATGGTCCTCAAAGTCCTCTTGGAAACATAAAAGCAGTTTTATATAGTAGGGTGAGTACACAATTATAATAATTAGGGAAAGAAAAAAGATATCATGAAAAAGTGGGGAGGCATTCTAATGCCTCGTGAGAAATAGAGACAACCCAAACACCTAGAAAGGAAACTATCCACCTTGCCTCACCAAGGCACACTATCCAAATAATACAAGTCAGGTAATGTAATAGTAATAACACATCGATATTGGGGTTCCCCGCACCGCTTCCCCACTAGTTATTGAAGACATCCTACGCGTCAGAACTCCACCTCCATTTTCACTGCAGTCCCACTGCCTCCGCAACAACAACATTATGGGCCACCACAACCATGCATCTCTCCTAAAGACAACTTGGACACAACAACCATATGTAACCACACCCATAGAAACCTAGGACAAAACAACTACCGCCACACTTGAAGACACCTGAGCCTCATCCCAAAGACCCTTGGGAAACAAAATTGCCTTCACACACCTGGGAAAACCACCAAAACACACCTTGCCTGAAGATTCTTGGGTGATAATGGACCTCAGGTCATCACAACCTGCCTGACGAGTCTTTGGATAATCGGGAGAGGGAGAAGAAAATGAGCTTATAACCAGACACTTGTAAGAGTGTTGGGAAAACACCCCCATAAAATGGGGCTGTTCGGCATGAAGTGCTCAACATGGGTGGGGTGCGTATAAGAAACAAAAAACTAAACACTTACATATAGGTAATCAATAACTCACCCATCCCAAGGGTTCCAAAACTAGAAATTACACAAACACTCTCATTACTATTCATACATACACAAATGCACAACAACCACTACCAAAGCACCACCCATTGAAACCATTCTTGTTATCATGTTCGAGTGATTTCATTAGAATAATTCTACACTAACAGGAAACTAAGAGGCACATCCACAAGTCAAAACAACTCTGGACTGAAGAGGAAAATATCCTAACAACAATTCAAGCACTCACACCTAGTTATCTTGTAATGTCATGACAACAAAAGGGTCCATGAGATCTCTTGATGTACTGGAACCAAACCAAGCCCGAACATATAGCCACACACAGCCTTAGATCCACAAACCAACAACCGAATAAAATGGGACCCCATCCCCATCCACGTTACCCACAAGAATTAAGCAGAACAACCGTGCTTATTAGCAGAACATAGCAAGGAAGTTTTCAAATTTAACTAGACCATTTAACAAGTTCCTTATTTTCATTTGGTTAACCGGGGTGATCACACAAGTATTCTTATTTATTGGGAATCCAATTAATCAACCAGGTATATGTGATTAACCAATTTCCATGTTACAACCATTCAATCACAAGATTATCAAGAAAATAGAGGTTCATTAGTGCACAATAAAGGAATACCAACAACCAAGATTTTTAGTGGTCATAATACCATATAGTTCACAACATATAAATAAAGATTAAAGAGTACAACAACATCATAAAAAACACCCCTTTATTATTTAAAAACCATTTGTTATCTTCATTAAGGTTTGGTTTCATCCAAGGCCTAGGGAAATATTATCATACCTGCCCCACATGATACACAGTAAAGAGAGATGAAGGAAAAACCCTACTTAGATGATCAATGATCACAATTTTCTTCTTGCGCCATGAATTGGGGTTGCACGACTTGCAGAAGAAGAACTCCAAGGACTCCAAGAGTGATCAGGAAAGGATCCAACATGGGCGCACAATTAATCTCATAAATAGGGACTCCAAGCACACCAAGTAAAGGGAAGAGATCAAGGAAGACGAAGATATTGGGTGATAAAAAAGAAGATCTGGGAGTTATGGGATATGAAAAATCTTGAACTGCTTAAAAGGAAGATTGTGTTTTCACCACACGGTTGGGTGGTTAAACACGGTGGAAGTAATTTTTATTTAATAAAAATATCCTCGGAGATGGTGGAGGTAACAACTGTGAGTTAGTAGATATATTTTAAATAGAGAAAACCGTGTAACAGGGGCGAATTTGGAAGGCACGGGGAAAGGTATGACAGTGAGGAAAAATCCAAACATTTCGGTAACTGAAGGGTCACCCAAATATTGGGGGTTTAAAACATCTCAACAATATAAAAAAAGGATATGGCCACAGACCTATCGCCATAGGTTTAAAACCATGTCTATAGGTGACTACAACCACGATTTTAAAACTATGGCTATAGGTCTCTTTTTCATGGTCTATAGCCACAGTTTTGAAAACTGTGGCTATATCCCACACCTATAGCCACCGTTATTTGGCATATAGACATGGTTTTGAAAACCGTGGCTATAGGTCTCCCATCCTTGTGCATGAGAAAAAATTTCCATCCAAAACAATGGAGGGAAGAAGTATTACCATAGTTTTCAAGATATTTCCACAATTTTAAATATATATTACATATTATATATATATACACACACACACACACAAAAGCCTTGGAGTTGTAGTGGTTAGGGAACTAAAATTCTAAGGGAAGGTTCTAGGATCAAATCTGGATAGGAACACATTATTTTTAGGCTATTGACACAGTTTTGTAAGGCTATTTCCATGGTTAAAACCGTGGAAATATGCCACATATTGTCACGGTTAAAACCGTGGCCATAGGTCAACTTCCATGGTTGAAAATGGAAACACCTATTTACATGGTTTTCAAAACCATGGAAACAGGTCACCTATTACCATAGTTAAAACTACGACCATAGGTCAAAACCTACTACCACGACGATAGTGCCCATGGTTGGAAATAACCGTGGCTGTAGCCTAAGACCACAATTTTGGTCCCCATTTCCACGATTTTGAACCGTGGAAATAACACATATTTCTAGTTGTGTATTTTACTAGCTTTAAATAGGGTATTAAAACAATTTTACGTCAAAAGATACATTCTGGGAGAGGAACTGAAAGAACTCAAAAACTAGAAAAAAAGAAAAGGGTGGGACACTGTTCGGTGAGACACCGTAATGTGCCACCGGTTCGGTGGAACTCTGTTAGTGGTGCCACCGTTTCGATGTACAACTATCACAGTGTGATCATCATAGTGCGACTGTCATGGTTCCATCATCACAACACCACCATGATGGTGCCACTATCTTGGTACCACAATGAGGGTGCCACCGTCATGGTGCCACCATCTCGGTGGAACCGTTTAGTTGAACTGAGTTTTTTGAAAACTCTTTAATGAGTTTTTGGTGGTCCCCAGGATACCCCAAACACCAGACATTTGTAAAATTAATGGACCAGGAGGGTCTGAGCCATTTCAATTTTTTTTTGTACATCAATAAAAATATTTTTTTGGTTATTTTATAGAAAATTTAATTTATTTATCCTAGAAATTGGTAACATAATTTTTTAAACCTGAAAATTGAATGTTAAATTATTTTAAATTCCTTGATTCTGATTATTAAGCATGTTTATGTTTATGAGGATAATTTTGGTAAGAATTGTTGTCAAATGTGATTTTTCACTATTTATATTTTCATCCATTTAAATAAAATTTTACAATTCACATCCGTTGGATTGTGGGGAGTGTGTTTGAGTTTTTGGGATCTATTACTCATAGCATATGATTGAGATTAATTTATTTTTAATTTATGTATAAATAAATGAATTAAAAAAATGAATAAAAATAATAATAAAATGACCATGGAGAGTAATGTTTTTGAGCTAACATGTGGTATTTGAAAATTGAGGATAATGAATCCATTATTTTATTTACAAGAGTTTAGATCTATCTATCAATTATATGGAATTTAATATACACAATGTGTGGAATCTGATACATTGGGATAATTACTCCATAGTTTTCTTTCAAATAGTTGGTATTTTAATATATATTGTGGTAAAAAAATAAAAAGGATACCCATATTAAGGTTGAAATGTGATTTCCACAAAACAATTCCATTTTTTACACCTTAAATGAAAATACACTCCCCATTTATTTTGTGATGCACAATGAATCTTCATGCTTAATTGGAACTGGATGAATGGTATCAGGGAATTTGGACAAAGGAAAGGGATTTGTCTTGGGAAATACTTGTGTATTTAGCTTGTTTTAAAGAATTATTATTAGAATCACAATATTTTTTATGTGATGTGATTGTGGATAACATTGTTTATTAAAATGTGTTTGGAGAAATAAATTGAATTTTGATCTTTGTCTGTAAGTAATTTTATGGGATATTGACAAATTAAAGATGGGTGGTGTGATTATATACTAAAATTAGAAACTTTTGACTATATTTTGAAGATTTTTAGTGCGATTCATCATTCTTTAAAGACAGGGTTAATTAATTTTATAATCTAAACTTCATTTATCATCTTATTCATAATTATTATTTAAAATGTGTTAGTCTTCTCCATTTTAAACACCAGATTGTGTAACATTTCATATTCATGATTTGAATTTTAAATTTCAGGACTGAGTTACTCAATTTTTGGGGAAAATTTTATCTTTACATAGAAATCAGATATTTATAAAGGAAGATGGAAATATTGGACCACAAATAAAGAATTTTATAGTAAAAATAGATCATGTGTAGAACAACTATAATAGATTCAGAGACAAAATTTAATATTAAATAATGTTTAAATTCTAAATAATGATATGGTAATTCATGAGAAAAATTTAATTAAAATACGGCTAAGTCTAATTCATTCATTCAGAAGGTGATCTAGGCGCCCCAAGTTGAAGTATGAATTCTAGGAAAGATTTCAAGGCCCAAAAATTCATCCCACCATTTCAACCATAACTCCCGAATCAAAAATAAAATTGGGATTTAAATTATAAATATATTAAATGATATTAGGGGAATATTTTTTCTCTTATATGATCTAGCCAAATTCACTAAGAATCAAGGTTTTTATGGTGTTTCATGTGAAGGTATTCAATATGGATTTGATTTTTTTGATCAAAGGTTGAAAAGTAAACTCTCTATTAATTTACAACCACCTATTCCTACCAAAATTAATTAGGATACATTTTACTAATGAGGGGTTGACCCAAGTCTCCAATAATTCATATTTAATGTAGTTTTGGTGAATGAATTGAAGGGACTTCTTATTTTATTTCATTTGTAATGTTATGCTGCTGTTTTATCTTCACAATTTTTTTTTCCTCTTTTAAGTTGAATAAAGTTACTCAATTTTCTTAATAAAAGGTCTTATTATTATTATATTATATTCCTATTTAACAATTTGATACTTTTTACTCAATATTTGAAATTATTCACACAAAAATGTGAACTTCTTCACAGAAAAAATGTGAAATTATTCAATCAATAATGGAGTGTTCTTACTTTTTTTCCTCTGTTTAATTCCCCCATCATGTGTCAAATTCTATATTCCATTGAGATATTTTCACCAATATAGGATAACCATCTTATTGGTTGATCCAAGTATGTTTTAAGGGGGTGTATTGGATGTTATTTCTCACTCCATTAATGTTTAATCATTTATTTTAATTGATATTTTTATTAGATGATTTCTTCCTTCCTCATCCTTATTTAATTTTAATTCTATACATTTCAAGTGATATTATGATAATTTAACTTATAGTTATCATAAAAATGTTCCTACCACTATATAGGTGATTAATATTATGTTGTAAATGTATTAAACTAGTAATTTTTAAGGGTGGTTTAATTTATTTGAATTAATCCTTCTCAAATTTAAAAAATTTAGACCATTTAAAAATAAATTCATCCAACATACCACTAAAAATTGTGTAGGATAAAACCATTCTCATAAATCAAGATCACCTAGATATTTTAGTCTTCTAGTTATATAATTAAAATCAACCCCAAAGTTGGACTATTTATAGTTAAATATTCCTATAGTATGTTAAAGTGTATCTAGGTTACTTATTAGGTTTTTGTGGATTTGAAAACCATAGTTGTACTACTAGTGACCAATTAAAAATTATGTGTAAAATTTGGTGAGACTATGAAACCTGTTACATGTTCCAAAAATTATATCCTAACAGTTCTCATAAAACCTCTAGATATATTCTTTATGGTTTGAAAAATATAATTACAGTGTACTAATAATTTTTACCTTTTTTATCCTTAATGTCTGGTGTGACATCTAAATCATAATAAAAAACCTTGCACTAATCTTCCTAAAACCCTTCCTTACCCACTCATCATGAGGCCACATCACGGTATATTTTATAATATACTAAATAATGAAATCCATTTGTGTTATAGTTTCTAACCCTGAAAAAATACTTTCATCTTCCATCTCCCCATTACAACATGACTTACAAGGAACAATGAATAATCCTATACATATTGAATGATATATTCCATAAAACCATAAAATCAGAGGATGAGTTTAGGACATATAGTATGGTGGGATATTTGAATATCGCAAGGCATATCATGCTACTACCTTGGATCACTATTTTATATGATACAACTATATGGTATTGCAAGGATTGTAATATACAATTCATTTAATGAAAGTGAATGTTTAATGGTTAAGTATTAAAATTAATTACAATGAATATCATCAATTAAATGATTCATTTGACATAAAAAATGGGAGAATAAATGGGTTCATTGATGTGATGAATGCATTATGGGAAAAAGCATTAAGTAATACATTTTGAAATATATGAGTTAATACATATATAACTTTGAAGTTTCCCAAGGGGATATAAAATGTGTTGATCAATATGATATGGGATCATCCAAAATCTACTGATTATCTTTTTTGTGCTCTTAATTTTTCTCCCTTATCCTTTGAAATATACTAGAATATAATGGGATATATGATGGTCTTGCCCAAGAGATAGGTGATTCAACATCATCCCATGGACACATCATGGAAAAGGGAGTCCTTAGACTACCTCTTGGCGATATTTATCAAGAATAATGAATAAAATAGGAATGGGTCTTTAGTTAAAGTTATATGATGTTATTCATTTATTTATTAATGGTTTTAGGTTTCATCCATGTTCGAAATTTGGTTATTAGTTTTCTTGTTGTTTATGTTCTGTTTTTTAAATGTTAATTGATCCTTAGAAACTCTAAAGTGGTATTAGAGAATAGGTTAAAGAGTTAATAAATTCATGGGAAATATCAAATGAGAATGATTAAAAACCGTGACTCTAAAATTAAGATATTTATTGTTGTTGTAAAGAGTTACATAACCCAAAGATGTAGGGAAATTGAGTTCTTTTATAGGTTCACATGGATTTCACGTTAGATGTATTCATATGAGGGAAGGTGTTCCCACCCTTTCAGTGGTTTCAGAGCCTATCATGTTTTTTGATTCATTAAATCATGTTTAAAATTAGGAAATTATATGTTAATTTATATATCCTATGGTATATCATTAAATAAAACTAAGGAAATGAATTGCGTCTATCTTTATGACAAAGGACATCATAATTTGTGATGGAGTAGTTATATATGATATGAGATATCATAACAGATGATGAATTGAAAAACTTCAGTTTATTCATATCATAATGTACGATATATGATATCGTGTGTTATGTAGTCACAAATCCATGTGAGTAAAAATATAGCCTCATATTTCTTAAGCAATATCACGGCATATCATAAAACACAATAAAATTTCATCATGTGTGTGGTTCACCTTATACAAAATCTTATAGTAATACACAATGATCTATAATTGAGTTACTCCTATGTAGGTCCTCACAAAAAAAATTTAATATCAAATAAGGTCTATTGTATATTTTGATAGCCTATGGCATGTATAGTTACTCTTACAAAAAAGGATAAGTTTGTTGAGTTACTCATACATGACTTCCTATCATAGCCTATGACTACCAGGGTTTGGTTTTATTCTTATAAATTCACCAAAAATGTATGTTATTCCTAAAAAAACTAACCTACAAGTTTTATACCATTAAATATTCATTATCAATCACGGATTATGATTGATAATTCTCTAGAGAAACATGAATTATTTCATTAAAAATGATATATATAGATTTGTTTTCTAAATTTCAATTATGAATTGATATAAATGGTTTAAAAATAACTTATAAATCAAAATAATGTTTATTCGGGGATTTTTATTTAATTTATAAAGGTATTTACATTTTAATTATTTATAAAATGTTTAAAATTAATTATTAAATGTTTATGAAAATTTTAGTAAATAATTATCCAAAAATATTAAATATTAAAATTTTAATACCTATTTCAAATTATGTATCATGAATTATAATTTGGGCCAATGTTTTTTATATAGAAATTATAAGTGTAATTTATAAAGTGTTTATAAATAACAAACTAGGATATAAATATAAAAGGGTTTATATAAAAATTTATGAATTTTAAATGATATTTAATTTTAATTGTTCAAATTAAAATACTTTGTTTGAGAAATTATTTAAACCATACCAAAAGAAGTTTTGATAATTGATATGATCAAGGTTTAAATAATATTAAATACATGATATTTAGATTATGTAAAATTTCTACTTAATATATTTGAAATATAAAATGTTTATATTTCATTTAATATCATATATTTATTTAAATTATATATAATGAATAATATGAAGGATTTAATATTTGGAATAAAAATAAAATATTTATTGTGACATACCAACCCAGGTGCCACTCAAAGGTTCCCTGAAGCCAGTTGGCCACATGGCCTCAAGCACACCTCCTTATACACCAGAGGCTAGTGACTAGCATCCAGGTCCTATGGTGTGTCTATAGGGAGACTATTCACTCATAACTAGAGTGGAACATAATAAATAAGTAATAATAATAGGTCAACAGAGGAATACTATGTAAACAGATGCCACAGCTGAAACAGAAACTGTAATGAAAGGACTAGTAACTCACCATAGACAAAGCATACATAAATAACCTAGCAAAGAATAATAATACTCAAAAGATGGATACTAAATATTATACAAAAGTTGATGATAATGTATTTCATTTCTATGAAAAAATGAAAAATAGGTAAACATGGAAGTAGATAATACATGCTATACAAAAGAATAAAAAATAATCCAAAAACTATCAAAGCATCCCAAGCTCCTACCCAATTATCTACTACCAAGATCCATCCTAAAGAATGAAATAAATATTAGGAACCAAAAGAGGGAAGTTTCCCATTTTCATCACCTGCATACATATGATATTCTCAGATACCATCTATGGCCCAGATAAGGTGTAAGATAAATCTCAATAAACCACCACCAATGACATCTATACCATCCAATATGTGAATATAAACTAACTATATACAGATATATAATATAAATAATAACTATAATGTGAATACCTAGCTATCTGTTTCAACCTTAGATGTCATGTATCTGAGCATGGAATCATTTAATTAATTTACTTTAGTTCAGTTTATATAAATAAGTCACGTGAGGTAAACAATCACTAACATTTTATCATGATAATAAAAATAATGTAGCATCCAAGGTATAGTAAGGAATCCTATAATGGTAATAATACTAAGAAGGATACAAGGTAATAACTGAGGTATCCTATAATGGTAATAATAATAAGGAGGTTACAAGGTAATAACAAAGGAATCTAATGATGGTAATAGTGAAAGATGATCCAAGGTAGTAACTAAAGAATCTGTGACCTCAGGGGTTGACCTAACTCAGTAATAACATGTAACCTGGATATAAGGGGTCTGAGTGTAATCCAATAGGAATCTCCCAAGTCATTACACCATGATATGATTCTATTCTATTTCAAGGTTCTCATCCAAGGTAAAATAGGCTAATCATGACTGGGACCAATGGGGTGTATCCATGGTGCCACATGTCTGAAGAAATCACTCTGGATCCAGGGAGTGTATCCATGGAATCCTAATATCTAGAATATAGTTAAGGGATCCTAAAATTTCATGTTGGGCATCCCCTTGTAGACAAGGACCATGATTCAATGTGGGTATGTCCCTCGACAGAAAATCCTTGAATCAGAATGGAATTCTATGAGTGCTCAATGAATTCCCTCTAAAATACAAGGAATATCTCAGGTTTGACCACTCCTATAAATATGAAAATGTACTTCTACAATATCCGCCTTTATATAATTCATTATTTAGTTAATTCCATGTATTACTCATCCCTTTTAATAATTTAATTGTTTTATTCCATGCCTTTCATTAGTATGATATGGAAAAGGGACATGAAACCATTTAATTCATTTCATATTTAATTATTAGTTTCTTTTATTTACCTTTCATAATCTTGAAAAGGTGGGATAAGTAAAATCATCAAATTTCCATTCAATTATAATTACTATACCAAGGGATATCTATGAGTATATATTCCATTTACCAATTAAAGATTAATTTAATTGATTTAAACACTTAACTTAGAAGGGTAAAGTGAAAACTATACATGATATATCTATTTATCATTAAGGATCCATTAATTATATATATATGAAAGCTTACTTTATAAGGTTCAATTGACAAAACACCTGAATGGTGACACAGATAGTCATAAAAAACCATTAAAGTCATAATAAAGAGAATACCCTACATGGGGTGTAAGATGTTGAGGTTACAACCTCCAAAAACATGAATAAAAAATATATAAAAAAGTCTCTATAATACAAACATGATGATTATAATCATGGAATATGAATTAAATATGCAACACCCGATGAAATCGGCATGCACACATTGATGATAATTTATAAAACAGTGATACTTGAGGGATGATTCATAAACCACCTACCTCAAACCTATAACACTTTCCTCGTCTAGTATCATACTTTAGTTTGGAATGTATCATAATAAATATGATGAATGGTTCAATTCCCTAAAAATAGGTCATACGATCTAGAATTAAAATAACATCATTAAGGAGAAGACAAATGATGAACGACTCAAAATGAATGAAGAGCTTACTGATGTGCATACAACTTGATGAATGATGATTAAATCAAACTTCAGATGAAGGAATGGGATCCAAACCTATGGAAGAAGGATTTGGGAGCTAAAAATGGGATAAGAAGGGTGCCTCTAGCCACTATAATGAGAAAAATAGGAGGAGGATTAAGATATTAGATCATTAATGAAATTTTGTTCATTTCACCCAAGAAAAATAGGGGCACACAATTTGGAAGCATGGTTGCCCAAACCATTCACCAACCATGCATGGATCACTATATAATGAGGGTACCCACATGTTTAGGTTGAACGGTTAGAGAAATTGTGTTCCAACCATGAAATTTAGCTCTTCTAGAAACTATAGACATTTTTAATGGGAGTGTGGCATAATATGCACAGTTTCATAAAACCGTGAAGCCTCCTACTTCTTACTATCAAGCCCCACATGGTTGGGGGTAAATATGAGACCTGCCCAACATGGTTCATCCTAACTGTGCATCCAATCAATTTTCCCAAAACATTGGGATCCAGGCTCTAAAGAATCCATGGAAACCACTGATACACCCCTGATCTTATTAGGCATCCATATTAGGTCCAAAATAAGGAATTAAAATGAAATAAAAAGGATTCAAACATTATATAAAAACCCGGATTGTATAGTATTCCCCCTTAAATAAACTCATCCACGAGTTCTACATCCATGGGTGGCGAAACATTATTTAAAGATAACTCTGACCACTAAGCACGTACATCATCCTCCCACTCCAATTTCTCATCCTGTACACAACCATACAATTAAAGGACCCATATTAAGGGACAAACTGATCATAGAGATCCTTTATGCTCTGGTCAATGATGCCTATGAGATACTCCTCAAAAGATTCATCAAAATCTATCTCAAAATCCTTGGGATAAAATGTATTATACAGGTTGGTATGGTACTAACAAAGCTGTGAATCATGGAAAGTGTTGTGCATAGAAAAACACCTCTAAGTAAGTAGTAACAGATAGACTTCCAGATCAAATCTATCCAAAATCTCAAACAGCCTTAAAAAGTATGATGATAGCTTAAATTTCCTCCATATCCTTCTACACCCAAACTGGGGTGATAACTATAAGAAAAAATGATCTTAGAAATTGAACTATAGAGGTCATTGTTAGTGATCAACATAATATTTTTTCTATACCGATTAGTAGAAATACTCTTCCTGAGAAGATGAACCTACTCTAAAGTCCCCTACATGAGATGGGGACCCAGTAGAGCCTCCTTTCTTGCCTCTAACCAACATAGGGGGTGAAAAACATATCCTACCATACAAGGACTCATAAGGATCCATTTGAATTATCATATGAAATCTATCATTGTAGGTGAACTTGCTGGGAGGGATATGCTTCTCCCAAGAACCACCAAAATTAAGGATTCATTCTCAGAGCATGTCCTCCAACACCTGTATCATTTGTTCTAACTGGCCATTGGTATGAGGGTGAAAGGCTATTCTCAGAAGCACCTATATACCCATATCTCCATACAACCCCTTCTAAAACATTGATGTAAAATAATAATCCATGTTTGAAATGATAGTATGAGGGACCCCATGTAGCCATATGATCTCAAAGACATATAAACTTCCTAGATCATCAACTGAGAAATTTTCCTAGATGGGATGGAAGTGGTATAACTTTTTTAGTCTATAAATGACTACCCAAACTATGTCAATACCTCGAGGTGACCATAGTAAGCCGACTACAAAATCCATAGCAAGATCTTCCCATTTCCATTTGGGAGATGCCTGGATGAACTGACCAATGAGAAGCATGGGACTCTTGCATTAGTTCCTCTCTTATATATGTAGGAACCAAAAAACATCTATATATACATAAGATTTTTTATCCATCAACAAACCAATACAGATCCTGTTCCTAACCAGTAATACTCTCCCAGAGAACCAGGCCTATAGGATCAAAGAATTTCCTTATATTCACACTATCAAGTAGGGAAGAGGTAATTGACAAGGCTGAGAGATAAGATTGCTCATAACTATCATGAAACTCAAAATTTAGCTTAGATAAGATGACCATAAAATTCTATTCATCACTGGCTTCCTGTATGGAATGTACCTAAGTTTTATAGCTCAATACATCTGCTACCAAATTTCCCCTTCCTGGCATATATTGAAGATAAAAATTAAAGGACTGAGTATATTCAACCCATCTTCACTTTATAAGATTCATTCCATGATATTTAAAGATATATTTTATGTTCTTTTGTCCTGTATACACCACAAAGCGCTCACCCAATATATATTGTCTCTAGAAACGTAAGGCATGGATAACTAATGCTAGGTAATGGTTGTGCATAAGGTAGTTTATCTCCTGAGGCCTAAACTACTAAGATCCATACACAAGGACTCTATCCTCCTACACTATCACTACTCCCAAGATGATGACTAATTCATCTTAGAACACTTCATAACCTTTTCTAGGCTTTGTATAATCAGAATCAGTACTAAAAAACCCTTACTTTCAACTCATGAAAGCCTTTCTCACAAGCTTTTGACCACAAGAACTTCACACCCTTATTTGTAATACTAGTAAAAGGTGAATAATGGCATGAGATGTTTTATATGAAATTCTTGTAATATCCAACCATCCCCAAGAAACTGTGTATAACAAACACATTATTAGGATACTCTTAGAAAACCACAGTACTCACCTTATCTTGGCCAACATATAATACGGATTCTGAGATAATATGACTCAATAAGTGAAGTCTATTTATCCATAAGTGTAACTTACTAGTCTTGGAATAAATATAATGATCTCTTAGTGTATTCAAAATGATCTCAAGTTATCGATCATGCTCTCTACGAGTATGAGAATACATCGAGATGTCACCAGTAAAGACCATGAAAAAAGAATTGAGATAGGGATGGAAAAACCTATTCATAAAATCCATGAAAATTATGGGAGAATTCATAAGACAAAATGGCATAATAAGATACTAGTATAGACCATACCTATTACAAAAATCTATGCGAGGTTTTTTTGAAGACCTAACTTGCACCCAATGATAATCCGATCTTAGGTTGATATTTGAGAATACCCTAGCTCCTTAGAGATGGTCAAAGAGACAATCTATTCAAGGTAGTGGATACTAGTTCTTAACCATATTATGGTTAAACCATCTATAATACATGTATAAATGAAGGTTCCCATCTACCTTCTTGGCAAAAATCCTGGGTGAACCACAACAAAAAGTTCTAGGTTGTATAAAACCTTTGGACCCTAGATCCTCCAACTATCTCTTGAGATCAAAGATCATAGTAGGTTCTATCATATATGGAGTAATGGGAATTGAAGATGCTGATAAAATTATATTTATTGTAAACTCTACCTCTCTTAGGAGGTAATATAGAAAAATCATCGAGAAAGACATCCCTTAAATGATCAACCACTAGAGGAAATTCTATCAAATGTATTTTTTAATCCTCCAAGAAGAGACTATAAACATGAGTGGTCACTCCACCTAGACCATTAATCTCTAGTCTAGCTCTACTGGCCTAGAAATTCCACTCACCCTTGTAGAGATAACTACTACCCTTTGTGTTGAAACCCCATATTTTAAGTAAGTAACCCTTATTTTATGATCTTAAGTATATAAAGTATTTTTGTGAAATCTAGGAGGTGTTGGAAGAAGTTTGGAATGTTTTTGGGGATTTTTGAAGGTTTCATAGTTTATTCACAGTTTGGGAAAACTATGAAACACCTACAGAAAATCATGAACATTGAAACATGGGCTATAGAGATGGAGTATGGGAAGATGCACAATTTTTCTAAACCGTGTGGATACTAAGGAGAATCCATGAAACTTTGGATAGAAATATTTGGAATGTATGGGGAATTATTTGTCTAATTGTGTGATCTAACCATGAGAGTTACCCCTTAAGGTAGTGGCTGGTGCATGGTTATCACATAATTTTCCTAACCGTGTGACTAACCGTGCACAGTTTAAAAACTAGATGCACAAAAAGTGGATCTAGGTAGAGATTATGTTTTAACTCTTCATTTTTACCCAAAACAACCCTAACCTAGGATTTATTCATCTCAAAGGATATGGAGTCTTCTCCTATTGATTCAGTAGTGATCTTAATGATTCTCTTTGTTCATTGAATCCATATTCTCATGGAAAGTCTTCATTCTTAGTAGTTTTTCTTCATATTCCATAGATATACTTCTATATCATTCTCATTTTATTTGATCTATGTCTTCTGTGTATAGATCCAAGTTATTTTATGCTAAATATTATTATATTTGTCTTTGTTAATGTTAGGGGAAAATATCTAAGGTGGGTTTTTGGAGTTTTGACCCGTTTGTGTGGATGTTTTTCGTTCCCTTTTCTATTTTCTACAAGTTTTCTATGGTAGATGGCTTCACTCTTAACTCCTATATTTAAAATATGATGTCCTGATTTCAAATTTATTTTTTCTAGAAATATTTTTCAAATTTTTTGTGAAAATAATGGTATAAATCCTATTTAGTGATGGTTTTTAGTTTTTTGTAAAAATTGTGGAATTTTTGTGAAAAATGATTTGTGGTTTGATTTTAAAATGATGATTTAATATCAATTATTTGGATTGATTTATGAAAAAGGTTTTGTGGAATGGATTTCAATAAAACTTTTGTTTTATTGAAATGAGTTCGTCACACTTGGGTTTGGCATTGGTTTGGAATGGTTGTGTGGAGTGTGTTCCCATGCGTTGGGATGGATAAGGGAGTGAAGCACCCCCATAAAAAGTTTGGGATGGATATGGGAGTTAAGTACCCTCATAAAAATGGTTTATAAAGTGATGAATTAGTTAAATGATGACTCACCAATCATGAGTATATGGAGGTCTAGGTTTCATGCATGGTTGGATGTGTGGATATGTGGAGTGGAAAGGATTTTGCCAAAATGGAGTTTACGAAATGGTTTTAGAACATTATTTGGTTTCTTTCCTTGAAACTTGTTCTTATTTTGAGAGAATAATGTTACTATGTAACTAGTTTATATTTTTATATTAAATATTCTTTAGAAATTGTTTTATATAAATTGTTTTATATAAATGTGCTATAATGTTGTATCCTAGTGGCGTGAGTAGGGAAGTCATTTAGGGAAAGCCTACTGAGTTTCATTGCTCCCCCATGCTTTGGAAATTTGGTTCTTTTTTGTATATTTTGTTTATCAAGACATGGTAAAAGGTAAATTATCACACTTCTCCATTGGTTATTAGCTATACTTGGTCTATTTTGTGGAGTATAGAGCAGGTTGGAGATTTGGAGTTATGGTTGTCTTTTATTTTTTTTTGTTTTATAGTATTTTGTTCTATACTTGGTTGTTTTTTAGTCTTCCATTGTGGTACTCTTTGTAGTGGTTATTATACAAATTCAATTTTTGAGTTTTATTTAATCATTATCATTTATCATGCATTGGTTTATTTGGTTATGGAATGTTCAGTTGGTTGTTTTATTTTCAAAGGGAAAATCATCCTCCAATTGTATATGAAGCCCTTGGAATTTATTTCCATCCTTTTGAATATTGGGGAGGTCTCTTAAGGGTAATTAAAATCCTCCTACCTTCTCAATACAAAGTGAATAAGAGGGATATTATAGGTTCTATCAGCTTTTTCAGTCCTTGACTAACAATTTGTCATCTGTTCTGTCGGTCTCATAGTTGAAATTCATTCCGGTCTTTTCCTTATGTCGGGTTGGTAGAGAGGAGTAGGATTGTTGGGACTTTAAATGTAAAGCATAAAAAGACACAACTAACCTTTATATTCTGAACTTCACATTTCTAGGTATTGGGTGTATAAGTGATTTGGAGACACTTATAGGTTTTTAAATCTCATTGCCATGGGTTTAGCCAATGAGAAGAGCATGACATTAATTATAGAAATGAATTCCCACTAGGAGTGTATATCTCATTTTTGAGTAATGCTTTGATTCAATTTGATGATTTTTTGAAAAAATTTAAAGTTTTTTTCAAATAAAATATTTTAAATAAGAGCATCATTGTGGTATTTTGAAAATGGTTTGATTTTCAAAAGAAAGTATAGATTTTTCAAAAATGGTTGAACATAGAAAATAGTTGATTTTGGAAATCACTATTGTGATAATATGATGTGGTATAATTTGAAATGATAATAATTCAGTTAATAGAGAGTGATTATGGAATTTATTGTGTTTCTTGAAAATGGAACTAGGTAGGCATCGTAGGAATCAATTGGAAGAAGCTGTTGAGAATGTGGTTTCACCTGAGACACAGGTGAACTAATAGCTAGTTCAAAGTATTGTACATGAATTTCAGGCTATGGATAGTGGGAACAAGAGTGATGATCCTAGTCAAGTGGATTATTTTTTCCAATTCCATAAAGTTGATCCACCCATCTTTTGGGGTGATTCTGAACAAGAAAATGAATAGGTGTGGATAAATTGGGTGAATCATATATTCGATTTTATTGTCACTCCAACAGAGATGAAAGTCAATATGGAGATGTATATGCTATAATATCTTACATTCTAGTGGTGGTATTTACCTGTTTAGGATAAATTAGACCACTACCTTGCATGGAGGATTTGGATGAATTTTTTTACAAACAATTCCATCCTCAATTGTTTAGAATTTAATGAACATGAACTTCTATAGCTTGAAGTAAGAAAATATTTCTTTCATGGATTATACAGCTAAATTAATGAATTTAGTGTTATTTTCAGTTGAAGTTTCTTCTAGTGTATCCTTCAAGGCATGCATCTTTGAATCGGGGTTTAAGAAGGATATTCTCTCAAATATTGATGTTCTCTATATTATGGATTATACATAGATACTCAATAGGGAAACAATAGCTAAAATAGAAATATCAGGAACTGTGGGAGGAGGAAGTATGTTGATACCCATGGGAAATGATGGAATATCTAATGTGGGGAGAAAGTGGAAGAGGGACACTTATTTCCAAGTTGGGAGTTTAACTCAAAATCAAATGGTTGGATCAATGAATCTTCCTATGAGAACCATGAATAAAGCTAGATATTTCCAATGTGGTTCCTCAAAACACATGAAGTGAGTGTGTATGAAACCACCAACAGAATTACACCATTTCAATAAGATAAGGAATATTCAGCTATATTGTCATAGTTCTTTGATGTCGGTTGTTTGGGACACTTCCCAGGTGTCACGGGCATTATATGCCTTGACAGGGAGTGGTCAGTAGAATCAATCTCATCAACAGAATAGAGCTACCCATAGTAATTATAGGAATACCATGAATCCTAAAGTAGTGAAATATAAATAGGGAAATAGATTTAGGGTAATTATCTCAAGAATAACTACCCAAAACATGATTTAGAGTGAGATGTTATAGTTCATTCTTTGAAGACTTCATGTCATTATCTCTTTGGTGAGAAATTTACTATGTTCATGGATCATAAAATATTGAAACATATTTTCTATGGTATTTGAATATGAGACAAGGAATATGGATGGAGTATCTCAAAATGTTTGACTTTGAATTGATGTATACACCAGGAGAATAACATTTAGTGGCAGATGCATAAAGTAGTAAGTCACATGATTAGTTTGTAAAATAAGATTTAGATGAGTGGTAGTTGATGTTGGTCTAAGTTGACATGAACTTGGAATGTTAATACCAATGGGAATTTGTAGCCTTATTTCTAGTTTTTTTCCTGATTTAGTAAATATGGTTAAATAGATACAAATATTCGATGCAGAGTCCGTGGTGATGAGTTCAAAACTTAATGGTGGGGAGACCATTGAAGGATGGAAGGTGGATGAGAGTTTAGTGTTGTGGTTCAGAAATCATGTGTTCATACATATGGCTTGTTAGGAACAACTTCTTTAATCTTACCACCATTTGAAATGAACTATTCATCATAAAATACAAAATATGTATAAGGAATTGAAATCATAGTTTTTTGGGGTGGGTATGAAAAGGAAGGTGGATGATTTCGTTTCAAGATGCTCAACTTTTTAGCAAGTTAAGGACAAGAATAAATGACCAGTTGGTATTTTGCTATATTTACCTATTCTAGTGTGGAAATGAGATAAGATAACTATGTATTTTTAATAGGTATCCCAAGAATGGTTCAGAAACATGATTCCATATGAGTGATAATAGATCAACTCCCAAAGTAATCTCATTTCATTCCTATTTGTGAATCGAATACGGTGGATTACTTATAAAAAATTGATATCAAATAAGTGGTAAAGAGGAATGAAATACCCACTAATAGTTTAGAAAAGAGATCTATGGTTTATATCTCATTTTTTTGAAAGCCTTACAAAAATCCCTTGGGACCCAATTGACTATGAGCATAGTGTATCATCCTCAAATATATGGGTAATACAAAAGGATGATAAAAAAATTGGAACACATGCCACATGCTTGTGTAATTGGTTTTGGTGGATCATGGGAAGAGCTTGTTTCATTAGTGGAGTTATCATATAACACAATTTATTAGGACTCAATATATATGGATCCTATTGAAGCATTATTTGGGCATTCATGTCGTTCTCCACTTTATTGGGTGGAAATAGGCGGGAATTCCCTAGTTAGTCTGAGCCTTATCCAAGAAACTATAGAGAATATTTAGGTGACCAGGAAACATATGATTATGGACCAGACTTTTCAGAAATCAAATGTGGATCATCGTCGACGAACATTGTCATTCGAGATGAGTGATCATGTGTTCTTAAGGATTTCTATGAGGCTTGTACATTGTAATTTTGAGAATCATGTAAATTTATCTCCTCAATACATATACCCTTTTGAGATACTTGAATGTGTTGGCATAATGGAATATTAGTTGGAATTTACACCACAATTCAATGATGTGCATAATGTGTCTCATGTATCTCAGTTGAAAAAGTATCAGTCTGATCCTAACTGTGTGATTCAATGGGATCACATTGAACTAGATATATATTCTTTATTGGTGTACATTCCAAATAAAATTTTGGATAGGTAAGATAAATTCATTCATGAAAAAATCATTGGTCTAGTGAAGGTTTTTTGGAAACATGGTAAGATTCAAGAAGATACTTGGGAACTGGAGAAGGAAATAGTCAAGTAATGGCCCAAACACTTTCAAGACAATGATTGTTTTCTATATTCCTAGGATGGAATGGAAAATGGTGGGGATAAATTATCTCCCCTAGATTCAATTAATTAACCCTTATTTTATTATTTTTATGTATATAAAGTTTTAGGGTGATGTTTGGGGGGAGGGGGGTGGAAGAAGTTTGGAATGTTTTTGGGGATTTTCTAAGGGTGAACGGTTTGGGAAAACCATGAAACACCAATGAGAAACTATGAACTTTGAAATAGGGGATAAGGAGAAGGTGCATGGTTTTTACAATCCATGTGTCCACCATGAAGAAAATATGCCACTTGGGATAGAGATCTTTGGCACGGATCACACATGGCTAGAACACGATTTTTCTAACCATGCCCAGCTTAAAAACTAAATCCAAAAAAGTGGATCTAGGCCAGGATTAAGATTTGACCCCCCATTTTCCCCCCAAACTAAAAAAAACTCGTGATTTATTTCTATAAAATTATTAGGAGGATTCTACCATTGATCTGGAGGTGATACAAAGGATTCTATTAGTACATTAAAGCTAGATTCTTGTGGTAAGTCTTTATTCATGGTAGTTTTTATAGGTTTTCCTTAGATATACTTCTCAATGTCTCTATATTTCTTATATATACATCTTTTGTAGATACATTCAAAGTATTTTATACCAAATATGATTATATTGAGATTTTTTGATGTTAGGAAAAGATATCTATGGTGGTTTTATGGAGTTTCTACCCCTTTTCGTGGATGTTTTCATGCTGTTTTCAATTTTCCCAACGTTTTTTGAGGTAGGTGGCTTTAATCTTGACTCCTCTATTTAGAATATTAAGTATTGATTTAAAATTGATTGTTTTCATTGAAATTGTTTGCAAAATTTGTGTTCAAATAATTGTAGAAACCCTCTTTAGTGATGTTCTTCAGTTTTTGTGGAAATTTTGGAATTGTTGTGAAAAGTTATTTGTGGTTTGATTTTAAAATGACGATTTTAGAATCGTTTTTTTGGATTGATTTATGAAAAATATTTTTTGGAATGGTTTTCAATATTTTTTTTCATTGAAATTATTTCATCAAAATTGGTTTGGTCATTGTTTTGGCATGGTTGTGTGGTGTGTGTTCATATGCATTGGGATGGATAAGGGCATGAAGTACCCCCATAAAAAGTTTGGTTGAATATGGGTGTGAAGTACCCTCATAAAAATGGTTCACTAGGTGAAGAATCAGTAAAAGGATGACTCACCACTCATGAGTATATGGAGTTCTAGGTTTCATGAATGGTTGGATATGTGGATATGTGGAATGGAATGAATTATTCCAAAATGGAGTTTATGAAATGGTTTTAGAACATTATTTGGTTTCTTTCCTTGAAACTTGTTATTGTTTTGAGAAAACTATTTTACCATGGAACTTGTTTATATTTGGATATAAACTGTTTTTAGAATTTTTTTTATATAAACTATTTTATATTAATGTTCTAACATGTTCTATCCTAGTGGAGTGAGTGGGGAAGTCATTTGGGGAAAGCCTAATGAGTTTTATTACTCACCCCTTCTTTATTACATTGGTACTTTTGAAAATTTTGTTTATTATGACATGGTAAAAGGTAAATTGTCACACTTTTATAGTGGTGGTTAGTGATTTTTGGGCTATTTTGTGGAGCATGGATCATGTTGGAGATTTAGAGTTATGGTTGTGTTTTTGTTTTATTGGATTCCTAGTCTTCTTCTATGTACTTGTTTGTTTTGTAGTCATTTTCTATGATACTCTTTGTAGTGGTTTTGATATAAATGAAATTTTTGAGTTGTATTTCATTATTATCATGGATCATGTAGTGGTTTATTTGGTTATGGCATGTTTTATTGGTTGTTCTATTTTGAAAGGGAAAATCATCCCTTATTTTAAATGAAGCATTTATAATTTATTTCCAGCCTTTGACATCTTGGGTACGTCACTTAAGGAAAAGAAACATCCTCATGCATTCTCAATTTAATGAGGAGGGGTAGGATGTTACACTTTGATGATTTAAATGATACCCCGAAGTGATAGAAGTCCATGAAGTTGTGATAGGAAACCAACCAATCCATCCTGAGAATGAAATCGAAGCCTATCATCTCAAGGATAAAGAGGTATCATAAGAAGGGATATGTGCCTACCTCAAGGGGACAGTCCTTGCATTGGTTTATGCCCTATGATCGTATACCCAATGACATATCCAGGGTCATCACACCATAATAATACTGAATTTAAAACCTAAGAATTTACTAGGTATATAAGGAGATATATGAGTATTAATTACCAATATTAAATATAGTAGATGAAATAGTGGTGGCTACTAGAATAGTAACTCATTCTATAGATGGTCCTGTACTTTGATCCATGAGTATATGATGTAATGACTGTAATTAACATGATCCATGGACCTATGCTATAAAAATACTACCCTTTACATTTTTCTTATGATGATAATCAGAAGTATAGACACCATAGCCATGACCTCCTCCTCATCCAGTCCTGCAAGTGCTACTCCAACTCTCCATCTGACGCGACGTAAAAGACCTTACCCCTGGAGCTGGTGTAGATCCTCTTCCACTAAAAGAATATGGAAAGGTCTAACAAAATATTTGAATATTCCCCATATAAACACAAGCATGGAACTCCATCAAATCCCTATCACACCGAGGATATATATTCCCCTATTGTCCACATTGATGACATATAACAGAGCGACCATTGAAATTACTCTGACCAACACTGATTTGAAGAAAAACCTCAAGGGAACACTTCATGTTACTGTAAGAAATACTAGCCTACCTCGACACTAAACCTATATGCCTAGGAATATCACCTTCCATTAGGTTTAAATCAGTGATAAGAGACTGATTGACAATCTTAGAAAAGTTATATAGGTGAAAAACATTCACTGGAGTATAGTTGGAATATATAATCCCATCCTTGAAGCATCTAGTACGCGATAGATCATCACCATATATAAGTGATTAAAAGATCTATAACTTAGTAAATCACACTGAATAATCCATTATTGATATAGCAATCTTCTCTAGGTGCGCAAACTATGTGGCTCAATCATATCTCAACATCCAAGGAAAGAAGTGGTTGTAGAAGGAGGTTTGAAAATCAGTCCAGAACATGCCTTGATGATGAACAGCCTGGGTAATCACATCCCACCAATGCTTGGATGAATCACATAAAATGTTGGTGGAAATTTTGACACTATTCTCTTTAGGAATATCTAGATTCTCAAAGATAGATATAGTTTCCTCCATCCAAGATTTTGAATCCTGTGGACCACCATCCCCAAAAAAGATGTGAGGATGTTACTACTAGAATTGACGTGTTAGATCAACCATTTTAGGTATAGGTCATGGAATACCCTTCATATACTATATTAGATGTTGAAAACTATCTCGAAGATGACATTTCGTTCCCAATTTAGGTATAAAATGTGGTCCCTCAAGTGGAACTCATGGAGATAAGACTGGTAGTTTAGGGCCCACCATATCTAGAGCTTTGTTGTCTCCACCTTTATGGAACACAAATCAAGGACTTTATGGTGGAATAACTCTATAAATTTCAATAATATTCCGCATAACTACATTTAATAAAATATAGAAGCACTAGAAGAAGTAGATATTAAGATTAAGGGCTCACTACCTAAGGTACAACCCCAAATACCCAATTAGAAGGCTAGGGTATTGATAAGTGTTTAAGTTTATTTTATAGGGGTTCTACTAAGTGAAAGGATCATTCACACTTTTCCTATTAATTTACTGGAAACCATTTTATTTTTGTAAGTCAAGATTAAAATTTTTAGTTTTCATTTGATTATATACATATACCAAGGTTCAATTAAAATGGATCACCATTTCCAGGGAATAAGGGACCATACACCATATCATTGAAATTTACAACCATTTAATTTATATTTAACCTCATCTACATTCGGTCACATAATATAATGTGTAATATATGATTTATTGACTCGGTAAAATACCCATTCCAACCCATGAGGACCTATAAACCTCATGAATTCAAACTGTAAATAAATCCATCATATCCAAAGAGTAGCTCATATAACTAGAGGTAATATTCTAGAAGCACTAAGAAATATAATAACTATAGCTCACTCAAAAATCACAGGAAACACAAGCAATGAAAGTTGTGAAATGCACTCATATGTCAAGACATATGCATGGAATTTGAATGATTGATGCCTATAATGATGCATGCAACAATTCTCCTAGAACTCATATCATCAGACCAAGGTTAAAATATCCATAAAAATATCATGAATCAAAATTCATGTGCATCACCCAAAAGTGAAAGGATATCAACTATACTAAGTGAAATAAAAACCATAATTATTATTTCAGGTAACTTGTTATTTACCCTGAACTTGGGTAATTTATGGGTAAGAATGACTTATAACCAAGTTTCAAAGAATTACAAATATCCTATATATTATATAAAAATATTAAATTAATAAAAGAAATATTTGATACTAATTTGTGATCTCCCAACCTAGGTTCCACTCAATGGTTCCCCGAAGTCAGTTGGTCACATGGCCTCAAACACACCTCCCTGTATACCAAAGGCTTTTGATTAGAATCAAGGGCCTAAAGTGTTTTTTTGTGGAGACTATGACCTCATAACTAGAGTATATCACATCATATAAGTAATAATAATAGGTCAATAGCATAAGTATATATAAACATATTACACAATGGAAACATACATTATAATGATTGGACAAGTAACCTATCAAAGTGACAACAAACATAAATAACCAAGAAATGAATAATAATAATCAAAATCTAGAAAAAACATCATATAAAAAAGATAATGACAATTTATTTCATGTCTCTACAAAAATGTAAAACAGGTTTACATGGCAGTAGGTAATTCACGCTATACACAAGAATAAAAAAGAAGCCAATAACTATCCAAGAATCCTAAGATCCTTCCCGATCATCTACTACCAATATCCATCCTAAAGAAGGAAATAAAGATTATTTGTCCAAATAAGGATGATTACCCTTATCAAAAACTTCATACATATGATCTTCCCAAACACCATTGACGACAGGGAGAGGGTGTGAGATAAATCTCAGTAGGCAACCACTAACAATGTCTATACCATCCAGTTTTTGAATATAATCTAATAGTGTGAAGGTATATAATTTAAATTGGTACTATAATGTACATACCTAATTACCTTCTTTATACTTAGATAGCATGTCTCTGAACATTGAATAATTTAATTAATTCTTTTGAGTTTAGTTTATATAAATATGTCACGTGAAGTAAACCATCACAAACATTGTATCATGATAATAACAATAATGGAGGATCTAAGGTATAACAAGGAATTATATAATGTTAATAATAATTAGGAGGATCTATGGTAATAACCAATGCATCCTATAATTTTAATAATAATAAGGGGGATCCAAGGTAACAACGAAGGCATTTGATGATGGTAATAGTGAAAGAGGATCCAATGTAACAACCAAGGAATCCTTGAACTTAGGGGTTGATCCAACTCCCTAATAACTTGGAGCCTAGTTATAAAGGGTCTATAATGTAATCAATGGGGCATCGACAAAGTCATTCCACTGTGAAATGATTCTAGCCAAGTCTAAGGATCTCATCCAAGGTAAAATGGGCTAAGCATGACTAGGTCCAATGGGGTGTATGTATCCAGGGTGTCATGTGTCTGAATACATCACAATAGATACAAGGGGTGTATCCAAGGAATCTTAATATATAGTAGATAGTTAAGGGATCCTATGATGTCATTACAGACATCATCTAGTACACAAGGACCATGTTCCAAGGTGGGTATCTCCCTTGGAAACTAGATCCTTGAATCAGAATAGCATCCTCAAAGTGCTTAAGGAATTACCTTGGGAATCCAAGGTTTAGCTCAAGTCTAACCACTACTATAAATATGAAAAGGTCCATATGAAATATGAACCATGTACTTAATTCATAATTTAGTTAAGTCCATGTAATACTCATTCCTTTTAATAATTTAATTGGTTCATTCCACACCTTTCATTAGTTTTACAAGGCTAAGGGACATGTAAACATTTCTTTAATTTCATATTTAATTATTAGTTCAATTACTTTACCTTTTATAATCATGAAAATTCAGGCTAAGGACAAGAAACCAATCTCCATTCAATTATAATTACTAGGACAAGTGATATCTACGAGTATAATTTACATTTAATCGATTTAAAAACTTACCTTAGGAGGGTCAAGTAGAAACTATACATTTTATTTCCATTTATCATTAAGGATACATTGATTATATATATAAGAACACTTAACATAAAAGGTTAAAGTGATAGGAAAACCAAATGGTGGCACATAAAATCATAATATAACATTAAATTTATAATAAAGAGCATACCTTACATGGGGTGCAAGGCATTGAGGTTCCAAACTCCAAAAACATGAAGAAAAAATATAAACAAGGCTATATAATATTAGAATGATGATTATAAGCTTGGAATATGAATTAAATATGAAACACATGATAAAATAGGCATGACAAAAATGATTTAAATTTATAAAATGGTGAGAATTTAGGGATGATTCATAGACCATCTTACTCTAACCTATAACACTTTCTTCATCTAGTACCAGCCTTAAGTTTGGCCTGGATCAGAAGAAATCTAAATAAAAAATTAACTCCATGAAAAGATGGCATATGATCTAACATTAAAAATAGTCTCATCGAGGATAATACAAATGATGAATAAATCAAGATGAATGAAGAGCTTACTAATGCACATACAACATGATGAAATATGATTGGACCAGACATCAGATGAAGGAAAGGGATCAAAACCTATTTAAGAGGTCTTTCAGATCTCAAAATGGGAGGGGAAGGGTGCCTATGTACACTAAAATGAGAAAATGAGAAACATGGATATGATATTAGACCATTAAGGTAATTTTGGTCATTTCACCCAAGAAAAACAGGGGTGCAGGGTTTGGCCGCTTGGTTGGCCAAACCGTGCACCAACCATGCTTGGATCATTGTATAAGGAGGGTACTCACATGGTTATAAAAACTATGCACCAACCATGGAATTATAATCTTCTAATGACTTTAGATATTTTTCAAAGGTGTGTGGCCCAACCTACATGGTTTCATCAAACCGTTCATCCTCCCGCTTCTCACTTTCAATCCCCACATAGTTGCGGGTAATCGTGTGGCCTGCCCTGCATGATTTCTCATAACCATGCAACCAGTCTATTTTTTCAAAAAAAAGTCAGGCTCCAACCTACAAAAATCCCTAGACACCCCAGATACACCCATGATCTTCTTAGGAATACATATTAGGTCAAAAAAAGAAATTATACTGAAATAAAAAGTATCCATATATGATTTAAAAACTGGGTTCTTATAATTTATCATTATGTAATTATGGAATTTTCATAAAGAATTTATATTTCATAAATTGTTTATAATTATTTTATTTTATGAATTGTATATAAATGTTTAAATCATGTCTAAATTTATTAATTTTTCATTTATTTGGTTTATTCCATGCTTTATTCATGAATATAATTGTTATATTATGAATATATTTATAATTTAGTTTAAAGTGTGAAACTGCTTCTATAAACTCTCATACATGCATATAAGAAGTTACATACTAGGTATGATAATTTATTTAGTTCTCTTATACCATGAATTTGGGTTTTATTCGGTTATGAGGTGACCCAAACATTATATACATAAATATTACATCATTTTAGAGGAATATACAATACATATCATAACAACACACACCCTAGAACCATAATGGTTTAGTTTCTTTGAATACTAGATATATAATCATCTTATTTTGTGAATGATATTCAACATCTTTCCCAAAATTTTTCTCAAATAGTAAACTTTTTAGTCATACCCTACTTAAAACCATTCTTCATAACATGGAGAAAATAAACATAATAAAGGGTTATCTCAGATGCTCTATAAGGGTAAATGTGGGATATATTAGTCAATGATCATATGTAATCATAACATTATCATAAAGGTATGTGGATATGATATTAAAATTTGAAAATTACACCCAACAATTAATAGATAATAATCATACAATAAGGCATTGGTTGATCATAATACATGAATCATATAAGAATAAAATATCCCAATCCATGAGATTATATCATAATTATAAGAAAATTTCATAGTGAGTGGTATAAAAAGTGTGTCATAATCATAATCATAGAAATATTATGTCATGACTATCAACCAAGACATCCATCACATGTAAGGCCTGGTAAAACCACTAATGTACCTACTCCAGGCTTGAGATAACTACCTTTGTAACCACTTTTGGGATTTAGATAATCACCCTTGTACTCATTGAGCTCATAAAAAATTAATCATTACCTAATTAATTGGAGGGATTTAATGGACACATCCATCCCATAACCATAATTAATTTATATGTATGCCATCCATCCAAATAAAATTTTTATTAAAGAGAAAAGTAAAACAAGGACACAAAGGGTTTAGTGGGGCCTAAAATAATACAAGCCGAGGGAATCCCCTCTGATCAAATTGACACCCTCTGGCTTCAAGCAGTTAGGATTAAGGAGACAAGTTTTGATGAAACTATGATCCCCCAAAGAATCTAGGTAATCCACAACCTTATTTCCCTCACGCCACGTATGAGTCACTTTGGAGTTGCTGCAAAGGATGGATTTACTATGCCTGACAATGTAGGTGATGGACCAGTGGATGAAGCCTTTACCATGCAGGGAGTCGTGCAGAATCAAAGAGTCGGTCTCCACTTGAGAGATGGAAATGTGATGCTGAGGGAAAATATTGAGCCCAGTAAGCATTGATTTGGCCTTGGCTATAAGAGAGTTGCCGCTGCCAAAGGAAGAAGTGAAAGCAAGAACCACATTCCCTCCCGTGCTACACACCACTCCCCCCCTCTTATGTTGCCCATAATGTAGGACCCATCCGTGTTCAGCTTGAAGCCACTACCCAGAGGGTACCAACGAACCCACCTCCCCTGAACTCTATCCATAGAGGTTTTAGACAAAGGGTTAGTGACCTGTAGAAAGCGTAGAGAAGGGGCGTCATTCTAGTTCTTGAAAAGAAAAACCAGGTTCGCTAGCAGGAAACACGTTCTCAAAATGATGGACCTCGCTGAAGGAAGAGACCCCTCGAACCTGGCCCGATTTCTGGAATGCCATAAGCTCTAGCAGCCAGCACTGAGAATCAACGCTTGAGCATTTCTCTCCATACTGGGGTCGTGAGCAACTTGAAACCACCATTCCAAAAATGAGTTATACCTCTGTTCGTAAGGTGTAAGAGCCATGAAACCACCGAAGAACGACCAAGTCGCAAGAGCCCAATCACTTTCAAAGATTAGGTGATTATTACTTTCCTCCCGCTTGACGATACAACAATGGCAACTTGAGGAAAATCTAATACCAAATTTTTTGATATTATCGTCCGTAGCAACAGTAAAGTTCCTGATATGCCATAGGAGGAAGTTATATTTGGCTGGGATTCTATTGCACCACACAAAGTCTCTCAAATTATCCTGTTGATCCTAAGAAGAAGAAAGTTTGTGGAAATCCCTGGTGGTGAAAGCTTCGGAGGTAGAGGGTGTAAACACACACCGATCGGGTTCAAAATTAAACACAATGGAATCCATAGTCGCTTGTTTCTCTTTGTCCAGAACCACCGATGTGAACCTAGGATAACTCCATTCCTCTTTGAGGGAGATCATCGGGGCCAGACATCTAGGAAAACCGAGAACATAGCCTCCCAAACTATGATTCCAGAAAAAGATATTCCCTTCTCCAACAATCCAACAAGAATGATGATGTATATTTTGGATAAGAGGAGAGATTTTTGACCAAAATGGGGATGCAGAACCGCGCTTATGATCCTCATTACCCCCACAACTAAGAGACATTTACTTACCCCATAAGGTGCGTTCCTCAATAACTTCCCATGCCAGCTTGGCCTAAGAAAAATGCATCATGTTCTGGAGGCTGCACACCTTAATCCCGCCTTTATGGACAGGTCTTTCTAGCCTTTCCCACGAGGCCCAATTCCGTTTCCCCTCGGACAGAGCATCCCAAATAAAGCTACACAAAACCTTTTCAATATTCTTGATGACCCTCTACGGGACGTTAACAAATTCCAAAGCGTGGAATGGCATGGCACACAGAACATTGTTAACTAAAGCTATTCGTCCCCAAAATATAAATAGCAGTTCTTCCAGTTAAGGATACGATTCATGATCTTGTTAACCACATGGTCGAAGTCCTGAACCTGAAGCCTTGCTGAAGTAATAGGCGTGACCAGATACTCCATTTGGAAGGTTCCATGCTGCATGTCCAAGCGATGACACAGGGAAACTACGCGACTGGGAGAACTATTTTGATTAAAGAAAATCTTACTTTCAGAATTGATAAGTACCTGCCCACTCTAGTAGCAGTACTCATCAAGGATCCTCCAAATACCGCGAACAGAACCCCTGCCCCCCATTTATGAAGATGATAGTGTCGTCTGCGAACATCAGGTGGGAGATTGAAGGAAGATTCTGTTTCCTTCTATATGGAAGAACAACTCCATTATTCATGCCCTGGTTGATAAGTTGGTTGAGAGTGTCCTGAGTAAGGATGAAGATACTCAGGGATATCGGGTCCCCCTACTAGATACCTCTTGATGCCTTGAAGAAGCCATGAGACTTTCCCAAGAATGAAAGAGCCAGCCAAGATGATCTGAAATAGTGGAAGAGTAAATCCACAGACCTTGGCGAGAAACCCCTGGCTGCAAGAACTCTGTTGATAAAGCTCCATTTGATCCTATCATAATCCTTATCCATGTCAAGTTTCATAGACAAGTTGGATCCATGTGTTTTAAATTTGATGTCTCGAATAACCTCCTGAGCCAAAGAAATTTCTCCCTAAATTGAGAGACCTCTCACAAAACCATGCTTCTCAATCAAGATCCATTGGGGTAAGATTTTGGACAACCTTAGGTTAATAATAAATGAAAGGATCTTGTAAGGAAAGTTGCACAGGCTAACTGGGCGATATTGAGAAATAGAATAAGGATGCTTGACCTTTGGGATAAGAACAAGAGCAGTAACACAAACTACCCGAGGGAGACTCCCACTCCAAAAGTAATCTTGGATAGTGTCAATGATGTCTCCCTTAACCACATCCCATGCCCCTCTATAAAACTCTCCTGGAGAGCTATCTGGTCCGGGTGCACTCTTAGGGTCGAGATTCATCATCGCCATGTGAATCTCTTCCTCATTCGGAACCTCTTCCAGGCCCTCATTTTCATGAGCCGACATGTCATTGGGAATAACCTCCCAGATGTCTACAGCTCCACTTGGATATCCCCTAGGCATCCTCGGATTAGGACTAGCAAGGAGATCCTTGAAGAACGAGTGCGCCATACTTCCCACAGTGTCTCTATCATTCATGTTGGAGCCATCCTCGAGTAAAATGTTGGGTTGTATTAACCGTCTTCTTTCTTGAATACAAGCATGAAAGAATGCTGAATTTCTGTCTCCCTCCTTCAACCATCTCACTCGGGAAAGATCCTGCGCCATCCATTCCTGTTGAAGAAGTAGCTCTACCCAACTTTCCCTTTTATCCATTAGCTCCTCGTACAACATGTAATTCTACTCCTCCTCGAGGTTAGATTCCAAGTTTTCAATGATCTTTTTCAGCTCCTCCATGCTCTGATCCGCTGGAGGTAAGTTCCTGGCCCACGAATGGATCCCCTGCTTCAGCCTCCGAATCTTATTGTGAAGAGAAACCCACGGGTATCCCTAGATTGGTTTTTCCCACAGGTCACGAACCACTCTCAGGTAGCCAGGATTATGATCCCATTGACGGTAAAACCTGAAATGCTCCTGAGTATCCAGCCCTGGAAACAAAGAAACAAGCAACGAGGAGTGATCTAAAATGACACAAACCAAATGTTTCACCTTGGCATTGGGAAATTAACTTATCGTGTTGCTGTTATCCAGGCACCAATCTAGCTGGCTCCAGCATCGCCTTCCTCCTCGCTGATTATTCCTCCACGTGAAGCGATCACCAGTATAACCCATATCAAGAAGCCCTGAGCTCACCGCAAACGGAACAAACTCTAAGCTGGCCTGACTAGGAAAAGAAACCCTTCCTTTCCTTTAATCGGGATCAAAGACAACATTTAAATCCCTTACAACAAACCACGGAAGATCCTCCGGATCGAAGGAGCCAAGATCTCGCCACAACTGCATTCTGACTTGTGCATCGCAACTTCCATAGACAAAGGAAAAAAAGAAACTCTCCATACCTTTTAAAACCTTCGTAGTGATAAATTGATCCCTCTCCAAGACCACATCCAAAGAAGTCTCGTTATTCCAAAAGAGCCAAATGTACCTATTCACAGGTGTCGCCTGCGTGGATCCATGCATCCTGACTCTACAACAGAAATCCTTAATCTTGTCTGGGTTCTGTTTATGCTCCAGAACTTCCACAATTTCAACTTTGTTCTTCTTCACCTCTGAGGCAATAAAATCAATCTTAACCCGAGCCCCTAGACCTTAGGAATTCCAGATGAGCATAGATAGCATTAAAACTTCAGTATCCCGGTTTTGACCCCAGGCATCTCGGTCTTGTTTCTGTGGGCAGGGGAGCGGTCCATAAGAAGTCTTGATCTAGCATGAGTACACAATCCAGGACTCCTAACTGGAGGAATACTGGCTAAGGGAGACAAGGGAGAGGGAAATTCAGAGGATACCCCTTGAAATACTGATAAAAGACTAATAGGGAGAGGATTTGCCTCCTCAAAATCCTCTTCAGAGCTCGCTAGATCTTCCTGAGCCATTCTGGATCCTTCCAGCGGACCTACACCGATAAGAAAGGGAGAACAAGGCACATAGGAAGCAAACACCCGCTCCACAGAAGTCATTGGTGTAGTATCTGGTTGATCCATAAGAAACACCTGATTATCCTGAGAGGGAAATATGGAGGCCAAGAACCTTTCCCACATTCTTCCTAATACAACCAGCTGAAGAGGACTGGACAGACTAGAAACAAGACCAGAAAGACTCATAACAGGAACCTCTTCAGATCAAGACCCAAAACTCTTGCTGAAGAAAACATTTCCATCGAAAGGATGGGTAAACTGTGCTAGAGTAGCTGGGGCCGCCATGGAAACCTGATCATTCCCCTGCTTTGAGGCCTACGAGGCCTCCGACAGCGAAGGTTCAGGCACAAAGCCTCCTATCTGAGGATGGGGAAATACCTCACTTGCTCGTACGCTATAAACCCGACCTAGTCCAGCTGACCTTCAGGCTCTACACACCTGCCTTGAATTCCCCTGAAGACAGCATGAGGAATAGAACCTAGGGAACACCGGGTAGATGATCTCTTGATCCCAAGCCACCGCATCTTTCACCTTCAGCGCGATCCTTTCCAAAATCGAAAGAGAAAGGTCCAGCTCAACACAAATACGAGGGAACAAAATATCTTCACCTGATAAGGTGTGATCATCCGCCCACAAGAAACCCCCAATAGAATTTCCTATGGCCTTGAGAAGCATACCATTGAGGAAAGGGAGGGGGATACCAGGGAGGCCTATCCAAATCGCCGCGCGGGAACATTCCTTCCCCTTGCGAGCCGCCATAGACCAAGGAGCCAGGCTAAAACACCAGTGGCTGAATGATCTGGGAGCTTTGTACCATGCCTTGAAAAAATCCGATTCAGACTCCAAGAACAGATAGAAGGATTTACGATGAATCGTAGAGATCCACACCGCACCGACCAAGCCCCAAGAATCCACACAACGATTGAAGATCTTGAGGAGCAGCTTATCGACCCCGAAGAGAGCCACAAGAGTCCACCTAAGATGATCAACAGCCCTCGAAAAGGATTCAGGTGAAATTTCAAACGAAACGCAAGAGCCAACCCGCGACATCGCTGAATAAACCAGACCCACATTCGGAAAATAGATCTGCTGCGCAACACCGGACGAGCCACATAGAACCTCGAGAAAGGACCTCCCTGGAAGGCGAGGCTATAGGGAAGGACCTGAGGTCTCCTGAAGAACCTCCTCAATAGAAGCACCGCCTGGATCCAAGTATACTGGAGCCGAGATCGTCACCGGAGCGCGACCATTCGATGAAGCAACAAACAGATTTTTTTGAAAAACTTTGGGCGTGAGGGCCGTGTTCTTTTGAGAAGAGGGATCCATTCTCACACGAGCATTTTATTAATATGTATTCCATAAGATCATGAAAAAATTTATCATTTCATCACAACTTAACTCATAGAAAGGAAAATATGTTTCAATAATATTTCATCATAATATTTATAAAACATATAGAGAATTAATAAAGTTGGTATCATTATATCATATCCTAATTGAATCATAAGTAAAATCAATGAATTATTTCAGAGATAAAAATATATTTAAAATTTCACTGGAACATTTTTGAGGAAAATATCCTTTTCATTTTGAAATCACTTATTTAAAATCTAAAATTTTCCAAAATATTAAGAAAAACATTATCTTTGAAAATAACCATGGAAAATTATTAGGAATATTCAAGGAAAATAATATTCATGGAAACAGGATAAATAATTCACGCGGTAAATGTAAAAACAACTACTTCGTTCACATCATTTGTAAAATGTATCAAATTTGTAAAATAAAAAAAATATTCCTTTTAATATTTTATTTATAGAAAGTAAAACATGGGTGAAAATGTATTTAATAAATCCTAATATAGTATTAAAATCATTATTAAAATCATTTTTAATGAAAATATTTACATGGAAGAAAAATATTCCCAATAAAATAGAAAAAAGTTATTTTACTTAAATAATTTCTTTCATATTGTTGAGTACTTAGAGAGAGTAAAATGAGAGGAAAAATTATAATTTCAAAAATTAAAAATTGGAGAAAAAATACATAATATATTTTTGAGAGATATCATATAATTTTATTATTAGAAATTTAGTAAAAAATAATCCCAGTAATAAGTGAGATTGTAACATAAAACCCTTACCTTAGGACCAACTTGCATCGTAAGTGTTTTTAACCTCCTATATAATAAATTTAAATTTATTATAATTATATATAATAATAATATTCATACTTATAATACCATATATGGTTTAATTATAATATATTATCAACAATTCAATAACAATCTTTTATCCTCATCATCATTTAAGGTGTTAATTACATTTATTTTCCATGTATGTTTCAATTCATAAGTTATGGTCCTTGAATCTTGATCATGGTTACATAATATAAAAAATGTTAATAATTATATATATAATATATATTCATTAAGTACATATATATATCCATCCATAAAAGTAAGAGACATAAAAAATTAATTGCACTGTTCATGGGGGAGACAGTTCATAAGTATACATGGATATAGTTTTCATTTTATAATGAAAATAAAGAAAGAAAGATAAATAATATTTTACCATCCTAGAATGATAATAATATACTATATATAACATGTATTTATTATATCCACCGGTATATCCTTCAATGTTAGGATGTGATGGAATATGAATCATATCACTATGTGGAGGCAGTAGTCCACATGTACGCACGAGTGATACATTCACTTCCTATTTGATGAAAATGAGGCGGTAAAAGGTAGTACCATAATCATAATAACATATAATTATATTTATTATACATGATTCATTATGTTAAAATTGATATAATATATTCATTGTAATTTTAAGAAGAAATACACTTTGTAAGATTCAGGTAATATGATTACCTTTTTTTGAGATACATCCTTTGGATTATAAATTAACCCTTCTTAGGATAATATTAGAAGAAGGAAATAACATAAATAATGAATTAAAGGAATCTATTATGGTTCTTGGGGATTATTTTTCCAATATATAGTGCTCACATTTTTAGAATAAGGGTAGATAAGAGGTTCCCTTTTATAAGAAAGGGAAGAGACACACATGATATTACTAAAAATATTTAAATAATATAAAATTATTTTCTTCTAAAATTTGAACGAAATGAAAAATAATTTGAAGTTAAGATAAAATAAGGTTATTTTTTTTAAAAAAAATTATACAAGTTTAACGGGAATTTTTTACACTTATCACTTAGTTTAACCACATTCCTTAACCCATTTTAACCCTAATCAAGGTAACAAATTTTTACTCTTTTTTACTATTAATTATAAAAAATGGAATTTGTCACGATCCCCTCCCCACAAGGTGTACACCTCCTAGGCTGGAAATGTGAGAAGGGAGATAATGACCCCTGAGTCCCACCTCTAGTAGTCCTCGGGTTGGAGGCTAGCACCAAGAGTATAGTAAACACACAAATGGGAGGCATTTCACTTTAAGAGAATACATGAAAAAGAGAGTGATAAGACAGACACCAACCAAATACAACCTAGAATTAAATATAAAAAAATTCACCAGTACACATATGTAATGTTATGAAAAAACTACTATAACTAAAAGGGAAAATTGAAAGTACCAAAAAAAAGTAAAAACAACAGCGACCATGATGATCGAACATCTCCTACAACCCCAAACTAGTAGTAACCAGACTAATCTACAACCTTCTCCAAGTAACCTGAATAATAGTTAATATATACATAGGGTGAGTATAATAGTATACTCATTAGGATCCTCTCCGAATCCTCTCATAAAAGCAAAGGAATCATGCTAATTCACAATGAACAACAAGTGAAACTAACTCGTCATCTAAAAAAGTATACTAAGTTTCTAGCCTCACCATGGAAACTCTCACCAAATATCGCACACAAGAGTATATAATATAATAAATAATATCAAGGCTACAACACTACTACTTCCACACTGGTTTGCTTATTTTCCAGACATCACATTTCCTAAGAATCTCTCTCAAAAAAGGCTTGCCCGTAGACACCTGGGTGAAGCACCACAACATGAACCTCATGAAATATAACCACTACATCCACATAACCAAAGTAAACAGGTAGTTTCTAGGAGCCACCACAGCTCGCGTAACAAGAATCATAAGTTGGGCATTATACCTCAAGCCATTACAGCCTATACACCGAGTAAGGATCCTCAATCCATTACAGCCTATACATGTTACACCTATAGTAGTCCATAGGAAACTATATCCAGAATATATCTTATACAACCCTCTACACACATATACGAGGAAAAATAATCATTATTCCTAGTAGTACTAGTAACGACCAAGATAATAGAGAGGGGCCAAAGGGGGTATTCATCCATCCATACCACCACCAGAATATTGGGGAAAACACCCCCCATGGCTCTAAATCCCCAAGGTGTCAGTTTCTCTAACTGACGGGGTAGAGTAGCGTATAGAAACAAAAACGTATAGAATATATTGTAGCTCACAACCACACTATGGGCATAACCTATTCATAGCCTCAACTGCAGGTAACATCTCTCGGACTCCTGGCTACCACTACTAAGACTAGGTATCCTATAATCACACAACCATTTAAAGAGCTTTATTACATTACATCATTCCTTTTTTATAAGTTTCACTTTATGTTCAACAATTTTTTAAAAATTAATTAACCATTAAATATTCCACATTATATTTCATTATCATCACACCAAAGTTTCATGCCCTCTAGGAATAACCAAACCAATTCCATAATTTCTCAGAAATATTAACTCAACATTGTATCCCAGCAAGCTCTAACCACATGGGTTAACATCATTTATTCAGTCATTTATTAACAACATTATTACTTTCCCATTTTACCATGCATTCTAGAAAAACATTCTAAGCTACCAAACTCAAGGGGCTCAACATGGTGAGTTGATTAACTACCCATTGAGTCTTTTCCACCTATAGAAGAAGCATAGAACCATCCTCCTTGAGAACCAAAACATGGAAAGCACGTAGCATACCTCACATGTATTCTCCTCTTGTTGGAAGTAGGGTAAAAAAACTAGCTACCTTGATCAGTGGGGAATGTAAAGAAGATAACCAACCGACAAGATATAACAAACATCGAAACATTCACATCCAACCCGTTTCATAATCTCTGGTTTCCTCCCCGATACCCACATACATAAACCGATGCATCTTTCCACTCTAGGTGTCAACTACTTCCACAACCAATGGGCCTCCCTGCCCCCACATATCACGACAACCATCTAGGCTCACATCACAATACAAGCTGTAGGAAACAAACATCATATCAACTAGTATCTTGGCCCTTAAACAAGGCATCCCACCTTCATACATAATGAGAACTCATGGCTCCAAATAATAGGGCACTTGGACTTACAAGAATAAGGGTAACCGATAACCCTACCAGGTATTATCTTTTATCAAACAACCAGTTCTTTAATCCATCTTGAATTAACCAGTTTATTATTAGTAGGTTACTACTATGGGAAATCTAAAAAGAAAGATATTATAGCTATCAAAAATTAATTAAACAATTAATTTGATATTCCTTTAAACAATAAGAACAAACATGATTCGGGTTTAACAACCAACTGAAATAGACAAGAACATCTGCATTAATTTGATTAACATCAAATTACAACAACAACAACAACTGAATTCAATTACATGCCTATTTATCTTTAGATAAATAATTATCAATTAATTATGTCTTTACATTATTTACCAATTTCATCTGGAATAAAATGATAAAAATCAAAGCATAGATATCACACTATCAAGAAAATCAAGAGGAAAACCGTTATCATGGTGCAAAGAAACAAAATCCGATCAAACCCATTTTTTTAATCTGGTTCAAGTATTTAATTAGGTCAATTCCATTGTGATCCAAAGGGATAAAACATGGTAACTCTATAGTTGTTCGTAATAGAGTTGAGAAGTAATGAATCCACTACCTCAAAAGTTTTCCAACATTCTTTGCTCGAGAACGGATCAAAGCAATGGATCAAAGTCACCTTCCCTGCAACAACATTATCCACCAGAGGATGTTGCGACACAACCACATCAATAAAAACCAAAAGAAAGTACTTTAGAACCATGGAGATCAAATTCCATAGCATGAAAAAGAGAAATGAGAGAAGAAAGATTGAATAAAACCAAATAACAGAGGTAGATCTTACCTCGGATTGAAGATGGATTGAAAAAGGAAGTGGGGAACCGATCCAAGTCGAAGGAATCCCCAAACGTTAAAGAGGTATGTGTCAGGGTCATCTAGGGTCGAGAGGGGGTGCACTAAATCTGTAGGATTTGAAAAACCTGAGTGAATGGGTGTCTTTAAAACACCCAAAAGCAGGGAAGTACATGGCATGTACCTCCTCATCACGTTGTGTACCTCCTTGAGGTGAGTTACACCAAAAAACGCATTACCCCAGTGCTTCGTTTTATTTTTCTGAAACCCGAACGGTACACATTATTTCCCCCTTGGTCACATCGTGTACCCCCAATTTCTAGCTTCTCTCAACCGAACTCCTCTAGACATCCTCCAAGCCTCCTCCAAGAACCCTGTTCTTTGAAAACACACAAAGGGTCGATCCACATGGATCTAGGCCCTTAGATTAGATACCTCTCAAAACATTATCTCCCTTGAGAATCCAAAACCAACCTAGAGGAAAAACAGAAAGCCGTTGTCTGAACAACCACACCACAACACACCTCTAAAGGATATCACCACCATAGTAGATCAACCACATCAAAAGAACATTGGGACACATCACGACAACCACAAACAGCTCCTAAACTCTCTCTCAGGGGAGATACCTCTCAAAGAGAGAATGACACAACAAGTAACCAAAGGAATCCATCTCATAAAAATGAAAGGTCTACATCATCAAAACAAACATCGTTATAAGGAAAGAGCTAAAAATCAAATAGATAATTATACTAAGTGCGTATCTATGAATCATGTTCCCAGGTACTATCCTCTACACCATCATTCCACCACAAGACATGAACCAAGGGAATAGAACACCCACACAAAACCTTCTCCTTATAGTCTGGAATCTCCACAGTCCACTCCTTGAAGGTTGAATCATTATAAACATCAATATTTCCCCAAACAATGTCATGAGAGTCATCATGAAGATAAAGACAGAGCTGTGACACTTGAAAAACATCGTATATCCAGCTCATCTGCAGGGGAAGTTCTACTTGATATGCCATGAATCCAACATGAGTCAACACCTTGAAAGGCCCAATGTTGGCGCCAAAATATTGCACGAACAAAAGGGATGAAATAGACTGCCCGGACGCTGCCTCACAAAGCCCCGACGCGAAGAACCCCGAGCATCGCGGTCTCGCGAAGCTCCAGAGACGGTAACTCTCCGCGAACGCGTTAGACATTCGTGAGCCCGCCGCGAAGCTCCAGATGTAGTAACTCTCCACGAACGGGTTTGATGTTCGCGAGCCCACCGCGGAGATCCGTAGGTGGTAACTCTTCGCGAACGACTTTGACGTTCGCGAGCGCGCCGTGAAGCACCTAAGGCGGCGCGTGAGTTCTGCTTCGCGGCGCCCCTTGCCTATAAATACTGGGCTCCCCCTGAGTCCCAAAGATGGACGATCCGACCTTTCGGATTCTCCTCCCCCGAATCGCGAAGCACTCTTTGCTCCCGGGAATCATGAGCTCCGCGAGGTACTTCTACTTCGCGTGACGCCTTTTCTTTGTCTCGTTTTGAGACCCTCTTCCAGGAGGGATGCCCTTCGCGAAGCTCAAGGGAATTCATGAAGGAGGGGGATTCCCAGGGGAACCCTGGCAGCCGCGAAGCGTTCATGCTTCGCGAAACACCCAAACTGTACTAGTGATCCCTATGCTAAGGCAGGATCACTACACATCACGAAGCACACTGCTTCGCAGCACACTGCTTCGCGAGGCACCCCTTCTTCGCGAGGTAGTTCTCCACGAATACTGTTCCACTTCGTGAATCACCCTCCATTCACACCCATGCCCCATGCTATGGCCAAGGCACTCCACATTGCGAAGCAGACTCCTTTTCTTGGCAATTCCTCTTCCCGTACGACCCTCCAAGTATGCACGATGTGATTTCAAAGTCCCACAGACAATAACACTCGTAGCGTTGCTTCTCCTAATGCTCCTTCGCATAGGCACACTAACAGTTATTGCTTCTTCGCATAGCCATGCTAACGTGGACCCCTCAATGGTTCGCTCTACAACCCCCTTGACCATGGCCTTGCCAGTACCTTCCCTCCCCCAAGGACCAGAGGGTACCGGTTATGTAAGTCCTAGGGGTGCGGAGTGAACCCACCTCGTCTGAGCTGCAGGACGTTAAACTGCCAAGAATCACGTCCTCAACACATGACATTAAAATGTGTCCCGACCTCGTGCCTCACACAAAGGCCCCCCCCAGCTCGAACATTTTTTACGCCACTCGTCTCCACGAGAGTGGAATCACCCCTCCACAAGGGATGCTATCCTCCTTATCAGAGCGGCGTATGTTCATAGGAGAAGGGAGACCCTAGTTCCCCAACAGATGGTTGCACCCCTGCATCTCTGTACTTCCCCACTACCAAGGTCAGTGGAGGGCGTGATATGGAACAAGGCACCAACAATCATTGGTCCCAAATCCCTCTTTCGCTGCACTTTGCCGCACTTTGGGCCTCCATCCCGGAGTAATTCCCAACACCATGGGCCGCCTAATGCGTAATCCCCTCTTCGCTTCTCACGGACGCATCCTTCGCGATGTGATCGTCAGGTCCCTGCAACCTCTTGTTTCTCACACCGAGCATGACTCACGTGGGCTTAGAGTGAACACCGACCTCAACCTCCACCCTTTGAAATACGAGGCCTTTGATCTACGTCATGGCATGGTACTTCGGAAGCCTCCATGAGGTTCAAGCCCACCCCTCGGTCGTTTATTCACGTCAAGTTCCACCCTCGTCCAACATGACGTTAAAATACATGCCCTCGTCCAGCATGATGTTAAACTGTATGCCCTTGTCCCGCATGACATTAAACTACACAACCCTTTGAACTACGAGGTCTTTGATCCGTGTCAAGGCATGGTACGTAGGAAGCCTTCCTGAGGTTCAAGCCCAACAATCATTGGCCCAGACCGTCTCCTTGTCGGTGTTCCAAGGCCCACCTCTTTTTTTACCTGAACTACGAGGAATTTGATCCATGTCAAGGCATGGAACTTAGGAAGCCTCCCAAAGGTTCAAGCCCATCTCCCATCGAACCAAGGTCCCTCATTTACGTCGGTTCTCTGACACCCACCGCCATTCTGAACTACAGGGACTTTGATCCATGTCAAGGCACGGTACATAGGAAGCCTCCACGAGGTTCAAGCCCATCGCCCGTCATTTATTCACGTCAGGGTTCACTCTCGTCCAACATGACGTTAAACTGTATTCCAGACCGACGACAAGCCGTTGTGACCAATCCGAACTATGAGGACTTTGATTCATGTCAAGGCATGGTACGTAGGAAGCCTTCACGAGGTTCAATCCCATCACTAGTGGACCTCTGGGTCTACTTTCACGTCAGTTCACTGATGAAACCCCTTTGAACTACAAGGTTTTTGATCCATGCCAAGGCATGGTACGTAGGAAGCCTCCGCGAGGTTCACGCCCATCTCTCATTGGACCAAGGTCCACCTTTACATCGATTCACTGATGAATCCCCTTCCCAAATATGAGGATTTTCATCCATGCCAAGGCATGGTACATAGGAAGCCTTCCAGAGGTTCAAGCCCACCACCCGTCGGACCAAGGTCCACCTTCACGTCGGTTCGCCGATGAAGCCCCCCCTGAACTACGTGGTATTTGATCCATGTCACGACATGGTACGTAGGAAGCCTCCCCGTGGTTCAATCCCACCACCACTAGGACCCTCCTGGTCCTCCCCATTCACATCAGTTCACTGATGATGCCCATAGGACCAAGGTCTACCCTCATGCCGGTTCACCGGCACCATCCCGAACTACGCGTACTTTGATTCCCTGCCACGAGGATACGTAGGAAGCCTCTTCAAGGCTCAATCCCAACTTCACTGTCGCCCCCTGTGATGGTCCCATTTCATTTCCCCCTCCACTTCATTCGTCCATCCATCATCCACCCTGATTCTCGCCCGGACCGTCATATCCCGGTGAGACCATGTCGGTCCGAGACTATGTCGGTCTGCTCCTCTTCATAGCCGCCCATGGGCTGGTCCCGGTATCGACACCCCTTCAAGGAAAATACCTCAATACGATCCATTATAGCTAATGCTCTGATCGGGCTGATCCGTCTCCGCTGGACGTTAAACTCGCGACATACCCTGTGTTAAACACATGGAGCTGAGGAAAACCTCAGATATGTGTCTATGGCATATAATTCCCCGTGCTCGATGTGGGATGCCTCGGGCTTCCACACCCTTGAGAAGCCCTGTGACCAGGGATAATAGACAGACATGCCAGGTCCCCCACATCCAGACACGCTACTGATGCCTCAACGTGACTACTCCCCCAACTGAAGGTTGCTGCCCTGACCGGACCCTTTGGAATGTCCTGACAGAAGCAGTGTAATTAACCGACGTCCATGGAAACATGGCACTGGGAAGAGTTTCATGAACAACGTATTAAATCTATGAGGGAGACCCGGACTAGGTGACGAGTTCTGAGGAGGAATCCATGGAAGGAAGAACCGATATCCCATCATCCCGTTTCGATCAAGAAGCAGACGTCCCTGAATAAGGAGCGAATGCCACCCGCCTTTGGAAAGCGGGAATGCGGGGCAATAGTGCAGCGCGTCCTCCTCTGCGGATGGATGGATGCACGCGCACCCCAGTGAAATCATCAGAAACAGAAATGGTGAACCCGAAGTGAAGTTATTCTCCTCAATGTGGAGATTAGTAGCGTTCGAGACACTAGTAGATTGACGTGTCATTGGATCCAGATATCCGGCGCCTGGTCCCGCCAAGAAAATAGCGGGCCTGTCGTGAAACTCACTGGAAGTCAGGGCAGTAGAACGTGGGGCACTCCGTTCTACAGCGTGTTGGCGAGGATCCTTCTTACAGACGTGGAGAATGGAAGGACGCTGGGGAACTTGTTGTCAATCCTTTTTCCTCGTAGTTCTGATGAGTTGATCCATTCGTTTCTCAGGAACCCGGTTGTTGTTACAAAGACACGATCACCACCCGATCGCCTACGCAGGGGCAGGGGAAACATCGCCACAACCACCCTGCATGGCACCTCTACCGCCACGACGGCCGCCACATCGCGGAATACGGGGTGCCCACGTCCCCTTTCCCCATCAGAGGTCATCCAACGAAGGGTGATCAACAACCTCGTACGCAGGTACGAGGAGGAAGGGGTCATCCCAACTCGGGATATGGACCTCTTGGAATTGGAGGCCTCCAGGCCCCGCCGTCAACGCCGCCCTAAAAGGCCGCGTAGGGAGCCCCTGCTCCCCACCCCAACGTTCAACCGTTTCGGGAGCCTATCCCCGGAATGCCTCGACGACTCCTCGCCTCACGCTGATGAGGCAGGCGATGTCTGGCTCGGCCCGCTCAGGATCCCGACCCAAGGGCTCCAGGCAAGGGCGTCTGTCCGGCCGCATCAGCGCCGCTGCCCGACTCCACAGGAAGAGCAGGAAGGCCATTCCCCTACACCACCTGCACCAGCTAATATGACCCGACGTCAGCGCCGGGCCCGGGCTGAGGACGCTCGCCCACTTGCGTCGACGTCAACAGCTATAGTGGCCCGAGCCACCGCCAACGTTCATCATGGAGTCCCTGCATACACTAAGCAGGGGCACTCCTTCACCCAACCAGGATCGAGACCCCAACCGCCCCACGGGCAGGCTGGGTTGACTCTCCGGGTTGCAGGCTTGAGCGGTGATCACTGCGAACTAACCCACAGTGATGTCACCTCGTATGGAGGCCCGCCCCGTACCACTACTCCACAGAACGTGGGCCTTCCCCACTCCGAAGCTCGTCATGGAGGTATGCCTCGTGCTACCCCCATCCTGAAGGAAGACCTGCCCCGTGTAAGTGATGCTCGGCGCGGAAACCTTTCCCGCGCCCACTATACAGGGTATGGAGTCCATCCTCCTGTCCCCGACTGCCGATCTGAAGGCACTGTCCATCTGGTCCTTCTCCAATGTGGGGGCCCTCTTTACGTCCTCTCTGCAACGGGCAAAGGTCCTCCTCGCCCCAGCAACTCGAGGAGCGAAGGCCAGCCTCGCTCCGCCTGCATTGACCATGGAGGTCCTCCCCATGCTCCTACCGATTCAAACAGAGGCTCCGCCCACATGGGTGCTGTCCATGGAGGTCCTCCCCATGTACCCTTCGACATTTTCCCCGGTGCCCCTCGCCCCTCGGCTATCTCGAGCGGGGGACCTCTCCGCCACGGCACCAGTGCCGCCCGAGACTACATGATAGGGATCAACCCTATCCCGAAGAGCCACCCTGAGGTAGGAGAGCGGGTCGTCGCCGCCACAAGAAGAGTCATGGGAAAGCCCGGGTGGAGATCAAACCTGCCCGCTTCTCAGATTCTGAAGCGGAATGTGACTCAGTGATGGAACCTTCTCCTCACTCCTCCGTATCAAGGACTGGGGAAGGAACCAGGTGCGTTAGCCTCATTCTCCCGGAATATGAGGTCCACCAGATTCCCACCTCCCTCCGCAGGTACATCCAGGAGGAAGAAATTGTGGAAATTCCGCAGGTCTCGACCGTACAATCACCACCATTGTCACCAGAAGCACCCTCTACCTCTACCAGAGATCACGAAGAGCTATTTTGGGGGCCAATAGTGGTAGAGCGACGACATGACCCATCGCTGGCAGCCGCGACTCCCATTCCAGAAGCTGTGGAAATCAGCCCATTGTATCGTGACATCGTGGCCAGGTCACCTCACTCTTCAGAGGATGGCCCGGAATTCGGTGGCCAGTCAGCTCGTTCGCCGTATTCTCCACTGACGAGTTTACTATCCCAGAGGTCTGCCTAGGTACCACTACCAGTCCCTCTGCCGCCTCCGGTTGACGAGTGGGGAAATACAGGGCCCGACCCCGAGTCCGAACCCATGATCTTCTGGAGTATTCTCGCAGCGGATCACTTCCCAGAGAAATTCTGGCCGACGGCAGCGCTGAACTTTCGCGCACCAGAGTCCATTACCCATGAAGAAGTGGGGTGTTTTTGTCGAACCCTATGGGCAACACACTTCCGCCTTCGTTACGAGCGGGTGGTGTACCCCAGAAGTTGAGAGCACTTCGAAGAAATCGGCGAGCAATGCCGCCTGATCGATTTGGCCGCACTCCTTGTGGCCCAGCACCCTGAGTCGCTAGGCTGTCAAAGCGCCCTTCAACGGAAATGTGTTCAGAGCTTCAAAGTACTCCGAAGAGTCATCAGGGAAGCTACCCCCCATGTGCAAGTCTGTGGTTGGGGACACTACGCCGCTCTCCTCTTCAACCCTATCCGACGACAACCCGATTCGTTATGCGACATCGAGGACATGCCCTCGAGAGGGGTCGCGGTCCACATGGCTGACATTGTGTACAAGGAAGACGAGCTTGAATTCCTTGATGGGGAATTACCCCCCGAGGGCGTACCGCCACTACTGGACCCATCAGGGAGGGTTACCCGTCAGGAGAGGAACCTGGTAGGCCTCCCTGTACCCATTGAGTCGCTGGTACTCGGTCGAAATACTGACAAGGGTAAGGAGCACGTCGGAACTGTCAAGCACTCCGACCCGTCTGCCTCTGTGCAGAAAACGGATGAAGATCCTGAGAAGGCCACGTTACGCCAGTAACTTACTGAGCAGAAGAGGCTGGTTGACGAACTCTTGGTTGAGCGCGCTATAGAGCGGCGACCCGACTATGGTAATCCCAGGCCGGGGAAGCAGGGGCATGAACAATTTTCCCCCGGTGAGATGCCTCTGGGAAACCCTGATCATGCTACTTCCGCAGATAGGGCAGAAGCTGGAACTTACGGCAAGAGGGCGCGATACGTATCGCCAAACCCCCCCGAACGACGTGGCAATCTGAAGAATCCAGTCCGGGTTCCCCCAGTCGCCCCGCAAGTCATTCCGCCAGTCGATCCATGAGCTGCCGATGCCATCTACCGTGTTGAAGAACCTGACAACGCACTTGTGATTAGGGATCCCCGTCAAGACAGGGACCCCCACCCAGATGATCTTATAGCGGCACTCAGAGCCCGCCTCAAAGCGTTGTAAATGCGTCAAGTGGTGGTCCCACCGGATGGCAGGCCGTATCCCGCGTGGGTGGATGATATGCCCGCACCCCCTGGTTTTGGGAACCCCACTTTCTCACCCTTCAATAGGACAGGGGACCCGCCGTAGCACTTGGCTCATTTTTCCTCCAGGTGTGGCCCCATGCTGGGGACCCCGACTCAGCAAGAAGCCGCCAAGCTCCGATGTTTCGTACAGACATTGGAAGGCCCAACATTCGTCTGGTATAGCCAGCTCCCCATCGGATCGGTGACCTGTTGGGAGGATCTCCACCGGCAGTTCCTATACCAGTTCAGCTCCACCACGCGGAAGACCAGCATTGCAGACCTCTTCAAGTGCAAGCAAAGGCCTGATGAGCGAGTCACATATTTCATCGCCCGGTGGAAGGGACTTACGTATTCCCTCGATATTCCACTGACTTAGGAGCAATTACTGATGATGTGTGTGGGGAACGTCAAAACAGAGCTGGTACCCTCCCTGATTACCTAGAACTACCATGGAGGGTTCAGAGATTTCTCAGATAAGGCTCAGCGACTTGAGGAGGCTCTGCAACAGGCTAGTCAGGCACGTTCGTTGCCCCCTATGATCCCAACCAGGAGGACCTCCAGAGCCGAACCCACCGCGGTGGCCCAAGTAGAAGCCCCTAGGCAGCTGGAATTACTTCCAGCGACACCATCCCCACAACCCCGCAGAGGTCCTCCACCTCAAGCGCAGGCTCTTGCCTAGCAGCGACCGCCTCAGAATCGACAGGTTCCCCCACACAATGCGCCACCTCCACCTAGGCGAGATAATCAGGCTCCGCCTCCTCGGAAGGCCCCTCCAGCCCCTCGTCAGGGCTAGGCCCCCAGGGCCCCTATTCGGAAAGAAGGCACCAGACTTATTCGTTCAATAAAAATCAGGTCCCAGGCTACTTCCAAAGTGCTCTAGAGTAAGGGATTGTGCGCCTGCCCGAGTGCAGAAGGCCAGCAGAAGCGAATCTCACCGATCACCCCAACTATTTTCCTTATCATCAGATTCTTGGGCACAAACCCAAGAAATTCTATGTGTTTAAAGACTGGATTCAAGACCAGGTCAACAACAACATAGTCAGGTTGGGCCTGGCACCAGCACAAGTGGCAGGTGTCTTTGCAGGGTCGGAAATCTGTAGTGACAGCGAAGGTGAGTGGCAGTAGGTTCCCAGCCGCGGATCCCGGAAATACGACAACTGGATGGCTCGAAAAACTTTCGTCCATGCCCATGGTATAATCTGGGCACGCCAGAGGCAGCCGAAACCTTCAGAAGAAGTAGCCGATACCTCTGCATCGTCTTTACAGCCGACCTCTTCCCAAAAGGGCAAGCAGCGAGGACGTAAGAAGAAGCAAGGTGCTCCGCCGGTGCCGTCGTCATCTCGCACTCTCGGTGACTTTATGCCCCCTGAAATGGGGATTCCTCCCCGAATCCGCCCGGTGGTGGATGACTCTTCGAGCGACAGCCAGGGGTACGCTTCAGTTAACACCGTGGAGCTGGTAAAGCCCTATATGACTCCCGACGAGGGGGACCGCCAAGCGAACCTTCCCAACGTTTCCAGCTGACGTCAACGTCAGCGGAACCGCAACCCCGCCGGTCATCGAGGTACGTCAGTGGGCAATTTCAGCCAAGCCGTGCACACTACTTAGACCAGACAGCAGGCTCAGTGCAGAGCTCAGCACACGCAACCCCATCTGACGCCCTCAACTCTACCTCCACTGCCGTTTGTGCTACTAGATCAGGGAGAGCAGCCTCGTTCATATTACAGTCAGTCTTGCCCAGCTACAGGACAACCTCCATTGTCCGATCCTAGTCCGGCATCTACTCTCTAGGCTTCAACTAGTAGGAAGCGGGATGTACCCAGCACTATCCGACCGCCGGTTCAACCGGCAGGACCCGCTATGCCTCCAACTGCCGAACGACCTCCTGTAGGTAGAGGTTTGCGCTTGGAACGGAAGTATGATGTCCTGAAGCACCTGGACGACATTACATCAAGGGTTTCTATCCTTGAGGCCCTTCGCCTGTCATCTGAAATGCGTGAGTCACTTGCCGAGGCACTAAGGATCCCCCTCCAGTTTGAGATGGAGGTAGAAGCTGTGGAAGCCTTCCATACCGAGACAATTGAGAACACCTAATGTCAGGCGGTTATCTTGTTCTCCGGTGAAGATGAGGACCCTCCTATACAGGGTCATATTCGCCCGCTGTACATCACTGGCCACTTCAATGGTGTGGAAGTCTGCCGCTTCCTCGTTGACACGGGTTCTGGAATCAACTTAATTCCGACTCGGACGTTGCGAAAGCTGGGTCTATCTGAAGGTGATTTAACTCCCTCTGACCTCAGAATCCAGGGGTACGACAGGACCGAGCAAACCCCAGTCGGCAGGATCTGCCTGAAGACACAGTTCGGTGGCTTAATTGCCAGCACCGAGTTCATAGTCGTCTCTCAGGACACCGCCTACAACGCGTTGATGGGTAGGCCATGGATCCATCTGCATGAATCAGTCCCTTCATCGTATCACCAGTGTCTCATATACTCACTCGACGGTCGAGTAGGCGTGCTACAAGGAGATGCGTCTCCTTTCGCCTCTTGTGAGGCCCGCTATCTGGATGCTGATTATTACAAGAGTAAGGATAAGAAAATCCTAGTAAGTGAGGTTGAACCCACCCCGGTCACAAGTGATCCCTGGGAAAGCATGGATGATGCCTACATCCTCCCGATCCATCGATTGGAGGCCACGACCCCTGACATGGGGCAATGTTTTGTTGTCTCGGGTACACAAGGAAGGCATGTTCCCGTGTCCAAGCGATGGCGGAAAATTACCTCGTACCCCTACATCAACCAGGCTCAGGTGATCCCGGAACCTCCTACCCCTGTACGGTACCGAAGTGTCAGGCTTATGACAATGGCGGTGTGCCATACGTGTCTCTTCTGCCGGGCTGGAATTAACCGACTCAGGCCAACACGTCACCACTGCTTTGATATCATCAAACGTGGCCCCTTAGGCCGAAGGCCAGATGAGATAGGATCGACTGCCTTCATTTCTATGGTCTCAATGGTGAGTGAGTCTCCTGATATGATGACCACTGCTGCCCAAGCCGGCACCAGCTACCCCTCAGGCTTTGATAGCCCAGAAGTGCCTCTCGTTGCGGGAAATCCCCCCACGGGTGGAGAGGAAGACCTAGAGGATGCTCCCCCGCCTTTGAGGAAGGCGTATCTACCACGGTTGATGAACTCGTACATGTGAACCTTGGTAGCGAGGCAGATCCAAAACCCACATTGATCAGTGCAGCTATGTCCCCCGAGGAGCGACAACAGTACGTAGACTTCCTCAAACAACACCGTGACGTGTTTTCCTGGAGTTACAATGAGATACCAGGACTAGATCCACAGGTAGCCGTTCACTATCTGGGCCTCCCGGAAAACCATCGTGGGTTTAAGCAGCCTCCCAGGAAAATGAACCCTTCTCATGGTGCTATGGTTGAGGCCAAAGTTGACAAGATAATCAAAGCCAACTTCGTTAAGGAAGTCCAGTACCCCAAGTGGCTTTCCAACATTGTGCCAGTTAGGAAGAAGAATGGGCAGATCAGAGTCTGTATCGACTTCCGCGATCTTAATCGCCACTACCCAAAGGATGACTTCCCACTACCGGTGACAGAGTTATTGATTGACGCCACGGCCGGGTTCCAAGCTCTCTCTTTCATGGATGGGTATTCCGGGTACAACCAGATCCGGATGGCCCCCGAGGACGATGAGTCCACTGCCTTCAGGTCTCCCCAAGGTACCTTTTGCTACCAGGTTATGCCCTTCAGCTTGAAAAATGAAGGTTCCACTTATCAGAGGGCCATGCACCGCATATTCAAGCCGATTCTCGGAACATTAGTGGAATGCTACATAGATGAACTAGTGGTTAAATCATGTCAGCGCCAGGACCACCTCAAAGACCTTGAGAAGGTGTTCGGTTTCCTCCGCTCCTGTCACCTGAAGATGAACCCGTTGAAGTGTGCCTTCGGGGTCACCTCTGGGAAGTTTTTGGGATTTGTTGTTAGATACTGAGGTATTGAGATCGACCCAGAGAAGATCAAGGATATCAGCCAAATGCCTCCCCCGAGCAACATTCGGGAACTTTTAGGCCTCCAAGGCCACTTAGCCTATATACGTCGATTCATCGCGAATATGGCCGGCAAGTGTAAGCCCTTTTCCCGGCTCATGAAGAAGGGTTCCGCCTACGAATGGGATGAGGAGTGTCGGACCGCCTTCGAGGAAATCAAGAAGTATCTTCTCCATCCTCCGGTTTTGATTCCATCCGTCTCTGGAAAGCCGCTGATCCTTTACATGACCGCCCTAGAAAGATCCCTCGGTGCGCTGCTCGCCCAGAAGAATAACAAGGGTACTGAGAACAGTCTCTACTATCTCAGCCGCATGCTTCTCGATATGGAGGTCAGATACTCCCCTATCGAAAAGAGCTGCCTTGCGCTCGTCTTCTCCGTATAGAAGTTGCGACATTACCTGAAGCACCATGAGGTGCAATTGGTCTCCCGGGTAGACCCACTGAAGTATATCCTGAACCGCCCCATGATGACTGGCCGACTAGCACGGTGGGCAGTGATTCTCCAGCAGTTTGATATCAGGTTCATACCTCAGAAGGCCATTAAGGGACGGGCATTGGCATACTTTTTATCTGCCCATCCAACCTTCGTGGATCAATCCATGGACCTGGATTTTCCTGATGAGACGATCTTCTCAGTCGATCATGCCGTCCCGTGTTGGCAAATGCACTTCGACGGTGCCTCCCGGAGCCCCACCGGTAGGCGGCTCAACGATTCCAAGCTCAACAGAGTGGGCCTGGGTATTGTCTTCATTACTCCGGCAGAATCCGTCCTGCCATACTCGTTCCTGTTGTCAGAAGGTTGTACGAACAACGAGGTAGAGTACCAGGCTCTCATCATCGGCCTCGAGTTAGCCCTTGAGATCCATGTCCCCCATCTACATGTGAAAGGAGATTCCAAGCTGGTAATCAAACAGGTTAATGGCGACTACGTCGTTAGGAAGTCAGAGATTGTACCATTGCTAGAGTACACCCTCCGCTTAATTTCCCGGTTCTCTTCTCGACCAGAGATTACCTATGTCCCGTGGTCATAGAACGGTCAAGCAGACGCCTTGGCTGGCTTAGCCGCGTCGCTCGCAGAACCCGAGAAAGATGATTTGATCATACATGTGGCACACCGGAGAGTCATTTCCCCCATCACCCAAGAGGACAATGATGGCCTGTGGGTAAGCCATCTCACTGCCGGACCCTCTACGTCAGGGGTCTCGGGTTCGTCAGACACAGCGGGTGAAGCCACTCCTGACTGGAGGGAACCTTTTGTCGAGTATCTCCCAAATGGTCGCCTCCCAGACGATCGGGCCGAGCGCGAGCGAATCCGATGCCGCGCGCTGAAATTTACCCTCCAGAGCATCCCCAGTCTTGAAAAGATCCTTTATAAGCGAAGCTTCGATGGAATCCTCCTCCGTTGCATTCAAGGAGTAGAGATTCCTCAAGTTATGCAAGAGGTTCACGCCGGTTCCTGTGGCGCCCATCAAGTCGGGCCGAAGTTGTCCCATCAAATCCGGAGGTTGGGGTACTTTTGGCCCTCTATGATCCACGATTGTATTGGGTATGCCAAGAGATTCCATGCGTGCCAAGTTCACGCCAACTTCCTGCATCGGCAGCCAGAGCCCCTCCACCCCACCAAGTACTCTTGGCCATTTGCAGTATGGGGACTTGATGTAGTGGGACCGTATCCACCGGCAACAGCCTGTCAGTGTAGGTTCATCCTGACTGCTATAGATTTATTCTCCAAGTGGGCAGAGGAAGTTCCTCTCAAAGAGGTCAAGGCCCGTTCCATCATCGACTTTGTGATCTCCAATATTATCCACCGGTTTGGGGTCCCTCACCCCGTCCGCACCTATAACGACACCAACTTCCGAGCGGCCGAACTAAAGAGATTGTACGCCAAGTACGACATCCGTTCGAACCATACCTCCCGCTACCATGCGCAGGAAAACGGACAGATCGAGGCCTTCAACAAATCCCTCTCTAACATTCTGCAGAAGACGGTTGGTCAAAATAAGAAGAGTTGGCCGGACAAGCTCCCCAACGCCCTCTGGGCTTATCGGACGACGACTCGCAACTCTACCCAGGTGACCCCATATTCCCTGGTGTATGGAGTTGAGGCTGTCCTACCCATTGAGATCTAGCTGCCATCGTTACACACTACAGTCTATGATCACCAGACATCAGATGAGGTAGCTGAAATCCATCTAGCTGAATTAGAAGCACTGGACGAGAACCGGCTTCGTGCCCTGCACAATCTGGAAAGGCATCAGGATAAGATAGCGAGGGCCTTCAACAAGAAGGTTCGTCTCCGTTCTTTTCTACAGGGAAACCTTGTACTGGACCTTCAAGCGCCAATGATTCCCGGTAGGAAACCACCCAAGTTAGAACCCAAATGGGAAGGGCCTTATATCATCCATAAGGTTTACCCCAATGGAGCATACTCCTTGGTGACCACGGATGGAGAGCGCATAACCCCTCCTACAAATTCCAAGTTACTCAAGCGATACTTTGCCTAGGGAAAAAGGGTCCTGCATGACCTTAAACTGCATCTTCATCCGTCCTGACGTTAAACTGCACATTATCGTCCAGCAAGACCTTAAACTGCACCTTGGTCCAGCACGACCTTAAACAACATCTTCGTCCTGCAAGACGATAAAATGCAAAATGGTCCAACCTTTATGACCTTAAACTAAGATCTCCCCCCATCCTTACTGTAAGACGTTAAACTGCAAGCCAGTCAGACCTTCATGACCGAGGCTCAGCCTCAGGACCCTTGGCCTCCTCGGGCCCATGACCCCCGTCTTCACCGCGAGACGTTAAACTGCAAGCTGGTCAGGTCTCCCTGATCGTGGTCCGGCCTCAGGCCCCTTGGTTTTCCCCAACTTACCCTCTTGCGGGATTGTACGGTATGGTGTGGGACTACGTCCTCATTCACGTCGGATTACCTGCCGTACCATACATATCCCCAAATGAGATGCATCCTCGTCCCGCATGACATTAAACTGCATCTTAAGAACTACGTGTGGCTTGATTCTCATCCTCATGAGATACGTAGGAACGCTCGGGCACCTCGTCTTGAGCCCAGCCCCAAGCCTTTATCTTCCACTATCCCCCCTGGTAATAGTTTCCTTGGAGGATCTTTGTGTAGAGGGGGGTAGGCTTTCTTAGCCCCGCTCATACAACCCCGATCACACAAGGATTGTAAGGGTCGCACCATGTTCCCAATCCTGTTCTTCTATCCTCCCACGTCCTCATCGCATGATTCTAAACTGCATGTCCTTCAAGAACTATGTATGGCTTGATTCCCATCCTAATGGGATACGTAGGAACGCCCAGGAATTTCATCCGTTGGCCCAGCCCGAAAGCCAAAATCTTCCCCTCGGGTCAAGACATATGGTAGGGTGCACACTTTTTCCCCAACTCACGTCGAGCAAGCCTCGACCCAGCTGCACATCCCCCCTGTAGATGTTTGCCTCTTTCGTGGATGGATACAACTATGCTTCACCCACTCCTTGACTGGGATTCCATCATTTTTGCACACCCATAGGGACCCCCAAGAACGGCCTGGATACTACGCCCAAGGGCTCTCCTACCGATACGGGCCAATGCCCCCGAGGGTTTTCAAGCAACAAGCCGATACAAGTCTCGTGTTGCGAATTTGGTCAACGGTCGACGCTCATTTTTTTCTCCCATATCAGGTCACCATAGGAATGCTATGTTTCGAACATGGTCAAAAGTTTCCTGGATCTTCGGGTCCACCCCGAGATGTCCCAAACATCGAGTACAGTGATTCGTTCTACCCCATCCCGAAGTGACAAACTTCCCCCCGGGTGGTGCTAGCGGTCGGGCCCACGGCCCCGATTCCCCTATAAGGGGTGTACGGTGTAGTGTGGGACTATGTCCTCATTTACGTCAGGATCATGTACCATGCCGTACTACTTCCCTTACGAGGCCCAGCCTCAGGCCCCTTAGCCTCCTCGGGTCCCCGACCCCCGTCCTCATGTAAGACGCTAAACTGCAGACCCGTCAGGCCTTCCTGACTGATGCCTGACCTTAGGCCCCTTGGCCTTCTCGGGCCCCTCCGCCCAACCTCTTACCCAGGGTGTACGGTGTGGTGTGGGACTATGTCCTCATTTACGTAGGGATCATGTACCGTGCCGTACGCCTTCCCTTACGAGGCCCAGCCTCAGGCCCCTTGGCCACCTCGGGTCCCCGACCCTCATCCTCACTGCAAGATGATAAACTGCAAGCGGGTCAGGCCTTCCTGAACAATGCCTAACCATCAGGACCCTTGGCCTTTTCGGGCCCCGACCCAGGTCCTCTCTTATATGAGTGTATGGTGTGGCGTGAGGTTATTTTCTCATTCACGTCGGTTTATTCGCCGCACAGTACACCTCCCTTGTTTGGGGGTATATTACTACCCCCATTGTCCTGTATGACGTTAAACTACATCTAGATAACTACGTGTGGCTTGATTCACATCCTCATGGGATACGTAGGACCACCTGAATGTCTAGGATTCAGGTCCAGCCCCATCTCTCGGGAATCTTCATCCCATATTGGCCCCTTGGCCTACCCTTCCTCCATGAGAGGATTATGTGGTATGGTGTGGGATTATGTCCTCATTCACGTCGGTCTCGTAATGACCACGCCATGTACCTCTCCCTCCCGAGCTGTTTTGTCGATCCCTTTTCAGCGGTTCTCCAATGTGCCTAATAGTACTCTGGTTTATTACCTGGAATGTCAAGCTTTACTCAGACACGTCTGTACCCGCTTTCCAGGCTTTGTGTATCCCTGCATCAGGGCTTCCATCATCTTTCACACCCGGAGGGACCCCCAAGAACGGCCTGGATACTACGCCCAATGGCTCTCCTACCGTTACGGGCCAACGCCCCCGAGGGTTTCGGACAACAAATCGATAAAATCCCGCGTTGTGAATGTGGTCAGCGGTCGATGCTCGTTTGTTGTTCCCACCTCAGGCTAACACGATATGGAAGCTGCATTTCCACCATGGTTAACAGTTTTCCTCTATCTCCATGCCAATCCATTAAGCCCAAAATGTCGGGTACACAATTCACACCCTTCATCACTTCATCGTGTCCAAGTAGAGTCTTGGAACTCTTGGTACTTTTCCTGCATGAACGTCTGCATGTTGGGGAAACAAGCCGTGTCAAAAGTGTCCTTAGGGGATCTCTACCAACTCCCCTCAGATGGACGCCCCAAGTATAGCGATGAGGATTCCCCCCCTTGTTTCCCACACCGAGTTTAACTCATGTGGGCTTAGGGATCAGGTTGACGTCCATACTAACTTGGGAAGTTGTTACCATTCATGGTCCGAGCTCTATGACCATAAACTAAGATCCATACAGAACTATGTTCAGCTTGATTCCCATCCTCATGGGATACGTAGGACCGCCCGGATGCCATGTCTTCGGGTACAACCCATTTAGGGAGCCAGTCTCTCCCCCCGGTTTCACCTCTTACCTCTATATAGGCCCCTTGGCCTAAGGTCTCCCTCTCCGAGTGGCGTGAAATGTGATGCAGGATCATGTCTCCATCAATTGTGTTTTATAACACTACACACGTTCCCCGCCTAGCATCGTCTCTGCTACGTCTGCACTGCATGACGATAAAATGCATGCTTGGTCCTATCATACAACCCTAAACTGTGACATTATCGTCCTGGCCGCATGACGAAAAACGACACTGCATTGTGATGACCTCTTTATAGAGGACATCACGTTGGGTATTGGTCACATTCCATGCCATTTGTCAATGCCTATCACGGCTTGATTCTTGTGGAGACACCACGAACTACTACTCTAGGCCTGTCGCTTCACAAAAAAAAACCACTCACATTAAAGGACAAACAAGATTTATCAAATTTTTCTTCTTTTAGTGCAAGGGCCACGGCCACACTCCCCTTTTCCCCTGGCACTAGTATCTTACCATGTCACCTTTAAGAACTACGTGTGGCTTGATTCTCATCCTCATGAGATACGTAGGAGCGCCCGTGGACTTCCCCGTGGGCCCAACTTAACCTTTGTGTTCGGTCCCTCGACTCGATCATTTCCCCAGAGAATGCATGGTAAGTAGGGCTTCGGTCCTCATTCACGTCGGGTTTTGTTGCCATGTGTCCCCTGCTCCCTTTACCCATTTATGGTCTAAGATCCATCAAGAACTACACGAGGCTTGACTATCATCCTTATGAGATACGTAGGAGCGCCCGAGCACTTCCCTTCGGGCACAACCTAACTTTCGCCTTTGGTCCCTTGACCTAAAACCTCTCCCAAGGGGGTCGTGCGATGCGATATGGGATTAAGTCCTTATTCACGTCAGGTTGTTCAACGCAAAGTACACACCCCCTATTCCCATTCATGCCAGGTGTTCGAGTTACTCCACCATGTGCCTCTTATGTCTTCTCCCATCCATTTTCTGAATTCTACGACCCTAAACTAAGATCTCCCTATGGGAAAGGAATCTTCTCCCTCTATCTAATACGTCTCATTGTCGTATTCAGATGTGTTTTGACAAAGAGCCCGAAGTGTGGGATTTTCATAGGGACATACTCCTCATCCCATGACCATGCTTCGTGAGCTCGCTATTTGGATCCTCATCCTCTTCCACATCCAAAAGGACCCTCAGACGACATGGATACTAGGCTTAAGGGCTCTCCATGAATGCTGGACCTAAGGGCCCTCCAATTGTTTCGGGCCAACGTCCCCACGAATCTCTGGCAACATTTGTGACATGGTCCCATGTTTTGAACATGGTCAACGGTCGACCCTCATTTGTTTGTCCCCATTCTAGGCTAACGCGATATGGATGTTGGTTTTCTGCCACGGTCACCAGTTATCCTCCATCTTCACACCGCCATCATCGTGATCTGAATCTCGAGCGCCATGATTCACACATTTCCTCTTCCTCATGTTCAAGTGGAGTTCCATCATACTCAGATCTTTCTCTTCACGCATCTAGGTGCGCTAAATGATCGTGTTAGTGTCATTGGGCTGGTATTCACCGAGCATCCCTTTGCCCTGACCTTCCCCTATTCTGTGTCGGGAAAATACCACCACTACTTCTTGTTTCCCACACCGAGCTTGACTCACATGGGCTTAGTAGTTTTGGAAGGATGTGTACCAATACAGCCGGGGTTATCATCGTCCCACATGACATTAAAATGCGCTTTCAGAACTACATATGGCTTGATTACCATCCTCATGGGGTACGTAGGAACACCCGACCACTCTGCTTCGGGCCCAGCCTAATCCTCACTCTTGGTCCCTCGACCTGAAGAGTTTCCTCCGGGGGTACGTGGTGTGATTTGGACTCCAAGTCCTCATTCACGTCGGTTTCATGTCTACCGCACCACACGCTCCCTGGGATCTTCCCTTTTATTCCACGTCCTATCATATGACGTTAAACTACAGGAGTCCATGTGTCCTCAACGCATGACACTAAACTTCTGTTCTACCCGGAACAAGTTCAGGATGCCCCATGTTAATCATGGGATGCACCGGAACCTCTACCAGAGAGGATTTCCCCTGTCAGTATTGGTCTATGACTGCACTGCGCTTCCAGAACTATGTATGGCTTGATTACCATCCTTATGGGATACGTAGGGACACCCTGGTATATTGCCTAGGGTCCAGCCCATGGAAATCATTAATACCATCCTTCCCCTTTCCGACTCCCCTGGTCAGACCCCTCGCCAGAGAGGCCCTGTCCCAAAGAAGGATGGATCCATGACCAAGCCAACGCGCCCACCTGGTGTACTCCCACCACGGTGGTATAACTACCTATGTGTTGGATTCTGTTTGGAAAAACCATAACTCCATATTCCACGCTTTGCATGCCCCTTATTCGGACCCTCATCCCCTTTCACGTCTGACGGGACCCCCTAACGGCCTGGTCTCATGCCGCATCGGCTCACCTACCGTCCTGGGCCAACGTTTCGGAAGACTGGTCATGTTTGGAAGGACCCCCTAACAGTATGGATGTTTGACCTATGGTCCGCCAACTGTCCTGGGTCAATGTCCCGAAATATTGACCGACAATACTTGTGACATGATCCCGTGTTTCGAACATGGTCAACAGTTGAACCTCATTTTTTCCCCATTAAAGGATAACGCAGTAAGGATACCACTTATCCTCCATGGTTAATGGTTGTCCCTTATTGTCACACCATTCCCACAGCACTCCGAATCTTGGGCATCGTAATTCACGCTTCCTGTTTCCGTCTGTTCGAACTGATTTCAGTGCCCCTGGTGTTGCACCGTTCGTGCATGAGGGCACGCCGAAGAAATGGTAATTCGGCTGTTCTGAAAAGTTCCTTCTCCGGTCAAGCCTCTCCCATCTTTCGGAAATCCAGACTGGTGATCCGAACCTCGGATGCCTGGATCATGGTCTCCACTCCTATGTTAGGTGGGACGAGAAGGAAACTATCTCATGTTTCTCACATTGGGCTCGACCCACATGGGCATGGGTAATTATTTCCGAACATCCCGCAAACATTGTAAGGATGTAATGAGGCGATTCAAATAGTGGAAATTGTGCGCGCTACGACATTCAAAACAAATAAAGAAAAAAATTGAAGCATGAAAGTACCAATAAAAGGTTTTTTTGGTATGTTACAATACCCGGGGGTCGACTCCCCCCATGGACGGGTTGACCCCGTCAAAAGAGCGTTGCAGCTCCGCCACCCATTGGCTTGTGGCGTCCAAGGCTTGCTGCTGCTGACTTAGCTCCCGCTCCTCCTCAGCAGCGGCAGGGCGTAGTTCATCAGCCTTGGATTTGGCCCTCTCTACGCCAGCTTGAATGGCAGCCATATTTCCAGAGGCCTGCCTCATATGCTATTCTGCCTCTGCCAGCTGGGCCTTCAACCGTGAGATCAGCTCAGATTGTGCATTAAGAGAGGCTGAAAGCTCATATGATTGGGTCTGCATCTGTCAGACCTCGCTTTCAGCCTCCTAGAGCTTCTTGATGTTTGTCGCCTTCCTCCGCTGCCAGCCCACGCTGAGCCCACGATCATGCTCCTAGATCTTCTTAGCCATAAGATCTCGGATGAGCGCGTGGGCGTCCACTCCCCCAGCGCATAGTTCGCGCAACCGTGAGTGGAGTCTGTCCATTTTGTCCAGCCATTGTGCTTGGGGGGTGTTCTTGATGAAGCGCGTGATTAGATTCCACGACCGGAGGCAGACTATGCTGCTGTCTTCCTCATCGGAGGCCGTTTCGTCCCAGTCTGCGCGATTGAAAGGCTCGTACGTGGGATACGCCTGCAAGAAATCCTCGTCAGGATCTACATCTGGTGTTGAATCCAGTACGACATCTGGCGCCGAAGCAGGCGTGACAGGACTGGGACCGACCGGCCGATCCTCTTCATTGGAGTCCAGCTCGATGACCTCAGGCACGACCCTGCTGGTGGTCCCGCCGGTGATGATGTGTGTTGTAGCTTGAGGAGATGGGGGTAATATCGCCACCATCACCGGTATGCCCCTAGGAGGGACGCCACCAGACATCCCGACTAGTCTTGCCACAACAGTCCACGCCAGTCGAAGAACTGTACGACAGAGAGGGACATAAATGTTAGTTGGCATAGTCTACATATGACGACAATAAAACCGGTAGAGGAAACTTATGGAGATCGATCTCCTGGAACTGCTCTAGAGCTAGTACTAACGGAACCCCGAGGCGAGGCCCTCCGTATACTGTTGGAAGGTCTGGAGATTTCGGAGGAGCCACCTCGGGCGCTCTGGTCCCACAAAACACGGAACTGGACGCAGCCATAGGTGCGGGTTCTGAAGGTCCCGCATCATCACCCACCGATGGGCGTGAACGAGGCCTGTGAACAAGTTCCTCCTGCATGGCTCAAACATCGGTGAGAAGTCCATAGTGGCCCAAGAACGGACCATATGGAAAGAAGTTCAGAATTCTACCTTGAGAGCCTCTGCGAAATCGTCGGAATCTGAGCCTTGATCTCCGACCTCACCCTCCTCCAACGAGCTCCCTCCTCTAGCATCATCCTCCCGAGAGGAGTCCTCTGATTCTTCCGGTAGGGGGAAGCGCTCCCTCAGATCGACAGCCAATAACTGTGGGGGGACCATTCGATTCAGCAGTACCCTCACCCGGTCTGTCATTGGGCAAGGTACACCACTATAGTGGACATAATCCTCCAGCTCGTCCAAGTATTACTCTGCCTCCGCCGGAGATGCCATGAATCTATCATGGACTAGGCCTATGCCCGGTAATTCCATCCCGAGGCGATTCAGGTGGGCCCATATCTCGGGTGGGCTGAGGAATTGCCAGTTGACATCCCAAATGTCCCAGGCTTCCGGGAAGACAGCATCCTCCGCCATGTCGATATGACGCAACCGCTTCCCTGGAGCCTGAGTGGATATCCTACGAAATCCCCTCGGTGTCTTCCACTCTGGATGGACCTACTCTCCCGAAATCAACGGATCTGCCGCTGCTGCCGCACCCTCGGCTGGTATGGGTATCGCCGCCATGGCAGCTCCGCCACCGTGAGAGGCCCTAGCTACTCTCCGACCCCGACCTCGAGATAGAGGAGGCCCACCGTCACCTACCTGAATAGTTGGATGCTTCAGCATCTCTCCTGGGTAAGCAGATTCCCAACTAATGGCATACTCCCTCACCAATCCGAAAGCGGCGGTGGATGGAGGCAATGAAACTCGCATCTTCCCATCTTCCCGTGTGAACATGAGCCACAACTACCTCATCACACATGGGTGCTTCTCATGACGCACCTCCCAGTAGACCTGCGGGGTCAGCTGCTGGAGGCACCAGAACTGCCTTGCAAACCGATGCGGGGTGTACGGTTCACAGAGTGGCTCACGATCTACTCATTCCGCCAAAACTCCACCTCGAAAGGCCAGGAGGTAAGCCCGATGTTCCTCCGTTCCCCGCCCGTCGTCAGTAAGTATCCCCGTCGGCAATTGGAAGGGGTGGAAATTAAACTCATCCGCCCTCCACACCTGGTTCAACACCATCAACACGGTTAGTTTGAATGGGAATATCCCGACCGCATTTAGGATGGAGGGGTGAAAGTTTGATCCCGGCGGCTAAATAGGGTTTGGATACTCATAAATCCCCCTGATGTGCGCTGCGATCCACCCATAAAGGAGGTGGAAGGGCCCGCATATCCTTGGTGGCTTCTTGCCCTCGCTAATGTGTCGCAACATTCTGTACAGTTTGGAGAGCATTGGAATCCTCAGATTGACCTGCTGCCCCATGGCCAACATGGACTCCATGATAAACGAGCTGGGCCGCACCCCCATGCTTGTATCCCTCACCGGTAGGATCCAACCACAGATGAGAGCCGCGATGAATGCCGCCAGCCTGACTATCGGCTGTTGTTCAGTGCTGAAACTGAAACCCCAAGTCTTCCATTGGATATCCTCCAGGACTCGCCAATACAAGTTCCCCTTACCCCGTTGGGCCGCCCTCAGACAAGTTCGAGGCCTCGGAGGGAACTCTCGATTCTCTGGTAAATTCAGGAAGCACTTGAACCATCTCCTAAAGTGGACATCCCTCACTGCCTCCTTGTCCTCTCCAGGGACGAGTGCCATCAGCACTAACGCTAGTCGCGGCATTTGCTCTGTATCCTCCCACGCGCTGATGATGGGGAGGAACTCATCATACATGGCCCCCAAGATCAGAACCCCAGAAATTTGGTGGACATCCCACAGGCTGATGCCCACCTCCCCGTGATGCAGGTGAAAGGTATTGGTCCAAGACGACCATCTGCTCAGCAATTCCGGCATCAGTTTCTTTGGTTGGTAAATATGGAATTGGGAGGCCCATGCCGCCTCATATAACCCCACTCTCCTCAGCTCGGCCCCAAAATCATCACATGAGGCGCCTACCTAGTAGGCCCAGGCCCAGTCATCCGTGAAGTTGCCGCCCTGGCGCAGGTCCCACTCATCGGACCATCCCTTCTTCGAATCCTGCAAAGCCGCCTTTAGCATGGTACGGTAGAGAGGAGGGGACGTCTCCGGTTGCAGTGGCTTCCCGTCAATATCGTTCACATGGTTGTAGAGACAGTCAGCGGTGACGGGTGTGAAGTCCTCCTGTGCATGACCATCGGCCGCCCTGAACCATTGGTGCTGACAGGGTGTGCTCCTGAACCAGCAAGCTGATCTGTCAAAGAAGCGTGGTCCGAATGGCTTTGGACCATCTCTCCAAGGCCTGGACAGTTGGCCATCTCATCCCGATGGGTGGCATCTGGAAGGACCCCCAATACAGCTTCTCGATGGGCCATTTCAGTTCCGACACTCGGAAAAGAACTTTTTCAGAATGGATCGCGAAGCTGAATCGCGAAGACAGCTCGCGAAGGTCGGTCATGAGGACAAGACGCGAAGTTGGACCTAGGTCAGCAAGCAGAAGTTCGCTTGGCGCAGTCGCGGAGTCGGAGACCCGCGGTTCGCCGCGAAGCTCGATTCGCGGAGTACGCGGAGCTTCGCGAAATCGAGAGCACAAAAAGACAAGAAGTCGCGTGAAGACAAAAGAGGTCGACCCCCTATTTATAGGCGGTGACCCTGGAGCATTGCGGCGCACCCCGCCCACACGGAGCATCGCAGCGCATCTGGATCCGGGCCCCCGGTCAGCACCGTGGGCCCCCTTCGCGACGTCGCATCGCGAACCACTAACAATTTTGGTGATCTTCCCTCAGACTTCGAACCTTCACCCTCCGCGGCTCAAGTCTGAGGGGGGGGGGGGGGAATTTGTTGGCTCCAAAATATTGCACGAACAAAAGCGACGAAAAAGACTGCCCGGATGCTGCCTCATGAAGCCCCGATGCGAAGCACCCCGAGCATCGCGGTCTCGCGAAGCTCCGGAGGTGGTAACTCTCCACGAACGCGTTTGACGTTTGCGAGCCCACTGTGAAGCTCTGGAGGCGGTAACTCTCCACAAACGGGTTTGACGTTCGCGAGCCCACCGCGAAGCTCTGGAGGCGGTAACTCTTCGCGAAAGACTTTGACGTTTGCAAACGCGCCACGAAGCACCTGAGGTGGCGCGCGAGTTCTGCTTCACGGCGCCCCTTGCCTATAAATACTGGGCTCCCCCTGAGTCCCAAAGATGGATGATCTGACCTTTTGGCTTCTCCTCTCCCGAATCGCGAAGCACTATTTTCCCCCGGGAATCATGAGCTCCGCGAGGTACTTCTACTTCGCGTGACGCCTTTGCTTTGTCTCATTTTGAGCGCCTCTTCCGGGAGGGATGCCCTTCGCGAAGCTCAAGGGAATTCGTGAAGGAGGGGGATTCCCAAGGGAACCCGAGCAGCCGCGGAGCGTTCATGTTTCGCGAAACACCCAACCTGTACTAGTGATCCCTATGCTAAGGCAGGATCGCTACACATCGTGAAGCACACTGCTTCGCAGCACCCTGCTTCGTGAGGCACCCCTTCTTCGCGAGGCAGTGCTCTGCGAATACTGTTCCACTTCGCGAAGCACCCTCCATTCACACCCATGCCCCATGCTAAGGCCAAGGCACTCCACTTCGCGAAGCAGACTCCTTTGCTTGGAAATTCCTCTTCCCGTGCGACCCTCCAAGTATGCACGATGTGATTTCAAAGTCCCATGGACAATACCACTCGTGGCGTTGCTTCGCCTAATGCTCCTTCGCATAGGCACGCTAATGGCTATTGCTTCTTCGCATAGCCACGCTAATGTGGACCCCTAAATGGTTCGCTCTACAACCCCCCTTGACCATGGCCTTGCCAGTACCTTCCCTCCCCCAAGGACCAGAGGGTACCAGTTATGTACGTCCTAGGGGTGCGGAGTGAACCCACCTCGTCCGAGCTGCAGGACGTCAAACTTCCAAGCATCACGTCCTCAACACATGACGTTAAACTATGACCCGACCTCATGCCTCTCACGAAGGGTCCCCCAGCTCGAACATTTTTTACGCCACTCGTCTCCACGGGAGTGGAATCACCCCTCCACAAGGGATGACATCCTCCTTATCAGAGCGGCGTATGTTCATAGGAGAAGGGTGACCCTAGTTCCCCAATGGATGGCTGCACCCCTGCATCTCCATACTTCCCCACTACCAAGGTCAGTGGAGGGCATGATAGGGAATGAGGTACCAACAATCATTGGTCCCAAATCCCTCTTTCGATGCGCTTTTCCGCACTTCGGGCCTCCATCCTGGAGTAAGTCCCAACACCATGGGCCGCCTAATGCGTAAGACCCTCCTCGCTTCTCACGAACGAATCCTTGGCGACGTGATCGTCAGGTCCCTGCAACCTCTTGTTTCTCACACCGAGCATGACTCATGTGGGCTTAGAGTGAGAACCGACCTCGACCTACACCCTTTGAACTACAAGGTCTTTGATCTATGTTAAGGCATGGTACGTAGGAAGCCTCCACGAGGTTCAATCCCACCACTCGGTCGTTTATTCACGTCGAGTTCCACCCTCGTCCAGCATGACGTTAAACTACATTCCCTCGTCCAGCATGACGTTAAACTGTATGCCCTTGCCCCGCATGACATTAAACTACAAAACCCTTTGAACTACGAGGTCTTTGATCCGTGTCAAGGCATGGTACGTAGGAAGCCTTCCTGTGGTTCAAGCCCAACAATCATTGGCCCAGACCGTCTCCTTGTCGGTGTGCCAAGCCCCACCACTTTTTTTACCTGAACTACGAGGACTTTGATCCATGTCAAGGCATGGTACGTAGGAAGCCTCCCAGAGGTTCAAGCCCATATCCCATCGGACAAAGGTCCCTCATTTATGTCGGTTCACCGACACCCACTGCCATTCCGAACTATGGGGAATTTGATCCATGTCAAGGCACAGTACGTAGGAAGCCTCCACGAGGTTCAAGCCCATCGCCCGTCGTTTATTCACGTCAGGGTTCACTCTTGTCCAGCATGACGTTAAACTGTATTCCAGACCAACGTCAAGCCGTTGTGACCAATCTGAACTATGAGGACTTTGATTCATGTCAAGGCATGGTACGTAGGAAGCTTTCATGAGGTTTGTAACACCCCGAGATTTTATGAAAAATATTATTTTAATTTCATTAATGTCTTGTGTTATATGCTACACCAAAAGGAGCTTGCACAACACGCATCCTTGACTTGCCTTTCATTACACGCAATCACGACCTTCCTCGATAGCGTGTGTAGTACGCAATAACGAGTTTCACTAAACAACAATATGCTATTAAAATATTATTAAAACTAGCCGTTATGAATAGTAATAACCACTTTTTGAAATTTTGTAAATTTTATTTTTCAAAATGGAATTTATTTTTGGATTCTTAATATCGAAATTAGCTTAGGGTGAAATTTTGGTAATTTTCGGATAACTTTCATATTTTGATGAATAGTGGAAATTACTAAATTTTAATTAAAAACAACTTTTTCAATCGAAATAATTAATAGTGATAAATTATTAATTTTAGTGGTTTCAAATTATATTTAGAATATATTTTTACAATTTAATACAATGATGGTCATTGGATGTAATTTCACATTTAAACCAGTTATAAACAAGTTTCAATCTTTTGATAGTTATTATCTCTTAAAAACACGCTATTTGTTTTGATGACGGAAATTAATTTTTAAATTAGTTAATGCAACTGATATGTTTTGAATTTGGTAAAATAGACATCATTTTTGAGTTCATAATATCAAATATAGCTTAGGCCTAATTTTTGGTATTTTTCTGAAAACTTTCAATTTTTGATGAATAGTGAAACCACTAAGTGGTAGTTAAAAAACTGAATTTTTCATAAAACATAATTTTTCCGCTTCTATGAGTGGAATTTCAAAAATCCAAGAGACACGGTTGATGTCAGTAAGTAAAATGTGGTTCAATGAGATGAAAATAATTTTTTGGTGAATAGTAACTTTTTACTTTTTTTTACCACGGTTAAAAGTAAATAGGGTAATTAAGGGTAGAAATGATATTATTATTACCCTAAAACATGTCCTAATTCTATTGGACAAGTGTAATTTGACTAAAAACAAACTTATGAATAAAATATGACCATTTAGGCCCACTTGGATTAGATTCGGACATTTATTATTAATTTATTTAAAGAAGGGTTAAAAGAGTTAAAAACAAAGTTTATTTACTAAAAAAATTTTAATATAGGTTTATACATAAGATAAATTCGATTTTAAATATCCATTAGAAAGCTAAAAAGATTTCATACATAATGGTATTTTATTTTTAATTTTTAGACATCAAATAATTTAATTTATTTATGACACAAAGATGATGCCGTAATTATCTTATTAATGAAATTTTGACATAATTGATGTTATAAATACCAAAATAAATGTAATTTAAGACTTTTTATGAATTAAACTAATTTTATAGGTTACTATGACATGTTATTATTGATTTAAGTCACTTTTTTAGAACTTATCATTCTGTTATGATTTTCACAAAAATCAATTACTAAATAGTGTCAAAATTGACATAAAATAGTTTTTAAAACAAATATTATATTATTAATTGTTATTTTATTCCTAAAAATCTAAGGTTCGGCCAAATGAATTAGATAAGGTTATATATATTAATAATAAACAACTTGGGGTTCGTTTGGCTTCTTATAGTAAGTTTATTAACCTTATAGTGTAAGAACACAAGAAGACACGGTAAAAGTAAAATTATTTAACTTAATGTTAAATCTAAATGATAAGGTTAAAATAGGAACTTAAACTTGTCTAAATTATATTGGATGAGAGTATTTCGACCCATCCCCACCTTATCATAGAAATAAATCAATTTGGAGCTATTTAAAACCGAACTTGACTTTATAATAAAATAATATTTTTAGTTATTCCAAAGGTGCCCCTCTCCTCCCTTATAAAAGGGCACCTCCTCCCTCTCTTCCACACACAACTTTGAGCCTTCAATCTCGGACAACCCCTGAAAAATTCTCCTATACACTCACCTAGAAACATCCTAGAGGTTTTGGTCTTCCTCAAAGACAAATTTTAGTGCCCTAACAGGAGGTCTCAAAGAGGTTCTTCAAAGAAGAGGTAATTTCAGTTACTGATTCTTTCAACTTTATTTCTTCTTCCACTTCTTCTTCTTAGGTTGTTTAATTATGAAGTAATAACATCAGTATCACTCATATACTGATATGTTATTATATGTATGAAACAAACCTATTTCACCATCTATCCATCCTACGAAAAACAAAATCACCGCGCGTGCGTACGTACAGAATACCGTCTCCACGCCGTGGTGTAATCTGTTTTTCCACCAACACATTACATGGATGGGTATTATGGTATAAAGAATAACTATAAATAGTTATTATAACATCATAATGATTCTGATATATTGTATCATCCACTCCAATTCAATTCAATAATTATGGAAATGATATCATCGCTCGTGCGTACGTACGGACTACCGTCTCCACGACACGATGAGATTCATTCTCCATGTTAACCATTTAAGAATGATTATAAAGTATATATAAGCAATAATAATGAAATATACGACATTATAAAGATACTGGATTTATGTGTATATATATGTATGTCATCTACTTAATTCCACACAATTCAATAAGGAAACGAAAACAACGTTCATGCGTACGTACGACCTACCGTCTCCATGAACGGTGTATTTCTTTCCATTTATCGATCCATTATATATATGTATATTCTGAATATATATTATATATAAATCATGTTTTATATTCTATAAATAATGATCTATGTAATCATATGAATAATTACAAGTTAAAACCCGAACGACAAATGAGACGATTTTACCCAAAACGCTACTTTAACATGAATTTATAAAAGAACGGGTAATATAAAGTCATAAGTGAACCATATATGATATAATAACAATGAATATGATTCTGTAATAAGTCAATGACATTATTTAAATCATTATACAGGAGGTTCGGACACTTACGAAGCAAATCAGACCTAAGGTAAGGGAAATATCTTAATCTCATTCTTATCCGAGATTGTTTATACTTTAGTATTTACTGGGGTGTATTTTATCATCCACATCCATGTTTCCTCAATATGTAATATTTATATCCTTATACAATATTTTATATCGAATTTTACCCTTCGGTGAGTTTTTAGTAAAAGATATGAAAGGAATCTTTTGTCGTTTTTCACACGAGGTAATTTTTTTGACTTTTCCGACAAAAGTACGAGAAGAATGTTTTTTTTAACTTATACAACATGAATGGATTTTTAAAACATTATTTCCAAGAAGCTTCCTTTACAATTTTTCAAGTTTATTTTTAATCAACTTCTTTTAGTTTATGATTGTACGACATGTTAAGAAAGGAAAAGTATTTTTGAAGTAGAAAGGATATTTTTCTCAAGAATGGAGTTCAAGTGTTTTATCAAAATTATTTTCCATATAAAATAACAAAGGTTTCCGTTTTATCCCTATTATTACATTGATTTGATTATGTTGTGATGGAATTATATTTTTATTAATTCCTTTATCTTACATGAATTGTTTTATGATGTCACGATATTTAAGATTCCCATTTTTATTACATGGGTTATGAAATGATGTATGATTTATGATTTTGTGGCACACATAAGAATGGTATAATTATGAGATGGGTGGGACCTATATCTCCCTCCAATGCATTGGGTAAAGATTTTATATCTCTTGAGATAGACATGGCTGGAACGGTAGGTTATACCGGTTCAGTGAAACAGGACTGAAACGAGGGTGACTCGGTTCAGAAAGGGACTTTGTCCACTAAGATAGTCTTGGCAATGAGTCTTGACTAACAAGAAATGATTCTTTAAGATTATGTGTGTATGCCACAAAGTTTCATGTTTTAAGTTATGATTATTGTGATTACATTTCACTGCCATGATTTATCCCATGTTATGAAATTATGCTCTCTTTTTCAGGTTAATATTTCCAAAATGTTATGTTCTTATGAATATGATGTGATTGATATATCTTTTGTTTACCCTTACTGAGCATTTGAGCTCACCCTTTTATGTTTTCTTTTCCCCAGGATATAAAGAAAGGTTTTAGGTAAAAAAAGGAAGATCTTTATGGGAGATGTTGAAGATCTTTCACCACGATTAGAAGATTATATTCCGAGTTTCCAAAGACACTAAACTATTACGATCCTTGTGTGTGTGTGTTTTTGTTATGTACTAAGTATTCCGCAAAAGTAATGTAATTTCGATGTACGTCAAGCTTCGGGTCTCTACAGTTGGTATCAGAGGAAAAGTTTAGTCAACCTTTGGAAACTAGGATGCGAAAACGTTAGTGAGATCCCTAGAGATATTTCTAAGGTATGTCTAGGGATGTCCCTAAGGATAAGTATACGTATAGGATATAGTCCTAGAACTATGGTAACGATATTAGATTAAACCAAAGATGTTAGATTTTGAAGTTACTCCCCCTTTATTATGAATTTTTCCTCTCACACTATTCTTTTTGGGTTTTAGAAAATGGATGGAAACAAGATGATTCATGATAATGGAGGATATAATGGACAATGGAATGATATTCTTCATGAGCAACCAAATGAAATGGGATTTGGAAGTCCAAACATCATTATTATGCCGAATCAGCAATATCATAATATGATCAATAAAGTAAAATTTGGTAAGTTTCCTGACTCGACTAATAAGAGAAAGATGGAGTTTCATGATGATCATAGAGGAAAGAAAGTTCAATTTCCCCTATGTAAATCATGTGGGAAGAAGCATCAAGGAGAATGTTTGAAAGGAACTGGAATATGATTTGGGTGTGGAAAAGAAGGACACAAAGCCAGTAAGTGTACAGGAAAAGGTTCAGTTAACACCAGGGATGAGGATAATGGTATTGCTACGACATCAGCAATGGTTAAATGTTTTAAATGTGGAATGTACGGGCATTATGAAAACCAATGCCCTAAGGGAAAGTCTCATGAAGAGAATCAGTATGGTCGTATGGGTAGTATTTATGTGGATGATGATGAAGAGACTACAAAAGATATGTGAGATGAAAGAATTGTTGAAGCTCGGTCAATGGTTTAAGAATGTAGTGGAATTATTACATGTTTATCATGTGTAATGTTGTATAAGTAATCTCATGCTACTATAGAATAAAGAGACATCTATGGTTTGTTACACTGTTGTCTTTCCTTGAGTTTTGAAAGTGTATGATTAATGTTACCAGTATCCATGAAAGGTTATTCAGATATTTTTGGAATGTAGATGATATGCGCATAATGAAGGGATAAAGAGAAAATTAAATGTTTGATAGTATTCATGATCTCATGAGTGATATAAGGAGAAGGTTATATCATGGTTTGAGTATATAGAATTTTTGGATTTTGGTATGTGGAATGAGTTAACTTTTGTCAGCATTCATGTTTTCACTAAGGTTCAATGGGTATTCATTCTTCAAGAGAATAAATGATTAAGGTATTCACATGTTTGTAATTTGACCAACAAGATATATCTTATGATATATGGGGGATAAATGATGGCATTCATGTGATTGTTCTGTGACATTTCAAGTAATCATTTTCTTTATATTATGAGCTTGGAATGAAGTATTTTAGATAAGCGTAAAGAATAGAATGGATTATGTTGGACATAAGTTAGGATAAAACGTTTTTTGATATTATTGATGGGATGTTATAGTAATATAGCTTTAGAAAAAGGAAAACCTGTAGGACGGGCGACAACCCATCGCGTCGGACAAGGCTGTGGGAATCGAACCCACAACCGAAGTGCGAATGGCCTTTATCGCCTACCACTGGCCTACAGGAAGTCCCTGTTTAGTAGAAACTAGTTTTATTATATTAAGCAGTATGATATATGAAGTATAAGTCCATTTTAGGAACCATATATGATTAATCTCACTATAGAATGAATTATGTATATTTAATAACTTTTGCTAACCTTTTGTTTGAGACAGATGGAATGACCCGTAATTCTATCACATGATCTACTAACACTTCACGAATAACAAATTCAACTTCATTTATTTAAGAGATGAAGTAGAAATTGTTCAAGGCATGAACAACAGTGAGATTGTACCAAAATAAAGTAAGTATTTATTCTAATTCAAATTCTTCAACTTTAGGGAAACGATCTTGAAAACCAAAAATGTTGTCCTAGTGCTCTTATATCTGATTAATCAGATGGTACCTTAGATCGTCACAAATTTATGGATTTGTGATTGTTGGATTTTCCATAGCCATGTTCTCTACCACTCTCCCTCAGAACATGATGGTTAGATTTTTCTTCCATATCCATATTTTCACCTATGTGGAAACCCAGTGATTAGTTTATTTGGGTAACCGTTACGTTTCATACTTTTTTTAAAGATTGGTTTTGGTATTCCTTTTTACGATGTGGGTTTCTATTAAAGAAACTTTCATGTAGTAAACCATTTATAACCCTGATGAATTTCGAGGGCGAAATTCATTTTAAGGGGGGTAGAATGTAACACCCCGAGATTTTATGAAAAATATTATTTTAATTTCATTAAAGTCTTGTGTTATATGCTACACCAAAAGAAGCTTGCACAACACGCATCCTTGACTTTCCTTTCATTACACACAATCGCGACCTTCCTCGATAGCGTGTGTAGTACGCAATAACGAGTTTCACTAAACAACAATATGCTATTAAAATATTATTAAAACTAGCCATTATGAATAGTAATAACCACTTTTTGAAATTTTGTAAATTTTATTTTTCAAAATAGAATTTATTTTTGGATTCGTAATATCGAAATTAGCTTAGGGTGAAATTTTGGTAATTTTCGGATAACTTTCATATTTTGATGAATAGTGGAAATTACTAAATTTTAATTAAAAACAACTTTTTCAATCGAAATAATTAATAGTGATAAATTATTAATTATAGTGGTTTTAAATTATATTTAGAATATATTTTTACAATTTAATACAATGATGGTCATTGGATGTAATTTCACATTTAAACCAGTTATAAACAAGTTTCAATCTTTTGATAGTTATTATCTCTTAAAAACACGCTATTTGTTTTGATGACGGGAATTAATTTTTAAATTAGTTAATGCAACTGATATGTTTTGAATTTGGTAAAATAGACATCATTTTTGAGTTCATAATATCAAATATAGCTTAGGCCTAATTTTTGGTATTTTTCTGAAAACTTTCAATTTTTGATGAATAGTGAAACCACTAAGTGGTAGTTAAAAAACTGAATTTTTCATAAAACTTAATTTTACCGCTTCTGTGACTGGAATTTCAAAAATCCGAGAGACACGGTTGATGTCAGTAAGTAAAATGTGGTTCAATGAGATGAAAATAATTTTTTGGTGAATAGTAACTTTTTACTTTTTTTTACCACGGTTAAAAGTAAATAGGGTAATTAAGGGTAGAAATGATATTATTATTACCCTAACACATGTCCTAATTCTATTGGACAAGTTTAATTCGACCAAAAACAAACTTAAGAATAAAATATGACCATTTAGGCCCACTTGGATTAGATTAGGAAATTTATTATTAATTTATTTAAAGAAGGGTTAAAAGAGTTAAAATCAAAGTTTATTTACTAAAACATTTTTAATATATGCTTATACATAAGATAAATTCGATTTTAAATATCCATTAGAAAGATAAAAAGATTTCCTACATAATGGTATTTTATTTGTAATTTTTAGACATCAAATAATTTAATTTATTTATGACACAAAGATGATGCAGTAATTATCTTATTAATGAAATATTGACATAATTGATGTTATAAATACCAAAATAAATGTAATTTAAGACTTTTTATGAATTAAACTAATTTTATAGGTTAATATGACATGTTATTATTAATTTAAGTAACTTTTTTCGAACTTATCATTCTGTTATGATTTTAAAAAAAATCAATTACTAAATAGTGTCAAAATTGACATAAAATAGTTTTTAAAACAAATATTATATTATTAATTGTTATTTTATTCCTAAAAATCTAAGGTTCGGCAAAATGACTTAGATAAGGTTATATATATTAATAATAAACAACTTGGGGTTCGTTTGGCTTCTTATAGTAAGTTTATTAACCTTATAGTGTAAGAACACAAGAAGACACGGTAAAAGTAAAATTATTTAACTTAATGTTAAATCTAAATGATAAGGTTAAAATAGGAACTTAAACTTGTCTAAATTCTATTGGATGAGAGGATTTAGACCCATATCCACCTTATCCTAGAAATAAATCAATTTTGAGCTATTTAAAACCGATCTTGACTTTATAATAAAATAATATTTTTTGTTATTCCAAAGGTGCCCCTCTCCTCCCTTATAAAAGGGCACCTCCTCCCTCTCTTCCACACACAACTTTGAGCCTTCAATCTCGGACAACCCCTGACAAATTATCCTCTCCACTTCACTAGAAACATCCTAGAGGTTCTGGTCTTCCTAAAAGACAAATTTTAGTGCCCTAAGAGAAGGTCTCAAAGAGGCGCTTCAAAGAAGAGGTAATTTCAGTTACCGATTATTTCAACTTTATTTATTCTTCCACTTCTTCTTCTTAGGTTGTTTCATTATGAAGTAATAACATCAGTATCACTAATATACTGATATGTTATTATAAGTATGAAACAACCCTATTTCACCATCTATCCATCCTACGGAAAACAAAATCACCGCGCGTGCGTACCTACGGAATACCGTCTCCACGCCGTGGTGTAATCTGTTTTTCCACCAACACCTTACATGGATGGGTATTATGGTGTAAAGAATAACTATACATAGTTATTATAACATCATAATGATTCTTATATATTGTATCATCCACTCCAATTCAATTCAATAATTTTGGAAATGATATCATCGCTCGTGCGTACGTACGGACTACCGTCTCCACGACGCGATGAGATTCATTCTCCATGTTAACCATTTAAGAATGATTATAAAGTATATATAAGAAATAATAATGAAATATATTACATTATAAAGCTACTGGATTTATGTGTATATATATGTATGTCATCTACTTAATTCCACTCAATTCAATAAGGAAATGAAAACAGCGTTCATGCGTACGTACGGCCTACCGTCTCCATGAACGGTGTATTTCTTTCCATTTATTGATCCATTATATATATGTATATTCTGAATATATAATATATATAAATCATGTTTTATATTCTATAAATAATGATCTATGTAATCATATGAATAATTACAAGTTAAAACCTGAACGACAAATGAGACGATTTTACCCAAAATGCTACTTTAACATGAATTTACAAAAGAACGAGTAATATAAAGTCATAACTGAAACATATATGATATAATAACAATGAATATGATTCTGTAATAAGTCAATGAAATTATTTAAATCATTATACAGGAGTTTCAGACACTTATGAAGCAAATCAGACCTAAGGTAAGGGAAATATCACAATCTCATTCTTATCCGAGATTGTTTATAATTTAGTATTTACTGGGGTGTATTTTATCATCCACATCCATGTTTCCTCAATATGTAATATTTATATCCTTATACAATAGTTTATATCGAATTTTACCCTTCGGTGAGTTTTTAGTAAAAGATATGAAAGGAATCTTTTGTCGTTTTTCGCACGAGGTACTTTTTTTGAATTTTCCGACAAAAGTACGAGAAGAATGTTTTTTTAACTTATACGACATGAATGGATTTTTAAAACATTATTTCCAAGAAGCTTCCTTTACAAGTTTTCAAGTTTATTTTTAATCAACTTCTTTTAGTTTATGATTGTACGACATGTTAAGAAAGGAAAAGTATTTTTGAAGCAGAAAGGATATTTTCCTCAAGAATGGAGTTCAAGTGTTTTATCAAAATTATTTTCCATCTAAAATAATAAAGGTTTCTGTTTTATCCCTATTATTACATTGATTTGATTATGTTGTGATGGACTTATATTTTTATTAATTCCTTTATCTTACATGAATTGTTTTATGATGTCACGATATTTAAGATTCCCATTTTTATTACATGGGTTATGAAATGATGTATGATTTATGATTTTGTGGCACACATAAGAATGGTATCATTATGAGATGGGTGGGACCTATATCTCCCTCCAATGCATTGGGTAAAGATTTTATATCTCATGAGATAGACATGGCTCGAACGGTAGGTTATACCGGTTCAGTGAAACAGGACTGAAACGAGGGTGACTCGGTTCAGAAAGGGACTTTGTCCACTAAGATAGTCTTGGCAATGAGTCTTGACTAACAAGAAATGATTCTTTATGATTATGTGTGTATGCCACAAAGTTTAATGTTTTAAGTTATGATTATTGTGATTACATTTCACTGCCATGATTTATCCCATGTTATGAAATTATGCTCTCTTTTGCAGGTTAATATTTCCAAAATGTTATGTTCTTATGAATATGATGTGATTGATATATCGTTTGTTTACCCTTACTGAGAATTTGAGCTCACCCTTTTATGTTTTCTTTTCTCCAGGATATAAAGAAAGGTTTTAGGTAAAAAAAGGAAGATCTTTATGGGAGATGTTGAAGATCTTTCACCACGATTAGAAGATTATATTCCGAGTTTCCAAAGACACTAAACTATTACAATCCTTGTGTGTGTGTGTTTTTGTTATATACTAAGTATTCCGCAAAAGTAATGTAATGTCCATGTACGTCAAGATTCGGGTCTCTACAAGTTTCAAGCCCATCACTAGTGGACCCCTGGGTCTACTTTCACGTCGGTTCACTGATGAAACCCCTTTGAACTATGAGGTTTTTGATCCATTCCAAGGTATGGTACGTAGGAAGCCTCCCCGAGGTTCAAGCCCATCTCTCATTGGACCAAGTTCCACCTTTACGTCGGTTCGCTGACGAATCCCCTTCCGAACTATGAGGATTTTGATCCATGCCAAGGAATGGTACGTAGGAATCCTTCTAGAGGTTCAATCCCACCACCCATCGAACCAAGGTCCACCTTCACGTCGGTTCGCCGACGAATCCCCCCCCCCTGAACTACATGGTCTTTGATCCATGTCACGACATGGTACGTAGGAAGCCTCCCCAAGGTTCAAGCCCACCACCACTAGGACCCTCCTGGTCCTCCCCATTCACGTTAGTTCGCTGATGATGCCCATAGGACCAAGGTCCACCCTCATGCCGGTTCACCGGCACCATCCCGAACTACGCGAACTTTGATTCCCTGCCATGGGGATACGTAGGAAGCCTCTTCAAGGATCAATCCCAACTTCACTGTCACCCCCTGCGATGGTCCCATTTCATTTCCCCCTCCACTTCATTCGTCCATCCATCATCCACCCTGATTCTCGCCCGGATCATCATATCCCGGTGAGACCATGTCGGTCCGAGACCATTTCGGTCCACTCCTCTTCACAGCCACCCATGGGATGGTCCCGGTATCGGCACCCCTTCAAGGAAAATCCCTCAATCCGATCCATTCTAGCTAATGATCTGATCGGGCTGATCCGTCTCCGCTGGACGTTAAACTCGGGGCATACCCTGTGTTAAATACAGGAAGCTGAGGAAAACCTCAGATATGTGTCTATGGCATATAATTCCCCGTGCTCGATGTGGTATTCCTCGGGCTTCCACGCCCTCGAGAAGCCCTGTGACTAGGGATAATAGAGAGACATGCCAGGTCCCCAGCATCCAGACACACTACTGATGCCTCAACGTGACTACTCCCCCGACTGAAGGTTGCTGCCCTGACCGGACCCTTTGGAATGTCCCGACAGAAGCAGTGTAATTAACCAGCGTCCATGGAAACATGGAACTGGGAAGAGTTTCACGAACAACGTATTAAATCTATGAGGGAGACCCGGACTAGGTGACGAGTTCTGAGGAGGAATCCACGGATGGAAGAACCGACATCCCATCATCCCGTTTCGATCAAGGAGTAGACGTCCCTGAATAAGGAGAGAATGCCGCCTGCCTTTGGAAAATTGGAATGCGGGGCAATAGTGCAGCGCGTCCTCCTCCGCGGACGGACGGATGCGCGCGCGCCCCGGTGAAAGCGTCGGGGTACATGATGTGACCAAGGGGGACATGATGTGTACCGTTCAGGTTTCAGAAAAATAAAATGAATCACTTAGGAGATGCGTTTCTTGGTGTAAGTATCCTCGAGGTGGTACATGACATGACAAGGAGGTACACCTCATGTACTGCCCTGCCGCTTGGCGTAATCCCAAGAAACGCATCTCCCAAGAAACGCATCTCCTTGTCATGTCATGGATCCGTGCCCTTACAAAAGTGGCCTGATTATAAAATTTGTAAATTTATATTCCAAATATGGAATATATTTTATAAAATTTAATTTTTATCATTGGTAGGAATTAAATTTAAAATAAGTGCACAAAACTCAATGAAAACCTTTTTCTAGAAAAATGTATTTTTAAGACCAAAACTTGATTTTATTTCATTACTTTCATTGAAAACATATTTGATGAATTTTAATTTTTTTATTGAATATATAATCTATATATTTCAATAAAATAATCAATAAATATTTATTTATTTATTTTATTAATATAAAAACACATTGGGAACATTATTTTTTTTCGAAAAAATAACACGTTTTACCTGCAAATGATTTTTTCATCATTCCTAAAAATTAGATAACTAATGTATGAATAATTATTACAAGATTAATAATACATTTTATTAAAATATTTTTTTTAATATTGATCAATATTTTTTTTATATAAAAATTCACAACACCTATAAAAATACATTTCTTCAGAAAAACAGGTCTTTTAAAAATGAACCAATTTTATTAAAATATATGATTATTTATTAGACATTAATCAATACATTTTAATTGAGGAAAACACACACACACACACATATATATATATATATATATTTCCTAACTTTTTTAATAATATTAATACCCACCAATCCAATGACTAGGTTATAAAGATTATAATATATCATGGTTCGTTTAGAACCATGTTGCGTGTATAACAAGCTATCAAATACATTATATTTATTTTAGAGGAATACGTATAAAATATCAGGGTATTGTATTATACCCCCCATAAAATGAACTTTTCTATCAAAATTTAATCACTTTGATGAAAATAAATGAGGATAATTCTAATTAATCACATCATTAGTATAACAAACTAACCTAGGATATACTCAAAAACTAGAAGCTGACTCAATCCGCTAAATACCCGAAGGGTGTTCATGATCCCAACAAGATGACTACTAAACTCAAACATTAATGAAAACTATAGGGAATAATTTATCCCAACCTAAAGCAGATGTAACAAAATATATATATATATCATAAAGGAATATTGGAAGAATAAATATATAGATATATACCATAACTAAAAGAATATATTAGAAGTGACATAACTCAAAATAATAAGCACAAACCCCTAAGAATGCACACCTTACACACTGAAACCAACGAAGGAATGAACCCTAAAAGATGATTGCACAATGGGTCTATAATTAAAAAGAAAGCATAATAAAAACATGATCAACACCACATGATTTCATATCCTAAAATGATTCCAAAATGGATCTCATAACCAATGGAAATAAAGAAGTAGAAATATTGATTACCAGGGAGAAGAAACAAAACCACCATAGAGATTTAAAAACAAAAAGAGAGATCTTGAAGGATTGAAGACACCCAAAATATTCTAGAAGATATTTGGATTGGAGACTTATGTATGTACAACAAGGAATGGGGTGTTATATGTGAGAAGTAGATAAAACATACTAGGATTAATGTTTTATGTCGTAGACCAGGTATTTACTGTGTAAAATACCCATAATTATCATAAGTCAAAAAATATGCCACATTGGGTTAAAAATATTGATCCAAAATTTTAAGAAATAAAATATATATTTATGAGGTAAAATAGGTTTATTGTGTAGAAGGTTTTTATGGAGTAAAAATGGTTTTATTCCCTAAACATCCTTTTTACAACTTGTTCCCTAAAACCCACTTATATCATAGGCTATAAATTTGTGGCATAAATGAATTATACAGATATTACCTAGCACAAGATCCTATGCAAATATCCCAAACTTCTCTAAACCCAAAAGTTAAACTACTAAATAAGAAATATTATACCTTAAAAATCCAAGATATTATAATCTCCCCAACATCGGACATTATGTCCCTAGGAATTCATGTGGAAGAAGGGTGCCTCAAAAAGAGGCGAGACCACTACTCCCTCACTGAAGATTCACACTCAAAAGTCTCTTGAGAATCTGATTCTTGTTTCTATTATAGTTTGACTAATGGTATATACTTCTCACACAATAATTTCACCTGATAATCAACGAAATCCACTGGTTTCTCTATAACTAAAACATCTGGGTCCAATTTGACCTCCACCTAACTCAAAACATAAGAGTGATCAGGATGATACTTCATGTGATGAGATATATGGAAAAAATCAGGAATATATATCGACTAAGATAGTAATGAAAACTGATATGAAAACTTCTCAAGGTAATCAGTGACCTAAAATGATCCAACATATCTCAGAGCCAATTTCCCCTATTTCCCAAGATAACAATGATCCTACCGAGGAGAAACTTTCAGGTCACCTCTGGAAAACTCCAAAGGATGATGTTGATGATCCATATACATTTTCTTACAACTTTGTTCTATAATCATACATAGAAGTATATCCTTAACCACCACTAACATCTCTTGAATGAGACTCGGTCCTAGAAGAGAGGCCTCACCCAACTCTTCATAATAAATAGGTGATCTATTTAGGAGATCATACAAATCCTAAAAGGCATCTATTATGATCAATGACTAATAGGTTTTTTAAGAAAACTCAACTAGTCCCATATTTCTATCCCATGATCCATCGAAATTCAAGACACATGAATGAATAATATCCCCTAAAACATGAATAGAATGATCTATCTTATTATCCTTCTATATATGATAAGTTTTACTAAACCAAACATGAGTCCCTATTACCTCCTGAATACTATTTCTAGAATTTAGAAGTAAACCTAAGATCCTAATTCAAGACAATGGCAGAGGGAAACCCATGTAACCTCAAAACCTACAAAACATACATGTTTTCTATATATTAAACCTTAATGGCATCCCTAATCATAATAAAATGAGTACATTCCATCAAATAATCAATCACCACCAAAAGGTTTCAGATTATCTGCCTATATTTTATTGTAGGTTTAATAGTGGGACACATAATCTACAATGTCTCAATTCATACATGGCCACCAGAAAATTAATCTCATAATATAATATATCTTCATGGTACCTGGATTAATGGCCAACAAAGAACTATTATAGTAAAAAAACTAAACTCCTTATATATTTTGGTATAAAAAACCGATCCCCAAAGAGGTGAATAACATCATAAGGGAGAGACCAACCATAAATGGTCTCCCCACCATAAAGGTTTTCTAATATTCCTATGAACTCATCATCATGGAACTGACTATGTATAATAGACTCAAAGAGATATGATGATAACTAAACACTACTAAGAACCACACACAAAACATCATCACGAGCATCTAGATGAAACCGAATGAAGAGTCCTATCAGATTCCAATTTTCCTTTGATTCTAAGACAACCTATGATGAAACTTTCTAGCTAAGAGTGTCAACTACAACATTCCCCTTTATCAAGGTCTGGGAAATTTCTATTTCAAATGTTTGGAGTCAATCACATACCACCTCTAGCTAAGATTAAAATTAATATAAGAAAAGGTATATCCCAAATTCTTATGGTCAAAAAAGACTATGAATCTTTCTCCAAAAAAGATAATGCCACCAAAAATTATGTTCATGAATAACTTTTAAAATATCCCAATAATGTGTGGGGTAATTATTATCATGTGGTCAAAGATCGTGGGAAACATATGCCACAAAATGATCATCTTACATCAGTAAAAAAACAATCTAACACTAGAATAATAATAATATACCACATACCCCATATCGGGATTAGGTAAGATCAAAATAGGAACCTATGGAAGAAGTTGTTTCAACTCATAGAAATAGGACTGATATTTCACATCCTTTGTGAACCTCACCCCTTTCTAGTAATAGAAGTAAAGGGTGGAACAAAAATTGAAAAATCCTCGATGAATCATTAATAAAATCCAAAAAGACCATGGAAGCTCCATATCTCAAAGACATTACATGGCTCCTCCCATGACATGAAAACCTTCACCTTCTCAGGATCAACTGATAATCCATGTTAAAAAATAACATTCCCTAATAACATCACTTATTGGGTCTAGATACTATATTTTTAACTCTTTCCATGAAATCAGTGACTCCTCAGGATTCACAATACCAGATTCAGATGGTACTCATGCTCATTATCGGATATCGAATAAACAAAAATATTATCCATAAACACTATGAAAAAGGTGTCAATATATTGATGGAATATTTGTTTCATCAAATCCATAAAAACTACGTGAGAATTATTTAGACTAAAAGGAATCAAAATATATTCACAACGGCCATACCTTCTCCTAAAATTCTTCATCAATATATCAAACACCCAAAATCTAAACCAAAGATAACCCAACCAAAGTTCGGTCTTCAAAATCACTTTCCCCAATTTTAGTAATAAAAATAATCATCAATGCGGGGAAATGGATACTTATTCTTAAACATAACCTAGTTCAACTTTCAATAGTCTATGAAAAATAAAGTGAACCATCATCCTTCTTAGAAAGGAGAATAGGGGATACCCATAATGAAATACTAGAGAGAACACAACCTTTCTCTATAAGATGATCCAAATCAACCTCGAGATCTGTCATATCTACTGGTTCCATGAGATACATGGTTATCAAGATCATTTGAATACCCAAAATCAAATAGATCTTGAAATCCACTTTTCTATATAGTGGAATACTAGAGAAGTAATCTAGGAAAACATCATGAATACCATAAATAACTATGGATAGGTCAAAAAATAGGAACAAAATTAGTATAAAATGAAATAGTGGAAAACATACTCTTAAAATCTAGGAAGGAAGGTCCTATGTAACCATAACTCAGATCCAACTCTCCTTGAACCACCCAATAGCTTCCATATACAATAAGGATCAAGACACACCAATGATAATAATAAAAATAATCACGATGAGTGACAAGACAATCCATCCCAATGATGATATAAAATAGATACATAATGAGAATGAAAAAATAATAGACTGATTTTGTAGCATCTATTGATAGAGAATAAGAAGAAGACCTAAACCCACACTTTTTTCTATTTCCAAGAGGTTTCTCTAACTCCATGAAAAATTACATGAGCTCCATTAGATGTTTTGAAAAAATCAACAAAATGAAAAAAAAATAAATGAGTGGGAGGATCCTGTATCAAATAAACCATTCACTATAGAGGATTCAACAAATATAGTACCCCTCACAGTTTCTGGACCTGCTTGAACCTCTATTGGAAACTCATCCACTGTGTTAAGGTGCTTTAATCATGAGCCTTGTGAATGGAGCCTTGTGGAATTTGAAGATTATGACTATTCTAAAGTGGCCTATGGATACGAAAATCCCTAACCATATTGAGTCTTAGACATAATTTAGAAGAATCACTGTAGATTTCTATAGAGTCCACAACTAGTTTACATATTCTTAGTGTGAAACGAGAATACCAGGTGTGCCCAAACCTTCCAAATTGATATAAATTAAATGGAAAACTAATGTTTGTAACTAATGGTACAAAGGAACAACATTTTTGAGAACCTCCTCCACCACTATTGTGATAATAATTCCACAACCTCTTCTTTCCTTGCATTCCACTTAAGATACTACTAGGTGGAATTGAAGGGGAATAATAACTAATCTTTCCTGCTGTGTTCATCTATACCATCATATATCTATATACCATAACTAAATTGGTGGAATGATTCAACATAAATAACTATGATATGATATCTAGTTGTAAACCCAGAGGCACTTCAGATCTTTTAGTTGGTCATTATTTACCACTTAAGGAGAAAAATGAACTAGCCCTGCAAACCGATTGGTGTATTCTAACAACAAATGCTCACCCTCATGAAAAGAGATCAACTCTAGAGACTTTTTTATCATTAAAAAATCTAGGTATAACTACTTAAAATAATAGTTCCTTGAAATCCTTCCAATCCAACCCCACATGCTTGTCCACCTCTACCACAAAACACCATTACCATTTTTTAGGACCCTAAAGTCCGAATGATAACAACTTCACCTTGATATTCCTAAGTGTATATTGGAATTCAAATATCTAATCTATCTTATCCATATAGTGCTCCACCTCTTAAATTTCATTTATACCCTTAAAAGATGATGGTCTCTCACATAAGAACTCTAAATATCGATCCCTTTCTCCTCTCTCTCTTTGTTATACCTTGGAAACTAGGTTCCAGAATTTTCATACATTTTTATCTATGACATGGACTTTTTTCACAATAGCCTCTACAAGATTATGATCTAGAGGTGGATTCTCTCTAGGTACATCTGATTTAGCCTCCTATGGAACCCATGGAAGACATATTTGAGGCATATCACTGCGCAGTAAAAATAGATGAAATGACTAGAGAATAAGATAATATTAGTTCAAACAAAAATATCATAAGAAAAAATAGATATTAAGGCCGAGAAATCAACGGACAAGACTCACATCCCAATATTCCATGATAACTTCGGTCTCATCATGACAAGAGATGGTCAACCAATAAATGTGATGTAATACTGAAGTCCTAAAAATAATATCTTCTATGTACTAACTTCCCAAAATTGAGAATAACCATGCTATACTATCATTTTGTAACAAACCAACATGAGATACCCTAAAACTAGCACGCCGCCTGATCTGCCACATACCTGAACGGAGTTCCCAAAACCCATGGAATGAAAACTATATCTTGGTAAAAAACAACTAGATGGAATGATTTCACCGAACCAAAAGTAGATGAATTGGATTATATATACATAGAGGAAAGGAATAATTGAATAATAACCATAGATATATTCCATAACTAAAATAAAACAACATAAGTGATAAAACCTAGAACAATCAGAACAAACCCCAAAGAACATGCACTCCTCACACCACAACCAACAAAAGAAAACCCCCAGGTAGATGATTACACAATGGATCTTGAAGGAAAAATCAAGAATATTTTACATGTGATCAAAACCAAATGATTTCATATTTATAAATGTAGCAAATGTGGATACTGCAACCAATGTAAAAAAATAATTAGAAAGGCTTCTTACTATGTAGAAGCAACAAAACCACCATAGAGATTGGACATTGAAAATAGAAATTCAAAAGGAGTGAAGTTACCCAAAATTTCTAGGTAGATCCTAGGGTTCAAGACCTATGACTAAATAATGATTTAGGATGACTTACATGAAACTGATATATAAAACCTATTGGGCATAAGGGTTTATTTCATAAACCAGGGATTTATGCATAAAATCATCATAGTCCCCATATGAAAAAAATACACCACCTTCGGTTAAAAATCATGATACACTATTTTATAACATAAAATATATGTTTATGGTGTAAAAGATGTTTATGGCATAAAATTGTTTTACAACTTGAAAAACCTTTTTAAGGATTTCACCCTATGACACACTTATATCATAATCCCAAACTTTTTGGAATAAATGTCTTTAGTAGGTATTTCCCAACATAGGATCGTATGCACCACTCCCAAGTTTCACTAAAACTAAAAGTAACGCTCTTAAATAAGAAACCGCATACCTTAAAAAAATATAGGATGTTACACTAAGATTCCCAAATATCTTTCTTTAATTTCTTATTCCTCCAAATAAGTTTAACTAGGTGAGTTATATTTTTTCCATAACACTTTATATCTATGATCCAATATTTATACTAGTTTTTCTTCATAAGAAATATAATACTCCAATGGTATAACCTCAAAGTTCAGTGCATGCGAAGTACCATGCATATACTTCCTCAAAAGAGATATATGGAACATGTATTGAACTCAAGATGGGATTGGTGGAAGCACCAAGTGATAAGTTATTACCCCTAATCGAACAAGAATCTCAAAGGGTCCAATATAACTAGAAATTATCTTTCCCTTATTTCTGAATATCATAACCTTATTCTATTCCGAAATTCATAGGAATCCATTCTCACTAACTTTGAATTCCATATCTCAATGAATAGTTTCAATATAATTCTTCTATCGAATATGATCTTCCTTGAAGTGCTACTGAATGGATTAAACCTTATTTACAATTTTCTTTACTAGATTAAGTTTGAATTGCATTATTTCTCCAACTTCATCCTATCATGTAAATTTTTTTCACTTATTTTTGTAAAGACCCGAAATTTCTGTGTAATTTTTTTAATTAAATGGAAATTTTATGAGTCCGAAAAAATTGACGGCATGTGATTCAGAGGTTCGGAGTGCCCATACTGAATTTATGATCTTTTTTTGGGTCCATTCATTAAACCTCGGAGAGGGTTTTTCTAAATTTTGAACCGGTGCTCAGAATTGAAATCTGAGGGCACCGTTGAACTCGTAGTGCTAGTATTCACTTAAGGATACTTTCACCTCGAGTGCAGTTGGTCGAGGGTGAAAGATAATTTTTGGGTTTTTTGTGGAAATAATAAAATAAAATAAACACACATTTTATTTTAATTTGTTGTAACCACCCTCTTGTGGATATTATGGGGTGGGGACCACCCGAGCCCAAAACCTCCAAATATTGATTTAAGAGGTGGGGACCACCCGATCCTCTTAATGATGGAGAAACCTCCCAACTCCCTCTTTAATTTGGAGAAGCCTCTTGAGCTTCCTCCACATTAATTAAGCCTACGCACCATACTTAATTATGCCAACCTAAGTGATTAATTAACCCAATTTGAAATTGTGCCAACAATTAAATTGGGGGAAACATATCACATTTTGGACACTTTTCAAATTTGGTGGATTTGGGAGAGGAGAAATATTGGGAGAAAGATCTCCAACGAAGAACGCACTACCAACAAAGAATGTTCCGCCAACGAAAAACGCCGACCTCAACTTCGAGCTTCTTCCTTAGGACTTCTTCCGACGTGGGATGTCTTCATCTACGACGAATCGACATCCATACATCCTTCTCGCACCAACATCAACGAACAACCCGAGGTAGGGGTTTATTGTGAATTATTATATATATTACCCATGTTCTTCCCTTCTAAAACAAGGAACATGGATCAACTTTATAATTAGTTGATCCACATATTTTTACTTTTTCAGGTTGGGAATAATCATTACGGGAGGGTTTGATGTTCTTCATTCTTGTTTATGTTGAGCCGTTTGCTACCAACCTAATGTGGAGGGTACGGGGAAAACAAACATAGCCCAACCCCTCCGACTGCAAGTCTCTTTGTACTCAGATATCCACAGGGCATGCACCTGATGAATTTTCTGAAGGTGGGGAGTACGTCATCCTCTTCAGAGCACGTACTATGGTATTAGTTTCACTTCAGAAGGAAGTGTTGATGGAGTTCCACACATCCTCTATAGAGGTACATCCAAGAGTGGAGAAGATGTACCAGGACCTCCGAAGATAGCACTGGTGGCTAGGAATGAAGAAAGCAGTAGCAGAGTTTGTCTCTCGTTTCCTCACATGTCAGCATGTAAAGGAAGAGCATCAGGTACCTGCAGGCTTGGTTCAGCCTTTAGAGGTCCCAGAGTAGAAGTGGGATGAGATATCCATAGACTTCATGACAGGACTTCCATGTACATCTAGGGGACATGACTCGATTTGGGTGATTGTTGACCGACTCACCAAGTCGGCCAACTTCCTACCGATCAGAGAGTAGGGTTCAATGGAGAGCTTGTTACGCCTCTATGTGCAAGATATTGTGCAGTTACATGAAGTACCCTCAACAATTTTCTCCAATCATGATACATATTTTACTTCCCAGCTAGGGAAGGGTTTGTAGGAGGCTTTTGGGATGCAACTTCATTTGAGTACCGCCTTCCATCCTCAGATGGATGGCCAGACTGAGCGGACCATTCAGACCCTCGAGGACATGCTGCGTGCTTGTGTCCTCGACTTCGATCGTAGCTGGGAGGATAACTTACCTTTGGGGGAGTTTGCATACAACAATATATATCACTCCACCATAGGGATGGAACCTTTTGAGGCATTGTACGCGTGACCTTGCAGATCACCCTTGTGCTAGACTGAACCAGTGGAGTAAGCAATCGTGGGACTCGAGATGGTTCAGGCTACCACAGAGAAGGTTCAGATCATCCAGGAGTGGTTGAAGACTTCATAGTGCAGGCATAAGTCATATGCTGATAGGAGACGGATGCCTCTGGAGTTCAAGGATGGCAACCACGTCTTTCTACGAGTCTCACCCCGATGAGGTCTATGGAGATTTGGCCGAGGCGGCAAGTTATCTATGAGGTTCATCGGACCTTTTCTAGTCCTCGGTAGAGTTGTCAAGGTATCATACCACTTAGCTCATCCACCTCATTTACACCAGGTTCACAACGTCTTCCACATATCCCAACTGAGGAGATACGTGCATGACCCTTCTCACATCATCGAACATGGTGAGATGGGCATCAACTATGGGGAAACTTTTACGGAGGTTCCAGTAGAGATTGAGGATCCATAGGAGCGGGTCCTTCGTGGATGGTTGATACCTCTTGTGCGCGTTCGCTGGAAGCACGAGAACCTCCAGGAGAGCACATGGGAGCGGGGGGCTCAGATGCGTATTCAGTACCCCCACTTGTTCCCTTAGATTGAGTTGTGGATTATGGGGACGTAAATCCTAAGGTGTGGAGAATGTAAAGACCTAAAATTTCAATGCATTTTTTTAATTAAATGGGAATTTTATGAGTCCACAAAAATTGATGGCACGTGATTCTGAGGCCCGAAGTGCCCAGAATGAGTTTCTGAACTTTCATTTGGGTACATTTAGTAAACATGCAAGTGAGTTTTTCTAGATTTTGAACCGGTGCTCAGAAATGAAATCTGAGGGCACCGTCGAACTCGCAGTGCCTATATTTACTTATGGAGACTTTCACCTCGATGACAGTTGGTTGAGGGTGAAAGATATTTTTTGGGTTTTTTTGTGGAAATAATAAAATAAAATAAACCCACATTTTTTTGTCGTAACCACCCACTTTTGGATATTATGGGGTGGGGACCACCTGTGCCCAAAACATCCCATGATTGATTTAATAGGTGGGGACCACCGAAACCTCTTAATGAGGGAGAAACCTCCCAACTCCCTCTTTAATGTGGATGAACCTCTTGAGATTCCTCCACATTAATTAAGACAAAAAACCATACTTAATTATGCCAACCTAAGTAATTAATTAACCCAATTTGAAATTGTGCCAATAATTAAATTGGGGGAAACATATCACATTTTGGCTAATTTGAAAATTTGGTGGAATTTGGAGAGGAGAAATATTGGGAGAAATCTCTCCAACGAAGAACACTCCTTCAACGAAGAACACTCCACCAATGAAGAACGTCGACCTCGAATTCGAGCTTCTTCCTCAGAACTTCTTCCGATGTGGGTCGTCTTCATCTATGACGAATCGATGTCTATGCATCCTTCTCGTGCCAACGTCAACGAACAACCTGAGGTAGGGGTTTATTGTGAATGATTAAATATTTTACCCATGTTATTCCCTTATAAAACAAGGAACACAAATCAACTTTCTAATTAGTTGATCCGTATATGTTTTCTTTTGCAGGTTAGGAACAATCATTGCTGGAGGGTTTGAAGTTCTTCATTATTGTTTATGCTGAGCCATTCTCTACCACCCTAACGCAGAGGTTACATGACAAAAAAACAAGGCCTGAACCCTTTGGAAATATTGTGTTTATTTGTAGAGTTGAACGCGATGTAGGCGATGGCGTAACGACACTGCCCTGCAGCCACCACCACCTCGTAACCTCCGCGGCCCGTGGCTCCACCACTCATGGCTTTGCTGTCTGCCGAGCTGCTGCCACCATCCACTGAGCCACCGCGACCGTCCACCGAGCCGCTGCCGCCCTGCACCGAGCCACAACCGCCGCCCATATATTCGCCACCGCCGCCAGCGGAGTAGCCGCCGCCGCCCGCGGAGCCGCCTCCGCCGCCCACGGAGCCTCCGCAGCCGCCACCCGCGGAGCCTCCGCAGCCGCCGCCCGCGGAGCCGCCGCCGCCGCCGTCCGCGGCACCGCGTCCGCCTGACCGCCGACCCGCGGCCCGACCGCCGACCCTTGGCCTGACCGCCGACCCGCGACCGGACCACCGACCTGCAGCCTGTCCAGGACCTCATGGCTGGTCCGCGCCCTCACGGCTGATCCTCACCCTCACAGTCGGTCCGTGCCCTCTCGGCCAGTCCGCGCCCCGCGGCCGGTCCGTGCCCTCATGGCCGGTTTGCTCCCTCGCGGCCGGTCTATACCCTTGCAACCGTTCTGCCACCCATGCGTCCGGTTCGTTCCCTCATGGCCGGTCCACCGCCCTCGCGGTCGGTTCATGCCTAGCGGCCGATCCGCACCCTCGCGGCTGGTCCACGCCCTCGTAGTACCCGCGCTCGGTCCGCACCCTCACTGTACCCCTTGACCGAGCTGCCGTCACAGCACCCTCGCGGCCCTTGTGGGCTGGGTCAGACCCAACGGGCCTGGTTATCCCGAACATGGTCAGTCCGGGATGGTTCGACTGGGTCTGACCGGACCCAGGCCCACTACAACCCAGTTACACTCTTTTGGCCATAACTTTGGCACCGAACGTCTGTTTGACGAACCGTCAACGACGTTGGGAACCTTGGAGCGAGTCGGTACCTTGGAGTGATACCCCATAGTGTTTTGGATTAAGATGGTGAACAATAAATTTGGATCAAGTACGAATCCAACCAGGTCCCCAGGACTAAAACTTTGATAACTCACAAACCGGGCGTCCGATTGACGCGCCATCTATTACGTTGAGACCCCTATGATGTGGCGGACCTTTGAGATACTTATTCATGGTACTTCTTGGATGTTGGAGTATTGAACCGTGGCTTGGGAAGCAGTTTCCCCAAGCGCGATACTTATAGAACCCTACGACTGGCTGAGACTTGACGACTGCTGACCGTTTCGACTCAGATTGACTCGACTGGCCCAGTGGGGAGCGCCTTGGTGACGTGGAAGACACACAGTGGGGAGAGCCTTGGTGATGTTCTAGACCCATGGTACTCAACAGGAGGAGTACCTCAGCAGGCCATGAGGTGGAGCGCCTCTGTGTGACGCGGCAGACCCACGGTGGGGAGCGCCTCTATGTGACATGACAGACCCATGATACTCGATAAGAGGAGTACCTCAGCAGTCCAAGGTTAGTGGGAAGAGCCTCTCTGTGATGCGATAGGCCCACTGTACTCAATAGATGAGGATTTCTCTAGCAGCCGAGGTGTTCGATGTTTTTCCTGAGAATGTTACTTGATACTACCCCTAGAATAAATCATGTTGTGAGCTGAGTCAGAACCTCTGTGTTTTCCTCATGATTGAGATGGATTATTTGATAACTTAGGTATATGTATTGGAATATACCTAATTAAGGTTATCTGTTGATTTCATTATTTGTGGTTTATCCTTGGTGGATTTTGTGAGACCTTAAGGGTCTCGGGGTCCCTACTTCGTATCGTTACACTCACCCCTTCATGGGCTATGACCACACTTCGTTGTGTTTGGTGCAGACGACGAACAATGCTAACTGAGGATGAGAGTACCAGAATTGGATAGTACCCAGAGGTGGACCTTATGACGATTCGGTACATGGAGGATATGGATGGATGATGAGTGCTGATGAGGCGATCTGTAACTACCCTTTAGGTAGGAACCTCAGAGGATGACCCAACAGCTGACATTCCATTTTATTCAATGTTATTGTATCACATTTGTACTTGTACTTTCCAGTTGGGATTGTATTCTAGCCCCTTATACTTTTAACACTCTTTTGCTATACAGTTTACTTGGTGTTTCGTATCCAACTGTATACTTTCTTGTGTGTGTGTTTACAAGTTATAAAGACAATGCCCTCCCAGTTTTTGGGAATTATGCCTTTCGTGGAAGGCGGGCTTGGGGTAGTCAAGGTATGGTCCCCGGTGGATGGGTCGTGACATCTTTCCATAGAGGGATTCATAAGGATCCATATGAATTCTCAAGTGAAACATATTGTTAAAAGATAATTTGACAAGAGGAAGGTGTTGATCCCAACCACAATTTGAATCTAGGGAACATGATCTTAACATATCCTCCAGTGTTTAAATGGTTCTATTAGGCTGAAAATCTATCCATGGATGATAGGAATTACTAAAACATAACTCCATATCTAGATCTTTCTGAATACTTCTCAAAAACATTGAGGTAAGCCTATGATCTCGATGAAATACAATAAAATTTATTACTTCATGTAAGATTACCATTTCTCAATGTATATTCAGGAAAGATAATCAAGAGATAAATATTACCTAATAGAAAATAAATATTCTGACATTTTAAAGAGAATAACTACAACCTAATTAAAATTATTCCTTGGAAACCTATAATGAAATATATAGATATGTTTTTCCATTTACATACAGGTATGGGTAATAGTTGTAACATCCCCTTATAATTCCTCTACTCAACCATAACTTGTTGGTATACCAAGAATTGAGATACATACTGTACAATGTCTCTCTTCTTGTTATCCCAATAAAATGCTCCTTAAGTTCTCTATACAATAGAGAATGATGATAAATGTGATTCATACAAAAACTACTTATTCAATTATAGTATAAAATGGACGCATACTCTATTCCATAATCTTATTATTCCATCACAATCGAGGTTGAACTCTAGAATATTTCTCACATTCAATACTAAAATTTTAGGCTATACTAACTATTCAAAACTATTGGTATAGGCTATAAAACCGTTTAAATAGCCTATACCAACAGTTCTCCAAACTTCTGGTTAAATTCCTACTCAGAAAGTCCTATACCAATGGTTCTTACTGAATCATTAGTATAAGTTATCAGAATTTCTATTTATCCAATGCTTCATTAAGAACCATTGGTATAGATGTATCCCAATGGTTTTGAACCATTGGGATAAAATTATACCAATGGTTGAAACCATTGGTATAGGTCTATACTAGTATTTTATAATTGTTAGGATAGATCTATCCCAACAGTTCATAGTGAACCATTGGTTTAAGGATATACGAATGGTTTTAAAATCATTAGTATAGAACCCCCAAATTACCAGGCCAACAACACCCCCACACTTCCCACATAAAACTTTCAAAAAAAAAGTATCCTAAAAACACTATCCACAAAACCTATAGTAAACATAGAATTAACATATCCTATAGAAAACAAAAAACCAATAGAACCTAAATAACCTGCATAGAAACAACAGAAAAAACATGCTCAAATAGGCATGATAATCCAAACCATTTCCAAACCTCAGTCAATTTCCTACAAAAATACATTACTATCCAATATACAAATAATGATAAAATAATAATCGAATTAGTGCATTCAACCAGTGATAACACATATACAAAACATCATATATGTTAATTCAAAAAAATAAAAAATAAAACTTACAATGTCATAAATATCAGTCAAAAATGTAAATTATCAATATTTACCTCATCACTATCCCTATGGTCACCTTCATCCTCAACTTCATCGTCAGCCACATCCTTGGCCCCATCCTCTTCCTCAGCCTCACCATATTCTTCGCCATCATTCTCACCCTCTTCCTCTCCATCATCCACGCTATCTGCATCACTAAGACCATCATCATCCTGAACAACACTAGGATTATGACCCGATTAAATATATAACATATGAATCATCAAAATATATGAATCACATGAGAAAAATATTTAGTGGAAGTGATGGACATAAAACTTCCATAAAATTCATAAATCCAGTGTTCAACTGTTGATTCTATTCATGCTCCTGTATGACCATTTTTTTAGCATTTATTGACTTGGACATAGCCTATACTAGATATGAAATATACTTTTCCAATTTAGTGATACCAGAACTAGAACCTGAAGTGTACCAATACCTCATCGAGACAATATTCTTTCGTAGTCGACAACGTAGTCTTCCATGGTGCTCATCTCCAAGAACCTGATGTAAGTGATCATTTAGCCCGATGTTTCCAGCTTCTTAGGCATCCAGGGCCTCCAAAACACACTATTATAGATATAAATGGAATATTAATTTACAAAATATATATTAAAATTTTAAATCAAAAAATTAAAACCTAAAATATTCTACTATGTTAGTTCATTTACCATTCTTCCATCTTTTTTCTTTCTGCTCGAGAAAAACAATTTTTATCGAGGCACACATCCTTCAATATTCAATAACTCCCTCTACAATGACATTGAATGTCGAAAAAAAATAATTTAAAATAGGTTAATAATAATTAATTTCATAATAAAAATAAAATGTATATTAATTATAAATTAAGCTAAAAATAAAATCATATTGTAAATGAATTATAACTAAGTATCAATGAATGGGTTATCAAATAGATATAACATATATATAAGTGAACAGGTCGTCACATTAATCAAAAATAAGGTGGCTGTGTGATCACTATAATTAATGATAAGATGAAAAGGTATTACAATAACATAATAGAATATGTATGAATGGGTTACCAATACTAAAATCATGACTATAACATAATGAAATTATTTTTTGTTATGATTTAATAATAAACATTACATTACCTAAATGATCATTTTGTGATTTTAAATTTATTACTTGAGTTGTTTTGATTGAATGATACAAGTGTATTTTTTCTCTCTCTATCACATTAGGTCCTTCTGTTCTTTGGAACCCCTCATTCTATTACCATGTCTCAAATCACAACTAAAAGAATGATTTTTTATGGTTTGTTTCTAATTGTGTCATTCTAAAGATCTAAAAGAGAGTTAAGACCATGTTACTACTAAAAAAGTAATTATATCAAACCAAATAATTACTTTTGAATAATGAACTCAATAATATATGTATAATGTTTTCAAGGGATGGTCTATATAGAATGTTTATTTACTTTATAGCATCTTTTAATGATTATTAGTGTGTGGGATGAGTGTCCCTCTACCATGGTTATTGTGTATCTAGGATTATTACTTGGGGAAGTTATTTCTATATTGGATGAAATTATTTCTATCAAATATATATATATGTTCATTGGATATATAGTAATTTAATGTTTTTTTATTGGGTTTTCATTTATCCAATAATAATTTTGATGGTGTTTATTTTTTTTCTGAAATATATAAAATATTATAATTAAAAAAATAATAAATATATAGAGTAAAGTAAAAGATTATATTTAATTATTTAATTATAAAAAATAGTTTTTCTTTTAACATATTATTATAAATATTATTGTGGAATGATTTCATTTATTTATAAAATACATAGAAATATTCAATATCAATTGATTGAAAAAATTAATTTTTTATAAGAAAAATAAATAAAAAAGTGGATTTGATTAAATTTATATATTGGTAATAATAAGACATGCTTCATTGATTTTTGATTTTTGATATTTTTTGGGAATTTTGATTTTGAGTCCTACTATATGAAGCATTTATTAGATTAAGGGCCAATGGGAATTTTAGTTACTTGGTCAATTGATGGAGTAGTGGAAGGGTGACCCAGGAGGTGATTTTTGTTAAATTTTTCTCATAACTCTATGATAGTTGAGGTTAAATCCTTTTTGGGGGGTGAAAAAGGATCATCCCTATATTAGGGGAAGTTTTACTATGACTAGACATGCAACATCGTAATGTGCCCTAAAAGTGTACATTCTTTGGACCATCTACATCGACTACAATGTGAGTATTCCATACTAAGTATAAGACACTATTTATGGGTAATGGGTTATTATATGACCAAAAAGGGCTATGTTATATCTATTATTTGGCACCCAGGTTCTATTACATTATAATTAATATCATTCTACAACTAACTAATAGGAACATTTTTTAGGTGTCATTTAATAATTTGGAATGAGGTTTTATGTTGAACACCTATATCTGTAGGGTCCCTCAATTATTCTAGTTAAAAGGAGTGGGGACCCTCTTGGGTTATTAAATTATCCATATTTGATTTCCAATTTATCTAGTTTATTCAAATTGTTTTCCTTTCATAGATATGATACATGATCTCCCCCCATAAACTACTTTTTCTCTTCTAATAATTTCATATGGTATTACTTTACCCTGTTAGGGGATCAGGGATACAATTTCAAAGTAGAATAGTTATTTTCTTAGAATTATGTTGATTTCATTTCATCATAAGGATAAATTCCCTAGAGGAGGTATTCAATCTATCTAAAACCATTGGATTTGAAGTCTGTTTCAAACTATTTTATTTAGTGTTTTAAGTATATTTTGTTTAAAATGATCATATATTCAAGTTTACAATTTAGAGATTTATAATAACATATGACGGATTCTATGTTCCAATTGTTCCACACCATATAGATCATAGTTTTAATTTCATGAGATAACATGGTGTGATTAGAACCGATTACGTTTGATAGATATTTTACTTCTAAATTTTTATTTGATTAATTTTTTTATGTTTATTAATTATAATGTTTCTCATAAGCTGAATGGTTTGTTTCAAAAATCATGTGATTAATCTAATATATCATTTTTTAAGGTATTATCAATTTTCATTACTAAGTCTATTTCTTTTCTATAATTTAATATTTTAACATTAATATTTATATGATTTGTTAGTATATTTTCATGAATTTTATTTCATACCCTATGGTATTAATGATTCTGTCCCAATTTTTTTTTTAATGTTATGTGGACCATGTACTGTAATGCCATTTCTTATTAAAAGAATGGATATCTAATATAATGATCAACGGTTTTATAGGTTCATGATATGCTCACAAACATAATAATACTAATCCTAAAATTTTCGTAAACTAAAGAATACAAGATCATTTATCTAGTCTTATTAGAAATGAAATTAAATATGGAGGAAACAAAATAAAGTGCATAACCTAAAGAAAAATTATAAAAGAGTATTATATTTTCTTCCTCTCATTGTCTAACATTGTAGACCACCCCAAAGTGTAGAAGTATTTTATAGCACCCTTGTTTTTTATTTCTTCCTAATGATTAAAAAAACAAATTTCAATAATAAAAAATAAATTATTAATTCATATCATGGTAACTTTAATTAAAAAACCTCAAATTTTATTAATACCTTGAACTTGGTACTCATCCAATGAGAAATTATTTCCTGATAATATTCTACAAGACATTCATTCATGATAAGTGTGGCCTCTAAATCCATAATAAATCTTTCATTCCACCCACTACAAAACTCATGCTTATATGCTCTCCATATCTCACCTTATTCCATGAGTTGTGCCAGTCTTACAGCCTCACCATCGGTAAAATTAAAATAAAGCTATTTGAAAAATATTAATTCATATAGATACAATAAAAATAAAACATTAAATCCAATGATTTTTTTACCACTATCTACACCCAATAATTATCCTTTAATTCATTTGGAAGATATATCTAGGAGAGTGGTTTGATAGGAATGATGCCAGAGTATTTGGAAAGCCTCCCAAAAAACTCCAACATTCCCACCATGTTTTTATAATAATTTGGTTTTCCTTATTATACTCCACCATTAGCTGTGTGCGATTGTTCCACACCACGCACATGCATGTATTCTCATGCCTCCTATCAGTATATACAAATATTAATGAAAAAACCAATATTAAATCAATAAATCTTATAATAAATATAAATTAGTGTAAAAAAATCTTCTAGGTCTCTCTAAATATACATGAGGTAGTATGATTACTGGGTAATGTTGGATCCTCAGGCTCTGAATGAACATCTACCTGTATATATGGAGTGGGCCCTAATTTATGCTCAAGAGGCTCAAAATGAGTCAGAGAAGAAGTTGAATAAAAAATAATGTAGAAGCTCAAAGATAAGGAGGTAGAAGGAAAATAAGATGGCATAGATGTCTATGAAAATTCATAATATAGATGAGGAGTATGAACTATCATAAAATAAGGTAAAGATAGGAAATGAGGATAATATAAAAATGGTAGTTAAAACATGGGTATCCTAAATATTCTAAGTGTCTCTAATGATGCTACAAGATCAAAAGGTGTGGTAGATGGATTATCAGGGGGAGGGAAGGGGTGTGATCGGGTACGCTGAGTGGAGAACCTAGATCTAGTACCACTCCATCACATCATCAACTTGAGCACTGAAACCACTAGTATGGTTAGATAATAACTTCCACCGAGGTGGTGGATCTTCATTAATAGTTAAAAAAAGTTAATCACGTGACATTATATGTTATTTATATATTTATTTGAAATAAAATACTCATAATGGGCACTAATGGTGGGACACCCATCTCACTCATTTGGAGATTTTTGTCTATCATCCTCTTTCTTTGTATCTCCTAAATGTTTTTCATTCCCTACTATAGAAAACAAATATAGAATTAATTATAAATCCATAGCTAATATATAACCCAAATAATAAACAAGATGATACATAACTTGATTAAGGAATACCAATTGTCACACCAAATACAAGATATGTAGTGATATAAAAAAATTTATATTTAGTGGGAAGAATATGAAAACATAATACAAATCATATAAAAATCAATATGTTCAAATTAATATTTTTAGCATGATCATTATATAGTTTTCTTCTATTCTCAATTCGATCTAATTCAATTTTGGTTAAGTCATTTTGTTCATTCTGGTAAATTGATTACGTCATTTGTATATTTTTATTTGTATTAGGTCATTTGGTTTATTTTTTCAATTGATTAGGTTATTTTTCCATTTTTATTTTTCTTATGTCATTTGGTTCATATTTTGGGTTAGTTCATTTTTCTATTTTTTTGGTTATTTTATTATTTTCAATGGTTTTAGTTTTAATATCAATTAATTTAATATGTTCAATTCAATTCATCTTGTTTTTTGTCCAAATATAATTGTATTATATTTGTGTGGTCTTATAGGTTTGAGTATAGTTCAATTAAATATTATAAATTGTAACTCAAAGAAAACTGGAAGCAATAAATATTGAAAATGCACATGAAGGTCATTTTGGATAAAAAATATTTGTAATCAATAGTAAATCAATTCTAATAGCACAAACCTCAACACCCCAAGTTAAGCTACACCAAAATAACTAAGAACATAGATGGATAATTATATATATTTCCCACCATAACTTCAGGTTCACGATCAACTCTAACAATTTATCTATTGGAGTCATCATAAGTAATAAATAGATCTGGGCTAATGGGGGAAATGATAGTGTCCATTCCATAATCAACATAATAAAAAATATGTATTGGGATTACTTTAATAATGATACAAATTTCCGGTCGATGATGATCTTATACATAAAAAACATGTTCTCCATTGATGGAAATACATATGGTCCATCATTATAAAGATTGAAATCCATGTTAATAACTTGAAATCCATGATCATCAATAAACGAGCCATGCCTCGTAACTGAATCAAAACACTTGCATTTCATCACTGTGACTCGACCATGAGAGTAATAATCTATTATTAGTATTTTCTCAACAACTCTATAATAAGATACATTTTAAAATCAAGGTCTACTATATGATTCTTGATAATAGAACTTTATTGTGGTAGTTACTATAACACCATCATGTTGTGTTCTCAATTTCATTACTCATTTAGTGATAATAAATATGTACCCATTGATCAAAATTTATTTGCATTCACGGACCATGGAATTAGGACCAAAATCCAAAGATCTTATTTCCATAGAGGAAAGGTCAGAAGGAAAACTCAATACCTGAAATATAAATAAACATTAAACTTACATAAATATTTATTTTATTAATTTATTATAGAAATATTCCTACCTTAAATTTAAACCAAGAAGAAAACTCTTTGAAATGAAAAGCCTATCTCCTTATCAAAGATAAAGAATGATGATTTCTCTTTACCATTTATTTATCTTCACTTCCAAAATAAAAATAAAAATAGTTTAACTGATATGAAAAATTACATGAGATGAGATAAGATATAAATGTTCAATTATCTTACTTGATGTAGTCAACGAACAAATCATAGCTAAACAAAACTATGTGATGTTCCATCTCGCACTCATCAAGGACTAATGTGTTCAACATATATGATCCAATAATTCCCCATGTTTGGGTAAGTGATGGAAAAATGGGTACAATTTGATCATATTATTCTTCTTAATTTCTCATTGGTTTGTTCCATCTCATATTCATATCAGACAAATACATTTAAAATAAATCCTTATATTTTTGAGCCAAGTAACCTTTCATGATAGAACCATCAAGTCGATTCCAATTCCAAACATAAGACATAGATGTGTAAATATTTCTTTCAGTTGGATACATCCAACAAAAAGAAAAAGGTCCCCGGAGAATAATTTTGTTTTGAATATGGATAGTTAGAGACAACATGAATGTGAAAAATGATAGATGAAATATTTTCTATAAACCAAAAAAATTAATGTCACCTCTACCAACATTTTTTATAAGAAATATTTCGAAAACTTATTAGAAAAAAGATCTATAGAAAATGGCACAACCAAATAACCAACCCCCCTACTGTATTGGAAATAAGATGAATGATGTATATTAGAATCAATTCATGCAGAAAGATATAATAATCATGAGTCTTTATATATTCTAGCTTCAACTCTATTCTATTGACCAATTTTGATATGTTGTTTGAGTTTCCATTAAGAACATTAATATTCTATAGTACTTCCAAAAGTTTTTTTCTAGATGTTTCATCAGATAAGAAGAACATAGAACTTTACATATATTTTTATTGATACACACATGATGAAATTCTAGTATGATGCCCCAATCCACCACATCACACCAAGTCCATCAATCATCTTTTTTATTTTCATCGACATTTATAAGAATTGAAAGAAAAATTCTACATATATTATTTTCAATGTGCCTTATGTCTAAGAAATGGTGTAACAAATTGGTTGACTAATAAGGAAACTCAGAGAATATACTTCTCTTCTTCCAATTATAACCAATTTTAGTGGAAACATTAATCCTCTTTCTATATTTAATCTTACTTTTATCAAATGAAAAAAAAATCTTGAAATTCATTAAGAACATCAGTTCCAAACATACGATGAGGTGGATTATCGGTCTCTATGGTATTTTAAAATCTTATAAGATTTTTTCTATATGGATGGCCCATTGGAACGAATCATTAATGTCCCGTAAAATTTAAACTACAAAGATATTTAAGTATTTTGGATTGTGTATTCTTCATAGAAATAGGTCATAATAGGTTTCTCTTTGGTATCCATCCAGAAATCATTTCAAAAGAAGGAAAATCATTGATTGTCCACATAATCCCAATATGCATATGAAATATGTCTTCAGAACATGCATAATATGTGCGCACACCCTCATTCCAAATTTGTTTCAACAATTTTATTAAATGTTTCATGTATACATATATATCATTTCTAGTATCATAAGGTCTAAATATGTATATAATCATGAATGTGAAATGTTTTTTCATACACATACATGTAGGAAGGTTATAAATGTGTATAAGAATAGGCTATGTGCTGTGTGAAGTAAGTATATTCCCAAATAGATTAAAAACATCACCTGAAATACCCAACCACAAATTATGCATGTTATCAATGAAATCAGGATATCAAGAATAAAATTTATTCCATGAAAATCCATTTACAGGGTGAAGCATACCATCATTATATTTCTTTTTCTCATTATCATTCCATTTCATTTTCATCGATATTTCATAAAAAAAGAAAATGTTTTGAAGTTTTGATATTAATAGAAAGCGACCCATTAATTTATTTGGCACATGTGATGGTGTTATACCAACTTTTTTCTTCTATCATGACGTTCCACATTTTATACAATCTGTAACGCCCCGACCCCAGCTACCCAGAGTCGGTGCGTTACTTCGTAACATTGGCATGATCACAAAAGATCAAGTCTCGAAAGACCGATTAGTTTAGTAGCCTTGGAAACACTAGGTACATTCATAAGTCTTTCATTACATCAATAAGTAAACAAACTACAATAACATGGTCTTCATAGTCCACAATCATATCCCTTTCTGACTACCCCTGTAGGTCATTCATAAAATACTTCTTCACATCCTGGAAAAATATTAAAACATTGAAAGGGGTGAGCTCAGATGCTCAGTAAGGTTAACAATATAGCGGAAGCTTTCATAAATAAACATTAACATTTAAGGCAATGTATAACTAAAACACAAGCCTTTTAAACTTGAACTTAAACATAATATGGAAAAAGTAAAATGAGATAATTCCATTTACTTCTTCACATGGATATTCTACTGGTCGAATAATCACATGCAATATCAATAACCACTTTCATAATGATGGAATGCATAATGCCAGACTATCATAACCACGTAGTCAAGGCCTCGTGCCAAGACCACAAATAAGATTTTGTCAAGGCCTCGTGCCAAAACACTAGTTTGTCTCATGAGACCTGCCGATGCATCGAGGAGCTATAGCGTGCTCCACCCATCACTTATTAAGTCCAATGCATTCCTCATATGAATAGGTTTAAACATATCATAAACCATAACATAATCGTATCACATAAAACATGCATAAAGGAAACATAACATTTCCACATTTCAATCACAAGATATCAATACAACACATTGATATAATAAAAATGATTTCAAAACCATTTTCAAAATAAAAGAAAGTTAAAACATTGTATTTATTTTTCATTAAAAAAATGATGGCTTGTAGAGGAAGCCGAAACTCAAATAATGGTCACGGCGGCGGAGAAGTCGTTGTCGCCGCATAAGTACGGAAAGAAAAACATTCCATTTTTGTCGTTTAGTAAAACGCTTCATATAAAAAGATTCCTTTTGAATAAATGTAAAAAGTCAAAGGGGTTTATACACTGTACAAAAGAAATTTGTGTATAAAACAAAATATGCCTCAATGAATGGAGATTGAGACGAAGTCCCTTAAAAAGTTAATTTTTAAATAAAATATATCTATTATGTGTATTCACTATATGTACACATAAAGAAAGTATAAATACGATATACGACATAATAATATCATGACATAATTTGAAAGTAGGAGATTAACCCAAAGAATGGAAGTTGGGTTAAGAAGTTCCCTTACCTTGTGTCCAACTTGACTCAACCGTTCTTTAACCTCCTGAATAATAAAATAGAGTTAATATCTACCTTATTAAGAACCATTTTAAATTTCTTTATCCTTTTTATATCACTTATTACAATGTTATGAACATTATGTAATTATTTAAGTTAATAACGGTCGTTTTGTCGATCTTTGGTAACTTGAGTCAACAATAAAATTCTTATAATTACATGTTGTTCATGTGGTGAAATATCCATTATATCCAGAATTATATTCATGATTTAGATATAATATATATACAGTATATACATTCATTCATAATGTCACGTAACATTTAGAGGTAAGAAATGAAATGCACCGTTCATGGAGACGGTAAGCCGTACGTACGCATGAACGCTACTTTAATTTCTATTTCGTATTTAATGGAATGAAATCATAATGATATAAATTTATAATATAATTAAAGTATAATATAGTGTATAATACCATTTAATCCATCCTTTATACATCCCACATATGGCATTAACGATTCAAATCACTTTGAGGGGGCGGTAGTCCGCACTTCCTAAAATGAAATTATCGCGTTTTACCCATAATGGAAATAATAAAGTATGCCATAAATGAGAAATAAAGAAGCATAAGTAAAACATAAACATATTATATATCATATATAAAAATAGTGACATCTTAATGGCCACCTTTGAAGGTGTTATATGAGTGTTGAACAATCATCGTTTCGTGAGGCAGAAATTCGCCATCCACAGAAACCGTATGTTCTTTAACCATTAGATGTAGGTGTGTGTAAGTGTAGCTCGAATACTTATTATAAAAAAATCCTAGTATATTGAGGATACTGGTGTTTTTACAAAAGAAATGAATAAAAAGAGTTTAGGGGGTTGGAGAAGAAAAATAAAACAAAACAACATTAGAGAAGACATTACCTAAAAATCGGGTAACTCTTTTTGATTTGAGCCAAAGGATTCCTTGAGAAGAGTTCTGCCCAAAGTGAGGATTCTAGGAGTAATAGAGGGAAGTTGGGAGAGTATTTGGGCAGAGTTTGGCCGAGCCAAATGGCTTGAAGGTGTGAATAAGGTGGGAGTGGTGGGGGCCTTTTATAAGTGGAGAGGAGGGGCTCTTTTGGAAAGATTGAAATGTTACATTATTATAAAATGATTTTCGGATTCTAAAGGTCCCACACTTATATAATTCGTGTCTAAGGTGATAAGGGTTCGAAATAGCTTCATCCAATAGGCTTTGGACAAGTGTAAGCCTTGGATTTTTCATTATCTTCTCATTTTATTTAAATCGTTAAATAATGAGGTCATCGCCACATCATAATTATGTCATAAATAATTTAATTTATTTAATGTCTAAAAATTATAAAAAAAATACTATGATGTAAGAAATCTTTTTAGCTTTCTAATTAATATTTATAATCAAAATTTGGACTTGTGTAACCCCACGTAAAAATTGTTTTAGTAAAACATTTTATGTTTGTGTCATTTTTTTACTTTAACATTAAATAAAAGGTGTTTATGTCATTTTCTAACTAAAGTGGCTCCATGGGGTCCCCAAGTTGACACATGGGTTGTCTTGGTCGGACATCACTCATCCAATAGGAGTAGGACAAGTGTCATGCTCATCTCATATTATAAAAACATTATTTGTACCTTAAACTACACTAATTACCTCTAATCGCGATTAAGAACTTAAAAGTTACTATTCACCAAAAAATTATTTTAATCTCATTGAACCACATTTTACTTCTTAATGACAACCATGTATGTCGGATTTTTGAAAATCAAATCACAGAAGTGGTAATATTTCATTTAAACGAAAAATCAGTTATTTAACTACCACTTAGTGGTTTCACTATTCATCAAAAATTGAAGTTTTTCAGAACAATGCCAAAATTTCACCCTAAGCTATAATTGATATTCCGAATTCAAAAATGATGTCTATTTTAAAAAATTACAAACATATAAGTTGCATTAATTAATTTTATAATGAATTCCCGCTGTCACAACAAATAGCGTGTTTTTAAGAAACAATTTATATCAAAAGATTGGTAATTGTTTATGTCCAATTTCAATGTTAAATTAATTCTAATGACCACCATTGGATAAAATTGTAAAAATATATTCTAATTATACTTTAAAACCACTAAATAGTATAATTTATCACTATAAATTATTTTGATTAAAAAAGTTGTTTTTAAGTATTTTTCACTATTCATAAAAAATTAGAAGTTCTCAGAAAAATACTAAAAATTCATCATAGGCTAATTTCGATATTTCGAATCCAAAAATGAAGTCCATTTTGAAATATAAAATTTCTATAATTTTAAAAAGTGGTTATTACTATTCATAATGGCTACTTTGATTAGTCGCGGTGTTTTAGAACTCGAAGTTGCGTACAATGCAAGCTATTGCATTATTGAATGAGAAGCGTATCATGGAAGCTCGGGGTGTTACATTCTCCCCTACTTCAATAAATTGCGTCCTCGCAATTTGAAATTTTTCTTTGAAAATAAAAGGTTGAAAAGAGAAAATACCTTTGAGGAAAACCCACATCGGAAATAAGGTTAATAAATATATAACATTAAAAGAAAGCAGGATAAGTACAAAGGTCACCCGATATAGCCCATTCTAGGATTATATGAAAATATGGATATGGAGGAGAAACAAACCATCAAGGTCTGATGGAGAGTTATAGAAAACAGGATTAGGAGAAAGTTTAACCACAAGAAAATCACAAACTTGTGATTGGTTAAACGGTCATTGAATCCCCAGTTGGAAAAGTTAACCGACAACATTTTTGTTTTAAGTTACCTTTTATAATGTTGAGGAATTTATTTAGGAGATTTACTAAGAACGTAAGGGAATATACATATTCATTAATAAATTTTTACCACAAACCCAACTTTTACTCCAAATGGTAACGGAACTCAAAAATATTCTATTTATCCTAATTATATAAGGTTCCAAATGTTAACACATACCATTTAGATTAGTAAAACTATTTTGTAATAACCAGGGACTTCTTATAGGCTAGTGGTAGGAAATAAAGGCTTATCGCACTATGGTTGTGGATTCGATTCCTGCAGCTTTGTCCGACGCGACGGGTTATGCCCCACCCTGCAGGTTGTCCTTTTCCTAAAAATATAGTACTATACTATTCCAAAAATAATCTTCATAAATGTTTTAACCTTAAACAATACTATCCAAAGTTCAACTTAATCCATTCCAACCTTTATAGTTATCCAAAATACCTCTGTCCAGACTTTCTCTAAAAGGTCTCTTAATTCCAAAATCAATTTATCAGATTCCCCAAACAAAGTAAAGTTTCTCTTATTTTCACATACTAAAAATATGATTCCCTTAATCATATTAAAACCTTACTGAAATCAACAAGTACTGCAGTACAATCCTTATATATCACATTATTCTAATAACCAGAATATAATCCATGAGTCCAAAAGCACCAATACATTAATTATTCTGCTTCTACTATAGTTACAGCATAAGATTAGCCTTGATCCCTTGGCCTTTTCTGAGGTAAGTTTCCCTGACGCTTAGGAAATTCATTTGCATAATGCCCTGTTTCCCTACAATTGTAGCATTCAACTTTGACAGCCTCTTTCTTTCCCTTGCAATCACGAGCCTGGTGACCCTTTTCTCTACATTTATAACAAACTCCCATTCCTTTTAGGAAAGTACCAGGGTGATTCTTCCCACAATTATCACATAATGGAAAATCCTTCTTTCCCTTTTTCCCTTTATCTGTCTCTTGTTCCACCGTTGTCTTCTTCTCTTGCTTTACTTTGTTGTCATAAGACTTAGATAATTCCTTTTCTGTCTTGATAGCACACGAGACAATATCTTCGTATGATGAGAAGGATTGTGATACTAAAGATCGACGGAGAAATGGTTTTAACCCATCAAAGAAACGATCAGTCTTACTTCTTGGGTTACGTATGTAATCGGCAGCATGCCTCGCTAACCTTGTAAAGTTAGCCTCATACTTTGCGACATTCTCATCCTCCTTCTGCCTCAGACTCAGAAATTGCCTTTCCATATCTTCTCGATGGTCACGAGGAAAGTATTTTTCTAAGAAAAGCTCTTTGAACTCCCTCCATTCCATATTTGATACATGATCATCTTCCTTTGTGTTTTGAATCAGTGACCACCACTGATCGGCATCTCCAGTGAGGCGGTAAACTGCCATGACAACCTTCTCCCTTTCACTACTCCCCAAGGCATGGAATATTTTCTCTAAGGAATTTATCCATTGCTCAGCTACTATAGGATTTGTACTCCCATTGAAGATTGGTGGTTGTTGCCTCATGAAACGGTCTAGCATTGATCCTCCACGTTGTGGATCAGGGTGCTCCATACGAGTAAGGTTATTATTCATAACCTGAATGAGTTGTCCCAGTATGGTAATAAGTTGATCAGCACCAGTTGTATCTCCAGATCCACAATAATTATCTTGAGTAGGAGGGCAATCCCTACACGGAGTTCGTGCATTGATACGGTTTCCATTCCTTCCACTAGGCGCCATTTCTAAACAATGGAATAAACTAGATTAGTTTATGAATCAAAATACATAATTCCATACTTGTAAAACACTTTACATAAATTGAACTATTTATGGATATAATCCATAATCATAAAAAGAAATGTTTTCTTTGAAGAAGTATATACTCATAACCCTTCATAGTGGTTTGTAAATAAAATGAGAATTATCCTAAGCATATCCCCCGGGAGTGTCGTAACCAAGAGTGCAGCAAGGCCCGTTGTCGTGCACCAGTTCCCGTTCGAGTCTAGCTCAAAGCGGTGTTTTCGGGTTTTACCCCTAGGTACATCTGTGCCAGAGCCGCCTCTACCTGCTCGTATCCAGACAGGGATGTATTGCTCGGAAAACACACAACATCTCTACAATACCAAAATTCTAGGAAGTTCTTCTATACTAATCCTCAAAGTGTATCTTTGGGCTATGTTCTCTAATCAGAGTTTATCTAAATCTAGCTTCCAAGGTTAGTACTAAACTGCCTCTGATACCAACTGTAACGCCCCGAACCCAGCTACCCAGAGTCGGTGCGTTACTTCGTAACATTGGCATGATCACAAAAGATCAAGCCTCGAAAGACCGATTAGTTTAGTAGCCTTGGAAACACTAGGTACATTCATAAGTCTTTCATTACATCAAAAAGTAAACAAACTACAATAACATGGTCTTCATAGTCCACAATCATATCCCTTTCTGACTACCCCTGTAGGTCATTCATAAAATACTTCTTCACATCCTGGAAAAATATTAAAACATTGAAAGGGGTGAGCTCAGATGCTCAGTAAGGTTAACAATATAGCGGAAGATTTCATAAATAAACATTAACATTTAAGGCAATGTATAACTAAAACAAAAGCCTTTTAAATTTGAACTTCAACATAATATGGCAAAAGTAAAATGAGATAATGCCATTTACTTCTTCACATGGATATTCTACTGGTCGAATAATCACATGCAATATCAATAACCACTTTCATAATGATGGAATGCATAATGCCAGACTATCATAACCACGTAGTCAAGGCCTCGTGCCAAGACCACAAATAAGATTTTGTCAAGGCCTCATGCCAAAACACTAGTTTGTCTCATGAGACCTACCGATGCATCGAGGAGCTATAGCGGGCTCCACCCGTCACTTATTAAGTCCAATGCATTCCTCATATGAATAGGTTTAAACATATCATAAACCATCACATAATCGTATCACATAAAACATGCATAAAGGAAACATAACATTTCCACATTTCAATCACAAGATATCAATACAACACATTGATATAATAAAAATGCTTTCAAAACCATTTTCAAAATAAAAGAAAGTTAAAACATTGTATTTATTTTTCATTAAAAAAATGATGGCTTGTAGAGGAAGCCGAAACTCAAATAATGGTCACGACGGCGGAGAAGTCATTGTCGCCGCATAAGTACGGAAAGAAAAACATTCCATTTTTGTCTTTTAGTAAAATGCTTCGTATAAAAAGATTCCTTTTGAATAAATGTAAAAAGTCAAAGGGGTTTATACACTGTACAAAAGAAATTTGTGTATAAAACAAAATATGCCTCAATGAATGGAGATTGAGACGAAGTCCCTTAAAAAGATCATTTTTAAATAAAATATATCTATTATGTGTATTCACTATATGTACACATAAAGGAAGTGTAAATACGATATACGACATAATAATATCATGACATAATTTGAAAGTAGGAGATTAACCCAAAGAATGGAAGTTGGGTTAAGAAGTTCCCTTACCTTGTGTCCGACTTGACTCAACCGTTCTTTAACCTCCTGAATAATAAACTAGAGTTAATATCTACCTTATTAAGAACCATTTTAAATTTCTTTATCCTTTTTATATCACTTATTACAATGTTATGAACATTATGTAATTATTTAAGTTAATAACGGTCGTTTTGTCGATCTTTGGTAACTTGAGTCAACAATAAACTTCTTATAATTACATGTTGTTCATGTGGTGAAATATCCATTATATCCATAATTATATTAATGATGTAGATATCATATATATACAGTATATACATTCATTCATAATGTCATGTAACATTTAGAGGTAAGAAATGAAATGCACCGTTCATGGAGACGGTAAGCCGTACGTACGCATGAACGCTACTTTAATTTCTATTTCGTATTTAATGGAATGAAATCATAATGATATAAATTTATAATATAATTAAAGTATAATATAGTGTATAATACCATTTAATCCATCCTTTATACATCCCACATATGGCATTAACGATTCAAATCACTTTGAGGGGGCGGTAGTCCGCACTTCCTAAAATGAAATTATCACGTTTTACCCATAATGGAAATAATAAAGTATTCCATAAATGAGAAATACAGAAGAATAAGTAAAACATAAACATATTATATATCGTATATAAAAATAGTGACATCTTAATGGCCACCTTTGAAGGTGTTATATGAGTGTTGAACAATCATCGTTTCGTGAGGAAGAAATTCGCCATCCACAGAAACCGTATGTTCTTTAACCATTAGATGTAGGTGTGTGTAAGTGTAGCTCGAATACTTCTTATAACAACATCCTAGTATATTGAGGATACTGGTGTTTTTACAAAAGAAATGAATAAAAAGAGTTTAGGGGGTTGGAGAAGAAAAATAAAACAAAACAACATTAGAGAAGACATTACCTCAAAATCGGGTAACTCTTTTTGATTTGAGCCAAAAGCTTCCTTGAGAAGAGTTCTTCCCAAAGTGAGGATTCTAGGAGTAAGAGAGGGAAGTTGGGAGAGTATTTGGGCAGAGTTTGGCCGAGCCAAATGGCTTGAAGGTGTGAATAAGGTGGGAGTGGTGGGGGCCTTTTATAAGTGGAGAGGAGGGGCTCTTTTGGAAAGATTGAAATGTTACATTATTATAAAATGCTTTTCGGATTCTAAAGGTCCCACACTTATATAATTCGTGGCTAAGGTGATAAGGGTTCTAAATCTCTTCATCCAATAGGCTTTGGACAAGTGTAAGCCTTGGATTTTGCATTATCTTCTCATTTTATTTAAATCGTTAAATAATGAGGTCATCGCCACATCATAATGATGTCATAAATAATTTAATTTATTTAATGTCTAAAAATTATAAAAAAAATTCTATGATGTAGGAAACCTTTTTAGATTTCTAATTAATATTTATAATCAAAATTTGGACTTGTGTAACCCCACGTAAAAATTGTTTTAGTAAAACATTTTATGTTTGTGTCATTTTTTTACTTTAACATTAAATAAAAGCTGTTTATGTCATTTTCTAACTAAAGTGGCTCCATGGGGTCCCCAAGTTGACCCATGGGTTGTCTTGGTCATCCATCACTCATCCAATAGGAGTAGGACAAGTGTCATGCTCATCTCATATTATAAAAACATTATTTGTACCTTAAACTACACTAATTACCTCTAATCGCGATTAAGAACTTAAAAGTTACTATTCACCAAAAAATTATTTTAATCTCATTGAACCACATTTTACTTCTTAATTACAACCATTTATGTCGGATTTTTGAAAATCAAATCACAGAAGTGGTAATATTTCATTTAAACGAAAAATCAGTTATTTAACTACCACTTAGTGGTTTCACTATTCATCAAAAATTGAAGTTTTTCAGAACAATGCCAAAATTTCACCCTAAGCTATAATTGATATTCCGAATTCAAAAATGATGTCTATTTTAAAAAATTCCAAACATATAAGTTGCATTAATTAATTTTATAATTAATTCCCGCTGTCACAACAAATAGCGTGTTTTTAAGAAACAATTTATATCAAAAGATTGGCAATTGTTTATGTCCAATTTCAATGTTAAATTAATTCTAATGACCACCATTGGATAAAATTGTAAAAATATATTCTAATTATACTTTAAAACCACTAAATAGTATAATTTATCACTATAAATTATTTTGATTAAAAAAGTTGTTTTTAAGTATTTTTCACTATTCATAAAAAATTAGAAGTTCTCAGAAAAATACTAAAAATTCATCATAGGCTAATTTCGATATTCTGAATCCAAAAATGAAGTCCATTTTGAAATATAAAATTTCTATAATTTTAAAAAGTGGTTATTACTATTCATAACGGCTACTTTGATTAGTCGCGGTGTTTTAGAACTCGAAGTTGCGTACAATGCAAGCTATTGCATTATTGAATGAGAAGCGTATCATGGAAGCTCGGGGTGTTACACAATCATTTTGTTCAGCAGTTTCCTCCCAGAATTAGTTGCAATCTTTTGAGAAAGCATGGACATTTTTTTTGAAAATCCAAGTTCCTCAACTAAATTCCATACCATAGAATGGTTTAAGGGAATATATGAATAATATAGATGTAAGTCCTTAAAAAAGTTAATAATGTAATCTATAGTAGTATTAGAAATCCCATACATGGTTTTCCCATGAAACATTCAGATTAAAAATTTCAGCCTTTTCATTTTCCCACATTTCCAATATACTAGATTCATGGAACCCTCATTCAATTTTTTCACACTATCAACATCATCATTTTTATTACATGAATCATGTGTGATCATATAAAAGTATTCTTTGGTCAGTATCCCTTAATTCTTATGATGAGAATTAAATATAATTCAGTCATCTAATAACTTCTCAAATCCAGTCCTATTCTTTAGATCATGAACATTTTGATATTGAATTTTCTCCACATTATGATACCAAAAATAGTAATTTTTTTTGAAAACCATATTTGTTTATATGGTAGATAACTTCTTCATGAATCATCCAAGGTCTTTATAACATGGGATGTGTATGTGAACACTATCTGAATCATTTTTAAATAAAAAATCTAAAAAGATCTCTAACTTATTTTGAAAATCACTTGAGATCCAATCAATTTCATACATCCAACTTCTATCCATTCTGTAAAAAAATGTTATATACCATGCAATAAAGGAAATTAAATAATATTTAAGTTTAATCAAAAATATATTTAATGAAATGATAATTGTTCACTTTATATGAAACCATAACTAACACACTAGTCTATATGAGAATCATAATATAAAAGAAAACAAAATATTATATATATAACAAAATACTATTAATATAAAGTCATGATATTTAATCAAATTATATCAATGAGTAATAATGCACCAAATCCATCAAGGGTGAAGGCTTTAATTATGAAAATGTTTATTATGGAATAGAAATTCCTAGGGGTGTTATTTAAATGAGATGTAATTGAGTGAATAAATCGACGAGGCATAAAGGAACTTTATATAGGTTCCTTATTGAATATCCCCTTCAATTTAGTCTAGTTAGGGTTCATTTGATTCATTTTAGTTTTTTGTGTTAATTCAAATTAATTAGGTTCATTTAGATTTGGTTTTAGTCAGGTTAGGTTAGGTAAGTTTTTATTGATTTTGTCTAGTTTTATTTGGTTGGGGATGTGTATCTTTACCTCAAGTGCATATGTTTTTCTTCATTTTTTTACAATTTGGGATAGTTTATTTTGAAATGGGTTAGTTTTCTTCAAATAGGTTCTATTTACTTTAGTTCAAATAAATTCTATTTTTTTGGGTTTTTGCTGCTTGATATGGTTCATTTCAATTTGGTATAACCTGGTTCTATTGAATTTGTTCAGTTATTTTGTTTATGATTAGTTTAGTTCTGGTTGATTTTGTTTGGTTGGGTTTTTTTTATTTGGTTTGTGTCGGAGCATGCATATTAGGGTTTTTTTAATATTTTTCAGGTCAGATCAATTTTTATCATAATTAAAGATTTTTTTAGTTAGGTTCAATCTAGTACAATTATTTATATTTTAGTTCATTTTGATGAGGTTAAGTGTATTTTAGTTCTAATAAAGTCTACTTGGTTTAGATTAAGTCATTTCAATTCAATTCAGATGGTTTGGTTGAGTTGGTTTAGTTATGATATTGATATTATTTTTTAGTTCAGTTAGGTTTCAGTTTGTAAAGGGTTAATTGGTTTGTTTCAAATGTTTTCATGCCTAGTTAGATTTATTTATTACCATTATGTTTGCATAGGGTTAAATAAATTCATTTCAATTTAGTTTATCTATTTTTTATTAGGTCTTCATGGTACATTTCACTTTTTTTAGTTTGGTTTGGTTCGGTTTTTTGTTTATGTTTGGTCATTTCATGTAAATATAGTTCTCTTTGGTTAAGAGTTAATTTTGATCCATTTTGGACCATTTGAGTTAGGTTGATTGGGGTAGTGTCATCTTATTTTAGTTTTGATTGGGTCATTCTAAAGCATTTACATTCATGTAGGTTTGATTCCCATTTGTTTAGTTTGGTTTAATTTAATGTATTTTGGGTTAGGTCTGGTCAGTGTTGTTTTATATTGCAGTTTGAGTGATAAGTTATGTAGTGAGTATTTATTTACAATAAAGTGAGGTGGTTTTATATAATAATGTTAACGGTTATGATAGATAATACTTTTTATTTTATTTATAAATTCATGTGTTCCTTTAGTAGGGAATGTAATTTATTATTATTTTTTCTTAAGTATTCGCAAAATTGGATCTAGATGAGAGATAGATTATATTATGGAACATCATCTTCTTCTAGAATAATTCATGGAATATTCTATGTGTTAGATATATAAATAAAATCTAAATTCATTTTAAGTGGTTTTGTGTAATAATTTGAATTATTTGGTGGATTCAATGCTTATGGAGTTCTGAGTAGGGATTTGGAATTATTAGTATCAAATATTAGTGAAAATGTCTTAGATATTTATACTATAAGTATTCCTGATGAAAATGAAATAGAATTATTTTGAGATGTTATATAAGTTTTTTAGACATAATATTGATTATTTAGTAATATTTTTCAGGATTTCATACTGTAAGGGGATGTTCTATCCCTAATAATGTTATAGCTATAAGAATTTAAAATAGAAATATAGAGATCATACTAAACTAACTTGAACCAAAATGAAGTAGAAAAAATAATGAACAAATCCAAAATTCAAATAGAGGTATAATAAATGGCGATGAGAAATATTTAATCTTTATTAAGGAATGAGTCTATGCATCAATTGGAAAAGAATAATACTCATCAATATTCCATGAAAGATTTATGCTTATATTAGATGATAGTTAAAAAGTAATTATTATGTGGAGATAGTAGAGAAAATTTTAATTAGCTGGGTGACTATAAGGTGACATCACCTACAAATATTAACGATTACACTACCATTATAAATATTGTTTCATTAAATGAAATATTTTTCAATGGTCCATATAAATATTCTCTCCCTAAATTATTAACTTTTCACTATTAGCATTAATAAGTCTATCTTGTTTTCTCGAAACTATTTCATTATGTTCTTTTCATAGTCGTCATCTATTTTCATCACTCTCATTTTTCCTTTTCACTATTTGTACCTATTATTTTAGTTTAGGTTTAAAGAAAATTATAAAACACATTCACCCTCCCTCTTGTTATTCGATCCTATCATTGTTTCACTATGAAAGTGTTGGTATAAAAATAAATTTTATAGTCAAATGACAAATATGAGACACTACATGTGTCTTCTTTTGAAATTTCTATTTTATATATGTCAGAAAATAAGATAAATGAATAGTTTATTTTCTATATAAAAACAACCATACTAGAGATTTAAAATTCATACCATATCAATCCACAAGTAAAAAATTCCACCCTATATAAGAGTCTTTTCAAAATATAATTTTCTTTTTAAAAAAAACATACTTTTCTTCAAAATCACTAAAAATATTAGAAAATAAACTTTGTTATTTGTTATTTTTAAATAATAATTGAATATGAAAACTCATAAATCCCAAAAACAAATTTTATATTGAGATAATAATTTCATAGAAAATTATGAAAATATAAAACAATCAATAAGAATAATTAGACTAGTTAAACATATAAAAGGTATCGAAGCTACCCATTTAGAAATGTCATGATATAAGTCAATAAAATCCATTACCTGAGATCAAATTTTGGTTTGAATATATCAAATACTAATAAATATGAATGATGAATAATTATCCATTCATAACTAGTAATAAATTTAATATTAATATAGTAATTTTTTATGATTTCATGCTGCAAGGTGATGTTTCATAACTAATAATGCTATAGCTATTGAATTTATAATAGAAAAATAGATATTGTACTAAACTAACTAGAACTAAAATGAATTAGAACACAAAATAATGAACCCATCAAAAATTTAACAGAATGAAACCAAACCAAACCATTCTAGTATAAACTAACCTAAACAGACATGAACCAAATATAAGAAATCCAAAATCAAACCAAAATATCAAAATAAATTAAATGAATAAGAAAATAATAATATTTGGAAGTGTTTTGGACCAAAAATAAAAAAATTTGTATGGTTGATAGAATAACTGAATGATCTGGAACCTGTTGATTTAAATTGAAGAATAGTGAAATGAAATCAAGAAGATAGATTGTCGCTTGTCTTGTTGGGAATACAATTGAACACTGTTGTTACTGGGAATCAGGATTAGATATATATGGGAGTGCTTATAGGGCATGGGATTAGATCTATATGGGAGGAGGAGATCTTCAGGATTAGGTATATATGAGAGGAGGTACACCCATGCTATGAGTTTTGGAAGACCTATTAGAACAACTTTAAAAAAATGTTGGCATAGATATAACTATCCCAACATTTTTTAAAAAAAAGTTCGGATAACCTTTGCTAAAATATCATATCCCAACAGTTAGGCCAAACCATTGGGATAAAGGTCTATATAAATGGTTTATTTAAACCATTGGTATATCCCCATGGGTATAGCCCATATTTATAGTAGTTATTATTTTATTTCTCTACATCTTCCCTTTGTGCCTTTTTAATCTTCACATGGATAGATGGTTGAACACTCATTTGAGAATGATAATATTTCTCCCCTTACTTCAATATTTAATGTTCCATCCCTTTAAAATTCCAAAATATTAGAACTTTTTTGATCCTCATCATAATAAGATAGCATGATCCTTTTTACATAAATAATCAACCACATTATTCTCATTTTTAGGGTTATAATGTATTGATTAGTGACAATATTTAATCAAATCCCAACATCATCTCTATCAGATATTCAACTATTTATGAGTAAATTTATAATTTAAAATTTTATGATCAATGTATATATCACACCTTTATCCATAATGATAATTCATCCATATCTTCAATGCAAAAATTAACACTGCTAAGTCCATATCATTCATCAGGTACTTTTTCTCATGATCCTTAATTGAAGAGAGACATAACCTACCACCATGACATTATATATAAAAAAACATCCCACTCCCTTATTAGATGAATCACTATAGATCCAAAACCCTTATCTACTATTGGGTAATGTGAGTACAAGTGCAGTAACTAACCTTACCTTCAACTCCTTGAAATTTTATTCACATTTATTAGTCTAAAGGAACTTTACTCCCTTATATGTTAACTTGGTGAGTGTATTAGACCTACATGATTAATTATTCAAAAATCATCAATAATATCCATCAAATCCAAGATAACTACAAATATCAGTCATAGTGATTAGTCTGGGCCAATTTTCAATGACTTCCATATTAGAAGGATCTACTGATATACCCTTTCATGTGATCACATGTCCCAAGAATGATACTTTATATAACTATAATTCACACTTACTGAATTTGGAATATAGTCTCTCCTTACTCTAGAAATTTTACATAATTCTCAGTTAATCTTTTTGATCTTCCTTACTCTTGGAGTGTATAATAATATCATCTACAAATAATACCACAAATTGATCAATGTAATCTATAAAAACTATATTAAGTAAATCCATGAAGATATTGGGGGAATTATTAAGTCCAAATGACATCAATATAAATTCATAGTATCCCAACATTATATATAAGGTTGTATTAGTCAAGTCATAACTTTTTACCCTCAATTCATTGTATCTAAAATTAATATTAATATTAATATTTAATAATTCTTGATATCTTTACAATTTATCAAAAAATCACCAATACAGGGCATATGATACTAATTCTTGATCTTATTAAATTCCTGATAATAAATACAAAGTCTCATTTATCTATCTTTATTTTTAATAAAATAATACGTGTAACCCATGGGGATACAATTTCCTAATTTAATCCTTAATCAAGATTCTCCTAGAGTTTTTTATTCAATTCTTGCAACTCAATTAGGGACATTCATTATGGATTATTTGAAATATTTTTCACACTTGGAATGTGTTATATTAAAAAACCAACTTCACATTTTTTAGGAAGATTATGAAAATCTTCTATAAATACATTAACAAACTCCCATAAAATAGGTATATCCTTCATGTTGAGTTTCTCCCCAAACATATGAGATAAATAACCCTTATGAATATGAATGAATACCCATAAAATGTATGTAATTTCCATTGGAAGTTCTTATTAATCCTTTCATAGATAAATGATCATACGCTTATTCCAAATTTTTAATGTGACTTCCCTTCCTTGTAAATTGATATGATCTATATACATAGAGTTCCAATAAATTCATAAAATTACATTAAATTAAATGAGAGAGAGAATAAAATGATTTACAGGAATAAAATTCACAAAAATTCAATTAGAGAAGAATCGTAGACTTGAGATGTGATCATTGTACCATTAGAAGTTTTCAATGCTAATTACAAATATAATCATTGAGTGGTATAGTGATATTAATATAAAATTATTTAGATATATAATAGTGGGTAGAAACAAAATCAAATAATACATTATTATTTTTAGAGTGGATGATAAGAGTACCTTTCACCACTTTACTCTCATAACCCACATAAAAAATAGCGATCACAAGATATTTAACTTTATCTCTATGATTAAGAGGTTTTTTATTTTTATCATCATCATTAACCCTTGGATTTGATAACTGGTTAGCATAATGCCCATACTTATTGAATTTGAACTACCAGAGTGTGGGAGGTTCATTTTGTGGAGATTTCTCTCCATTTTCAAAATTAAATCCCCTCTTCCCATGACTTCAACATTAGTTTTCTTGATGAAATTATTTTTCAATCTTAATTAATTTACATTTCCTATTAAGAAATTTTCCTCTGTTTTTATTTCCAAACTTTTATCATAAAGGAAGACTCATATCTTTCCCTCCATGGTTTTTATTATTATAATTTCTTTTTGATTCCATATTTCTATTTATATGAAATCCATGAGATTAATGGGTGACTTCAATTTCCATTTATAACTTGAGATCACATTGAATGATTTATTAATAACTTTATAAGTATCTTATGGATAATTAATTTTAAAGAAATGGTCTTAATACATTGAATAATATATCACTCTTCCTTTCAGGACAAATTATAATACTAGAAGTGTACCTCACAATTCATGGAAAAATTTCATTACAGGAACTAATGGGTTCACTATAATTCTATTTACCCTAAGGAATTAATTATATACTTTTATGTAAAGAATATAAGTAAATTACTTATAAAAAAATAACCTCCCAAACTTATCCCATTATATGGAGTCAATTTATTCATGTCTCCTTGTGTTTTTGATAAGAGTCTACCATTGATCTGCTTCTCCATCCAAATGATGAAAAACCAAAATAACTTTATCATTCATGGAGGATTGGTGAATAGAAAATATCTTTCTAGAGGTACTGATCCATTTCTCAATATTTAGTGGATCAATGGACCCACTAAAATAAGTTGAATGTTTCCTCATAAAGGGATCAACAATATGTTTACCCTCATTTTTTTGAAGCTCATCATGATTTATGGATTTAGAAAGTTACATAACCATAATAAAAATATTTTTCATTATATCTCCCTAAAATCTAGTTTATTTAGAATAAAATAATTCTTTTATAACTCACATTTAGTGTTAACATGATTCCTCCTAGTTCCATCTGTTTAATAAAACAAAAAATAATATGGTGAGAAATAATAATTATAGTGATTAATCATATAATCATTAAAAATCATTCATTAGATTTAAAAATCATGGAACAATATTTTCAATATATGAAAATTTGAGTTCATACCATATAAATATGGATAATCATAGGCTGTGATAGACTATACCCCTTTATTCATTATAATCTTTTATAAATAAAATCTGAATTAACCCAAGTATATCCCCCAAGAGTTTTGATCCAAGTGTGTAGTCTTAGTCCCACTCATTATGCACCAGCGACGATCGAGTTAATACCCAATAAAACCATTTTATAGTTATTACCCCTAGGTGAATATATGCTACAACCACATCCACATTATAGTATCCAGAGAAGGATGTATTTTCTAGGAAAGCCACACAATCTCTACTTTATAAAATATTCAGGATGTTATCCTATACTTAGACTTATCCTCAGGGTTTTCAACAAATTTTTCAAATCTTAATATCCAAAAATAACTAAAACCTGTTACGATACCAACTAAGGTGACCCAGAAACTACATACATAAATATTATATCATTTTAGATGAATATGAAATAAATCTCATAACAATTCATGACTTAGAACCATAAAGGTTTAGTGTCTTTGAAGACCATATAGATAATCATCTTATTTTATGCAATATCTTTAATATATACCACAAAGTTCTTCTCACATAGTACAATTCATAGTTATACCCTACTTAAAACTATTATCTATAACCTGGGGAAGGGATACATAAGAAAGGGAAAACAAAGATGCTTAGTAAGGTTAAACACGAAATATATTAGGAAATGATCATATATAAGCATAACATGAGCATAAATGTATCAGAATATGAACACAACATTTGAAAACCACACCCAGAAATTCATTGATCATAATCATGGAATAAGGTTTGGGAAGATCATAAGACACGAATCATAGAATAATTAAAGATTACCATCCATGAAATCATATCATAATCATAAGAAAATTTCATAGAGAGTGTCATGAAAATTGTAGCGTAATTATAATCATAGAAATATTATGTCAAGGATACCCACGAATACATTCATTACATGTTACACTTGGGCTAACCACCCATGTACTTATATTAGTATTAGGATAAATACTAGTATTACCTCTTTTGGGCTTGGGCTAGCCACCCATGTACCTTTTTATCTAAAAAAAATTAATCAATAGCCAATTCATTATAAGGATTTAATGGACCCACCCATAATATAATCATAATCCATTTATATGTACACAACAAGATCATGAAAACATTTAACATTTCATAAAAATTTAACCCATGGAAAAGAAAGTATGCTTCATCCATATTTCATCATCATAATCATAAACCATCTAATGAATGAATAAAGATTATACCATTGGATAGTATCCCCGGTGAATTATAACTAACATCAATGGGTAAAAAACCTTAAAAAGTTTATCAGACCATTTTTCGAGAAAAGTACCCTTCCTATTTTGAAATCACTTATTTAAAATCTTAAAATTTCTGGATTAAAAATTTTATTTGAAAATAAACATGGAAACTTGTGAAGGAATATTCATGGAAAATACTAGTCATGATGATGGTAAACTCCTTTCGTGGAGTAAACATTAAATCCAAGATTACATTCACATCTCTAGTAAAAAGTACCTCATTTAAAAAATTAAAAGAATATTTATTTTATAATTTTTTTATAAAGTAAAAAATTTATTTAATAAATCATTTTTTAATATTTAAGAATTTCTTGGAAAAATTTCAAAGAAAATAGAGACATAAAAATAAATATTCCTAACCAAATATAAAATTAGAAATAGTTTTCCTTAAAAATATTCTTTTAGAATTTTGAGTACATAAATAGAATAAAATACAAGTAAAACGTGTAATTTATTTAAATAAATAGAGGGGAATAAAAAGAATAATATTATTGAGAGATGAATCATATAGTTTCATAATTGGAAATTAAAGCCAAAACATTCTCATTAAAAGTGAGATTATAGCATAAAAATCTTGGCTTAGGTATAACTTTTTTTCATAAGTGATTTTAACCTATTTTATAATAAAATTAAATTTATTATAAAAATATAACATAATAATATTAATAATTTCAATAAAATATTTAAGATCCATTTTTTAGGGACGTCCCACTTTTGAGTTTTGGTTGAACCACTTTTCGTTGGGATCAACTTCTTTTAAACCATGGTGACCAAAACTTTTCATTGGGGGATGGAGATATTTTGCTGGGTAAAATGACCTAAAGTCCTAAAATGTATATATGTATTACTTAATAGAGTCTAGGTAAATATTAAAATGATTTAGTGGATGACCTTTGGGGGTTCAGGTTGTTTCCAATTTTATTGTTTTTACAGAATATACATGCTGGACACTTTTACATTTTAAACTAGTTACATGATGTGAATCCTTTATCAAGAAGATTTTATGAAATGTTACAAATCATGAATTTTATACACAATTATAATTAATTCAACATAATTAAAAGGTCTATCATTGTATTTTTAACCCTAGGTGACACATTTTTTTGGTGTATATGGAATTCACACCATGAAATGGGTTCATGAAATGAATTCATTGGGAACATCAATTTTAAATCATGTTGTAAACTTAAATATTGAATATTTAATTGCAAATCCTCTGGTATCAAACCCTAGGGAGACTCCAAGAGATTTTTGGGCAATTATTCCCCTTCTAGATGTCCCATTTTATCCTTTGATCTCTAGTGAGTTCTTTCTGTTTGGTTTTCTCCTTTATTTTTCAATCCACACTGTAGTAGTGTGATCCCTAAACCACCATTGAATCAAGTTTTGATCTTGATTATTTTGTGATCTAGTTTTTCATTGTTGATAAACATTACCTTCATTATTCATTGGCTTTCCCTGTTAAGGGTGATTCTTTGATCATTGGATAAAGGACGGTGGTATAGAACAAAGCATTATTTGTTTAAGAATTTGAAATACTATGAGATCTTGTTCACACAACATGAACATTTAATATCTATATAATGGGTAATGATAATCATGTGTTTGAACCATTACTTGGATTCCCTTGGGTTTAATAGTTTTTTTTATCAAGCTTATGGACACCCATAGGGTGAGACTACCCTTAAACGATAATGAACTAGATTTTGGATTGAAACATAAATTATCATGACATAAGATATTAGGTTATTTATTGTGATAGAATGACTTTGTAAAATGTAATACCTATTTCTTGAAATGATCGGTGATACTTTGATATGATATAGTTATGATAAAATGATTATACAATAGGATTGATCCGGTTATACTGAAATTATTATACAGATGACTTGGCCCGGTTATGTCAAAATGATTATATAGATGGATTGGCCCGATTATGCTAAAATTATTATATAGAAAGAATGGCCAGGTTATGATAAAATGATTATATAAATGGTTTTTCGTAGTTATAATGAAGTGATTATATGGAGGTATTGGCCTATTTATACTGAAATTCTTATATAAAGGGCTTGACCTGGTAATGCTAAAATAATTATATAAATGGATTGGTGTTGTCATGCCAAAATGATTGTATAAAGGCCTTTGATCAATTATGCTGAAATTATTATATAGAGGGATTTTACCAGTTATGTAATTATTCCTTTTAATTTGTGGTTACATTTGGAATATTTATGATACATTCTTAGATATATTCTAACCTGGTGTCAAAATAACTTAATTATTATATTGTATTAATTGATTAATTAATACTTCAACGTATCATCTTATTACATGCAATACAATTATAATTGTTCTCTTGGGACATGGTGGTGTCGAACTACTAATTTTAATTAACACCCAATTTAGCCCATCATTTTTACTAAAGAAAATTACTTGGATATAGGTTTGTAAAAGGGAAAGAGACCTTGGTGTTGATTATTTCTTACTGAATGGGTTGGATCTTGGTGACCGTACCAATGTGGGGATCAAGACCAGGTCTTTGGTGTCTTCTTTGAGTTGTTTTGGTAATTCAGCTAAATTACTCCCAACTTGAAAATTAGCTACATTCCAACAAGTCATTAAATTATTTTTCATATTGTTGGATTGATTAGTTTCCTTTACTATTTTGTTTACCAGATGTTGTTGTACTATTTATAATATTTTCATTACATTGATATTTATTCTTCTATTATTACAACTCTATACTAAGGGGTATAATATCCACACTATTCCATTTATACCCCCATTTCTAATTAGAAGCCTCTAGCATATGGGGGGCATGCTTGGGGTCCATTAACCAACCTAGTTTGGCCACGTGAGTGAGTGTTGGATTAGGGGATGTTACAGAGTGGTATCCGAGTATGTTTTTATTTTATATTGATTTAATATTTGGGAAAGGTAAAAAGGAGATTAGGAATGTGTTGAAACTTGGTAATGATACTATTTATGGGAGTAGATGACCCATGTATGGGGGAAAATACAAGTACCCATGGTTGGTATTTCTCCTCACACTATTCACTTATTACAGTTGATATTATTTCACCTTGGGTGATTCACATGTTATGTGATGTTATTGTTTCTTGAGATTTATACTCATTCCCTAGTATGGAATGAGATGAGTACGAATGAATCATGATAAGAATATAGGGATATGTATTGACATGAAATTTCGTTGATTGGGAAATATTTATTAGATGAGATATATTTTCCTGTATGAACTATGAAATTAGATTCTTATTGTTTCTGATGAGAAAATGGAATAAATGAACTATTATATCATGCCAATTCACCTGTTAATCCATGTTTAGAGATACTATGAGAAATTGGTTTTCTTTTTTTTCCATCTTTTGTGGTCGGCCTTGATGTTATCCAGTGTTTTAAGGAGTGAGTTTGTCTTGTAGAGAAAATGACTCCTCATCATCTTCAAATTGGGTCCTAGGAGAGAGGAAATCAGTCTGATCATAATGTAGATGAGATGAATATTCCTATAGATAATGATAATTAGATGGATTATCATCCTTATTAAAACATCCTAAGGGTTATGCGATACATGGAAAGGGATAATATTTTCACTATACCTTTGATTTCTAAGCTGATGAGAGAGTTTCAGCTACAACACCCACATATGTTCACTAGAGAGGGAGGCCCCAATCCAGTTGACTTTTGGATTGAGTTGTAAGAACCTGGTTCTTACTTTAAGGTATTGGTTTCTTTTTTCATTCTGTTTTGGGTTATTTTTGAGAAAAAAGGTAACACTGGATAAGTTCTAGACTAAAAATGGGCAGTTCTGAAAATTTCCAAGGTACACATCATGTACTGTAGCCGTGTGTGAAGGCCATACATGGCGTGTAGGCCTGTTGGCCAGGTAGAAATATTTTATCAATTACATGCCGTGTACTATTTTTACATGCCGTGTAGAGTGGCTGTGTATGGGGATATACATGGCGTGTTGGGGTTGTCGGCCGCATAGAGAAGTATACACCATGTACCCCTAGGTACACGCTGTGTAGTCATGTCGGCAAGTCGACAAAGTAGGTCATCCATCTTAGGAACAATAAAATGATTCACATGGTGTGTACTCATATATACACTCCGTGTATTTATGTTTTTTTTTTTCTAAAATGGGATGTAGCATTGTTTTGAGGTAGAAACCCAAACCCTCAATGGGTTTGAGTGAGGAGAGCCGACCAGAGCTTATATTTTCTCCCAGATCTTTATCTGAAGTCCATTTCAAACACCTTCGGATGTGTTAAAAACCCCTATATAAGGCCTTGATTCCACTTAATCTATTTTTCATGATTTCTATTCTAAACCAAGTTATGTGGGTTGAGTGTTTTGGAATCTTTTGTAGATATACCTCAATGTAGAACGAATTGGATGTTGTTATCAGAGGAGGATAATCGTACGTGTATGAGGTAGGTGGTGCATACTTTGTTTTGTATTGTTATATACTTTTGCGTGGTGCGACCATTAGTTCATATTGGGGTATTTTGAGCGGGACCCTATTTATTCTATCTTTTCATGTTAAATTGACTTTTAGACCTATGGGATGCCTTTGGATATGACCTTTACCTATTTTTCTTGAGTGGGGCCAGGCGAGGGGCGATTTTCCAATTGGGGAATTTGTCCAGGTATGCCAAAATGTGTTAAAATGAATTGTTTTGATTGAACTGCTACGTTTAATTTGTTAGGGTGTGATATGAATTGTTAGAGGCTTTAAAGATATCAGTGCTGGTATGAGACAACACTTGGTAAGTTCACTTCTACTATTTAGTTTGTTTTTCCTAATTAAAAGTGATTCTTTTGATTATATATGTAATTGATGAATTATATGTGCTGGAACCCATTTGGTTTGTGTTGGGAATGGCCTGGATATTCTTGAGTGATATTGATCATAGGTTAGGCTTGATCTAGATTAGTTTGGGTGGTTTTGACCTCAGTATTGGGCATCATGGACATCAGGATTGAGGTAGTGAGACTGTCAGTTTGGGCATAACTCGGTTTACTTGGATGGAAAAGCCCTCAGATACTAAGAGACATGGTCGCAAGGGAATGAGGTTCCAGAAATGTTATGGCTTGGGTACTATTATAGTGATTACTACTCACCCATGATTTGAGTAGTGTGCACATAGGGATACTATGTGATGAGGTGGTGTGGCCACTCATGTGGGTAGGGGCCCCCCGATAGTTGCAGTTTAGGTACTATTGGTTTAGGGGTGCTTGCTGTAGGAAGCCACATGAAAGTTGAGGAGCCTCCGGGAGATAGCAATGAGGTTATCAGGTTGGGTGAAAGGTTCTCTGTGACTGAGGGTATGGGACATGACACTTTATTTGAGGGCAGACATCATTGTCCTTCAAGTTACTTTATTTGAGGGAAGACATCGTTTCCCCTTCAATTTCTTATTTGAGGACAATGACCACTATTACTCCAATTTGGGACATCAGTACTTGAGACACGAGGTGTCAGGGGGAACATGGTGCTAGGTAACATGATAGATATTCCAGCTTTGGATGAAGAAGGTGACACTCCATGATGGATGTTGAGCACCATTGGAGTTTATATTTATTTGTGAATCATACTGTAATCTTCTTTCCTTATAAATTCATGCCTCTTGAAACAATTATACTAGTTACACACCATCTGGGTGGTGTCCTATTGAGATTCATCTCACACCCTAGATGTTCCCTCTGGGATGTGTGTAGACTTTATGAACTTGCGTGTGGGAAAAGGGTTATCCTCAGGAGTTAGAACGTAGTGATGTTTGTAATAGAGAATGGTATGGACCTTGAGGTCATGCCTAGCTGGATTTTACTTTGTTTAGCTTCTATGTATCTGTATCAACATGGTTTCTTTAATTTTTAGCTACTGTTGGTTATCCATTAGTTCCATATATATTTATATTGACAAGTATGACCTACTATGGATGCATGCTCATTTTTTAGTAGTTGTTGCAATTGATTGCCGACATACTATTTATTTACGTTTTGTTGTTGTTTTTCTACTTTTCTTCCGTTGTTTATCTACTATTGATTGTGTTTCCCGCTATGTGGGTCTGGTTCAAGTCTGCTGAGTCATTAATTTTTGTTGCATGTTTATTTATTATGCATGGACTAGTACCATTATTATCCTTTGAGAGGGTATAGCCTCTCCACTATAACTTTTTATACCCTTTATGCTAGTGGGAAGCCTTGGGCGTTCAGGGAAGTGCACCTAAGGATGTAACACCCGACCTGTTTAGCACTATTCAAGTGGTTGTTTGGGTCAGAGACGTTATAAAGTGGTATCAGTGGAGTTATTGATAGGGATTTTGTATTAGTGTTTTTCTGTCTATTAATGAGATTGAGACATCTCTTTTTAGTTCTGTTAGTTTTACTATTTGGGATATGGAATACTAGAGATATTTTGTAATTGGAACTAGGATTCTAGCTTGTGATTGGGTCCCTAGAGCCCCATGTATGAGGGATTAACCAAATTTCCTTGGGTGGGAATTTATGTTTTACTTTTTCTCATATTACAGTTTATATGATTTCCACCTCAGTGGATCACTTGGTGTGTGATGTTATTGATTGTGATGTGTCACCCTTGACCCGGTGCGGTAAGGGAGAATTGGACCTTGGTCCGGTATGGAAATTTGTGATTGTTGGGATTTTTATAGGGGCATTTTTAGGGTGTTTAAATTTCATAACTTCACATATTCTTTGTTAAGTGATAATACCATGTGAAAAATATCAATTTCCATGCTATAGATGCTTTTGAAATGTGGAAGGTGAAAATCCTGATAGAGTTTCTTGTCTGTTGCAATGTAATATTCCATGCTTTTTATATATTTTTAGAATTGCATGTGGAAGGGTATTTGGGTCTGGCTTTTTTATGAGCATGCAGGTACTATGGTTGAGGTGACATTGATCATTAGGATTGGGTGACTCAGTTGTCGGTTTAAGGCAATGTTGGTTGTCAGGACAAGCATGGCCTGAGGTAATTTTGATACTTGGCTCTGTTGAGGGCGGGTAAGGAGGCCATGAGGCTGGGATGCCATGGGAATGGGTTGTAGTGGGGAGAGTAAGGGTAGTTGTTATACATTTCCTTTTTATGATTTTCCTATCTATGTTGAATATATTGTGATATATATGGGCTGTATGACCATTATGGTATTCAGCGGGTTCCTTCTGGATGACTCAGATGGAGCATCAGGCGGGAGATGGTACAATGCCATAGGAGTAGGATCATGTTCAGGATCCAGTGCAGGTAGAGAATGAGCCATAGGTATAAGCTCAGGGATATGATCAGGTTTAGGATCAAGTGTAGGCAGGACAACAACCATGTTTGGCAGCATTCGGGCCGTGACTCAATGAGCATCTCCAGTCTAATCTGGTATGTGTCTTGCAGGGGATTGAAAGAGGCACGCATGGTATAGATCCATCTATGGAATATCTGACGTGGGAGTTCCAGTCGCAAAACTCACCACTTTTTTAGGGTGAGGGTGGTCCGCAGGTGGATGAGAACTGGATAGAGAGCATGAAGATGATCTTCGAGTAGCTCAAGATGCCTCCTGGGTGGAGGGTCAAGCTAGCGACGTACCTTCTAAGAGGACTGAAAAAGCGTTGGTGATATGTGTAGGTGTGGGATCATAGCCACGAGGGACTGGATTGAAATGAATTTGAGGAAAAATTATTTGATCACTTTTTCCCATAGACACTGAGGGTAGAGAGATCTTGGCAGTTCTTGAGCCTTCAGCAGGGAGACATGCCTGTAATGGACTATGCATCAACTTTCATGGAGATGTCTCACTTTGCACCTGGTATGGTAAGTGATGACTCAGAAATGGAGAGACTCTTCAATTATGAATTACGACACCCCATTCAGATCCAGGTAAATATATTTAGGCGGGGTTTGTTCTCAGAGGCGGTTAATCAGGCGATCATAGTAGAAGGCAATGAGAAAGAGTGGTCTCACTTAGGTGGGGAAACAGCTTCAGGTGATGGTTCAGATAGTAGGAAGCAAGGATTAGATTAGTTCCAATAGTGTAGTCAGGATAAGGACTCTGCTAGACCAACTCATAGTAGTTCATCGGTGGTTTTCTTTCAGTGTGGATATTTAAGGCATGTTAGGACTCAGTGAGATATGCCTCCAAAGGAGTTCCAGGCATGTGGGCAGGTCAAGCATCTTGAGTGTTTCTGTAGGCATACTTCTCAGTCAACTGACCAGTAGGGAACATGATAGACTATGGCATATGGAGTTGGTTCAAGTTCGATACTAGGTGATGGTATTTGAGGTTCAACAACATAAGGAGGACACAAAATAGATAGTGGGAACTAGTTGAGGGGTCAATGGTCAGTGAATGGTGCAGTATTGTAGGGTGGACAGGCTTCAGACAATTGTGTGTTAGGACAGGTTCATGCTGTGGAGCTTCCATGGGTTGATCAGGATGGTGAGCTGATGACAGTTTTAGGTAAACCCCATGTGTGGTCGTGAATTCCTTATTTTGTTTTTGTCATGACCTTTTGTGCATGCCCGTTTTGAGTGCATGAGGTGCATAGGATATATGTGGACTAACTAGATGCTAGTTAGTGGGATTGACACCATTTCGGATGTGTGGTATATTTATTTATATGTATGAGAAACATGGAATCAGGGGCATCAAGGATTTGGGTTACTTGAAGTTCCTTGTGCATCAAGGATGTGGGTTAATTGAGGTTCCTTTGGCATTAGGGCATAGAATATGTGGGTTACTTGAGGTGTTGTTGGCATCAGGCCAACGAGGATGTGGGTTACCTGAGGTTCTAGGAACCATGTTCTTTTTGAGCATCCATGGGATGCAAGACCTCATGGAGGTGGACACTGATGCAGTACATGATACGTTTGGGTGTCGTGAACGACACGGGAGCACCTGATGAGGTGTTGGGGTAACGATGCGTCACGGGAGGACCATGTGTCCAAGAAATTGGTCGTTGGACCTTTTTTTGATTTGAAATTTTGGTCCAAAGTCCCTAGATCATTCTTCGCCACCCTTGGACATGAAATTCAGGGTTGAATATCTTTAATGGGGGAATTTTGTAAGAACCCAGTTCTTACTTTAAGGTATGAGTTTCTTTTTTAGTTATATTTTGGGATGTTTTTGAGAAAATTGGTAACACTAGCTATGTTTTGGACTAAAACTAGGAAGTTCTGGAAATTTATAAGGTACACACTCTATTATTCTTTGTACACTCCATGTACTGTAGCTATGTGTGAAGGCCATACATGGCGTGTAGGCCTGTTGGTCGGGTAAAAATATTTTATAAAGTACATTCCATGTACTATTTGTACATGCTATGTAGAGGGACATGTATGGGGATATACATGGCGTGTTTTGGTTATTGTATGGGTAGAGAAGTACACACTGTGTACTTCTATGTACACGCCGTGTACTTCTACGTACACACTATGTAGTCATGCCGGCAAGTCGGCAAAGTAGGTCAGCTGTCTTAGTAATAGTAAAATGATACACACAGTGTGTACTCATATATACATGCCGTGTCTTTTTTTCTCTAAAATGGGTAGTAGCCACATTTTGATGTAGAAACCTAAACTCTCAATGGGGTTGAGTGAGGAGAGTCTGCTAAAGCTTATTTTTTCTCTCGTATATTTTTTTGACGTCTATTTCGAATGCCCTCAGGTGCGTTAGAACCCCCTCGGCCTGGTCTTGATACCACTTGATCCGTTCGTATTGATTTATGTTATAAACTATGTTATGTGGGTTGAGAATTTTTTTTGTAGATATACCTTGATGTAGACTGAATTGTAGGTTGTTGCTGGAGGAGGATCATCACACATGTATGAGGTATGTGGTACATACTTTGTTTTGTGTTTTCACAAACTTTTGGGTGGCCAGACCTTTAGCATGTATATATGTATTTTGAGTGGGACCCTATTTATTCTAAATTTTCTTTTTAAAATGATTATTAGACCTATGGGATGCATTTGGGTATGCCCTTTACCTGTTTTGTCTTGAGCGGGGCTGGGTGGGGCCATTTCTCAATTGGGGCATTTTGGCCAGCTATGCAAAAAATTGTTGAAATGATTTTTTTGATTAAACTACCATGCTTAATTTTTTATTGTATGATATTAATTGTTAGAGGCTTTAAATACCTCAATGATGGTAAGATATATCACTTAGTTAGTTCATTTCAACTATTTTTTTTTGTTTTTCCTGATTAAAATTGATTCTTTTGATTATATATGTAATTACTTAATTGAAAGTGCAGGAACCCCTTTGGGTTTTATTGGGAATGACCCAGATATTATTGAGTGACATTGATCATATGTTGGGCTTGAATCGGATTACTTTGGGTTGTTTTGACCACATGATTGGGTGTCATGGACATCGGGATTGAGGCAGTGAGACTGTAAAGTTGGCCATGGCCCAGGTTAATTGGATGTAAAGGCCATCAGATAATGAGTGACATGGTCGTAGGGGCATGAGGTGCAAGATATTTTGTGGCTTGGGTACTATTTTTGTGATTACCTCCCACCTGTGATTTGATTTTTATGAACATAGAGAGACTTTGTGATGAGGTGGTTTGACCACTCGTGTGGGTAGAGTCCCTAGATAGTTGCGATTTAGGTACTATTTGTTTTGGTGTGATTTCCATAGGAAGCCACGTGGAAGGTGAGGTGCCTTCGAGGGACAGCGATGAGGCTATCAGGTTGAGGGATAAGTCTCTCTGTAAATGAGGCAATGAGCCATGACACTTTATTTGAGGGCAGGCAACGCTATCCCTCCAGTTACTTTATTTTTGGGTAGACATCACTATACCTCCGATTACTTATTTGAGGATAGGAAACGTTGTTCCTATGAGTTACTTTTGTTTGAGCATGCCTTCTAGACACCAGTACTTGAGGTACGGGGTGTCAAGAGGCACATGGTACCACGATACATGATAGAGATTCTGGTGTTGGCTGAAGAAGGTGAAACTCCACGGTGGATATTGACCACCAATGGAGTTTATGCTTATTTGTGCATTGTACTATTTATTTCTCTCCTTATAAATGAATTCCTACTAAAATACTTATACTATGTACACACCATCTGGGTGGTATCCTACTGATATTCATCTCACACCCTACATGGGCCCTTCGGGATGCATGCAGACTTTATGAATTTGCGTGTAGGAAAAGTGTCAGCCTCAGTAGCTAGACTATAGTGTTTTTTGGCATGGAGACTGGTATGGACCTTGAAGTCATGCCTAGATAGAATTTACTTTGTTTATCTTCCATGCTTCTATATCAACATGATTACTTTAATTTTTAGGCACTGTTGGTTATATATTGGCACTATTTATATATATATTGACATGTATTACCTACTATGGGTGAATTATCATTGTTTAGTAGTTGTTGCAATTGATTGCTGGCATGCTGTCTATTTAATTTCCACTGCTGTTGTTTCTACTTTGCTTGCGTTTTTTATTTGCTATTGATTGTGGTTACACTCTGTGGGTCTGGTTCGAGTCTAATGAGTCATTTATTTTTGATGCATTATTATTTATTATTCTCAAACTAGTACCATTATTTTCCTCCTAGAGGTTGTATCCTCCCCACTATACCTATTTAAATCCTCGCTACCAGTGGGAAGCCTTTGGCGTTCAGGGAAGAGCGCCTAAGGTAGTAACACCCGACCCGTTTAGCACTGTTTGGGTGGCTTTTCAGGTACGAGACATTAAAGAGTCACTCTAGATGATCTTCAAGATCCTCAAGACACCCACTTATAGAAGGGTGAACTTTACTGCTTACATTGTTCATGGACCTACCAAGTGTTGGTGGGACATTCTTGAGAAAGAGAAATAAGAGGATTTTTCTTGGAAGGACTTCGAGATGAAGTTTATGATCCACTTTTATCATGAAAAATTGATGGATTAGAAATATCACAAGTTCATTCACTTGGAATAGGAGGTCATGTTGGCGATGGAATATGATGGACATTTCACGGAATTACATGATTTTTACTATCTTAGCAGTTGATTAGATTTCCTTGGAGAGGTGTTTTTAGGATTTGATTTGCTATGAGATTAGAACACATGTGATTTTTTTTGATTGAGTATCCTTTAAGAAATTATTAATTAGGCTCTCATCTTGTAAGATAATTTAAGAGAGGATTTGAGCATCGACTAGCCTATTTCCGTAGGGTGAACTAGGGTAACTTCTTCTAGAGAAAATAAGAATTTATATGATAGTTACCACTAAGTAAATAGTGTTTAGAGTAGCTAGGGAAGTGAGAATCCATCTCAGAACCATGTTTTGTTGGAGTGATATCTGTGTGGAAGGATTTTACATAAGCAGAATCAGTGTTCTCACCCTATTTGGAGCGTCATTCTTATTATAGGTTGATCCATGTTCAGAAGTTTTGTAGGGGAATGTAGTAGAAAATTTGTGTAAGGGGATCAGGATAGTTTCCAAAGTCTAGGAAGGACTCAAATACCCCTCAGATGACTGGTAGATAGAGTTCCATTGGATTTTTTAGGTCGAGGAAGGGGATGGGGTACCCCATTGATGGAGAAACAATACCATCTAGAGGAAGCATCATATTAGAGTCATATTGGATCCTGAGGTAGTGAGGAAAGTCAGCTATGTTCTATGAAGTCTACTTCATCTATTTTAAATGTTGAACCTTTTACCATTAGAGGTATGATTCTTGTATCATCTACACTTGCCTATGTTTTCTGATACATGATCATCACATTCCTTTATATCTTCAATTGTTTCAAAGTGATTGGGCCTAATTGTGGATGTATTGGAGGTTTCTTGACCATCAGAACACCGTTGGGAGTGAATTCATATAATGTCAAATGTTTCATGGTGTGTTCTCTAGAAATTAGTGGTTACTATTTAATTTCGGAACTATTTGTACTGTAAATAATAGGTTTTTATTTGACTTTGGGTATGGATTGGTTAGTTCTATACTAGGATCACATTGACCTTTACCAATGGAGAGTTACATTTCTATCTCCATAAGGAGGTAGCTATTTTCACCAGGGTGAGTGGGATCTTCAGGCTAGTCATGCTAGACTAATTTAGTGAAGATTGGATTTTATCATGGATCATATAACAAGTATTTCTCTAGATGATAGTGGAATATAGTAGGATACCTTTACTATGGTGGAACACTATTTTTAGTACATTTTTCTTGATGATTTCTATGGTTACCACACAAGTGGGAGATCAATTTCATGATCGAGTAGGTTTCAGAAAAAGATTCAGTCTGTATTCTGCATTAAAAGATGACACTAGCAGAGCTTTAGGAATTGAAAGTTCAATTCAAAGATCTAGAAGCTAAGGGTTTCATATGACCAAGTATGCCAACTTGGGGTTCTATTCTTTTCATCAAGAAGGATTAAGGGACATCACAATTGTGTGTGTACTATCAAATATTTAACCAGATAATGGTCATGAACTAGTATCCCCTTCCAAACATTGACGATATCTTCAATCAACTAAGAGGTTCCAAGATTTTATATATGATTCACTTGATATTGGGGTATCATCAGTTGATAGTGAGATCATAATACATAAATCAAATTTATTTTAGGAATATGTACTTCTTATATGTGTTTGTGGTGATTCCATTAAGTTTGAAAAATGCACCAACAGTATTCATAGACCTGATGAACTAGGTTTTCCATCCTTTTCTGGATCAGTTTATGGTGTTTTTTCTCAATGATATATTAGTATACTCCTAGTATGTTTACGACCATGCCCATTATATTGATATCATGATAAGTATATTGAGATATCACTGAATTTATGCCAATCTAACCAAATGTAGTATACGAATTGATAAAGTGAAATTACTGGGTCATTTTATCACTAGTGAAGGAGTATAAGTAGACCATGAGAGGCTTTCAACTATAGTATCTTGGTAGTGGCATAATAATTTCTTTATTATCTTGAGTTTTCTTGGTATATCAGGGTATTATCTATATTTTATTCGAGAAATATGCCATCAGGTAGCACCAATGTTCTATATGACCAATAAAGTGAAGAAGTTTTATTGTTAGATGCTTGTAATAGAGTTTTTTAAGTGCTGAAGAGAAGGTTGAACTCATCACTGATTCTCACTTTTCCTATTTTGGGAAAGGATTTTACCATGTACTATGACACATATAGAGTGGGATTAGGATTAGTTTTGATGTAATAGGATTAATTGATTTCTTATGGTTCTAGATAACTATGACTACATGAGAGTAATTAACCTAATCACAATGTAGATTTAGATGTAGTGATAAACACCCATAGATTCTAGAGACACAATCGTTTTGGTGAGATATTTGTGGTGTACATGAATCACAAGAGCCTTAGGTACATCTTTTTTCAACAAGACCTAAACCTTCAACAAAATAGGTGGGTAGGGTATCTACAAAATTTAAACATTGAGATGGATTATACACTGAGTAAAGGAAACATAATTGTCGACTCCTTAAGATGAAATATATATACATAGTTAGTTCATGTGTCCTGTAAAGAGTGGAAGATGATGAAACTACTTTCATATATGAATCAAGATGTATAGGAGCCTTAGGGATGATAATCTCTGAAATAATCATATGGTTTACCCATTCTTTTGGACTGTATCAACATTGATCAGATATTTAATCTAGAGGTATTTTCTCTGATGGATAACCAATATGGCGGGGAGACACTATTAGGATGGTCTATTGGTAGTGATAATTCTATTATTCTTTGTGGATAAGTATGTGTTCTTATAGGCTTGTGTGTGTATTTGAAGGGAGTTTCATGATTCTAGATGGGTGATACACCTAGGTCTAAAAAATATTTATCGTGATCTCCGTAGATAGTACTAGTGTCCGGTAATAAAGAAAATGATAGTGGGATTCAGGGAAAGATGCTTCACCTATCAGTATGTGAAGGTTGAGCATTAGAGACCTATTGGCATATTGTATCCTCTTCCCATTCTGGAGTGGAAATGTGATGATGTCTCTATGGACTTCATAATGGGATTACCCAAGATACCTAAAAATAATGATGTTGTATGAGTGATCATAGATCAGATGAAAAAGGTATCCCACTTCTTTCCCATTAGGGAGACCGTCACTATTGATGATATGAGTAGTCTCTATGTGTGGGAGATAGTTCAAATGCATTGTGTTATGAGGAATATCATTTATAATAAACGTCCTCATTTTAAATCTTTGTTATGGTAGGGTCATTAGATGGTTATGGAATCAAAGGTTATTCTGAGTAGAACCTATCATCCTCATATTTACAGCCAATCTAAACAAAGGATTTAGATTATTGAGGATATGATATGAGAATTTTTGCTAGATTTCGATGGTTCATGGGAGTATAATATGGAACTTATAGAGTTTACATATAATAACATCTTCTAGGAATCAATCTATATGACAAGATTTGAGGATTTTTATGGAAGTATGTTTTGTTTACCTATTTTATAGTTAGAGGTAGGTGAGTCAGTTCTTGTTGGATGTATTCTCAAACATGATAATTCTAAGTAGTTTTTGTTAACTAGGAAGTGGGTGATGACCACATAGAGAAGGTATAAATATTACACTAACCAGTGGATATTACTACTGATGTCTGAGGTGGGTCATTATGTTTTCCTTTTGGTTTCACCTAGTTTAGGAAAATTCTGTATAAGGAAAATGGGAAATATTGATCCCAATTTTTTGGGTTATTCAAGATAGTGGGGATGTTCAACCCAGTGGAATAGTGATTGGCCCTTCCAGAAGACTATAGTGCAATACACAATGTGTTTCATGTATCATAGCTTCATTGATATTATCAGGACCCTTATCAAGTGATATAAGTCTATGATGCTAGACATAGTGTAGATGCATCCATTAAGGATCATTCGATATAGATTGAGTACCATAGTGAGATGTATCCTTGGGGAAAGACAATACCTCTAGTATAAGTGTAGTGGTAACATGGGAGTGTTTAGGAGGAATCATGGGAGATGAAAACTAATATGAAATAACAATAGAAATAATTGTTCACTAATAACCCATAGTGATGCATGAAGTATCTTAGATACGTTCAATTATATGATGTGGAGGTTTTATAATCCCCTATATTTTAGTAATTCCAAACTTTGAGTTCTGGTTTAACCTCTTTTTGTTGGGTTTTACTTCTTTTAAACCTTGGTAGTAAAACTTTTTCTTTCTGGGATGTTTATTTTTGGGAAAATGACCTAAATTATTGGGATGTATGCATGTTTGAATAAATAAAGTCTAGGTAAATGTTAAAAAGTCTTGATAGGATGTCCTTTGGGTGTTTGGGTTAGACTTTTTCTTTTTTCTAAGTGTTTTTTCAAAATATTACTACTAGATACTTTCACATCATGAAATGGTTAAAGGATGTGAATCCTTTTCTGAGAAGATTCTATAAACTGGTAAAAATTATGAATGTTATAGAAATTATAAATTCATTTCACTCCATTAAAAGTTTTATCAGTGTATTTTTAAGATGAGGTGATTTTATTTTCATTTTTTGTGGAATTTACACCGTGAAATGGGTTCCCAACATGAATTCACCAGGAATATAAGTTTTAAATCAAGATGCACACATAACTCTGGAATATTTCATAGTGAATACTCCTCTCTCAAATCCTAGGGTATATTTATTAGATGTTTGGATATTTTTCCTCTTATGAACATTTTAGTTTAGTTTTTGATCTCCAGTGAGTTCCTTCACTTTAGTTTTTCCCTTTATTCCTCAATTATCCATTGTTGCAATGTTATCTCCTGATTTCCATTAAATTGGGATATAATCTTGATTCTTGTGTGATCTAGGTTTTCCTTGTTGATATAATTTTCCACCATTATTCATTATAATTATTTATTAAGGGTGATTATTTGATATCTAGATAAAGGTAGGTGGTGGAGAAAAAAACCCTATGGCATGTCACCATTTATTTAACTATGTTAAAAACCATGCAATCATGCTAGAAGAAAATGCGCATTATCTAAATATATAATGGGTGATGAAGGTTTAGAAAATGTTAAGGGAAATTGTTGTTAACTATTTATTACTAGATGGGATAGAGCTTGGAGATAAGACCAACATGGGGATCAAGAATGGGGTCTTTGGTGTATTCTTTGAATTTTTTAGTCATTCATCTGTATTACACCTAACATGACACTTTGACGCATTCCATCCTACTAATACAATATTTTTTATATTATTAGATTTATAAATTTCCTTCACTAATTTGTTTAACTATTGTTTCTGTACTTTTTAAACTATTTCCATTACACTGATATTTATTCCTCTGTTACTACAAATCTACACTAGAGGGTATATTATCCCCACTATGCTCTTTATATCGACCTCCTAGTGAACAACCTCTAGTATACATGGAGGTGTGTTTTAGTTCTAGTAACCAACCTAGTTTGTCCACATGAGAGTGTTTTAGATCAAGATATTTTACATGATACATGGTTTACTTGTAACATCCTATTACCCATTCATTAACAATATTTCATTATTATCATTATTCTGGGTGTTAACTCCTTCATTATTCATGTATGTTTTGATTCAGAAGTTATCGTCCTTGAATCTTTATAGTGGTTCCATAATATCCATAATTTTAATCATGGTATAAATATTTAAAACCATCCATGAAAGGAATATTTAGAAAAATTAATTACACTGTTCATGGAGACGATAGTCCATATGTACACATGAAAAATGTTTTAATTTTCTAATTAAAAGGAAAAAATAAAGTTAAATAATAATTTATCATTAAATAATTATTATTATATGATAAATATAATATATATTTATTAAATCTATCATTATATCCATCAATGTGAGGAGGTGATGTAAAATTAATAATGTTGCTACGTGGAGGCAGTAGTCTACATGTATGCGCAAGAAATAATTTAATTTACCTTTTGATGGAAAAGAGATGGTAAATTGTAGTATCATAATCATAATAAAAAATTATTAAACTGATGATACTGGATTAATTACATTAGAATAGATATAATATATTTATAGGAAGTATAAGAATAAATAAACATGTAAAGAGTCGGGTAAGACAATTTCCTCTTCTTTTAGAGACATCCTTTACCTTACACATTAAAAATTATTAGGATGGTATTAGGAGAATAAAATAAGCTCAAGAATGAAGGTAAGGAACTAGAAACGTTTTTGGATAGATATTGGCTGATCTAGAGTGATCAATTTTCTTTGAATAAGGGTGGAGATGAGGCTCTCTTTTACAAGCGAGGAGATTTACACATACGAAATTACTTAAAATATTTAAATAATATAATGTCATTTTCATATGAAAGTTTTATAAAATGGACATAAATTAAAATTTAATATAATATCATTTTGAAATATCTTCAAAAAATAATATTTAGACAATTTTATGTGGAATGTTTACCCTTATATCTCAGTTTAACTCCATTCATTAACCCGTTTTAACACTAATTGTGGCAACAATTTTTTAGTATTTTTACTATTAATTATAAATAAAAATGAAAGTGGAATCATTAAAAAACATATGTATTATTATTAAACATATATAATATATTTTATCAAATTCAATTTCTATAATTGATAGAAATTAACTTGAAATGATAATGAAAAACATGGCGAAAACCATTTTTTGAAAAATTTGTTTTTATGCATAAATGTGGATTTAATTTCATTTATTTAATAGTAAATAAAATATTAGATTAATGTTAAAATATTTTTTATAATATAGAATCTAAATATTTCATTATCATCATTAACTAATAATTATTTATATAATTATTAAGATAAAATATTATTGAACACATAAAATGAGTTTTCTTAAAAATAACCCCTTTACCTTCAAATGATTTTATCTTTATTTATAACCATTAGATAAATAGTGTATGAATTATTATTAATAAATTAAAAGTAAATTCTTTTAATAATAACTTTTTAATAGTGAAAAATTTATTTTTTATGTAAAAATTCAAAACTCCTAGAATTTTTTTTTTTGAAAAATAGGTTAAATTTGATGATTTTTTCATAGGGATAATAAGTACATTTAATTAAGGATATAATATATATATATTTAATAATGTGGTTAATCATATTTATACTCTCCAATATAATATCTTGGTTATAAATTCCATAATATACAACCCATTATTTTGACTTGGGGTTGCATGTAAAGTAAGCTATTGAATACATCGAATTTATTTTAAATGAATACATATAAAATATTTGGGTGTTACATGGAATGAAATTTAATTTAATATTTAATTATAATTTATACATATTAGGTGTTAGAGTAATCCTATAATTTATATCTAAGTTGATTAAAGTATCCATTGGTAGAGGGACTTTGGGTGGGACTACTCACTATCTTGGAGGCTTACAGATTTTCTAGAAAAGTGGGGGCATGTTTTCTATGACACCAAGAATACAATTGGGGGGATTGTTAATTTAATATGTTATAATACATTACATGAAAGGGTTTTATAAACCATTACCATGGGATATATTTTTATATGTACGGATATAGTTATATTTTAATTTATATTAGTAACACATGTTATGAGTTGTGTAAAGAGTTAAAAATCAATAGGGTTTGAACATATTCATTTGGTGGAAGGAATAATATTCCAAAGTAAATCATTGGAAGCATGTATACATAAAATTAATTACACGAGTTAAGATGGTGGAAAATAATATATTTCATTATTTTATAATTTTTAATTTAACCGATTAATCATATTGAATTTTATTAATTTAATGGTAATTACTACATATTTATTTTATCATTTTATTTGAGGGTTTCTTATAATAATGTGATAATTTCACGAATTTACAAATTTTATTAATATTATATAACTAATTTTCTTGAATATATATTTTAAAAATATATTTGGTTGTTTTTTGTATGAAAAGGTTAAATTCAAATGATAATAAGCATCATATGAGAATAAAAGGAGAATTTAGAGTCACATATGATTAAAAAGAAATTCTAGAAACTATGTATGAATGAAGGATAAAACATGGAGTAAATTAAAAAGAACTCAACATGAATTGGAAGCTACATAAGAATCATAAACAAAGGCCTACCTAAGATTTACTATCTCACCCCAATTCATGCATTACAACCATCAACTAGGTGTCACATGTCATTAAACTAATGTATTTAAGAATTGCATATAGTGATTTCATTGTGCCAGTCACTCACATAAGAGTCACTCTACTAAATAAAATTTATTAAAATATTTAAAATAAACACCTTTAGGTATGTTTCACTTATATATAAGAGTAATCATAGAAAATACATAAAATTAACCCATTCCATTCATCTAAATAAAAAATTAAACACCTTTTCCATAATAGAGAATTTTAGCCAGAATGAAGTGTTGAATAAAACTCCATCCCTTTAATATTGGAATGATTTTATACATACATAAGAGTCATCCATTATAAAAACAAAAAATTATAATATAATAAAATTGTATTTGATAGAATATATTAAACACAACACTGAGCTTAAAACCCCACTAAATATATCACATTAAATTTAATGTCTTTGATAGCTTACGGAACACGCAACCCCAATTCTAAATCAGTTGTAATATGGTATACAATTATAACCTAGCTATTAAATTAGTTGGTATGAATAGTAATAAATAAATTATTAAAATTACATGGTTTAAACTTGTAAATAAAAATTCATTAGTTATATATTTATTATAAATAAAATTAGATTCATATATATGAAAAATAAATGTTTTCTAAAAAATTGTATTTTTTCTAAAAGATGGTTTTGTCACGCTTGGAACAAATAATTTAAAATTATTTTTCTACCAAATTTATAAAATTTATTTGATAAAATTAAATTCATTTTTTAAATTATAATTTAATAATCAACGTAGGATTAATTTTTTAGATTTTTTTAAAATGTTTCATTTTTCGATGAATAGTTAAAAATTCAAAATTTTAATTGAAAACTGCATTTTTATGTAAATTATTTATAAAATTAAATGAAATTTTAAATTATTGTTAAAGTAAAATTAGTAAAATTATATATCAACTAATCAAATTTAGTTCATTTAAATCATTTTCATATTAAATTTTTATATAAAAACCTTGTAAACTTTTGAACATTTTCTCTTTGAAAACTGGTTTTCTCATCGTGTCTACAAGATTAATTTTAAATTAATTTTTTAAACTTATGTGAATGAAATTTTGAAAAAATGGATTCAATATTTTTAATAATAATAATATATATGATCTAATCAGGTCAAATTAATTTTTACCAATATTAATAGTGAAAGCATTTAAAATTACTTATTGTGGTTAAGATAAAAATGGATTTACAAGGGGTTAAACTAAATAGATAAGGGTTAAAATTACAAGAACACTTGTATAAAATATATTTTATTACCATATTTAGACCCTATATTGTATAATAATTGATAAGAATCCATTTTTTACCCTTGTTTCAGGTGAAAAACATGGGTGCACCATTTTATTTTCAAACATTACAAGTGTGCTACTCACCTCACTTATAAAAGGGAACCCACAATCCTATCCACCTTACACCTGAAAACCCTTTTGGTTCGGCCAAGATCTACCAAAATCACTTTAAAAAATCCCTATTATCATCGTAAAATACTTATTTTGGTCATAAATTTAACCTAAGAAGTCTTTTGATGCATACCAAAGGAGGTTACCTGAAGAAGAGGCAACATTATTCAACAAGAATATTTATTTTATTTCTTCCTCCACCTAATAAAATCACTATTAAAACGTTATGATATAATAAAATAAGTATCCTACATAAAATTATATGTTTTTTATGTTAAGTTAATTACCTACAAAAATCCCCACTTCAATCAAATGGGTTATAAAATCATCATTCGTGTATACATCATAGTGCAGCCTCACGAACCGATTTCATTCATTTTTCCATTACCACCTCTCACAGTTGAGTATGATGATGTATAAAAAGTATATATATGATACTTATAACATAATTATACCTCATGATTCATTATATCATATATACCACTTTAATTTCCATTACTTAGTGGATGCGATAATGTCGCTCATGTGTGTGGAAGACTATCACATTAGGAAGTGATGTTATTCATCTTTAATTAATTCTTTTAAATTGAAGGTGATAAGGATAAAATTAATTATTATATATGATAAACAAGAAATAATAATTATATTCCTTAAATATATATAATTTTTAAAAGATAATATATCAATTTTCTTTCTTACATTTTCACTCATTGAAAGTTGGTTACGTCGTTCATGTATGTGTGGACTACCACCTTCATGAAATGATGTGAATATATTTTCACCACCACACCTCATGGAAGATATATGTCATTATATTTAATAAAATAATATTATATTATGATCATTATGTAATGTAAAAATATTACTTACCTTTTTTCCATAATGATCATTGAAAAATGGAAATGTTACTCATGCATACATACGACCTACCATCTCCATGAACGTAATGTACTTCATTTATATAAACCACCATTAATTATTGGTATTAAAATTATAATTGATGCATAATTGTTTCATGATTATTATTATGGGTATGATGAAACTGTATAATATGCATAATAATTTGAACATTCATGAGAAAACAAGGCAATTAACACCCAAAACAGTGAAAATAATGAAATATTATTAACAAATAAGTGATAAGACGTTATAATATTATCATATATAATTTTATAAATATAAATACAGTTATTTTATAAGTTAATATATTTTTTAATACCACTATTCAAGAGTTTAAATAATGTTCAACCAAAAGGAAGCATGAGATAAGGGATTTTGTCTCAATTTCCTTTCATTGAGGAAAATTTGTATATTATGCACCTATTTATTTTATATAGTGTATACAATTCCCATTTAACATGTAATATCATGAATAATTAATACTTAATGGTATATTATATTTCAATTTTAATTATTTCATCCAATTTGATTTGGATTGAAAATTTCCAAGTGGTAAGGGACTTCGTCTCAATTTCCCTTCATTGAGGCATTTTGTCTTGTTATGAACCCAATTTATTTTATATACTGTATATACTAACCCTTTTAAATATAATATCATAATTGATTAATAATTCATGGTATTTTAAATTTCTATTTGAAATATTTAATAAAATTTTATTTTAATTAAATGTTACCAAGTGGTAATGAATTTTATAACTCAATTTTCTTTCATTGTGTTGTATTACTTCTTCATTGTATTTGAAATTATAATATTATGTGTGTAAGGAATTTTTAATATATTATATTTTATATTCACTTGTTTTATGTGGATTTAAATTTGAAAAACATAATTTATTCATTGATTAATTCTCAATTCAACATTACGATCTCTGTAAGGGTTTCTTTAACTATATCATTCTAAACGAGATTGTTTATTATTGAATTTGAGTTAAAATAAATTATTTGACCATTTTCTAATATAACCATTTCATTTTATTCTCCTATGATTATGATTGATGTTTTAAAGTAATAGTACCATCTTCCCACTATTTAATACTTAAAATAATTGAGAAGATGTTTTTAAGAAAATGGGACTCTATTTATATCTTCAGTCGGAAATCCATTTTCTTTTAAAATCATGTTTTCAAAGAATATTTTCAAAATATTTTTTTTAAACTTTTACAAATGATTTATTAAGTCAATTTTATCTATTTTAATTTTAAAAAAATATTTTTAAATGAATCTTTCGGTATTTTCGAAAAATTATCATTTGAATTTTACCAAAAATGTGAAAGGAATCTTGGTTCTAACGTACTATTCATGTACACAATTTTCTTACTGTCGTGAATAATTAATGTTTTAAATATTCCTTTATAAGTTTAAAATTTTCTATTCAAAGGAAAGTGTTTTCAAAATGTTTTTTGAACCTTTATTTTTAAAAAATTTATTTTCAATAAGAAAATGGTATATTCCTCAAGAATGTTTTTAAATATCATTTTATGGTATTTGTATTCATCAATGACAAAAACACTTTATTATTACTCCAATGGGTATATATTAGATTAATAAGATCCTTATTATTTATATGGATGATTTATGATCATATTGACCAAGGGAAGTATTGACATTCACTTTCTTGATTCATTTTTATAGTCATTAAATTACCTTGAAATATTAACTTACCTATATTCATTGGAAATTAAATTTCCCCTAAACATATATATTAATTATTATAGATATTCTTATTTATTAAACTATATCTCATTTCAAGATATTATTTTTACATTGAAAGTTATTTGATTGTCTGAGAAAATATTGATAATATATATTCTTTCTGAACTACATATATTTAAGGGTAAGTTATATTGAATCATGAATTAAATCGATTATTTGATATATGAGAAATAATGTGAACATGTAGACATGGGTGAGACCTGATTATAGATGGCTACTCAATACATTTATAGGTCTAATGAGACAAATAATTTTTAAAATTAGATGGGTTTTTACCGATTAGTTTTAAACTATCTAGAGGAATGATCTTGATGGTAGAGGTATCATGATGCTTGAGATCATAACATCCAATCAATAATAATTTCATTCATTAAGAATTATGTTTTTTTATCCATGATATTTTTACAATGATATTATCTTTGGATGGAATTAATTCTCAATTTATTGATTAAAGGGCATGTGTTTTTAGTTATTTATATTTTCATTGATTATGCTAGTAAATTATTTAAATGAAACGTGTGTTCAAATATTTACCTTACAATATTTTTAATTCCTTATTGATTGTGATTCATTTATTCATGATAGTTTCTATTGTACTTTACCCTTACTGAGCATTTTAGTTCACCATTTTTTACTTTCCCGGGAATCCATAAAGTGTACAATGATTTAAATGTAAGGATATTCTGTAGAGAATAATATTATTACTGAAAAAATTATTTAGTAGTTTTTATTTCCAAATGTTATGTAAGAATCAAGTATGTATCTAGTTTACCAAGACTAATAAAATATTAGGTGATTTAGGATGAAATTCTTTATATATTACGCCAATTTGATAAAGCATACACTAGCTTTGTGAAACTGGGGTTGGGGTTGTTATAGTATTTATCATAGGATGTTTGGTAGATACCTTGGGAACTAGATTTAGGAAAACATATATTAGTTATTATAACCCTTTGATACAATTTGAGGATGAGTATATAAGAGAATCATAATTTTTTTGATAAGGTAGTGATTATGTGTTTTTCCTAATGTTACATACCTATCTAGATACTACAAGTGGATTTGTTTTTAGAACATATGCATCTAGTGGTAATAAATCTATAAAGGGAACATTGTAATTGACCCAATCATCACCTACTGTATGACAATGAGCCTTACTATGCACCTAGTTTGACACTCCTGGGGGATAAGCTTTGGAAAATTAAATATTTATTTAGAAAACATTATAAAGGATTTAAATAGACGATGAAAATGAGTTAAATAGGTTAAACCTAAGGTGGTTTATATTGAAAATAAGGTTTCATGATCTAAATATCCTATAAATGATTATATGGGTTTCCCACTATGATTGTTTTTGGTCACACTATGATTTTTGGTTTTAGAAAAAGGCTAGAATCCGAATTAATCATATTAACATTGAACATGAAGGAAAATGATGTGAATATTGGAAACCAAATGGGATAATGACTGGATTGAAAGTTATTTTGATTAATCCTAATCAATTATCCCAAAATATAGTCAACAACCTATACCTTAACTGACTCTCAAACTCACCAAAGATGATAAGGATAAATTTCTATAAGAGATTGAGTAGTGGATACCATGTAGGAAATAAGGTTCAATTTACATCATGTATGAAAAGTGGAAAGTGATACCCAGGAAAGTGACTAAATATAATGAGAAAATTATTTATGTATGGAAAAGAAGCAGATAAAGAAAACAATTTTAGAGAAAAAAATGAGGAGTACAATCGAAGGATATAAATATATTACTAGGGATCCATTTATTGTTAATTGTCTTAAATATAGAGAACTTGGGCCTTATCAAAGTAAATTATATCTTCTATAGGTTTACCCCTAGACCAAATAAGAAATTATATTAAAATAAAACGGATGAATTATTTTTGTATTGGGTTTAAAGAATTAAATTGTAGAATTATTTTACCAATAATATTTTGGTTATAAGAATAATGAGACAAATAAGGTTTGTGTAAAAATTAATAAGAGAATATGTTGTAATTAACATAAGAGTTATGGATACCATCATGAGTTTATGATTTTTATATTGATCATAAGTTCAACATCTTAAACACCCCTTTTTAGGTTTTAATTTAATGGAGTATACTAAGATTAAAGGTATTTTGGGAGAAATTTATGGAAATAAAACATATTATTTTAGTTTATATTTTAGTGAAAACTTTATTTTAGGAATAAGGATTTTAAGTTTTATATGAATATGTTTTAAAGTATCAATAACATTTAGGAATAATATGATCATTAATGAAATTATAATAATAGACAAATAATATCATTAGAATTTTTGAAAAAGTAAGTTGTAATGAAGACCTTAGTAAAAATGTTATTTAATGATTAATTTTATTTAAAAGATGTACATAATACTTTTTGAAATCTTATAATAATATATTAATATATTTTTAGAAAAACGATAACCCACATTCCTGGTAAAAACCGGACACATTCGGTAAGTCCGTGGGACTTGAACCCACAACCGAAGGATGAGAAGGGTTTAACACCTACCATTGGACTATGTGATGTACTGGTTATAATTTTAGTGTTTCTAGTTAAATTATTTGATTTCTAAATAATATTGTTTAACTAGTGGTGTTACTTTTTAGGTTTAGAGATTATTTTATTATATTGTATATCATATGATAACCATATTGGTTTTGGAAAATAATTTGAGACACATGGAAAGAGTTTTAAATATTTTATGGATGGTATAAACCATTAAAAGTTAATTTTATTTCTTTAAGAATAAAAAAATTATTTTATGGATATTCATTTCTTTAAGTAAGTGATTAATTGGAAAATTATCAAAGAAAAACCAAAGGATTAAATTGTTCTTATGATGTAAAAACGTATCAGGTAAGTATATTTCCTTATATCATTAAACAATAAAAGGATTCCTCATATTAATGGAAAATATCTTGAAACAATTTTTTTTTCATATTACCTTCATTTATGTTGAATCATCAGTCTTTTAAATTATAAAAAATTCTGGTTTTTATTTCCTTAACTTTCCATTGATCATTCAATTTCTTGTGATCGAGGACCCTTATCAGTATCTATAATTAAATATTCTTTTCTTCCATGTCCATATATTCACTTTCCCCCAATGTTCTACTACATAAAACCATAGTTATGTGTTATACCATATGACCTTTTTTACTTTCCTTTATCTCTTATTAAAATTATTTTTTGTTAACTATTTTATACAATGTGGGTTTTCAATAAAATAATTTTCAAATATCAAACCCTTGATTATAGAGAAGAAGTTTAAATTAGAAGGACATAATTTATTTAAGGTGGGAAGAATGAAATACCCCAAAATTATTAAATAAGAACATTTTATTCTATAGATTGTGTGACACACAACATCTAGATTAAATAAACATATAAAAATATCACTTTAAATGTAATCTCTTCAATAGCCTGTGAAATACGCAACCTCGAGTCTAAATGAAATGTAATATATTATCATATTATAACATAGTTGTTAAATTGATGGGTATTATTGGTAATAAATAAATTATGAAAATAATCTTGTATAGATGTTTAAAAAAAATCACGGGTTATGTATTTATTATAAATAAAATAAGATCCATTTAAAATAAAAAGAATTGTTTTTTGAAAAATTGTTTTTTTCTAAAAGACGGTTTAATTATGATTTGAAAAAATAATTTAAAAATAACTATTTAAAATTTTAGAAAATTTATTTGATAAAATTAACAAAAAAAAATTAAATTATAATATAAAAATTATCTTAGGATGATTTTGGTTGGTTTTTTCTCAAAGGTTTCATTTTTCAATGAATAATAAAAAATGAAGAATTTTAATTAAAAAAATAAATTTTTATTTACATTATTTATAAAGTTAAATCATATTTTACGTTAGTTTAAAAGTAAAAATAGTTCAATTATATATCAATTAATCTAGTTTTGGTCATTGGAATCATTTTAATATTAAATTTTGATTTAATAACTTTATAAACTTTTGCACATTTTCTCATTGAAAACCCCCTTTCTAATCACCTCTGCTGGATTAATTTTAAATTAAAATTTTCCACTATTATAAATGGAATATCTAAAAATGGGTTAAATATTTGGAATTATAATAATTTATATTATCTAATTATTTCAAATTATGTTTTAACCAAAATGAATAGTGAATACAGGAAAAATTATTTTCTGCGGTTACGGTAAAAATGGTCTTACCATGGGTTAAACTAAAAAGATAAGTGTCAAAATGACATAAAAACTTGTATAAAATCTATTTAATGGACCTATTTAGACCCTATAATGTATAATTATATATAATACTCTTATTTTTACCCTTTTGGAAAGTCGTAAACATGGGTGAACCTTTTTCTTTTAAAAAATTACAAGTGTTCCACTCACCTCATTTATAAAAAGCCACAACCTATCCTCTCCTATTCACAACATAAAAACCTTTTTTTCGGACAAAAAATAAAAAATAACTTCCTAAATTCTATCATATAATCCTTTAATCCTTATTGTTTTCATAAATCTAACCTAGGAATCCTCTTGGTGCAAACCTAAGAAGGTTACCCGAAGAAGAGGTAACATTGTTCAATGAGTGTTTTTTATTTAATTTATTATTCCACCTCCAAAAATTCATATTCAACCATGAAGTTATGATAAAATAAGTATAATAAATATAATAATTTTTTTATGTTATTTTAATTACCTACAACCATCCCCACTTTCATAAAATGGGTTACGAAATCATCATTCTTGTGTACGACAGACTTCCGCCTCACGAACTATTGTCAATTGTTTTTCGATTACCACCTCTCACTATTGGGTATGATGATGGATAAAAAAGTGTATATATTATATTTATAACATAAATACATATATTTATTCAATATATCATACCTAAAATTTTAATTAAAATTCCTTAGGGAATAAATTAACATCTCCCTTGTGTACTGCAAACTACCACTTTGCGAATCGATGTGATTCATATTTCACTATCACTTTACAAGGAAGGTGATAAGTATACTATTAATGATTATATGTGATATAAACGTAATAATAATTATATTAATTACATATTTATCATTATTACAAGATAATATGTTAATTCATTTCTTTGATTTTCACTCATTGAAAGATGATAATGTCGTTCATATACATGTGGACTACCACCTTTACAGAGCTATGTGACTCTATTTTCATATCCACACCACATGGATGATCTGTATAGTTATATTTAAATAAATAATATGATATTATAATAATTCTATAAATGTAAAAATATTACTCAACTCCTTTCGATAATGATCGTTGAAAAATGGAAATGTTACTCATGCGTATATACGGACTACCGACTCCATGATAAGTACATACTTTATTTCTCAAAAAACCTATCATGAATGGTCTTAAAATTATAATTGATGCATAATTATTTTATATTAATTATTATTTATATGATGAAACTATATAACATGCACAATAATTTGAACTTTCATGAAAAAACATGAATGATAAAACATAGAAATTAACACCTGAAATAATTAAAATAATGAAAGATTAATAATGAATGGGTGATAAGATGTTATAAGATGATCATATATGATATTATAAATATGAATATGGTTATATAATATGTTAATATTTGTTTTAAAACCCACTATACATGATATTAAAGTACATTCAACCAAAAGGAAGCATGAGGTAAGGGATTTTGTCTCAATTTCTTTTCATTGAGGCACATTTGTATATTATGCAAAAATTTCATATATATGGTGTATACACTGCCCATTTAACATGTAGTATATTGAATACTTCATAATTAAAGGTATTTAATGTTTCAATTTGTATTATTTCATCCATTTAGATTTGGATTGAATATTACCAAGTGGTAAAGAACTTGGTCTCAATTTCCCTTCATTGAGGCATATTGTAATGTTATTAACCGAATTTCTCTTATATAGTGTATATTATACCCCTTTTATATGAAATATAATGAATCATTAATAATTCATGAAATTTTAAATTTCAAATAGAATTATTTTATCCAAGTAAATTTACTTAAAAGATACTAAGTGGTAAATAATTTCATAACATAATTTCCTTTCATTGGGTTATATTACTTCTTTATTTTATTTTAAATTCGTAGATTTTACATGTAAATAATTTTAACTATATTATGTTGTATTAACACTTGTTTTATGTGGATTTAAATCCTATATACATAATTTATTCACTGATTAATTATCACATTAATATTATGATCTTTGTAAGGATTGCTTTCATAATTTCATTCTAATCAAGATTGTTTATTATTGAATTTATGTTGAAGGAAATTATTTGATAATTTTTTAATAAAACCATTTAATTTTATTCTAATATGTTTATTCATGATTTTTTCAAGTAATATTACCATATTCAACCCTTTGGTACTTTAAATAATTAAGAAATGCTTTTAAGAACATCTGACTTCATTTCTATCTCTGATCTAAAATCCATTTTCTTCAAAAACCATGTTTTCTAAAAATGATTTCAAAAACAATTTTAAACTTTTAAAAATGATTTATTAAATAATATTTTAAAATTTTTGACATTTTAAATTTTTTTGGAAGGGGATTTTCATGTTATATTCAAAACAAGGTACGTTTGGATTTTACTAAAAATGTGAAAGGAAACATTATTTTAACTTACTCGGCATGTATGGAGTTTCTTTCAATAATGGAAAATAAATATTTTAAATATTAATTTATATTTTTTAAAGATTATTTTAGAAGAAAATTATTTTCAAAATGTTTTGTGATCCTTTGGTTTTTATAAAGTGAAGTTTAAAATTAAAAGGATATTTTTCTCAATAATATTTTAAATATATTTTTGTTGTATTTATATTCATTAATGATAAAAAAATTCATTATTACTACAATGGGTATATATTGGATAAATAATATCTTTGTTATTTCTATGGATGGTTTATGATCATTTTTACCAAGGAAAGTTTTGACATTTACTTTATTGATTCATTTTTGTAGTCATTAACATTACCTTGAAATATTCACTTATCAATGATCATTAGAAATAAAAATTACCCTAAATATATGTATTATTTATCTTGGATATGATTATTTATTATAACGTATCTCATTTCTATGTATGGTGTTTTACATTAAAAGTTATCTTATTTTCGGGGGAAATATTTATAATCGATATTCTTTCTCAAATACGGATATTTAATGGTAAGGAATATTGATTCATAAATTAATTAGACAATTTTATATATGAGGAATGATTTGGACATGTCAAAATGGGTGGGGAATAGTTTTAGATATCCCCTTGATGCATCAACACGTTTTATGAGGCAAATAAATTGGATAAATCAGATAGGTTTTTAACTAGTAGTTTTAAACTGTCTTGAGGAAAGCTATTGATGGTAGAGGTATCATGATATATGAGATCAAAAAAATATAATAATTAGGTATTTTATTCATAATGTATTATTTTTTTATTATAAATGATATTTTCGCAATGATATTATCTTTGTATGCATTTTATTTTTAGTTTATTGATGAAATGTAAAATTTTTCCTATTATTTACCTTTATATTGATTATGTTAACCAATTATTTAAATGGAATGTTTGTTTAGATACTTACCTTTATATGTTGTTCATTAAATATTTATTATGATTCATTTATTAATGATAGATTATGTTGTGCTTAACCGTTACTGAGAATACGATCTCACCCATTTTTTTCTTTTCTTAGGAACCTATGAAGTGTCCTTTGATTGAAATGAAAGGATATTCAATTAGGAATAGTGTTATTTTAAAAAAATATGTTGTAATTTTCATTTTAAAATTTAATGTAATACCCAAGTATGCATCTAGTTTACCAATAATAATAAACTATTCTGTCCTTTGAGATGAAATTCCTTGTATATTATGAAAATGTAATAAAGAATACACTTGATCCAGGTTACTAGGGTCAGGGTCATTACATCTATGTATATATAAATGTCATAACTTTTGAAAAAATATAAAGAACATAAGTATTCAAGATATAACAATTTTTGTTGCAGTGCAACATGAATCCCTTGATCTTCACATTAAAGATATTTCAGTATTTTTTATAGACCACATGTATTCCTTCAAATTAAAAGATGAAAGAACCATAGTTCATATAAATATTTAATATAATAATAAAATCTTTTTTACACATGGAGAACTCACCTTTAAGAACTATAAACTTCCCCCGCTATTGATCATCCTAAGAAGAACTCAAATAAAATATAGAACATTTAAACATTAATGATCAAGGACTAATGTTTATCAATGGATTCATCCCTTGGATGATCCCTTAGGTTAGTTCTTAACCAACATGAATATTAGAGATCATAATGAAAATCATGAAGAAAAATGATTTTAAATAGATAATGTGGAATAATATATAATAAAATATATAAAAATAATATCAAATTAATAGTAAACCCTAATATATATGGATTGGGACTAAATCCATTACAATAGATTAATCAATTTTTTTAAATAGGTAGTTGATTCTATCAGACATAAATGTACAAGTAGTTGATTCATCATTTTTATCACACTTCATGGTGAGTTATCTAGGTAGTATAAATATTTTATTGTTAATTTAAATCTTCCCATGATCTTTGGTTATTTCATATTCTCATTTGAGTGAATATACATGGTCCCTAGAAAAATATCAAAATATATTTAATGAAAAGACTATATGATGAATTCCGTGCAACAAAAACTATATTCTCACCATGATTAACTTTGGTTATTTAGATTTTACTAAGTATTAAACATTAAATTATGTAAGGATTAATCTTACATATGGGGAAAAGCATTCTATAATTAAATTAAAGGTTTTATATGGATCAATTCATTCTAAATTAAATTATATCTAGTGAAAAAGGAATTGAATTTTATATATGAATCAATCCACCAGGTTACATTATCATAAAATCTAGTATTACTCTTATTTATGTCATGGACCATACATAAGGAATTTCCTTTTAATATTTTCATGAAATTACATCAATTTAGTGAATCTTACATGAGTGACTATAATTAATGATTTACTATATATAAGTATTGAATTCCATAGTTTAATGACACATGACACCCGATTTATGATTTTGAAGTGACCAGTTGGGTAATCCAATTAATCTCACACAACCCACATTTGACGATTCTTACACCACCTCATAGTCTTTCCACATTATATTTAGAAATATTTATATTTCACCCTTCATTCATAAATATCTATCCAATTTTAATTTTAATCATATCTGACTTTAAAATTATCCTTTTAATCTCATGTGATCATTTATTATCATATACTCTTAACTTCTTCACCAACACAACAACCAAAACTCAATTTAAAATAAAATTCCTTGAAAATTAATTATATAATGTTAAAAAATAAATACATTTATAAAATTAGGAATTTTTAATAATAAACCCAAAAATAAACCTATAAACTAAACATAGGACAACTTACCTTAAATTATGAAATTCAAGGGGATTAATACATTAATGTACATAGTAAAAAGAATAAAATATATGGTCTATCAATTTCACCACACTTAAATATTTCACTCCTAGAAAATAATCTAATACCAAGTTCAAATAAAATTTATCAACTCAATATTTGAAATACTTTTTTGTTCTCACATCCTTAAACCTATCATGCCTAAAAACGGATTTAAACATCATAATTCCTCACTTTTTAGGAAAATTCCATTCAATATTATTCAAATACCAATACATCTCTCTTCACACAAGAAATTTTGAAAAATAATTTTATCATTATCTTGGAAAATCCTGATTTAAATAGTGTTCCATCATCTTATAATATTCACATCATAGAATCATAAATATGAATGAACAATTAATAATTTATTTGGGATATTTTGTAGGTTAAGGTGGGAGTTTCAAATGTAAAAACTTTCAAAGTAGAATGAGGAGTTTGGGTCTTAAAATCACTATGTATGATTAAATTGGTGGGTCTATCAATGTAACATGCCTCAATAAACCACCTTCAATTGATTCTAACAAGTAAAAATTTTCCATTTTAGGATGGAGTTCCAAAAAGTAGTGTAAATTAAAAAAAAATTATTCCCCTTCACTCCATTTTTTTAATCGTTTTTGTAACTGTATTTTTGCACATATTTTTTTTCATTTTCCTATTAATTGAGTGAAAGAGGGTAGAAATGTATTTTAATAAATTATATGAACCTTTCTTGTAAAGAACCTTTTATTTTGGGTTATAAAATTAATGATAAATTTGAATTTCTATTTTTTGGTAAAATGATCATTAGGAAAACCATGACTAAGATGAAGATTTTGAGAGTTTAACATATCTAGGAGTTGCTTTTAGATGTGGAACAAGGACCAAGAGGCATTTAAAATTATTGGGTGAGTATCAGGGAAATATCGAGTGGGCCTATAACTAATTTTAGCTATAGGTACTCCACCAAGTGGAGCATCACGACCTGGAGCTCACAATGGCGGAGGGGAACTATGATTTAGTGAGTATGGTAATTGAGAATTTTATTCTTGGTTGATATTGGTTCATGATAGAGGCATCTGTTAGAAATTGGGAGGCTAAAATGGTTGTGATGAAGCCCATGGTTCATGGAAAATGGTTAGGGGAGAGGTTCTACACCACAATGTTTGGTGTTTTGGCATACCTAGGTGAATGAAATGCTAGAAATTTTGGGCAGGTCTGGAACCCAAGAAACCCCAATATGCCATTATGTTCAGGATCTTGGAATTTTGGTTTGTGTTTTACCATGTGGGGTTACCTTATGGGAAATATTCTAGGTGAAATTCCAAGGTGGGGAATTTTGGTGAGAATTTTAGGTGAGGGGTTTATCTAGTGGGAAATGGAAGGCTGCACCATGACTCATTGAATATCATGGTTCGGTTGAAAATAGTGAGAAAGGATGAAATATGTCCTGATGGAGGGTGTGTCGGGATTATAGAAACTCCCCATGGGAGTTATTCCATGTCATAGTTAGAGGAACTTTGTTGTGGATGGAATTTGGTGAAGGGAACTATACCATGTTGTCTAGGGACCATGCTATGGTGACATCCTTCCTAGTTTTTTAAATACAGGGGTAGGACTGTATTTTTATATGTCATACCCCTTTCTTTTTAGGCTAATATCTTGAGGGGAGAGGCTAGTCTTGATCTAGTATCCCTATCCTATTCCTCTATTTATTCCTCCTAGATTTGGGGTGTTATTGGATGTTTTCTTATAGTGGTTTATGGTATTTTCTCCCTCTTTTTTCATTTTTTGGTGTCCCACTATCATTACTAATTTTGGGGTGAGATGGTTAGGGTTTGGTGATGATTTACACCAGATCATAGTGGAAATCATTCGATATGATATGTATTTTTCTTGGAATGTCTTGAGGATTCCCTTAGAGGATTATCACATGACATTTCATACTATTTCATTAAATTTACAAAACTATATGAAATTATTTGATGTTTTTTATTAAATTAAATTAATTTCTTGAATGAATCATTATGTTATGTTATGGATTTTTCCTAGGATGGTGCTAGCTGTACACCACAATCCTTTTATGAGTGGCTATTCACCATTTTGATTTGATGATATTTTAGGAAATTATTCTAATTATAATTATTTTGAATAATTAATTTTGAAATGATTAATTAATTATAAGTGATTGTAATTAATTAATTTGGTTTTTTTGGGAAGGATTTAGATCCTCTTGTGGATGGATGATGATCAATTGGATTTAGAAGAGCTCATGTGAGAGTAGTTATACTATGATCAAAGGGAATAACTCGATGAATGAGGTATGTGGTCCATTAAGCTTTATACATTGGTTTATTTTTTTTTATAGCTTGTGATATATGGTATTTCCAATGTAATGGGTGACCCATTTATTTTTAATGATTTTTTAACTAAAATTATATTTCTAGGAATGGAATGAAAAAAGTGCAATAGGAGATGAACAAATTTCCCTTAGATCCCATGAAATGGGGAATTTTATAGATTGAGAATGTATGTACTTAGTAGGATGTGTTAGAACATTGAGATGAATTAGTAGACCTTTTGAATATTTTGGACGGTCTTGGGATGGGTGTTCCTCCCCTGTTGGGATGTTAGTACCCAAGAGAGTGAACCTTGGGAAGGGTTATATGGATCGGTTGGGTGAATAAGAGGATTTACATAGGATGGCTATGAAAGTGAGATATATAGGTTTCCATCTATTTAAATATAATCCATTAAGGCTTTACTTAGGATTTCAATGAGGTTTCATTATGTTTTTGATGATACCAAAGGACATGATTCCCTAGGAGTGATGGGTTTGGACCTAAATGATGAGTCTTAGGGGAACCAGATGGATTAACCAGTTATATATGGATTATAGAGAGGGATAGTGTAGTGAAGTTGGTATTTATGATTTTGGGTGTCAACATAGGACTTGAATCGATTATGTGAGCCTAGAATGGCTATAGTGACGATGCAGGGTCTTTCATGTGAGAGTTTGAACTATATTATGGGAGATGGATTATATGATTGGATAAAACACATTATTATTATATTTATTATTATTATTATGATTATGAACATTATGAATTATTATAGAAGATACACACTTCCATTGATATTTAAAGTTGAATTACCAAGTGGTTACTTGAGATTAAACCATTTTTTCTAAATGGAATTCACAAGGATAGTCAAATGGGATTCAAACATTGAGCCTAATACTATTTTTTCTCTAAGACATTCTCCTAGGATATAGATATTTATCCTAATACTATTTTAATGCCTTGTGAAATACCCTTGGATCCATCTTTTGGGTCCATATGGAATTCCTAGGATGATGTGATTTTTCCATCAAGACTATATGGTTTACTTAGACTTATTCCTTAGAATTGGTTATATTTATAATAGTGGATTTCCTAGGGCTTTCTCATAGTAAATAGATAAGGGTAGAAACCAGTTGGTGTGGTATGTCATAGACTCATGGACACTCCCACATTATCCAAAATAGGTATAGTTGATCCTAGTTGTCATGTTAGAACTCTAGGATCAACAATGGGTTATTTATTTAAATATCAATTTCTATTTATTTATTACAATCATATCACCTACACATACACAATATTTTCTGGTTATGTATGGGACCTCATTGGTGGTTTCATATTGATTTGTACTTATCAAGTGACCATGAAACTTGGGTACCCAATTATTCTTCACTGATTATAGGTTTAGGGTGGATATAGGTACTATTTTACACGTTTGATAAGGATAGATCAGATCAAGTTCGGAGACTGAGTTTTATGTACAAATCATGTATAAAATTATTCCCTGGATCACTTTTATTATATTTTATTTATTTTCATATATGATTGACCATGAAGGTGATAAACTATTGTGTACTTACATTACCATGAGTGTATATGATTTAATGATTCTAAATTCCATTTTTTATAGTATTTTATGTTTTATATTCTTATGAGTACTCTATATATTTATGATGAATGATTTTTGGTAATTTTATATTATATTTTACTTTGATATAATGGAATAGTCTCACCATGTCAATACCTTAGACCTTAAATGCTAGTCATCATCCACTAGTGTATGTGTAGGTATGCCTAAGGGTCTATTATCCCTAAATTAGGTAAACTTATTATTAGTTCAATAATTATAAATTGGTATCATAGATTTTTATTTTGTATAACTATTTTGATAGCTAGTAAACATGAAATATCAGAATGTGTTGAGGCATGTGATAGACCTCAGATTGATGCATAAAAAACCCTTTCTAATGGTAAATATAGGTTAGTAGGGATATCAAATTATTATTTTCAGTTACCTATTTTATGGTTTAATTATTTCACATAGAATGTCAAACTTGATCTTCGAATTTTGGATTTATTGTTTTTTATCTATTGTTTATTGCAAGAGGCCAGTGTTCATGCATTATATTTGGAACATGAGATTCAAATGAAATTCGTATTATTCTATGTAATTATTATAACTAATAAATATATTTAATCTATTTAAAGTGTAAAAAATAATTATATTCCGTTTTTTCATATAACGTTTTGTTGGAAGTCTACTCAGATGCACCATGGTGTATTTTCTATGAAGATAGGTCATGAGGATCTTGCTATGAGATGATACTTGATGATGATTATAAATTCTGTCAGTGTAAGGGATATATAGTGACCCCTAATGGGTTTATATAGACATTTAATGCCTTTTATTGGGTTTTAGAGAAGCTTAGTTCAGTTATTTAAAGTGTCAACAATGAGTTATATGGATTTTACATATATAACTTCTTGGTGGAATTACAGTTAACCCAACCACCCGAAAATGGTTTACTCAACATATATCATTATAGGGAAATGATGCTATGTTTTTGTGTATATAGGTTTGATCATAGTCATCATGGGGGTAGTCCTATAGGCAGAAGCCTACTAGGGATCAGTGCCCTAATAGGCTAATAACTTGACATGGTATGCTTGTTATGTGTATGATGACCATAAAGTGGGGGTGTTGGAATACAAGTTACCTTAGGATATTTGATATGGGAATAAATAGGTGTTACCCATGATAATGGATTATATGAGATGTGATTATGGTATAGGTAGGAGATCTTAGTGGTTTTAATATATGAGCCAAGATATTAGTGAGTTGGAAATTATGGACATGATGCATTGTGATATGTGAGGGTAACCAAATATATGAGTTATCTTGGGATTTTGAGTTGACTTATATATAGGAAACATGGGTAGAAAATTCTAATTTTGATATAAATTCATGATATGTGTTACTAGGTATATGGTATAGGATTGGATATACCTTAAGGTTTTTATGTTGTAAAGTATTTCTAGAACTATTGGTATCAAATTTTGGTTTCGATGTGTAGGAGTCCTAGTATGTTTAGTTCACTTGTGGTTTATGATGTGGTTTTAGATGGTGATATTAGATTTCTGGATCTTGTATGGTTACTTCATCTATAAAATATTTTAGTTAGATATGATAATGATCTGAGGGTGAACTTTAAGAAGACATTGGATTGAGTGAAATATCTGAATTTTGAAGAGGATCAACGAGGGTTATTATTTTTAGATGAGATTGACATGAAGTGGATCACGGTCAATGATTTAGGCATGTGATAATAGGAATAATGATGTGAATCTTAAGAGTTATTGAGTTAGGTCATATGACTGGGTGGTACAAGAGAATACAACCATTTGGTTTTACTTGAGGTCAAGGTAGTATGCACATTGGGTATGCATGGTTACATTTGAGATGTGAATTCGAGAGAATACATGTATAGGATAAGGACCCAAGGTTTTTATAAAATGTTTTCAGGCTTGGTTTCATAGGGAATGGATGAAAATGAGGAATTTTTATATGTGGTGAGTGGTGACACTAGAGATGGATTGGGTGATGTGGTATTTCAAACCCAAGTGAGTTCATTGAAATAGATTATATAAAAGGAATGTTTATGGAACTTTTTTAGGTTTCACCTGAGGAGAAGTATAAGGGAATTCATAATGTGGAGAGTGAACTATTTTCCATTATAGGGTATGAACCTTGTTATGGGTAAAATTCTATGAGAGTTGAAGATGATGTTACTTGTGAGATGATAATGGGAAATGATTGATGTTTTAAATTAGTTCTTGAGTATGAACATGACATTCATTTATATTCATTACATTAAGTAATATATGGATTATGGGATATAGTGGAATGACCCTTAGGTTAGAAGGGTCATTAGTGTGATGAGACTAGTCATTGGAAAATCTGGGTGTCATTAGAATTCCAGTGAGTAGATGAATCTTATTTTATCTAGTTTCATAGTAAATAAAATATTTTGGATTAAGATGAGGTATTAGATAGATTCTATATGTTGGAACTAGGCATGGGATTGTTTCTATGTGATACAAGTATGAGTAATATAGAGTTTATTTTGATTCTAATGAATGAAGCATGATGGTGGATTTGGTTGGATGGGGAACCAACCATGGAATTACACAAAAATTCAGGTTTAGAATCCAGTGTGGGTGATTGGATGATCTTGAGATGCCTCCAAGGGTTTAATCATCATTATCATGTGATGTGATATAATTACAATAACCAAGGATGATCAATTTCAATAATTTTATATTATATGAGGACTAAAAATTGTTTTTGTGTCTAATTAGAAGTAGTGATATGGATAGCAAACCGAGAATGTCTATGGTCTACTGAGAATGCATCTTAGTAGGTGATTTCAATGGTGGGGAGCACCATGGATTGGAAACCATCCTTTATGAGTAGATTATTATGGAAGAGAGTTCCATATACCAAGATAATAATTGATTTAAGATAAGATGGTGTACTAGAATAGATGAGTAATGGTAGGAACCATCTTGGAATGGGTCGTGATGGATGATTAAGAAAGATATAATTTTAATAAATAATGTGAATTCTATTTAGAGTTTCAATGTGGAATGTTTTTCACTGTTCCATAGTAGAAATTGATGAGTTAGATGTGAATTACTGACCAAATTTGGCTGAGTTTATTAGTTTTAGGATTTTTTAGACTTCTTAGTGATATGAATTGCTATGGTAGGGAGTTTATAAAGACCCGTGTCTTCTGGGATTTGAAATCAAGGTTAAATTTGAATTTTAATTTCTCATGATAATTTTTTCAGAATAATTAAGATTAAAATTGATATTTAAAGAGTTGAATATATAACAGAGATGTTTTTTTATGTTGGAAAAGGTCCAGAAGGTGTTTCAGATGCTTGGGTGACCATTGGAGCAAGGTTGGGTGGACTTACAAATGATTTTAGTCAGATATTATCCAACACAGGGATCACTATGGCATAGATATTTCCATTGTAGAGATTTACCATACTATATTGAGTATGGAACTCAAGAATTTTGTGATTGACTAAATATGGTTCATGGGAGAGGGATCTAATGAAATTAATAGGCCTAAACGACTGTGTTAAATCTCATGGGGCCTAGAAAATGGAAAGGTGTAAGTCTCTATGCTATGGTTCCGAGAGTTTTGGCCCACTTGAGTGAATGATATTCTGGGTGTTTTGGGTGGACATGGAATCTTGGAAACACCACCTCACGGTGGTGTTTGGATGATCAGTGTTTTATAGGGTGTTTCTCTATAGGGGTTTCCCTTGTGGGAAATGGGTAGGAAAAAATGCATAGTTTGGAAGTTTTAGAGAGAATTTCGGGCAAGGGGGTTCCATTATCAGAAATAAAAGAAATCACCATGGTTTTCTGTAGTGGAAAAAATTGATTATAGAGTGATTATAGTGTGGTGGAGGGAATATCAAGCTTATGAAAAATCGACAAGTGAGTTACACAAAAAAATAGTGACATGGGATATGCTATGGAGGGTTTTTAGTGAACGGAACCGTATCATGATAACAAGGTACCACATATTGGTGAGAAAATTTTTAGTTTTTTATAAAATAGGGGTATGCCAACCTTTTTACAGGTTGAACCCCTTTTCTTTTAAGTTTATCTCACACGGGGAGAGGTCATTCTTAATCAGATCTCACTCTCCCATCCATCTCTTGATTCCCAATTAATATGGGGTATTCATGGATTCATTATTGTATCTTTTTGGGTTATATTATCCATCTATCTTCATTTTCTATTTATGTTTTTATTCACTAAGTTTGATGAAATATGGTAAGGGGTTGGTGAAGATATCCATGAGATCATGGTTGAAATCACCTAATATGAAATGGATTTTTCTCAACATGGATTGAGGATGCATCAAGAGGATGATTACATGATATTGTTTGCCATTTAATTGAATATATGTTTCTATATGAAATTATTTTAGGTTATTGATTAAATTAAATTAATTTTGATATTAAAATGGTGTTATGTTTTAGATATTTTTCTATAGATACTGTCGATAGTATGCCATGGGACTTACATGAGTGTTTGGTCACCATTTCAATGTGATTATATTTCATGGTGAGCTATTATTCCATTATGCATATTGTAATGAATTTGATTAATTAATTATTAAAAATTTAATTAATTTATAAATTATTATAATTAATGAATATTTATATTTTGTCTTGATTTAGATCCTCATATGGATAAATAATGATCATTTGGACTTGTATGACCTTGTATTAGAGTAGTTAGGCTGTGCTCAAAAGGAATAACTCCATGAATGAGGTAAATAATCCCTTGAGCATTCTCCCTTGGTTTATTATTTTCTAATGAAATTTGATATGTGGTATTTCCAAAGTATTACGGGACCCCATTATTTTAAATGATATGTTTAATTAAAATCACATGCCTAAGAATGGAATGAAAAATTTCCAAGGGAAATGATTGTCCCTCATGCTCTAGCTTAATGCCTCATCAGCTGATGACCAATGGATTAAAATTAAAACTAATAATTAAGAGCCTTAAGATACTCGAACCCTTGAGGGTTGTAAATAGAATGAAATGGAAAATTTTAAAGTACCTTGGATAGGTTCCCCTATATCCCTTGAGTAGTGGTAGGTGATAGAATGGGAAATTTTGTGTTGAGTAGGCTGTGATGAAACTTTGAGATGCCTTGAAGACTTTTAATTAGATGTGATGATATTGAGATGGGTTCTACCCCCCACTAATATGTGAGTAACTAAGTGAGTGTTTGTTGGGAAGGGTTATATAGATAGGTTTTTTGTGTAAGAGTACTGAATTAGGATGACTTGGAATGTGAGATGGGTAGGTTACAATATCTTTATAACTATACCATTGACACTTTTATTAGGTTTCAAGGATTAATTGGCATGTTTTTTATGTTGTTTACGGACCTAACTACTTCTGAGTGACGGGCTTGGACCTGAGTGATGAGAATTAGGCCCCCCAATGGATGCCCTAATTATATATGGACCCTAGAGAGGTCTGTTATAGTGTAGATGATATAGATGATTATGGGTGCCTCCTTAGAACCCAAATCAATTTTGTGAGATCGGTATGATTAAAATGATAATTTTAGGTCATGTGTATGAGAGGCTGACCTATGTTATGTGATTTGGATTGGATGGTTGGAAACCGCATTATTTTGATTATGATTATGATCAACATGATCTATTATGGGAATGATGCACTACCCTAGAGACTTAAAGTTCCATGATCAAGTGGTTACCTGGTACTCAACCATTTTTTCTAATGGAATGCTGATCGATGATCTCATAGGATTCAACCATTGATCTAGACACTATTAGATTTCTTCGATTTTCTCCTAGGATCTAGTTTTTAAGCCTCATACAGTATGGATTACATGGGAAATCTCATGGGATTTAACCTTTAGGTCTATATATAATTCTAAGGATGATGGTATTAGGCCTTCAGGTCTATATGATCACCTTGTACCCACTCCTTGGAACCATCTATATACTTGAAATTATATTAATTTGGAGTTTCTATTAGGAATTTTCCATTGGATTGATACTATTATATTTTCTAGTATTAGTCCTAGGAATTGGCTATGAGCCTGATATTAGTTGGTATGGTATGCCACACACTCAAATATACTCTAGAACTAGAAAAATAATTTATAGTTTATCCCAAGTTTTATGTTATAACTTTATGATAAATGATGGGTTATTTATTTATGCTTCCAAAATAATTTATTTATTTTGATCACATCAACTATCTATATATTGTATTTTTCAATTATGTATGGGACCCCAGTGGTGGTTCCCTACTGATTTATAATTACACCTTTCTTGAGTGTCCACGAATCATGGGTACCTAAGATGACTTCACTAATCAAAGGTTATAGTTGCACATAGGCCCAATATTCCGATTTTTAGTAGGATAACTCAGATCGTGTTTGAAGACTAATTTTGTGGTACAAATCAGGGATGATAGTAGATCCTTGTATACTTTTATTATCATGTGTTTATTTTTATATGTGATTGGAATAGTGGTTGATGAACTATTGTGTTCTATCATGACTATGAGTCTGTATGACTTTACTATCTCACCTTCCATTTTTATAGCATGTTGTGTTTTTTTCTATGTACTTTGAGGATATGTGATGGATAATGTTTGGTTATTTTATGCTTTGTTTTACTTTGGTACAACTGTATAGTCTCCCCATGTTAACACCTTAAAACCCCATTTATAGTAAAAAACATCTATCATATATGTAATCGTACCTAATCTTCTAGTAGAACTCATTTTGGGACACTAATAAGTTGTTTGGGGCTAGGGATTTACACTCATTCCTAAAGCAATAATGGCACACCCAAGGCATCTTACCAACAATAAAAATTATCTACCCTTAAATCCTAAAACATACTCCCAATTATTTATTATGTAATCTTATAAATTACTCAAGAGTTGGTTAGGCTAGTATAATCAACTTGTAATGTGTCTAAGTATCTAGAAGTTCATGGCTTCAAAGGGGAATAAAATAAAGGAAACATGTAAGGCTAGGATCAAAATAGGTTTAATTTCAAAAAATATTTTTAAATGCTTCCGGCATCATTATTTACACATTCCCCAAACTCTAAAAATTTATAAAATGATAAAAATAGTATGTTCTAAAATATTTTAGCAATAATTTAAATCCTTAGATGTTAAAATCAATTAGTTTTTCTAAAAATACCAAGTTGATCTGAATTTTCACAAGGCATTTGATTAATCTGAATATAACCTAAAAATAACCCAAATTTTTTTGAATGTCCTAAATATGGATGGTACCAAATCCCACACACTTATACTAATATTAATAAAAGTTGGATTAAAAATTCATCATAATATCGTTAAAAATATAATTTTAATTAGGTTATAAAAAATAGGTTAAAAGGGAGTGATACAAATTGACTTATTCATAGTGTAAACCATGAGTTAATATCCTTGATTCCTCCTAATGAAATTCTAAATGTACAAAATGAATTGAACATTTAATATTTTATTAAAATAAAATAATAAATAAGGATAAAGAGTAAAGTGGCAAGTCCTCATTTAACACCTCATGTGGGTACTCGGTTTTGACTACCCCAGTGAGGAAGTTCCAGTTATTATTCAAAATCAGATGGTGTGTGGATTTTTATTGAAATAAACCACCACATTGCTTTAATTCTAGTGTGTATACCTTAAAACTAGTTGTAGACGATGCCATGAATATTGTATGAAATATCCATCCACATTATTATAATTTTTAACATTGATGATGGGTGTAAGAGTAGGTATAAGTCATACAATACTTTGACCACTACTTCTATGGATGCATCTTCAACTTCTATGGCCTAAACATATGATCCTACCCTAAAATTTTCAACTAAGTGAATGAAAATAAAAAATTAATGTTGAATAAAAATAATACATTATGTATTTAAATCTAAATTCTACACTCTATATGATTAAATTGTAAATTTGTCTCTTTAGGATAGGTCAGTAGGAAATCTTCATTTACTCTCATCAATAAATGTTCACGTTATTCTGGGACATTTATTTATTTCTCAATACATTAATATACTTCTTCATCACTCTCTGAAAAAATCCATGTGTATAAAAAAATCTACTAAGTCAAAATTGTGGGATTGAACACTCAATTAACCTTAAATAAAATTAGATATAAATGAGTTCATGTTTAAAAAATCTCCCATTATTATTTTGAATGTCCTTTTCTCTTATTTAATTAGTGCCTCATGGAGGTGTATTATTATAGATGAAGTAAAGTTTTCAATATCTTCCATATTTTCTTAAAATCCCACCATTTCAATGGAATATTCCTCCAATGTCAAAGAAAGTGAGAGTTATAACAACCCATCTCTTTATTACCCATTAATTAATGATTTATTACATAAAAGTACACATAGTACAAACTGAAATATCAATAAGCCTAGTGTATTTGGGAATTAGGTACATATCATAACAACTTGAATAGGGGATACAACAATATTATTAAAAACTACATTAAAATGATTCTAAAATTCCATGGATTATAAAAATATACAGTATAAGCTGAGGAAAAACATAAGAAATGGGTGAGCTATAAATCCCAGTATGGGGATAAACATGGCATAAGATGATACATGTTAGACAATAGGGATATCTGTGGGGCATAAAAAGAGTATAAATCATAAACATGAAAAATGACACATGATATAACATGATAATCATAAAAGAAACATGGGAAATGTGGAAAAAACATAAGACACTGCATCATAAAAATAGTTAAAGACTAAACCACCAAGAAATCATGGTGGAAAAAGTCACAAAAAGGAATCAGGTTCACTCCCTATCCCAATATTATGTATCATGATACTAAACAATAGAAAATGCATTGGAGCTCTATATAATTTTGGGTGCACCCATCACATTCATTTAATTCTCATGCTTAAGTGTTCCATAAAGATCATACAATGTGGATTCATTCATAATAATAATTTATTCCATGAACAAGGAGTTTTTAATGCATACATGTAAGTCCCCATTCAAAAATTATATGTCCATAATCATTAACACCCTTTATAGGAAATGGGTATGGTATTCACTATAGAATTTTTTTTGCATGGAAAATCATGGTGATATCTCAACGGCATAATGGCGTCACTTAAAGACTTATAAAAATGTGTTTATAAAAGATAAATGGGTATCTCATCACATATAAATAAAATTTGAGGTAATAGGGACATGGAAAATCATATCTCAACATTTAAAATTGGGAAATATAAGGAATAGGTTAATGAAGAAAATTAAATAATGAAAATAATCATAACTATATTTCGGTAAACTAATGGGTGAAGATAATGCATCATGGGAGGTTTAATGAGAGTGAAAGGGGGTATCATCATTTATAAATATAATGGATAGTAAGGGTAATATGATAAAAATATCCAAAATATATGAAAATGGAAATTATGATACATAACATAAAATAAGCACTTTAATGGAAATGAGAAGAGAGAACCCCCTTACAAAATTTTAGAATGTTAACTACTTAGGTAAGGGTAAAAATAAGAGAATATTAATTGTCTATAATTCTGATAATATCAATCAGATATTAAGTGAATGTTTATAAATAAATGAATTTATGAAAAATTGTTATCAAGGAAACAAATTCGAAATAAGGGGCTTGAATTAAAAGGAGGAGAGGAAGGCCTCTTATAGGAGTGTGTGACTTTAAATGTCTAGGAGGAGATCATTGAGAGCTTGGGGGTGCCTTGGGAGGACTCTAGAGATTGCAGGTATGTGTATGGACATGATCCAAGGAGTTTTAGTGAGGTATATGAGTTCTTTGGTGGGTTTATAAAGGAAAAGAGGGGGATTTCTTAATTATTTAGGTTTTAGACTCTACACAATAAAATAACGAAAAAAACAAACCATCCCATGGTTTTACAACTTTTATAAAACATGGTAGTGGTTATAATTATTTTATAATTCCAAGGGACTAACTTAATAAAATAATTCCATTTCTTATATAGAGGTGTGTCACACTCTTAAAGAAATGATTATAAAACCTTAAAATATATTATATGTTTGGGTGGTTTCATAATGGATTTTCAAAATAAATCAAGTAAACATAAAATAAAATTATTTTGAAGTTAAATCATTTATTTATCCATGTATCCCATTTATAGAAACTATTACATCACTTTTGGGTCATTATGATGTCATAATACACAATGTATATTTATACGGTATTTAATTTTTACCCAAAATTTGACTGTCTCAGAAAATTATGAAAAATTCACCATTGGATAATTTCAATAATCTGATTACAAAAATAATATTAATTTTATCTAAATAATTTTATATATATTTTAATCATCATTTTTAAGATAAAATCAACATTTATTGAGAAATTATGGGGTTTTTGTCAATAATAGTTTTCGAACCCTTACAAAAATTACATTTGAATTCATAAAATTATCTGATCATTTATATATTAAAAAATATATTTAAAACTAATATTTTAATAAAACATTATTTATTTAAAAAATTATATTAATTCATAAAAATAAATTCTTTAATTGAATTTGAATATTACCCAAAATACTATTTATGTCTTATTGAACCAAAATAAAAATCCTTTATAAAGTAACAATAATATGATTAAAATATATTCATTATTATATAAAAAAAATAATATACATACTCATATTTTTATGATCTTGATACATATCCCATTAATACATCAGAAAACACCCTAAGGGTAAGGTGCATGATGGCGGGACTTTTATGGGGTGGTTCAACGAACATGTTTTGGGCCATGATCTCGATGAGCTTGAACTTCTTCTATAAAAAAATTCGACCATACTTAAGTTGTTGGATCTGAGCTTGGGATTGGTCAAGGAAAAATACAAGTGATTCTATCTCCCTTATAATCTCTAATAAATGGGTTTCAAAGAGTAAAATCCCACTAGTTGAGGCCATCACTTCCTTTATCTGTGTCAATTGGATTTAATAAAACCTTATATTTATACTAATCATGTAATCACTATTCAACAACTATATTATCAAGGTTAATGATTCTTAATAGTCAATTTAATCTTTTTGGATATAATAAAACAAAATAAGTTCTTGTATTCTCTATAATCATATTATATAATAAGGAATTTAATTAAACCAAAAGTGGAATTTTATTTATAACAGTCCAGGTCGTTACAATATTCCCTTCTTAAGAAACTTCTCCCTCAAAATTTTCATTTCTCACACTTAAATAGATGAGTTTAACTCTATTTCATCACTTATTATGGTTCCCAAATCACTTCCTCAAAACTTATGTTTTCTTCACATTACTTTGACCAAGTTCATAGTCTTATATACTAAAACTTTGTCTCTATGATCTTAGATCTTCACTATATGATCCTCATACGAAAGGACATTCAACAATGGTACCACTTATGGATTGAGTACATGTTATGGATCTGGTATGTACTTTCTCAAGAGGGATACAAGGAATATATCATGAACTTGAGATAGGATTGGTGGGAGTTCAAGTCAGGAGGCCACCGCTTTGATGCAATCAAGGATCTCAAAGGGGATGATGTATCTTGGACTAAGATTTAATTATTCCCAAATATAATCACTTTCTTCCATGGATATATGAATAGGAATACCATGTCTCCAATATCAAACTCTAGGTCTTGTCGATGATTTTCAACATAGCTCTTTTATCGACTCTTAACTATCTTTATGTACTGCTGAATTGTCTTAACATTTTAAACTATTTACTTGACCATTTTAGGACCTAGTTGTTTTCATTACCCAACTTCAACCCAATATTCATGTGTTTTGACCCTCTTACCATAAAGGGATTTATAGGGATCCATTTGTATGCATGAGTGGAAACTGTTGTTGTATGATAACTCGAATAGAGGCAGATGTTTGTCCCATCGTCCTTTAAAGTCCATAGAATATGATCTCAACACATCATCCAGTGTGTGAATAGTCTGCTTATATTGACCATCTGTTTCAGGATGATAAGACGTACTAAAGTTTAGCTTAGTTTTTAGATCATTTTTTAGACTTTTCCAGAACATGGAGTTGAATCTCAGATCTCAAACAGATACAATGGATAGTGGTACTCCATATATCCTTACCACTTATTAGATGTATATCCATTCTAGTTGATCAAGTGAGAAATCCACTAAAATTTTGATTAAGTGAGCTTTCTTTTTCAAGATGATCCAGAACATCCAATATAGCATTGTTTCCCATGGATGTATTTGGAGGTTTATTAAAAAATCCATGGTGATGTTCTCCCATTTCCATATTGGTATGGGTAATGGTTGTATCATCCCTTTAAAATTCCACCTTTTAGTGTTCACTTACTGGAATAATATGAACTTTGATGTATATTAGACAATCTCATTCTTTATCTTGTCCCACCATTAGTGTTCACAGAGATCTTGATACATCTTTGTGCTTCCCAAGTGAATGGAGAAAGTCGAACTCCGTGAAACATCCAATAGTTCCTTCTTTAACTTATTATTTTATGGAACACATTTTCTTAACCCAAATATCACAATTCCTTGGTTATTAAAATTGATCTATGTGGATTTCTATTTCCTTATAGTTTCCATTTTCTTCTGAATTACCACATCATTTCTTTAATCATTCAATAACCTCCCTAGAAGATATTTTTAAGCAATCATTTGTGAAAGGATTGATGATGTTCCTTCCTTTATGATTCCCATGTCTATACTTTACAAATCTAAGAAGATCACATCTCTCATAATTCTCATTAATGATAGAATTGTTGGATACTTTCTACATAGAGAGTCTTCTACTCTATTCACTTTCCCAAGATGGTAGTGGATTGAGCTGTCTAAATTCTTGATCATCCCTAACCATTTTCATTGGTGCATATTCATCACTTTCTATGTGAAAATATAATTAGAGATTTTGTGAGCTGTATATATTTCACAATTCTCCCCAAAGAGATAATGTCGCCATATTTCCAAATATAAGATCACTACATCCAATTATAAATCATGTGTTGGGTAGTTCAATTCATGAAATTTAAACTCTCATGAAGAATAGGCTATTACTTTTTCATTATTCATTAACACACATCTTAAGACCTTCTTCAAATCATCACTTAATACCATGAAAGGTTTTCCACTTTTGGGAAGTGTGAGCCCAAGGGCAATGAAAATACTCATTTTATCTCCTTTAAGCTCTCTTTAAACTCATTATTCCAAGAAAACATGACTCCCATCATAGTTAGCATGTTAAGAGGGGTTTCAAACCACAAAACATTTCTCACAAATAGGCGATAATACCAATCTAACCTAAGGAAACTATGGATATCTATCACATATTTTGGCCACATCCAACCTTCAATTACTTCAATTTTTTAATGGTATATAGATATACCATTATTTATGATGATATAATATAATAATTAGACTTTATTAAAATATAACTCTCATTTGTTGTACTTGGAATATATCTTCTCCTTTTGTATGGTCTTTAACATAGTGATCAGATGCTCCTCATGCTCCTCCTTTGTTTTGGTGTATATTATACTATCATCTATAAATACTACCACAAAATTTTCAAGTTAATATCTAAATACTCCATTAATCATGTCCATTAAGATTTATGAAGCATTATTGAGCCAGAAAGGAATCACTATTTACTTATAGTTCCCATACCTTGTATAAAAGTAGTTTTTGGGACTCCTTCTTCACCATAACTTGGTAATATATTGACCATATATCCACCTTTGAGAAGTATTTTTATCCACATATATGATCAAATAATTCATCAATATATGGAAAAAGATACTTTTTCTTTATCATGATTTCCTTGATATCACGAATATCAATGAAAATGCGTATTGACCCATACTTCTTAACGAAGATGACTGGTGCACTCCATGGCAAAGCACTTGGGAATATGAACCCTTTATCCATACTCTCCTATAGTTATTTCTTCATCTCTTTAAGTTTTATAATAGCCATTATATATGGAGTCTTGGATATTGGTAACTCCCTAGGTATAAGCTCAATTGAAAATTCAACCTCTTGTCGAGGAGGAAAACCACGAAATTACTTAGGAAACATATCAGTGTATTCCCTAAAAATGGTAATATATTTAAGGATGATTTAATCCTTCAAATCAATAATTTTATATAGATATTTTTTTCTTATAGGGAAATAATAACTATTCTTGAGATGTTGGTGCTAAGGAAGATTCATCTTCCTCCTTTCACTTGTATAGAATTGGGGGCTTATTCCCAATACGAAGAGTTATTTCCTTATTTTGGGAATTTATCTTGGATATATATATGGATAACCAATCAATGATAAGAATTATGTAAAATTTAACCAAAGGTATTATGAAAAGGTTTTATGGAATGTTGATCCCAAAAATTGTGATAGGGGAGGAGTTATATACCCAAGATGCAATAATTTCCCTATTTTCCATATTCACTGATAACTCCACTTCGATGATTTGTGGTAGTGTTTGAATACTCCTATTAAAATTTTGTGATATTATGTAATTTGTATAACAATAATAAAAAATTATGTTTACTATCCTTGAATGAATGTATAGCTTACATGTCACCATATAATTTTTGGAATTCACCCTAGTGTTTGTGATGGAAAAATATCACCCTTTCTGCCTTATAGGTTATTGGTTGTCTCTAAAAACCATTATCTCAGTGCATTAGTTTGAAAATATCCTTGGTTCCTTTTAGTGTAGAAATGAACAATGCACTGAAGTTTTACTGGAGAATTCCTTTACTCAATCACATTAGCGAGTTTCTTCTGTCAGAAAATATTATCTAGCTTCCCTTTATTCTCACACCTAAAGCATTTCTTCACCACCCTTAGGAAATTTCAAGGGTGCTTCCTTATACACCTTTAACAATTGGGGTGATAAAATTTATTGGACCCATTATATTTCTCCATAATAATTCCATAATTAAACTCCAGTTTCTTCTTCTTATCCCTACAATACCCTTGAGATTCACTTATCTTCATTTCAACTTTGATGGAACATTAGAAAATTCTATTCATAGCAATCAAAGTCACAGATCACTAGGGATTTTTTAGATATGTTTTATCCCTCCAAATAAGTGTATGACCTTAAATTTGGGGTAACAACAAAGCTGGAGGCATATCATGCAAGTCTTGTGATTTTTTCCCAATACGCCATGATATATTCGTCATTTTTTTTCTTGAGTGTGGGAAGATCCTTTTCCATTTTAATTTAGATAGTGCGAGGAAAATATTTATCAAAAAATATATTCTAGAATTCCTTCCACTCCATTTATTCAATATATTCCTAAAGATTTGTATTTTTTATCAATTCCCACTACTGATTAGCTTCTCCCTCCATACGATAAACAAGATGTAGAACCTTCCCTTGCTAAGAACATTGAAGTATGGAGAAGATATTCTCAATGGATTTGATCCATTATTCCTTGATTAAGGTATTAGATGATCTATATAATGTATGAGGTCTTTGTCGCATGAAGCTCTCAATTTTTTCTAGTTCTCTTTTAGGGTGGTTTGGGTTCTCCTATTGATCCAGGTTTCTATTCAAAACCAAAGCAAACTGAGTGAGTATCATCATATAGTTCGTGATTCCCACATCCATTGGGTTGGGAATCTCATTGGGGCATTCATCGCATTTCCCATCATATTAATTTTTTACCCAATTCCTCCTATTTCCATCCATTAACTATAATAAAGAGAAAATTAAGGATGAGTATTTTTAAACTATTAAACACATAATGGGAGAATTATGACATTAAAGAGATAATTTATAATTTACATTTATGTCTTAACTTATGAATTTCTTGGCTCTATTCTATGTTATCCATAATAAGTTTCCTAACATATAATATTATTATTTTTTATTAACATAATAATGGTTTTTAATTAGATTATAAATTTACCAAAACATATCCCTTGTGAGTATCAAACCAGGTGTGCAGTAAGGCCCGTTGTCCTATACCGTGTTACAGAGAGTTAGGCCAGGTACACCTTGTCGGGGTTGTAACCACTAGGTACATTTGTTATAGAACCACGCCAACTTTTTTGTATCAAAAAAGTCATTTATTTTCTTGATAAATCAATTACTATATAATTAACAAAAATTAAGGATTTTTTATATGTAGTTTTATACCTAATTCATTCACTAGAGGATTCAAATCCTAATCCCAAAATAACTAAACTTTTCCTTTGATGCCACCTATAACATCCCATCTTTTTATTACTCATTAGTTCATGATTTATTATATTAATATACACATAATACAACCTAAAATATTGATAAGTCTTTTTTATATAGAAATTAGGTACATAAAATAATATTTTGAACATGGGATACCACAACATTATTGAAAACATCCTTAACATGCTTCTAAAATTTCAGGTCTTTTAAAACTGTATGGGATAACCTGGGGAAAAATATAAGAAAGGGGTGAGATATAAATCCCATTAAATGAATAAAAATCAAATAAGGTGATACATGTTAGATAATCGGCATATAAAAGGGGAATAAAAAAAGTAAGAATTATAAACATGAACAATGAAACATGATATAATATGATAATCATAAAGGAAACATGGGAAATCTGAAAACAATTTTAAACACTACATCATAAAAAAAAATACCATGGATAAACCACTAATAAATTATGGTGAAAAACGTTCCATAAAAGAATCAGGTTTATTTCCTATACCAACATGACATATCATGAAACTAAACATTACCCAATGCATTAGAGTTATATATAATTCCAGTCACACCCATCACATTCATTTCATTATCATAATTATGTGCACCACATAGATCATACAACATGGATTCATTCATTATCATAATTTATTCCATTACCAAGGAGTGTGGAATACATACATGTAAGTCCCTAGTCAAAATTATAAGTTCATAAAGGCGATCACCTATGATAGTAAATGAGTATGGTATTCACTACACAATTGTTTTGACAAATAAAATCATTGTGATATTTCAGCAGCATAACAGTGTCACTTAAAGATTTATAAAAATAGGATGATGGGAGAGAAATGGGTCTTTAATCACATATACATCAACTGGGAAGTAATAGAGAGATGAAAAAGAATATCCCAACATTATAAATTGGGGAATAGAAGGCATAAGGTAATGAAGAAACTCGAATAAAGAAAATAATCTTAACTATATTTTGGCATGGAAACGTGTAAACATAAAGGATCATGCGAGGATTATTGAGAGTGAAATGTAGATATAATCATTTATGGATATAATGTATAGTATTTTGAATATGTAAGAACATATCCCAACCATATGAAAATGGAATTTAAGAGACATAACATAAAATAAGTACTTGAATGGAAATGAGAAAAGAGAAATACCTTGTTAAATTTCATCATGGTAACAACTTAGGTAAGGGTAAAAATGAGAGAGGATAAATGATATATCATTCAATTAACATTAATTTTAAAGTAATGAAATTTTCATAAATAAATGAAATTGTGAACAATTACAGTTAAGAATACAAATTCCAAAGAAGGTACTTAAATTGAAAGGAGGAGAAGAAAGCCCCTTACTTGAGTGTGAGACTACAAATTCTTGGAGGGGGGGGGGATATTGAGAGATTAAGGGAGATTTGGGAGGACTCTAGAGAGTTGAGGAAAAATTATGGATATACTCCATGTATTTTGAGTGAAGAGAAATGATATATTGGGTTGGTTTATATAGGAAAAGTGGGGGAATTCTTTATTATTTTTATTTTTGAATCTACATAATAAAATAACCAAAAACACAAACCATGCCAGGGTTTTTGCCCATGGTTTCTACCAAATTAGATTGATTATCATTATTTTATAATTCCAAGGGCCTAAATTGATAAAATAATTCTTATACTTAATTGGAGGAGAGTTACACTCTTAAAGAAATGATTTTAAAATCTTAAAATAAATTATATGTTTTGGAGGATTCCTAATAAATTTATAAAATAAATAAAATAAATTAAAAATCACACTAATTTAAAGGAAAAAAATTAATTTTTCTCATGGATCCAATATAGAGTAATTATTACATCACTTCTGGGTCATTATGATGTCATAATATACTAATTATATTTATACGATATTTAATTTCAACTTGAAAATTCATCTCTCTCAGAAAATTTTGAAAAATTGAATGTTAGATAATTTTGATGATTATATTAAAAAATTAATATTAATTATATCTAAATAAAGTTTTAAATATGTGAATATTCATTTTTAAAATAAAATCTATATTTATTAATAAATGATGGGTTTTTGACAATAAAAGTTTTCAAACCCTTATAAAAATTACATTTGACTCCATAAAAATTTTATGATTATTTATATTTAATAAAAATTATTTAATAATTATATTTTACTAAAATATTATTTATTTTAGAAATTCAATTAATTAATCAATATAAATTCCTTAATTGAAGTTTAATATTACCAAAAATAGTATTTTTGTCTTATTGAATAAAAATAAAAATCCTTTATAAAGTTACAATAATAGGATGAAAATATATTCATTATTCTATAAACAATAATGTACATACTCATATTTCTTGGGTCTTGATACATATCCCTTTTATACGCTAGAAAACTCCCTAAGGGTAAGGTGCGCAGTGGAGGGACTTTCATGGTGCGGTTCAGTGAACAAGATTTGGGTCGTGTTCTCAATGAGCTTAAAACTCTCCTGTAAACAATTTTACTTATTATTAAGTTGTTGGATCTAAAATTGGGTTGGTTTTAGGGAAAATATATGTGATTATATCTCCCTCAGAAGCTCTAAAAAATGGGATTCATAGCGTATGATCCTACTGGTTGATGCCATCACTCTTTTTCGGTATCAATTGGATTTGTTAAAACCCTATATTCATACTAATCATGTGATAACTATTCAATTAATAAATTATCAATGGTAATGATTCTTAATAGTCAATTAAATTCAATTGGATATAATAAAATAAATGAAATGCCTCTGTTTTCTATAACCATATTATATAAGATGTCATTTAATTAAATAAAAAGGGGAATTTAATTTATAATAGTTTGGGTTATTATAGGAGTAGTGTTGATTCTTCAGTTTCTAATATAGGAGAGTCATATTGTATGATACCTTCTACAAAGTGGCTCTAGTATAAATCTAGAAGTTGTTGATCTCTCACATGTGTATCAACATGAATGTACTTTTCAAGAATCTATTCTAGAAATGGTCGAGAAATGTTTCAAGTGGGTCATATATCAATTCCCTCCTGACCTCCTCAAGTTATTCAATAAAAAATATTAGTGGAGAAGTTATTCCCCCTGTAAAGACCTGGAAATTTCAAGGGAAATTTTTTTCTAAAATTTCTTTGGGATTTTACAAGAACGCAGTTTCTGACGGCACCTGATTCTGAGGCCCGGTGTGCCCAGAATCATTTTCCGAAGTTTAGCTCGGGTACGTTCAGTGAACGAACGAGTGGGAATTTCTATCTTTTGAACCGGTGCTCGGAATCAAATTCCGAGGGCACCGATGGAATCGCAGCGCCGGTTTTTTCTTATAAACGTCTCTTCCGGAGTTGCGTTTTCTCGGGTGTGGTTTTTTAATTTTTGGGGTTAAGTTAAGAAATAAAATAAAGTGTGCGACAACTTTATTTTTATTTCACTTAAATCCACTTGAAAGCCACTTAAAGATGCTTAAGCTGAGTTGATGCGGATAGGGTGCAATCCAAAATATCTTACCCTCTTGGTAGGATATTTGTGAGGTGGGGCCCGCATGAGCCGCACCGTTTCTTTTCCTCTAAGTAACGCACCTGCGAAAACCCCTATTAATTGAAAGTCAACTGGGGCGTTTCTTAATCTATTAAACACTCCTTTTAATTGTGCGGTTTTATTAGTTGAATTAATTCTATGAATTAATGGGTCGTTACTTAACTTATCTTTTTTTCGTTTGTTGGCATGTTAATAAAATAAGACCAACACTCTTCTTCTTGTGTGTTGTTTGTTGAGAGGATTTGACATAACCTTAAGTCCTTCAACCTCCTTCGCGAAGAATGTGAAGAACGCGAAGAACGCCGGCCTTCAACGAAAGGCGACGAAGAATGTCGAGCCCTCAGAGATCAGCGGCGGCAGGCAGCCAGACCCGCGACACCGACTATTCTTCTCCTGCGACGTTCTTCTGCGACGTTCCTTCATCCGCGAAAAATCTTCGATCATCCGTTGAGGTGAGAGATTGAGGACCTTTTAATTCTTTGTGGTTTATAACAACAACATGGATTTAATTGTTATAATTAAATTTGTATGTTCTTGATCCTCGGAGTTCATCAACGCAACGCCGTATACCGCGATGACGTGACGCCCTTCCGCGACACGACGATCCTCTTCTCCCACGATGTTCCTTTCCGCGAAGAACGCACATTCGACGACTTCGACGAAGAAGGGGTTTGATTCTTAAAAATCTTTGTGATTTATACCCGCAACGTTTGTTAAACTTTTGTTGTGTAATATTTCTTTTAAAACCGTTAACGCGGTGGGTGCGGTCTAACGAACAAGTCCGAACCCACCACACTTTTTCGTTCTTGTTGTGCGAAACGGAGGACGATGACAAACGGGGCTGTAATGGCGATTTGAGGGCCTGGCAGTGAAGAATGGGACTCAGGAGGAGCCACGGCGCAGACGGAAGTGGAATCGGACCACCGGAGCAACTCCGATGGCCCGCGGAATCCACCGGCAGCCAGCCAGACCTGCGACCACGCGGGTCCAGCGACACCCGGGACGTGGCAAAGCCGCGTCCGCTGACCCAGCGCGGCCCACGCGGGCCGCGGTGCTTCATCCCGTGGGGGCAGCGCCCCGCGGCTCCCTCCGCTCGGCCGGCTTGGCCGAGCCGAGCCGGGCCGACCCGCCGGGCCGGGTCGCTCCCAGGCCGGGTCACGCCAAACCGGGTCGGACACGGGCCCGAGTCGGGTCAACCCGGTTCGGGCCGACCCAGGGGGGGTTGGGCCGGGTCGGTCTGGGCCCAGACCTCCCCGTTTCCGAACCTTTTCAGTCTTTCGCTCATAACATGAGCTACGGGCCTCCGAACGAAGCGCCGTCAGCGGTAATGCGATCCTTGGATCGAGACGGTTGTTTCGGTATATCACACTCAAGGTTTCGGAATACTTGGGGTTCGGTCGGGTTGGTTCGTACATGAAACCAACCGGGCCCTCGGAGCGGAAACACTCATATCTTGAGCTTCAGACGTCCGATTGACGTACCGTCAACTTTGATGGATTCCTCTAAGTGAGACAGATCTTTTGGTTTACTCCGCCCAAGGTTTGGACACAGGTGGAGTATGGTCGGGTTGGTTTTGCCTTAAAAACCAACCGGGCCCCCGGAACAAAAAAGCCAATAACTAACAGATTGGGCGTCTGATTGACGCGCCGTCTGTCTCGTTGAATTCCTCTTGATGAGACAGAACTTTTGGCATACTTCTCCCGAGTTTTGGTTGCTGTTGGATAGTGGCCGGGTTGGATTGTAGCCGAAATCCAACCGGGCCCCTAGAACGGAACAACTGTTATCTTTCAGACCGGACGTCCATTTGACGAACTGTCAGCGGCGTTGGTGATCACGTTGAGAAACGGTCCCTTTTAGTATACCCTATGAGAGTTCGGGGTACAGTTGAGATACGACCGGGGTGGTTCACTCATGAAACCAACCGGGCCCCTGAGACGAAAAGGCTAATAACTCACAGACCGGGCGTCCGATTGACGCGCCGTCTGTTGCGTTGAGACCCCTATGATGAGGTGGTCCTTTGGGATACTTATTCGTGGGACTTTGAGATACTTGGAGTATCAACCTTTAGCTCATGGAGAGGACCCTCCCGGAGACGAGCGTGCGGAGTACGGATACCGTGTAGCCGACTGAGACCTGACGACTGCTTGACCGACTCGACTTGGAGTGAGTCGACTAGGCCAGTGGAAGGAGAACTACTTTGTTTGGGTGCAGACCCATGGCGGACGGAGCACTACCTGTGTGACAGTGCAGACCCGCGGTACTCGTCCAGAGAGTACCTTAGCAGGATACTAGGGGGTGTGCACTACTGTGTTTGGGTGACATACCTCGGCGGGAAGCACTACTGTGTCTGGGTGGATGACCCACGGTACTCGACAGGAGGAGTACCTCAGTAGTCTTAGGTTAGTGATCAGTACCTCAGAGTTGTGACAGGACCACTGTACACTCCAGAGAAGAAGATCTTTAGCAGTTACGGTTTCGATAATGAAAATCCTGGTTTGAGCTGAGACTTTTGACCTTTGTGTTTACCTCATGATTGAGATGGGTCACTTGATAACTTAGGTATATGTATGGGCATATACCCGGGTAGTGGTTATCCGTTGATTTCATAATCTTTGTGTTTCCTCAAGATTGAGATGGGTCACTTGATAACTTAGGTATATGTATGGGCATATACCTGGGTAGTGGTTATCTGTTGATTTCATAATCTTTGTGTTTCCTCAGGATTGAGATGGGTTATTTGATAACTTAGGTATATGCATGGCATATACCTAATTAGAGGTTATCTGTTGAGATCTTCTTTGTGGTTATACATGTTGGTTTAGTGAGACCTTGAGGGTCTCGGAGTCCCTACTGAGTATCGTTATACTCACCCATGCACGGGCTATGCCCGCACCTCGTTGTGTTGGTTGCAGACGACGGGCAGTGCTGACGGAGGCTGAGTGTTCGAGGACTGGACGGTACCCGGAGGTGGACTACACGACGAGTCAGTATCTAGAGGTGGAATTCACAGCGAGACGACACTCGGAGGAGGTTGACGGGCGAGAGCGTTGTGGAGGCCATCTGTACCTACCCTTCAGGTAGGATCCGTGGTGGACGATCCAGGAGTTGCGCCATATGTACCTACCCTTCAGGTAGGATACGAGGAGGATGACCCAGGAGCCGCTTCCATTCTCCCAGCTCTTTTCTTTTTCTGTTTTACTTGTTCAGTTGTAGTTGTACTTTCATTTGGGTTTGTATTCTGGCCCATTTACTTTTCAACACTCTCTTTTGTACTTAGTGTTTTTGCTTCCGCTTGTACTCTGTGGTGTTTTGTTTACTTTAAAAAAGGCAATGCCTTCCCAGTTATAGGGATTTACGCCTTTGGTGCTAGTCGCCAGCCCCTGGCCTATGGAAGGCGGGCTTGGGGTAGTCACGGCACGGGCCCCGAGGACGGGTCGTGAAAAATTGGTATTAGAGGAGTCGGTTCTACCGCAGAACTTATAACTCTGATATTTTTTTTCTTTCTGTGAAGAAATAGTGTTAAGGTTACCGAGTGTGGTCTTTAGTTCAGGGAGTCCAGTGTTGGTGCGGGCGGCTGACGTATCCATACACCAGGACCATCACAACTGAATTCCGACTTTGTGCACGAAAACACTGATTGCATGTGTGTTTCCAGAAGTTTTATTTAAATATCATCTCAAACCAGGTCAGCTCACCAGGTATAAACGTTTGACCATATCATGTTGTTTCTTTCAGGATGCCTTTTCACGGACGACCAACTAGAGCCTAGAGGGATGTGTGTACTGACATCCTGCCGAGCGACGAGGCTTCGGTACATGGCCCTCTTGCAGTTGAGGAACCAGCGAAGGCACAAGCGGTACTACCATACGTTGGGACACCGATGCCACCAGCCCCAGCAGTAGGTGATGCACGCCACTTGAGTGCGCTGCATGAGTTCCAGCGCCAGAGGCCCCCCATGTTCCGGGGAGAGACGAACCCTCAGGCGACTGAGGATTGGCTGGAGGCTGTGGTGAGAGTCTTCATGCTAGTGGGGACGCCGACAGACTTCATGGTGATCTTTGCTGCCAGCCTTCTTCAGGCAGCAACAGGCAGGTGGTGGAGCCAATTGTTCCAGTTTTGCGACGGGATGACCTTCGCATGGGAAGACTTTGAGACCTTCTTTAGGGTGGAGTTTGTGCCAGTAGCTCTATACACCGAGCGTATTCAGGAGCTGCTGCCTTTGCCACGTGCTTTTCAATCAGTAGCCGAGTCATCTGTGGGTAGTAGACAGATGATGCAGAGGTCTAGGAGGACCAGACCAGTTGTTGGATGATCTCGGGTTTTAGGACCGGTGGTGCGGGGCACCTAGGGTGGGGTCAGAGCCAGGCGTGCCAGAAACAGACTGTGTTACTCATGCGGCGGGAAGGGTCACCTGGCACGTGACTGTCCGACTCCCCGCATAGTTGATCCGCGGGTGTTGGAGGAGCCACCGAGACATAAGCAGCGGCTGGTTCTTGAGCAACAGCCGAGCAGTGGACAAGGCAGTAGAGCTCCGGGAGCAGGTAGACAAGAGTAGAACTAGTGGATACGTACCTTTTACTTCTAGTTCCATGTTGCTGTTGTATTCGTGTCTTTGTACTATGAGCTGCAATAATAAAAAGACACTTATCTTTGTTTGCTTTCGTGTCCTTTTGTTTGGTTGATACTGAGTGGTCCCGGTTAAAACTGTTGACTTGACCCTCACTTTTGAGATTTCTACTGCAGGAGACCCAGTGACCTCACACTGATACCGACAGTGTGACTCGACCCTTGGAGGCGAGAGTGACAGTTGGATCTCTTGGTAGTTACGTCGAGGCCTTACGACGCCATCCATGGCATGAATGCATCATTCATGTCGGGATTGACTGTATTAGGCAATGGGCGTGGTTCATCCAGGGGATGAGACCAAGTTTCTCTTTTTGGCAGAGGAGAAATTTTAGCAGCTCTTTAGATCGTAGGCAAAGAAGGTGCAGGTCATCCAGGAGAGGATGAAGGCTGCACAGTGCAGTAAGAAACAGGAAACAGGCACCAGTCTTGGAGACTCGGGCATGTTTAATGTTTAAAGAAGAGGAATATTTAAGGAGAGATGAGTCTACGGAGCAGCAAACGTGGAGGAAAAGCTTGGAGAGTAGCATGAGGTGGTGTACATCTTAACATGCTACAACCACCCGCCTTAGTTATCCCCGCCAGGCTCAGGGAGCTAGAGGGAGGAGGAAGAGTGTAGCTGCTTATGGTCAAGGAGTGTGACCCAATGGCTCTAGAAATGATTCAAGGGACAGTCTGTGTCCACTACTAGCTGCTGTAGTAACAGACATCGATATGAATCATTCCTCGCTTTCACAAATCTTTTTCTAGACCTAGAGTTTCTGGTAAGCCGTAGACTTGACCCTCACATCTGGAGATACCTTGGGAGAAGACTCGATAATCACACTTACGCCGACGATGTGGTTAGACCCTCAAGGCGAGAGTTTCGGTTGGAATCTATTGGTGGCAGCGTCGAGGCCTTATGACGTTGGTTTGAGTATGGATTGGGCAATCACAGTTCATACACAAATTGACGGTATTAGGCAAAAAGGTTGTGGTTTAACTACGATGTCGGGATGGGTTTTCCTTGGTCGGCGAAAAGGAAACCCCAGACAACATAGGATAACTCATGCACAGGAGGGTGCGACCGATCACTCTTGAGTCGGTCAACCTTACCCTCGTGGCAGTAGTTGTTTTGAGTTTCAGTTCTAACAGGAATTGGAGGCCTCATGAGTTCTAGAATGACGATCACGTCCTTATACAGGTCTCACCTCGACGAGGTTTATGGAGATGTGGCCAAGGCGGCAAGTTATCTCCGAGGTTCAGCGGACCTTCTTAGGTACTCAGCTGGGTAGGGGGGTGGTTTACCACTTGACCCATCCACCTCAGTTGCACCAGGTGTATGACGAATTCCACGTATCTCAACTGAGGAGATACGTGCGTGATCCTTCACATATCATCGACCATGGGGAACTGGTCAATGGCGATGGGGTTACTTTTACGGAGGTTCCAGTGGAGATCAAGGATCGACAGGAGTGGATCCTGTGAGGACAGTCGATTCCTCGGGTGCACCTTCACTGTCAGTACAGGAGTCTCCAGGTAAGCACATGGGAGAGGAAGGCTCATATGCGTTCTCAATACCGCTTTTGTGACCCTAGTTTGTGTTGAAACTTTACGGGGACGTAAAGGCCTGAGGTGGGAGTAATGTAAAGACCCCGAAATTTCAAGGGAATTTTTTTTCTAAAATTTCTTTGGGATTTTACAAGAACGCAGTTTCTGACGGCACCTGATTCCCAGGCCCGGTGTGCCCGGAATCATTTTACGAAGTTTAGCTCGGGTACGTTCAGTGAACGAACGAGCGTGAATTTCTAACTTTTGAACCAGTGCTCGGAATCAAATTCTGAGGGCACTGATGGAATCATAGTGCCAGTTTTTTCTTAGAAACGCCTCTTCTGAAGTTGCGTTTTCTCGGGTGTGGTTTTTTAATTTTTGGGGTTAAGTTAAGAAATAAAATAAAGTGTGCGACAACTTTATTTTTATTTCACTTAAATCCACTTGAAAGCCACTTAAAGATGCTTAAGCTGAGATGATGCGGATAGGGTGCAATCCAAAATATCTTACCCTCTTGGTAGGATATTTGTGAGGTGGGGCCCGCACGAGCCCCACCGTTTTTTTCTGCTAAGTAATGCACCCGCGAAAACCCCTATTAATTGAAAGTCAACTGGGGTGTTTCTTAATCTATTAAACACTCCTTTTAATTGGGCGGTTTTATTCGTTGAATTAATTCTATGAATTAATGGGTCGTTACTTAACTTATCTTTTTTTCATTTGTTGTCATGTTAATAAAATAAGACCAACACTCTTCTTCTTGTGTGTTGTTCGTTGAGAGGATTTGACAGAACCTTAAGTCCTTCAACCTCATTCGCGAAGAACGCGAAGAACGCGAAGAATGCCGGCCTTCGACGAAAGGCGAAGAAGAACACCGACCCCTAGGAGATCGGCGGTGGTGGCCATCCAGACCCGCGACGCCGACGATTCTTCTCTTGCGATGCTCTTCTGCAACGTTCCTTCATCCGCGACAAATCTTCGATCATCCGTTGAGGTGAGAGATTGCAGACCTTTTAATTCTTTGTGGTTTATAACAACAACATGGATTTAATTGTTATAATTAAATTTGTATGTTCTTGATCCTCAGAGTTCATCGACGCAACACCATATACCGTGATGACGCGACTCTCTTCTGTGACGCGACGATCCTCTTCTCCCCCGACGATCAATTCCACGAAGAACGCACGTTCGACGACTTCGACGAAGTAGGGGTTTGATTCTTAAAAATATTTGTGATTTATACCCACGACGTTTGTTAAACTTTTGTTGTGTAATATTTCTTTTAAAACCATTAACGCGGTGGGTGCAGTCTAACAAACAAGTCTGAACCCACCGCACTTTTTTGTTCTTGGTGCGCGAAACGGCGGACGATGACAAACGGGGCCGCAATGGAGATTTGAGGGCCTGGCAGTGAAGAATGGAACCCGGGAGGAGCCACGACTGTATAGACCCAAAGCTTAACGTACATTGACATTACATTACATTTGCGAAATACTTAGTACATAACAAAAACACACACACAAGGATCGTAATAGTTTAGTGTTTTTGGAAACTCGGAATATAATATTCTAATCCTGGTGAAAGATCTTCAACATCTCCCATAAAGATCTTCCTTTTTTTTATACCTAAAACCTTTCCTTATATCCTGGGGAAAAGAAAACATGAAAGGGTGAGCTCAAATGCTCAGTAAGGGTAAACAAAAGAAATATCAATCACATCATATACATCAGCACATAACTTTTGGAAATCTTAACCTGTAAAAGAGATCATAATTTCATAACCTGGAATAACTCATGGCAGTGAAATGTAATCACAATAATCATAACATAAAACATTAAACTTTGTGGCATACAAACATAATCATAGAGAATCATTTCTTGTTAGTCAAGACTCATTGCCAAGACTATCTTAGTGGACAAAATCCCTTTCTGAACCGATTCACCCTCGTTTCAGTCCTGTTTCACTGAACCGGTATAACCTACCATTCCAGCCATGTCTATCTCATGAGATATAAAATCATTAACCAATGCATTGGAGGGAGATATAGGTCCCACCCATCTCATAATGATACCATTCTTATGTGTGCCACAAAATCTTAAAACATACATCATTGCATAACCCATGTAATAAAAATGGGAATCTTAAACATCGTGAAATCATAAAACAATTCATATAAGATAAAGGAATTCATAAAAAATATTTCCATCACAACATAATAAAATCCATGTAATAATAGGGATAGAAACAGAACCCTTTATTATCTTATATGGAAAATAATTTTGATAAAACACTTGAACTCCATTCTTGAGTAAAATATCCTTTCTACTTCAAAAACACTTTTCATTTCTTAACATGTCATAAAATTATAACTAAAAGAAGTTGATTAAAAATAAACTTGAAAACGTGTAAAGGAAGCTTCTTGGAAATAATGTTTTAAAAATCCATTCATGCCGTATAAGTTAAAAAAAACATTCTTCGTACTTTTGTCAGAAATGTCAAAAAAGTAACTTGTACGAAAAACATCAAAAGATTCCCTTCATATCTTTTACTAAAAACTCACCGAAGGGTAAAATAGGATTTAAAAAATTGTAGGTGGATGGAAATAATATTACATATTGAGGAAACATGTATTTGGATGATAAAATACACCCCAATAAATACTAAAGTATAAACAATCTCGGATAAAAATGAGATTGTGATATTTCCCTTACCTTAGGTCCGATTTTCTTCATAGGTGTCCGAAACTCCTATATAATTATTTAAATAATGTCATTGAATTATTCCAGAATCATAATCATTGTTATGATATAATATATGGTTCACTTATGACTTTATATTACCCTTTCTTTTGTAAATTCTATGTTAAAGAGCATTTTGGGTAAAATTGTTTCATTTGTCGTCCATGTTTTGACTTGTAATTATTCATATGATTGCTTAGATCATAATTACTTAATTCCAGAATATAAAACATGATTTATATATAATATATATTCAGAATATACATATATATAATAAATTAGTAAATGGAAAGAAATACACCGTTCATGGAGACGGTAGGCCGTACGTACGCATGAACGCTGTTTTCGTTTCCTTATTGAGTTGAATGGAATTAAGTAGATGACATACATATATACATAAATCCAGTATCTTTATAATGTCATATATTTCATTATTATTTCTTATATATACTTTATAATCACTCTTAAATGGTTAACATGGAGAATGAATCTCATCGCGTCGTGGAGACGGTAGTCCGTACGTACGCACGAGCGATGATATCGTTTCCATAATTATTGAATTGAATTGGAGTGGATGATACAATATATCAGAATAAATATGATGTTATAATAACTATGTATAGTTATTCTTTACACCATTATACCCATCCATGTAAGGTGGTGGTGGAAAATAGATTTCACCACGGCGTGGAGACGGTATTCCGTACGTACGCACGCGCGGTGATTTCGTTTTCCGTAGGATGGATAGATGGTGAAATAGGGTTGTTTCATAATTATAATAACATATCAGTATATGAGTGATACTTATGTTATTACTTCATAATGAAACAACCTAAGAAGAAGGAGTGGAAGAAGAAATAAAGGTGAAAGAATCGGTAACGGAAATTACCTCTTCTTTGAAGCGCCTCCTTGAGACCTCCTCTTAGGGCACTAAAATTGGTCTTTGAGGAAGCCCAGAACCTCTATGATGTTTCTAGGGAAGTGGAGAAGAGAATTTGGCAGGGTTTGGCCGAGCTTGAAGGCTCAAAGTTGTGTGAGGAAGAGAGGGAGGAGGTGCCCTTTTATAAGGGAGGAGATGGGCACCTTTGGAATAACTAAATATATTATTTTATTATAAAGTAAAGTTCGGTTTTAAATAGATACAAATTGATTTATTTCAAGACTAAGGTGGGGATGAGTCGAAATCCTCTCATCCAATAGAATTTAGACAAGTTTAGGTTCCTATTTTAACCTTATCATTTAGATTTAACATTAAGTTAAATAATTTTACTTTTACCGTGTCTTCTTGTGTTCTTATACTATACGGTTAATAAACTTACTATATCAAGCCAAACTAACCCCAAGTTGTTTATTATTAATATATATAACCTTATCTAAGTCATTTGGCTGAACCTTATATTTTTAGGAATAAAATAACAATTAATAATATAATATTTGTTTTTAAAAACTATTTTATGTCAATTTTGACACTGTTTAGTAATTGATTTTTGTGAAAATCCTAACAGAATGATAAGATCGAAAAAAGTTAATTAAATCAATACTAACATGTCATATTAACCTATAAAATTAGTGTAATTCATAAAAAGTCTAAAATTATATTTATTTGGGTATTTATAACATTAATTATGTCATTATTTCATTAATAAGATAATTACTGCATCATCGTTGTGTCATAAATAAATTAAATTATTTAATGTCTAAAAATTACAACTAAAATACCATTATGTAGGAAATATTTTTATATTTCTAATTAATACTTATAGTCTAATTTAGCTTATGTATAACCCCATATTAAAAATTATTTAATTATTAAACTTTGAATTTAACTATTTTAACCCTTCTTTAAATACATTAATAATAAATGTCCTAATCTAATCCAAGTGGGCCTAAATGGTCTTATTTTATTCCTAAGCTTGTTTTTGGTCTAATTACACTTATCCAATAGAATTTGGACATGTGTTAGGGTAATAATAATATCATTTTTACCCTTAATTACCCTATTTACTTTTAACCGTGGTAAATAAAAGTAAAAAGTTACTATTCACCAAAAATTATTTTCATCTCATTGAACCACATTTTACTTACTGACATCAACCGTGTCTCTCGGATTTTTGAAATTCCACTCACAGAAGCGGTAAAATTAAGTTTAATGAAAAATTCAGTTTTTTTAACTACCACTTAGTGGTTTCACTATTCATCAAAAATTGAAAGTTTTCAGAAAAATACCAAAAATTAGGCCTAAGATATATTTGATATTATGAACTCAAAAATGATTTCTATTTTACCAAATTCAAAACATATCAGTATCATTAATTAATTTAAAAAATTAATTCCCATCGTCAAAACAAAAGGTGTGTTTTTAAGAGATAATAACTATCAAAAGATTGACACTTGTTTATAACTGGTTTAAATGTGAAATTACATCCAATGAACAACATTGTATTAAATTGTAAAAATATATTCTAAATATAATTTAAAACCACTCAAATTAATAATTTATCACTATTAATTATTTCGATTGAAAAAGTTGTTTTTAATTAAAATTTAGTAATTTTCACTATTCATCAAAATATGAAAGTTATCCGAAAATCACCAAAATATCACCCTAAGCTAATTTCAATATTCCGAATCCATAAATGAAGTCCATTTTGAAAAATAAAATTTACAAAATTTCAAAAAGTGGTTATTACTATTCATAACGGCTAGTTTTAATAATATCTTAATAGCATATCGTTGTTTAGCGAAACTTGGTGTTGCGTACAACACACGCTATCGTGGAAGGTCGCGATTGCGTGTAGTTCAAGCTAGGTCAGAGATGTGTGTTGTGAAAGCTCCTTTTGGTGTAGCGTATAACACAATACATTAATAAAATTAAAAATAATATTTTTCATAAAATCTCGGGGTGTTACATTCTACCCCCCTTAAAATGAATTTCGCCCTCGAAATTCGTCAGGGTTATAAATGGTTTACTATTCGAAAGTTTCTTTAATCGAAACCCACATCGTAAAAAGGAATACCAAAACCAATATTTAAAAAAAAAAGTATGAAACATAACGGTTACCCAAATAAACTAATCACCGGGTTTCCACATAGGTGAAAATATGGATATGGAAGAGAAATCTAACCATCATGTTCTGATGGAGAGTGGTAGAGAACATGGCTATGGAAAAGCTAGCAATCACAAATCCATAAATTTGTGACGATCTAAGGTATCATATGATTAATAAGATATAAGAGCACTAGGACAACATTTTTGGTTTTCAAGATCGTTTCCCTAAATTTGAAGAATTTGAATGAGAATAAATACTTACTTTATTTTGGTACAATCTCACTGTTGTTCGTGCCTTGAACAATTTCCACTTCATCTCTTAAATAAATGAAGTTGAATTTGTTATTAGTGAAGTGTTAGTATGACAGGTCATTCCATCTGTCTCAAACAAAAGGTTAGCAAAAGTTATTAAATATACACAAGTCATTCTTTAGTGAGATTAATCATATATGGTTCCTAAAATGGACTTATACTTCATATATCATACTTCTTAATATAATAAAACTAGTTTCTACTAAACATGGACTTCCTGTAGGCCAGTGGTAGGCGATAAAGGCCAGTCGCACTTCGGTTGTGGGTTCGATTCCCACAACCTTGTCCGACGCGATGGGCTGTCGCTCGTCCATCAGGTTGTCCTTTTTCTAAAACTATATTACTATAACATCCCATCAATAATATCGAAAAAACTTCTATCCTTAAACAATACTAACTTATGTCCAACATAATCCATTCCAATCATTAGGCTTATCCATAATACTTCAGTCCACTCTTATAATATAGTGAAAATGATTACTAGAGATTTAATACCATCATTGATCCCCATATATCATAAGATATGTCTTGTTGGTCACATTCTAAACATTCAAAGGCCTTAATCATGTATTCTCTTGAATACCCATTGAACCTTAGTGAAAACATGAATACAGTTAAAAGTTAACACTTTCCACATACCAAAATCCTCAAAATTCTATATACTCAAACCATGATATCACTTAGTCCTTATATCAATCATGAGCTCATGAATACAATCAAACATCTCATTATCTTCTTGTCCCTTCATTATGTGCATATCATCTACTTTCCAAAAATATTTCAATCACTTTTTTATCCTGGTTACCAGTATCATATAATTATTAAGAACCAATACATAGATATTCCAAAATTCCACAATACCATAAATGAGATTCCATGAAACTATTTTGAAATCCCATTACATAAACACTTAATCATTCCACCACATCGTTGTCATATTCGACATCGCCAATAGTGATCGCATGTGACTTCCCTTTTTCATTTTCCTTAAGCGGTTTCTCATGTCGATCATCACTAACCCTTGGATTAGGGAATTTATTAGCATATTTCCCCATTTCCTTGCACTTGAAGCATTCACTAGTGCAGAAAACATTTTTTACGTCGGTTATTTTTCATTATTTACGTCGGTTTTTAGCCGACGTTAATACGGACGACGTTATAAATAACGTTTTTTACGTCGGTTATTTAAAACCCGACGTAACATCCCTAACATCACGGTGTTTATCACGTCGGTTCATTAATAACCGACGCGATAAATATGCACGGGGGGGGGGGGGTTTATCACGTCGATTATTTTCTAAACCGACGTGATAAAACGCCTGGGATATCGTTTATCACGTCGGTTATGACATAACCGACGTGATAAACCCTTCCCCGGGCCTATTATGACGTCGGTTTCTTAAATAACCGACGTGATAAAAAGGCCTGGGAAACGTTTTAGCACATCGGTTATCCAATAACCGACGTGGTAAATCGATTCCCAGGCCTTTTAGCATGTCGGTTATATTAAGAACCGACGTGATAAAAGGCCCGGGAACGGTTTAGCACGTCGGTTCTCGAAAAAACCGACGTGATAAACCCCTACCGATTTATTTACCACGTCAGTTATAAAATAACCGATGTGAAAGTGATATTTTTTTTAAATAATTGCACTACACTCACCAAAAAGCAACCAGAAACCAAACAAAAATAACCATGCCAGCCCTCCCCCAATCCCGAACTGAACCCCACCCTCATCTATACCCACCTAACAACCTGGCCAGCCCTCCCCCACCACATTGGATCCCCACCACAACCCTTGGACACCCCCACCCCTTGGACAGCCCCCCCACCCTCATTTACACCCCCACGACCCCTAGTACAGCCTCAAACACCCATTGGACACCCCTCCCATATCCCTTGGACACCCCCACCCCTTGGACACCCCCACCCCTTGGACAGCCCCCCACCCTCATTTACACCCCCAAGACCCCTAGTACAGCCTCAAACACCCATTGGACACCCCCCACACCTTGACAGCCCTCCCAGACCCCTTGGACACCCCCGACCCCTGGACACCCCCCCCCCCCCGAGCCCTTGGACAGCCCCAAACACCCCTTGGACACCCCTCCCATATCCCTTGGACACCCCCCACCCCTTGGACACCCCCCACCCCTTGGACAGCCCCCCCACCCTCATTTACACCCAACCAGCCCCTTGGACAGAACTCCCAGACACCTTGGACACCACTCCCATATCCCTTGGACACCCCCCACCCCTTGGACACCCCCCACCCCTTTGACAGCCCCCCACCCTCATTTACACCCCCCGAACACTAGGACAGCCCCAAACACCCCTTGGACACCCCCACCCCTTGGACACCCCCACCCCTTCGACAGCCCCCCCACCCTCATTTACACCCCCTGAACACTAGGACAGCCCCAAACACCCCTTGGACACCCCTCCCATATCCCTTGGACACCCCCCACCCCTTGGACACCCCCCACCCCTTGGACAGCCCCCCCACCCCCTGGACACCCCCCCGACCCCTTGGAAACCCCCCTACCCCTTGGAAACCCCCCCATCCCCTTGGACAACCCCAAACACCCCTTGGACACTCCTCCTATATCCCTTGGACACCCCCCACCACTTGGACACCCCCCACCCCTTGGACAGCCCCCCACCCTCATTTACACCCAACCGACTCCTTGGACAGCCCCAAACACACCTTGGACACCCCTCCCATATCCCTTGGACACCCCCCAAACACCCACCCACCCCCTTGGAACCTCTCCCCCCATACCAAAATCCAGACCAGAAAAACCATCAACAGTAGACCAAAACAAGAAGTAGAGAAAAATTAAACATTCACTTCTATAACATTCAAAACTTACACTGTCAACTTCAAAAAAAAACTAAATCCAACCTAAATGACTACGAAATACACAATTACATTGACAATATTCAAAATTACATTTTACATTACAAACAACTAAAAGTCAATCAAACCTGTAAAATAATTTGACCACTCCACTTGTAAGTGTTTGATATCTTCAGCAGTAAAGGGTTGAGGGTCATCAAAAAGCTACAAAGGAAAAGGATAGTAGTCAATGTGTATAATGAATAAATCAAATTGAAATATTATGAGAAAGAGGAAATCTTACCAGGTCAAAACTCAGAACTGTCCCAGTTGTTATTATTTCATACATAAATCTTAATATGTAATATCCGCATTCGATGATGCCTTGTTGCTCATGAAATTTCTGTTTGAATGAGTGTAAATTCAATATATTATTTTTATGTAATAAATTAAAATGTACAAATTATAAATGGATATTTACCTTTGCATGTACATATTTGATCTTGAAATTCCTTTTCTTTGCGCTTTTTCGAAAGTGGACCCATGCCCTGTTAGAAAATAATACGAATGGGGTAAATTTAAAATTCATTATAATATATAAAACTATTGTGAAATTAAAACTTACGTTTCCAATATATTCTTAAAACTTTCTCGCACATCATCATGGAGAGAGCATATCCAATAAAGTGTTTTCTCCCTAGGGCAAAAAACCCCTAACATCCAATGATCCCTGATAAAAGGAAATTTAACGTTAGTGGTTTTTTATGTTAAAAGATAATTAACTCTTTGAGAGGGATGTGTTTCATACCTCTCACAAAAAGGCATCATCCAACACTGTGTGATTACATTCTTTTCAAATCTATCAGCAATATAAAGCATTCTTTGTTCCTCATCCAATGCACATGCTTCAGGGGAAATCAATTGTGGGTCCACGAATCCATATACATCTGTCAGCTCATTCCTCTCACAAATTTTATACAGATACCTAATACAAAGCAGACATAAGTATACATTTTTAATAAATATAACGCAAGGAAAAGGTGTTAAGACTTACATGATAAAAATTTGCACCACGTTGATGCCCAACTTATCTCCAGTGACAAACTCCATGATATCAGTTTTCATAATCCCCACACTTAGTTCACGTCCACAGACATGAGCTTCCATTGTAAAGTCATAATAATCCGCCAACAAATTTGAATATCTTGACAATTTGTCAAGACTGCTAGTATCTGCATCTGATGTCATAGCTATCTGTCTTTGTTGTTGTCTATACAGTATTTCTTTACCTTTGAAGTATTCCTGTAAAAATAAATTGAAAAATATATTAGTTTTCAAATGATAAAACATTAATAAAAATATAAAATAAAAGATATAACATCCATACCTCTATGGTAATGAGTCGAAGAATTCTGGATGGCCAAAGTAAAAAATGGCCGATACTATGTCCAACTGTCGTCACCTCATCTGTAGGTAATGGTATCCGAGCTGATCTATCTATAATATCCTGTACAGCGACCCTCTGATTCTCTACCTCTAACTGTTGATGATGAACTGTATCTCCTATACAATATACCATCCCATATGCAACTATATGATGTTGAGGATCATCAACGTACAACTCACAATAAGTAGGTAGCTGCGGCGGAGGAGGAGGATCAAAAATGGGGTCCGCAGGCTGAGGTGGGGGAGTGGGAGCTACTGGGAGAGGTGGAGTTGGAGCTGCACCCTGAAATTGTCTTTACAAGTCTGCAAACATAAACTGCACCGATGCTCTAATCTTGTCCTCCATTGTCACATTAATATTATGGACTTCAGCCTCCAAGGATTCTATTTTTTTTATAAACTCCCTCAACGTTAGAAGTTGAGGAACGTGGCAACACTTTTATTACCGATACACCTGCCGGATATCCCCTTACACGGCCAGGATGTTCGGGCTTTCCCAATGCCACAGATAAAATATCTTCCCTCCCAGATGGTGTAAATGTCCCCTGTGAACTCTGCTCCTCAAGAGAGTCCTGTAATAATTAATTGAACATTTCTATAATGATTGGAAATATATGACGAAAATAGTAAACTTAAATAAATAAAATAGATATCTTACAATCCTCTCAACTACGAGTCTCGATTCTTCTGAAAGATATTGTCCTTTTTTTCCCTTCCGAGCTCTTTTCCATTTCTCATGTCTAGATGGAGGGGATGGAGGGGCCACCTCTCTAGAGCTTGAAGACTCAGCTCTTAGTTGTTGAAATTTTTCTGCCATCATTTGTTCTTCCAATAATGCATACCCTCCCCGAGATAAACTATGAGGGTATACATTTTTAGATTGGATCTCTTGATGAGATTTCCTTGTTTGCTGTAAATTAAGAATAAGTAATCATTAACAAAAAAATAATAAGATCATTTATATAAGAAAGATTATAAAAGTTTACATTGCCCTTACCAAAAATGATTCTTTTCTTCTACTTTCAAAAAATTGTCTCCATGTGTCTTCATCTATAAAAGGATATATACGACATGGATTCTCACGACTCCTATGACCATAAATGAAATCAGATGAGAGGGTTTATTTGAAATCCCTCCATCTCCTAGCAGCCAACGATAAGCATTTCTTCCTGACTCCTCCAGTGTCAGGAATATCAAATGTCATATGATAAAAAAGAGGTTAAAAATATTATATATACTAGAAACATTTAAAGAACAGTCAAACAATAGCAAAAGATCTTACTAAAATGGTCTCCCACAGCTGATAAATTATCGCCTTATCCACACTTCTCCAATCATCATAGAGAATGCTTACTTTTCTCTTAGCCTGAGTTGCTATAAAACCCTTAAAATCTTTAGGATTTGGACCTCTAGGAAGATCATCATCATCAAACTCCACGACTATCCTCTCCTCCTTCGTACGGGCAAGTGATAATTTTGGTAAACGTGTGCACCCACGCTTACCAACCTTTGAACTCTTTTTCGTAATAGGAGCATGTGAATGTTCCTCCCCAGATGTATGGCCAATATGCTCATATCCAGAATCATGTGGCTGATCAACTGATTGATATGTCATTTTCCTTCAAATCAAAAAAACAAACATTAGTTCACAAATATACAAATTCAAATATTGTAATACTACTTAATCAGAAAATAGAAAAGTGTACTAAATTACATAATAGTAAACATTGGTAATATGGTAATCATGTTAAACAATGATAAACATGGTAAACACAGGCAAAAGGTTGCCAAGGAGTTGGCCCAAGAAAGCTGAAAAGTGGACTCACTGAGTCCACCGGTCAGCCGGTGTGAGATCACCGGCCCGCCGGAGGACCCAGGCAGTAGACTTGCCCACTGCCTGGTGCCACCGGCCGGCCGCTGGCTCACCACCGGCCGGCCGGTGGACCAGACAGCCTTGCTCTGTCTGGACCACCGGCCGGCCGCTGGATCACCACCAGCCGGCCGCTGGACCAGACAGAGAGCCTTCCTCTCTGTCTGGACCACCGGCCGGCCGCTGGATCACCACCGGCCGGCCGGTGGACCAGACAGAGAGCCTTCCTCTCTGTCTGGACCACCGGCTGGCCGCTGGATCACCACCGACCGGCCGGTGGACCAGACAGAGAGCCTTCCTCTCTGTCTGGACCACCGGCTGGCCGCTGGCTCATCACCGGCCGGCCGGTGGACTAGACAGAGCTTTGTTCTGGACCACCGGCCAACCGGTGATCCACCACCGGCCAGCCGGTGCGCCCAGGACTTCTCCTTTTTACGGTTTTTATTGTTTTATCGTTTTGGTTTGATACATGTTTTAATAAGTAAGAAATTTACAATATCTAACATTATATGAAAAAACTAAATGTAAACAAGAAATAAACATGTGTTACCTGTAATTTTAGGAATGTACAGTTGGATTGTTTTCCCAAATTCCTTCGTCGTGATCGTTCCTTATGGCACAAACCATGTCTTCAACATACTCATCATTATGTTCTGTTAATCTTTCCATGGAAGTAGGGATCTCACATAAATCAGCATCTTCATCAAATTCATCCTCACCAACATATTGTTTTTTCCCTTGTAAAACAACAACCCACTGCATATCTGATTGATCTACTACATAGAAAATTTGTTTGGCATGTGTTTCCATTATAAAAGAATCAGCTGTGTCTTCCAATCTATTCAGATTAACAAGTGTCATTCCAAATTCATCGTGTCTGACACTTTTGTTACCGATAAACCATTTACAGTTAAAAAAAGGAACTTTAATTTTAAAGTAATCAGCCTCCCATATGTCTTCAATCACTCCATAATATGCACTTGATGTCGAAATTGGGTTTCTGTCCTTAGCACTCGAAAAATGCATTGCTTCTGCAAACACCAATACACCACTATTCTTAACTGCACTTCTGTTGTCCTGAGCTTTCGTATGAAATGTATAGCCATTAATGTCATAAGCGGACCATGTTATCACATTTAAAGATGGACCACCCACTATCCATTTTAATGTCTCTGATACATCTGATCTACCAAGCAAGGTCTTTTTAAACCATGGCAAAAAAGTTTTGTTGTGCTCTTTCAAAATCCACATTTCTTTCTTCTTTGAATGACATTGTTTCAACTCATAAATATGCAATGTGATATACGGTTGAACATCAGCTATGTTATTCAAGATGTATGATTCTAACTTCTTCATATGTTCAGCTGACAGTGATTTGACTTTCAAGCCACGAATCCCCTTTCCCTCATTATTAACCCGTTCATGGCGAGATGGAGGCAAACCTATGTGTTGCGCCGTAGCCAAGTAGCTCATACAAAACTCTGCTACCTCCTCAGAAATATACTTTTCAATAATGGAGGCTTCAGGTCGATATGGATTTTTAACATATCCCTTTAATATTTTCATATACCTTTCAAAAGGATACATCCAACGAAGATATACAGGTCCACAAAGCTTTATTTCTCGAACCAGATGAATCATTAAATGCACCATCATATCAAAAAAAGTTGGAGGAAAATACATTTCCAAATGACAAAGTATAAAAATTGCATCCTTTTCCAAAATGTTCAAAGCATTCACATCAATCGCCTTGTTACAAATTGAATTGAAAAAATAACACAACCTCATTATAGTCTTTCTGACACGGATGGGCAATATTCCACGCAGTGCAACTGGTAGAATTTGTTGCATCATGACGTGACAATCATGTGATTTCATTCCTATCAACTTCAAGTCTTTCAATGAGACAAAATTTTTTACATTTGAAGAATAACATTGAGGCACTTTGATATCATGAAGACACTGACAAAAGTTACTTTTCTCCCTCTTCGATAATGTATGACAAGCCGGGGGAAGAAATGTTCGTCTTCCTTTAGGAGTGGGAGCTAACTCCAAACGTATTCCCATTGATAGTAGGTCTAACCTTGCATTCAACCCATCCATGTTTCGCCTTCAGGTTAATCAATCTTAACACCGCCAACAAAACCGTAAAATCTGTACAACTAGGATATAATGGTTTTTCGGCATCACCATATAGACGTGCAACTGTCGGTTCTATCTCAATTTGTTCTGCTACAATATCGCGAATCATTTCTTCAATTCCATCAGAGTTACCATCTTGCGATTCATTATCATCAGTGACATTCTGTCCAGTTTCGCCATGCCAAATCCAAGGGTTGTAACTCGGATTGAAACCATGAAAAATCAGATGATCTTTTATCTCTCTACTTATCAACTTCTTCATATTCAGACATTTCAGGCATGGACAGAAAAAAATGTCACTACTTGGAACATTTCGTTTAGCAAATTCCAAAAAGGCATCAACACCTTCCTCATATTCATTGCTCATTCGATGTGCCGTAATCCAACTTCGACACATTATTACCTATAACAAATAGCAAAAATATATATATTTTTTAGATAAGACAAATATATGTTTATATGAAAAAAATCATAATTTGAATGTAAACAATTTTGAAATATAAAACAAATCGATGTGTATTTAAAAAAATATGCTTGAATATTATTTTTTAAACAAAATATAGTAAGATATAACACCCCCCCTGGACACCACCCCCACCCCTACCCCCTTGGACACCCCCCTGGACACCCCCCAACACCCACCCACACCCTTAGACAGCCCCCCACACCCACCCACCCCCTTGTAAACCCCCCTGGACACCCCCCGACCCCTCTGGACAGCCCCCCGCCCCTCCTGGACACCACCCCCACCCCCTACCCCCTTGGACACCCCCCTGGACATCCCCCAACCCTCTGGACAGCCCCCCCACCCACCCGGACAACCCCAAATACCCTCTGGAGAGGCCGCCACCCACTTGGACAGCCCCCCACACCCATCCAACCCCTTGGACACCCCCCTGGACACCCCACCGACCCCTCTGGACAGGCCGCCACCCCCTTGGACAGCCCCCCACACCCACCCATCCCCTTGGACACCACCCTGGACACCCCCCGACCCCTCTGGACAGCCCCCGACCCCTCTAGAAAGCACCCCCACCCCTCCTGGACACAACCCCCCACCCCGACCTGCTTGGACACCCCCCTGGACACCCCCCAACCCTCTGGACAGCCCCCACCCCTCCTAAACACCACCCCCACCCCTACCCCCCTTGGACACCCCCTATACACCCCCAACACCCACCCACACCCTTGGACAACCCCCCACACCCACCCACCCCCTTGTAAACCCCGCTGGACACCCCCCGACCCCTCTGGACAGCCCCCCGCCCCTCCTGGACACCACCCCCACCCCCTACCCCCTTGGACACCCCCTGGACATCCCCCAACCCTCTGGACAGCCCCCCACCCACCCGGAAAACCCCAAATACCCTCTGGAGAGGCCGCCACCCACTTGGACAGCCCCCCACACCCATCCAACCCCTTGGACACCCCCTGGACACCCCACCGACCCCTCTGGACAGGCCGCCACCCCCTTGGACAGCCCCCCACACCCACCCATCCCCTTGGACACCACCCTGGACACCCCCCAACCCCTCTGGACAGCCCCCGACCCCTCTAGAAAGCACCCCCACCCCTCCTGGACACAACCCCCCACCCCCGACCTGCTTGGACACCCCCCTGGACACCCCCAACCCTCTGGACAGCCCCCCACCCCTCCTAAACACCACCCCCACCCCCTACCCCCCTTGGACACCCCCCTGGACACCCCCCAACACCCACCCACACCCTTGGACAGCCCCCCACACCCACCCACCCCCTTGTAAACCCCCCTGGACACCCCCCGACCCCTCTGGACAGCCCCCCGCCCCTCCTGGACACCACCCCCACCCCCTACCCCATTGGACACCCCCCTGGACATCCCCCAACCCTCTGGACATCCCCCCACCCACCCGGACAACCCCAAATACCCTCTGGAGAGGCCGCCACCCACTTGGACAGCCCCCCACACCCATCCAACCACTTGGACACCCCCCTGGACAGCCCACCGACCCCTCTGGACAGGCCGCCACCCCCTTGGACAGCCCCCCACACCCACCCATCCCCTTGGACACCATCCTGGACACCCCCCGACCCCTCTGGACAGCCCCCGACCCCTCTAGAAAGCACCCCCACCCCTCCTGGACACAACCCCCCACCCCCGACCTGCTTGGACACCCCCCTGGACACCCCCAACCCTCTAGACAGCCCCCCACCCCTCCTAAACACCACCCCCACCCCTACCCCCCTTGGACACCCCCCTGGACACCCCCAACACCCACCCACACCCTTGGACAGCCCCCCACACCCACCCACCCCCTTGTAAACCCCCCTGGACACGCCCCTACCCTCTCGGGGATTAATAGAGAACGATGAAAAATTAGTGAAATCATAAAATTAGTCAATATTGCAAGTCTAACTAATAGATCTAGGGATGATAAATAAGATTATGGTGCCAAAACGAGTTAAAAGGGTTCGCAATCGAAGAATCTTAGCTAGTTTCAACAAAAAAATCACAACACATATATATATACTATCCGCGAAAAAAAACGAACGAGTGGGAGGATTACCTGATTGCTGCGAGTTTAGATGATTGATCCGAGGAGATTAAATATGAGAAACGATGATCGCAAAACGAATCTAAACCCACGAAATGGACGAGCCGATTCGGGTTTACACGCGAGAGAGACGAGTCGCGACTGTCGAAGGTAAACTCGCGAATGACAATCCACGGGTCTGGGTAAAATTTTAAATGAGTTATCACGTCGGTTATTCAATAACCGTTGTTATAATTTTTTTAAAAACATTTATAACGTCGGTTATTCAATAACCGACGTAAAAACCTTCCTCCGGTTCTTTTTTTACGTCGGTTATTTTATAACCGACGTTATAAAGGGCTCAAAATCCGCGTTTTATTACGTCGGTTATTCCATAACCGACGTCAAAAACATCTGCGGATTCTTTTTTTACGTCGGTTATTGAATAACCGACGTAAAAAAACGCCCCCCGCTTCTGTTTTTTACGGCGGTTAATGTATAACCGACGTAAAAAACGAAGCCGCGCGATTAATAACGCCGGTTATAAAAATAACCGACGTTAAAGGTGTACTAAACACAGGTTTTTTACGTCGGTTATTAAATAACCGACGTAAAAAACCTCGTTTTACATATTATGACGTCGGTTTTATATAACCGACGTAAAAAATGGTGACGTAAAAAACCTTTTCTGCACTAGTGATTGACGTGTTGGTGGTGCGTTCTCTGCAGTGTTTGATTTATTCACATCATTAGAAACCCTTTTTCCATTACTTCGACACTCAGATGCTCGATGACCTTCTTTTCCACACTTAAAAAATTTTCTAGTCCCTTTAAGACAATCTCCACCATGCTTCTTTCCACACTTTGTGCATAAGGAAACATTCATCTTATTTTCACCATTATTCTGAGATTTCTCCTTGAACTCCATTTTTCGTTTCTTGTCAAAACCATGAGATGGATATGTAACACCAACTTCCATTTCTACCTTGACAGCACAACGCACAATTTCTTCATAGCTACTGAAGTCTCTTATAGCTAATGCCCTTCGAAGACTTGGTTTTAAGCCACTGAAAAATCGATCAACTTTACTTTCAGGTTGGATGATAATGCCAGATGCATACTTTGCAAGTCTTGTAAAATTTGCTTCGTATATACCAATGGATTCATCATCCTTTTGCTTTAGTTCGAGAAAATCCTTCTCCATCTTTGTTTGAAGAATACGAGGGAAGTACTTATTGAAAAATAAATTCTTGAACTCGTCCCTTCCATAGACTCAATTTCATCTCTTGGCCTCGTATTCTTGATAAGATTCCACCATTGATCAGCTTCACCTTCCAAACGATATACTGCTAAGATGACTTTATCATGTTCAGAACATTGAAGAACTAAAAATATCTTTTCAGTGGTACTGATCCATTGTTCAGCAACAAGTGGATCTGAAGTCCCACTAAAAGAAGGTGGACGTTGCCTCATGAAGGACTCAATAGAATATTGTTCCCTTCTCTGCTCATTTGGAAGTCCAGAATGATTCATAGCTTGTGTAAGTATAGCAATAAGATTTTTCACTCCATCTCCCATAACATTTGTTTGTCCAGGAGTACAATCATTGCATTGTCCATTGCATTGATCAACACGGTTCCTTCGGGTTCCAGCCATCGTCTAAAACCCAAAAAGAATAGTGTGAGAGGCAAAAATCATGCTAGGAAAAAAAACATAATAAAGGGGGAGTATCCTTAATATCTAACATCTTAGGTTAAATTCTATGATCGTTACCGTAGTTCTAGGATTGTATCCTATACGTATACTTATCCTTAGGGACATCCCTAGACATACCTTAGAAATATCTCTAGGGATCTCACTAACGGTTTCGCATCCTAGTTTCCAAAGGTGGACTAAACCTTTCCTATGATACCAACTGTAGAGACCCGAAGCTTAAGGTACATTGACATTACATTACATTTGCGGAATACTTAGTACATAACAAAAACACACACACAAGGATCGTAATATTTTAGTGTCTTTGGAAACTCGGAATATAATCTTCTAATCCTGGTGAAAGATCTTCAACATCTCCCATAAAGATCTTCCTTTTTTTTATACCTAAAACCTTTCCTTATATCCTGGGGAAAATAAAACATGAAAGGGTGAGCTCAAATGCTCAGTAAGGGTAAACAAAAGAAATATCAATCACATCATATACATAAGCACATAACTTTTTGAAATCTTAACCTGTAAAAGAGATCATAATTTCATAACCTGGAATAACTCATGGCAGTGAAATGTAATCAAAATAATCATAACTTAAAACATTAAACTTTGTGGCATACACACATAATCATAGATAATCATTTCTTGTTAGTCAAGACTCATTGCCAATACTATCTTAGTGGAAAAAGTCCCTTTCTGAACCAAGTCACCCTCGTTTCAGTCATGTTTCACTGAACCGGTATAACCTACCATTCCAGCCATGTCTATCTCATGAGATATAAAATCATTACCCAATGCATTGGAGGGAGATATAGGTCCCACCTATCTCATAATTATACCATTCTTATGTGTGCCACAAAATCATAAAACATACATCATTGCATAACCCATGTAATAAAAATGGGAATCTTAAACATCGTGAAATCATAAAACAATTCATATAAGATAATGGAATTCATAAAAAATATTTCCATCACAACATAATCAAATCCATGTAATAATAGGGATAGAAACAGAACCCTTTATTATCTTATATGGAAAATAATTTTGATAAAACACTTGAACTCCATTCTTGAGGAAAATATCATTTCTACTTCAAAAACACTTTTCATTTCTTAACATGTCATAAAATTATAACTAAAAGAAGTTGATTAAAAATAAACTTGAAAACTTGTAAAGGAAGCTTCTTGGAAATAATGTTTTAAAAATCCATTCATGCCGTATAAGTTAAAAAAACATTCTTCGTACTTTTGTCGGAAAAGTCAAAAAAGTAACTTGTACGAAAAACGTCAAAAGATTCCCTTCATATCTTTTACTAAAAACTCACCGAAGGGTAAAATAGGATTTAAACTACTTTAGATGGATGGAAATAATATTACATATTGAGGAAACATGGATGTGGATGATAAAATACACCCCAGTAAATACTAAAGTATAAACAATCTCGGATAAAAATGAGATTGTGATATTTCCCTTACCTTAGGTCCGATTTTTTTCGTAGGTGTCCGAACCTCCTGTATAATGATTTAAATAATGTCATTGACTTATTCCATAATCATACTCATTGTTATGATATCATATATGGTTCACTTATGACTTTAAATTACCCTTTCTTTTGTAAATTCTATGTTAAAGAGCATTTTGGGTAAAATTGTTTCATTTGTCATCCGTGTTTTGACTTGTAATTATTCATATGATTGCTTAGATCATAATTACTTAATTCCAGAATATAAAACATGATTTATATATAATATATATTCAGAATATACATATATATAATAAATTAGTAAATGTAAAGAAATACACCGTTCATGGAGACGGTAGGCCGTACGTACGCATGAACGCTGTTTTTGTTTCCTTATTGAGTTGAATGGTATTAAGTAGATGACATACATATATACATAAATCCAGTAGCTTTATAATGTCATATATTTCATTATTATTTCTTATATATACTTTATAATCACTCTTAAATGGTTAACATGGAGAATGAATCTCATCGCGTCGTGGAGACGGTAGTCCGTACGTACGCACGAGCGATGATATCGTTTCCATAATTATTGAATTGAATTGGAGTGGATGATACAATATATCAGAATCAATATGATGTTCTAATAACTATGTATAGTTATTCTTTACACCATTATACCCATCCATGTAAGGTGGTGGTGGAAAGTAGATTTCACCACGGCGTGGAGACGGTATTCCGTACGTACGCACGCGCGGTGATTTCGTTTTCCGTAGGATGGATCGACGGTGGAATAGGGTTGTTTCATAATTATAATAACATATCAGTATATTAGTGATACTGATGTTATTATTTCATAATGAAACAACCTAAGAAGAAGGAGTGGAAGAAGAAATAAAGGTGAAAGAATCGGTAACGGAAATTACCTCTTCTTTGAAGAACCTCCTTGAGACCTCATCTTAGGGCACTAAAATTGGTCTTTGAGGAAGACCAGAACCTCTAGGATGTTGTTAAGGAAGTGGAGAAGAGAATTTGGTATGGTTTTTCCGAGCTTGAAGGCTCAATGTTGTGTGAGGAAGAGAGGGAGAAGGTGCCCTTTTATAAGGGAGGAGAGGGGCACCTTTGGAATAACTAAAATATTATTTTATTATAAAGTCATGTTCGGTTTTAAATAGATCCAAATTGATTTATTTCTAGGCTAAGGTGGGTATGGGTCTAAATCCTCTCATACAATAGAATTTAGACAAGTTTAGGTTCCTATTATAACCTTATCATTTAGATTTAACATTAAGTTAAATAATTTTACTTTTACCGTGTCTTCTTGTGTTCTTATACTATAAGGTTAATAAACTTACTATATCAAGCCAAACGAACCCCAAGTTGTTTATTATTAATATATATAACCTTATCTAAGTCATTTGGCCTAACCTTAGATTTTTAGGAATAAAATAACAATTAATAATATAATATTTGTCTTTAAAAACTATTTTATGTCAATTTTGACACTGTTTAGTAATTGATTTTTGTGAAAATCCTAACTGAATGATAAGTTCGAAAAAAGTTAATTAAATCAATACTAACATGTCATATTAAGCTATAAAATTAGTTTAATTCATAAAAAGTCTCAAATTATATTTATTTGGGTATTTATAACATTAATTATGTCAATATTTCATTAATAAGATAATTACTACATCATCGTTGTGTCATAAATAAATTAAATTATTTAATGTCTAAAAATTACAAATAAAATACCATTATGTAGGAAATCGTTTTATCTTTCTAATGAACATTTATAGTCGAATTTATCTTATGTATAACCCCATATTAAAAATGATTTACTTATTAAACTTTGATTTTTACTATTTTAACCCTTCTTTAAATAAATTAATAATAAATGTCCTAATCTAATCCAAGTGGGCCTAAATGGTCATATTTTATTCCTAAGCTTGTTTTTGGTCGAATTACACTTATCCAATAGAATTTGGACATGTGTTAGGGTTATAATAATATCATTTTTACCCTTAATTACCCTATTTACTTTTAACCGTGGTAAATAAAAGTAAAAAGTTACTATTCACCAAAAATTATTTTCATCTCATTGAACCACATTTTACTTACTGACATCAACCATGTCTCTAGGATTTTTGAAATTCTACTCACAGTAGCGGTAAAATTATGTTTTATGAAAAATTCAGTTTTTTTAACTACCACTTAGTGGTTTCACTATTCATCAAAAATTGAAAGTTTTCAGAAAAATACCAAAAATTAGGCCTAAGATATATTTGATATTATAAACTCAAAAATGATTTCTATTTTACCAAATTCAAAACATATCAGTTGCATTAATTAATTTAAAAAATTAATTCCCGTCGTCAAAACAAAAGGCGTGTTTTTAAGAGATAATAACTATCAAAAGATTGACACTTGTTTATAACTGGTCTAAATGTGAAATTACATCCAATGAACAACATTGTATTAAATTGTAAAAATTTATTCTAAATATACTTTAAAACCACTGAAATTAATAATTTATCACTATTAATTATTTCGATTGAAGAAGTTGTTTTTAATTAAAATTTATTAATTTTCACTATTCATCAAAATATGAAAGTTATCCGAAAATCACCAAAATTTCACCCTAAGCTAATTTCGATATTCCGAATCCATAAATGAAGTCCATTTTGAAAAATAAAATTTAAAAAATTTCAAAAAGTGGTTATTACTATTCATAACGGCTAGTTTTAATAATATCTTAATAGCATATCGTTGTTTAGCGAAACTTGGTGTTTCGTACAACACACGCTATCGTGGAAGGTCGCGATTGCGTGTAATTCAAGCCAGGTCAGAGATGTGTGTTGTGAAAGCTCCTTTTGGTGTAGCGTATAACACAAGACATTAATGAAATTAAAAAGAATATTTTTCATAAAATCTCGGGGTGTTACAACGACGCAGACGAAAGTGGAATCGGACCACCGGAGCAACTCTGGTGGCCCGCGGAATCCACCGGCGGCGCGGGTCGCCGGCGCGGGGGCGGCGGCCAGCCAGACCCGCGACCCCGCGGGTCCGGCGACACACGGGACGCGGCAAAGCCTCGTTTGCTGACCCAGCGCGGCCCACGTGGGCCGCAGCGCTTCATCCCGCGGGGGCAGCGCCCCACGGCTCCCTCCGCTCGGCCGGCTCGTCCGAGCCGAGCTGGGTCACGCCCAGGCCGGGCCGGGCCTTCCTGGCCGGGCCGGGTCGCGCCAAACCGGGTCGGACCCAGATCCGGGTCAGGTCGACCTGGTTCGGGCCGACCCAGGGGGGGTTGGGCTGGGTCGGTCCGGGCCCAGACCCCCCTGTTTCCAAACCTTTTCGGTCTTTCACTCATAACGTGAGCTACGAGCCTCTGAATGACGCGCAGTCAGCGGAAATGCGATCCTTGGATCGAGACGGTCGTTTCGGTATATCACACTCAAGGTTTCGGAGTACTTGGGGTTCAGCCGGGTTGGTTCGTACACGAAACCAACCGGGCCCTCGGAGCAGAAACGCTCATATCTTGATCTTCGAATGTCCGATTGACGTGCCGTAAACTTTGATGGATTCCTATAAGTGAGATGGATCTTTTGGCTTACTCTGCCTGAGGTTTGGACGCAGGTGGAGTACAGTCGGGTTGGTTTTTCCTTAAAAACCAACCGGGCCCCCGGAACGAAAAAGCCAATAACTCACAGACCGGGCGTCCGATTGACGCGCCGTCTGCCTCATTGAATTCCTCTTGATGAGACGGAACTTTTGGCATACTTCGCCCGAGTTTTGGTTTCTGTTGGATAGTGGTTGGGTTGGATTGTACCCGAAATCCAACCGGGCCCCTGGAACGGAACAACTGTTATCATTCAGACTGGATGTCCGTTTGACGAACCGTCAACGACGTTGTTGATCACGTTGAGAAACGGTCCCTTTGAGTACACCCTATGAGAGTTCGGGGTACAGTTGAGATATGACTGGGTTGGTTCGCTCACGAAACCAACCGGGCCCCTGGGACGAAAATGCTAATAACTCACAGACCGGGCGTCCGATTGACGCGCCGTCTTTTGCGTTGAGACCCCTATGACGAGGTGGTCCATTGAGATACTTCTTCGTGGGACTTTGAGATACTTGGAGTATCGACCTTTAGCTCATGAAGAGGACCCTCCCGGAGACGAGCGTGCGGAGTATGAAGACCGTGTAGCCGACTGAGACCTGACGACTGCTTGACCGACTCGACTTGGAGTGAGTCGACTAGCCCAGTGGACGGAGCACTACTTTGTTTGGGTGAAGAACCATGGCGGACGGAGCACTACCTGTGTGACAGTGCAGACCCATGGTACTCGTCCGGAGAGTACCTCAGTAGGCTACTAGGGGGTGTGCACTACTATGTTTTGGTGACATAACTCGGCGGGAAGCACTACTGTGACTGGGTGGCTGACCCGTGGTACTCGACAGGAGGATTACCTCAGCAGTCTTAGGTTAGTGAGCAGTACCTTGGAGTCATGACAGGACCACTATACACTCCAGAGACGGAGCTCTTCAGTAGTTACGGTTTCGATAATGAAAATCCTGGTTTGAGCTGAGACTTTTGACCTTTGTGTTTACCTCATGATTGAGATGGGTCACTTGATAACTTAGGTATATGTATGGGAATATACCTGGGTTGTGGTTATCCGTTGATTTCATAATCTTTGTGTTTCCTCAGGATTGATATGGGTCACTTGATAGCTTAGGTATATGTATGGGCATATACCTGGGTAGTGGTTATCCGTTGATTTCATAATCTTTGTGTTTCCTCAGGATTGAGATGGGTTATTTGATAACTTAGGTATATGCATGGAATATACCTAAGTAGAGGTTATCTGTTGAGATCTTCTTTGTGGTTATCCATGTTGGTTTAGTGAGACCTTGAGGGTCTCGGGGTCCCTACTGAGTATCGTTATACTCACCTCTACACGGGCTATGCCCGCACCTCTTTATGTTGGTTTCAGACGATGGGCAGTGCTGATGGAGGCCGAGTGTTCGAGGACTGGACGGTACCCGGAGGTGCACTACACGACGAGTCAGTATCTGGAGGTGGAATTCACGGCGAGATGACACTCAGAGGCGGTTGACGGGCGAGAGAGTTGTGGAGGACATCTATACCTACCCTTCAGGTAGGATCCGTGGTGGACGATCCAGGAGCTGCGCCATCTGTACCTACCCTTCAGGTAGGATCCGAGGAGGACGACCCAGGAGCCGCTTCCGTTCTCCCAGCTCTTGTCTTTTTCTGTTGTACTTGTTCAGTTGTAGTTGTACTTTCATTTGGGTTTGTATTCTGGCCCATTTACTTTTCATCACTTTCTTTTGTACTTAGTGTTTTTGCTTCCGCTTGAACTCTGTGGTGTTTTTTTACTTTTATAAAGGCAATGCCTTCCCAGTTATCAGGATTTACACATTTGGTGCTAGTCGCCAGCCCCTGGCCTATGGAAGGCAGGCTTGGGGTAGTCACAGCACGGGCCCCGAGGACGGGTCGTGACACCCCCACTTGTTATAGTTCTTACTACCCAGTTACTATTCATTAGATGGAAGGAATTATTCAACTATAAATTTCAATTTTTTTCTTTATATCCTATATATATTCATTAATATTATCTAACTTAGATTCAATTTCTTTATAAACAAATTCTTCATGTACCTAAGTGTAGTTAGTCCATGCATAATAATCAAAATTTGAATTCATCATTGAAAAAATAATTGTTTTTAAAATGTTTTTTTATGAAATAGGAAAACGTTTTTACACACTATGAAATGAATATAAAGTTATTGACTAAATTTATCCCTCATAAGGACACCATATTTTTGACCCACCCATTGTATGTTGGTATTAAAACAATAGTTATTTTCCTAATAAAGTATAGTGTTTGGACATGGTTGTCTCTCTTGAGGATCCTTTAGTGTAATTACTCACTATACCGAACACCTTATTATATTTTTGGTATTTATTTATTTATTAATTCAAAGTAAATATGGGGTGTTTTGAAAATTAATTCAATTATAAAATGAATATGAAATGAAAATTAAAATATAATAATTTTAGAAGAAATTAATAATACTAGTATAATTAAACTATGTGAAAATTCATTACAATATTGTTAATTGTATACCTACAAAATGATCACACTCCATCATATGTGTAGTCATATTCTTCTAACCTAGTTGTGAATATACAGTGTACCCATCAATTTCAAAGAACACAATACATCCACATTGTCCTTCGATAGCATGCTAGAGGGATCCACTATCAAGATCAACTAAAATCCCATATTCTTGGCATAAAATCACACCCATTCATAAGTTAACCATAAAGGCTAAATTTTATTCCTTGATGATTGAGTAAAGGGTGGGGAAATAGTGTTAGAGAAAAAATAAATCCAAACATAACCACATTTTTAACACACTGTCACATTTCCTCACTATCGACCATCCTTACAAGAATATAGAGAGAATAAAAAATAGTTAAACATGAAATATCTAAGACTCGAGTTCATAGCTAGATTTTCCCCCAAGTTATTCCTTGGGTTATTTCATTACTATTATAAAGATTAGATATCACAATGAGAATACATGATGAAAAAAGATAGTAGAGAGAGAAAGAGGAATACAATATTTTAAAATTCATAAAAATGATTACAAAATAATAGTAGACTCTAATATACATTACCTGGGGAAAAATCATTTATAATAAAGTGATAAATATTTTAAATAAGAAGTGTATTATAGTAGGAATTAATGTGTATGGGGTGGATTTCTCACATGAAACGTTCTTCAAGGTGAGTCCTGTAGGTGGAATAATGATTTTATTGTTCTTTGAAATCTTCCCATAATATTTTTTTCTTTCATATTCTCATTTTAATGAATACATATTTTCCACATAAAATATCTAAATATCTTTAATGTGATGGTCAATATATGCATTACATGTCAGAATATCAATCATCATGCAATGAATATTTTCGGTTTTATAGATTTTGTAAAGTATATTACCTTTATGTATGCATGGTTGACTCTTAAATATGAGTAAAATCATTCATGTGGAAAATGGATAAATTTTTACCCATCACTTCATTCTCATAAAAATTCTACTAAGCAAAAAAGTCATTAAATTTACATATGGATGGATTTATTGAGTTGATTTTAGGTACTAGATAGGGTTTCTCTTACATATGGAATGAATCTTATGTAAGGGTATTTCATTTGAATATTTTCATACAATGAATTCATTGGAGTGAATCATATATGAGTGACCAGAATGACCGATTTACTTTATGTGAGTCTTGAATTTCACATTTTAATGATATGAAACAACCAGTTGATTGATTCCTTATTTACCAATATATTTATTTCATCTATAATAATTATACCTAATTTTTAATAAGTGGTTATTCCTATTCATATCACTAATTTTAATTTCTTGGTTATAATGATAATTTTTAAATAGAAATATCATAGTTTTTTTAAACATGTGATTGCATGTCATATATGCTATCAAACATAATGTTATTATTTTAAAATATCAAGGTTTTATATTTTGAACTTCTCAAGATCTGTCTATATGGAACTAGCTAGCTAGTGTCTTATTCTAGCTACCCATTTCAATTTTTATCTCTCCATCAAAAACCAAGTTCCTTCAGGCTTCCTTCAATGAAATTTATTTGATCTCCCAACTTACTTCCAAGATATCAATAAAATCATATAGTCTTCAACATTATCTTCAAGTATTCTTCAAATTATCCAACATTATCATCCAATTTCAATAAGAATACATAATTTTCTTCATTATGATCAACATATAGAACCTAAAAACATAACTATTATCCACTTAAATGAAATCATTAGATACAAAAGTGAGTGTTTGTGATCATTAAAATACCATTAGGGAGAGAGCTATAACAAAAATAAATAAAATAACTCACACTAAATTACACCCATGTAATGAACATAAACTCCCATGCATATCACAAACCTATGAAACTATTACTCAAAGGACACTCCTGAATAATCCAACAGAAAAGAGGTTTACATCCCTCCTGTCCCAAGTCATTACTTAGTGGCATAATCCAATGTGCCAAAATATTAGTACCATGATCATGTCTAACCCACATGGTCCTACCCATATACATATGAACACACACCCATAAAATCTATGCCATGTTGTCACATTAAAACCCTTTATTTTGATTTTTTTAATTAAGTCAATTAATTGAACAAGTTATAGGAGTCTCCCACAATTTTAGTTTTAATGATCAACCAAAAAAATAAATTTCTAATAAATATTTCACAAGGATTTTCCAACTAAAATAATAATAAATTTATTTAGAAAAAAATGTAACTATACATTCTAGGAGAAAGTTGAAAAATAAGAGAAGCCACCAACATTTTAAGTGTTTAACTTGAATAATTCTCCCAGGATTTAAAATATATGGGCTTCCTAATATGTTTCTTCAATGAATCCTAAATATTATTTATTAAAGTAAGATATAACAAATAAGTTCAAGAAAGGTGGGAACAATTTAAGGTTTCTCTTTTAAGACAATAGGATAGTCAATGAGATATAAGAAGAACAAGGCTCTAACATTCAATTTACTAGATCTAATACTATTTAATCCTTTTAAATCAATCAGTAGAAGGAAGGGGATCAATAAAATATCCTAGGGGAGGTTTGTAATTCGAGATCCTAGGTTAGAGTAGTATGAATGAGGGTTTTTAAAAAAGTTTTAGTCCTTTAATTAAAAGTTCAGATTTAATCATTATTGTTGCATGGTTAGTATGAACTATTTGAAAAAATGTGTGATAACCATGAAAATCACATCTAGCTAAAAAATTTCAAAGTTACATAGTTTTTGCATGGTTTGGCCAAACAATGCAAAAACCTTCTTCTTGCCTTGATGACCCCTCCAGCCCCTATTCAATTACATGGGGAATCCTCACAGTTCCCCCTAACCATGATCAAACTGTATACCCTACAAAACCTATCCAAAACACATAAAAACATCCATAACCTTCTCTAGGCCTAACCCAACTACTATATAGATTAAAATACAGATTAAAATAAGGAAATACATCAAATCGAGGGTGTTACACTCTACGCCATGGGGATTTTCTTCATCATGAAACTGGACGTCAGTGTTGTCCTTAAAGATTTATTTCCACTACTCCATCATAAAGATCATTCATTCCCATGGCTCATATTTAATCTTTAAATGATTCTATAACACCCATACCAAATTGAAATGTATTCCCATAAGATATTTTATTGTTTATCTAAAATAATGATATGGGAATGGATAAATGTAGTATCCAGTTCAAGAGTGACATGGACATAGTGTATCTCATGGAAAGAGTTAGGTTGATACTTTTTTAATTGAAACACATTGAAAAATTTATATAAAAAATTTAATACTAGAGGTAAGGATAATTTATATGAAAAATGTACAATATATATCAAAATATCTAATGGAATAACACACCAAGGATCTAATTTCCTCACTTTCCCAATCGACGGTGACCTAGACTCGAGGATACTTTAAAGAATATATGCTCACTTACCACAAAATATAAAGTCCATTAGTGTTGATCTATATATTATTTATGATGGTTTTATTCTATTTACCTTTGTTTCCTGATAATATGGTTTTTAGAAATAGTTTTATGTAAAACACTTGGTCCAATTAATGATGTTTCTCCAATATCAACCCAACAAAGAATATATAGACATGGAAGACCATAAAATTAAAAATGAGACATTTTTATCATGGATAGATGAACATATTTATATTAAAACTCCACTGAAGGATAATTATATTAAAATTAAGCACCAAAATTCATAACACATTCTCATAGATTATCCTGCAATGTTTGGATCATATTTTTTAACCTTCTATCTAATTTTAAATGATATTTCATGTTCATGGTCAAATGATTTCCAAGGTCTTATTGAAAGGATCTCCAAAAACCATGAAGTGAATCAAATGTCTTAGCCCAAAATAATCAATAATCATATTCTATGAATTTTCATCACTTACATAATATAGATATTTTCCAAATACACCACTATATTGGACTCAAAAATTGGAATGAAGTTTTCCAGTTTAGTGATTCAGTCTACAATTATCCAATTATTGTCATGTTTCCAATGTTTCATCGTATACCAGTGAAAAAATCCCTGATAATTTGTTCTCTTTTACAAATAAATATATTCATATAATAATACATGTATTCTAGTCATTGGTGTTCAACTCTTACATATTATTAGATGAGACATCTCTTAACATATTCATCCAATTTCTATTTTTCACATGACCACAAAAAATGGGTCTTTATTTCCCTATAAAATATTTTGAATTCTTAGTTGAACCACCCATTTTAAATTGTGAAAATATAAATAATCTATTATTTTCATGTTGAAGGAACTATAAATCGATTGTAAAATAATAATCAAAACTTTCATCCACTATTTAAACAATAATGGTCTCCCCACCATTGAGTTTTGACTTCATTACAAGGAACTATAGGTCTGATTGCTGATCATACTTAATCAAATTCACTAAATCAGGAATGAGAGTAATGGCAAAGAAAACTATATTTTAACTCTATTTCATATAATCCAATTGAAAATTTGAAAATTAAAACTTTAAGATTCCTTTTATAATGATCCCCTCTAACCACCTCGTTATAAAACTTTTAACTTAAACATACACTACTAAATTTCCTTTTCATGGTGTATAAACTAATTCATAGTCGAAATGTTGTAGATATTCCATCCATCGGTATTGTCTTAGTTTTAAATCCATTTTTGGAAAATGTGTTTTATGATTTTATGATCCATAAACATGGAACAAATTTCACTAAAGATGTAGTGGCTTAAGTTTCTAGTTCATTGAACACCACAACTAACTCTAGGTCATGTGTTAGATAAACATTTTTAGGTATTTTCTCCTATCTCAAGATATAAGAACAAAAAAATGGTATCCTTGCATGATAAAACAACCCAGTCATGATTTAAACACATTAAAATATACCATATATCCTTATCCTGGTTCTATAAAGATGAGGATAGGTGTTTATGTGAGCTAAGACTTACGCTCCAAAATGGTTTTTTGGAAATTTTTATTCCATTTTAATGGAATAACTTCTCTTATTAATTAGTCTTTGGAGAATTTATTCTTGATAAATCATAGAAAAAATTAAGATAATAGCCTTCTAATCCTAATAATCTTCGAATATTGAAGGTGTTATTAAGAAGTTTCCAATAAATTACTACTTTTATATTTTTAGGATTGATTGATATCACTTTTTATACATTACATGCCCATGGAAATGAATGTATTATATCTGTAGACCTCAATAATATAATTTCACATAAATTCAATGCTCACACAATGTTCTCAATATAATCTCTAGGCGATTCCCTTTATCATTTATAGTTCACGAATACACAAATATATCATTGAAAAATATCATGATTTACAAGTCTAGATACATGTGAAAAATATGATTCATTAAATCAACGAAAACTTATGGTGCATTTGTAAGTCCAAAGGGAATGACTATGTATTCATAATATCCATAACAACTTTATAAATTTATATCAATAATATACTATTTATTTAATTTGAGTTTATGATATCCAAACCATAGATCAATTTTAGAAAACCATTAATCTCCCTTCAATTTATCTAAAATCACATAAATATGAGTAATATTGTAACCATTCTTGATCATATCCTAATTTTATTTATAACATTAAACACATAAACAAAGTGAACCATCTATCCATTTTAAGAAGAGGACTATAGTGATCCAATACGATGTGATTGGTTTAAAAAATCCCTTGATTTTTTTTCTTCTAGTTATACCTTTAATTATTGTAACTTATTTGGTTCCATTCTACATTATGGGAGAAAAATAGGACTCATTCATGGAATTACATAAATAGAAAAGTTGAATTCTGATTTAGGAAATGATCAAGAGAAATCATTTGGAAAGAAATCAAGGTATTGGTATATTATGGCCATAATAATCCCAATACCATTTTATACAATAGTACTGCAAGTCATAAATATCAACTATGGAGATATGGTTCCATCTACTTCTACTAAAGGCCCTTTTATGCCAACATTCATATCCTAATCCCCTATAAATAAGTGAATAACTCTATCTAGGGAGGTGAAGGTTACTTCTCAGGCATAAAAATAAATAAATTACTTTCATTCCACTATCCATTCCATTCTCAAGATCAAATCAATGATATCCATTTCCAAGACACTAAACACTGAAAAAAGTTAACATTATTTATGGTAATGGTATAGGTAAGATATTTTAATCATCTTAATTCACGCTACACAAAAGGTTTTTTTTGTGTTTGAGATATGAATCATCCTTTCCTTATGAAACCCCATTTGGTTTAGAACATGTGAAGTAAGAAAAAGAGGGATGAATTAGTATTAAACAATACTTTCATTAGAGTAGAGTTGAGAATAATGGTACCTCATACTATCAAGGGACACAATTGTTCAACGAAAAATTATTTCTCCACTTCATAAATTTTTAAATCAACTCCCACTATGTATTACTTGCTTACTTGTTATAGTGGTTTCATTTATATGACCAATATTTTCTTGGAATCATATTGAGTTTCTAAATTATGTGGGTGAGAACTATTTTAATGAGACCTACATGGTTGGTCATGAGAGACCTGAGACAAATTTATGCCATATGCTCCTATTATATTTGGGGGACTTTTAAAATAATGATTGATATGTCCTTTTTTCCATAATTTTGATAGTATTTATGAAGTTTTATACAATCCATTTTGTTATGCATAAATGAGAAACATTGGAAATATACCATTTTAATACTGTAATGTAGTGGGAAAGAGACTTGATTGGTGTTCCGATTTTCTAGTTCTATACTTTCGTGGGTGTAGGTGTCCCTCCCCCACTTATTTATATAATTTTAGTTTCCACCCATTTCTATTAAGAAAATAGTGTTTAATCCACCAGAATTATTGGCTATGTATATTTAAACAACCTTTTCCCAATTGACCGTGTTTGTGTAATCCTCGATCAAGAACATGACCACATTATAATGAAATTTTGGTCACAAACCTACCATGAATATACATGCCTTTAGATGTGTGCTAATTTATACTAATAGAGAAAGGTGAACTAAGTTCATAAACTTAGCTATGTATTATTTCATGGTAATAAATCCTTTATTGAGGCTAAATAAATCTATTGTTTTGGGTACTTTGACGTTTTATAGATAAAATTATTTTTTGAACAATTCTTTGAATCCCACCCATGTAATTTCATGGGTGAGTTTAGCTTGAAAAATTAATTCCTACCTTTTACAGGTGAGATAATCAAGTATATATAAAACTAGATTCACCTTTATGTTGTCTGATGTTTTATAGAAATATTTTTTTATTGATCCTATTATGCCATGTCTTTTCGTGTTTAGGTCCTGAATCCCCATAAAAATTCATTGATTTTTTTATAACACTATAAGGTATGATTAGTATGGATTGGTTACCTAATTTTATTCCTATTTTCCTTATCATGGAAAACGTTCACATTACTTTCCATAATTTTTTGGTTCACCTATTGTTCAGGTGCATCACCAATATTTGCTGCTAGCTCTTACTGGTATTTAAGTCTTTGAATCGATGCTTTTTTTCTTCCAAAAACACCATAAGAATTTATAGTCATTTATCACAAGTTTCATTAATTCTACTTTATAGAGTATATTATAACACATTGAGAAAGTTCAGAGTAATATAATTTATAAATCATTATTCAAAAAAACATATTAATGATGAAATAATTACGGGAAGTCTCTTTTCTAATGCATGATACATGATGGTCATCAGCTAAACCCATGATGATGAGTTAAAAACAAGCTTGGAATTGTTCACTAACACTTTTTATACAAAAAATACCCTCGTAACATGAATTTGAAAATATATAGGTTAAATATGTTTTTTATGCTACTCATTTCATGTATCGACATATCCTTTCTCATTATTATAATCCCATTATGTTGACCATAACAAACTGATACCATTTATACCATCCTAATCAGAACCATTTTATGGGAAAATAAAAAGTTTCCAAAAACCTTAGGTGACATCCCAAAGGAACCAAAGGATGAAAATAAATTTCACGAGATTTACCAAAACATGGGGGATGATATTATCATAAATGAACAACCTATAAACAGACCAATATGATGCATGATACTAAACCATATTAACTCCAACTGTATAACCAAACAATAACTAGAGTTGTAATAGAAGTAGAAAATGAAGAAAAGTCTATAATATCAATAAAAAAAGACTCAAGGTAAATAGTAATCAATAAAAAAACAAAAGTAACCAAGGTGGAAATACTCCAAACACAATGAATTGATATCCACCCCTTACACTAATAACACACAACCAAAATCATAGAATCATATAGCCCCACTAATAAAATGAAAACCATTCCCCTTACTTATACCATGATAAAAAATTTCTTCATATTCACCAAGGTTCATATGTTGGGGTGACTATACAAACCTGTAATAAAACCTCAAGACTTCCCCAAATTCCATTAAAACAAGAGACATGTTTGCTCACATTTTATTTAAAATTAAAGATAGTTAGAAGATCTAAAACATTGAAAATATATATATATCTATCTCTATCTCTCTTACACACACACACATATATATATCAAAATGAAGTGAAATAACTCACCCAAAAACACACCCGTGTCATGATCCCACACTCTCATTCATAACACCAACCAATGTAACCACTACCTGAAGGACACTCTTAAATAGTATAACTTACAAGTAGTTTACATCCCTCTTGTCCCAAGTCATCACTCAATAACATAATCCAATGTGACATAAGATCATAACTGTGACTATGTCAAACCCACATGATCCTACACACACACACACACATATATATATATAAACAAACACCCAACAAATTCATGAAATTTTATCACATTAAAATCTTTTATTTTTGAAACCAATTTAATTAAATAATTTAATTGAAGACCTTGTGTGAATCACCCACATGTTTAGTTTTCAATAATAAAAAATGAAATAGTTTTAAAATTGAAATTTCAAAAGGATTTTCCAACTCAAATCATAATAAATTTTTTATAAAATAATGATCCATCCCATTCTAGGAGAAAGTTGAAAAATAAGAGAAGCCATCCACCTTTGAATAATTTGAGGAGAAAAATTATCCCATGATTTTAGAGAACATTACTACCTAATCCATCAATTTAATTAATCCAAAATATGATTTATCAAAAAAAATATAACAAATAGATCTATGAGAGGAAGACCCAATCTAAGGTTACTATTCTTAGAAATTGGGATAATGAGGGATAGAGAAGAACAAAGAAGGATTTGCCTTTAATTTCTTAGATCCAATAATCTATGATATGTTGGAATCAATCAACAGAAGGAATAATATCACTATAATATCCTTGGAGAGGGATATAATTTGAGAGACTAGGTTAGATGAGTAAGTATTAGGTTTTTCATGGATGTTTTGTGTCTTTAATTTATTTCCTTGGATTTAATTATTCTTATTGCATGGTTAGTATGCATGGTTTAAAAAATTGTGTGCTAACCGTGAAAATCATCTCTATATGAAAAATTTTAGAGTCTCATATTTTTCACATATTTTGGGAAAAACATGAACCAATAATGATCTTTCCTAGAAGACCCATCTATCTATTGTATAGTTACCTATGGAATCTTTACAGTTTCCCCTAGAAATTTTGAAACCACACACCCTTTAAAACCTCTTAAAAAACATCAAAAACCTATTGAACCTTCCCATGGACTAAAGAGACCACTCCATAACATAAAATTATGAATAAAATTTGAAAACTAATTAAACTAGGAATGTTAAATTATCTATGTTATGTACTATTTTTATAGAAATGGATATTAGTAAATTATGTGTATAGTTACCTCACTTATCTTATGTGGTAAGAAAAGTTATTTATTAACAATGAGTTATTAATAATAATATGAGATTATGGATTTGATGAAAATGGTTTATGATTCATAAAAACTATATAACATGTTTTTAAAATAATATAGGGTTAAAACTATGATATCTAGAATAAAATTTTTATCTAGGTGCTTCTTAAAATATGAGAGATATGATCTCACCACCCTCAGTCTCATATTTTGGAGAATAAAATCTTATTTCTTGAATAATCTATTCAAACACAGAAAATAACATATGTGGTATAAATATTATAGTGACATGTGATTTACATACATGGATATTTCATCTTATTAGATGAATATTCAAAAAATTACATAAACACAAACCGGAGGACCCTAATAGTTTTGTGCCTTTAGAAACTTGGAAACAAAAAATACTAGTCCATAGGTAAACTACATCATATCCCAATATGATATTAATAAATGGTACCCATATTAGATATATCATAGATAACAATTACTTTATAACCAAGGGAAATGAAACATAAGAAAGGGAGAGCTCAGAAGCTCAGTATAGGTAAACAAGGGAGATACGTAAGCATAACATGAACATAAGGATATGAGAACATGAACATAATAGTTGAAAGCTATACCCGGTATATCAATGATACTAATATTTTTTCATGGAATAAATATTGGAAGCTAATAATACATGAAGTATATGGGAATCAAAGAACATGATCCATGAGAGCATAATGTTAGAATAAGACATATATTTATAGAATACACTTATGCATAGAAAATAATTTCCATATTAGTTAAGGATCATTTATAGGTCTATCATAGTGGAATGGTTTCAATAATAAAACCATCACATTAGTCATGGTTCACTCTCAAGACCATTATAGAGGGAAAATTACCTTACTGATTTGGGTTCACTTCTAGTTCCATTCATGTCTATCCCATGAGATATATAGCATTAACCAATACATTGGAGGGAAATATATGTAACACTGATCTCATAATAAAAACCATTTTAATGTCTGCCTAAATATCACAAAACATTCATCATATCATAAACCAAGAAATGAACAGGTTTTTATAAACATTCCATCATATCAGAACCTATAAAAAAGAGATAGGTTTTGTATTCATTTCTTCATTTCATCATATCATAACCCATGGAATAAGTAGGTTTCATAAGAATTTTATCATGGTACAACCCATGTAAGAGAAAACAATAATCATAAACATCATGCCATCATAAACATAAAATATTGAAATAAATAATAATAATGGTTTACTTGGATTATATCCACAGTAAGGCTTAGGTACGATCAATGGGTGTCATCTTAGATAGAAAATGATTTTGATCTATCATTTAAAACATTTAATAAGAAAATATCCTTTACTCTATTAAAAAAACTTTTTAAATATTATTTTTTTAAAATATTCTTCTTTGAAAATAACCTTTAAAAATTATAAATAAATATTCAAATAAAATAATTTTCATGATGACATGAAGTTGTTTTCATGTCGTACAGATTAAAATAAAGTTTCCTTTCACATTTTTAGTAAAACCCAAGTGGAAATTGTTTGTAAACCGACATGAATATTCCTTTCAAAACATTATTTGTAAAAAATAATAAATTAGAAAAAATTATTTAAAAAAATAATATGATAATAGTAAATAATTTTTGAAAACATTTTTTTGAAAACGTTGTTTTGGAAGAAAACAAATTTCTGACCAAATAGAGAAATAAAGTCAGATTTTATTAAAAACATTTTCTAAAAAAATTGAATTATAAAAGAGTGGAAAAATGAAAATATTACTTGGAAAATAATAAATAAATAAATAATAATAAAATTAATTATTTTTTGAGATATTTTTCATAGTATTTTTATCATCAGAAACATAATCATAAAAAATCTCGACAAATGACGATATTGTAACATAAAATATTTACCACTTTATTAACCTTGAATCATCCGTACCATGAATGAATAAAAAAAATGAAACATAAAATATCACAAGGATGAATAAATTCACTATATTACATGTCTAATGATCCATATGTGTACGTCGTGAATGAATATATGTGCAAAACATAACTTATGTCTCAAAAAAGGAAAATTGGGAAAAAAACCCTTACCTCAAGTCTTGACTTCTATCGTACTAATTAAAACATCTTATATAGTAAATATAATTTTATTATAAATATATAAAATAACCATATATATATATATATTTCATACCATATAATATTTTCTTATGACATTTTATTAACCATTTATTAACAATTCCTTATTAAAATCACATTTCAGGCAATAAATGCTTTTTTGTCATGTTTGTTTTCACTTGTTATTATTGTTCATATTACTTAGATCATGGTTTAATCATATGTATAATTTAAAGCATGATATAAATATTATATATATTCACTATATATTTATTTAGATCAATCCATAAAATATAGTGAAAGGAAATGAGATACACCGTTCATGGAGACAATAGGATGTACATACTCATGAACGTTGTTTCCATTTTTTTATTAGATTAAAGTAAAGAAAATAAAATGATATATATTATAATTATATAATAATTTTTATGTAAAATATATCACATATTTTTTTTAAAACCATCCTTAATACCTTCCATGTAAATCATAAATGAATCACATCGCTTCACGAGGCTGTAGTCTTCCATACACACAAGCGACGTTATTGTAACACCCCAAGATTTTATGAAAAATATTCTTTTAATTTTATTAATGTCTTGTGTTGTATGCTACACCAAGATTACCTTGAGCTATACGCAACACCGTATTAGCTTACAGTATACGCAACACTATTATTGGATCGTGTTACACAAAATTTTGATAAAAGTTTTTCTACGCAACATTGAGTATATATATATATATATTCAATGTATAAATGAAATATGGTTGAATTATGTTATACGAAACAATGAAGGATTCTTGCACAACATGAAAACCCTGACTTTTCTTTCATTACATGCAATCATGACCTTCCTCGATAGCGTGTGTAGTACGCAATACTGAGTTTCACTAAACAACAATATGCTGTTAAAATATTATTAAAACTAGCCGTTATGAATAGTAATAACAACCTTTTAAAATTTTAGAAATTTTATCTCTCAAAATGGACTTAATTTTTTGATTCGGAGTATCAAATTTAGCCTAAGGTGAAATTTTGGTACTTTTCGGATAACTTTCATATTTTGATGAATAGTGAAAATTACTAAATTTTAATTAAAAACAAATTTTTTAATCGAAATAATTAATAGTGGTAAATTATTAATTTGGGTGGTTTTAAAGTATATTTAGAATATATTTTTACAATTTAATACAATGTTTTTCATTGGATGTAATTTCACATTTAAACCAGACATAAAAAAGTGTCAATCTTTTGATAGTTATTATCTTTTAAAAACACGCTATTTGTTTTGACGACAGGAATTAATTTTTAAATTAATTAATCAAACTGATATGTTTTGAATTTGGTAAAATAGACATCATTTTTGAGTTCATAATATCAAATATAGCTTAGGCCTAATTTTTGGTATTTTTCTGGAAACTTTTATTTTTTTGATGAATAGTGAAACCACTAAGTGGTAGTTTAAAAAAATAAATTTTTCATAAAACTTAATTTTACCGCTTCTATGAGTAGAATTTCAAAAATCTGAGAGACACGGTTGATGTCAATAAGTAAAATGTGGTTCAATGAGATGAAAATAATTTTTGGTGAATAGTAACTTTTTACCTTTTTTTTACCATTGTTAAAAGTAAATAGGGTAATTAAGGGTAGAAATGATATTATTATTATCCTAACACATGTCCTAATTCTATTGGATAAGTGTAATTCGACCAAAAACAACCTTAGGAATAAAATATGACCATTTAGGCCCACTTTGATTAGATTAGGACATTTATTATTATTTAATTCAAAGAAGAGTTAAAAGAGTTAAAATCAATGTTTATTTACTAAAACATTTTTAATATAGGGTTATACATAATATAAATTCGTTTGTAAATTTAATTAGAAAGAAAATAAGATTTCCTACATAATTATATTTTATGTATAATTTTTAGACATTAAATAATTTAATTTATTTATGACACAATGATGATGCAGTAATTACCATAATAGTAAAAAATTAGAATAATTGATATTATAAATACCCAAATAAATATCATATGAGACTTTTTATGAAGTACACTAATTTTATATGTTAATATGACATGTTAGTATTGATTTAATTAACTTTTTTCGAACTAATCATTCTGTTATGAGTTTCAAAAAAATCAATTACTAAATAGTGTCAAAATTGAGATAAAATAGTTTTTAAAACAAATATTATATTATTAATTGTTATTTTATTCCTAAAAATCTAAGGTTCGGAAAAATGACTTAGATAAGGTTATATATATTAATAATAAACAACTTGGGGTTCGTTTGGCTTGTTATAGTACGTTTATTAACCTTATAGTGTAAGAACACAAGAAGACATGGTAAAAGTAAAATTATTTAACTTAGTGTTAAATCTAAATGGTAAGGTTAAAATAGGAACCTAAACTTGTCTAAATTCTATTGGATGAGAGGATTTCGACCCATCCTCACCTTATCTTATAAATAAATCAATTTGGATCTATTTAAAACCGAATTTGGCTTTATAATAAAATAATATTTTTAGTTATTCTAAAGTTGCCCCTCTCCTCCCTTATAAAAGGGCACCCCCTCCCTCTCTTCCTCACACCGCTTTGAGCCTTCAAGCTCGGCCAAACCCTGCCAATTTCTTCTATCCACTTCCCTAGAGACATCTTAGAGGTCTTGGTCTTCTTCAAAGACCAATTGTAGTGCCCTAAAAGGAGGTCTCAAAGAAGCGCTTCAAAGAAGAGGTAATGCCCGTTACCGATTCTTTCATCTTTATTTATTCTTCCACTTATTCTTCATTAGTTGTTTCATCATGAAGTAATAACATCAGTATCAATAATATATTGATATATTATTATAATTATGAAACAACCCTATTTCACTATCTATCCTTCCTACGGAAAATGAAATCACCGCGCGTGCGTATGTACAAAATACCGTCTCCACGCCGTGGTGTAATCTATTTTCCACCACCACCTTACTTGGATGGGTATAATGGTGTAAATAACAACTATATATGATTATAATAAAGTGATATTGATTCTGTAATAGTATACACACACTCCAATAAAATCACACAATCATAGGAACAATATCATCGCTCGTGCGTACGTACGGAATACCGTCTCCACGACGCGATGAGATTCATTCTCAATGATTAACCATTAATAAATGATTATAAAGTATATACAATAAGTAATCATTAAATATATGACATAATAATGATACTGGATTTATGTATATATATGTATGTCATCCAATTAATTCCATTCAATTCAATGAGGAAACAAAAACAACGTTCATGCGTACGTACGACCTACCGTCTCCATGAACGGTGTATTTATTTACATCTATCAATCTATTATATATATGTATATTATGAATATATATTATATATAAATCATGTTTTACATTCTGGATGTAAGTAATCATGATCTAAGTAATCATATCAATAATTACAAGTCAAAACACGGATGACAAATGAAACGATTTTACCCAAAACACTCTTTAACATGGAATTTACAAAAGAATGGGTAATATAAAGTCATAAGTGAACCATATATGATATCATAACAATTAATATGATTCTGTAATAAGTCAATAACATTATTTAAATCATTATACAGGAGGTTCGGACACTTATGAATCAAATCGGACCTAAGGTAATGGATAATTTTGCAAATCTCATTTTTATCCGAGATTGTTTATACTTTGAAATTTACTAGGGTGTATTTTATCATCCACATCCATGTTTCCTCAATATGTAATATTATTTCCATCCACCTAAAATTGTTTAAATCAAATTTTACCCTTCGGTGAGTTTTTAGTAAAAGATATGAAAGGAATCTTTTGTCATTTTTCGTAAGAGGCACTTTTTGACTTTTCCGAAAAAAGTATGAGAAGAATGTTTTTTTAACTTATATGAAATGAATGGATTTTTAAAACATTATTTCCAAGAAAATTCCTTTACAAGTTTTCAAGTTTATTTTTAATCAACTTCTTTTAGTTTAAAATTGTATGGCATGTTAAGAAAGGAAAATGTTTTTGAAGTAGAAAGGATATTTTCCTCAAGAATAGAGTTCAAGTGTTTTATCAAAATTATTTTCCATCTAAGATAATGAAGGATTCTGTTTATATCCCTATTATTACATTGATTTGATTATGTTGTGATGGAATTATTTTTATGAATTCCTTTATCTTATATGAATTGTTTTATGATGTCACGATGTTTAAGATTCCCATTTTTATTACATGGGTTATGCTATGATGTATGGTTTATGATTTTGTGGCACACATAAGAATGGTATCATTATGAGATGGGTGGGACCTATATCTCCCTTCAATGCATTGGGTAAAGATTTATATCTCATGAGATAGACATGGCTGGAACGGTAGGTTAAACCGGTTCAGTAAAACAGGACTGAAATGAGGAGTGAACTCGATTCAGAAAGGGACTTTGTCCACTAAGATGGTCTTGGAAGCAATTCCTTGGCTACTATGGAAATCATTACATGTTCTTAATGGATGCCACAATTAAATGTTTTATTCCCATGCTATTTTATCATGATTTATGTTCCATTATGATCTATGCCCTATGTACTTCCATGTTTTATGTCGTTGTTCAAGATTTTTAATGTTCATGTTTTTTTTAAGTTCAAATGTATATGGTAAGTTTTATTTTATCCATGCTTACCCTTACTGAGCATTTGAGCTCACCCTTTTTATGTTTTCTTTTCCCCCAGGATTAAAAGAAATATTTTAGGTAAGGAAACATAAGTAGGAAGATCTTTATGGGAGATGTTGAAGATCTTTCACCACGATTAGAAGATTACATTCTGAGTTTCCAAAGACACTAAACTATTACGATCCTTGTGTGTCTGTTATTATTATGTATTAAGTATTCCGCTAAAGTAATGTAATATCCATGTACGTCAAGCTTTGGGTATCTACAGTTGGTATCAGAGGAAAAGTTTAGTCAACCTTTAGAAACTAGGATGCGAAAACGTTAGTGAGATCCCTAGAGATATTTCTAAAGTATGTCTAGGGATGTCCCTAAGGATTAGTATATGTATAGGATATAGTCCTAGGACTATGGTAACGATATTAGATTAAACCAAAGATGTTAGATATTGAGGTTACTCCCCCTTTTTTATGATTTTTGCCTCTCACACTATTCTTTTCGGGTTTTAGGAAATGGCTGGAAACAAGATGATTCATGATAATGGAGGATATGATGGACAATGGAATGATATTATTCATGAGAAACCAAATGAAATGGGATTTGGAAGTCTAATCATCATTATTATGCTGAATCAACAATCTCATAATATGATCAATAAAGTAAAATTTGGTAAGTTTCCTTACTCGGCTAATAAGAGAATGATGGAGTTTCATGATGATCATAGAGGAAAGAAAGTTCAATTTCCCCTATGTAAATCATGTGGGAAGAGGCATCAAAGAGAATGTTTCAAAGGAACTGGAAGATTCTTTGGGTGTGGAAAAGAAGGACACAAAGCCAGTAGGTGCAAAGGAAAAGGTTCAGTTAACACCAGGGATGAGGATAATGGTATTTCTACGACATCAACAATGGTTAAATGTTTTAAATGTGGAATGCACGGGCATTATGCAAACCAATTACCTAAGGGAAAGTCTCATGAAGAGAATCAGTATGGTCGTATGGGTAGTATTTATGTTGATTATGATGAAGAGACTACAAATGATATGTGAGATGAAAGAATTGTTGAAGCTCGGTCAATGGTTTAAGAATGTAGTGGAATGATTACATGTTTATCATGTGTAATTTTGTATAAGTAATCTCATGGTACTATGGAATAAAGAGACATCTAAGGATTGTTACACTGTTGTCTTTCCTTGAGTTTTGAAAGTGTATGATTAATGGTACCAGTATCCATGAAAGGTTATTTAGATATTTTTGAAATGTAGATGATATGCGCATAATGAAGGGATAAGGAGAAAATTAAATGTTTGATAGTATTCATGAGCTCATGACTGATATAAGGAAATAGTTATATCATGGTTTGAGTATATAGAATTTTGGGTTTTTGGTATGTGGAATGAGTTAACTTTTGACAGCACTCATGTTTTTACTAAGATTTAATGGGTATTCATTTTTCAAGAGAATACATGATTAAGGCCTTAGAATATTTGGAATGTGACCAACAAGACATATCTTATGATATATGGGGATCAATGATGGTATTAACATGCTTGTTATATGAAATCTCTGGTAATCGTTTTCACTATATTATGAGAGTGGACTGCAGTATTTTGGATAAGCCTAAAGATTGGAATGGATTATGTTGGACATAAGTTAGTATTGTTTAAGGATATAAGTTTTTTCGATATTATTTATGGGATGTTATAGTAATGTAGTTTTAGAAAAAGGACAACCTGCAGGACGGGCGACAGCCCATCGCGTTGGACAAGGCTGTGGGAATCGAACCCACAACCGAAGTGCGACTGACCTTTATCGCCTACGACTGGCCTACAGGAAGTCCCTGTTTAGTAGAAACTAGTTTTATTATATTAAGCAGTATGATATATCAAGTATAAGTCCATTTTAGGAACCATATATGATTAATCTCACTATAGACGGACTTATGTATTTTTGATGATTTTTATAACCTTTTTTTAGAAAGATGGAATGACCCATCATTCTATCACATGATCTGCTAACACTTCACGAATAACAAATTCAACTTCATTTCTTTAAGGGATGAAGTGGAAATTGTTCAATTCACGAACAATAGTGAGATTGTACCAAAATCATGCAAGTATTTCTTTTAATTCATCAACTTTAGGGAAATGATCTTGAAAACCAAAAATGTTCCCTTATATCTGATGAATCAGATGGTACCTTAGATCATCACAAATCTATAGCTTTGTGTTTGTTGGATTTTTCATAGCCATGTTCTCTACCACTCTCTACCAGAACATGATGGTTAGGTTTCTCTTCCATATCCATATTTTCACCTACGTTCTCCTATGTGGAAACCCAGTGATTAGTTAATTTGGGTAACAATTATGTTTCATACTTTAGTTTTTAAAGATTGGTTTTGGTATTCCTTTTTACGATGTGAGTTTCTGTTAAAGAATATTTCGAGTAGTAAACCATTTATAACCCCGACGAATTTCGAGGGCGAAATTCATTTTAAGGGGGGGTAGAATGTAACACCCTGAGATTTTATGAAAAATATTCTTTTAATTTCATTAATGTATTGTGTTGTATTCTACACCAAGATTACCTTACGCTATACGCAACACCGTATTAGCTTGCAGTATACGCAACACTATTCTTGGATCGTGTTACACACAATTTTGATAAAAGTTATTCTACGCAACATTGAGTATATATATATATATATATATATTCAATGTATAAATGAAATATGGTTGGATTATGTTATAGGAAACAACGAAGGATTCTTGCACAACATGCAACCCTGACTTGTCTTTCATTACACGCAATCACGACCTTCCTCGATAGCGTGTGTAGTACGCAATACCGAGTTTCACTAAACAACAACATGCTATTAAAATATTATTAAAACTAACCGTTATGAATAGTAATAACAACCTTTTAAAATTTTAGAAATTTTATCTCTCAAAATGGACTTCATTTTTTGATTCAAAGTATCAAATTTAGCCTAAGGTGAAATTTTGGTACTTTTCGGATAACTTTCATATTCTGATGAATAGTGAAAATTACTAAATTTTAATTAAAAACAAATTTTTTAATCGAAATAATTAATAGTGGTAAATTATTAATTTCAGTGGTTTTAAAGTATATTTAGAATATATTTTTATAATTTAATACAATGTTTTTCATTGGATGTAATTTCACATTTAAACCAGACATAAACAAGTGTCAATCTTTTGATAGTTATTATCTTTTAAAAACACGCTATTTGTTTTGACAACAGGAATTAATTTTTAAATTAATTAATCCAACTGATATTTTTTGAATTTGGTAAAATAGACACCATTTTTGAGTTCATAATATCAAATATAGCTTAAGCCTAATTTTTGGTATTTTTCTGGAAACTTTCATTTTTTGATGAATAGTGAAACCCCTAAGTGGTAGTTTAAAAAAATGAATTTTTCATAAAACTTAATTTTACCGCTTCTGTGAGTGGAATTTCAAAAATCCGAGAGACACGGTTGATGTCAGTAAGTAAAATGTGGTTCAATGAGATGAAAATAATTTTTGGTGAATAGTAACTTTTTACATTTTTTTTACCACGGTTAAAAGTAAATAGGGTAATTAAGGGTAAAAATGATATTATTATTACCCTAACACATGTCCTAATTCTATTGGATAAGTGTAATTCGACCAAAAACAACCTTAGGAATAAAATATGACCATTTATGCCCACTTGGATTAGATTAGGACATTTATTATTATTTAATTCATAGAAGAGTTAAAAGAGTTAAAACCAATGTTTATTTACTAAAACATTTTTAATATAGGGTTATACATAAGTTAAATTTGATTGTAAATATTCATTAGAAAGCTAATACGATTTAATACATAATGATATTTTATTTATAATTTTCAGATATTAAATAATTTAATTTATTTATGACACAATGATGATGCAGTAATTACCATAATAGTGAAAAATTAGAATAATTGATATTATAAATACCCAAATAAATATAATTTGAGACTTTTTATGAATTAAACTAATTTTATATGTTAATATTACATGTTAGTATTGATTTAATTAACTTTATTCGAACTAATCATTCTGTTATGATTTTCACAAAAATCAATTACTAAATAGTGTCAAAATTGACATAATTTTTTTTTTTAAAAAATATTATATTATTAATTGTTATTTTATTCCTAAAAATCCAAGGTTAGGAAAAATGACTTAGATAAGGTTATATATATTAATAATAATCAACTTGGGGTTCTTTTGGCTTGTTATAGTAAGTTTATTAACCTTATAGTGTAAGAACACAAGAAGACACGGTAAAAGTAAAATTATTTAACTTAATGTTAAATCTAAATGATAAGGTTAAAATAGGAACATAAACTTGTCTAAATTATATTGGATGAGAGGATTTCGACCCATACCCACCTTAGCTTCGAAATAAATCAATTTGGAGCTATTTAAAACCGAATTTGGCTTTATAATAAAATAATATTTTTAGTTATTCCAAAGGTGCCCCTCTCCTCCCTTATAAAAGGGCAACTCCTCCCTCTCTTCCTCACACCACTTTGAGCCTTCAATATCGGAAAACCCCTGCCAAGTGCTTCTACACTTACCTAGAGACATCCTAGAGGTCCTGGTCTTCTTCGAAGACCAATTTTAGTACCCTAAAAGGAGGTCTCAAAGAAGCGCTTCAAAGAAGAGGTAATGCCCGTTACTGAGTCTTTCATATTTATTTCTTCTTCCACTTCTTCTTCATTAGTTGTTTCATCATGAAGTAATAACATCAGTATCAATCATATACTGATATGTTATTATAAGTATGAAACAACCCTATTTCACTATCTATCCATCCTATGGAAAATGAAATCACCGCGCGTGCGTACGTACAGAATACCGTCTCCACGCCGTGGTGTAATCTATTTTCCACCACCACCTTACTTGGATGGGTATAATGGTGTAAATAATAACTATATATGATTATTATAAAGTGATATTGATTCTTTAATAGTATACATACACTCCAATAAAATTCCATGATCATGGGAATGAAATCATCGCTCGTGCGTACGTACGGAATACCGTCTCCACGACGCGATGAGATTCATTCTCAATGATTAACCATTCATAAATGATTATAAAGTATATATAATAAGTAATAATGAAATATATGACATAATAATGATACTGGATTTATGTATATATATATATATATATGTATGTCATCCAATTAATTCCATTCAATTTAATGAGGAAACGAAAACAACGTTCATGCGTACGTACGGCTTACCGTCTCCTTGAACGGTGTATTTATTTCCATTTATAAATCTATTATATATATTTATATTCTGAATATATATTATATATAAATAATGTTTTACATTCTGGATGTAAGTAATAATGATCTAAGTAATCATATGAATAATTACAAGTCAAAACACGGACGACAAATGAAACGATTTTACCCAAAACTCTCTTTAACATGGAATTTACAAAAGAACGGGAAATATAAAGTCATAAGTGAACCATATATGATATCATAACAATTAATATGATTCTGTAATAAGTCAATAACATTATTTAAATCATTATACAGGATGTTCAGACACTTACGAATCAAATCGGACCTAAGGTAAGGGATAATTTTGCAAATCTCATTTTTATCCGAGATTGTCTATACTTTCAAATTTACTGGGGTGTATTTTGTCATCAACATCCATGCTTCCTCAATATGTAATATTATTTCCATCCACCTAAAATTGTTTAAATCCAATTTTACCCTTCTCCGAGTTTTTAGTAAAAGATATGAAAGGAATCTTTTGTCATTTTTCGTAAGAAGTACTTTTTGACTTTTATGACAAAAGTACGAGAAGAATGTTTTTTTAACTTATACGGCATGAATGGATTTTTAAAACATTATTTCCAAGAAACTTCCTTTACAAGTTTTCAAGTTTATTTTTAATCAACTTCTTTTAGTTTAAAATTGTATGACATGTTAAGAAAGCAAAATGTTTTTGAAGTAGAAAGGATATTTTCTTTAAGAATGGAGTTCAAGTGTTTTATCAAAATTATTTTCCATCTAAGATAATAAAGGATTCTGTTTCTATACCTATTATTACATTGATTTGATTATGTTTTGATGGAATTATTTTTATGAATTCCTTTATCTTATATGAATTGTTTTATGATGTCACGATGTTTAAGATTCCCATTTTTATTACATGGGTTATTCTATGATGTATGGTTTATGATTTTGTGTCACACATAAGAATGATATCATTATGAGATGGGTGGGACCTATATATCCCTCCAATGCATTGGGTAATGATTTATATCTCATGAGATAGACATGGATGGAACGACAGGTTAAACCGGTTTAGTAAAACAGGACTGAAACGAGGAGTGAACTTAATTCAGAAAGGGACTTTGTCCACTAAGATGGTCTTGGCAGCAATGCCTTGGCTACTATGGAAGTCATTACATGTTCTTAATTGATTCCACAATTACATGTTTTATTCCCATGCTATTTTATCATGATTTATGTTCCATTATTATCTATGCCTTATGTACTTCCATGTTTTATGTCGTTGTTTAAGATTTTTAATGTTCATGTTTTTTTAAGTTCAAATGTATATAGTATGTTTTATTTTATCCATTCTTACCCTTACTGAGAATTTGAGCTCACCCTTTTTATGTTTTCTTTTCCCCCAGGATTAAAAGAAATATTTTAGGTAAGGAAACAAAAGTAGGAAGATCTTTATGGGAGATGTTGAAGATCTTTCACCACGATTAGAAGATTACGTTCCGAGTTTTCAAAGACACTAAACTATTACGATCCTTGTATGTCTATTATTGTTATGTATTAAGTATTCCGCTAAAGTAATGCAATATCCATGTACGTCAAGATTTGGGTCTCTACAGTTATCGTATTCCCATAGAATGGGAATTGTTAGGGTATATGTGATATAATAATTCAAGAATAACAATTATATTATCAATATAATATAAAAAAATAAATCCTTCATTATTTATGGACTCTATATTTGTTAATTTAGAAATGAATGACATCGTTTCGTGAGGTGGTAGTCCACCGTACACATGGATAATGATTTTATAACCCATTTGATTGAAGTAGAGATAGTTTTTAGTCATTAAATTAACATAAAAAAATCCCAGTATATGGAATATATTGAGGTGATTATATAATCATTATATAATAATAATTTAATTAGATGGACGAAGAAAGAAAAAAAATGCTCATTGATGAACGTTAGCTATTTTTCGAGTATCCTCCAAAGGATTTAACCAAACACCTTTATAGGTTTTATTTATGTAAAAACTATGGATTGCAGTATTAAGTGAATTTTGGAAGTTATTTGGGAATTTATTTTCCAAACAAAAGGGTTCTTAGGTGTGAATAAGATAGGAGAGTGGGGGCCTTTTATAAGTGAGGTGATTGAAACATTTATATGTTTTGAAAATAAAGAATCATAACCATTTATTTTAATGTTAAAATACTACAATAATGAACTATTATCGAGAATATAATATATAAGCTCAAAATATTTCCATAAAATAGTTTTTATACAATTTTATAGATCATTTTATCCCTTATCATTTTAGATTAACCCCCGGTAAACCCATTTTACCTTAACCACGATAAATAATTTTTACTATTATTACTATAAATTTTGGGAAAACATTAAGTCAAAATTTTTAGATAATATAAATTAATATTTTTAAAAATTTAAAATTCTTTTTTCCAAATTCCAATCATAGATGTGATAAAATTTAATTTAAACATAATCCTAGAGGCGCGATGAGAAAACGGGTTTTTAAGAAGAAAATGTTTAAAAGATTACAATGTTTTTATAAAAAAATTCAATATAAAATTGATCCCAATGACCAAAATTGGATTAATTAATGCATAAATAAATTAATTTTACTTTTTAAAAAATTAATATATAATTTAAATTTATAAATATATTAAAAAAAAGGTTTTTTTCAATTAAAATTCACTATTTTCACTATTCTTCAAAAAATGAAACATTCAAGAAAAACCCAAAAATTCAAAATAAGCTAATTTTGACATACTAATTCAAAAAATTAATTTTATTTTATGAAATTTATAGTCTAAAATTTTTAAATATTAATTTTATTAATGTTCAAAAAAATAAACAAATATCAATTTTTTTGAGAAAATTGTATTTTCAAAACATATAAAGACTTTACCGAAAAGTAATTATTTTTTTATATTGATATGTTTTTTATATAAAAAAATATACATAATATTTTAAAAGAATGTGTTACTATTCCTATCACTATGTTTGATGGCTAGGTTATAACGGTTGTGTTTGAATAACTATATTAATAATAAATTGTAATTTTATTAAAACTCAGTGTTGTGTTTAATGAAATCTAACCTAGTGTTGTGTATAGATAAAGATAATATTGTTGTTTTATATAAAAAAGTTATAAAATAAATTTACTTTATTCAAAAACAAATCACAAGAAATTGGGTGTTACATTCCACCCACTGTAAAATGAATTACTCCCTCAAATTTCGTCACTTCGATACAAACAATTGAGGATATTTATGCCTCATAGTATCCTCATGTTCCCACAGAGATTACAAAAATTTAAGGTTTCTACAAAAAACTTTGATCAAGTGAGTTGTGTTTTTCCAAAAAAAATTCTCTGTATGATCCATAATCTCCACTGGTTTTCCATGGAAGAAATATCTTTCTCCACTGGTATGAAAATTGAGTTCAGTACAAGTGAAGGGTCACGTATTTATGACCTTAGGAGAGATACATGGAACACTTTGTGAAATTTAGAGAGGTTTAGTGTAAGTTCCAGCTGAAAGGATACCATCTTGATAAGGTCAATAATTTTAAAGGGGCCGATATACCTAGGTCTCAATTCCATATTCTTCCCAAATATCAAAGCCTTTTTACATAGAGAAATTCTTAGAAAAACCTATATGGAAAATAAAAAATTCTAGATCACACCATTAATTTGCAGTATAACTTTTATGCTGACTCTAAGATTTATTGATGTTTTATTGAATGTATCTTACCTTCACTTCAATTTTTTCATAAATCTCAAGTCCCCATAGATTTCTTTCTCCAACTTCATTCTATCACGTTGGAGATCTATATTACTTTCTATAGAGGGATTCATAAGGAGGCATATAAATACTTGAGTGAAAGATATTATTGTATGAAAACTAATCTAGTGGAATGTGTTAATCCCAACCACATTTTAAATATAAATAACACGTTCTCAATATATACTATAGGGTTTGAATTGTACTCTTAAGCTAGCTATCCATCCAAGGATGATACGCAATACTGAAAATCGAATCTCTATCAAGATAATGATGAAGAATTATACAGAACATTGAGGTAAACCTCATATCCTAATTAGACATGATAGAATGTGGTACTCCATGAGTCCTTACCAATTCCTTAATATATATCTGAGAAAGATGATTCATAGATAAGTCTTCTCTAATATTGAAGAAATGTGCTGATATAGTAAGATGATTGACTACAAGACATATATAATTATTCCTTTTTGAGTTTTTGGGGAGTCTAATAACAAAACTAATGGTATTGTCTTCCAATTTCCATTTTGGTATGGGTAAGGTATGTAACAACCCATTAGAATTTTTTCATTTATCCTTATCTTTATAACATTCCAAGCACCAATATAAAAACTCTACGATATCTCTCTTCATGTCATCCCACCATAAATACTCATTCAAATATCTATATATCTTCTTACTTCATAGATGAATAGAGAATGAAGAACTATCAGATTCCTATAACAAATCCTACATCATATATGGTATGTATGGAATTCATACATGGTTCTTGAACCTTATCATTCCATCATGATCATGGTTAAACTCATGAGTATTTATAACCTTTTTTATAGCTCTACATATTCATTCTGAAGCTCTTTAATATTCACTTAAATAGAAGGAAAAAAATTCAATTGAAAAAGATAAGATTTTCCCCTTCCTTTAATATTTCCAAATCTATCCTTTTCAAATATATAAATATTTGTTCTTTTGTAATCCTCATCCTAGATAATCTAGCATGATACTTTCAACTAAAATCATTTGCCACCTAGTTTTCTTTCCGAGGGTGGTAATGTGTTGAGGAGTTATAATATTTAATCAGCTCTAACCATCTTCTTTGGTGCATATTTAACTCTTTCTATGTGAATATATACTTTAAAATTTTGTGATTGATATATATATCACACTTTTCTACATTAAGATAAATCCACCATATCTTTAAGGAAAAAATTACCTCGCTAACTCCAAAACATGATTTGAGTAATTTTTCCCATGAACCTTTAATTTTCACGAGGAATAAGATATAACCATGTCATTATACATAATAATACATCCAGATCCCTTCTTTGATGTGTCACTATAGATTAAAAACACTTCTCCGCTATTGGGTAATTTAATAATAGGTGTTTTGACTAATCCTCTCTTTAGTTTCTTGAAATTTTCCTCACATTCATCTATCCATAGAAACTTGGGTCCATTTTGAGTTAACTTGGTGAGTGGATTATATAATATGGAGAAATTATACACAAACTATAAATAATATCTAGCTAAACCAAGAAAACTACGGATCTTAGTCACCTTGGTTGGTCTGTACCAATATTAATTTTCCACCATCTTTGATGGATCTATTAATATACCCTCTCTTGAGATTATATTCCCCAAAAATTTCACCTTTTTCCCTCAAATTAACACTTTGTAAAATTTTCATATAGTTTATCTTTCCTTAGGGAACAATTCCAAAGTGATCTTCATGATATTCATTTCTCTTTTAATATATACAAATATCATCTATAAAGACTACCAAAAACTGATCTAGGTAATCTCCAAAAACTCTATTCATTAAATCCATGAAGATAGTCAAGGAATTAGTAAGTCTGAATGATATTAACTATATATTCATAGTGTACATACCTTGTATATGATTATATATTTGGTATATCCTCCTTCTTGAACATCAATTGATAATATCCAAAAAATGGTTAATCATCGAAAATTATTGACATACACAAAGTTGATCGAATAGGTCATCAATATGGGGTACATGATAGTTTTTCTGGATCATGATCTTATTAAACTCCCAATAATTAGTCCATAGTCACATCGATCCACATTTATTTTAAAAAATAACTAGTTCACCCTAATGTGACACACTTTGATGAATGAATCCCTTATCAAGGTTCATTTGGAGTTACTTATTAACTCACACAACTCAATTGAGGAAATTCTATATGGAGTATTTGAAATTAGTTTGGCACTAGGTATGAAATCTATTGAGAACTCAACTTCACGTCTTAGTGGAATACTAGGTAACTCCTTGGGAAATATATTAACAAATTACCACAAAATAGGAATATCATTAATATTGGGTTTCTCCCTAACCATTTGAGATAAATACCCCTTATGAATGGGGATTAAAACCCAAAGAATGAATTTAATATCCACTAAAATTTCATAATTTTCATCACATTGATAAATGATCATAGGTTGGTTTGGAATATAAAACATGTCTTACCTTCCTCAAAAATTGATGTGGGGTTTATGTAGAGATATCCCATCCATGTCTAATATAACATCAAATTCAACCAGAGGAATTATGATAATATTTTCTAGAAGTGAATTCCCACAAACTTCAACAAGATAAGAATCATATAATTGAGATGTAATCATTGTACCATTATGGGTTTTAATTGATAATTACACATCTAGTCATTTATGTGGAATCTTGATACCCTTAAAAAATTCTTTAGATATGAAAGAATGGGTAGATCTGGATTCAAATAAGACATTAATAGTTCTAGAGTGGATGGTAAGTGTAACTTTCATCATGTCGTTATAGCACCCCTCATCATAAATAGTGAACACATGATATTTACCCCTTTCCCACAGCTTATGAGGTTTCTGAAATAAATCATTATCAATAACCATCATATTTTGAAATTGGTTATCAAAAGGTCCATAGTCCTTGAATTTGAAACACTTCAGTGTGGGTGGTGCATTTTGTTTATATTTTTCTCTATTCGAATATTTAGACAACTTATTCCCATAACTTCAGGAATCAATTACCCAATTAACTTATCTTACACACATAAAAAGTTACTAATACCCTTAATAAAATTTATTCTATGTTTCTTCCAACACTATAATCATAAAGTAAATATCATCTTCTTATATCTTTGGTTTCTATATTTTCCTTTGAATTCTATCTTCATTTTACTGTAAAAACCATGATATTGATACATAAATTCAACCACCATTTCCACCTTCATGGAACATTGAACAGTATATTCATAGCTACTAAAGTTTCTTATTGATAACACCCTTCCGAGACTTGGTTTTAAGCTAAAGAAGAATCAATATACCATACATTTAGGTTGGATGATAATACCAGAAGCATAACTCACAAGTATTGTAAAAAATTTATTATAGGTGCCAACAGATTCATCATCCTTTTTCTTTAACTCAAGGAAATACTTCTCCATATTCATATAGATAATATAAGTAAAGTATTTATTGAAAAATTTGTTCCCGAACTTATCCCAATCCATAGAGTCAATTTCATCCAATCACCTCATATTCTGGATAATATCCCATTATTTTTTTGCTTCACCTTCCAAACAGTAGATATACAAAATTAATTTTTCATGTTCCAAACACTTGTTAATGGAAAATATAACTTCATTGGTACTTATAAATTGATAAAAAACAACTAGATCCGTAGTTTCACTGAAGTAAGGTTGACATTTCCTCATTAAGGACTCAACAAAATGTTGTTTTCTTCTTTCTTTGTTTGTAAGTATACTATGATTCATATCTTTTGAATGTTTTATGTTCATAGAAACAATATTTTTCCTTCCAAATACCATAAATTGTGTTTTATCAAGAGAACAATCATCTCATTTTCTGTCTCAATCAGCTTTAAAATGGTTCCTTTGGGTTCCATCCATTGAATAAAACCAAAAATCATAGTGTAAGAAATAATAATCATAGCGGGGAACTACATAATCTAGAAAAATCACTTACAAGATCTCTAAATCATGAAGCCTTCTTTAATATATGACAAATTTGGTTTACCCTAGGATATTCATATTCATCTTATATTTAAATCCTTCACTATGTAATGTAAATAGTTTGTGAATTTCTAAATAATATCCCCCAGGAGTGTCAAAACTAGGTGTGTAGCTAGGCCCATTATTTTGCACCAAGCGATGATTGAGTCCAGATGAATGTACCCTTTTCTAAGTTATTACACCTAGGTACCTCTATGTTAGATCCAAATCCACTTGTAGTATCCTGATAGGTATCTAATTTCTTGGAAACCACTTGTTATATCCTTTACCAAGACTCTAGGACATTTTCCTATACTTAGACTCATCCTTAGACTTATCCTTAGACATATCCTTATGTATCTCACTAAAGTTTTCTCATCCATGTTTCCAAAGGTTAACTAATATTATCCTATGATACTAACTATAGTGATCGATTATTTTCATACATGAATATTAACTCTTTCTAGATGAATATTCAAAACATTACACAAACAGATGAATGAAGGCTGTAATATTTCAGTTTCTTCAAAAACATGCAAATATAAACAAATGTTGCATAGGTAAACTACATAATCTCCCACTATGATCTTCATATATAACACTATTATTATAAATATCATATGTAATAAATTTCTTGATAACCTATGGAAAAGGAAAAAAAATAAAGGGTGAGATAAGATGCTTAGTAAGGGTAAACAAGGGAGATATATAATCATAACAAGAGCATAAGGGTATGAGAACATGTGAATAAAATTTGAAAACCATAACATACACGTCAAAGATCATAATATTAAGTGGTGGAATAAATATTGGTTGTTCATCAGGCCTGTATCATAAGGGTATCATAGAACATGATCATTAGAGTATAACATTGTCATAAGACATAGATTTTTTGATTACACATAAGAATAGAAAATAATTTTCATATTAGTGAAGGATAATATCTAAGGATATCATAGTGGAACGGGTTCGCTACCAAAACCTTCATAGTAGTTAAGGTTTACTACATATATAATTATAGTAGAAAAAGTCCCTTACTGAACTAGGTTCACTCCCTACTCTAATACTGTTTATCTCATGAGATATAAACCTTTACCCAATACATTATAGGGAGATATATGTCCCACCCATCTAATAATGAAAAATATATTTATGTGTGCCACAAGATCATAATGAATTCATAATATTATAACCTATAAAAAAAATATAGGTTTCATAATCATTTAATCATTTCATCATAGCATAACTTGTGGAAAAATAAGTAGCTTTAATAAGAAATTTTTCATGGTATATCCCTTGGAAGAGAACATGGGTTTCATAAAAATAATGACATCACAAACATAATACATTCAGATAAATAAATAAGAATGGTGTATTTAGATGATATCCTCAGTATGGAATAGATAACATCAACAGGTGTCATATTTTATGGAAAACAATTTTGATTGACCATTTAAAACATTTATTGAGGAAAATATACTTTCCAATTTTTAATTTTTTTTAAAAAAATAATTTTTTTTGAAAAAAAAGTTATTCGAAAATAACATTGAAAAATAGTAAATTAATATTCAATGAAAATAATAGTCATGATAATGGGATGTTTCTTTCATTCCATACACATTAAGAAATATTACTTTCACATTTTTTATAAAAGAAAAATAGGAAGATTTTGGAAAATGAAAAGAATATTCCTTAAATTTTGTTTGTAAAAATTAAAATAGAGGTAAAAATTTATTTAAAAAAAATCATATTATAATAATAAAACATTTTTGAAAACATTTTTAGGAAACTTTATTTTGGAAGAAAATGGATTTCAGACCAAATAGGGAAATAAATTCAGATTTACGAAAAAAACATTTTCTCAATTATTTTACGTATAAAAGAGTAAAAAATGGAACCATTACATGAAAATTTAATTAATTAACAAATTAGAATAAAATTAATGAGTTTATTTATATATGTATGATAATATTTTATCATTTTAAACATAATAAAGAAAATAACTCATAAATGATGAGATTGTAACATAAAATATTTACCACTTTGGTAACCTTGAATAATAATACCCATGAAGATATAACATAAAAAGAAAGTTAAAATATCATTAGAAAGAATAAATTAATAATTTTAAATGTCAAAGGGATGTATACACACTTTGTAAAATAATATAGGTATATAACATAACATATGTCTCCAAGAAGGCAAATTGAGACAAAAATCTCTAACCTTTAGTCATGAATTCCATCGTACTAATTAAATATTCTTCTATAATACATATAATTTTATTATAAGTCTATTAAAGAACCATATTTATATATATAATACCATATTTTATTTTCTTATAACCATTTATTACATGTTTGTTAAAAATTTCATGTTAAAGTCATGTTTCGGGCAACACCTGCGTTGTTTTTCTTTTATGTTTTTACGTGTTATTTTTGGTCCTCTTACTTAGATAAATGTTTCATAATATAAATATATTAAACCATGATATAAATATCATATATATTCTGTATGTATGTCTTTAGATTAATCCATAAAATTTATTTGTAGGAAATGAAATACACCATTCATAGAGACAATACGTCATACATACTTATAAACACTATTTCTATTTTATTGTTGGGTTGAAAGAAAGAAAAGTTAATTATGCATATTATCATCTCATAATCAATTTTATATCAAATATATCACATAATTTTATTAAATAAATCCTTAATACCATCCATGTATGTTATGAATGAATCACGTTGCTTTACGAGGTGGTGGTCTGCATACAAACGAGCGACGTTATCTTATTCCCACATAATGGAATGTATGAAGGTATGTGTGATATAATAATTAAAAAGTCATAATAATATCATAAATATCATATATAAACAATAAATACATCATTATTTCTATCCTTGGGAGGTGGTAATGGAGAAATGAATGACATCATTTTGCGAGGCGGTAGTCCGATGTACACCAGAATAATGATTTTGTAACTGATTTTATTGGAGTGGAGATGGTTGTAGGTAATTAAATTAACATAAAAAATAATAGTATATGTAATATAATTATTTTATTATATCATAATGTTATAATAATAATTTAAGGTTATGGAGGAAGAAATAAAACAAAAACGCTCATTGATGAACATTAGCTATTCTTCAGGAATCCTCCTTTGGTTTGCCGCAATAGCCACCATAGGATAGGATTATATACCAAATAAATATTCTAGGATGAGATAATGGTAGTTGAGAAGTGATTTGGGTAGGTATTGGATGAAAACATAGTTTTAGGGTGTGAGAAAAAAGGATAGAGGGTGGCCTTTTATAAGTGAGGTGAGTGACACACTTATAATTTTTAAAAAGAAGGAATTCCACACACGTTTTTTTTCATCTCATAGGTCTCCAATATAGGAAATTTATCTATAATAGAAGGTTTATGACTGAAATATTTCCATAAAATCATTATTATACAAGTTTATAGATAATTTTAATCATTATCTTTTTAGTTTAACCCTCGTCAAACCTGTTTTTACCTTAACCACAATAAATAAATTTTACTCTTTTTAATATAAATTTTGGTTAAAATCTAGGTTTAACTTATTATATAATATAAAATTTTATTATTATAAATATGGAATCAATTTTTCCAATTTCCATTCATATAAGTGAAAAAATTTAATTTAAAATTAACACCACAGACATGATGAGAAAGAAGGTTTTTAAAGACAACACGTTCAAAAGTTTACAAAGTTTTTTATTTTATAATTCATTATGAAATTATATCAAATGAAATTTTTTTAATGTATTTATAATTTATATAATTTAAATTTAAAGCCTATTTAAAATATAATTTAACTTTACAAATAAATTAAATAAAGCGACAGTTTTTAATTAAAATTCAGCATTTTCACTATTCATCAAAAAATGAAACTTTTCATAAAAAAAAATAAAACATTTCTAAATTTAAAATAATTATTTAAAAAATTTATTTTATTTTATGAAATTAATTTTTTAGAAGTTTTAAAAATTCATTTTGTTAATGTTCAAAAATAGAAACAAAAACATTTTTGGAGAAAATAGTATTTTTGAAACAAATATTGACTTTATAAAAAATTAAGTACTTTTTTATAAATATATTATATTTATATGAAACCATTATAAATAAAATTTTAAATTAATTTATTACTATTCACATCACAAATTTTAATGACTATGTTATAACGATCGCATTTAAAAAACTAAATTAATAACATATCATGGTTTTGTGAAAACATAGTGTTGTGAGTAACACAAGATAACCCAGTGTTTCATATAGAATGAGATTAATTTGTTGTTATGTGTAACTTAAGCTATCAAATAAATTTAATTTATTTTAAAAAAAATTCACAAAAAATAGAGCTGTTACATATATACTATTTTATTTATTAAATATCACCATTAAAGGAAATAAGTGTTATTTTCTGACACAAAAGGAGTTTGTGTATGTTAACATGATATTATGAAAATAATAGTGACTACTAATCTAGTATTAGTATGTTTGAACTTTGGGATGTTTAGAATTATCAAATAATGGATTATGCTAGTAAACAATAAAATTTAATACCACTTTATCCTAAAAGAGTATAGGATTTATTGGCGATGTAATGAAAAATGATATTTAGGAACAAATTTTGATAGAAAGAGATCCATAAACTTGGATGATGAGCCCAAAAGGTTTTAAATAGGAAAAATAAGTAATAAAATTTATAAAATTATCTATTATTAATACAATTAGTTTGAATACATTTTTCAAATATTTTAACTTTAAGAATATTATTCCTAAGTCTCTCCATTATTCAAATAATATTTCTTCATAAATGTTACTTACTGAAGTTTTTTTCATAGTATTTTATCAAATTTTCACATAGATAATTGGTAATAATCACATAGTGGTGTAATGAGTTTAACCAAACCCAAAATGTGTACTAATCATAAGGCCGGTTTCTCAATCTATCGTATGTGATATTTTAGAAAGGTTCTTATGTATAGTTTTGTTAAATATTATTAAAATATATTAATAATATAAAATGTATCATGTTATAGAAATTTCAATCTCTACATTATCAATATTTCATGTTGTCTATATATATATAAATCACTTAGATAAATGATAATTTACCACTCAAAATATGACTTTGAGTTATCCCTAACCAATGTTCATCCTGTAGTGTTACAGGCTGTGATAAAATATTAAGTATAATGTTAGTATAATTCTTATATTTAGATATACAATATGCCCATGAGATATAAAATGAGTTTTATGGACTGAATGGCACACAAAGTATATACTACATGAAGTGCCATACACATTGTATTTTTTACTAGGTGTAGATAGTTCATATTTAGAGTCTCTAATACCTGATTTTGGAAAGATACCTAGCATGAGAACCTTCATAATTTGAAATATTTCATATTAAAACCTTAATATATAGTTAATTAGGGTGTGGATTGGTATGTTGTGGATCATTTCATTGACCAGATCATAACCAAGATGTGATTTTTCCTATCATATTACGAGTATGAAATATGGGCCCTAGATCGAGATAGGTCGTGTAAGTGCATAATGATACCTTGATACCACATGTGATGTTATTATATATTAGGTGAGGGGTTTGTGATATGCACATATTTAATGGTGAATGACATGTTATGTAGTCATAAACCTTACCAGTTTATACTTAGGTAAACTATAATGTATTAGTTGGCTATATGGGATTAGCAGACTTTGTTTCCCATGGTCACTCAATGTCTTTAAAAAAGGGATGATATGAAATGCATGCTTATTTGTGATGTAATTGGTGGAAAAAGGTATAGATATACATGTTTTTGATAAATATAACACTAGATCCATTTGTATATTTAGTATCACTAATTATTTGATAGAGTATTCTCTTTTACTAGATTTATGGATTTGGTAATTCATATTTGTTTTCAATGCTAAAAAGTCTCGGGGGATCATACTTTTTTATTAAATGAATGAAGATTGAGTTCGAATTGGAGAACCACATTAACTGTGTTTCAGAGTTTGTCACATATGTGTGGATTAAAATTCAATATATAAAAATTCAATCAATGTGGGGGTAGTTCCATATGACATATGACATTATTGGTATCGACTCAATTATAAATATTCAGATATAACATGTCATAGGGTACGATATGTGGAATCATAAAATACAAACGTAAAACTATGAACTTACAATGAAACTGAGAAATAGATCCTCATATCATTTATGGGATTTAGGGAATATGATAAAGAGTGGTTGAGCATACAATAAAGATTTTATTTCTATCCAGGTTTGATGTCCAAACCTAACTAACTATATGAATAGTAACTGGACTAGACCACTATGTATCCTCAGGCGTGTCTCCCCAAATACTAGAGGCTATCAACTAGTAGTGGGGGTCTATGAAAGTCTGGTGTAGAGGATATACCCCTGTTATTAGAGTAATAAATAACAGTAAATAACAAAATATAATACACATTAGTGTACAAAAAATGACAATTAACTAAAAAATGAAAGCAAAAAAATATAAAAAGGCTATAATAATTAAAATGAAGTAAATTCCCAAACAACCGAGAAAAATATACAACTAACTACCCACGAAGACAATTACATATATAAAAAAAATAAAATATAATAAAGATGTTGGATCCATGATAACTTTGGTCCATACATTAACCTGATCTCTAATCCTTATCTGAGTTGTCCTCCTAGACCATGCTAAGTTTGAGTCTCGATCCAACATTTTCTAGCAAAAAGTGTCAAGATTATTAGGTACCCATGTTCCATACCTTCCTGAGCAGGGTGTGAGTAAAAAAAACATCTATTCGTGAAAAAATTGGCCCCACATATAACCATAAATGCATTGATATGTTCATGTGACATTCTTAGATAAATTAATAATTATTTTAAAAAACAAAACTAATAACTCTGTAGAACCCCAGGTAAATAGACTTGATTGACCATACATGATTTAACTAGTGTTTGGGTGTCTCTGAGCATGTCCCAATGACCATTCCAACCAAGTAACATGAATAAGATAAATCCATGGCAACCCCAACCTTATTGCAACCATTTCGGGGTCTCATCCCAAGAAAATCTAACATCTATGCTCCAAATCCATGGTATTTACAATAGTGTTTGACCCCAAATCTATAAAATCATATCCATATCCTCACAAATTTAGGGGCCCAACACATGACTGTCGAACATCTGATCTCCAAATCGATGGGTTTTCTAATTGGGAACAGATCTAAATCAACGGAATCTCGACTGCACCCTCACAATTATGGGATGAAATCCCACAATAGTCCAATATTAAATATGAAAATCCACGGTAACTTTAAAAGTGTCTAGATACAAATCCATGGTAGTCCATCTATATCCTCAAGATTCAGGGGTCCATACCACGAAAATCTATCCTTTGAGATATAAATCCATGGATGATTCATCATTATTTGATTTAAAATCTATTTAATACCTTCCATATATCCATATATAATTATATAGAATCCTAGTAATAATAAATTATATTTGAGGGAAAATTCCAATCAATTTATTAATAGAGTAAACGGTAGGGTTGGAAAAAAACCTACTATCGTAATCTATAGTCCACCATACTTTCTCAAGGATGGTTTTTCATTGGGGTACCTACCACAGTTCCCCCTGGAAACACATATGTGAGGCATCCCAAAAGGGTCATTTATTCCATCCCATATCTCACAAAGGATGTTATTCCCCCTCAGCAAAGTCATAATTTCCTCTCAACATGAAAGGCCTTATGAAAACCACATCGATGTTAGTCTAAATATATGGATTAAGTACCATATAAATGTCTAGGGACACTACAAGCCAGTCATATAACCTATCAAAAACAACTCGTCTAAGAACTTTCTATTTAGTCTTGAAAAAGTTAGATGGAATATGATCTCTCATACTGTAATCATCTTGGCAGCCTAACCATATCAAATCCACAAAAGAGCCTTCTAAGGTATACTTAGTCAGGGGCCTCTAAGTCTACACTCAGCTCTAGATTGATGTATTGTCAAGTCCCTATTCACATTATAACATGTCACACTAGGTCTAGAATCACCACTCAAGAGGTTTGGAAGCCACCACGCCTCTCATTGTTCCCATCCATCCATCTTGGTCTAGTCACCTCAAGTCACAATGCTCCTCCTAAAAGTGGTATGTGTGAGATTTTATATTAATGCCACTAAGTCTCCTTAATCCCGATCACTCCCCATATAGATCTATAAGTCACCGGGAATAATATAGTTTAAGAATTGGCCTTCAGTGGAAAAGGAATCAAGCCAATTACTAGGACCAACATGGCATAGACACTGTGGTCTGCTCATCCAAGGCATTCTATAGAACCAAACATTTTAATTTAAATTAGAAATTTTAATTTAAGTAAACCATTTAATTTAATTAAATTAACCATGTGAATCTCCATCAGGGTAAATCCTTAACATCCACATCTAACTTAACTGGAATTAATAATCCATCAGCCCACTATATAAGATCACATTCCTCAAATTGAACCTTTCCTTTTTTTTAAATCCCAACAATATCCTCTAGGTCTATCCATCCTCGACCGAGACCAATGATGTCCATTACAATATTTCATTATAACCCTAGACCCAATCTAGTTCGAAGAAACTCCAAACATCAATTATTAATTAATTGTAACATTTCATTATTAATTAAACATATTAAATTAAATTGGTATAAATTCCTAAAACTCACCAAGTGTCCAATGATCATTAGTTGTTCATGAAATAGGGTTTTAGATATCCTAAAAACACTCCCAAACCTAATGCGAAATGATAAAATGTGGAAAGAGGATGTTATCATGTGTCAACCTATGACTAGGATACATGAAACCTCTACAAAATTGGGTGATTTCAATATTCACCACTGAAATAACCATTTTTGACCCAAATTGAAACAACATATAAATAGTGAAAGATAGATTGGAAGGATATAAGAGAATGGGATAGGGTTTTACCTTAATCCATCAATAAAATAAACCAATAATGGTTCCCCAGTCTAAGGAGGTGAATAAGGGAGAGTTCTCCTTTCATACCCTCCCGTGTGCGCTCCCTCAACCATAAGAGGGGGGGGGGGCACCTATTTTCATTTAATAAAATAGTACATCATGTGTCAAAATGTGAACATAGGTGTTACATAGTTAATATTAAGGTAGAATATCTATATCCCCTTTAATCATGTGTTCGCTCCATGAATGCATGATTCACGGTGTGAATGGACTACAACAGCTTCCAGAAGCTTCTTAGACACTCTGTCCATCACCCAACTCCCTCCCACACACCCATAACACATATGGGCCCTTAAATCCCATAAAAACCATTTAGGGATTCCAGAACCCTTAAAACCCCATTCCATGCCTCAGTTCTCAAAATGATCCATCCACTTGGACGAATACTCAATTTATATATGATATTCTCATTCCTATATAAACATGGGGTATTACAAACTCCACACCATAACACTTATCATCCATGAGAAGCTCTAAAATTCATCCAAACACATCATACAACTTACATCAACTTCCGATTCCCATTTTTATGGCATCATTTTACCTCAAACATAAATAGGGATTCCTAAGTGCCGCCTCTAAGACCATGTAGTTCAATTACTAAAACCTGATCCATTACTTATGATCACTAAAAAAGTATCGAAATGACACTAACAATTACAATATATCCTAAAATAATAAATGTGTTGTCCACTATCTCATCCAAATCCAAGTTATAACTTTCCACTGTCAATAATGTACCAAGCCATTACTGACCACACCCATCCACCCTGAGGCATCCCAATGACACCAATTATTCATCATCAGGCTCATGGTGTTCCCACCATAGAATAGAACTCATCCTAGTTGAATCCAATCTACAACATTTCCATTTGTTGGAATCACCTTCCAAAAAACTTTCTCAATTTTCCAATGACCCCCTTGATGAATTTTACATCTCACAACTCTCACACACATATATGAAGACACGATCCACAATTCAATACCACCACTTTTATTTGATTACCTACCAAATCAAAGGAGTATCAACCAACCATACATAGAGTTCACATACGATTAAATTTCTTAAAAATTTATTATCCAAACATTAAAATTTCCCATTCATACAATACATTATGTACCTGAATCATGGTATAATATTCCCTTTATTTACCAAGGATTTACATCTCAACAGACACTATTAATTCATTTCATCACATGATTAACCCCCCAAATAACATGAAGAAATAGGTTCACCCCCTAAAACATGTCATGATACTATTTCCCCTTGAAACATGTCACAAATCACTATTTCACCCCATGAACCACATGAAAAAACTTGTTCACCCCATTAACCATGTTATGAACTGGGGTTAACTACCTAAAACATTCAAGGAAAACCAACTCATATATAGGCTCCAATATTCTAGATGTGGGGAAAAGAACTCATATATAGGCACCAATATTAAATATCAACCAACACATTTTCCTGGATCAGAGGAACATTATCCTTGAAAACTGCTAAAATTCTAATCATAAAGAGGGTCACACCAATAAATAGCTAATGGTTCTCTCCCACTATATAGCTACCTCATAATGCTCCATGAGTGAAACCTCAATAGGTTCTACCACCAAACACATGTCACTCTTAATCCATTCCTATTTCACCCTTGGAATCACCTGTCTAAAATCATGGATTGACTATAAAACCACACCCATTTCTTTTCTAAAACAACCCTCACAACAAGGGAACTCACTTTATTTCAACCAAAGCTCCAAATCACCATAAAAACAAGTGTATCACTAAAGGTTCCCTCAATTAATAGCTTGACCATGTCTATGACCAATACATGATTCAATAGGTACCGATCTTAGTAGTGCACACTTCCATGATCTAATCAAAACCCAAGGGACACATGTCTATGATGAGAAAAATTTGGGAAAAAAACTCAAAACTTTGTGAGTTTCAACTCATTGAAGACCAACTATCCATGCTCCATGACATGCCAAATTAATTATACATTAAACAACATTATTATCCAGTATCTGGGGTTTTTCAAAAGCCATAATTGTTTACCCATTCTCACACTACGTATTACTCATATTTATGAATATTAGGGTCGGGATACCAAATGGTCTTAATCTTTGAAGATAAATTTAAAACCAAATTACTCTAGGTTCATCACATAACATAAACTATCACTTAAGGTTCTACTCATATAAAACCCTTAGGCATTTCCATTCCTTTTCTATATACTTTTCTAAACTTTTAATACATTGATATTGAAATATAGAACATGATTTTTCTTCCCATCCTTAAGGTACTTACTAATAAGGGATAACCACCCTACGAAGTTACCCTCACACACAACTAAGGAATTAATTAATCAGAATCCTGAGTAACATATGAAAAGATCACTAGGTTTCCCTCATATCCCTAGACACATAGGTCAAGTCTCCAGAAAGGTCACAAATCATGGGGCATCATCCACACACCGATATTAAAACACCATGGAATCCATCATGTCAAAACTCCCATTTATAGGGACTCATCTATATATGTAGATCATGCACCTAGTTCTGAGTTGTAAACCTAATTGTTCAATAAATTCAACCAACAATCCACCTATGAGACTGATCCATAAAGAATCAAATCCCATTGATCACCACTTCTATAACCATCAACATCATACTAGGAAACCCATACCAAGAAATCACAACTAGACAGTTAAGTTTAGTATTATTAAATTACAATATATATGGGAAACTACCATATAAATTTTTCTAACACATTAAGTAAATGTACCTAAATAACACAACCCCAAAGGGGTATATAACTACTATGTTACCAAAATCCAATGTCAACCCACTAAGGGTCACTGCATTTCCTTTACACCAAGGGACTGTGTCATAATCTTCACAAGAGTCTCCCCACAGGATCTATAAGACCCACCAATAGAATAAAATATATGTGAAAGTCATCTTGATTTATTATAATTACACCATATACCTATACAATAAAACACCATATGAGAAGTTTCTGACATTTTAAATAGCTTAACCTCAGTCCTCAAAAACATTAATCACACTAACAGACCTATATATCACATGGATAATATGTTACTAGAATAATGCATGAATAGAAACCTTTTTCCTCTACGAGACAAGGGATAATTATATACATAGAATCTTACCAATGTGACATGATTTGAAAAACATAACTCAAAAATCATAAATCTCAAACCTCATGTGTCTCATGCTAGGAGAAAATTAAAAATAACCAAAAGAGCACAATAAAAGAATATCAATAACATCCCTGGTAACCTATAATAGTACTAGAAAAGTTGTTCATGACTCACTATTCTATGTTCCATCAAAAGCTCCAACACATTCCTATTCCTCCGATATAAAAAATCTAAAAAATGAAGGACAAAATAAAAAAATTCTCCAATATGACTTTATAAATCCCATTTAGACTGAATTGAAGAGGAGTAAGAAAAATATAATTCCATGCGACTTTAGGCATGCCTACCTAAATGAATGAGGCTTCTATTTAGAAATAGAGGTTTATAAAGGTATAGTGTGGAGGTTGTAAACATAGTATCATAGTAATAAATAGTACTAAATAACCAAATAGCATACCCATTAGATTACGTAGAATAATAACTAATTAAAAAATTATAGAAAACCAATATAAACAAGGATATAATAAATGAAATTTTTTAAAGTCCTAAATAATATTATCATATATATAATTGACCTACCACAGGAACAATTACATACACATACCGTAATAAAATAAAATAGACACACTATATTAATGAAAACTATAAGTCGTACCTCACTCTAATATCCAATCCTCATAACAGTTATCTTTCATGACCAAGATATGTTCAGGTCTTGACCCAATCTATGCTGAAAATGTGTGTAGATATGATCAGGTACCCATGTTTCATGGTCATCTGAGTAGGGTGTGAGTAAAAAACTTTGCAGGGAACCACCAATGTGGTCCCACACACAACTGGAAATGTATTAATATGTGCATGTTCCATATTTAGAAAAATAAATAACTACAAAAAAGAAATAAAACAAAACAACAATTTTTTATTATTTTAAGGTTACCAATAAAGTAAATAATTAACCTAATTTTATTATATAGGAAGAAAAAGAACGCACGTGACGATTTGGACTTAAGGTAAGGGACTTCATCTCAATTTTTTCCACTGAAGCATATTTTGATGTTATTCACATATATTCTTTTTTGAGGTGTATATAATTAACATTTGATATGTTATATCAAGAAATATTTATTCTCATGACATTTATATTTTTCTAATTTTAATCTTTCACGTGTCATATGATTTGAGTGATCATGAGTTAGTAAGGTATTTCTTAACTCAATTTCCATTCATTGTGTCAAACTTATACTTCATTGATTATGTCATGATAAGATTATATATGTAATTAGTTTTCAATATATTAATTATTATTTCGTCTTGTTTCATGTGGATTTACAGGTGATACACCTATTATATTCATTTTATTAAAAATCACTTAAACGATATGATTTTTGTAGTGGACATTCTTTTGAAAAACATCTTTTAATTTTTTGTTTTTATATCTTTTTACAATGGTCAAAAGATAGTTCTTTTAAAAAATTATGGCTAGAATGTAATTTATTTCTTTTATAACAATTTAATGTATTAATTTTTAATTTAAATCTTTTCATAGTTCTTTTCCAATGAAATGGTTTCATTTTTATGTGCATGGTTTTCAGACTTTCAAAGTGATTCTTATGAGAAAAGGGTATTTTGATATCCAAAAGTATTTTACATATGGTTTTAAAAGAGTTCTTCAAGTTTTTTATTCAATATTTGATACGTGGACATTATTTATGATGGGTTTAGATATATAGTAATGGGTGATCCCATTATAGCTTTGGGTGAACCCAAATAGTGCCCCAATGCATTCGATAATGATTTTTTTCACTGGAGAATTACATTGTAACTCAGCCATATAGTTATTCCAATTTTTATGGGTTATTATAATGGTTATGTAAGGGTTTTATAATAATGATGTCCCAAAGCACCTATATGACTTTACAATACTTTATAATGATTTTTTATGGAAATAATTTGATTTTAAAAGGAAATATAATGATATTTTTTACAATATTATTTATTTTGGAGGGTAAAAATGTTTGTAAGAAAATGTTTATAGGGGTTTTTCATAGGAATAATGGTTCACATTATTTTATATCCCTTAATGATATTTTTGTTCTAATACCATGTTTTAAAATTATTTTCATAGGGTTTAAGGAAGAGTAGGGATAATGATGAGATAAAGGAATAAATTATGATGATTTTTCCATGTTTTATTTTAATGTTTTTGTTTTATTGAAAAATTTGATAATGTGTATATGTATCCAATTATAATTCATGGTTTTACTATGTAAGAGATAGTCCTAATTTTATAAAACTATAAACCCTAATATATACTCAAATTTAATGAAATTAAATTATTGATTAAAACCAAAGATCATGTATTGATTAAGGTTAGGAATTATATGGTTTGTTTTTGATATTTTGTTTCTTTTTTATATAATGTATTTTACTTACTACCTACTAAATTGTATTCCTATTTTCCTAATTTATAGAGAAATGAAATTAAATCATCATATTTTTATACTTTACTATTCAGATTTTGAGGTTATTATTGTTGATGGATGTTTATCATTATCATTCGTTGCTAGTTTTTTATTTATTGTTAGGATTAATCTATAACCATTGATCTATTTTATATATCTATATCCATTATAATATATTATGACCAAAGGGAATCATATCCTCATTATCTCACCCTAGTCCCTTGCTACTAGTTGGTAGCCTATGGAGTATGGGGAGGCACTCTTGATTCCCTGTTGCCCACCATATCGAGGAATAGTTGAGTGACACCCATGTCAGGATGTCAAAATATGCATTTTTTGGTATGAGACTATAAAACAAATTTGTATTATTTAGAGATAAATTTAAAACCACACTCCTAATAATATGTGATCAAAACCATATAATTATTAGGTTTAAATATTGGTTAGTAATATATTTAAGAATCTTATGGATAGTTTTATTTTCAAATGATATATGATAAACTTTGGGTGTTATTGTTGAGGCATTAAAGATTAATGATTTATTTCATTGTATGGTGGTTTATTAATTTTGGTAAACAAAATTAAGGGTCATGAGGAGACTTATTATAGGAGTAAGGAAGGATATAATAATTCTCAGGGGACTGGTATTCATTCGTCAATATAGGAAGAAAATGATGAGAAAACCAGGGGCTGTAGTAAAAGCCTCAGGCAGGATACTACCCATGAATCACCAAATGAAGAGGACTTTACAAACTCCCTTAAACAGAATGTCAAATAAAATGCTAATTGGGATGACATAGAAGACAAGGAAGATGAAACTGAAGTACATCCTTCTTCTAAGGATGTGCTAACTAAGAACATGGAGGAATTTCATACTGACACAAACTCAGATGACAGCCAAATGGAAAAAGAATACTATGCTCAAGTAGATGTAGATGATAGATTTAGACAAGAGCATCATGTATCAAATTGTAGAAAAGGAAAGAACTTTTTGGAATATGCAATCTCAGGGAAGAGAAGGAAAAAAAACTCATTTAGGTGAGAAAAAAATGACTTCTATGAATGGACTTGAGAAATATTCTCCCTTCCCCGACAGGAAAAACGAACCTATTTTTATCAAGGATGCTGGTGGCCCCTCCAAAGAGCTATTTTTGAAAAAATAACGGAGTATGTCAATAAAGAAAGGATTTGAATCCAAAGGTATGCATGAACTGGATAACTTAAATGTGGCTATTACTCCCTCTAGGCCAGTGAATTTATGGGAGAACAACCTTCCTGAAAAACCATTGCAGGATTCAGGTTTACTGATCTCTTATGCTTCACAAAAGCACTCTGCTCCCTTTTTAATTACTGGTAAACAGATGATTCAATCCAAAGAGTACGGTGGATATAATCTGCATGTGGGGGAAAATTTCTAGACTATTGTTGAGGGTTCTAATGAAATGTTGAGTAGGGATACAAAGCCTGGTTTGAGGCAGGAATCTCTCATCCAGGTCACGAATGATCCATAATCTCAATCTTCTGTGAAGAGGTCTAACATTTACATCCCAAGGGAATCTATGCCAATTCATTTTACCCCAACTCCTATAGCAAAGGGGGATGACATTGTGAAAAGTTTTTCTCCTAAGCCTCATGTGCCTGCTCAAGATTTCAATGTGAAAACTGAACTGAAAGTAAATACAAACAATGAGTTTTCACTACTTGCATCTGCAGGTAGTGATGATGAGAGACAGATTGAAGATTGCATGCCTGAAGCTGTTGAGATGCAGGAAGATTTTGACACTGGTCCTCCAGATGAAGGAGATGGGACATGGACGTTATTAACCATAGGAAAGAGGGGTCATCATCCTCGTGGTAGGGCTAGATGCTCCTCTTTTCATAGCATGTACACTCGTTCTCAAGGTGCTTGGTGTCTCTTTTTTCTGCCCTTGTGTTTTTGGGGTCTATTGGTATGGTTGTTAAATCATCCTTTGTACTTTGTTTGTGTTTTTAATAATAAGGGGCCCTGTGCCTCCACCTTAAATTTTTTTTGGGTAAATATATTAACTTATGATAACAAATTGGGTTTTGGTTAAATTCCAAATACAAGAGGAATATCTAGTTATCCTTTAAGGTATTATGTGATCTTTTAGAATTTTATTTTAGTTTTTAGGCATGAAAAATTATTTTTTAATACTCATAATTTGAATAAAAAGGTAATATTGTGGTAAAAATGTAATAAAGGAAGAAATTATATTCTTAAAGTATGTATATTTCCTAATTACCTTCATCTAAAAGGTATAAAAATACATAAAATATAGGAAAAGGATATTAAAAAATGTATTGTTATTACCAATATTTATGATGAAATTGATGTTTTTTCAATCCTATTTGGTTTATTGTTTTGTGGTTGTTTACTTTATAATGATCATTCTCTTTCTTGTGATCGATGATATATTTCACTCTACATCATTATTTGGAAATTTCGTTTTTTGTCTATGTCTATATAATCACTTTCTAATTTTTTTATACTCTAAAACATGGTTATGTGTTATTCCATATTACCTTCATAGTTCCCTCTCAATATTTTAAAGTTGAATCTTTATTAACCTTTTTTATGATTTTAAAAATGTTATTTTGAAATTTCAAACCCTTTCCTATAGATTTCAATTTCAAATTTAGTATATGAAAATTTTCAAATTAGGTAGAATGAAACACCCCGATATTTTAAAATAAGGACATTATGTTTTATAGCGTATACAACATGAAACACCGACCATAAACGACCAACAAAATATATAAACGTTATTACCTAGAAGTTAAATTAGAGAATATAAATAGTAATAAATAATTTATGTAATTAATATAAATTTATTACTCAAAATATATTTACTGATAAATTATTTGGAAAAAAGAACTCATTTTTTAGAAAGGGAATTTTCATATTCAAAATCAATAAATTTTCTTCAAAAAATATTTTTATTTCATTTTGCGAAAACATGTTGAAAATAATATATAAGAAATTTAGAAAATCTAATTGATAAAATTGACTTCATTTTTTAAATAATTTTATAAAAATAAACTTAGGATTAAATTTATATATTTTTTGATACATATTGCTTTTTATGTGAATAGTGAAAATAACGTTTTTTGTAAAACTGTAATTTTATTTCAATAAATTAAGTAATTTACAAGTACCATTTTGATTTAAATTTTATTTAAAGTAAAATAATTATTAATTAGTTATATTTAATCCAATTTATTATATTATAACCATCTTTATATAGGATATTATTATAGATTTATTTTTAGGCTTAAAAACATATTTATCTGAAAACTGTTTTAAAATGCATAATGTTTCTTCATTTTAATTAATTTAAATAACCCATAACTGGGAAAAATTTAAAATAAATTTATATATTATAAATTTATAAATATTATTTTTAATTAATATGATTATTATCACTAGTCACAAAATTAATATATAATCATCTTATTCATGAAAAATATATTTCTCAAAATACTGCTTTTTCATCACGTATGTAGGATTTATTTTAAATTAATTTAGTCCAGTTATGTTAAATATATTTTTCAAAATGGATTTCATATTTTTAATCATAAAAATTTATATCATATATTAATTTCAAATTAATTTTTTTCATAATGAATAGTGATAACATTAAAAGTATGTTACCACGGTTAAGGTGTAAACTAGTTTACCTGGGGTTTAACTAAAAAAATAATGGTAAAAATTGCCTAAAACAATTATAAATTACATTTAATTTAAATATATATAAATTATATCATATAAGAATATTAAATTGTCCAATATGGATCCTTTCGGAATGTGTTAAATGTGGTTATAACATTTTATTTTTAAAAAATTATAATTGTGTCATATCCCACACTTAAAAAAGGCCATCCTAACCCATCTCCTCTTCAAACCTGAAAAGACTTTTGGATAAGAGAATAAATGAGAAAATATATTCTTTAATTCCCTTATAATTTCCTAGAATATTTTTTTTAGAAAACCCTCATAGGAAGGATTTTAGTGCAAACCTAAAGAGTTCATCCAAAGAAGTGGTATCATTCTTAATGGAGTGTTCTATTTTATTTATTTTTACATCTATATAAAATATTCATTATCCAAGATGATATAATAATACAAATTTATCTAATATATTTAAAGGTTATTATATTAATTTCAAAACCTAAATACATCTCATATTCTGTCAAATGGGAAACAAAACTATTATTAATGTGTACCGCTGACTATCACCTCACAAACTGATATAATTAATTTTCCATCATTTCTTCTCAAATATTTTCATGATGATGTATTTAATGTTCATATATAATATTCAAGAAATATTTATAATTTTTAAAAGAAAGTATATCATATATATTTTTTATCATTATGTTCATTAAAATAAGATAACATCATTCATGCATACTTGTTGACTACAGCCTCCACGAAGTGATGTGATTTGATTTTAATCATGCAATCACATGGTTGATATGTGTAAATTTATTTAAAAAATAATATTATATTTATGATATTATGATAATTATTGAAATTTAATATAATACTTACCTTGTTTTCATAATTATCATTGATAAATGAAAATGTTTCTCATGTGTACGTACAAGAAATTGTCTCCATGATTGTAACATAATTATTTTTTCATAAGAATTATTCATGGTTTGTTATAAAAGAATATTTTTTTAAAAAAAATGATATTCATTTCATTATTATTTTTCTATTGATGATTTATCAATGATCACTTTTAGCATGGTCCTCATAACAAATTCGTTTTAAAAATAAGGACTGGACATCCTAAAATCACCTGACATGGACTTAATCAATTAAATATTTAAATATGACTGTAAAATAAATAAAATAAATGATTTAATAATATGGTATTAAAATAAAAAAATTCTTATGAAATAAAATAATTTATATAAGCTTGTTATACACGAGTTAAAGGATATATGAGGAAAGTTTGGACTAGAGGTAATGGTTTCTCATCTCATTTTTATTTCTATGAGACATATGCCATATTTAGCACTTATTTATATTGTTTGGTATGTATACTAAAAATTAATTTCACAAATTATAATTTTCTAGAAAATTATTGTGATTTTCTAATCCATATTAGTTTCTCTCTTTCATGAGGTGAGATTACCAACGTATTATGGGATTTTTTTTCACAATTTCCCTAAATTGAGGTATATTTATTATTATGCACATAATTTATTTTAAATGGATTATATTATCCTCTTTAACAGGTATATCATGAATCCTTAATAAATAAGGGTATTTTTAGTTTCAAATTGAATTATTTTATCCTAGGGTATTTGGTTTGAATGTTACCAAGTGGTAAAGAGTTTCTTGACTCAATTTTCATTTTTTTGGGTTATAACTCTTCTTCATTGACTCTATTATGACATGAATGTGTGTAAATTTATCCCTAAAATTTATTAATCTATATTTATAATTTTTTATGTTTTTTATTTTTTACAAATAATCTATCCATTTTTTACTCATAATTCAAAATTGTTATCTTTGTAAGGGTTATTCATCTCAGATTCACATTCTTTGGGACATAATTTTAATGATATTATCCGAGCATATTTTATGTAGTATATATACTACCTATTTAACATGTAATATTATGAATCTCTTTATTTTCATAATATTTAATCTTTCATTTGAAGTTATTATTTAATAAGTACTATTATTTAATATTTACAAAAGTGGAAGAGGATTTATGTTACAATCTACTTTCTTTTCAGGATTTTTTATCTTTAAGGTTATTTTGGGGGGAATAATGTGATATTATTTTCATAAAACACATCTCTTTTATTATCCTATAGTTATGAATGTGGTCCAAATATTTAATTTTTATTTCCTCCGTTATTTATTAGTGAAATTTCAAGAAATTAGTTTGTAAGTGATACTGATCTTATACATTCTTTTAGATCATGGATCTTTCTCTACCATATCTATGATTTATAAATTTTTTCCAATTTTTTATATAAATAAATATATTCTTAAATCAATTTAACAAGATCATTAACCTTATTTTGAATGTGTTTAAAAATGAAATTTTTTAATGATTTCTAATTTTTTTTACTATTGACACCCCATACAATTTTTTTGAAATGAATGATCATTTTTAACATTTACATCATGAATTGATTTTATTTCCAATGGCAATTATTTTAATTGAAGATTTATTCATAGGTTTACCAGATCATATCCACAAAGAATTTTCTCAATATTTTTTGATTTTTTAGTTTTTAAAAGTTATTTATAATATGAAAAGTTTATTTTCCTAAAAAATGGTTTCAATTATCATTTAATGGTATTTCTATATATAAACATCAATAAACCTTGATGTTACTTATGATACAATAGGAATAATTTGAAATGATACCATCTTTATTCCTTCTATGGATAAATTATGATTATTTTAAAGATATTTTAATAGAGCCAATTCCATTTCTATAGGTTAATCATGTTATAAAAGGAATAATAGTTATTTTAAGGGTTTTATGATGTCATATGAGATATATGTATTTTATTCATGATGTGATTCTTGAATTGTTTTTTGTAAAATGGCTTGAGACCCATTATAGATCATGGGTGATCCCTATATAGCTTATAAAATGGGTTATCTAAGATCGTGCTCTAATGCATTTGGTATGGAAGTCGACTGTATGGTTATTAAATTTGTAAGGGTTTTCTAGGGGTTCTATGAATATGATGTTCCAAGATATAAAATAATTTTTATTATGATTTCTATAGGTTATAAATATTTACTTTGATCTAGATTTACTTCACATAGCTCATGAATATTTATTATTACAACTATTTCATTTGTTAAATCCTTACTCCTTGTTAAATTATTGATGATCCATATATTTATTTGTATGATTTCTCTTATGATTACTCATGCACTTTGAATATGTCATTATAAACTTATGTTCATTTTTTCTCACTAATGAATTTCAGTTGTTAATACTTATATTTATCTTTAATAATTATGTTATCCCATCCTATTTATGTTTCCTTTTACCTAGGTTAACAATAATGTTGTGAAATGAATTACTTCTATAAAGGTTTCATATGAATGATGATGGTGATTCAATACAAAACAAGAAAAGCTAGGTTTAGTGGGAGAAACCTTCAAATTAATATATGTGTGTTTTTTATTTAATATCTGGTCATAATACTCTAAAACTATATACCTAAAAGGACCTTGGTTAGGTAAGTGATTCAATATTTACTTTTTTTTGTTATATGTTTTGGATGAAAAAAATTAGGTCATGTTTCTCTGTAAGAAGACAGAAATGTTATGATAATGTTTTTAGAACTAGATTTCGGATTCTGGGTCTGGGGATATTATAAGTAACTTGTGTTTTTAATATTATATAGATTTTTATTAAGGGATTAACGATGTTCTAATAAATTATTTACACCTAAATCATTTATTTTAATTCTGTTTTTTCATATTAGTTCATTTATTTATGTTATCATGGTCTTGTATCCCTAATATAAATCATGAGATAAAAAAATAAAATAAAATGAACATGATATTTTTCTAACCATTGACTAATTGAGTAAACAATATATCAAACTATGAAACTAGGGGAACGATACCTTTTCTATATTTACCTAATTTGTAGTATTTCACCTACCCACTTATATATCACATGGGATACTTTTATCTCAGTTCCATCTTAAACCACCTCCTCAATTTCTCTAACTTGAAATGAACCCATGTGCCTTAATACAATCCTTTTATTACATATTTTTTATATATCACATGATGGTGAGGGGAACCAATGAATTGGTTAATTATAGCTGTATAAAATAACTTTAGACACTTATTTCGAACATAATAAATGCGGGATGGATGACACAGTGGCCATCAAATACAATTAAATAATAAATAATTAAAAAATCATGATATAAATTTAAATTAAATTAAACCAGGACATACATTGGACTGGTAAAGGATCATGATAATTATTATACATGAAATTATAATTAATTTAAAATAAATTGACAACTTTTATTTTAATTTGTTGTTTAGTCAGAGAAAATACGCATGAATTGTTATAGTTAATTATCCTATTAATAAAATAATTGTTTTATTACTTCATAAAATCATCCTTGATATTACCATAATCTAGTAATTTTAATAAAATAAATAATTTTATTTTATTTGTAATCAAAAAATAATAGGTTGTATTTTTCCTGGCATAATCTTAATGAGTTAAACGCAGTCCCTATATCATAAAATGCATTCACATGATATATTGGATACATAAAATGTGTAGTAATTTCAGGGAGTTTACTTTCAAATAAATACCACACAAAATATTTGAAAATCACATTGTCTGTACGATATAATCAGTCTTTAGTATATAATGGTCATACATTCCAATTAGTTTCAAATATTATTTGGAATTGATGAAGAAATTAATATATTATAAAACCTAATGATAAGAATTTACTATCAATTAATTGACTCATAAAACTCAAGTCAATGATTTTTAATGGATCAACTTATTAAATTTCATATTTAAATATAAATAAGTAATGTAAACAGCTTATTCAAGATGTCCACAAGGCATATACGTTGCCTTATAGGATGTCTACAGTATAAAACTGTGGGATTTGTGTGTACTTAACATGGAAATTTTTTATGTACACATTGAGTGGGAAGATACATGGTATATGCATCAAGTTTCACAACTTCCTTCCTATACAATTCACATATTAAATACACATAGTTTATTAGTTACATGACACATCTTTAAACAATTTTTTTACTGTGAACATATGTGGAAAATAAATAATGTTGGAAATATACATGGTGTGTAGTCCTAAAATACCATGTTCCACCGTAGATGATATACATGTAGCAAATTTAATGAAAATTTCATTTAATAATTATATGATGACCTATTTTACACTTGGGTTTCCAGGTGCACTAAGTAATAATGCTTTCTGTGTAATAATAGAGTACACACTATATAACACTATATTATTTATACTAAGTTCTTGGAACCTCTGGATTGTTTCTAAGATATATTATTCATTAATTACTAAATTATATTAGATATATGATTGATAAAAAAGAATAATATAAAGATAACTCCACGATGTATTAAGAATAAATTAAAACATGAAATGAAATCTTTCTTTTTAATATGTAATGATCAATAATAAAATATATGTTTATAAATATTAATTTCTCAACTTTGATATGATATGAATGTTTCATTCATAGAGGTAGGGATTATCAGGGCCAAGATAAAATATTAAATTATTGGATTTCAATTTATATTCCTCTATATACATTAAATGGGACACATAACCAATGAAAATTTTATAAAGAAACATGAGATACACACATAAACCACAAGGCAAATTCATTTTAAATTTATAACTATTTTTTTTAGAATGGATTAAAGTTTTTTAGTCATGTGATCATTCATTGATGAATTTATTGATCATTTGAAACCCTTTAAGTATATCATGGTTTCACTTTTAGGATCCAAGTATCAAATATCTCTAGTGATGATCCACATTTTCTTCCTTGATCTCTAAACAATACTAATGAATTGTTTTGTGCTTTCATAGTGGGTTTATTCTCATACAATGTTCATCTTTATTTCTATTATGATTTCTTGAAGCTTTAATAATTTTCTATACTTAATAATTCTTAAAAATATGGTGGAGGGAGGAGAATATTACCTGATTGAGTGAATAAATTCTAGAGCGTTCTTCACTCATGAGTGAGAGATCTCATGATTTTATTATGTATAATAATTATTTAAATTCTGGATAACCCCACACAATAGAAATAATAGTATAATTATGGAGTTACATGTTAGGGTTAAATAATTTGTAATTTCACATAGGCCCATAAAAAATACTATACCATCATATGACCCCATTACATGTGATAATAATTTTATTAATATTTTTTGAAGGTGTTCACTTATTGGAACAATGATAAATATAATTTTACCATTGTGAAAATTAATATTTATTATCATACCTCGCATTGGTCCAACCATCCTCTTAGGTATTAACCAAATACCTGAATTAATATTTAATTAAATATTTTTCATTCCCAAAAATAAGTAAATAAATATTATTTATCTATATAATTAAACAATTACCATGTAAATAAATAATTATTCAATTTATGTAATCAATAAATACAAAATTAAAATTATTCCTCAATCATGAGAATACTTTTTATTACATTAATTAAATACAATTAAAATTAAATTGTGATCAATGGAAGAACATAGTGTGTGACCCTCAATACTTCATCCTAATGGACATTAGTCAAGTTTTCCTAAAGTCCGAGAATACTGCCTAGGAAATGAGTTAAGAAACCAATGTAGAAGAAGATAATGTCAGAATATCGATAACCAAAAATGATTGAGTATTGTGTAATATAATCCTTTTGTCTCAATACCTCACCAAGAAGGTTTTATACTTGTGTCATAAACCACAATATATAATATGACATTATTTTATTATCCATAAAGAACATATCTGTATCAACAAGTCTATGAATTTTATTTTGAAGATTCCATTAAAAAATTGATTACATATTTAATTCTATAAATTGAAAGTATAAATCCTTCCTCAACTTATTCATTAATAACACATCAATTGTGATATACACAATATATCCTACAAAATGTAAACATATAAGGTCATGGGATTTGTCATTAAATTTATTTATGTGGGTCATTATAAGTATTAATAATATTCAAAAAGGTTAGGGACTATTACATATGCTCATTTATTGGAATTTATGATGACAAACAATCCTGAAGAATTCATGTTGGTAGGTCAATCATCATATTCTTCTATATTAGAGATCACCATTCTTGATCATTATGAGATGAAACACCATTATCTTACAATTACTCTCACATGAAATCCAACAATCTATGTGTCCCGTCATAGTTTTCATACTAGCCATAGGACAAAAATTTAGGATATATCATCAAATAATCTAAAGGTTATTGTCATAGAAGAGAATTGATTTGACCATTTTTATTACAAAAGATATCCTAGGAAATTATCACAGTAAATTCAGGTAGAAAAATGATCAATATGTGATATTATATATTTAATATTTACTTCCTTGAATATTTTCATAAATATAATATATTAACTAGTTTATTATAGGAAATCAACTCCAACAGGAAAGACATCTTATACACTAAAATAGAGGGAATAAATATATAGATCATGGAAGTTGGACTCACCAACAAAATGTGTCATTGATTTTATGGAATGGGTCAATGGATGGTTAGTATGAAATTTGGAAAATATTATTATGGTGAAACATACTAACATTTTACCATGTAAATTATATAATTTAGATTCATATGCATTGACAATAGTTCATGTGTTTGCATTAGGCTTGTGATGAATTATGAAGATCAGATCATGCCTTAGATAAATAGTATTCCATTTTTAGATGGAGAGAATGGAATCCATCAAGGATTATGGTAAATACTCTATTGAGGTGGATGCTTATATGATTTGGTTATAATAGAGATTAAGAGTAATAGAAAATTTTTATTTTCCATTATATGTGAGGATGAGTGAAGTGATTTAGAGACCACACATGGTCATTGGAGTTTGGAAATTCATTTGTGGGAAAATTTTATAAATGTTGAACTTCATGTATTAGAATTGGACATATGGGAAAATGACTATGGGGGGTTATGGAAATAGTCTAGCGTTGATTTTATAGAAGAAACCATGGTGTCTCAAAAATTGAATGGTGTAGGTGAATGTGGTATCTATGACTTTGTGTTATTAAAGAGAGATAGTTTAGGTTTTGGTAATTGAATAGTGTTAATTTTGAATAGATAAATTGTAACATATTTTTTATTTTGATATGTAACATGGACTATTCAAAATAAATTAAACACCTAGAAGGGTAAATACATATGGTTGAATGAACAAAGAGTCTTCTCTATGAAATGTTTATGGTAGTGTATTTTAAATAATTTTTGTTCCTAAATTCTAATAAAATTGACAATTAATTTGAAATTATATTTATTGGATGATTTTTTTGAGTAAAAAATCATGGAATGGGATCCTGATCAATTTGGGAATTCTTAAGTGCACCACAGGTGGGACCATGGTCTGGTGGATGTTGTTTTTACCTTGGATATCACCAGTGTAAAACGAGGATATCAATATTCCCTAAATGGTCATGGTATTGAGAATGGAGCATGGGTAGTCTCCCTATGAATGATGACCATGATGGCCTCACCACAATCTCATGCATGGTGTGGTGTGTCAAAAATGGATAGGGTTTTTCCTCTACATCATGTGTCATGTTTGTAGTTATCCTCTTAGGTTTGGTGTGGTCAAGATCACTAGGATCATGGTTAGAATTACCGTGCCATGTTGACGACCATTCAAAATTTTGAATTGGAAAAATATACCACCTAGTTTTCTAGGGAATTTACACCTTTTTTATTATTAAGTTTACTGGTCCTAATGGGTGTTTATTAATTACAACATGACTTAGTTTAAAGCCTCAAATCCCATCTTTTGAATGAAAACTAAATTTTGTAAGAATCTATGTTGTGTGAGCGATACTTTCTATCTTCTTCCCATTTATCCTTATAATCTACTAATTTCCCATTGACTTTATCTATGGATTTGATGATGATTTCCCCAAATAATAGTGAAATCATATGAGGATGATTGGGTTTTGGATCTTCCATACTATAGGTTATCTAAGGGGGATGATTTCATGATCTTTTATGCTATTTTGATTGAGGTATGTCACCCTAAAATTATTCATGCGGATTTTATAAAATTTGGAGAAATTAACCCTTATATAAGTCATTTAATTTATAGATTTTTCTTTATATATAGAGAGGAAATACTGATATAATGCATGTATGTCATTGGTTGTTATTTTATTGAAGGTGTATTGCATTCCCAAATTTTGTTAAGATTTTCTTTTAAAAATAAATTAAATCATTTTTTAGTGTTTTCTGTTAAGTATTGTTTCTAGAATAATGTAAGGTGTACATTATGGACCTCCCATATTTGGTTGGATGTGGTTCAGATGAAAAGGTTTCAACAGTGAGTTTTTCTAAAAATTACTCTTTTTTATCATAATTAATTAATTAATTATAAAATGTTCTAACTAATCATTTGGAATGTATCAACATTAGAGAGGGTATCTAATGGATAAATTATTTCTAAATGAGTTGAGACAGACTAGGATGAGCACATGAAGTGAGTTTGTAGGTAGTGGTATATAATAGAATGGATTCATATAAGGTAGGTGGTCCCTATGGTTTCCCCTAAAGTTTATACAGTTTATTTATAATTTTGATATGACATGAGATATATGGTTTTTTGTAATGTAGTCAATTGAACCTTGAAATAATAAATTTTTTAATAATAATTAATGTTATTAAATTATATTATATTCCCATATAATGGAATGAAAAAGTATCAAGGGACATGGAGGACCCTTATGAACTAGCTGGACATCCCAGCCTCAAATGGTAATGAGAAGAATTGTTTTTCAATAACTAGTGTTATGTGAAATCTATGAGGTTAAAAATAAATAATTGTGTAAACATAGTGTCCTAATAGGTTCCTATAGACCCAATTGTGTTGATATGTGTAGTAAATTTTTATAATTTTCCCCAATGACCTTATGGTATTTTGAGTTTCATTAGTTCCATTGGGTAAGATGATGCAACCATGAAATTAATAAAAATGGAGGAAAAAAATAGGTTCCTTAATCTTTTCATTTTCCACTAGTCTGGGAGTGGTGGTGTACTAGTTAATGTCAATGGAGAGTATTAACTTTGACCAAATACTTGAGAAGTTAAGATTGATATTGTCACTAATGGATAAATGATTTTTAAATGAGATGAGACATACTAGGATGAGCTTGAACAATGAGTTTTTTGGAAGTGTTATATAAGGGAATGGGTCGGTACAAGGTAAGTGGTCCTTAAGGTTTTCCTTAGGGTTTATAGAGTTTATTTATACTTTTTATATGACATGTGATATATGGTTTTTTGTACTATAGGCAATTGAACCCTGAAATAATAAGTTGTTTTAATAAGAATGAATGCTTATTAAATTAAATTATATTTTCATATATTGGAATAAAAATCTATTAAGGGACATGGAGGACCCTTGTGCACTGGATGGACATCCCAACCTCAAATGGTAAGGGTCATAATTTTAGTTGTATACCCAATTTTATTTTAAATCCATGAGGTGATTAATAAATGATTTTGTGAACATAGTGGGCTTGATAGGTTCATGTAGACCCCATTATGTATATATGATATGTAAATTGTTTTAATTTCACCTATTTACTATATGGTATTTCATGTTTTCTTAGTGAAATCGGGTAGGATAAAATGAGAAAGAAATGAATAAACATAGAGGATTGAAATAAGTTAATAGTATTTACATTTTCCCCTAGTTTGGGAGTGGTGGTGGACTAGTTAAGTTCAATAGTGAGTATTAACTTTGAACATATTCTAGAAAAGATAATCTTGAGTGGCCATAGCTAATGTGATGCGTTTCAGTTAATACTAAGGGATATATTACCCCTAATAGATGGGTGTTTCCATAGTAATGTGTTGGTTAATAACTAATTGATTTAATATAGATGCTTAGAACATATCCTATTAGATGAGTCATGACTTGAATATTTAATTATTAATTTATTTATTTGATTATATGTGTTTTTTATATTGATTATAAACTATCGATTAACCTTGATGTGATTATAAGGATCTAGTATGATCAGTATGATTATTATATATTTTTGGGGGACCATGATGGGATTTTGTGGATCTGGAATGCCTGCCATGATTATTTTATACTATTGGGAGACCATGATGTTATTCCAAGGATTTGATTTTCCTATATGATAATTATATATTATTGGTTGACCATTATGTGATACCAAGGATCTAGTATTCTTGTTTTTTTAATATATACTGTAGAGACCCGAAGCTTGACGTACATGGAAATTACATTACTTTTGCGGAATACTTAGTACATAACAAAAACACACACACACAAGGATTATAATAGTTTAGTGTCTTTGGAAACTCGGAATATAATCTTCTAATCGTGGTGAAAGATCTTTAACATCTACCATAAAGATCTTCCTTTTTTTTACCTAAAACCTTTCTTTATATCCTGGGGAAAAGAAAACATAAAAGGGTGAGCTCAAATGCTCAGTAAGGGTAAACAAAAGATATATCAATCACATCATATTCATAAGAACATAACATTTTGGAAATATTAACCTGCAAAAGAGAGCATAATTTCATAACATGGGATAAATCATGGCAGTGAAATGTAATCACAATAATCATAATTTAAAACATGAAACTTTGTGGCATACACACATAATCATAAAGAAACATTTCTTGTTAGTCAAGACTCATTGCCAAGACTATCTTAGTGGAAAAAGTCCCTTTCTGAACTGAGTCACCCTCGTTTCAGTCCTGTTTCACTGAACCGGTATAACCTACCGTTCCAGCCATGTCTATCTCATGAGATATAAAATCTTTACCCAATGCATTGGAGGGAGATATAGGTCCCACCCATCTCATAATGATACCATTCTTATGTGTGCCACAAAATCATAAATCATACATCATTTCATAACCCATGTAATAAAAATGGGAATCTTAAATATCGTGACATCATAAAACAATTCATGTAAGATAAAGGAATTAATAAAAATATAATTCCATCACAACATAATCAAATCAATGTAATAATAGGGATAAAACATAAACCTTTATTATTTTAGATGGAAAATAATTTTGATAAAACACTTGAACTCCGTTCTTGAGGAAAATATCCTTTCTGCTTCAAAAATACTTTTCCTTTCTTAACATGTCGTACAATCATAAACTAAAATAATTTGATTAAAAATAAACATGAAAACTTGTAAAGGAAGCTTCTTGGAAATAATTTTTTAAAAATCCATTCATGCCGTATAAGTTAAAAAACATTCTTCTCGTACTTTTTTCGGAAAAGTCAAAAAAAGTACCTCGTCCGAAAAACGACAAAAGATTCCTTTCATATCTTTTACTAAAAACTCAGCGAAGGGTAAAATTCGATATAAACTATTGTATAAGGATATAAATATTACATATTTAGGAAACAAGGATGTGGATGATAAAATACACCCCAGTAAATACTAAAGTATAAACAATCTCGGATAAGAATGAGATTGTGATATTTCCCTTACCTTAGGTCTGATTTGCTTCGTAAGTGTCCGAACCTCTTGTATAATGATTTAAATAATGTCATTTAATTATTACAGAATCATATTCATTGTTATTATATCATATATGGTTCACTTATGACTTTATATTACCCGTTCTTTTGTAAATTCATGTTAAAGTAGCGTTTTGGGTAAAATCGTCTCATTTGTCGTTCGGGTTTTAACTTGTAATTATTCATATGATTACATAGATAATTATTTATAGAATATAAAAAATGATTTATATATAATATATATTCATAATATACATATATATAATGGATCGATAAATGGAAAGAAATACACCGTTCATGGAGACGGTAGGCCGTACGTACGAATGAACGCTGTTTTCGTTTCCTTATTGAATTGAGTGGAATTAAGTAGATGACATACATATATATACACATAAATCCAGTAGCTTTATAATGTCATATATTTCATTATTATTTCTTATATATACTTTATAATCATTCTTAAATGGTTAACATGGAGAATGAATCTCATCGCATCGTGGAGACGGTAGTCCGTACGTACGCACGAGCGATGATATCATTTCCATAATTATTGAATTGAATTGGAGTGGATGATACAATATATCAGAATCATTATGATGTTATAATAACTATGTATAGTTATTCTTTACACCATAATACCCATCCATGTAAGGTGTTGGTGGAAAAACAGATTACACCACGGCGTGGAGACGGTATTCCGTACGTACGCACGCGCGGTGATTTTGTTTTCCGTAGGATGGATAGATTGTTAAATAGGGTTGTTTCATACTTATAATAACATATCAGTATATGAGTGATACTGATGTTATTACTTCATAATGAAACAACCTAATAATAATAAGTGGATGAAGAAATAAAGTTGAAAGAATCGGTAACTGAAATTACCTCTTCTTTGAAGCGCCTCTTTGAGACGTCCTCTTAGGGCACTAAAATTTGTCTTTGAGGAAGAACAGAACCTCTAGGATGTTGCTAGGGAAGTGGAGAGGAGAATTTTTCAGGGGTTGGCCGATATTGAAGGCTCAAAGTTGTGTGTGGAAGAGAGGGAGGAGGTTCCCTTTTATAAGGGAGGAGAGGGGAACCTTTGGAATATCTAAAAATATTATTTTATTATAAAGTAAAGTTCGGTTTTAAATAGCTCCAAATCAATTTATTTCGAGGCTAAGGTGGGGACGGGTCGAAATCCTCTCATCCAATAGAATTTCGAAAAGTTTAAGTTCCTATTTTAACCTTATCATATAGATTTAACATTAAGTTAAATAATTTTACTTTTACCGTGTCTTCTTGTGTTCTTGCACTATAAGGTTAATAAACTTACAATAAGAAGACAAAAGAACCCCAAGATATTTATTATTAATATATATAACCTTATCTAAGTCATTTGGACGAACCTTAGATTTTTAGGAATAAAATAACAATTAATAATATAATATTTGTTTTAAAAACTATTTTTTGTCAATTTTGACACTATTTAGTAATTGATTTTTGCGAAAATCATAACAGAATGATAAGTTCGAAAGAAGTTACTTAAATCAATAATAACATGTCATATTAACCTATAAAATTAGTGTAATTCATAAAAATTCTTAAATTACATTTATTTTGGTATTTATAACATCAATTATGTCAATATTTCATTAATAAGATAATTACTGCATCATATTTGTGTCATAAATAAATTAAATTATTGGACGTCTAAAAATTACAAATAAAATACCATTATGTAGGAAATAGTTTTAGCTTTCTAATTTATATTTAAAATCGAATTTATCTTATGTATAAACCTATATTAAAAATGTTTTAGTAAATAAAATTTGATTTTAACTCTTTTAACCCTTCTTTAAATAAATTAATAATAAATGTCCTAATCTAATCCAAGTGGGCCTAGATGGTCATATTTTATTCCTAAGTTTGTTTTTGGTCGAATTACACTTGTCCAATAGAATTAGGACATGTGTTAGGGTAATAATAATATCATTTCTACCCTTAATTACCCTATTTACTTTTAACCGTGGTAAAAAAAGTAAAAAGTTACTATTCACCAAAAAATTATTTTCATCTCATTGAACCACATTTTACTTACTGACATCAACCATGTCTCTCGGATTTTTGAAATTCCACTCACAAAAGCGGTAAAATTTAGTTTTATGAAAAATTCAGTTTTTTAACTACCACTTAGTGGTTTCACTATTCATCAAAAATTGAAAGTTTTCAGAAAAATACCAATAATTAGGCCTAAGATATATTTGATATTATGAACTCAAAAGTGATGTCTATTTTACCAAATTCAAAACATATCAGTTTCATTAACTAATTTAAAAATAAATTTCCGTCATCAAAACAAATAGCGTGATTTTAAGAGATAATAACTATCAAAAGATTGAAATTTGTTTATAACTGGTTTAAATGTGAAATTACATCCAATGACCATCGTTGTATTAAATTGTAAAAATATATTCTAAATATAATTTAAAACCACTAAAATTAATAATTTATCACTTTTTATTATTTCTATTGAAAAAGTTGTTTTTAATGAAAATTTAGTAATTTCCACTATTCATCAAAATATGAAAGTTATCCGAAAATTACCAAAATTTCACCCTAAGATAATTTCGATATTACGAATCCAAAAATAAATTCCATTTTGAAAAATAAAATTTACAAAATTTCAAAAAGTGGTTATTACTATTCATAACGGCTAGTTTTAATAATATTTTAATAGCATATTGTTGTTTAGTGAAACTCGTTATTGCGTACTACACATGCTATAGAGGAAGGTCGCGATTGCGTGTAATGAAAGGCAAGTCAAGGATGCATGTTATGCAATCTCCTTTTGGTGTAGCATATAACACAAGACATTAATGAAATTAAAATAATATTTTTCATAAAATCTCGGGGTGTTACATTCTACCCCCCTTAAAATGAATTTCGACCTCGAAATTCGTCGGGGTTATAAATGGTTTACTACTTGAAAGTTTCTTTAATAGAAATCCACATCGTAAAAAGGAATACCATAACCAATCTTTAAAAACAAAAGTATGAAATGTAACGGTTACCCAAATAAACTAATCACTGGGTTTCCACATAGGTGAAAATATGGATATGGAAGAAAAATCTAACCATCATGTTCTGACGGAGAGTGGTAGAGAACATGGCTATGGAAAAGCCAACAATCACAAATCCATAAATTTGTGACGATCTAAGGTACCATCTGATTAATCAGATATAAGATCACTAGGACAACATTTTTGGTTTTCAAGATCATTTCCCTACAGTTGAAGAATTTGAATTAGAATAAATACTTACTTTATTTTGGTACAATCTCACTGTTGTTCATGCCTTGAACAATTTCTACTTCATCTCTTAAAAAAATGAAGTTGAATTTGTTATTCGTGAAGTGTTATCAGATCATGTGATAGAATGACAGGTCATTCCATCTGTCTCAAACAAAAGGTTAGCAATAGTTATTAAATATACATAAGTCATTCTTTAGTGAGATTAATCATATATGGTTCCTAAAATGGACTTATAATTCATATATCATACTGCTTAATATAATAAAACTAGTTTCTACTAAACAGGGACTTCCTGTAGGCCAGTGGTAGGCGATAAAGGCCAGTCGCACTTCGGTTGTGGGTTCGATTCCCACAGCCTTGTCCAACGCAATGGGTTGTCGCCCGTCCTGCAGGTTGTCCTTTTTCTAAAGCTATATTACTATAACATCCCATCAATAATATCGAAATTTTTTTATCCTAACTTATGTCCAACATAATTCATTCTAATCTTTACGCTTATCTAAAATACTTCGGTCCAAGCTCATAGTATAAAGAAAATGATTACTTGAAATGTCATAGAACAATCACGTGAATGCCATCATTTATCCCCCATATATCATAAGATATATCTTGTTGGTCAAATTACAAACATGTGAATACCTTAATCATGTATTCTCTTGAAGAATGAATACCCATTTAACCTTAGTGAAAACATGAATGCTGACAAAAGTTAACTCATTCCACATACCAAAATCCAAAAATTCTATATACTCAAACCATGATATAACCTTCTCCTTATATTAGTCATGAGCTCATGAATACTATCAAACATTTAATTTTCTCCTTATCCCTTCATTATGCGCATATCATCTACATTCCAAAAATATCTGAACAACCTTTCATGGATACTGGTAACATTAATCATACACTTTCAAAACTCAAGGAAAGACAACAGTGTAATAATCCATATATGTCTCTTTATTCCATAGTAGCATGATATTACTTATACAACATTACACATAATAAACATGTAATCATTCCACTACATTCTTAAACCATTGACAGAGATTCAAAAATTCTTTCATCTCACATATCATTTGTAGTCTCTTCATCATCATCAACATAAATACTACCCATACGACCATACTGATTCTCTTCATGAGACTTTCCCTTAGGGAATTGGTTTGCATAATGTCCGTACATTCCACATTTAAAACATTTAACCATTGCTGATGTCGTAGCAATACCATTATCCTCATCCCTGGTGTTAACTGAACCTTTTCCTGTACACTTAATGGCTTTGTGTCCTTCTTTTCCACACCCAAAGCATCTTCTAGTTCCTTTGAAACATTTTCCTTGATGATTCTTCCCACATGATTTACATAGGGGAAATTGAACATTCTTTCCTCTATGATCATCATGAAACTCCATCTTTCTCTTATTAGTCGAGTCAGGAAACTTACCAAATTTTACTTTATTGATCATATTATGAGATTGCTGATTCGGCATAATAATGATGTTTGGACTTCCAAATCCCATTTCATTTGGTTTCTCATGAAGAATATCATTCCATTGTCTATCATATCCTCCATTATCATGAATCATCTTGTTTCCAGCCATTTTCTAAAACCCAAAAAGAATAGTGTGAGAGGAAAAAATCATAATAAAGGGGGAGTAACATCAATATCTAACATCTTTGGTTTAATCTAATATCGTTACCATAGTTCTAGGACTATATCCTATACATATACTTATCCTTAGGGACATCCCTAGACATACCTGAGAAATATATCTAGGGATCTCACTAACGTTTTCGCATCCTAGTTTCCAAAGGTTGACTAAACTTTTCCTTTGATACCAACTATAGAGACCAGAAGCTTGACGTACATGGACATTACATTACTTTTGCAGAATACTTAGTACATAACAAAAACATACACACACAAGGATCGTAATAGTTTAGTGTCTTTGGAAACTCGGAATATAATCTTCTAATCGTGGTGAATGATCTTCAACATCTCCCATAAAGATCTTCCTTTTTTATACCTAAAACCTTTCTTTATATCCTGGGGAAAAGAAAACATAAAAGGGTGATCTCAAATGCTCAGTAAGGGTAAACAAAAGATATATCAATCACATCATATTCATAAGAACATAACATTTTGTAAATATTAACCTGCAAAAGAGAGCATAATTTCGTAACATGGGATAAATCATGGCAGTGAAATGTAATCACAATAATCATAACTTAAAACATGAAACTTTGTGGCATACACACATAATCATAAAGAATCATTTATTGTTAGTCAAGACTCATTGACAAGACTCTCTTAGTGGACAAAGTCCCTTTCTGAACCGAGCCACCCTCGTTTCAGTCCTGTTTCACTGAACCGGTATAACCTACCGTTCCAGCCATGTCTATCTCATGAGATATAAAATATTTACCCAATGCATTGGAGGGAGATATAGGTCCCACCCATATCATAATGATACCATTCTTATGTGTTCCACAAAATCATAAATCATACATCATTTCATAACCCATGTAATAAAAATGGGAATCTTAAATATCGTGACATCATAAAATAATTAATGTAAGATAAAGGAATTAATAAAAATATAATTCCATCACAACATAATCAAATCAATGTAATAATAAGGATAAAACAGAAACCTTTATTATTTTAGATGGAAAATAATTTTGATAAAACACTTGAACTCCATTCTTGAGGAAAATATCCTTTCTGCTTCAAAAATACTTTTCCTTTCTTAACATGTCGTACAATCATAAACTAAAAGAAGTTGATTAAAAATAAACTTGAAAACTTCTAAAGGAAGCTTCTTGGAAATAATGTTTTAAAAATCCATTCATGCCGTATAAGTTAAAAAAAACATTCTTCTCGTACTTTTGTCGGAAAACTCAAAAAAAGTACCTCGTGCGAAAAAAGACAAAAGATTCCTTTCATATCTTTTACAAAAAACACATCGAAGGGTAAAATTCGATATAAACTATTGTATAAGGATAGAAATATTACATATTGAGGAAACATGGATGTGGATGATAAAATACACCCCAGTAAATACTAAAGTATAAACAATCTCGGATAAGAATGAGATTGTGATATTTCCCTTACCTTAGGTCTGATTTTCTTCGTAAGTGTCCTAAACTCCTGTATAATGATTTAAATAATTTCACTGACTTATTACAGAATCATAGTTATTGTTATTATATCATATATGGTTCACTTATGACTTTATATTACCCGTTATTTTATAAATTCATGTTAAAGTAGCGTTTTGGGTAAAATCGTCTCATTTGTCGTTCGGGTTTTAACTTTTAATTATTCATATGATTACATAGATCCTTATTTATAGAATATAAAACATGATTTATATATAATATATATTCATAATATACATATATATAATGGATCGATAAATGGAAATAAATACACCGTTCATGGAGACGGTAGGCCGTACGTACGCATGAACGCTGTTTTCGTTTCCTTATTGAATTGAGTGGAATTAAGTAGATGACATACATATATATACACATAAATCCAGTAGATTTATAATGTCATATATTTCATTATTATTGCTTATATATACTTTATAATCATTCTTAAATGGTTAACATGGAGAATGAATCTCATCGCATCGTGGAGACGGTAGTCCGTACGTACGCACGAGCGATGATATCATTTCCATAATTATTGAATTGAATTTGAGTGGATGATACAATATATCAGAATCATTATGATGTTATAATAACTATGTATAGTTATTCTTTACACCATAATACCCATCCATGTAAGGTGTTGGTGGAAAAACAGATTACACCACGACGTGGAGACGGTATTCCATACGTACGCACGCGCGGTGATTTTGTTTTCCGTAGGATGGATAGATGGTGAAATAGGGTTTTTTCATACTTATAATAACATATAAGTATATTAGTGATACTGATGTTATTACTTCATAATGAAAAAACCTAAGAAGAAGAAGTGGAAGAAGAAATAAAGTTGAAAGAATTGGTAACTGAAATTACCTCTTCTTTGAAGCGCCTCTTTGAGACCTCCTCTTAGGGCACTAAAATTTGTCTTTGAGGAAGAACATAACCTATAGGATGTTTCTAGGGAAGTGGAGAGGAGAATTTGTCAGGGGTTGGCCGAGATGGAAGGCTCAAAGTTGTGTGTGGAAGAGAGGGAGGAGGTGCCCTTTTATAAGGGAGGAGAGTGGCACCTTTGGAATAACTAAAAATATTATTTTATTATAAAGTCAAGTTCGGTTTTAAATAGCTCCAAATTGATTTATTTCGAGGCTAAGGTGGGGATGGGTCTAAATCCTCTCATCCAATATAATTTAGACAAGTTTAAGTTCCTATTTTAACCTTATCATTTAGATTTAACATTAAGTTAAATAATTTTACTTTTACCGTGTCTTCTTGTGTTCTTACACTATAAGGTTAATAAACTTACTATAAGAATCCAAACGAACCCCAAGTTGTTTATTATTAATATATATAACCCTATCTAAGTCATTTGGCCGAACCTTAGATTTTTAGGAATAAAATAACAATTAATAATATAATATTTGTTTTAAAAACTATTTTATGTCAATTTTGACACTATTTAGTAATTGATTTTTGTGAAACTCATAACAGAATGATAAGTTCGAAAAAAGTTACTTAAATCAATAATAACATGTCATATTAACCTATAAAATTAGTGTAATTCATAAAAAGTCTTAAATTACATTTATTTTGGTATTTATAACATCAATTATGTCAATATTTCATTAATAAGATAATTATTGCATCATCTTTGTGTCATAAATAAATTAAATTATTTGATGTCTAAAAATAACAAATAAAATACCATTATGTAGGAATTTTTTTTATCTTTCTAATGGATATTTAAAATCAAATTTATCTTATGTATAAACCTATATTAAAAATGTTTTAGTAAATCAACATTGATTTTAACTCTTTTAACCCTTCTTTAAATAAATTAATAATAAATGTCCTAATCTAATCCAAGTGGGCCTAAATGGTCATATTTTATTCCTAAGTTTGTTTCTGGTCGAATTACACTTGTCCAATAGAATTAGGACATGTGTTAGGGTAATAATAATATCATTTCTACCCTTAATTACCCTATTTACTTTTAACCGTGGTAAAAAAAAGTAAAAAGTTACTATTCACCAAAAAATTATTTTCATCTCATTGAACCACATTTTACTTACTGACATCAACCGTGTCTCTCGGATTTTTGAAATTCCACTCACAGAAGCGGTAAAATTATGTTTTATGAAAAATTCAGTTTTTTAACTACCACTTAGTGGTTTCACTATTCATCAAAAATTGAAAGTTTTCAGAAAAATACCAAAAATTAGGCCTAAGATATATTTGATATTATGAACTCAAAAATGATGTCTATTTTACCAAATTCAAAACATATCAGTTTCATTAACTAATTTAAAAATTAATTCCCGTCATCAAAACAAATAGCGTGTTTTTAAGAGATAATAACTATCAAAAGATTGAAACTTGTTTATAACTGGTTTAAATGTGAAATTACATCCAATGACCATCATTGTATTAAATTGTAAAAATATATTCTAAATATAATTCAAAACCACTAAAATTAATAATTTATCACTATTAATTATTTCTATTGAAAAAGTTGTTTTCAATTAAAATTTAGTAATTTCCACTATTCATCAAAATATGAAAGTTATCCGAAAATTACCAAAATTTCACCCTAAGATAATTTCGATATTACGAATCCAAAAATAAATTCCATTTTGAAAAATAAAATTTAAAAAATTTCAAAAAGTGGTTATTACTATTCATAATGGCTAGTTTTAATAATATTTTAATAGCATATTGTTGTTTAGTGAAACTCGTTATTGCGTACTACACACGCTATCGAGGAAGGTCGCGATTGCGTGTAATGAAAGGCAAGTCAAGTATGTGTGTTGTGCAAGATCCTTTTGGTGTAGCATATAACACAAGACATTAATGAACTTAAAATAATATTTTTCATAAAATCTCGGGGTGTTACATATACATTTTAGGGATTTTGATGTGATTTTATGGATATAGTATGCACATTATGATTATTATAAAATAATTGGGGACATTGAGTTGGTTCTAAGGATTTTATGTTCCAATTATTATTTTATTGGGGGATGTTGGATGCTCTCCAAGGGATATAGTGTGCCCATTATTAAATACAGTTTGGGGAACCTGGACTTATTCATTGAATCTAGTGTGCAGATATATTTATATACATGAATTTGGTATTATGAAAGTGGTATATGACATTGTTAAAATATGTTATGGTCAATCACGAGTGTTTTGTTAGACTCCGAGGATCAACTGTTTTATTTATTTACAAAATTATGTTTTTTTATTTATTAAATTGACTATATAACCTACAAAAATCCCTAAATTTACTATATATTTATAGGAATTTGTTGTAGCTAAGGTACTAAGTTATGTAGAGACACCCAACTTTGGTGGACACTACCATTGGGTACTTGAGTAGCCTTAATTTTTTGCTGGTTTAGGTTGGGAAGATGACATAGATTTTATTGATTAATAAATATATATTAGATGGGACTAGTGATTGTGATTAGGTGTGGCCTAGGAATATAATATATCATTAGTTTATTTTGGTTTTTTCTTTTATTTTTATTTGTGACTAGTTCGGTGGATGGTTGTCTTGTGGTATGACTACATAGTGCGTATGAATATTTATTATTGATGGGTTATATATATATATATATATTTAATTCTTCTTCATAAGTTGTGGTTAATTCATTATTATTGATGTTGTTTAGATATTTAAAATATTATTGTTTCCCTAATATAATGGTATAATCTCCCTATGGTATCACCATACACTATCACTACTAGTCAAGAGCCTATAGCATATAGGGAGGCACTCCCGATGTCATGTAGTGACTATATTTGATTAAATATCATTTTCAATTTTGGTGGGGAAATATCAACTATTATTCATATTTTTTATGAATTTATAATTTTAAAATAATAGTAATCCAAACAAAAATACATTTCTCCTTGTTTGTTAAATAATTTATATATTATTCTTATAAAAGTGTTTTTATCTCTATCTATATATTGTAATGTTTCATATGGATAATTAGTGATATGGTATAATTATATAATCAAACACTTTTATATGGATGGATTATAATCACGATATTAATATTTTTCATGATAACCATTTTATTCCCAATGGTAAATTAAACTATGATAAGTTTATGATTTTTTTAATTTCTGAATGTCACACATATGAATGGTTTATTATTATATAAAGAGTGGTTTCATTGTATCTATCCAATTTATTGTGTAATCTATATATCTAATATGACCTAAATGTTATTGGAGATTAATTCATGTCCATTAAACGTTAATTTTAAAGGGGAATTAAACCAATCAATTAAGGGATTATTTCTATAATGTGATAATAGTCGTATAAAATATCTTTGAAAAAGGAAATGGTTTTCTAGGATTTTAATTACACCACACTCTTATGTTACCTACTTTTTCCAAAGTTATGTGTTCATTGTTCCTGATTATTTACTTAGGCTTCCACTACCATATTAGATATTCTTCATATTATGCCATACCATTTTGGAATGAGTCAGGGTTTTTCAACTATGTCTTATTGGTTATGACTCTTTTATGTTCTACCTTTGAACATTTAAAATGTTCTCATACCCAAATGCTCATCTTATTATCACCTGTGTTCTATGATTGATATTTTTTATGTTTAACCTTATTGACTTATTGAGATCACTTTTTCTTACATTTTAATTACCATTGTTAAAAAGAAGTGTATTATATAAGATATGTCTAGAATGGTTCTACATGTGAATGATATATGTCAGAGATATAGAAGATGATGTAAAATAAGTTGTTTATGTATATATCATCCAAAGACACTAATAATATACTCTCTATTGTGTAATTTGGTGTGCTATGTACTGAATATTCATATAAGATAATTTCATATGAATTTTGGTTATTATCAGGATGTCTAAATAATTATTTTTGATGGAGATGGTCTTCTGATCACTATGTAAGAATACATTATTTTTCAGTGAAAAGAGTTTTCTCTGAGGTTTTTTATCATTGAGAAAGGAAACACTAATAGAAGTGTAAATACATGTAATTTATGTATAATATTTTTATTATATGTAATTATTCTGAGACTGCACGCTTTGACGACACGTGATTTTGAGGCCCAAAGATCCCAGAATGGAATTTTGAACTTTTTTTAAAGTATGTTATGTAAACGCATGAGTGGGATTTTCTAAATTTTGAAACATTACTCGGATCATAAATCTAAGGGCACCGTTGAACTAAATAATTCTAGGATTTTCCTAGAAATGACTTAACTTTGGCCAGTATGGGCCAAGTGGAAAAGTTATTTTTAGGACTTTTTGAGAATATTAATAAAATAATTTAAATGAATTATTTTATATTCATCTCATATGTTGAGAGGTGGATGACGACATTGTGGTGCGGTGACGAGACAGAGATGGGGCACATTAATGAGGCTCATTAATGGCCCATATCACACAGCATAACGAGGAAATAAAGAAAGTGTAATAGTGATGTTGTTTTATAAATGAAAAAACATAACGATGCAACATCGCATCATAACTGAAACACAATGACATGATTTCCTTTTTATTGTATAATTCATTTTGGGGATAATAATTAAACTAAGAGGATTCTCTGAAGAAACTCCAATGAATATCTCCTCCAATGAATAATGAAGAATGCCGGGAGATCTACATCGTCTTCAATACACCTTGAAGAACATAGTGGGAAGTGACGACGTTGATATCTCGAACTCTCGAGGACAAACGCTTCGGCATAGAATGTCAAAGAGATATGGGTTTGATTTTTATTTTGAAGTTCATCCCCGCTCTTCTCTTTTTCTAGAAACTATGAACATAGACCAAATCAAGAACAATTTGATATGTGATTCGAGAATTTATGAGAGAGAGTGACTTTTCTTCGGGATTCATTATTCGGGATTCAAACCTTGAAGGAAACAATTTAAATTTAATCATTAAACCTCCCCTTTATTTAAACCTCTAACGTGGAGGGCCTGGGCTAACATGAACAAGGCCTGAGCACCTCATCTCATGTGTTCTTGGTGGACACTTTCTTGAAGTGGCGGCGGTTGGATTCTGAGCTTGAGTAGGGATGGCAGTGACCCGAGGGACCCTTTGGCATAGATGAGTCAGAGAATGGACCACCAGAGAAACTCCGTTGGCCCGCGGAAGGTGCCCCTGGTGTGAGGATGCTATCCCACACATGTCGTATGAAGGGGTAGGTTCTAAATGGTGTTGTGGTAGCTGTGGAGGCGACTGAACCTCGCTAGCCGCGCTGGAGGATGGCAGCGCACCTATCGGCTCGCCACGATGGCAGGAGGCCACGACTAATCGGCTGTGATAGAGGGAATCATGACATCAGGAGGGAACCATGTGAAAAGGGTGGCCCATGTCCGGGCCACCCGGGCGATGTGAGTGGTAGTCTGATGACCGTGGCTGGAGAGGCCCTACCTCTAGGCAGGAGGGTGCACCACCGACCGATCCTTAGTTGGTGGGCCAAGCCCACAATAGGCCAGGTTAGCCCCATGGGCCAGTGGGACAGACCTACGTCGATGGTCGATACCCCCATCCCCTGTAGGTCGATCCGCCATCGGTAGACCCGAATCGTGCCATTCGGGTCAGGTCGGACTAGACCTAGTCATGAGGTGACCTAGCTAAACCTGAATGGGAACAACATGACCTATTGGGCCTGGCCTAATGGCCAGGTCGGACAAGAACAACCCCGACCCCAACCAGATCCATTCGAGTCCATCTAAATAAACCGGGGTGTGTGGGATCCCCAGGCTGGGTTGTTCATGTCGGTATGATTGGGTCAGACCGAGCCCCATCGCAACCGACCCCCTCGTTACTAAAACATCCGTATCATGAAAACCGCGCATCCGATTGACAAGTTGTTTGCAGCATTTAGACACTCTTGATGAGGTTTAGATTTTGGAATGCTTTGTGGTGATTTTCCTAGATTTTTATATTCAATTAATGGCTTGAGGCCTACTTCTCCCAAGAACACTACGTACGAAACCCTACAGTTGGATGAGACTTGAAGACTGCTCGACGATGGCCCAGTGGGAAGTGGCTTTGTGTGACCCAACACGACCATGGTGGGGAGTAGCTCTGTGTGACCCGACTGACTCATGGTACCCGACAAGATGAGTACCTTAGTTTGACTAAGGTCGGAAGCAGATCTGTGTGATCCGGTAGTCCCACGGTGGAAAGTGACTCTGTGTGACCCATCATACCCACAATACTAATCAGGGGGGAATACCAAAACAATCTAAGGTTAGTGGGAAGTAGCTCTGTGTGACCTGGTAGGCCCACATTACACGATATAGGAGGAGTTCTCCAGTAGCTGAGGAGTTTGATGATGTGACTGATGATGCTACTATCACTACTTTAGAATATACCTGGTGTGAGCTTTCTTTTTCTTCACGATTTACTTTGATGATTTTTGTGTGGAATTTCCTTTTTTTTCATGGGGTCCCTATTGAGTATTGTTATAATCACTCCTACACGAGCTTCACCAACACGTGTTGTGTCTGGTGCAGATGATCGACCTTTTGATAGTGGTGCTTAGGGGGATAGGACTGACAGATGCTACGATGGTGGACTTGGATCCCTAGGACTAGGTGGGTCCCAGTAGGACTAGGTGAACATGAAATATTATTTCAGCATCCAGTAGCTTCAATACTCTTACAATCAAGTGGGGTTTTCTAGGGATGGCCACCAGAGCTATTTTTTTGTACTTTGTTATTTCAGTTCTTTTTTAGGTTTGTATTCTGGCCCACTCACTTTTAGCTATACTTTGTACTCAGTCTTCTTTTAGTGTACCTGTTTTCGCCTTCAATGTGTTTGGACATGGTTGCGAAAGTGTGTGAATACATGTACTTAGGAAAATTCCACCCACTTGTAGGTTAATGTCTCTGGTTCTAGTCACTAGCCTCTAGACATTGGGAGGTGGGCTTGGGGTAGTCACTGCACGGGCCCCGGGGGGGTGGTCATGACAAAGTGATATCAAAGGGCAGATGGTCCTACCAAAAATTCTGGGAGTCTTTTCTTTGTTTTTGGGCAACCATGTTAGGTGTTGTGAATCTGACTTTAATATTCGGGGAGTCCAGTGTTGGTGTGGTGGCCGACATATCATACACCAGGACCTTGAATTCTGATTTTCAGCTCAATACATGAAAACCTTGGTTGCATAAGTGTCTCCTCATGTTTTTTTCTATAAAAGTCATCTCACTAGGTATAGCCTTATAATCGTGGTACATCTTGATCTATCTTAGGATGCCTCTATGTGGAAGACCAGTCAGGATCCCAATACGAGGTAGTGAAGACAACCTACCTAGGGATGCAATGTCCATTTAGGGACCAGTGTTTGAGATGACCCCACCAGGTGATGGACCAGTGCTACCACCACCCGATGGTCAGCATCTACTATCGTCGGTTCCAACAGAAGACATTCATAGGCTTAGTTCCCAACATGAGTTTCAGTGACGGAGACCTCCCAGGTTCAAGGGAGAGACAGATCCTCAGGTTTTTAAGGACTGGATGGAGGCTATTATGTGGGCCCTAGGCTTATTGGGTACATCACCAGACCGGATGGTGATCTTGGAAGTGAGCCTTCAACAAGGCTCGATAGGGAGATGGTAGATCTTGACCACCTGGACGCTTGACGAGGTGACCCTTACCTAGGATGAATTTGAGCATATTTTTCGGGAGGAGTTATCCCCCATGACCTTGTGATCTGTGCGCATTCAGAAGCTGATTTATATACAGTAGGATGGAATGATGGTGGATGAGTACTCAGTGAGGTTAACCGAGCTTTCCTGCTACTCCCCAGACATAGTGTGAGACCGTTTCTTTAGGACTCGAGCCTTCGAGAAGGGAATCAGGCGGGAGATCAGGGCATCAATGTTGTCTCTCAGTAGCCCTACCCAGGATGGGGTGCTAGAGCAAGCCCTTCTTAGGGAGATCTTCTCGGAAGAGCATGCACCAATATCTAGAGCCGCTAGTGGACCCCAGGAAGAAGAGTCGTTATCATATAGTAGACAACAGACATGTGGGCAGATGGGGCCCAGGTCTTTCAGAGACCGATCCCCAGACTCAGGGTTAATAGTGGGGGGCTCCCAGTCTAGGGGGAGCCAGGTATTGCTTCACATGTGGAGGGTAGGGACACATGGCATGTGACTACCCGACCCACTGTACAAATGACCAATTGACGGTCGAGGGGCCGCCGAGGCAGTGACAACAATTCAGGCGAGGAGGTCAGTAGGGTGTTGGACGTGGCAGCAGAGCTTCCCAAGCAGCAAGTAGTGGGTGAAAATTTGAGTTTTTACTGCCACAACCCCTAGGTAGTCCACCCCGAACTCAGGTATCAGGTGGACAGGGGCGAGATCAGCTCCATGTAGCAAAGGCTTATAACTGCAGTTCTCTAGAGATGATCCAAGGTATGATATATGTCCTCTCCACCCTAGATGTTGTACTTATAGACACAGGTTCAAGTCAATCCTTCTTTTCCATGTCACTCATTCAGATCTTAGAGATTCTGATGGAGTTGTTGGCTCGGTCCTTACAGCTTGAGACACCTATGGGAGATGACTCGATGATTACACACTGGTGCCAGCAGTGTGGAATGACTCTAGGAGGCAGGAGATTTGGCTGGGATCTTCTAGTAGCAACATCAAGGTGTTACAACATCATCTTGGGTATAGAATGGTTAGCCACAGTCCATAATTAGATCAACTGTTTTAGGAATACATTTTAGTGTGTCCTTGAATATGGGACCATGTTTTCTTTCACCGGTGAGAAGGAAACCCTTGCAGCATAGGATAGACATTCTCATAGGAGGGTTTATCCAATCACTCACTAGTTGGATAGCCCCACCCTTGGTGCTATAGATAAGAGAAATACGAGATTTCATGTAATAGGGGAGGAGTATGAGGATTTTTTTTACTGAGGATGTTCTAGGACTACCTCCTCAAAGAGAGGTAGAATTTTGCATCAACTTGTACCCTGTGATGACACCGATATCCACAATGGAATATCAGATATCTCCCATAGAGCTTCGTGAGCCGAGGGTACAGCTAGAGGACATGTAGAAGAAGGGGTTCATAAGGCCCAGTGTTTTACCATGGCCAGCACTGATGCTTTTTTCCAAGAAAGAAAACAGGATTTTCAGGTTGTGTGTGGACTTCCATTTCCTAAACAAGGTGACCATGAAGAACAAGTATCCACTAACCAGAATTGACGACCTCTTCAACCAGCAAAATGGAGTGAAGTGGTTCTCAAAGATAGACCTCAGATCAGGCTATCAACAGCTTTGGGTATGAGATGCAGATGTACAAAAGATAACCTTCAGGTTCCGATACAACCACTATGAGTTCCTAGTGATGCTGTTCAGTGTGAACAATGCCCCAGTAGTGTTCATGGGCCTCATGAATATGATATTCTAGCCTTACTTTGACTGGTTATATGTGTTCTTCATTGATTACATATTGGTTTACTCAGCATCATAGGAGGAGCACTCTACACACCTATGGATAGTCCTAGATACACTTCAAGAGTACTAGCTTTATGGTAAGATCTCGAAGTGCTAGTTCTATATTCGTGAGGTCCAATTTCTAGGACACATCATCTTAGAGGCTGGAGTAGTGGTAAATCCAGTGAATATAGAGGTATTTTTTTCTTGGGAGCCACCCAAGAGCATGACTGAAGTGCGGAGATTATTAGGCTTGTCTAGTTACTATCGGCGGTTCGTACCCAGATTTTCTGGAGTAATGTAATCCTTATCAGCCTTGACACAGAAGGTCTAGTCCTTCACGTGGACAGAAAAATTCCAGTAGAGTTTTGAGGAGCTGAGTTAGATAATGACTAGTTCCACCATCTTGAGACTACCAGATGAGGGCCTTGGGTATGTAGTTTACTGTGACACATTAGATACCATACTGGGTTGTGTCCTAATGCAAGAGAGAGGGGTGATCTCCTATAACTTATGACAATTGAGGCAGAATGGGTAGATTTATGTGACCGACGACCTAGAGTTAACAATAGTTTCCTTTTACCTGAAGATGTGGCGACACTACTTGATGGGTGAACGATTTATCATCTACTCAGACCACAATAGTCTTAGGTATATCTTCTCTTATAATGACCTGAACCTAAGATAATGACGATGGCTAGAGTTCCTCTAGAACTGTGGATTTGAGATAGTCTATGATCCCGGAATGGGGAACATGGTTACAGACGCACTCAGTAGGAGGACTAGTTGACAACTTATGAGTGAGGTGACAAAGAAGTTAGTCATGGCCCAGATATCTATTATGGATGATGATGGAGGATCTTACCTTCAGTCAATGGCTATTACTCCCCCACTCTTATAGCAAGTTTGGGAGGCACATCTTGTGGATATTGATTGTGAGGCTCAACATGCTCAGTTATCCTCAAGATGGACTCCTAATGGATTTTATATAGGTGGGGAGCACACCATTTTTCAGAGGGCACACCGTAGTATCAGTGACATTGTGGGAGGAGGTGTTAAGGGAGTTCCATACGTCCCCTTTAGTGGTACATCCTAGAGTGGAAATGATGTACTAGGACCTCCAACACTAGTACTGGTGGCTAGGTTTGAAGAGATAAGTGGCCGAATTAATTTCACAAAGCCTCATTTGTCAGTAAGAGAAGGCTGAGAATCAGGTTCAAGTAGGCTTAACCCAACAACTCAAGGTACCAGAGTAGAAATGGGATGGTATCTTGATGAACTTTGTAACATGGTTACCTTGTATGTATATAGGTCATGATTATATTTGGGTGATCATTGAATGACTCACCAAGTTGGCCCACTTCCTACCCATCTGGGAGTAGGCACCGGTAGAGGGCTTGGGACACCTCTATGTCGAGGAGATAGTGCGGCTTCATGGGGTGCATTCAATGATCATCTCAGATTGTGAAACCCACTTTACATCCTAGTTGTGTAAGGGATTACAGGAATCATTTAGGACACAACTGCATTTGAGCACAACGTTTTATCCCCAGAAGGATGGTCAGACAGAGAAAACCGTACAGACCCTGGAGGACATGCTACGTTCTTACGTCCTAGAATCGGGTCATATTTTGGAGGACCACCTACCATTGCTGCAGTTTTCATACTATAATGGATATCACACCATCATTGGCATGAAACTGTACAAGGACTTGTATGGGCGACCTTGCAGATCACCCTTATGCTTGATAGACCAAGGGGAGTCAGCACTAATGGGTCCGAATTCGGTACAAGATACAACCGAGAAGGTACAAATCATACAGGAGTGGATGAGGACTGAATAGAGTAGGAATAAGTTTTATGTTTATAGAAGACAGAGACCCTTGGAGTTTTATGAGGGAGACCGTTTTTTCCTTCGGGTCTCACCCCGACGAGGGTTACAGTTTTTTGGCCAAGGCGACAAACTATCTTTGATGTTCATGGGACCCTTTTAGATCCTAGGAAGAGTTGGAGAGGTGGAATACTACCTACCGCTTCCCCCAAATATGCACCAGGTGCATGATGTTTTCCACATGTTGCAACTGAGGAGGTTCGTGCTTGAACCATCGCACGTCATCAACTGGGGTGATCTAGACATTGACGCTGGGGAGACGTTTGCGGAGTTCCTGGTGGAGATAGAGGATCGATAAGACAAGGTCCTATGTGAGTGGTCGATTCCTTTGGTGTGGGTTTGTTGGCAGCATGAGAATATCTTAGAGAGAACATGGAAGTGAGAGGCTCATATTCATGCTCAGTACCCCCATCAGTTTGTCTTTTTTTTGTTTCATATTTCCGGGACATAAAGCCCCAAGGTTGGGAGAATGTAAACACATATAATTTCTGTATAATTATTTATTATATAGAATTATTTTGAGACCGCACCCTCTGAAGAAACATGATTATTGGGCCTGGAGAGCCCAAAACATAATTTTGAACTTTTTTAAGGTGTGTTTAGTAAAAGCGTGAGCAGGATTTTCTAACTTTTGAACAGGTACTCAGATCGTAAATCCAAGGGCACTGTTGAACTTTGAACACCAATATTCACCTAGAAATGAATTAACTTCGTCCTATAAATTATGATTATTAAAGTTATTTTTCATAATTTTCTAGAAAAATAATTAAATAATTTGAAATAATTATTTTATATTCTTTATCATCCTTTGAGCGGCGGAAAATGTTGCTGCGGTGCAGCGACGAGGCACTTGAATGAGGCTCATTAATGGCCCATATAACGGAGTGAAATGATGCAATAAGGGAATCATAACAAAGACACTATTTCATAATTGAAATAGCGTAAAGACACGATGTCGTAACATAACTGAAATGTTGAAACATGATTTCCTTTTTATTGTATAACACATTGGTGGATGGAAAATTAAAGTTGGAGGATTATATAATGAAACTATGATGAATCTCCTCTCCAATAAAGAATGACGAATGCCAGTGGATCTTCACTGTCTTTGACACACCTCAAAGAATGGAGCTGGAAGTGATGAAGTCAACATACCAAACTCTCAAGGATGAAAACTTTGACTTTTAACATCAAAGATATAGGGCTTTGAATTTTATTTTGAGTTTCTTCCCCACTCTTCTATTTTTCTAGAAACGATGAACATGAACAAACTCACGAAAAAATTGATCCGCGATTTAAATTTTTATATAGGGAACTGAATTTTCTTAGGGATTCATTATTTGAGATTAAAACCTTGCATGAAGAAATTAAACTTCAATCCCTAAACCTCCCCCTTGATTTAAACCTCTAACGCAGAGGGCCCGGGCCGGCACAAACAAGTCTTGAGCACGTCCACTAATGCATTCTTTGTGTCCTCATTCTCGAAGTGGCGGTAGTTTGATTCTGGGTCCTAAGTAGGGATGGAGGATACCTCAGGGACCCTTTGGTGCAGACAGTTCAGAGAACAGACCACCAGAGGAACACTGGTGGCCCGCGGAAGGTGCTGCTAGCATGACACCACTAGTGTTGGCCAAGCTGACCACACTATAGGAAGGCAGTCTGCTGCGAAGATGCGAATTGTGGCACTCTGTGAGCACGACATGGTGATGGTGGCCTATGTCAGGGCCACCCGGGCGGTGAGGGCCGCGGTCCATAGACCGCAGCTGGAGGCTGGAGGGGCCCCGTATCCAGGCGGGACAACAATCCACCATCCACTCCAGCGGTCGGTCCTTAGTTGGTGGGCTGAGACCATAGTGGGATGGACCTGCGCCAGATGGCCGGACCCACACTGACAGCCTGTACCAACACACTTTGGGATGGGTCGGACTAGACCGGGTCACTGGGTGACCTGGCAGGCTAAACCCCCAGCTAAACCGGGTCAGGCCTAGTAAGACTTATTGGGTGTGGCCCACTGGCCAGGCCAGACTAAACCGACCCCGAAAAGAATCAGGTCAAGTCGAGTCTATCTAAATGAATTGGGGTGTGTGGGACTCCCATGATGGGTTGGTTGGTTTGGTCTGACTGGGTCGGATAGAGCCCATCGCAACTGGTCGCCTGGTTACTAAAACCCCTGTTTCTTGCAAATCATGCATCCAATTGATGATCCGTTTGAGGAGTTGGGACCCTCTTGATGATGCGGAAGTTTTACCGTGATTTGTGGCACATTTCCTAGATGTTGAGATATGACAAATGGATTGAGGGGAGGTTCTCCCAAGCGCTCTATGTAAGGAACCTTGCGGTTGGTTGAGACCTGAAGACTGCTCGATGATGGCCTAGTGGGAAGCGGCTCTGTGTGACCTGGAAGGCCCATGATGGGGAGTGGATATTTATGATCTGGATGAATGATGTTACTTGATAGGAGGAGTACCTCAGTTAGGCCATGGTGGGAAGTGGTTCTGTGTGACCCAGTAGGCCCACAGTTGGGACCACCTCTGTGTGACCCTACATACCCACGAAACTCATTAGGGATGAGTACCATAACAGTCCAAGGTTAGTGGGAAGTGGTTCTCTATGACCCAAAAGGCCCACTATACTCGATAGAGGAGGAGTTATCTAGAAGTTTGAGAGTTCAATGATGTGACAGATGATGCTACTATTACTACCCTAGAATATACCTGGTGTGAGCTATCTTGTGCTTCGTGATTTACTTTGAGGATTTCTTTGTGGTCTTTCCTTTTTGTCTCGGGGTCCCTACTGAGTATTGTTATACTCAATCCTACATGGGATTCCCCTGCATGTGTTGTATCTTCTATAAACAATCGACATTTCGATAGAGGTGATCAAGGGGATGAGACTCACGAACACTACGATAGTGGACTTGGATGCCTAGGACAAGGTGGGGCCCTGTAGGACCAGGGAGACATGACATACTACTTTTTCTTCCGGTAGCATTAATAATATTACAATCAGATGGGGTTTTCCACAGATGGACACCAGATTTTTTTTTTTACTTTTATATTTCAGTTCTTTTTTTTGGGATTGTATTCTGGCCCAATCGCTTTTAGTTGTACCTTGTACTTAGTCTTGTTTTAGTATACTTGTTTTTTCCCTTCTGCGTGTTGGGATGTGGTGGGGCCTGTGTGTGTGTATAGGTACTCAGGAAAATTCATCCCACTTATAGGTTTATTCCTCCAGTGCTTATCACTAGCCCCTGGCCTTCAGGAGGTAGGTTTGGGGTAGTCACAGAATGGGCCCCGGGGTGATGGGTCATAACAAGAAGAGCATGTCTTTCCGATCAATATAAAATCACTGATAAATACCCCTTTCTTGATATGTTTTTGGAATTTCTAATTAAATCCTTTATCAATAATTTTTTATCTCTAAGAAATATGTTTAGTATACAAAAAGTACTAGTGGGGGATGATATAAATTTACTTGGATGGGCTTGAAGTAATTTAATTTTAATGGTTTATAATTTTAGTATCAAATAGGCTAGCGGGTTACAATTTCGTATTATGGTGGTTTTAAATTGGGTAGTGTATTTAGATAATGCACCGTAGCTAAATTATTCATAACCATACCTACTAGACACAGTCAACTATGATGTGGGATGTATTATTCTATGTAGTGAGATGCATGAGTCCCCTTATCACCATTAAAAAAACTCATAAATTCCAACCATTATTAGCAATAAAAATATACTTTCAAAGACACCTTTTTTTAGTTCTTTCATAACACTGATAAGGATTACAAATATCACCGAGGAGTGTAATTGATGAATAACCATGTTTTTTCAGTTTTTGATGTTGGTTTGTGAACAATGAAAAATAACTATTGGATTTATAATTTTTTACATGGGTTTTTTCTAACATATAGGATTATGTATTATTGGGATTCTTTTACATTAGTTTTTTGTTCTTTAATTATTATGATGTATTTTTTTATGTTTGGTGAAATCATCACCATTAAAGAGTAATATAGTAGTTGAGTATTAATCAAAAATCATTATAGGGATAAAGAATCTATTAGTGATTACACTAATGATATAGTATCTAACAAAATACCTCCATCAGGTTGGTTTCCTAGATGGGATATTTTCATTGGAATGAATACAAGTGAAGGAGAACAAATAGCTACAACAAAATTTATTAATGTGGTAAAGAAGTATATAGTTTATATGAGTTTATTTTTTACTCTATATAGGATAGATTAGTGCCAATTATTTCATGTGATTTCCCCAACTCAATAATCCCAATTTTCAAGATTTAATCATTGTTAGTGATGAATTTTGATTGAGTGACTTGTTTAGAGAGGGGTTGTAACACCCAAATATTTCAGTTTAAAACTATAAAACTTTGTTCAATTACATGCACCACACATAATATCTAGTATAAAACAAACTATGATATTCTATGAAAATATTATTATTTAAAAATTCCAATTATTATAATGAAAAAAATATTTATAAATTAAATTCCATTTTGAATAAATAAATACATTATTATAAAATATAGTTATAGAAAACACATGAAATACATTAGATTTTAGGGTTAATTATAAAATAGTTCTTGTTATATTTAAATGATCATTAAGAATCCTAACCATTGATAATATATTCATTATATAGTTAAATTATGTTTAATATAGATTAAGTGTTATGATAAAACAATTTTGGAATAGAAAAATGAAGATATGTCCTTGACCGGTAGGATAGTACCCTATAAATCCCATTTATGAGAGCCTTAGAGGGATCCAAGAATCAATAATCAATGCTCAAGTGAAACCATTTATGTGATATAATCAAGGAAATCGAGATCATGGACCAATCAATGTTTGTCAACCATCCCAAGAAATAACCACAATAACACACCTTACACTTAGCCAGCATACTAGTTTAATAAGTCGTTCAGTGTCTTGAGTCTAATAATATGAATTATCATAAAGTCCTTTTTATAAAATAATTGTTATACTAAATCATTTTTTTATTACATTATCAGTGATTATATAATTTTTTTGAAAAAAAAAATATATATTCACATGAAGAAATGAAAATTATATTTTTTTTGGAAAATTTATAATTTCAATTAAGATACTCATTTCATAAATTTAGTAATTTTCCTAATAAATATTGTTTTAAAAAATTGTAACTTTAAGATAATATTTATTTAAATATAATTTATAATATAATGTAACTAATGAAATTTAATTTTAATAAGGGCTATAATGTTGATTATATCATAAAACTAGTACTTTTTTGTAAATAGATATCTTTATTTAAACATTAAAATTCACATATTTGTTAAATTATTTTTATAAAATTAATACTTTTTTGAAAACAACATATGGAAATTTTCCAATGATGTATTTCTCATTATTTGTTTGACATAGTCTATTATTTTGAAAATATAATATAATATATATATATATATATAACTTGTATTATGACATCATAATTCCTTAAAAGGTATGTAATAAATTCCGTAAAATTAATCCACAACTGAATATATATTTCCTTTTAAACAATTCATTTCATATTATATTAGATTAATTTTATAAATAGTAATGACTTCTTCCAAACATATATTATATTTTCACATTTACGAAAAATTATTTATTAACATGACTCAATTTACATGATTGAGTGTTTTATTAAATGGATTTCAATTCATGTATCTATAAAATATTGAATACCACTCCCACTTTTTATAAAATATGGAGAAAACTATGACAGGTATAGTTTTTTCTAGGGAAAACCATGAGAATGTTTTTGATTTTAATTATTTTATCATACTGTCTCCAAAAACTATGTTTATAAATTAATAAATAATCCCCAAAACATTTTCTATAAATATAATCTCATTTTGTAACCCCACATGATTTTAACAAATGAATATTTTTTTCTTTAACATATTCGACAGGCAATACTAAGCTTAAATGACCCATGATGTATATGGTCTTTATAACCAGACCGTTACTTTGGTGGTTACGAATAATATTAACTATATTATGATATATATATATATATATATATATATATATATTTCCTACTTAATTTTAATTTATTGATAAATTCTTAGTAAATAATCAATCAATTTTTAGTAAGGAAGTGTTATTTATCAAAAATATGTTTTCTTTCAAAATGATTTTTATTGATTTTTTTGTAAAAAAATTATAAATGATTTATATTTCTTTTAGAAAATTTATTTCATAAAATTAAGTTAATTTTTTAAATCAACATATAAAATTTACCCGAGGGTTAAATTTTGGGATTTTTCAAAAAATATTTTTTAGTGAATAGTGATAATACTGACTTTTTTTAAAACTATCACTAATTTCTAATAAATGAAGTAATTTAAAGACTCATTATGACATTAATTTAATTTCATGTAAAATAAGTATTATATTGTTATATTTAGTCCAATTAATTAAATTTAAATATTCATTATACTATATTTTAGTGTAAGTTTATTTTTTAGATTATAAATGGGGTTTTTCACAAATCTGTTTTAAAATTAAAGATGGTTTCAAATTTCAATTTATTAAAAAAACTCTTACTATGAAATGATTTGAATTAAATTTATATATAATATATAAATAATTTAAATATAATATAATAACTCTATAGGTATAATTATATTATAAATATCATATAAATTCATTAGATCGATAATCATACCCAACTGTTAGAGGTGGTAATGGAAACATAAATGATATCTGTTTGCAAGGTGGTAGTTCACCCTACACACGAATGATGATTTTATAACCCATTTTTTGAAAGTGGGGCTGGTTTTAGGTAGTGAACTTATTATAAAAAAATCTATGTATATGGAATATACTGAGGTTATTATATTATCATGGTTTAACAAGAATTGAATGAGGTAGAGGAAGAAATAAAATAAAAATTCTCATTGAAGAACGTTACCACTTCTTCGAGTAACCTCTTTAGGTTTTCACCAATGCCTTCCTAGGGTGGATTTATTCCAAATATAAGGATTAGAGGAAGAGTTTAGGTAATTTGTGAAGTTTTTTGGGCAGGTATTATCTAAACAAATGGCATTAAGGTGTAAGGAGGAGTGATTAGTGGGCGACCTTTTGAGAAGTGAGGTTAGTGAAACACTTTTAATTTTTTAAAAAAAGTTGTAACCATGTGTTCACATACTGAAAGGGTAAAAAATGGAGTAATTTTGAGATTTATAAATTATATTATCGAAATAAGGCCATAAAATACATTTTAGGTGAGTTTTTAAGTCAATTTTACCCATATCGTTTTAGTTTAAGAACTCAGAAAATCTATTTTTACCATAATAATGATAATTAATTTTTAATGTTTTACTATTTATTTTGGAAAAAAATTATGTTAAACTTATTAAAAAATAAAAATTATACTTATTAAAAATATGTAATACATTTTTTCAAATTCCATTCATATAAGTGTAAAAATTTAATTTAAAATTAATCCCAAAAACGTGACAAGGAAGCGGGTTTTCAAAGAGAAAATGTTCAAAAGATTACGAGGTTTTAATATTAAAATTCAGTATGAAAATGATTCAAAAGAAATAAATTGGATTAATATATATATAATTTTACAAATTTTACATTAAAATAAATTCGAAATATAATTTAACATTTTAAGTAATTTAAACGAAAAAGGTGTTTTTAATTAAAATTTAGTATTTTCACTATTCATTAAAAAAAATGAAACATTTCATTAAAATACTAAAAATTAACCCTAAGATAATTGTGATATTATTATTTTGAAAATTAATCATATTTATTAAAATAAATTTTATTTATATGGTAAAAATTAATTTTATATTATGTGTGCAATGCCTGACTAAAATTTTCTTTAGAAAAAATTTAGTTTTTAGAAATCATTTCCATTTATTCTAAATGCTTCTTATTTTATTTCTAAAAAATAGATAACCATAATTTTCATAAATAATTATTACTATTAATACACTCCAAATTAATTTCTAGGTTATAATAGTATACTCTATTATGTTTCATTTTGACTTAAGGTTTTATATTCCTCAAGCTTTCAAAGTAATTAAATTTATTTAAAAAGAAATATTTTGTTAAGTCTCAAGTGTTATATTTTCTTCTATGAGTGGTATTTGATTTAATTAATTCTATCAAGGAAAATTATTTTCTTTTAAAATATCATGATGTAACATTATCCCCACCTTAAATAAATTACATCCCCAGAATTTAAATTTTATCCTGGTAATCATGGGTTTGTCATTTATAAATACCATTATTTAAAAACACACACAATTAAAGGTATACTAAAAAATAATTTTAAGATTAGAGAAATGGAATTATGAACTTAATATATAATAACACATAAATAGGTTTCCATGTAGAATAACATATGTGGGAAAAGAAAATATGGACAAGGACGAAAAACAAAAATAATTATGGAGAGTGATAGAGGTCATTGATGAGAAGAAATTTAATGATCAATGAAATGTTAAAGAACTCAAAACCATAAATCTATGGTGATCTAAAAGGCCATATGATTCAATATATATGAAGGTAATTGGATAAAAACTTTTAAGATCCTTTTTTGATAGATAAAGAATTATTTTACTATCAATGATTATAAGGAAATATACTTACTCAATACTTTTTTATTTCATGAGAACAATTTAATCCTTTGGTTTTTCTTAAATAAATTTCCAATTCATCACTTAATCCAAGAAATTAATATCAATAAATGAATTTTTTATTTCTAAGGAACTAAAATTCACCTTTAATGGATCTTTAGATCCATAAAAGAGTGAAAAGTATTTCTGTCTGTCCCCGACTATTTTCTAAAACCAATATGGTTAACACATGTTATCCAATATGTATAAATCTCTATATAGTGAAGTAATATAATAATCTCTAAAACCTCATTCAAATTTAAGCATAAACCATTTTATTAATGGTTAACCTTATGACCCTTCCAAATATTAAGATCCCAAACATTAGAAATAAGGTCACTGAATTTAAAAAATGAACTTGTCATTAATTAGTTCCAAGGAAGTCAGTACTATCCAATTCACTTAATCCATATCAACAATCTCTTTATACCAACAACATTATATCAACATTAAAAAAAATTAAGGGTTTTCTTTCCCTCACCCATGTGTTTTCGATGATGCTAAACTTTCTATTGAAGCATTTTTCTTGGTCATTAGTACCATTCAACATACTCTTTCAAATCATTAATAAAAAATAATACAATACAATCCTTACGGGTTTTAAGAACATGATTTATAAAACACCTTTAAAAAATATTTCTTTGATAAAAAAATACACAAGAAATGAAATCATTACACTTCATCTGTAGTAATAGGATAATATTTACCTTGACACCTTAACTAATTTTGAGATATTTTCTATAGATTCAAGTGGAATTAATTTGTGTAGTTCCCCATATCCTTACAGTGGAAGCATGAAACATTGGAAGATTCTTTATTTCCCTTGAAATTATGAGTATAGTGTATTTTTTCCCAACACTTAAAGAAGACTCATTTTCCTTTCAAGAATGTACAAAGGTGTTTCCTTCCACAAGTATCACATGTTTTAAAATCCATCATTCCCTTCTTCCCTTTATCAATTTTTTCTCTTCCATTCTCTTATTCTCCTATTTCCCTTCGAATCCATAATACTTGGATAATTATTTTTCTATCTTCACAACACATGTTACTATGTCGTCCTATGATGATAATGTTTGGGAGACTAGTTCCCATTGGATGATTGGATTAATCCCATTAAATAAATGATAAATATTTATATTTGGATTACATACATTGTCTGAAAAATGTCTTGATAACCTTGTAATGTGGTCTTCAAAATTAGAAACATTTTCCTCCTATCTATCTAAAACTCTAGAACTGTCTTTCCATATCCACTCAATTCTTATAAGGAAAATAGTTTTCAATTAATATTACCTAGAAATCCTTATACATCATGTTTGATATTTCCTCATAACCCTTTGTTTTTTTAATAAATAAGAACTATTGATTTTCAAATCCCATGAGATAACGAACATCCATGAAAAAATTATCCCTTTTAATATATCCCAGAGTGAGAAATATATTCTCTATGGAAATTATCCATTTCTCAGCTAAAAATGGATTTTTAGTCCCAATTAATGGTGAAGGTTTCTGATGCATGAAGTGGTATAACATTTTTACACCACATGGTGGATCATTTGGATTCTACATAGATGGAACTTTATTACTAATAAAAAATTTACCTACCTAATATGATTATAATTTTTTTAGTACCAGCTGTATCCCTAGATCCAGTGTTATTTTCTTCCCCAGGTGGGAAATCCCTATATGGAGTATGTGCCTTGATACAGTTCCCATTCCATTTATTAGGTACCATTTATAAAAAATGGAATACAATATATTATATCATAAAATAATTAAACATAATGTATAATACAAAAAATATTGAGAAACATAACATAAATTGAAAAATTTACTAATATATAATCTCATAATCATAAGTATGGTTTCTTTCTGGAAATATTTATTTTCAAATCATTCACAATTTTTTTTGAAAAAATGTGAATTATCCTAAGAATATACATCGGGAGTGTCAAACTAAGTTCGCAGTAAGGCCCATTTTTGTGCACCAGGTGATGATTGGGTCAAAACCAATTCAATATTTCTAGAGTTAATACCCTTAGGTATATATGTTCCTGATCAACGTCCACTTGTAACATCTTGAAATAGATTAATTTGGTATGAAAACCACATATTATATTCTTTACCAAATAATTAGAATGTTCTTATACACTTATCCTTAAATTCTATCATAGGTTTATGTTCCTGGTCTCGCCCAAATTTACCCAAGATTTAGGGTTAAGTGGTTTCTTGTAGTTTAGCTTGGGTTGTCGATTCCTCAGAGACCTAAGATGTAACCTACCGACACGTACATTCTATAAACTATTTTTGGATTTTAAGTGGAAAACTTTGGGTTGATTTTATATGGGTTTAAATTAACACTAAAATTCTTAAGTGAATTCAAGTTATGAGAAGATTTGATCCTAGGTTATTACAAGGGCCGGATTTGATGCATTTATTTTTTTTTAAAATATTTCAATTTCTTATATTTGAGATGGGTTCATTTAAGGAGATCAATAAAAGTATCCACTTACTGTATTAATTAATACACAACCTAATACTTATCATCTATACACTTTATGTATCAATGTTTTGAGAACTCCAAGGTAAAGGTTTGTATTAGCACTTGAAGTGTGTGACCATGAATTCTGTAAGGATGAAGAGGTTTTAAATTCATCAAATAAAAATCTCATTTAAAATAATTTATTATCAATTAATGGAGAGATAAATAAAATATAATCCAGGCCATTTATACTCCCTTGGATTAACCCATTAGTGAGTTATCCCTCCATTGATCCTATGGTTTCAATGGACGCGGGAAGTAGACTCATGAGGGGGGAATTGGAGAAGTAAAAAAATGAACTAACGATCACTCCACTGTTGTATGATAATATCACAAGATTTGGTATTAACAAGTTCACACCATGAATAGATGGTATGAAATCGATATAAATAAATATATAATAAAATAAGTATAATAACTTTTATTAAGAAACTAAAGTGAATTGAACAACTTACATGTGAAAGACAAACTTGAGACAACAAAATCATAACATAACATTACATTGAAAGGAAGATAAAAAAATAACAAACTACTCAAGAAAATCATCCTTAAATAGGAATCTTGGGAGCCTTGGGTTGAGAATATAACATTAAGAATCATCCCACTTGATTATGGTAGGCCTATAGTGGTGGAAAGTAAGGGAGAGTGGACATCTTTATCCTTGACTCGAAATGGCAGCCAACTTGCATCCACCGAACAGATGCACCTAGATTTCCTTCATATATGGTTGAATTAGAGGGGTAAATATACTACAAAATTGAATATCTTCAGGTCTTCTAACTCTCTGTAAAATTTCATCTCAAATGAATTTGTGGATGTCGAGATATGATTAAATTGGTGGTCTATTTTTATGGGCCGCAGAATCTGGCCCAGAATTTTGTCTCTAACCTGGGCCACCATAATAACCACCATGGAGGAATAAATAGCACTATATCAGGAATAATTATATGTTCCTATATATTTATTCTATCATCCTATGAAATTTGGGCTTCATTGGGCCTGTATTTTGGGCCCCAAATTCTCATCAGTGGGCTAGTGTCCAATCTGCCTTCTCTATAATTGTTTGCATGAAATCCCATTTTGTTGGTCTTATATTGTGAATCTTCCAACACTCCATAATTTTGAATTGTTCCCAACATAATTATAAACCAGAAAATTAAATATTAAAATAAAATAAAGATCATTGGGTACTTTAAATGATGTTAAAAAATGTACCATATAATAGTGCATTTTAAGAAGGAATTACAATCATAATGTGAGATGATGTTCAAAGTACAAAATGTTCTAAAATGGTGTTTCTGAATAATAAAAAACATGAATATTATATATATTAATAATTAATATTAGCCTCATGTAGTCTCTAATCACACACCCAACTTCATTTTTGCTAGTCCCGAGCAAAATATATCTCAAAAAATGTGAAATTATAATTCCCTTTTCCAAGAACATTTTAATGAACAATGCTCACTAAAAACCATTATATCAAAAAAAATATGAAACCCATAAAAATATTTTAATACAATATAGTTTCATAAGAAGATCCCAAACCCAACCCCATTGCTTTGTTCAAATTCATCATCATATTTTATCCAATATCAATTAAGCGTGATGAAGTGTTGTGAATTGCAATAGACATGGGGGTTCATCTTTATTCAAGGGGGAAATGATGGAAGTTCTAGGTGGACTCAAATTTCAATATTTAGATGACTATTTAATTTTTTATTGTATATATTTTTAATATTTTTAATAATTTTTTGTTTTTTTTGGAATTTTGACATTTTAATTGAAATTGCACTCAATGGTGTTAACCCATGTAGAGAGACTTTACCGATGAATCCCAGGCTTAGAGACCATAGGGAACTAAGTGAAGCCCACATACTCGAGCATCATCTTGAGTTAACTTAGAAACAAAAAATTCAAATTACCACAAATATAGATAAAATTACTAACTCTGGGCGAGACAACTATGGAGTCACGATCCCCAAGCACCGGAAGCAACACATTAGGTCATTTCATTGCTTTACGTGCAAATTTATTGTTTTTTTATTTTTTATTAATTACTCATATTAAAACTAAAATGATCACCAAACCTATTCTATTTATTTAGGGGACCCCATCAACTCAAACTAATACCCCACTATCCAAAGGACGTGCGTTGTGATTTATTTTAATTTGGATTAAAATATAAATGATGAAATATCACATTAGATAGCCACAATTTCAAAAATCTATGCTCATTAAATTATATATGGATTGAAATCCAAATCAGGGAATGCTAAATTATTTGATATTTAGTTTCAAAGTTCTCAATGTGTATTATCATGTTCAATGTTATGAGAATTTTTCCTTCCATTTACACACATTTTTTTCAAATAATTTTTTCTTTACACAAAAGAAATTCTTTTATTTCATCGAAATAAATTTTTTATTTCATCTCCCCCCAAGATAAAATAACATTTTCCCCTGTGTTTGAAGAAAAGAAAATTTAGAAGGGGTAAAGGCAGATAAGTGGAGTTCAAAAAGGAAATTGAAAGTGAGGATCATGGAATGAAGTCACCTGGTGGTTGAAGTTGAAATTATTCCTTCTTCCTTTTAATCCCTTGATCTCCATGTCACTCTGAGAATTCCTTAGTGGAAAAGGAAAAAAACAAAAAAACAAAAAAACAAAAAAACAAACAAAACTATATATATATATTTATATAATAAATAAAGTAAAATATATGTATATATACAAAAATTATTGAATAAGGTAACACTATAAGCCGTAGGTCAGTGGTAAGCGTGCACCCCTGTCTCCCTTCAGTTCCGATTTCGAGTCCCTGCAGCTCACCAGTTGTGACGGGGTTTTCCCCATGACCTATGATGTGTCCTTTTAAATTTTATTTTATTTTAACCTAAAAACACATAAAAATAAAATGAAATGATGAGACATTGTCTTCTTTTTAAATTTCTGGGTAAGGTATTACTCAAGGATCACACCATGTGACATGGATGAATATGGAGGTCCCCTTTCATACACATTTATACTCATAATATAAGAACATATCAACAGTAAGAAAAATTATAGTAATTTTTTTAAATGTCAAAAATGATTCAATAATCATATTTGAAAAAGAAAGATGATTCAGAAAGATTAGAAACATGAAAACCACGGGTTTCCTCCCGTGAAACACTTTATTTAACATCGTTAGCCTGACATAGATCCTAAATCTATTAATTTGTTCATGGTTCATAGGTTGGTTCTGTTAACTCAACATCTATTTCATGTTTATTGAATGATTTAATGAATGGTTTTAACATGTGACCATTGACCTTGAAAATGTGATCACTTTTTGGATCCCGAATCTCTACTACCCCATGGGGGTACACATGATTCACTATGAAAGGACCTGACCATCTAGACCTTAACATTCCCGAATGTAAATGAAGTTCTGAACTATACAAGAGCACAAATTTTCGTGGTTCAAAATGTTTGAATTTGATATTCCTAGATTTGTAGGCTTGAACTCTATCTTTATTGATCCTTGAATTTTCATAAGCCTCCATCCTTAGTTCATCAAGTTCATTGAGATCTAATTTCCTTCTTGTTCCAGCCAATGAGAGGTCATAATTTATTTTCTTAATTTCACAAAAATCCTTATTCTCAATTTCAATAGGTAAATGTCATGATTTTTCATAAACCAACATATATGGTGACATTCCTAGGATAGTTTTGTATGCTGTATGATATTCCAAAAGAGCATCCAAGAGTTTCTCGAACTAATCATTCCCAGAGGGATTGACCATTTTTTCAAGAATTTTCATAATCTCCCTATTTGCTAACTCAGATTGACCATTGGTTTAAGGATGGTAGGAAGTGGAAACCATGTGAGAAATCCCCTACTTAGACATGAGTGAAGAGAATGGTTGGTTGCAGAAATGGGTTCCATGATCACTAATGATAGCTGTAAGAAGTCCAAATCTTGAAAATATTTACACTTTCAGAAATTGAATCACAACTTGATGACCATTAGACTTAGTGGGAATGGGATCAACCCATTTTGAGACATAATCAACATCCAAGTGGATGTAGACATATCCCTTAGAGTTTGGGAAGGGTCCCATGAAATCAATTCCCCAACAATCAAATATTTTGTTGACCAAAATGGGAGTGAGTGGAATTTGATTCCTTTTTATGATGGAACCTACTAGTCGACACTTAGGACAGCTTTGAAAAAATGTGTAGGAGTCCCTTGAGAGGGTGCGCCAGAAGAGACCACACTGAAGAACCTTAGAAGAAGTTTTCTTAGAGGAAAATTGACCTCCACATGACTCACTATGACAGAATTTAAGGATGGATGCTTTCTCAGATTCTGGGACACACCTCCTAATAACTTGGTCGTGGAAGAACTTATTGAGTAATGGATTATCAAACACATTGTGCCTAACATTAGGAAGTAATTTTCTTCGAGTTTGAGTCCATAAGAATTTTGTAATGAATCCTTTAACTAAGTGGTTGTCTATGTCTGCATACCAAGGGCAGTCACTCACAGAGTATATGTGTTCATCAGGGAATGAATCCGATAAATAAAGGTGATTTGAGTTGTCTTTGAATTCCATCCTAGAGAGGTGGTCAACTATAACATTTTCATCACATTTTTTCTTTTATTGTGAGATAAAATTATTGTAATAGAAGAACCCACCTAATCAGTCTAGCCTTGGAATTTTGTTTTTTGAAGAGGTATTTTAGTGCAGAATGGTCAGTGAACATAGTGGTGGGGGATCATAAGAGGTAGGACCTAAACTTCTCTAAGTAAAACACAATATAAAGTAACTCCTTTTCAGTGGTGGTGTAGTTGATTTGGGAATCATTTAATGATTTTCTTTCATAAGTAATTACATAAGAAGTTTTATCAAAACATGGTCCTAACAAAGCTCCTACAACAACATCAATGGCATCACACATAAGTTCGAAAGGAAGGTTCCAATTTGGAGGTCTCATAATGGGAGGAGAGGTGAGAGAGGATTTGAAGGTTGAGAATGAACCCTCATATCTTTATGTCCAAACAAATGGAGCATCCTTTTCTAATAGAGAACAAAGGGGACATGAGATTGAACTAAAGACCTTGAAGAATCTTCTATAGAAACCAATATGTCCTAAGAAACACCTCAATTCCTTAACATTTATAGGTTATGGAAGGTGATGAATGATTTCAACCTTTGCTTTATGAACTTCAATCCCACTACCTAAGACTATATGGCCAGGGAAAATCCCAATTTAACCATGAAATGTCAATTTTCCCAGTTTAGGACCAGATTTGTTTCTTCACATCTGGACAAAACTCTCTCAACATTCTAAATACATCCCTAAAATGTATCCCCAAAGAAATAGAAGTCATCAATGAAGAACTCATGAAAATCCCCTACCATGTCTTAGAATATTCCCATCATCGACAACTAAAAGGTTCTAGGGGAATTACATAACCCGAAGGGCATGCGTTTGAAAGAAAAAGTGCCAAATGGACTGGTGAATGTAGTCTTCCCTTGATCCTCTAGGGAGAACTCAATCTCATTGTACCCTGAGTACCCCACTAAGAAAAAGTAGAAGGCATGATGTTCCACTCTCTCAAGGACTTTGTCAATGAATGGTAAGGGGAAATGGTCTTTCTTGGTAAATGAGTTTAGGTTCCTATAGTTGATGCAGACTCTCCAGCCACTACTCAACCTAGTTGGAAGAATATCTCCATCCTTATTGGTTATCACTATGATTCATGCCTTCTTGGGAACCCCTTAGATTGGGATCACCCACTCACTCTTAGCTATGGGATAGATGATACCAGCTTTTAACAATTTCAGAAGTTCTTTTCTCACTACTTCCATGAGATTAGGATTGAGTCTCTGTTGAGGTTGACGACATGACTTTGAATCAGATTATAGAACAATCCTTTGAGTTCTGATTAGTCAGAAAATCCCAGGAATATCATATAGGGTCCAACCAATGGATTTCTTATGTTTCTTAAGGAAATATAGAAGGATCCTCTCATGATTGGATTCAAGATAAGAATAAATGTGAATATGATGTGTTTTATTTTCTCCTAGGAAGGCATAAATAAGTGAAGAAGGAAGTTCATTCAATTCAGGATCAGGTTGGTTCAAAATTTCAGCAGAATATTAGGACATTGGCTCAAGATCAATTTCTTTTTTTTAGAGTTTTAGATAGGATTGATTCAACATGTGTAGAAGTTTCAGTGAGAAGATTGGTTTGATCAGATTTAGGGAATGAAGTTTCCTTGGTCTCCATGAAAGTGGTTTCCTAAAATGTTTCACTAATTGTTTTACCTAAGAATTCATCATTAGAGTAATTTGAAAATGATTCAATCCAAGGAGATAAACTTCATTCATGTGAACAAAGGAAATAAATCTCATCCTGACTTAAACATCCATAAAAAATTCCTTGATGTTCTATGGATTTATTATCAATGATTCCTATCCTGTTTAGTTCATGAATGTCCTCATCATCCCCTATTTTTGAACTTGCATTATATATTTTAATGTCTAGACTCATGTTTCCAAAGGTGATGGTCATGATCCCATTTCGAAATCGGATAATAGAGTTGATTGTTTTAAGGAAAGGACGACTGAGGATGATTGGGGTTTGTTCCTCATTTCCTAAGATTGGATGGTTGTCAAGGACAATGAAGTAAGAAGGGTAGATGAAGTTTTCAACATTTACGAGAGAGTCCTTTAAAATCCCCTTTGTAACCCTAATGTTATGATCAACAAGTTGAAGTGTGAAAGATAAGGATTGGAGCTCTTCTAGGCCTAACTGGATGTACACAACATAGGGAATGAGATTGAAACTAGCACTTAGGTCACACAAGGCCTTGACAACTCTGCTGTATCCTTGTTCAACATTGATGTAAGGTAAACCTAGGTCTTTCAAATTAGGGGAAGTTTCCCTTGAATGGTGGTAGTCACATTAGAAGCCAAAAGGACTTGATTTTTATGTGAATATTTTCTTTTAAAAGTGCACAATTACATAAGGTACTTTGAGTAGGCATGTATGGTTTAGATTGCATCAAGAAGGGGAATTTTTAAATTGACTTGTGAGAAGATTTACCTCAATGTTTCACTCAATTAAGGCTTGGTTTTCCCCCTCATGCATTGAGGAAATAGTGAATGTTGTGGGGTTGTTTGTTGAAGAGTTGTTTCTTTGACAATTTTATCATGTTTTTTAGTTTGATCATTTGGTTCATTTGAATTTTCATCCAAGTTTGAATCTTTAGATGGGTTATGAATTATTTTTTCAGGTTTCTCAAATGATTTCCCACTTCTTAAAATAGTCACAACCTTTAGTTGTTCTTGAGTTGTTTGAGTACAACTTGACTCTCCCCTTGAATTTGAGGATGGTACCGCCTGAGTAGGCATGGTTTCCTTTACAATTTTGAAGGTTTCAAGTTCTTGTTTAAGGGAAGATACTTCTGAGTTCATTCTTTCCATTTTTTTGTATAGTTGTTCAAGTAGGCTTTGTGGAAAAATTTGGGTTGGTTCTTGATAAGATTGGTTTATCCCAAGGGGATATTTTGGAGGTGGGATGGTTTGTTGAAAATGGACCGGTGGCTGTTGGTATTGGTTAGGTTGGGTTTGGTAGTTCTGATGGGGGTAAGGATTTTGTCCCTGTGGTTGGCTAGGTTTTTGGTTATCATTCTAGCAGAAGCCTAGGTGGTCATAATACCATGATTTGATGTTGTTTTGATATTGAGGATTTTGAAAGTTCAAAGCATTTACTTCCACTAGGGGTCCTTCTAAAAGAACATCCTTGATGAATGGAATGGTTGGGAAGTTTTCTGTCTTATGGTCATTTTTGTCGCAAATTTCGTAAACAAGGTCTATATTTTGGATTTCATGGACTTCTATAAGGTCCATCTCTTCAACCTTCCTAGAGAGTGTTGTGATTTTAGACCTAAGTTTTTCCTCTTCTCTAAGTGTATGAATTCCAATAGATCTTTGTGGATTTTCATAATAAGGTGAAGTTCCCCATGTTTGGTTTTGTTTAGAAATGCTTTCCAGATACTCGTAAGCAGCATTTGGGGCATTATTTTTAAAAGTTCCATTACACATAATGTCAATGAATTGTTTGTTCCCCGGACCGAACCATTCAAAGAAAATTATCACTTGTTCATGAATAGAAAAACCATGGCGTGGAACAATGTTTAGAGTGTAAGAACCCAATGTTTTTCAATAGAAATTTCATTCTTATAGTTATGTCATAAAATGACAAGAAAACACAACATAATGAACTACTAAGTGCTAAGTGACCTCTAAACATAAGTTTGTCACTTTTGTATTGGGAATTTTGAGAATCTCACATACACGGTTGTGTTCAAGATGATTTTTGGAGTCTAATAAAACAAAAATATTTTTGGTGAATAGTAACCTACCCTTATGAATAGTATCATACCCTTATGAATAGTAATATGAACCTTATGAATAGTAAATAATCCCACATAATAGTAACCTTACCCATGAATGAATAAATAAAATTTAGACATCTTAGAAAGTGACAATTTGACCTTAATAAAGGTTTTGGTATTTTGTAAGTCATAAATAATTAATTATAATTAATTAATTAATTTAAAAGAAAAGGTATTTTCTCAAAATTTATTCTTTAATTATAAAATAAATGTCTTATAGTTTTTATATAATTTTATAAGAGCCTAAATAATTTTTGAAAGCACTATAAAATCAGTTTTAATTTTAAAAATTGTTTTTTAAGTAAATTATGATTTTAATTAAATATTAAAATAATAATATTTAAAAAATAATTTTTGAAAAATGGACTTATGTTTTGGATTCTACACGTCCAAAAATGGTAGGGGTAAATTTTTGGGATTTTTCTGAGATACTTGAATTTTTGATGAATAGGGAAACACCATAATTTACAAAATAAGCTAAATAAGCTAATTATAGAGTCATGTGTGATGTTATTCTGATGTAAGCCCAATTGGTTTGGGATCACATGATAAAATTACTATTCTTGGTCATTTAATACTCACTGTTACTTGTATTAGGGGAAATTAATAAACTAATGAATTTTATATTAAGGAAACCCCTCTCCCCTCCACTATAAAAACCAGTCTTCACACCCTCATTTCCACACACCTCTCAAGCTCAAATCCTTCTCTAAACTTGGCCCAAACATCCTATATATCCCCTCTCCCACGTTCAAGAGCTTCTGGTCTCATCAAAAGACCATGCCTATCTTCCTTAAGGAGGATCTCAAGAGGAAGATTTAGGAGGTAATTTCTCTCCCTCTTCTCCTTTAATTTTCTTTCAAGTTCAAGTTCATTTCTTGATATCTCCCCATCTATCTTCATCCAAAAGGTATTGTAACACCAGTATTATAGATGTACTGGAATGTTATGATGAAAATGTGATATTATATCCTCCAACCCCCTTTCCCTCTTCCATTTATTTTATTAAGGAGAACATTGTTCGTGAGGTGTTAATTTATCACCTTCAAGAACGACAAGTTTTCTTCTTCAATTTCTACCTTTCGATCTGGTCATGAAACCATTTTTCTGGTTTAACCAGAAAAGTTTATATCTATAATATCTTATTTAAAGTTCTGGAACTAACTTATGACCATATTTATAGTGATAAAATAAAACAAGTTCATTATGATCGAAAAATCAATCAAATTAACCCAAAAAATCATCATTTAATTCTTATCTAATGATACATCCACATGGATAAAATATAATTAATTATAAGATCATTAAAAAACCTGTAATATCATTAATAAAATGAAATATCAGTTCTGGATGTTTACCCATGTTCTACCCAAATTTCAATTTAAGAATACAAGTGAACCACTTAAGAAAACCATAAAAACAAACATTCTGGAACAATGTTTTTTAAACTCTATAACTCATAAAAAAACACATAAAATCACATAATAAAACCATAATGAGCCATATTTGTGTAAAAAATGATATGTATTTCTAATTCATGAATATAATGTCATTATACTAGACATTAAAGAGAAGGAATCATTCAGATACAAGGTTAGGAGAAATTCTCGAACCCAACTTTCATCCTTCGGGTTCTCCCTATTTCACTCCATTTTTTTGATATGGTTACTCCATAAAGATCATTTTTTCATCATTGTATTTAAATTTATAGGATATAAAAGTCTGTCACTGGTTTTTATGTCAAACAATTTTTTTTTCAAAAGAACTCTTCTTTTAAGAACAGACCTTTTACTTCTCTCTCAAAGTGGACGGTTCTTGAATCATGTATGTTATTCCCTCTTTCTTTTGGGAAAACAAAGTTTATGTATGAGTTATTATGATATATAACCCATTACTTTCCATTGGTTATTTATTTTCACTTTTTATATATGTTCCATGTGGAAAGCATGATAATGATAATGTTATGATGTGACGGGTGGGCTAGGAATTATATAGCGCAATTTGAATGTTTGAATGAGACATGTGCGCCTGGAATTATACAGCACTCCAATGCATTGGGTAAAGTTATTAATCTCATGATTAAATTTTAAATGATGTGTGAAAAATATTCTAGCTTGGTTCACAAGTATGTTTGGTAGTTAACCACTAATACTTTATGTCTCATTTTTATGCATTGCCACATTTCAATTATTTTATTTATGCTCCACTCATGTTGATGATATTTTACATATGTCATGATTATGCTCACCCCATTCTATATTATTTTCAGCTATCCTATTACTGGGCTTTTAGATCACCCCTTTTGATGTATATCCTCAGGTGGATACATATACTAAGGAGAGGAAAAGTGCCAATGAGATGCTAGAGAAGAAGAAATTAAATAAATGTTTATGCTTGATGTTGTAATTGTTATGTACGGTCCTAGTTTGACCAAGACACTAAACCTTGGGATCCTCTATGTGTAATACTATTATGTTATTTATCTTTAAGATGATGTAATAGTAATGTAGAAAAAGTCAGGGACACTATAGTTGGTATCAGAGGAAAGGTTTAGTTAATTTGGTAATTAGGATTAGTGAACCCTAGAGAAAACCTCTAGCATAAGACTAAGTAAAAATATGCACACAAGAGTATATACATAGGGATCCCATATGTTTTTATTTTAGTATAAATTTTGAAAATAAATAAGTTATTTATTCATGAATTTTTGACCTATGTTTTGTTCTAACCTTTTCTATTTTAGAAAATGGTGGGAACCAGGAGAAATCAGGCCAACAACTCTTGTGAGGGCCAATGCAATGATTGCCCAAATGACATCCCCAATGATTTGGGGGGTGGAGTTAAAAACTTCATGGAGATGATTACCCAATTATCTCAGGTTATGAACAATAACCATAATAACGGGGAACGTCCTCCTTTATAAAAGAGGGAGCAACTGGCAATTGAATGTTTTATGCGAAAACGACCACCGACGTTTAGTGGATCTTCTGATCCACTAGCTATGGAACAGTGGGTCAACTCCATGGAGAAGATCATTTCTGTTATTCATTGTTTTGAGACGGAGAAGGTGACCTTATCTGTTTAACGTCTAGATGGATAAGCCTTTCAATGGTGGGATTTGATTAAGAACACCAAGCCAATGGAGGAAATTGAAGAGATGGAATGGGAAGACTTTAAGATAATGATTCATAACAGATATTTCCCAATAAATCTTCACACAAAGATTGGTAGAGACTTCATAGAACTCAAGGAAAAAGAATGAGAATCTATCACAACCTACAAAGTGAATTTCAAAAGGCTTTCAAGGTATGCTTCGGGTTTTTTTATCAACAATGGTAGAAAAAATTGATATATTCTTTAGTGGATTAAAACCACACCTTTGAAAGGATCTTGAAATTTGAGACTTTGGGAGTTATGAAGAAGTTGTTCGGTGTGATCTCAAAGTGGATATGGAGTTTGGAGAATGGTCCCATGACTATGGTGATAATAAACAAAAGATGGAGTTTCAAGCCGGTGGATCTAATGATAAAGGTGGGAAGAAAACTCAATGACCCACATGCCAATAATGTGAAAAGTTTCACCATGAGAACTGCCTCAAAGGGACGGGGAAATGATTAAAGTGTGGGAAAGAAGGACATCATGCTCAAGAGTGTTGAAAAGATACGAAAATGAAGGGAAATATAGCCGATGAAAGGAGAGAACCACTCATGGTTCAATGGTACAACTGTAGGGAGATAGGGAATTATGCAATCCAGTGCACTAAACCTCGGGTTCTTGAGGGTAATCAACGTCAGTAGCCACCGAATCCAAAGGAACAGGGGAAGTATTATGCCATCACTACTGCGGAAGTGTAGCAAGATAATTAAGTCATACAATATACACTTCCTAATTAATCAATAATGGAAAAAATTCTTATTTTATTCTAGTTCTACGCATTCCTTTATATCTTGCAAGTTTTCTAGAACTATAGAATCGAATCCCTGAAACCTTGAAGTAGAGATATCTTTAAAAACACCAAGGGGTGAAATCACTGAAACCTAAGTGTTTGACTCTTCTTATTTTGGCGTATGTGGGAATATTATTCTAGAAAATCTTGTAATACTTCCCTTGGTTGAATTTTATGCTATAATGGGAATATATTGGATCTAGTTATATAGAGCACATATTAACGATCGGGAAAAGGAAATATCTTTTCATATTCTGAACCATCCCTAGATCGTCTACAAATGAAAGGAAGATCATGAATATCCTTTAAAAAATCCTTCAATGGTTTGGGTGTTGATTACCTACAAAAAATTAAACCTATCCCAAATGGTTGAGTCGAAGGAAAGTTCCAACCTTGAGGAAATTCCTATCGTGAGGGAATACAGTGATGTATTTCCCAAAGAGTTACCAAAAATTCCCCCAGATCATGAGGTAGAGTTCTCAATTGAACTCATACCTGGAGAAACTCCTATCTCGAAGTGTCCCTATAGGATGGCTCCTATCGAACTGGAGGAGTTAAAGAAGCAGCTTCAAGAGCATCTGGAAAAAGGGTTAAAACACCCTAGTGCATCACCTTGGGGTGCACCAGTGCTCTTTGTGAAGAAGAAGGATGGAACAATGCGGCTATGTATCGACTATCGGGAACTCAAACAGATCACCATAAAGAATAAGTATCCTCTCCCTAGGATTATTTATTTGTTTGATCAGTTAAGAGGAGCTCAATACATCTCAAAGGTGGATCTTCGTTCTGGATATCATCAGGTAAAGGTGAAGAAGGAAGATATTCATAAGACTACCTTCCATACAAGGTATGAGGAATATGAGTTTTTTTATGCCCTTCAGACTTACTAATTCCCTTACAATATTCATGGATTTTATGAATAGATTCTTTAGAAATTACCTTTGCAAATTGGTGGTAGTGTTTGTTGATGATATTCACATCTACTCCAAGAGAAAAGAGGAATATGATGAACATCTAAGACTTTTTTTGGTGACATTCAGAAACGAGAAGTTGTACGCCATGTTCTGCAAGTGTGACTTTTGGATGAATCAAGTCACATTATTCAGACATGTGATCTCAAGTGGGGTAATTTCTGTGGATCCTTCAAAGACAAAGGTGATTGAGGAATGGCCCAGGCCCTCTAGTGTCACATAAATTCATAGTTTTCTTAAATTATCTGGGTACTACTGACGTTTTGTGAGAAACTTCTCATGATTTTGAAGCCCGCTAACTAAGTTAACAAGGAAATGGGTAAAGCATTTCTGGATGGAAGAATGTGAGTGAAGCTTCAAGGAGATAAAGAGAAGGCTGATCACTACACCTGTACTCACACTACCAAAAAGTGGAGAAATTTTTGTGATATACAGTGATGTTTCAAAGAAAGAATTGGGTTTTTTAATCATGAAAAATTATAATGTGATAGCCTATACCTCACGACAGTTGATGATCCATGAGAAGAACTACCCGATGCATGATCTAGAGCTGGCAGCAGTGATTTTTTCCTTGAAAATCTGGCGACACTACCTTTATGGCGATAAGTGTGATATAAAAACAAACCACAAGATCCCAAAGCATATATTAATATAAGAGGATCTCAACATGCATCAAAGGAGATGGTTAGAGCTCATCAAGGATTATGATTTCTCTATTCATTATCATCCTGGAAAGGTGAACAAGGTAGCTAATGCACTAAGCCAAAAAGAACCTGCTACTCTATCCATGCTGCGTATTGAGAAAGACCCTATCTTCTAGGATATGTAAAGAATAGATTTGGAAATCATAAGGGCAGGGGATACATCGTACCTTTCCCAAATGATTGCGCAACAATCTATCCAAGAGAATATTAAGGAAGCACAAAGGGATGATGTGGAGAAACAAAAGAGGGTGAATGCATTAAATGAAGGGAAGATGTAGGAGTACCATATCGATAGTGATGGTGTGATTTAGTTTGGAATGTGGTTTTGTGTGCCTTCATCACCCTAAATAAAGAAGGAGCTATTGGACAATTCACATAGCTCAACATTCTCTATCCATCCTGGGAGTACCAAGATGTACCGTGATCTCCGAGAACACTTCTGGTGGGATAACATGAGGAATGAGATTGCAGAATATATATCAAGTTTCTTGGTATGTCAGCAAGTTAAAGCTGAGTGACAAAAGTCCAAAGGTATGATGCAGCCATTGCCTATACCTATGTGGAAATGAGAAAATGTTACTATGGACTTTGTCACAGGTCTCCCAAAGACGTCAAATGGAAATAATGTGATATGAGCTATGGTTTACTGACACACCAAGACTACCCATTTTATCACTATTTTGGAAGATCTCTCGCTTGAACAACTTGCAAAGATATATGTGAAGGAAGTGGTGAGACTGCATGGAGATCCACTCTCAATTGACTTTGACCATGATCCAAGGTTCACATCTAAATTCTGGAGAAGTAATCAACACACATTGAGTAAAGAATTAAATTTCTGCACATCCTATCACCCCCAAAATGATGTCCAGTTTGAAAAGACTGTTCAGACACTTGAAGATATTCTAAGAGCCTACTCTCTAGAATTCAATGGTGGATGTGATCAGCATATCCCATTGGTTGAGTTCTCATACAAAAATATCTTCCACTTGAGTATTCATATGGATCCATATGAATCTCTGAATGAAAAGCGATGTAGAACTCCAACATGTTGGGATGAAGTTGGAGAAAGAATGCTACCTGGACCTGATCTTATGCAAGAGATGATAGAAAAGGTTCAAGTAATCCAGAAACACATCAAATATTCTTAGAGTCAGCAAAAGAGCTATGCTAAAAACCATCGAATGGACTTAGAGTTCAACGTTGAAGATAAAGTCTTCCTATGAATATCTCCATGGAAGAGAGTCATGCGATTTGGGAAGAAAGGGAATCTAAGCATAAGGTACATTGGCCCCTTTGAGATCCTTGACCACATAAGAGCTGTGGCCTATCGACTTGAACTTCCACCAAACATGGCTCAAGTTCATGATGTGTTTCACGTATCACTCCTGAGAAAGTACATACCAGACCCCTCACATGTACTAAACTCAGAAGTGGTACAACTGGAAGATGATCTCTTTTATGAGGAACAACTAGGAGAGATTCTGGGTCGGAGAGATATGGTGCTACGCAACAAGAAAACCCACCTTGTTAAAGTGTTGTGGAGGAACCATAAGTTTGAAGAAGCTACTTGGGAACTGGAGGAGGTGATGAAGGAGAAGTACCCTCACCTGTTTGTGTAAAGTAAAATTTCGGGGGCGAAATTTCTTAAAGGGGAAGAATGTAACGACCCAATGCTTTTAAATAGAAATTATCTTCTTATAATTATGTCATAAAATCAAATGAAAACACAACATAACAATCTACTAAGTGCTAAGTGACCTATAAACATAAGTTTGTCACTTTTTAATTGGGAATTTTGAGAATCTCACATACACGGTTGTGTTCAAGATGATTTTTGGAGTCTAATAAAACAAAAATAATTTTTGGTGAAAAGAAAGCCACCTTTATGAATAGTAACATACCTTTATGAATAGTAATACAAACCTTATGAATAGTAAATCATCCAACATCAGAGTAACCATACCCATGAATAATTAAATAATTTTTAGACATCTTAGAAAGTGACAATTTGACCTTAGTAAACGTTTTGGTATTTTGTAAGTCATAAATAAATAATTATAATTAATTGATTAATTTAAAAGAAAATTATTTTATTAAAACGTGTTAATTAATTATAAAATTAATGCCTTATATTTTTTATATAATTTTATAATACCCTACATAAATTTTTAAAGCACTATAAAATCAGTTTTATTTTTAAAAACTATTTTTAAGTAAATTGTGATTTTAATTAAATATTAAATTAATAATATTTAAAAAATTATTTTCAAAAAATGGACTTAATTTTTGGATTCTAAATGTCTAGAAATGGTAGGGGTAAATCTTTGGGATTTTTCTGAGATACATGAATTTTTGATGAATAGTGAAATACCAGAAATTACAAAATAAGCTAAATAAGCTAATTATAGAGTCATGTGTGATGTTATGGTGATGTAAGACCCCTTGGTTCGGGATCACATGATAAAATTACTATTATTGGTCATTTAATACTCTCTATTCTTTGTCTTAGTCGAAATTAATAAACTAATTAATTTTATATTAAGGTAACCCCTCTCCCCTCCACTATAAAAACCACCCTTCACACCCTCATTTCCTCACACCTCTCAAGCTCCAACCCTTCTGTAAAATCTGCCCAAACATACTCACTAGCCCCTATCCCACATTCAATAGCTGCTGGTCTCATAAAATTACCAATCCTTTCTTCCTTAAAGAGGATCTCAAGAGGAAGATTTAAAAGGTAATTTCTCTCCCTCTTCTACTTTAATTTCCTTTCAAGTTCAAGTTCATATCTTGATATCTCCCCATCTATATTCATAAAAATGGTATTGTAACTATAGTATTATACATTTATTGGAATGTTATGATTCAAATGGGTTATTATATCATCCAACCCCCTTTCCCCCTTCCTTTTATTTTATTAAGGAGAACGTTGTTCGTGATATGTTAATTTATCACCTTTAAGAACGAAAAGTTTTTTTCTTCCATTTCTACCTTCATATCTGGTCATGAATACATTTTTATGGTTGAAACAGAACATTTTATATGTATTATCTCCTATTTAAAGTTCTGGAACTAACTTAGGACCATATTTTAGTGATAAAATAAAACAAGTTCATTATGATCGAAAAATAGCTCAAATTAACCCAAACAATCACTATTTAATTCTTATCTAATGATAAATCCACATGGATCTAATATAATTCTTCATATGATCATTAAAATTCTTGTAATATCATTAATAACATGAAATATCAGTTCTGTATGTTTACCCATGTTCTACCCAAACTTCAATTTAAGAATACAAGTGAACCACTCAAGAAAACCATAAAAACAATCATTCCCGAAAAATGTTTTTTAAACTCTATAACTCATCCAAAGGCACATAAAATCACTTAATAAAACCATAATGAACCATATTAGTGTATAAAAGGTTATGGATTTATAATTAATTAATATAATGTCATTATACAGGACATTAAAGAGAAGTAAGCATTAAAATACAAGGTAAGGGGAAATTCTCGAACCTAACTTTCATCCTTTAGGTTCTCCATATTTCACTCCATTTTTTGTTATGGTTACTCCTTAAAGATCATTTTTTCATAATTTTATTTACTTTTATAGGATATACATGTTTGTAACTGGTTTTTATGTCATACAAAAGGTTTTTCAAAATAACTCTTCTTTTAAGAACACACCTTTTGCTTCTCTCTCAAAGTGGACGGTTCTTGAAACATGAATGTTATTCCCTATTTCTTTTGGAAACCCAAAGTTTATGAATGTGTTATTATGATATGTAAACCATTCCTTTCCATGGGTTATTTATGTTCACTTTTGATATATGTTCCATGTGGCAAGCATGATAATGATAATGTTATGATGTGACGGGTGCGCCCAAAATTATATAGCGCAATTTGAATGATTGAATGTGATGGGTGTGCCCAGAATTATACAGCGCTCCAATGAATTTGGTAAAGTGATTAATCTCATGAGTAAATGTGAAATTATGTGTGAACAAGATTCTATCTTGGTTCACAAGTATGTGTGGTAGTTAACCACTAAGACATGATGTTTCATTTTTATGCATTGCCCCATTTCAAGTATTTTATTTATGCTCCTCTCATGTTCATGATATTTTTCCTATGTCATGATTATCCTCACCCCATGCTATATTATTCTCATCTATCCTCTTACTGGGATTTTATCTAACCCCTTTTTATGTATATCCTCAGGTGTATATATGTACTAACGAGAGGACAAGGGCCAATGATAAGCTAGAGAAAAAAAATTAAATACATGTTTATGCTTGATGTTGTAATAGTTATGTACGGTCATAGTTTTCCCAAGACACTAAAGCTTTGGATCCTCTATGTGTAATAATATTATTTTCTTTATCTTTAAAATGATGTAATAGTAATGTTGAAAAAGGCAGGGACGCTATATAGAGTGTCTTTGAACCTCTCCCATGTTTTGTAGAATGAATCTCCCTCTTCTTCAAAAAAGTTTTGGATTCTCTTTTTAAGTGAAATTATTTTGTGGTGGGGAAAGTATTTTTTGTAGAATTATCTTTTTAGTTTTTCCCAAGAGTTGATGGATGATGGTATCAAATTTTTTAGCCAATTTTTAGCTCTATCCATTAAAGAAAATTGAAATTGCCTCATCTTAGATGATTCTAGTTGATGTGGGGGACACATGGTTTATAAAATGTCATTGAACTCCTTAAAGTGAAGGTAGGGAATCTCAGACTCCATTCCATGGAATGTGGGAAGATGGTTTAGGACATGGGGTTTACAGATGTAGTTGTAATATCCTTGGGAGTTGTGTCTGATTCATGAGGGGGCATTGGTCCAGGAATGTGTGAGGTAGTTCTTTAGGGTTTGATCAACTACATTCCCCAAGTTTGGTGATGCCTCATTTGGATTTTCATTTTGGTTCCCACCCAGGTTTATGAGTTGGTTTCTTTGAAGACCTTCCATTAAAATGGGCTAAATTTTTTACTTGGGGTTATTAGGAATATTAAAATCTAATTTAAAGAGTTCCCTTGGTGTACTTGACTCCCCAACCCCAAGCCACTCCACCCTAACTAGACAGTTTGATTGGTCATGAGTGTAGGAAGACATGCGCCAAAAGAAAAAAAAACGAAAAAGGGAAAAGATAATAGAATATGGATGATAATAGAAGAAAAAGTATAGAATAGAATGTGTGATTATATGAATTAATTGGTCCCCTGACAATGGAACCAAAATTTGGTCTCGACCAAATTTACCCAAGATTTAGGGTTAAGCTGTCGCTTGTAGTTTAGCTTGGGTTGTTGATTCCTCAGAGACCCAAGAAGTAACATACAATCACATACATTATATGGACTATTTTTGGATATTAATTTTCCAACTTTTGGTTGATTTTATATGGGATTAAATGAACACTAAAAGTCAAGTGAATTCAAATTATGAGATGGGTTGATGCTTGGTTATTACAAGGGGTGGATTGGATGCATTTTAAAAAACAAAATATTTCAATTTCTTATATTTGAGATGGGAACATTTAAGGAGATCAAAAAAAATCATCACTCACTAGTTTAATTCCTACATAACCTAATAATAATCACCTATACACTTGAAGGATCAATGTTTTGAGCACTCCAAGGTAAAGGTTCATATTATTACTTGAAGTGTGTGACCTTAAATTCAATAAGGATAAAGAGGTTTTAAAGTCAGAAAATAAAAAGCTCATTTCAAAGAATTGATTAGCCATTAATGGAGTGAGAAATAAAATCCAATCCAGCCCCATTCTACACCCTTGGATCAACCCATAAGTGGGTTATCCATCCATTAATCCTATGGTTTTAATGGAAGAGGGAAGTAGACTCATTAGTGGGGAATTGGAAAAGTAAAAAAATGAAATAACGATCACTCAACTGTTGTATGATAATCTCCCAAGAGTTGGTGTCAAAAAGTTCACACCGTAAACAAATGGTATAAAATTGATATAAATAACAATAGAATATGAGGTGAATAATAAATTTTATTAAGAAACTAAAGTGAATTTAACAACTTACATGTGAAAGAGAAACTTGAGACAACAAATTCGCAGCATAACATTACAATGAAAGGAAGCTCCAAAAATATATGATAAACGCCTTCACCGCCACTAACTTAAATAAGAATTTTTGGTGCCTTGGGTCGAGCCACAAAAATTATGATGAACCCCACTTGATTATGGTAGTCCTAGGGTGGTGGAATGTAAGGGATAATGGACTTCTTTATCCTTGACTCGAAATGGAAACCATCTTGCATACACCAAACAAACACGCCTAGATGGCCTTATATATAGTATAATTAGAGTGTGACATATAAGTCAAAAATGAATCTCCATATTTCTCCTATATAGATGTAAACTTTCAGCCCAAATTATGTTTTGTTTGCCGATATATGATTATATTGGTGGTCTATTTTTCTTGGCCGAAAAATATGGCCCTAAATTTTATCTCTGACTTGGGATGCCTGAATAATCACTAGAAGCCGAATTAGAACTATAGTTTTCATAATTAAATGTTCCTATACATGTATTATATCATCCAAAGAAATTTGGGCTTCATTGGGACTTTATTTTGATCCCCACATTCTCATCAGTGGGTTGGTGTGCAATCTGGCTTCTCCAGAATTTTTTGAATGAAATCCCATTTTGGTGGTCTTAAATTGTGAATATTCCAACACTCCACTAGTATGAATTGTTCCCAATATAACTAGAAATTTGAAAATTTAATATGAAAAAAATCAAGATCATTGGGTACTTTAAATGATGTAAAAAAATGTACCATATAATTGTTCATTTTATGAAGGAATTACAATCATAATGTGAAATAATGTTCAAAGTGTAAAATGCACTAAAATGGTGTTTCTGAATAATTAAGAACATGAATATTATATATATTAAAAATTAAAATTAGCTTCATTAAAGGGATAATTGGTTCCATAATCTATATTTTCATAAGATCTATCGATGCATCAAGGGGATATAGTAGGCCCCACCATTCATTTTAAAAGTTCAATGCATTCCCCATATGAAAGGGGTGAAACATAATCAACACAAAAATTCATATTGAAAACTAACATATGGAATGTTAATAATTTTCCCAATCAATAAGCACAACCATAAACCATTTAGAGGAAAATGGTGAATAGTAATAAAATTGTACATAATCAATTAAATAGATCAACAATCATTCTATGAAAAAAATAAGGATGATATGAATACAAAATATCCCTTGTGTATTAAGAGTACATTAAATGGTTAATGTCATTGATAAATAAAAATTAAATAAAAATATAATTAAAATTTTTTTTGAGGAAAATATCCATTTAATATTGGAAAAAAACTTTTAAAATTAAAAGTTCATTGAACATTTTGAAAAAAAATATCATATAAAATAACTTTTTAATTCTTGAATGGAATCAATAAAACATTTAATTTTAATCAAGGAAAGAAATTCCATAAATACCAAGTATGTTAAAATAAATATTCCTTTCACATTTTCTATAGATGCCAAACTTGCATTTTTATGAAAAGAACATAAATATTACTTTCAAAACATTTTTTAAAAGTAACAATGGGTTATTTTTTTAATAAATCTCTTTAAAAGGTTAATTTTATTTTGAAAATAGTTTTGGATTATATGGGATTTGAGGAGAATATATTTATGACAGAAGAGAGAAATAAAGTCGGATTTTATAAAAAAACCTTCAAAAAAATTTTAATTAAAAAATGGTGGATAAAATTATAATATTACTTTAAAAATTTCATACTATCCATAGGATAAGAAAATTTATTAATTTTAGGATATAAATGTCTAGTAATTCCCTTATGGGACACTTAAACAAACAATATCAAATAATGAAAATATTTTTAAAATAAACCCGTACAACTTTGGTAACTTTTCTATACTAAGACTCAGGAAATAAATAATATTAAATGAAATGTAAAATCCTAGTAAGAAAAATTATTTCGTGATACAAAATAAAAAGGAAATTATATCCACACAAAAATGCGGTGAATATGGCGTATGTCTCACTGAAGTAAAAGTTAGACGAGAAACCCTTACCTCACACTTCCTTTTGGATGAACATAATATAAAGTACTGTATATATATTTTAAAAATGATATTAAATTATTATAGAACCATATTAATATTTATAATATCATATATGATCCATTTATAACAAATTATAAATTGTTCATTAATAATCGTTCATTATTTTGGGGGTTTGTTGCCTTGTTTTATCTTGCATGTGTCATCACACAAGATCTTATTCTTGTAAATATTATACAGTTCCATGATCTATATAATAATAATTATGAAATAAATATAAAATTTATAAATCAATTAACTTCTATGATCAATCATGGATTATGTTTTTTAGAAATGAATCATGTTACGATCATAGAGATGGTAGACCGTTTGTACGCGTGGGTAACATTTACATTTTTCCAATGATCATTATAGAATATAGGTAAGTAATATTTTACCATTATATAATGACAATAATATCATATTATTTCTTTAAATATTCTTTTACATATCATCCATGTGATGTGTTGATGAAAATAGAGTCACATTGCTTCGTTAAGGCAATACTCCACATGTACACGAATGATGTTATCATATTTATGTGAGTGAGAAGGTAAGAATAAAATGGTATATTATTTTTAAATAATGATAAATATACCATGAATATAATAATTATTTAATTTATATCATATTTAATAAATAAATTTATCCTTATCACCTTCCATTTAAAGGGTTGATGGAAGACGAATCACATCGCTTCGCGAGGTGATAGTCCACCGTACACATGAGCGACATTATCGTATCTCCAACATAATTTAAAATAAAAAATTTATATATATTATTTAATTAATCCACATGTATATTTATTTTATAAATATCATATATATACTTTATAACCATTTTCATACCCAATCGTGAGAGGTGGTAATGGAAAAATGAATGTCATCAGTTCGTGAGAAGGTAGTCTACTATACACACAAATGTTGATTTAGTAACCAATATTATGGGAGTGGGGATTGTTGTAGGTAATTAATTTGTTATAAAAAATCTCATTATGTGGAATATAATGAGTTACTTATATAAAAAATGTTTAATAATAATTGAATTAGGTGGATGAAGAAATAAAATAAAAACGTTCGTTGAAGAACACTACCTCTTCTTCAGGTAACCTCATTAGTTTTGAACCAAAGTCATCTGAAGTTGTATTTATTACCAAAATAATGATTCTAGGTTTATGGGTGGTATGTTTTTATCTTATTTGGGTAGGTATTGTCTGATAGAAAAGGGTTTGAAGGTGTAAATATGAGTGGAGAGGGGGTGTCCTTTTTTAAGTTTTGTGAGTGGCACATTAGTAATTTTTGGAATGAAAAATGTGTACCTAGATTTTTCACATGCCAAATGGGTAAAAAATATGGTATTATATAACCATGTACATTATAGGGTCTAAATATTTACATAAAATAGATTTTATAATTTTGACCAATTTAACAATTATTTTTTAGTTTAACCATTCAGTAAATCAGTTTTTACCTTAACTGTGACAATTAATTTTTACAGTTTTCACTATTCATTTTGATAAAAATTTATGTTGAACTTGTTATAAAATATAAATTATGATGATTCTATTTTATTTGGTGACCTAGAACCAACTAATTTTTACTTTATTAATTAATAAATACCTTATCACATCTTGATTGTTCTTCTACATGACAATGCATGTGATAAATTACTAAGGATAACTCTTACAATAAAAGGTCATAGCAGATCCCTACTATGATGAGAACCCGAATGTTCCATAAAACCGTTCCTGAATATATGTTCTATGGACGAATGATTTTATTTTAGGGACAAAAATAATATAGGCCATTAGGGGTGAGGACTCATAAAACATTGAGGCACCATCTCTAGGTTGTGCCCTCAGTAATATCGAGGGGAATATTATGAGAATGAGACCTGTGAGAAGGAAATCCATATTTTATAGTGTCATTGGACGTTCCTATCTATGGAAACATGTATTGGTCCTTATACATTAATATTATTATTAATGGGTATTACAACTCACACACTTAGATGTATTGAATAAAACTATGACGACACACTCTTCGCAGTGAGGTAGGATATGTTGGGTGCGTCACGAGTAATAAAAAATTAATAGATAATGCGAGAAAGGATTTTTCCCTTCTGTTCCATAATGGAAGTAGATATCTCAGGCCCTTTTATGGAATTGATATAGCCTAAATAAATCAATGGACATTGTAAGGAATGAGAAAGTTCAATTCCGGGAAGTCAAAGAAAGAATAATTGATCACATGGGTTGATGCCACCAGCATGCAACCCACATGATTCAAGATATTTAGACAAAGGGATTAAATTAAAAGGTAAGAATTCGTATGAGGTGACACATCATTGAGGCAATTACTTCTTTCTCTATGGGTGCATTGGAATGTTTCTAGACATTAACCTTGGAATTTAGGCAGGCTTTTCCTAATGCCACTGAGAAAATGTCCTAGAGGTTCACACACTATGTGTGTCTATGTATCTCAGTTAAATATTAATTTAATAATTGATTAAATATTATTCTTGATTGTGGTTTAATAATTATTCAAGGATGTCTGATCACATTAATTTCGAAACTAGTTATTTGAGAGAATATATTGTGGGAGAAATAATATATTTATTAGTGAGTAATGCAGTAATATTTATTTAAGAAATAAATAGTCATATTAAAGGTCTAATAAATGTTGTAGAGGAAATAAAGAAAAAAGAAAAAACAAAGAGTAAATGCCATGTATATTAATATATAAACCTTGTAGTTTTGTTAGGGATTTGTGAGAAAAAATATTATTTATTTCATTAAATAATATTAGGGTTAATTCACTGGGTGCATGTCATGTAATAATAATAGTCAACTGTTATTATTAAACATGGGGTATTACTAAGAATTAAATGAAATGAATAAATGATTTCGGGTAATTAATTCATTTTTTTATTCTAAGTAATTAAAATCCCAGTTATATATTATTCTCATTAACCAAGCTATTCTTTGTGGTTGTGCATAATAGACCTAGAAAAAAATTCTCTCAAGATACGAGAGAGATCCTCCTCCATCGGATCATGGAGAGGACTTTACAAGTAGCTCTCAAGTCGATCGAAGGAAGACATTGCAAGCGAAGGATATTCCATGCTAGAAACAAGAGATCCTTTTGGAGATGTCCAGAGATACGTGAAGTATGTGTGGATCACTGCTATTGGAATCCTGCACATGGATTCTATAACGCAATGAAGGATCACATCATATCGTAAATGGAAACATTAATGTAGAGATAATTCCATGAGGGTAATTCTTTTCGTTTAATTAAATTGATTATAACCAACATATGATGATCCTCTCAATGGTTTTGGGACTCCCCTCTTTTCTTTCATTATTCATTCTATTCCAATGATTCGGTGTTTCATTATCATGAAGAATCTCAGATTGATCATTGTTAACAACAAAAATTAATGTTGGGTACACCCAAATAACATGCTTCTTCTACGTTCAGAACCTACAAGTGGTACCAGAGGGGTCATATCATTGATTATAATTATTTAGTTTTTTTTGGTGATTTACAAATTTAATAATTTAGTTGTTTCAATACAAGTTAATCATTATATAAATCTTAAACTCGATATCTATTCCTTCTCTATCATTTCTCGTTCCCCTTAAAGAAACAAAATTTTCTTTTAATTTTGATTAAAATAAAACAGTGGGTCTCATCCTGAGTTTCCAAATCTTCCTATCTATACAACACCAGAACAAATGGAATGTATTCAGTAGTACATGCCATGTAGTATAGGTTCTATGCACCGAGATAGTATTCCAAACTATGTCATGTTATTGGATTCTATTAAGTGTTTAAGATTCCATGTGTTTACCTGAGACAGGTGGAACACAATTCAGGATTACACATCGTGTGGCCCACTGAACATAGTGTGTGGTCCCTTCAGGTTAGGGTTAGACCATGTACCTCGTACACGGATTTATCAGCTAGAAACCATGTAATGAGGATATTACATGGCATGTGTCCCACTAAATACACCATGTACTTGGAATATTTCTAATGTAAATATACATTCCATATCCTTGGGCGTGTACTTTGGATGGACGGTGAACAAAAGTACATGCTGTGTAGTCAGAACCACACATCTTGTAATCATCCAAATTACATAGATTTATTAAAATTTATTATTATATTATAGAAACCTTTGAGATGTGTACCATAGTGAAGATTTAAATCTTAGGTACAACACGTGATAGGTGTTTTATATATATGTGTTTAAGTTAACATCTGTGTAATGTTCATTTCGACTAATTTGGTAGTTATTAATATGAATTAACTGGGATGTCTCCAAGGTACAAGTTATGTACAAATATAATTTTAAATGAGTTTTTTTGTTCAAAATTATGGTCGATGAGAATCTCAAGGAAATTCAGAAAAAGGGTTTAAGATAAAAATATTGATTAATTAAAGATAATTAATTGATTCAAGCATGATTTATCTTAAACAAGAATGATTAAAGAATTGATTGATAGTTTTATTTATGCGTAAATATCATTGCATGTATGGATGATCATGATATAGATCAAGACCTCTGTATGTGAATGATTTCTTTTAACTAATTTATTTAAATTAAATTTGTTGGCCTGTGAGCATTCTCCTCATGAATATGTAGGGCCTGCGTGCCCAAGGATTATTTTATGTAAAACCCAATTTTACCCCTAACCTATGAGTGAGATGAAGGAATGTGTAATGGATGGAGCTTCTAAGCTAGTGGAAGTGACTCAAGTTAGGATACAAGGTGAAACCAATCCAATGAGATACAAAGGTGGACATGTGGAAAGCTGTAAACACGAACCCAAAAGGTTCAAGGTCTTTATCCCCTAGGTATTGGGTTAGTTTATCAACTTATAGATAAACTAACCAAAAGAACAAGCTCCTGACCATACCATTTATTTTATTTTTGTTAGTTTCATGGTTAATTTATTATGGGTGTGTTGTCACGATCACTGAATTAATGAATTAAACAAGTATGAAAAATGGAACTAAAATAAGATTGGCTTATGCATAAATATTATGTTAGTCATGGTTAATCACTTATGAATATCCCACTAAATATTAAAAATAATTTAATCAAATATAAAAAAAATTCAAATTTATAGATAAGGATAAAATCCCTCAAATAAATTTTAGGTTAGTATAGCCTTCCATAATCTTGGTTAGAATCGAACCATAGTTCAAAGTTAATGACCAACACTAGTTGGAGTGATTTAAATTATCAAGGAATTCTAATTCAAGGTTTTGGGTTTACTTGTCTTGGTTCACATCAAGGGTTGACTTCCATAGTATGATTTGGTGGGACCAAGAGGCAAAGGTTGAGGAAATCCAAAATAAAAGGATTTCCAGATTGGGGAGTCCACTCAATGGATCAAGGAGTTGCAAGTTAATGTAGTGGGAAATAGGAATGCCTACCTAAAACTCTTAAAGTTTCTTGAACAACTGTAGTTGGATTAATGAAAAGGGAAATATGGATCCTTGACACTAGAATATTCAAGAAATAGAATATTTCTAAGTGAATGGTGAGCGATATTGGATTTCGATAAAATAGTGGGAGACTAATAAGTATTAATTTATTTATTTGTCTGAGTTTTATCATGATAATTTACTAAAAATTTTCTAATCTAAATTTTTAGAAATGGAAAGAAAAATGACTTCAAACATATCATTGTGAACCATAATTTAGAAGGAAAACCTTCTCACCAACACCAATTTCCCAGAATGGCAGAGGTGTTTATGCATCATCATTCACCACGAGAGGAAATTGTATGTGTTAGAAGAGCCAATTACAGTTGCACCTGGAAAGGATGAAAATGATTATGAACTGTCTCTTTATATGAAAAAATGGATTATGCCACGCATGTCTATGTTTCATGGTATTAGAAATGTCTAATGAGATTTTGAAGCAACGTGAAAACATGGACGCATATAGAATGATGTCTCACCTTAAGGGTCTCTATCAAGAAAAGGTGAGACCATAGAGATATGACATCTGCAATTATTTTTTACAATTTATCATGGAGAGTTTGTGCCAACTAATCCTCATGTATTGAATATTATTGGTCACATTGAATGTCATACATCCTAGGGATTATGTTTCAAGATGATTTGCGTACAGATCTCATCCTATCATCACTACCCAAGACCTTCTCTAGATTTATTATCAACTGAAACATGAGAAAAAATGAGAATAATATATTATAACTTAGGAATTTAATTCTCTAGGTTGATAAGAAAATGTGGCGTGACAAACCCATCATCCTTATGGTGAATTAGAAAAGGAAGGACAATTAAAAGGGGCCGAGGATTCATAAATGGTATCAAGACCCTGAGTATTGTCCCTCCAAGAAGGGGAATATCCAGAGTCAGAGTAAGGAATAAGAGGCAGTATGTTTTTCATGTGGAAATCCATGCCAGTAGAAGAGGAACTGCACCCAAAAGCATGGGGACACTAAAGGTGTGTTTGTTATCAGGTGTTATAATTTAATTTCTACCCATTAGGTATTAGATACAGCTTTTGGGGATAAAATGTGTATTAAAATTCATGAACCAAGTATATTTAGAAATATTTACAAAGGAGAGATGGATCTTTGAGCTTCCAATGGCGTGAGGCTAGCTGTATTGGCCATTGGAGATTACCATCTCTCATTTACAATTGGAATTATTTGGTTTTACATAACTATTATTATGTTCCTAGTGTTGCCAATAACATAATTTATGTATATTGTTTGGATATGGATGGATTTTTTTAATATTTGGAAATAAGGGTTGTATATTTTATAATAACGACAAATGTTATGGAACGATGCATTTAAATAATAGTTTGTATGTATTAAATTACAAAAACCAAGTGTTGGAAATAAATAACAAAACAAATTCACATGACTCATACAACACCCAATTGTGGCATCACCGTCTAGGTTATGTAAACGAGAAGCACCTGACAAAGATCTGCCAGGATGGTTATTTAGAATCTACTGAGCTAAAACCACTTTATAGATGTCACACATGTTTATAAGGTAAAATAACCAAGACACCTTTTGGTGGATAGGGTGAAAGGGCCACAGAGGTTCTAGGATTGGTGCACACGGATGTGTGTGGATCATTTCTAGTAGACGCTATAGGTGGTTATTCTTACTTCATTACTTTTAATTATAATTTGGGTAGATATGGCTATATCTACTTAATGACGTTTAAGTCAAGATCCTTAGAGTAATTTAGGGAATTCAGAATGAAGTAGAGAATAAGCTTAGTAAGAAGATAAAAAATATTCAACCGGATCGAGGAAAATATTTGAACCATGAGTTCATCGATCTTCAACAGGAGTTTGGGATTCTATCTCAGCTCACTCCTCCTTATAAACCATAGTGGAATGGTGTTAGTGAAAGGAGGAACCACACCTTTTTGGACATGGTGAGTTCGATTATTAGTCATGTAGATCTTCCATTATCCTTTTAGGGATGTTCATCACAAACTACAACATACACATTAAAATGAGTACCAACTAAGGAGGAAAATGCAATTCTCTTTGAGTTATGGAATGGAAAGAAACCCATTTTGTCACACACACATTTATGGGGATGCGAGGAGTTTTTTAATTCCCTCTTTGGAAAAAAAAACAGCACCCTGGGGCATGAGGTGTATCCTAATATGATATCTCATGTAAACGAAGGTATATTATCTATATAACCCTTCAGAAAAGAAAGTGATTGTCACCAGAAAAGCTATAGTTCTTGAGATAGAGCACATTATCAAAAAGGTTAGTGGGAGGAAGATTGAATTCAATGATGTTGATGCTCAAGATACACAAGAGTTGGTACAAGAAGAAGTTCCACAGGTCCCCGTGGAAGAGGTTCCAGAAACACAAGTACTGCATAAGAGCTCAAGAGAGGTAAGGGAACCAGAGAGATTTGGTTTCCTAGTCACTGAGGATGGTGAATCATTATTGTTGGATAATTATGAACCTCTCTCCTATAAGGAAGTAGTATAAAGCTCATAAGATTCAACATGGATAGAATCAATGATTTATGAGATGGATTCCATGTGTCAGAACCATGTATGGGTTCTAGTTGATGAGCCAGTTGATGTAAAGCATGTTGGATGAAAATGGGTATTCAAGGGAAATCTGGACATGTAAGGTCAAGTTAGCACCTATAAAGAAAGGCTAGTGGATAAAGGATTCAGAAAATGTCAAGGAATTGACTATGGTGAATCCTTCTCACCATTTTCTTATTTAAATCCATAAGAATCAATATTTCTATAATAACTTACCATGACTATGAGATTTGGAAAATGGATGTCAAATCATTTTTTAACAGGAACCATTAGGAAGATGTCTATATGACAAAACCAGAAGGGTTTGTGACACCAAATGAATCCAAATGGGTTTTCAAGTTCCATAAATACATTTATAGATTAAATAAACCATTCATGTGATGAAACATTAGATTTGATGAGGCCATAAAGGAATTTGGTTACATTAATAATGAATGTGAGAAATGTGTTTATAAGAGGTTTAATGGGAATGTGGTCATTATCCTAGTAGTATATGTTGATGGCATATTGCTTATTGGAAATGATGTACCTGTCTTACAGTCAGTTAAGGAATAGTTGTGAAAGTGTTTCTCCATGAAGTACTTCGGTGAAGAAGCCTACATTTTAGGGATCAAGATCATTCGTGATAGATCCAAGAGGCTTCTTAGACTATGTCAGGGTACATACATTGACCAGATACTAAAGATATTTAGTATCCAATAATCCAATATGGGATTGGATCTAGTGTCACATGGCCTACATATTTCTAAGAAAATGTGTTCTCAGACACAACAGGAGAAAGATAGAATGAGTAATATCCTATATGCTTCAGCTATAGGATCCATCATGTATGACATGTTATGTACAAGGCTTGATATTTCCTATAAACTGATCATGGTAGGAATATATCAAGAAGGTACAGGAGAACAACATTGGATTACTGTTAAGACTATCCTTAAGTATTTGAGAAGAAATAAGGATATGTTCCTCGTGTTTGGATGAGATAAAGAGATTTTCATCAGAGGGTATGCTCATGATGGTTTTCAGATAGATCAGAATGATCTAAAATCACCATCTGGATATGTTTTATATTTCAATGGAAGAGTTGTGATCTGAAAGATTTCAAAGCAACTAGTTATCGCCGATTCTATAGTAGAGTCTTAATATATAGCGGCCTCTGATGCAGCCAATTAAGTCATCTGGATTTGGAGATTTGTCCAGGAGCTTGATGTGGTTCCTATCAGTAAAGATCATATCACATTGTATATGATAATACTATAGTGGTGGCTCTTGAAAAAGAACTAATGTCACATCAACAGACAAAGAACATACTCCAGAGGTATCATCTCTTGAGGGATTTATATCAAAGGGGTGAAGTTGCAGTGAGTAGAGTGTCCACGGAAGAGAAAGTTACCGACCCAATGAATAAATGTGAGGCATGAATACCATGTGAGAGATATCGGATCAAAGGTTATTAGATGTTTGATCTAGTCCAAGTGGGAGTTTGTTGGAGTTGGTGACCTTGAACCAACTACTTTGTACTTTATTCATTAATAAATACCTTATCACATCTTGATTGTTCTTCTACGTGATAATGCATGTGATAATGTCCTAAGGATAGCTGTTGCACTAAAATGTCATAGAGGATCCCTACTATGATGAGAACCTAGATCTTCCATAACACTGTTCTTGAATATATTTTCTATGGCCAGATGATGTTATTTGAGGGACATAAATAATACATTCTATTAGGGGTGAGGACTCATAAAACATTGAGGTACCTTATAATGGTGTGCTCCCTTGGTAATATCCCATATGATATTATGATAACGAGACCCGCTAGTAGGAAATCCACATTTCATAGTTTCATTGGATGTTCCTATATGTGGATGTGTGTATTGGTCCTTAGACTTTAAGATTTTTATTAATGGGTATTACAACTCGTGCAATTAGATGTATTGATGAAAAATGTGATGACACACTATTTGCAGTAAGGTAGGATATGTTGGGTGCATAACGAGAAATACAACATTAATATACAATGTGAGAAAGGATTTACCCCTTCTGTTCCATAATGGAAGTAGATATCTTAGGCCATTTTATGGAATTTATATAGTATAAATAAATACATGGCCATGGTAAGGAATGAGAAAGTTCAATTCCGGGAAGTCAAAGAATGAATAATTGAGCACATGGGTTGATAGAACTATCATGAATCCCTCTTTATTTGAGATATGTAGAAAAATAGATTACATTACACAGTAAGCATTAATAAGAGGTGACACATCATTTCAGCGTTAAATTATTTCGCTATGGGTGCCTTGGCGTGTTTCTAGACCCTAACCATGGAATTTTGGAAGGCTCTGCCTTATTTCACAGAGAAAGAGGCCTAAAGGGTCACACATTATGTCTATCCATGTATCTTAGTTAAATAATAATTTAACAAGTTGATTAAATCTTATTCCCGATTGTGGTTTAATAATAATTCAAGGATGCCTGATCACATTTATTTCAACACTAGTTATCCAAGAGAATATATTGTGTGTTAAATAATATATTTATTTGTGAGTAATGATGTATTTTTTATTTAACAAATAAATAGTCATTAGTCATGGTCTAATAATTGTGGTGGAGGAAATAAAGAGAATGGAAAAATCAAAAACCACATGCCCTGTTTATTAATATACATACCGTGTAGTCTTTTGGGGATTTTTGAGAAATATTATTATTTATTTCATTAAATAATATTAGGTGTAATTCTTTGGGCACATGTCAAGTAATAATAATAGTCAACTGTTATTATTAGACATGGGGTATTACTAAGAATTAAATGAAATGAATAAATGATTTTAGGTAATTAATTCATTTTATTATTCTATGTAATTAAAATACTATATATATATTATTATCATTAATATATCCATTCTTTGTGGTTGTGCACAACAGATCGAGAAAAAACACTCTCATGCTACGAGAGAGACCCTCCTCCACTGAATCAAAGAGAGCACTTTTCAAGAGGCTCTCAAGGTGATCGAAGGCGGACATCACAAGCGAAGGCCCTTCCACGCTATCACCCAGAGATCCCTTCAGCGACATCTATAGATACATGCAGCACATGTGGATCCCTGATAGAGGAATCCTACACTTGTATTCTATGACTCAATGGAAGATCACATCAGATCGTGAATGGAAAAATCAACAGAGAGAGAATTCCATCAAGGTAATTATTGTCTTTTAATTAAATTAAATATAACCAACATATGATGATACTATATATGGTTCCGGGACTCCCCACTTTTATTTATTTCTTTTTTCTATTCTGAATATCCGACATTTCATTATCATGACAGATCTCAGATTGATCGTCATTAATGGCAAAAATTAAAGTTGGGTATACCCAAATAAATTGCTTCCACTATGCCTAGAACCTACTGATTCCAATTATGGAATTTTATTTTCCTAAATTAAATTAACAAAATTTTAAAAATTTAATTTAAAAATAATCATGTAGATGTGAGGAGAATGAAATTTTTCAATGAGAAATTTTTAAAAGTTTATAATGCTTTTATTTGAAAATTCAATATGAAAATTATTAAAATGGCCAAAATTAAATTAATAGATATATGATTTATTAAAAATTACATCAAAACCAATTAAAAAGAAAATTTATCTTTGTAAATAATTTAAACAAAAATAAAATTTTCAATTAAAATTTAGTATTTTAACTATTCATCAAAAAATGAACCATTTCAGAATAATCCCAAAAATTATTCCAAATATAAATTTTATATTCTTATTTCAAAAATGAATTTCATTTTTTCAAATTAATTTTATAAATTTAGGAAAAATTAATTTTAAATTATGTGTTTAAATCATAGATAAACTACCTTTTAGAAAAAATTATATTTTTCTGAACTATTAACTTTTCTTTTAAATGATTCATATTTTATTTTTAATAAATTGGTAACTATAATTTTTATAATTAATTGATACTATTTATACCCCCCAAGTTAACAACTATGTTATAATGGTATGATACATTATGGTTCATTTTGACTTGGGGATTCATATTTCATAAGGGATTGAAGTGACTAAATTTATTTAAAATGAAATATTTTATAAAGTCGGGGGTGTTATATTTTCTTCAAATATTTTCATGTCATACACGACATCGAAAACAATTTTATTCTTTTAGAATCATGGGGTGTTACAATTTATATTGAACATATAATGAAAAAAATACATCCCTAACATCCTTATACACATTCTTGAGCTATTAGTCTTCCCAAAAGTCCAACCCTAGAGTCATTAATAAGAGATCCATTGGACAGTCTTCTATGTGAAGATTGGTTTCGTCAATAACCTCTTTATTGTTACTCATACTCTTACCAAATATTTTCATGTCTTAAAAATTCCAATATAATAACACCCTTATATTCCTATACATATATTTTATTATTTTCATTGCATAACCTATATTTATATCATATTATATTAAACTCTAAATGAAACTATCGATCATGTTTAGGGAGGACTACTACCTCAAAAACTGATGAAATTCATTTTCAATAACCACCTCTAATGGATAGTTATAATAAGGAATTTAAGGTATATATATTATATGTTACATAATTATGATCATATAATTTTTATATCACATATACATTCTTACTTTCAATTTTTCGGGGGATATGATAACATTTCTCATGTGTATGGTGGACTACCACCTTGCGAGTGGATGTTATTAATTTTTTCTTAAATCATTACATGGAAGGTAATAAGGATATTTTTAATTAATATATGTGATATATGTGAAATAATTATGATATTAATGACTAATTTATCATTATGAAATGATAATATATAATTTTATTTTTTACCTTTCCACACACTAAAAAACGATAACGTCGTTCACGTGTATGTGTGGACTAATGCCTCCACGAAGAAATGTGATTCTTTTTTCACAACCAAATCATATTAATGATATATATTACTATATTTTAATAAATAATAATATATTATTATATTATTACCATTATATAAAGATAAAATAACATTTACCATATTTCCATAATGATCATTGTATAATGGAATTTTTTTTAATCCGTACATAAGACCTATTGTCTCTATGATTGTAATATAGGTAATTTTTCATAACCATCATTCTTGATTTGTTTTAAAAGTATAATTTATGGATAAATATGATAAATATTTAATGATTATTACTCTGATTATGGTGGAAGAACCACCACTTTGACCATAATCAACACATCAAAGGCATTTTGAAACACTGATCCAAACGTCCACAAAACATCCAATGTGGACTTAATAGATTAAATATTTAAATATGAAACTAAAAAATAATATATATATATTTGATTATAAGGTATTAAAAATTTAAATGGTTCATAATGAATAAAATAATTTATATAATTTTATTACACCGGAGTTAAATGACATAAATGGAATTTCTAGATTTGAGGTAAGAGAACTCGTCTAAATTTTCCTTCATTTTGGTGTATTTTGATGTTATGAAACTAATTTATTTTATATAGTGTATATAATTCCCCATTAACATTTTATATCATGAATACTTCATAAATCATGGAATTTTATGTTCAATTTGAATTATTTCATCCCAAAGGATTTTAATTGAATGTTACGAAGTAGTAAAGAATATCATAACTCAATTTATTTTCATTTTGGTTATACTACTTCTTCATTTTCATTGATATTATATGATTATGTGTGTAATGAATTTTTATTATCTTATTTTTATTTAAACGTTTTTAGAAGGATTTGAATTTGATACACATGAAAGCGCGACTGATTTTCGTCTACCGACCGGTCAAGGTTCTGGTGCACTGCTAATGTGTATAGTAACACTCAGGTCGAATCTTTGGTGATGATACTTTTTAATAGTAGAATGTTTTTAGTTGATTGTATTTTGATTATGGTGTTTGTTTTTAGAGAATAATTGAGATGATTTATTGAGTAAGATTTATTTAACAATTTTATACATATTAGGATGATTTCATCATTAGGTAGTTAAGCTTGTGATATCCTTGAGATTTGCTTTATATTGCATTAAATTAACACCCATGTCACAAGTTGACGTTGATTGGAATTCCAAAGTTTTAAGGATTTAATCCAAGACTTAACATAAAAAGGATTATAATCTCAATCAATACTTGATTTTGGTAGTGTATTTATGGTTCCAATAATCCATGGAATCCATACGTTAAACAAAATAAGTCATTAATCCAAAACATAGTAAGTCCAACTTACACAAAGTTAATTTAAAGAATATTCATCGAGAAAAATATCTCAATCACTTAACATAAATAAATTATAACTCACCCCAATGAGATATTTACTCATCCATGGAAATTAATAGTAATCTGGTTATAATGATTATGATGATAAATCAATAAGGCAAGAAAAAGAAATGGATAAGAATAGAGTTGTGCGTAAAATAGACACACACAAATAGTGAAGGGAATTAAATAATGAATTTATATTGAATGAGAAAGAACAATAAGAGAATTGAAGTCAACTATATTTAAACTATTTTAAGACCACTAATATTATTTAACAGAAGGTGGATGATAATAATATATTAAGATGAAGAAACCTTCATTAAAATAGAATTACAAAAACTAAAACTTACACGATTACAAACAAAGAACAACAAAAAAGTAAATGAAAACAAAGATAAGAGGAAAGGTATCTCAAGTGAAAAATTTATCATGGAAGGTCCTTCTAAGAAAATGGAAAGGATTTGGTCGTGCCAATATGTTCTCCTCTATTATGAAATTCCAACTCTTGCAAGGTGAGGAGGGGGATGTATTTATAGCCCAATGTTGTGGGATGTTTTAATTATAAAACTTCCCCTCCAATTAAATAAAAAATTTGATATATTAGACAGACAAATATCGAGATATTATCTGCTTACATGTTTTAGATATTTATATTCTCTGTCTTCTCTGAAACTTTGACAGCCATTGGACTTAAGGATCTTACGTTATGGCAGTCTGATTAATAAATTTTAATCTATCCATTTCAGTCCAAAATCATTTAAAGGCCAAATTGTGAATGGGTTTTTGAATAGGAAGATGACTTCAAATATTAATGATTTCTTCATAATAGTAGTCCGCCAATATCTCCAATTTCACACTAAAAAACTCATCTTGATTTTATGATTACATCATTAGCTATGTTATGAATAGTATCGAGATTTTAATTCCCTGTCAGGATGGTGGGCTGAGTTTAAATGAATTAGTTGGGCCCCTAGTCTTCGGATTTGGGAGTTTAAATTTTTATCGAAGACTACTTAAATTTTCCCCTAAACATATTAGAAGAATAAAGGAATTTGGAATTACAGATTGATCCAAGTAATTCAATCTTCATAGCTGGACCAATTTCTGCACAAATTCTGTAGGTATTCTTCTGTGGAAAATATGGCCCTTCAAATGGAATAATTGACCCAAGATCCCTTATAATGAAATGTTTTATATTGAAATATGAATCCTAAAAAATAAGAACCATGAAATTTGGATAAGTATGGTGATATTTGAAAACAAAACAATAAACTGACATCGATTGGATTAATTCAAATAATGCTAAAAATTACATTTAATATTTATACATTAATATTTCACAAACATTAGGGAACTTTCATATAAAATTAGTAAATGGAGTGTATAAAAAGTTGTGAAAATATTAATAACATCAACTCCCCCACACATAGTCCTACGAATGTCCTCAAATGCAACAAATATAAAAACATGACAATATCATTTTCAATCACCAACAAATATTAAAATTTTGTTTTCCCCACTCAGGGGACGTTTAGAAAATTTCAATAATCCATATTGAATTCTATCATAATTTGTTACAAAAACAACAGTCAAAAAACAATTCATTTTTATGCTGAAATTTAGAAATGGAAAATGGTGGCACACAAAACTTACTCCTCTCGAGATGATAAAATTAATTTATGGAGCTTCACTCATTCACCTACCAAAAGTGAAAATATTAGATTTTTTAAGAGCTCTCTGCTTCCAATCCCTATCCTAAAGTTCTCAGAAATCAAGAGGTCTATTTAGGAGTTTTTCTATATCTATAGGATGGTAGAAAGATGATATCCCAAAGATAGGAAAAGGGGGTAAAATACTAACCTGGAAAAAGCAATGCATATTTTTTTTTTGAAATGAAACTTGGAAGGAAATAGAAACACATATTTATAGGGTAATGTTTGTGTGAAGAAAGACATAAGAGAGGAAGAAAATTTGAATTGGGTGAGAAGATGAAATATTTACAAAACACAAAACTTCTCCCAATAACATAAGTGTTCTTTTTTTATTTTTATTTTTTCAAATTTTGAACTTGAAAAATATATTACACTCATATCCCAACACATGATTGATCTCCTCATGACACAAATTGTAACAGTTATAACAAGATAAAAGGTTGAGTAAGAGTGATTTTTGACATACCCAAGACAACCCATTTTTTTGGTTTTTTTTTGATTTTTTGATATTTTTGAACATTTTTCAATAAAATTTACAAAATTACATAAATGAAAGTACATTAAATTTCCCAAAAATAATTGAATGAAAACCTCTCCCCCACACTAAAATAGATTATTTCCCTCAATAATATGATAACTCATTGAAAATCAATAAAAGGGCACCCAAAAAATGAAATCCATTCCCCCGACACATAAATTTTAATAAATAATGCAATGTAAATCCATGTAGATATGGGTGGGATAAGGTATTGGGCTTGTAACGTGGCTATCATAGAAAAGGTTTTCATGGGATCTAAGGGGATTTTAAAATAATTATTAATGTATGGTTAATGAGAAGCTAATTGTTTATTATAATTATCATGTGGGTCAAAAAATGACTCAATCATATTAATGCACACCAAAGTATGAAATTCAACATGAAGGTCCAAAAAATCACGACTCACAAATGGGGGTAAAAACACACATTTTTAACAGATGGCCATAGGTATCCTTGTCTTGGAAGAATATGGTGTTCCTCACGGGTGGGGAAAATCAGTTTCCAAATAAAAAATTGACCATTCAAAATTTATTGGGTTTGACCCAATATTTTTAGCCAAATATATAGTGAAAACACAAGATTTTTTATATGAAACAATGTCTTTTGACTCCCCAAAATGGTTGGAAAAAATGTTAAAATTTGACGGTGAGTTAGTATGAATCAATATTTTTTATATTGTTTTTAAATTAGTTTTTTTTGTTTTTTTGGTGTTTTTTTTAGTTTTTTATAAAGACACACCACACAAAAAAGGAAGAGTAAATAAAAAAGTGTGATGAGTAAAGTGGTAAAAAAATGAGAATGGGGGAGGAAGAAGAAGAAATATATAGAGAGATAGATAGAGATAGAGAGAGGGAGAGAGAAGTTAAAGGGAAAGAGGCACCTATGGTTTGGATTTAGTGGGTTTCCATCTCCATCCAGTGATGGGTCAACTGTAGAAGTTGGGGATTTGATGGAAGTTGATGTGGTTCCAGAATTTGTGGGATGTTCCCTAAAAAAGAAAAATCATTATTCATCTAATTAAAATCTAAAAAGAAATTAAAATTTCATAAAATTAAAAGAAAACATAGTTTTCCCCCCAAGAAGTGCTGCATTTATTTGTCTATAGATGGACAGTTGCAGTGGACTACCCATAGTCTGAAGGTGGCCATCCAATTTTTTATACTCCAATGTACTTCCAGAAAAAACTTCTCCTCTGGGTTTCTTGATTGTTCATTGGATAATTTCTCCCCTTCCTTGACATGGTGCATGAAATTAAATAGGGGTGGAAGGAGAATATGACTATCCTCCCTTTGGTCTTTGACATGTGGTATTATGTAGCCCACTGAGTGTTGGTTTTCTATGCTTGGAAGTTTAGGAAGATGTTCTAATTCGGATGGTTTGTTTTTGTAAGTATCGTATAAAACAAAACTACAGTATGAGATCCCAATTGTTTTTGACTCATTTATTTCATCACTTACCGATTTAGAGTAATGAGGATCAGTGGAGTCATAAGACTGAATAAAATTTTCAATATCCTTTATATCAATGTTGTTCCCACATGGATGTTCAATTTCAACAACACCAATGATCACATTATTAATTAGGGAAAAAATATCACAAACATCACTACCATTGGGACAATATAAACACATTTGTTTAGGGTTCACCTCACAAATAACAGAATTTTTAGAATCATGGATAGGAAATGGGGAATGTTGTATAATCATATTTGAATCAAAAAATGAACATGTTTGTTCATTTTCCCCATTACTATCCATGTTGGAGTAGTGGATGTCAGAGGTGAGATGAAATTCCATAGAGTATTCAAGATCCTTTAGATCAATGGAGTTTTCATTGGTAATGCCAACATAAACATTTCCATTTATGACTTGGTTAATGAGGATGAAATATTCACAAACTACTCTATGAGTAGAACAAGAAGAACATTTTGGATTGGGATTATAAACACTCTCATAGAGACTTTATGAAGCTTAGATATATAATACTGATTGACTCTCTAATACGTATCACATGGATTGAAAAATATTGAACTTGACTAGTTCGTCACCAAATTCCATGGGTAAGATGCCATCATGGACATCGATTTCGGTATTACATGTCATAAGGAAAGGTCTTCCTAGAATCAGGGGATATCGAGAAGTGTTCATCTCACCTTCCATGTCAAGGACATAGAAATCATCATGGAAGATAAGATCATTCACACAAAAAATGACATCCTCAATTATTCCCTTATGACTTGATGTGCTTCGATTGGCATACTGGATGACAACACTCATTGGATGTAAGGGACCTAGACCAAAGTTGTAGAAGATGGATTTGGGCATGAAATTATTTGAGGCTCCTAGGTCTATGAGTGCATCATCAAAGTTGGAACTTCCAATTTTTCATGGAACTGTAATGGTCCACGGATCATTGAACTTTATGGGAATAGACTGCTGGGGGGAATCATTTTCGAAGGTCCTAAGTTTCCTCTTATGGGTGCACAATTCCTAAAGAAAGTTGGCATACTTATGGATTTTTTAGGTCATCTAATAGGGGTATGTTGACTTCAACACGTCTAAACATATCAAGTATTTCAAGATCGGGTTCAAAGTACTTATTTGGCTTAGAAACTTCTTGAGGAAAATGAATTAGGTTCCTAAGTGGAATAGAAGGAGGCAAGGGAATGGATTCATATTCCTTTTCAAGTTTCTTTTTATTTTCATTTTATAGGTCAACATTCAAAGGGGATTGGAGGATTTATCTTTAGGTATATAAATTTTCATCCCTGATCTAAGTACAATTGAACTTGAATTACCTTTGGGTTGGGTAATGTTTGAGGTGAGAGTTGGGAAGAATTTGATTATTGTTGCTGGTTTAGGTGGGAATCAAGTTGACCTATTTGGGTTTCAATGTTTTTAAGGCTAGAATGAGTGAAAGAGTAAAGATATTAAACAACAATTTCCCATGGTTTCTTGTAAGTAGAGGCTTGTCCTGGATTGTGATTTCCTTGATTTTGGTTCTTGGGAAAGCGATTGTATTGGTTTGGGAATTGGGAAGGCTCACTAGGATAGTGGAATCCTAGAGGAGAAAGAGGAGGATTTATTCTTTATTGTTGAGGAACAAAAGGATAAGGTTGTTGGAAGTTACCAACACCTTCACCATATTAAAAATAGTTTGATATTTGAGGATAGAATTGTGGGGGAGGAGAGACGGGATTACCATACCTCAGGCCTTAGTTATAGGAAGAAGAGAAGGGATCATAGTGAGGTTTGTTGAAGTTTCTAAAAAACTGACCTGATAGTTGAGGGTTGGTGTTCTGTTGAGCATAGGATGCATTGAGCTCAATTCTTCCAGATGAATCAGATGGTTCTTCTTGAAGTTGTGGACACGTGTCTGTTGGATGAGCTATTGAGTTATAGATTCCATTGTTTTTTACAGGTCTAGGAAACATTGATTGTGGAGAAGATGAGGTTGGCACTTTGGAAGCCACAACTAGTTGTCGCACAAGACCTGTAAGTTCACTCATCCACTCAGTCATCTTGTTCGGCTCTATGTATTGATTCTCTTGGACTTGTTTGACTTGAGAATGTGCTCTAGTATGGAATTGTTGTGTGTTTGCAACCATGTTTCTTATGAGATATCTTGCAGCTGTAGGAGTTTTATCAACAAGAGCACCACCACTTACAACATCAATGAGAGTTCTCTCCACAGCCAATAAACCCTCATAGAAGTATTAGATCAAGAGTTGGTAAGGGATTTGGTGGTGTGGGTAGGTTTCAACAAGCATTTTGAACCTCTCCCAGTACTCATGTAGTGATTCATTTAGGAATTGATGAATAACACTTATTTTTTTGATAGAAGCAGTATGAGAAGCAGGGCAGAATTTATCTAAAAAGATTCACTTCTTGTCATTCCATGTGGTTATGGAACTAGGAGGGAGGTAGTAAAGCCATGACATACCAGTGTTAGCTAGGGAGAAAGGGAATGCTCAGATTTTGTTTTGTTCCTCCGAAATCCCTTGAGGCCTCATGGTAGGTAATACTACTTGGAATTCATTAAGGTGGAGATTTGAATCCTCACTGGATAGCCTGTTGAAATGAGGAAGAAGATGAATCAAACCTGATTTGAGTTTGAAGTCAGACTCTATGTTTTAATATTCATTACCAAGTGGTTTGTAATTGATATTATGGGAAATAAGTTCTTTTAGTGTTTGTTCCCTAGGATTGGCCATATCTAATTCAATTGGTGGGACAAGGAAAAGTTCTTTAATAAGTTTATTATCTCTTATGTTCCTCCTAATTTGGTGAAGTGTTCGCTCAATTTCAGGGTCAAAAAAATCTGAGTTATTCTTTAGGAGGCTATAGGGTATTTAGAGATATTTTGGAAGAAAGAGGAATATGGTTTTTTCTCTTTCTTTTTTTATTTTTCTTTAAAATTTGTTTTTTTTGTTTTTTTACAACAACTAAAAAATAATGACTATTTAATTTTACTATCCCCAGAAAGAACACAATTTTGAAGCATAGCCTATTTTCTCTTATCGACTGGTCAAGGTTTCGGAGCTCTGCTAATGTGTATAGTAGCACTCGGGTCGAATACTCAGTGATGATACTTTTTAATAGTCGAATGTTTTTAGTTTATTGTATTTTGATTGGGGGGTTTGCTTGCAGAGCTTAATTGAAATGATTGATTGATTAATATTGATTTAAAAATATGATAAATGTTGGGATGAATTCATCATTAGGTAGTTAAGCTTGTGATATCCTTGAGATTTTCTTTATATAGCATTAAATTAACACCAATGTCAGAAGTTGATGTTGATTGGAATTCCTAACTGTTAAGGATTTAATCCAAGACTTAACTAAACTAGGATTATAATATCAATTAGTAATTAATTTTGGTATTGTATTTAGGGTTCCAATAATATGCGGAATCCATACGTTAAACAAAACGAGTCATTAATACATGATATGTTAAGTCCAACATACACAAAGTTAATTTAAAGATATTCATCAAGAAAAAGCTCCCAATAACTTAACATACCTAAATTATAAGTCACCCCAATGAGATATTTAATCATCGATTAAAATTATTAGTAAGATGGTTATAATGATTATGATGATAAATTAAGAAGATAAGAAAAATAAAGGGATAAGAATGGAGTTGTGTGTCAAACACACAAACACAAACAATGAAGGGAATTAAATAATGAATTTAGATTGAATGAGAAATAAAAATAAGGGAATGGTATTCAGCTATATTTAAACAATTTTGTGACCACTAATATTATTTAACAAAAGGTGGATGAGAATAATAGATTAAGAAGAAGAAACAAGCATTAAAATAGAATTACAAAAACAAACAATTACACGATTACAAACGAAGAACAACACAAAAGTAAATGAAATCAAAGAAAGGAGGAAAGGTCTGTCAAGTGAATAATTGAGTATGGTAGGTACTTTCAAGCCCTTGTAAAGGATTTGGTCATGCCAATATGTGATACTCTCTTCTGAAATTCCAACTCTTTCATGGGGAGGAGGGGGATGTATTTATAGCCCAATGTTGTGGGCTGTTTGCATCCTAAAACCGCCCTTCCACTTGCATCGCCAATTTGATAAATTAGACTGCTGAATCTTGAGATATCATCTTCTTACAAGTTTTAGATATTTATCTCCTACATCTTCTCTAAAACTTTTGTGGCTGTTGGACTTAAGGATCCAACATTATGGTGGTTTGATTAAACAATTTTAATCTGTCCATTTCAATCCAAACTTTTTTGAAGGCCTAAATGTGAATGAATTTTTTAATAAAAATATGACTTAAAATCTGAATAATTTCTTCAAAAAAAAATTCCGGATATATATCCTATTTCACACTACAAAACTCAGATTTATTGGATGATTACATCATTAGAAATTTCATGAATAATGTCCAGATTTTAATTCCAATTCAGAATGGTAGGTTGAGTTTAAATGAATCAGGTGGGCACATTGTCTTTGGAGTTGGGCCCTGAAATTTTTATCCAAAACTACTTACATAGTCCCACAAAAATTGTATAAGAATAAATGAATTTGGAATTATGGATTGATCCTAGTAATTCAATCTTCATAGCTGGTCTAATTTCTTCACAGATTCTGTAGGTCTTCTTCTGTGGACCATATGGCCCTTCAAATAGAATAATTTCCCAAGACCCTTATAATGAAATGTTTTATATTTAAATAGGAATCCTACAAAAGAAGAACCATGAAATTTTGAAAAGTAGGGTGAGAGGTTTAAACAAAACAGTAAACTAACATCGATTGGATTAATTCAAATAATGCTCTAAAATTACATTTAATATTTAAACATTAATATTTCACACAAATTGTGCACATTTCCTATAAAATCAGTAATGGGTGTATAAAAAAGGTTTGAAAATATTAATAACATCAAAACATAATTAATTAATTGATAAATTCTCACATTAATGTTACGATCATTGTAACAGTTTCTCATATCAAATTATATTATTTTAGGAATATGTTTTGTTATTCAATAATATTACATAATATGGGGTATCTAATTCCTCTCGCATGTCACAAACGGACCCAAGATTCCATCCAACCCGACACCCTAGCCGATTGGTGGCATGTACCAAAGGGAATTTCCAATCCTTTTGGGCTGGAAACTAGTGTTGGGGAATCGATAACACAGATTCGGAATGGTTTTCCCTAAAATAAGTAAACACCACACAACTCAATAGAAAACAACATGACCAGATCGATAAAATATATTAGCAAGATGATAAAATTTAGAAGACAACACTAAAACAAAACTAAAACAAAAAAGGGAAGGGGAGAACCAACTACACAACTCATCTCCATGCAATAAAAAGGGGCCATCACCCTCATGATACCCCCCACGATTAGTGAGAGATGAGGTCACAATGAATATGTTTGACTAACACCACTAAGATACACCTTTCCTTAACCTGGGTCAAGAGCAACATGCTCTACACACACCCGAGGGTTCAAGTACGGTGTGAGCCATAGCTCTGTATGATACCACCAAATAAGAGTTTCCATGTTATTTTACTAAAAGGGAAATTCATAATTGCATATTTTATTTTTATTTAAAATAAATATTATATTAAACAATGTTTTTAACTTTAGAACATTCTTTAAATAAACATTCTTGAAGAAAACATTAAAATAGGGTTAAAAAAATAAAACATATAACTAAGGCAAGCTACTTCAAAAAGGGAAGGAAATAAAAATATTTTTAAATAAAAGATTTACAAACAACAATATCATTTTTGTGGAAATAAAGTAGACTACCATATGATGATGGATAATATCACAAGAATTCATGATCAATATAAGAAGTCCCTAGTACTAGAATTGGCGGGACCCTAGAACCTCGTACCTCAGTGAACAAAATATAGAATAACAACTACGAAAACAACATTCTCATGCATGTTCCACTATAGGGTAACTCATACCATGGTATATTGGTCACCCATCATCATCACATAAGTTTTTTTAGTGTTTCCATCGTCAAACATGCTAGAAGAAACTGGGTAAAGCCACTTATGTATCATCTAAAGCACTTCTCCTAGGCAACCCTACAAGATACGTAGGACTCTCACCATGTGGTCAATTCATCATTAAATTCATTTTGACCATAATATTAATCATTCTAAAAAAATTTCACATCACGAAGAAACACTTTCTAGTCAATAAACATCAATAAATTTGGAACATTTTACAAAAAGTGCACCATTTCATGGGTGATAAATGCCAAAACCAATTCTCATGCAAAAGAAACTTTTTATCACAAGAGTTATACACTTCTAATAAAATTATATTTAAAAATATTTATAAAAATCTTCCCATAAATTTGAATCATTCTCCTTTTCACACAAAATAATTTCATTTTTGTGAAAAATATTAAATCAACCTTTTTCTTATACAACAAGCCCCAAAATTAACTTGCACAGTAAAACCTACCACTTTTAACAATAATTTTTTTTGAAATCCATGAATGTTCCATGACCAATAGGTGATACACTTCCAAAAAAACCAAAACAATTTCACTTCCCATAAAATAATACAAATTAAGCACAACACATGAAAAATAGACTTTTCAAGGGAAACATGTCACAAATCCAATTCACGCACCCAAAATAGATTCACTTACACATTTAAAACACTTTTAAAATCCAATTTTTTTCAAACCACTATTTATCACATCCCCCATCAAGCCTAATAAAATCCATTTCATTTCAAACAACACAACATAAGTGAAAACATAAAAAATTCTTTTCTTTGTGAAAAAAATATCAAAACCACAAACACACATCAAATCCAATTCAAATTGCACATCAAATCGCACATAAAATTTTAAGAACACATTAATGAAAAAATTAGTGATGGATTCATCCAACAACAAAAATAACATGGAATCACCTGCATAAAAATGTTGGTAGATGGACAAAGACAAACTAAAATACTTCAACTTCAATGACAGATACTGAAACATGATCAAATCTAGTCCGAAAAAACTATTTCACACCCTAGAAACAAGAGGGAAGTCAAAAACCGGTTAACCCAAAAACCTTGTGTTTGGCCAAAACCTTCTGGGTGATGTGGTAGGGGGAAACACCAAATCAAGGGAGAGAGGGGATTAACTTGACAGGCCGACCAAGAATCTCGAAAAAATTAGGTGGAAACACTAGAAGATAGGGAGATAGTAAGAGAGCATGGAGCACAACATGGAGGAGTGGTGGAGGGATCAAGGTCATACGAGTAGGGAAGGGAAGGGGAGGCTGACCGCGTGAGGAGCTACCAGAGGGGTGGAGGTCATTCGTGCAAGGAGCTGCTGAAGGGGAGGATGAGGGGGTCACCGCAAGCAGAGATGGGGGGCGTCATGACCAAGAAGGAGAGGTGAACTAGGGTTATAGGGGGAGATAGATCATGACACAACAAAGGGAGGGGGATGAAGAGAGGAAGAGTAAAAAGAGGGAAAAAAGAAAAAAAAGAAAAAAAAGAAAAAACACAATAAAATAAAAACCTAATAAATAATAAAATATTTAATACTGATAATAAGTACAAAATTATAAAACCAACCACAATAATAATAACATTATTTATTATTATTATTATGAATAAAACATTATCTTATTAAGGCTGGACACAATGCACGATTTAACACCCATATAAGATCCCAATTGATTTTCAAATTAACATTTGTTCAAACTGAAGCTCAAAAAATGAGAACAAAAATAATCAAAATAAAATAAAGTGTCGGGTCGGGGTGAAACAAATCTCCCCACCATGAAACTTTCTTCCCCCATAAAGTCCTAAAAAACGTTATCAACCCAAGATTCCAAGAAATATAAAAATGATACTTAAAAAACAACCAATCTCCCAAAGATCGAGCATTAAAAACTCCAATAACCTGAAACTCCATAGATCTCCAATCTAGAATAACTAAGAAAAATAGCCAACAAAAAGGAATTAACCTCCATACACAACTAGAACCAGGAAAAACCTGATCCCTAGAATAGGAATCACTAGGGCCCGCTCGAGACATTCAAGAACACTCATCAATCAAACCACTACCTGAGCTAACCAATCACCATGGTCAAGGTCAGGCAGAGAAGAAGTTATGAATTTCCCCTCCAAGCACACTTTGAAGACAGAGTTTTCCACAAGTTCGTCCCATGGTGGTATCTCCCTCATGTTATGATTTTTGGAAATCAATGGTTCTCTAAAACAAAATGATTCACAATCTTGGAAAAGACCAATAACACTAGATTTACTCCCCAAGCACCCCAAGTTAAACCAAACTGACATGATATGAGACACTAGAAAGACCCACTGTGGTTCTCCCCACAATTTTATAATTTACCCAACATAATGTCATCTGTTTCGGAATTCCCAGTTGGCTATGAACATTATATATAGATATATTGATCATGAACCCACACACACCGTCCAATATATATAGAAAATTCTCATTCTTTCCAATACTCCACCACATGGGAGGGTTTTGATAGCAAAAACCCCTAACCAAAGAGCGAACTGGAATGGAATGCATCAATTCCATAAGACATGAGCATCTCCAAAATGAGTACAATTATGATCCTTAACTGACCGACAAGAAGGTAAAATATTCAAGATTCCTCATTCATAGAGTGCATCCACTAGGTTTATAAAAATATGGAATATCCTAACCTGCTTAATTACCAATATGAACTCTCGTAAATGAAGACCACAACAAGGAGAAAATGCCTTTATGCCCCTCACAACAAAAAGTGAAGGCTTTAGAGATGATACCACAATAGGGAAACTTATGTTGCTCCCATTCTGACACTGTGGAATTAAAATGGACCAAACTCATCCAACGTTAAAAGAGTATTTACTTCCCATAAGATTAACCCTTAGATTTATGGAAGGGGCCATAATGTCTGACGCATCTACCGCCTCACAGTCATAAGTTGACCACTTCCGACTGGAAGTTCCTCATATGGAGAAGAAAACGATACACTTCTCCTCGTGACCCAATCATCTAATCCTTCAACATACCAACTGAGAATTGAAGTGAATGAATTAGACTTCCCAACTGACCACACTAGAGATAGGTGATTGAGTGGTCTATCATACACTCTACACAAACTGATAGATGGATTACTCCAAGAATATGTTCCTTCAGTTCACACTCCTCATCGGATGAGGAACCTTCAATCAACACAATATGAACAAGAGGAAAAACTATTACGATCTTTAAACTGATTTCTCCACACAACCTATGGGGAATATGAATCTAGATCATTGAAAGGGTCAACACACCTCCTTCACCATCTGTTGATTGGTCAGGCACCTATGAGATCGACCACTTTCCTTCACCTTTACTCCCTTAGGTACAACCACAGGATGAAAATAGTCTTCAGGATCTCTCAAGATATCCCATTTACAATAAAAATAGAACAATCACCATTTACTGGCCTTTTCTCACTCCTCCAAACATACTCGAGACAACATACACCCACAAAACTATTGGAGTTCCTCAAAAACAGAAGACACTCCCAACATTACCAAAGAACTCAATGATATTGAAAAAACCTAAACATATAAAAACAATTGACACAACTGACTAGAACCCAACTCTGCCACTCTACCGAGAGTATGGGCTAAGCCAAGAACTGAGAGAGACCTGGTGGAAACCCATCAAACATTTCTATGGGGCATATCCTGAACAAGAAACAAAAAATCGGCCTTCTAAAAAACCAATCAACTCACAAAAAAGAAACACACACACATCAAACAGAAGTCCAATAATTCCAACTTAAGTAATCAATTTATTCTCAGAGAAAAACACCATCTTGAAAAACAAAGTATTGTTTAACAAAAGATGAATAGATCTTTTCAAACCATCATTTTCACTCTGGAATCAATACCATTTTCCAATTCCAAATCCATTTAATAATAAGAGAAAAAACAATTTTTTATCAGGTTCTCTTAGAAAAAATAATCCCAACACTCTTGAAATAACCAAAACATCAAGGAAAATATTGATAAATTTCCTATCCATATATCCAAATACACTTTTCAGGAAATAATAAGGAGCCTTAAAAATCAATCACCCACCACTGGTATTCCATGGTGCTACGAAGATATGAATTTTAATTCAACTAAGGAACCCATCCCCATGATCCACCAACTTTCCACTAATCGTGTCCACATTCACATGTAAGCAACCATTGAAATATCACTTGACAAAACAAGGCTCTTCCACTTTTAGAACAAAAAAATTCCAATATTCTGAAAGCTCATTTTCTAAAACCATTTCAAAGGTTCAAGACAATTTTCAAAAAGATTCCCATTTCCAAAATAACTCACTTCAATTTCAAATAACCCAAAATATTCTTTTAGAAATTCAATTTTAAAAAATCAATCTCCAAATTCCATAAACAAGGTCCAAGGTAAAAACACCCCAAAAATAGTCTCAAACTCACAAAAAGAGAAAATAGGTGCAACCCAGAGCCCATTTTCCTTTTAAAAACCCCTTTAAACCAACCCAAAACTGAACCAATACATCACCAATACTAAAGCACATAGATTGAGAACTAGTGATCATGCCCAACCTGGCTTCATGGTTTAGCAGACCATGCCCCAGGTGAGCACCAACCACTAGGTGTGACTCTAACCATACTATTAGGAATCACATGGTTCACTACTCCATGTGATACCACACACAATACAGATTTATACTACTATCTTCCCCCATCCACATAGACCAAAACCAAAACATACATCCCAGACTACCCCTAGTTACTTGAGGATCAGAACGAGCAAGTGTTCACAGAGATCTTCCTGTACCTACCACTAAAGACCCGACATTCCTATCTTCTATCTACCTAATACCAAAAAAAATCAAAAAACCTCCTCTGATACCATTCTATCACAAACTGCCACAGGATTCCATCTAAAATGACACCCGAGATGATCGGCGACATGGCCCAAAGGGTATTCCTGATCCCCACAGGAAGGAAACTAGTTCTAGGGAATCAATAACATAGTTTGGGAATGGGTTTCCCCAAAAATAAATAAACACCACAAGTATCAAAAGAAAAAAAAACCTTTCCAAATTGATAAAATATATTACCAAATCGATCCAATTTATAAGATAACACTGCAAAAAAAAACCAAAACAAAAAATGGAAGGGGATAACCAACTACATAACTCACCTCCACTAAAAAAAGAGGTCATAACCCTCATGATACGTCCACCAAGACTAGCAAGACATGGGGTCACAAGGAACCTGATCCAAGACCACCACCGAGATACACCTTTCCTTAACTTGGGTTAAGAGCAATAAGGTCTACATACACCCTGTCGGTGCTTGTAGGGTGTGAGCAGGAGCTCAATGTGATACCATCAAAGAATGGATTCCATGTTATTTCATTAAAATGATAATTTAAAATTTTATATTTTATTTTAAATTAAAATAAATATTAATTTAAACTAAGTTTTTCACTTGAGAACATTATTTAAATAAACCTGCTTGAAGAAAACATTTAATGTGGTATTTAAAAAAACATTTAACTAAGGAAATATATTTGAAAAAGGGATGGAAATCAAAATATTTTTAAATAAAACATTTCCAAATAACCATCCCATTTTATAGGAAATAAAGTAGACCACCATATGCTGATAGATAATATCAAATGCAGGCATGAGCACTATGAGAAGTCCCCAGTACTAGCATTGGCAGGACCCTAGAACCCCATACCTTATTGGACAAAATATAGTATAGCAACCACAAACAAAATTGTTCTCATGCACTATCCACTATAGGGTAACTGCTCCTAAGGAATAGTGGTCTCCCATCATCATCACATAAGTATTTCTAGTGTTTTTATCCTCAATCTTTCTAGATGAAACTGGGTTAAGCCACTACCGTATCATCTAGCAAACTAGTCCTAGGAGGCCGTAATAGATACCTAAGACTCTCACCATGTGATCAATTCACCATTAAATTCATTATAACTATAATCTTAATCATTCAAAAATATTTTTAGATCAATCCAACAAACTTTCAAATCAAGAAACATAAAAAACATTGGAATATTTCACAAAAAAATCACTTTTTCATAGGTAATAGACACCAAAAAAATTCGATCCAAATTCCACTTTTAATCATAATAGTTATACACATTGGATCCAATTAAATTTCAAAACCATTTTAAAAACATTCCCATAAATTTGAATCATTTTACCTTTCACAAAAATTAATGTCATTTATGTGAAAAATATGAAATACACATTTTTCATGTGAAACAAGCCCCAAAATTAACTTTCTCACTAAAACATGCCACTTTTACCAATAAATATATTTTTTGAAATCCAATAATGTTCAATGAAAAATAGGTGATACATTTCCAAACAAACCAAAAAAATTTCACTTCCCATAAAATAATACAAATTAAGAAAAACACATGAAAAATATTGTTTTCATGGGAAAATTGTCACAATGTCAATTTGCGCACCCAAAATTGATTAAATTTCAAATTAGAAACTCTTTTGAAATTTAAAAACATTTTCAAACTAGTAGTTATCACTTCCCCCATCATGCCCATCAAATTCCCTTTCATTTTGAACAATGCAGCTTAAGTGAAAACAAAAAAAGTACTTTTCTTTGTGAAACATATCTCAAATCCACAAACATACAACAAATCCACTATAAATTTCACTTAAAATTGTGAATAATATTTAAAGAACACAATAGGGAAAAAAGATCCAATGGATTCATCCAAAAATAAAAATAACATGGAATCACCTACCTCAAAATGGTGGCAGATGGACTGAGACAAACTGAAACGCTGCGGCTTCAATGGAGGATTCCAAAACATGATCAAAGCTACTCTAAAAGACCCATAACACACTCTATAAACAAGGGATAAGTAGAAATTTAGTTTACTCGAAACCCTAGGGTTTGGCCAAAATCAGCAAGGTGATTTAGAAGTGGGAAAACACAAAATCAAGGGAGAGATGGGATTACCTTAACAATTCGATAAAGAATCATGAAGAAATTAGGAGGAAACACTGGTGGGGAGGGTGCTCGTTAAAGAGGGTAGAACATTACTTATAGGAGATATATAGGTAGTTGGGTCATGCATGAATGGAAAGGAAGGGATGGTAAGGCTTGCTGTATGAGTAGATTCCATAGGGGTGGAGGCTGACCGTGCGAGGAGCTACCAGAGGGGAGGATGAAGGGGTCATTGTTAGTAGGGAGGAAGGGGGTGTAATGACCAAGAAGGAGGTGCGCTCTGGGGTTGTAGGGGGGGGGATGGAGTGCATCGTGATGAAATGGAGGGGGAGAGTGGAAGAGTGAAAAAAGAAAAAAAAGGAAAAAAAGGAAAAAAATAAGCAAAGGAATAAAAGAAAAACCTAACAAATAATAAAAAAATTAATACTAATAATGAAACCAAAATAATAAAACTAACCACAATAATAATAAAACTATTTATTATTGTTATTATTATGACTAAAACATTCTCTTATTAAGGGTGGACACCACGCACTATCGTGTGGCCGTACAAGAATCCAATTTTTTAAAAATTAAAACCAATTCAAACTGAAGCTCTAAAGTGAGACCCAAAATAATTAAAATAAAATAAAGCGCTAGGTCAGGGTGTGAAATCAGATATGTTATATAATGAATATAATTTTGTCCATGATATTTAAATTTCATCACATGCTATTATTTCATGAGGATTATGATTTATGTTTTCCCAAAGTGGAAAAGGATTTATGTTACAATCTTCTTTTTAATTGGTATTGTTTTTTATTGAATTTTAATTGAAGTAAATTATTTAATAATTTTAAATAAAAACCATTAATTTTCATATGATATGTTTATTCATTAATTTTTCATTTAATAGTAATATTTTGGTCTATTTGGTACATAAACCAATTTGAGAAAATGTTATTATGAAAATTTGACTTGATTTATCTCTTCGCTTGAAAATCATTTTTCTTCCAAATCCATGTTTCCTAAAAATGTTCTAGAAAATGTTTTACTATGATTGTTTAAATTTATTATTAACCATAATTGGGGTTTTCTGAAAAAAATTTATAAGGAATATTCCCATCATTTTCCAAATGAGCAACTCTTTTACTTTTACCAAAAATAAGAAAAGAATATTTATTTTAACATACTCAATAAGAAAAGAATTTCCCAATATCATGAAAACTCAATGTTTTAAATAAAACATTTTAATTTTTAAAGGATATTGTTAATGAAAATAATTTCCTTAATTATTGAGATTTGTTTAGATTTGAAATATATTATTTCAAAATGGAAAGGATATTTTCCTCATGAAATGTTCCAAGTGATCTTTCAAAATAATGTTCCATATATGATGAAATCCTTTTATGTTACTTAAAGTGAAATGGGGTTTTCCCTAAAGAATGACTTTTATGATCATTTAATGATATTTAAATTCATTAATATCATTAAACATTGATTTTAATTAAACTCCACTATCGATATATTGTGTTGATACCAAACTTATTCTTTCTTAGGATGGATTATGATATTATCTTGGAACCCATTAATTTTCCACAGGTTAAATGAGATATTAAAGGGCCTTGATTATTGTTATTATTGAAAAGTGAAGGGATCAAAATTTTTCATTAATGATTAGTACATGAAAATTATTAATGATGGATTGGTAATCCTGATACAACTTATATAAAGGGTTCAACCCCATTATAGCTCACAAGTGATCTAGATATAGCTTATACGATGGGTGAACCCATTCAATGTCATGTATCCCAATATATCTTATATGATAGGTGTTACCATATAGTTCAAAGTGAGCCCAATATATTTTATATGATGGTGTTCCCAAATAGTACCAAGTGCTCCTCATATAGATTATAGGATGCTTTTTCCCAGATAGCGTTGGGTGATACCGATATAGCTTATACGATGGTTGCAACTAGATAGTGCTGGGTGATCCTGATATATCTTATATGATAGGTGAAGCTAGATATCCCTCTATAATTCCAATATATCTTATATGATGGGTGTTCCTAATTAGTTCTATAATGCATTAGGTAATTTTCATTTTCATTAGAGGAAGGAATGATGGAGTTACCATAGGGTTTCTCCTATGGATTTCACCAGGATATAGTTATTTCTTAAACTAGATCAAAATTGGTTTGGAATATAATTTTATATAGATACCAACATGTTTTAATTAAACTTGTTGTGGGTTTTAAATGATTTCTTTGACCAAAATTGACATCACATGGATCATGATTATTGATTATCATTAATCATCCATTTTTTAAATATTTATTCAATGCCACCACATTATTGACCTAGATTTTATAGTTCTAATTAATCTTATGTTATAATCATTAACTTTGATTATGTCATTATACCCATATTCTCATCTTATTCTAAATGATGAAATTTAGTTGCTAATGATAGTTTACCCTTACCGAGCATTTGGGATCACCATTATTATGTTTCCTTTTACCCAAGTTATCGAGAATGCTGTTAAATGAATTATTTCTAGATGTGTTTCATATGGATGATGATGATAACTTAATGTAAAATAAGAAAATATGGGTTTTGTGGGAGTAACACTCACTTTAAGACATGTGTATTGTTTTTATAAGAGATTTTACTAATTATCTAAAACATTAAACCTAAAATTTCATTGGGTATATAATTGATCCAATATTCCCTTTTTATATTATAAGGTTTGGATAGAAAAAACTTAGACATGTTTATCAGTATCAAAGCACAAAATGTAATGATCATTTTTTTGTCACCAGATCTGAGAGTATGAGTTTGGGGTTATTATAATTGGTATCAGAGTAGGGGTTACATAACTTTGAAGGTTATTATGTCTTTGTGAGAGGATGTATTAAGATATGTGGATAAAATCAAGATTTCATTAGATTAAGTATGATCATAAGTTCAATGTCTTAGACACCCATTTTGAGGTTCTAAGTTATCAACTCTTAATGTGATTAATGACATATTTGGAGAAATTTTATAGAGTTAATGTATATGTAAAGCTTTGGGTTTACATGAAGTATGAAATTAATTTTATGGAAATATATTTTAAGTAATTGATAACCTTTAGGTTTTATATGATCTTTGATATTGTGGTAATTATGGGAACACATGTTCTATCATATTGATAACAATGAAAATGAAAATTGATTTGGTGACTAAGTTATTATTATTATTCTACAAAAAGATCACTTTATTTTTAGGAATATAAGCTAAAAGGAATGATATTATTGTTTGTGTTAAAATAATATTTAATGTTTAGGTTATTTAGGTTATTTGGTAAATAAGGTTATTTATTTATGGAATGATTTGGTTTTGAACTTTTATTATTACAATAGAATTTTAGTGATAAATGATATAAAGGTTCAATCATTAAGGGAATTATATTGCATTATAATAACCATTTTGGCTTTAGTTAATATATAAATATAGGATGAATATCATTCTATCATTTTATGGATATGTTATCTATTATATATTGATATTAGTACTTCATGCATCGAAAATTCCTCTTGAAAACTCATCGTTTTGAGAAAAAGATGAGATTATAGTGGGAATATATTATAGAAGAAATTTAACATCTAAAGTAAGTATATTTACTTATGTTTTTATTCTATTTGGTATGTAATTCCTAAATCCAATGAAAAGGTTCTTGAAAATAAAAATTTTATTATATTGCCTACATTTCTAATGAAACAATGGTATTTTTAATCCTATTTAGTTTGTAGTTTTGTGGATATTGAATTTTTCCTGATCACTCACTTTGTTATGATCAATGATATCTATCACTCTCTATAATTATTTTGGAATTATGATTTTCTTCCATTTCAAAATATTCACTTCCAACCAGTTTTCTCATATTTGAAAACCTAGTTTGTATTATTCTAGATGAATTTTTCACTTCTTATTATCCCTTATTAAGAGGATGTTTTATTTACCCGTTTTTACCATATAGAGCTTCAAAAAATAAATTATCAAATTTCTAACCACCAATTACTAAGATAATGTTAAAATTGGGAGGATATAATTTATTAATAGGGGAAGGATAAAACACCCTATGATTTTAAAAGAGTAACATGATGTTTAATAGTGTATTCAACATGCAACACCGAGCATAAATGACTCGTAAAATATATGATCATTATAACCTAGCTGTTAAATTGGAGGGAATGAATAATATTAAATAATTTATGATACATATATATATATATATATATATATTTATGACTCTATATTAATTTATTTTATAATTATTATGGAATTTTCAATCAATATTTAGTAAAGTAATTTTATTCATCAAAATTATGTTGACTTAAAAAATGATTTTTATTGATTTTTTTGAGAAAATATGGTAATTAATATATATATCCTAGATAAAATTTATTTAATAAAATTAAATTTTGTTTCTAAGTAATCATATAAAAAATAAATTAGAGTTAAGTTTTTGGATTTTTCAAAAAATATTGATTTTTCAGTGAATTGTAAAAAATACTAATATTTGTAAATATGTCAGTTATATCCAATAAATTAAAAATATTAAATGTCATATTTTAATTTTAATTTTATAGGAAGTAAAATAAATATTAATTATTTATATTAAATCTAGTTAATTACATTGAATCATCATTATTATAGATTTTAGTATACGTTTATTTTTGGGGTTTAAAAACCGGTTTTCTTCTGAAAATTATTTGAAAGTTCATAATGTTTCTCCATATTAATTAATTAATTAAATAAACAACTACTGAGAAAAGATAAAAATTAAATTTATATATTATATATAAATAAATATTAATTTAAATTAATAAAATATTTATTTCTAGTCATTGAGTTAATATAATATCATCTTATGCTTGAAAATACATTTCTTGAAAAACCAAACTTTTATTACGTTTGTGTGTTTTATTTTTAAATTAAATTCTACCAGTTATGTGAATTTAATTTTGTATAATGGATTAAATATTTTTAATCATAATAATTTATATTATATAATAATTCAAACCCAATCTTTGTTATAATTAATAGTGAGATAAGTTAAAATCTTTTTTCGTGATTAAGGTGAAAATGAGTTTACCTAGGGTTAAAAAATAATGGTTTAAATGACCAAAAAACATATCTAAAATATATTAGATGGAGAAATATTGACCTTATCATTTATAAGTGTCATGAATGTTCCATTTTGGATTGTTCTTTCATGTGAAAAATATGGGTTCACCTTTTTTATAAAAAATTACAAGTGTGGCTCTCACAACACTTATAGAAGGCCACACACTCTCCTCACTTATTCACCCATCCTAAGAATTGTGGATCAACAATAACCTAAAATAATACCTCTCAAAAATCCTTATCTATGATCTAGTGCTACTGATATTCCAAAAATACCAACCATTAGGTCCTTAATAAGAGATTCAATGGAGGATCTTATAAGATAAGGTAATTGTCTTCCCTAAGCCTTTCATTTTTTACTTCTCAAAATCCTTATTGTATGTATTAATAATTACAATTTAATAACACCAGTATTAAAAATATACTAAAATTTTATTATATTTTTGGAATAAATAATATCCATAACCTATTTCTTCATATGCGAAATGAAAGTGTCGATCGTGTGTACGATGGACTATCGCCTCGTGAACTGATGTAATTCATTCTCAATCACTACCTATCATGACTAGTTATAATGATGGATTTAAATTTAATATATTATATTTTTAATATAATTTTACTTTTTTAAATTTCATATCACATATACCTTCTTATGTTATATTCGGTGGGCGATATGATAACATCACCCTTGTGTACAGCGGGCTACCGCCTCTCAAAGCGTTGTGACTCGTTTCTTAATAACGCTTTACATAGAAGGTAATATGGAAAATGTTATAGAATATTTGTGATATATATGAAATATTTATGATATTCATGAAATATTTATCATTATTGAAATTTAATATATCATTTTATTTCTTACCATCAACTCACTAAAAAATGATAATGTCGTTCGTGCGTATGTGTGGACTACCGCCTCCATGAAGCGATGTGATTCATTTTTCATCACCAAAACATATGAATGATATATATAAATGTATTTGAATAAATAATATGATATTTATATTATTATTATTATTCTTAAATGATAAAATAATACTTAACATCATTTCATAATGATTGCTTAAAAATGGATTCGTTGCCCATGCATATGTACGCGCTACCGTCTCAATGATTGTAACATAGTTAAATTATCATAATAACATTTAATTATTGGAATATAAAGTATAATAGATGTATAAATATGATAATTATTTCATTATAATTATTTATGATATTATGTAACAATTACTACTTTGAACACAGTTAATACACAAAATCCATTTTGAAATAATGAATTGAACATCCTCAAAACACCCGATATGGACATAACTAATTAAGTATTTAAATATGACATTAAAAATAAATAATTTTTTTATGTTTAATGTATTAAAATTTGAAAAATATTTTATGAATTAAAATAATTTATGTATGTTTATTATATATGAGTTTAAGGGAAATCATGGAATGTCTGGACTGGAGGTAAGGGACTTTGTCTCAATTTTCTATCATTGAGGAATATAATAATGTTTGGAAAATAATTTCTATTATATGATGTATGTAAAAACACTTTAAAATGTAAAGTCCAGAATAATTCATTCATCATTTTATTTTAGTTTTAAATTTTAATTATTTCATCAAAGGTCATTTGACGTGAAAGTTACCAAGTAGTAAAGAATTTTATACCGAATGTTCTTTTCATTAGCTTATATTAATTCTTAATTTTATTTTATATTATAATTTTATGTGTGTAATGAATATATATTATCTTTGATTTTATTTAATCATTTTAATGGGTATTTAATCTTTATAAACATAATTTATTCATTTATTAATTCATACATAAAAGCTATGATCATTATAAGTGTTTCACATCTAAAATTGTCATCTTTGGGAAATATGTTATTTTATACACTTGTCTTGCATTATGACATGTATCTATTTATACACGAATATTTTATATCATGAATATCCTTATTATAATTAAATTTAATGTTCTACTAATGTTATTATTTCATGATTCTTATGATTTAATTGTTACCAATGTTGAAAAGGCTTTATGTTACATATCCTTTTTAATCAGGATTGTTTATAATTAAATTCCCATTGAATGAAAATATTTAGAGATTATCTAATAAAACAATTTCATTTTCTTATCCTATGGGTTTTCAAGATGATTTAATTTAATATTACTATTTTCTAATTTTTATTACTTAAAATTATTAAATAAAATATATTTAAGATAATCTTACTTCATTTCTCGCTTCGATCCAAAATTAATTTTCTTTCAAACCCAAGTTTGTAAAAATGTTTTCAATAATATTTTTCAATGATTGATTAATGTTATTTTTACCCATAATTATCTTATTAATTTTTTTAAAAGTAATTTTCATGTATTTATAAATGATAATAATATTTTTTAACACAATCAACATGAATTTAATTTCCCACCATCATGACTAGCAATGTTTTCATGCTTTTAATTTAAATTTCAATGTCAATTTTAAAATAAAATGACTTCTTTAGTGTTTGATAATTTTTTAAATTTAAAATAAGTTTTTTTATAATGAAAATGATATTTTCATCAATAAATATTTCATGTGATCTTTGAGTATCATTTTTTATCTAAGATGGCATTCATTGAAGTTCCTCAAAGTGAGAAGGTTATTTTATTCAAGAATTGTTTTATTATTTCTTAATGGAATTTCAATTCATCAACACCAAACAGACATGATGATACTAAACCCCACTGGGTATATGAGCTATTGATACACCCATTATTCTATCTTGGATCTATTAAGATATTTTTGTGGAAATAGTTTATTTTTCATAGGTTAATCGAGCTATGAAAGAAGATTGATTATTTCTATGACATAAAAGTAATGGAATTTAAATATTTTATTAATGAATGGAACTTGTAAATTATTAATTATAAATGGGTGCTACCGATAAAAATTATATGAATGGTTTATCCCCATTATATCTCTCAGGTGAGACTGATATAGCTTATACGATGGGTGATCCTAGATAGTGTTGGCTAAGCACGATATAGCTAAAATGATGGGTGTTCCTAGATAACACTGGGTGATCCAAATATAGTCTATACGATGAGTATTCATAGATAGTTCCAAGTGAGAATAATAAATCTTATTTTATGGGTGAACCCAGATAGAACTGGGTGATATTGATATATCTTATATGATGAGTTCCCCCAGATAGCGTTGTGTGAGACTGATATAGCATATATTATGGGTGTGACCAGATATTGATCCAATGTATTAGTTAAGGTTCCTTTTCTTCAAATAAATATGTAAGGGGTTTCTTGATGCCTTATCATATGGATTTAACTAGTCATTAGGTATTTCTGACACAAGTTTAAAATGGGTTGTCAAGATAATGTTCCAAAGATACCAAAACATTTTCTTTATACTTGATATGGGTTTTCGATTTTTTCACTGATCAGGATTAATATCACATGATTCATGATAATTTATTCTCATGAATGTTTCCCTTATTAAGGATTTATTCCATTCCACATGTTTAATTATATAGGTTTTATGGGTATGAGTTCACTTATGTTATGATCATGTACTTTTATTATGTCATCATAACTTATGATCATATTATTCTCACTCATCACATTCAATTGTTAATTATTGTGTTTACCATTATTGATAATTTGAGCTCACCCTTAGTATGTTTACTTTTCCCTATGTTATCAAGAATAATTTTACAATAGTTATGTTTAGAATTTTTTCATATTAATGTTGATGATGAATTAATTTGAAATAATAAAATCCTGGTTTAGTGGGAGGAACGCTCACTTGAATACATGTGTATAATTTATGTATGAGTTATTCCTATTTATCTAAAACTCTAAAACTAAATTTTATTTTGGTATTTAAGTGATCCAATATTTCCTTTTGATGTTTTAAGGTTTTTATGGAAAAAATTATGTAACATTTATTTGTGTCATATCCATAAATATAAAGATCATTTTTTTCATCAGATCTAAGAGTGCTAGTTTAGGGATATTATACATCCTATATTACACCCCAAATATTTTATGGAATGTTTCACTTAAATAATTTCAATTCATTAGTTAACCTATATTTTATAAAGCACTGAGTCTCTACAAAACAATACTTGGTCATTTATAGGATATAGTCGTAACCTTTCCATTAAACTTATATTTTACACTTTTGGGTTCTGAAATTTAAAAAACAAACATATATGATTGCGATCGGGATGATATATAGAGTTTGATAGAATCAAATTAATTTTCAGTGTATAGTAACTTACCATAATAGAATAGTAACATAACTTTGTGAATATTAACCTACCCTAATGAATTTTAATATTAACCTTATGAATTGTAACCTTACCCATGAAAGTGTAAATAAAATTTGGGCACCTTAAAAAAGAAGATGAATATTTTAAGTGTTGGTATTTTCCAATTAAATAATAATTTTAATTTAAAATTAAAAATTTAATATTTAGAAAATCATTTTTTAGAAATGGATTTAATTTTTGGATTCCACATGTTGAAAAATTATTAGGGTGATTTTTTGGGATTTTTCTAAAATAATTGAATATTTGTTGAATGGTATAATTTGATAATTTATGAAATATACTAAATAAATGAATTTATGAATCATTCTTGAGCCATGGATGATGTAAATGACCATTAGTTATAAATCACATGAACTTAGTACTATTATTGGTCACAATAATCAATTCTATTTCTTGTCTTAGGGGAAAATAATAAACTAATGATTAAAATATTAAGAAACTCCTCCTCTCCTCCATTATATAAACCAGTTATCACCACATCTTCCTATCACACCCCAAAATCTTTGATCCTTAACTAAGTTATGTAAAATACACTTTCCAATCCCTCCATCCATGTCAAAGACCTTCTGGTCTCCTGAAAAGGCCAAAAAAGGCCTTAAGAAGATTCTCAAGGTGGAGTACTCAAGAAGTGAACCTCTCTTCCTTTTTCTTTCAACATATTTTACAAGTTCCATACTTTTGTTTCCCTCTCCACACCTCCACACATCCAAATTCTATGATAATTATAGTTACTTAAATTTACTATAATTGTATTATGCAAATAGAATATTTCATCATCATCATATCTCTCCCCCTCCTCTTACACTTAAAATGAAAATACCATCTGAGATGTGTTAATTTATCTCATTCAAGGATTATAGGTTTTAAATTGTTATTAATATATTAAAGACTGGTCATGAATCCCTCTTAATGGTTGAATCATATTTTAATATATTTATTTTAACCATGCTATGTTTTTGAATCCTTACACACTCAATATAAAATAATAAGATAAAACTAGTTCATTATGCACAGACCACCAAGTTAATCCAAGCTTTTATCATTAATTTTTAACAAATGAGTCATTCTCATAGTATATAACCAAAAAAATTATAAGTTCATTTAAATTTCTATAATATTACAAATAATATATATTAAAAAATTTGGATGTTTAACTGAATTTTAAACAAACTTCTGTTTATCAATACAAGTAAACCGATCAGGAAAACCAAGAAAAAAATGCTTCAAAAAAATAAAATTAAACCTATTAAACCCATAAAAGTCCATGAATAAACCAAATTATATTATAATAAATCAATTAAATATACATGAGGTCCTATAATTTTTAATTAATAAATATAAATTTGATTATTCATGTCATTAAGATCAATCGAGAATACATTTAGGCATAAGGTAAGGGGTTTCTCATATCACTTTTATTTCTCGGAGATTTCCATTGTTCACCACTTATTTTCTTGTATGTTGTGTATGTTTACTTACATTTGATATATAATATCCTGATTTTATTTATATTCATTCCATTCATTGATTCCCTTGATAATTATTAACTTGATTTATTACAATATTTAAGGGACTTTGTTTCGATTTCAATTTCATTGTGATTTACTTGGTATTGTGCACCGAATCATTCTTATGTGGTGAACATACTACCCCTTTGAGATCATTTTTTATTTTAACTTGTAAATATATTATATATCAACATTCTGGTTTCGGGGATATGATTATTTTCTTAAGATGTATACCCTTTTACATAAGGTTTTTATTTGGGATGTTGTTTTACATATGGAAATATTAATGAATCTGTATCCTATACTCTTTACGGATATTGAGAAGGCATATCATAATTTTATTAATTCTATGTATAAATAATGACATGGAATTTTAGTGATGGGAGAGGCCCTTTATAGCCCCTTGATGCATCGAAAAGTCATATAAGAAAAATAAGTTGGTGACAAGCCCTTCGATATTGTTTCCAAAACAGAATCAGACATGTATCTACCCACAAAATTAAACTATTTTGATGGTATAGTGGTATCATGTTCTAGATACATTACATCCAATTGATAATAATTTTCATTATTCTTTTTCAGTTATTATTATCCATGAGGTTTTAACTATGAAAAAATCTATGGATGCAGTTTCATTCTCTGTTTATTTATGGTGTGAGTTTTTCATTAAATCACCATACCATATTAACTATGAAAATATGATTATGATTCAATTATTGTTGATTCATGATTCACTATTTGTAACCCTTACTGAGAATTTTATCCCACCCTTTTCATTTGTTTACATTAAACAATTTATGAATAGGTGACCATTTATTGTGTTCTCGTGGTTGGAATTTATTTATTTTGGTTATCTATTGTATTTTGTTGCCATTCCAAATATAATATCTGTTACATGTATGTATTTGGATAATTAAAGAATAATAAACTAATCATTCCATTTGTATTTCATTCCTTTTAATCATTCCAATGTAATAAGTAATACACTGTCTCTAGGCTTCTGGGTCAGGGTGTTACAGTTGGTATTAGAGGAAGTTTAGCAGCAACCTTGGAAACTAGATTTAGGAAACATAGTTTAGAGTTCATAACCCTAAGTCATAATTTGAGGATAATCATATGAGAACATCCATGAATTTTGGTAAATTATAGATTACGTAGGTATTCCTAGAAAATACATCCCTATCTGTATACTAAAAGTGGACATGGTTCTGGAACAAATGTACCTAGGTGTAACAACTATAACAAGGAGTTTCGGGCTTGACCCGGGGTATCCTGGTACATGATAATAGGCCTTACAAAGAACCTAGTTTGACACTCCCATGGGATATGATTAGGATAATTTAAATTTTATTTACAAACCATTATAAAGTATTGAAATGTAAATTTAAACAATGTGTATGATTATGAGATTAGTTGTGCATAAATTTTCAGATTTCCTAAAGTTTTTTCTAGTTAGAAATTATGAATTATGACCTGATTAAGTGCATCCAATTGTTTAGTTATGGTGGATAAATGAATAAGTATAATCAATAACCACATACAATGTATTTATTTCTCCACTGAGCAAGTGAACACAGTCAGTGATGGAGCAGATCAGATGATGACCATATTGGGACAACATACTTAGGTTCTGTCAAATAACCATGTTACACTTGTATTGGATAATTTCATGTGGAAGAAGCCCCCATATTTTAGTGAGATTACTAATCTAGTGGCAGGTGAGTAGTGAATCAATTCCCTTGAAAAGATATTTCTCGCATTAATATGCTTTGAAAATTAAAAGGTAGTACTTGTAGTATATTTTCTCAAGGGTGATACTGATCAATGGTGGTAGTTGATTCAGAATACAATGGAGTAAGAAGAAATAGAATATATGTAATGGATAACTTCAAAGGAAATATTATTCAACAAATGTTTCCCTTGTGAACAACAAACTGAAATGAAGAGGAAATTCCATACCCTAAAGAAATGGGAAGAAGAGAGTGTTGTAGAGTATGAGGCTACATTCCCAAGATTATCCAGTAATGTTATAGATTCCATATGTTATTTGGAATACTATATTTATCATTTAATTTAATGTCTTAATCCAAGTCTTATAAGGGAACTTGATTCTCATAAATTTTCATCATGTAATAAAATTGTATTATGTGCCTTCAAAATAGAGAAGGAATTTTATAGATCAAACTTTTTCAAGGGGAATCAAGATAAGAAGAGGAATTATAATAAAAATGTATAAGATGAAGAGACAATGAAGAATAAGGGAATGACAAAATTTCATTTATGTGAGAACTATGGAAAGAATCATCTTGTGAAATTCTTGAAAGGCATGAAATTGTTTTATAAATGTATAGAAAAGGGTCAGCAATATAGTGAATGTTAGGGGAAGATACAAGTCAATGATATTCAATGATACAATTTTAGAGTGATGGGATAATTTTCAAATTAGTGTCCCAAAATCTAAGGAAACTTGCCTCAGAAAAGGCCATGAGAGAAAGGGAAATATTATGCAATTACAACTGTAGAGGTTGAAGTTCCTAATGATGTGGTGGTAGGCACTTTAATTGTTTCCTCAAACATATCCAATTACTTATTTGGTTCTGGATCATCGTATTCATTTATATCTTCCTAGTTTCCCAAGAAAATTAGACATGTACAATTTGATTTAATAAAAGAGTTTTCAGTTAAAACTCATAGGGGATGTATCATTGCAATAGATATGTGTCTATCAGTTCCCCTCAGGACACACAAACCTGCTTTATTTTCAAACATTATCATCATACTAATGATTGAATTCAATATAATTATTGGTATTAATTGGATATCAAAATATGATGTGAATATCTATTGTAAGAATAAGGAAGTTACAATTTTTGAGATAGTGTAGAATCCCTTATCATTTGAGCAGAAACCTCTCCATCTGATTCTTATCTAGATCCACCCCAAATAGCTCTACTGAATTAAATTCTTGGAGAATAAGAGAACACAATATATATGGGTGTGGAAAGAAATATTAAAATTGAAGATGTACCTATTGTGTGAGAATACATTAATGTATTTCCAGTGGATTTACTTGGGCATCCTGTCGAGTTGGAATTTGAGTTCTCTATTGATTTAATTCTAGGTGCAAGACCTATATCAAAGACTCCCTATATAATGGACATTGGGGAATTAGTAGAGATAAAGAAACAACTAGATGAATTGAATGAAAAAGGATTTATTCAACCTAGTTTTTCTCTTTGGGGAGCCTCCTTCCTCTTTATTAAGAAAAAATATGGATCCCTGAGGCTACACATTGATTTCAAGGAAATCAATGCTATTAGAGTAAAGAAAAACTATTCTCTTCCATGAAATTATGATTTATTTGATCAATATCATAGAGCCAAATATTTTTCGAAGATTGAACTTCAATATGGATATCATCAAATGTGTGTTAGGAAGGATGATATTCCAAAGACATCATTCTGAACCAGGTTTGGGAATTATGAGTTTACAGTAATTCCATTTGGACAGAATAATGCACCCTATATATTCATGTATCTAATGAATAGAGTTTTCAAATAATAACTTGATGAATTTTTTGTGGTATTTATTGACGATATTCTGTTATACTCCAAAATCTATGTGGACCATGATAATCACTTGTGAATTAATCTGAAAAATCTTAGACGAAATGAATTACATGGGAAGTTTAGAAAGTGTAAATTTTGGCTTCAACCGGTTTCTTTTCTTGGACATATTGTCTCTAAGGATAGAATCTTAGTTGATCTTGTGAAGACAAATGAAATATAATAATGTTACACACCAACAATAATAACTGAGGTATGTAGTCTTATAAGATTAGCAGGTTACTATTGACGTCTCATTCAGATTTTTTCCCAATTGGCTAACCCTCTAATCGCGCTCACATGTAAAGGGGTTAAGTTTCTATGGATGAAGGAATTTATATAATTCTATGAAGGATTGAAAAGAATATTTTTCAACGCTCCAATTTTTACTCTTCTCCCCAGAACCAATGGATTTGTGGTATAGAGTGATGTATCCAGAAATGGACTGTGTTGTGTCCTTATGTAAAATGATAAAGTTATTTCTTATGCATCAAGAAAGTTGAAGACACATGAATAAAATTGTTCAACTAGTAATCTGGAGTATGAAGCCATAATACATTATGTAAAAATATGGAGACACTATCTATATTGAAAAATATTTGTGATATATATGGATCAAAAGAGTTCAAAATACATTTTTACATAGAAAGAACTCAACATGAGGAAAATGATATGGATCAAGTTACTCAAAGGCTATGATTTTTCACTACAACAATGAAAAGAAAATATGGTAGCAGATACATTAAGCAGGAAATACCATGGACTTTTGATCCAAATGAGGATTGAGAGAGATCCCATATTCATGGATCTAATAATGATGGAAATGGGTATTGTTAAGGAAGGGTAATATATTTCCTCTTTTAAATTATTGGTAAACCGTCTTTACTAGAGAAGATAAAAATCACTCAATATGAGGATGGAAATCTACAAAATAAAATTAAAGCTATTAAGGATGGAAGATTGGTAGAATTAATGTATGAGGATGGAGTTATAAAATTTGGGAAGAGGTTATGCATTCCATTTATACCAGATCTAAAAAGGACACTATTTGAAGATTATCATAGCTCAAATTTCTCTATACACCCAGGTAGAACTATCATGTATAGAGATATGATGGAACATTTTTTGTGGGATAAGATGAAGAGAGAAATTGAATGCTATGTTTCAAGGTGTGTAGTTTTTCCACAAGTGAAGGCTGAGAGAAAACATCCTAGTGGGGTCATGCAACCAATACTTATTTCTATGTGGAAGGGGGATGAAATTATGATGTATTTTGTCACATGACTACCGATGACACCTATAAGGAATGATGCAATAAGGGTAACTTTTGATCATCCCACAAAATTAGTACATTTCCTTCCTAAAAGATAGGATTTACCACTTGATCACCTAACAAGACTTTATATTAATGATGTTGTAATAATTCATGGGGCACCTATATCGATTGTGTTTGATTGAGGTCCCCAATTGACATCAAAATTCGAGAAAAGTCTCTAGAAGGATTTGGATACTGAGCTTCATACGAGTACTGCTTATCACCCAGAAACTGACAAATAGTCTGAAAGGACTATTCAAACACTGAAAGAAATGTTGAGATCATGCTCTCTTGAATTTCCAGGTATGTGGGATCAATACATGCCTTTGGTGGAATTTTCCTACAATAATAGTTTCTATTATAGTATTTAAATGGAACCATGTGAAGCATTATATGGTAAGAGGTGTCAAACTCTAATATGTTGAGATGAAGATAGCAAGAGGAAAATTATAGGCTTAGAACTTATCGAAGTGACAAATTCAAAGATAATGAAAATTCAGGTGCATATTAAAGCATTCCAAAGTAGGAAAAAGAGTTATGTTGAAAACCAGAGAAATGATTTGGAATTTTAGGTAGGAGATCATGTCTTTATAAAAGTATCTCCATAGAAGGTTGTTTTATGGTTTGGTATGAATTGGAAACTGATCCCTTGGTACATTTGACTATTTGAAATTATAGAAAGGATCAGAGCTATAGCTTAATGTTTAGAAATTCCACCAAGCCTCTTGAAATTTCATAATCTATTCCACATGTCATTGTTAAAGAAATAAATGATATACCTAACACATGTACTACCCTATGAACAAATAGAGATGGAACCTGATTTTTCATACTGTGAAGAGCCTATCAAGATTAGTGACATTAGTGAGTAAGTATTGAGAAATACGACGACTCTTCTGGTAATGGTTCATTAGAGAAACCATAAAATGGAGGAAGCAATAAGGCATCCTAAGGATGTTGTGAAGAAGAAACACCCAAGTTTTTTTAAATGGAATTATACATGAAAAATTTTGAGGACAAGATTTCCAAAGGTGGGAATAATATAACACCCCAATCATTTTATGCTATGTTTCTCCTAAGCGCTTTCAATTCATTAGATAAACTATATTTCATGAATCAATGATTTTCATTGAAAAAAAACTTGGTCATTTATAGAATATAGTTATAACCAATCCATTAAACAAAAATTTTCCACTTCTATGTTTCAAATTTTGAAAAATAGACATATATGGTTGTGATTAGGGTGATATTTGGAGTATCCTAGAATCAAATTAATTTAAGTGAATAGTAACTCACCCTTAATAATAGTAACACACCCTTAAGAATAGTAACATACTTCAACGAATAGTAATATGACCCTTATGAATGGTAACCTTACCCATGAAAGCGTAAATAAAATCTAGGCACCATAAAATGAATATGAATATTTTTAGTCTTGGTATTTTATGATAAAATGATTATTTTAATTGAGAATTAAATTTATAAAATTTAGAAAATTATTTTTCAAAAATAGAGTTCATATTAGGATTGTGCATGTCCTAAAATGGTGAGGGATATTTTTTTGTATTTTTATGAAATACATGATTTTTTGGTGAATAGTAACATTTGATAATTTATGAAATGTGCTAAATAAATGAATTTTTACACCATGCATGAGTCATGGATGATGTAAATGACCATTAGTTCGAACTCACATGCTCTTATTACTATTTTGGACACAATAATAAATACTGTTTCTTGTATTAGGGAAAAATATTTAAAAAATGATCAAAATATTATGAAAACCCTCCTCTCCTCCACTATATAAACAACCTCTCACCCCCTATTCTTATCACACCACTCAATCGTTGATCCTTACATAAGTTATTAAAAATACTATTCCCAATCCCCCCACCCATGTCCAAGACCTTGTCGTCTCACCAAAAGGACTAAAACAAATGCCTTAAGGGGATTCTGAAGGCGGAGTACTCAAGAGGTGAACCTCTCTTCCTATTTCACTCAACTTCTTTTACAAGTTCCATTACTTTTTCTCTCTCTCCTCACCTCCCCACATGAAAATGCTATGATAATTCTAGTAACTTAAATGTAATATAATTTTATAATTCTAATGGAATATTTCATCATCATCTCTCTTTCCCCCTCCTCTTACACTTAAAATGAAAATACCTTCTGAGATGTGTTAATTTATCACATTCAAGGACGACGAGTTTTGCATTTCTTTTACTATGTTCATGTCTAGTAATGAATTTTTTTAATCATTTTACTATATCAAAATATATATATATTACCTTATTCAATGTTTTTTAATCCTTACTCACTCATAATATAAAATAATAATACAAAAGAAGTTCATTATGCACAAATCCACCAAGTTAATCCAAGAGTTTATCATTAAATTTTAACTAACGATTCATCGTTATGGTAAATTACCCAAAATAATTATAAGATCATTTATATATATGTAATTTCACTAATAATATATATTAACAAATCTGTATGTTTAACCAAATTTCAAACAAATTTCCATTCATGAATACAAGAAAACCGATTATGCAAACCAAGGAAGAAAATGATTCCAAAACAATAAAATTGAACCTATTAAAACCATAAAAGGCCATTAATGAACCTAATAAGGTTATAATAAATCCAATACATGTATAGGAGGTCCAGGAATTATTAATTAATTAGGATTAATTTTATTATTCAGGTCATTAAGATCAGTTGAGAACACATTTGGGCATAAGGTAAGGGGTTTCTCATCTCACTTTTATTTCTATGAGATTACCATTGTTCGTCACTTATTTGTTGTATGTTTTTTATGTTTACATCTATTTGGTATATAATATGTTTATTTTCATTATATTCATGGTATTCATTAATTCACTTGATGATTATTAACTTTATTGATTACTATATTGTAAGGGACTTTTTTTCAGTTTCCATTTCATTGTGATTTACATGGTATTGTGCACCTAATCATTCTTATGTGGTGTACCTAATTCAATTTTGAGATCATTTTATATTTTATCTTGTAAATATATTATATATCCATATTCTGGTTTCATGGATATGATTATTTTCTTAATCCTTATACCCTTTTACGTATGGTGTTTACTGGGATGTTGTTTTAACAGTGGAAATATTGATGAATCTGTATCCTCCACTCTTCATAGTTATTGTGAAGGTATATGATAATTATATTAAATCTAGGTATAAGAAATGATTTGGAATTTTCTTAATGGTTGAGGCCTACTATATCTCCTTGATGCATCGATATGTATCATGAGACAAATCAGTTGGCGACAAACCCTTCAAGTTTATTTTCAAAATAGAATCAGATGGGTATCTGCCCACAAACATAAACTGTTGTGATTGTATAGTGGTATCATGTACTAGATACATGATTTCCGATTCATAATAATTATCATTATTCATTTTAATTTATTACAATCAATGAGGTTTTCACTATGAAAAAATCTATGAATGTAGTTTCATTCTCAGTTTATTAATGGAATGTGTTTTTCATTTATTCACCATGCCATATTGACTATGACAATTTGATTATGAACCAATTTTATTTTTATTCATTATTACACTATTTGTAACCCTTACTGATAATTTTATATCATCCTTTTCATTTGTTTACCTTTTATATGTTTTAAATAGGAGACCATGTATTGAGTTCTTGTCGGTGCAGTTTATTAGTTTTTGTTATGTATTGTATTTTTTCTCCTTTCCCAATGTAATATAAGTAACATGTATGTATCTAGTTTCTTAAATAAGAATAAATTGGTCATTAATTTGAGATTTTATTACTTTTAATCAGGGAAATTTAATATGTAATACACTGGATCTAGGATTCTGGGCTCGGGGTGTTACATCATACCGCTCATTTTCACTCAAAACAAAATGATTATGGATTTAACCTCCCAATTCCTCTCTAAATACCTCCCATGTTTCTCCCATGATCTTAAGAATCTCATCTTAAAATTTTATATGTTACCACGCATGTTAATATATCCTATCCTCATCTTCATTCAATCACTTTCTCTATGTTATTCCATTTGATTTCAAATTATTCATATGGGAATATGTTTTTACACATCCTTTTTTTATCCCTTATATTATAGAATTAATTAGAGACCCACTTTCACTCTCATTAATCCCTCCCAAGAATCATTATGTACACATATTATTCTGTTAAAATTATATTGTGATTTTTCTATGCAAAATATTTAGGTAGTGAATACTCATACCCATTTCAACTAAAGGTTATTCATCTTGATTTCCTCGTTACTTCACTAATTGGGGAATTCCATTTTTGTAACCCACACACCTAAATCAAAGGTATTAAATTTTATTAATTTTTTTCTTATATTTTATGATTTATGGGTCACACTATATCATGTATATGATACAAAGATGATGGGTGGGATCTGAATTAAATAGAACTCCAATACAACACGTAATATTTTTATCTAATGATTTTCATTGTATGGTTCATGGGAGGTTTCATAGGTATACACTTTTTTGATGTATCATTTTTACCCATTAAGTTTTCATATTATTCTGGGTCTTATATTGTTTACATATTCATATGTTTGATTGATGATATCATATTATATCATGCCTTCGTGAAAATTATTATAATTAACACCCATTTTATGTCTTATTGATATTGATACAAACTTATATGTATTACTATAATAATTTTATATATTAATTATACCATAAATGGATAAATATCCCTACTTTTTCCTATGAACATCACCATGTTACCCTATGAAATATTAGATAATCAATGGAATTTAATGGATTTTTTTTAATTTTCAAATAACTTTTTTCTACCCATCATTCATGATAATATTATACATACATAATTTCACAATGAAACTAGGAATCATGATTTTTTGGGATTTTATTATGTGTATCCATATGTAATAAATCAATAATTTTTGTGTATTAAAGATATGATAGGTCATAGTTCGTATTAGAGGGCGATTTAGTTATTTCTAGGAATTAGGATTATAAGAAATAGTGAAATCAATAGGGATAGGACTAAAAAATCAAAATCATCCCTAAATTATGGTTAAGTATAGATACAGCATTTTCAAAGAAACAGAATCACTATTTGAATACTATAAGTGTATGTGGATCAAATATAGTTGTATATAGACACGATAACCCCAAAATGGCATATTAGGCATTAACCCGATCACCAACTGGTACACGAAAATATGGTCTGTTGTACACATGGCTTGACACTCCTAGGTGAAATTATTTGGTATGTTTACAGGTCCTTTTGGATAGATAATTTAAATACCTAAGGCTATGTTATCACAAAAAAAGGGTATATATGTGGATCATTTAAAAATAAAGGTTATTAAAGGATAACCAAGACCATCATCTGTAATGTAAATCTATAGTTTCCTTGGATTATCTGGGTAATATTATTAATGTTTGAGAACTTTATCATTATTTTCATGCCAACAAGCCAAGATAACTCTAAAAGGAGTGAAGTTTTCCTAGACTGATTAATGTGAGGAAATATTTTAAGAATTAAAGCTGAGTATAATTACTACTCAAATGCTCACATCACCCAGTAGAGGTGAAAAAATTATGATTTACTGTGATTCATCTAAAAAGGGTTTGGACTATGTAATCAAGAAATATTTTAAAGTAATAGACTATTCCTCCCACCAATTAATGATCTATGATGGAACTTCCCATTGTAAAATCTATAATTGGATAAAATATTCATTACATTGAAAATTTGGTAACATTTTCCATATAGGGAGATGTATTAGATATATAATAATCCAAAAATCCTTAAGAATATATGCAAACAAAATATCTCAATATGCACCAATGAAGGTTTATAGATATGATGAGGGACTATGATTGTTCAATCCATTACCATCCTGGGAAGTTGAAAACTGTGGTGGATTCTTTAAGTGGAAAGGATAATGCAACCCTATTCATGATGATCATTGAAAAGGATATAATATTCCTAGACATGGAAATGATAAATATTGGAATAAAAAAAGGATCTTCATCCTACCATTCTCAAATAATTTATCAACCAACCAATCTTGAGAGGATTCTGGAGGCCCAAAAAGATATTACACAGCTACAAAAACAGGGAGTAATTATTCCAGAGTTCAAAATTTATAATGATGGTGTAATAAGTTATGGAACATGGATATTATTTTCCTTAAGAAACTTTATTTATTATGGAACTTAAATATGATGTTTATAGATCATCCATATCTATTCATCTTAGAGGCAATAAGATGTATAAATATCTATAACAAAACCTATTGTTAGATAACATGAATAGGGAAATTAGAGAAATAGTATCTTAATGCATGGAATTGCAAAAAGTTAAGGATTAATGAAAAAAGGACTTAGGGTATGATGAAACCATTTCCCATACCAATATGGAAATGTGAAAATAAAACAATTTATTTATCATAGGACTCTATAGGACATCTAAAGGAAATAACGTCATTTGGGTGGTATTGAACCTCACAAATTTAGGGCATTTTATCATTATCTAGGAATATTTATCTATTGAAAAACTTTCTATAATATACATAGAGGAAGTGGTAATACTGCACCAAGTTACACTCTCAATTATATCTGATCAAGATACGAGGTTTATATCACATTTTTGTGTAATAAATTAGAAATCATTTTATATAGAGATGAGTTTTAGTAAATTTTATCTCCCATTGATGGATGGTAATAATAGTAGAACCATAAAAAATGAAGAAGATATTCTAAGATATTATTAAATTTATTTATAAGGATGTTGGTATCAAAATATTTCCCAAGTAGAGTTCTCATATAATAATAGTTTTTATTCTATCATACATATGGAACCTTATGAGGCTCTGTATAGGAAGTGGTGTTAGACAACAACATTATTGGATGAATTTCAGGAGTGGAAGTTTATGGAACCTGATTTTATATAAGATATGATAAATATGGTTAAATCCATTCTATTTTATATAAAATATTCACAATACAGAGAGAAAATATATGCATAAAATCATCGATGAGACCAAAATTCTAAGGTTTGAGAAAAGGTTTTCCTTCAAATATCACATTGGAATAAGTTCTCGTGCTTTAGGACGTAGAGAATGATTATTCCAAGGTAAATCATCCCCTTTGAGTTATTAAATCACATTAGATCTATTTCCTATCAACTATATCCCCCACCAAACAATTTCCAAGTACCTGATGTGTTTTATGGATGCCTCTTAAAGAAGTACATACCAAACCACTCACATGTAATGAATCAAGATTTTGTACCCATGGAGAATTATATTTTCTATGTGGAGAATCTGATGATTATATTAGATCTTAGAGACAAAGATATATGGAATAAGGAAAATCACCAAGACAATGTTTTCTGAAAAAACAATAAGTTCAATGAAGGATAATGGGAACTCTAATAGGAAATGAAGTAGAAGTACCTGAATATATTTTATTTTTTAAAATTGAATCATCGAGGGGATATTTCTTAAGGGGTGAAGAATTTAATATCCAAAAAATGTATTAATTAAATCCCCTTTCAATAAATAAATCCATTATTGATTAATGCTGTAATAAAAAAAAGATGCACTATTTTGGCTATTTCGAGCTAGTATAAAATATAGCCTGTTAGATTTAAAATCCTATTAAAACTCTTAATTTTTGATAATATAGTCATTTTAAATAAACTGTTATGACTATTATATATTAAGTGTTAGGAAAAAATCCTAAAAAAATTGATGAAAGATGTTATGGACTAGATCGGTTGGATTATACCCCTTCATGGACATTTATTGGAATATCCGAGGGAGATGGAGTCACTGGGCTTTAACCATGACCAAGCCCATGCACATATATAACAACTAATGATCTTGGAAAACTATCTATGAGATAATATCATTCTTATCAAGATAATTACCCAAAAAATGTTTACTAAACCACCCCAATAAAGTACCACTATCATACACCTTACTCGTAGGGTGTACACTAGTATAATAAAAGGGTTATAAATCAATAACCTTGTAATTTATATTTTTTATATTTTAATTTTAATAAAATAATGACTATACTCATACATTTTTTATTACATTATTAATTATTATATAATGTGTTGCATAAAAACTATATTTTCACATGAAGAAATAAAAATTATAATTTTTGGGAATATACCATTTCAATTGAGACACACTTTTAATGAATTAATTTTTTTAAAATTAATAATATTTAAATAAAATATTCTTATTAGATTATAATTACTAAAAAATAAATTATAATATTTTTTAATGAATTCCAATGTAATTTTTATAAGGGCTAAAAAGTGGTTAATATCCTAAAAAATAGAAATTTTAAAAAATATGGTTTTTTATTTTAAAGTGAAAGTTATCATTTATTAAAAACAATTTTAGTAAAATAAATATAATTTTTGAAATCAAAATGATGACATTATCCAATAGTTGTTTTTTCATAACTCTCTCAAATAATCAAATTTTTGGGTAATAATTAAATATGATATAAATATACACTCTATATTATTGCATAATAATGACCCTAATTTGAAGTAATAAATCCCATAAAAGTAATATATAGAAAATCATATAATTAAACATTAAAAATTTGTTTTTAATATATTTTATTTATTTTATAAAACCTTAATGTGTACTCTAATACATATATTATATTGTAAGGTTTTGAACTCAATTTTTTCTAAACATGACTCAATTCAACCTCACCAAGTTAATTATTTTAAGGGGCTTGGTTTATGGAATAATTAAATATTCAAAACCACTCAGCTTTAATAAAAATCCTGGGAATATTTTATTTTTTTATTATTTAATCATATATTGTAAAAAACCTATGTTTAGAAATTAATAAATAATTTCCTCCTATTTTTTTACAAATACCCACAAAACAAACATATAATTTTCACTAAAAACGAATGAATTTAATCTCCATATATATCTCTAAATACATTCCATGGTGTTAACATGCTCTTAATAATCTTCTATCAATCTTTTGGAAGAACCCTATCAATGTAACAAATCTGTTCCACCTCTTATTTATTCATGCATTTTATTTAAATTATTCCATTTGATTTCCTATTTTTCATGTTGGAATATATTTTTATCCATAAATTTTAATTCCATTATTATGTTTGTGAAATGAAGTACCCACTTTAATTCCCATTAAACCCTTCCATGAATCATTATACACACCCATTATGCTGTTGAAATTATCCTGCGATTTTTCAATGAACAATATCTATGTGGTATTCACCTAGATTTACCTATCCTTTATTGATTGGGTAATTCTATATATAAACTCACATTACATAATAATAGGATTAATATTTACGAAAGGTGTTATTATTATTTATGATTTATGTGACACACTAATGCATGAACATGATATAAATGTGATGAGTGGTATCAAAAATATATAACCATCAAATGTCTTGGGTAATGATTTTATCTCATATGATTAAATTTATGTCGCATGGGAGATAATTTAAAGAACATTATTTTATAATGTCTTGGTGGTGAGCCTTGACTTATTCTTATGATTTCATGTCTTATGTTGTTGTAGAATTCCTATGCTGCCTTGATGTTATCATCTTATATCACGTTTCAATGATCATGTTTATGATTCTCACTTATTTTATATCACCTTGATATTCCTCTTGACTAAAATGTATTATATTCTTCATTTTAATATTTTCTAATTTACATATTGGGTTTTAAAAATCCCCATTTTTGTATGTACATATCTGGTTTATCTCGTGCAGTATTAGAAGATTGATGGAATATAAGGGAATGATTTTGGGTTTCTAAATTAGGTTTTTAAAACCATGTTTCATGTTAATGTTTTATGTACCTCATTTACCAAATGACACTAAGCCTCATGATAAAATAGTATTGTATTATTTTTATCCACTTATATAATATCATGAATTAATGTCTATTAAATATATATATTTTTATAGTTATATCTTAGTTTCTGGATTGGTGAGTATTAATAGGATTTATCACATTATAAAATGTATTTTGAAAATATTTAGTTAATAAAATTGTAGTGATTAATTACTCAAAAATATGTACTCAATTATATATAATTTTATATAAGATTAAAAGTGATATTTTTTTAGAAAAATTGATTTTTGTGGGAAATGTAATTATATCAGTGTAAAATAAGTTAATCACATATTTATGAAATATTTAAATAAAAATTATATATCATAAGAAGTCTTTTTTTTTGAAAGAATATTTCTCCTTTTTTGGGAACATATATAAAAACTAATTCATAACACCTCTAAAAATTTAATATGATAAAATTTATATAATACATATAATAATAAGTGTAAAATTTGGTATATATGTTCCATTTAATTTTAGTTACACTAATAATTTTTCTATGTAAAAAAGGTGTAACCCCAGTAAGGAGAAAAATTAGTTAATTGTGGTTAAAACTCTGTTCTATGATCACAAAATCATATCTCAAAATGCTTGGTTGAGTCTTAACAAAAAATTATCATATCAAAGGTAAATTTTAATCCATTTTGGATCAACTTGATATGATTATGATTTTTATTTTTATATTAACAAAATCACATTTTAGAAAATGCCACATTCTATTATATAAAATATTAAATATATTATCATGAAAAGAATAACAGAAAATATACATTATGAATGAAATTATAGTACTATAAATATTGTAAATAAATTATTGTAAAGTTTATAATTTTATTACATTTTTTAAATAATGTATAATTTTCTTAAGAACTTACAACTCATTAACCTGTTGTTTATATAAACAAGACAAAAATCAAGTTCATATTACTAAAAACATTAAAAATAAAATTTTATGTAAAAATTATGATGTTCACTGAAATTAAATATAATTTTTAAGGCTATATAATTATTTTTTTGATTGAATTAAAATTCCATATTTTTATTATGTTGGCTATTTTCATATTATATTTATTATTTTGAAGATGAACTTAAATTGTATTTAATATTGAAAATATATTTTCAAATAAATATAAAATATTAAAATAATAGTTCTTAAATCATGTGGATGAAAAGATTTTATTCTACCATCCATGGTTAATATATGTTCCACTGTAAATTTTTTAAAATACATTCCTTAGCATTATACAAAATTTTTTTTCTTCAAATTTCCATCGTTTTTCCTATAAAAAGGAATGAAAATCATTTTTATTAACTCAATTAAATTTAATTTTTATGTAAATAAAATATTTAAATACCACTCTAGACATCCATTCCCACATTCTTAATCACATCTAGTGACCATAAACCTCTCATTGAAAATTATTATGCTCAATCCAAAATAGAATATAAAACGTTGTTGTATAAATTTTAAATAATTTATTTTTTGATTTTATCTTCTTCTAACTCCCAACAATAATCCATAAACCTATTTTTATAATAACATAATTATAATTCATCATAAACCTTCCCCCAAGGCTCGTGTCGTGACTACCCCAAGCCCAAGATCCATTAGCCAGGGGCTGGTGACTAGAACTGGAAAGGAGAAACCCAAGAATGAGAAGGAATTGACTTTAAACTTGTACAAACATAGATGGGGACACTGTACACAAGTAAAATACAAAGGAAAAGGGAAAGTAAACACTATATTTAAAACCACCACGGAGAGTAAAAGTATGTACTGAAAGTAAAGGGGCCAATATACAATCCCAAATAGAATGAATGTACAGAAAAAGGAAAAAAAGTGCTCCAGAGGTCATCCACCAAGGATCCTACCTGAAAGGTAGGTATAGCTCGTCATCTGTTGTCACTGCCGCTCCTCACGTCTAATAAACACCTCTGAGCTCCATCTAGCCCTAACTCCGCAAGACCCAGTCATGATGTCCGTCGTCTACACAAGAAACAACAAGGTGCGGGTGAAGCCCGTGCCAAGGTGAGTATAACATTATTCATTAGGGACCTCTAGACTCCCAAAGGTCTCTCAGAATTCCACAAAGGAAAAACCACAAATCTTGATCTCAATCATAATGCACAAAGTAAAAGATAGCTCACAGCAGTTATATAACTTAAAGAACCTAAATAGTGATTATTATTCATAAATCTAAATAATGTTATTCAATTGAGATATTACACTATTTAACAGTGAAGAAGTCGTTCTATTGCCAATCCACATAGGGTTGTAAGTCACTAATCCACACAGGGTCATAAGTTGTCGATCAACACAGGGTCGTAAGACACTGATCCACAACAGGCCTCTCTAAGGTTGTTCCTCATTGAGTTGTGCTACTGCTGATACACAAAGGGTCGTAAGTTGTCGATCAACACATGGTCGTAAGTTGTCGATCCACACATGGTTGTAAGTTACTAATCCAAGACAGACCCCTCTAAGGCTGGTCGTCATCAGGTCATGCTACTGCTAATCCAAATAGGGTCATATGTTGTCGATCCGTATAGGGTTGTATGTCGTCAATCCACATAGTGTCATAAGCCTCTGATCCATGAAGATCCGCATTAAGGATGGTCCTCGTTGAGTCATGCTAATGTTGATGCTGATCCACAAAGGGTCTCTCTTCATTTGATAGCCAACCATAGGATTCATACACTTGGTGCGCTTGAATTGCACATATTCTTCTCCTTAAGCCACTAGTCATGCCTCAACTACCAAAAATTCCCATGAATATGTAACCCGACAAACCGCCATGTCATAAGGGTTCCAACGCAATTGACAGCGTATCAATCGGGCACCCGATCTACTAGTTATAAGCATTTTAGTACTGAGGGCCCGGCTGGATTTGAGTTCGATCTAACCCAACCAACTCCAACTTTCTCCAAAACCCACGTAGAGAATCTCAAAGAGGCCATCTCTTCCAAAGGGTCCCAATGTTGTAGATGATGCGTTAATTGGATGCCCAGTTTGCGGGATACTCCCAAATTAGCGAAACAGGATCTGTTCGGTCTGGGTCTGGTAGGAGTCCGGCCCGGCCGACCGGCTGGCAGACCCATCCCATCAGGCAGGTCTGGCCCGAGCCATGTGTCCAGCCCATCTGGCGGGTCTAGCCATGTTGGCAGAACCGGCCCAACTGGCGGGTCCGACCCAGCTTAAGGGTTCATCCTGCCTGGAAGAACCCGGCCCGCGCTGATGCATGCCAGTCGCACCAACCAAATACGGTGCATCCGGTGTGGCCATCTGACGATGATTGTGGGGCACCACCCCTCCTTCGAAATTTCTGGCTGGAGTGGGCCATTTGTCTAGATGAGCAGGGAACTCCTCTCCCAAAACAGTGCATTGGCGCCGCACCCTTCCACCACCATGGAGCCAACAGGCGCTGCTCATCCACATGGCTGACTTGGCTGACCACCATCGCCAGTCACCGACACCACTGCACTCGTGGTGCCACCATGCTGGTGGTTTCGCACCTTCAACTTCTTCCATGGTCCACCGAAGATGCTCCGGTGGTCCGTTTTCTTTCCCATTGATGCCTATGGACCTCTTGGGTCTCTACCTTCACTAAAAATCCCTCAGAATCGCTTTTCCACTACATTCCTTGGTCACCCACAAAGAACACACAAACCCAAGAGCAGTGGTGGGTTGAGGCCTTGTTCGGATTTGGGCGCACCCTCTGCTTTAGCATTTCAACAAGGTGAAGAACAATAACCATTAAAACCCCATAATGAAACCCCAATTCAACCTCCCACAATAAATAATGAAGTGTGGATCAACCCATTGTTTGGTTAATCTGTGTTCCTCATATTATTTATGAATAGGGAAAGAGGGGTATTAAACACGTAAATCAAATAACCCCCTACCTTGAACTTGTTAGAAACTTTTGTAGAATAAGAAAAATATTCACGTGTGTTTTAATTCGACGTTCATCACCACTGGTCAACCTATGGATCAATTCCTTAATGGGTGTCGTCCATCCACTATTCTTACATGAAGAGGATGGTCATCAGAATTTTGTTATAGGTTCCTCCTATGGGTTCTCAATTCCCATGCCAACAGTTAGATTAACAAAATAAATCAATCTCACATTGTGTTCATTAATGTGGTTCATTAATAAAGCTTAAGTAATGAACCAAATAATTATACGTGATTTGTGGTTACAAATTTAAATAAATGATTCCATAATTTTTATTCATATAAATCCTGACGTAAAACTGCGGTCCCGCCATCCACTGCTCAACGGTTGCAGAAAGAATAAAATAAATCTATTGTTTTTTATTAGTTTTTGAAAAGTACAAAAATTAACGTTTTTGTCCCACCCTTTCCAGTCTATGTTAACCTTTTCCTGAGAAAATACCAGAACATCAAATTCAATGGTACTCTCAGATTTTTGATCCGAGCACCGGTTCAAAACATAGAAATCCCTGCTCGCACATTTAGAGAACGTACCTTAAAAAAGATAAAAAATTATTAACAATCACCCTCAACCTGCAACGGTTGAGGTTAAGATCCACATAAAGGGAACACACCCTCACGATCTCAATGGTACTCTTGAATATCCAATATAAGTTACCATTTAGGAGTTATAAGTATTTGAAAATAAAATAGTTGTTACTTAATTATTTTATTTACGGCCAAAAACGAATTTCCACTATTGGTATAGCATCCCGCCTTTTAAATACATAACTCTTCATTACATTTTACAAACAGAGGATATTTAAAGTCTAGTGTCTTGGAAATCAGGATCATAATACATGAAAACAACATAAACATTATTCTAAACCACTTGTAAGGATTCTTCATTGTTCATCCTATGTTTATTACAGCATCTCATAACCTGGGAGCATACATCAAAGGAAATGGTGAGTAGAAGGCCTATTAAGGGAAACACGAGAAACATTTTATATGTGAACTTGAGATACAACAATAAAGTCATGATAAATAACTTTAATGCATGAGAAATAGATCATGAGGCATATCATAATAAAAATAACGTGTTTCATAACTTGAAAATGTTTCTACAACATTTAACTTAGACAATCATTTCCGAATCACCAAGGTCCATCCCCTAGCTGTCATTAAAAAATTACCAACATTATTCACCAAGGTATCGTTAAAATGGTCATCTCTAGAGATTAAGTCATTACCCAATGCATTTGAGCACTATCAGGGCGAACCCTTAATTTTCCTTTATTATCATGTGATCCACATATATCATCATCAAACATTTCATAAATAACCCATATAGCATAAAATAAATGGGTTTCATTTCATAATCATAACGTTTTAAAAACTTCTTTTAAGACATGATCTTTATGTCACTTTAAACCCATGAAAAAGGAAAGTGGGTTTCACGTATGTAAATACCAGAATATAAAATAGAACATTTTTGATATATATGTGAATAAACCTGAAGAATAAATACCTTTGAGTATTCACTTAATAAAATAAAATAATTTTAGAAAAAGAGAGAGACATTTTGAGTCGAAAATTCAGCAGCATAACGGCTATGTTGCAGTGTTTTTGAAAACATTGAAAAGAGAGGGGTCATGGTCACCCATTCATAAATTATCCATAAAAAAATACAGGGACAGAATATAAAGTATATATAAACATGATAATGAAATTTTAATGACATACCATATGAAATGAAAAACATGAAAGGAATACAAAAATAATATTTCTCTTATGAAAATTCGGCAGCCTAACGATGTCACTTAAAACTTATAAAAAATGAATTGATGGGATTAAATAGGGTATCTCATAATATGAACATAAAAGGAAAGTATGATGGATATATAGATCATACCCTAACATAATAATAAGGAACTTTAAATACTTGACAAGAAAATAGAACTCTGAAAATTAGAAGGGCGAACGAATCTCTTATGAAAATTAAGCAGCCTGACGACGCCACTTAAAAATTAAGAAAATGAAATGATGAGAGTAAAAGGGAGTATTTAATTATATTAACATAAAAATTACAGTAATGTGAAAATAAAATAACATCCTACTACATAAGAACATGGAGCATAAAAGAAATGACATAAGAGAGAGTACTTGAAAAGAAAGAGAGAGGTATGATCCCTCACCTTGAAGAGTAACTTTGAATGCTTGAAGGTTGGGACCTTGGGAGGCTTGAGGGAACCTTGGGAGGACTCTTTGGAAGGTAAAGAGACTATAACATCGTTGGGGAGGATTTCTAAATGAAATTAATGATTGAAATACTTGGTATTTATTGGAGAAGTGAGGGGACAAATCATTAATTGCCAAGGGACACCTCATCGGTGGTGTTGGAAAAACCATGGGCTTTCCCATTGTATTTTCCCATGGTATTGGAAAATTGGGACACCTAATACCTTATCTTACTATTCATTAGTTAACCAGAATTATTTCATAATTATTACATCCTTAATGATGTCATTAAACACCCGAAACCCAAAAACTGTATTTTCACTATTCACCGAAAATTCAACTTTCTCAGAAAAATTCCAAAAATTCACCTTAACCAAATATCAATGCTCTGATTTCAAAAATGAACTCCATTTAATGAACATAATTTTCTAAATATTTTTAATTTAATTTTTAAAATAAAAATCATAATTTACCTAAAAAAATTAATACTTAACCAGTACTTTCTTGAACAGTTATTTACCTATTTTATTGAATCACATTAATTAATAAAGGTTCCTAGTTTATATTAATAATCTCTTAAGTGAGGTTACTTAATCCATTTGATCACATTACTAATCATAAGCGTAAAATTACTATTCATAATTTACTATTCATCAAAAATTAAGTTGATCTTATTAAACTCTAAATTTCTTATTGAACATAGCTATAGAAGACCATTTTTTGAAAATCATTACACATTATTAATTATTTAAGGTTTACATAAATATTATTAAAATATCATTTTTCTAAAATTCATCAATAATTTGCATACTATATTTATCCGAACATTTGAAAATTCACAAACTTCACCAAAAGAAGAAATCCCAATTTTTATTTAAATCAATGGATTACACAAGGTAGTTATAGTCTCGTTGCATAACCCCTTATCAAACCAGCATAGGACCTAAGAGTAAGATCAGCTCAGGTGATAGAATCTTGGGTCGTCCCAGCCAACATTTCCCGAGTAGTGATTTCTATCAGCTTGAACTTCTCATGAAGGCGATTCCATTCCAGCTTTACACGATGAAGTTCGGCTTGGGTTTGGTCCAGAGCAAAGCCCAAAGGTGCTACCTCCTTCCCGAGTTCCATCAGATGGGCTTCTATTGGCCCAAGACTATGTGATGGGGCCATCAAATCTTCTTTATATATTAATTAATCAAGATCACTTGTATTTATAGACAATAATCGTAACATTTAGTTTCCAATGGTCATATTGACCAACGCTCATATAACAGTCGAAACCCAAAGGTCTTATTTTAATTATTCTCATTTTATTAAATGAAATAGTTTTGTTGGGTATAAAATAGAATAACACACAATGTTAGGAAACAGAATTTATTCAAAATCTCTGGCTGTTACAGTTGGCACGCGCTGGAAAATGTTAGGATCTATCTAAGAAAAGTATAACCTCATGTGTTCAACATTGGTCTCATATTTTTATTCCATGTCACCATTCATGAGTTATAATCATTTGAAAAATAAAATAATTTTATTTAATAATTTTATTTACGGTTATTCCATTTTTTGTTTTTCTCACTGGAGGCCTGCACCGATTAAACATAAGTTCTTCCCAGGGTAAAAGCACCATCCTAAATGCATCGGTGCACTTATATTTCTGATCTGGAAAAACCTTTAAGAGTTATTGAATTTTTTCAAGAAAACTGCTCATGCATGCTATTTGAAGCTTAACTTTTTTCGATGGGTCATTTCGAGAACTCTGGGCCTTAGAATCACATGCCATCAAATTTCGAGGTCTTAAAATAATTCAATATAAAAAAATATACTGAAAATATGAGAGATTAAATTCTCCCCACCTTTGGTATTTATGTCCCTGAAGGCCAAAACAAAGGAAAATCAAACATGTGGGGGTACTAAGCATGAATCTGAGCCTCCTTCTCCCTCGTGATCTCCTGGAGATTCTTGTACTTCCACTAAACATGCACCAGAGTAATCGACCATCCATGAATGAACTACTCCTATCGATCATCTATCTCCACTGGGAACTCCACAAACATCACCCCATCGTCAATTCCCAACTCTCCATAGTCGATGACGTGCGATGGATCATGCACGTACCTCCTTAGATGTGACATGTGAAAAACATCATGCACCCAATGAATATGTGGGTGAAGAGCTATGAGGTATGCCACCTCACCAACTCTACTCAGAAACATGAAAAGGTATGAAGAACCTTGGAGATAGATTTCCACTCTGGCCAAATCTCTGCAATCCCTATTGGGGTGAGACCCAAAGGAAAACATGGCCTCTCTCCTAGAACTCCATGGGTCTCTGTATCTTTGTAATATAAGACATTTGTCTACTTAGTGGAGTCCTCATCCTCTCCTGGATGATCCGTACCTTCTCAGTGGTATCCCTTACCAACTCTAGACCCATAAGTGCTAACCTACTAGGGTCTGTCTAGTATAGAGGTGATCTGCTTGGCCACCCATACAAGGACTCAAATGGTGGCATGGAAACAGTGGAGTGAAAACTATTTCTGTACTCAAACTATATCAGTGGTAGGTGGTCCTTCCAACTGTGATAAAATTCAGGACACAAGTACGACGCATGTCCTCTAAGGTCTATATAGTCTGCTCCGTCTGACCATCTATCTAGGGTGGAAAGCTATGCTCGAGCATGGTGGAACATGATACTCATATTTCACTTACAGGCAAGTGAGACATCATGAATGAACTATACTACCACTTACTTCATCACTGAGAGACATTACGGATGTTAGAGGTCCTGGTATATATTTTCCACAACAATATGTACTACCAAAGTGGATGTATGTAATTGATCCAACACCTCCTCCCGTAACGTCACCGGTACCATGGTGTGTCCTTTGAAAATGGTGGTATGATACCCACCTATTGAAAATTCAGTAGGATACTGTGCTGAGGATATCTGAGCACGTCGAGCCTCACAGTCAACATCCACAAGTCGTGCCTCCCTAACTCACTGAAGTAGTTGGGGAGTGATAGTCATAGACTGGAGATAAGTTGCTCCATCAACATCCACGAAGGATATCAGTATCGTGGCTAGCTGCTCCATCGCCTTAGTCAGTATCTATAAACCAGACCTCTTGTTGAGCATGTCTTCCACCACATCCCCCTTCTCATGAGTATATACTACCTCAAGGTCATAGTCCTAGAAGTACTCCGAACATCTCCATTGTCTCAACTGATGAAAATCCTACAGGCACCTTTTCATCCACACAAAAGGCTACCCCATTTAACTAATTTATGTGCCCAAAGATCCATTGGTAGTTGGTACTTGATCTCCACTACCACTTGGTTAAGGTGTCTGTAGTCCACACATAACCTCGAACACAGGGTCTTACTAAGCCCTTCCTCTTCAAGTCCCCCACCTACATCCCTTGCATGTGAAGCTCTATAAATTCCCTCTAATATAATAATGCTGATATCAGTCCCATTTCTGTGTGTATAAAGATACAGATGTCCCTCCCTCTATGGGGAGGTAATCTTGGAAACATATTTTGAAAGGATGTTCCCACACTCCGTCACTACCGTTGGGAACTAAAAACTCAAAACATCTGCTGCCATGATGGTAAGGCTAGCCAACTCAAGAGTGATCAACCACACCCTCCTATGTATGAGTTATTCCAATGTTTCCTAGGCTTCCTTTTCACCGACCAAGGAAGAACCCATCCCACTGTTGAGGATATAACACATCCTTTTTTACTGAAATAGTCAATCTGAGCATGAAATGTGGATGACTAGTCCATACCCAAACTAGCATCTTAAGGCCTCGGCGCTGCCATCAAGAGGTTCCAACCAAAACTCAATCCTCAATGGTCATATCAAACCATCGACACAATTGTTATTATCGAGTATCCTCCCATAGGTATCCCCGGATATAAAGGTTAAGTCAACGGTTTAACATGAAACTCTAGGTCCTGAACAAGATTTGTGATAATAATGAATGATTTTTACCCATTTCTATTAATACGGTAGCTAGTAGTAGACATAGACTATAACTCAAGTCATTACTGGATCCCTTGGGTCACACTACTTGACTACATGCAGCTACTCCCATCCCATGTCATCCAGATCCTTGAGCCTAGTGGGGACCACATTGAGGTGCTATTGCAACATGTCGAAATGTATACCACCTCTTGCTGCTATCCTAGCTCCTCTTCCATGACTGCTGCCCTAAAAATTCATCTATCCTTATAACTTCCTCTTACCAAAAAAATTTCACATCCAATTCTCTGAGACTGATGTCGATTTCATAAATTCCCACTGCTGACATTCATTGGTTGTATATGCTCATCCAATAGCATTTTCAACCAAAACATTTCTATCTAGAACCCTAACATAAGTAGTAATTCCAAGAGGAATAGTGCTATCTCGGATATCCACAAACACGTTTCTCTTATAGGAATGATCATTTAAGCACTGGTCGTATCATATTCATCGATTACCTAGAATGGTCGGTACACCTCGAGGAATACTCAATTATAGAAATTTTGTCCTGTTGAAACTGTATATGCTCTTGGGAACACAAACCCCTTATCTTTTCAGGGAAAAAGAACCCATTCTCTGAGGAATGTTATCAAGAACTATCGACAGAAAAAGTCACCTCGGCATAAGATAGGGATAATCTAAACCCTTCCACTGCCCAACTGAGACATGTATAATGCTCACTTACAGGACCACCATCTAATCTAATAGTGCCCTGGATAGATGGAAACTCAGTTACCACCTCAGGATAGTCCTTAGCAGCATGTGATTCAGGTTCACCTCGAATCCTAAGGGGTATATGTCACTGAAACTCCTGTAAGGAATTGAGCCTATTTGTGTCCTCTACCGGTAGTGCCGGTAGAAACTGCTGACCAACAGGAAGTGGTATCACTGGGACACCGCCTGAAGGTACAATATCGAGAAACCATTCTTGTACTAAAGCCTCATCACTCTGTGGACCATCCTCATCGTCATGCATTTGAATCCTGGCTGGATGTCTGTGTGGAGGAATCTTGAAAGAGAGTCAAGATTAACCATAGTCAATAAGTTATAACTGGTGAGCTAAGTCAAAAGAGATCATGAGAAAAACATTTTCAAAACACATCCAACTAGTGTTTTCATTTACCAAGTCAGAAATAAATATTTGGGGTCCTGGTGTATGGATACATCAGCCTCCACACCAGCACTAGACTCCTTAGACTGAAATCCATACTCAAGACACATAAAACATTTTCCCACATTGAATATACAAACTCTTAGTTCTTCTGGTAGAACCGACCGCCCTCTGATACCACTTTGTCTTGACCCATCCCCCGAGGCCTATACTGTGTCTACCCTAAGCCCGCCTTCCATAGGCTAGGGTCCAGTGACTATCACCGAAAAGGAAAAACCTGATAATGGGAAGGCATTGACTTTAAACCTATACACACATAGATAGGGAACACTGCACACAAGTAAAACACAACAGAAAAGGGAATTTACACCGACAACTAAAAACCACTACTAAGAGTAAAAGTAAGTATTGAATGTAAAAGGTCTAGTATAAAAGCCCAAATTAAGATAAAATACATCTAGGAAAAAATGTTCTCTAGAGGTCCTCTTATAAGGATCCTACCTGAAGGGTAGGTACAACTCATCGTCTGTTGTCACTGCCGCTCCTCACATCAAAAAATCACCTCTGAGCTCTGTCTTTCCCTAGATCCCCAAAACTCAGTCAAGTTGTCCACCATCAACACAAGAAACAATATGTTGTGGGTGAAGCTTGTGCAAGGGTGATTATTAAATTACTCTGTAGGGACCCTGAGACCCCCGAATGTCACTCAGAATTCCATAAAGGAAAAACCACAAAGCATGATCTGAATCACAAAGTAGAAAGTAAAAGGGAAATCACACCAGGTATATAACTTAATGAACATAAATAATGATGGTTATTCATAAATATAAATCATCTTATTCCATTGAGAAGTTCCACTGATGAACCACAAATAAGTCATTCTATTACCGATCCACATAGGGTTGTAAGTCACTGATCCACACAGGGTCGTAAGTCACCGATCAACACAGGGTTGTAAGACACTGATCCATGATGGGACTCTCCAAGTCTGGTCCTTGTTGAGTCTCACTACTACTATTCAACATAGGCTTCTATGTCATTGATCCACATTGGTTCATAAGTCATCGATCCAAACAGGGTCGTAAGTCACTGATCCACGATGAGCCGCTCTATGGTTGCCCTCATTGTGTCGCGCTACTACTGATCCACATAGGGTTGTATGTCGTTGATCCACATAGGTTTTTAAGTCATCAATACACACAACTTCGTAAGTCACTGATCCACGATGGGCCACTCTAAGTATGGTCCTAATTGGGTCACGCTACTTCTGATGTCGATCTACAAAGGGTAACTCTTCACTTGACAGCCAGCTACAGGATTCCCACACTTGGTGCCCTTGAATTCTGTAGATTCTTCTACTCAATCCATAAATCATACCTCGACTACCAAGAAGTCCCATGAAGAAGTAACCCAAAGATTCACCATGTCATAAGGGTTCTGTTGCAACAGATGACATGTTAATCAGACCCCCGGTCTGTGAGTTATAGGAATTTTAGTACCGAGGGCCCGGTTGTATTTGAGTTCAATCCAACCCAGCCATACACCAAATTTCTACAAAACCAATATAAATAATATCAAAGGGACCACCTTTTCCCATGTGTCCCAACACCACAGATGGCGCATCCATCGTATGCCTGGTTTGCGGGATACACCCAAATTAGCAAAACGGGGTCAGTCGGGTCTAGGTCTGGTAGGTGCCTAGCCTGGCTGGTATGTTGGGCCCACAGGTCCAGCCCTGCTGGTAGGTCCGACCTGGATGGAGGGTCCGGCTAGGCTTGTGGGTCCAACCCAGTTGGAGGACCCGACCCGACTGGAAGGATCGACCCGACCTGTGGGTCTGGCCCGACTCACGGGTCTGGCTCGCTGGGAAGAATCTGGCCCGTGCGGATGCAGGCTGATCATGCCGAATGGACGCAGTGAATCTAATGCTGCCTACTAGTGGCACCTATGGGTTTCCACCCCCTCTTCCGAAATGGCCATTAGGATTTGGATGTTTTTCCAGACGAGCGGACCAAGTGGGTCGCGCCTCTCCCGGTACAGCGTGTCGGCGCCACAACCTCCCACCACCACGACCAACATGGCCATGGCCCTACCTCCGCAACGCCTACGAGATCCACTCCTCCATGCAACAGGCTTGGTCGGCTGATTCCACTAGTCGCCGACGGTACCTTTGTGCTGACGCCGCTGCGTCGAGGGAACCGCGCCATGGACTTCTTCCACGGGCCACCAGAGATTCTTTGGTGGTCTGTTTCCTTTCTCATCTACACCTATGGGCCTCCCGAGTCACCACTTTTATTGAAAAGCCCACAGAATCACCTTTCCACTACGTTTCTTGGTCTCCCACAAAGAACACTCAAACCCAAGAGCGGTAGAGGGTATGGCCCTTGTTCGGATTGGCATGTTCCCACCACATTAGTGTTTCGACAAGGGGAAGTCTAATAACCATTAATGCCCGATAATGAAACCCCACATCAACCTCTCACAAAAAATGATACGTGGATCAAACCATTGGTCGATTGGTCCACATTCCTCATATTATTTAAGAATGGGGAAAGAGGGGTATTAAAGACATAAATCAAATAAACCCCTACCTTGAACTCGTTGGACACTGTTACGGAAGAAGAATATCCACATGAATTATCGTTCAACATTCTTCATTTCATTTAGACATCCAGATCAATTCATCAACATGAATCCATCCACCATTCTTTATTGAAGAGGAAGGTCATCAGTGATTCTTCAAAGGTTCCTCCTTTGGGTTCCCAATTCCCATGCCAACAACTTGATTAATAAAAGAAATCAATCTCACATTGTTTTCATTAAAGTGGTTCATTAATGATCCGTAACTAATGAACTAATTAATTATACATGATTTATGGTTACACAATCAAAGAAATGAGTCAATAAATTTTATTCATTTAATGCCTGAAGTTACACTATGGTTCTGCCATCTGCTACTCAATGGTTGTAGAAAGAGTAAAATAACTCACTTAGTTATTTTATTATTATTTTTGAAAATTATAAAAATTAACCTTTTCATATGACCTTTTAAGTTCAAAGTTATGCTTCAACTATGTGAATACTGGTGTTTCTAATTCAATAGTGCACTCAAATTTTCGATCCGAGCACCATTTCAAAAGATAAAAATCCCTGATCGCACATTTACTGAATGTACTTTAATGAATTTTAAAAATTATTAACAGCCACCCTAGACCTGTGCCTGTCGAGGTTAGGCTCTTCTTAAGGGGAAAACACACTAACGAGATCAAAGGTACTCTCATATATCCAATCTAAGTTACCATTTAGGAGTTATAATGATTTTAAATTAATATAATTGTACTTAATTATTTTATTTATGGAAAAAATCTAACATCCAATGTTGGCCATTGCTGGACAATGTTAGGATATGTCTAAGGAAAGAATACCCTCATGAGTTCAGCGGTGGTATCATATTTTTAATCCGAGTCACCATTCATGAGTTATAAGAATTTAAAAAATAAAATAATTTTATTTAATTATTTTATTTACAGTTATTCCATTTTAGTGTTTTCTCACTAGAGGCCTACACCGACTAAACATAAGTCACGCCTAGGGTAAACCCACCATCCTAAATGAAATGGTACCCTCATATTTCTGATATGGGAACCCATTTAAGAGTTTTTTTCACCTTTTCAGGACAACTGCTCATACACACTATTTAAAGCTTAACATTTTTCGACAGATCATTCCAAGCACTCTAGGCCTCGGAATCTTGTTCCATCAATTTTCACAGTCATGAAATAATTACATATAAAAAAATATATATGGAAAATCTGGGACATTACATAATTATTATACTGAGATTGTATTATGTTGATGGTAAAACCCTTTTCCATATACTTTTCAATCAAATGGAAAATGAACACATCACTCTTACGAATATAAGGGATACCGTCTCGACAAAGTTATGTGTTCTGTTTTTCATCACTACCTAAAATAACTAGTTAAAATAATGGATAAAATGATTATATATAATATTTATTTCATTGTTATGATTCTTTAAATATTACATATTACATATATTTTTACCCTCCCACCCATTGGAAAATTGTAACATCACTCAATTATAATGAAAAAAATTATTTTTATAATATGAATATTATTCTATAAAGGTAATTATTTATCTACTATATTTTTTTAATAGATTAAAAAAATGAAAATTTTTGTTTAATCATACATATGGACTACTCTTGAATCCCTCCAAATGAGAATCAATAATTTTAGGATCAAAGAAATACCTAAATCATAGGTATTGTTTTCTATGAAAAATGATGAAAGGAGAATCATGGATATATTGAGAGGAGAATCATGCAACACCTTACCATTAAATCAGTGGGAAAATGATGATATTATGGTAAAATAAATATTAAAAGATAAAAAGGAGGCACCCTTATGTGAAGGATACTTTGACACTTTTTCATGGGAATGATTCTAATGAGCCAACCTAATGTCATGAAGGTCCCCAGACATGTCTCACTAGATCATGTGAATGACACTTCAATAGGCATCTTGATCTCATAAAGACTCTGTATCATGTCAGCCAGATCATGAAAAGGCCCTTTGAAATGTCAATTTGATTATGAAAAATCCCTTTGACTAGCCATGGTTCCAATAAATATGTAAATAATGGAGTTATATCAAAGTAATTATTTACCATCTAACACAAATATTATTCCTTGGATGATTTAGGATTGGTTTACACAAAATGTGTGATGCTCCTCTGACTGAATCCCATATCAATCATATACTCAATTAGTGAAGTGGTGTAGATTCAGTGCAACAAATTCCCCTAGGAATAAAAAACACACACATATGAGTGTAATGGTGAGAGAAAAATTACTAGAGTATAAATCCATGAAATCACAAGGGTCATAAAACATGTAAACCCAAGGAATGAATTAATAGATTACAAGTAATGACTATACACTTCGTGTGATCATCCTATTGATCACACAATGGAATTTTAATGTGATGGATGGATTATGAAAAAGGTGTTTCTGAATATCTACTTGGTAGAATGATGCCTCAACTAGAAAATTCTCGATAAAAATTGAGATTTTTATTTGATAAAGTCTAAAAAATGCAATCCTTATGCGAAGGTGGATACCCTGATTTTCATGAAATGGGTTCATGTGAACTATTCATTAGTCATGTGACAACACCCAAACTTATCATCCAAATGATGAAAAATCACCTAGGCATGTCAGCCAAGTCACATGAAGTCCTCCAAATATATCAACCTTGATCACACAACACCCTTAGACATGTATGTATTGATTACACATAGTCTACATGGAAAACTTAGCTAAATCATGTGACAAACCTTTGATATGTCTATGTTGGTCATGAAAAGAACCTTGGAAGTGTCAGTCTTGTCATGAAGAAGCCCCTGGACAAGTCTTCCAGATCATTCAACAACCCTTGAGCATGTCAACTAAGTCATGAAAAGTCTTCCAGACATGTTATACAATTCTTGCGGAGTCCTATAGACATATCAGCCATTCCAAATGATGTTCATCATAAATGTCAAACTAATAATGTGGTAGACATCCAACATGTCACCCTTGATCACACGACACCCTTTGATGTGTCTCCATCAATCACATGAAGATTATCCATACACATTAGTTGGATCATGAAACTATCCCTTGAGATTCCCTCTAGACCACCAATACTTGTCCATACATCCTCATACATGTAAGGTAGAAAAAAATAAATGTTTGGTAGACACTCAAGACATGTAAGATAGATAATCAAGACATGTCAAAAAGGCACTCTGAAAATGCCATGCGGACACCCCCAGACATATCATCCTTGTACAACAAGTGTAATTGGGGATGTTCCGTTGAAACATGTGAAAACCAAACCATGAGTATTTTGTTTCGAATTACCCTTTCATTTGGGAATATTCCATATTGGGTTAGGAATGGATACCCAATAAACCCTATAGGTATTATTGGATTCTCATGTAATCCATACATGTTTAGATGTACACTTATGGTTCCAACTATTAATCTATTTGAGGGTGAGGGTCGCATATCTTCTGATGGGAATCCACCATGGTGTATTTCCCTCCATATCTCAGGCACTATAACCCATTGGATCCAAAATCTATTGCATTTTTATCAATATTTGTCGTCTATCAGCAGACTGAGAATCTAATTGAACTACAAGTAAATTGATTCCCACTATAAAAAGGATATGTAGAATTATTTCTCAATGTATGAGATCCTTATCAAAAACACCATTAGGAATTCCCCAATTAATAAGCCTTATATACATATAAAATGTGTCTAATCACTTTATATCCCTTTTTAGCACACTGAGCATGAATCACGTGGGTTTAGTGATTTAAAAAGATCATATAACTAGAATCATAAATTTTCCCCAAATAGAGAAACCATAGTGTGTAATCACTGTTTAGTGACATGATAAGACTACCCCCATATAATGGAATCCACCATGGTGTTAGTAACAAAGTTATTCCCATGTTGGTAAACTCTTGGTAAATAACCCTTAGAAGAATTAATTATCTATTACTTCCCATCAGAAGGTTGAGGGAAGATCAAACTATAATGACACTAATACCTTCTATAAGAAAGATACGTATGATTATTTTAAAATGATATATCTTTATACCTGGTTCCAAATTTACCATATATATGTATTTTACTCTTGTGATTTATCTATTCAACTTATACTCAAACAAACTATGTGGGTTTTGATTCTTGTTATAAATAGGATATGTAGGACACCTTATGAATGATCAATTTCATTATATAAACACCAATCACCTCCTTGGATGGCAGTAAAATTTAGAGTGATTGGTTATATGGATTCAAAATATATGTAGCTACCCATTTTTAAGTAATAATGGGAAATATATTAGGAACGTAAAATACATATAGATGACCTCATTGATAAAATACACTTTACACACTGAAGGATTCAACACCCAATCATTTTATTATGGTAACCAGTCCTATATCAGGATTTGGAAGAGACTCATGAACATATCTTAAATCTATAATAGAGTCCCTAAATAGGAAATAATTCCCCCAAAATGTTGCGATGATCCTGAACATAAATCCTATTGAACAATGTGATTTCCATAGAATTGTTGGTCTAGAAACCCCAATGACCATATTCTTTTGGAAATCAGGCCCATATTCATTATGGATGTGGAAAATACATGTTATTTTTATGGATAAATCCTACCAATGAAAATGATTTTGGAACTATATTGGGCCCTAAAAATCAACCTCTAGACCAAAATATCCAGATTAAACAAAAATGGTGAACCATATGTGACTTTCTCAAATAATAAAAAGGATCAGTTGACCATGCATTGGGCCATTTTTATTTTTCCCCCTATTTAGATGAAAATTTTATTCCCAAAGTCGAATCCATCAATAATAAAACTTAACTAGGGTTCCCATGAAGGAGGAAATTCTTAATATGAAAATTTCATTTTAGAAAAATGGATTAACCTGGAATAAAAAAGGTAAATCATGTTACTCATGCATAGATTATTGAAAATGTTTCACACTGGAGACAATGAAATAATTGGTGACCATGTTCCTTGTTTTATTTTTAACTGAAAAAATATATCTAAAAAACATCTTGACCTGAAATCATGTATTCATCAACCCAATATTTTAGAACATTAGCTACATTAGTAACCTCCACAAGTCACAGAACCACCTCACCCACATAATGCCTCCAACTTTGGGTGGAAAATGTGATGGTTTGGGAATACCATAGACATGGTTTGATACGAACCCTTGAGGATATATATAGAGGTCTCCATATACTAAATCCACAAATTTCATCACTTTTAGGGAAAGTTTTAATGAAACCAGTGGAACCTATCACCACAACTAATATCATTAGAATAATTATCCAGGGAGTTTGGAAATTAGCACCATACATATCTTAGGAAGGTTGATGAAGGTGTCAAATATGGATCTATATAAATTCAACAAATTCCTAGAGGGGTCCTGTCAACCACCATCACTAGCAACATCCTACCAGTGCCCTTATATCTCCTGTTGAGAGCACCACCCAACAAATTTACACTCTAGGTACTCATTAATGGGTGCTAAGGATATTTTCTACATGAAGAAAGGTATGGATAAACAGTAGTAGGATCATATCCCCTCTTCCATTGATAATTATCACCGATATATTCCATCAGTAGGTAGTAAGAAAGATCATATCCATTCTCAAGTAGATCGAGTATTTAGATATATCCCTATAGAAAGAATGGGGGAGGCACATATCTCTTCCCTCACACATAAATCCCATCAACATATTACAATAGAACAAGTAGGAAATGTGTGGTCTAATATCCTCTCTTCATTTAAAGGAATATTCATTCTATCTTAGAGACTGAGAATGTGCATGCCTACATTCCTACACACACTTTTATAAAGTGCCACTACAATCTATAAATAGAAGAAGAGATTTGTCAGTTTATTCTGACATTGTTATAATTATAGGGAAATTTACACATCCCTATCCTAACTGCCAGACTGCCATATAACTACGATCTATATGAATAGGTGGATAATCTAAATATATCACACATTATTGCTCCTTTCTAGGATAATTATCATCATATTATGGTAAATTATGAGGTATAATTCAAGAATCATGTTACCATTCCAACCCGGGAATAGTAGATCCTTTTTTCAAATTCCATATTACAGGTTCACATTCCTATCAAAAAATAAAAGATGGTTTATCCAAAGGCCTATGACATATCTCATATCCCTGTTTTGACTGGGGCTGACCGGCTCAGTTTGACACATAACTTGGGAAAGGCACACATTATTATGGAAAAATACCTAAAAAATACTCCAAAGGAACAAGACTGGTATTATATCTCTATTCTAACTGGGGCTCACCAACTCAGTATGTCACATTCCTTGAAACATGTCCATGTTCTTGTGAAAAAATACCATTGATATAATCTAAAGGAACTAGATCAGGCTCATATCCCTACCCCAGGTGAGGTTTGTTATTAAAATATTCCAATCACCCTTGAGAATACTTATATCCTTACCAATAAAGCTACTCAATAGATTCCATTAGATCACAAAATCCATGATCATATCCCTACTTCTGCTGACGAATGACTACACCAACATCATTCACAGGAAATATATGGGGAGTCCCATTTCCCTTCTTCCATTTTGTCAGTCCATTTGGAATATTTTGAGGGGGAATGAATTTTTGACTTGGGATCATACCCTAGTTTCATCTAGGGTTGACTATCATATTTCGAAAACCACCCATAGGGAGGATAATATTCCTACTGATAAAATAGAAGCTCATCGGTATACTCCAATAGATTATCAAAAGAGGGATCATATCCCCAAATGACCATATGGTTATTAAAATATTTGAGAAATAATATTATAGTAGGATCATATCCTTCCTCAACCACTAATGGAAGGTTCACATATTTTTTCCACGACACAAAATAAGGAACATATCCATGATCTTCTTAATTCCATTTTCCTTGACATTTTAGGATTCATTTCTACAAAACCTCAAGTGTTTTTCAACTCTTTAACTGAAGTTAAAGGTAGTCACTACATATATAGTCTTCCTTGTAGTAGTGAAGATATGGATCATAGTGACTCTAATCCTAATATCTACCATGGAAATACTTTCCATGGTAAAATCACTCATAGATAAAGAAATTCCCCCTTTCTTAGACACCATCATGTAGAGGGGTTCTCAAAACTCAGACACCTTCATATAGAGAGGTTCTCAACACATCAAGGTTAACCATATATAGTTCCCCTTAAACTATTATTAGAACTTCCAACATTTTTAGCAGGAAACCCAGAGAAGAATCGTTTGCCATCTAACCAATTGGAGGTATATAATTCTGATGAAGTAGAGGCCGACATGGAAATATGGAGAGAGTTAGTTGAAAAAATGTTTCCAAACAAGTTCTATCCCATTTCCACTTCTAACTATGATATCCCATATGAACTAGAGAAGGACTACATTCCTTAATTAATCTAGAACAAGTGGGCAACTCATCAGTATTTGAAGTCTAAAAACCTCCCTTATTAGGGATATAAGGGTAATATCCAGATCAAAAATACACTCTTTTGTCAGATGGACAGGGCCATGTACTCTGCAGCCTAAATCCCATGGATGGAAGAACCTGAAAAACACCTATGAAGTGTCTATATCTATATCATAAAAACACTTTTTCAATCAATTTATGGACCACTATAAAATCTAAATATGTGAAGATAGGGAAAATATGGAGCATTGAACTACACTATGTCCCCAGAACAACAAAACTCTCCATATACAGAATCCTATAATGTCATATCGACGGGAGGGATCATGGGACTAGGTGAAGAAAATGCCATTTTTTCAATACTATGAGACTCAAATACTTTAATGTTGTAAAGACATAATGAATAGAGGGGGATAGACACTAATAGACTCCTAATCCTAGACCCTAAAATAATGGGAAAACATTTCAAAAAAATAAGACAATGTTATTGACTACCCAACATATTCTTGTATAAAATCACTCCCATCATAGTCATCCATTGCACTAGGCTCATACATGAGTACAATTACACTGAATAAAATAAATAAAAATAGTATATTCCATAGGATCCATTGAGGAGGGAACTAATCCCATAATAATAGGGGAATTTTTACTACTACATCCACTCTTCGGGTCATAAAAATCATAGAGTCTCTAGGAAATATCAATTCCAGCTTCAAACTAACCCTAGTTAGTAGGGCTGGGGAATTTTTATCCTAATCACTAACACAGATTCATCACATCATTGGAGTGTAAAATCCCTGACCTGAGTACCACTAAATCGGTGCCCTGAGTTAGGTCATCACATGACCTCAAGAGTTCCTCCGCATACGCAAGAGGTTTCCAACTAGCAGTGAGGGTCTAGATTAGTCACATGGGGAGACTATACCCTCTTTCCAGTGTAAGTAAAAATAGAAAACATATAAAAAGTGGAGATACCATGATATAATAAATGAAAAATCCTAAATAAACATTTCCCAACTAGGTACAAAGCACAACCAATGGTAAATATATTATGTCATGCTATAATTCCATGTGAACAAAACCCAAAATAAATAAAAATAGTAGAATCAAAAAAATGATCCTGACTTCATGTAGGGAACCTCATCCATGCATATCCCATGTCTAACTCAACTCCCAATAATATGACTCTTTCCCTTGTCCTGACCTACAAGCATAAAATCTGCTTGGGTTCCAAATAGAGGCCTGAGCAGGGTGTGAGTACAACTCATTAAGCCACCACCAATGGTGTCTACAAAATATCTAGTATAAATCAATAGTGAATGAAAGTAAAAAATGAATGGAAAGTAAGTTAATGAAAATAAAAGGGCCACTAGTTAATATTATCAACTTTTCTTTTACAATTAGGATTTTTATTCGAAGTTCATTTTGTGCATCATCTCATCATTTAGTTCATTATCAACATGTAATCCATGGGTTAGGCATTTACTTTATTCACAAAACATTCATGGAATTTAACATTCTCAATAATAGAATAAGTTAAGTCCCTATATCACTAGGTATGGGCATATCAAGTAATCACCACACTTACCTTGGAGCCTCAGTCTAGGTATTTTCATTGAATACAACCATTGGGGGCATAAAGAATTAGTCTGAATCCCCGAACCGTGCATTCCTGTGTATGTTATAGCATCAGTCTGACCCTACCTGTTGGAGGAGCACCAATCCTTTATCCCACCACCAATCCATGTGCAAATTCTTAATTCCATTCACCACATTTATCTTTATCACAACCAAGACAATAAATAAATATAACAATCATGATTTACAAGAATCAACATGAGATTCAATGTTATTCCATATCCCATTAACAAATCCCTTTTACAATTCATAACCCGTTAGCCCAATTCTCTTTCCCATGTCTCACCCCATTACCCACATTCATTAATTCCCAAGTTATCACTAATATTACAAGTTCAAAATTTCATATACTCCAACCATCTAAGGGTTTTCAACATAATTCATTATCCCCAAGGCAAAATCCCCATTTAATTAATTTAACCCATTTTTATTACCATGAAAAATAATCCCTTGTTCCATTACTACGCATAGGCACATGACAATAATTCATTTTCACTCCCATTCAACATTTCAACATTCGTATCAAGGGATATACATTGAAACCAGACATCCTTGCTCATACTTTACTAACTTCTAAGTCCGAAAAGTATCAATGCACCCCATGGGTGGCCCTACCAAGGTCAAGTCATCCTCTATATATCCCATGGGGACCATGAGGGTTTCCATTAATCAGGTAGACAATTATTATACCAAATATAATCAAAGTCTCAAAATCAATACAATGTGTAACCATGAATGAAACCCAAGAATGAAAAAATATCATTCGAAACTATGGGGTATCACTTGTAGACCACCTACCTTGAATCAGTCGATGAAATCTCCCTCAATTGAATCCTTATATCCTAATTACACCAGTACATGAAGCCTAAACAAATATATCACCAGAAAAGAGGGTTTTAGAGCTTCAAAAAAATATGGGAGAAAGATGAAAACTCTAATCGAGAAGAGAAAGCAAGTAAGAGATTAGACTTACTCGAATCTTCGATTTGAAACTGATGAAAATCCAAATGACCTAGAGATGAGGGAGAATCACCCTTAGAAGATATTGAGAGCTCTTACTTATCAATTGGGTTTGAAGGAGGAAGAAAGGAGGAAATACCAAGTTTGGGTAAAAAATCCCGCAATGACATTTTTTTAAATTTCTCAACTTTACTGGGATACACTATTTACTAGCACAGTTTTCCAAATCCTGCACAAACCGTGATAGATCCACTATCCCAAAATCCCCCTTTAGAATGGTTTACACTCACATTTTTCCAAACCATGAGCATACCATGTGGGAGCTACTATCCCAAAAATCATTCCGTCACATAGTTTCTTGGGATACTCTACAGGTTTTTCACTAACCGTGCACAAACCATGAAACATGCCCAGAAAACTCCTTTTCCTCCTTTTTGATGTCTTGAATCCCTTGGAAAACTCATGGTTCTTCCCATGAACTTGGGGAAAATTTATAGAACCAAAAGAAGGGACTAATACTGAATCATTAACAGAAACATACCTCATAGAAAATCACAGATCGTAAAACCTCCCCACCTTAGGATGACTCGTCCTCAAGCCGCTCTTCTCGAGCATCATTGGGGTTTTAAAGAAAAAAGATCAAGATATTGGGCTTTTATATCTAATTATCACTCCCAATTTTCATCCTGAACATTTCCATGATGCCATATAACACATAGAAAAGGTAAAACCTTACCCTGCAAAATATTCTCACTATGATCCCCAATACAAAATAGTTCCTCCTTAAAGAATGCAGTTTGATCAAGCTCAACATTATCAATGTTTATCACATGAGATGGATCAGGATGATACTGATGATGTTCTGAAACATGAAAAACATCGTGCATCCCACTATACCATTATCAAAGAGAGAATTAGTAATCCATCAGTCTAATCCTCTCCACAATCTCAAATGGCCCCACATACCAGGGTGCCAACTTTCCCTGTCCCCGAATTTGACAGTGACCCAACATTGGAGACACCTAAAGAAACAAACTACCCCCACCCCCACAAACTCAACAGGATTAAAAAGATGATCCACATATGACTTATTCCTACTATAATCAATTATCATGTGCTTCTTAACCTGATGAACATTCTTTGACATTTCTTCAACGTGACTCGATCATAATATTTCAGACTCTATAACTTCTAGCCAACACAATGGTGTTGTACATAGTCTCTCATAGTGTTTCTCAAAAGGAACCATCTGAATCGTATCCTTTAAACTTTTATTGTAGGAAAAATAAATGATTGTTAAGTGCATATCCCATGAACCACCAAAATCATGGGAACAAGCTTTCAACATGTCCTCCAATACCTGAATCATACAGTTATACTTCCCATCCGTCTGTGGGTGATATGATATACTCAACAACACCTAGGTACCAGGAAACTTCTGTAATATCTATCAAAAGTAGGATATGAGTCACGAATCATGATTTGAAACTATAGTACTCAACACACCAGGAAATCCCACTATTTCATGAACATACAACTCACCCAACTTATCAACTATGTAAGTCACTTGGTTCGATAAGAAATGAGCCAGTTTATTCAACCGATCCACAACGATCCACATTACATCATTATTTCGAGGAATAATTGGAATAACCACTATTAATTATATCATTACATCATTCCAATTACATTCTATATTGAGAAATGAGTGTAACAACTCACCTGGATGCTGGTGCTCGACCTTCACCTATTGACAGGTAAGGCACCATACCACGAAACTCACAACTTCTTTCTTTATTCAAGGCCACAAAAACTACCTATAGAGATCACAATACATCTTAGTCAATCCTGGATGCATTGTACAATTTTATGCGTGGAACTCACACATAAAATCCTCACATGAAAACACAGGAACAACCACACAATCATTAATAGAGATGATTCTATCACCACCCAAGACCAAACTAGACGGTGTCTCCCCAACTTTGAGAACATACATAATATCCAAACACTCTATATCCTCTAGTTGTGTCTATTTAACCTACTCAAAAGCATTGAATCAAATTCTATAGATGCAAGGGTCATTTTTCCATTCCCATCCTACACCTTCAGGTGATTCTCAGCAAACTAAGCCATCATTTTCCATTTAGAATTGGATTCCTAAACCACATGATTCTGAGTCTTATAGATTAGAGTATCCACAAAACTATTCCATTTCCCCTATGTGTACACTAACTAAAAATCAAAGGATTTTTGGTAATCAACCCACCTTTACTATTGAGAATTCAAATCCCACTGATAGAAGATGTACTTTAGACTTTTATGATCGGTAAACACCATGAACTTGTCTCCCAATAAGTAATGCCTCAAATACGTTAGGGAATATAACACAAATTCCATCTCAAGATAATGGGTGGGGTAATTTATTTCATGTGTACTCAACTTCCTTGAACCTAAGCTTAAACCCTATTATCCTACATCAACACTACCCCATGTCCAACACTAGATGCATCACAAAACAATGTGTACTTCTTACAAGGTTCAGGTAAAATTAGAATCGGTTCCGTAGTCAACCATTTTTTTAATTCTTGAAAAGAAATTTCACATGCCTTAGAACACTCAAACATAAAACCCTTCTTGGTTATTATTGAGAGTTGTGCCACCAAAAGATAGAAATCCATAATGAATCTATGGTAATAACAAGATAATTCTAGAAAACTACAAACATCAGAAACATTCTAGGGTCGCTCCCAAGACACAACAACCTGCACCTTCATTGGATCCACCAACACACCTAACTCCGAAATGATGTTTCTAATAAATTCACCTTATTAATCTAGAGAACACATTTTTATATCTTGACTTAAAGCCTTTGATCTCTTAGTGTAATTGAGATGATTCCTAGATGTGTGGCATGATATTCACGAGTTTCTGAGTACACAAAGATGTCATCAACAAAGATAACAAAGAAATAATATATTTGTGGTGGAAATATTCAGTTCATTAGCATCAAAATGGTGCATTGTTAAACCCAAATGGCATAAAAAAATTTATAAAACCCATACGTTCTCTGAAAATCTATCTTTAGTACATCAGAAAGTATCACCCCCAACTGATGGTATCCTGATCTCAAATCAATCTTGGAGAACACTGAGGCACCCCTCAGTTGGTCAAACATGTCATCAATATTATTAAGAGGGCATGGGTTCTTAACCTTTGACTTATTCAACTTCCTATAATCGTCACATAACTCTAATGACCCATCATCCTTCTTAGAAAATACCACGGGTGATCCCCACGGTGACATAATAGGTTTAATGAATTCATTTTCCTCTATCTCTTCTAGATAAAACACGAGTTCCTTGATTTCTATTGTTTCCATTCGATATGGTGGAATGGAAACTGGTTCTACCCCTAGAAGGAACATGATCATAAACTCAACATCTCTCTTAGGTGGTATCCCTGATTATTCCTCAGGAAAAACATCCTAGAACCGATCCACCACCCGAAGAAAGAACTGTTGCTCCACTTATCCATCATCAAGAATAAGAAACACTACTTGGGCTGTGAGCTCCCATAACTACTGAAAAATTTACCCGAACGAACTCCTCAAACATCCCAATCACCACAAAGGACATAAGTGTCTCCATCAGAAGACCTAAATGTTACCTTACATTGATAAAAATCGATTTGGGATTGATACACCACTAACCAATCCATACCCAATATCAAGTCAAATCCTAACATCTCCAAAACAAAAAGATTTTATAGGAAACGACATCCACTAACCTCTAAGGAAAAACCTTTACACTACCTTATATTCTCAACTCACTCCCCAATGGTGTATCAGGTGACATAACTCCACACACACTTTCCAATATTCAGCCCAACATTACTATGAACAATTCAAAAATTAATGTGTAGAACCTATGTCAAAAAAGCACTAACGAGCATGGAATCTTTAAGAATCATACCTATAACGATAGATGTCCCAGCTTAACCTCCTCCAGGTGTTGAATGAATTTCACAATAATGGCCTATCCCTTTACCCTAGCATCCATCCTGAGTACCATGAGCTATACATACCATCTGGTATGATTGGTCACTTTCTGGAGTTCCACGTCCACCACCCCTAACATTTCGACCTGTGGAGCACCTACTACCTTCCTGGTATGGGGTAATTTTCCCCTAGCCTCTGCTCTACAACGATCTTTGTCCTCCAATGTTTTCTAACTGTTATGGGTTCCTATAGAACCTCTTCACATGGACCATTTTTCACATTCCATACACTCAAAAGGTGGGTGGGAACATTGAGTTCGCACATTTTCCGACCTACCACACTAATAGAAATAAACATGGTCACTAACCTAAGGGATTGGTTCCTTTTTTGGCTATGATTCCCACCAGTACCTTGGTAAACAATTTAGAAGTGGAACTTCCTACTATTGAAAGTCGTACAACTAGTTCACCCCAACAGAACTAAATGTCTTCTTTTAGAGGCCTCTTTGAGGAGTACTTCTGATATAACAGCCTGATCCATCACTTTAGAAAACCACTTCATCCAAAATAAATTTACATTGGTTCTAATCTCATTCTAAATTCCATCCCAAAAGCACATTTCCATAGCTTACTTGTCTCCCACTAAAGTAGGGAAAAAAATTCAAGTCAATGAAATGACCTACATACTCTATTACTAACATCACCCCCTATGTCAAAATCATAAACTCTGAATCATTCTTCTGCCGTATGGTTTTTGGTTTGTAATGTTCCAGAATATTTTCTGGAAATCTCTTCCATGACATTCCCTTTACTTGTTTAGTCTGAACTAAGATATCCCATGAACGCTTTTCCTGGCCCCACAACATATAGGCTGCCAAATAAACTGAATTGTCAAAAGGAGTCTCTAGATGATCATGAATTTTCTGGATATAATATATCTAAATCTCTGCTTCCTCTATTCCACCCTCTCCGATAAAGGTTAAAGGGAGATGCACCTAAAACTCCCTGGTCAACTCAAACATACTCAGTACAACCAGCCTTGGGTCCCATTCCATAATCTACATAAAAGGAGAAAAGTTATCACAAAACTACTCTTCTCTATCATCATAAACCACTGGTTCTTCTTGCACCACTACTAGAGGATCATTCTCGCTAACATCCTCTTATCTCCCAATCGACCCACACCTTCATGGCATCATTTCACTATAATTCCAAACACAAAATTTTTATACCACAACCATGAAAAATTCACAACATATAAGGGAAATATCCTCACTTTACTTAAACAAACCAGTTCTTATACACTACCCATAAGGATTTATTATATCTAGAACACTACCATCAGCAATCCTTCTTAAGGCCATGGATAACATAGGGTAAACACATGGTTACAATACCTATCTTTTACACCCTTTAAAAATAATTTCCTTATCCCAATTTACTCCAATAACATTTCATTTCACATACCACCCTTTATCAAGAATAATTCATTAATTATATTTTAACTCTTTTCTACACATTTAACCCATTTATATCATTTTTTTAGACACTAATTTTTACGACATTTAATAATGTAAAATTAATTCTACCCTATCTATTCCACACACATCCCATGTGTGTGTTCTAACTATAATACATGTCTCTTATACACATAGGTTCCAATAATAATGCATGAATACAAAAACTCATGCAATTCTAGTCATGAGAAAAATATAATAAAAATATCAAATCAAACCACATGTGCATCACCCAATGGTGAAATATCATCAAATGTAATAACACACAACAAGAACATCAATCCTTGCCCAGTGTGACTTGGGTTTTCCCCTATACTTCGGTTAACTACTCCCAGGCATGACCTCATTACCAAGGCCCAAAACTGACCTAATCTGATGTCTACCATCCCAAAATAGTAACCAAAATAATAATAATGAGAAAATATCTCCTCTGATACAACTTTGTAACGTACCTCACCCATGTGACACTAAATCAATGCCCCATGCCGAGTCATCGAATGACCTCAAGCGCACCTCCCTGTATACCAACAATTTCTAACTAGCATCAAGGGTATATATTAGTGACATGGGGAGACTATACCCTCTTTCCAGAGTAAGTCACAATAGAAAACATATAACCAGCATAAATAACATGATCTAATCAATGAAAAAGAATAAATAACCATTTTCCAACTGAGTAATAACCACAACCAATAGTAAATATGTTATGTGAAGCTACAATGCTGATTAAAAAAACCCAAAATAAATAAAAACAATGGAATCCCCAAAATAGTCCTGACTTCATGTTCCATTCATTTCCTATATCTAACTCAAATCCCTAGAATAAGTCCCTTTCCCCTATCCTAACATGCAAGAATGAAAACTAATCAGGTTCCCAATGGTGGCCTGAGCAGGGTGTGAGTACAACTCAATAGGCCACCACCAATGGCACCTAAAAATATACAGTATAAATCAATAGTGCATGCAAGTAAAAATGAATGGAAAGTAAGTGAATGAAAATACAAGGTCCACTAGTTAATAATCTATACATTTCTATTACTATGATAATTATTATTAAAATTTAATTATTTGAATCATCTCATTGTCTAGTTCATTATCAACATATAATCCATGGGTTATAAATTTACCTTATTCACACAACATTCATGGAATTTATCATTATGAAAAAGAAAACTAGTTATATCCCTATATAATTAGGGGAGAGAATATCAAGTAACCAACACACTTAACATGGAGCCTAAGTCTAGGTATTTTCATTGTATACAACCATTGGGGGAAAGAGAATTAGTACAACTCCACAACCCATGAATTCCTAGGTAGATTAGAGCATCAGTCCAACCCTACCTATGCGAGGAGAATCGGTCTTTTATCCCACCACCATTCCATGTGCAAATACTTATATCCAATCCCCAGATTTATCCATATCACAACCAATATAACCAATAAATATAATAATCTTGGTTCTCAACAACCAACATGGGATTCAATGTTATGCCATATCCCATTCACAATTCCCATTTACAATATATAAACCATTAGCCTAATTTTATTTCACATGTCTATCCCCAATACCCATATTCATCAATTCACAATCCACCACCAATCTTATGTGTTCCAAATTTCATATACACTGAACCACATAGGGTTTTCAACATAATTCATTATCCACAAGGAACAATCCTCATTTAACTAATTTAACCAATTTTTATTACCTCAAAAAAATACATTAAGGAATTACTAAGAATTGGAACATGCCATTAATTTATTTTCCTGCCCATTCAACATGTAAACATGCTTATCAAGGGCTCTACGTTGACACAAGACAACCTTGCTCATACTTTACTAACATCTATGTATGGAAAGTATCAGCGCACCCCATGGGTGGCACTATGAAGGTCAAGTAATCCTCTATGTGTCCCATGGGGAACATGAGGGTTTACATTCATCATCTAGACATTCATTATACAAAATATAATCAAAGGATCAAAATCAGAACAAGGGGTAACCGAGAAATAAACCCAAGCATGCACAAATATCATTTGAAACTATTGGGTATCACTTGTAGACCACCTACCTTGAATCTATTAATGAAATATCCCTAAATCATAGCCTTAGATCCCAATTCCACTAACCATTGAAGCTTAAAATTATATATCACTAGAAATGAGGGGTTTAGATCTTCATAAGGAGATGAGAGAAGGATTCAAACCCTAATCGAGAAGAGGAATCTAAGAGAAGATTAGGCATACCCAGATCTTCAATTCACAACTGAAGGACCTCTAAATGACTTAGTGAAAAGGGAGAATCATCCTTGGAAGATCTTCCTCGTCACTAGGGTAGAAAGTGGTAAGAAATTAGGAAATCCCGAGTTGGAGTTAGAAATCACGTAATGGAATTTTTGTAAATTTCTCAACATTACTGGGATGTACGGTTTACCTGTGCGGTTTTCCAAACAATTTAAAAACCATGAAATAGAAAGTGTCCCAAAATCCCCCTTTAGCAAGATTTACCCGCACGTTTTAAATTTTTTTTCACAGACAGTGTGATACCTAATATCCCATAATAATCCCCTCATGTGGTTTCCTAGGATACTCTGCATGGTTTTCACTAACCATTTGTAAACTGTACAACATGCCCAGAAAACTTTTTTTCTTTTTTTTCATGTCTCAAATCCCCCAGAACACTCTCGGGTCTTCCCATGAACTTGGGGAACACTTATTTAACCAAAATAAGGGTCTCAAACAAAAAAAAACAAAAACAGACCTTAAAAAAATCCCAAATCTTACAAGAGGGTCCTAGAGAAATCTAAAGTAGTTACATATCAACCCCATCCCATAAGAGTAAGGGAATTTATATCTAAATATTTATCTCAAGATCCATCATATCCTCAACTTTAATAAATAAATTCTCAACAATAGGATAATAAAGTTCCATTAACGGCCCCAAATATCTCCTAGTCCACATGGCTAGGGTAATTTTTATCATTATCATCACACTAGAAGGAATCAGTCTTCTCTATTTTTGGAGGTAAATATTAATGAAAAAATTCCATCCATTCATCCCACCATGATACATACCTTTTATATTTGGATAATGTTTGGAAAACAAGACTAGAAACTCCTTTAAGGTCATTATTCAAAGACCCATATTGGAAGAATGTATGGAAAATTAAATAAAAAATAATAAGGTTCTTAAGAAAAAATGATCCAATATAGCTAGGGTTTTGAGAAATGACCTCGATGCAACCATTGAAGGAGGAGTAACTTGTGTAGAAAAACCCTATTACTTGAATAATAATATGATAAATACAATTTTATGATAAAAAATAGTGAATTTTATCATCATAAATTTTAAAAAATATGTGGACCAAGATATAAACATAGGGGGATGAAATGTATATATGATTCTCTGAGAGTTAAATGATATAGATGCACATATGTGGAATTAGAGAAGGAGAAAGAACTTAGAACCTCTAAATAAATATTTTTCACCTCAACGGTGGAATAATTAGAACAATAAAAGGAAAGGTTTGGATACATACCACTCACCACCTTGATGATCCAAAATTAAATCCACATAGGAAAGGATAGAATAATATGATAATGGGATAGAACATCTCAGATAACTCAATGAGGAGCTACTCAGGGGTAATATTCCTACAGGGTATCATCTTCAAAAAGAGACAAAAATCCCTCCTAACACATATCACGAGATAAATAATCTACCTATAGTAGATACATTTTAGAATTTGGCTTTATCAGGATCCATGAATCATTCCTTAATAAACAAGGAAGTTGAGGATGATCATGACTTTCCTCCATTATAATGATTGCCTCTCCCATATCAGGGTGATCATGTAGTCTGATAATAAATTGATAATAATCTAGATATGTAAATTGGACAACATTATTAATCCTCTCCCACTCTCTATAGATAGGTGGTGGTATATAACGTTATACCTCTAGACCTCTTCAATTCCATTGAATCTTTGGCTGCTCTAATGGAAGCCATGGATGGGCGGTGCACACCCATGAAACCCAAAAATTAACCATATACTAAATGGGTGGATGACACTTTCCCCTTATAAATTTTGTAACTACTATCTTCTCAACTTTTTATGGTGTGGGAGATTCATAGTATCATCTCACACACTTTATGGCCCTATGTAGACCAATGATAGGCCCTCAAGATTAGTAGGATGAAACCAAACTGATATGTTTTGTACAAAATCTGATAGTGCCATCATTAATTTGGTACAAATGCCTTATAAATAAATCTTTTATAGGATGTTAATATGTTCATCATCAATCTCTTTATATGTAAAAAAAATTGCATCCTCAGAAACTACAAGAAACATGAAAATAAGTGGGTTTATGACTTCATCAGTAGATGGAATTGTTTAAACTATTCACTCAGTATCCCTCTATTGTAAGAGAAAAAATAATAAAAATATGATAAAAATATTTTGGATTATAAGAAAACACCTTGTTTTTGTTGAATTATCCAGTAATATTCAATCAGTTTTCATAAATGGAATAATTCCTAGATTATACATTCAGTGGACATGATCTAAATGTCATCCAATTCCCTTAACAAAGGGAAAAGGTATTGGTTATATAGAAATTACACTTATTACCCACAAACTAGTTTAAATTTATATTTAAACACCCAATATTGAATTGAATCATTTGTTTTATTCTATTGAGTGATATCATTAAAAAAATTTCCATCAAACAGATGAAAAAAGAGATCAGGGAAGCCCATGATTTATTGAACAGATGAATAAAGATTACTCCATCCAAAATGAAAAGGTCCCCATTTATTTCCTTAAATCCATTGAAAATAACTTACTCAAGCTACTAGATCCTAGGAAACCTATTGAGATTAGCCTCAATTATCAACCTGGCCATTTACCTTTTCTTAAGGGTCTAGGTCACACCATTCAAGACTGATTTTACTATAAATAAGTGATCCAAATAATTATTTATTAAAGAAAGTTGATACTAGAGAAGGCCCTGACATAGGTGACCTATATAAATTTCACTATACCTGAAGAATATGGTTACTGTAAATACGTTTTCACTAGTCATGAAAATAATTTCAATAATAATATTACTTGAAAGATAGTTGTCTGAGCTCATTCCACCCTAATAGTGAAACTTCAAAAAACTATAACAATACAGATACCTAGGGAGGCCTAATTTAATATTCATCCTATTTTAGAAATAAATCATCATACATTGTAGAAAACTTAAGATAATGAGTCATATCCGACTCCCATAAAAACTATGACTGTTGAATATATTTTTTTCAACATCTGGTGATTGAGAAGCACCCCACAAAATGGAACCCTCATTAGATGAAGAGACCATTTTGGGTTCTGTTAACACAGTTAACTTAAAAAATATCTTCTTTAATAATGAATATTCCTTAGAGTATTTTTTTTGTTTACCTGAGTAAAGAGATGGAGTCCAATGATGCCGAAGCCTAGGATACAAGGGATGACATAGGAGTGGTTGAACACAATATTTCATTCCTATTCCCTTGTAATCCATATATGAAGCTGATAACCATGGGTGATCACTCCATTAATCCCAATAAAATCATAGAGATTCCTTTAGGACCTCAATCAGTCATTCAAGCCATTTTTTTTACATGAGAAACTAGTAGAGTTGTTATTGTTTGATCATCATAGATAAAGGGTAAGACAAGTGTGATCTACACAACTTAAAGTAGATACACCTTTGATCTATATTCAAGAATAATGACTATCCACCCTAAAAAAATAAAATATTATGTGATATAATAGTGATTAACCCCACCTTTGGAGTCACATACCTTTGGGAAAAAAGAACATCATTTTAAAAAAATTTGGTCATTGTTCCAGCCAAACCATGAATTCATGATTTTCTCCATCCTTCAAAAGTAATCATAGAGGCACTCACCACAGATATCCAATGTTTGAAAAATATTGGGATTAAAATTCCTATAACCAAGGTTTATCATGTGGATAATATTCCATCAAAATGTCATGTCACCATTCTATTCATAGAACATGATGAAGAAGAAGTTATATAGGGCCGTATAAGTACCCTTTATGGTTTAGGAAAAATAGATAATGTTAAAATATGTAGGGAACTAGTTGAAAATCATTCTGGAATCAGCCTCATCCTGATTCAAACCTTATGATGTTTAGGATATAGAGAGGGGGAATTATCTCTAACAAAAATAAACATTCAAGGGTACTAAAGAAGAGAGAAATTTTTTCTCAATAAGTTCATTACGAAGGATCAGTTAAAAGATTTCACACCTAATGCCATGTTCATGGTTATCCTATAAGACACAATATATAATTTCCTACATGTAAGGCCTTATACTTATATCCATGTAGAGGTACATTCAATATTTCATCAATGCATGAAATACAATATCAGTGGGAAGGTCAATATACTATATGGTTAAAACACCACCTTCAAGTCTTTCGAATAAATATATGAATAAGTGAATTTATATAATAAGGAAGGAAGAAAACCAACAGTGGATGATTATATGCAGGTTGTGGCCACAATGTATTGGGGACTACCCCTATGAATCCCTGGAGAATGATTGACAATGATTATATGATATCCATAATCCTAATTATAGGTAGTAGACTTAATCCCAATAAGACATCATGAACAAAATAAATCATTGGCTCATGTACATGGGATATAAGTTTCATCATCTGAAGTGTAATCGGGGAAAGATGATTAGGATAATTCTCCATAGAGATCTGATAATTCCATCATGACATTAGAAAAAATTATTGATTCCTCTTAGAAAATCTCTAAAACTCATGATGTATAAGATCCTTCTAACCCTGGTGGTAACATAAAAGAAAACAAGAATCCTTAGAATCCCTCTTCATTGACAGTAGTAGTTCAAGATGAAAATTTTTCTTCCTGTGGACTTTCTTACCTCAACAGTGAGAGATATTCCCTCAAATTAAACACAATTTCTATAAATGACTCCACAGACCCATACAGGGAAGAATAAGAGGATGACCATTGGAATTACCCTCCAATATTTGATGAAGGAATATCTACCACCATCGATGAGATCATGTAGGTGATTATGGGAAGAGAAGAAGTCCCATTACCTATATTGATTAGTACCTCCATGCCTCTTAAGGATAAGGAGATATACATTTCATTAATAAATAAAAATTGATATGTGTTCACATATAATTATATAGAAATTTACTGGATAATCCTCAATGTGGATACATATAACCTAGGCTTAACCAATTACAATATAGGTTTCATATAGGAATCAAGGAGGATTAACACCTCTCAAGCTTCTAATACAGAATCATAATTTAAAAAATTGATCAAATAAAACTTTTTTTGGGAAGTGAAGTACCCAAAATGGATCACTAATGTCATCCCTTAATGAAAAATAATTAGATGATTGAGGTAGGCATCAATTTTAGAGACCATAACAGAAACTAATCAAAGGATGATTTTCCATTCATAATAACAGAAATTTTGATATATGAAACTGCTGTCTTCTTAGACCTTTCCTTCAAGGATGGGTATTTATGGTATAATCAAATAAATAGGGATCCTGATGATGTGGAATCCACCACCTTTAGAGCCCATCAGGGGATATTTTTCTATCTCGTCGTGCCCTTATTATTGAATAATGCTAGTGTTTCATACCAACATTCCCTAAATCCTATATTTAAGATCTTTTTGGGATGAATAGAATAATGTTATTTTGATGACTTGGCAATAAAATATCTACAAAAATTTGATCGCGTCACAAATCACCCAAAAAATATTTATGAAGTTGCATTAACAAATTCTAAAGATGAATCCTATGAATTTTTCTTTCACAGTCATTTTTGGAATATTCCTTTTATTTTTTGTATACCACCATGGAATTGAGGTTGATCACAAAAATACCAATGCAATACTATCAATTCCACCCATCAGAATATTAAAGAACTAAAGGGGATATAAGGGTACCTCACTTAGATTTTGAGTTTCATAGATAAACTTGATAGAAAATATCTCCCCTTCACCATGTTAAAGAAGAAGGGAGTCACCTACCAATGGAATGAGGACTCCCAATAAGCCTTTGAGAATATAAAGAAATACTTACTACATCCACTGGTCTTGATGCCACTGGTAGAAGAAAATACACTTATCTTATATGTATCCACCATGAAATGATGACATGGTTTTCTCCTCACAAAAAAATATGATGCAAGGAATTAAAAAAACCTATAATATCTTACTTATACAATGCTTGGTACTGAGACTCAGTATTCCAATATTGAGAAAAATTTATTCACACTCATCTTTGTAGAGAAAAAGATGAGAAATTACTTGATCATTATGAAGTCCACTTGGTCTCTAGTTTTGGATCAATCAAATAATCTTTAGTCAAAATATGTTTACTAAGAATTTGGACCATTGGGTGGTCACTATAGAATAATATGAAATCTAGTTCATGTCACATAAGTTTGTTAATGGGAAATCCAAGTCTAATTTTCCTTGGGGAACATACCACCCTAGAAAGCACACTATTGGACACTGAACAACCAAACGAAGAGGTTTTCTATACTCATGAAACTCCTTTGACACGAGAGATTTATTATGATAGTGTCTTCTAATGACCTATGGGAAATAGGATGGAAAACCTAAATCTAAACCATGTTTTTCTAGTGATTGTGTGTATTTCTCAAGAAAAAGATAATTTTCCCAACTCATACTGACCATACGAATTCTATACTAATAATGATGAAGAATACCGTACCCTAATTTTGGGATTCAATATATCCCTAAAACTGTAGATATACTACTTAAACATCAATGAGGATTCATAGCTAATGATCATGAAAATCAACAGTGAGTATTCCATCAGGAAGGAAAAAATTTACACTCCCATTGATTATGTCATAAGACTGAGAGAAGAACTACATTTTGAACAAACATTGAATCATATTACCTGATAAAAAGATGCATGTTGTAACGACCCAAAGTTTCATTAATGGAAATTACTCTTGATCTAGTTAAATGTTTATTTATGTGAAACGTTTATATAAAATGTCAACTTCTTTGGTTTTATGTTAATAATTGTGACCGTTACTTTTATAGTCGTTGAACATTGATCACATGATTAGTATAAATATAAAGCTTTAACGAACCCAATTTACTCAGAAAAAGGAAGCGATGACCTCATCCAATAGAATTTCTCCATATGAATCCCATTTTTCAGAGCTTGGAAAAGAGGTGGCGTCCTTGGGCATTGCTCTTGACCAAGCCCAACCTGATCTTCATCATGTCAAGCTCGAACGGGACCGTATACGGGAAAAGTGGAAGTTGGTAGAGATTACCACTCGACTGATGTTATCAGAGCCACCCCAAGAGTCTATCACCATCGCACACCTTACCCTTCGGTCTTATGTAGCTGTTTTAAGGGGTTATGTAACAAATAGCTATTACTATGTTCATGTATATTATTTTTGTATATAATAATGAATATACCTCCTTGTCTTTTTTTGATACATTATAAATAGTTTTAATGTACAAATGGTGTATTTAGTTATTATTTAATTAAGAATTATATTTTATAAAATTAAGGGATTTTTTAATAAAATATTATTATTATTATTAAATTAATTTTTATTAAATATAAATGATCTTATAATTTTATGAATGAAATTGTAATTTTTTATTAAGGTTTGAAAGCCATTTTTGTCAAAACCAGTGAATTTTCGATAAATATCGGTTTTTATTTTAAAAGTGAAAATTAACATATTTAGAAAACCATTTAGATAAAATAAATTTTATTTCTGGAATTAGGACGTTTAAATTATCCAATGGTGAATTTTTCATAATTTTCTGAGACAGTCAAAGTTTTGGGTAAAAATTAAATACCATTTAAATATATAATGTGTTTTATAACATCATAATGACCCAATACTGATGTAATAAAATTATATAAGATTTATTTTCGGCCAATATATGTGTTACCATTAAAATAATGTGATTTTGGGTTTTTTTACTTACTATTCAAAGCATTAATGGACCCCTCAAGACTTATTAAACACCTTGTCTTTTTAAATTAATTTCCATGGGAGTGTGACTCACCTCCACATAAGCAACCCTATTATTTTAAGAAGTTTGGAATTTGGACTTATAAAATATTGTGTTCCTATTCTCTTTTCCAAAAACCATGGTCAAACACCATGGGATGGTTTGTGTTTTGGATTAATTTAATGTAAGGGGTCCCAAACCTAAATAATAAAGAATTCCCTCACCTTTCCTATATAAACCCACCCGAGATCCCACTTCCTCCTCACTCAAATCCTTTTTAGTTCGTCCAAACTCTTCCCTAATATCTATAGAATCCTCCTAAGGTGCCCCAATCTCCCAAGAATCCTCTCACAAGCCTCTCTCTAGCCTTTGGAAGCACACTTCCAAGTAAGGGTTTTTTCTTCCTTTATCATTTTTGTCCATTTTTCTTTAAGTTGTATTGCCCTTTTAATTTCAATTATGAATGTTTGGGTATGGTTTATCACCTCCCTAATACTTACCTATTTATGTTTGAATGACGGGAGACCCCTTTATCTCTCATTAAATGCCTCCCATGTACTCCTGTTACTATGCCAAAATTCCGAAAGGAACTTCTCTCTCCTCTTTTACATTCAAGAAATACTTTTGTATCATGAATCTAAATTCCATTAAAATTTCTGGGACATGTATATATATTACCTTCTTACTGTCCATTACATGTAGATATGATGATGAACCCCTTTATCTCTCATCAACCATTTTTATGAATTCTTATGTCACGCCGTTACGCTGCTGAAATCACAACGATTTTCTAAGCCATTGCCATTGTCTAATGAATACCATTCCCATTTCTCCATAAAGGGTATTCACCTTTATAAACATTTACTTATTGATTATAAAGTTTAATGTATTAATTCCACATTACTTTTTCGTGGAATAAATGATTATGTTTTATGAATCCATGTTTTATGATCCATGTAGCACACTTATGCATGAAATGAACTGTTTAAGAAGGGTGCACCCTTATAGCGCTCCAATACATTGGGTAAAGTATATTATCATGATACGTCATGTGCAATGAGTGTTGAATCATGCTAATTCAAGTGAAACAAGGGTTTAATCATGCTTTATGTGCAATGAGGATTTACTCATGCTCTATGTGCAATGAGCCTTGGATCATGCGAATTCCATGTTAAGTGTTGTTTCCACATTTCCATGTTATGATTATCATGCTTTATGATGCCTTTATGTTCTTGTTTCTATTGTGATATATTGATATGCCTAATGTCTAACATGTATTGTACTCCTCATGTTATTCCATGTGTATTCCCTTACTAGGCTTTATAGCCCACCCTTTTCTTATGCATGTCCTCAGGTTATCCCATGCAATGCTAAGTATGCGGGAATGTAGTGGTCACGTAAAGGAAGTTTTCAATAAAGTTGTTGTATTTCATGTTTCAAGTTTTTATATAATGATCCTAAGCCCCAAATACACTAAACCTCTCAATCTTCTTTGTTGTATCAAATGAAGTTTTATGTAATAAATCATGTTTATGTTTTTATTAAAAAGCAGGGTTGTCATAGTTGGTATCATAGGATAGGTTTAGTTATTTTTGGGATTAGGATTAGAAAAACCTAGTAAAGCCTTAGATACATGACTAAGTACAATAATAACGCCCCTACGTTTTGGTGAGTATTGAGTAAGTGGTTTATCAAGAAAATACATCCCAGTCTGGATACGAGCAGGTAGAGGCGGCTCTGGCACAGATGTATCATAGGGGTAAAACCCAAAAACACCGCTTTGAGCTAGACTCGAACGGGAACTGGTGCACGAAAACGGGCCTTGCTGCACTCTTGGTTATGACACTCCCGGAGGATATGCATTGGTAAATTCACAATCTTAGTATGAACCCTTATTAAGGGAATTAAAAAAATGCCCCTAAGAATATATGTTAGAAAGTAGATCATGAAAAGCCTAGATTGAAGCCTATAGACTCATGAGTTAAGGAAATAAAAGTTTATTTATAAGTCATAAACTTTTGTCTTTGGATTACCTTTATGTGTTACCCCTAAATTTCCTTTTATTCCATCCAATGGCCGGTAATAGGATTACTCGGGCTAACAACCGTCGTGAAGATTAGTGTGATGACTGTACTAATGAGATGCCCAATCCAATGGTAGCAGTAATCGCGAACTTTTTCACACATCTCTCTCAGCTAACTCATGTTTTGAATAGAAACATGGGTCAAGAGGAACTTTCAACCCCCCCCCCCCAAAGAAATAACAAGTTGCTATCGATAGCTTCATGAGACAAAGGCCTCCTACTTTTAGTGGATCATCCGATCCCACGATCGCTGAACAATGGATCAACTCCATTGAAAAGATCTTCTACATCCTTCAATGTTCTAAAAAAGAGAAGGTTCTCCTGGTAGATTATCGTATGTAGGGTGAAGCTGATCAATGATGGACGTTGATAAAAAATATGATGCCTAAGGAGGAGATCGAGGCGTTGGAATGGAAGGATTTCCAGAAGGTGTTTTTTGATAAATATTTTCTACACAGCCTCCGGCTTAAGATAGAAAGGGAATTCCTTTCCCTCATGTAAAAATATGAAGAATATATTGGAGCGTATGAGGCAAACTTCACAAGGCTTTCATGATACACTTCTGGCTTTGTCGTTACCCCCGAATCCAAGGTTGATTGCTTCTTTGGTGGGCTGAATCCTAGCCCGCGGAAAGCATTAGAGATCCATAACTTCGACAGCTATGAGGAAATTGTCTCATGTGCCCTTAAGGTCGAAATGGATATCGGGGAATCAAAGGGGTATCAAGGGGATAAGAAACATAAGGTGGACTTCAATGCTGGTGGTCCGATGGATAAATCTAACGGTGCTAAGAAGATCCAACACCCCACTTTCCAAAAGTGCGGAAAGAGGCACCCTAGAAATTGCCATAAGGGGACGAGGAAATGTTTCAGGTGTGGAAGGGAAGGGAACCTAGCTATTAACTGTCGGCAAGAAAGACCCGCGGCTGTGACAGAGGAGAGGAATTCTCCGTTCAAACATCAATGCATTGTTCAATACTACAAATGAAAATAACTGAGGCATTTTTCAAATCAGTGCCCTAATCAAAGGGTTTTTGGAGGCAACCAACAACCTCCAAGGAAACAAGGAAGAGATTTTGCCATAAATTTTGCCGAAGTGAACCCTGAAAATGAAGTGGTGACAGGTACACTAGTTATTCATTCAAGAATAGTGAACACACTTTTTGATTCAAGTTCTACGCATTATTTTATATCTCGAAAGGTTAATAGAACAATCCCAGAACCACCAAAAATCATTGAAGAGAAGATGTCGGTGAGTATGGCAAATGGGGCAATCATTGCATCCCATGAGTATAATTCCTCCCCTGTTTTAATCTATGGATTGAATTTCCCGGAGAATGTCAACATACTCCCTCTGGTGGAATTTGACGCAATTATTAGGATGGATTTGCTTTACTTATATAGAGCCAACATAAATTTTCAGGAGAGGGAAATCACGCTCCATATAGAGAATCGACCCCCGATTCTTTACAAGTGTCAGGAGGAAGATGAATCTCATTTAGCTCCATCATCTCAAGCATGGATATTAATACCATTTGAGCACGCGTATCTGTCTTAGATGATTGAGTCCAAGTAAGAAACCATCCTTGAAGAAATTCTTATTGTGAGGGAATTCGCTGAAGTGTTTCCCGAGGAATTTCCTGGTCTTCCTCCTAGAAGAGATGTTGAATTATAAATTGAACTTATACCTGGGGCGCTACCAATATCCAAGAATCCATATAGAATGGATGTCATTGAGCTTGAAGAGCTAAAGAAACAACTACAGGAGAATCTAGATAAAGGGTTTATATGCCCAAGTGCTTCACTATGGGGTGCACCAGTCCTCTTCGTCAAAAAGAAGGATGGGTTAATGCGGTTTTTCATAGATTATTGTGAACATAAAAAAATCACGATAAAGAACAAGTATCCTCTCCCACGAATTGATGACTTGTTCGATCAGCTGTGTGGAGCACAATACTTCTCCAAGGTGGAATTGTGGTCGGGATATTATCAAGTAAGGGTGAAGAAGTAAGATTTCCCCAAGAATACTTTTCACACTAGATACGAGCACTATGAATTCATAGTAATGCCTTTCAGACTCACTAAGGCTCCAGTAGTCTTCATGGACTTAATGAATAGAGTCTTTAGAGATTACCTTGAAATTTTTTTGGTAGTATTTATAGATGATATTCTAATATACTCCAAAACCAAGGAGGATCATGAGGAGCATTTACGAACGGTACTAGAGACTTTGTGCAAGGAGAAGCTCTATGAAATGTACAACAAGTGTGAGTTCTGGTTTAAGGAGGTCTCATTCTTGGGCCATATCATCACAAGAAATGGGATATCTGTGGGTCCCTCTAAAACTGATTCAATTGAGGGATAACTGAGGCCAACATCGATAACCGATATCTCTAGCTTCTTGGGGTTAGCTGGATATTATCGACGATTTGTGAGGAATTTATCACGATTTTCCAACCCTCTTACCAAGCTAACTCAGGAGTAATGTTTTCTTGGAGTGATGAATTCGAAGAAAGATTCAAGGAGTTGAAAAGGAGGCTTATCACTGCACTCGTGCTCACTTTTCCCACAAGTGGGGAATCTTTGTGGTTTTCAGTGATGCTTCGAAGAAGTGCTTAGGCTGTGTGCTGATGCAGAATGATAAAGTGATATCCTATGCCTCTAGGCAGTTGAAAATCCATGAGAGAAACTATCCAACACATGATCTGGAGTTGGCGGCTATGATCTTTGCCTTGAAAATCTGGCTGCATTATCTATATGGGGAGAAATGTGAGATATATACTAACCACAAGAGTCTTAAATATATATTCACACAGAAAGAGCTTAATATTCACTAGAGAATATGGATAGAGCTTGTCAAGGATTATGAATTTTCAATCCATTACCAACTCGAGAAAAAAAACAAGGTGGAAGATTCCCTAAGTAGAAAGGACCCAACGATTCTATCAATGATGAGAATTGAGAAGGATCCAATCTTCTTAGAATTGATGAAGATGGACATGGGAATCATAGAGAAGTTAACATCATCAATCCTTTCACAAATTATTTCTCAACCGCCTCTTTTGGAAAGGTTAATGTATGATCAAAAGGATGATGTGGGAATTCATGAAAAATTGGAAGCTATCGAAAAAAGTAAATCCTCGAAGTTTAATGTTAATGAAGAAGGAATTGTGCAGTTTGGGAAAAGACTATGTGTTCCAACAAGTCCGGAGATGAAGAAGGAACTTTTGGATGATGCACATAGTTCAAATTTTTCTATTCACCCAGGGAGCACAAAGATGTATCGAGATATCTGAGAAAACTTTTGGTTAGATAATATGAAGAACGAGATCGCTGAATATACATCAAAGTGCCTGGTGTGTCAGCAAGTGAAGGAAGAGAGGTAGAAGTATAAGAGGATGATACAACCATTGACCATACCAGAATGGAAATGGGAGAACATCACCATGGAGTTTGTCACCAGACTTCCAATGATATCCATAGGCAACAATGCAATTTGGGTTGTTGTGGATTGTCTTACAAAGACTGCACACTTCATTGCTATTCAGGAGGATTTATCATTGGATCAACTGACACAGATATATATCAAGGAAGTGGTAAGGTTTCACGGAGTACCACAATCTATTGTCTCTGACCAAGATCCAAGATTCACCTCTAAGTTTTGGAAGAGTCTTCAACATTCTCTGAATACTGAACTGAACTTCAGTATGACCTATCATCCTCAAACTGATGGACAATCGAAGCAGACTATCCAAACACTTGAGGACATGTTGATAGAATTATTAATGGACTTTAAAGGAGGATGGGATCAACATCTTCCTCTAGTTGAGTTATCTTATAATAAAAGTTTCCACTCGAGCATCCAAATGGCACCATATGAAGCCCTGTATGGGAAAAGGTGCAGAACACCAGCATGTTGGGATGAGGTCAGGGAACGTAAGCTGCTTGGACCAGAAATGGTCGAGGAAATGGTAGAGAAGGTGAAAACCATTCAGCATCATATCAAGGCAGCCCAGAGTTGATGGTAGAGTTATCCAGATAACCATCGACGAGACCTTGAGTTTAATGTTGGAGACATGATTTTTCTACGCATATCTCCATGGAAGAAGGTCATGAGGTTCGGAAAGAAAGGGAAGTTAAGTCCAAGGTACATCGGTCCCTTCGAGATTCTTGATCATGTCGGTGCTGTGGCCTATCGGCTAGCACACCAACCTAACATGGCCAAAGTACATGATGTATTTCATTTATCCCTCTTAAGGAATTACATACATGACCCTTCACATGTACTATCTTCTGAGGTGGTAAAATTGGAAGATGATCATTCTTATAAGGGGAAACCAGTGAAGATCTTAGATCATATAGAAATAGTTATATGAAATAAGACAATTCCACTTGTCAAGGTGTTGTAGAGAAACCACAGGTTTGAAGAAGTGACATGGGAATCGGAGGAAATGATGAAGTTGAGTTACCCACATCAGTTTTAGTGTGGGAAAAGGAAAATTTTGAGGGTGAAATTTCTTAAGGGGGGAATATTGTAACGACCCAAAGTTTCATTAATGGAAATTTGTCTTGATATAGTTAAATCTCTCTTTATGTAAAACGTTTATATAAAATGTCAACTTCTTTGGTTTTATGTTACGAATTGTGACCGTTACTTTTATAGTCATTTAATAGTGATCACATGATTAGTATAAATATAAGGCTTTAACGAACCCAATTTACTTAGATAAATGAAGTGATGGCCTCATCCAGTAGAATTTCTCCATACGAAGCCCATTTGTCGGAGGGTGGATGAGAGGTGACATCCTTGGGCTTCACTCTTGACCAAGCCCAAGCTGAGCTTCATCATGTCAAGCTCTAACGGGACCGTCTACGGGAAAAGTGGAAGTTGATAGAGATTACCACTCGAGCGATGTTATCCGAGCCACCCCAAGAGTCTGTCACCATCAAACACCTTACCCTTAGGTCTTATGCGGCTGTTTTAAGGGGTTATATAACAAATCTATAGTACTATGTTCATGTATATTATTTTCGTATATAATAATGAATTTACCTCCTTCTCTTTTTTGATACATTGTAAATAGTTTTTAAAGTACAAATGGTGTTTTTAGTTATTATTTAATTAAGAATTCTATTTTATTAAATTAAGGTATTTTTGAATTAAATAATATTTTAATAAAATAATAATAATATTATTAAATTAAATTTTATTAAATATAAATGATCTTATAATTTTATGAATGAAATTGTAATTTTTTATTAAGGTTTGAAAGCCATTTTTGTCAAAACCCGTGAATATTCGATAAATGTCGGTTTTTATTTTAAAAGTGAAAATTAACATATTTAGAAAATTATTTTGATAAAATAAATATTATTTCTGGAATCCGGACGTTGAAATTATCCCACGGTGAATTTTTCATAATTTTCTAAGACAGTCAAATTTTTAGGTAAAAATTAAATACCATTTAAATATATAATGTGGTTTATGACATCATAATGACCCAATAGTGATGTAATAAAATACTATAAGCTTTATGTTCGGCCAATATATGTTTTACCATTAAAATAATGTGATTTTGGGTTTGTTTTACTTACTTTTCAAAGCATTAATGGACCCCTCAAGACTTATTAAACACCTTGTCTTTTTAAATTAATTTCCATGGGAGTGTGACTCACCTCCACATAAGAAACCCTATTATTTTAAGAATTTCGGACTTTGGACTTATAAAATATTTTTCTCCACTTCCCTTTTCCAAAACTCTTGGGCAAAAACCATGGTATGGTTAGTGGTTTGGATTAATTTAATGTAAGGGGTCCCAAACCTAAATAATAAAGAATTCCCTCACCTTTCCTATATAAACCCACCCAAGCTCCCACTTCATCCTCACTCAAAGCCTTTGGAGTTCGTCCGAACTCTGACCTAATATCTCTAGAATCCTCCCAATGTGCCCCAATCTCTCAAGAAGCCTCTCACAAGACTCTCTCTAGCCTTTGGAAGCACACTTCCAAGTAAGGGTTATTTTTTTCCTTTATCATTTTTGTCCATTTTTCTTTATGTTGTTTTTCTCTTTTAATTTCAAGGTATGGTTTTTAACCTCCCTCATACATCCCTCTTTATGTTTTAATGATGGGATACCCCTTTATCTCTCATTAAATTCCTTTCATGTACACCCGTTACTATGCCAAAATTTCCAAAGGAACTTTTCTCTCCTCTTTTACATTCAAGCAATACTTTTGTATCATGAATCTAAATTCCATTAAAATTGTTTGGACACGTATCTATATGACCTAATTACTTTCCATTACATGTAGATATGATGAGGAACCCCTTTATCTCTCATCAACCATTTTTATTAATTCTTATGTCACGTCGTTACGCTGCCGAAATCACACCGATTTTCTAAGCCAATGCCATTGTGTAATGAATACCATGCCAATTTCTCCATCAATGGTATTAATTTTTATGCACATTTACTTATTGATTATAAAGTTTCATGTATGAATTACAAATTCCTTCATCATTGAATAAATGATTACATTTTATGAATCCATGTTTTATGGTCCATGTGGCACACTTATGCATGAAATGAAATGTTTATGAAAGGAGCACCCTTATAACGCTCCAATGCATTGGGTAAAGTATAGTATCATGACACGTCATGTGCAATGAGTGTTGACTCATGCTAATTCATGTGAAACAAGTTTTTACCCGTGCTTTATGTGTAATGAGGATTTACTCATGCTCTATGTGCAATGAGCCTTGGCTCATGATAATTCCATGTTAAGTGTTGTTGCCAAATTTCCATGTTATGATTATCATGCTTTATCATGCCTTTATGTTCATGTTTCTCTTGTGCACTATTGATATTCCTAATGTCTAACATGTATTTTACTCTTCATGTTATTCCATGTGTATTACCTTACTGGGATTTATAGCTCACCCTTTTCTTATGCATATCCTCAGGTTATCCCTTGCAATGCTAAGTACGAGAGAACGTAGTGGTCATCTAAAGGAAGATTTAAATAAAGATGTTGTATTTCATGTTTCATGTTTTTATGTAATGATCCTAATCCCCAAAGACACTAAACCTCTCAATCTTCTTTTTTGTATCAATTGAAGTTTTATGTAATAAATCATGTTTAAGTTTGTATTAAAAAGCAGGGTTTTCATACTTGTGTCGATACACTTTCCAATATAGTAACAGTCCTAGATGAGCCTGATAAAGGAAATGTGGTTTTCCTCATCATAAACTGAAGGTTGGTCTCAACAGTGATCATTTGATATATGGAGGAAATAAATCAATACCACACATACATAGGGAGTGATGAACCAATATCCACCCTTGGATGGATCAATACCATAGTCAAATACCTCAAAAATGGGACCCTATAATTAGATCAATCAAAAAGGAAACAGAATCATCACTGAGTAATGAACATTACCCTTCAAGATGGGAAAATGAGAAATAATATCTATACAAATGAAGCTTTTATGGAATCCTCCTAAAATTTGTAATAGACGGAGAGATTTCAACTATTATGGAAGAAGTCAATGTAGGATTATGTAATGATCAATATTCCAGGACAAGTCTCTCCCACCAAAATAGGAGGCTTGGTTACTAATGTAATATAATGATATAAGACTATATCAAATTCACATGACATTCATACATAATTAATTCCAACTCCATCCATCAACCCCTATAGTTTTTACTTATAACTAAATATTCTTGGTCATTTACAAGATGGGGAATGGCTGTTTTGGGTCCATATCCCCATGCCATATCTATGTAGTTTATGTACATTCATACTTCCAGTGAATCATTTTCCAAATTGTCCAAGGAAATACCCCTCAAGGAAGTCTGGTTGAAGAATATCATTAACTTCAGGAATTCCATTATCTTCAACAGATTCAGTGTCCCTCACATGATATTGATAGAAAATAGAACAACTTCTATTATTATGAATTAATTAAGATTTTCCAGGAGTAAAACATAAAATCCAATCATTCATCATGATATCATGTAGTGAAAAATGGATAAACAAAGTCCTTAAATAAGACTATATCAAATATAATCTAGAAAATGGTGTATAAGGAATATAAATCATGGCCATTTAATCTTATTCTTTATTTATGGGTCTACTGTACCACTATTCACACCACTACTCAAGAAACTCCATATTAGTTATTTTAAAGAACCAAAGTACTGTTTCCCATTGAATTGTAGTTTACTTTACTCCAAATAGCTATCTTCAGACAAATATAATATGTAGAATAATCACAAAAATGAATGGATGAATTTGAATGAGTCGATAAGAAAATGATGCATACACTGAAAAACCTCGAAGTTCATCAGAATAATATCCTGTGATCCTTGTACAAAAAGGTTCCCCTATGCTAATTACATCATGGGGAACTAGTATTATATTTCAAAACCCAATGATTCTAGGGTAGAAACCTATAAATCTATAACCCAAGTGGGAAGTTCCTTACATCATAAAAAAGGTATATCCAATGGATCTTACTACTTGTCCTTAAGAAATGTTGAATGTGTTACACCACCACTAATACAATGTTTCTCAAAAAATATTTTCCATAGCTACCATCAAGGATTTGAAGTCTAGAAAGAAAGGCTTTAAACTAAATAGAATATTTTTTCCTTACCACATGATGTAAAGATTAAAAATAGATGTCCTTACAACTAGATGTTAAGTATCATGGAATACATTCTTACCACATGCTGATAAACTACATAGAATATATCCTCACTCCATAATGATAAACCACCTAGAATAAGTCCTTACCTCATGAAATTAAATAGCACAAAGAACATCATTTCATGGATGGTTAACTACACTTGAGCTACATCTATGCAAAAAAATTAAGTACTCTCATCAGTATGTGTGAGTAAAATCTGTATAACGAATTTTACATTCAAGAAATACATGTCTCTTGATTATTGTTATGATAGGATACATAGTGATGCTCAAATATAAAATCCTTGGTCTAGCTACAATAAAAGCAGAAACACTCCCCCTCTGTGAATGAAATAGATCTATATGGAGAGTTTTCTATTCAATAATTATGTGTGGTTTGGTTCCTATTACTATCAGATATGTAGGGAAACCCAGATATTAAACTCTAGGTCCATCAAAAATATAAATAGTAAAAAAACTATTCCTCCCTCTCTACATATGGGTCAGACCTACCCAGGGAATTTTCCCTTTCAAGAAGTATGTGTGTCCTGATTTATATATCTATATGATACATAATGACACCCAGATATCCCATCCTAGGTCTATCTGCAACATATAAAATTCTAAAAAGTCACCCCTCCCTATATATGGGATGTATCTATGTTAGAAATTATCCACAAACTACGTGTGTCTTGATTCCTACCATCATAAGATACACAGTGATGCCTAGATCCACCATTCTAGGACTAGCCATGATTTATCACCACTTCGGATCAGGATCATCCTTGAGATATTGATCCATGTAGAGGCTCCAGTCCATAATAAATTGTGAAAAACCCAACATATTTTTTTCACATACTCTCATTCAACTTAATTGAATGCCTAGTTATCCATTATTTCTATCTCTGATTATGGTGTACGTGAGGTTATGGAACCTAGAAACCTTCTCGGGCCAATGAAACTAAAATATGTCTTGGAAAAGGAACCATTTCCTAGTCGCATGAAATTAAACTGTATGACCACATCTTAGTCACATGATGTTAAAATATGTGACAAAATCCTATTCACATCGTGTTAAACTATAATACAATAGGTCTTTATACCAAACAAATCACCCCTTGATGCTTGTGTATTGATGAATTGCATTTTTTAACACCTTTCATCAAAACTGTGTTCAATAAATGCTTGCATAGCCTTTAGGGTGCTCAAAAACATCTTGAATCATATGTTATTCATTAACCAACTTCATATATTTGATATTTTAGTTAATACCAACCAATTCATTGAGTTGGTATCATTCTCTTTGAACCTCATCAACCATGGGATCCCTTTCTATTGGTTATCCCCTATATAAAACTAGTAACAAGGATTAGATAATCTAAAGGGACCCTATTAATAGTCAATGATGAATAACATAAATTCCTATGATATTTTGTGTAGTGGGTGTTTTGGTCTCAAAGTAGAGGCTCCCCTAAAACTCTAGAGTTACTATCCTAACTATGTGGATTATTGGTTTCCAAAATTATCAATTTTGATAATTTTGATCGGTTATGAATCAGTGGCTTATGCCTTCATATTCTATGTCCTAGAGGAAAGATTAAAAACTGAACAAATTTTATATCCTAGTAATCTGTGGCGTGATTCTTATTAAAATATGATATAAAGTAAAACATAGACCTAAAATCTTGGTTCCAAATATGATTCAAAGGATTAAAATTACTCTTCCCTTACATATGGGTCAGACCTATGTGAGGGATTCTCCAAAAATAAAACTAAATATAGGTTGATCCCCATACTATGGGATATAATGTGAAAACTAGATCCTCTATTTATGACCCATCTATGAAACATCATAGTCACATGATGTTAAACTACACAAACATTTCCTAGTCACATGATGTTAAAATTCACAAAAAGATGTCTTCACATTGAAAATATCATCCATTCTGATGATTGTGTACTCCAAAATCACATGTATTATCCCTTTTCCTAGAAATGTACTTAATATATGATTGAGAAGACTTTAGGGTTCTTGAACCCTTATTGAATAACATTTTATCCATGAATCAACTTTATATCATCGATATTTGATTTGATACCAACCAATTCCTTGAGTTGATATCTTTTTCTTGGAAGCCCATGGACTTTGGGATCCCTTGGTCCTAGTTATCACCTTCAAAAAACTAGAAACATAGAATAGATAATCTAAAGGTACCCTAATAAGATTCACTAGTGAATGAAACAATGATAAATAGTTTATTCCAAGGTGATGTTTCATCCTAGAGTAGAAACCCCCTTAAACCTAGGAGTTATTTTCCTATCACCATGGAATATAGGATTATGCCATTATCAATGCATAACCTTTACCCACAAATTTACTCCTTTATTTAACTCATTTATTATTGGGTTATGATTTACACCTTCCATAACCCAAATATTAAGGAGGACTCACATACTCTGGATGTTAATCATCCATAAATCATAACCATTATCAAATCATGATTATGAAATTGTATCCTTGTACCCTTCTATTTCAGGGTATTCATCTTTTATGAAGACCTTATTTCTCTAGTTTAGTTTCTCCTCTCAGTGATATATCATATTTTAATGAATTTAAACAACCTAACAAAATCCTAGTAACATGACGTTAAATGGAATTCCAACATCCTTTCCACACGATGTTAAAATACATGACTTACATTCCTTATCAAAAGACCTAAAATAGTTTAGGGAGGGTCATACTATCCATGAATATGTGATAGCGATGAATTTTTCACCTCTTACCAGAGTGAAATATAGAAATTCCTTATTCCCAGATATGAGACCGATCTATGTAGAGGAACCCTTAGCTAACCATGACATTGGGACTCACTAAGTATGGAAGAAAGAATAACATGCTCCCTTGCATACATGTCAGATCTATTTAGAGGGATATTGTTAAAAGAGATAACATTGGCATGATTCCAACCCTAAAAATTTTCATAAGGAAACCCAAGGAATTCTAGCTATAAAAATTAAATATATATCTATTTAAAGAGGGATAATTTATATAGACTCACTCTTCATATGTATGAGTTAGATCCATATAAAAATTTCTTTCACATGAGAAAAGTTTTCATAAGAATAAATCTGGAATATAACTACCCATTTTTAAGTATGGAAATAGATAAAATGTTCTCTTCTCATCTAAATTATCCTAACCATTTCAAAGTGTCCCTAAGGATATCTTTCAAAATTTCATGTCAGTTCGTACATCCTTATTACATGAAACTAAACTATAATGAAGACGTTATTATCCCATGATGTTAAATTTAAAAACATATGAATCCCTACTACATGAACTTAAATTATTCACACCATCTCCCATCACCACTCTTTATCAAAGGTCCAAAAGCACCTGACATTGGTCAACCAAAGTATGGGGTGTTCAATCACCTTTTTTATCACCTCAATCCATAAACCACACTTTGTGTCTTGGTTTATTTAATTTATTTGAACCTTACATGGCCCTTGTAAAAGGAAACTGATCTTTAAGTGAACATTTATTTGACTATGCATGTCTACCCTTGGATACTGTATATGAGAACCTGGTCGTCAAAAAAATGTGTCTTTGCCTTGAGAAAAGGGCTTCTGATTCATGCGATCCCTAAAATAATCATATTGGAGATTTCCACTATAGGGTTATTCATGATAATCCTCATCATGATTATCCCATAATATTACATATTATTTGATAAACATGATAAATGATTTACTACATTCACATCATCCGCTTGGGATGGTTTTGGGGGCACTTCTGACCATGGGAATCATAATTAGGTTGTTGTGTTACACTACCCTTAGGTAATGTTCATGTGGATCCTGACCTTAAAATGAATGAGCATTGGTCAATGCTATAAAACTTTAAACATTATCCTTTTATGTTCTAAATTGAAAGATCATAATCAGACAGTGAAAGATACATAAAAATTTTCCAATTGAAAATACGCAAAGGGAAGATAATAAAAAAATTATGTCTCTACTATCTAAAGTCATCACCTCTAGAGTTTAGAAAAAACATAGATCATAAATAAAAAGCAATAAATCTTATGGGGTTTACCTTATATCCCTAGTAAATGATGATCTATTCTCACTGGTTCCCCTAGTATAGGAAAAAGTTAGAGTGATTATTTATCATATCTCCTCACCATGATAACATGCCTAGTACATAATGACAAAACTGTTAGGGTCATGGAACCCTTCAAGAATATTACACATTCCAAAAAGCACATTTATGTCTTTGATTTTTGATCTGAAACTCAGCAATTACTTGAGTTGATACCCTTATACTAAAACCGCATATCCTTAAGCCATTTTTCATGGCTCTCACCTATAATATTTTATTAATAGTGATGAGATGATTTAAAAGGACCCCAATAGGTTTTTCCGGAGAATCAGATAATTCCAAAGTGCTTATTCTTAGAGGATATTCAATCCTAGAGGAAAGTACCCCTTAAAACCATGATATATTGTCCTGAATATGTGAAAAAATGAATACTCCCGTTACTAGTGGACAACCAATATCAACGAATCCTAATTTTTGGTAAAATCATATATTCTTAGACTACGATATAAATTCCTTATAAATAGATTATTCAAGTGGACTCAACATCCTCGATATTACAACACCATGTATTGTACCCTTTCTCAAAGTAGAAATTTGATATTACACCCCCCACCTTTTGTTGGCCCACACCACGTGACTTATAACCACATGGAATAGGGGTCAAGAATATAGATTAAAACTAAACTACTATGGGTTTCTAGAACCCTTCTTAGATAGGTATTTTCTCTAAATCCCACTTCATCATCCATGTACTTTAATCTTCAAAAATATTCCACAATCCATAAAAAGAATCAGGGATCCCTATGATTGACCATGAACATAAGCCTGGTGGGATCATGCATGATGGACTTTGAATCATCAACTAGAGTAATCTTCTGCATGCAAGAAGGTATCTTAGATACTCTTGTTCCTTAATAAAATCACTACAAAACTCAGCACCATAGGGTGTTTTTCATTCATTCCCATCATGTCGGTACCATTCTACATTCACCAATTCATGCTCTTGGATATGTGATTTACACAACCCATATTCCAACTATCCTGATGTTACCATCATCCCTAATATTCCACAAAACAAGAAACCAGATATCATCTATTATTTAGGATGTAACAAACCATCATGGATATTCACCCTTCATGTTTCCTATAAGAAAAAGGGTGTCAAAAAAATTCCAGAACATCCATTCATAAAAATATAAATTAAGAATTCCTGATGTCAGAATACTTAGTGTACAATCATTCTTTTGAATCCGATCAATGATGCAGGGTTCTCGAACCCTACATGAATACATATTATTTAATACAAATAATAGAAAGTCTAAGATAAAATACCCAAAACTATAAACAGAAGGTCCAAGATAAAATACCCTAAACTACATTAATATATTGTCCAAGCTATAAAAACATGAACAATAGTAATATATGGTCCAAGCTAGAATACCCTAAACCACAAAAATGGTTTATTTTTCAATACATTAAAAATACTATTAAAAGAGAAATAATACGAGCTATGTGAAAACCAATTAAGGAAACACTATGAAAGATTCATGTCTCTACATTCTATACATGCACTTTATGTGATCCTAGAAATATTGATCATTATGAATTGTAAAATGCAAGAAAATTTTCATGTTGAAAACTTATATAAGGTAGTACTAATAAAATAAATCTCACATCTTCTAAGATTTCATTATATGAATCTTATGAAGATGTTAGGGAAATATAAAAAAATTTACAAATCATTTAGGGATAATTAATTTTTTGTAGAAAAAAATAAAGATATGATGACTAAGTCTACTGACAACAGAAGATATTAGAACACACTCCCTCTAAGACATATATTCAACCTTATTATCCTTTTAAACTAGTTGATCCTTGGAAAACCTAAGATAATACCTCAAAGAGTAATCTCATGTTGGTATTCATTTATGAAAAATTCTCAAGAGAAATCTATAATGAATCAAGACTTAAAATCATGGAATCTTTTTACATGGTATTATACATTGGATAGGTAAATTAAATGTTCCATGTGATATGAAGTAAATTTAGTTCATAGAAAATAATGAATTATTTAAATCCTTATAGAAACTTTTTCATTCAAAAATGTTTGATCAGTGATAACATACAATAAGAGAGAGAAATACCTACATTATATAGTATATCCTGTGAATCCTCATAAAAATTGTGGTTCATGAAAATATAGAAGCATTATAGTATTTTCTCATAGGATTCCTTGACCATAAACCACTTTATCATTAGGGAGGCCATTGATTGGCATAATTGATCAATGGATTCAGTTTTAGCCTCTACAATCCATTAAAATGCATTTTCCTTGGAAACTATAACATGTTTTTCCTTCTCTACTAGGAAAAAGATCCCATATTTCCCCAACACTATTTTCTTCAATGTTTTATATGCATACAAAAATATAGACATCTCCTCTTAGAGATGAAAAATTTTGAACTTTAATCGGACTATCTTGAACTTCTTAGTGTTGATCACATTTTAGTTAGCCATTCTCTACACTATGTGTTGGGTTGCCTCATTTTGGGGCTCATCCTAAATTCATTAGACCATGGATGATGACTATTATACTAATAACCAAAATTCATGGGCCCTCATATGTTCTCTTAGGTAAATCAGTTCCTTCACCCCGTTATGGAGAGTTTTATAGTTAAATATCCCATAGCCGAGGGTGGTAAAAATAAACCTAAGATAACCCAGTTGGTCCTTTAGCTCCTCCAATGTGAACCCCAAAATTAGGGTCCAAATATCTTCCCAAACTTCCCAAAACATTAGTTGATGGAGTGTTGCAGACGTTGATCCTCAACTCCAAACCAATAATAGAATAGTAATATATTCTAGGACTATTTCATTAAGAAAGGGACTCATACTGGAAATATTCAATGATTTGGGTATAGATCTGACCAACACATTAGTCAACACGATAGGTGATATCTTGAAGAAAATTGATTCAAAATTATGAGATATGAGGAGAAGTTACAATAAAAATATTCAATAAGTACTATCACTTTATAAGTGAATAATATGATACTATAAATTAGGCAATGACTATAATCAATGATCAAAACATAACTTTTTCAGTTGTATCACTAGAAAAACCTGTCAACCTGACCCAATATTTTGGGGAGAGGCAACACCATATTGTGATGAGTGAGTTTGTGTCACTATTTATGTTTCTATATCATTATTGTTTTCTCACCACCATTAAGGGATGTAAGAGAGAAAAAAATGTTATGTGACATAATAAAAATTGGAAAATATGTTTGGCCTCTAAAGAATTTCTCACCTTTTCCCAGAGACACCTCCAACAAGTATAAATAAGTATTAAATTATCTATCAACATCCTCCTCATCCATAAGTGTGTTTTCTTATGTCGAGTCAAATTAAAAATCTACTATAATGTTTGCAGCATACATCAGATATGACCATGCAAGTTCCTTGATTGTGTCTACTCCTTGAGGTTCCAGGTCTGACCATGCCGACACCTCAAACATTCCCACTTCTTGAAGGATTATATCAAATATTTATGAATCTATTGGAGGGTTAAAACTCACACCCATATCCTTGGAAATAAAATTATGTTCTTCTTTGATGGATTGATGGTGACCTGCACATTTTTTAAAAAATAGAATGATCTATTAAAATTGTTTATAATAGGAAAAAAGATAATGCATAATTCTTACATGAGGATTCTTGGTTAGAGGATCCGATATTTTGGATCAATTACTTTTTTCTTTTCATTCCAAAGAAATTACCCCTAGAATGGGATGAAACTAAAGGCATTGAGGATGGCACCAATGTAAGTGTATATTTTGATGCCTCAGGAATGAAAATAACCACCACCATCAGATCCATTTGACTCAAGGATCCCTCGCCATCAGTTCCTTTCTCATCACCCAAGTCAACTCCAATAGCTGTACCCATGGAGAATACACTAGGGATGGTAGGAGTTACTAGTCACCTTATGATTCCTACCATACCCACAGAAATGTGAAGGACATTAGTATGATTTCAATAGTGGTATATCAATTTTAATATGATATCAATGATAGTATAATAACTTCCTCGATGATAGGATGAACCTTATAATATATTTAAATAGCCAACATTCCATAATCCAACATACACTACTATAGGGGTGATTAGTGGATTCTATTTTCATGATTTATATTTCTGCATTAGGGTCTCGAAGGACAGTCTCAAACTCAATGGGATTTTTTTAGAAATATTCAATTGCATGAGTAGTAATAATTAAAAATCTTACCAATCATATATTCTCATGGAACAATATTTACTAGAGTTTAGAAACCATTTTTTCCCTCTAATTTATCCATTATTGAAACACAAATGGAAATACCAATGTAGAAGTGACTTCTCTTATAGGTTTTGTGATCTTTTTATCCCTTCAAGAAAAAAATGCTCCTAGAAATGAATCGAATTTTTCTTCTCACTTACATGGGAGGAATATTTAATTGTTTGATTTTATTAGAAGAAATTTATATTATAGATCTTGGATGGGCTTCTATTTATGATGGTAACATTGTAGTTTTGGGTACTGATGTGGAAAGCTTCATGTTTCTATATGAGAGAATCCAAATCTCAGTATAATTTTGAGAAAAACTAATCTCAACATTGTTTAGGAATGTATATATTAATTTGATCCTCTTATCTAGTAAACATTAACTATAATTTATTAGTCACCATTGGATGATTTTATGATTTAATGTGAAGTGGGGAAGGAGATATTGTATGAATGCATTGAAATTGAATAACAAAATGACAAGGCCCATACCACTCATTGAGAATGTTCCAATCAATTCAGGTGGAAAGGATGCCCTCATGAATTGAAATCATATAAGCTCGATCCATAAAGATTCCCCTACCTTATTTAGATATACATCTAAAGGAATTCATAAAAGGTTTAAAAGAAAATTGGACATGAAATCTTTGGAAGGACCATATATCCTAGTCCTTTAATTCAATGGGCCTTACCCCACTAATGAACTGAAATAGTGGATTGAAATGGATTCTAAGGATTTTATATATTCTTAGGCATTCATAGCTACCCTAGGGAGTATCCATAATACCCAATAACACCTAGAAGTGACCATAGATTCTATGATAGGTTCTTCCGCTATAAATATAAAGAAAGAGGTTGTATAGTTTAGCTAGAATAAGAATGACCAATCCAATGTTCCACCCACCTAAAATAGATTCCAACATTATAATGGGGGAAAATATCACTCCACACATCTATAAAGTTAGAAAAAGGTACCCACTCATATAAATAGAAAAAAAATCAGCCAACTTAACTTATTAATGGATGTAGAGGACAACCTCCCACCCCAAGTTGGTGAATGAACAATCTTCAATTGAGGGCTAGAAGTAACCCTCAACACTACAAGAATATTTTCTACGAAAATACATCCTCTTATTATATTTGGTATTATAATTTGTCATCTTGATAAAGTATCCTTCCTATTTCTTGAATGAGATGTCCTCCTTAGAAAGCGGGGCCTTACCAAGGACCTTTTATGCTAGTCTGGTCAACTCCCTAAAAATGGGAGGGTTCCTATCTATGTCATCCCACATAGAATATAGAGGGAGAAACTCATCATACATGTACCCTAATATCAGAATGCTGGATATTTTTTAAAAATTCAAAGGACTGATGTCGACTTCACCATGCGTAAGATGAAATGTTTTCATATATAGACTCCACCGACTAACCAATTATTTCATAAAACCCTTATTATAATAAGATAATGTTTTTGAGGTACATAAGGATTCAAACAGCTCATTGTTTTTCAGATATATAAGCAATTTGGATGCCTTATACTATAATTAGAAGGTCTATCCTCAGTCCATCAAGAAGCTTCCTCACGATCAAAGGTCCAAGCTAGGAAACCATATGAACAGCTAGTTTATGTAACATTTATTCATTATTAATTAGTACATAAGGATATAAGAATCATACTTATAATTTATACCTGTAATTTCAATCAGCATTAACTTCAACATATACTCATCTGGAAATTTTTTTCCTAGAAATAATGGTCCTATATAAGAGATATTTTCCCAGAAGGTACTATGGGTCCTCAGGACCCAAGACATAGGCACAATCAATTACTGTGTTGGATGGATATGAGAATAATTTCTAATACCAAAACCATAAAGACTTTGTATGTATGATATGGGTAATTAGATAATCATTATCACCATTAGGTTTATAGATTTTTCTAGGATGACATGATGACATAATGATAATTGAAATCCTAACCTGTGATAATGGAATTCTGATGAGTCACCACTAACGAAACCTCTTTTCATGAATTCCTAGGTGAGCATGAATCCATATATATATACAGAAATAATCATATATCAAGATCTCAAGGAACCATTCAAAAAGAAGACCATATCCTAGAAATTATCATATAAATCACATGAACTATATAAGGGGTTTCAATCACATGAACTAATATAGGTATCATGAATCACATTACCCATAAAGAATCTAGAAATCATGTGATATATTTTAATAATTTTGATCATGTGACCATAAAGAAATCAAATGAATTATATAAAGATCAAGAAATGATGTGATATAACATGAAGATAATGAAAATTCCATGGGACAAGAATAAAACTGATAACAAGCGTTATAGTTCAAACAAATTACTATGAATAGGTTCATAGATTTTTTGAACAAGTAAATGGGATAAAATAAATCATGAGGAGAGATCACATGATTAGATTTCATGAATCTCTCTCATTTAAGGGGTTATGTGAAGTGGTATTTTGAATATGTCATGAGAGAGAGGATGTTGCGAGTTCTCTGGTGGTGTGAGTAGTTGGTGGAATAAGAGGCCCTATTACTCTACTATTTATAGGGGTCCCCATGGAATACCAAAGTTCATATAGAATACTGAAATAATCTCGAAAAAACATCTAATATAATCTCAATGGGATTAGGTGGGAATTTATGTTCCTCACAACTATGTCCTCATCCCTTCGAACCTTCTTTTTGAGGAGGGGATTTGTTGATTCCCACCAAATGACCATCTAAAATTTTAGGATTGTAGAAATAACCAAATAATAGGTATTATTAATTATCACAATGGATGAAGGGGGTATCACGACTACATAGATAAGAGGTGGTTGGATCTTGTGAGTCATGTGACCCCCAAGAAGACCTATAGTTTCATGACCCTATGAATTTCATGCAACCAGATTATTTCTTCTGCATGTTCGGATAATGATCACATGAATCCCCTTTAGTGAATCCTTATGTTGATACAAAGATCCATTAGAATTTTCACTTCATCATGAACATACCATTTCATAAGTCTTCATGATTATATGAACACACATTAGATGAGTTCCCCCAATCATGTGACATGTCATCCAATAGATGTATACCAATAATCCAAATCCCCTTATAAAATAAAAAAAATAAAAAAGTATAAGATTCATATGATGAAAGTTACATTTATTTTTACAAAAATGGATTATTAAACTCACATCCTGAGTTCAATGATCATGTGATATCCCTGGAAGTATGTCATCCATGTTGTGTGGAACCCATTGGGTACGTCACCTTCATCATTAAAAGGCCCCCAGACATGTCTATTCAATCATGAAATGCTCTAATAGAAATTTAATGGGAAAATTCTAAAAGTATTTTAAAATGAATTATAAAAGATAAAAAAGGAAGTACCCTTATGAGATTGAGAGTTAAAATATTTTTTAGGATAATACCCTCCAATGAGACAAATTGATCCCATGAAGGGCCCTAGACCAGTCACCCTTAATCACTTTAAATCCTCTTCGACAAGCACCCTGATCTCATGAAGACTCCATGACATGTCACCCTTGTCTTGAGAAGGTAGTTTTATATGTTAATTCGATTATGTGAAATCCATTTGAAAATACATGGGTACAAAAAATATGGATATGAATGTGTGATCTCATGGTCTTTATTTATCATTCGAAACAAAGATGATTCCATGGATGACATGCAACATGTTCATGTGAAATGCATAATGATTTATCAACTGAATCCCATATATTTCATATAAATTCAATTACATGTGGTGTAGATCTAGGTTAGAGGCCTATAAAATAATCCCCCTCACAATTCAAAACACACACACACAAGATAAAAAAAGAAATATTGGAATTCTTGGAGTGGATAACCATGGAATAACAAGGGTCTTTTAATTGGTAAAATAATAGAAAGACTTAGGGGATTACATGATATGTATATAAACATCACATGATCACCCTATTGAAAAAACAATGTAATTACATGTCATTAAAAATATTAAGTAATGGATTTTTCTTGTATATAATTTTCCACAAGATGCCTAAATATTCCAATTCCTGATGAATTTTGGGGAATTTATATGATAAAGGATGAAAATGATAGAAAACTTAAATGAAGATGGATACATTGATTTTCATGTGAATGGTTCATGTGAACCATTTGACCTATTCATTAGTCTTGTGAAAAAACCTAGACATATCATCTAGATCATGTGACAAGATATGATCATTTCATTCAAGTCACACAATGTCCTCTAGATATTTCATCCAACACACACGAATTCCTCTAGACATATCATCCTTAATCTAGTAAAAAAATTGGAAATGTTATTATTGATCCCTCTAAGGATACTTATAAATGTTAGTTCAATCATGTATTATACCTCTTCCATGTCTACATTTTTTATTTGAATCGCCTTGGAAATGTTAGCCTTATCACATGGAAGAACCCTGACAAGTCATCTAGATCATACAAAAACACTCATGAATGTTATCTATGTCACATGAAGTCCTCCAGAAATGTTATAAATGTCACACTAAGTCCTTCAGAAATATCATCCATGACTAGTGAAGTCCTCCAGACATTCCATCCAAATATTTCTGCAACCCCTCAACATGTCATCCTTGATCATGAATTGGATGTGTCTGCATCGATCACCAAACAAGTCCTTAGAAATGTATGATAGATCAAATGAATGTCCTCATACGTGTCTATCAAACAACCAAGATAAGATCATAATTCCATAGAAATTTTAGAATGGCAACTAGGATATTTCTAGAAGACACTCATAACATGTTATTTGTACAATCAATACATGTTAGGCAGACACTCTGGTCATTCTAGGATGAGAACTCGATACATGATTACCTTGTCTAGAAGGAGTGTATGGACTTGTTACATTGAACAATGTGACCCAAAACCATGAGTATTTGGTTGGTAATTTCATTTTGATATGTTATGTTTACATAGTAGGTTAAGAATTTATACTCGTGCAATCCTATGGTTATTATGGGATCCTTATGCCATCTAGACATGGTCATTTGGACACTAAGGGTTCATACTCTATATCCATTAGAAGTTATGAGTTAAATATCAACCAATGGGAATCCACCTTGGTGTAATTCCTTCCATATCTCAAGAACTCCTAAACTCTCTTGTGGTTTTATCATTCATCCTCATCCATCAGCGGATTGATAAGCTGATTGAAATATGATGATTATGACTCATAATATAAGAAGGATACACATGATGCCTTGATATGGTATATAGTTTGAATCAAACACCCCATTAGGGACAAAACTATGAATAATTCATATATATATACATAGTGATTTTTAACACCTCTCCCTTATTTCTCACACAGAGCATGAATCACGAAGGCTTAGGGATTTATAATAATCATATCACTAACATTAAAAAATTCCCCTATCCAGGGAAACCACAATGTGTGAGTCATATTCAGAGAAAATGATATGACTACCCAAATACAAGGACCTCCACATCCAGGTAATTCTTGAAGGAATTTCCATATTGGTAAAATGTGAAGAAATAAACCTCTAAGACATTAATTCTCTACTACCACCATTCAGTTGGTTAAGGGAATATAAAAATTATATTACTCTAATTATTACTATAAAAAGGATACATAGGTGTCCTTACCAAGGCTTTAGATTCATACCTGGAGCCTAAGTTCCCTAATATATTTCCTTTCCACATGTTGTTAAATTTCACAACTTGGTCTCAAATGGATTACATGTTATTTGATTGGTGTTATAAATATGATACATATGACACCTCATGAAGGTTCAATCCCATCCTAGAAACAATAATACCCTTATTATATTGCATTAAACTCCAGAGTTCCTTGTTAAACAACTTCAAAATATAAATATCTTTTTTCATTAAATTATGGGGAATAGATGTGGAACCTCAGATTCATAAAAACTGTATCATCGATAGAACCACCTTTACTCATAGAAGGAATAAAAACCTGATCATTTTATTAGGGTAACTAGCCCCATTTTGGGAATTAGAGGAGATTGATGAACATAAAATAAATCTATAATAGGGCCCCATTATAGGAAATAATTCCACCCAAAAGGGTCATATGAGCTTGACCTCCCATATTCTCAAACAATGTGAGTTCCAAAGTATTCATGGTATTGAAATCCCAATTACCATATACCTTTGTAAAGATGTTCTAGATCATTAAAAATGTGGGAACCATTTGTTATTTATATGAATATATCCTTTCAAAATCATTGATTGTGAAACTATATAGAGTCCCTTGAAATCAATCATTGAACCAAAATATCTAGATGAAACAACTATCTAATCCATGAAATAATGGTTTCAATTTTTTCTGAACACCTTACATTAATAGTTTTAAAAGTGTATATAATTTATAAACATGATAATTATAACATTCATAATATTTTTGTGAAAATCGAACCAAATCCCTTATACCATAGTTAATAAACAAAATCTATTTTTGAGCGCATGAACCAAACAACCTCAAATGTCTAATGTAAAATTTACAGACATAATAATAAAATTAACCCTTAAATTAAATCATATAAAATGAATAAAATTAATGAAATGATCCAAAAAATTTTATTAATCAAGTAGAAAATTAAAAAAAATTTAGTATTAAAGAAACGAATGGATATGCATAGTGAGATAGGATATGTGGTCATAGTTTACTTTTCTTAGTTTCCATTAATTCTGACACACACCATTTTCAATACAATATTTCTTTTGTGTGGCTTATAAAATTACATACTGATGTATTTTATCAATTATTTAATAAAATTAAATATATTAAAAAATAAATTTCATGTTATCTCTTTTTAGGATCTTTTGATTAAAATGTTCCATATATTATAAATTATTTTCTATTAAATGTTGATTAAAGGTTATTCCTTCAAAATATTTAACATAAATATCCATTTCTTTTAAATTGTATAATAAAATTTATTATTTATATTTAGGACTCAAATGTTTAATTTCAACTAGTTTATACTTTCTCTTCAATGGTTTTAAATTGAATCTATTGGAAATTTACTAAATAAATAATTTTTTACTTTGTTTATAAAGTGTTTAAAAAGAAATATTTTTAATAATTTTTGAATGAAAAAATTTTCCCTTCCTCAATGCTATTCATCATTACGAATATTTATCTTCAAGTTGATATTTATTCTTAAAATGAATTAATTTAACAATTTTTTTGTGAATATTTAGTATTAAAATTATTTCAAAAGAAAAAAATATTTCTCTTTATATTTATTTGAAAATGGAATATTATTATGCATAGGGTTTCAAATGACTTTTACGAGTATTTAATGACCGCAATGTAAAATATTATAATTTTTTTGGTCATAATATGTTAAATTATAATTATATATGATTTTAGGTTATCTTGATTTAACACATGATGATGAGTGAGAACAATATATCTATACAATGAATTTGGAAATGATTTACTCATAGAAAGAGAAAATGATATAGAAAACACTATAAGATACTGTAATGGAATTAATTGGGAATTAGGTTTTCTAATACTGGCTAAGAATAAGTGAAAACTAGTTATGAATATCATTCTATAAGATACTTATTTGAAGTTTTTTTATGGGTTTTTATGGGAATATTTTGATTTCTTGAGTTATGAAAAACATATGAACTACTAAATATTAATGGTTTATTTTTTTAAATAATGTTTTCTAGAGTTCCTTTGTTCCTCATAATCTCGTCATTGTTCTCCTATGCTTTAAATTTTGTTTTCTAATGTTCTTATTGAGTATAGGTTGATTTTAATATATTGAAAGGTTTTATTTATGTGGTTAAAGATTTATTATTGAAATAAGTAATGATATTCATGGGATTTCATGTTTTCACTGTACACTTTTCTTTATTTAGTTTTATATACCTTACTAATATTTTTTCTTATCCTAATATTCCAAATGTTTTTAATAATGCTAAAGGATGGGTATGAGCAATAGAATGGTATTTTTTTTCTTCATATTAGTGGATTTACATTCTACGAACACAAATTGAAATGAATAACTCCAATGTTTAAATTTATGAATCCTTATTTAAGGAGGAAATTGGACATTGAGTGGAATTATCTAGTTTTTAAAATATGGGGTTGATATATAAGAGGTTTTCTTAATTCTATGAAAGTCTAAACCTTAAAAATAAATTGAATTAAAAATGTGAAATTATTACTATTAAAGACGTACTCATTGGTTATTAAAGGAATGTTAAATTATATATTGTATCATATAAATATTATAGAAAAAATTAAATGTTATGGTGTTATTTGAGAATAATTTACAATTATTCCATAAACCTAATTGTTAGAATGATTTTGATAACAATTATTATTTTTTATGGATTGAAAGAGTTGAATAGGGGATTACATGGGTAATAATAAGTTAGTATTTATAATCCTAAAAAGATTTTTTTTATTTTATTTAACAAATACCATTTTAGTTTTCATAAATGACCAGTACAAATAAGATCCATATTAATAGTTTATGTGACTAAAGTTATAGTGTTTTTCTTAATGAGAAACCAAACAGGATGTGATATATAGTGAAAACTATTAAGGTTAGGGATAACTAGATATATTGGGTTCTAATTAACATCCAAAAAATTGATGATTTTCTAATGAAAATAACAATATAAAATTTTAGATTCATTAGAGTTCGAGTGATGATGACCATGTGAGAATGAATGTTCACAGTTCTAAATCATAAGAATATGAAAAAAGTTACATAGATGAATGTTTCAAAAGAGCATAAATATCATTTAGATGTGTGGTGAATGAGATTTATTAAAATCGATTTTATTAAAGAAATTATCTAAAATTGGATCTTTTATAGACCCAATATTTTCATACATGGATATTACATCTTATTATATGAATATTCATTTCATAACATGATTATCCATTCCAGAATTGTATAGGTCTTGTATATTTGGAAACATGGATAGATATGAAACATGTAACTAATATATCTATTTCTTATCCCACTTAGTTATTCATAACTAAAACCCTTATTAGGAACATCAGACCTAAAAATAACCTTCACAATCTGGTGATGGGGAATATAAAAGAGGGAGAGATCATATGCTCAGTAAGTGTAAAAAAAGAGACAACAACGATCACATAAATATATCAAGAACATAATGGTATGAGAAAATGATATTAAATTTTGATAACCATTCCCTATATATCAAGGATTATAATCACGACTAATGGAATAAAGAATGGTTTTTTAAAATACATGAATCACAAATGATTTATAAAACATAATCAATGAGATCATAATGTTGGCATAATACATAGATTTATGCAATTCACATATTCACAGAAAACCATTTCCTTAGTAGGAAAGGATTGATTCCAAGAAAATAATTGTTGATTGGGTTTACTCACCATTCTATCTTATTATTCAACGTTCAGTCCCAATAAATTCACAGTGGATAGAGTCCTATACTAAACTTGGTTCAATATCCTTTCCACTTATGTTTATCTTATGATATATTCATCTTTACATAATGTATTTTATGGATGTATAATACAAAACCAACCCATAATATACTAAAAACTATATGGTTGTGTCCCATAATTTCTTAAAAAAATAATCATATCATATATGATAAAAGATAAAGAGGATTCATAAACATTTTATCATGGTATAACCTATGTAAATGAAATGGGTTTTATAAACATTTCATCTATTCATCATAACATTCCTCATGAAAATGGAATGGGTTTCATAATAATATTGTCATAATATTTATAATTAATACACAAAAATAATAACGATGGTTTCATTAGATGATATACCCAATATTGACTTTGTAACATCAAAGGATTACATATTAGATAGAAAATTCCTTAAAAATATTACTTGGAATATTTTTTTGAGGAAAATAAACATTCCACGTTGAAATAACTTATTTTAAATATAAATATTTCCCAAAATTTAAAGAATATATTTTATTTTAAAGGACCCACAATACCTATAAAGTATTTATCAATTTATTGAGTGATGATGATTGTGATAAATTCCATTCTAACCATATAACATAAATGAAAACATTCCTTTTATAGTTCTGTAATGAATGTCAATATATAAGTTGTTTGGAAAATAATAGGAAGATTAATTTTAATTTTTTCAAAGGTCAATAATGGGTAAAAATTTATTTATAAATAATAATACAATATTAAAAACATTCCTAGAAATATTTTTAGAAAATATGTATACATAGGATATATGATTTTTTGTTTGATGAGAGAAATAAAGCCTCTTTTCCTTAAAAATATTATTTCGGTCACACGAGTACATAAAGTGAGAAAAATGAAAAGAATAAATATAATATATAGAAATTGAATATATAGAAGATTAATTATATGATTATTTTGATTTATATCATGAAATTTACTAATCATAATATAATCCTAAATAATCCAAATAAACATTGAGATTGTAACCTAAAACTCTTAAAATAATGTTAACTTTGAATCAAAATCTTCAAAGAAGAGCGAACCATATGTGTATACTTATATACCATTATTTTCATGATAAGAATAATAAAATTCATTCATGGGTAGTATATACACCACATAAAATGATCATGTGGTGAATATGGAAGGTTTCTGCCATAAGTAAGAGTGAGATGAAAATATATTAAATCGAGTTACACTTTCATTAAGGGTGATATATCCACCTAAATAAAAATTTAAATCCATTATAATTCTAAAAAAGAATAATTTACATATTTATAATATCATATATGAATAATTTATAACATTTCAAGATGCACTTTTCAAAAATTACTTATTAAGATCATCATTTCTAGGTGTTAAAAATTTCCTTTTTTCAAAAGCATTTTGGTTATGTAGAGTCTGTAATTTTAAATTATTCATCATTATGGAAGATAATTGTCTTTAATAATTATATAAATATATTATATATCTTAAATATATATATATATATATATATATATTCATATATACAAGTAATATATTGAAAAAATACACTATTTGTTAAAACGATATGTCTTATGTATGCATGAAGACTATTTTCACATTTCAATCGATATAATGAAAGAAATGCAAATAAAAATTAACCTTTACAGTATCATTATTATATCATATAAATCTTATATATTAGAAAATAATTCTTTATTACTATCCATGTAAATATAAAATAAAAAACGAATCACATTGCTTTGTGGAGGTGGTAGTCCACACGTACACATGAGAGACAATATCATTTTCCAATGGATTTGAAGCAAGGAAGGTAAATATTATAATATGGCCCCAGAAAAATAATTATTTCATAAAAATAATATATAAACATTAATTACATCATAATACCCATTCATAAAACATGGTGATGAAAAATAATTTGCATTGCTACATAGAGATGGTATGTTCGTACAAACGATTGATACTTTCACTTCCCATTTGATGTAAAAAATGGTGGTTTCATAATAATAATAAAATATTATTATATTTAGTAATATTATATTATTATTATATTTTAAATAGAAAATATTTTTATGGGGTAAAGTAATATGTAAACAAGAAAGTGATTGGTTTATGTGATTGACTCTTCATTAAAATAAATTCATTACATCTCCTTATAAAGATTCCAGGGTCATTGTTTTTGAAAGACAATAACCTCAATAATGTGGATAAGGATGTCAATATGATAATTTGGTATGGTTTGGTCGAAATAGAAGTCAAAATAATGTGAAAAGAAGAGGGATATGGGGTTCCCTTTTATAAGTGAGGGGAGGGTCACTCTTGGAATTTCTAAAAGTTTTAAAATAATAAAAAAATACTTGTATTTCCAGATTTTTAAAAATTTATAGATAAAACAATGAAATGTTTATGTGGTGTTTTAAGCCTTATATTTATATTTAATCAGTTAATTAACCTATTTTATCAATTACAATGATAACATTTTTTTAATAGTGAAATCATTACCATTTTACTTATAAAGTTTAAAATAGATTTTAAATGGACATGGGATGAAACCATCAACTATATATTATCCTCCTTATCTTATATAAATATTTTTATTAATTTAAAATAATTTTACAAAATTTTTATTTTCAGAAAATATCATTATTTTCATTTTGGACAATAATCATTTATTTTGACACTAAATAAACAAAGAAATAATAGAATTAAAATATAATGCCTTATCACAATACTAATATACTATTTTCATCAATAAAAATCATAGAACTATATAAATTAATAAAATAATATTACTATATCTATTTTTAAATGAATAATTATATTTTTTCAACTAATTGAAGAAATACTATATTGATGTTTCTTAAGATTTTAAGTTAATTATATAACAACTAAGAATTAAAAATATATTATCATCATGAAAATATTTTTATTTTACCTAAAATCGCCATTTTAATTAATAAAAAAATTTCATCTTTCCAAATATGAACCCGTAAGATATTTTTAAAAGTAAGATACTAAAATGTTTTATTTTTCATTACATTAAATATTATATGGGTCATTTTCATGGCATGCTTACCTTAATGAATAAAACATAATCCCTATGGTGATAACTGTGGAATTAAATTCATACAATAATAATTTATATTAAACATGGTGAATTTAACATATAGGTTTCTCATAGGTTAACCATATTTTAACTTTAATGAGCTGATAAATTCATCAATGGTAAATATTAGTAGTACCCCAAGATTTAAAAAAAGAATATCATATTCGATAGCATGTGTGACATGCAACAACAATTGTTGAAGGTAATATAACATCCCAAGACTTTAAAATATATTTAAAATTTTAAACAAATTAAATATATGATATATATTTCTATGTACACAATACAATGTTAACATTCATTACACACAAAAATGAATATCTTCGATGACTTAAGTTACACGCAATACATAATTTTATCAGATACTATTAATATTATTATTTTTAATGAAAAATAACTCCTAGATGTTAATTAATGATTATTAATTGTAATTACCAACTTATGAAAATATATTGTTAAATTAATTGGTTACCAATTAATTAGAAATGAAAATTAATACCAAATGATTATAAAGGAAATTTTTTTATAAAACAATTTTTGTTCCCAAAGGCATTTAACATAATAAATTGAATTAATTACTATTAGTGAATGATAATAATTAAATTTATATAGTATATATTAATTCATTGTTTTATAAATTATTCCAAAAAATTTTATATAAGTAAGATAAAAACAAATCAAATTTTATGCATAAAAAGATGCATTTTTATAATGGCAGATTTACTGATTTTTAACAAAAAAATGTTTTCAAACTAAATTTTTGAATTTTATAAATTTTATTTTAAGAAATAAAATTAATTTTTGAAAGTGTAATTTCTATATTATATTAGGGTCAATTTTTATCATTCTTCTTAGAAGTTTCATTTTTTTGGCGAATAGTAAAAATACTGAATTTTAATTGAAAAATGCCTTCTCATCTAAATAATTTATATTGATAAATTATATTTTAAATCTGTTTTAAAGTGAAATTAAATCCAATTTACACATATTAATACAATTTCTATAATTTTAATCATTTCCACATTGAATTTAGATATAAAAACATAGTGAACATTTGAACATTTTCACTTTAAAAACTTACTATCTCATCCTGTCTGCGGGATTAGTTTTAAATTATTTTTTGTCACTTCTATCTTTTTTATTTTGAAAAATATATTCCATTTTAAGAAAAATAATAATTAATTATTATTAATAAGTTAGACATAAATTTTTACAAAAATTATTTGTGAAAGTAGTTAAAATTAATTATAACAATTGTGAGAAAAACATGTTTGCCAAGGGACTAAACTTTAATCTTAAGTGGCCAAATAACTAATAAACTTATAAAAGATAAATTATATGGAATAATTTATAACATATTTCTTCTTTTATGTATTTAGGTTCACTATTGTATCAAATTGACAAGGAAAAACATGGGAAAAATTGACTCTTTAAAAAATATATTGGTTTACCACTCACCCACTTATAAAAGGACCCCCCTATCCCCATTATTCACACCTCTCAAACTACTTTGGTTACAAAAATCCCTTCCAGAATAAATCTCAAAAATAACTCCCTTAATTATATAAGACATATCATGGGCATAAATCCATCTAATAATTAAATTAGTGAAAACCTAAGGTGGATATCCAAAGAATGGTTAATGTTTATTTTTATTTTATTTCCTCATCCACCTCATTAAATTATTTTTATTCCTTGATTACATAATAACCTATTTGTCTTAAATATAATAAGATATTGTTATTTTGTGGGCTCAACATGAAATTTCACACACATATATTAAATTTGTTACACAAATAATCATTTGTGTGTACGACGAACTACTGCCTCATGAACCGATGTCATTCATTTTTTCCATTAACACCATTTAAGGTTATAAATAATGGTGGAAATAATATTTATATATTATATTTATATAATTTATTTTATCTTCATGATTTTCGAATTATTATATAACATATAACTTCAGACTTTCCATTTTGTTGGAATATGATTACATCGTTCGTGTGGATGGCATACTACCACCTCACGAAGCGATGTGATTCATTCACACATTATAAAGAATTTATTAAGGATGATTTTAATAAAAATATGTAGTATATATTACATAAATATAATAATATAATTATTATATATATAAAATTTACTTTTATTTCTTTCAATATGATATGAAAATGGAAACATTGTTCATACGTACATACAACCTACCGACTCCATGAATAGTGTATTTCAATTCCTATCACTAAATTTTATAGATTAATATAAATATATAAATAATGAATATTTATGATATTTAAATAAAGGTTGAAATTTTTGAGATTATGATATCATAATTGAAGTAATAGGAAACAAAACATGTATGAACATTCTCAAAAAAACAAGGCAATTAACACCTAAAACGATGAAAATAATTCAATTTTATTACAAAATGGGTAATAATATGTTATAAAATAATACTATATGACATTATAAATATAAATATGGTTCTAATATAAGAAAATAACTTGATTAAAACCATTATACATGAGGATAAATCATTTTTTACAAATGGAATGTGTGAGGTAAGTGATTTCATCTCAATTTACATTCCATTGAGACTTATTTGTTATTATGGACCAATTAACTTTTATACAGTGAATATCTTCCTCTTTTACATTTAATATAAGGAATAATTTTTTATTCATGTAATTTTATATATCAATTATAATTATCTCATCCAAGGTAACTTCAAATGATAATTACCAAGTGGTAAAAGTTATTATACATTCTCACTTTTTTTGTGTGATTATTCACATTCTCTTAAAACAATCACTTTATTGTAATAATTTTTCACTGGAAATTAAATTTATCTTAAATATCCATATTATTGTCCAATGGATATTATTATTTCCTAAAATGTCTTCCATTTTGACACATGTTTTTTACATTAAAATTTATTGGATAAACTGGGGAAATATTGATAAATCCCTATCCTTAATTCAATACAGATATTTAATAAGCCACATTATGTATGAGTTAAATATATTTATTTTATATATGTGGAATTAATTTCACTAGTATTAAACTGGATATGGACCATTTAATGTAAGGCCCTCGATTCATTGGTAGTCTGATAGGGTGAATTAGTAGGCTAAATTAGATGGGTTTCTACCTAGTATGTTTCAAACAAAATTATAAAAGGTCTTGAAGGTAATGGTTACATGGGCCTAGGAAACATGGTTTCAAATATTTAATAATTTCATTCTATTATAATTTAGTTATTATTTTTATACATAAGATTTTAACTATGAAAAAAATCCATGGATTAATTTCATTCTCAATTTATTGATTATTCCTTATATAGTTATTTAATTGTTATGTGTTTTTATATATTTAACTTGCCATATTATTTTCACACCCCCTTATTAGTATTCTGATTACATGGATTTTTGTTCATTTAATAACCTTTATATATTGATTATGATTGTTTATTCATGATAACTTCGACTTTCCATAACCCCTATTAAGAATTTGAGATCACCCTTTTTTTCTTTTCCTTAGGTTGTGGAGAGGAATCTTTGAATGAGTTTTCAAGGATTCAAAGATTTTACTTTTTTATGTTTTTTTTCGTTTCGTAATTTAATATGGGTAAAAATTAATTAATATTTTTTTTACAAAACTAATAAACTACTCAGTGCATTGGGATTTGAATATTTTATCTATGCGAATATAATAAACAAGGGAACCGGATATGGGCTACTGGGGTCAGGGTTGCTACAATGGGTATCACTATATGTTTTTTAAAATACAAGGAAATTTGATTTAATAGAAAAATGATTAGGGAACATAACCATATGATGTAATTTATTATAAGTTTAAAATAATTTCCTATTGTTTTGGAAAGGTAGAGATTATCCAGCTTTTCCTAGAAATACATCCCTATTTGGATACTACAAGTGGATACAGTTATGGAATAGATGTACCTTGAAGTAATAACTCCAAAAAGGGAATGTCTATATTGACTCAATTATAACCTAAAACATGATAGTGGGGCTTACTAAGCACCTAGTTCAACACTCATGGGGGATATGATTAATATAATTTGTATTTTCTTTAAAAACCATTATGAATGATGTGAAAGTAATGACATCCACAAAAAAACCAGATTATTATTTTGAGATTATCTATGTATAGGTTTTCCAATTTATGTTTAGTGTCGCATAATATTTAGAATTATAAAATGGTTATAATTATTTTTTCTAATCTAGTATATTCAATTATTTAGATATTACACCTAGAAGGAAAAAAGGTATAAATATTAATTGAAAATGTTAAGGTTTCCCTGCTAAAAAACAAAATACAGCCGGTATTGGAACTGAGCGGATATATTAGCGTATATTACTCATGTAATGAAAAATAACATTTCTTAGATACAGAAACCTATTCCACAACAAGATTCTATGATTCTGGATCACATTATGTGGCTTAGGTTTCCATCATTTAGGTGGAATTCTGATCTAAGGACATTTGAGAAATGTATTAAGTCTTTAGACAAGATATTTATTGCATTGGGATATGGTGAAAAGGAATAGGTCACACTTCTAGTGTACTGTCTCATTGGTGATGCTAATTATTGGTGGTCTTTGATCCATAATACTAGGGAGAACTACTACAAATATGGCCTTTATCAACACGAGAAAATCACATTTACAGTGCTAAAAAAGCACCAATAATAATGGTGAATATAAGGGGGGTCCCCTTTAATAATGCTAAAAAAAGAGCTGATAAAAATTTAAAAACATAAAAAAATAAAAAAAATCTGCATATTGGGGAGGGGATTCAATAGTGATTGAAGCCCCTTTTAATAGCACCCACAACCCCAACCTACATGCCCCAGTCACTCAACAGGACACACACCTAATCTTCCACCCCAACCCCTTTAATAGTGCTTGAAGCAATTCCACCCACACGCACAACCCACCTCCCCCTGGATTCAAAGCAATGACCTATTACTTTGGCACATAAGACTTTACCACTCCACCATATTTATTTTCTCTCCATTTAATAATATACCTATTTATTTACTTATATATAGTTATATATACTCATATATTAATATATATTTATATTAATATATATATATATATTAATATATATATATATCTTACTATATATATTGTTATATTAATATATATATATTCATATATTAATATATATATGTAGTTATATTTATATATTTATATATTTATTCGTATATAAACATATACTAATATCTATTTATTTATATATATTTATAATTTTTATTCGTATATTTATTTTTATATTAATATATATTTTTAAGATTAGTTTTAAATACATTTTTAAAATATGCTTTTGTGTGTGTGTTTAAAAATAAATAAATACTTATATACAACACACACACCTATATTATATGTTTATCTGTAAGTATAATTATACATATTTATATATATTTATGAATATTATATATTAATATGTGTATACATTTGTTTATAATACATAGATAATATATATCAGTTTTTCAATAGAGACACACACACGTATCATACAGGTATATAAATATTAATATATTTGTATTTTTATTAAAATGGATATTATTTTTCTATTTAGATAAGTTTTATATATTGAAAAATATATTTACATTTAAATATGTTTAATTATTTATTTATAAAATTAAATTTTTATGTGTGAATATATAAAAATATGTATATATTGTTATATAATTGATTATAAATAATAGTACATTGTGAAAAACAAATAAAAATTAAATCCATTATATCGATATAAATGTCACCCCTCAGAATAAATTCGGTCCCCAGAGAAAATGTTCAAAAATACACCCTCAAACGAGGCTGAAATTCCATTGAATGTTAAAAAAGTTGGGTATTCGGACTAAAAGCTCAATTTTGGGGGCCTTATGGGCCTTCTTTGGCCTCAAAAAATGTGAAATAGGGTCCCCTTAGATCACTAGCATATAGAACTCATCACAAACTTTGATTTGATATACTGTAGAGATCAAACAGACACTCAGATCCAAAGTTATGGTCATTTGAAATTTCAGTAATGTTTTCAACTTAGTTTAGATCTATTAATTAATTTTTTGATTTTTTGTCTTCAAATTGTTATTAAATGATTATTAATCGATCAAAATTAACAAATTATTAATTAATAATTTTTTAAAGATATTGTTTAAACCATTTTCACTACATATCTTATATATTAAGTAGAAATGTTTATTTATACTAATGTAAAACATATTTAAATAATATATATTATATTTATATCAATATGAATATACATATATATTTATATATCAATATATTATTTTTTATGAAATATATATATTTTTGAAATATACCCTTTATAAGTGCTAGGGAAAAAGGTGATGATAATGTCCCACCCTTTATCAGCGCAACTAAAAAAAGCACTGATAATGGGGGACCCTTTAACTGCTCTAAAAAAGTGTTGATAAAGGGCCCCCCTTTAACAGCACTAAAAAATTACTGATAAAGGGGGTGCCTTTATCACCCCTAAAAAAATGGCTGATAAAGTTCCACTTTTAACAGTTCTTTTTTAGCACTCTTAAAAATATCCTTTATCAGCACTTTTTTTAGCGCTTATAATGGCACCACCTTTATCAGTGATTTTTTAGCGTTGTTAAATGGTGGTTCTGCAAAAACCCTATTTTTTGGTAGTAGAGGAAGAGTAAATAGAACTCATAGAATGGAAAGCATTTATCTACACATTCTTCAAAAAATATTCCACTCGTGAGACACAAACTAAGATGAATAGAAAGTTCCTTATTTTAGAAAAATAAAGAAGAATGTGTTGTAGAGTTTGTGACAACCATTATTAGTTAATCAATGTCTAAATTGATTTTATATGCAACAAAGAGTAAAATATTGAACAATTATTTGATGGGGTTAATCTATGTCTCTGAAGCGCACTTGTATCTCAAAATATTTCTTCACACATAAAATAGTTTTATGTGATATCGAGATATAGAAATAATTCTCCAAGTCTTATGGATTTAAAGGGAAGAAATAGAAGAAGATAAGAACATGGAAAATAATGGATAAAGGGAATAAGGGAAAGTGGGATTTTACAAAATGTGATAATTGTGGAACGAATAAACTTGGAAAATGATTGAAAGGATTGTGAGTCTTTTATAAGTGTAAAGAAATGGGTCACTAGGAAAAAGACTGAAAAGTGAGGAAAGAAAAAAATATTATTAAGTATTTAAACTAAAAGTATATGGGGAAATACACAAATTAATTCCCAAATATTAAAGGGAATAAACCTCCTAAGAATATGAAGGATTAAGGAACAAAATTTGATATTGATAAAACTGAAGTGTAATAATTAATGTTCATGTATATTTATATCCAATATTTTAAAAAATCTAATTTATTAATGATATTATAATTTTAATAATTATTAAATATATAATGATTGTAATGAAGTACTATCTCATTAAATAATTAAGAGAGTATGATGTATGGTAATGATGAACAAAAAAAATGATTCAACGACAATTTGAACTTCTTAGAGAACACATGATTGAGAATTCTTATATATTCCTAATATTTAGATAATGATGGATAGATAAAGGGTTAATTGACATGGAAAAATTAATTTGTATAATACTGAAGACCTTGGAACAAAATAATGAATTTGTTTTCAAAATTTTTAATGTTATAATTGATGAAATTTACAACATTTTAATTTCAATTTAATTAATAAATCCAATAATCTATGTTTTACTTACCAAATAAGGAAGAATGAAAGTTTTTAATAAGGTTTTAAGTTTATTCAAGGTATTAAAATGTTTCAAGGGAAAAAATTATGAAACTATGCACATTTTTGGTATGTTATGATTAAAGAGATACTTCTTGTTGATTGAAGAATAAAGAGAAGTTTATTTTGGAAATTCAGTGACCTTATTTCCAAATTTTTAATTCATAATATTTTGTAAACGTTTTTGAAATGGTTTAAATTTAACTTTGGATGAGGTTTTAGAGACTAATGTATCACTTCACCATATGATTAAAAATGTTCTAAGAGGTTAATTAGAAATTGTTCAAGGCACCACCAATAGACATGATTTTTATTATAAAATGGAAACATATCAAGTAAGTATATTTCCTTATATTCTTTTAAAGTTAAAGAATTACTAAACTCTAGAAAGAGGGTCTTGAAATAAATATTTTTCCCTATTATCACTGTCATTCATGATATCAATAACCCTTTTCACACATCTGGTTTATAGAATTTTGGTTTTTAAATTTCTTCAAAACATGTTCTCCATATGTATCCATGAATATTTGAGTGTTAGTTTTCTATTCCATGTCTTTGTTTACATTTCCTACGTATGTTTTCTTATCTGTAACCCTAGTAAAGTGATTAATCTAGATAGCCATTGTAATTACATTTCTCTCTTATTATAAGCATATTTTATTAAACCTTTTATGATGTAGGTTTTTCAGCAAATAAATTTTAAAATATAAAACACTTGATTGTCGAGATCAACTTTAAATCGTGAGGACAATATTTATATTTGGTGGGGGGAATGTAACACACCAGAATTTTAAAATATGAATATCATATTTGATAGAGTGTATGAAATGAAACACCAAGATTAGAAGAGAATATAATATCATGATCCTTTAAAATATATTTTATATTTCAAATAAATTCAATCTATGATATATATTTTTATGTGTACATTACCGGGTTATCTTTCACTAAATACAACAATTACATTCTTCAATGGATTATATTTCACATAAGACAATGTTTTACCAAATACTATTAATATTATTATTTAAAATTAAAACTATATCATATCCATTAAATTTATTTTTATGAACATGAATTAACAAATCATAAAAATATATGTTTGAATTCATTGGTTACCATTTAATTAGAAATTAAAATAAAAAGCAACTGAATATAAAAGAAATATTTTTATAAAAACTATTTTTATGCAGCCAAAGGTATTTTAAAATTAAATGAAATTAATTTTTATCAGTAAATTATATTAATGAAATTTTTATATTTTATATATAATTAACTTTTTTTAAATTCTTCTAATAGATTTGATAGGAATAAGATAAGTATAAATAGAATTGTATGCATACCAGCCGTATTTTTCTAAATGCAGTTTTTCCACCTTTTAATTGAAAACATTTTTAAAAACAAATTTTGGAAATTTTATAAATTTAAGTTGAAAAAATAAACTTCATTTTTGAAATATTAATTTCAAAATTAACTTAGGGTTAATTTTTGGCATTCTTCTAAGAAGTACCATTTATTGATGAATAGTGAAAAATACTAAATGTTAATTGAAAACCGACTTTTCATCTAAATAATTTTTAATGTTAAACTATATTATAAATTAATTTTAAAGTGAAATTATAAAATTTTTACATATATTAATCCAATATATATCATTTTAATCAATTTAAGATTTAATTTAGATATAAAATCTTGTTAAACTGTTGGGTATTTCCACTTTAAAAACCCAATTTCTCGTCCTGTCTCTGGGATTAATTATAAATTTATTTTTCCAAATATGTGGTCTGAATTTGATTAGAATGGATTAAATAATTTGAATAATTATGATTTATGATTTATAATTTGTACAAATTATTATTTTACCAAAATTATTAGTGAAATCAGTTTAAATTAATTACAACAATTAAAGGAAAAATGAGAATACCAATGGACTGAACATTAAAATTAAGGGATAAAATGATCTGGAAACTTTTCCAAATCCATTTTATGTATATATTTAGAACTTATATATTATATTATATATTTTGGTGCATTATGAGATCCCAATTAAATGGAAAAAACGTTGGTATAATTCACTTTTTCAAAAAATTCCATGACTACCACTCACCCCACTTATAAAAGGCCTCATCGTCTCCCCCTTCCCCACACATCTCAAACAAAATTTCATATCCCAATAACGTTTAAAATAACTCCAAAAAATCCATTACCTCATCCTAGAAGCCTTATATTATAAATAAATCCAATATAGTATGGAATTAGTGCAATCCAAATGAGGATACCTAAAGAAGAGGTAATGTTATTTTAAAATCGTTTTTATTTTATTTCCTTATCCACCTACATTAATTATTTTTATATAATGATTATATAATAACATCATTATATTAAATATTTTTTTTATCTAATGGTTATGACCTAAAACATAATACACTTCCATCAAACAAGTTACAAAATCTTCATTCATGTTTTTGGTGGACTGCCGCCTCGCGAACCGATGTCGTTTGTTATTCCATTACCACATGTCAAGGATGGAAATAATGATGGAATTAATATTTATATATGAAATTTATCATATTTATGATTACTTAATAATTTTTGAATTAATATATAACACATAACTTCATACTTCCCATTTTTTGGGAATACAATAATATCATTCATGTCTACGGTGGACTACCACCTCGCGAAGTGATGTGATTCATTCACACTCTATATAGTATGTATTAAGGATGTTTTTAATAAAAATATTCAATAAATATGAAATAAATATGTTAATGGAATTATTATATATATAAATATATCATTTATTTTTTTCATTCAATAATACAAGAATATGGAAACAACGTTCATGCGTATGTATGATCTACCGTCTCCATGAACAATGTATTTAATTTCATATCACCACATTTTTTGGATTAATATAAATAAATTAATACTATATATATAAAATTTAAATGATTATTTAAATTATTTATATGATTAAATAATTATCTATGTAATAGGAATAAAAAATAACAAGACTAAACATACTAAAAAACAAGGCAATTAACACCGAAAATGATGAGAATTATGAAATATTATTAAAAAATGCATAATAATATGTTTTAAAAGAATAACATTTGTTATTGTAAATATTAATATATTTATTTTATAAGTTAATAACATGATTAATACCATTATATAGGATATTAAATCATGTTCAACTAAGGGAAAGCATGAGGTAATGGATTTCATCTCAATTTACATTCCATTGAGGTTTATTTGTTATTATACACCAATTCACTTTTATATGGTGTATATACTTGCCCCTTTTCATGTAATATCCTGAATACTTTATTATTCATGTTATTTTATGTTTTAATTTGAATTATCTCATCCAAGGGGGTTTGAGTTGAAAATTAACAAGTGGTAAATATTATTATAAAATCTCACATTATTTTGTGATTGTTTATATTCTATTAAAACAATCACATTAGTGTAATAATTTTTCATTAGAAATTAAATTTATCTGATATATATATATATTAATGTATATTATTATTTCATAAATTATATACCATTTTACATACCATGTTTAATTTTTAATTTATTTGATTAACAAGGGTAATATTGATAAATCTATATCCTTTACTCAATATGGATATTTGATAAGGCCCACTATTTTTGAGTTAAATATATTTGTTAAATATATGAGGAATGAATTGGACTAGTATGAAATTGCTTGGAAACCTTTTAACATATTCCCCTTGATGCATTGGTGGACTCACGATATGAACCTGTCAGCCAAATAAGATGACTTTATACCAAGTTTATTTTAATCTTCGAAGTGAAATGTCTTACCAGTAAAGGTTTCATGTTCTTTAGAAAATTAAAATCTGATATTTAAGAATTTCATTCATTTAGAATTCACTTATTATTATTATACATGTTTTTTTTCTAGGAAAAAATATATGGAAGGATTTCATTCCTAGCCTATTGATTATTCCTTATCAAGTTATTTAATTGGTCTATTTTTTCAACTATTTACCTTGCCATATTATTTACATACTTTTTTCTCAGTTTAGTGATTACATGACATGTTTGTTTTGTTATTTAACTTTAAATATTTATTATTATTGCTGATTCGTGATATCATTCATTTTACTTAAACCTTACAGATCATTTTAGATCACATTTATTTTATTTCCTTTCCCATGTTATGAAGATGAATCATTGGAATGAGTTTTCAGTGATATCAGGATTTTAATTTTTATTATTTATTTTTATTTCCCATTTTAATATGGGTATCATGTATGTATAATGGTTTTAAAAAACTACTAAACTACTCAGTACCTTTGGATTTGAATCTTATATCTTTAACAATGTAATAAAGTAAGGTACCGACTCTGAGCTTCTGGGGTTAGGTTCACTACAATATTTATAATGACTAAAAAAGGTCCCTATTTAAAATATTTGGATCTATTAATTCTATACAAGGAATCAATTTTATAAAATTAAATTTTCATAAGTGTGATAAATTAATATAGAATAAAATGAGTCCAAAATTCTATGATATAATTTATTAGAAAAAAATACTTTTTTCCAATATATTTCTATTTATTCATATCCCTTGACTAGAAAACCCTTAGATGAATAATAATTTTTTATTCAATATAGATTTTATTAATTTTATTAGAAAAATATATCAATGGTGATTAATTTAATTTTTTATTATAAAAAAATGTACACATGAAAATAGTTTCCCATAAAACCATTTGCTTTATTTTGAAATTAATTTTATTTTCATTAATAAGAATATGATAAATAATTATATAATTTTATAAATTGGTAAACTATAAATTTTTCAAAATTTAGATATTCCTATTAATACCTTTCAGTTAAACATCTAGGAGATAACTTTCACAATTAATAATAATAATTTTATTGTATATCTCAATTAATTTAATCTCATTTTCTATTGTATCACAAGCTAATGTATAAATTAAATTTATTTGGAATGAAATATATCTAAATATCACTAGTTTTGTATTCTATCATTCATAAAATCATTTTTACCTTGAAATTCCATGAATCTAAAACAAAAAATGAGGAAATATCTATTTCATTTCATACTATGGTTCCCATATAGCTTCTTAGAATTTATGATTCCTCCTAAGAATATTATAACGTTGAGTTAAATTATTCTGTAGCACATTATCTCTATTATACAAGATATCTATGACTTATTCATTGTAAGGTAGATCATCCTCTAATAAATGAAATTTGATTTTATTATGTGTCATGGATCAATTAAGTACTTATTTAGGAGAGATACGTGGAACACATTGTGAACTTGAGAGAAGTTTGTTTGAAGCACCCTAATATATACTATCATGCCAACACGATCAAGAATCTTGAATATGGTAATATAACAATGGATAAAAATTCCCTTATTTTTGAATCTCATAACTTTATTACATAGAGATATTCATAGAAATACATTCCCAAAACCATTTATTTTCATATTTCAGCAACCATTCATAGTATAAATTTTCTGTCGAGCCTGAGATATCGGGATATACTACTGAATGGATATGAATTTTTTCTATTATTTACTCATCTATAATAGGTAATAGTAGCTTTATTTCTCTAACTATATCCAAAAAATTTATACTTTAAACTTCATTATATAGAGGTAGTCATAAGGGTCCATTTGAATTATGGGGTTAATGATTTTATTGTAATAATAATCAAGAAGATGATGTTGGTGATCCCAACCACAACAGAAATCCATATAACAAGATCATAGTAAATCCCATTGGGATTTTCTCCAAATAACCATCTATCTGAGGAGGATAATAAATATTGAAACAAAAATCAATATATAGAGTTTTATCAATACTTCACAAGAACATTAAGGTAATCCTCAGATCCTTATCAGATACAATTGAATGTCACACTCCATGAAATCTTACAACATCATTAATATATATTATTTAATATGATTAATAGAAAAATATTCTCTAATTTTAAAGACATGTACTACATTCATAAGGTAATTTACTACAACCAAAATATCAAAATGAACATTAGACATTTTAGAGAGTCTAATGACCAAATCCATGGTGATGTTTTTCCATTTCTATTATAGTATGGGTAATGGTTGGAACATCCCATTATATTTATCTTTTCTCATCCTTAACATGATGACATTAAAATAACTGAGTTATATACTCTATAATATATCTCTTCATGTTATACAACCATAAATACTCTTTTATATCTCCATATATCTTGGTACTTCCTAGATGAATAGGGAATTATTAACATTGACCCTCTTCTAGGTGCTCCTTATTCAAAACTAGTATGTAAAGAACACATACATAGTCCCTAAACCTTAAAATTCCATTATAATAATGGAAAAAATGAAAAACATTTATCTAATTATTCTAAAATCCACATAATCCTTTTTCCCTTTTTAATCCTTAAATTGATTAATGGATGGCCATTCATCTGTTAAAGAAGAGATTTCTACCCTTCCTTGATTATTTCCTAAACCATTGTTTTTAAATCCATAAATATTTAATCTTTTGTGATCTCTATCATAGAAAACCTAGCATGATCCTTTCGAGTCAAAGAATATACCACCTAGTTTTCTTTCCCATTGTGGTAATGTAATGAGTAGTCATAATCATTAATATTATTCAACCATCATATGTAGAACACATTCATATCTTTATTAGTGAATGAATACATTACACTTATTTTATTAGTATATATGAAAATCTTTTATCTATAGAGATAGTGCCTCATTAATATTAATGAAAAAATTATAGTAGCGAACTCCAAATAATGCGTTGGGTAATTTCTCCCATGATCCTTAAATTGTCATGACTCATATGATATAACCATGTCATTCATCATGGGAATGAATCTTAGTACCATATTTGATATATCACTATTGATCACAAACACTTATCCACTAGATGTTAGTGTAGGAATACATGCACTGACATATATTTTCTCAGTTAATTGAATTTTCATCACAATTTTATTTCCAAATGAACATAACTTCCTAGAAAGTTTAATTGTTTGTTAGATTTGAAATTAATTATAAATTATCTACAAATCACCAATAATACCCAAACAAGCCAAGAAAACATCAGACCTATGTTATAGTTGTTATTATGTGCCAATATTCAATAAAATATATCTTTTATGGATCCACTGATATAATTTTTCAAAAGATTATATGACATAAAAAATTAATTTTTTATCCAATTTTTTAACTTTATAAATTTGAAATATACATTATCGTTCATGAGGGTATACATAAAAATCATAAAATAACCACTATGTTTTTCCTTTCTATTTGAAAATATAAGAATATCATGTATAAAGACTACCAAAAAAAGATCAATGTAATCTATAAATACTATATATTCACTAAATCTATGATGAAAACACTATAAATAGTAAGAAAAAAATGGATTCCTAATATATTTGTAGCATCCATACATAGTGTGTAATGATGCATTGGGTATATCCTAATTCTTAACCCTTTTTTGATTATATCTATAAAGAAGATCCATCATGAAATTTTTTTATCTTCATATAGTTGATCAAAAAATTCATAAATACAAGGCATAAGATACTTATTCATTATTATTATCTTGTTAGTCTCCCTATAAGTAATGTTGTATTTCATTGATCTATCATTATTCATAATAAATTGAATTGGTGCACCCCAAACTTATATACATGGATGAATAAATTTTTTTCAATATTCTTATGGTGTTTCTTTTTTAATTAAAATAACTCAATCTAGGATATTCTATAAGGATCCTTTTAAATATATGTAGTATGATATCTGAGTTCTATTGAATACTCAACTTCATGATTTTGTGTAATACTAGAATCTCAAAAGGGAAAAAATAAAATAACTCATACATAGTTGGAATATATTTGATGTTGACTTTATCCCTATCAATATGAGATAAACACCCATTTTGATTGGGAATAAAGACCCATAAAATATATTCATTTTCCTTTATACATTCATATTTATCAACAAGTCAATAAATGATCAGAGGATTGTTTGAAATATCAAATGTGATATCCATTACTTTACAATTGATGATGGATTTATGTAATTAAATAAAATACATTCCCAAAATAATATTTAATTAATTTAGAGATCAAATAATAACATATTAATGAAGGACATTCCCAAAAATATAAATTGGGGATGAATCATAGACTTGTGATGTGTCCATATTACCATTAGTGGTTTTCAATAAAAATTAAATAATCAAATCATTGAGTTTAAACTATTATACCCTTAGGAAATACTTCAGATATAATATAGTGGGTAGATCTAGATTCAAATGAGACACAAGTTGAACTAGATTGGATTGTAAGTGTACCTTTTATCACATTATTATCATACACCACATAAAAAATAGTGATTTGATGAGATTTCTCTCAATATCTTGGTTTAAAAGGTTACTAATGTTGATCAAAATCATTATCCTTTGGGTTTGAGTACTGGTTAGCACAATTCCATTAGTCCATGAATTTGAATCATTAGTGTGTGTGTGGTGCATTCTATGGTGAATTCCTTCCATTTTTAGATAAATCCTTATTCATATAAATTCAATATTAGATTAACTGATGGACTTTATTTACACACATAACCCATTTAATAATAAACCTAAGACAATTTACACTTTCTTTCCTTCAACACTTTAAATATAAGGGAATTTTATTTTTTATCTCTCAATGATTTTTCAAATTTCTCATGAATTCCATCATTCTTTTCTTATTAAAACTATGAGATGTATATGTCACTATAATATCCAATTCCACCTTAATAGCACATAGAATGATTTATTATGAGCCACTAAAGAGTTATATGAATAAAAACCATCAAAGACATGTTTTTAAGGAAATAAATTATCGATCAACCTTACCTTTAGCTTGGATGATAATACTATAATAATTCCTCATATAACTTGTTAAATTTTCCTCATATGTCCTAAAGGATTTATTATCCTTTTACTTTAGCTGAAAGAATTAATTATCTTTTTTTATATGATGTATAAAAGGAAATTAATTGTTAATAAATATTATATTAATCTCATCCCACTATATGGAGTCATTCTCACCCAATTTTCTCATTTTCATTATATGATTAATCCACTGATATTCTTCTCATAACAAATAATAAAAAAATAAATATTAATTTTCCATAAACTAGAAAATGGAAAATATATTCTCATTTGTATAATCAATTTCCTTGAAACTAGTGGATCACAAGACCCACTAAAATAAGGTTGTTGTCACCTAATTAAGGACTCAATTGAATGTTGGTCCAAACATTTATTGTTTAGGTTCACAACATTATTCATATCTTATGAATGTTGTCTACACATAGTAATGATATTGTGCATTCTAGCTCCTATCACATTTGTATTATCAAGAGTACAATAATTTCATTATCCATCACATTTTTCATTAACATGATTCATTTAGGTTCCAACAATTTTCTATAAAAAAATCATAGTTTGAGAAATAATAATTACAGTCATAAATCATGTAGTCCTAAAAAATCATTTATTCGATGTCTAAATAAGTCACTTTATCATTAATATATGACACTTATATTTAACATAGGTTATATATTATCATATATAAAAAATTATAATTTTATCCTATACTAAGACCTATCCACAAGGTTCTCACTTATGTTTTCTCATACTTGTTTCCAAAGGTAACTAAACCTTTCCTAAATACCAACTATAGTAAACCAAAATTTTAAAACAAGGATATTAGATCTTATTATAAGAATATTCATTACATAAAAAAATGGACCATACCATAATAGTATAGTTTCAATATATTTGGAAATATAGACACATAAGAAATATGTTCATAGGATATATATATAGTCTTGAATTTTTTTCCTTCATAACTATCACCCTTCCAAGATTTATCACTCATAGAAACCTTCTTTATATCCTAGTTAAGAGAATATAATAAAATATGAACTCATATGATCAACAAGGGTAAAAAAGAGCGTCATTAATTTTTATATTAATATATCATGATCTTAAGGGTATGAGAACATTTTCATAAAAGTTTAAAACCATATCCTATATATAAAATATCATAATCTTAATTCATATAATACATCATAGTAGGTAATAATATGTGAATAAAAAAGGAATCAAAGAATATGAGAAATAGGGGAATAACATTAAAAAAACATATATATTTTTTATACACATTAGCATATAAAATCATTCTATTAGTTGTGAAGGATCACTTCCAAGACTATAATAGTGGATTGGCTTCAAGCCCCATTCCATATAATTATTCAATTTTCACATACAATACTATCATAGTGGTCTCATCGACTTACTAAATTGGGTTAACTCCCTTTTCCAGTACTATATATCTCATGAGATATTCATATTTACCAAATAAATTAGAGTTATACATAAATTTTGGACCACCCATCACATAATGAAAACCATATATATGTGTTCCACATGTTCGTAAAAAATTAAATATATAATAACCCATGAAAAATAAATGTTTTTCATTAACATTTAATAATGGAATATCCCATGAAATAAAACATATTTCACAAAAATTTCATTTACTAATAATATTATAACCCATAGAAAAAGAATAAGTTTAATAATTATATTTTCTTCATAATAAAAAACCATATAGATAAAGAATAAGTATAATATCAATGAATCATATTACCAATAAAAATTAGGTAACATCAATGGATGTCATCATAGATTAAAAGCGGCTTTAGAAGATCACTTAAAAATTTCTTGAAGAAAATAACCATTTAACTTTAAAATTACTTATTTAAAATCTAAAAATTTCCAAAATATTAAAGAATTTTTTTTTTGAAAATAAACATAGAAACAAGCAAATTAATCTTCAAATTATTGGGTGGTTATATTGGTGTAAAATTTCATTCATGCTATATATGTTATATGAAAATATTCCATTCAATCATTTTTTTCTAAAAAGTCAAAAATACATCATTCGTAAAATAAAATGAATATTCCATTGAAACCGTTATTTGAATGGTAAATCAGGGGTAAAAATTCCTTTAAACAATAATATGATTATACTAAAACCATTCTTGATTTTTTAAGAAAATATTAATATGGAAGAAAAAAGTGTTTTGATAGAAGAGAGAAATAAAGTTGGGTTTCCTTATAAATATTCATTCAGTAAAATGTGTAAATAAATAGGATAAACATAACAAAATATTTTTACTATAGATAAATAACTATAGGATAATATAAAACCTTATATTAATGAGAGGTATATGATGAAATTTCCTCACGAGAATACAATCATAAATAATCCCACTAAGTAATGATATAGTGAAAAATGGCCTTACAAATTCGGTAATAATTAATCACAAGACCCATGAAAGAATGCACCGCTTATGGATATTTATATCTCACAATTTTCATGATAAGAATAATTAAATAAATTCATGGGTAGTATATACAACACATAAAATAAAAAATTGTTGAATATGGAATGTGTCTCATAGAAGTAAAAGTGAGATGAAAATCCAATACCTCAAGTTTCAATTTTTTGAAAGTGATCTATCCTAATTATAAATAAATTTAAACTCATTATATATATATATATTAAAGAATAATTTAAAAACATATAATATAATATATGATCCCTTTATAACATTGCAACACATACTTATTAGTAATTATTTATTAAAATCATTGTATCTGAGTGTTTGTTGTTTCATTTTTTCATAAGAATTTTGGTTTGGTAGTTACAGTACTTGTACTTTGATCATTGTTCCATCATCTCCATAATTTTATCCAAAAGGATCATGATGGAGGTGAACCTACTTCTAAGATTTTTTTAAAATTTAGAGTGCCCAAAGAAACATTACAAGGAGGTTTTATAAATTCAAGTATTCCAATCACCATGAGAATCAGCCTTAACCAAACCAGAAAAAAACTCTAGTAAAATAAAGGACCAAATATAACTAACCTCTATGATGGAATTATTATAAAGGGCATCAATAACCAAGTTTTACTCCCTATACACATGCGTAACATCAAGAGATATAGAGCCATCAAGATGAAGATAATAAAAATAGGGCATCAAAATTACCTCTGATACATTCCTAGAAAAACATATAAGAATTTCAATGCTACGGTTGAATCAAATTCCAACCAAATAAGATGATAACCAAAGTGGAAAGAATATCAGATTGCCCAAATTTTTCACCCATAACTCAGCCTCGATTTCTTGTCCATTTCAAATGAATTGATAGAAATATCCATTAAAGATACCTCAATGGGTAAAAATATACCACCACAACCTGGGGGGCTTAAAAGCACATGAAGAAGCCCGAGCAACATTAAATTTTAGCTTCCTATAAATCAGGGGTATCTATTTAATATATTTAGCCACTAGTGGTTTCCTCACCCTACCACAAACACCACGTGACCTAAAAAAACTAGTTCATTGAATTCATTATTCATTTCCCCGATATGAATTTTGGATAGAAGAATAATTCCTCTATGAATATAGGAGACACCATCATAAAATAATTAACCATGATTTTTGAAAACCATATCATTTAAATAAATCTAGTTCAAAAAATGAATTGTGACAATAACAGCTCATAAGAGTGAATGGATCTGTCTGTTGAATGTCATGTGATAAATGGAGGAGGGAAAAGCTTCTAGATTCTTAAAATCAAAACCATAATGGAATATGTCCTACCCATACCTCCATAACAAGTATTCATTACAATAACACCCATAAAAATGAGATAGGGATTCCTCATTTGTAAAGAAAGAAGACATGTGAAGTCCAAATGAATGAATTTATAAAGAAAAATATTTTGAGTCTGAAACATATTTATCCATATTTTATAGATTTGAATAAGGCAAGTGGGAGATATTGAAGGGATTCATAAAACCAGAGACCCATAAATGTATACTAATAGAGTACTCACATTGATATTTATAACAATATCTAGTGCTAAAACATCCATACAAGTTAGTCATCCATATTAAAATATCATGATCAACAGACACATACTTGGAGAATTCCACAACAACTTGGGGGGAAATAGATCATGAAAGACAATATTAACCCGAAACACAGAAATCATTACATTACTCATAGATATAATAATAATAGCATCATCATTGATTGGTTTTGAAATCCAATGTGTGCACCAGTAGTTCAACTATGACTGGATATAGACCATCCATTTCGAACAAGAAATATTCTCACAATAGGGTTTCTTAACATATAGCCAAACAGATGAAAAAATATACATGACATTCCCATTGTGATGTTTATAAACAAACCTAGTGGTAATAAATTACACTGATGAGTCATTGTTGGAAATAAGTATCCATGTGAAGTTTTTCATCAAAGTATCATTGAAAATCTTGAGATGTTTGACTTCAAGACACCCCATGTCCACTGGATTTACAAACTCCTTCCAAGGGACAGTAACTAGCATCCTTTAACGGATCAAACGAGTCCATATAAAAGTGTGAATTATTCATTTTAGCTCTTTCATGAGAGTTATAGGCCATCTATAAAATGATAAATCATATACAAACATTGAAGTAATAATAGCATTGGCCAAGAAAAGTCTACCTTCCCATGACCTAGTCATCCTCTTCTAGGATTCAAACTGATTAACAATTATCGAATAGATATTTTACATATAACATCTTTTCACCTTGACCCAAATAAAGAGAACACTGAGATAAATGAAAGGAAAAGACTCTCTATTTACCCAAAGACATTGAGCCACTATATTTTTCTAAGAAGTAATCACTCCTTCTCCAAACATGATTGAGGACTTGTTCCAGATAATGACCAACCCATCAATATCCAAATATTGCCCAAAAATATTTTTGTTATGAGATATGGTAACCCTATAATCCTTCCCAGAAAGACTAATTTCATCTATATAAATTATCTGTGAAGGAGAAAAAAACCCTTCTAGCCTTCATTTGTTGATAAAGACCAACATTGAAAAGATTAGTAATACAAAAAACATAGATAATCCTCAGCTATGGAAAAGATATTCTTAGATCGAGGATCCCCTACCTAACCCCTATGGAACATTGAAAGAAGACCATCAGAGACCCATTAACAATAATGTAGAGTCTATAAATCTTAATAATAGAGAAGATATGATTAATCAATCTCTGGTAAAATCCGTGCATTCTCAAAAAACAAAGAAGGAAACCCATTTTATACTAACAAAAGTTTTGGAAATATCAATATCCAGTGCCATATTGCCACTCTTCACCTTTTTATTCATAGTATTCACACACTATGATGAAGTGTAAAGGGATTTATGTATATTCTTCATAGGAACATACCCAAACTGATTTGATGACATAAAGAATTTAGTAATCTCACCCAATTTCTAAGTCTAGATTTTTCTAATTACCTTTAGAATTTTATTCCCAATAGAAACATGCCTAAAATATCTAATATCAAGAGTGTTATATTTTATTTAATCAAATAAATGAAATTGGAATTAATACCACAAGTCATAGAATCATGGGTAAAGAATTACATGACTACATTAATAACCTCAAGATTAAAAATGTCCAAACAGAAGATAATAAATTTGTTGGTAAATCCACCAGGTCCAACAATACTATAAATATTTAAAGAGAACAGTGTTTAATGTCAGATAAATTAGGTACCTCAACAATCCTCTTATTTTTCATGTCTCAAATGTTTGGATCAATACATTTTTTCATTTTTTAGTGTTTTCCTCCCCATTGTCTGAATAAATCATTTCAAATTAACATGTCACACCATTTCCAATGTCATTTTCTATGTTAAAAAAATTTCCATCAATTTGAAGTACATTGAGATTCGTTATTTCTTTTTCCCTATGCATAAAATTAAAAAATATTGAATTTCTATCTCCCTCCACGATCCACCTGATATTTAACTAGTTATATGCAAGATTATACATATGGGTCAGTAGAACATAATGGTTAGAGAGGGATTGAATCTCCTCCTTATATGGAAAATCATGCATTCATTACTCTACTGGTAATGAATTAAGTGAGATACAACTTCATTGATATTAATCTCAAGATTTGAAAAATAATATTAACTCCATCCATTAACTCTTTATTCAAAAGATATTTATACATATGTTATTATTTTATGATTAATACAACATATTAATTAGAGGTATATGATGAAGTATAAAGAAAGTGATCAGTTAAGCTGTTTATCAGTTCTATGAAAGAACTCTTTCAGGTCTCCTATTAAAGATCATTAGGTTGTTCTATTAGAATGATCATAACTCCTGAATTTTTATGTTTATATTGATAAGATTATTTGGTAGGGTTAATTTGATCAATGAGGCTGAATGTGGTGTAAGGAATAGAACGGTGGGGATCCCTTTTATAAGGGAGATGAGGGGAACTCTTATAATTTCTTAAAATATTAAAATATAAAAAAATTAATTATCCATAAAAATGATTCAAAATGTCTAGATATCTTAATTTTTGGTTTTGGGAGGTTATTAGTATAATATCACAGCCTTCAACGTTATATAATATTGATTTATTTCACGAATTCACATTGTGGAATTTTTAGGTATAGGGCTTTAGAGAATTAGGACCTAACTATTACATAACAAAACATAGAGATAAAAAGTGGACACTTCCAATAGTATAAATTTATTCCATAATATAAAATATTCTAAAAATAAACATGGTTTATTTTCATGTTTAATCATCATAACTTCTCTTGACTCTATTCTCCCTTAAATCCTATGATAAAATTTAAAATTTTGGATGAGCACAAAAAGCTCAGTAAGGGACATAAAAGTAATGAAAAACCATTAGTATAGTTAAAACCTGATAACCCATTCAATTTTCATTTAGAAAATAAAATCAAAAAATTTCACATGAATAACACTCACACTTTTTGCTCACTGAAAAACACGAAAACCAGTATCAAGCAATTAAAACTCCTTCAGGTGATTTAGATAATCATATATATAAAACCATCTAAAACATCTTCCAATTAGAATAAATGTATGTTTTACTTCCAAATTGGAGATCAATAATGGGATCACCCTACGTATAAGCTATATCGGGCTCACCTGTGAGCTAAAATGGGGCTCAATCCTTCATATAAGCCTTTTCTGGATCACTCGTGAGATATAATATGGCTCAACAAATCATATAAGCTATAGTGGGATCACCCATTTCATATAATGCTCATGTAAAATTTTATAAATAAAACACATTCATCACAAAATCCCATTTTTGAAATATTATTTTAATCCTATATGAAAAAAATTAGTCTAAAAATACAATTTTCATTTAAGAACCCATTTTCAATACTAGGATACCCAAATAAATTAATACGGGATTTATTTTCATTTTAAAATACTATAAGGCTAATATAGAAAGCCCAATATCAAATAATTGTTATGGTGGTGGATAAGTTGTTGTCATCGCTGATGTGAAAAAAGAATTCCTTTTGTCATTTTGTAAAGAATGTTAAATGATTCATATAAAAATATTCCATCTGAAATTTTTTTATGAAATTCAATATTTCCATAAAATTCCCTATATATTCCTTTTATACCCATAAAAATAAATATGTAATTTAATATCAGGAAGACAAATATTTGAATATTATATCTTTAAATGTTCAAGGTTACCCATACTACATTGAACATTTAAATATTTATTTCTATTATTTAATAAATAACATAATTGTAGATAAAACATGGTTATTAAATGTCATAGTGGTTGTATATACACTTTATAAAAGAATAAAGGTGCATATTATCAAGAAACACCTCAATAAAAGGAGATTGAGACGATGTCACTTACCTTGAGTCTGACTTGTCCCATTCATTCTTTAATTTACAGAATAATAAAATTATATTAATTTCTACTTTCTTTAGATCCTTTATAAATTTTTTTATTCATCTTATATCACTTATTTCCATGTTATTGCGATTAGTTAATTATTTGAGTTTATATCAGATGTTTTGTCCATGTTCAATATTTGAGTAAAAATGAACTTTTTTAGGCAAATTATCCATGTGGTAATAGTCCATTATCTCTATAATACTATTCATGATTTAAATATCATATATATCTAGTATATATGTATTTATATTATTCCATAACATTTAGATATAAGAAATGAAATGTACTGTTCATAGAGAGGGTAGGTCGTACGTACGCATAAAGGTTACTTTCATTTTTTTTCATATTAAAGGAATAAAAAATAAAAAATACGTAGTTATAATATAAATCCTGTATAATATCTATGTTATATATGTTAAATAAGTTCATTAACTCACTCCTTTATATGTTCCATGTATGTCATGAATGAGTCATATCACTTTGAGGGGGTGGTAGTCCACACTTCCTTAAGTAAATTATCATATTTACACACTATGGAAAGAATAAATATTTATTGTAAAAAAAATTGATGAATAATATAGAAAAAATAAATATAGTAACATTATAATGGACATTATGTGATGTCGTTGAATTTTTTTAACAATTATCATTTCATGAGGCAGTAGTTCACCGTACACAGAATCAATATGTTCTATATCCAATAGATGGAGGTATGTGTAAGTGTAGGTTTACCCATTATAAAAAAAACATACAAGTATATTGAAAATAATTGTGTTTTTATAAAATAATGGAATAAATATAGGTTTGCGGTTGGATGAGGAAAATAAACGAAAGGAGCTTGAGACAAGAAGTTACCTCTAAATTAGGTATTTTCTTTTGATTTTAGCCAAGAGGTTTTCTTGAATTGCCTTCATCCCATGGTAAGGATAATAGGAATAAGGTAGTGATGTTGGAAGCTTATTTGACCAGAATTTGGATGAGTCAAGGGTCTTGAGAGGTGCATGTAAGTGGGTAGAGGTGGTGTCCATTTAGTAGAGGGAGGAGGGGCTCTTTAGGAAAGTATTGAAATATTATTTAATTATAAATTGATTTTAGAATAATAATATTTAAAAAGTGATAAATTTTATAGATAATATGAGGATTGGTCTAAATTCTCTCAACCAATAGGTTTTAGATATGTATTGGAAAAAAAATTAATCTTAACTTTTAGCTTTAAACCTTAGTTAAAAACTATAACGCGTACCATGTCTTCTGGTATTTCATAATATATGGTTACTATATTTACTATAAATGCCATGAAAAACAAAATTGGATCATTAATGAAATTTTTATCATTATATAATCCATTTTTCCAATTATTATATTTTTCTGAACATTATATCCTTTAATAGAATAATATTTGTTTTAAAAACTCATTTATATCAATTTTGACACTATTAAGAAATAGATTTTTTAAAAGCCATAAAAACATGATTCCTAAAAATAAAGGAATTAACTATTCCCTAAAATGTTAGTTTCATCGAAACAAATTCTTGTATGGAATAAAAATATAAAAATTTCATTTATTTTAATATTTATAATTTCATTTATTTGAATATTTCATTAATATGGTAATCGCTGCATCATCATTATGTCATAAATATATATATTTATTTAATATCAAAAAATTATAAGTAAAATACCATGATTTACGAAATATTTTTAGATTTCTAATGAGTATTTATAGTATAATTTTTCATTTATATAACCCAAATTAAAATTGATTTAGTTAAGAGATACATGTTTATGTTATATTTCCCTTTTCTTTAAATTAAATGTTATAAAAAGGTCATTATCACACCCAAGTTGATACATGGGGTCCTAAATTTGACCCAGGATGATCATGGTCTGAAATATATCATAAAATTGGATTAGGAAACGTGTTAGGCTAGTTTTATATTATTATAATTTTATTTTTTACCCTTATTTACCTGATTTACCCATTAACCATGGTAAATAAAAATATTTACAGAAATAACTATTCATAATGTCCAAAAATACAAGGAATATTTTCTTTTATAGTTTAGACCTTCTGATTACAAATATGGAATCTACTTCATCAAATTAAAAACACATAATTTGTAGAAATTAATTTAAAATTAATTCTCATTGTCAAAATAATAAACAGATTTTTAAGAAGTAAAAAACTATCAAAAGATTTACATTCGTTTATATCCAATTAAAATATGAAATTACTTACAATGAAAATAATTTTATTAAATGATAAAAAAACAAATCCAATTACATGTTAAAATAAATTAAAAAGATAATATAACTATATTAATAAATTATATGAAAACACTCTTTGGAATTAAAATGCAGTGTTTTTCGCTATTCATAAAAATTTGGATTTTATCAGAAAAATACCAAAATTTCAACCAAAGTTAATTTTTATGTACCAATTCTGAATAAGAATATTACTTTATCAAATAGAACATATAATAGTGACAAAAACTATTTTTAAAATGGGTTCACCATAAAAAGGTGGAAAATAACCTTTTAAATATATTATATTATTTAATGCTAAAAATTGGATTCATTCTCATTTTGTGCCTCTAAAATTCATTTTTTAAATTTATAATTTATTTGAAAAATATTTAAAATCATCATGTAGTTAATTCTATTAATTCCCACCAATACAACAACAAGGAATTAATAACCATTTAAAATAATAATAATATTGTTGTATTATTTTTTGGTATAACTTAGTGTTGTGTGCAACGTAAGATTTTAGAGAATCTCATTGTTGCGTGTCAGGTGTGACATCAAACGTAGTGTTCCCATAAATCTAAAATTAAAATCAAATTCAATGATATTAATATATATGAAAATGCAATATTCTATAAATACCTAGTATTTTACATCATTCCCCCCTTTTAGAAATTGTGTCCTCGCAATTTTAAAATTGGGCTCAGAAACAGTATTAAAAATCCCACATCGGAAAAAGAGTCAATAAAACTATAAATTTAAAATAATGAAAGAGAAGTAAAAAGGTCACCTGGGATATCATATTCTAGGGAACCCTTTAGGAAAACATCGACATGGATGATAAAACTAACTCTCAAAGACTAATATAGATTTATAGAGAACATAGTCATTGGAAGGTTATCCATAAAAACCATAATTATGTGATGGGTCCAAAGACTATTAAGAAATGTGAATAAATAATGTTTTTGTTTTAATATCCATTTGATAGAGTTTAGGAATTAATTTACTTCCAAGAATAATAACATAAGGAAACATAATTACTTGATTTATTTCTATTTTATAATCCAAATTTATTCCTCATAGTATTACCAGAATATGATGTACATCCCTAAGAATAACCATACGTATAAAAGATCTCACAAACCATAAAGGATATCAATATCGTAAAACTGAGCTCCAACAGTAAAGGCATACTTCCACATTAGAAAAAAATCCATACATAAACATAACCCCAAAAAACGTCTCCCAGAAAGGTCCTTAATAAATTATGATCACATAACATAAAACCTCAAAAGGTGTGTTTCAAACCTTGAACTTATAGTTATCCATTGAAAAATATTGGGCTCTCAAAAGCTTCCATCAATTCACCACATATCTCAACATCAATTGTACTAGTAGAAAAGGATTTTCCCAATCCTTTTTGTTTCTGATCATATTGATTTCCTCCCTGTGTAATTAATCCGAACACTTATTTTCATAATGTCCCAACACATTGTAGCTAGAGAATCTTACTATAAATTGGCTATCTATTATCTCATTATTATATTATACATGACCATTTTATTTACAGTCATGAACCTTGTGACCAAACATTCCACACCGATAACTCCTTCTAGATCATGACATACATTCCCCAAAATGTATTTTACCACACTTGGATCATCATTTTGGCTTACCTCTAGAATTATTAGTTGGTTGATTCTCTATTTCCTAGCACCTGGACTGTTTATTAATCTTATTATCTCATAGAACATAAGTGTTGGAAAACTCCATTTCAACATTATTATCACAACGAACAACTTTTTAATAACTTTTAAATTCTCGAGAGGCCAAATATCTTCATATCCCAGGTTTCAATCCTGAGTAAAATCTATTAATTTTACTGCCAATGTCTCGCATAAAATCTAAAACATACCTGGAAAATATTGTGAAGTTCTATTTATATACAGGAACTGTGTCCTTATTATTTTTCTTTAATTCCATGAATTGTTTCTCCATCCAATGATTAACAATCTTTGTGAAATATTTCTCAAGGAAAATATCCTTAATTTCTTCCCATTCCATGGAACCTAGATCACATTTCACTCCATTATTCTTACATAATGACCACCATTGATCAGCTTAAACTTCAAAACAATGGATGGAATGAGTTAACTTTTGACGTTAAGAACATTTCATGACATAAAATATCTTATCCAGGGTATTGATCCATCATTCAACTACAATTGGGTCAGATGATCCATTGAATAATGGGGCTTGTGGCCTCATAAAATGTTTCACTACTAACATATTATTCTATGATTGATCGGGATGATCTCATACAAGGATACCACTACCATTTATATCCTAATTCCACTACAGTATCACTAAAAAAACTATTCAGTTTCCATTTTCACCACCTCATGTTATTGATTTGAATGGTTATTTTCCTCTCGATTCCTTCCCATTACAACAATCCTCTTTCATCCTTAGAAAACCATTTTGAACCGATATAATTTAGATGAAGCGAAGAGTTAATATTAAAATTATACATTATCTCAACTTAAACCTAAAGTAAAATCCTCTAATGGAAAGAAATTAACACCATCATAACCTCTAAAGTTATCTAAAAAAACCTTTGATACCAACAATAAGGCCCCAGATTTAAATGTTGCATAATATTGAGTTAAGTCAAGAATTAACATTGATGATATTTGGAGTTTAGAGATTTAGAGAATTAGGCCATAACTATTATATAAAAAACATATAAATATAAATTTTAAATTTCCAATAGTATCCATTTGTTCCATAACATGAAATAATTTAATATGAAACATGGTTTCTTTTCATGTTTAATCATCATAACTTTTCCTTGATTCCATAGTTGACTATATTCTCCCTTAAATCCTTCGAAAACATTTAAAATTCGGTATGATCACACAAATATAAGTAAGGGAAATAAAAATAATGAAAAAATATTAGTCTAGTTAAGACCTGATAACCCAATCAATTTTCCCTTTTGCATATGAAACAAAACATTTTTATGAGAATAAAACTCATAATTTTTTCTGAATGAAAAACACCAAAACCAATATTAACAATTAAAAATCCTTTATGTGACTTAGAGCATCATATACATAAAAACCATTAAAAAATATTCCAATTTGAATAACCATATGGTTTAATTCTAATTTGGAGATCTATAAAGGGGAGAACCTTTCATATAAGCAATATTGGGCTCACTCGTGAGCTATAATGGGGATCAACCATTCTTATAAGTAGGTTCGGGCTCATCCATGAGCTATAATGGTGATCAAACCTTCATATAATTTATATAAGTCTCAACCGTGATCTATAATGGGGCTCAACACATAGTATAATCTATATCAGTATCACCCATTTCATACAATTCAAATATACCATTTCACGAATAAAATACGTTCATCACAAAAAACCTTTTTTAAAAGCTTCTTCTAATCCCATATGAAAACAATTTTTGTATGAAAATACCTTCTTCATATGAGAATCCATTTTTAATACCTGGATACCAAAATAAAGCAATAATGGATTTATTTTTGTTTGAAAAGACATTAAATCTTATAGAGGAAGCCAAATATCAAATGATGGTTATGACAGTAGAGAAGTCATTATCTTCGCACGTTAATTTTTTTTTTGTAATTTTGTAAAGAAATTAAAATGATATTTATAAGAATATTCCTTTTGAAAATTTTTAACGAAATTCAATATTGACATAAAATTTCATATATAATCCTTTTATACCCACATAAAGAAATATTTAAATTAATATAAGGATGAAGAAGATTTTATAATTAAATCATTAAATGTTCAAGTTGTCCCGTACAACATTAAACACTTAAATATTAATCTCCATGATTTAATAAAAAATATTTATAGATAAAATACGGTTATAAAATTTCATAGTGGGTATATATACACCTTATAATAGAATAAAGGTACACATTATCAATAAATGCCTCAATGAAAGGATATTGAGATGAAGTCCCTTACCATGATTCTGACTTGTCTCGTTCATTCTTTAATTTCCTAAAAAAAATTATATTAATTTATAATTGATTTAGATACTTTTTTATTTTTATTACTAGTTTTATATTACTTATTACCATGTTGTATCAATTATTTATTTATTTAAGTTCATAACTGACGTTTTGTCTATGTTCATTATTTGAGTAAAAAAATAAACTTATTTTGATAAAAATTATCCATGTGATCATAAGTACATTATCTATAGAAAATTATTCATGATTTAAATATCATATATATCTAGTATATATATATATATTTAGAAAAGTCTATAACATTTTTATATATAAAATAAAATGCAATTTTCATGGAGGCGGTAGGCCGTACGTACGCTTGAACGCTACTTTCATTTCTTGGTCAAATTAAAGGAATAAAAGATAAAAGATAAATAGGTATATTATAACTCAATTATAATATCTATTATATATACATTTGATATATTTATTAAATTCGTCCTTTATAAATTCCATGTATGGAATGAATGAGTCATATCACTTTGAGTGGGCAGTAGTCCATACTTCCTCCAATGAAATTATCATATTTACACATTAAGGAATGCATAAAAGTATATTTTAAATAAAAATTTAAGGAGAATAAAAAAAATATAAATATAATATTTATCATATATAAATACAATTCAATCAGAATGGACAATATGAGAGGTGGTATGTGAAAATTGAACAATGATCGTTTCAGGAGGCAGTAGTTTTCCATAAATAGAAACAATATGTTCTATATCCATTAGATGGAGGTGTGTGTAATTGTAGGTTGAAACCTTAGAGAATAACATCCTAGTATATTTATAATACCGTTTTTGTTATAATATAATTGAATAAATATAGTTTTTTGGGTTGGATGAGGAAAATAAATGAAAGGAGTTTGATAGAAGATGTTTCCTCTAAATTGGGTCACTCCTTTTGATTTTAGAAGAAAAAGGTTTCTTGAATTGAATTTTTCCAAAGTTAAGGATTATAGGGAGAAGGGAAAGATTTTTTACCTTATTTTAGTTGAATTTGGATGATACAAGGGGCTTGAATGGTTTTTCTAAGTGGGTAGAGGTGGTGGCCTTTTATAAGAGGGGGGAGGGGTCCTTTAGGAAAATCTTGAAATATTATTTTATTATAAATTTATTTTATAATTATAATAATTCCAAAGAGATATATTTAGAGTATTATATTATTATGGGTATAAATCCTCTCATACAATTTGTTTTAGACTAGTATAGGTCAGAAAATTAACCGTATCGTTTAACTTTAACCCTTAGTTAAAAACATTAACTCTTACCACGTCTTTGTGTGTTTTCATAATATATGGTTACTATAGTAACTATAAAATGACAAGATAACCACAAGTGAATAATTAATGATATTTTTAACATTATATAACTTAGTTTTCTAAATTATTTATTTTTAGGAATATTATATCATTTAATAAAATAGTATTTGTTTAAAAAACTCATTTATGTCAATTTTGACACCATTTAGAAATTGAATTTTGTTAGTCATAAAAACTTGATTCATTCACACCAAAGGCATTAAATCATCCTTAAAATTTATATTTCATCCCAAAAAAATTTATGGATGGAATTAAAATTTTCAAATTACCTTTATTTTTATATTTATAATATCATTTATTTGAATATTTCATTAAAAAGGTAATCATTGTATCATCATTGTATCATAAATATATTTGTTTATTTAATGTCTAAAAATTATAAGAAAATTACCATGATGTAGGATATATTTGTATCTTTATAATTAATATTTATAGTGTAATATATCATTTATATAAACCAAATTAAAATTGTTTTAGTTAGGAGATACATGTTTATGTAATATTTCTCTTTTATTTAAATTAAATATTATAAAACGTCATTATCACACCCAAGTGGCTTCATGGGGTACTAAATTAGACTCAAGGATTATCATGGTAAAAAATATCTCATCCACTAGGATTATAACACATTTACGGTAGTTTTATAATATTAAAATATCATTTTACCCTCATTTACCTGATTTACCTTTTAACCACAAGAAATAAATATAATTACTAAAGTTACTATTCAGAATGTCAAAAAATAAAATTTACCTATTTACATAGTTTGTAATTTTTGATTCAAAATATGGAATGCACTTTTCCAAATTCAAAACATATAATTGGAAGAAATTAATTGAAAATTAATTTCTATTGTCAAAACCAGATAAAACGTTTTAATAAGTAAAAACTATCCAAAGATTGACATGTTTTTATGTCCAATTTAAATGTAAAATTACTTACAATGACCATAATTAGATTGAATGATAAAAAATTATTCCAATTAATATTTAAAACCATTTAAAAGGACAATCTAACTATATAAATAAATTATAAGAAAAGACTAATTTGAATTTAAATACCTTATTTTTCACTATACAAAAAAATAAGGATTTAATTAGAAAAATACCAAAATTTCAACCAAATTAAATTTTGATGTCCCCCTTTGAAAGAAGATGTTTATTTTATCAAATAGAATATATAAAATTGAAAATATATTTTTAAAATGGGGTCACCATCAAATGGCGATAAAATGACTATTTAAAAATATTAGATTATTTTATGCTTAAAATTGGATTCATCCACATTTTAAGCCACAAAAATTAATTGTATAAATGTAAAAATATTTTAAAAATATGTGAAATAATAATATAGTTAAAATTATTCATCCCCGCCAATACAATAGCTTGGCGTTAACTACAATTTTAAAAAATATTATTATCATCGTACTATTTTTCAGTATTTCACAATGTTGTGTGCAACATAAGATTTAGGAGAAACTAATTATTGTGTGTCGAAAATGATATCATATATAGTATACCCTTAAAATTAAAATTAATTTTAAATTTAAAAATATTAATAGATATGAAAATGTAATATTCTATAAATACCTAGGATGTTACAGTTATTAAATTAAGAAATACAATTTGGAATGGTTTAATAAGATTTTTAATCCTTTTCCTTTAGTTTAATACCTTAGTTGGCCTTTTTTATCTTTAATTGCTATAATATTTTTTCACTTATAAAGGGTTATAATATAATTTATAAGGTTAAAATTTGATTATAAATTGCACTGGGGTGAAATTTTAGACTATATATTTTCCATCATATCCTATTATAATATTTTTTGTATTTTTAAATAATTAAATAAAATATCACTTTCATAAAATATCATTATTGTCATTTCTTATACTATTAATTTAATTTTACCATATAGACACCATGAAATAGATGGTATTGGAATATAGTCATTCAAAAGAACATTAATATGTTATATTAATCTATAAAATTCATGTAAAACTATAAAAAAATCATAATAATTTACATTTAATATTTTTAAAATCATTTATAGTATTTTACAATTAATTGAACAAATATTGTGCCAGTGTTGTGTACAAATTTATGTGAATTAGATAATTTATAAAAATTTAAAAGAAATTTCAATCATGTAAAAAATTTCATTACTCCCAAAATAAATAATATTATTCATTCCAAACATTTTATTATACCATGTGAACTCATAAGATAAATGTTAAAGTAATAGAGAATTTTTTTTCTTTTTCATTGCATTAAGTATTAAATAGTCCATCTTCAAGGAAATGTGTCCCTCAATCAATTAAATTAAAAAATAAGGTGATACAAGTCATGTTTAATTAATATAATAAAAAATAAGATGAAAAATAAAGATCTTAACATATAGTTTTAACCTAAGTTAGCCCAATTTACCCTTTAAAGAGGTGATGTATTTTATCACAATTACTATTCATATTTCTGATAAATAAAAGGGGAATATTTATCAAATTTAGACCTCATGATTGATAAAATGGATTCCATTTTTCATAATTTAATTTCTATTAATGGATGAAATTAATTTCAATAAATTTCACCAAATACAGTGAAACCCTTTTTTGGGAAAATAAATTCTTAAAGCATAAAACTGGATTTTTTACTCTTCCAGGATTAAAAAGAAATATATGAATGTTAAGACACTCTATTGAGTATATAAAATATTCATTTCATTAAAATCATAAAAATTGTGATTAATTTAATTTATTAATATAAAGGCACATTACAAACTTAAAAATAATTTTTCAGAAAAACATCTCCTTTATTTTCAAAATATTTTAATTTTCATTTATTATTAAATTATTATCAAATTAATTCATTATAAAAAAGTTATACTATATTTTTTTTAAAAAATATAGTTATTCAAAAGCATACCATCCAATCCAACGGCTATGAAAAAACTACCACAATACAAAATAATTTTTAATAGTATATCATGGTTTGTTTAAACTTGTTTTTGTGTTTATCACAGGCTATCATAGAAAATTCAATTTATTTAAAAAAATATAACATAAAATACTGGAATGCTAAATTTTTAATTTATTACTGAGAATTATTTTATAGATAATTATTGATAAACTATGACTAACATAAAGAAGGTATGAATTACAATGCTAATTATTAATTTCAGAAACTTTATTTGATTATGATTGATGAATCATGTGATTTTATTCATATTTCTCATTGTAGGAATGAAGTATTAAATAATTAGTTAAAAAATCATTGTTAAAGGTTTCTAATGAATAATTAATGATTTAAGTGTCTTTATTTAATTTTTTAATAGGTACAGTCTAGTGGTAAGAAATATGATAATTTCAAAAGTATGTATAACCTTTTGAGGTATTATGTGATTGTTTTCGAAGGTGATTAATGATATTTTAGGAGATATTTATTTTATTTTTGTAGATCAATAAGTTATATATTAGATTTATTATTATAATGTGTTTATAAATGATTGTTGTTTGAGAATAAGGTTTTTATATATTGGACAAAGGATATAAGGTAATGATAAACATTATGGTTAATATGACATTGGACAATTTATTTTGATAATGTGTTTCAATAATATGTGAACATTTTATTTATAAAAAACTAACCAATGGGATTGAAATTTATTTTTGTGAAAAATTGATTAATTTTATTTTTGAAGAAGTTTATTATTTGTAAAAAACTTTTTAGTAAGGGTAAAAATTTTAGAAGTAACGATTGAGTTAATTTATTGAAGAATATATGATTTTATTATGATAATATAGTTATTTTGGTTATTTTTAGAAATTATTAGCATATATTGGAGAATATATGAATCTAGAATATAAAATTGTGGTTAGTGAGTTTATGAGGGGATGCCATTTTTAGAGTTACAAGTAATGTTTATCTTGGTAGAATATGAGATTAAATATTTCTGTTTATCAGGGTTCCAATTTGTTTTTTCATATTTTGTAGAGTTTTATTGTTAAATTTTTTATTAAATTATTTATGTTTATGTTTCATTAATTTCTTTTAATTTACTCACCATTTTATGTTTTAGTAAAAATCTAGTGATAGAAGTAATAAATTGCAATCACTTTTATCGATTTTACTATTCATAGAATGCTAATATTAGTGATTGAAGAATGGAAAATCTCTATCATGGTTATACATTATTTATAATATAAGATAATATAAATGTTAAAATTTTATATAAATGAAACTGAAGGATGAATTATTAGAATAAAATGAATTGTGAATATTTGATCATATTACCTATCATAGTGATAAACTTAATTCCTAATCTCAAGTGATAGGTAGATAAATATTATGATTTTTATCACTCTACAATCAAGGAATGCTTTTGGAAACTCATTAAAATTTATATTTTAATAAATATTTATATAACATAGAAATTACTTATCATGATAAAAGACACATTCAATTTTATTTACAATGTCACGAGACAATATTTTTTATGAATAAAATTACAAATTGTGAGGACAAAATTTTTGTATGAAGTTGAAAATTGTAACACCTCAAGATGTTTTTTAAAAGAATAATATGTACATATTTGTGTTCGATATAAAATATTGATACTAAAATAAACTCTAATATGCTATTAAATATTATTATTTAAATAAGACTATTATAACATAGTTGATTGTTGGGTGGGTATGAATAAAAGTAACCAAATTTGGAAATACATGTCTAAAATATTTCATTAATTAAAACATTGCTTATTATTTCCATGGAAATAAGAACTCAATTTCAAATAATATAGTATAAGATAAATGATATTTTTTTTCAAAAAACTAATTTATGTTAGAAATTTATTTATATCCAAGTAAATTTAGATAATCAATATATAATATTTATTTTAAAGAAATATATATATATATATATATCATATATTTAATAATATAAATTCAAATTCATATAACGGTGTTTACTTGATAAGGAATGATTTTAAATCCATTTTACCATTCAATTATACATTTCTTCCAAAATGGTTTTAATTACATTTTGTGCATTGATATTATGAATACCTTCAGCAACTTTCAATAAATTTGAATTGTAAAAATGGCCTTCATTTTTGAAAACATAATTTAAAAATATTTTAATGTATAATTATTTAGGATATTTGTCAAATTCTTAAATTTTGAGTGAAGAGTGAAAAATAAGATTTTCTAAGACATTGTCATTTGCATTTCATTTAATAAAATGTTTTTAATGATCCATTGGGATTTGAATAATTTTTTTAAGTAAGATAATTTTATTTTTATTAAAAAAAATCCAATTAATTCTGCAATAATCATAACTAATCATATTTTTTTGTTAAAATACTTTTATTATTCAAAAATGAATTTGTATAAAGACTTTATTTTAGAATTCCATTAATATATATTAAAATTAATCTTTTATAGCTATGAAAGCTGAATATTATATAATTTAGTTCATATATGGAATAATAAGTGTCCAATAATGTTAATTGGTCCATTTTTTCCATGTTAGTAATCTAACTTAGTAAAAATATGTCATTATAATAATGGGAAAAATGACTTATATAAAGTGAAAACATAAGATAAGATCACAATATATGATCTCCACATTATAGGTTGAGTATTTCATGAACACCCCTACCCCTGGTATATTTTCATACATTTTAGATCCTACTGATATGATTATGTTATTCATTTTATATTAATCAAATTATATTCAATATTATGCCACCTTCAATCATTTAAAATAATAAATATTTCCTTAAGCTGAAGATGGAAGTTTGTAACACCTTTTTACCTTTTTATAGGTATGTTCTGATCTTTTCTTTTGGATTCCCTGTTTCTTCAGTAAAGTATTTCCATCCATGGAATTGGGAGGATACCTATAACGGTGAAGTCTGGGTCTTGTTGGAATTTTCTATATAAAAAACTATAGTTTCTACAATTTTCAAAGAACTTACACACCATGTAAGTGATGAAAATTCCATGTAATGTTGGCTAGGAAGAAGCCATGAACTAGGTAGACGACATGAATGATTTAATAATCTATATAATAGGTACACACCTTGTATGTTCAAAAATATGGTTTTTAATAAATAGGTGTTGGGTTTTTCAGAGTATATGGACCCTAAGGAAAACATTCCTTACAAATGATTAACACACTATGTAAATGTTGCAGTGTTTTTTATGACACCATATGAGTGATATGATTCATTCATTCTCTATGTATCCTTCCTCACTCTACCTATAGAGATCCCAATGAGATTTTGGGGGACTCCTTTACATCTGGATCAAGCGATTGATCATTGTTGGCATTGGATTTCTTCTCATTGGGTTTGCATTTATTCTATTTATTTTCAAGTTTTGGTTGCTACTATGGTTTAACTATGATTTTGTTATCAGATTTTGTTTTTTATCAATCATTTTTAGTATCTTGTCCTGACTTGTCTTTGGATGGAAAATATATTGGTTTCATTCCCTATTATCAAATGCGGTTATGTTTTCTATGATCGTGGCGAAGGTGAATATGTCCAAGCATTCTAATTTCTTGAATTTACTATTGTTAATATTATTTCCTTGAGATTTATAATCAAATTTCATGTGTTAAAATTGAAAAAGATCATGGGTTCATGTTTTAAAGGGCTTGTTTTCTTTTAAAAATGAATTAATTTGATTAAGAAAAGAAATGGATTTTTAAACCCTAAAGTATATTGATAATTTTATGACATGGTTTTATAAAAATTAGAGAATTGTATTTAAAATGAAAATTGAAAAATAATGCACAGTTAGAACCATGGGTGCCTTAAGAAAGAGAAACATGTATTCTAAGTGGGTGTGACACAAATAGGAGGAAACCTCTTCTATATCAATTGAATTTGACAAGAATTGGTATTATTTGGATCCAAACTTATTCATTTTTAGGCTTGCGAGTGTCTAGTACATATTGTCACATAGGCTAGTGCCCAACCAGAAAGTTCATTGTTATCTATGGTTTTTATTACATGATTGATTATTTTATAGATGTTGGGTCAAATGGATATTAAAATTATAGTATCTTTACCTTATTTATTATGGATTTGTATAACAGGTCTTAATTTTTTTGAAAACTCAAGGACAATTTGAAAAATGTTTTCAAAGTCACTACGAGAAAAATAGTTTTTTGCGACGGGAATTAATTTCATCACAAATATCCCGTCCCAGAGATTATTTGTGACGAGGGATTCTGCTAGTCGCAAATAATTGGTTATTTGCAACGGGATTTGGGGCCCCGTTGCAAAATGTTTGGCACGGTTAGCCCGCCATACCATGGGAAGGTTATTTGTGTCGGGGAGATTCTTCTGTCGCAAATAGTGCGTCGGTTGGAGGGTATTTGCGATGGGACCTATCGCAAATACCCAACAGTAGTAAATTGGTGTTTGTGATGGGATGTTGTCCCATCACAAAAAGTGTGTCGTCAGGTACCTTTTACGACGAGTCCTGTCACAAATACTCTTTTAACAACTATATGTAATTAAAGCGGGTGAAGGTTTTGGCGACGGGTCCCGTCGCAACAAATACTATTTGTCACGGGTATCCCATCGCAAATAGTCATGTCACAACTAATCCAACCTATATATATCCCAATCCATTTTTTCAAATCCTCCTCTGAATTCTCACTCACTCACTCTCTCAAAACTCAATTTTCAGAGTGAAAATTTGTGTGAGTTAGTTTTTTTTTCACGAAATAGTTATGAAGCCGTCTACATCAATAGGAGATCAAGATTAAAGGTATTTATATTTTATTTAATTTAATATTTATTTCATTTCTTTATGTTAATTTTATTTTTTTTGATTAGTAGTTATTAAATTAGATTTAAATTGTTTTGTTATTAGTATTTATTTGTAATAATAAATTGATATTACTAGTACTAATTTTTAATAATTAGTAACATATAGGTTTAATTAGTAATAAATAGGAATAATTGGTAATAAATAAGAATAATTTGTAATAAATATGAATAACTAGTTATAAATATGAATAATTAGCAATAAATTGGAATAATTAGCAATAAATAGTAATAATTAGCAATAAATAGGATTAATTAGAAATAAAAAAGGAATAATTAGGAATAAATATGAATAAATAGGAATAATTAGTAATAAGTAGTAATAAATAAGAATAATTAGTAAAAAATCGAATAATTAGTAACAAATAGGAATAATTAGTAATAAATATGAATAATTTGGAATAACTTGGATTTTTTTTAATAATTAGTAATAATTTGGAATAATTAGGAATAATTAGTAATAATTAGGAATACATAATAATAAATACGAATAATTAGTAGTGAATAGGAATAATTAGTAATAAACAGGAATAATTAGAAATAAATAGTAATAATTAGTAATAATTAGGAAGAGATATTAATAAATTGGAATAAATAGTAATAAATAGGTATAAATAGTAATAAATATGAAAAAATAGTAATAAAGAGCAATAATTACGAATAAATAGGAATAGATATGAATAAATTGGAATGAATACAAATAAATAGAAATAAAGATGAATAATTAGCAATAATTAGCAATAATTAGCAATAATTAGGAATAATTAGCAATAATTAGTAATAAATAATAATAAATAGGAATAATTAGTAATAAATAGGAATAAATACGTATAATTAGTAATAAATAAAAATAAATAGGTAGAATTAGTAATAAATAGGAATAATTTTCAATAATTAGGAATAAATAGGAATAATCAGTAATAATTAGCAATAATTAGTAATAATTAGTAATATTTAGTATTATCCAGTAATATTTCGTAATATTTAGTAATATTTCGTAATAAATATGAATAAATATTAATAAATAGGAATAAATAAAAATAAATAGGAATATATAGGAATAATTAGTAATAATTAGAAATAATTAGTAATAATTAGTAATAATTAGTAATAATTAGTAATAAACAGTAATAAAGAGTAATAGATAGTAATAAATAGTAATAAATAGTAATAAATAGTAATAAATTATAATAAATAGTAATAAAAAGTAATAAATAGTAATCAATAGTTAATAATTGGAATAAATAGTAATAAACAGGAATAAATAACAATAAATAGGAATAAATAGGAATAAAAAGGAATAATAGGAATAATAGGAATAAATAGGAATAAATAGGAATAAATAGGAATACATAGGAATAATTAGTAATAATTAGTAATAATTAGTAATAATTAGTAATAATTAGTAATAATAAGAAATAATTTCTAATAAATAGTAACAAATAGTAATAAATATAAATACTTATAAATAATAATAAATAGGAATAATTAGTAATAAATAAGAATAATTATTAATAAATAGGAATAATTAGTAATAAATAGGAATAATAAGGAATAATTAGGAATAATTATTAATAATTAGGAATAATTAGGAATAATTAGGAATAATTCGTAATAATTAGTAATAATTAGGAATAAATATTAATAAATAGGAAAAATTAGTAGTGAATAGGAATAATTAGTAATAAATAGGAATAATTAGTAATAAATAGTAATAATTAGTAATAATTAAGAATAAACAATAATAAATAGGAATAAATATTAATAAATAGGTATAAATAGTAATAAATATGAATAAATAGTAATAAAGAGAAATAATTACGAATAAATAGGTATAAATTCGAATAAATTGGAATAAATACAAATAAATACAAATAAATACGAATAATTAGCAATAATTAGCAACAATTAGCAATAATTATGAATAATTATCAATAATTAGGAATAAATAAGAATAAATAGGAATAATTAGCAATAAATAGGAATAAATAGGAATAATTAGTAATAAATAGGAATAAATAGGTAGAATTAGAAATAAATAGCAATAATTTGTAATAATTAGGAATAAATAGGAATAATTAGTAATAATTAGAAGTAATTAGTAATAATTAGTAATAATTAGTAATAATTATTAACAATTAGTAATAATTAGTAATATTTAGTATTATCTAGTCACATTTAGTAATATTTAGTAATAATTAGTAATAATTAGTAATAATTAGTAATAAACAGTAATAAATAGTAATAAATATTAATAAATAGTAATAAATAGTGATTATAAGTAATAAATAGTAAACAATAGTAAAAAATTGGAATAAATAGTAATAAATAGGAATAAATAGGAATAAATAGGAATAAATAGGTACAATTAGGAATAAATAGGAATAAATAGAAATAATTCGTAATAATTAGTAATAATTAGTAATATTTAGTAATATTTAGTAATAGTTAGTAACAATTAGTAATATTTAGTAATAATTAGTAATACTTAGTAATAATTATTAATAATTAGTAATAATTTGTAATAACTGGTAATAATTAGTAATAAATAGTAATAAATATAATTAGGTATAAATAATAACAAATAGGAATGATTAGTAATAATTAGTAATAATTTGTAATAATTAGTAATAATTACGAATAAATAAGAATAAAAACGAATAATTTGTTATAAATAGTAATAAATAGTAATAAATAGTAATAAATAGTAATAAATTGTGATAAATAGTAATAGATAGTAATAAATAGTAATAAATAGTAATAAATATAATAAATAGTTATAAATAGTAATAAATAGTAATAAATAGGAATAAATTAGAATAAATAAGAATAAATAGGAGTAAATAGGAATAAATAGGAATAATTTGTAATAATTAGTAATAATTAGTAATAAATAGTTATAAATAGTAATAAATATTAATAAATAGTAACAAATAGTAATAATTAGTAACAATCTGTAATAATTAGGAATAAATTGGAATAATTAGTAATAATTATGAATAATTAGAAATATATAAGAATAAATTCGAATAATTTGCTATAAATAGTAATAAATAGGAATAAATAGGAATAATTAGGAATAAGTAGTAATAAATACGAATAAATAGGAATAAATAAGAATAAATAGGAATAAATAGGAATAAATAGGAATGAATAGGAATAAATAGGAATAAATAGGAATAAATAGGAATAAATAGGAATAAAAAGGAATAATTAGGAAGAAAAAGGAATAAATAGGAATAAATAGGAATAATTTGGAATAAATAGGAATAAAAAGAAATAATTTGAAATAATTTGAAATAATTTGGAATAATTAAGAATAATTTAGAATAATACCAATTGTATTAAATTGTAATAACTTGTAATAACTTGTCATAATTTTTAGTGGATTAACAACACTCCTTTTGCTCGATGACTCTTCTTCTTTCAACTATCACCGACTCAAAAAATTATGAAAAGTATGCTTCTACGTATGCATATCGAATCTCGTATACACGAGTTTGAATATACATTCGTAGGACCACATTTTTCATAATGTTTTTAGGTGGTGATAGTCGTAAGAAGATGATTCATTAACAAAAAGGGGGCTCTTTTGCCTGATGACTCATTTACTTGCATATTTCTCACACTGAAATCACAATGAAGAATCTACTTGGAGGTACATTTGTACATTCTCGTATGCACTAGAATGAATATGCATACCTCCGAGTAGATTCTTCATTGTGATTTTAGTGTGAGAAAGATGAAAGTAAATGAGCTTCCAGACAAAAGAGTAGCCATCAATCCGCTGGAAATTGTGTCTCACAAAATTAATGTTAATTAATAAGAAGTAGTTGTAATTATTTATCTTCTTTTTTAGATAGTGTTTTTATAATTTCAAATTATTCAAAAACAGTGATGATTTTATATTTTGATGAAAAATATAGAACAAGGAAATAGACATAAGTCATTTTAAGATGACCATGCTTGGATAAATCAGCACAGAAATCCAAAAGGTTCTAGTTTAAATCATGTGTATATTGAGGGTGTTGAAGCTTTATTATCATTTTCATCAAAAAAACCAGAATAGTTTTCAGAAGGCACAATTAAGTTTCCTTGTAAAAAATTGTACTCTGAGAACGTTTGACACATTTGACAAGGTTGGGGGACATCTCTTGCTGTTTGGTTTTAACCAGATTATGTTTTATTGGTATCAACATGATGAATGTAGTTCCAAATAATATACTAATAACTTGATTCTAGATCTTTCACGGTTTCAAAATTTAGTACATGATGTTGCAGGTCCATCTATTTAGCAAAATGAAACTCAAGATGATATTGATTTAACTCCTGATTTGGCTCCATCAGAATATTATGAGTTGTTGAGGTCTACTAAGGATGCATTATATCATTGTTTCATGATAAGAAAATTAGAAGAATCTGAAAAATTTATGGCTATTAAATCAGATAATTCTATGTCAAAGAACTATTTTGACAAGATATCTTCTTTGGTTAAAACACTAATGCCTGAAGGAAATGTGTTGCTAGAAAATTACTATGAGAGCAAGAGGTTAGTTCATAATTTGGGCCTTAGTTATCAGAAGATTCATTCATGTTCAAATGACTGCATCTTATATTTTGGTGAAAATGAGTCATTGAATAGTTGTCCCACAAGTGGAAAATCGAGGTATAAAGAATCTCAACCAGGGTAGTCTGGATCGATTCCTATAAATTAGTTGAGATATTTTGCTTTACACCTCAGCTGCAACGTTTATTTATGTCTTAGAACACAACCTTATTGATGTCATGTCACAAAACCTGTATTTCAACCTATAAAATCTTGAATCATCCATCTTATGGTGGTTCATGGAAACATTTTGACCGCATGCATCCTTCTTTTTCTTTAGATTCCCAGAACGTGGAATTGGGTCTTTCTACAGACAGTTTCTGTCTGTTTGGTTGTTAGGGTTGTTAGTATTCATTTTGACCTGTCTTTATTACTCCGTAAAATTTACCTCCAAGGATGTTGATGAAGGAGTCCTATATCTTTTTAACATAATTAATCACAGGGCATCTGAAAAAGAATAATGATGTTTATTTGAACCCATCGATTGATGAGTTAAAAGCATTATGGAGTAATGTTGTTATTACATATGTTGTTTCTGCGAAACAAAATTTCATTTTAAAAGATACATTGATGTGGATGATCAGTGACTTCTTGTAATGACCAAGAATTTCCATGTATTTTTTAAATATATGGGAATTTTAAGAGTCTGCAAAAATTTACAGCACGTGATTATGAGTCTCGGTGTGCCCGGAATGAATTTCGAAAACTTTTTTTGGGAACATTCAGTAAACATGGAAGTGGGTTTTTGTAACTTTTGAACCGGTGATTGGAATTGAAATCCAAGGACACCGTTGAACTCAAAACTCCGGTATTCACTTAAGGAGACTTTCACCTCAACCACAGTTGGTCAAGGGAGAATGTTTGTTTTTGTGATTTTCATGGAATAAGAAAAACAAAATGTTTAACATTTTTATTTTTCTTTTTGAAACCTCTCTATATGGGTTATGAAGGTGAGGACCACCCGAACTAGAACACCCCCCCAAATTAAATTCTAATAGTGGGGACCATCTAAACCCTCCTTTAATGGGAGATAACTCTTATACTTCCTCCCATAAATTAATTAGGCCAACTTCCCATTTATTTTTTGGAGCCAACAAAAAATTAATGAAATGTGCTAGCATTTTAATTGTGAAAACATAATTGATATACTTAATTTAAATTATATTGGAACTTTTTTCCTATGGGGGGATTTGTGTTGGTAAAGGAGAAGGGGAGAACTTGTGGAGGAAAATTCATTCCGACAAAGAACACCTCCCAACAATACTCTTTTTTAAACGAAGAACGCGCCATCTTCTCCAACGAAGAACGCCCCACCTCCAACGTGGGATGTCTTCAATTATGATGAACCGAATTCCATACTTCCCTCCTCTATGACATCAAAAAACCTTCTAGGTAGGGTTTTTTCTTCAATGTCGAATTAGTCATCTTGATTGGCCTACAATCGAACTAATGTCGGGGAAGCGGTCCAAACAAACATGGAATGATCCTTTCACTGTTCTTTATGGTTGGTGTGTTATTCGTGATGGAGGGGCACAAGAATGGCGGATGACACCACGACCGACCATGATGAAGGCGACGTTGTGACTGTGCCACCCAATAGAAGAGAACTGAGACCTTGTGTTGCGACGATGAGGGAAGGGCAGCCAGCTCACTATCGGCCACCAGCGAAGGCGTGGCGCGCGACCGTGCCCCATAGAGAGGATGACTGGCCTTATGGACAGCCGCGACGGACCACCGTACTGCGGCGTCCTACCACAAAATGACCTCCCCGCCACACCATGGGCCGCCCAGCAGAGCCTGGAACTAGCGGCCCGGGTCGGTCCGACCGGGTCTGACCGGACCCGGACCAATTTCGACCCTATACACTCTTTTGGCCATAACTTTGGCACCAGGCGTTTGTTTGATGAACTGTCTATGAAATTGGGAACCATGGAGTGGGACAGACCATTTGGTATACCCCACATGAGATTTGGATAAATTTGGGGTATGGTAAGGTTGGATCGACCACAAATCCAACTAGGCCCTCAGGACTAAAAGGCCAATAACTTATAGACGAGGAATCTGATTGATGCACCGTTTGTTGAGTTGAGACACCGATTACATGGTGGTCCATTGGGATTATTATTTATGGGACGTTATGGAAGTTGATGTGTCAACTAGCGGCTTGAGGAGTGGACCCTCCCGGAGATAAGCGAGCTTAGTGCGGGAACCCTGTAGCTGGTTGTGATGATGTACTAGGATCCTGTGTGGGTATAATGATGTACTAGGATCCTGTGTGGGTCTGACGAGGTACTAAGATCCTGTGTGGGTCTAAAAATGTACAAGGATCCTGTGTGGGTCTGACGAGGTACTAGGATCCTGTGTGGGTCGGACGATGTACTATGATCCTATGTGGGTCTGACGCGGTACTAGGATCCGGTGTGGGTCTGATGATGTACTAGGAACCTATGTGGGTTTGACATGGTACTAGGATCCTGTGTGGGTCTAACGATTTACTAGGATCCTATGTGGGTCTGAGGAGGTACTAGGATCCTCTGTGGGTCTGACGATGTACTAGAATCCTATGTGGGTCTGACTGGGTACTAGGATCATGTGTGGGTCTGACAATATACTATGATCCTCTATGGGTCTAATGATGATTTAGGATCATACATGGGTCTACATATTAATAGATTAATATGAATTAGTAGTTACATATTATCATCTCTACTACTATACCAAAGTTTTACCTGGTGTGATTTGAGTCTGTACCTTTGTGGTCTATACCTTCTTGGTGATACCTTAGTGGTATTCTTCTGTGTGGCGTACCTATGTAGTAATTTTCCTACATAGTAATACCTTGGTGGTATTCATCTATATGGAATACCTATGTGGTACTTACCATCGTGGTAATCCTTCCATTATGGAACAAATGAGCTTTGGGCTTTTTAGTTGGACCTTCTGTTTCCTCATGATTTAGATGGGCTTACTTAATAACATAGGTATATGTATGGGAATATACTTAAGTATGTTTTTCAGTTGAATTATTGTTGTGTGGTTTATCCTTTGTGGATTTTGTGAGACTTTGAGGGTCATGGGGTCCCTACTGAGTATCATTATACTCACCCTTACACAGGCTATGCCTGCACCTTGTTGTGCTTGGTGCAGATGACGGACATCGCTGACTGAGGACAAGGGTACCAGAACTAGAGGTATCTCGAAGGTGGACCTTATACGAGGAATACCATAGAGACAACCATTCAAGAGCTATACCTAACCTTATAGTAGGATCATTGGAAGGTGTTCACAAGATCTATTCAGTTTACTTGTACATTCAAGTTTCCCTTGTACTTTCAAGTTGGGCTTGTATTATGGCCCCTTTTTCTTATTGTACGCACTCCTTTTACTATGAAGTTTTCTTGTGTTCGCATCTTATTGTGTGTTTCGTTGTGTGTGTTTATAGGTTATAAAGTAAATTCCTTCCCGATTTTGGGGAATACGCCATTCCGTGCTACTCTCGAGCCCCTGGCCTATGGAAGGTGGGCTTGGAGTAGCCACGACATTGCCCCCAGGGAAACGGGTCGTGAAACTTTCCGGCATATGGAATGTTATCTATCTAGAGTAAAAATGGTCCGAAATAATTTACTTACTATATGAAAGACAACAAAGCCTTTATGCTCATCAATGGAAAAAAACCTTGATATTTTGACTGTCATTTTAGATTCCTTCCAACCGATCATCCTTTTCGAAGGAACAAATCTCATTTTAGAAAAGGTAAAATTGAAAGGGATGAACCTGAAAAAATGATCTTAGTTACAGAGTTAAATTCATTTGTATTTTCATTACCTCCCATCACATTTGGGTCAAAATTAAACTTACAGAAAATTCATGGATTTTGGAAAGAACATAATTGGATAAAACAGAGCATTTTTAGTGATGTTCCATATTGGTCTGATTTGTTGGTCCACCACATGTTGGATCTCATGCATATTGAGAATAACTATTTTGATAATTTATTTCATACAATTTTGGATACATCAGGTAAGACCAAAGATACTGTAAATGCATGATTAGATCTTGTCCAAATTTGCAGGTGACCAAATCATGAACTATTTGAAAATGTCAGATCATAGAGGTTAATGAAGCCAAAAGTATCTTATCTACTATCCAAAGAGAGTTGCTTTTTATTTTTACAGTGGATTGCAGATTTTAGACTTCTAGATGGTTATGTTTCCAATTTGGGAAGATGTGTTAAGAATGGTTATATTTCCAGATTAAAAAGTCATGATTGTCATGTTATAATGGAATGACTTATGCCAATTGGATTCATAGGTTTGTTGAATTCTATGATTTTGGATTTGATAACAGACATATAATATTTTTTTGAAACATCTGTGTAGTGACAACAGACTATGATGCGCTAAGAAAACTGGAAGAAGATGTTTCTATAATTATATGTAAACTGGAAAAAATCATTCTGTCGGATTTCATTGACTCAATGGAACATCTGATATTACATTTTCCACATGTAGATAAATGTGGAGGTACAATACAGTTTTCATAGATGTACCCATTAGAGAGATGCAAGTAGAAATTGAAGAAAAAAGTACGCAACAAAGCATCAGTTGAAGGCTCACTTTTTGAATCTTATTAGAAAAAGGGAATTTCTTTTTTCTGCTCTCACTATTTGGAATATGAATATCCCTAAAAACACAACCACATGGGACAGAACGAGGGAAATTTTAATGAATAAATGGACAGTAAATTATCTATTTTTAATCAGCCAAATCTTGGCTTCGGTGGAGTTCAAGAATGATGGCTTTCTGACAATTAAAATCACATATCTCATACATATGTTATGCTCAACTGTGAAGAAATGAAATCATTTTCACTATGAGTGCTTCTATCACTTATTCTATAATTTATGTTAAAGTGTAAACTTATTTTATTTGTAGGTTATATGATAATCATATCAAGAAACAACTTCCCCAAATTTCAGCTGCTGCCTTTGAAGAACGCAGACAAGAATATTTTTTTCAATTGTTTCAAAAACTGGTAACATAAATTTTTGATAGTTTAATATAAATTTAGTTTATTATTTATTATATTGATAATTGTTTTACAAATTTTCATGTGTTTCAACATGCTGAAGAAATTGATAAGTGGCTATTTATATTGAATATTCTACCATCCAAAATCGTTAAATATTATAATTCATATGCGGTGAATGGTTTTCTATTTCATACACATGCAAATGGGGAATCAAAAAAACAATGAACAATGGATTTTTTTGATAGGATCACATCATAGAGAAACTAAAGTTGGCTTTTATGGCATTTTGTATGAAATTATTGAGTTGTGTTATCTATGACAAAATTACCAAATGACATTTAAATATCAGTGGTTGGATACTGATAGAGGCTTGAGTGTTCATCCGACTCATGGAATCATCGATATTAAATATAAAAGTCTTCTTATAGTAAATGAAATATTTTTACTGGCTCAATAGGCACACCAAATTTATTATGAAAAGTATTGTGCTACTCTAAGAGACCTGAGTGATTGGTGGAGCATAATAAAAATGAAATATTAGGAAGATAAGTTTACTCTAACTAAATGTGGTTCCACTGAAGTGGAAGAAATTGAAATTTTCTAAGAGACTACTCAAAATCCATCTTTTTCACAAGGTGACATGAATATCGATGATGACACCCCACAATTAAGGGTCAATGGTGATGAAGATGTTAATGATGTTAAAAATGAATTTGAAATGACAAGAGATGTTGAAACTGAAACTCATATTGATATTGATGATGCCGAGGAGGAATATGAAGGCATTGACATCATCAGATATGAAGACGATGATGAAGGTGAACATTGACACAGATTAATTTGGGTTATAATCATAACTAATATATTTCTATATATAATAGTTATTTTTAAATATCTGCTAACAAGAATCATTTTGTGTTTTAGATGGAGCCTGATCTATTTTGTGAGTTACAGAAGGCTGAGCTACCTTTGGATGAGGGGGATTTGGAAACATCTGAACCTCAGCCTACTGGAGGTTCAGGGGGTATACGGAGGGGGCATGGTCTTGTGTGACTGATGATTCATGACCTTATCCTCGAGCGACGTCTAAGTCTTGGCTTTGATCCACACACACATAGGTATAGTAACTTATATATTTTAGTTAGATTTCATTAATTTATTTATATATATAATAATTGTTTTATTATTTATTATTTTTTCATAGTTTTGTGCATGTAGCTATGGGACATGGGAGCTTTATCTTGTGCAATAATTTTTCTCAGCCATGGATCACATGGGAACAGATTCCCATTGATGTACAGCTCGACATGTTCAATACTTGGATGGTATGTAAATAAATAATATTTATTTTGAAAATTTTTATTAATAATTTGATATTATAAATTATTTTTAGGGTTTATGTTATTCCATCGATGATAGGATGCGTGATGCTATCCACACAGCATGGGAGAAGTCTATGCATGACCGTTTCCATTAGTTTTGGCACAATTTGGGAATGACAACCATTAAGAAAGGAGTGATAGATTTTGATGAGTCATGTAGAGACCACTGACCAGAGTACATTTTATCTCACGTTTGGGATGGATTATGTTTACACTGGTTGAGTGGTGGATTTCTGAGGAGGTATTCAGTGGATCAGCAGAACTGGGGGAGATAGGAGGTGACATATCGAGCTGGTAGCCGTACATTTAGTATGCATAGAGAGAATCTAGTAAGAACCTTTTTTAAATATTTTATATAACATTAAATATAAATAGTTTTTTTATATTTTTATAGGCAGTCAAGAATCTTGACATTACGGAGTACGGAATTTATCGAAGGATGTACAATGATCCAGCCACTAGAGAGATTAGAGGTGATCGCCAACGTCTGATTGTGGTTAGTATTATTTTTTTTCAGTTTGAAAATTAACTACAAATAATATTTTCACAATTTTAATTTCAAACTGGAATTGAAGGAGTCATATGAGGATGTGACCTCTCAGGCACATGATTGGAGTTAGGACGAGGTGACTGATCAGACCAGTGCCCGCGATTTCGATGAGGCGGCACGGATGCAGGTGACTCAGTATGGCTTTGAGAACGGTCGAGTAGTTCATATCAGCTCTCATGTAATTCTTGGTACTTATTATGGTACTGTTTCAATGTTGGCATCTAGCTCAAGAGGAGCTTGTGGAGAGTCATCATCTGCTGCTTCAAAATATCAGGAGCATTTGTGAACTCAGGCTGCGCTTATAGAGAGTTTTAAGAAGCAACATGAAGAGACGCGTTAGTAGTAGCAGCAATAGCATCATCACGATGAGGATATGATTTCATAGTAGTAGTAGTAGCACAAGATGATAGAGTACATGTGTCATCTGACTCATAGTTTAGGGATGGAGTTTCCTCCCTCATCTTCTGCAGCTCTTCCACCTCCTCTAAAAGACGACCCCCAGTGATTTTTTTAGGTTAAAAACATTTCAATTCCAGATTTGTTGTAATATGAACTGTTTTTAGTTTTTGTCTTTTATATGGGTGCGAATAGTGCATATTAATTTTAATATTTTATTATATATTATTATTATTATATTTTTTATTATTTTTTTATTTTAATAATAATAATAATAATATTTTATGATTTATTTTTATTTTTTTGTGAATATTGAGAATTTTAATATTTTTCTATTATTTTAATAATATTAATATTATATTTTTGTTAATCATAATTTTATTAAATATATTTTTTTAGTATTATATTTTTTGATGTTCATTTATTTTACTAATAATAATAATAATATTTTATGAATTTTTTATATTTTTTTGAGAATATTGAGAATTTTAAAAAAAAAAATTTATTTTTTATTATTTTAATAATATTAAAATTATTTTTTCATTAATTAAAATTTTATTAAATATTTTATTATTTTGGTTATTATTTGCGATGGTACGAAGGGCCCATCACAAATAGTACTTGCAACAGGCCCATCACAAAAGGTTTATTTATATATAATGTATCAAATATGAGGCTTATTTTTGACGGGGAACATCCCCATCGCAAATAAAAATTGCGATGGGCCTGTCAAAGAATGTTTATTTATATATAATGTATATAATCGGACACTTATTTGCGACCGATAATGTTCCCCATCGTAAAAAACATTTTTTATGACAGGCACATCTAAAAAAAGGTATTTGCGATGCCATTTTCTAAAATGGGCTATTTGTGACAGGACATCATCACTAATGGTTATTTTCAACAGGATCCCTTCGCAAATAACCCCTTGAAAATAGCACAAATTCTAGTAGTGAATGTTTTTATTTAAAAAAATTCTTGTAAAACTGTTTTTTTAGTTTGAGCATTTTAATTCTTGTTATTTGAAATAATATTGATTTATTAGTGGTATTATATCATAATAGGCTCTGTTTCTCAAAACTTACTCCTCCATTTGGGTAGTTTTAGACCTTTTTGCAGGATACGAGTAAAGGGAAGGTCATTCTATTGTGTGTTGGATTCTCTTTTGGTCACTATTTCAGTGTAGGGATGGTTTGGAGGTTATTGTTTGTCACATGGACGATAGTTTGTCTAGAATTGTCATACTTTTTGGTTTATCCTGTTTGGATTAGTTGTATATCCCTTTTTTTCTTCTTTATACTCTAGTTTTATGTATTGTATTACAGGTATTTAGTACTTGATTTGTTATATTTTTTATATCCCACCCCGTAATGGGATGACTTGGGAGAGTGGTCTGGTTTCCCTAGGCTAGTCTATTAAAGATTAAATAAATATTATGAAAGATATTAGATGAATAAAAACATTTTAAATATATTTTTATCATTTTTTAGAATTTATTTAATATATTTAATACTCATATAATATAATAAAATGCTTACATCGTGTTAACAATCCATTTGAAAGAATAAGATAAAAATCATGTAATTCCTTTTAAAGTTGTTAAAATAAATATTTTTTAGATAATTTAGGTTATTTCATGAATTTAATAGATAATTATATAATATAAGTGATGGTTTAGGTCTTTGGATTAGAAATGAATTATTTTCATGATATTTTCGAAGTCATATTTTTTTTGCCTTCCCAAAAATGATTTTTAATGATTAATCATTATTTTTAAAACATTAATTAATAAAAAACAACATATCTTAAATCAATATATTGTTAATTTTTTTATATTGTATTACATGGTCTATGAATATTCCTCTATATATTTTTAAAATTACATTTATGACCATAAATATTACATCCAGATATTTTAAACGAATAACCTTTTTTGGATAGCATGTATGACACATAACACCAAGCATAGAATAAAATATATAACACATGAGACATTAAAAATATTTTTTTTTAAAATTTATTCTCTTTGATAGCTTGTGGAATACTAAACACCAAGTCAAAATGAACCATAATCTAGTATATCATTATAACCTAGCTGTTAAGTTGGAAGGTTTGAATTGTACTAACTAAATTATGAAAATTACGGTTATTATTGATTAGAAATAAATTAAAAATCACATAAAATATAAAGAATTTTTTTTTTGAAAAACTTTATTTTCACTAAAAGATGGTTTAGTCACACTTTGCATACATAATTTAAAATTGATTTTGACCAAATTTATAAACATTATCTTAAAAAACAAACATAATTTTTGAATTCATAATATTAAAATTCCCTTAATGTTAATTTTTTGTATTTTTATGAAATTCTTCATTTTTCAATGAATAGATAAAAATATAGAATTTTTAATGAAAACTGAGTTTTTTGTTTAAATTATTTACGATTTTAAATTATATTTTGAGTTAGTTTTAATGTAAAAGTATAATATATATATATATATATATTAATCAAATTTATTTCATTGGAATCATTTTTATATTAAATTTTGATATAAAAATATCATAAATTTTTGAATATTTTATCTTTGAAAACCTACTTTCTTATAATATCTATGAGATTAATTTTAAATTAAAATTTTCCTAAAATGTGAAAAATGGATTGCATATTTTTATTCATCATAATTTTTTTTTCTAATAATATCAACATAATTTATTCTAAAATGAATACTGAGGTTAATAAAAATTAATTACCATGGTTACTATAAAAAATGAATTTACTGAGAGGTTAAACTAAAAATATAAGGGTGAAATTGACCTAATATAGGATCTCAGATTTCGTGGGGGGTATTTACTGTTTTAATTTTTTTGTTTAAATATCTTAATGATGGATAATTAAATTCTAATGGGTGTGTGAGGATATTTGGGGGTGTCTCGGGGGCTCAAGACCTGAAAGAAAGGGAAAACCAAGCTATTTTATGCATGTTGCTCGGTATGTGCATGGTTAGAGAAAAAAATACGAGGGGTAAGCCAAACCATGAAACCATGGAAAAAGATTTATCACACAGTTGGCACATATTTTTTCAAACCATGCATGCCTCCCCATGTAACTGTGTTTCCTAATACTTCTTTGAAAGAGGCTGGCACATGGCTGGAGCACAGTTAGGAAAACCATGTGGCCAAACCATTCCCCCCATTAAAAAGTGTAAACTTTAAAAAATACTCTTATGTATTTTTAAGTCATTCCCATATTTTCCCCCCTTTTCTTCTAACTCTATCCCTAATTTAAACCTAAACCATTAAGATCTCTTAAGGATTGATATCCCTAATTTCAATGCCGTTTGGAGCACTTAATGATACAGATCGATGTTCTGGGTAAGTCTAATATTCCGCTTGATTCTCTTTTCCGGATTAGGGAATGTAGCTTTGGCTATCTCATTATGACTCCCTAAAAACCTCTTTTCTAGGGGTTTCTAGGTTAAGGATTCAAGGGGTTCTTGAATTGGTATCTAAGGCTATGGTTAATAGTGCATTCATCCTCAGAATCTAGGTAGGTGGTCTATATGTTATATCCCATAGTTTCATGATATATTTATGCATGTGTGGTTGTAATATTTCTTCCCAATGAATGTGGATTTTTTGTATTGAGTAATAATTGATAAAATGGTTGGTTATGTAATGATTTAAACACATCATGATCCTCGTGAGATGCATTGAGGTTGGTTAGACTGATTTAGGGACACCTAGGGAGTGCACCAATATTACCTATCTTAGAAATTGGTAAAGTTAAACCTAGAGTTTCTTTGTGTGAAAATAGAGGAAAAAATAGATGTGTTTACTTTATTTTTCAGTTATAAGGGGCACCAATGGTAGTAGTTTCTAGTCATTGGTTTTGGCATAATTGATTGTTTGAAAAAAATATTAAAGGGTTAAATAAAGTAACATGAATATGCTAAATGACTTTAATATGTAATTGAATTGTGTAAATGGGATAAAGAATGTGAATTTATAAATTATGTTAAATTGTTTAATGTAAGGTAATTGTTGATTATACTAAATGAGGTAAGGTAGGAAAACGTAAATGAGATAAATGGGTTATTCCAAGAAAATGATAATTACACTAATGGGTTAGGCTTGATGATGATTTATATGTGGAATGAGATGTGAATTGTAAATGTTTTATGTTTATGATTATTGGTCTATGATATGGATTTCTTGGTGAATAGATAAATAAGAATTTTCACATGTATTTTTGGTACAATAAAAAGGAATGAGGATCCTCCCATGGGTAGGGTTGATCTGATGCTCTAAACCCACACATAGAGTGAACAAGTTAGGATTTCAGAATGATGCTCTACTCCCTAGTGGTTTCATTGGATGAAACATCCAGGATTGATGCTCTAGGGTAAGTGTGATGTAAAAAATTGTGAAATGTTTTCCCCCAAGTGAAATAAGGAACATTAATTATTCCTTTTGTTTGGTAATTGATTTTTTTGGGCTGTTTTGTCAGTTATGTAAATACTTAACCTTTGAAACAAATGATGAAATCAGTTGAATTAAATGTTTTTAACTAATGATTATAGATATTAGTTTTATTTACCTTTTAATTTATCTCATAATTCAATAACTATCTGATTAGACCACATATTCATTAGACAGAGTTGGTGGCGGCCTACTGATTTGTACTCACACAATGCTTGGGATGCCATTGGGTAACCGAGAAGATTTCATGGTTACAGATCGGGATAAGGGAAAATACCTTGTTATAGGAAGTTTAGTTGGGTAGGGGACATGCTTAGATGGAGATCCAGAAATGTTGTCATGACCTATTTTTTGGAGTCAGTAGTATGTCTTTATTTTGGGTTTCCTTTCAAAATTGACACTGTTAGTGTGGGATGGAATGTTTACATGTTGGTGGTGTTTATTTCCTATTATGGGATTGGTTATCAATGCCTTTTCCTATATTATTGGTTGTTGTTTCCTATATTATTATATTATCTAATGTTCATTTCTCTGAAAAAGAGGTTATAGTCTCCCCACATCACATATTAGACCGTCGTTTCTTGTTTACAACTTCTGGAATATGGGGACGCATGCTTGAGGTCATGTAGCGACTCGGATTGGGGAACCATTTAATTGACATCAGGTTGGGGAATTACAAAGTGGTATTATAGGATGTTATTTTCTTTGGTCCTATTATTTGGGATGGTAGATATAATATTAGGTTGTATTGGTAATTGAAAACGAGCTCATGCTTTGGAGTAGCTAACCCATATATGAGGGAACACACCCAGTGTCCAAGGTGGGATTTTTTGTTTTTGAAATTTTCTATCAAAGTTGAATGATATTTCACGATTTGGTGATGCACTTGTTATGTGATGTGACTATTTCATGATATTTTTATTATGGACAGAACAACATGAGGTTGTCTATTCATGCATCATTTTAGGTACCTCAAATATAGGTGACATGCAACATGATAGGCACCCACGAGATGGGTGTGTGGGACATGAAGTGTATAATTCATTTCCCTTCCATGAAAATATACAGAAAATTGTGTCTAATTATGATGATAAAAATTATTAAATAAAAATAATGTCAAATAATTTTTCATAGTGAAAGGATGTAGATGAGTTAAAAGTTGATTGTAAAAAGTTATGAAATGGTAATGTGCCTGAATTGAAAATATTTTTGTTGTTAAAAGTGGAGATGATTTTGAAAAAAGGGTATAATGAAAGACCAGTGACCTTGTATATTGGTTTACTCTAAGTGTCCATGACCCAAGTAGGGATGGTAGGGGGTAATTTTATTGATATGATGTGGTATGCTGAGATAGTTTATGTGAAATGGAATGGTTGTGGCCAGTGAAGAGTATTCTTTTGTATCAATTGAGGAAACATTATGTTATGTGTTCTAAGAATCATGTTTGGTATTGTATAGAAATGTCTCCCCAATGATGTATTCCATTTAAAAAAAGATATCACTGAGAATGCACCCCCAGAAGTGGATAAAGAGTCCTTGGTGAACTTGGGAAATAGAGTAGAGGACCAGTTACAAGGGAAATTCACTCATTTTATATAGATGAAGGAAAGGGACCACGGGTGGGTTGAACCCATTATGTTTTATCCAACTCAAGAGTTTCAATTATAGAGACCTTTGACCTTTATGGGAGAGGGTGGGATAAAGGTGGAAAAGTTTTGTATAGAGTATATCTAGATAATTACGGATCACATTAAGAATTATCCTGAGAAGAGGGTGGGGTGGATAACCTACATACTGTGAGGTTAAGAAAAGAATTAGTGGGACATATGGGTTAAGATGGATTAGGTAGAGGGGTTTCTATTGAAGGGTTTCAAAGAAATATTTCTAGATAATTACTATTTGGAGACCCTGATATTGGACAATCCTACAGAGTTTATGAGGTTGACTCAAGGAACTATGCTAGTGATGTATTTTGTAGGTGGTTTCATGGACATGAATCATTTTGTTCACGATTTTGAGGGAGATGAGGAAGCTATGATGTTCTATTTCAAAGTTGGAATTTGACATGATATCAAGAACCATGTGAAAATATTTCATCTAAATAGGTTTTAAGAGGTGATGGACCAAAATCGCATCTTAGAGGGGAATCTCGAAGTGGCTTCTGGAAGTGGACATGAGGTTTCAGTATGGTCATCTAGTGGTGTGACTTCGGATGGTAAGAAACATATTTTTGAGAGAATCTACTAGGGAAGTAGTGGAAAGAGTAATAAGAAGATGGAAGTAGTGTCTCAGGATAGATACTGAGTATTCTTTTACCAATTTGGTAAACCGGGACATGTGCAGAGTCAGTGTTCCCATCCATGAATCAAGTTTCAGGTGGACAGTAGGTTGGGGAATGTGTAGAGGTTATATAGGAACCCTTAGGAGCCAAGCAAAGAGGAAGGATCAAGGCAGATGCTGAGTGAAAAAAGAGGGTCTGTTACCCTATATCAAGTAGGTAGTTGGATCTCGATTGGTCGTACTAGTCGAGGTAGTAGATGTGGTACTATGGGGTAGGATCATCTAAATTATCAAGGTATCGTAGCCCTAGTATCTCAGACCACAAACTAGAGTAGAGGGGAAGATCAACATCATACAGTTCAGTCTACATTGGGAGGTGGAAAGGCTAGGCCATCGATTGATCGAGGTATGATTCTAGAGGATTCTACTCCTTCTAGCGCATTATTTGATACATGTGCCTTGTATTCATTAATTTCTTCTTATATTGTGGATGTTTTGGGTGCAGCAGTTGACCACATGTGTGGATTTATGTTGATTAATACACTATTAGGGGTGCGAGAAGAATATATTATCCAATGTAAGGGGTGTTCTTTAGAGATTTGTGGATACCGCTTCTTGTGGGATTTGATCATGCTTGGGATGTCTAGTTTTGATTCAATTTTTGGAATGGATTGGATAATGTTATACCTAACCCATATTGGTTGTTACCATCTTAGGGTAACATTCACGCCACTCGAGGGGAGTACATATGTCTATTGTGGTAAATGTGATGTTTGGGTAGGATATAAAGGGTTGGTTTTTCAGTTTTTAGGTGAACTCACAACCCAAGTTCCTTGTATTATGATAGATGACGGGGATAAGAGTAACTCTTATTTTCTATTATGGTGGATCAGTTTCAAGATGTGTTTCTTAAGGACTTCTTAGGGTTTTCACCAAAGATAGATGTTTATTTTACTATAGAGTTACTACAGAGAGGAGAAAAATTTTCAATTCCACCATATAGAATGGAACTAGTAGAACTCTAAGAGCTTAAGACTCTATTTGAGGAGTTAGAGGGTAAAGGATTTATTCATCCTAGTATATCACCTAGGGGATATAAAGTGTTGATTTCAATGAAATATGATAGATCATTGCGGTTACGTGTTGATTATATGAAGCTGAATTAGATGACAGTCAAGAATCGATACCCTCTTCCTTGAATCAATGATATTTTTGACCATCTATGTGGAGATTTAGTGTTTTCCAAGATTGATCTGAGGTCAGTGTAACATCATCTATGGCTGGGTCCTTCTAACATACCAGATAATACCTTCAAGATCATGAATGGGTTTTATGAGTATGTGGTTATGTTTTTCGGGTTGACCAATTCATCTAAAGTGTCCATGGCTCTAATGAACAAAATCTTTCACCGATATCTAAATAAGTTTGTAGTTTTTGTGTTGATTACATCATTATGTACTATAGAACTCCGGATTATCAGGCCAAATACATTGACATTTCCTTGAGTATAGTAAGAGAGAATATACTATACACCAAGCAATTGAAGTGTCATTTCTGAATTGACAAGGTACATTTATTGGGTCACATCATCTCGAAGGAAGGAATGCCAATGGATCTAGTAAAAGTACATGTAGCTGTGTATTAGAAGAAGCCCAATAATGTTTTTGATGTTCATATTTTTCTGGTATTAACTGGTTATTATCAAAGTCTAATAAAATATTTCTTATGTTTAGTGGAGCCACTTTCTGTATTGTCCAAGAATGGAATCAATATTTTTGGTCAGAGGCATGTGAGGATTCCTTCAAAGAGTTTAAGAAGTCGCTGGAAATAATGCCGATTCTAATCTTACTCGAGCTAGGTAAGTAGTATGCCTTTTTTGTGATGTATCTAGTGTTGGAATTGGGGTGGTATTGATGCAAGATTATTAGGTAGTGGTTTATGAGTCATCACAGTTAGGTCCTAATAAAAGTAACTAATCCACTCATGATATTGAGTTAACCAAGGTAGCTTACGCAGTAAAGTGTTAACAAAAATACATGTTGGGAGAAAGATTTACAGTGTATACTGATCATAAAATCCCAAAGTACATATTATCTCTATGTGATTTGAATCTTTAGCTTTGAATTTGGGTTAATTACATGAAATATTTTGACATAAAGTTAGTTTTTACACTAGGAAAGGGGAATATTTTTGTGGATACAATGAGTTTGATGGCTCCAAATTAGGTAGTATAGGAGTCCTGTACTGAGAAGAGAATGATGGTTTTGTTTGTTGAGATACATCTAGAGGTGGAAGATGGACATGACCAGATTAACCTATAATACATGTCATTCCAGTCTCTACTTTTTAGCTTAATAAACGATAAGTAGCATTAGGGTGCAGAAAGATTATCTATAAAGGTAATTCCTAAAGGTGGGGAGACACATTCTTGGGGGAATATTGGTAGTGATGGGTATATTTATGTTCATTGTCATGTGGTTGTACTAACATTTATGTGAGAAGAGATGATACAGGAGATTTATGCCTCGAAGTGGGCAGTGCATTCCAATTTTTCCAAAATGTATTGTGATCTCCATAGGCAATATTGGTGGTCATTTTTGGAGAAGGCTGTTGCTGGATTTGTGGCATGATGACATAACTATCAGCAGGTGAAGGATGGACATAAATATTAGGGTGGTTTTTTGTAGCTATTACCAATTATAGAGTGAAAATATGATGTCCTAAAAATGGGAATCATCATGGAACTTCAAAGGATGCCTCATGAGAATGATGAAGTCTAGGTAGTAGTGGAATAATTATCTAGTGCGGTTCAATTCCTACCGATTATAGAGACTTTCACAATAGATTATTTAGGTGATATGTAGTTTAGGGATACAGTACAACTATATTGGGTGGCATGTACTATAGTTTCGGATCCTGATCTACATTTTACATTGTGATTATGGTAGGGATTGTAGAGGGATATTTGTACCTATGTGTTTTTTAGTATGGTTTTCCAGAAATAGAAATATGGGTTGTCAGAGTGTACTATTCAGTTTTTAGAGTACATGTTGAGGGCTTGTGTCTTGGATTTTAGTGGATCATGGGATAAATACTTTCCTATTATTAATCGTTCTTGTACAAATAGTTATTGGGATATGATTCAGATGGAACCATTTGAGGCACTGAATGTTAGACTATGTAGGTATATGTTATGTTTGTTAGAGGATGGGGAATCAGAGTTGTTGAGACTAAGTCTCATGTAGTAGATGTCAGAAAAATTTTAGATGACTGAGAAGTGTATGGAAACAGATTAGTGTAGGAAAAAATTTTATGATGATTGACATCATAAACCTCTTGAGTTTGGGTCAGTGATTGATTTTTACTTCACGTGTGATGAAGGTTGGGTTATAAATGGATTCGGAAATCTGAAATATATGTGCCCATGTATGTGGGTTCGTAAGAGATTATTGAGAGGGTCACAATGGTGGCATACTGATTGGCCCTTCCACAATGCTATAGTGGAATGACCAGTGTATTTAATGATTCATAGCTTCAGTCATATCATCTTGACCCATCTCAAGTGGTTGATTTTGAGGATTTTGAAATTTAGGCTGATGCGTCCTTTGAGGAGAATCTAATTCATATTGTGGATAGTGGTGAGAAAATATTGTGAGGTAACAATGTGACGTCGGTTCGAGTTCTGTGGAAGCACCATAATGTTCAAAAATAAACATGGGAAAGGGTGTTAGATATGCATGCCCAATGTCCCAATCTATTTTCTTCATAATCTCAATGATGCTCGGAAGGAGGACTTGAGGATGATCCATTATAAGGTGGGGAGGTTGTAAGATCCTGAATTTACTTATTTAAAATTTTGGTTTAAATTTAAAATTTATGGTTAATTAAATGTTACTAAGGGTGTGAGGAGGTTCAAGGGGTTATGGGGGATCGAGACATAATATAAAGGGAAAATAATTCTACTTTGTGTATGTTGAATGGTTGTCGCATGGTTAATGAAAACCGTCCGAGGGGAAGGGGGGTATAAATTTTGAAACCTTGGAAAGAGGATTATCATATGGTTAGTGCATAGTTTTTAAACTGTAAAGGCATCCCTAAGTAACTATGTGACCAAACTATTCTTAGTTAGAGGCTAGAGAATCGATGATGCACTGTTTGAAAAATCATGTGGCCAAACCATGCACCCTATTAAATAGTGTAAAATTATGAAACTCCACCTATGATTTTTATGTTCTTACTTTATTTTCCTCCCATTTCATTTACACCCTCAAGAGCTCCCAAGGATCAATATGCATAATTTCTAGGCTGTTTGAAGTGATATTTGTAATGAATCAAAAATCTGGGTATGTCTAATCTCCCTCTTGTTTCTTTTTTAGAGATTAGGGTTTGTATCTTTATAAATCACATTCTGATGTCCCGGGACCCTATTTTTTCAGGGGATTCTTGGTTAAGGATGAAAGGGGTTATAGAATCCAAATCTAAGGATAAGGTTAAGAGTGTGTTCATCTCTATAATTGAGGTAGGTGGTCTACAAGTTATATCCCACAGTTTTGTGGAAGATTAGGGAATATGTGGTTGTGATATTGCATCCTACTTGATGTTAATTTGTTATCTTGATTAAAAACATGTTAAATGGTTGGTTAAGTGATGATCTAAACCCATCATGTTCCCTGTGGGACTAACTAAGGTTGGTTAGACTGATTTACAGCCACCCCTGAAGTGTGCTAATATTCTCGAACTTGGAAAATAAAAAATTTAATCATAGAGTCTCTTTTTGTGGAAATAGAGATCAAGATAGAAGTGTTAACTTGAATATTTATTTCCTATAGGAATTAATGGTAATGGTGTGTAGTCATTGGTTTTGGGAAAAGGTATTGTTTGAAACAATGTCGATAGGCTCAAATGGAATACCATAACTGTGCTAAATTACTTATTATATGTAATTGTAATGTGTAAATTAGTTAATGCATGTGAATGGATGAATTTTGTAAAATGGGGTTGTGTAAGGTAATTTTTGATTATGATAAATGAGGTAAGGTAAAGAAAGGGAAATGATATAAATGCACTATTCAAAGAAAATGATAATTGAACTAATGGGTTAATTCATGATGATATTTTATATATGGAATGAAATGTGAATTGTAAATGTTATATGTTTTGTCATGATTGTGTTCTAATAGGGTATAATTGGTGAATGGATAAATAAGCATGGGCACATGGATTTGTGGTGTGGGAAAAAGGACTAAGTCTCCTCCCATAGGTTAGGTTGGACTGATTCTATAAACCCACTTATAGAATGAATGTGTTAGGATAATGAAATGATGATCTAGGCCGTAATGGTTGCATTAGATAAAACTAACTAGAATGATGAATACAGGTATGTGTGATGTAAAAGATTATGAAATGGTTTCACCCTAGTGAGATAGGGAACTTGAATTATTCCTTATTTATTTAATTGATTGGATTAGGCTAGTGTGTCAATGATGTAAATTCTTACCCTATTAAACAAATTATGTAATTGGTTGATGTAGATATTGTTAACTAATAGTTACATAATTTTATTTTATTTATATTTTAATTTATCTCATACTTTATTTGAATATGTTATTAGGCTAGATGTTTTGTTGACACCATTGGTGGTGGCCTACTGAGTTGTACTCAAACCCTGCTAGGGATGATGTTGGGTACCCAAGAAGATTTCATGATGGCGGGTCCTTACAAGGGAAAAGTCATTGTTCTAGGGAGTTGAGTTTTGTAGGAAATGTTCAGAGATGGGGATATAGACATTGAGTCAAGAACAATATTGTGGATTTAACAATTTTTTCTATTTTGGGAATCCTTTCACATTTTACATTATAATTCTGACATGGCATGTTTACTTGTTGGTTCTGTTTGTATCCTATTTGGGTTTTGGTTGTAAATAAATTTTCCTAGTTTATTGGATGTTGTTCCTTAAGTAATATATATTATTATATATGCCTTAATCTAAAAAATGGGATAAAGTATCCCCATGTGATTTTCCATACCCTCACTACAAGTCATTAACCTATGGAAAATGGGGTGGTATGCTTGAAATCATGTGGCGACTCGGCTCGGGGCACCATTTAGTTTCCTTCAGGTTTGTGACATTACACATAAAAACATGTATAAAATATATCTTATGGCCATATTTCGACCCAATAATGTACAATATTCTAAAATACACTATTTCATACTCTTTTTCATGTAAAAAATGATGGTACACCTTTTTGTTTGCAAACATTTCAAGTGTGTTGGCCATCTCAATTATAAAAGCACACCCTCTCTCCACTCATTTTTCAAACATTCAAACCCTTTTAGACAGTAAAATACCTACCAAAATAACATCCTAAATTCCATCCCCTCATTCTAGATGCCTTAGTTTTGGTATAAATCCAACCTTGTAAGGCTTTGGTGGAAACCTAATGGGTCACCCGACCAAGAGGTAATGTTCTTCATTGAGAATTTTAATATTATTTATTCATCCACCTCCATAAATTATTATCAAACCATGATGATATAATAAAATAATTATATTAAATATATTAGGATGTTTTTATAATAAGTTCATGACCTATATCCATCCCAAATATATAAAATGGGTTATGAAATCATTATTGGTGTGTACGGCAGAATACCGCCTTGCGAACCAATGCCATTCATTTTTTCCATTACCACCTTTCATGGTTGGGTATGAGGAAGGAAATAAGGTATATATATTGAATTTATAATATAATTATACCTATAATATCATTATATCATATATATCATTTTTTACATTCCATTCCGTATGGGATAGAATAACGCCGTTCGTGTGTACGACAGACTACCTCCCCATAATGCGATGTGATTCATCATTCACTAATAGATTAAATGGAAGTTTGTAAAGAAAAATTTGAAAATTATATGTGATATAAATGACATAATTATGGTATTAATTATTTATGTATCACTATTTAATGATAATACATCATTTTATTTCTTACATTCTCACACACTTAATGATGATAACATCATTTGTGTACATGTGGACTATCGCATTCACGAAGAGACGTGACTCTATTTTCAACACCACGCCACACGGAAGATATTTATAAGTATATTTAATTAAATATTATGATATTTTGATAATTATGGAATGGTAACATATTACTTAATTCCTTCTACAATGATCATTGAAAAATGGAAACGTTACTCACATGTACGTATGACCTACCGTCCCCATGATCGTAACATATTTATCAGAACAACAATTCATGATTTGTAATAAAAGTATAATTGATGTAAAAATATGATAATTGTTTTATGATTTTTCTTCTATAGATCATGGAACTATATAATATGTTCAATAACAAGATCTTTCAGGATAAAACATAAATGAGAAAACAAGGCAATTAACACAAAAAACAAGGAACAAAAGGAAAGACTATTAATGAAAAGGTGATAAGATGTTATAAAAGGATTATATGTGATATTATAAATATTAATATGGTCATATAAAAAGTTATTAACTTGTTTAAAACCATGATAGAGAAGTTCTATATACATTCCATCAAAAGGAAGCATGAGGTAAGGGTTTCTCGTCTCACGTTTACTTCCACAGGACATACATCATACTCACCACTAATTTATTTTGTGTGGTGTATATAATTTCATTTTTATTTTATATTATTAATTAATTTATATTAATTTTATGTAATTATTTATATAATGTTGTTTATTTCATAGGTCTTATGATAACAAAGTTACCAAATTAGTAGGGGTTTATTTTACAATCTCATCATCATTTGAGAATTTTTTTTATTTGAATCGCTTATGGGAATTATTTGATATTGAAATATTAAAATGAATATATTTTTTTCACCTATATTTATTCATCCATTTTTTCATGTAATAGTCCCATTTTACCACTTTTTGGAAATTAAGATGATTGATAAAATGTTTTTAAGAAAACCAGATTTATTTCTCTCCTTAGTTGGAAATTTGTTTTCATCAAAACCCATGTTATCTAAAATTATTTTAAACAATTCTTTTAACATTTTCCAAATAATTAATTAAATGATTTTTTCAACCATTTTTCCTTCTAAATAATGTTTTTAATGGAATATTCATGTTATTTTTGATACAATTCATATTTTTCTATTTTTGAAAATGTAAAAGGAATCTTTGTTTTAACGTACTCAACATCTATAAAATTTCCTTATTTCATGACCAATCAATGTTTTAAAGATCCCTTTATTTGTTTGAAAGGTTATTTTTTAGAATTCATAGACTTGGTTCACTCAATAGTAACTGAACTGAATTGGCCACATAGCTTTATGTGTGCCTCCCTTTTCGCAAGAGGCTTCCGACTAGCAGCAATGGTCTATGGTGGAACTATGGGGAGAGTATACCCCTATAATCCAAGTGTATCACAATAACATGATCATTTAAATCCATAGAGAAAAAACTAAAATATCTGAAAAAATATGAGAATAAGAAACCATAATATAAAAAAACAAGTAAAATCATTCAATAGTGTCATATACAATAATAATCATGGAATGATATTCAAAAGAGAGGAAATGCATGGAAGTGAGAATCTAGTGAAATACATGTATTATATGTAGAAAAATACCTAAATAAAATATCTCTAGATAGTATCACAATCTATAAAATGGTCACGTGTTCCCCTCCTCTAATACATCAACCAATCAAGCATCAACAAGTGAGGGCCTTACCCTATCCCTACCCGCATCCATAAAGTTTATCCAGGCACCAAATTGATACCTGGACAGGTTGAAAGAAAACACTACATAGGCCTCTACTAATGATATCTATAATAATTCCAACCTATGCATATAAGCAATGTAGTGTGATGATTTAACATGAGTACATGTAACAAAAGAATATGTGATACAATCTAGTATATCTAGTCTAATTGTGATCAAGAATATAAATAATGAGAGCTATCTAGAAATTATATAAAGAATAAACATCATTATATACCATGTAATCATGTGTCATGACTACATTGGCTAGGGTCCAAGGAGTATAAATTTCCACGACAACCAAGTAAGCAATGTAAATTAAGTAAACAGAATCCAAGGAGTAGATAAGTACAAGCCATCCTAAATGGTTGGATCAATGGCGTAGAAATTTCCAAGGCAACCTAACATGTTAGGTAAACTAGTTAACTTGATACTTTGAGTAGGAATATACAATTTATCCTATTGTGCTGATTTAATAATACCCAAGGAGTAGAAATATCCATGTCATCCAAATAATCTAAGTGAACTAGATCTATGGTGTATAAATTTCTAATGAATCAAAATAAGTTATCAAATACAAGGTGTAAAAATGTCAATGGAATCATATAATATCATTAAATCATGTAATTGGATCCATGGAGTTGAAATGTCTGTCACATCCTAGTAAGCTAGTCAAATAGTATCCAAGGAAGAAAAATATATGAGGAATCCTATTGGATCATCAGTACTATACTGTGAACCCTCCATGGTCATTATACCCATCACAAATCATTATATTAATCATTTCATACCATTAATATAAAAATTAAAAGGTTATATATGGTTCTTACAACTTTTAATAATTCACATTAATACTACATTCAATTCTAAATTATGTAATGTGAGCTCAATGCACCCCATAGGAAGAATAATCATGTTCAAAGTGAAGAACCCACCCATGGGTGGTTCAATTTGACGTAGGAAACCTCCAAACATGAAGAAAGGTGTCATGGAATGTCTCAAACATGTTTTCAAAATTTAATTTATTGATTTATCAATTTAGTATGCAACTCATGAAATGTTCAACATGTGGCACTATGAAAATAGTATATAAACAAATATACTTCTAGGGAAATGTTATACACCACCTATATTTAGCCCTAATATGAACAACAATCTTGTATCTACTTCTAATTTGGTTTAAATCATAGGTAAATATAAGAATAGTTGAACTCCATGAATATAGGGCCTATGATCGTACACTAAAATAACATCATCGATATCATATAGAACAACGAAATGATCCTAAGGAACAAATTACATACTGATGACAATCAAACAAGATGATAAACGTTTGAATTAGAAATCCGATTGTCAAATTACATCAAATCCTTGGTTGAAGGCTGGAAGAAGGCCTCACCAGTATAAAAAGAGAAAGATACTTGAGAAAAATAAGAAAGGAGGAGGAGGGTTTACCATTTAAATGAATCTAGGGAAGAATATTAATTTCTCATTTAAAAAATATGTCTCAGGTTTTGGTAGCATATTTGACCAAACCATGTGCCGACTGTTCAATCAAAACTATCTCAACCCCCCCCACCCCACCCCCCCACATGGTAATGGTGCATGGTTATAAAAACTATGTGATGAACATTTGTTTTTCCTCATTTAAAAACTATGCATAACATTCCTAAGAATGAAGATTCGGTTGCACGGTTTGGGAAATCTGTGCACCCACTACGGTGCACTCAAAACCCTCCATATGGTTTACTCTAACCATGTGGATTTGGATGGTTGGTTTCTACTAACCATGCGACCTATCTTCCCCCTCTAAAATCTCTAGCTCTAGGCTCTGAACAATCCCTAACACCACTATCTCCTTCGTGAACCCACTAGGCATTCATATTAGGTCAAAACCAAAGAATTAAAATATAAATAAAAAGGTTATGTACCTCACAGAAAATATGGGTTCTTACAATATTCCCCCTTAAATAAGTTAATCCCTAAAATACCCTTCTAAGGGTGGCTAAGCATCATCTTAGAATAACTCTTTCCACTAGGAATGTTTTTCTACCTCCCGCTCCCATGTCTCATCATATACATGACTATTATACCATAACACCAATACTAGAGTAACTGACTAGCCTCATAGAACCTCTAATATAGGATAAAAATCATAGACTGGATGCTCTATAAAAGATTCATCTTCCTCTATCTCAACCTCTTAAAGCTGAAGAATATGTGATAGATGAGTATGATATCGTCAGGGCTCAGATACATGGAATTTGTGGTGCATTTACTAATACCTCTAAGGTAACAAAAATCAATAGGCTACTGGCTCAAATATCTCTAGAATATAAAATGTTCTGATGTAATAAAGAAATAACTTACCTTTTTTACAAATCAATATATTATCCAGTCTAGGAAAAAATCACAAGGAAACTTAACTCCCCACATCAAGATCCAATGGTCAATGATGATGATCAGCATATAACTTTGGCCTCGACTAAGCTATAGAAATTTATTCCTAGTAAGATGAACCTACTTTAAAGTCTCCAAAACGAGATGAGGTCCAAGTAACTCTGCCTCTCCTACCTCTAACAAGCATTAGGGTTAATGAAACAACCTATCGTATAGGGCCTCGTAGGGATCCATCTGTATAGTCTCCTAGATGATTTTATTATAAGAGATCTTGGTGAGAGGAATGTTTTTCTCCCAATAACTGTTGAAATAAACGGTGCTCTCTTAGATCATGTCATACAAAACCTATATCATGTGCTTGGACTAATCATCGATTTATGTGTGTTACGCTGCACTCAGCAGTACTTTTGAACCCATTGCCCTCTTCAACACCTTATAGAACTGTAATGTTAAACGAATCTCTATAAGATATAATAGAACACAGAACCATATGATGTAGTATGATCACATGATAATAGAGTCACTTGAGCTCATAAATAGAAAGAGTCTCTTGAATATGCAGAAAATATGTGACCTTTGGCATCCTTTCTATGATTTCCCATATGACATCACTACCATGAGTTGATTTAAGCAATCCTATAAAAAAATCCATGGTGATGTCATACCATTTACATTGAGGAATAAGTAGCGGCTGTAAAATCCCCACTTTTCAATGGTGTTCATCCTTCACGTGTAGATAGGTAGAACACTAAGTAGAAATTCTAGATATCTCCTACTTCACCCCCGACCATGATTATTGATGATGTATGTCATCATACATCTTGGTGACTCTAGGATGTAATTACCATTATGAGGTATGAAATTACCATATCAAATCCTCTTGGATGTCTCCTAGAACTAATACATGCCCATCTATATGTATAATTTCATCCTCTCCAATGGTCCAACAAAGAGAGGGGTCCTCACCTACCATTCTTTCCTATTGGACCAAAATCTCAAAATCTGATAGCATTATAATCCATCCCCTAGTCATAAGAGTAATTTTCACCACTATGGATTATAGAAATTTCCTCTCATGACTATATGACACCTCAAAGTGAATGTCTAAAAACAAGGACATAAGCTACCACTCACTACTGGCCTCTTGAACTACTTATTTCCTAGTCCTCCTCAGTACATTGTGAACTTCATTTCCATTTTTAGGTGTATAGCTAAGCTCAAATTCAAAAGATTGTAGGTATTAAACCCACTTTTATTCTCTAAGATTAAATTCATGGAGTATAAATATATAAATGACTATTTTTTGGTCCATTTACACCAAAAAATTAACTCCCTATAAATAATTCAACCAAAAGAGAAAGGCATGAACAACCGTGGATAACTTGAGATCATGCATTAGGTAGTTCCTCTCATGTGGTCTCAACTTATGAGACCTATATTCCAAGAATTACTCCTCCTACATTAGAATTTATCCTACTTCAATACCTAAAGAATTACAATATACGGTAAAGATTCTCACCAAATTTGGAAAAACCATGATTAACACTAAAGTTATCATTACTTTCAACTACTGAAAGGATGTATCATATGATTTATACCAGGAGAAATTTACAACCTTATTATTTAATCCCATAAGTTGTTATTATTAGCATGATAATTCCTAAATAATTTTTTGTAAATATCTATCTATCCATAAGAAACACCATTTGTCAATGATGTTCTTGTGATGCGCCCAATAAACTATAGCTCTAGCCTCATCTGGGCCAACTTTCACTCATGTCTCTAAGATAATATGTCCCAAGAGATGAATCTTATCCATCCAAAAGTTTAAATTTATTAGATTAGTATATAACTAATTATCTGTCAATTCATCTAGTACAATATCAAAATGTTTTTCACGGATATGTTGAGTGTGAGAGTACACCAAAATATCATCCACAATTATAACCTCGAATGAATATTGATATCGATTGAAAACCTGGCCCATCAATGTCATGAAAACTTATAATTCTTTCAAAAGACAAAATGAAATATCTATATTCTCATTTAGATAATAATTTCTATGAACATCTATATGAGGTACTTCTGAAGGTTGAACATGAGCATGATGATATCCCGATCTCATATCAATCTTCACGAAAACCCAAGATCATCAGATCTAGTAAAAGAGATATTCTCTCTAGGATAAAGGATACTGGTTCTTAACCATAGACTAATTCAATTTCCAATAATACACACATAAATGAAGGGTTACATACACCTTCATGGTGAAAAGGTCTTGAAAACCCCATAGCGAAGTACTGGGTCATAAAAGCCCCTTTTTTAAAGTCCTCTAGATACCTCTTGATCTCTGAAAAGTTAGTTGTATCCATCTTATGAGGAGGAATGGATATCGATGTAGATTCTGACACTCTCTTGATGAAAAAAATCTACCTCTCTCTCAAGAGATAGTACTGAAAATTCATCCAAGAGAATTTCCCTAAAAAGATCCACCACTGGAGGAAAGTCATTCTCATGCATTCCATGATCATCCACAAATAAAATAGAAATATGGGATGTTATCTCTATCATCCCATGATGTTGGGGTCCATCTTGACATACTTGGAAATCCCATTCACCTTTTGAATAAAAAAACCACCCTCTACTAATGTAAATATCACCCTTCAGTGATTGAAATAAGTTCAATCATGATAGGGAACTAGTAGTTCATCCCATGAATGATGTCAAAAATACTCATCCTCAGGAAAAATATCCCCCTTTGAAATGAAATCCACTGATATAAAGGGTAAATACCTACCCTAGTTTACACTCTTTGATCGTAACTCCAATGGAGTATCGTTTTTCATCACACCATATGAAAACTTAAGATCAAGGGAAATGATCTCTAGAACAGAGATAAATATGAAGGATGACATAAACCTATATAAAAAGAGTAGATACTAGTGAATAGGCTACCATAATAGTACCTCTCATTGTAGAAGGTCTAACACTCTACTTATCGTGTATTAATTGTACTGTATACATCTATCATAAACCACATCATAGAGATATTTCTTGACTACAATGAGTTTGTCTTCACTATTGGAAATACATGTCAAGGGTCTGGATGCATCATCCATGAACACCACCTCATCCTAATTGAAAACTATCACTCCATCTACATACCTAAAGATAATCCATTTACCCTGATCCTAAATTTGGAGATGGTGTAGACCCACTCTAACTAGATATTGGAGGTAAGGTCCTAAATATTGTTTTAGATGTCGCATCCTTCCACATGCTCAACACTAAACTGGGTGTTTTTTACACTGACTCCTCATGTGTCCCTACCTCCTACATTGATTGTAGGGCATATAACTACAACAATTCATGTTTTATCTAGTATTACCATCCTAAAAGACCTCAATTAATCTCTTCCTAGAACCTGACACAGAGACAATAGTTCGTGAATATGATCAACCCCGGTCTGCACCCCCCATAATTCCTCAAGTGGCATTCAGTAACCAGAGATTAATTTACAATATCTAACAAGGTATTAAGCTGAAAGGAATTCACTTATGATCAGATTTCATACCCGAGACCATCCTATAATCACATAACTTTTTGTAACCCATATCCTAATATAATAAGTGAACAACTCTATAAATCTATAAAATGGGTATAATGATCCATGACAAACTGGACACATTTATCCAAAGGCATAAGATCTTTGTATCCATTGGTCATTCATCTGGGTAATCACATCACACCATCTCTAATAGGAATCTCAAAACATATACATAAATCGCTTCACTATCCTCTCATGAGGTGTCTCAAGGTGCATGAAAATATATTGCATGGCCTCTATATATGATTTTGCAACATCTAGTCTACCACCCCTTGAAAAGTTTGGTCGATGCTACTACTGAAACTCACACATGAACTCTTCCATAGTCGGTACAGGTCATGAAGATCCCTAAACTATATGAAAAAAAATATGAAGCCCTCTAAAAACGAGGAATCATCCCCCATATCATATATAATAGAAAATTTCCTAAGAGGCACTATTGGAGGTTCTACTGGTGGCCAAGGTCCCACCACCTCTAGAGCATGGTCGTCACCACCCTCCTAGCACATAACTAGAGGCCTTCATGGTGGCATATCTTTACCATTTTCAAGCACACACCACAAAAAATATATGATAGCAACAATATCATAGACATAGATAAATGAAATCCACTAGCCTTAATAAACACACGTCACAGACCTATGCCTTCTCATAAATCTAGGCTTAGTTGACATACAAATCATAGATAAGAAAGAGGAACTTCCCACTAAAAACAACTACGTTTGGGTTCAGGTAAATCTCTTTGATAAAAGTTCAAGGTCTCAATATATAGAGTTTCAGTTGAAATTTATAGAGGAAAAAACCCTTAATATTTTAATTGTAATCATATTTAACGGTGAAAAATTCATTTTGTAATTGAAATTCATTTAATATAATTTTCATCTTTATCGAAATTCTATTTAAAATGTTGAAATATACTGATCACCAATTTTCATTTATAAGGGCTTATACACCATATAAATTTTTGTGTGGCATCTATTTAATCCCACCAATGATTTATCATTTCCTGTATGAAATTTGTCTTAATTCTATGTATATGAAATAAAGGTACCAAAACATTATGCAGGAAATGAACGTATTAATATAAAGACGGAATAGAACGAAGAATGACATATAAATCATGAAGTGACTAAAATGATGCATAATGAAATATTTCCATGCCATACCAGGTCAAGGGTAAAATTTGTAATCATAAGGAACATAAAATATAATGTGCCTTAATCAATAGAGAAATCAAGGGAACTATAGTGAGAATAGTTCTGAAAAACATGTCCCATCCCAGGTAAATTTGATTTTCACTCTACGTAGGTTGGCTACTCCCAGGAACAAGATCATAACCAAAACGTGACACATCCTATTTCTCCTTTTTCCATCTTGAAATAGTAATGAAAAAATTAAGCCTCTGATACTACTTTGTTTATTCTAGGACCTGGTTCACTAAATAGTAACTAATATTGGTTGGCCACATGGCCTCAAGTGTGCCTCCTCATATGCTAGATGCTGCTGACTAGGAGTGACGGTTTATAGTGGAACAGTGGGGATACTATACCCCCCTAATCATAGTGTGACATAGTGGTATAATTAGTTCAATAAATAGTAGAAGAATATAAGATATCTAAACATAAGAGAATAAACATCTATCATATAAATAACCATGTAATCTCATCCAGAAGTGTCATCTATAATGATGATCATCGAATTATATAAAAATATAGGAAACGCAAGGAAATATGCATCCAATACAATACCTGTATCAAATGTACAAAAATACCAAAAGAAACTATCCTCAGATAACATCACATGTTGTAGCCTGGTCCTATTCTCTAATACTCATATGCATTAACCAATCAATCATCAGTAAGTGAGAACTTTCCTCAGTCCTTAATTTCATCCCTTATTTTTTTATTGGTACGCAATGAAAAGCTAAACTGGATGAGAGATAACACCCACTAAGCCACCACTAATTGTGTGAATAAAATGTCAAGAATGTGCCTATAAGCTAAAGGAGTGTGTAGATATAACACATGTTCATGTAATAAAATAATATGTTATATTGTATAGTTAATAAAGTAACATTATAATCAATAAACTAAATCATAATATCTATCTATCAAGTGTATCATGAATCAATATTGGCCTATTTCATTTAATCATATGTCAAGACTACACGGTCTAGGCTCCAAAGAGTAGAAATGTCCAAGGAAAATGAGTAATCTAATTAAAATAAGTAAATAGTATATAAGGAGTATAAAATTCCAAGGAATCCTACTGGTTTGGATCCAATGAGTAGAAATGTACAAGGAATCCTATAATGTCATATAAAATATAAAAACTGAATCCTTGATGTAGAAATGTACATGGAACCCCATTAAGAAGATTTAAAATGATCAATGTGGTAAACATTTCCTAGGAATTAAAATAGATTAACTCAAATAGGTCCAAGCAGTTTAAATTTCCAAGGAATCCTATTAATTTGTCTGATCCAAGGAGTTTAAAAGTATAAGTAATCTTATCATATCATGAAAATCATGTAATTGGATCTATGTAGCAGAAACGTACATTTAATCCAAGTAAACTAGTTAAATAGGCTCCAAGGTGTAAATTTATTATTCATCATATGGATCAACAATGTCACAATGTGAACCCTCCATTATCATTATACTCATCATAAACCATTTCATTAATCATTTCATACCTTTCATATACGAATGAAAATCTGCTATAAGGTGTTTATAACCATTAAAAATTCAATTTAATAACCCATTCAATTTTCAATTATGAAAAGTGATCTCAAAAAACCCCAATGGTGGAATAATCATGGAAAAATGGAAGAACACACCCCCTGGGTGGTTTGAGATGTGGTTAATAACCTACAGCCATGAAAATAGGTGTCATGGCATGTCTCAAAAATGTTTTCAACATTTAATTTAAGGATTTATAAATTTAGGATTAAATGCATGGAATTTATGGTCTGTAGAATAATGACCACAAATATAAAATAATATAATTTTAGGGAAAAGGTATATAACACATACCTCAAGACCTCATAAAAACACTCATCAAGTCTGAAACCCTGATTCAGTCTAGATCAGATGAAAATGAAAGAACATATCAAATCCTTGAAAATAGGGTATGAGAGGCTACACCAAAATAGGATAAACCATTAGCAAGGAAAGCAATTAAAGGATACTAAGGAACACATAATTCACTAAAGACTGTCCAATGAGACAAACTAAATTTAAATAAAACATTGAATGTTGAGACTATATCAAATCATCGGTTGAAATATTGAAGAAGGCTCTAACTAGAGAAGGAGGGTTGAAAACTTGAGAAAAATAAGAAAGGAGGAGGAGGGTTTAACCTTTAAAGGAATAAATTGAAAATTTTTATTTACCCATTAAAAATTGGGTCTCATGTTTTTTCTATAAGGTTGGAAATATCTTATACCAACTCGGCACCCAACACTGTATCAAAAGACCCCTCTAATGGTCATGTTGCATGGTTAGAAAAATTGTGCACCAAATGGGAATTTTACCTCTCTTAAATTTTTTTTAGCACATTCACGAGTATGTGTCATGAGATTCATGATTAGGGAAAACCATACACACTTTGATTTTCACTAAAAAACCAAAAATGGTTTACTCAAACCATCCAAACTTGATTTTTTGGATTCTATTAACCATGACACCTATCTTTATCCTCTAAAATATTATGCCCCAAGCTCTAAACAAGCATGATACACCCTCGTTTCCTCTATGAAAGCACTAGGAATTCATATTAGTTAAAAACCAAGGAATTAAATGGGAAATAAAAAGGTTACACACCTCATAGAAAAGAAAAGTTATGATTTTTTTAAAGCAATTTGTTTTCAAAATGATTTATGAACATTTAGTTTTAAAGGTTTATTTTCAAAATGAAATCATTATTTTCTTCATGAATGATTTCAAAGTTATTTTTGAGTAATTTGTTTCCATAAATGAAATCAAACCTTTTATGTACTTATTATTAAGTAGTGATTTGTTTTTTGGTATAATATTTACTCTTTATTTAGATGAATATTGATCAGTTTAATTTATGATGTTAAATTTTATTACCATTCACCATTTTACTTTTAATGGTTTATGATTATATTTAATGATAGGGGTAAGTATTAAAATTTCATATGATAGTTATTCAATATAAATTTTTATATTAATTATGTTTCACCCCTTTAATATGAGGAATGAATTGGACTTTATATGTGATGGGTGTGGAATATTCTTGCCCATCGATGCATTAGTAGGTCTAATGAGTAAAAATAGATATATTTTTTTAAAGAACTTACCAATTTTTATAGATGTATTAGAACAAGGATCGATAATATTAAATGTCTAGGAACAATCCTTGACATTATTAGATGTATTGGTACTAGCTTCAATGATATGATTCAGGTATTCATCATTTTAGATTCCATATTTATGAATTTAGTTATTGATATTCCATGTAATTATTTTATTAGTTAGAATATAATGGTCATATTTCAAGATAATGTGATTATTTATATGAATTATTTGATTATATTTTATTGTTTCCATATTGTTCTCATGTTATTGATAAAAATGAAATGTGTTTCATCTATTTTCCTTTTTTATGCTGATTATTCACTGAATATTTATAGTTTCTACTGTATTCTTACCCTTATTGATTATCTTAGGTCACCCCATTTTTATATTTTCTTTTCTGTGGATACCTAGAAATATTTATTGATTTATATATTGAGATATTTTAAGGGGAATAATGGAATTATCAAATAATATTCTTTGGATATTGTATATTTTAAAAGTTAATGCGAATTTCAAGTATGTATCAAATTTAACAAGAATTCTAAACCATAAAAGCCTTTTGGACATGATTCCTTGTATCTAATGCCAATGTAATAAATCAGACATCAACTCTAGGCTATTGAGGTGATGGTTTCTACAATTGGCATTAGAGTAAGTATAATAGAATCCATGGAAACTAGATTTAGGAAAAGATAGATTAGGGTAGATAAACCTATAATATAATTTGAGTGTAAGTATATAATAATATCACAATGTTTTGGAAAAGAATATATTAAGTGTTTTTTCATAGAAATTAAATCCTTGTCTAGATTCTATTAGTATAATTGGTTTTAGAAAATATATACCCTGGGGTAATAACTCTAAAAGGATGCATTGGTATTGACCCAATCATCACCTAGTAAAAAAACAAGCCTTACTATGAACCTAGTTTGATGATCCGATGGGACATGCTTATCATAATTCACATTTTATTTTCTTACCATTATAAAGGATTTTAAAATAAATATTAACCAATTGAAACCATCTTTATGATTACTATCTTAGATATGCATATGTTTTTTAATTTATGTTAAGTATTTCACTATTTATGGGATTATACAATATGTTTTATAATGTTAGTATCAGATATAGTGTATTCCATTATTTAGAAATAGTGCCTAATGAAAGGAATGCGAATATTTTCAATGCACATACTACATATAAGGATTTGACTCCTAGAAAAGACAATAAAGCTGGAGATGGAGATGCAGCTAGAACTGATCAAATTATAACCGTATTGGGAAATATGACTCATGTAATGAGTAATAACCTATCCGATATAGAGAAACCTACTGACCCACCACATGGTGTAAAAATTTTAGACTATACAACGCATTAAAAACCTCCATAATTTAATTGGGCAATTAATCTATTTTTAGGTGAGCGAGGGAAAAGTTCCATAGAGAATATATTTATCACATTGAGAAGTAGTGAAAGGGATAATGTCTTCATGGTAGTTTATCATATCATAGAAGATTCAAACCAATAGTGGTCATTAATTCAAAACACTAATGATTATAGTGAAATGGAAATCATAAAGTGGAAGTATTTCAAGGTAATCTTTATAGAATAATATTTTCCTCATGGGGAATGAGTGGATTTGAAAATATGGTTCTTGAGTCTAAGGTAGAAATATTTTGAAAATGATTCCATGTATTAGGACAACTGTAAAGGGATAACAAGGCCTACTATAGACTACTTATGAAATACAAATAAAAATATATGTTATTTCATTTATGGGATTAAGCCAATTAATTTATGGGAACTAGTATCAAAAACATTCTCATCAAACGAGGACATTGTGTCTTGGGATATCAAGATAGATAAATAATTATCCATGTCTTATAGCTTCAATTTAAATCAAGAGAAAAAGAGGATGAAAAAGAAAGAAATGATAAAGGGAAGAAGGGAATGATTTATTTTCCAATAATTGACACTTCTCGAAGGAAAAGCCTTGGTACAATCCAAAAGAAATAGGAATTTTATTCATGTGTAGAGAAAAATACCACCTTGATCAGGATTTAAAAGTAATGAAAGAATAATCTTATGTGAAATGATTCTACTATAATGATATGGAGATCTACAGAAATAAATTCCCCAAGCATCGATGGAAAATACCACAAAAGGATATGTGAGTTTAAGGTCTTGTTTATGAAATCACTACAGATGAAGTGGAATGATTACTTTTACTTTTTATTTAGATCCATGAAATATTTTATAATATTATTTTTTAATGAAATTATTAAAATTTATAAGGATTGTATTGCAGTAATGTTTTCATTAAGGATATGAATGCGTATGCTGAATGATACTAATAACCAAGAAAAATGATCCAGTAAAAAGTTGAAATTCATGTAAAAAACATTATTTATAGAAGGATAACCCTTAATATATACCTAAGTTTTTCATAGACATGTTGGGATAAATAGACTATTGATATAGATAATGTAAATTTGATAGTTCTAACTACCCTTGAAATGATTAATGATAATATCATTTTTAAAATTCAATGACCCTGTTTCAAAAGTTTTGGATCTTAATATTTTGGAAGGGTCATTTGTTTAACCAATTATGAAATTATTTAAGTTGTAATTTAGATGAGGTTTCAGAGATTAATTTATTACATAACCATATGAAGATTTATGCATACTAGATTACTTTTGTTAACCATATTGGTTTTGGAAAATAGTTAGAGATAGATAGAAATAACTTTCCGTCTTTTATGGATATTTCTATCAATTAAAAGTTGATTTCAGTGATTCAAAGATAAAAAAATAATTTTTGGAAATTCATTTCTTGGATTAAGTAACAAATTCTAAATTTATTGAAACACGTCCAAAGGATGAAATTTTGATTATGAAATAAAAAAGTATCATGTAATTATATTTCTTTAGGATAATAGATAGTAAAATAATTCCCCAAAATTCATAAAAAGTTCATGAAAAAAATTATATCATATCACCTTAATGTATAATTAATCATATGTCCCTTTATGTAAACATATATTTATGTTTTTTAGGTCCATTAATTTCTATTTATCATTCAGTTTCTTGTGATCTAGAGCCTCTATCAATCACTATTATTATTTAAGATTTCATTCTAGGTACATGATTTTATTTTCCACCCATGTCATCCTAATTGGAAACCTATTTATGTGTTATTCTAGATGATCTTAAAGCTTCCTTTTATATCTTATTAAGAGGATGTTATATTAAACCTATTATGATGTGGGGTTTTCAACAATGTTATATCTGAATGCCAAACCCTTGATTACAATGATCAAGTTTAAATTGTGATGATGAAATTTATTTAGGGTTAGGAGAATATAACACACTGATATTTTAAAATAATAACATTGATTTCTATATAAGGTATGAAATTAAACACCAAAACTAAAAGAAAATATTACACTCTATACTTTATGAAATATTTCTTTTTAAATAAATTTAATCTCTTCGAAATCTTTCGGAACACAAAAACATGAGTTCTAATGAACTACTATATTATATACTATTATAATCTAGCCATTAGGTTGGTGTTTTTAACACTGATAAATAATCAATGAAATTAAGGATATATATTTATTACAAATATAATAAGAACAATTTAAAATTAAAATATAATTTTTTATGAAAAAAATATATTTTTTTCTAAAAGATAGTTTAGACACACTTTTCACACTCAATTTAAATTTAATTTTTACCATATTTATAAAATTTATTTGTAAGAAATAAAATTAATTTTTCAAAGTATAATATAAATATTACATCTAGGAGAATTTTTGGGATTTTTCTAAAATGATTCATTTTTTCGATGAATATTGAAGAATACCAAAATTTTATTAAAAATATATTTTAATTTAAATTATTTACAATGTTAAATTATATTTTTAATTTTTTTAAAGAAAAAATTATTTCAACTATATATCTATTAATAAAATTTAATTCATTGGAATAATTTTTATATTTAATTTTATATAAAAACTTTATAAACTTTTAAAAATTTTCTTTTTGAAAACCTGCTTTCTTGTCCGCTATGCTCGGTTAATTTTAAATTAAAATTTCCCACTTATATGAATGGAATTTTGAAAAATGGATTCCATAATTTTAATAATAATAATTTATATTTTCTAATGATTTCAATTTAACTTTCTTCCAAAATGTGGAGTGAACATGTATAAATTATTTACCACGGTTAAGGTTAAAATGGATTTATCGAGGTTTAAACTAAAACTCTAATGGTTAAACTGACTGATAAATATGAATAAAATATATTTTATGGAATTATTTAGTTCCTATTATTTATTATTATCTATAATAATTCAGTTTGACCCTTATTTCATGTAAAAAATGTTGGTAAAACGTTCCCTTACAAGATATTACAAGTTTGTCACTCACCTCACTTATAATTGGGCACCCACTCTTCAATTTTATCCAAAAATTCAAAAACATTTTGTTCAAAAAATAACTGAAAAAATAACTTAAAAATAACTAAAAGCATACTGTATTCATTATTTTGTTATTAAATCCAACCTTTGAAAGATTTGGTGAAAACCTATGGAAGTTACCAAAATAAGAGGTAACATTCTTCAATTAGAATTTTTATTTTATTTATTCCTCAACGGACATAAATTATTATTAAAAAATGATGATATGATATCATAATTATATTAAGTATAGTTAATTTTTTTAAAAAAATTCATGACCTAAAACCTTCCCCACTTCCATAAAATGTTATATGAAATTGTCATTCATGTGTACACCGAACTATCGCCTCACAAACCGATATCATTCTATTTTCAATTAACAACTCTAATGATTGGGTATGATGACAGATATAAAAAATATATATAATATTTATAATATAATTATACCTCTTGATTAATTATATTATATATACACTTCTTCCTTCCATTCTGTAGGGAATATGATAATGTCTCTTGTGTGTATGGTAGACTGCAGCTTCAAAAAGCCATGCAATTCATCTGTAACTAAAACATTAAATAGATGGTGATACAGATATATTTAATGATTATATGTTAAAAAACGAAATAATTATTATATTAATGATATATTTATCATTCTATGAGGATAATATATCATTTTATTTCTTACCTTCTCACTCATATAAAGATGATAACATCGTTCTTGTATGTGTGGATTACCACCTTAAAAAGTAATGTGACTCTATTTTAATCACCAAACAACATGTTTTATTTGGATTTTCATGTTTAATAAAATATTATTATATTATTATTATTTTTAAAGGTAAAATATTACTTACCTTCTTTCTATAATAATCATTTTAAATGGAAATGTTCCCATGCGTACGTATGGCCTACCGTCTCCATGATCATAACATACCTCATTTATCCCATCTAGGATTAATGATTGGTATTAAAATTTTAATTGATGTATAAATAAGATAATTATTTTATGAATATTATTATTTAGATCATGTAATTATATAATATTCAAAAAAATTGATCTTTCATGACAAAAATACATATGATAAAAATAGGCAATTAACACCCAAAACAATGAAAGTAATGAAATATTATTACCAAAGGGTGATAAAATGTTTTAAAATTATCTTATTTGATATTATAAATATTAATTTGGTTACATGAGAAGTTAATAACATGTTTAAAATCGTTATACTAGAGGATACAATATATTTTACCAAAAAGAAGTGTGAGGTAAGTATTTCTCATCTCACTTTTTCTTCCATGACACATACACCATATTCACCCCTAATTTACATTTTTGGTGTATATAATTACATTTTTATATTATATAATTATTTAATTTATCTTCTTGTTTTTTAATTTTTTATTTAAATTCATTTCGTTCATGGGGCTTTTGATTCAAAAGTTACTAAAGTGGTAATTTTTTATCTTACAATCTCATCAATATTCAAGATTGTTTTTGTTAATTAAACCATATGATATTTATATTATATTTTTATATTATAATTATTATATTTTAATATACTATGGTAATTAATGAAAATTTTCAAGTAATAGAACTATTTTACCACTCTTTGGTACTAAAAATGAATGTGAAAATTCTTTTAAGAAAATCCAACTTTATTTCCCTCTTTAGTTGGAAACATATTTTCATAATAACCCATGTCCTATATAAAATTTTTCTATAATGTTTTTAATCATTTAAAATTTAATTATTAAATAAATTTTCATCAATATTCACTTTTTAAAAAATTCTTTTAATGAAATCATAATGTTGTTTTCAAAATAATGCGAGTTTGGATTTTACCAAAAATGTGAAAGAAATGTTTGTTTTAACATACTAAAAATTAATATTATTTCCTTCCTTCATGAACACTAAATGGTTTAAATATCCCCTAATAATATTTATAGGTTATTTTAGAATAATGTTTTTTTACAATTGTTTTTGTGAAATTCTAGTTTTAAAAGGAAATTTTTAAAATGAAAAGATATTTTCCTCAGTAATGTTTGGAAATATATTTTTATGGAATTTATATCAAAAAATGAAATCAATACAATAATGTGATTATGATACATTTGGGATATGTTGTATTGTTATAAATCATATTATTTATTTAGATGGTTATACATTAGTTTAATTGATAATATATACTTTTATTATCGTCCACCATTTTACCCTAAATGGTTTATGATTATGTTTATTGATTGGGGTGAAAATTAAAATCTTCATATATTAGTTTTTAATAATAATTTTAATATTGATTATTTTTCACCTATCTCATATGTGGAATTCATTGTAATTCTTATGTGATGGGTAGAGCCTACTATAGTACCTCTATGCATTAGTAGGTCCAATGAGAAAAACTAGATATGGTTTTGGATAAGGCATGTCCCATTTATATAGATGTATTAACATATGAATTGGTGATATTATATGTATTTGAATAAACCTAGATGGTATTATATGTATTATAAAAATCCCCGATGGTATGTTTTTGATTTCTAATATTATGAATTCAATCGTCATGAATTCATTTTTTGATATTACACGTGATTATTCAATTAGTTAGAATATCCATGGTAATATTCCATGATCATGTGATCATTTATATAGAATTTTTTTTAATATTTTATTCGTATGTTTTATTCTCATGTTATTCATTAAATGGAGTGTGTTTCAGTTATAGACCTTTCCATATTTTTTATTCCATTTTTATTTTCATATTTCATTGTACGCTTACCCTTACTAAGCATATGAGGTCACCCTTTATTATGTTTTATTTTTTCTAGGATATAAGGATGTATTTTCTCATTGATATTAAATGATACTATAAGGGAAGTAATGGCCTTTTCATAGAAATGTTTTTGTGTTTTTTATATATAATAATGAAACTATACTTTCATGTGTGTGTTTAGTTTAGCAAGACTAAAAAACTATTTAGTCCTTTGGGGAGTGATTACTTGTATTTTATTCCAATGTATTGAAGTAGACACGAGCTCCAGGCTACTTGGGTCAGGGTTTCTGAACTAAATAACATAATGATGTTGAAATGGTCATTGACTCTTTCCAATAAAAATGGACTCAATTTATCCTTAAAAATAATGGTAGGATTTCTATCAATACACTACCCAAATACCTCTATAAGGATCCATGGACACATCACTAATTCCCTGAAGGGATCATGAATCTCTCATTAAATATTTTTAATCCTAATAAAAAGGATGAAATAAAAATAAGAGCTATAAATCTTAACCAATTTCTATAAATTTTATTTCATTATCTCCCTCCATCACATATATCATATATATGCTATTAAAATGACATAAGTAGATCCACTATATTGAAATGTTATTATTTTTATTATAAAACCATTTTCTAGAACCTTTTTAATCTAATAGAAAATGAACCCATCACTCGTACCTACATACACACTACCATCTCCACAAAGAGGTACATTTTGTCTTTCATCACCACCTCATATAATTGGATAAAATTATATATCATATAAATATATATATGGTATTAATGAAAATATTATGATTATATAATTATTAGATATTAATTACCATATTACACTCCAATATGTTATAAATTTATTACATCTATCGTTTATATGAGGTAAGTGAATATTTATCTCAACTTCCTTAATTTTTCATTATTTCAAATTTCAACAAATATTTTAATTAGTGTAGTGTATATAATACCATAAGGATGGATTTTATTATTTATATACAGAAATACTAGTGCAATAGAAATACTTTTTAGGATTTCCACTTCAATTTCATTCTCATTCAAATGATACTGAAGTCATAATGAATTTTAATAAAAACTCATTTTAAAAATATCTTTTCAAAATCAATCTATTAAATATATATGTTCATCAAAATGTTTCATAAATTTTCTATTTTATATTTAAAATATTTTTAATAGTTATTTAACATTACATTTTAATTTATTTAAATGATTTTACATGGAATATTATCAATGTTTTTTTAAAAAGTTATATTGTACTTCAACTATAAAATGTGTGAAAATATTTTGTTGAAATGGTTAGAGTGAATTGATTTTCCAAACACCATAACCATTTTTCAATATAAATATTCCAAAACTAGTTTAAATTATTTTCCCAATCAAATCCTTCACCCATTTTTTATTATTTATAATTTTAAATTTCTTAACAAAGAGAATGATATTTATCCTTATTTTTATTTTAAAATATAAAGTTTCGTTGTATATGTTTTCATATGAGTATTTTAGGTGTTTTATAAAGATAATTTTCAATATTATAAATGTTTCATTTGTTATATAGTTCATAATAATTCTAGACAATGATGAGTGATCCTAATGTGTCTCATGGTGACATGTGAGCCTGATATTTCTCTCTAATACATTGTGTATTGATTTAATCTTCAATGTCAAAAACATGGGAGATAATAGTATAGGTTACTTCTATAGATGTAACAACCAATTAGTTATTGTTACACAGGTTAAAAATGAGTTATAATATGTTTTTAATATGATTCACATAGACACCTATTTTAGGTGTATTATGTTTTTATATGGAAAAAATTTGATTTCATTAGGAAAGAACTGTTTATGAACACCAAATTGGGAATGGTTATTTTGAATAATGTTTATAAGAATTACCAAGATTCACAAGATGACTTCTTGGATTCTATATGTAATGCTGGATATCAAAACATTTTTTTTATAAACAGTTGATTTTCATATGTAAAAATGTTTTATTTAGGTTATCAGCATATTATTTTTTTAAAACGGGATCATTTCAAATTGTTTAGGTGTTTTATCAATTCTAACAAGTTTTCTTTATTTTTATATCCCATATGGATTTGTTTTATCTCATAATTTTTTTAAAAAGTTATTCATTATGGCTAAGGATGAGTAGGAATTATAAGATGGTTTAATTTATTTCTATTTGTGCCAATTTTGATTGAAGAAAAATAGAATTGAATGAAATGGATTTTTAAAGTTATACATCTTAATTTTGTATAAAAATAGACATTGAGTGAAATTTTCCACTTTATAATGAATGGGATTGATATGTATTAATTTTTATTAATTTAATAAAACTATAAACATAAAAAAGATCATGGGGATATAATAAAGATAAAAATGGTTATTATACTAATATTTTTGGGTTTTTAAAGGTGTGATTCATTTTAGAGGCTGTTCAATCAAATTATTTTATGTATTTTTTATACCCATATATGTATTTTGGTATCTATTTATAAATAAATGTGAACTAATATTTCCCCTTTCATAAGTCCAAATTCTAAAGGATAACCATTATATGATCCTCAAATATTTCGCATATAAAATCATAATAAATGATTTATTTCCAAAATAAAAACTTATTATTAAAATAAATAATCAATAAACTAAAATTTTTTCTACAAAATGTAAAATATTTATCACTTTCACCATGAAGAACAATCATATTTATCAATTGAAAATTTCTATACTATGTTTAGGTGAAAAATCATTAAATATATTCTCAATACCTAAAATGAAAATTTTAATGAAAAATTTAAGATAAAAAATGTATATTTCCCCTGATATACCAATGAAAAAGTCAAGATTTATATAGTCTAATTGTTTTAGTATTCCACAATAAACACAAATCATATAATAAATGGTATTCATAGAACCTATGTTATACAACTATTTGAAATACCATTAAAGGACACCTTTTTTAAAACAGTATAAAAGATGCATGCTAGGGTATAAGAAAATTCAATTTATATAATGATACCAATAACAATACTCTTTCATCATCGCCACTGAGCAATGGTTTTGAACCTTAAAATAAAAGTAAAAAAATTCCCAAAAAACTCAAGAAAAAATATATTCATTTATAAAAATGATTCAATATACTAAATGTGTTTATTTAAGTATAACCTATAAGAAATTACCAATTTAATCTAATTAGTATTCAATATATTGTATAATAATTCTAGGCCTATGAATGTCCACAAAAAGTGAGTTATTCTCAATAAGTATTCATTAACGAAATAAATAATGTTATGCTCCATAATATACTAATCCTCAATTATAAAATATCATAAATTCAAAAAGAAATGAAACATATTGGTAAAATGTATATTAATTATTTACAAATATCTAAAAAACATGTGAGTTGCAAAATTATGATTTTTATATAAACAATATCATCATATTGAATATAGAATTCAAGTTATAATTTTTATGAACGAATCAATCAAGGATAACCATAGTAATTGAAATAATTAAGAAGTCAGAAACTTGTTTTCCCTCAATAGAGTTTGAAATAGATTAAATTTTCACTAGACAACACTGAAAGCCCTGAACAAATATGTGAAAAGTAATCACTGAATACTATTTTGATCAATAAAATAAACAACACTAATAATTAGATAGTCTATATAATTTTTCTTAATAAATATTATAGATACCAACCATGACATGGTTGAAAATTATAACTAAATTAATACCATATATGAAAAAAATGTCATCACCCATGATATAAATTTTTTTATTGAAAATAAATAAATTGTTTATCATGACCAAAAATGATATCTATAATCATAAAATAAAGTAATTTTATTGCACATATGATCAATAAAAAATATAGTAAATTTCAAAATTCTGATTAGATTAGAAAAAAGAAAAATTAATATAAAAATGAAAAAAATAATTTAAAATATATTTTACTTCTAAAAATATGATTTTTTTCTTTTTATCATATTTTTCTAATTATATATTAAAGATGAAAATTTTAATACAGATCAAATTATGCACCTTCTTGATTTATTTTTTCATTTTACTTTCATTTATAAATGATAAAAAAATATTTCTTGAAGATATTTTTGGGAAAAATATATTTAATTTGACATTAAATATATAAATTTTTATAATTAGACATTTATATTATGAATTTTACATAGGATTACTGATTACGACAAATAATTTCCCACTAAAAATCCCTTATACGCCACCATCAGCAAACTATTATGGTTTTAATAAAGAAAATAAATCCATGTATAGCTCCCATCATTGAAGTCAAGCTCTAACCGATAATTATAACCGTAATCCACTGATTTAAACCCTAAAAATAGAATAATTTTTATATCCTAGAAGATCCACCATAATTAACATCATCTCATTAGCATTGGAATTACAAGCCCAGAATGTGATCCCGTCCTAATATTCATATAATTCTTATATAACTTAGTGAATCACTTCATAAATCAATAAACCTATTAAATATTGACACAATTCAAATCATTTTTAAAACACTTATATTATTTGGGAGTGGCGAAAAGCATTCAAAAATAATTTCTCAATTCTCACTCAACCAACATGATATGACATTCAACCAATAGAATATAGCTTGAACTTCATAGTTAGAAATTGAAAACCCTTAAATGGATAAGAGGAGGCTTCTAAAGTAGCTTCATAATGAAACATATGTGACCCCAAAGGAATTTGGTTTATTATCATACCTAATATCCCCCAAATATTACGAAATTTTGGTTTTTTGATGTGAAAAAAATATTTTCCAATCATATAACATATTCAAGAAATTTTTATTCATTGATTCCCTACCTTCTAAGAAGCAAGGTATTCAATGTTCTTAATATCAATATAAGAGGAATTGAGCTTCATATCTATATAATTTTATGATAATATTTTAAGCCAGTTATATTGGTGTTTTATATCTAAATCGAAGTCATGTCCATTACATCGAATGTGTTAGAACACCATAGATGCTCCAAAAGACTAATCTAGAGAAGGTCATAATTCAGAAATATAATCTTGGTATAGATCCTAGAATATATGTTGTTTAAATATTTTATTTTTAAGGCTATTTTTTTGTTTATAGATAGGGGTGGTGAGCACTATAGAGAATATTCAAAGATGATTAAAATACATATGTTTTATATTGTTTACTATTCTAATTTATTTTCATTTTATTTTTTAAATATGTTCTTTCCATTCAATTTTATAACTTTAATTTTATAATTAGATTTCCCATTTTTAATCCAAGGTTGAAGACTAGTGTCTTAAATGATTTTTATTGTATTAAATTTTATGTGAAAATATTGGATAGTTAAAAGGATATAATAGGTGATCATTAAAAATCCTGTTATTTACACATACATTCACATGATTTTTAACAGATTACTTATACCACACTTTAATAATCATAATAAATATATTTTTGAGTTGGTTTATATGATATTTGAATATAGTGTAGCTATGACCAAAATTTTATGGGGAGAAATTCTCTTATTTATGGAATGTTATGTACTTACCCACAATGAATGAATTGATTTAATAGATTACATGAAGAGAATCCATATTTCACTAATTTCTCACACCATATAAATTCTATGATATGATCAAATGAATAGTGTCATTTTCAATAAGTAATGAGAATATTAAAAAAAATATTAAGGAATTAATTTGTATATAGAAAATAATTACCATGTTTCTTCATAATATTACCTTTTAATCTTATATTCTTTCCATTTACTTCACTTTAAAATGTTTTCAATTTTCTTAAAACATAAGAATATAATTTTTTCATTATATTCATTATAAATAAGAACATAAAATAATATAATAGTTTTTCTAATGAATTTAAAAAAATGTATGTATCCATGATATATGGAATATTTGTTTCATTATGTTTCAATCCTTAGAGAAATTATAATTGCTTTTTTGTGTGATACATAATAGCTATATAAAAAGTCACCATAATTTCATGAAATTATTTAAAAATATAAAAACAATTAATTTAGGTAATTTAAATCATGGAATCACAATGAAATAAAAAATAATTTTGGTTTATTCTATTTTGATTAATTAATCACTAGAAGATAAAATGGGTATAGATAAATAAATTTTATTTCATTGAGAATAAGGATTACATGAATTTTCCCCACATAATAATCCCTTTCTTTCTTGATTGTAGCATTTAATCATCTCCCAAAATGCATAAAATCTATATTGAATTCATCTAATGATTAAGGATTCCCCTCAAGGACAGCTTTTATATCCATGTCTAGAAGGTTTTATCCAATTTAAAACAAGATGGTGGTATTTAATACAATTATTCTTATTGAAACCTATAAATTTAATTTTAAGGGCATTTAATCCATTAAATTAATATACCTAAATATCCAATTAGTGTTTTAGATAGGAGACCTCATCAAATCTACCCTATAAATATAATCAAGTAAATAATTAATAAAAGTGTAGATTATCTTGAGTTGACATATTTATCAGCATGTCTTTCAGGTTCTCCTGCATGTGGATCATCATAATTCAGAGTAGCTGTCAATCCACCACCATGTATATCCATTTACCGCACTTATCTACATGTTTTTTCTCAGAATGATATTAGGTGTTCATTCACAATTCAAATTAAATTTTACTATTACAATGAACCATATAATCCTCCTATCTAAATCAATGGTCCTATTGAAAACACATTATCCATAACATATCCATTCCATACTCTACAGAAGTAATATACTCTTCATTAGTCATGGATATGTGACACCATTCTGTAACCTTTCTATCATGATTCCATTATTCCTAAAAAAGTTTAGATGTATCTTGATGTATAATTCCTTTATTTTAGTATCTCTATCCATATTCACATCTATATAGTCCTCTAATAGTGGATCAACTCCACCATAGCACAAATAGAGTTTTGATGAACCTTTATGATAGCTGAAAATTCACTTGAATACATCACAGTACTACTTAGATGGATCTGAGATAAATCAGATCACTATTTCTATTATATTGTAAATATATGGTTTCATACACAACCTATCAATCACTAAGATTCTAACTACTAAAATTATGTTATCCTCAAAGTCACCTCAACTATTTCCTTAGATAAATCACTTAAAATCGTTCACAAATTAATTAGACCAAATAAGTTAATTATCATTAGACAAGCTCTATCTATGTTTGAATGGTTTAGAACATGATAAACATACTTATCTTGAGATTTCCATAATAACTTCCTCTTTAATTCATGTGTGACATATATCCTAAAAAAACATTGAGCCACTCATAAGTATTTTACATGAGAATTCACGGATAACTCTTTAATTTAGTTTAACATTCTATAATTCATACCATTCATCAAAATTCCATTAAGATAATGTTTAAGTGAAATAACATTACCATCCTAAAATATCTACGAGTAAACACACTAGTTTACCTATTTCCTCTTGTACCTATAACTTACCATAGATGATTTAAACATCTTATACCACTATCTCAAATATTATTTTAGTTTGTAAAATATCTTCATCGATATACACATATGGTTTTCTTGTCTGTAATCCTCAAAACCATCAAGATAGTTTATACTTATCTTCTCATTGAGGTCATTATGATTAAAATCCATCATCACATCAATCTACTCAAGATACAGTTCCATGATGGCTACCATATTAAGATGACTATGAATGGATCCATCTTCACTATTGGTGAAATGATTAATTAAAGTCAAATCCTTTATTCTAAAGGAATCCTTTGGAAAAGAACCAAGATTTGGGATTGAAATTTTTTCCACTACAATCCTTATATAGTCTAAACACCCATTTAATTTTCAGTGCCTTGCTAAATTGGAGAAGTTCATCAAAAAATGTATGTCTAGTTCTTCATCAATAATTCCATATCATCGTCCATTGTAATAATTAAAATGAGTTTTTATGGATGATATGTTACATTTTGATTCCTTTATAGACCCCACTTATCAGTCTGTAACATATTTTATGATTTTGGATATCTTGTTGATGCATTATTTCCTTATCTAGGTCATCAAACCTATGAAATTTTAGGTTCAAGAGGCACACCACCATATAGATCCTATGACTATTATATGAATTATGTAGGAGTGTATTGAGTATCCCCCTACACAATATCTATCTCCACTACCTATTGGTTTGATATAGATAGATCTTATTGCAGCTCATCTTCTTCAGTATAAGGTGTTTCTGGTAGAGTTGTTAGATCTTTAATTGATTCCGGGTCACTTTCAATTTGAGATAATTAAGAATTTTGAATGACCATGATTGGATGGTTCATGTAGAACATAAAACCTCTACTTTTATTCAATGAAGTATCATTCAAATCCTGTATTATATCTCTAAACTCCTCATATCTATAGCTGATGAATATTCTTGGAGTAGATCAACTATATAGCTTCATCCTGGGAACATTGACTAAATGTGAAAAATCCAAACATTAAAATAATAAAAAATTAGAGTAATATGGATACTTATTAGACTATAAAATCAATAGAATCTACAAATTAAGGGCAAAGAATGGGGATATACAGTGAGGTATCATGCAAAACAAACAACTTCTTAAAATAATGGCTTAGGTAATTTATCTAATCTAATAATTATTAATACGTTCTCCATGATGGTTATGTTTGTTGCGAATGTGTTGTATCAAAAATACTCTATAAATATTATTGGCTTTGATGCTCACAAATATCCTTGTTTGTGTTACTAATGATTTTATTTTGAATGTATTTCAGGAAATTTATATTATAGGAAATTTATATTCTTATCCTGAAACAATATTAAACTATTTATTTGTGATAAATATTCCTTAATGTTTTTGGAATTATCTTAAGCGTATTCTAGAATCACTATTCACCATTTTTCGTTTACTGGAATTACAATTTATTCAATACGTCGAAGAAAGTAACATATAGAACATACCTTACGTTGATGTTAAAGGATCCGCGCATATGGTTAATCAACCATAAGTTTGAAGAAACGTATGGTTAAGGAACAATACATTAAGATAAAAACCTTACATTTGTTTGAAATAAAACTTATGGTTAAAGAACCCTACATAAGTATGGAACTTTACAAATGTATGGATCAACAAGCTTACTTTTGTGACCAACCATTTATTGTAAACCTTATGTTTTGGAAAAGTGAATGAATGGATAATAAATGTTATGTTACAGGATCTATGATGACGTGGATACATATATGGATCATCAACCCAATATTATGAAGTTGAACCCTACATTTCTTATTTTCACATTTTATGAAGGAACCTTACGTTTGACTTTTCAACATTGGAAATTTGAATTTACATCTTTATCAGAGCTTTTTGCAATAGTCTTTGAGGAATGTCTGGGATATTTAAAGTGTGATTCAAATATCATTTTAAATGATTTAAAGAGCCATTTATTGTAGATATTTTTACTCCTGTTCTTAAGGGAAGTTATGATTACTCTGAGATCTATTATTTGAATTTGAATTCACTCGATTTATCAAGCATCTTTTGAGAATCTGAAATAGTGTGGGAGATTTTTCATTAAATATCTGTCTGAGTATCATTTGAAAAATCACCAGATCTGTGAATACAGTTTAGATATCTGTGAAAATGTTACTTGTTGAATTATTCCTATGAATTTTTTTACAGTATTACTGTTATCATGTATCTCAGAAATAAGAACTACATTTTGGAGATATAAATGATTAATCCTGGAAGCGCGATACTCTATTTTTGACATTGTTCTTAAAATAGAAGATCACTTATGAAACCAGATCTCTTCAAATATATTTCAACATTTATTTTCTTCCAAAATTCGAAGATCTATCTTATTTCAATTACGTGTTGTGAAATTGTGAGCTATATCTTTTTCTCATCAAACTACATCTTATCTATCTTTAGTTTCGGCTGCTTGTATTCAGTCATGGTGGAGTTTCAACTTCTTGTACTGAGTTGGGGTTTTATCAGTTCCCTATAAAATAACCAGAAGGATCTATTTTGTAAACTTTTGTTTGTAAGGGTGACAACTTCCTACACTCAGTTGTGGAACAATATTATGATACAGGGACCTTAATAGTGAAATTCACCTTTCCCGCTCAGAGGGTGATTGGTGGAGTGGACTAGGATATTTTCGTGGCCCGAACCACTATAAATTGTTATGCTTTGTTCTATGTTCATATCCACTGCATACACTCTCATAATGAAACATCTCCAGCTCTATCAACTATTAATGTGAATCGAAGGAATTGTAAATTTTATTAAAAGAATACAATTCACCCGGTTGAATCTGAATTTTAGATAGGGTTGACATTGGGTCCTTTTGAAGTACAGAAAGTGTGGTCAATGGTGAACGAAAAATTCTTCATCTCAAGAGGAAGCTGCGTGAATGAATTTTAGGCTATGTGCAATATTTCCTCTGGCACGCAAACCCTTACATGCCTGATGCATCATCAAATAGAGAATTTTTTGGCGACCCATTGAAAACCTTCCAAGGTTGTTGCACACAAGAATTATTGTAGTGCTCAAGAGCCCTTCCGGCACGAAAACACTTGCATGCCCAATGCGACATCAAAGGGACCCTTTCATGGCAGCCCGGTCAAAAAATAATCTAAGGCATGAATGCACTGCGGGGTATGCGTGAAAGATCCTGATGGCGCACAAAGGATTCTATGCCCAATGCGACGTCAAACACCCTCATGTGCATAGCTCTTCTTGTGTGATGTCTCTGAGAGTTTTGGCTATAAATTTAAGTGGACACTAACCCTTCAATGAATGTTAATAGGAGAAAATATTATTCTTTAATGCGTGAAATATACCTATTCCATGACTATGAGAAAAAAACACCATGGAATCAAGGTATTGGATCTTTCATGACATGACCCCCAGCGGTCCTCCTTCGAGAGGGCCCACATGGGTTAGATCTCACTGATTTTCTTTTAACCCCAATGAATTTTCACATAAAAGATCCATCTTTTGGAAGTGATTCTTCTTACACAAGAGAGTATTTGAGTGAAACATACCTATCTTGCATGCAACTACCCTATCTTTTATTCAATCTCCCATATGGAATGATCCCCTCCTTTTTCACTTTACGTGTCATCTATAACCCAGGGCACTATGTCTGATCCCCCTTTTATTCACAACACATCTTTCTCGCATGAATTTATCCCATACGGCCCTCTAGGTTTGTACGAAGTGATTTGAAGGTCCATTGGGCAGTGCTTCATGTTGCATTACATCAAATCATACTTATTTTCATTGGCATGATAATGGATATTGCTTCTTTACATAGCCACACTAACATGGACCCCTCAATGGATCACTCCATGACACCCCCTCGCCACGACATTGCCTGTTCCTTCCATTCACCAAGGGTTAAATTGTTTCAGTAATGTAAGTCCTAGGGGTGTGGAGTGAACCCCATTTGTCCGAGCTGAAGGAAATTAAACTTCCAAGAACCATCATCCTTAGAACATGAAGTTAAACTAGGGCCTCACCCCATGCCTTCTAAATGGGGTTCCCCATCTCAGACATTCTCTATGCCCACTACTCTCCATGAGAGTGAAATCTTCCTCACATGGAATGAGATCCTGTTTTCTGGAGCGATGCCTATCCACAGGGAAGGGAAACCACCTTAGAGAAAGCCCCTAGACTTTTTATAGGAGTCAGTATCCCTGCTCCCCCTCCTCTCTTCTATGACATAGACCAGAGGAGAGATAAGCACCAGGACCCTCGTTATCCCATCCCTCTCTTTTTGGGATTTGTCTCCACTCGGACCTCCATCCTGGAGTAAGTCCCAATCTCTATGTCCCTGGGCTGCGAACCACATGTCTGACCTAGTTTCCTTTTTGGGCTGCTAACCATGTGTAAGCCCCATTTCACTTCCCATGGACACACCTGTCACGACATGATCGTTAGGTCTCTTCTGCATCTGGTATCTCACACCAAGAAATACTCATGTGGGCTTAGAGTGAGCATTGACCATGGTATCCTCTCTAGGAATTCTTAGCGTGTATTCCTAGACACCTCTTCTGAACTATGTGGAATTTTATATGTTCCTCATAGTTAGGGTATATAGGAAACCTCCCTGAGGTTTACGCCCAAAACCCACTAGTCCCAACCCCTTCACGCTGGTTCACCAAAATCATTCTGAACTATGTGTTCATTGATCCTTGATAAGGCAAGGTATGTAGGAAGCCTCCCTGGGGTTCAAGCCCAACAACCAATTTTCCCGACCCACTTCATGTCGGTTGACCAAAACCATCTGAACTACACGGACTTTGATCCTTTCCATGACATGGTATGTAGGAAGCCTCCTAGAGGTTCAAGCCCAATACCTATTAGTACTGACCACTTCATGTCGGTTCACCAAAACTATTCAGAACGATGTGGAATTTGATCCATTCCAAGGTAAGGTATGTAGGATGCCTCCTTGAGGTTTAATCCCAAATCCCATCGGTCCCGACTACTTCATGTTGGTCCACCACCATCCCACATGACATTAAACTATATGAATCTTTTTTTCCCAAATGAAAATAAACTATCCCCCAATCAGTGATTAGCCATTGTACGTCAATCAGTGGTAATCCATTATGAACCCCATCTAATGGTAAGTCATTGTTTTGTAACTCAACCAGTGGTAAGACGTTGTAGTCAGAAATTTATGGTAAGACGTCATAGTCCCATTTGTTGGGACCCACATCTTCAATCCATCCCCAAGTTTCAGACCAACCTGGGCTGCAAACCACACAAAAGCCCAAACATGTCATTGGGTTACTATCCCCTGTGCACACCCTGATACCATGCCCCATCCTGAACTATGTGGACTTTTAATCTTGCCATGGAATGGTACGTAGGAAGCCTCCTTAAGGTTCAATACCATCTCCCATGTCTCATCCTGGTCCTTACCTCGAGCCTATGTGTTTCAGGAAGGTCATTCCCCAACCTGAAGGTTTCACTTCCTCCTGGTCCCATCCATATGGGTCACCTCCTTTGGTGTCCCTTCACCTCACCGAATTATGTGGACTTTGATTCCCTACCATGTGGATATGTAGGAAGTCTCTTCAAGGCTGATGTACAAATATTCTATCGCCCTCGCGTCAGCCCCATATCTCTCTCTATCTACCGTCAACAATCCACGTACATCCTTATTCTTACCCAGGATACCACATCTCGGTGAAATCATGTCACCCACTTTGTCACTACTCCCAGCATCAGTGTTCCCTCTAGGGGTAGCACCCATCTGATCCACTCTAGTCAGTGTTACGATCTGTCCGATCTATCTCTAAAAGATGTTAAACTCACGACATACCCTGTGTTAAACATGGGTAGCTGAGGAAAACCTCACAGTCATTCCTAGGGTATATATTTCCCCATATCCAACGTGGGATGCCTTAGGCTTCCGCACTCTTGGGAAGCCCTATATTAAGTAGAAAAAACCCAGACCCACCAGTGTTCCAGTGTCCAGACACTCTAGTGATGTCCAATAAGACTACTCCCTAGACCAAAGAATAATTCCTTAACCAGACCCCAGGGAATGTCCTGATAGAAGTAGTGTAATTAACTGGCGTCCATGGGGACATGGAAATGGGAAGAGTGTCATGAACAATTTTTTAATCTATGTGGGAGACCCGGACTAGGTAATGAGTTCTAAGGAGGAATCCACGAAAGGAGTGACAGACATCCCATCATCCAGTTTTGATCCTAGAGCAAACATCCCTGAACAGGTGATGGATGCCGCCCACCTTTGAAAAGTAGGAATGCAGGGTAACAGCTGCACGTCCTTCGAAACTGACAGATGAACACCCTGATGAAAGCATCATAAATAGAATTGGTGAACACTATGTGAAGTTATTCTCCTAAATGTGGAGATTAGTAGGGTTTGAGACATCAATGGACTAGTGTGTTACCAGATCCATGTATCCGATGTTGGGTCCCACCAAGAAAATAGTGGGTCTGGTGTGAAACTCACCAAATGTTGGGGAAGTTAAAACGTTGGACATCTTGATCTACAATGTTGTCAGCATGGATCCTTCTTACCATCCATATAAGAATGAATGGTGTCGGTGCATTGGCGTTGATTTCTTCTATGGAACACTAATATCTTAATCTCCCTTCCTTCTAGGACCCAAGTACCCATGTCAGGAAATAGTTCACCACCCACCTACCAACACAAGGATAGGGGAAACATCCTCACGACAATCCTTTATGGCCTCTTTTTCTCCATGGCATCCTCTGCATCCACAACTGCTGGGCGCCTATGCCCTATCTCCCTATCCAAGTTTTCTCATCGAAGGGTGATAAATGTCCTCGTCCACTGATAAGAGGAGGAGGGGATCATCCCAACTAGGGAAATGGCTTGATAGGACCTAGAGGCATCTTCACCTCATCGCCATCACCTCCCCAAGGGCTGCGCAGGGATCCATTTCTCCCCACTCTGACGCACAACCATTTCTGGAGCCTCTCCCCAGAACGCTTCGATGACTCCATCCCCTATGCCAATGTGGTGGGGGATGTCAGGGCTAGCCTGGCTGGGATCCCATTCCAGGGGCTCCCAAGGAGGTCCCCCACTAGGCTACACCATCACCTCCACCCAGACCCATTGTTCGAGGATTAGGTAAGCTATGTGATTGCTCTCTCAGTCCCAGTCTATTTGACTCGACACCAGCGTTGGGTGCAGGAATGTGGAGGGGGCCCGCTGAGGGGTGTCAATGACAGCAACTACCATGGATCATTCCATCAACGATGTATACCATCATTTCCCTATCTATTATGAGCAGGGGAATGCTGATCTCCGACCCAGATCGTGGCCCCAACCACCCCATGGTAGGCTGGGTCGACTCTCTTGGTTGCTGGCATAGGGAGTGCCTACTGCAGACCGACCCATGACAATGACACCCAGTATAAAGGTCCTTCCCGTACCCCCACCAATGAGAACAGGGTCCCCCATGATTCCAAGCTCAGCATGGAGGTCTTCCCCAATCCACCTTCAATATGAATTAGGGTCCTCCTCACGAAAGTGACACTCAATACGGAATCCTTTTCCACACTCATGATGTCGGGTATGGAGTTGTTCCTCTTACCACGAGCCACCAACATGGATATACACTACAGGAAATATAGGCATTTGCGACGGGTCATTTGCGACGGGATCCCGTCGCAAATAGCCTTTTGCGACGGGGTTCCGTCGCAAATCGCCCGTTGCGGAAAACGCCGTCGCAACAAAATTTTTTTGCGACGGGCCCGTCGCAAAAACACTTATTTGCGATGGGAAAAGGGCCCGTCGCAAATAGTTTTGTGGTTTTTTTTAAAAAAACTTTTGCAACGGGCCCGTCGCAAATAGGTTTTTGCGACGGGCCTTTTCCCGTCGCAAATAGTTGCCTCGAATCAACTATTTGCGACGGGAATATATTCTCGTCGCAAATAATAATAAAAAAAATTAAAAAAATTTAAAAAAATTTAAAAAAATTAAAAAAATATTTATTAATATATAAATTAATAAACGTATTTATATTGATATAAATATAATATTTATTTTATAAATACGTTTTAGAAAGGATCTATGGAAATATAACATTAATTTATAAGATGTTTAGTAAAAGAGGGTTATAAAATAAATTAAAAAATATTTTTAATTAATAATTACCTAATTTTTATCAATTAATAGTCATTTAATAACTCTTTGAATATAAAAAAAATAAAAAAATTAATGAAAGATGGAAAATAAGAAGAAAATGAAACCCAAACTTCAAACGGCCATAACTTTTGATCCGGGACTCCGTTTGAGCTCTACAGCATATCAAATCGAAGCTTGCGACGAGCTCTACAGCCCTATGGACGGGTGAAACCCGTCCAATGTTTTTTCGAGGCCCAAAAAGGCCCCGAAGGCCTCCAAAACTGAGTTTTTAGTCGGGGCACCCCGGTTTTTCACCGTTCAAACAGCTATAACTTCTGATCCCGATGTCCGATAAACCTCTACCATATATCATGTCGAAGATCTTTTAATGTTCTTCGATTTGACTAATTGTGGAGCTGAAACAGACTCCTGGATTAGAAGTTATGGTCCTTTTAACATTCAAACGACTATAACTTCCGATCCGGATGCCCGTTTGGACTGTACTGCATATCATATCGAAGATCGTTTCATGTGCTTCGATTTGACTGGTTGTGGAGTTGAAACGGACTTACGGATTAGAAGTTATAGTCGTTTTAACATTCTCAGAGGATTTTCACCCCCTCATTTCTATGTATTCATTCATAACAATATATATATATATATATATATATATGTGTGTGTGTGTGTGTGTGTGTGTGTGTATGTGTGTGTGTCTGTATTGTATATATGTATTTATTTATTTATTTATTTATAAATACACATAAAAACACATATTTTATAAATTTATTTAAAACTAAGATTATAAATATATATTAATTAATTTACAAATAAATATACGAATAAAAACTTATAACTACACACATATATATATATATAAATAGAATAAATATATATTAATATACGAATAAATATATATATTAATATATGAATAAATATATATATATATATATATATATTTATTCATATAACCAAATATATTTATATTAATATAAATCTATATTAATATACGAATAAATATAACTATATATATATATAACTATATATATATAACTATAATTATTCCTAATTATTACTAATTATTATTAATTATTCCTAATCATTATTAATTATTTCTAATTATTATTAATTACACCTAATTACCATTAACTATGAATACTAATAACTTAAATTTATTAAATAACAAAACAATATAAACATAATAAAATTACAAATAATTAAAACTAATTAAAAATAATTAAAACTAATAAAAAAATTAAAATAAATATTAAATTAAAAATAACATAAGTACCTTTAAAATGGATTTGAAGTTGATCTCCGATAATTGCTGAAGACTTCAATATCAAATTTGCAAAAAAAAATTAAACTTAATAAACTTCAAACAGTTTTGAGAGAAGTTGAGAATGAATGAAAAAAAACGGATGGGGGTATTTATAGGTTAGATTATTTGCGACGGGACTATTTGCGACGGGTATACCCGTCGCAAATAATATTATTTGCGACGGGTCCCGTCGCAAATACTTTAACCCGCATTTATCACGGTCAACGGTTAAATAGTTATTTGCGACGGGTCCCGTCGCAAATAACAACCTGCCGACACACTATTTGCGACGGGGGTATTTTCCCGTCGCAAATAGTTTTTACCGCCGCCGGCTATTTGCGACGGGTGGTAACCACCCGTCGTAAATACCTTTCCCGCGGTTTGGCGCGCTATGCGCGCCAAGCCTTTTGCGACGGGTGAGATTTTCCCGTCGCAAATAACTAGTTATTTGCGACGGGAAAATGCCCCCGTCGCAAATAAGTTTCTAACAGGACTATTTGCGACGGGAATAAATCCCGTCGCAAATAACCCGTCGCAAAAAGTCATTTTTCCTGTAGTGATATTACACATCCTATCAATCTCCCATGTGTGGGCCTTTCCCATGTCCTCATAACCACCAGTGATGGTCCTCCTCACCCCAGAAATTAGAGGAGTGAAGGTTATTCTCACTTCATCAACACCAATAAAAGAGGTCCTACCCATGTTCGTCTTGACCATTACAATGACCCTCTTCACACTGACGCTGCCAGTGGAAATAAGCATGGAGGCCCAAATCATGATACTACCTGCTCCAAGACCTTCTGCAGAGATTCCCTCTGTGCATCGGCCAATGGACATAGAGTTCCTCCATGTTTTATCCTCATCATCTATCTAGTTTCTCCTCGCACCCAGCTCACTCAGTTGGAAGTCCTCTCTGCCCCAACAGTAGCTCAGCCGAAGGACCGCCTCAATCAAAAAATCTACCCCATCCTGAAGAGACATCCTAGGACCGGAAGGCAGGTCGTTCTTCTATAAAAATAATGCTGGGAGGATTCAAACCAAGATTAAACTTGTCTTCTTCTCATATTCTAAGGAGGAATACGACTCAACAATGAAACCCTCACCTCTATCCTCTGTGTTAAGGGCGAGGGATTGGAACAAGGCACATCAACCTCATACTTCCAGAATGCGAGGTCCACCAGTTCCCTACCTCCTTCTGTAGATACGTCCAAGAGGATGAGGTTTTGGCATCTCCCTAGGGTCCGGCCATTCAATCGCTAAAATCATCACCAGGAGCACTCTCTACCTCGACCAGAGATCACGAAGAGTTATTTTGGGGACCGATGGAGAATGAGAAAAAACATGGTCCACCACCAAAAACTACAGTTCCTGTGCTAGAAACTACTATCGCCAACCCATATTATCGCTATGTGGTGGCCAAGTCACTTCACTCTTCAGAGGAAATCCCGAGATGCACCGGTTTGTCTGCCCACTTTCCGTATTCTCTATCAGCCAGTTGACAATCTCAATGATCTGATTTAGTACCACTACCTGTTCCTCAACCACCTCCATTTGAAGAGTGTGGAAACCAAGGGTCAGTCCCCGAATCTGTGATGCGGAGCTTGTGGGACATTCTGGCAGCAGACCACTTCCCAGATATGTTTTTGGCCAGTTACAGTGTCGAAATTTAGGGAACTAGAATCACTCACCCAGGAGGAGGTTGGATGCTTTATCCAAAACCCCTGGGTGACTCACTTTCATCTTCATCATCGATGAGTGGCTTACCCCAAGATTCAGGCATAATTCGAAGACATTGGTCAATAATGCCGTTATGTTAATTTGGCCGCAGTCCCCATGGATCAGCACCCCGAGTCACTAGGTCAGCATAAAACCCTCAAAAAATGATGCGTTTAGATAATTAAAGTGATCCGAAAGATTAACAAGGAGGCTTCCCCCATATACAGATCCAAGGGTAGGGATAGTATGCTACCCTCCATTTTTTTTACTATTTGGCATGAGCCTGACTTTCCAGACGATATCGAGGATATGACTCCAGAAAGAGTCATGGTTAACACGACCGAAATACTAGGGGGAGATAACTATCTAGATATTATTGGGTAAGACCTACCCCCTGAGGGATTCTAAAACTTATTAGATCCATTGGGAAGGATCACTCTCCAGGAAAACAATTTTCTAGGTCTACCTGTACCTACCAAGTCATTAACCCTAGTCCAGAATCCCAACAAGAGTAAGGAGAACCTCGGAGCCATCAAAACCTATGACCTGTCTGGATCAGTAAAAAAGAGGGAGGAAAATATTGAGAATTCTGTGTTGTGTCAAAAAATCATAGAGCATAAGAATATGGTCGATGAACTCCTTCCTAATCATGTCGTGAAGCAACGACCAGACTATAGTGATCCTCGGTCGGGGCAGTAGGGGCAGACAAAACTTCTCCCCAACGAATTTACACCAGGTGACCCTGACCATCCTACCCATGAAGATAGGGTAGAGGATGGAACTTATAGCAAGATGGAACAAAATTTGTTTCCAAATCCACCAAAGCGGTGTCACAATCCTCGAGAACTGGATCAGATTCCACCAGCTCCTCCAGAGGTCATCCCACCAGTCACTCCATGAGTCGTTGGGCATGATTATCACATTGAAGAACCCGACATCGCATTGGTGGGTAGGGATACCCGTCATGATAGAATCCCCTACCCAGATGATCACATGGTGGCACTCATTGCTCACCACAAGGATTTAGAAACGCGATTGGTGGCAATCCCACCTGATGGAAAGCCATGTCTGGCACGGGTGGATTATATTCCAGTACCCCTGGGTTTTAGAAATCCCACCTTCTCACCCTTTAATGGGACGGGTGACCCGATGAAGCATCTGGACCATTTTATTTCATGGTGCAGACCAATGCTGGGAACTCCAGTGCAGTAGGAGGCCGCCAAACACCGATGCTTCATACAATCATTGGAAAGACCTGCGTTTGTCTGGTATAACTAGCTACACATTGGTTTAGTATCCAAATGGGAAGATAATCATTGGATGTTTCTTTACCAGTTGATTTCCACCATTTTCAAGATGAGTACTGCAGACCATTTTAAGTGCAAACAGGGGCCTGATGAGTGTGTCACATACTTTGTCACCCGGTGGAAAGGGATTAATTACTATCTTGACATGCCACTAACTTTTGAGAAATTCCTAATGATGTGTGCGAGGAATGTCAGGACAGAACCGGTCCCCTCTTTGATCACCTAGAAAAACCTCAGGGGATTCCAAGACTTCTCGGATAAAGCCCAATATCTAGAAGAAGCCTTGGAGAAGGCTAGTCAGGCATATCCATTAACTCCTGCAATTCCCACGACAATGGCTGACCCCACCATGGTGGAAAAATAGGACCCCTATCAAATAGAGTTGTTACCAGAAAAACCACTTCTACAGCCTTGTAGACACCCTCCATCTCAGGCACTACCTCTATCCCAACAGCTCCCACCTCAGAACTGGAAGGTGCCCTGCGTAATGCGCCACGACTACCCAGGTGAGATAACCAGGATCCGCCTCCTCGAAAGACTCATCTAGCCCCCCATCAGGGTTAGGCTCCTAGATCCCCCTTCTCCGATAGGAGAAACTAGACCTACTCATTCAATGAGGATCAGGTACCTAGTTATTTCTATAGTGACTTGGAATAGGGAATTGTATGGTTGCTCGAATGAAGGAGGCTAGAAGAGGCGAATCTCACTGATCACACCAATTACTACCCCTATCACCCGATCCTAGGGAAAACCCATAAACAATTATATGCGTTTAAGGGCTGGCTTCAAGATCAGGTCAATAAAAACATAGTGAGGTTAGGCCCAGCTCTGACACATGTGGCATGTGTATTCGTGAATCCCAATAGCATCAGTGACAACAAAGGTGAGTGGGGTTCCGTTTCTAACCATGGGTCCCATAATTATAACAGATGGATGGTTCATAAGGATATAACCCATGAACATGGTATTATCTATACAAGCTTGAATTGACTAGAGCCTTCAGAAACAACAACAACAACTTCTGCATCATCATCTCAGTCATCCCCTTCTCAGAAGAGAAAGCATCAACAACGCAAGGGAAATCAAAGTACCCTCCAAATGTTGTTGTCATCCCGTTATCTTGGTGAATTAAATCCCCCATAGATGGTGATTAACCCTATAATCCATCAAGTAGTGGATGAATCTTCAAGGGACAGTCAAGGGTATGTCCTGGTTAACACTGTAGAGATGGTAAACCCCTACATGATTTCTGACATCGAGGAGTGACAGGCAGACCCTCCCAATGTTCCCAACCGTCGCCAGCATCGACATAGCCACAACTATATGGGTCTCCAGAGATCCTCAGTCTGCACTTCTAGCCAGGCTATGCATGCCACCTAAACCACACATTTGGCCCAACACAGATCTCAGCATGCGGATCCTTCTCATCTAGTGTCATCAGATCTGCCATGGCCCCCATTTGTGCTTCTTGATCAGGAGGAGCCACCTCGGCTGTGCCATGATCCACCACTCACTACTATGGGCCAATTTTAGACATCTATCCCCCATTTTTTAGTCAATCTCTATGCTTAGACTAGTGAGAATCATGATATTTCAAGCACCAGTCAACTACTGGTCCAACCAGTAGGGCCCGCCGTACCTCCTGTCACAAAGAGACCTCCAGTAAGAAAAATCACATGCCTGGTATTGAAATATGATGTCCTAAAAAATCTTTCAAGCATTATAGAAAGTCTCTCCATCCTTGAGGCTCTTCACCTATTAGTAGATATGCGTGAATCCCTCATCGAGGCTTTAATAATTCCCCTTTAGTTTGAGACAGAGGTAGCTGTCGTAGAAGCCTTCCATGCTTAGGCAGTCGAGCATGATGAATGTCAGGATGTCATCTCGTTCTCTGAAGAGGACGATGGATCTCCCATACAAGGTAACATCTTCCCACTATACATCACCAAACACTTCAATGGCGTGGAGGTTCATTATAGTCCTATCGACACAGGATCCAAGATCAACCTAATCTCATCTCAGACACTACAAAAACTGGAGTTGTCTGAGGATGATCTATGTCCCTATGACCTAAAAACAGAATGTTATAATAGTACAAAATAGACACTGGTCAAAAAATATTCTCCTAAATACCCAGTTCAGTGGTTTAGTTTCCAACACAAAGTCATGGTTGTCTCCTAGGACATCGCCTACAATGCGTTGATGGGCAGGACAGGGATCTGTATGCAAGAAACAACCCTTTAATCATATCACCAGTGTCTCACGTACTCCCTCAATGGTCTATTGGGCGTACATCAAGGTTTCACATCTCCCTTTGCCTCTTTTGAAGCCTGCTATCTTGATTCCATCTATTAAAAGAACAAATACAAGCAGATACAGGCTAATGTTGTTGAGCATGCTATGACAGCGACTGACCCATGGGAAGAATAGGATAATTCCTACATCTTTCCAATCCATCGATCAGAAGAAAAGACCATAGATATGGGACAATTATTATTTTTTTTAAATGAGGAGGGAGAACATTTCCAAGTCTAAGAGACGCCAAAAGATCACCTCATACTCCTAAAAAAATCAGGCATTTGTTATCCCAGAGCCCCCTACACCCATTAGTTAATAGGATATCTGTCCTCCCCATTACAATGATAATATGCCATACTTGATTATTTCTCTAGGCTAAGAAAAACCGGCTCAATCCAACACATCACTATTTCTTTGATATCATCAAGTGTGGCCCCTTGGGCCAAAGATCAGATGAGATCAGATCAAAATCCTTCATCTCTATGTTTTCAGGAGCTTGGGAGTCCCCCGATGTTGGATCGACCACCACTCTGGCTAGTAAGAGTCTCCCATTGGCATATATTGACTCAATGGAATCTCCTCCTGCCTTGGATACCTCATCCATAAGTGAAGATGAGTATTTATAAGATTATCCTCCCACCTTTGAAGAGGGCGTATCCACCATGATCGATGAATTGGTACAGGTGAACCTCGATAGCAAGGCCGATCCAAAGCCTACATTGATCAATGCCGTTATAGTTATCGAAGATCAACAAAAATACGTGGAGTTCCTCAAACAAAACCATGATTTATTTTCTGGGAGCTATAATGGGATGTCAGGGATATATCCCTAGGTAGTCGTCCACCGCCTTAGTCTCCCAACAAACCATCGCAGGTTTATGTAGCCTTCCAAAAAGATGCCCCCTCCTCACAGTGCTAGGGTCGAGACTGAAGTTGATAAGCTCATCAGTGGAAATTTCATCAAGGAAGTCTAGTACCCCAGATGGTTATCCAACATTGTGCCCATCAGGAAGAAGAAACGACATATCAGGGTCTGCATCGACTTTCGAGATCTTAACCGTCACTACCCAAAGGAATATTTTTCCCTTCCCATGACATATTTGTTGTTTGATGCCACTACTAGGTTCCAAGACCTATCCTTTATGGATTGATATTCTGGGTATAATTAGATCTGAATGGCCCTTGAGGATGTGGAGTCTATGTCCTTAAATGCACCACAAGGTACTTTTTGTTACCAAGTCATTCCCTTGGGTTTAAAGAATGAAAGTTCCACCTATCAGCAGGCTATGCTTTGCATATTTATGTCAATCCTCAGGACACTGGTGGAATGCTACGTGGAAAAACTGGTGGTATAATCTTACCAACATTAGGACTATCTCAAAGACTTTGATAAAGTTTTTTTACTTCCTCCATTATCGCCTCCTGAAGATGAATCCATTGATGTGTGCCTTCGAGGGTCACCTTTGGAATGTTTATTTTCTTCGTTTTCAGATACCAGGTCATTAAAAGCGACCCAAAGAAGAACAAGGACATTAGCTAGATGCCTACCTGAAGCAACATCCGAGAGCTAAGAGGTTTTCATGGCCACTTAGACTACACATGCCCATTTGTCATGAATCTGGACTACAAGTGTAATCCCTTCTATCAGATTGTGAAGAATGGAACTGTCTATTAGTGGGATGAAGAATGTCATATTTCTTTTGAGAGAATCAAGAAGCATCTGCTCCAGCCTCCGATTTTAATGACACCTGTCTCAAAAAAGCTTCTAGTCCTTTATGTGATTGCCCAGGAATGATCTCTCGACACCCTTATCACCTAGAAGAATAATAAGGGAGCATATAATAGTCTCTACTACCTCAGCTGCATGTTCATAGACACGATGATCAGATACTCCCATATCACGAAGAGATACCTTGCGCTGGTATTTACAGTTTATAAATTGCGACATAACATGTAGCACCATGAGGTAAAACTAGTGTCCAAGATGGAACCACTGAATTATATCCTATATCGCCCAATGTTGATAGGCTGTCTAGCACAGTGGGTGATAAATCTCAAGCAATTCGACACCAGGTTCATCCTTCTGAAGGATATTAAGGGGAAAACATTGGAATATTTCCTTTCCACTCATCTATCTCCCACAGACCAGTCTCTGGACCTTGATTTTCCAAATGAGGAAATTATCTCAGTAGACCCAACCATTCCTTGTTGGAAAATGCACTTTGATGGTGCTTCCTGGATCCCTACATGCAGATGGCTCAATAACCCCAGGATCAATCGATTAGGCCTTAGTATTGTATTTATTACCCCAGTACAATCCATTCTGCTGTATTCATTCCTGTTTTCTAAAGGTTTCACCAACAATGAAGTAGAGTATTAGGCTCTCATTATAGGTCTTTAGTTGGCCCTCGGGATTGATGTACCCCACTTTCATGTGAAAGGGGACTCTAAACTAGTCATCAGGGAGACCAGCAATGACTATGTCATTAGAAAGACAGAGCTTGTACCACTGTTGGAATGCACCCTAGAGTTGATGGCTCAGTTCCCATCTTGGACAGAGGTTACTCATATTCCTCAATCCCAGAATGGTCGAGCCCACAACTTGGACACCTTAGCTGCATCACTTGTAGAACCTGAATAGGATTATTTGATTATCCATGTGGCACACTAGATATTCATCGCTCCCATCACTCTAGATTAAAATGATATCCCATAGGTAATCATACTTACTACCGATGTCTCCAAGTCAAGACCTCCTAGTCCCCCAGATGCAGTGATTAAGGTGACTCCCGATTGAAGAAACTCCTTTGTTGAGTACCTCCAAAATGGTAATCTCCCAATAGATCAGGCTGAGCATGAGTAAATATGACACAAAACATTATTTTTTACCGTCCAGGATGGTCCTGGCCTTGAGCAGATTCTCTACTAGTGTGGGTTTTATGGGGATCTCCTCTGTTGCATTCAAGGAATTGATATTTCACAGGTCATTCAGTATATTCATGCCGGTTCCTATGGGGCTCATCAGACCGTGCCAAAACCATCTCACCAGATCCAGAGGCTGGGATAATTTTGGCCCTCTATGATCCATAACTGCATCGAGTTTTCCAAGAGGTTCCATGCATGCCAAATTCATTCCATCTTTTTGCATCAAAAGCCAAAGCCTGTCCACACTAATTAGTAGTCTTGGCCCTTTTCTATATGGGGAATTGATATCATGGGACCATATCCACTGGAGACAACTTTCCAATGCAGGTTCATAATGAATTCTATAGATTTCTTTTCCAAGTGGGTAGAATTAGTTCCACTAAAGGATGTCAAAGACCGTTCTATCGTTGACTTTGTGAGCTCCAATATCATCTACCGATTCAGAGTCCCTCATGCCATCCTCAACTATAACTGCACCAACATTCGGGCAGCTGATTTTAATAAAATGTAAACCACGTACAATATTAGTTCTAACCGTACCTCCCGTTATCACATTCAAGAAAATGGGTACATCGAGGCATTCAACAAAACCCTCTATAAAATTTTGAAAAAAAGGTTAGTCAGAACAAGAAGTGTTGGCCAAACAAGCACCCCGACACATTCTGGGATTATCAGACGATGACCCATAATTCCAACCAGGTGACCCCATACTCCCTGGTGTGTGGAAGAGAGGTTGTCCTGCCCATAGAGATTCAATTTACTTCATTATGCACAACTATATATGATCAGAAAACAGCAGATTAGGTAGTGGAAATCTGTATGGGTAAATTAGACGAACCCTAAGAGAATAGGCATTGATCCTTGCACAATCTAGAGAGGTATGATAAAAAGATAGCTAGATATTTCAACAAGAAATTTCACCACCACTCATTCTTTAAAGAAGACTTGGTGTTGTCCTTGAGAACACCAATGGCACCTAGATTAAAACTACCCATGTTGGTGCCAAAGTGGGTAGGACCTTACATAATTTACAAGGTTTACCCCAATAGTGCATACTCCCAAGTTACCATGGATGGAGAGTGTATAAATCTTCCCACCATTGCCTAGTTCCTCAAGAAATAAGTCGCCTGAGAAAATGGGGTCCAACATGACCTTAAACTGTCATGTCCTACAAAACATTAAACAGTATGTTGTCTCGCATGATGTAAAACTGTATGTGGTCCTACATGACCTTAAACATTATGTCATCCCGCACGACGTTAAACTATAGACAGTCTTGCATGACCTTAAACCGTCCAACATATTTCCTACATGCCATTAAAATTCATAGAACCTCCAAGAACTATGTATGGCTTGATTTCCATCCTCATAGGATACATAGGAATGCTCGTACACGAGCCCAACCCCAATATTTCTTTTTGACTACCCACCTAGGTGTAGATCTCTTGGAATATGCCGCATGGTTTAGCGGGAACTTTTTTGGCCCCATTGGAGCCAGGTTAATGATGACTTCCCCATGTTCCCTCCTCGTTCTACCATTCTCCCACCTCCTCACAGCATGATACTAAACTACATGGCCTTCAAGAACTATGTGTGGCATGATTCCCATCCTTATGGGATACATAGGATTGCCTGATAATTTTGTTTATCGACCTAGCACCAAACATTAGAATCTCCCCTTGGTTTGGAAAACATGGTGTGGTTTTGGATTTGTCCATCCTTTACGTCAGGTACGTCCTGACCACAACATATATCCCCTTCACTGGAGATCCCCACCTCTTTCACAATCCTTCTTGACATTAAATTTCATAGGAACATTTATGCTTTATACACTCCCTTTACTTGAGACTCCATCATCATTCATATCCAAAAGGTCCCCTGAATAGTATGAATACATAGCCTAAGGTATCTCCTATCATTTCAGGCCAATTACCTTAAGGTCCTCGAACGACAAGTTGATACATGTCCCACGTTGCGAAAATGGTCAGCGATCGATGCTCAATTGTTGATTACCATTTCAGGTCACACAATATAGATGCTGCATTTTGAACATATTCAACAGCTATCCTTTGTCATTGTCACCACCCCCATACATCCCAAGTATTGGGTGTAGTGGTTCATTCTTCCCCACTATCTCTTCAAACATCAGTCTGCCTTGGTCAGGAGTGTGAGTCATGCTGTCATACCCTTATATGTTTGGGAGAGCTGAGTCCTACTTCTTATCTACCACACCGAGCATTGATCATGTGGGCTTACAATATTTGGTAAGGAAATACCAGCATAAGGGGGGGGGGCACATATCTATAGTCCGATCCCTATGAACTTAAACTAAGAACATCATCATCCTCACCAAAAGACGTTAAACTGCGAATTGGTTGGGACTTCCCATCTTAGATCCCTCAACTATATCGACCCCCCTAGACCATGTTCTCCTCTAGGATTTTTTGGTTTGTACAGACTTATTTCCTCATTCACGTCAAGCTATTTTTTCCAGGCCACATATATCCCGTTGAGACATCCCTCCTTCATTTATTGTCCATCCGCAAGTATATGTCCCACCATGCTATGCGTGTCCCATAATTTGGGATTCCATCATAATTCATATCCAAAAGGACCCCCAAAAAACATGGATGCTTGACCCTAGGGCTCTCCTACCATTTCAAGCCAACGTCCTTAATGATTTCAAGAAACAAGTTGATACAATTCTTGTGTTGCAAATTCGGTCAATGTTCGTCACTCAATTCTTTTCCCTAATCTCCAGTCACACAAATATAGATAATATGTTGCAAGCATGGTCAATAGTTATACTCTATCATTGTTGCTGATTTGTGGTTTTCCATAGGCATGATGATTCTCCCTCCCCACTCACTTGTCCCATGCATAGGATATTAAACTAGGCATTGGCCGGTCCGAGCCATATGAATTTAAACTAAGAGCACTATCGTCGTCATCACAAGACATTAAAATACGAACTAGTAGGGACATCCCATTTTAGGTCCCTCATACTTTTCAGTCCCATGTCCAAAGTGTTCATTTTGGATTGTCTGATGTGGTGTGAGCTTGTGTCCTTATTCACCTAAGGCTACTCGTTGTGCCGTACACATCCCTCATTGGGATACCTTGCCGCTATTTTCATCCATGTTGTGGGACATTAAACTGCACAACACCCTTCCTCAAAACTACGTCTGTCTTGATTCCCATCCTTATGGGATACATAGGACTGCCTGAAAACTTAGTCTTCAGCTCTAGCCCTATCTCTTAGAAACCTCTTTATCATCTTCCTGCCCCTAGCATGAGTTCTTTTAAGAGAGGGGTATAAATTGTGGTATGGGCTCCAGGTCCTCATTAACATTGGGTTTTTAACAACCACACAACATACCTCTTTCTCCGGATATCCCTTATCTCCCTTTCCCTACACATATATTTTCAAGTCACCTACTCTTAATTTGGGCCCCTCGACCTTCTTCGGTGATTCACCAATGTGCTAAGGTGTACTCTGGTTCAGAACTGAGAGTGTCAGATTCTACCTAGACATGCTCCCACTAATTTTTCCAATTTTTTGTTCCCCTTCATTTGGTATTTATTTATCTTTCACATCCAAAGGGACCCCCAAATGGAATAGATATACGGCCCATGGACCCCACTACCATTACGGGCCAACGTCCTCGAGGGTTTCAGACAAAAAATTGATAAATGCCCTAGTTTTAAAATATGGTCAGTAGTTGACACTCATTTGTTGTTCCCATTTCATGTCACATGATATGGATGCTTTTTTTGAACACGGTCATTAGTTATCCTCCATTGTCATGCTAACCCCCTCAAGCCCAAAATGTCATTTGCATGATTCACATCCTTTTCCACTTCATCATGTCCATGTTGAACTTCGACACTCTTGGTACTATCTTACAGTGCGCATTTTCATGTTAGGAGGACAAAGCCACGGTAATACGTCATTTGGGGATCCACACCGATTTACCCTTTACATGTATCCCGTGTATTGAAAAGACCTCTTCCACCCTTGTTTCCAATACTGAGTTTCATTCACATGGGCTTAGGGATCAGATCGAGGTCTGCGCTCACTTGGAAGAGTTTTGTTTCTCCATGGTATGAGCTCTAAGACCATAATCTATGTTCTTCTTATATGCCCTCTGCTTAGAACTACATCTATCTTGATTCCCAAGTTCATGGGATACATAGGAATGACCAGACATCTCATCTTTGGGTCCAGCTCAAATTACACTAATTATCTCTTATGTTTAGCCTTTTAGGCCCTGAATCTTATGGGATTTCATGGTATGGAATGTTTGGGATTATGCCCTTATTCATGTCGGGTTTTCAATAGCCGCACCACAAACTCCCCTTCTAGGAGCTAGTATGTCCTACCTTTTTTCCCGCAAGAAATTAAATTGCATTCGAAGAACTATGTATGGATAGATTCCCATCCACATGGGATATGTAGGAACACCTAGACATTTTGTCTATAGGTCCAGGCCCAAATGTTTCTGACCTCTCCTGGCCCCTCAGCCCGAGGTTTCTTCCCCGGTATTTTGTGTTGTGTGGTGTGGACCACATCCTTATTCACGTTGAGTATTCTTTATCATGTCACACACGTTGGCCTCTAAAAAATCGTTTCTTTTATGTGTATCCATGCCATATAACTTTAAACTATGACTCATGGTCCCACATGACTTTAAACTGTTGCATCTTTATTTCATGATTTTAATATTCATGGTTTTTCCTATCATACGACCCTAAACCATGATATTATCATCCTGACCACACGATAAAAAACAACCCTACATTGTGATGTCCTCACTCGGGGGGGGGGGGACATCATATTGGGTATTGTTCATCCACTATACCATTTTACAATTCATACATATGGATGGATTTCTTTAGAAACATCATGATTCTCTAACCTCGGTTTATCACATAAAAAAATACACACATCTATCCTAAAGGGAAAAATGATTTATTAAATGCCGCTTCATTTGGTGCATTGACCAGACCCGCGCGACCTTATTATCCCTGGAATTGGTCATTTCCCATGCCACCACCAAAAATACACATTTATTGATTCCCTTTCTCATGGGGTACGTAGGAATGCCCACACACTTTTCCCTGATCCCATATTGACTTTCATTTTTACTCGCTCAACCTAAGACCACACTAAGGAACACATTGTGATATAGACCCTAGGTCCTCATTCATGCCGGGTTTTATAATTACAATCCCATGTGTCACCATCATTCCTTACCCTATTTGGTCCGATATCTAAGACCTTAAACTAAGATCTCTATCTGTTTCCTTTCTACAAGGTGTAAATACATCAATCTTAGAACTACATACAGTTTGATCCCCATCCTAATGGTGGTTGTAGGAACATCTGGGTACTTTGCCTCTGGCCTAGCCCAACATTCACTTTTGGTCCCTTGACCTAACCAACTTCCCATAGGGATACATGGTGTGGTGAAAACTCCTTGTGTCCTCATTCACATCGGGCTTATACCTATTGCATCATGTAATTCTTTTTGGGATCTCTACATCATTCTTGTCCTATTGTATGATGTTAAACAGAATGAGTCCAGATGTCCTCGACGCTTGACATTAAACATCATATCTACCCTGAACAAGTTCTGGGTTCCCCATAATAACTATGGGATGCACAAGATCCATCGATAGAAAGGATTCCCCCTATCAGCATTGGTCTCCGACCACACCATGTTTAATAACAATGTTTGGCATGATTCTAATCCATACGAGATATGTAGAGATGCCCAGGCATTCCGCCTCAGGACCATCCTCAGGGTCGTTAACCCTTCCAAACATTCATCCCAGATTATGGTCCACGTAGTGTGACCTTTTAAAACTATGTGAACTGTTCTTACCATACGATTTTAAACTATGTGTCTATCGTCTTCCTTAGAATGAAAAAAAACCACAAGGCACCCTTGGTCCTCAGCAGAGAGGTACTGTCCGAAAGTAAGTTTGATCCCCAATCAGACCGATGCACCGACCTAATGTGTTTCCACCATGGTGGCATAATTTAAAGAGTTTTGGACTTCATTAGAACAACCAATAACTACACCACCCATGCTTTGGTTACACTTTATCTGGATCCTCATTTCATATCATGTATGAAGGAACCCCCTAACAATAAGGATTCTCAGCCTATGGCCTGCCTACAATCCTAGGTACACGTTTTGAAAGACTACTGGATGACATTTTGAGTCAGGCACTGTGTTTTAAACATGGTCAGTGGTCAACCCTCATTTGTTATCCCCATATCAGGCTGACACGATTGGGATGTTATGTTTCAAACAGGGTCAATAATTATCCTTCATTGTCACACCACCTTCAAAACATTCCAAAAATTGGGTATAATGATTCACACTTTCCACCCCTTATGTTTGGGTTGATTCTAATTCCCTTGGTCTTACCCTACTCATGGAATCGAGTTCATTGGGAAGGTGATAATTTCACTCTTCTGGGAGCTTCCTTTTCTGGTCAGGCCATTTTTCTTCTCGTAAGCATAGATGGGTCATTTATATCCTGAATGCCTGAAATTTGGTTGGAATTACCATAATAAAATGATGTAACGATGCTACCATTCCCTTTTTATCACATTGGGTATGACCCATGTGATCTTAGGGACAAATTTATAACTATTTAAAGATTGTGGTTGGAATGAATTAAAACAAACAAACAATTGAATAATTTGTTCATGCACGCTATTCAGAATAAAAAGCAGCAAATAAGAATGAGTTTATGAGTTCATCTAAAATAGTTCCCTCAAGGATTGACATTTTGGATGGATTCTTACAGTGTTGTAACCTCCCGAATTGTGGCCTCCAACATTTCTTCCCACACCCTGAGATCCTTCTCTTCATTAGCGGCTGCAGAGTGTAACTCATTAGCCCTGACCTGTACCCGTGATTGTTCAGTTTGAAGCTCAATAATTTGGTGATTCTCACACTCTATCTACTCTTGAGAATCCTCTTGTTGGGACTTCAACAACTCAATGAGCTCGGAGTGATTTTCAATGAATTCCTCCCTCTCTTTCACTTTCTCTTCAAGGCGTCAGACCACCTGATCCACCTTCAAGAATGTTTGAGTATTCGATGACTCTTTCTATTCCTAGGAAATTTTGGAACATTTTCTATTCTCTAGTATCTTCTCATCCATATAATCATGGATCATTATGTGAATATGGCGATCTTCTACCCCTACAGCGTAGAGAAAGTATAACTAGGTGCAGAGTTACCCCATATGGCTTAGCCATTCTACCAATGGCTGGCTGAGGAAGTGTTTGATTCACTTAAACACCTTACGCTGTGTCATATGTCTCTCCTCAGTAGTGTCCAAGTTAGAATAATCTATCTCATTTGGGTCTGTAGGCCTGTACTTGGGGAAAGTAGCCGGGAGTTTAGTGACATGGTCCTCTTATGGAATTCCTTCTTCTACTATGACATCACCATCATCGGACTGGAACTCTACCATTTTTGAATTTTCTTCCATTATTTAAACCTATGGCTCATCAAGTACTGGTGCAGGGCCACCTCGAACCATTGCTTCTGCAAGATCTGATGTTGTCACTAGAAGGGATCCTGAAGATATTTCACACTCGATGGTCTGTCGAGCCTCCAACCTTGAAATAACTGCATTAGGGATCTATGTCCCGATTGACTAAATTTCCCCACATAGAATAGAGCCAGTGAAGTTAAAGGCTTCAAGGAGCCAGCACGACATTGTCTAGCACCTATGTCATGGTAGGAGCCACCACCATACGAGATCCTTAGACACTTGTTAACCCGATCACTAGAACTGACTCCTCCTTGATCATGGGGATGGTAGGATGCTCGGAGGCTTCCATTTATTCTCTTCCTTTGGTCTCATCACCGCCTGTTCCAGCCATAATCGGTTCCCCACATTGCTCGGTTTGGAGGACAAGTTCCTAAGAACATTCCCTTACATTTATAGGTGAATCTTCATACACTGCAAGGAAGGTTTCCTAAGAACTCTCTCCCATATGTTAACAAATGGGACATATTTTGGTTGAAAAATTTGGAATGTGAGAGATAAAGGCCAGTGGAGATAATAGTTAAACTCACATCAAGCTGCTCATCCAGTTCTGTGTCATAAACTACAATTTAGCCGCTCTCCCAAGAGCTTCACTAGAGAGAATGATCTTCTGAGGGTGCCTCACCGCCAATACCTTAAAATTGGTCCTCATACTCTTCTTTTCCATCTCCCCCTTCATCCCCTTATTCCTCTTCTTCCTATCATTCCTCTTCTTCTTCTTCCTCCCCTATACATTCATCCTCAGATGACAGCTTCTCTAGGCCATGTTCTTGGCCAAGCATCACTTTCACCAGGATATGTGGTTCTTCATACCACCCCACTGGCATGCGTACATATCCATAGCTTTTAGGTATGCATGCTAATGAGGAAATTTAACCATATTTGTCATTTGGATGACCCCTATGTCTGGAAAATTGGGCTCAGTGCGTACCAACCACAGCCTCAACTTTTCAGTGGACATGGACTATCGCAGTGTTCTCTAAGAATACCATATATAGGGGAAGATAGTATCTTCAGTTGGATTCAGAAGGTTCCTACATTAATTTTTGATAAGTTCCCTATATATCCCATGAAGTTGCATGCCGGACCACCCCTCCTCGGAAGGTGGAGGCACGTTTTCTGCTTGCGAAGCTCCTACTGATGAAGTTCCAGCCTGTGCCATGCTAGCCTCCCAGCCCATTCATTGTCTCACCTTTCCCATGGAACATCGCCTACCTCCTCGATCTTCGGGATTTACCCTAGCTGCCTTGATTTGGCAGATGAAATTTTGAAGAATCGCCTCGAGATATGTTTTTTCCACTGTTAGACATACTCTGTTAATAGGCCTGCACTGACGTTGGTAGTGGGAAGAGTGATAATTTCACCCAATCCTACCATCGTAATCATAATCCATAGTCGGAGGAGAATACAAGGATGTCACTCCTCCAGAACCTCTATATATACATTCTTTGACATCCGTTGCATGCACCTGAACTGCCTGGAAAACCTGGTCAGTATGTACGGTTCACAAAAGATTTAACTACCATTCCAGGATACAAGTACACCACCTCAGATGCTTTGTAGGTACCCCCTATGCTCTAATGGGCCCTACCCATCATCTACCATTTGACCAAACATGCTACAGAATGGGTGGAGGTCGAAATGGATATGGCTAATGATCTTGAGCTTGATCTCTTCTTCTCTGAGCATTAGTGGGTGGATTCCGACGAAGTTCGAGTGGGATGGACACATACCGTTACCATGGGGTAGAATTTCATTCGAGCTATCATACCCACAACAGTGGGATGTGACCCAGCCGTGAAGAACCTAGAATGCTCCACATGTCCTCCTAGGCATACTTCCCCTCAAGATACTTCCCAGAATATTGTATAGCCTATCCAACACCGACACACCCAGGTTAACCTTGTTCTTCGCTTACATAATCACTACCATCACTAGCATCCCTGGGAGGACCCCTATCCTCGTGTACCTCACTAGAAACAACCACACGCTTGAGAATTCAACAAGGAATCTGTCATATCATACGTTCGGGTCCTGGAATTCATTTATCCCGAAGCCCCATGATTGATGGATCCTGCCTCCAAGACCATCCAATATGACCCCACCTTTCCCCTCTAAGATGTGTTCAAGCACTGCTTCCCTCATCTAGGCATATTCAGAGCTTTGAATTGTGTCAGAAAAAGACTAAACCACCCTGGATATGATGTTTCCTTCAGAATATATTTAATTTTCATCTCCTCTTTGGCCAGATCCAATAGATGCCACATCAAGATTGGGGTGCACGTCCAATCACCCCATACATTATCTATTTGAAGGAACTCGTTGTATTGGTACACCTCCAATGGGATTCCACCAATTCAATGGATTTCCCACAAACTAATACCGACATACCCGTGGTGGAGGTGGATGGTGTGGGTGTTAGGGGACCAAAAACTAAATAACTCTGCTACCAGATCCTTCTGTTAGAAGAAGTTGAATTGGGATGTCCAAACAACTTCAAAAATTCTGATAGACCACAGCTCCAGCCCAAATTCCCTGCATGTTTGGTGTGCCCAGTACGCCCATGCCCATTCACTAGTGATGTTTCCCCTGGATCTGAAATTCCATTCTAGCCAACCCTTCATTTTGTCAATAATAATGCTTCTGAAAGTACATGCATAAAGATTGGGAGATTCCTTGGGAATAGGATCGCTCCCTACAACAGTATTAGTCTTTGAATTTAAGACCTAGATGGATGTGTTCTATGTTTCTCTAGATGGATGGCCATTTTTGGGATATTAAAATGCGGGAGACTAACCTTACGTGTCACCCATGACCGCGGTGTATCCGTCTCGAATCTGGGCATCAGTACCTCTTCTTGAAGGCTGAAGTTCCATAACAACAGGATATCTCTCAAGAAATGATCTTTTTGATCCTCTGTAAGCTTTACAAAAAGGATTTTATTATCAGACATAACCCTCCTTGCATGAAGAATTTGGGGGTTCGTGAACATCTGAGTGCTCCTTGCTGCCGCAGTGGCCTCCCTCTCAGCATCAGTATGTCGGGAAGCTAGTTTGGAAGTTTAAAGGGGTCTGTGTGAAGGGGTGTGGAATCGGTGCGCAAAATAGCCGATGCACAAAATCATTATTCTAGAGCAACAATGATTGGTAAACGCACAATGTGAAGAAATGGTCGTGGAAACTTGCATGCTGTTTGGGAACTTTTTCACGCACGAGAGAAAAGCGCCTGTCGTATGGAAAAAAGTAAAATTAGGGACCTAGGTGGGGGGCCTCAGCCTATTTATAGGCACGAAGGCATATTTCACAGGAAAAAAGTGGGTTGGGCTTCTAAATACCATTATTTCACACACTGAACAATCACTTCCCTACTTTTCAATGTGACCCTCAAAATCCGACCTATGGGTCCCCCTTCAACTCCGATTCTGGGGGGGGGGGCATTTTTTGACTCCAAAATTTAGATAGGGATGACATTAGGTCATTTAAAAGAAATAAAAGGGTAGTCGAGGGTGAACAGAAGAATCCATAGCTCAAGAGGAAGCTTCTTACAAGGATTATAGGCTGCACGCAATATTTCCTCTGGCACAAAAACCCTTGCGTGCCTAATGTGACATCAAATAGAGGATTCTATAGTGACCCATTGCAAGGTCTCCAAGGATGTTGCGTTCAAGAAATATGGGGGTGCACAAGAGGCTTTCCGGATTACAAAACCTTGTGCACCAAATGCAACGTCAAAGGGACCCTTTCATGGTGGCCCAGTCAAAAAATTAGCTAAATAAAGAATGCATAGGGGGAGTATGCGTGCAAGACCTCGATAGCATGCAAGGGATTCCACTTCCAATGCGACGTCGAATGCCCCCTTACATGCAGCTCCAGATGTGAACCACCTCTAAGAGTTTTGGCTATAAATTGAAGTAGACCCTGACCCTAAAAAGGATGTTTACAGAAGAAAAAATGATGTTATGTTGTGCGAAAGATACCTCTTCCACAACCATGTGAAAAAACACCATGGAATCAAGATATTGGAGCTCGTGTGACAGGCCTCCTTGGGGTCCTCATTCAGTTGGACCCACTTGGGTTTGATCCTGACCGATTAACTTTTAACCACAAGGAATTTTCATGCAAACGATCCATATTGCGTGCAATATATTCCTTACCCAAGTGCAGTTTTGCACGATACAATCCTGTATTGTGCGCAACTACCCAGTCTTACGTGAAACCTCTCATCTTGGATGCTCCCCTCCTTTTTCACTTTATGTGTTGTCCTTACCCCATGGCACTATGTCCAAGCCCCTTTTATACAAAACACATCTATTTCATGGGCCTTTCTCTATTAAGACCCTTCAGGTTTGTACTAAGTGATTTTAAGGTCGCTTGGGTGGTGGTTTATGTTGCGTTGCTTCACCTCATGATTTTTTTGCATAGCCACGCTAACTTCTATTTCTTTTCGCATGTATACTCTAAAGTGGGACCCTCAGTGGATCACTCTATGACACCCCTTCACCATGGCATTTCTGATGCCTTCTCTTCATCATGTGTTAAAGTGTGAAGGTTATGTATGTCCTAGGGGAGAAGAGTGACCCCCCTTCATCCAAGATACAATACATTAAACTACCAAAAACCAACGTCCTCAGCACATGACATTAAACTATGGATCACCTCCTACCTTTTTCATGGGGTTCCCCACCTCGAACATTATCTACACCCACTAATATCCATGGGATTGAAATATTCGTCACATGGAATGATATCCTCTTTGCTAGAGCGGCGCCTGTCTGCGGGTAAGGGAAACCACATTTTTGTAATCCCCTAGCCTTAATTGCAGAAGGTAGTATCCTGGATTACCCACCTCTATTTCATGCCAAAGACCAGAGGAGATATGAGCACAAGGACCTTCGTTGTCCTGTTCCTCTCACGTTGGGCTTGGTTTCCACTCAGGTCTCCATCCTGGAGTATGTTTCAATCTCCATCTCTCTCGGCTATGAACCATGTGTAATATCATGTTTCCATTTTGAGATACTAACCACGTGTAATATCCACATCACATCCCATGGAAACACCTGTCATTAAGTGATATTCAGGTCCATACTGCCTCTTTTTTTCACACCGATCATGACTCATGTGGGCTTAGTGTAAACATCGACCATGTCATCCTCTCAGTGTTGTCTTAGCAAGTAATCCCCAACACCTCATCTAATCTATGCAGAATTTGATCTTTTACTCCTAGGAAGGGTATGTAGTAAGCCTCCCAGAGGTTCAATCCCAACACCTACTAGTCCTGACCCCTTCACACAGGTTCACCAAACTCATTTCGAACTATGTGGACTTTGTTATATTCCAAAGCAAGGTACGAAGGATGACTCCCTGAGGTTCAATCCCAATAACCATTGGTCCCGACCCACATCATGTTAGTTCACCAAAACCATCTAAACTATGCGGAAATTGATCATTTCCAAGGAAAGGTAAATGGGAAGCCTCCTTGAGGTTCTAGCCCCATACCTATTGGTCTCGACGACTTCACATCGGTTCATGAAAACCATCTAGAACTACATGGACTTTGATGATTTCCAAGGCAAGGCACGTAGGAAACCACCCCATAGTTCAATCCCAACTACCATCGGTCCTGAATAATTCACATTGGTCTACCCCCATCCTACATAAAGTTAAAATGTACACCCTTGTTTTCCCGCATGACACTAAACTGTCCCCCAATCAGAAATTAGCCGTTGTACCTCAATTAGTGGTAAGTCGTTGCGAACCCCATTCAACGCTAAGATGTTGTTTTGTACCTCAACCAGTGGTAAGCCATTATTGTCAGAAAAGCTATGGTAATCCATCATAGTCTTCTTTTTTGGGACCCATATCTCCGGTCTATCCCTGAGTGTGAGACCAACCTGGGCTACTAACCACGTGTAATCCCCAGTGTGTCATCGGGTTGCTGCCCCCTTCGCACACCCCTATTCCATGCCCCATCTTGAACTACAAGGACTTTGATACTTTATATGTCAAGGTATGTAGGAAGACTCCCAGAGGTTCAACTCCATTAACCATGTCTCATACTGGTCTTTCCCTCAAGCCTGTGTGTTTGGTGAAGGTCATCCCCCAACCGGGAGTTTACACTTCCTCCAGGTCCCATCCATACAGTTCGCCTCCTTAGGTGTCCCACAGACTCATCGAACTACACTGACAATGATTCCCTACCATGGGGATATGTAGGCAGTCTCTTCTATGATCATGTCAAACTTCACCGACACCCTCGTGTTGGCTCCATCTCACTCTCCATCCACTCTGAACAATTCTCATCCATCATGATTCTTACCCGGGCCATGATATCCCCATGAAATTATATCACCCACTTAATCACTGCTCCCAACATCAGTGTTCCCTCTAGGGGTTACACCCATCTGATCCACTCCAGCCAGTGTTCTGATTAGTAAAATCCATCTTCTCTAGATGTTAAACTCATGGCATACCCAGTGTTAAACATGGGGAGTTGAGGAAAACCTTAGAGACATTCTTATGGAATATAATTCCCCACATCTGATATGGGATTCCTCAGGATTTTGAACCCTCAATAAGAACAATAATAATTTGAAGAAACTAAGACACACTAGTCTTCTAGTGTCCAAACACACCAGTGATGTCCAACGTGACTACTTCCCCGAACGAAGGTTTCCACCCTGATCAGACCCCTTTAAATGTTCTAATAGAAGCATTGTAATTAAACAAAATCCATAAGGACATGGCACTGGGAAGAGTTTCACAAACAATGTCTTAATCTATTTGGGAGACTTGGACTAGGTAACAATTTTCAAGGAGAAATTCACGGAAGGAGATACCAACATCCCATCATTCAATTTCGATCAAGGGGATACGTCCTTGAACATGCGACGAATGCTACCACCATTTGGAAAATAGAAATTCTGGGAAACAGCTATGAATCCTTTGAAACTGACAGATGTGCACATTGGAGAATGTGTCAGAAACACACCCCCTACTGTGTTTTCACTATAGCCATTCCGACCTAACATTTGGTATCGAAGGCTGAGATTTTCTCTAGATCAATATCAAGCTAAAGGCTTAAGATATATATTAGTGATGGAAATGGATAATATCAAGGACGGAATATTAATGGTTGTGATCCATAATTCAACGGTAATAATTATGCATGATGTAAGACTCGAATGATAATCTACTTAAAAAATTGTTGATTTAGAGTATACTCAAAGATTACTACTCCTTACAGAATTCCTAAAAAACTAGAAACTTGTTCCACTACTACAGAGGCTTAGTATGATTTGAATTCAAAATAAATGAATTCCATTATTTGTGGTCTTGGAATAGGTGAATTCAATAGTGTATCACAATGTGAAAAAACCTATGAAATGTGGTGGAAAATTGCAGTAGCCTATGAAGGTACTGATAGTTTTAGACAAATTAGATATGCAACAGCGAAATTAAAGTTTGATACATTCAGAATGTATGATGGAGATAGAATCACACAGTTAAATGGAAGGTTGCTAGAAATTGATAATAATATAACATCTTTAGGTGATCCTATTAGCTAGTCTGATCAAGGTTTTCATGTTATAAGAGTTCTACCTATGACGTGGAATAGAATTTCTACTATAATCCACCAATCCACACCTAGAAAGAATCTTACAGTGAGAGAATTGATTGTAACTTTAATGATTTATGAGGCTGAAATGGATGATGAATTTTAATTTCAAAATGTCCTTTTAAAAAAAGGATAACACTGGTCTAAAAATTTACATCCAAAATAAATAACAGAAAATGAAACAAGAAGGAAGAAATTCAGACTCATCTGATTCAAAAATTGAGCTGGCTCAATTGGAAGTAAAATTCAGTAAATTATATAGGAAGAATAGAGGATACATAAAACCCCTAAAAATGATGACAAAGAATCAAGGGATGTTAGATGCTAGGAATGAAACAAATTGGGTCATATAAGACCAGATTTTCCTCAATTGAAAGGAGAGAACAAAAAGACAGAAAAGAAATATCAGAAGAATAATTATTATGAGAAAAAGGAAAAAATAGCTATGAAGGCTACTTGGTGTGTTTTTAAAGACTCCATAAACTCATAAATATCTGATTTAGAGAATGAATAATTTAATATCAAAGATAATATTAGCTTTATGGATAATGAAGAGAAGGTACAATTTTACTACTCATCTGATTTTGATTCTAGTTACTGAAATGATAAAATGACTACGTACTGTACTATTCTAGAATAAATATATTACTCCCTATTAAAGAAACAAAATCTTTTAAAAAATATTCAAAATTATATTTTATGAGAAAGGGATACTTTACTTAAAAGGAATCAAGAGTTAGTTTAGAAATATAGTCCATCTACTACGAACAATACTAACCATGAAAATAAAATTAAAAAACTACAGGATTAAGTAGAAACCTATAAAAGTGGTTCTATTATATTTTCAAAAGGAAAAAATATATTTAATGAAATTCTTGGTAATAATGTAATTAAAAGATAAAAATATGGTACTAGTAGTAAGGGTGAAAACCCTAAATAGTACAAAAACTATATTGTTCCTGGTTCTAACAGAAAAATCTTGCCAACTGTTAAATTTTTTTATTGTGGTATTAATGGAAATTAAGATAATTATTACTATTTAAAAAAACCTCAATCATGTGGTGTCAAACATGTTAATTATTCAAAATATTTTTCTAGTTTTAATTATAACATTGTTGATAAAAAAAATCTATTTGGATTCCTTAGTCTTGGTAGCTAACAATGCTAGACCCAAAAAGATTTTGGTACCAAAACAAATTTTTGTTTAATTTTACCTTGTAGGTAACATGTCACATAAGAGGAAAAGATATATATTATACAGATAGTGCTTGTTCAAGAAATATGAGTGTAAATTCAGAAATTTTTTGTACTCTGACTAAAATAGATGGAGGCATAGTCACCTTCAATGACAATGAAAATGGAAAAATTATTGGACTCAGAATAGTTAGAGATCCAGATACTGTGTCAATTAATAAAGTAATCTATGTGTAAGGATTAAAGAACAATATGATAAGTATCTATCAACTCTGTGATGATGGATACAATTTTGATTTTACTAATAATTATTATTCTGTTTCTAATGATAATTTACTTAAAATTAGCGCACTCAGAACAGATTATGTCGACACTTTAGATTCAAATTCATTGCGTAAACAGAAAGTGAACTATTTAACTACTATGATAAATGATTCATTGATTAGTCATAGAAGACTTGGTCATTGTAATATTTTTTCATTACAAAAATTATCTAAGAAATAATTAGTTTTATATTTAACTAGTCTCAAATTTGATAGTGATAGATTCTGTGATGCATGTCAGATTGGGAAGAAACACAAATACTCCTTCAAATCTGTTAACAAAATTTCTACTTCAAATCCCCTAAAACCTATTCATATGGACTTGTTTGGACCATCTATAATATCATGTTTTTTTGGAAAATTATATGTATATGTTTTAGTTGAAGATTATTCTAGATTTACTTGGGTATAATTTCTAAAACTCAAAAATGAATATTTTTCTATTTTTGAATGTTTTTATAAAAGTGTTGAAAATAAAATATGTTTTAAGATAATTTCATTAAAAAGTGATCATGGAATAGAGTTTAATAATCAAGAATTTAATTCATTTTTCACAAACATTGGTATTAAAAACACCTTCTTTTCACCATTAACACCTTAACAAAATGGAATTGCTGAAAGAAGGAGTAGAACTATTCATGAAATGGATAGAACTATGGAAAATTAATACAGTATCCCAACATACTTTTGGGCGGAATCTATAAGCACAAAATGCTATATTATAAATAGATTTTTAATTTGACCAATTTTCAAAATGACTCCTTATGAACTTTTGAATAACAAAAAGCCTAAGGTAAAGTACTTTAAGGTTTCTAGATGTAATGTATATATCATTAACACCAAGGATAATCTAGGATTGTTCAATCCAAAAGATGATAAAGGAATATTCATAGGATATTATGTAACTTCTAAATCTTATAGAGTATTTTATAAGAGCCAAGGATTATTAAAGAATAAATTCATGTGATGTTTTGATGAAAATGGTACTTTTAATAAAGATAAAGATCAAAAAGAAGAAGATGATGATTCTTTTAGCAACATGAGACTTGATAACATGAAAAATGATTTTGAAAATATAAATGATATTCAGTATAGTTCAAGAGAACATGATATTGATAAACATAAAAGTGTTCTACCTAGACACTCTAGTATCCTAAAGAATAACCTTTTAGAGAATGTTATAAGAGATCTAGAAATAGGAATGAAACTAGATGATTTTTAGGAAACTTAGTGGACTTTTCTTCTTTTCAATATCAGTTTGAGCCTATGTCTTTTGAAGATGAAATTTGGATGTTAGCAATGCAAGAATAGCTAAATCAGTTTTAAAGAAACAATGTATAGAAATTAGTGGACATACCATCTAAATATCATGTTATTAGAAGTAAATGGGTATTTAGTAATGAAAAATATGATCAAGGTATTATGACTAGAAACAAAGATAGACTAGTATCTAATCGGTATAATAAAGAAGAAGGTTTAGATTATGTTTAAACCTTGGATCCCATAGCTAGACTAGAAGCAATTAGAATTATTTTTGCCTATGAATATCATATTAATTTTAAATTATATCAGATGGATATAAAATCTGCATTTTTAAATGGATATTTAATGGAGGAATTTTATGTTGAGAAACCTCCTGGTTTGAAAAATTCTCAAAAACTAGATTTTATTTTTAAACTTACTAAAGATTTCTATGGCTGTAAATAAGGACCTAGAGCTTAGGATGAATGATTAAGTTAATTTATTTTAGAAAATGGATTTACTGTTTCTTTTTAAGACCCAACCCAATTTAAGAAAACAATTTGTTCTAATTTATTATTAGGTCAAATCTATGTTGATGATGTTATTTTATAATCAAAAAATAAAAAAAACTTGCAATCATTTTTCAGAACATATGCAAAATTAATTTGAAATGAGAATGATAGGAAAATTAAATTTCTTTTTAGGACTTAAAATTTATTAATAAAATTATGGAAATGTGTCAAATCAATGTAAATACAATAGTGCTTTATTGAAAAAATTTGGTCTTGATAACAACAAGACATTTTCAACTCCCATGTGCACTAATATTAAACATATATTGGATGAAGCTGGAAGACAAGTGGATAAAAAGTTATATAGAGTTATGATTAGAATTTTACTATATCTTACTACTAGTAGACCTAATATTTTTATTTTATTATGTCTTTTAGCTAGATTTCAATCAAATCCAAAATAATCCCATCTTGCTGGTGTAAAAAGGATATCTAGTTATTTAAAAGGGACAGTTTTTCAATATCTTCTTAATCCAAAAACTTCTAATTTTAATTTATTATCATATTCAAATGCATATTTAAGAGGTTTTATATTAGATAGAAAAATCACATCAGGAACATGTCACTTTTTAGGAAAATCATTAGTGTTATGGTTTAGTATGAAGCAACACTCGGTTGCACTATCAACAACCGAAGCAGAGTATGTATCTACATAAAGTTTTTGTTCACAAGTGCTATAGATGAAAAAAACTCTCACGGACTTCAGAATTTATTTTTATAGTACACATGTTTTATGTGATAATACAGTTCTACGATCATTTCAAAGAATGCAATATGTCATTATATAACTAAGCATATTAAAATTAGACATCATTTTCTAAGAGATCATGTTTTTAGAAAAGATATATCTTTAGAATTTGTTAACACTAAATATAAATTAGATAATATTTTCACTAAAACACTTCCCACTAATTGTTTTGATTTTATTAAGGGGGAGTTAGGTTTATTTAATTTTTAGTTATTTTATTTTATTTACTTTTATTTAAATATATTTTTGTACAGTTAATTAATTTCTGTAAATCTAATTTCCATTTTTTATTTTTATCATATGGTATTTCATTTAATGTATGTTATTTTAAAAGTATTTATGATATGTAATTATTAAATTTTGGTCATAATAACTCTGTGACATGAGAAAAGAGGACATGTGTCAATTTTCAGAAATTTTTCCTCTTCCAAACCCCTCATCTTCTAAACCACTTGTTTACCCCAAAAAACCCGTTTCACCTAACCCTCAATCTTCATCCTTGCAAAGCATAGAATCCAAAAACATTAGATTTTCAGATCATAAAAAATGACGAAAACAAAGATAATCCAAGAAGGAGAAGAAAGTGAACCAAAACGTCAAAGAGTTTTTGATAGAAAAATTATTTATGTAAAGGTGATTGATCTCGAAGGGTTATATCAGAAGAACTTTCTACTGAAATAAGCATGATATTTTCAAGGACTCAAAATAGCTTTCAACGACATCAACTCATAATTTCTCTATGAGGTATAACTGAAGATGTCTTATTAGAGTGTCGATTTTATTTTTGGAGATTCAGAGGATATGATTTTTTCTAGTATCAATGATTGGGATTTCTATATTCATTTTAATATGGTTGTAAGAATTTTGAACATCCCACATGAAGGAGTATTCCATTTCGATATTAAAAGGATTGCTGATAAGGAAAATTATTTTAAAGAAATCATGAATTTTGTATTTCATTTGATGCACATCAAAAAGATGTTATTAAGGATTTAGAAGTTGACTATAAAATTTTGGTGAAGTTTATTCTGATAGGAATAGCCCCAAGGATGGTTGAGATGGAAAAAATTATTTACCCAAACATGTATATCATGTTTCTTTTTATAAGTGATATCAAATTGAATTTTCCACTGTATTTATTTCTGTATCTTCATTAATCCTATTGAATAGATTCAAGAATGAAATTTTATCCGTATAGATGGATAATTTCATGGATTTTATTCAAGAAGGACATGATCAGACTGGTTGAGGCAAGATTAAAATGTCATCATAGTAATGTTTTGATTACTGGAACATTAAGATAACATGGATATTTTGGAGAATTGTAAAAGGAAAATTTTTCATATTGGAGACGAGGAAGAATATAGCTGAGGAGATTTTGTTCTGGGGGAGAACTAGATATTCAAAATGATAGTGTAAATGAATCATGAAAAGATGTAGTTTCACAACTGACTCAATGGAGGATTAGATTTAACTCAGTATAAGAAGAGGAAGAGCAGTGTCAAGATGGTATGTTTGTGAAACCAAGAAAAGGAAATGATCCTCAAGTTGAAGAACATATGTTGGCTTCTAGAGAATCATCATGCTCAGTTCATTTGGATGAAACTGTTATTGAAGAGGAAATGAAAGTTGAGAGTCATGTTAGAGAGCTTTCAATTTTATCTCTGGTAAGAAAACAAGTACACGAGAGAATTATAGTAGAAAAAGTTCAAGAACAAAATACTCCATCTGAAAATGTTCAATCATTGATTTTCAGAGAAGAAGTTACTGAACAAGAATATATTGAAGAAGGGACAGTTCTATAAGAATCAATTACGGAAATTTAACCATTAATTTTAGATTAGACTGTGGGATAGTTAGCTCGATTTTCTGGTGATCATATTGAAGATTTAGATAATCAATTGTTTTCTTGTAAATAATATATAATGAAAACAATGGAAAATACTTTTCCTACTGATGGTGTAAATAAGGATATGAATGTAGATGAGGGGATATCTAATTCATTATCTCTTCTAGTTGAAGAAATTGTGATTAAATTATACAAGTCTCAAGTGGAGAATGTCCCTATGTAGTAGGAACTTGAAATTGAAAACAAAAAGATTTTGGATCTTAATGAGAATAATTTTTCTAGAAGGTATTTTTGATGCCTTCAAGAGGGACATGATAAATGAGATTGGGAAGATCAAATTTGAAGCTGTTTTGAAGAATGATTTTTTAGATATAAAGTGGTATTTGGCCAACCAGTTTGAATTATTAAAAGGTTCAGTAAATCAAGCAAGTTCTTCTACTCCTACCTCTACTACAAGTCTAGATCTAATAATAATAATTTAGGAAATTACATCTATTATGATAGAAATGAATAATTGGATTTTAAACCTTCAATGCAATAGTTCCCATCTATCAGTTTTATTAGACAATCTGAAATTTCTTATTGATCAATTAACTCAAGGAGAGACTAGAATTATATTGAAGTTAAGATAGTTTTTAGAAAAGATGGAGTTGTTAATGAAGTAAAAGTAAAGTCCTCATGAGTTTATGAAGGTCAAAATAGTGGACAATTTGCATGTTAGTAATGACTCCAGGATGTTGATAATTCACCTTGGAGACAGTTTAATGAAGAAGATAAGATTGCAGATGGCTAAGCTGAAGGAGATGTTTGAAGCCATACAAAATTCATATCTATCCAATCCTTAACCTTCTTTCATTTTCCTACCTTGGTCCATCACAATGATAGTTTTAATTTCTAAGTCATAATATTTATTATATTAATGTCTTTATTGATCAATGAACATGTTTTCTATCTATATGTTTCATTTTATTATTTTATTTGTTGTTATATGTTTTTCTTTTATCCAAAATACAATTCTCTTTATTCAATACGGTTACTTATAACAATAACTTAACATTCTGTTCATTATTAAAAGTGTTTTAATCTGTTTCTATAATTTCTTTTTGATTTCAGAAAAATGGAGGGAAAATTAGATAAATGCAATCATTTATTTTATTTGAGAAATTTAAATAAACATAAATATTTATTTGTAATTTACCTTTTGTGGAGAAAATCAAATATTTATTCTTTATCGATGTAATTATATCAAATCAAAATTATTTTATTTTGATGTGTACAAAATTAGAAATTATATTACTATGATTATAGTTATAATTTATGGGTTTTGTGATCATCTAAAAGGGGAGATTAATGGGAATGCATTGTCTCAACAATACACTATAAATATTATTGATTTTTATTCTCACAAATACCCTTGTTTGTGTTATTAAGGATTTGAGTTTGAATATATTTCAGGAAATTTATATTCTAGGAAATTTATATTCTTATCTTGGAACAATATTCAACTATTTATTTGTGAGAAATATTAGTTAAAGTGTTTGGAATGCTCTTAAGCATATTTTAGAAGCAGAGTTCACCATTTTTTGTTTACTAGAATTCCTATTTATTCAATACGTCAAATAAAGTAATGTATAGAACATACCTTACATTTACGTTGAATGATCATCACATATAGTGAATCAAAAATGAATTTGAATAAAGATATGGTTAAGGAACATTACATTTGGATTAGAACCTTGTGTTTTTAGAGATAAAAAGTATTATTAAAGAACCCTTCATAAGTATGGAAATTTACGAACGTATAGATCAACAAACTTTTGTGATCAACTATACATTTTCAACCTTACGCTTTGGAAAAGTGAATGAATGGATAATCAATTTTACATTCATAGAACAATCCTGACGTGGATAAATGTATGGATCATAAACCTTATGTTATAAATTTTAACCCTATTTTTTTTATTTTTATAAAGGAACTTTATGTTTGTCTTTTCAGCGTCAGAAGTTTGAATTTATGTCTTTTTCAGAGGTTTTTGGCAAAAATCATTGAATAATGTTAGGGATATTTAAATAATCATTCAAATAACATTTTAAAGTATTAAAATATCCATTTACAAAGGATATTTATACTCTTATTGTTAAGGGACGTTATGATTACTCTGAGTAGCATTCTTTGAATTTGAATTCACTTGATTTATCAGGCGTTTTTTCAGATTTGAAACCATGCTAATGATTTTTCATTATATATATTGCTATGTATCATCTCAAAAATCATCTGATATATGAATACCTCTATGATATCTATGAAAATCTTATTCATTTAATTCTTCTTTTGAAAATTGTTTACAGAATTACAAGGATTAAGTATCTCAGAAAAAAGGACTGCATTTTGGAGATATAAATGTTTAATCCTGGGAATGTGATTCTCTATTTTTTTTCTATTAATCAAATTTAGGATCTCTTATGTAACCCGATCTCTTAATATATATTTCAAATTTTATTTTCTTCTGATGTTTGAAGATCCATCTTCTGTCAGTTTCATGCTACTACAACTGCAAGCTATATCTGTTTCTTATCAAACTATATCTTATTTATCTTGAGTTTTGGACGCTCGTATTAAGTCATGGTGGAGTGTCAACTTCTCATACCATGCTTTAGTTTTATCGTTTCCCTATAAAATAACAAGAAGGATCTATTTTGAAAGCCTCCAATTGTAAGGGTGAAAACCACATACACTCAGTTGTGGGTCGGTCTTATGATATGAGGACCTTACTATTGAAATTCACCAAGTCTACTAAGAAGGTGATTGTTGGAGTTGACTAAGGGATTTTCAGGTCCCAAACCAATTTAAATTGATGTGATTTGTTCTCTGTTCATATCTGCTGCATATAATCTCATACAGAAATGTTGCCAACTCTATGTACTTTTGATGTGAATCAACAAAATTGTGAATTTTTTTAAAGGAAAAGAATTCAATCCCTCTTTTGTCATCACTATAGCCTTTATGACCTAATAATGTTCATATATTATTTAAATATGTTATGTTTTGGAGTGATTGGGACCTTCTATCATGTAAAATTCCCTAACTCCTACTGTAGGCAACAATCTTTATGGATGTTTAGTTACCACAATAATCTGAATAAAGGCACTTTAGATTCCTTATATTTTTACATTCCATCAAAGAATAAATTATCATAGTGAAATATAAAAAATTTTATTTAATTAAAAATAATAATAACCACATATTTTTAGATTCATAATTTATAATGTTTTGGAAATATTTGGTTCCTCTTAATTATTCCTCTCCAATAGGAATGAATGCTTCATAGTTTACCAGATCTTGCAACTCTGATTTACTTGATGGAGGGGTACTAAATGAGACTCTATGATGCATAACAAAAAAGAAGTATTTTTATGGATAAATTGATGCATCATTTTCAACGCGGATCAAATTATTCCTTATCATGGATAATACACCACTTTTAATAATCTGGGTGATCCTCCTTTGAAAAAATGCGAGGAAGCATCTCCTTCCACAGTGTAGAAGATTTATTCACATATCTTCACATGAGTTTCATATAATTTACCATGTATATGTCTTGGGGTGATGAATATGGTTACCTTCATAAAATTATTTCGTATTTTATTCAAGTTATTATCATTGAATTTCTATGAAAGGCTATCCAAGATAATAGGTTGATCCAAAGGCTTGGAGATTATCGAACATCTATCAGCATGATTATGTATCCAATTTTCATCTTCACTTGGATATCACTATTTCAAATGACATCCTCCAAAATGGTATTCCTAATAATAACTACAATAAATTTAATACCTTGATAAGTCAATAAATATAGACAATGCTGTGTTACATGGTACGATGTTTAATTATCGAGAACCCATTATTTTTTTTGGATTGACGACTAAAAGTAATTATCTCCTTATCATTTGGAACAAAGAGAAATTTATCTAGTAAAATTCAAATGTGTGTCTTCAATTATTATTTTTTGGTCACTAACTTGACCGTTATCTTATCTTAAATTTTGAAAATTCTTTTTCAAGTGTTCCTCTTTCCAAAAATAGTTACATTTTTTATTTGTATCCTAAAATATATGGCCCTTCCATTTATCTTTCATTAAACATTAATTACTAAACCTGGACCACATTATTGTTTCATCCCTTTATACTCTAAGGCATTAACATTAATTTTGTTTTTAATCACTTCCTTCCTTTAAGACTCTTCATTAGACAATTAAATAATCACCATTTTCAAGGTATATTTTCTTTCAAAAACTATGTTATGGGGGGAGTCCATAAGTGTATTCCATCAATTAGGAAGTGTGAAATGTATATTTCTCATTGATTATTTATCAATTAGTGTCTTAAATGAATCCACCTATTAATTTAGTTAGGTCTATAAATATATATTAATATTTAGAGGTCCCATTATATAGATAAGGATTCATCATCCTCTTTTACAAGAGATTATTTTATTAAAAGTTAATTAAAGAGAAAATATTCACCAACATCATCCCCATTTCATACACACTATTTAGTTTTTCAATGAGGTGTTATACACTTTTATTGATCCACTAAAATATTTGATAAATTATCTAATTTTTTATATTTTTCCACTCAGCATCTTTAGGGACATCTTGGTTGACTCCGTTTTTCTTAATGGGGTTAATCATATCATAAAAATTAAAAGGATCATATATTCATTTATTCCAAATAAAGTTGTTTAATGTTGTCAACATGATATCACTCCAATTAATAGTCTCTCTATTGATTTTAAATTATGTATAAAATTGTGTAGAATTTTAAATTATGGTGCTTACCATTATCTAAACAATGGTAACAAATGGTAGAATAAAAACCCATATTATATTAATTAGAATATAATTGATCATGATATGATAAATGTGATATCAAATGTTGATATATAATGATGATGTGGTGATGAAATGGAATGCTGGAGCACCTATGGAAAAATTTCTCAGAAAAGTCACCAACACAAGAATAGTATCATCTCTTAGAAATTTCATTACCAAAACTCCTTTGTTACAAAATATTATGAATCAATGTTCACTAATAAAATTAATGGTTATATGAGAAGAAATATTAGTTCATGGATAAAATGGATTACATGAGTTTAACCCACATATTCTTCTTATTTTTTTGTACTTGGAGCTTTAACAACACTCTCACAACGAAAAGCAAATCTATGGAGTTTTTTATTTGATGAAGTATATTCCTATAGGAATAATTTTATTTCCATGAATTTTAATATTTTAAGAAAAATAATTGGTGATATTTAATACATTTTTTATTGATTAAACATAGTAGCTGAATATTATGGAATTTAATCCATTAAATTCATGAACCTAAATATCCAAATAATAGTCCAGCTAGAAAAAATATTCATGGTCATATGTAGAATGAAAATTGATATACCAACAAAAAATAACCAAGATATTAAACTAAGTATATAATAAAAATCATAAATTTATTTTCCATCTATATTTAGAAAAATATTCTGGGCACCAAATATCTAATAATTAACAATTCTGGTAGGGTGTTGAGTTTCGAATGAATAACCAATAATTATTATTGGTTATTTAATTAACTAGTATATACCGTTGAAATTTGGAGACTTGAAGCATAAATTTATGGATCATCACTACATATTATGTTAGAGAGTTGACATCATCAACATAAAAAGACTCTTCTTTAAAAAAACAATATATATTCCTTATATTTAATGAATATAATTAAAATATACTATGGTTGGATATTATAAAATTGAATTTAAGAGGTGTTTTATTATATATTTTAGAAATTCATTTCCCTTATAAATGTATAAAACGAAATATTAAAATCAATTAAATGAAGTAGTAACTATGAATTATACAAAATAAACCATAATAATAGGAATCAAATTGTTATAAAAATTGTTATTTTATTTTTCACATCGAGTAGGTGTATGATGTGACATTATCTATGTCAATAATTATGATTATGGAATAACATTATGATATTATTTTTACCACATAAAATCTAGTATATAGTTTAAAAACAACCACAACATTGAGACCCATCAATGAAATATAGATTACATTATTAATTTACTTATAAGAAAACTCAATCTTTTAAACATGGAAGAATACCCAACAAATAACATTTAATATATGTTAATAATGTGTAAATTTATTATATATTTTCATGATGTAAAAAAACAATAGAATGGATACAACTCTTCTCATATTGATATAAAATGAATATTTATAATGAAATCATGATGCAATAATTACATGGTAATTCATGAAGAGTTCATTAGAGGTATAAAACTGTAATTATTTTTATGTATAATTCATCACGAAATGTATACTAAATTAAATTTTGAATTCATTTATAATAAATAATATAATTTTTTATATTATTATTGGATTAAATTTTATCTATTATTTGAAATTACATTAAAGATTGATATAAACTGTATGTAGGGATTTAGATTTCAAGAATTATTTTATTTTATTTCTTGTTTTTAATTAATTTTATATTATCCTAAAATATATAATTACATGATGTTTTTTCAATGTTAATATGATATATATATATATATTTTAAGAAACAATAAAATATTATATTTTATATAGAAATAATTATTTTACTAAAAGAGGAGTTCTAAATTTACTAAGTTACTTTTAAAATAATGATTTTATATTATAATATAATTTTAAAGAGCTCATATCTATAGAAATTATCAATAAATGTTACTTTTTTATAATGTAATTAAATATGAAATGATCACAACCATTTATCTTAATATTAAATTTATTAGATAATCATTTTTTATTATTCCGTATTTATTTTTGATTGAAGATTACATTTTGTTTAAATCATGCACATATATATTCCTTAAATTAATGTGTATAAATAAAAATATATATATGTCACATAATGCATATAAGGATTTCCACAACAGGCATGAATTTTTTTTTGTTTCATTCAACCAAGATTTTGATATGTTATGTTTTCATAAAATATAAAATAATGGTTGATAATGATTTACATATATTAGGGGTTTGTATAGTATATTAATTGGGAATCCCTTAAGGATTTATAAGTGGATATTGAGAATTTCTATTATGATACATTGGCCATGGGGTAATGAATCTATTATAGGGATAATATGTTGGATACCTACCATATCTTACACTCTATAAAAAAGATTTTATTTTTATATGACTATAAGAATTTACATGAATGTGTTATATATTACTTATATATATGACATAAGTAACCAACCCAAGAGACCTTATCCAAATACCCAATTTAGCTTTTCATAGGTCCAAAAGATTGTTCCCCTTCAACATGGGATAAGATCCATTACTAGGGAATCAATATTTAATCATTTGAAATGGTTTCCCCCATTTTTAAATGAAACAAAAGCAGACATAAACCGACAAATATATCATAACCACTATAGAGGTTGGATATGTCACCCACATGTAATTAAAATATTTTCAAAATAATTCAAACCAATAAATGGAAAAAATTAACATGAAATTCACAATAAACGTTAAATATGTAAATTAATCCCCTTAAACACTTCCATAAAAAATATACAAATAAATCTATAATATTAAAAAAATATGATGATACAAAAATTAAAAAGAACTAGATTCTAAATTCAAATAGTCAAAATACATTATGTATGAAAAATAAATAATCAAAAAATATAATCGTAATAAAAAATGATAAACTAACAATTTTTATGTAACAATATATTTCCATTTTCTTATAAAAAATACAACATGATAAAAAGATAATTAACACTCACAAACACAATGAGGTGTATTTCATTTTAAAATACCAGTTATGTTAATATCCTTATACCTAGAATGCTTTAATATAGGTAGTCAGAAAAATTTTCCTTTAGGATTTACGAAATTTTCTACAAACTATATTTTTAAAGAAAACAAATCTAGGATAGTTGGAAATAAATACAGTTAAACTTACCTTGTTATTTAAAAAAAATAACAAAGGATAAGAAGAAATTTCCTATAAAAAGATGGTTTCATAAAACTATAATAAATATTAAATTAAATAAAATTGATAAAATTTTCATACATAGGATCTTAAATTAAAACCAAAATAATTTACATGATATGTCTATTAGATTTGATGGAAAATAGATAAAAAAATATATAATTAATCTTCTTTACTAAAGAAACAAAATTATTTATTCCCTATACTTTAATAAATAATAAAAAATGTTAAAATAAAAGCTATAAATTTAAATAATAATGGATACTACCAAAATAAAAATAAAATTTAGTCAATTATAAAGAAACATGGTAAGGATTTCTTGGTAAAAAGAAGAAATTTTTTGAAAGGGGTTGGGAGAAATCCATCTAGTTGATAAACTATGATGCGAAATTTACATCTCTAAAACTTGAAATTTTCACACTTAGTCTACCCATGTGAAAACAACATAGGTAGAGAGAAATATTATAATTATAGTATACTAGATAGAGTGAAATCATCATATAATGTTTCATTAGCACAATTATTTCACATTTAGATATAAATATATTGATAAAAAAATTATAAATAGAGGTGAGAAATAAATTTAATGTAACAATAAAAATGTTAAACCATAAAAAAACTCTTTCAATGAACCTTTAATGTAATCTCTATTTTTGTAACTATCCATCATTTATGAATTTGGAAAATTTACATAATTAAATTCAACAATAAAAATCTATCATGTCATGAAACACACCAAGGAGGTATTCATTTATGGGTATGCAATATTTTTATATAAAAAGTATCATAAATTGATATCAATGAAGATATAATCATTAAAAAAACATATAGAGAATATCACATGTTACCTTACAATTGAACTAAAATTTTCTATACAAATAATAAATAAATAATAATAAACTCTATACTATTAACCATTTTTAGTTAAAAAACATGAAATTATCCTTTTAAAACGTGACTAAAAATAATAATCACTCTCTTTATAAATCATAATAAAATATTTCATGAAAAAACCAATAAGAATACTTATGAAAACCATCATTAGTGTTTTTAGAGAAATATTATTTTCCACTTTTACACCAAAAGATATATTATACACTAAATAATAAACCAATTATATATAAAATAAAATCGTAAGTAAATTTTGAACATATTTATTTTATAATCATCATAATAATAAAATTTAACATTTATATTAGAAAATAGTTGGATCAATATATGTAATTCATTTTTATTTCATTGATAATGGAAAATTCATAGTCCAAGATTGAAATGATCGTAGAATATAATAATCAGATTTTTATTCCACAAAAATAGAGGTGGTTGATACATAACAAGGCCATTAATAATAGATAATTATTAATCCTAAATTTTTTTTTGAAATAATAAAACAGAAATCATTTCATTATATATTGGGGGACAATACTTAGATAATGGGTAAGTAGAAGAATAGTGGATGAGATTTTGTTTAATTAACTGAAATAATTACTCTATATAGATATAATATCATCAATAGTGAATCAATAAGTAGTGGAGATCAAGAGGTGGTAAATGATTTATGTATATCAGAATAAGTGGTGAATAAATTATCCCAACCGTCAATAAAATTAAATTTTTGATTAATAATTTTTTTAATGAGGTGAATGGTTTAGAAAACTTGTACATATCTTACAGAAACTACAAATAATTTTTTATAACGTTCATTATATTCATAAAGTTATATAAACCATGAAAAAACATTAATCCAATAAGTTCCCTAAATATTTTAAAAAACATTCTAAATAATATCAAAATACATTTATCCATAAATATATGAATTATATATCACAAAATGATGACTTTGGAGTTATATTTGTGACTTTTATATTAATTTATACCACTAAAAGGACCATATAATAATAATTGTTTAGAAAAGATATGTAATTATAACTCAGTTATTTATGAATCTAAATATTCAAAATTATAGAATTATTATCATTATATTATTAGATATATTTTTAAAATAGAAATTTACCTTACAACATTATATTATAGATTATTATGGCTATAAAAAAGGATGATATAAAAAGAGGAATCATAATCCAAGTCTAAAATTCATCAATGAAGGGAGGGAGAGGAATAAATGTGATAATTCTTCCATTTTTCCATATGAAATGTGTTAGGAATCATGCCATATGTAATATGATGCCACCCATACACAACCATCATATCTATTTTAATAAACTCAAATAGTATGACTAATTAAGAATTAATATTTTTGTATTTTCACATATATAGCGTTTAATTTTCCTAATTAAATCATTAATATTAATTAAAATCCCATATATTTTAAGGGAATTTTAGTATTATAAACATATATTTTAGTGTGAATTTTTACTATAAACATATTATATATTAAATGTTATTCTCCTATCTAATACCACACTATATATAATCCTATACAAGGATTCATAACTGGTGCCCAAATTTTATTGATAGAGGAAAGAATGAATATCTAGATACTTGGTAGAAAATATCTTGATCGATGATTTTAACACCTAAAGATTTTTATTAAATATTTCTCTTTAAATAATTCTATTTCTTCAATAACTTACTTTACACCAAACACCGTGTTTTGAACAAATGGTAACATTATTAAATTATTATGTATACATTATTGTATATTCATTGGATTGATGGATATGAATAGTAATAACTAAATCATAAAAAATATATAGTCTAATTATTTATAAAATTTATTCATTAGTTATAGAATGATTATAATTAAAAATAAGAATTATTTTGAAAAAAGGGTTGTTTCTTTCAAAAAAATTAATCTTATGTGTATAATGTATTTTTATATTAATTTAATAATTAGTAATGGATAATTTTAATAAAATTTATATATTACTTAAATTAAAAATATTTTTAAACATTCATAAAATAATTTTCTAAGCATAGGATAATAATACATCCAGTGTTAAAATTAAAAATGTATTTTTAATAAAATGAATATTATTTTACAATTTTTTCAATTACATTAAAATAAATTTATGGAATTTATAGGTATATAATTATAAAAAATGAATTAATTTTCTAGAGATTGGAGGTTAATTTTTTTTAAATAGGACACTTTTATTATTAATTTGAATAATAACTGTGGTAAAATTTTTCCCCTAGGTAAAGGATATGTCAGGTTATTCAGGATTAAAAATAAGTTATAGGGGCATAATTATTCATTAAAATACTTATTTAATGAATTTAATTATTCTGTAAACACCTTAGGATCTAAATTTAGTTGTTTAAATGACACTTTTCCTTGGAAATGATTTATATTTTATTTAAATCAAATAATGTTATAAAATGGTACTCTGTTTATTTTTAATATTATCTATATGTCCATAGAGAGATAAAAATAAGAAATATATGAATATAAGTGTAGTTTTTGATCTTGGTAAAATTATTTCCATGATATAAATTTATTTCTAGATTTTAGTAATTATATAATTACCTTAATTTCTTAAGCAACACCGATGCCGTATGTATCAATATAATAAAAATAATAAACTAAATGAATTTGAAAATATAAAAAGTGATATAATTTAAATAAGTTAATGTAACCCAAAAATATTATATATCTAAATGGAATACTCAGGAGGGTTGAAATCATTAGTTTCAAATTATTCCTTTTTATTGATGGGATTAATGTTATATTCTGTGAATTGTCACAAAATATAATATAATGATATTTTTTTAAATTAATTTTTTATTAATTTATTTAGAAATCATAAGAATATTAAAATTTGAAAATTTTAATATGATATGGTAGAAAATTTCAGAAAATATCCATTTATGGGACAAATTCAAATATAAAATAAAAAATTACAACCCATTATAATGAAAAGGTGTTTTTGTAGTTACAATTACAATTACTTAACTGAGGTTTAATCACAATCATAATGTTAAAAATGTCATCAAAACATGTATAAATTATATTTTTTGATGTTATTATAAAACTATATGATCTAATCATTTAATACATTGACATTTTTAGGCATTTTAATTGAAAAGGAATTTATTATAATATAATATTTTGAGAAATTACAAAAAGTGTATCACACCTCACTTTTATAAGGGAACCTCCTCCCTCACTTACCCACAAAAATAACCTTATTTATCTACAAAAGACAACCAATTTCCCTTATAAATTTCAATATTAACATTATAGAGTTATTTTCTTCTCAAAATACAAATTCAAGATCCCTTAAGAGAAGATATAAATGATTTTTTTTCTAAGAATAGGTAATCGTCTTAACAAGTCATTTTCCTTTCTACTATTCTTTATCTATTCTAAATCTGTTAGATATATCATACAATAATAAATTAATTAATTTAAATATAATAAAATTTTATTATTTTTTTTAATACATAATTATATACCCTCTTTCCCTTCAAACAAGAATTGAATGCATCGCTTGTGCGTATGTCCGACCTACCATCTCCACGAAGCGATATAATTCATTTTTAATCCACATTTATTATGGATGGTAATTATGATGGGTTTAATATTAAATATGATACCAATGAATCAATTATACTTATGGATCAATAATATCATTTCTACAATCTTACTATATAGTCCTTTGGGAATCGATGACGTCACTCATTCGTACTTGTGAACTACCACCTCCAGGAAATGAAGTGATTATTTTGTCATTTATATTATACAAGGGTGGTAATGGGGATTAATTAATCCAATATATATGATATAAAAATTATCATTTAATGGTTAATTATTATTTACATTTCTTTTGTTCCATTCATTGAAAAATGTATTTAACATTCAATGGTACGTATGATCTAGGGTCTTTATGAAAGGTGTCATTCATTTTTCATTCATTAATTTTTATTGACAAACCATGATAAGTAAATAATGAATATAAATTATATTTATATGATTATAAATATTCAAAAGATAATGGAACGAAGATAAATATACAAGTTCCATAGATAATGAACTAATAAACTCATGATAAATGAAATTGATAACACTGATAAATAAAAATGTTAATCAGGAGTTATTGATGAAAAGGGGTGTTGAAATGTTATAAATAGATCATATATGAAATTATAATTAATAAAATGACTGTTATAAAATAATTATAATAAATCTAAATTTATTATACAAGAGTTTAGAATGATGAGGATGAAACGTGACCTTGAGTTAAAGGTTTATTTCACAGTCTCATCGATATTTAGGATTGTTTATGTATAAGTCTCAACTCTAGTATATTTATCTCCCATATCCATGTATTATAAAAAATATTCAATTTTATGACCATTATCCTATGAATATTTAATTTAATTATTAACCATGTTTTACATTTCACAAAATAGCTTAAAATTAATGCTTTTATTGTTTTCCAAATGAGTTACTTTGTGAGTTTTTCAAAAAACATATGGAACATATATTTTTTTAACATACATGACATGAATATATTTTTATTCTATCATGAAAAATATTTTCACTGATGAATAATTTATATGTTTACAAGATTATTTTCAAATAAAAGTTTTTCCTTTATAATTATATAACTTTATTTTAAAATAAATTATTTTGAAATGGAAAGTTTATTTTCCACAATAAGTATTTAACGTGGTATTTCAAAATAATTTTACATATAGGATGACTTTAATTGATGTTAAATATGATTTAATGGGGACAATATCCAAGGATACTATCTTTATTCTTTCTATGGATGTTTTATGGGAGTAGTTAAATGATGAAATTCTTATGAAACAAATTTCTTTTCCTTCTGTTACATTATGATGAAATATTAATGAAACCCTTTTCCTTTAATGGGGTTTAATATGAAGAATTCATTATTATATTATGGAACACATATATATGTTTTTTATTATGTGACTGGTGGGACCTATATCCACCTCTAATCCATTCGGTAAAATGTAATATCTTATTAGATAGATATGACGAGAATTGGGGGTGAACCCAGTTTAATAAGGGACTTTATCCACTATGATAGTATTGGCAGTGAACCTTTACTTCTATGATGGTTTGAGGAATTGACCCATTCCACTATTATAGACATGGTAATTAACCTTAACTACTAATGAAAATATTTTCTATACTTAATTTTTTGCCACAATTACATGCCTTATGCCTATATAATGATCTCATGGTTCATGTTTTTCCAATATTTTTTTATTCATGCCTTAGGAAATACCATGATTTATTAAATGAATAAATATTATGATCATTGATATTAATGGTATGATTTCTAATTTTTATGATTATTTTATTATACCTTCATTCCCATGTTATGATTATGTAATTATTGAAATATATCTTATTTACCCTTATTGTCCATCTGAATTAACATTTTTTATGATTCAAATCCCTAGGTTATGAAGATAATTAGTAATTATGATATTTCTAATAAGGGTTCTAGTTATGAAAAAATAATTTTGGGATGATGTTGATATTTTATAAACCTTTTGTTTATGTTTCCTTATATCTAATGACAATAGACATATAAAATTATACAATGGAAAAAAATATTATCTAGTGAATATTTATATATTAAAAATTTTAAATCTATGTATAAAATATACAGGTAATTATAGTTAGTATTAGAGGACAATTTTATTAACATTTGGAAACAACGATGAGAAAACACTAGTTAGAACCCAAGGAAAAACTATAGGGATTTGATAATATTATAATTTTTTGATAATGATCATGAAAGATATAGATTAAACCTAAGGTGTCATAGAAGATGGTTTAATTATTTAGAAATCATATAAATTATATTTCATAATTATATAGTATGCCACCATGACTATTGTTTCTTACAATCTTCTTTTTAGTTTTAGTCAATTCCTTCAAAAATAAGGAATCATGTTAAAGATGAATGTGATGGATAATGCAATGATTGTCCTCTTGAGAAAAATAATGTTATTGGAGCTATAATATTAAATCTTTTTGCTATTATCACAAAAATTTCTCAATCTATGAATCTTTCTGAGATTTCAAATGAGAAAATGATGGTACAAAGTTGTGTGGATTCCCTTATGAGGCAATGAACATCTTCATTTAGTGTGTTTGTATATCCTATAGTTATTTTTAAATGGATCAGTACCACTGAAATGATACTTTATGTTCTCCTGTGATTGAATCATGAAAAATTTAATTTTTCTATTTATCATTTTAATAGGGAATAAGATTAATGGTATAATCTTATCAAGAACAAGAGAGAACAATATTAAATTGAATCTGTGGAGTGGGATGAATTCAAAAAATTATTTTTGATAAATTAATTTTCTTTTTTACTTTGTATGAAAATGGAGAAATAATTATTTTTTTTAAAATATGTGGGTGAAGAATCCATTGGAACTAATGAGGAAAACTTTAGAATACATGTAATGTAAACTTATGGTATTATCACTCAACCAAAAAGTATGGTCAATCGATTATTTATGGGATTAAAACTATGTATCCAAAGAGAATTAGCCATATGGGACTTCAATTTACATGAATAAATTATTTGATGTTCTCTCTTTGAATATATAGATATTTTATTGACCCATCAATCTCATGGTTTTGGTATGAAATGAAATTTGGAATCTAAATTTTTTTGTAAAAATGATGCAGAGAAGAAGATTATATTTCCTTTAACCTCATTGAATGGAAGGAAACATTGGATAAATTTGATTAAGGGAACTAGTAAGTACTTAATGTATAGAAAGGAAGGTCATCGATCAAAAAACTATTGACACAATAAGGAGAATTTTTATAATTCTGTGGATATAGATAAAGCTCTATAGAATTCCACACCGACACTCTAATGACTTCAATGTAAGGTGTATCTGAATTATGTTAAATAATGCCTAAATCTAGAAGTTAATTTCCATGATCAATGTAAACAACCTCTTAATCCTAGGATCAAATGGAAATATCATGTGATAACTATTTTTTATGAGGAGTACATTAATGATTATGGGAAAGGTACACTTATCATCTACTCTAGAATTGGTAATATATTATTTGATTATGGATTTGCCCACTCTTTTATATCTAAATAATTTTACAAGGGTAACATAGTACCAGATCAAAAAGTAAATTTTGGGATAGTAGTAAAAACCGTGGATGGTATGATTATCACATCCCAAATCTATGATTCTTCCTCGGTTGACGTTTGTGGGAATTCATTTCCTATAAATCTTTTCCTTCAACCACGAGTTAAATGAAATTTTATTTTAGGAATGGGTTGGATTTGTTTTCATAAATAAAACATAAATTAACAAGGAAGGGAAATTAAATTTGATATTCCAAACAATCCTATGATCGAAAATATGCATGATGACTAAAATAAAATTCTAATGTAAATTACATCCACTATAGGTGTCATTGTTATCATTCAAATGTGGTGGTTATCTCTTATGGGTGGGGTGAAACTCAACATTAATTATATTCCTTTTGTGCGGGAGTGTATTAATGCACACCATGTTGATTTTCCTGGTATTCCACCAAATCATGAAGTTGAGTTTTTAATAGAACCAATACCTAGTGATAAACCTATTTCTAAGACTCCATATAAAATGAACCCGACTCTATTGCAAGAATTGATGAATAAAATCCATGAGAATATTGAAAAGGGACTCATTCGGCCAAATGTGTCACCTTGGATTGAACATATTCTCTTTGTTAAGAATAAATATAGATTAATGAGTCTATAAATTTATTATCTAGAACATAAAAAAGAAATATCAATAACAAGTATCCTCTACCCCATATTTACTTATTATTAGATCAGATGTGTAGAGCTGAAAACATTTCCAAAATTAATAATCATTCTGGATATTATATATAAGGACCCTGACCATAATGCCCAATATCAGTCGGCACATTATTACAGTAGCCTAAGATACATGGAATCACATACCAAAGTATTGAATATTTTAGTAGTATTGGTAAACTATATTCATACATGATATTCCCATTTTAATTTCAAAAATAAAATATTCAAACAATTTCTTTGAGTATTCCATTATTCCAATTAGTGTATCATATCAATCAGAAACCAATTCACCATATACACTGTAAAAAATTAAACATAATAAATGGGTGAGATGGAATTCTCAGTAATAGTAAGAGTAAAACATAAAATAATGTATAACCAATATGAGAAGTTTAAGAAATAAAAAAAATCTTTTTAATCCATAAATTAAGCATAATATGGAAGGAATAAAACATGATAAAATATTTCCATATAAATAATCACATGATAATGAAAATTAACCATGGGAATTATTAAAATTAAATTTTCACATGGAATATCAATAAATAAATTAATAGTGATGGAGTACATAATGTGGGACATTTGAAACAGACCATCGAGGCCTTAATAAAGGCCTCCAAAAATAAATGGGTAAGACCTCATCCCAAATCCAATCTGGATTGTTTCATGAGACCTACTAGTGCATAAATGGGCTATAGAGGGACCCTATCATCATTTACCATGTAAAAATAATTCCCCATATAAAAATAAAAATTCGTATTAAAAAATCATATGAAATGGGAATACATTCCACAATTAATAAACATAAAAATAAACCATCCAGAGTAATATGGATAATGGTATAAAAACATCACATCCATAGTAAAAATGGTCATAAAAAATCCATATAAAGAATATAGATGGAATAAATTCAGAATAGACCCATTGTATTATGAATAATGGTTTTCTAATAGATGAATATAAATACCATAAAAATATATTTAAAAACATTATTAAGGAAAATATTATTTTCATTTTTGAAAACAATTTTAAAACAATTTTCTTTGTAAATAACATAAAGAAACTAAAATTTTAAAAAAATTTCTCAAAAGATTTTATTTTTAAATATCCTTTTAATCTTATAAAAGAGGCTTGAAAATATTTGACTGTTTATGATGCCTAGAGATTCCATTCATCCTACACATGTTAAAACAATGTTTCCTTTCACATTTTTAATAAAACCCAAATGTTATTTTTTTTATAAAATGACATAATAATTAATTTGGAAAAAAATTATAATGATAGAAAATGGTTAAAAATTTATTCAATAAATTATATATTAAATATTTAAATATTTATAGATAATATGGTTTTGGAAGAAAACATATTTCCGACTGAAGAGAGAAATTGAGTTTAATTTTCTTGAAAATATTTTCTAAAAAAGTTTATGTACCAAAGAGTGGGAAAATGGTAATATTACTTAAAGTATTTCATTAATTAAAATAAGATAAGAAAATGGAAGGGTTTATTAGTAAATGATCTTGTAATTTACATAAATTGATATTCAAGAATAAACTATATTGAGTAGAATGTGATTGTGAAATAAACCCATAAAAAAATTATAATGTTGAAGTGATAATTAATAAATGAATAAATTATATGTATTTAATATACTTACATATAAAAAAGTGTAATTAAAACAAAATATAATACAAAATAATTACACACATAATCTTATCATTATATAAACATTGATGTATATGTTTATCCTAATGAGTTGAAATAGAGTTAACAAATCCCTTAACTCGGGTTCGATTTTATTCCAACATACATAAAAGCCCTGTAAAATTTTTAACTAGGTTTTTAATTTATAAAATATCCACATTAATATTTATAGATTCTTATATGATCATTTTATATCATCTTACCACTCAGTCCAAAGTAATATTTCATTTTTTTTCTATTTCGGGTGTTAATTTCCTTGTTTTTTCATACTTGTTTTGTCTTGAAATTCCTATTTACGTCTAATAGGATATTGATACCACATTTTAAATATTATATTAATGTTATAAATAAAATTATTAATAATTAAATATATTTATAAAATCATTTTATAATTTTTAATATAGAAAGTGAGCAGCATCGTTTTGTGGAGATGAGAAGTCGTACGAACACATGAGCGATGATATCATTTCTAAATGGTCGAAATCGTAATGAAGTTGATGGTATATTACTTTTTCGTATTAGATATCATCTCATTATTATTATATATATCCATTACTTATATTATTATAACCTTCCAAGGAAATTATTAATTAAAAATGAGTTACACCACTATAGGGAGATGATAAGTCTCACGTAAGCATGTGTGATGATTTTATATATCATAGGATGAAAAAAATTAAAATAAATATGTTTTATAATAATAATAACATCTATGTATATATATTATATTATATTTATTATTTTAGTATGGAAAAACACAAAATGAGGAATTAGAAAATGAAATAAACGTAAAAGAGTTAGTAAATATGATTACCTCTTTTTTCGGGAAACATTATATAGATATCTTCTTAGGGACACTTGGGATGGTATTTTTGGAAGAAAAGAACCTATAGAACATGGATAAATAATTTTTGAATATAAATGGGTAGGTTTTGGTTGATCAGTATGGATAAAAGTGGCATAGAAAAATTAATCAAGGGGCACCCATTTATAATTTATGTGGGTGGGGGGGGGGGGCGGGGTTAGTAATTTTAGTAATATAAATTAATGATCAATTGAAAATTTCTCAAAATAAGTTAATTTATAAGATAATATGATTATTTGTATAAATAATGTCATAAAATAAAATTTATGTATGTTTTGACTAAATTTATACCCTTATTGTTTGGGTTTAACCCTTATTTATCCTCTTTAGCTCTAACCGCGACAACATGATTTTTACACATTGAGGGTTAATATATTTACTATAAAATGAAAAAATAACAATAAATGGATCACAGATGGAATTTTAAACCTTATAAAAATTATTGGTATGAATTTAATATTTCTATGGATTTTTTATCATTTAATAAAACATTATTTATTTTAAAATATCATTAATGTCAATTTGGACCTGATTCATAACATTGAATTTTAAAAATATCATTAAATCATGATAAATTAGAAATAAATATTTCAATACATCACTAAAAATTGTAGTTAATTTATAATTTTTATGACTTTAATTAACTAAAATAGTATTTATTTAAATATTTTTGATAACATTTTTTTTATGTTTCTATTAAATAAATAATTACTACATCACTATTGTAGAATAATTTAAGGTAAAAATTTCTTCAAAAAAAATTAAATCTAAATTACCAAGATTTATATAGTTGTTTTAGATTTCAAAATAATATTTCTGGACAATGATATATTATTGATAACAATATATTTAAAATTTTATAGTTATTAAAATCATGAATCTGACATCATTGACTTTTCATTAAGTAAAATTTCATAAACAAAAGAATCACATACATTTTTTAATAAATGGTCATATAACTGAACCTTGAATCCTTAGGGATGCGTATTAGTCATAATATCAAAATTTGGGAAGTGTTATGGTCATTAAATGGTTCATATAATATTTGTTTAACCTAAATTTCATAATTTAACATTTACCCTTGTAACAAAAAAATTACCAAGGTTACTATTCATATAGGTCAAAATTTAAAAGGTCCTATTTAATAAATTTATAACATCTGAATCAAAATATGAAATAAATTTTTAAAAATTTAAAATATATGTGATTATGAATTTAAATTAAAATTATCCCCGCAAAATAAAAGAATTATTTTTATAATAAATTCATTTTGAGCCCAAAAATGCACTTATTAATAAATAAGGAATAAGGATGATTAAAATTTAATTAATTAAAAAATATATAAATAAATATTTTTTAGGTAACATTGATATAAAATTCAAATCTATCAGGAAATTTTAATATTATAAAATTGATAGTTTATAAAAATTGGTATTTTTCAGTATTCTCTAGAAAATGAATGTTTTTAGAAAAATAACCAAAAATTTATCCTATGATAAATTTAATATTATGGTTTTAAAAATAAACATAATTTTACAAAATATATTTCCTAAAATTTTCAAAAAATAATTATCTTTATTTTCTGAGAAAAATAAGTAAAAATTCAGTTTTTGAAGAAAATATATTCACACCCTCCAATTTAATGGCTAGTTTTTGATGATCTCATAATAATATTCCACTATTTGTTTATGTTGGGTATTTCAAGCAACATAAGTTATCAAATAGATTAAATTTATTAAAAAAATAAATACCATAAAATATTATGGTGTTTTATTCTCCCCTTTAGATAAATTGTGTCCTCTCAATTTGAATTTTTCACTTCAAAAATTAAAGGTTGAAATTTGAAAATTATTTTTTGGGAAACCCACATCATAAAATGTATTAATAAAACTTCCTCTTAAAAATGGGTAAAGTAAAATGTAAAGGTCCTTCTATAAATAAGATTTTAAATAGGAAAAAAATAGTGGGTAGTGAAAATATAGACATGAAAGAGAAATATAGCTATCAATATTTAATGAATAGTGATATATAATAGGATTATAAGAAAGTTAAACAACATAAAAATTAAGACTATGATCTATTATAAGACCATTGATTTCTTGGTTATAAAATTAAATTGATAACATTTTTTATCCAAAATATTTTTCTTAGAGTTGTGGAATTTCATCTATCAAGATAAAAAACTTATAAAAATAAACGTATTGTACTTATTTCCCTGAAATAAGAAAAATGCCATCATCTGGTTGTGCTTCAATCTATTTACACTTGATCTCTTAGGTCTAGAAATGGATATTCAAGATGAATTTTTCATTCCTGATTCACTTTTAATGGATCATAAGATCTACAAGTCATTCCATCAGATGATAAATATATAATAAAACAAAAATGGATAGAACATGTTATAAAGAAGAAATAAAATTCAAAGTTATGATTAATAAATTCTATAAGTATTTATTCTTAAAACTCATATAAAATATGTGTATTCAAATTCAAAGAACAATTAAATGTAGAAGGAAGGTCACTAAATTTTCAAAATCAACCTAACATCAAATTCCCCCACAAAAAAAAATATTCATCTTATATTTTCACATTACATACATATTAATACCTAGATCAACTTAAAACGTTAATGAAAACTTTTATTCTTCAAAAAATAAAATCTTATTCTGTTGAATATATTCCTTAAATCCGAACATATTATTATCCTAGTAATATTGAATTAAACCATAGAATATCTAACAACCATTATGGTCACTAATACAATCCCATAAACATTTCTTTAGCCTAATTATCCCAAAATAAAACACAAATTTAGCTTATCTACCCCAAATCATGTCTTTTTCAAATGATCAACTTACCACAAAATCACTTCTCTTAGTTATCATTACTATTCATCACATACATCCAAATCCTTAAATAAGATGTAATGGAGCACAATACATATATATATCATGGTTCTTATAACCATAATTTCATTTTTAAAATACATTAATAACATAATTCTAGAATCCAAACTCAAGAACATTAATCATTTCACTACATTCTTAAACCATTATCTATGACTTGTCATCTTATTCTTTAATACCTCCTTCTTTTCATATTTACCCATCCTTAATATAAGCATTACTGGTAAAACATTTCTAATTCACTTCATGATATTTCCCCTAGGCCAATAATTTTATTGACTTTCATAGTTCACTCATTTAAAACATTGAAGAATCAATAATACCTTAGGGAGACTATTTTTACAAACATCAAATTTTTATTTGAAATAAATTTCATTATATCCTTCTTTTCCATTCCCCAAAAAATACCAATAGTCCTATAATACATTAAATTTTGTTTTTATTATCATATTCTAAACATTTAAGAAACTAAACCTTCCTTTCTCCATGATCTCCACTACCTGAGCTCTCAGTGAACTCTATCCTTCTCTTATTTGATGAGTCCAAGGGTTGGAGAATCTGTATATTTTTAAACATATATCATGATAATTGGATAATAATGAAAAAAGTATCATTTCCTCTATCCATCATCCCATTTGGTTTATCATAAAAATATTTTTTATCACATTTATTGTAAACTGAGTTCCTTTTAGTTCCATCCACTAACTAAAACCAAAATCACAGTGTGAGAAACACTAATAATAGTGGTAAATCACATATTTAGGAAGAATAATTTATAGGATGCCTAAATCATGAATAATTAAAATGATATTAATCCTTATGATTAACCTATGTTATCCACTATCATTACCAAATCTATAGGATTTTATCCTATACATCGATGTATCCTCAATGTCAGTAATAGGGATATGTTTTCTAATCTAATATTTCTTAAATCTAGTTCCCGAAGATTCCAAGAAACTTACTATGATACCAATTGAAATATCCCAAAACCAGTATCCTAGATTTTGTTGTTAATTTATTACATTGGTTTAAGATATATGGAATCTCATCCCAAAGGACCAAATAATTTAGTAGTATTGGAAAACTAGATACATACTTAGAATTCAAATTTCAATTTAAAATATAAAAAAACCGAGAATTTCATGGATAATTCCATTATCCCCCTTAGCATATCCCGGGATATAAATCACAAAAACCTTCCTTATATCCTAGGGGGAAATTAAAATTAAGAGAGGGGTGAGATCAAATTCCCAGTAGGGGTGATCGTAAAAGGGAAAATAAGGGATAAACAATGTGGTAAAGTAAATATCTAAAATAGGTTACTTTTAATCAATAAAATGAATATAGTATGCCTGGAATTAATTTTTATCAACTATTTCTGTATAAATAAACAATGATAATGAAACATAGGCATTGATATTATACTGATCAAATAATAAAATGGAATTTCAATAACTAAATTCATAATAATTGAATATGTAATGTGTGATGTAACATCCTAAATTTATCCAAAGGTAATATCCATTTATTTTTTGGTTTAAATTACTTAAAAAACCCTAATAAAAATTAAAAATAATGATTTGGAGGTCTTGTGGGAATCTGGGGCTCGTTCGAAGCCTCGAGCCTAAAAAATAGAGGAGATAGACTAGGCTACATGGTTAGAAGAAACTGTGCAGTCTAACCCACAAGGTTTCCCAAAATTGTGTGGTAGTAGAAAATGGGAACCTATATGCCAATTATTTTTTAATCATGTGGGTCAGGTCACACAATGGTGTAATTGATTTTAGGTTGTGGAGTATGAGTTACCACATGGTTTGGGCATGGTTGGTGAAACTGTGTAGTAGCCCGTGGTATTTTCCCTAGTGAAGAAACACCATGCTCACAGTTGCGTACAATTTAAAAAAATGTGTCACCGAAATGTGCAACATGAAATGTGTGGGTGAAATTACATTATTTCCCTTTATATATTTTTAACCCAAATATGCTTTTTTAAATTCTTCCCACATTGTATTTTCCCCTCTTTCAGAGACACAAACCCCCTCCTCCTCCTACTTTGGATTTTTTTGATATATCCTTCAATCATGGTAAATTTCCATTACTGTCAAAATCTATGGACTCATATATTTATGTTTTATCATATAAATCCTTAAATTTCCACGTTTTTCCAAGATTCATTGTTCTATTTTGATTCATCGCCTTTCTACAATATTTTTTAGGTTTTGGTAAATATTCCAATTTCTTCCATTTTAAGTCAAATCAAGGGTTGTTTCCAGACATGTTTAGTACTAAGACTATGAGGTATGGAGTCTATGATTTTTCCTGATCATTTGATGGATTTTTTGGTGTTTTACAAATGTGCCGCTTATCGGTCCTTCTGATGATGCTTCATTATAGCATATTAAATTGGCTGCCTTTGTTTTCTGAGTTCATTGTGACCATAGCTTATGGAGAAACAAATTTATAGGGGTTTTCCCTCAACCTAGGCCATCCAGAAGATTTTTCCCTTTTATAATTGGTGAATTCCCATGATTTATTAATGAAATCCACTTAGAGATGTGTTTCCCATTAGTTTAAGGTCTTAAATTATAACATCATTATAATTTGGGTGAGTGGATGGTCTTGGGCGTAGCCTTTGAGATTTAGGAGTCACCTTAAATAAAAATTCATATTGATTATTTACCTTGTTCTTTTAAAAATTCACACCACTAATTCCTTATACCATGTTTAATACACAGGTAGTTGTTTTGAAAATCATGTTAGCATATTATGTGAGAATTTCTATTATGACATGTGAAATATGAAAATGCTTGTGCCCTTTTTCTAAGGGCTTGAATTTTCATACATTATTGGTCATGCTTGAAACCTTGAGATATTTATATGTCATTGATAACATATGGTTAGAGGAAAATTAATACCATGTGCAAATGGTTTCATTCCTTTAAATAAATCTTTTTTACTTGTAATTATTAGCTCTTGATCATGCATTCTTCTCTTTTATTGCTTTATGCCAAGCCATATTAATTGTTCCATTGAGTTTCGATTGTTTGAATAGATTTTATAGAAACAAATATTTTAGAATGATATTTTGGTTGATAGATTTAAATTATAAATTGCATTCCTTTATATGTTTCTTTCTTCTATGGATCACATGATACAGTTCGAGAGAGAATATGAGTTCTCTATTAAGGACTAGTGGATGGACTCGCCATGATAAATGTGTTATGTAATGATGAATCATGGGAAATGTTTTGGATTTCTAGGTGATTGCCACTCAAGTGGTTTAATAAACTCTTGAGTAATAATAATTCCCTTGGTGGGGAACCGTGGATGGATCCATTATCAGGATGGCTATGTTATGCTATGGGTGATACTCAGTCCCCAATGTGCGATACGTAAAACGGAATTAGAGTCACCATGACTGAAGTGATACTTGGTATTCTTTTGGATCACCTTGTATGGACTCGATAGTATTGGATTTCATTCGGTGTTCCTATAACGATACATGGAATTCTTTTAGATTTCCTTGGACGGGATGATGACTCCACCACTTGATTTTTCTGGTTTGATTGTTTCATTAGACATATGTCATGCACCCTTATTACAATTATTTTGAGTTTCTTATGCATATGTGATTATTATTTCATTATTATTATAACTTTCATGATGTTATGTATATGAGACCCCAAGCTAGAGAACAAGCTTGGGTTTTGCTTTCATTAGTTTCCTTGTCTTCATTGGCATCTGTTATGTGTATTGTGACATGAACAGGTACCTTAATTAGATTTCTAGAATAGGCCTAAGAAGGTGGTATGAGATGAGAGTCTAGTTAGGAACCGATAACAAAGTGTCAATATTTCATTTATTTAATATCCATGCATTTATTACATATAAAACTCTATCATTAATTACAATACAAAATGGAATGGTCTAGACACCATGGGTGCCGACCTTATGAGATTTATATCTCACACCCTTCTCAGGAGAGGTTTGGTACCCTAATAGACTTTACAATTCTATGTATTGATAAATAGAAGCGAGATACTTCCAATTCATGATTTCTTTATGTTTTATGATGGAGCATTAAGACATAGGATTGAGGCTATGCTAGAGATACTATAGTGGTAGTTTTTGGACTTTTGTATTTTTGATTAATATGAAATATATTTTTGTACCCCTATTTCCGTGCAGTTAAATTTTTTTATGGACTCATGACTTGATATCATTATAATTTTTTGTATATAGTATGAATTATTTTTCTTCCTCCTGTTTCTTATTTCGATCTTATGACTTGCATCCTTTCTTTAGATTTTTTCTATTATATCTCGTCACTTACATTATTTACTATTATTGTAACCATTGTGCTCACTCAATATATGCTGGAATAGTATCCCCATGTAAACACCCTAGGCCCTCACTGGTAGTCAGATGCCTATAGAGTTAAGGAAGATTCACTCGCGGTCTTATAAACACTGTCTCGGGGAACTGCTGAGTGGAACTTGGGGTGGGACACTACAAAGTGGTACTAACATGCCTTATTTTTCATTTGTATTTCTATTTGGATATGATCCATGAGACTAGGATAGTGTGATTTGAATCTGACCCTATTCTTACACACAACTAACCCATGTACAGGGGAATCCCAAATGACACGAGTTGGGAAATTACAGTTATTGACTATTTTATTTACGGTAGATATGACTTCACCATTGGGTGACACACTTGATTTGTGGTGTTATTGATATTGGTATGATTTCAGTGATGATTCATATTACTTCCTCCCAATTATATGAGGACATTAAATTACATGCATCATGGAGGAAACTATTGGAAATGAAATGCCATCATTATACCATGCCATATTTACATTTCAGCAATTGTTTCTAGGTTTCAAGTGATTACAGAAGTGCCTAATTGTTATATTTTATAGTTTTCAACTATTATAAAGGTAAAAGTTGGTGAAATTTACCTTATAGATATATTTTATGGTTTGGGTAATGTTGATGTCACTTTCAACCCTTGAGGTGTGTGGGACCTTATGTATTGGAATGCTGACCCAGCAAAATCATCCAAATGGAAAGGGTAATTAAATCCATAAATAACTTTAAATGAAAACTACATGTTAAAATGAAATGGATTCCTTATAAAAAAATGTGAGACTCTGTACTTACCTTGGAAGTGGGTTGTAGGCCATGTTTATAGTGATCCTTTTGAGGGTTTTCTCTTTTGTATATACTTGGGGTTGGATCTATCCAGGTGACACATACTAATAGATCTCTAGTGTGTCACCAGTGTGGTAGGATAGGCCACAAGAAGCATTAGTGCATGTGGAACCTAATGGAATGCTGAGTTTGAAGTAGTATGAGACATACTTAGTGATTTTGTTCCTTTTTTTCCTCTAGTATCCTGTCGGAGAGAATTCATACCAGCACCTCTATTAAGTATAGGATATATGATTCCATGTTAGGTTGGGAGATGGTCTTATACTAGGCAATAAGGCCGAGGCAGTGGTGGTCGTGGACAAGGCAGTGAGGCGCCAGATCTTCAGCATCACTATAGTGGATCTGCTTAGACTAGTTAGGCTGCATCTCAGGGGTGTGGTTTAGGCCATATTTATGATTTGAATCCATATCAATTAGAGTAGAGTCTAAGGCTATCTACAGTTAGAGGTACTATCATAGTGACCTCTACATTAGTTTCTACCCATTTCAATATAGGTTCATCACACTCTTTTATATTTAATGCATGTTTGGAGAGTCTTAGTCTGACTATCGAGTACTTCTGCAGAATTATGTCTATCAAAACTCCATTAGGGATTAGAATAGAGGTAATATGTCAGTTTTAAGAGTTCCCCGTGAGATAGGAGGGTTCCATTTTTCTGGAATTTCTTAGTCCACAAGATTACTGGATTCGAGGTCATTCTTGGAATGTGTTGGATTGTTCATTATCATGAACAAGTGGATTAAAATCACAATCGAGTTTCTTTTACAGAATCAGATATAAATTCATATGTACACAATAGAGAATGGGAAATCTAAGAATATTGAGCTAGACCCCAACAAGCTGGACATGGTAGAATTGAAGCTCATCTAGAAAGTCTCTTTATGAGTTATCAAGAAATGGAATTAACTGAGATACCTCCTATTTTGGATCATTTTAGGGGCATATTCCCTGATTATTTCTCTAGATTACCTCCCATGAGATAGGTTGAGTTCACTATAGAGCTAGTGCCAATAGTTTCACCAGTTTCCATTCCACAGTATATGATAGAACCTATAGTCCACTAGGAATTCAAAAAGAATCTTGAGGATCTTGAGGTTAAGGGTTTAATTAGACCTATAAAATCACCATGGGGTTAATGTTTCCCTTTCTATAGGAAGGTGGATGGTACCCGTTGATTGTATGAGGATTATAGATGTTCAAAATAACTTAAGGTGAAAAAACCGCTATATGTTTGCTCATATAGATGAATTATTTAACTAGATCTAGGGAGAAATGATTTTCTTTAATATCTACAAGTGGTTGGACTATCATCAATTTTGTGTGATACCATTGAATATACTATATACATCATTCTGAAGTAGATGTGGCATGTATAAGTACTTGGTTATTCAGTTTAGTCTGATGAACACATTGAAAATCTTTATAGATTTGATGAATCATTTTTTAAAACCATATCTAGATTCATTTATGGTATAATTTGTAGAATAAATCTTTATGTACTCATGTATTACAAATGACCATGGAACCCATATTTTGATCATGCTGAGTCCATTAAGAGCGCACCAGCTATATGCAATGCTCAATAAATTCCACTTCTTGATCAATAAGTATTACTTCTTAGGATATATTATATTAGAGGAAGGTGTATCAGTTATCATAGAAAATGTGAGATCTGTGGTTTCTTGAGATCAGCCAAATAATGTGTTTGATATTCACAACTTCATAGGGATTTATAGCTATTAAAAAAATTTATCCTTGAGTTATCCTTCATAGAAGCACCCTCTATGGCTCTAACTAAGAAGGGAATATTGTTCTATGGTCAAATTCATGAGAAAATTATTTTTTGAGTAAAATAGAAGACTCAATTCAACTCTGATTTTGATTCTATATGAGCCAAGAAGAAGTAATATAGTTTACTATGATGCTTCATGGATTGGGATGGGTGTTGATTGAGTCATATTGTATGAATCTCACCAAGTGAGGCCTCATCAGAGAAACTAACCTACACATAGCCTTGATCTAGTAGCTGGGGTTCATTCTCTACACTATTCTAGTCATTGTATTCTGGGTGAGTGATTTGTTGTTTACACAAATCAATAAAAATTTAAAGTACATATCCACACAACCAGACTTGAATTTGAGGTAATACAGGTGGTTAGAATACCTAAAATCCTTCAATTCTACGATTTCTTATACCCCTCGTAAGGGAAATGCTATGGCTGATGCCTTGAGATGGAAAATATAGACATAATCCATCCAAGTCAGCAACAGTTAGTGGATGATTGTGGCAATGTTTTCTGAGTTTCATCTAGAATTTTTGGAACAATATGAGCAACCATTTTTAAAAACTTTGGTAGTGAGGTACTCTCCTCTGGAATGAGTTCAGATACAAAAATTATCAGATTCATAGGGTCTTTTTCTATGGGAAACCATCAAAAGAGAAAACGCACCTCAGGGTTGGGTTGTTGATAGTAGTGATACCCTAGTCTACCGTGGCTGTGTTTGGGTGCCTCTAGATATAAGGGAAGAGATGATGAGGGATTCTCATGCCTTTATTTGGGTAGTTCATCATGGGATTACCAAAATGTATCAGAATATGCATCGTTAGTATTGTGGAACGGTATGAAGAGGAAGCTAGCAGGCATTATTTCTTGGTGCTCCTCCTGTTATTAAGATGAAGTATATAATTATTGACCTACTGAACTCCAAAAACACCTATCAATTCTTTAGTGGAAATGAGATGATGTCACCATGAATCTCATGAAATGATCTACAATTTATCCTCAAGGTATAAATGAAATTTGACTTATTTTTCATAGGTTATCCAAAGTTAAACAAATCTAATAGATCTAGGAATCTTACTTTGTGGATGAGTTAGGTAGACTTTACATTTGGAAAATAGTGAGACTTCAGGGTGTTCCCAATTCTATCATTTCAGACCAAGATGCCAAGTTCACATCACAATTCTAGAATGGGTTTCAAAAGGAACTAGGATTGTATGTGATCTTGGGCACTACATAACACAATTAGACTAATGGGATGTCCAAGCAGACAATTCAGGTGTCCGAGGATATGCTACAGGCATGTGTCTTTGATTTTGGAGGGTCCTAGGGGAAGAATCATTCTCCATTTGAGTTTATCAATAATAATAAATTCTTGGAAACAATTCATATAGATCCATAAAATGCTCTCTATGGTATTATATCTCATTCAACTTATATTGGATAGAGGTAGGGGATTAAACACTATTGGGTCTTCTTATTGTGTAGGAGACTTCAGAGAAAGTCCAGGTGATTTAGGATCATATGGATACTACATAGTTGAGCCATAAGTCTTACACTGATCATCTTCACAGATCAGTGGTGTTCGAGGTGGGACATCAGGTATATCTTCATGTATTGCATCTATTGGGACATAAAAAAACCAAGAGATTGGGGATGTTATCACAATGATATGTCAGGCCTTCGAGATAGTGGAACACATTTGGATTATTGCCTATAGATTTCTTTTTACTTAGATTTACCATTATAGGAATGATATATTAAAAGAATCTCAACTTCAGTAGTATCATCCCGACCCATCTCATTTATTTCATCTCCATGATATCAAGTTTCAGGCGTAGGCATACTTTGAGGAGGATTCAATTCATATCGTTGATCGATATTGGAAGGTTCTCTAAGGAAGGATAGTTCGTTTATCCTTGGTGCTAGGGTAGAAAAAAATGTTTAGGATGTTTCATAGGAAAGCGAGGCTGATGTACATGTGTAGTGGATGAAACTATTCTCAGATGACATCGTACGACCCTCAAAAGGGTAACTTGGGGATGAGTCATTTTAAGGATGGGAAGTTATAACGTCAAAAAATTTATCCAAAGGTATATACAATTTAAATTTTGGTTTAAATTCATTAAAACAAACCTAATATCAATGAATTGTTAAGAGTTTTAGGTCTTGAGTGTGTTTGGGTCTCATTTTAATCTCGGATCCCCTAAAATGAAAGAGGATAACAAAGAAAAATGGTTAAAGGAAACCATGCAGCCCAAACTACAAGGTTTCCCGAAATAGTGTGGTAGAAGACAACGAGAACCTATATGATATACAGTTAGTGTACAACTATTTGGGTAATGGTGCATTAACATGAAGTCTATTTCAGGTTTTAGACAGTGAGTTACAATATGGTTTACACACAGTTAGTCAAAAAGTGCGGTCACTCGTGCGATGTTCCCTAGTATTGAAGAACCATACACAGAGTTGGAACATATTTTGGATAAAATGGAATCCAAATTGTGTGTGGTGAAATGTCTAGGTGAAATTCCATTTTTCACTTAATAAAGTGTTTATCCCCATATTCATTCCACCCTACTCTTACACTCAAGAATTTCCTCTCCTCCAGGCACATGAACCTCCTCCTCCACCTCCTTTGGGGATTTTATAATATCTATTTCGATCATGGTTCATTTCCTTCACCATCATAAGCTAATGAATCATCTCAATATTCTCTATCATCTGCATCCTTCAATTTCTATGTTTCTAAATGGATCATTATGCTATTTTGATGCAACATTTTTTTACCATATTTACATAGTTTTGCTAAATCTTCCCCTTCTTCTATTTTAGGTTTAATCATGTGATGTTGCAGACATGTTTAGTACTATTTCTATGAGGTTGGATGTATATGTTATTTCAACTCATTTCATGGATTTTAGGCATTGCGCCAATGTTCCACTCAGAGGACCTTCCGGCAATGCTACTTTATAGCATATTAAATTGACCACCTTAGTTTTATAATTCTATTGTATCCTTAGCTTAACGAGAATCCTATTCATAAGGTGTTCACCTTGACTTGGGACATCCCAATGTGTGTTCCCCCAACAATGGCTGAATTCCCATGCATGATTAATAAAATCACCTTGGTGGTGAGTTAACCCTTGGTCAGAGGTCTTAAATTATATCTTTAATTGAATTGGGATGAGTGGACGAAAATTAGTGGTCTTTTCACTTTAAGCCTCATATTACGTTGAAATTCATTTCAATGCTTTACCCTATCCTTTGAAAAAATGAACTATTATTGTAACGCCCCAACCCTAGTTACCTAGAGCCGATGCATTATTATATAACATTGGTATGATCATAAGGAAATCATGTCATGAAAGACCGATAAATTTAGTATTATTGGAAACAATATTCACGCATATGTTCAACTTTAAATCTTGAAGAGAAATACAACACAAATATATTTCATAGGAACATCCAAACCTCCTAGATTAGGCCTACAGGTCACTCATAACTAACTTCTTCATATCCTGGGAGAAAATAAAACATTGAAAGGGGTGAGCTCAGACTCTCAGTAAGGGTAAGTAATACAGCGGAAAATGACGTGAATATTAAGCATGGTAAATAATTGAAACCACATGCCCTTACCAATAATATACATGAATAATTTTATGGAAATAACATGAGATGAGTAAATAATGCCATAATAAAACATAATCAGGGGTATTCTACTAGTCGAATGACCACATGAACCATCAATATTATTTCCATATTGAGGGAATGTATAATGCCGAACATTCTGAAACATTTTGTCAAGGTCTCGGCCAAGACGTCTAAAATGATTAAGGCCTCGGCCAAAACCATTAATAAAATTGGGAAAGGGCCTCGGCCAATTCCACGTCTAGTTGTCTCATGAGACCTACCGATGCATCGAGGAGCTATAGCGAGCTCCACCCGTCACTTACTAAGTCCAATACATTCTCATATGAAAAGGTTTAAACATATCATAAACATTCGTATTAAAACTAGCATACGAAATGTCAATACTTTAACTATAAGAAATGAATGGTATAAAAATAGCAAACCCACATTCAAACATATCACAAAAACTTCAATACAATATGGAAGTTTTGTATCATAATAAATCAACTTCAAATAAACTTAAAATCCATCAAAGGATGTTGAAATAGATGAAATCAAAACCTTTTTTAGAGAGACATATCTCTTTATATTTTGAAATCATTTAAGAGTCACATAAAGAAAATATTTATTTTTAAAATATTCTTATAATATTGAAAGGGAATCTTTGACGATCTTATAACGGTAGAAAATAGCCGCACCCACCGTATAAGTTTAAAAAAACATTCTTACCTTAATTTTGTCGAAAAGGTTAAAAAGGACCTTGTTTGGAAAAAGGTGGAAATATTCATTTATAAACCTCTTATAAAAGTAAAAAAGGGTATAAATGACATTAACCCATATTTTTTTAAAATAGTAAGAATGTTTTGAAATTCATTTTTAAGAAACATGGATGTGGATGATAAAGAGGTCCCAATAGATATTTAAATATAAACAACCTCAAATAATGAAGAGATTGTGAAATAAATCTTTCCTTGTACTTTTCCTTGGTTTATGGTAGGATAACCTCATATATAACGGTGAAATAATTGTTATTAAATTATACAATAATCATGTACATTAATATGATATCATTACATTTGTAACATACTCTTTTTCCTTTTAGACAGGCACCAGGGTGCTTCCTTCCACAATTATCACGGGGAGGAAATTCAATTCTACCCTTCATCCCTGTTTCCTTATTTACTTTCCTAGAGTGTTCAATAGGTCTCTTCTTATCTTGCTTTGATTTAAAGTCATAAAAATTAGATAATTCCTTTTCTGTCTTGATATCACACGAGACAATATCATCGTATGATGAGAAGGTTTACGAGACTAATGCTCGATGAAGAAATGGTTTTAAACCATCAAATAAATGATAAATCTTACTCCTTGGGTTACATATATAATTAGCAGCATGCCTCGCTAACCTTGTAAAGTTAACCTCATACTTTGCGACATTCTCATCCTCTTTCTTCCTCAGACTCAGAAATTTCCTTTCCATATCTGCTTGATGGTGTCGAGGAAAGTATTTTTCTAAGAACAACTCTTTGAACTCCCTCCATTCCATATCTGATACTTCACCATCTTCCTTCGTGTTTTGTATCAACGACCACCATTGATCAGCATCTCTAGTGAGGCTATAAACTGCCATGACAACTTTTTACCTTTCACTACACCCCAATGTAACACCCCAGGTAAATAAAGAATATGACATTTTCATATTTATCCATATTTGTGAATAAAATATTAATATGACTTTAATGGGGATGCAATGCTCGATGGCGTACCCAACACGCAACAACGAGTCTCTTGGGAATCTTACGTTGCACTCTAATAATAAAATAATATTATTTTAAATGGTAGTTAACATGTAGCCTTTGTAATGGAGAGAATGGATAGAAATAACTAAACTATGATTATATATGTTTTTAAATGTTTTTACATTTATCCAATAAAGGATAGAGGCTTAAAATACGAAAAGAATTCAATTTTAGGCATATATGCCCTAGTTTTCACTAAAGGTTCACTTATCGCCTTTTGATGGCGAACCGTCATTAAATATAGTTTTGTTCACTCTTATACATTCTATTGGACCAAATAAAGCTCTTCTTAAGAATCGGTACATCAAAATTTACTTTGTGTAAATTTTTGGTATCTTTCCGATAAAGTTCATTTTTTAATGAATAGTGTAAAATGTTTTATTTTAATTAAAAACCTCTTTTTAATCTAATTTATTTATATGATTAGATTATCTTTTTAATTGGTTTTAAAGTGAAATTATAAAATATTTTTACCATTAAATCCAATAGTGGTCGTTGGAATTAATTTCACTTTGAAATCGGACTTAAACTAGTGTCAATCTTTTGATACTTATTGTTTCCTAAAAATACGCTATTTGCTCTGACAGCAGGAATTAATTATTAAATGTGACTTATATGTTTTGAATTTTTTAAAATAGACTTCATTTTTGAATTCATAATATCAAATATAGCTTAGGGTGAATTTTTGGTAATTATCTGAAAAACTTCAATTTTTGATGAATAGTGAAACCACTGAGTGGTAATTATAAAGACTGATTTTCCATTTAAATGAAATTTTTCCATCATTGTGTTTTGAATTTTGAAAATCCGACATACATGGTTGTCATTAGTATGTAAAATGTGGTTCAATGGGATGAATTTTTTTTGGTGAATAGTAACTTTTTTTCATTAATCGCGATTAGAGGTAATTAGTGTAGTTTAAGGTAAAAATGATATTATAAGAATGTGAAAACACCATGACACTTGTCCTACACCTATTGGGTGATTCATGACCGACCAAGACAAGCCATGGGCCAACTTGGGGACCCCATGGAGCCACTTTAGTTGGAAAATTACAATAATATATTTTTATTTAATGTTAAAATTAAATTGACACAAACATGAGTTGTTTTACTAAAACAGTTTTTAAGTGGGGTTAAACAAGTCCAAATTTTGATTATAAATAGTCATTGGAAATATAAAACGATTTCCTAAATCATAGTAATTTTTTTATAATTTTTAGACATTACATAAAATAAATTATTTATGACATAATAATGACGCAGCGATGACATCATTTTTTGATGATTTAAATAAAATGGAAAGATAATGTAAAATATACAACCTACACTTGGCCAAAACCAATTGGATGAGTGGATTTCGAAGAATTATCACCTTAGACACGAATTATATCGATGTGGGACCTTTTAAAACCGAAACACATTTTCAAATAAAGTAATATTTCTTACTTTCCAAAAGTGCCCCTCCTCTCCTCTTATAAAAGGCCCCCACCTCTACCTCATTTCACACACTCCTCAAGCCTTAGGCTCGGCCAAACCCTGCCCATTTACTCTCTCCACATCCCTCTCCTCATCCTATAGGATTCCCTTTGGGAAGAATCCTTTCAATGGAAGCCTTTAGGCTCAAATCAAAAGGAGTTACACTTTTAAAGGTAATTCATTCTCTCATGATCATTTGTTTTATTTTGCATATCCAACCCCCAAAACTCTCTTTATTTACTTCTTTTGTAACAACACCAGTATCTTCAATATACTAGGATGTTGTTATAATATTTATTCGAGCTAGACTCTCACACAACTACATCAAATGGTTAAAGAACATACGGTTTCCGTGGATGGAAAAATTCTGCCTCCCAAAATGATGATTGTTCAATACTCACCTAACACCTTCAAAGGTGGCCATTATGATTTCACTATTTTCTATATGATATATAATATGTTTATTATTTACTTAAGCTTCTGTATTTTTTATTTGTGGCTTACCTTTATGGTTTCCATTATGGGTAAACGCGATATCTTCATTTAAGGAAGTGCGGACTACCGCCCCCTCAAAGTGATTTGATTCGTTAAATACCATATGGGGGACGTATAAAGGATGGAACTATGATATTATATATGATATTATACTGAAATTATTATATACCTTTATATCATTATTATTACATTCTATAAAATACGAAATAGAAATGAAAGTAGCGTTCATGCGTACGTACGGCTTACCGTCTCCATGAACGGTGCATTTCATTTCTTATCCCCAAATGTAATGTACTATTATAAATACATGTATATGATGGATATATATGACATATATTATATCTAAATCATGAATACAATTCTGGATATAATAAAAATTTGGCCACACGAACAACATGTAATTGTAAGAAGTCCACTTTCGACTTAAGAACCAAAATATCGGCAAAATAAATATTATTAACTTAAATGATTAAATAATGTTTATAACATGGTAATAAGTGATATAAAAGGAATAATGAACTTTAAAAATGTTCTTAAGGAAGTATAAATTAACTCAAGTTTATTATTCAGGAGATTAAAGAACGATCGAGTCAAGTCGGACCCGAGGTAAGGGATCCTACTCCTCTCTTTCTTTTTAAGTACACACTTTTATGTCATTCCTTTTAAAACTAATCTTTATTGTTATTGGGATGATCTTTTATATTAAAATTACTGTAATTTTTATGTTCATGTGATGAGAGACCCTATTCTATCTCATCAATCCATTTTGGATGTTTTGAGTGGCGCCGTTAGGCTGCCGAATTTTCGTAAGGGATTTTTCATCTCACTTTTATTCTCGTGAGATCTATGCTACATTTGCCAAAAATTCCATTGAGTGGAGTATGTACTTCCCATTATTCTACTCTTTGTGTAATATAATTTCGTTTATGAGTATTTACATCAATTATCTATTGACCTTCTTTCATGGGGTGTATGTTTTGAAAGATACCCAAGTCGGTAAGGGAACCTTTCACCCTCCTCTTTTTTAAAAGACTTCTTTTGTTGGGTCTTTTAATTTACATATTGTTATGTTGGGATATGTTCTCATATATCCTTATTGATTTAAATTTTATGTCCAAGTGATGAGATACACTTTTTATCTCTCATCAACTCATTTTGATGTGATGTCGTTAGGATGTCAAGGGAACTTTTTAACCCAATTTCGATTTCTTTGGGTTGAACATGTAGTCATTGAATATGTCATCCATTGAATATGTGTGAATGAACTTTTATTGTTTTAAACTTAATATCTGCTTATATTGGGTGTATTTATATTTGTCACACATATTTTTGAGATTGATTTGTCCTTAATTTAAGGATACCTTCTTTATAAGGGATTTCATCACATTTGACATTTCTATTGAGGGTTCATTGTTGTTATGCACCAATTCACTCTTATATGGTGTATATACTGTCCTTTGGAGTATTATATCATGAATCCATTTATTCTCATGATATTATAATGTTCTGACTAAATTTTATTCCTCAATTATTGTATTCACGTGTCTCTAATTTTGGTAAAACCCCTTTAACCAAAATGTCATTTTAAATGTTTTAATTATTTGTTCTTATTAATATCCATGTTTTAAAAATGGTTTTAAGGATTTATTTATATGGATATTAATGGTTTAAAACTTTAAGCTTCAAGGTGGTATGGGACACTTTGATTCAAAAATCTCTTTATTAAATGTTTTAAATGGTTTTGAAAATGGTTTTGGTAAAGGATTCTATTATGATATATTGTGATGTGGAAATGTTATCATTCCTTTATATTGGTTTTATGTTTTATGATTTTATATTGGTACTTGGACATTTTAATGGGTGGTTACGTTATAAACCATATGACGGGTGGTGCCGTGAATACCAGGACGGGTGGTTACGTTTTAACCTCCAATGCATTGGGTATGGAAGTCGGCCGTATGGCTATTCCATTAAGTATGTATGGAAATTGTCCGTATGGCTATTCCATTAAGTGATATGTGTGGAAGTAGACCATATGGTTATTCCACTTAAGTATGTTTATGTCCCAAGTTACCTTTATATATGTTATGTGTTCTTTATATGGGTTTTATGGTAATCATTTGGTTACAAAAAGGTAAGTAATGATACTTTTTTTCAGTGAAAAGTTTTTACTACTTCATGAAGGTGAAAAGTATTACATTGATAAAGTATTCATGGTTTACTTGTTGTTTTGAAAATCTAACAGTTTTCATTTTTGTGTATCCCTTACTGAGATTCTTATGCTCATCCCAAGTTTTTGAAATGTTTTTCACAGGACATAGCGTGGAATAGGGTCAAGGATGGGATCAAGGGAAAGTCATGCTACCTAAAACATGGAACTATACATGTTTCTTTTAAAGAGTTTTTATTTTATGGAAATTTAGTAGAAGCGACTACTTTGTAATCTTTTGACATGTAATAGTTATGTCCTAATTCTCTAAAACTCTAAACCTGAAAAGATCCTCAATGTGAATTACTCATTTAATTCAATATTAATTAAGGTTTAAGGCTGTGGCCTTATAGTTGGTATCAAAGGTCGGTTTAGATAACTTTAGAGGTTAGGGTATTCTTTAACCATAAGTGACATTACCATAATGGATAGGTTTTCAGAAAGAGTCCTAGTTTTAGATAAAGTGAATGAGTAAGTGTATCTTAGTTTTTACCTTAATCATTAGTACATGATGGTTTTGTTGATATACTCACACTAAAATTTCTATTTTTAGTGAATGGATGTATCTAGAAGGTACCAAAGAGACAACAGGTTTGAAGGAAACTGTGGTGGTTCTCTGATTAAGATACTAGATAAAATGGAGGATTCAATGAGGAAACTCGTGGTTGTTCTAAACCAAATATCAAGGAGTCATGATCAACCACTTGAACCTTGGTATGATCTTTAATGCATTATGTATGAGATGACCAATCCATGTGGAAGTTAAGGTAATAATTATAAAGGTAACCATTAGAGTTTATATGATCCTTACTCTTGAGGTAATTATGGGTTACTCTATGATATGATGGAAAATGAAAGGAATGAGATAAACTTGAGGTTAAAATATGTTATGATTATTTTTGATGATTTTATCTCTTTTTGGGGAACGATTTAAGATTTATATAGTTTTGGAAAAAGTACAACACGTAGACCATGTGACATCCCATCGCGTCAGACAAAGCTGCGAGAATCGAACCCACAACCAATGTGCGACTGGTATTTATCGCCTATCACTGGACTACGTGAAGTCCCTGGTTATTTTGACTGATTCATTCTAGTTATATGATTTTATGAATTAAGAGGAAGTTGATTTTGGGTTATTTATGAAAATGAATAACCTATCATGGAGAATATGTGATTAGGTTAATTACTTTTTAATACGAGACTTTAGGAGCAACTGATGTTGTTTGGAGATAAATGTTACGATTTAACTTGGAAGACTATGTGACTAAATCCTTAAAATATTTGGGTTTCAATATTAGTTTGATTTACTTTGAAGGATTTTATGGACAAATTGATTATAGAATGATCCTCGTTGAACTTTGGGTTTTGTTGGACAAATTTTGGAGGTTAAGAATAGATTTTCTTTTTATAAAGGGTTATCCTTTTCTGGATTATCTGATCTTGTACTAACCTTTTGGTTTTGGTTTTGGTTAAAGCCTAAAGAAATGGGAAGTATATAGTTCTCTTTTGTGGATTAGGTGATTCTCTAGAAGTTGATTATAGTACTCTTAATGTGAACAAGCCTTCCTAAATACTCGCCTTTTGGAGAAAATATGAGTTTGTGTAAAAGTAGAAAGTCAACATGATAAGTGATTATGTTTCCCTGTGAATAAATTACTAAATAAAAAGTAACTTAAAACAATAATGTTGTCTATTCACTTTTCCTACTGGGGAACCCAACACCGTTTAACCCATCACAAGTTTGTGATTTTCTTATTGTTAACTTTCTCCTAAACATGTTTTCTATCACTCTCCATCAGAACATGACCCTATGTTTTCTCCTCCATGTCCATATTTTCATACTTGGAATCCTAGTATGGGTTAACTCGGGTGACCTCTGTGCTTATCTTTCTTTATTTTAAAGTGATTGTTTTACCAACTCTTGTTCTGATGTGGGACTTTCAAGGATGTTTCCAAGCCCAACTTTTAAAATTGCGAGGACGCAATTCCCAAAAGGGGGAAGGATGTAACACCCCAGGTAAATAAAGAATATGACATTTTCATATTTATCCATATTTTTGAATAAAATATTAATATGACTTTAAAGGGGATGCAATGCTCGATGGCGTACCCAACACACAACAACGAGTCTCTTGGGAATCTTACGTTGCACTCTAATAATAAAAAAATATTATTTTAAATGGTAGTTAACATGTAGCCGTTGTAATGGAGAGAATGGATAGAAATAACTAAAATATGATTATATATGTTTTTAAATGTTCTTACATTTATCCAATAAAGGATAGAGGCTTAAAATACAGAAAGAATTCAATTTTAGGCATATATGCCCTAGTTTTCACTAAAGGTTCACTTATCGCCTTTTGATGGCGAACCGTAATTAAATATAGTTTTGTTAACTCTTATAAATTCTATTGGACCAAATAAAGCTCTTCTTAAGAATTGGGACATCAAAATTTACTTTGTGTAAATTTTTCGTATCTTTCCGATAAAGTTCATTTTTTTAATGAATAGTGTAAAATGTTGTATTTTAATTCAAAACCTCTTTTTAATCTAATTTATTTATATGATTAGATTATCTTTTGAATTGGTTTTAAAGTGAAATTAGAAAATATTTTTACCATTAAATCCAATAGTGGTCGTTGGAATTAATTTCACTTTGAAATCGGACTTAAACTAGTGTCAATCTTTTGATACTTATTGTTTCATAAAAATACGCTATTTGCTATGACAGCAGGAATTAATTATTAAATGTGACTTATATGTTTTGAATTTTGTAAAATAGACTTCATTTTTGAATTCTTAATATCAAATATAGCTTAGGGTGAATTTTTGGTAATTATCTGAAAAACTTCAATTTTTGATGAATAGTGAAACCACTAAGTGGTACTTATAAAGACTGATTTTCCGTTTAAATGAAATTTTGCCATCATTGTGTTTTGAATTTTGAAAATCCGACATACATGGTTGTCATTAGTATGTAAAATGTGGTTCAATGGGATGATTTTTTTTTGGTGAATAGTAACTTTTTTTCATTAATCGCGATTAGAGGTAATTAGTGTAGTTTAAGGTAAAAATGATATTATAAGAATGTGAAAACACCATGACACTTGTCCTACACCTATTGGGTGAGTCATGGCCGACCAAGAAAAGCCATGGGCCAACTTGGGGACCCCATGGAGACACTTTAGTTGGAAAATGACAATAATATATTTTTATTTAATGTTAAAATTAAATTGACACAAACATGAGTTGTTTTACTAAAACAGTTTTTAAGTGGGGTTACACAAGTCCAAATTTTGATTATAAATAGTCATTGGAAAGATAAATATATTTCCTACATCATAGTAATTTTTTTATAATTTTTAGACATTACATAAAATAAATTATTTATGAAATAATAATGATGCAGTGATGACATCATTATTTGACGATTTAAATAAAATGGAAAGATAATTTAAAATCTACAACCTAAACTTGGACAAAACCAATTGGATGAGTGGATTTCGAAGACTTATAACCTTATCCACGAAGTATATCAATTTGGGACCTTTTAAAACCGAAACACATTTTCAAATAAAGTAATATTTCTTACTTTCCAAAAGTGCCCCTCCTCTCCTCTTATAAAAGGCCCCCACCTCTACCTCATTTCACACACTCCTAAAGCCTTTGGCTCGGCCAACCCCTGCCCATTTACTCTCTCCACATCCCTATCCTCATCCTAGAGGATTCCATTTGGGCAGAATCCTTTCAAAGGAAGCCTTTAGGCTCAAATCAAAAGGAGTTAAACTTTTAAAGGTAATTCATTCTCTCATGTTCATTTGTTTTATTTTGTTTCTCCAACCCCCAAAACTCTCTTTATTTACATATTTTGTAACAAAACCAGTATATTCAATATACTAGGATGTTGTTATAATATTTATTCTAGCTACACTCTCACACAACTACATCAAATGGTTAATGAACATACGGTTTCTGTGGATGGAAAAATTCTGCCTCCCGAAACGATGATTGTTCAATACTCACCTAACACCTTCAAAGGTGGCCATTATGATGTCACTATTTTTATATATGATATATAATATGTTTATTCTTTACTTAAGCTTCTGTATTTTTTATTTGTGGCTTACCTTTATGGTTTCCATTATGGGTAAATGCGATATCTTCATTTAAGGAAGTGCGGACTACCGCCGCCTCAAAGTGATTTGATTCGTTAAATACCATTTGTGGGACGTATAAAGGATGGAACTATGATATTATATATTATATTATACTGGAATTATAATATACATTTATATCATTATTATTACATTTTATAAAATACGAAATAGAAATGAAAGTAGCGTTCATGCGTACGTACGGCTTACCGTCTCCATGAACGGTGCATTTCATTTCTTATCCCCAAATGTAATGTACTATTATAAATACATGTATATGATGGATATATATGACATATATGATATATACATCATGAATACAATTCTGGATATAATAAACATTTGGCCACACGAACAACATGTAATTGTAAGAAGTCCACTTTCGACTTAAGAACCAAAATATCGGCAAAACAAATATTATTAACTTAAATGATTAAATAATGTTTATAACATGGTAATAAGTGATATAAAAGGAATAATGAACTTTAAAAAGGTTCTTAAGGAAGTATAAATTAACTCAAGTTTATTATTCAGGAGATTAAAGAACGATCGAGTCAAGTGGGACCCGAGGTAAGGGATCCTACTCCTCTCTTTCTTTTTAAGTACACACTTTTATGTCATTCATTTTAAAACTCATCTTTCTTGTTATTGGGATGATATTTTATATTAAACGTACTGTAATTTTTATGTTCATGTGATGAGAGACCCTATTCTCTCTCATCAATCCATTTTGGAAGTTTTGAGTGGCGCCGTTAGGCTGCCGATTTTTCGTAAGGGATTTTTCATCTCACTTTTATTCTCGTGAGATCTATGCTACATTTGCCACAAATTACATTGAGTGGTCTATGTACTTCCCATTATTCTAATATTTGTGTAATATACATTCGTTTATGAGTATTTACATCAATGATCTATTGACCTTCTTTCATGGGGTGTATGTTTTGAAAGATACCCAAGTCGGTAATGGAATCTTTCACGCTCCTCTTTTTTAAAAGACTTCTTTTGTTGGGTCTTTTAATTTACATATTGTTATGTTGGGATATGTTCTCATATATCATTATTGATGTAAATTTTATATCCAAGTGATGAGATACACTTTTTATCTCTCATCAACTCATTTTGATGTGATGTCGTTAGGCTGTCAAGGGAACTTTTTAACCCAATTTCGATTTCTTTGGGTTGAACATGTAGTCATTGAATATGTCATCCATTGAATATGTGTGAATGACATTTTATTGTTTTACACTTAATATCCGCTTATATTGGGTGTATTTATATTTGTCACACATATTTTTGAGATTGATTTGTCCTTAATTTAAGGATACCTTCTTTATAAGGGATTTCATCACATTTGACATTTCTGTTGACGGTTCATTGTTGTTATGCACCAATTCACTCTTATATGGTGTATATACTGTCCTTTGGAGTATTATATCATGAATCCATTTATTCTCATGATATTATAATGTTCTGACCAAATGTTATTCATCAATTATTGTATTCAAGTGTCTCTAATTTTGGTAAAACCCCTTTAACCAAAATGTTATTTTAAATGTTTTAATTATTTGTTCTTATTAATATCCATGTTTTAAAAATGGTTTTAAGGATTTATTTATATGGATATTAATGGTTTAAAACTTTAAGCTTCAAGGTGGTATGGGAAACTTTGATTCAAAAATCTCTTTATTAAATGTTTAAAATGGTTTTGAAAATGGTTTTGATAAAGGATTCTATTATGATATATTGTGATGTGGAAATGTTATCATTCATTTATATTGGTTTTATGTTTTATGATTTTATATTGGTACTTGGACATTTTAACGTGTGGTTACATTATAAACCATATGACGGGTGGTTCCGTGAATACCAGGACGGGTGGTTACGTTATAACCTCCAATGCATTGGGTATGGAAGTCGGCCGTATGGCTATTCCATTAAGTATGTATGGAAATTGGCCGTATGGCTATTCCATTAAGTGATATGTGTGGAAGTAGACCATATGGTTATTCCACTTAAGTATGTTTATGTCCCAAGTTTCCTTTATATATGTTATGTGTTCTTTATATGGGTTTTATGGTAATCATTTGGTTACAAAAAGGTAAGTAATGATACTTTTTCTTCAATGAAAAGTTTTTACTACTTCATGAAGGTGAAAAGTATTACATTGATAAAGTATTCATGGTTTACTTGTTGTTTTGAAAATCTAACAGTTTTCATTCTTTGTGTATCCCTTACTGAGCTTCTTATGCTCATCCCAAGTTTTTGAAATGTTTTTCACAGGACATAGCATAGAATAGGGTCAAGGATGGGATCAAGGGAAAGTCATGCTACCTAAAACATGGAACTATACATGTTTCTTTTAAAGAGTTTTTATTTTATGTAAATTTAGTATAAGCGACTACTTTGTAATCTTTTGAGATGTAATAGTTATGTCCTAATTATCTAAAACTCTAAACCTGAAAAGATCCTCAATGTGAATTACTCATTTAATTCAATATAAAGTAAGGTTTAAGGCTGGGGCCTTATACCCAAGGCATGGAATATTTTCTCTAAGGAATTTATTCATTGCTCAGCTTCTATGGGATTTTTACTTCCATTGAATGTTGGTAGTTGTTGCCTCATGAAGCGATCTAACATTGATCCTCCACGCTGTGGATCTGGGTGCTCCATACGGGTAAGGTTATTATTCATAACCTGAGTGAGTTGTCCCAGTATGGTGATTAGTTTTTTATCACCAGTTGCATCACTAGCTCCATTATAATTATTTTGAGTCGGAGGGCAATCCCTACATGGAGTGCGTGCATTGATACAGTTTCCTTTCCTTCCACTAGGCTCCATTTCTAAACAATGGCATAAACTAGATTAGTTTATGAATCAAAATACATAGTTCCATACTTGTAAAACACTTAACATAAATTAATCAGTTTATGGATATAATCCATAATCATAAAAAAGTTTTCTTTGCGGAAGTATATACTCATAACCCTTCATAATGGTATGTAAATAAAATGAGAATTATCCTAAGAATATCCCCCGGGAGTGTCGTAATCAAGAGTGCATTAAGGCCTATTTTCGTGCACCAGTTCCCGTTCGAGTCTAGCTCAAAGTGGTGTTTTCGAGTTTTACCCCTAGGTATATCTGTGCCAGAGGCGCCTATACCTGTTCGTATCCAGACATGGATGTATTGCTCAGAAAACTCACAAAATCTTTAAAATACCAAAATTCTAGGAAGTTCTTCTATACTAATCCTCAAAGTCTATCTTAGGGCTATGTTCTCTAAACAGAGTTTATCTAAATCTAGTTTCCAAGGTTTGTACTAAACTTCCTCTGATACCAACTATAATGCCCTGATCCTAGTTACCCAGAGTCGGTGCATTATTACATAAAAATGTCATGATCACAAGGAAATCATGTCTCGAAAGACCGATCCGTTTAGTATTATTGGAAAAAAGATTCATACATATGTTCAACATTACGTCTTGTTGTCGCATGACACCTACCGATGCATCGAGGAGCTATAGCGGGCTCCACCTGTAACTTACTAAGTCCAATACATTCCTCATTTGAAAAGGTTAAAACTTATCATAAACATTCGTATAAAAACTAGCTTAAGAAATGTCAATAATTTAACCATAAGCAATGAATGGTATAAAAATAACACATCCACAGTCAAACATATCATAAAAAATTCAATAGAATATGGAAGTTTTTTATCATAATAAATGTATAGAGATTTAAAGGAACATTTTTTGTGGGACAACATGAAGAGGGATATTGCTGATTTTGTGTGAAAGCTGGGAGGCAACAGTCTAGAGGAGTCATGCAACCTCTTCCCATACCTGAGTGGAAATGGGATAATATCATGATAGACTTTTTCATGGGACTACCAAAGACTCCTAGAAGGAACGATGCAATATGGTTCATTTTTGATCATCTTACCAAGTCAGCACATTTCCTTGCTATAAGGTAGGATTTACCACTTGAACGTCTAGCGAGAATATATATTAATGAAGTTGTGAGACATCATGGAGTACCCCTATCGATAGTCTCGTATCATGATCCCCGTTTTACATCAAGATTCTGTAAAAGTCTTCAGAAGGCCTTGGATACTGAACTTCGTTTGAGCACTACTTACCATCTTCAAATAGATGGGAATCAGAACGAACTATTCAAACCTTAGAAGACATGTTGAGATAATTCTCACTTGACTTTTAGGGTATGTGGGATCAATATTTACCTCTGGTGGAATTTTCATATAAAAATATCTTCCATTCAAGTATTCGGATGGCACCATATGAAGCGTTGTATGGAAAGAGATTTCGCACACCAAACCTTTGGGATGATGTTGGTGAATGAAAACTTGTTGGCCCAAAACTAGTGGAGGAAACAATGGAAAATGTAAAGGTAATCCAAAACCACATCAAAGCAGCTCAAAGTAGGCCGAAGATCTATGTCGATAATCGAAGGAAGGATTTGAAATTTCATGTAGGAGATCATGTTTTCTTGAAGGTATCTCCATGGAAAGGAGTCAAACATTTCGGTAAGAAAGTTAAATTGAGTCACAGGTACATCAGACCTTTTGAAATTCTAGAATGAATTGGGGCTATAGCTTACAATTTGGAAATGCCGCCAAATCTCTCCAAATTTCACGATGTGTTCCACATATCACGGTTGAGAAAATACATACCTGACCCAACACATGTACTCACCTATGAGGAATTATAACTGGAACCCGATCTATCTTATTGCGAAGATACCATCAGGATTCTTGATACGAGAGAACAAGTTCTCCGAAACCAGATGACTCGTCTAGTAAAAGTTCTATGGAGAAACCATAAAATTGAAGAGGCAATGTGGGAACCCGAGGAACTTATGAAGAAGAACCACCCATGTATTTTTATGCAGTAATTTTCTATAAATTTCTAGGATGAAATTATTTGAAGGAGGGGAGAATGAAACACCCCAAGCTTCCACAGTACGCTTCTCTTTGAATAATACAATATCGTGTGTTGTATGCAAATTCAAGATTCTAACACGCCGCGACCAATCAAAGTAGCCATTATGAATAGTAATACCTAATTTTTAAAATTTTATACATTTTATATTTCAAAATGGACTTCATTTTTGGATTCTTAATATCAAAATTATCCTAGGATGAAATTTTGGTAATTTTCGGATAACTTTTATATTTTGATGAATAGTGAAAATTACTAAATTTTTATAAAAAACAACTTTTTTAATCAAAATAATTAATAGTGATAAATTATGAATTTGAGTGGTTTTAATGTATATTTAGAATATATTCTTACCATTTAATACGATTATGGTCATTGGACATAATTTCACAATTAAACCGGACATAAACAAGCGTCAATCTTTTGAAAGTTATTATCTCTTAAAAACACGCCTTTTGTTTTAACGACGGGAATTAATTTTAAATTAATTTCTATCACTTCTGTGTATTGAATTTGGAAAAATGGATTCCATATTTGGAATCAGGATGTCCCAATTGTGTAAATAGGTAACTTTCATTTTTAGACATTTTGTAACGCCCCGACCCAAGTTACCCAGAGTCGGTGCATTATTACATAACATTGGCATGATCACAAGAAAGATCAAATCTCAAAAGACCGATTGGTTTTGTAGCCTTGGAAACACTAGATATATTCATAAGTTTTACATTACATCATAAATTGAAAAACTACTACGACAACATAATGTCTCCATAGTCCACACTATTATCCCCTCATAATATTTCTGGAGGTCATTCATAACTTACTTCTTCACATCCTGGGAAAAATAAAACATAGAAAAGGGGTGAGCTCAAATGCCCAGTAAGGATAACAATATAGCGGAACATTCAAAAATAAGAATAAACATTTAAGGCAATTCATTACTAAAACAAAAGCCTTTTAAACTTGAACTTCAACATAGTATGGAAAAAGTAAAATGAAATAATGCCTTTTACTTATTCACATGGATATTCTACTAATCGAATAATCACATGAAATATCAATAACCACATTCATAATGTTGGATTGCATAATGCTGACCTTTAATTTCTTTGTCAAGGCCTCGTCCCAAGACCTAGGGGCTAACTGTAACCAGAACCCAACCCGGAGTGCCTCTAATAGCAGGACACCATCCTAGAGTGCCTCTAATAACTAGAGACCAAACCGGAGTTCCTCTAATAATCGGAGACCAAACCGGAGGGCTTATTTTTACCGGTCCCCAACCCGGAACATACTTTCCTAACACATTCATCTGAATGAAAGGTTGAAATATAACATAAACATTCGGATTAAAAATAACTTATGAAATTTCAATACTTTAAAAAAAACCATGAGTGACATAAGAATAGCTTATCCACAGTCAAAAATATCACAAAACCTTCAATAAAATATGGATGTTTTGTATCATAATAAATAAACTTCAAATAAGCTTAAAATCCATCAAAGGATGTTTACTAAGATGAAATCAAAACTATTTTAGAGAAATATCTCATTTTTTTAAATCATTTTAAAATTAACATAATTATAAAATAATACATTCAATTTGAAAATATTCTTATAAGCTTGTAAGGGAAGCTTTGAAGATTTTATAACAGCGGTAAATAGCCACACCCGCCGTATAATTTAAAAAAACATTCTTACCTTAAATTTGTCGAAAAGGTTAAAAGTGCCTTGTTTGGAAAACGACGGAAAGATTCCTTTCGAAACACATAAGGGTATACATGACTTTAACCCATATTCTTGTAAATAGTAAAAATGTTTTGAAATAAATTATTAAGAATCATGGATGTGGATAATAAAGAGATCCCAGTAGATTATTACGTATAAACAACCTCAGATAATGAAGATATTGTGAAATAACCCTGACCAATTTGGTAACTTATGAAACATAAAACCCATGAAAGAGGTTTCATACAATAAATATGTAAATACACATAAATTAGAGTGTATTACACAAAGAATATAATTATGGGCAGTACATAAACCACACAAAAAGTGATGGTGGCAATATGGAATGAATCTCACGGGAATAAGGAGTGAGATGAAAACCCCTTACCTTGTACTTTTCCTTGGTTGGGGTAGGTTAACCTCCTCTTCTTCGGGTTCTTCCTTTTGATTTGATCAAAAGGGCTCCTTAGGTTGGATTTCTGATCAAACTAAGGCCTCTAGGTTGTAGTGAGGGAAGTTGGGAGAGTATTTGGGCAGAGTTTTGCTTAACCAAAAGGTTTTGAAGGTGTGAAGAAATGAGAAGGTGGAGTTCCCTTTTATAAGAGGGGTGAGGGGCACCTTTGGAAAAGCTAGAAATATTAGTTTATAATAAATACATATTCGGTTTCTAATGGCTCCAAAGTTGATTATTTAAATGTTAAGGTGGGGATGGGTCTAAAACAACTCAACCAATAGAATTTATACAGGTTTGGGTACTTATATTACCCTTATTTTTAAGTATTAACTCTAAGTTAATTAGTTTCACTTTTACAATGTCTCTTTGTATTTTTATATAATATGGTTAATAAACATACTATATAGATCCAAGAGACCCCCAAGTGGTCCATTAATGATGAACCTATCATTATATAAGTCTCTTGGCCGAACCTTAGATTTTTAGGAATTTAATATCAATTAATAATATAATATTTGTTTTAAGAACTCTTTTATGTCAATTTTGACACTATTCAATAGTTGATTTTTTTGAAACTCATAACAGATTGATTAATTCGAAAAAAGTCAATTAAATCAATCCTAATATGTCTTATTATCCTAGAAAATTAGTTTAAGTCATTAAAAGTTTCATATTATATTTATTTGGGTATTTATATTATCAATTATTTTAATTTTTCACTATTATAGTAATTAATTCGCCATAATTGTTTCATAAATAAATTAAATTATTTAATGTCTAAAAAGTATAAATAAAATATAATTATGTAGGAAATAGTTTTATCTTTGTAATGAATATTTATAATCTAAAATCCAACATATATAACCCTATGTAAAAATTGTTTTTATAAAAGATATATGCTTGTGTCATTTTGGTATTCATTTCAACTTAATTAAAATAAAGTGTCCCTATCACCTACAAGTGGCACCATGGGGTCCCAAAATCGACCCAAAGATGCCTATGGTCGAACATGTATCAACCAATAAGGCTAGGACATGTTTTAGGGTAATTTTGTTTTATTATAATATTATTTTTTAACCCTTATTTACCGGATTTACCCTTAACCATGGTAAATAAAATATTTACCGCAGTAATTATTCAAAATGTCTAAAAATAAAAGTTACCTATTTACACAATTTGAACATCCTGATTCCAAATATTGAATCCATTTTTCTAAATTTAAAACACAGAAGTGGCAGAAATTAATTTAAAATTAATTCCCACTGTCAAAACAAAAAGCGTGTTTTTAAGAGATAATAACTATCAAAAGATTGACACTTGTTTATGTTCGGTTTAATTGTAAAATTATGTCCAATGACCAACATTATATTAAATGGTAAAAATATATTCTAAATATACTTTAAAACCACACAAATTAATAATTTATCACTTTTAATTATTTTGATTAAAAAAGTTGTTTTTAATTAAAATTTAGTAATTTTCACTATTCATCAAAATATGAAAGTTATCCGAAAAGTACCAAAATTTCACCTTAGGCTAAATTCGATACTCCGAATCCAAAAATGAAGTCCATTTTGAGAGATATAATTTCTAAAATTTTAAAAGGTAGGTATTACTATTCATAACGACTAGTTTGATTGGTTGTGGTGTGTTAGAACTCGAAGTTGCGTACAACACACGCTACTGTATTATTCAAAGGAAAGCGTACCGTGGAAGTTTGGGATGTTTCATTTTAAATTTTTTGATGTCCCCAATTAGTCAAAAAGTTTAAAACATTGTATTTAAAAAGGTTTCACTATTAAAAGTTGATAAAAGTGCAATACTGAAAATGAATCTATTCTTGCATTATGTCTAAGAAACTCATAATATGGATTCTAAAATTATAAGGATTATATAAAGGTTAAAATTTAGTTAATACTATTCATAACCTCTTTTTAATGGCTTTTTATTTGGTAAGTCATGGTGTGATTGAACTCGGTGTTGCGTGTAGTGCAAGTTATTGAATTATTTTGAAGAAATAACACACTATGAAATCTTGGGGTGTTACATTCTCCCCTCTTTCAATAAATTGCGTCCTCGCAATTTGAAATTGTTCATCAAAAATAAAAGGTTGAAAATAGAAAATATATTTGTGGGAAAACCCACATCGGAAATTGGGTTACTAAAATTTAGTCTTAATATGAGGAAAATAGAAATGAAAGGGTCACCACCAAATTATGATCTCGATTAGGAGAACATTGGTGGAAATTAGAGACATATAATTGGGGGAAAACGTAAATATTTATAGGTATTTATTGAGTTCATCAATCACAAACAAGTATAAAATTGAGGTCCTTAAACTCATCAATCTATGATGATTTGAAATACCATCGGTTCAACAAAACATAGGGTATTGGGATAACACATTTTTGACGTTTCAAAATATCTTAGTTGAAATCCCACATCGAAAAATGAATTAATGAGGCCTCTATTTAAAATAAAGAGTGGAAAGTATGAATATTACCAAAAATAACACATACTAGGGTTCCATAGAGGAAAATATGGATATGGAAGAGAAATCTAACCATCAATTATCTGATGGAGAGTGGTAGAGAACATGTCTATAAAAAGGCCAACAATCCAAAAGCCATAAATTAGTGATGATTTAAGGTACCATCTAGGACAACATTTTTGTTCTAAGTTCCTTTTATTAATGTTGAGGAATTTATTTATGAGATTGGCTAAGATCATAAGGAGATATACTTACTTTATAATTAGAGTTTTATCCATTAATAAATTTCTACCAGAAACTCATCTTTCACTCTAAAAGATAATAGAACGTAAAAAAATTTCTATTTATACTATTCGTACAGGGTTCCAAAATAAATGAATATATAATTCATCTACCAGATCTTTTAAAAAAAACTATATTATTTAATCCAGGACATCTCGTGGGCCAGTGGTAGGTGATACACCCTTGTCTCCCTTCGGTTGTGGGTTCAAGTCTCGTAGCCTTGCTGGACGCAACGGGTTGCCGCCCGACCTCCGGGTTGTCCTTTTATGGCAATCCAAAATAATCCAAACTAGAACTATCCAAAATACTTCTGTCCAAACTGACAATCCAACATTTATAAGGAAGGTAAACATAATTTATATCCTTTTTACACCATAATAGCATATGAATACCTTCATCATGTATTCTTTTAATACACTGAAACATCCTGAATTACCATATTCCTTATTGATTACATTCATTCTCCCTTATTCCATATAGAATGCTGGATATACTTCATCAATTCAAAAATGTTTTAAACCCCAACAATGATGGGATATACAAATCCTTAATCAGTTCCAAGGTAGTCAAGAATATCCAATATAATTTATCCAAAACAATCATGTATTATTCCAAAATCACTACCTCGGTATCAGAACTATATTATGGTTTATCATTCTCTCAACCATATATTTTCCAAAAATTTATCCTACTATTGAGTCACTTTTCTTTGTTCCACACAATCTCAAGTCCTTAATGAAATAGTACTGCAGTATAATCCTTATATACTCCATAATTATTATAACAAATACTTTGTTGATACAACACTCAATTGACATAATCAACATAAGAACTCTAATCATTGCTCTTCATCTGTGGTAGTATCATAACTTGATTATTATCCAATAGCATCATTTGCGGCATAGTCTGATGATTGGGACATAGTTTCGCGTAGTGTCCAAACTCCTTGAAAATGAAGCATTGTACATTTGAAACAATTTTCTTACCCTTGCAGTCACGTACTTTGTGCCCTTTTCCTCCACACTTATAACAAACTCCCATTCCTTTCAGGCAAGTTCTAGGATGTTTCTTTCCACAGTTATCACATATGGGAAAATTCATCTTTTCCCTCTTCCCTTTATCTATATTTCTCTATTCCATCCTTTTCTTCTCTTCCTTCCCTTCAAAGCCATAGGACTCAGTAAACTCTTTACTTATCTTATCAACACATGATATTATTTCTTCATATGATGATAATACATGCGAGACTATTTCTCTTGTAAATTCTGGATTAAGACCATGAAATATATGATCCTTCTTTCTCTTTGTATCATGTGCATTGCTAGAGTTCTCATTCCTTCTACTGGGTGCCATTTCTAAACAATAGCATACATTAGATTAGCTTATGAATAACAATACCTAATCCCAAACTTGTAAAACACATAACATAAATTAAATAGTTTATGGATATAATCCATAATCATAAAAATGTCTACTTTGAGAAAATATATACTCATAAACCCTTCATAATGATTTGTAAAGAAAATTAGAGTTATCCTAAGCATATCCCCTGGGAGTGTCGTAACCAAGAGTGCAGTAAGGCCCGTTGTCGTGCACCAGTTCCCGTTCGAGTCTAGCTCAAAGCGGTGTTTTCGGGTTTTACCCCTAGGTACATCTGTGCCAGAGCCGCCTCTACCTGCTCGTATCCAGACAGGGATGTATTGCTCGGAAAACTCACAAAATCTCTGCAATACCAAAATTCAAGGAAGTTCTTCTATACTAATCCTCAAAATTCATCTTAAATCTATGTGCTCTAATCAGAGTTTATCTAAACCTAGCTTCCAAGGTTTGTACTAAACTTCCTCTGATACCAACTGTAACGCCCCGACCCTAGTTACCCAGAGTCAGTGCATTATTACATAACATTGGCATGATCACAAGAAAGATCAAATCTCGAAATACCGATTGGTTTAGTAGCCTTGGAAACACTAGATATATTCATAAGTTTTACATTACATCATAAAGTGAAAAACTACTACGACAACATAATGTCTCCATAGCCCACACTATTATCCCCTCATAATATCCCTGCAGGTCATTCATAACTTACTTCTTCACATCCTGGGAAAAATAAAACATAGAAAAGGGGTGAGCTCAAATGCCCAGTAAGGATAACAATATAGCGGAACATTCAAAAATAATCATAAACATTTAAGGCAATGCATTACTAAAACAAATTCCTTTTAAACTTGAACTTCAACATAGTAGGGAAAAAGTAAAATGAAATAATTCCATTTACTTATTCATATGGATATTATACTAATAGAATAATCACATTCAATATCAATAACCACTTTCATAATGTTGGAATGCATAATGCTGAACTTTAATTTCTTTTTCAAGGCCTCATACCAAGACCTAGGGGCTAACTGTAACCGGAACCCAACCCGGAGTTCCACTAATAACCGGACACCAACCTGGGGTGCCTCTAATAACCGGAGACCAAACCGGAGTTCCTCTAATAACCGGAGACCAAACCGGAGGGCTTACTTTTACCGGTACCCAACCCGGAACATACTTGTCTAACTCATTCATCTAAATGAAAGGTTGAAATATAACATAAACATTTGGATTAAAAATAACATATGAAATGTCAATATATTAAAAAAAACCATGAGTGACATAAGAATAGCTTATCCACAGTCAAAAAATATCACAAAACCTTCAATAAAATATGGATGTTTTGTATCATAATAAATCAACTTCAAATAAGATTAAAATCCATCAAAGGATGTTGACATAGATGAAATCAAAACTATTTTAGAAAAATATCTCTTTTATTTGAAATCATTTTAAAAGTAACATAATTATAAAATAATACATTCAATTTGAAAATATTCTTATAAGCTTGTAAGGGAAGATTTGACGATTTTTTAACAGCGGTAAATAGTCGCACCCGCCGTATAAGTTAAAAAAACATTCTTACCTTAAATTTGTCGAAAAGGTTAAAAGTGCCTTGTTTGGAAAACGACGGAAAGATTCCTTTCGAAACACATAAGGGTATACATGACTTTAACCCATATTCTTGTAAATAATAAAAATGTTTTGAAATACATTATTAAGAAACATGGATGTGGATAATAAAGAGATCCCAGTAGATTATTACGTATAAACAACCTCGGATAATGAAGATATTGTGAAATAACCCTTACCAATTTGGTAACTTATGAAACATACAACCCATGAAAGAGATTTCATACAATGAATTTGTAAATACAAATAAATTAGAGTGTATTACACAAAGAATATAATTATGGGAAGTACATACACCACACAAAAGGTGATGGTGGCAATATGGCATGAATCTCACGGGAATAAGGAGTGAGATGAAAACCCCTTACCTTGTACTTTTCCTTGGTTGGGGTAGGTTAACCTCCTCTTCTTCGGGTTCTTCCCTTTGATTTGATCAAAAGGGATCCTTAGGTTGGCTTTCTGATCAAACTAAGGCCACTATATTGTAGTGAGGGAAGTTGGGAGAGTATTTGGGCAGGGTTTTGCCGAACCAAAAGGTTTTGAAGGTGTGAAGAAATGAGAAGGAGGAGTGCCCTTTTATAAGAGGGGTGAGGGGCACCTTTGGAAAAGCTAGAAATATTAGTTTATAATAAATTCATATTCGGTTTCTAATGGCTCCAAAGTTGATTATTTATATTTTAAGGTGGGGATGGGTCGAAAAAACTCAACCAATAAAATTTAGACTGGTTTGGGAACTTATATTAACCTTATCTTTAAGTATTAACTGTAAGTTAATTAGTTTCACTTTTACAATGTCTCTTTATATTTTTATATAATATGGTTAATAAACTTACTATATACATCCAAGAGACCCCCAAGTGGTCCATTAATGATTAAACTATCATGATATAAGTCTCTTGGCCGATCCTTAGATTTTTAAGAATTTAATATCAATTAATAATATAATATTTGTTTTAAGAACTCTTTTATGTCAATTTTGACACTATTAAATAGTTGATTTTTGTGAAACTCATAACAGATTGATTACTTTGAAAAAAGTCAATTAAATCAATCCTAATATATAATATTATCATATAAAATTAGTTTAATTCATTAAAAGTTTCATATTATATTTATTTGGGTATTTATAATATCAATTATTTTAATTTTTCACTATTATAGTAATTAATTCATCATCATTGTGTCATAAATAAATTAAATTATTTAATGTCTAAAAATTATAAATAAAATATAATTATGTAAGAAATCTTTTTATATTTCTAATGAATATTTATAATCTAAAATATAACATATATAACCCTATGTAAAAATTGTTTTTCTAAAAGATATATGCTTGTGTCATTTTTGTATTCATTTTAACTTAATTAAAATAAAGTGTCCCTATAACCTACAAGTGGCACCATGGGGTCCCAAAATAGACCCAAATATCCCTATGGTCGAACATGTATCAACCAATAAGTCTAGGACATGTTTTAGGGTAATTTAGTATTATTTTTATATTATTTTGTAACCCTTATTTATCCGATTTACCTTTAACCATGGTAAATAAAATATTTACCACAGTAATTATTCAAAATGTCTAAAAATAAAAGTTACCTATTTACACAATTTGAACATCCTGATTCCAAATATGGAATCCATTTTTCTAAATTCAAAACAAAGAAGTGGCAGAAATTAATTTAAAATTAATTCCCGCTGTCAAAACAAAAAGCGTGTTTTTAAGAGATAATAACTATCAAAAGATTGACACTTGTTTATATTCGGTTTAATTGTAAAATTATGTCCAATGACCAACATTATATTAAATGGTAAAAATATATTCTAAATATACTTTAAAACCACTAATATTAATAATTTATCACTATTAATTATTTTGATTAAAAAAGTTGTTTTTAATAAAAATTTAGTAATTTTCACTATTCATCAAAATATGAAAGTTATCTGAAAAGTACCAAAATTTCACCTTAGGCTAAATTCGATACTCCGAATCCAAAAATGAAGTCCATTTTGAGAGATAAAATTTCTAAAATTTTAAAAGGTAGGTATTACTATTCCTAACGGATAGTTTGATTGGTTGTGGTGTGTTAGAACTCGAAGTTGCGTACAACACACGCTACTGTATTATTCAAAGGAAAGCGTACCATAGAAGCTTGGGATGTTTCATTTTAATTTTTTTGATGTCCCCATTTAGTCAAACAGTTTAAAATATTGTATTTAAAAAGGTTTCACTATTAAAAGTTGATAAAAGTGCAATACTGAAAATGAATCTGTTCTTGAATTATGTCTAAGAAACTCATAATATGGATTCTAAAATTATAAGGATTATATAAAGTTTAAAATTTAGTTAATACTATTCATAACCTCTTTTGAATTGCATTTTTTTGGTAAGTCATGGTGTGATTGAACTTGGTGTTGCGTGTAGTGCAAGTTATTGAATTATTTTGAAGAAATAACACACTATGAAATCCTGGGGTGTTACACATTTTGAATAATTACTTCGGTAAAAATTTTATTTACCATGGTTAAAGGGTAAATCCTGTAAATATGGGTAAAAAAAATAATATAATAATAATAAATTACCGTAAAACGTGTCCTAAACTTATTTTTTGATACATGTCCAACCATGGGCATCTTGGGGTCGATTTTGGGACCCCATGGAGCCACTTGTTGGTGATAAGGAAAATTTATATTAATTAAGTTAAAATAAATAAAAAAAAGACATAAGCATATATCTTTTAGAAAAACAATTTTTACACAGGGTTATATATGTTGAAATTTCGACTCTAAATATTCATTAGAAATATAATAATATTTCTTACATAATGGTATTTTACTTCTAATTTTTAGACATCAAAATAATATAATTTATTTATGACACAATGATGATGCAGTAATTACCGTATTAATGAAAGATTAAGATAATTGATATTATAAATACCCAAATAAATGTTATTTGAGACTTTTTATAAATTAAAATAATTTTCTAGGTTAATATTACATATTAGGATTATATATATATATATATATTTTGATGTAATAATGTTGTTATGAATTTATCAAAAACAAAATACCCAATAGTGTCAAAATTGACATAAAAGAGTTTTTAAAACAAATATTATATTATTAATTGATATTCATTTTCTAAAAATCTACGGTTCGGCCAAAACCTGCCCAAATACTCTATCAACTTTCCTCACTTCAACATATAGGCCATAGTTTGATTAGAAATCCAACCTAAGGATCTATTTTGATCAAATCAAAAGGAAGAACCCGAAGAAGAGATAATGTTTTCACCACCCTTTTTTCAAGTTCATTTCTTCTTCAACTTCTTATTTCTTTGTTATTACCATTCTAAAATAATAACTTTAGTATCTTCTATACAATGAGATGTTATTATAAATATGGTACAACCATATTCATTATTCTATCCATCCTATGAATGACATGTCACCATACGTGCGTAAGTACGGCTTACCATCTCCACGTCGTGGTGTAATTGTTATTCAAAACATTATTATTTGGATGGGTATAATAATGGTGTTTAATTCATGTAAATAATAAATTTAACATGATAATTAATCTTTATATATGATATAACATCCAATAATATATTATTTTAAAATCAAAAGAATGATATTGTCGCTCGTGCGTACGTACGGACTACCGTCTCCACGAACGTGATGAGATTCATTCCCCATCATATCCATTCAAGTATAATTATCATTTTACGATTAAAAATAATTTTTACGGACTTGATATAATTCTGTATATGAATAAGATACAACCTATCCATAACAAACACAGATTATGTAACAAAACATGTAAAAGAAAATGAGTATGTTAACACCTGAAAAGACGATAATACTAAGATATTATTAACAAAGAAATGATAAAAGATCATATATGATATCATATTAACGTATATGATTCTTGTATAATTTAATAACAATTATTTCACCATTATATAAGAGGTTAACCTACCATCAACCAAGGAAAAGTACAAGGTAAGGGTTATTTCACAATCTCTTCTTTATTCGAGGTTGTTTATACGTAAATATCCACTGGGGCCTCTTTATCATCCACATCCATGTTTCATAAAAATGAATTTCAAAAAATTATTACTATTTTATAGAATATGGGTTAAATTCATTTATACCCTTGTTTTACTTTTAGAAGAGGTTTATAAAGGAATATTTCCATCGTTTTCCAAACAAGGTCCTTTTTAACCTTTTCAACAAAATTACGGTAAGAGTGTTTTTTTAACTTATACGGCGGGTGAGGCTATTTTCTGCCATTATAAGATTGTCAAATCTTACCTTACAAGATTATAAGAATATTTTCAAAATAAATATTTTCTATATATGAATCTTAAATGATTTCAAAATATAATGAGATATGTCTCTCTAAAAAAATGTTTTGATTTCATCTATGTCAACATCCTTTGATGGATTTTATGATTATTTGAAGTTGATTTATTATGATACAAAACTTCCATATTGTATTGAAGTTTTTGTGATATGTTTGACTATGGATGTGCTATTTTTATACCATTCATTGATTATGGTTAAAGTATTGACATTTCATGTGCTAGTTTTAATTCGAATGTTTATGATATGTTTAAAACTTTTCATATGAGGGATGTATTGGACTTAGTAAGTGACAGGTGGAGCCCGCTATAGTTCCTCGATGCATCAGTAGGTCTCATGAGACAACTAGATGTGGAATTGTCCAATGCCCTTTCCCAATTTGATTTATGGTTTTGGCCGAGGCCTTAATCATTTTAGACGTCTTGGCCGAGGCCTTGACAAAATGTTTCAGAATGTCCGTCATTATACATTCCCTCATTATAGAAATAATATTGATGGTTCATGTGGTCATTCGACTAGTAGAATACCCATGATTATGTTTTATTGTGGAATTATTTACTAATCTCATTTTCTTTCCATAAAAGTAATCATGTATATTATTGGTAAGGGAATGTGGTTTCAATTATTTAGCATGCTTAATATTTATGTCATTTTCTGTTGTATTACTTACCATTACGGAGCATTTGAGCTCACCTCTTTGAATGTTTTATTTTTTCCCTGGATATGAATAAGTTACTTATGAGTGACCTGCAAGCATAATCTTGGAGGCTTGGTTGTTCCTAATGAAATATATTTATGTTGTATTTCTCTTAAAGATGTAAAGTTGAACATATGTATGAATCTTGTTTCCAATAATACTAAACTGATCGGTCTTCCGAGACATGATTTCTTTGTGATCATGCCAATGTTATGTAATAACGCACCGACTCTTGGTAACTAGGGTCAGGGAGTTACAATAATAATTTATTATACCTTGTTTAAAGACTAGGTATTTTTTTATTTGACAATATTGTTAGCTTGTGATGTCAGAATATCATTTATGACATGTGAAATATGTAAATTCTTGTTCCCTTTTTCTAATTTATTGAATCGACTAAAATTATTACTGAATCTTGATAGCAAGAAATATTTTTATTTCAATGATAAATATGGTTAGAGGCATGTTAATTCAATGTGAGAATGGTTTTAATTAATTTTCTTAAAGATTTTTCCTTGTAATTAATGGCTCAAACTCATTCATTGTTCCCATTTAATGATTTAGTCCATGCCCTATAAAGTCTGACATTGTGTTTGGATTATTTTAATTACATTTATATATTGATATATTTTGTAATGAGATAGTTTTAGATGGCTTGAAATTATAAATTAATTTCTTTTCTATGTTACTTACTTGTGTGGATCACGTTATATGGGTCGAGAGAGAACATGGGTTTCATATTAAGGACTCATGGAAAGAATCCCCATCCTTGAAAGGTTATGACCTGATGCACCAGGGTGATGCTTTGAATTACTTGGTGAGGGCCACAGAGGAGGCTTAATATAATCTTGAGTGATACCAGTTCCCTAAGGGTAGCTAATGTGGATGGACCCATTAGCAAGATTGATATACAGTGCTGAGGGTGATAATCGGTCCCCTATGCATGATAAGTAGGATATACCCAGAGTCACTATGTATCAAATGATACTTGGGATTCCATTGTATCACCTTGTACTTAATCAGTGGTATTGGATTATATGGGATGTTACCATAGTGATACATGTGATTCTATTAGATCACCTTGGATGGGATCAGATCTCCAACAGTAGATTTTACTGGATTGATTGATTCATTGGACATATGTGATGCACCTTTAATATTATATTTATGAGTTTCTTATTCCCATGTGATGCATCTTTCTTACTTATTCGCACTTGCGTGATGACATAGATACGAGCCCCCAAGATAGATCATAATCTTGGGGGTATACTTTTGTTAGTTTCCCTATTTACATTGGCCCATGTTTTGGGTACTATGACCTACACATGTACCTTAATCAGACATATGACATTTGGTCAAAGAAGGTGGTATGGGACGGGTGTCCATTTAGAAACATCGTCCAAAATGTTAAATTTTCATTTATTCAATTTTCCTAAAAATATTACATATGACACTCTATGATTATTTACTCCACAAAATGGAATGGTCTAGACACCGTGGGTACCAGCCTATTGAGATTTATATCTGACTCCCTGGTCAGGTGCTATTTAGTACCTTAATAGACTTTATGATTGTAGGTATTGAAAATGGAATATGGGCTGCTTCTGATGCTTGATTTATTAAAATTTCATGATGGATCATGGGGGGATAGGGTAATTCATATGCTCAAGATGCTATATTGGAAGTTTTTAACCTTATTTAGTTTTTTTTGTATTGCAGTATATGCATGTACCCCTATTCCCCTGGAGATAAATTTTTGTATAGACTCATGAATTGACATAATTATAATTTTTTATATAGTAAGGATTACTCTACAACCCCCTATTTCGTATTTATTTTTGACTAATTTTATCATTGCTTCAACAGTTGTGTATTATATCTCATTTATTTCCCTATTTAATATTATTTTTATCGATTTTCATACTCAATAAATGAGGGAATAGTCTCCCCATAGACAATACCAAGGTCCTTACTACCAGTCGGTATCCCCTTGAATTTAGGGATATATGACTGAGGTATTATAACTACCATTTTGGGTCACTACTAAGTGAAACATGGGGAATAATGCTACACGGGACATCTGAAACATACGAATAAGGCATCAAGAAAAGACATATGAAAATTAATGGGTAAGGCCACAGCCAAAACCCAATCTTGTTGTCTTTTGAGACCTAAATATGATTAGAGGGGCTATAGAGAGCCCAAACCATCACTTACTAAGTCTAATTAATTTCTCATATAAACATAAACATTCATTTGAAAAAATGACCACATAAAATGTGAATACATTCCCTGATCAATAAACATAACCATAACCCATCCAGAGTAATATGAAGAATGGTATCAAAATAGCACATACATAATTAAATTGATCCTAAATAATACATATAAAGAATAATGATGGTATCTACACAACATATACCCATTGGAGTAAGCATAAAGGGGTTTCTATGAATAGAAATTCCATAGAAAGATATAGAAAACCATTCTTAAGGAATATATCCTCTTAATTTTGAGAATCATTTTAAAATATATTTAATTTGAAAATCACTTTTAAAACAAAATTTTTAAGAAAACTTATTGAAAATTATTTTCATTAAAAATAACATTTGAAACATATAAAAAAAATTGAAAAAAAATTTGGTGACCAAGATGGATGGAAATTTTGTTAATGTCATACACATTAAAATAAAGTTTCCTTTCACCTTTTTTTGTAAAATCTAAACAAGAACTATTTTGAAAATGAAATAATGATTATTTTGAAAAAATGATTTAATGAGTAAAAATTTTTGATCAATTTTTTAATAAATTATTCTAAAAATATTAAAATATTTTTGAAAACATTTTTAGAAAACATGTATTTTGATGATAATATATTTCCTACCGAAGAGAGAAATGTTGTCGAATATTAATAAAAAAATTTGTAAAAGATTTTAATAATGAAAGACTAGGAAAATTGTACATTTAATATAAATAGTTCATTTATAACCATTTAATAATAAAATAAAAGGGTCTTTTAAGAAATAGTCATGTAATTTCCATTAACTGATACTAAAGAATACACAATCTTGATTATAATGAGACTGTGAAATAAACCCTTAAAGTGATAAAAATGTTGATGTGAGAATTAATAAATGAATAAATTATGTGTATACATTATAAATACACCTAATTTTTTTTAATTATGACATAATATAATCTTAAATCATAATAAACATTATTCTAGAATGATATAATCAACAGAGTAGAATTTTAACCCAATGAGTAAAAATTGAGTTAAGAAATACCATACCACAGATTCAATTTTACTCAAACATATTAAAAAAAAACATTATAAGTTTTTCAAAATGTTACTAATTATTAACCGAACCATATTTTTATATTTTTTACAACTTATATGATCATTTTATATCAACTTACCATTCTTTTATTAGTAATGTTTCATTATTTTGTCAATTTCAGTTGTTAATTCCCTTGTTTTATAATGCTTGTTTTGTCTTGAGAGTTATAGATATATTAAATATGATATATATAACACATATATATTATCATATTAAAGCTATAAATATCACATTTAATCATTAAATACATTTTTAGATCCATTTATTAAATTTGACAACAGAAAATGAATTGCATCACATCATGGCGACACTAAGCCGTACAAACAAATGATCAATAATATCATTTCCATGTGGTTGAAAGAGTAAGGATGTAGATGGTTTATTAATTTTTCAAAATAAATATCATGAAATAATTAATATATATATCAATTATTTACATCATTATAACCATGCAAGTAAATTGGTGATGAAAAATGAATTATACCACAATGTGGAGACGACAAACCGTATGTATGCACATTTAGCGCTTTTCGGTTTTCATAGGATTGATAAACTGTAGAATATGGTTTCATAAAAATAATAATAAAATATATGTATAAAAATTCTATTGAATTTATTATTTTATATTGTAAACAACACATTATTATAAAGTGGAAATAGAAATCAACTTGAAAGAGTTGGTAAATATGATTACTTCATATTCATTGAAGTTCCTTTGGATATATTCTTAGGGTCACTAGGTTTGGTATATTGAGAATTCCCAAACTAATTAAAATTTTATAAAATTTAGTAAGATAAATGGTTAATGTTTTTTGGATCAATATGACTCAATGTTTTCCAGATAATTGAAAGAAGGGGTGCACATTTATAATTGAGTTAGGGGGGACTTTAAGAATTTTTTTATATAAACTAATTTTCAATTCCAAATATCTCAAAACATATTAATTTAAAATATAAGATAAATATTTGTATAAATAACTCATACAATAAAATTTAGTTATGTTTTGACTAAATTTTTACCCAAATCTTTCGGTTTTTACATTTATTTAACCTTTTTAACTCTTATCATGAAAACATATATTTTTAGACTTTTTGTGTAAATATATTTACTATAAAATTAAAAACTAGCCATAAATGGACCATGGATGAAATTTTAAACCATATAAAAATGTATTCGATGAATTTATGTTTTTAGGAATTTTATATCATTTAATAAAATAGTATTTATTATAAATTATATGTTTGTCATTTTTAATACCATTAATTACTTTGACTCTTACAAATATCAACACAGAAAAATAAATTCAAATTTTTTTTAATACATCAGTAACATGTAAAACTAATCTATAACATTGGTTTATGAAATTAATTATCTTAAATTACATTTATTTTAATATTTTTACTATCATTTATTGGATTTTTATATAAATTAATAATTATTGAATCAATGTTGTGTAAGAATTTAATGTAATTATTTTTACATTAGGAATTAAGAAAAATTTACCATGATATAGATAAATATTTTATATTTCAAAAGAATATTTATAGTTATAGATTTATTCTGGATAATACTATATTAGAAATGTTTTAGTTATTAAAATCATGAATGTGACATCTTTGAATACTCATTAAATAAAATAATATATAACACATAACATCATCCAAATGGCCATATATAGTAATATAACCTAAGTTTTAATAATTATGGATGATCAATACTCATCCAATGAAATTTGAGCAAGTGTTAGGGTCATTAAGTTTCCCTTATCTTATCATTTTTGACCCCAATTATCTAATTAACCATTTATATTAGTAACAAAAATACCAATGTTTCTATTCATATTGGTGAAAAATAAAGGGGAACTATTTAGAACTTTTTAACTTCTTAATATAATTATTTAATCCATTTTTTTGAAATTAGAAGCATAAAATTTTCATAATTTAATTTCAAATTATCCTTTCAAAATGTAATGAGAAACAATTTTCTTGAAAATTTCACTTTATGTATTCAAAAGTGAAGTTAGTTTTACCCAATAAATTTTCTAAAATTGTATAAAATTAAGTATATTTATTTTCTCATAGAAATAAATATAAATTTTGTTTTCATGAAAACATATATTTAAAGAATAAAATAAATTTACTAGAAATTATGTGTTTATTTACTATGAATAAAGAAAATTGTATTTAATATAACCTTAATATATATAATTCAAATTATAGTTAATAATATTCATACCCTCTAATTCAACGTCTAATTTATAATGAGATTATTAAAATATTTCAGTGTTCATTTAAGAATAGGGTTCCATGTAACATATGCCATCAAAGAGATTAAATTAATTTTAAAAGATAAATACCAAAAAATCTTATAGTGTTACAACATCAAATTAGAGTCAATAAGGATGATATACCGAAGATTGTATTGCATAAAATTTATGAACACTTTGATTTTTTAGTTATTTATTATGGTCTTACTAATTCCCCCCACTCATCATGGATATAATTAATATAGTCTTTATATATTCGCATGATATTTTTATGGTAGTCTTTATAAATGGTATTATTATTTATTCAAAGTTTAATTAAGAGAATAATGATCATATGATAATTCTGTTTAAGACACTATGTAAGGATAATATTTATAAAAAAATTACTTAGTGTGATATTTGGATTTAGAATATTTCATTCTTAGGACTTATAATATCAAGTTAGTGTATATCATTAGACCCTTAAAAGATATAAGTAACTGAGCATTGGACTTTACTAACCACTATTAATAAGATCCACAATTTTAATAATTTAGATGGATATTATTTGTGTTTATTGGATAATTTTTCATGGAAATCGAATCCACTACCTAATTCAACTAAGAAGGGAGATAGGTTAATTCGGATGGATGAATGTAAGGTATGTTTTAAGTAACTAAAGGGAATGCTTGTTAGTGCAACAGTGATTACTCCACCATACAATGGAGAATGGTTTTTAATCGATAGTGATGCATCCAAGAATGGATTGGGAGTTTTCACATGTAGAATTATATGGCTATAATTTATGTATCATAATTATTTAAGGTCTATAAGAAAAATAACCAACTCATGAATTAGTGTTAGTTGTTCTATCTTTACAATAGTTATATGGAGGCATTATCTCTATGGTGAAAAGTGGGTCATATATTCTGATAAAAATTATAATGTATGTTTTCAATCAAAATAAGTTGAACATATTCCTGAATAGATAATTATAGTTGATTAAGGATTATGATTTCTCAATATGTTACTATACCAGGAAATTAGACTAGGTGGTATATGCTCTAAGTAAAAAGGATCATGATTTATTTTATATTATGAGGATAAAAAATATCCAATATTCCTTATCATGAAATCATGAGGAAAATAAAGAAATATTATTTTTCTAAAATGAGTGTTCAACCATTATTCCAAGTGAATATTAAATAGGTGTAAAAGAAAGATATAGAGCTAAAAAAGGAGAGAAATGCTCCTAAGTTCAACCTTGATTATGATGGAATAATAAGGTTTTGGCCCTGTTTTTGTGTCCCTTTGACAATATTTTTGAAGGATATATTTGGATGGAATTGAGTGATATATTGAAGAGTATGTTTCTAGGTTCTTGGTATATCAAATAGTTGGGATAGATGTATATAGGAATTCTACAACCACTTCCCATACCAGAATGGAAGTGGGAAAACATCACCTTGGATTATGTTATCAAATTTCCCAAAACATCTAAATGAAATAATGATATATGGGTTGTAGTTGACCACCTTACGATATTAGCACACTTAATTCACATTAGATATGATTTATATCATGATTTACTTAATCGGTTATAAATTATGGGTATGATAATATTGAATGGACCACAACTATAAATTTTATCGGATCGGGATGTAATGTTTACATCGTCCTTTTGGAAAATTATTCAAAAGGATCTGGAAATAGAGTTATGTTTCAACACCGATTATCATCCATAAAATTTTTTTCATTTGTTATGGACCATTCATACTCTAGAATAAATTTCTAGAGATTTTTCTATAAATTTAAAAGTTTGTTGGGATTAACACATTTCATTGGATGAATTTTCATAAATAAATACCTTTCACTCCATTATTCAGATTGGTCCTTATGAAGCCCACTATGGTTGGATGTATATGAATCCAAAATGATAATATTATGTTGGTGAAATAAATATATTAAGACCTTATCTAGTTTAGTAAATGATATAGAGGTTTTGATACAATCATTATTACATAAGAGTTGCTCAGATTCGACAAAACATTTATGTGGAAAATCGTCAAAAGAATTTGAGTTTGATGTTTTTGGCATGGTATTCATATGAATATCTTCCAAGAAGAGGGTGAGAAAATATTGGAATAAGGGAAATATATGGACTAGTTATTTCAATCCTTTTAAAAATTAGGTTCGTACTAGGATGGTATAATATTGATTGGCGCATCCACCAAATATCTCTCATGTTCCTAAAGTGTTCTATGAATCTATAATAAGGAAGTACATACCTAATCCTTCACATGTACTATATTTATAGATCATAATTCAATATAGGGATACTTATTATGAATAAAAATTATTTTATATTCTATGTCATATAATTCAAGTTCTATGAAATAAGACTACTAAACAAGTTAATGTTATTTGGTGAAACCACTAATTTTATGAAGTTATGTGGGAACTGGAGGATGTAATGAGGCTGAAGTACCAAAATAATTTAGGATTGGAGTGACTAATTTTAGGGGGAAAATTAATTTTAACCGGGGAAGAATATAATTTTTTTGTATTTTTGAAAAATATTTCCCTTTAAATAATTTGATTTCTTTGATAGCTAGTGTTACATAAAACACTGATTTTAGAAAAACCACGTACCATTATTGAATAATTATGTGTCCATTATCATATTTTCATTTTATTGGTGGTTAGTAATATTAATAAACTAAATTAGGAAAAATATATGGTCTATATAGTTATTAAATTAATACATTATTATCGAAATTATTATAATTAAAATCAAAATATATATGAAAATATATCTGATTTTTTTGGAATTTTTTATGCTTGAAATGTATTTTAATGTTAAATTAATAATTATTTGTGAATTATTTCAGTGGAAGTTTTATATTATTTTTATATAAAATGTTTTAAAAATTTATTAAATATTTCTCTTGGCATACGATTTGAATTAATCAAGTTTAATGCTCAAAAAATTATTATTTTATAAACAATAGTTTTTGTCACATTTTACCCATTAATATTAATATTTATTTCTAAATTTTATATGTATTTAATTAGATAAAATTAGTTATAAATTTAATCTTTTGAGGTTAAAATTTGGTAAATGGGACCCTTTTATTTTTGGTCCATATGAATAATGACTGTGGAAGCATTTATCACCTTGGTAAAGGGTACATCAGGTAAATATAGATTAGAGGGAAATTATAAGGCCATAATTATTGAGAAAAATTATTATTTAATGAATTTAATTATACACATAACACCTTATTCCTAAACATAAGTTGTTTAATGGACACATATCAACGAAAATTACTTATATATTATTTATGTCAACGAAAGTTACAAATTGTCACTCTTTTTTTAATATCCACTAAGTATCCACATAAGAAAAATGTAAGTTATGGATGAATATACGAGTTTATAATGATATTAATAAAATAAGTTTACAGATATATATTTAGTTTTTACTTCTAATAACTATATAATGACTTTAATTACTTATGTATATCCGATGAAATATGTCTCCATTTAATAAAAAAATAATATTAATGATTTTGAAAATACTAGAAGTGATATAATTTTAATTATTTAATGTGACAAAAGAATTTTATAGATATATAGGTCATATTATGGATGTGTGAAATCACTATATTATAATTCCCCCTTTTTATTGATGTGTTTAATGCTAAATTAAATGAATAGTGTTAAAATTGAAAATGATGACATTTTATCAAAATAATATTTTATTAAATTATTGAAAAATCATAATAATCATAAAATAAGAAACAGTGAATATGATATGGTAAAAAATTTCATTAATTGGACATTTATGTGTAAATATTATCCTTATATGTTAAAATCACACTACTATATTATTTAAAAATGTGTTACCGTTGTCAAAATTAAAATTAGTTAACCAAGGGTTAATCAAAATGATATGGTTTAAAATTATACCAAAACATTTCAAAATTATATTTTTTGATGGGATTAAAACCCTATACTACTTTATCTGAGAATCCATGTACATTTTGAGGCATTTTTTGAGAATTAATTTTTTATATGTTAATATTGCGATAAATTCAAAATAATCCCATCACCTCAATTATAAATGGGAACATCCTACCTCACTTATTAACCATAAATTGAACCTTATTGATAGAAAAAACTATAAAAATATCCCTTATGAACTTCTCTAGACACATTATAGAGGTTCAGGTTTTCCTAAAGGACTAATCGTAGAACCATTTACAAGAGATCTAAAGGAGTCATTTCTATAAAGAGGTAATTTTCTTAACCGATCAACTTATTTTCTTCTCTTATTTTCCTCATATAAATATATAGTATGTGTTATAAAATAATAAAATGAGCATTCTGAATATACTGAAATGTTATAAATATTATGAAAACACCATTAAACACCTTCATTATTATCGAATGAGTAGTGAAAGTATCGCTTGTGCATACGTATGGCTTACAATCTCCACATAGCTATATAACTCATTTTTCATCACCATATTTTATGGATGGTTATTATGATGGGTTAAATACCTCCATATGATATTATTTACACAATTATTCTTATATAATAATTTAATCATGTTAAATTTATTTCCTTCAAATCCTTTGAGAAATGATAACATCACATGCACGTACGGGTAAACTACCACATCTAGGAAGTGACATTATTTGTTTTTTATTTATATTTTTCATGGATGGTAATGATGATGAATTCAAATAAAATCAATGAAATATATGATATAATAATGATATTTTAATTGTAAATTAACATTTTCATTTATTTCATTTCATTTGTTGAAAAATTATAATATTGGCTATCACAAACCATCCCGGATACCCTAACACCTAGATACTCTAACTAGATCTAACATATCCCCAAGAGAATTACTAATCCCCCCATGGTGGAAACTATTACTTGGAGTAATAAAAGTTAAAATGTGGAATTATTTTACCACAAATATAGAGGAATATTAATGATTATAATTTAATATTTTCAACACTCAAAAAAAGAAAATGTACCAGAAAACGAACAGGTAAAAAATACCCACAAAAATAGATAAACATCCCAAAAGAAACAATGGTGATAAATAGAAAAAAGATGTAAAATATTCTATGTAAAAATAGTTAAATAACTCCACTGGTCACCATCATGACTCCACATTCCAATGGATCATAAACATACACATCCAAGAATTGATTCTTTCCCTTTTCTCAGACATAGAATATATAAGTATAAAAATTCATAAAGGAAAAGGTAGGGTGTGTGATAAAATCCCATACGGGTCTTAACATGTTTTCCATAATCAATACCATTATAATTCAACATTTATACTATTAGTCATAATAAAAATACACAATATTTTATTTTTATATTTTGAATGATAACATTATTTCATAAAAAAATGATTGAAGATTAATAAAAAAGTTCAAATATGAATAAATAATGTTTCTATTAAAAAAATATTTATAAAAATTAATTGGAATAAAATAAAACATCTAAACAATAAATGGCATGTATAACCATGTCAAAAAATCATATAAAATCACCATGTGTGAAATCCCCACAGTAAATCAATTTTTTAGGTAATAGGATCCCCACACATCTTGTAATGATCACATCTCTATTCATGTTCAGACACACAAATAAACCCTAATTGGGAGCCATTCCTGGATAGTCTACAACCTAATGGGGGTAACCCATTATAGGTCATCATTCCACAATTTTTTAGTAACATTTTTCATCACCAATAAATTTTTTGGGAGTCAAAGATCGAGTGTGCTTATCTGAGTTTCAACTTACTACCCAAGATTACATGCGATTCAAATAATCAATCAATTAATAAAAATTTAAATTAATCATTTTAAATCATTTCAAAATAAAATTTCCCGGTTTCACTTTTCAACATGACTTCTTATTCCAAAACCAAATCATAGGTTTTCATTATTTATTTCAATTTCAAATCACTATTTAATTTAATACATTTTATCAAAACAAAATCAAAGCATTTCATTAATATGATTTAAAAATCAAGCCATCCTTTTTCATAATTTGTCCAAACAATTTCAATTATATTGAAATTGGGGTTTTCCTCAAATCCCAAACTCATTTCAAATCAAAATAAAATATTCTCAAATCAGTGTTTTTAAATCAATTAAAATCTCATTTAATTATAATAAATCTATTGATGGTTGCAATAATAGGTGAAATAACTATGTAACCAACTTCATTTAAATCATGGAATTATAACACACAACAACCACAAAGAGAAATGATAATGAAGAATGAAGGAACAATAGATCTAGGAACATAACCTAGAATCAATAGGGGTATCTTGAATAATGGTTTTATTATGTTGTTAATGTATTGGTGGAAATTTTTTGGTCATTCCATGTTTGGTATAAGAGATGACAACCAAGATTCAACTGAAAACACTCCATGGTTACAGCCATGTTATAATAGCTTTCACTATTTTAGGATCAACTAAAATACCATGTTAAGAGACCATAAGTACTATGAAATTATCTTTAGGGATACAAAAATCACATTTATATTTCTTAGAATAGAGTTGGTGATTTATCAAATGTTTCTAAAATTGTTCTTATATGATAGAAATGATCCTCATCGAACATAGAGTAAAATATAATGTCATCCATAAAGACCACCATTAATTTATCAAGATACCCATGGACTATTATATTCATAAAATCTATAATGAATTTAGAATCATGAGTTAGACTAAATAGAATGAAAAGATACTCATAATCTCCATACTTTCTTTGTAAGACAGTATTTTAAATGTAATATTCTTTTATTCTGAACTAGTGATAATGAGATTGTTAGTAAATCTTTGAGAAACACTTTTTATTCAAAAAATGGTCACACATATCACCCCTCAATGGTAACATATTCTTTTTATTTACCATAACTCGATTGAGTTTTGGATGTCCAACATAACTGCGAAGTATTCTGTATACTTTCTTTAGAAATAGAATAGGACACACCGATGGTGACATGATCAGACATATAAATCATTTTTCTAGAAAATAATCCAACTAAGTCATTAACTCTTTCAACACTTATGGTTCCATATGTTAAGAAGTAATAGATACCAAATGAGTATAAGGAACTAAGTCGATATAAAAATCTAACACTCATACTTGTGGAAAACTAGATAAATCAAAAGGAAATACATTGGAAAACATGAAATAAACTAGTTGGAGATCATTACTAAAAGATTACTACTATGGATAAAAATTCCGATATTACATTCACTAAAATTGGATAATAAGTACTATATCTACTTGACCTATGGTTTCATTATCCCTGAATTACACGAGATATCCCATCAGGTATAGTAAAGGAGACCTGTTGAAGATAACATTAAATTCATGTCTTATTAGTAATGAGACACTCCATCATAAGAATGACACCGACAAGATTCATATTGAGAACTATAAAATTCATTTCAAGATACATCTTTGATAAATAGAATACACAAGAAGGACAACATAGACTGCACTTTACCTTTATTTTGAGGGGAATAGTAATATACATTAAATAAGACAAAATCTATATAAGATGATTTAGTAGGATGAAAAAACATGTTGATATAAATGAGTGAGTTTCACCAGTATTAAATAAATAAGTTACTAAATATGAATATATTGGGATGGTACCTCTCATAGTCCCTGGAGCTATATCAACTTCTCCTGAGACTCTTACACTATGTGAAGAAAGCATCATTCTGAATGCTTGGGGATGTAACCACTTTTTTGTGTAGTATCTAATTTAACTATAGTTTCTTTATGTGATGATGATTTCATTCCATTATGTAGAGTATAAACATAGTAAAACTTCTATAGGTGTCCTGAGTCCCTATAAGACGTATAGATCTTTGGCATTGTGATGACCCGCTTATTCACATTGTCTTGGGAATACAATGAATCATTACTATGCCATTAGAGACATCCCCAAGGCGAAAAAGCCTAGAAATAAATGAAAAAGTGTTTTAAATATAGGTGGGGGATGATTTAACCTTTAATAAATAAAACTATTTACCCGGAAAACCATAACCAAACAAATCACTATATGATGAATGAATATATGAAAGACAACACAACCACTTTGTTTATTTGAAAAACATAGTAAAGTTTACCACAATGGAGGAATAAGAAATAATAAAATTAAATAGTGGATAAACAGCTAAAAATACACCATGATGATAATGAGACTCCATGCTCCACAAGCTCCATGATTCAATCACCAAACAACCCAATTATCATGAGGTGATGATAAAGATGTGTGAGACATTACCTTTGCCCATGTCTCAAAAGATAACATCTGTAATAACACCATGGATCCAAAGAAGGGGTGATTATGAAACTCAGTAGGCTTTCACCAATGACTTCCCTACTCACTCCACAAGGATATAAAGTTCATCAGCATTTATATAAAACCATCTATATAGAAAAAATCATCAAAACAATCTATACCAGCAAATAAGATAGTTCAAAAACCATTTGTAACCAAATGAAACCATTTTCTATTTAAAAAAATTGTCAAAAAACTCACAGTTCTAGAAAAACCACTAAACAAGGCTTTAAAACCCATTTCTCATTATCATTTTGAATAACCATTCCATTTTCCACAATATACACACCCATGCATGCTTTGTTTGACAGTTCCAAACTCAGGAGCGGTCTCTCATCTAATTAACTTGTGTCCCAATGACACATGCCCCCGATCAATGGTAACAAACCTTTTAAAAAAATGGGACACATACCTTATTCAATGTAATATCAAACATGAACTCACAAGAAACTCAATTTTTTTCAAAACCATTCCAAATAACCGTTTCAAACAATTTCAATAAAAAGGTTCTTTTTTTAAAACCGAAGAAAAAAAATTTTCAAAAAAAAAATTCATATCAATAAAAAATTCCCTTTTATTAAAAAATATATTCAAATCCATATTCTATAATTCTAAAAAATAACTATTTTAAAATCCAAAATTTAAAACTAAGAACAAAATCACTTTATTCCAAACACAGAATTTTACAGATTTCCACAATTAAGCAAACCATAAAAAAAAATATGGGTTCCAAAAATTTGTAAGAAGATTATTCATGATCAATTAATCTCAAGGAAATCAATTTGAAATAATTTTGAACATTTATATAAAGAGGAGTCTATAGTGAAGCTACCTATCTCAATGGTTTGGACAAAAACCAGAAACAGTTGAATAATGATCAAGAAAAATAGGTCGATTCTTCACAGAACCACCTTAGATATCTTCTCCTAGAAATATAAAGACCAAATATCAACTTATTTGTGATCAGAACTCCTATATATACCCATAAAAGGTGTATATATGAGAAAAAAGTATAGAGGAGAAGTAGATCTATGTAGATCTAAGTTAACATGATAATAACGATGAAGAACTTCACTTACTGAACTAATCAGGATCGAAAATGATAAAGGAGGGCTCCAGATTGACTCTAAAAAATTTAGTAGAGGTTATCCTACCTTCAATGGAGAGGAATGTAGAATTAGGGTTTCATAGGGGAAAAATCTAATGAGTTATTTTAAAAATGAGTGAGACCCTATTTTTATGGATCTTGATTTGACTCTATGCATGGTTAGACAACTATGTTTATCGATACCATGCACTAATTGTGCATTAGATATTGGCATAAGAAATCCCTTTCATGGAATTCTCACATGGTCTCCCTAACCATTCATACATTGTGATGATGATTATTCCCAAAAACTACTAGGGAACACTGTAGTACCCCCAGTTTCGAGTACATAATCGCTTTTCCTCATGTTTTTTTAATTTGGTGTTTATTAAAATAGAGAGTTTCCATAAAATAAAGATTTACTATAAATTTGGATATTTCCATAATGTTGGTAATTTCAATAAATTTGTATATTTCTATAATGTTGGTTGTTTCCATAAATTTGGATATTTCCATAATGATGGTTGTTTCCATAAATTTGGATATTTCCATAATGTTGGTTGTTTCCATTAATTAAGGTGTTTCTATAATGTTGGTTGTTTCTATAGATTTGGGTCTTTCCATAAAGTGTGATGTTTCCATAAAAAATGTGTTTCCATAAAAATGGTAAATGTGAAGTATGTGAGAGTTTGGGGGATTTATAAGGAGTGTTGGGACAATAATTAAGGTCCCCTGGTCCATATATTGTTGGCACAAACAGTGTGGTCAAATCCTGTGTAGAGGTCAAATCTAGATCCTTTTTTCTTGGAGCTTGCTCGTTTTTTCACATTATATTTCTTTTTGGATTTAAAACGCCCCTAAATCGATATTACTCTCCCTAGAAGGCTGGATAACCATTCCCACACGATTTGAAGCCATTCCAGAGCATTCCCTTGGTGATTTCGAGTCCGATTCTTGAGGTATGTCACCATTCTTTACTAATTTGTCAGGATTTCATAGATCTGCTTAGATCTACTTCTCTAGTCTCCATTATTTCCCAGATATGATCCTAGAGTGGGAATATCTACGTTTTTGGATGCCAAATATTTAAATTTTGAGTTGATCTTTCTAGCATAAGAGATCTAAGGCCGCTCTTGGAGAATCGACCTGCTTTCTTGTGTGTTCTTCATCTATTGTTAATGTTTCATCAAGACCTTCGAGTTTGGTGGCTTCACTCTCATATCCTCTTGATAGAATTTATGTTCATAGATTCAAATTGTTTTATTGATTGTGAAATTCATTTAAAAATATTCATTTGTGATGATTTATGGTTTTTGGGAAATTGTGTGATCTTGGTGAATAATTGTGCAAAAGGAGGTTTAATTTAAAATGATGATTTTAAATTATGGATTTTATGGAATTGCTAAATGGTTGATGAAAAAGTGGTTTTCAAAAGTAATGGTTTTGAAAAAAAAATTTGTTTTATTGAAATGGTTTGGATTTGAAATGGTTTGGAATTGAAATGGTTATGTTAGAAATAGTTTTCAATAAAAAGGCATTTTTGTTGAAAGGTTTATTTTGGCTTGATCGTTGGGAATCTGTGATGTTTGTTTATATACCATATATGGGGCTTGGTTGAAATATGGCCTTATTCTCGGTACCAGAGGCTTAATGGAACATGGGAATTTCATATACGAGGCTAGTTTGAAATATGACATTGTGATCGATGCCAAAGGATTAATGGCACATGGGAAACAATTACCTTGTGACGACTTGGTAGATCGACGAGAAACCGCTCATGAATATGGAACTTTCATAACATAACAATCATTTTTGGTTATAAGGGTTTGAGAAATGGTTGGCTATGCTGATATAGGGATATTGGGAAATGGTTGTAAAGATTGTTTGGATATTTTTCTGGAAAAATATCTCGCGGGAAAATTGGTTTCAATTTCACTTGTATGGTTTTGGTAATGAATGGTTTTGGAAACTTGTTTATATTTATTTATAAACTAATTTTCAGAAATGTTTTTTATATAAATTGTTTCATATAATTGTTGATAACTCATCTATCCTAATGGCATGAGTATGGATTTCATTGGGGAAAAACTACTGAGTTTTATACTCACCCATGCTTTGGAACTTTGGTGCTTTTGCAGAAGTCATATTCGGATACACAGGTAAAGGTAAGGCATCTCATTGATAGTGGTTTGTGGTGATGATTAGGTGATGTGGTGGTTCTTGGAGCATGGAGCTTGGTGTGGAGCTGTGGAGTGTGTCTTGGTGTCTTTTGAGAGTCATGAGCTGTTTTTCTACCGTTGTTTACTCTGATGTGTTTGACTAAAATGAAGTTTCTTAGTTGTCTTTCAATTGTTCATGCATCATATAGTAAATGTTCGGTTATGGTTGGTTAGATCATTGGTTTATTCCTTAAAGGGTAAATTGTCCCCCACATGTATTTGAAACCCTTCGACATTTATTTCTAGCCTTGGGAATCTTAGGGATGTTACTTAAGGCATAGTAATGACTTGTTGTTCTCTCAAGCCAATGAGAATTGGTGGGTCATTACAAATGGGATCAGCTTGTTCGGTCTTTTCCTAACAAGTAGTCATCGATGTAACTAGTTTTGGAGATGAAATCCCGTTTGGTCAATTCCTTGGGTGGGAATCTCTAAAAGGACTAGGATTTTCAGAATATGTAATGTATAACATAAATGGACGTATCTAACCCTTTTATGATGATCTTCAAGTTACCAGGGATTTGAGTAAATAAGGGTTTTGAGACACTTCTAGGATTTTGAAATCTCATTGTCATGGGTTTAGCCAATGAGAAAAGCATGACATGCATTCTAGAGGAATGACTTCCCACTAGGAGTACATATATCGTTTTGAGAAATGATCATTTTTGAAAAGTATGGAATTGGTTTTCAAATGAAATATTTTTAAAATTGAATGATTATCATATTTTGAAAATGGTTTAATTTTCAAAATTCATGTGACGTGGTTTAAAAAATAGTAGAACATGTGAAGAAGGATGTTTTGAAAAACAATTTTGTGATAGTTTATGTGATAGAATTTGAAATGATAATCCCAAAGTTGCTAGAGAATGAGGTTAACAGAGTTTTTTGTTAGTTTAGAAAATGGCACCTCGTAGGCATCATCGAAACCAACCTGATGAAGCTGCGGAGAATGTGGTTGCACCTAAACCACGTGTGAACCAAGAGCTGGTTCAGAGTATTGTGCACGCTTTTCAAGGTATGGACACACAGAACTATAGGATTGTGCCATGACATGTGGATCATACCATCTAGTTCAAAAAGCAGAATCCACCTAATTTCAAGGGTGATTCTGAACCTGAGAAGGTGGAGGTGTGGTTATGTAGTATGAATCTTATCTTTGACTTCATCGACACACCAGTAGAGCTAAAGGTCAAACTAGAGATGTATATGCTCGATGATCTTGCACGTCAGTGGTGGTATTTAGCGGTGCATGCTAAATTGGATGAAGGACATACATGGGAGGATATTGAATAATTGATCAACAAACAATTCTATCCACACAAGTTCAAGATTTAGAAAACGATGGAAATCTTCAACCTGAAACTAGAGAGTCTCTATCACCAAGTATGCGGATAAGTTCATGAACTTAGTACGATTTTCCCTAGAAGTTGCGACGAGTGCCTCTTTAAAGGCACACATCTTCGAATCAGGACTACGACAGGAGATTCGATCAATGATTGCAGAACAATGTATTACAGACTATACAGAGATGGTGATCATAGTGACTGTTGCTGAACATGATATCTCAGGATCTATAGGAGGAGGCATGATGATACCTACAGGAAACGGTGGGAACTCAACCGTTGGGAACAAGAGGAAAAGGTACATCTATTTCCATGGTGAAAGTGGAAATCAGAACCCAACAACTGGATCGGTAAACCTTCCTCTATGACCACAGAGCAAATCAGGTTGTTTTCAATGTGGTTCTCTTGAGCACATAAAGATATATTATATGACACAACCTAGATCATGTCATAATTGTAACAACATGGGACATCTTTAGCGCTATTGTCACAGTGCTCCAAGGTCGGGTGATCGAGACACTTATCAGTTATCACAATCATTGTATGCTTCGGCTGGACAAGGACAGTTGAATCAGTATTGTAAGTAGAGAAGAGCTAACCATGGGGATTATAGACACAATGACTCCTCAACTAGGGAAACCTCACAAAGGAAACAAGGAGAAAAATATAGTGAAGAAGCAAATGTATGGAGCAGAGCAGATGATTGTCGATGACCAAGATGGACCATCTATAGTGAGAGGTATGATTCCTTTTAATTCTATATTTTTTCAAGTGTTGTTTGATATTGGTGCATCACATTCCATCATTGAATCTTGTGCTGTTTACTTTTTATGTTTAAAACTGGAAATGATTCCTTCTATTTTGAAACTACAAACTCCTCTTTGTGAAAGATAATTTCAAGACTTTGTATGTAGAGCATGTGCTATAACTATTGATGGAGCTGAGTTAAAATGGGACTTCTCGATGTTGAATATGGATGTCTATGATGTAATCCTGGGTATGGATTGGCTGACAATGTTCAACGCTCAAATCGACTGTTATAGGAGAACAGTTAGTTTCATGACTGAGGATGGTATCGAGCATCTCTTTAGAGGAGAGAGGATTGTAAAGAATGGTGAAAAGATTTTGTTATAACCAATGGTGGGAACGATATCTTACTAGTTGGTAGCGTTGACTTTGGAATCAATGGAAGAGATCGAGGAAAATATCTTTCCAGCTGTTGTGGATCAATTTGCAAATGTCTTTCCCAAGAACTTCTCAGGGATACCACCTCTAAGGGAGGTGGAGTTTACGATCGATATCCTTCCTGGGACCAGTCCTATTTCCATTCCATATTATAATATGGCACCAACAGAGTTACAAGAATTGAAATTTTATTTAGTGGAGTTGGTAATCAAGGGTTTCATTCGACCCAGTACGTCTCCATGGGCAACACCAGTTTTGTTTGTAAAGAAGGTAGATGCAACTCTTCAGTTGTGTGTTGATTATCATAAGCTTAACCAAGTAACGATAAGGAATAGATATCCACTTCCATGACTTGATGATATATTCTATCAATTAAGGGGAGATCTGTGGTTATCCTAGATTGACTTGCGATTAAGATATCCCCAATTGAGAGTTCTGAAAGAGGATATTCCAAAGATATCTTTCAGAAGTAGATATGGACACTATGAATATGTAGTCATGCCTTTTGGTCTAATGAATGTACCAGTAGTATTCATGGAATTGTTGAACCAGATATTTCAACAATAAATGGATTCTTTTGTTGTGGTGTTTCTGGACGACATTTTGGTCTATTCAAAGGAAAGGGTTGATCATGAGGTGCACCTAGAAAAAGTGTTACAAATCTAGAGAGATCATAGTTTGTATGCCAAATTATCAAAGTGTGAATTTTGGATACATGAAGTATGTTTCCTTGGCTATGTCATTTTTGAGAAAGTTATTTATGTTGATTAGGAAAAGATAGAAGCCGTTATCTCTTGGAAACACCTGAAGAATGTGTTCGAGATATGAAGCTTTCTTAGTCTAGCTGGTTACTACCGATTCTTTTTGCATGATTTCTCATGACTAGCTTCACCAATGACATCTTTGACAAAGAAGAATGCTCCATTCCAATGGACAGAGGAATTTCAGAAGTCTTTCTAGGAAATAATGTTTGGCTTACATCGACACCTATCTTGATCTTACCAGAATCAGGACAGGGGTATGAGTTGTATTGTGATGCTCCAGGATTAGGGTAGTGTTGTGTTATCATAAAAACATATCACGTGGTTGCTTATGGTTCAAGGAAGTTGAGTGTGCATGAGAAGAATTACCCAACACACGATTTCGAGTTAGCTATAGTGTCACATACGTAACCTATTTTAGAGTTATTTTAAATTTATTTTCCACTCATGATTTGTTTTGGTGGTTTCCAAAGGTTTTATTGAGAATAGGCGAGTTTTCATGAATTGGGCCAAACTGCGAGCCCAATTCCAGATTTAAAAATAAATTTTGTTTCATTTATAACTTTTTCAATTTTTAATATTTTTGACTAATTCCAAATCCTAATTGTTCTCCCCGGATATTGTAACCCCAAATTTAAATTTGGGGCCTTTATAAATCCATAAGCATTGGGGATTGTTGTTTTTATTTGAGAATTGGGCCAACCCGAAGGCCCATTTTCCAGTTTTAAATGGTTTCATTAATTTATTAATATCATATTCATTAAAATGTATTTTTCGGTGATTCCACCTCCCTCTCGACCCTAGGAAGCCCAGGCGCGCTCCCATTTACTTTTCTCCCACTTTGGAGATATATTTCATCGCGATTTGGTGCTGACATTCTTGGGGTTTCTAAAATCGGGCAGATTTGAGGAGGTAAGTTCATTCCATCATAACTCTCTCAATTCTTACACTTTCCACCCATTCCAATTCCTACATTATCTCATAATCCCTGTTCGAACTTCCCTTCAATGGTTGGATATTTTTAAATTCATATTATGGTGGAGTTTAGGTCGTTTTCTTCATGATTATTTTGGGTAATGTTTCTCTTTTCAATTCTTCTCTTCTCCTTAGGGTTTTCCAACCTATCTCAAGAGTTTATAGAATGTCCATAACATAGGGTTCGAACATATGGTCTTATTTGGTATCTTTTGGGTCAATTTTTGGTGTTCTAGGTCTGGATTTATATTCATTGATGTGCGGCGGTGGTGCGGTTGATGTTTCGCACCATGTTTTGAGGGTTTCGACATAAAAGGTAGGTGATTCCATGTGTAATCATTTCTAGATGAGTTAGTTTGCTTGAATTACTTATTATTAATTTACTAATATGCTGTGTATTGTCTGGGAACTGTTTATTTTGTATTTGGTAAAGCATTTGTTTTTACAGTTTCATTTTAGTTTAAAAAATTGGGTGTTTTACATGTGCAACCCTTTGGGTATTGTTTGGGTGTGTTTTATAACATAAGAAATTGGTTTAATAAATCTTGTTTGGGCTGAAAATTCTGATTTGGTAGGGTATTGGTGTGCCATTAGGTTTTAAAGAGGTTTCTTTTAATGGGTTTAAGGTTTAAAGCCTTATTGTGCTTCTTGAAAGTGATTTTGAAAATGTGTGCTTTTCATGTGGATCTTTGGTGGTATTGTTTGAGGTGTTTTTATAACACATGTGGGTAGTTTAATAAATGTTTTTGGGGATGAAAATTCTGTTTTTAATTTGTATTGGTGTGATTTTTTCCTTGAAATATGGTTTTGAAATGAGTTTTTTTGTGAAAAGATTTGGTACACTCTTTAGAATTGTTTTATGAAAGTTTTGAATGGTTTAATGATTTATGTAAAATGTGAACCCATATTGGAAAACTGTTTTGAATTGTTTATACATTCAAATGGACCATTTTAAATGTTAATAGTTCTGTTATGTTATTTGTATCCTCTTGGAAATGTTTTATAAAAATGTTTAATGGATTTACTAAAATGTGAAAGAGGTGTGAACATTATATGGGCTGTTTGTGTGAGTGCGATGTGAAAAGTGGATTTTATTTATAAAAAGGGTTTTAGGAAACATGTGAGTGGTCTGTTATGTGATGTTTAGTATCTTTTTAGGTATTTTATAAAATTGTTAAATGATGCGTTGGATTGTGAATGTTATGCAAAAAGTGTTGTGGGCTATTTTGGTGTGGGTTTGATTTCAAAATGCATTTGAATGAAAAGTGGACTTTTGTGACTTGTGTTGTATACATGTGAGCTGTTTGGTGAATTTATGATATGGAAATGATATTTTCATGTGAAATTTATATTCATTGACTTGTTGAAATTGTTTGAGCACAAAGGGAAAACCCAGGTATCTAGGTGGGTGGACGTGTACTAGTATGCTAGTGAGCCCGTGGGGGTTTGGCCTCAGTTTCACTTAGCAAGACTGACACTTACAACTCTAACTAAACTAAGATGATGATGATTGGGGACCAATAGGTTATGGGTACGATCCTTACTAGTGGATCGTGCACGAGAACGAATATTTTTGATGGTTACTCTCACCGAGATACGAGGTACCTTGGACCCACAGCTAGCTAGTGCCTAGGGGTTATTTCCCATTGCTTGTGCTCACTGGATATTTTGTGCTTACCGTCGGCATACGGTACATTTTTCTGGAAAATTCAGTAGCTTTGGTGTTTATTTTAAAAAGTGTTAATCCTTTAAAATAGCCCACCTGAAAACTGTTCTTATTCAAATTTTCATCTTTTAGAAATTGTAATTAGCTTTTCATGTTTTTGAAAACTTGCATGCTTTTCATCTTTAAATGCTTATTATATGGAATCTCTTAGTGGTGGAATCCTATTGGGCTTTGGCTCACACCCTACTTACACCCTTGGGTGTAAGTAGACTTGGTTATTTTGTTGTCGCAGGTTTGAGTATAACTTTTGTGCCAACAGTTCGGGTTTCCACCAGTCATTCATGATGTGGTGTTGTGGAGATGGCTTGAGGAAGATGCCTCTTGCCATGTTGAGGTTCTTGGGCTGTATTTTCCTGGGTTTTTACCTTTGTAATGATCTTCAAACATTGATTAAAATTGTGCAATTCAGTTCTGAATTTATTAAAAAGATATTTCAGTTTGAAAAATCCATATTTGGTTTCTTGGATTCATTTGATGTTTCAAGTATAAAAACTCGGGTAAATAGTTCCCAATTTTTATTTTTTGATACCCGGGCACTTGTGCCAGCCCGTGGAGATCGGGAACGCCCTTCGGGACTTGCCACGGGTTGGGTCGGGTGCCGGTTTTTGCGGCGACCAGATTCGGTTCGTGACATGCAGTCATCCATGCTTTGAAAACATGGTGAAATTATCTCTTTATTGAGAAATTTAATATGTTTACAGATCACAAAAGCTTGAAACACATTTTCTCACAACGATATTTGAATTTGAGGAAAATAACGTGAATGGAGTATCTCCATATTTTGACTTTGTCTTGATGTACACACTTGGGAATGGAAATTCAGTGGCGGATGCATTGAGTAGAAAGTCATATGCTCAGTTGGAGAAAGAAGCTTTAGATGAATGACAGTTGATGTCTGTTTTAGACGACATGCATGTGGAATGTGAAGAACAAGGTGATGTAGCCATTTTCATTTCAGCTATGCTTGTTCTTGAATTAGTAAAAATGATCAAAGAGGCACAAACGTCTAATGCAGAATGTCTAGTTGTAAGTTCAAAACTCAATGGCAGGGAGACTATTGATGGCTTGAAACATGATGGAGGTTTAGTTTTGTGTTTCAGAGATCAGATGGTTGTACCCATTGTTTGTTAAGAACAACTACTTCATGCTTACAACAATTCAAGATGGGCTGTACGTCCAGTTACACCGAAGATGTATAAGGCGTTGAAGGCGCAGTTTTGGTGGAGCGGCATGAAAAGGAAAGTGGTCAAGTTCATCTCGCGGTGCCTAACTTGTCAGCAGGTTAAAGAATAGAATTAGAGACCAGATAGTATGTTATAATATTTGAGCATCCCAGTGTGGAAATGGGATGAAATATCAATGGATTTTGTTACAGGTCTTCCACGAATGGTCCGGAAACACGATACCATTTGGGTGATAGTGGATCATCTAACCATGTCAGCCCATTTCATCCCGATTCATGAAACTCATATGGTGGAGGATCTTTATAAAATATATATCTAATAAGTGGTAAAGAGGCATGGTGAAATAGTTTTAATAGTCTCAGAAAGAGATCTGAGGTTTACATCTCGTTTCTGGGAAACATTTTAGCAAGCACTTGGAAATCTGTTGACTATGAGCATCGCGTGTCATCCTGAAATGGATTGGAAATCTGAGAGGACAATACAAACATTGGAAGACACGTTGAGGTCTTTTTTAATTTATTTTGGTGGCTCATGGGAGGATCATATACCCTTAGTGGAGTTATCATACAATAACACTTATCAAACCTTAATACACATGGCTCTGTTTGAAGCATTGTATGGGTGGCCTTGTCATTCTCCACTATGTTGGGTGAAAATGGGTGAAACATCACTAGTCAGGCCAATACTTGTCCAAGAAACAACCGAGAAGATGAAGTTGATTAGAAAGAGTATGGAAATAGCTCAGATACATCAGAAAGATTATGCATATCACCGTCGAAGACCGTTTTCATTTGTCGCAGGTGATCATGTCTTCTTGAGGATCTCTCCAAGGATTGGACATCGTTGTTTCAGGAAGCAGGGAAATTTATCTCCTAGAAACATTGGCCCTTTTGAGATACTATAATGGGTTGGAGAGTTGGCATATCGATTGTCATTACCACCATAGTTTAGTTCGGTGCATAATGTGTTCCATGAATCCTAGTTAAAAATGTATCACCCGAATCCTGATAATGTGATCAGATGGGATCACACTGAGTAGAACCAGATACATCATTTTTACATATTCAAGTATGGATCATGGATAGAAAATAGAAAGTCTTGCGTGTGGAAATCATCAGCCTAGGGCGGGTTTTATGGAAACATGGTCAGATTCTGGAAGAGACTTGGGAACGTGAGAAGGAAATTAAAGAGCAGCGGCCAGAACTCTTTTTGGCAATCAGTGGTTGTCTACTTTCTAAGGACAGAAAGACCAATGGTGGGGAGAATGTAGTACCCTTGGTTTTGAGTACATAATCCCTTTACACATGTTTTTAATTTTTTATGTATTAAAATATAAACTTTCTATAAATTAGAGAGTTTCTGAAAATTTGGATATTTTCATAATGTTGGTTGTTTCAAAAAAAATTCATATTTCCATAATGTTTGTTGTTTCCATAAATTTTTATATTTCCATAATGTTTGTTGTTTCTATAAATTTTTATATATCCATAATGTTGGTTGTTTCCATAAATTAGGGTGTTTACATAATGTCAGTTGTTTCCATAAATTGGGGTGTTTCCATAAAGTGTGATGTTTCCATAAAAAATTGTGTTTCCATAAAAAGGGTAAAGGTGAAGGATGGGAGAGTTTGGGGGTTTTCTAAGAAGTGTTGGGACAATAATTAAGGTCGAAAGATCCATACACGGTTGACACAAACCGTGTGGTTAAATCTTGCGTAGAGGTCAAATGTAGATCATATTTTCTAGGAGCGTGCTCATTTTTTATCTTTTTATTTTGTTTTGGCATAAAAACCCACCTAAATAGACATTAATCTCCCTAGAAGGATGTATAACACTTCCCACATGAGTTGAAGCCATTACGGAGCCTTCCCTTGGTGATTTCGAGTTCGATTCTTGATGCATGTCACCATTCTTTATGGATTTGTCATGATTTCTTAGATATGCTTAGATATACATCTCTGATATCTATTCTTTCTCAGATATAAAACTATAGTGGGTAGATCGATGTTTTTGGATTCCAAACATTTCAATTTTGAGTCGTGATCTGGCTAGGATAAGAGATCTAAGGCCGCTCTTGGAGTATCAGCCCTCTTTCTTGTGGGTACTTCATCTGTTGCTAAAGTTTCATCAAGACATTCGAGGTAGGTGGATTCACTCTCATATCCTCTTGATATAATTTATTGGAATAGATTCGAATTGGTTAATTGATTTTGAAATTCATGGAAAAATATTCATTTGTGATGATTTATGGTTTTTGTGAAATTTCGTGACCTTGGTGAATAGTTGTGAAAAAGGGGGTATAATTTAAGATAATGATTTTAAATTATGGATTTTCTGGAATTACTAAATGGTTGATGAAAAAGTGGGTTTCAATAGAAATGTTTTTCAATAAAAATGGTGTTTTATTAAAATGGTTTTTAGTTGAAATGGTTTGGAATTGAAATGGTTTTGACAGAAATATTTTTCATTAAAAAGGTGTTTTCATTGAACGGTTTATTTTGGCTTGATCAATGGGCATCTGTGTTGTGTGTTCATATTTCATACATGGTAGATAGATGAGAAACCGCTCATCAGTATGGAACTGTCATAACATAGCATGCATGGTTGGTTACATGGGGTTGAGAAATGGTTGGGTATGCTAATATAGGGATATTGTGAAATGGTTGTAAAGATTATTTGGTTATTTTTCTGGAAAAATATCTTGCTGGAAAATTGGTTTCAATTTCACTTTTATGGTTTTGGTAATGAACAGTTTTGGAAAAAAAATTATATTTATTTATAAACTAATTTTTGAGAAATTGGTTTATATAAATTGTTTTATATAATTGTTGATAACTCTTCTATCATAGTGGCATGAGTAGGGATGTCATTGGGGAAAACCTACTGAGTTTTATACTCACCCGTTCTTTGGCACTTTGGTGATTTTGCAGATGTCGTATTTCGAGACATAGGTAAAGGTAAGGCATCTCATTGCTAGTGGTTTGTGGTGATGCTTTGGTGATGTGGTGGTGCTTGGAGAATGATGCTTGGTGTGGATCCATGGAGTGTGTCTTGGTGTCTTTTGAGAGTCTTTAGTTATTTTTCTGTTGTTGTGTACTTTGATGTGTTTGACTAAAATGAAGTTGCTTAGCTATCATTCAATTGTTCATGCATAATATAGTAAATGTTTGGTTATGGTTGGTTGGTTCATTGTGTTATTCCTTAAAGGATAAATTGTCCCCCACTTGTATTTGAAACCCTTCAGCTTTTATTTCCAGCCTTTGGCATCTTGTGGATGTCGCTTAAGGTGTAGTAATGACTAGTTGTTCTCTCAAGCCAATGAGAATTGGAGGGTCATTACACACATGGTTTCTCAATGTATTTCCACATGGTTTGGAAAAACCGTGAATAGATCATGCACCTCTCATTTAACTCCAATTTTTTTTTCAAAGTTCTCCCAACTCTCTCAACTTTCACACTTACACCTTATAACCATAGAAATAACATGATAAGGGTTACATTCTAGAAACCAGGGGTATTACATTCTCCCCACCATTGGTCTTTCAACCCTCAAAAACTAGAAAAACATCACTATCCTGAAATAATTTATCCACTACTCTTTCATTTCCATCTCGTGCTCCCAACCCTCTTCCGAAATCTAACCATGTTTCCATAAAACACTCACTAGGGTGATTCTTTTTCCATGAAATACTTTCTCTTTACTATTCACAATCTACACCTAGATATGTACCAATGAAGAATCCGATTCTAAGTCAACATGATCTCATATGATCACATGGTCAGGATCAAGTTGATACTTTTTCAACTAAGATACATGGAACACATTATGTACCAAACTTAACTGTGTTGGAAATGAAAACAAATATGCCACCTCTCCAACACATTCTTGTATCCCAAAAGGAAAAATATATCTAGGAGATAACTCTCACAACTTCACAAAATGTCGATGTCTATTCCATGGGTAGATCCTTAATAATACATGATCACTCACTCTAAGAAAAAATGGTCTTAGACGATGATCTTCATATGATTTCTGAAGACATGGAGCAATATACATCCTCTTTCTGAACAACTGAATCTTCCCCATTATTTCATGGAAAAGGCTTAGCCCAACTAATTATGTATCACATATTTCCACCCAACAAAGTGGAGAAACAACTAGGAAACCCTTACAACGCATCAAATTAACCCATATGTTTCGAGGCCACATAACTGTTATTATAAGATAACCTCCCTAAGGGAATATTCTCTTCCCATGATCCACCAAAAGCCATTACACAAGCCCACAAAATTTCTTCCAACATTTTTATCATTCTTTCATATTTCCCATTCGTCTGAGGATGATGCACCATACTCACAGTCAACTATGTCCAAAGGGCTTTTTGTTTGGATTTTCATAAATGAGAGGTGAACCATGGATCTCTTTCTAACACGATCGAAACTGGAACTCCATGTATCTTTACCACTTATTATATTTATATTTGGATAGATACTCCACCATATGATTTTAAAAAATATGAATGAAATAGGATTACTTTTTTAGGCGATCCACAATCACCCATATGGAATTGTGTTTTGGAATAGTTCATGGGAGACCTGTAACACAATCCGTTTCCATCTGATCCCATTTACACACTGGTATATGTAAATACATCAACATACCCTATGGTCAATGATTCTATTCCTTTACATGTTGAAAAGTTAAGCACTTTGAAAATAACCCAGTCAATTTCTTTTTCATGCTGCTCCACCCAAATTGTGCCTTACAAGTCTTATACATCTTTTGTATACCTAGATATACAACCCATCTCGAATGGTGTTAAGCATGAAGAATTTATTCCTAATAATCTATAGGTATGAACATCTGATATTTGAACCAAAACACTAAACTCTTATAAAGATTTCATCCCTCAATCGACCCCAAATGTTGAGTTTGGAAATTGTAACCAAGAATTAGGTGGTAGATGTTTGTTCCTCTTTGAAAATCTTCACCAAATTAGAAACTAGATAAAATGAAAATAAAACCACAACATCACCTCAATTTTTATATTCCACTTGGGATAGACATCAAGTACCACCCACATGAAGCTTCTTTTTCCAAGTAAGCATATAACCTTAGTTTTAATGAAAGTTTGACTATATTGATGTTACCTAGTGTACACATTAAGTCGATGTCAAATATTTGGAGATACTCCATCCATAATCATTTCCACATATTCAAATACCACAATTAAGAAATATGTTTCTTTCTTTTGTGGTCTATGAACAGAGTAAATTTTACACCAATGAGATATTGAAACTATGTATTTAAAGCATGTGAGACTATAGCTGACTCCAAATCATGTGTTGGGTAATTCATCACATTCACTTTCATCTACCTCTAACCAAAGTAACAGAATGGTCTCATTTCATGAGAACACATCCCAATGCGGATCCCGAAGGATCACAATACACCATCTACCCCATTCATGATTCTAGAAAATTCCAGATAGGTTTTGATGTAATATGAACTTTCATCTCTTGATAATACTTTTTGATTTCATTAGTAAATCGGAATTGGACATTATTCTTTGTAAAATACTTCATAGGTTAATATATTCATGAGACATCCCACACAAATACTCAGAAATAACCAGCTAGACAAAGAAAAATATGTATATCAAAGAAGTTATTCGGTGGTTTCCAAGGGATAAAAACATCTATCTTTTCAAGATCCACTCATACACCTTTTTTGAAATTACATGGCAAAGAAATCGTACCTATTTTATTGAAAAATCATAATTTAATAGCTTTGAATACAACCAATCTTATCTCAGTATTCCCAACACTATCTCCAAGTGTTTTTCATTCTCATCCCTTATCCCTGAATACAACAATATGTTATACATAGACCCTACCACAAAAAAATCCAGATATCACTAAAATATCTGATTCCTCAATTCCAAAAAGACCGTTGGTTCATTCGTTAGACCAAAATGCATGAATACATATTCATAGTGGCCATATATTCTTCTGAAAGATGCATTCAGAATATACTCCTTCAGAAATAGAAATTGATGATATCCTAATTGAAAGTCAATTTTAGAGAACAACTGAGCTATTCTCAACTGATAAAACAGATCATAAATGCATGGAAGTGGATATAGATTCTTTATAGTAACATGGTTAGGCTAACAATAATACACACATATCTTTAAAGTTTCATCTAGTTTCTTTAAGAACATGACTTGTGATACCCAATGAGATGTACTTGTCCAAATCAATCCTTTTATTTTCATCTCTTCCGAAAATACTTTCATTTCCATTAATCCTGTTGGTTCCATATTATAATATGGAAGGGAAATAGGACTGGTCCTTGGGAGGAGAACAGTCATAAAATCCACATCCCTTATAGGTGGTAACCCTGAGAAATTCATTGTAAAGTCCTTTAGAAATTGATCCAAAATAGCTATAAAACTAGTATCCTCATTCCCTTCCATCGATGAAAAAGACAATTTAAAAAATAGTAAGATATTGTTCCAACTTCTGGTTCTAACAAGCTTTTTACACCTACTTTTATAGCCCATTCTCTTCTCAAGAGATGATCAACACCATCCTCAGTCGCAAAACTCACCGTCCTTCTATAATAGTAGATGTGAGCCTTAAACATTGTCAACAATCAATACCCTGGATTAAATCATAGAAATCCATCTCTAACACCATGAAGTCCCACTTTAGCTCAGCACTATCAACTATTATAGAACATGCTCCACACACAGAGGCACAAAATTCTCTTTCACTGAGAGGGGTTTGAATTTTTAACACGAAAGGAATCATTTCTAGTTTTATAAATAGAGAAACAATTTATTGAGAAGAAATGAAGGAATATGATCCACTAGTATCAAACAACACTTGTGTAAGGGTAAAATTCAATAGAATCATACCTATCACCCTTGATGGTCCAACCTGATTATCTACATTCATCTGCATAGCTTCATATAATTTCTTTTTTGTTGCACTCTTTACAAATTTACCTGTTCCGATTACCCATGTTGAGGAGTCATGGTGTTCCTAGAATCGTCATGGCTAATTCTTCCCTAATGATGATAATGATTCTACATTCCTCATCCAATCTAAGCTTACGATACTTGCCAAACCAGGTAAGTATCTTGATCACTTGACCTCAGAGCACTGTGACAATAGCATTGATTATTCCCCACCTACTTGTAGTTATGGAATGATATGGGTAGTGTCGTATACATTCAATTCATGTGGTCAATAAAACCACACTGGAAACAGCTTGCTTTTCTCTTTGGCTATGGTGGAAGGTTTACTAATCTAGCCATATAATTTTGAGTCCCTCTCCCACCTTGGAAATAGGTGTCCCTCTTCCACTTTCTCCCATCATTATAGTTCCCACCATTTCCCATAGGTATAATCATACTTCTTCCTCCCATAGATCCTAAGATATCATGTTCATCCACTATTTATCTGTTTGTTATCTCTGTATAATCTGTAATACAGAGAACCAAAATGTTCTAGTGAATCTCTTTCCTAATCCTTGATTCAAAATTGTCTGCCTCTAAGGAAGCATGAGCCACAACCTCTGGTTAAAAGCTCTATAAATGAATTAATTTAGCTGTATACTCAGTGATAAAGAGATTTTTTAATTTCAGGCTGAAAAAATTCATCTTTTTCTAGATTTTGAACTTGTGGGGATATAACTGATTGTTAAAAATTTATATAAAATATTCCAATCTATGGAAATGATACAGTTTAGCATTCATCACTAGATCCCACAAATGGCGTGCAAGATCCTAGAGAATATATGTCAACATCATGACCTTGAGCTCTATTGGTGTGCTGATGAATTCAAAGATACAATTTATCCGATTTAGACATACCTCTTCTTTTTACCATTTAGAATCAGTCTAGAATATGGATTGATTATGATTCATGAATTTGATGGAATGATCCATGTGGCCTGGCTCATCCCTCAGGTTCCCTGTATCCACTACTTGAAACACATGGAAGATAATCAAAACTGGATCTCAGTTCACCTATGGTTCACGTGAAACCACAATCTCCATAACTTCTTACAGTTGGTTTTTATGACGTATATCAAGTGCTATTTTCTAAACAATAATAAACTCTCTAAGTCTCACTCTCTAGAAACTGATGTATTATGATTTCAAATTATATCATATCATGTATCACAACATTGATTTCCAAAATCAACCCTTTCCAAGATTAATTTTTTTAAAAACCCTTTTTTTTAAGTCAACCCATTTTACAAATACATCGATCATACTATTTTCGATGCCTTTTATTTGAAATGAATTTCATCATTTAAAAAAAAATAATGAATCAAATCATATATCATTTCTAAAAATGAAATGTTCTATCCTAGTGGGAATTAATTCCTCTATAATGCATGTTATGCCCATATCATTGGCTAAGCCCATGACAATGAGTTCCAAGATCCTATAAGTGTCTCTAAAACACTTGTGTACCCAAATCCCTGGTAACATAATGTTTAAAATAAAAAGGATAGCGGAATCTTTTTATGCTCTAAATTTCATGTCCCAACAATCCTACCACTTTATAAGATCACAACCCATGGAATAGACACAAAACATTTCAACTCTAAGACCAAGAAACTGAAGAGTACATGTCAGGCTAGGACCGAACAAGACGATACCATTTCTAATGGCCCACTTATTCTCATTGTTTTGAGAATAGAATAAATCATTACTAGGCATTAGGTGGCATCTCTAAGATGCCAAAGGCATGAAATAAACGGCGAAGGGTTTCAAATACAATTGGGGGATGGTTTACCCATTACGAAATAAAACCAATAACCCATAAAACAATAACCAAACAACTCACTACATGATGAATGAATAAATGAAAGACAACACAACCACTATATTTATTTCAAAACCACCCTAAAGTGTATCATACTTGAAGACAAAAAATCTATCAAATTAAATAGTGTATAATGAACTAAAAATACCCCATGATGACAATGATACTCCATGCTCCTCAAGAACCATGCTACAATCACTAAAATCCCATGTATCACAAGGTGGGGATAAAGACGTTTGACACTTTACCTTTACCCATGTCTCAGAAGATATGATATAATAAAGAACCAAGGTGCCAAAGAAGGGGTGAGTAAAAAACACAGTAGTCTTTTATTAATGACTTCCCTACTCAATCCACAATGATATAAAGGTTAGTAACATTTATATAAATCCATTTATATAAAAAAATTCTTCAAAACACTTTATATCCCCATATAAGAACATTCAAAAACCATTTGTAACCAAATGGAACCTTGTTCTATTTAATCCAATTTCCAAAAAGTCGTAGTTCCAAAAAACAACCAAACAAGGAATTTAATCCTTTTCTCATTATCACATTTTCATACCTATTCTATGGTTCAGAACACACACATCCATTCTTTCTTTATTTGATAGTTCCATACTAATGAGTGGTCTCTAATCCAATTACCTTGGGTCCCAATGACACACGCCCCCGATCCAAGGTCATGCACCATATACCCCAATTGTAAACCACCATTATTCAGTGTCCTGAAAAACATGAACTCACACAAAACCCAATGTTGGACAAAACAATTCCAAATAATCATTTCAAAACATTTCAACAAAACTATACTTTTATTCAAAACCAATGAACAAACCAGTTTCAGAACAACCATTTTATTTAAATCAAACATCCCCTTTTATTGAAAACTTCCAACCAAATATATGTGCCTAAAATATAGAAAATCCCCATTTTAAAATCCATATTTTAAAACAAATAAAAAAAGCATTTATTCTAAACACCCAATTTTCCAGATTTCCATAATTTACCAAACCATCATAAAAAAGGTTTCCAAAAATTAATAACCAAGAACATCACAATAAACTCATCAAAACAAAATTAATTTGAAATAATTCCAAAAAGTTTTATCAAGAGCAGTTGAGGGTGAAGTAACATACCTCAAAAGGTTTAATGAAAACTAAAACTGACGAGGAATGCTCATTAAAACTAGGTCAATTATTCATAGAACCCCCAAAGATCGAATCTCCAAGAAATATCAAGGAAAAAGCTAAACTTATTTTTCATAAAATCATATATATGTACCCATAAAAGGAATTGATATAAGAATCCAAGAACATTGGATAAGTATATCTATTTATATCTAAGATAACATGACATGAACTATGGAGAACGTCACTTACCGCAATAATTGTGCTTGAAAAATCCAAAGGAGGGATCTTGATTGACTACAAAACTCTTGGGAGAGGTTCTAATAAATGAAATGGATAGTAATATGGAATTAGGGGTTACTAGGATAAAATATGAAAATGTTATGTAAAAAATTAATGAGATAATATTTTTAAGTATCTAGAAATGACTTTGCACGCAATTAGACTACACGAGTAGACACACCATGAACTAACTGTCTGTTAGCTACTACCTTAAGGAAAACATTTTATGACCTCCTATCATGGTCACCCTAATGTATCATAGACCATGCTAATGATTTTGTCCAAAAAACTGTTTGTTTACATAGTTTCTATTGGTATTTCTTGACAGTTTGGACAAACAGTGCATAGACCGTTCAACTATCCTTTATCCCCAAAACCTATTCATAGTTATCCAACCTCTCCCAACCTTCGTTATTACACCTTATATCCATAAAATAAAAAGGAATGGGTTACTTACAAGAAACACTGAGCACTACAGGCACCATAGTACTAAAATGTATCGAATTCCCAACAACTCCACACAGAAAGAAGGTTGAAGGGCCTCTTCCAAACACTACAGGGGGTCTAGAGGATGCCTTCTACAAAGAAACACAATGAGACTCATCACACATACTATTTACCTTAATTTAACTCAAATAAATTCCAATAGGAGAAAATGTAACTCTAATTAACTATTACATACCAGCCAAGTCAACCTCAACCATTAACAACTTATCCAGTACCTCAGCATACGAAGTGATATTCAATAAGAGAACCTATAAAGGGATATCTGGTTTCAGAACCATCTCAAACCATAATGTATTTGTATTTTCATTAAATACAATATCAGGAGAAAACTTCATAACATCTTCAATGTAGTTATCATACAGCGTCATGGTTCTATTGTCCTATTGGAATTTGAAAAACTCCATATCCATAGTCTGTACCATCGATTTTGGATAAAAATAATCAGTAAAGATAAATTTAATGTTAATACACTCCAAACCCTTAGACTTATTTACAGTCACTATTGAATCCCACCATCCCCTTCTAGGCCCCTCAGACTTAAAGGTAACACATTTCACCTGGATAACATCACACATTTATAGGAAATCAAAAAGATGAACTATCTTATTGAACCCATCTTGATTTTCGTGAGGAGCAATAGTTCCTTTAAAATTCAGTGGCTTATACAAATAAAACTCTTGAGATCAATTTTTAGATTTGACACTTTTAGGTTCCATAAATATATCCTGAATAGGAATGGGTGCATGTGTATATCCCAGAGCATGGATATCACACACAATAATATCAACAAGATTATAGTCCATGGGAGGATCCCTTCCCTGTGTTTTAATATCACCTTCATCCTGAGGCATATTATCAAATCTTTTCAGAGTTATGATACTACACAATTTAAAAAAAAAATTAAGATATCAATTAATTACGTAGATCCTCAACATAGACAAGGGAAATGATAATATCAATCCCATTAGATATTATTTCATGATTTATAATTCAATATAAACATATAAAAAGTAGGGAAAAGACTAGAATCAGATAAAAACATTCCTTAAATACACTTTTCCAAAACCCCCATGGTCAATAAAGGATTCTTAATATTATGGTGTTGCAGAAAATTTCTCAAAACTACCTTCGAAGTAACAACAAGACATCCCAAATTGCATACTAACTTCAAGGAAAGATACTTAACCTCCATCAGACAACACCTTTTCATGAAAGAACCTAGATAAACTAGAACCTTGATAACTAAGCTATCTATACATATCCCATAGGGTATTCCCAATCCCCATAGGTTAATGAATATAACCTAGAATCTTATATTATCAATGGGGGGAAAATATTAAAATAAAAGTCAAAGATAAAAGATTAGAAGCCAAAATGATCAATAGTCCCGAAGGAGAAAGAACCAGAAAAAGACCAGGGGGAAAAATACCTAAACATATAGATAAAAATCTCAAAGAAAACAATAATGAAAACTAATAAAGCTACAAAATCTATTATATAAAGTGGAAAATATTTCCACTAGTCTCCATCATCACTCCATGGTCTAATGTATCAATAACAACCACCACCTTTAAGAGGTTATTTCACTTTGATCATACCTACCATAATGAAATCTAAATATTCTTAAAGATAAACATAGGGTGTGATCTAAAATTCCAATAGTGTCTCACAAATCGATCTATAATTAATACCATAATAATTTTCTATTAATTATATATATTAGAATAAAATAGGTCATGCCATTTTATTTTCATATTATAAACCAAAACATGATTTTATAATAAAAAATACAGAAGATATATCCCAACATCTTTAAAACAGGCTCAAATGAACATTATATCTAAAATTTATTTATAAATAAATTATAATTAATGAAACACTTAAACAATAATTGACATGTATTATCAAATCAATGGTTTATAGAAAAGAACCGTGTATGAAAGCCTCCCAATATATCAGTTTTCCATGTAATATTATCCTCACACAACTCATAAAGATCTTGGATCTAGTCTGGTTCACACGCCCAAATAAACCCCAAGATAGGTACCTATCAGGAGAAGTATACACCTTAATATTAGAACCCATTATGGATAGTCACACCGTAGTTGTTTTAGTAACATTTTTCATCATCAATCCATTTTTAGGGATTCAAGGCCTTAGATTGCTTTTCAAAATTACCAAAAACTACCAAAGATAAAATATGATTCAAATAATCATTCAATCAATAAAATTTTCACTAATTCATTTCAAATCATTTAAAAATTTTATTTTCTAATTTCAATTTTCAACTTGATTTCTCTTTCCAAAACCAAATCACAAGTTCTCATTATTTCATAACACATAAATCCCTTTTAATTTTAATACATTATCTAGTAATCAAAATAAAATCATTTTCTCAAAATTATATCCAAATCATGACATAATTTCTCATAAATTCTCCCAATAGTATCAATAAAATTGAAATTTGGGTTTTTCTCATATCTCATATTCATTACAAATCAATGATCAAATCATATAAAATCCCTATTTTTTAATCAATTAAAAAATAATTTCCATTTAATCAAGTAATTATAGGTTTCAATAATAGGGAAAATAATTATGAAACTACATAATTTTAAATAAATGAATCACAATGGAAAACCCCCTAAATGGGGAATGCCAATGAAGAACAATGGCGCAGAATATCTAAGAAAATAACCAAGAATAATGATACAACAAAATATAATTTATATCCACGAATTACATGACGATTTATCAAACACTAAGATTTATATAAATATATATCAAAAGAAACCACATGATAGGTGATCCACCTACCCCGAGGAGATCAAATGAGATCAATGCCACTTCGATCCACCAAGAATGAAGTTTAGAGGAGTCAGTTTCACCTATTAAGATCCTATAAGAGCTAGGAAATCATTTTAGGGTTTAATGGAGGATTGAGATTCATAAAAATTGATTTTTTATTTTTAAAATAATTTAAAACCTAATTAAAAATCATGCACATGGTTTTCTGGGGAGGTCTATATAATTAGAAAAATGGTATGCCCTAACCATGAACCCCTACATGTCTTCTATTTAGTTTGCATGGTCAGGATGGAGAAATAAAAAAAAACTAACTGAAAATGAATCCCATAATATCCATGGGGTGTAAAATTTGGAGGGGTGGCCACATGGGTTGGAAAAATAGTTCACCCCTTCTAGTGGATTTCAATAGGGCATAGGTCCAAAGTCTGTAGTTTTCCCTTACCATGAGCCCACAATAGACAACCCCTTGGCCTCCAATTTTTTTCAAATTTATCTCAAAATGAAACCAAAGTAATAACCAACTTAAATGTTATCAAAACAAGGGTAAATTAATACCAAAAATAAGAAAACATGATATTACAATATTAATGTGTACATATGACCTACCATATTCATGAAGGGTTTAAGTAAATTTTCAATCTATATATTTTATGGATGACACTAAATATGTATATAATGAATATATATTATATTTATATCATGATAAATATTTTGGATATGATGGAACCAACAAAAATTTACAAGGAATAAAGCTAATTAATTGATAAAATCATGATAAAAGAAACAGTTAACACTCGTAAAAAACAATTTCAATATGTAATTATGGAAAAAAGGGGTATTGAAATTTTATAAACAGATTATATTTGATATTATAAATATTAAAATTACTATGTTAAATAAGTATATAAAATCTAAATTTATTATATAGGTGGTTAAGGTGCTTTTTAAGAGAGTATAACTTGAGGTAAGGGTTTATTTCATAATCTCATTAATATTTGGTATTGTTTATATTTATGTATCTGAGGGGGAATATTGGTCTTACATAACCATATTAGGAAAAAATATATAAAAAAAGTCTTTAAAATTATCCTATGTTTTTCCTAAAATTTTTTTAGTCATGTTTGACTTTTTTCAAAATGGATTTAAGGAAATAATTTTTTCACATTCCAAATGAGGTAATTTGAGACCTTTTTGAAAAAATGTCAACAAAATATTTTGTTTAACTTATATGAAAGGAACAAATTTTCCCTCTACCATGAATAATAATTTTATTGATTCTTCCGTTAAAATTTTATTAGTTCATTTAAAAAATAATATGTTTTCCTTTATAATTGGAATACTTTTCTAATTTTTTTTTAAAATAGAATGAATATTTTCTTCAATAATTATTCTATGTGATATTTCAAGTTTTTTTTTAATTTATGATGACATTCAATGATGTTAATTATTCATTATTATGGATATGATCGAAGAAAATAATCATTATTATTTTTTTATTATGTTAATACTTATAATTAAAATATGAAATGTTTATGAATCCTATTTATTATTAATGGGTTTTTACAATGAATGCTTTATGATATTTTTTCATTCATTTGTAAATTTTTAATTATGGGAACGGTGGGAAATCTCTCTCCATCCAAGGATTTGGGTAAATATTGATATCAAATGAGATAAATAGGACTAGAATGGGGAATTAATCTAGCTTACTAAGGGACACTATCCACTATGATAGTATTTGGTGTGAACTTTGAAAATTACGATGGTTCAAGGAGTGAATCCATTCCACTATGATATCAATGAAATAGACTGTGACTAATATAGAAATAATTTTATATTCCTAAGTATATTCCATAGCTATGTGTCGTATTACAATATTATGATCTTATGGTTAATGTTCTTTGGATCCTTTTTGATTAACTTCTTATGAAATACCAAGATTTATACCCTAAATAATGATTATGATCTCTGATAAAAAGGTTATTGTTTTCAAATATTATGATAAAGATCATATACACATATTCTCATTATATTATTATAAGATCATTGGTATATCCCTTTTTGACCCTTACTAAGCATCTGAACTCAACCATTTCTTATATTTTCATTCCCCAGGTTTTTGAGAAAGGTATTAATTGTGACATGTATAAGAAGTGAGCAAGTTATGGTGAAATAAGTTGGTGATGATGTATATATTTTTTGAACTAGCTATGTACGTTTACTAGTATACAAAAAAACTATACCTATATTATTCTATATTGGACACAAATGTTTTTGTATTGAATAGTAATATATTTAAAATGTAATATATTTGTATAAATATATGGGTTGATATTATGATTAATAGCCATTTTAAAAATATAACACGACCAATGACTAATAAATATTATTTATTAGTCTAAAAAATCTATGATGAAATATAAAATACAGACTAAAATATTTTCATCTCTTAATCTGATTTAATATTGATTTATATATTGAAAATGTTTCAATGATATAATTAACAATTTGTACTCTTAAAAAATCTCTTAAATATAATGTTTATGTGAACAATGTGAATTATCATAACTTATTGTTCACATGACATCCTAGGATTTAATTCATCTTTTCTTCCCCATTATTAGAAAGAAAAAATTAATATATATTAACCAATAAATTATCACCCAATGTTTTTTCCCTCATAAGAAATCCAAGGTAAATAATTAACTTTCTAGAGACATCTAATTCCACATTTTTAACATGTTTGGAAGTTAATGAATATTTTTTATAAGATTCTAATTCTTTTCATTTAATTATTTTAGAGAGAAGATTTAGGAATATAATATATAATCATTTATATATCTATACCCTCAAATATAACATTTAATATTATAGTACATCATGTGTAACATAGTTAAATATCACTTTAAAAATAATGGAAAAATTTAATTAATTGAAACACAATTGAAAAAGTGTAATATGATGCTCCATATGTAAAAAATAAACAACAAATAAATTTGACCAATCTCATGTTTTCTCTTATCTATTAAGAATTCCAATAAAAAAGTTACCCGCAAACCCATAATGTTACACTATATTAATTAAAACATGAAATATTGATAACATAAAAAATTGAATATTATGTGAAGTCCTTATCTATAATCCCTTCTAAATTTCATTAGTTGAGCTTATTTAAGCATCAATTCCAAAATGTGTTTGATCACAAACTGATTTGGAAGTTATTTGAAATTAATTTTAAAAACATGTATAGGACTAAGGGAATTCAAAAACTCATGCACATGATATCCCAGTACCTAAGATCCATGATTGATCATATTTTCAAAATATTCATAGGTCACATCAATGTAATTTAAAAACTTGAGAGGCTATCATTTTGTAGAATTCATCAGAGTTTCGAACGATGGAATATCAATTTAAATTATTAATTTTATGGATTAAATTTATAGAGAATAATGAAGATAAAATAGTTCAATTTTCTATAGCACATAATTGAAACCCAAAAAATAATATATTTCATTGTTAAAAATATATATTTTTAATATTAGAAAAACATTAATATGATTTATTTCATTATTTTTCCTGTGAAACTATGAAAAAATACGTGGTTTTTTTCTGAGAAAACATTTATATAAGATATTGAAGAGTGTATATATTTTTAATAAAAAAATTTAAATTACTATAAATATTATACTTAGATTTATTTATGTTAATAATTGGAATTTTTGGTAACCAATGTCACATCAAATAGAAGTCAATTCAGACAATAATAATGAATAATATGGGAACTCTCATCAATATTGAAGTTGGCTACAATAAAAATTTCATATTACTACCTCTAGATAAAATAATACAATCCTCACTCATATATGATGCATGATTTTCTATAGTAATGTACAAATATTTAATTGATCCTAAGGGTCCCCCAAAAAATGAGAATTTATATTCTATATCATTAGTTCCCTACATATCTATGAACAAAGAATCTTATATTCATAATCATTAAAATTGATATTACACATTATCTAGGAGGATAGAACCAGATTTAATATTTTATCAATGACCCCCTCTATGGAATATATATAGATGAATATCTGATCCAAAAACATAGAATAAATTATGATCCACATGATTTTTATGGTTATTATACCATATATTATCACATTTTTGGAAAGTTGGATGTTTTATCTTAGTATATTAAAAGTGAATCATGATTTTATTATGATTCCTAAACCACTTATATAGTTAAACACAACATACATAATCATTTCCTTACAAATCCACAATTTACCTATTTTAGGAATAATAATATTATCATTAACTATAAATATTCATTTATATGTATGTTATATCCTCCCAACATGATTAAATACTTTAATTTTTTATGTAGGACATAAAGTTAAACTTTAAAATAATTTTTTTTAAAGATACTTGTTTTAAAACATTCTTAGTATAGATAATCATATGAAACATACTGGAGTTGAGTTGGTGATACCTCAATTAAATAAATAACTTACTCCATCACTGCATGACCATTATGTTGGAGGTAAAAAACACCATATCCATTTACATGTTTTTCCATTAATATAGTAATAAATAATAATAAATTCCTTGAAACCCGCAAAAAAATTTATTACTATACAAAAAAATAAAAATGCAAGACATCAACAATTTCATAAATGGATAGTAATTATTGAATATAGTTATCTTGATTAGAGAGGCCTCTAATATTTATTTAGTTTGAATATTCATTTTATATCCCTCAATCAGTCCACTAAATATATTTGAATAATTCTCATCTATGATTATATGAAGACAATATTTAATAAATCAATTAAAACATTCCAAATATCATTCTAATAAATGACCATCACTATATTACATAAATGGAATTGTTTTGCAGAAAATTTATAATATACCATTATGGATATGAAATTGTTATTTTTTTAAGAACATATATAGTTCCCTCTTAAGGATTAAATAATATTTAGTTGGGAGGAATGATTGTATGAATTTTTTTAAAAAATTTATCAAGCACATTGAATGTCATGAAACAGCCCGAATACACTAGTACGTTAATAATCGAGTCATATATGAAAAAAGATGAAGGGAATTCTTAATCCCTATACATTAAAAACTATTGGTTGATATCAAAATAGAGATAAGAAGGGGATAATTTTTATATAAAACAGTGGAAGATAAATAGTACATGTTGGTTTTCCAACACTCCAAAAGGAGATGGTATCCAAAATAATTTTTTAAACATCACTCAGATGATACATAATATAAAAGAAAACATTTACCAAATAAAAGATCATAAATCCAATATAACAAGAGTATCAAATCTCCCTCAATGACGTCCATGACTCTAGGTTCCCTGAATCAAGTAAAGCTACGTTCTCTCGGAGGGACTTTCACTTTACGTGAAATCTGCATAAGATACTCTATAAAGTCCTAAATGAAAAAGGTAGGGCAAGAGTAAAACAAACCATTAGGCTCTCAAAAAGTGTTCCATGATCAATTCCATAATAATTAAACTAATTATACTTTCAATGAAAATAAAACAAGGCATGAAATGGTATTTATATATTTTGGACAAAACATGTTTTCATAATAAAAAAGAATATTAGATATATTAAAAAAAGATTAAATTAACATTTCGTATAAAATATTTATATAAATGTGTTATGTTTAATAAAATTATTCAATAATCAATTTCAGGTAATCATAAAATCAATCATACCACCTCGCCATGTAATAAGGCATTTGGTATGTTGGTTTCTAACAAAAGGATGATAACACATATCAATCATCATCTTGGATAAATGTATGTGTTAACACTAGAATAAACACCTGATTAGGGTAGAACATTATTTTTAATCATTCTAAAAATGGTTTAGTATTTATTTTCATCATTAAAAAATTACTATTGAGTTAGATTCCAAGAGTTCTTATCCTAGTCACTGACTAACTACCTAAGATTACATGTGATTCAATCAATCAATTAATTAATCATGGGAATATAAATCATCTCAAAACAATTAAAAATAAAATTTCCTAATTTATGTTATTAACATTCCCATATCATTTAAAAATAAAGTCATAATTTTTCATCAATTAATTCCCTTTTTAAATTATTATTCAATTTAATCCATTTATCTCAAGGATAAACATAATGTAATTTCATCAAATCAATTTCCAAATAATTCCATCAATTATTATAAAATCCACCACAAATTTGGGTTTTTAAATTAAATAAAAACTCATTTCAATTGAATCATGTAGTTTGGGTTTCAATTATATGTGAAAGAATTATTGAACCACCTACATTTAATCGGTGATCAAATCAACACCTTCCATGGGAAATACAAATGAAGAAAGAAGGAAAAGGTGATGAACAAGGAATTCCTAGATCACAATAAATCAATTTATGTCTCCCAATCAAACAAAAATCATGATATCATAGTACTTTAAATGAAGGATTTCATAATGAAGGATAAACCAAAATAAAGGAACGTCATTAGAGGTTAAAAGAACGATTGAGGTTCCCAGGTGGGATGGAGTTACCCATTATATTATAAAGAATACCTAATATTCTAGAGATAAGTTCCAATTGAATAAACACACAAAGAAGGCTTACAGTAAATATTAATTTGTTGGGAATGGGTGGATTTATGTTAAAATATATTATTTAATGATGTAAAACACACCACCTTGAAAATATATTAAAAATTCCTCACCTCTAGTTTAAAATCTCTTTTGGAAAACTTATACTATCAGTTCATTCATTTACAACATAAATCATTTTACGCAAAACTATATTTTATGGATTATGGATATCAAACAATTAATATCATAAAATATAGATTTATGAAATAAATTCATTCAACGGATATTTCCTAGTAGCATACCCTTACATGACCACCCATAAACCTTCCATTTCAACCTTGAATGAAAACGTTCCTTCTAAATAATATGACACATTTATAACTAGACTCCATTAATTCAAAAAAAATATACATCCCTAAACATTAGATCAATTTCCTGAAAAAATTCTCTCTATCCTCAATGAAACCATAAATTTTTTGGAGAGAATAATAAAAAATGTTTTCCTTTAACCAGGATGATACAAACTCCCCACCATAAACACATTATATTAATGAAAATATTATCATGAATATTGAATTAAAATAGATGAGGCCAACACTCTCCCATCCATGCATCATGCGCCAACATATCATGTAATGAAAAACCATTATTCCAAAGCACAATAACAAAATTTACCATATTCCCAATAAGAAACATTTCCATAATATCATTAATCTGGACTAGATTCTTAGTCATGGATAAATTATGTTAAATATTATGATCTTATGAAGTCAAAACATGATAAGGGTTATAAATATTCTATCGATGTTTCATTACATGAAACATGTTGTGGATAAAATTAAAAATGCGGTGAAAGTGAAAAATAGTAAAAAAAATTCCACACCCTCTCATCACTCTCAAAAGACCCAAAAAACCTCATCACAATCATTCACATTTTCCCAATATGTTAGTAAACCAACCAAGGTGAAACACTCCAGAAAACCTGGTCACCTACTGAAAACTCCGTTGGTTATAAATGATGATCAATATTGGATTTATTTTTTGCGTTGTTCCATCAACATTCTTTGATTACTGAAATCAATCTTTAAAATCGTTTATTTGAATAATCTCGGTCCAACCATGGAAACTACACCAATATCCGACCAACATAATAGAGATATATAAAAAAAATTCTTGAAGTATAAAAATGGATAAATTATGAAAGTGGATTAAAATTTATTTTTATAATAAAACCCAAAAAGACCAAATTAGATATCATAGGATCTACCGAAGTCATTTATGAAAACACATATCAAATAATCATGATTTTTTATAGCTCATTTTGTTTAGCCATATATCTGTAGATGATATGACAAAATAGAACATACTGTAGAACATGGTGACACTCGGAATACATTCAAAAATAATTAAGTAAAATATGGATTCATATCAAAATCTATAATAAAATTCACTCTATGAAAATGAATAGTATATTTCACTGGGAGACATTCAAAATATTAAAATATGGTTGTCTCTTGAATGGGTAAAATGTGGGTTGAGTTGGTCAGCCTATTGATCACCACACATATCGAATTAATCAATTTATGGGTACACAAATATCCCATACACAATGTTTATAAAATATCATCCCACCTTCAAGTCATCATTGGATGCATCTGAAGAAACCATGATGGTATATACTGCTCAAATTTGGCATATTGGCTAGTATAATAATGAGAATTCAACTAAGCAATATATCCTATCACACCTAGACACTAGAATCATCATAGTATATCAATAAAAATATTCATGGTTCTAGGGTGAAACACCCATTTAGAATTAAGTCAATCACCCATCACATCCTTTCTCAAAAGAAAAATGCACAACACACTAGTCATTAAAACATATTATCCCTTCTAATGATAAATTTCACTCACTAATAGTCTCCCACCATAATGAGTTTATTTAATTCTATTGAATTCATCATAAAACATCTACACCTAATTAAGAATCTATATAATAGAGATGGTAAAATTTATACTCAAAAAACAACCTCAAACTCATTCTCACAAATAGCCAATTGAAAATGAGTAATGAGATCCATTAGATTCCAATACTCTAATTATTCTTTCATTCCCTAGATAAGAAGTTTCATTATCAATGTATCATAAATTAAATTCCCCTTACTAGTGTTATATTAAATATCAATATCAAATGATCATATTTACTCTTCCCAATTCCACTTTTAGAGATTTAGATTATATTGAGAGAAGATATAACTCAATATTTTTGGGTTAGAAAAAATGGTATACCATTCTCTAAAAATATAATATTGTCAACTATTAAGAAAAGGAATTCCATCTACGATCTTATGATCATGTGTTGAATAATTCTTCTCTTGTGGCCTAATATATCTATAACTATATGATACCACATTATAACTATTCATAAAGACACATACCAAACCCAAACCAAATGTTTCACCAAAGACTACATAGCCATGTCCATCCCCTAGAAGTTTCAAAACAATCATAAAAGTCAAAATACATTTCATCTCGAAAAATAAAATCTGAAATTTCTTATCCCAAATGAAAATCAATCCCATCAGATTTTGAGTGGTCATAAAAGAATATATCTTTGAAAAATATTTAATGAACCTATTTTAACACCCCACCATGTCTAAGAATACATATGTATGAAAAAACTTACATGGTTAATCCCATGTCATAAAAACTTTAACCTTGTCAATATCAATTGAGATACCGTGTGATAACACTATAAGTTCCATGAACATAACTTCCTAAATTTGGAAATTACATTTTCAAAACATTACATAAAGTAGAGGATTTATCAATATTTCTAGAGCTACTCCAATATAATACATATGGTCTTTCTTTGTTTGTGATTAAACTTGGATTTTATCCAAAAATAATACCATATAAGATTTAAAGAACTCATGAAATCACACATTCATAAAATATATAAAAATAAAGGAGAATTTGTTACGACAAACAAAATATTAAGATATACACAATGGCTATACATAAATCTGATGGAAGTAATCTGAATATTAGACTCTTTTATTCTAAACTAGGGATGCACAGAAAAAAGTTCAATCATAAAGAACCACTACACCCACTTAGAGTAGTCATAAATATATCAATAAGAGTTAACATATACTTATTCTTCATCATAACAAGATTTAGTTTTTAGAACTCTACATAGTGTAAAAGTTTCAAGCCATATTTTTTATCAAAAAATTAATAAGCACCACCCAAGGTGACACACTTTGGAATATAAAAACATTTTCCAAAAACTCATTAAATGGAGTCTTTAAAATTTTATGTTCATCTAGTGAAATACGATAAGAATTAATTGATAGTGGCTGAGTATCAAATTCTAAATCAATGGAAAACACCATCTCCCTTACTATTGAAAAATGTGAAAAATCATATGGAAATATGTTGTGATATTAGATGAAAACAGGATGGAATTCATTAATCAAAGATTATCATGAAAAGTCAAAATTAAACAATAATATTACCCTCCCCAACTCTAGAAATAGTATTTTGTATCTACCTAACCATGTGTCCCATTCTACCATAAAGATACAACACACCACATTGATCATAAAAAACTAGACACGATGAAGGTATCATTCAATTTTATTTGTGTGCGAAATAACAAAATCTATCCAAAAAATGAAATCATAAGGTTTCATGTCAATAAAAAAATAATACTTTACTTCTTAAATCTCTGATAGAGATAAAAAATAGGGTCATCAAATACACTTATGTCTCATTGTTTCAAGGGGAGTAGTAAAATCCATCACATAATACAGAAGTACTATAGTATGGTGTATCCGGTTCAAAATATGTATCGATAAAAACAAGTTAAATGAAAAATTATCAAATAAATGAGTCTGTAAAGATGAATATATTGTGATAGTACCTACCACAACCACTAAGGACACATCAGATTCCTCTGGATACTCTTACATCATGTGAAGAAGCCTCATTTCAGATGATTATAGTCAGAACTACTTAGTTCTTGAAAAATCTGATTATATAACAATAATTTTTGGTTTTGTTGATCTTGTGCCACTACAAAGTGAAGAAAAGTTATGTTATACCATCTATAGGTTCCCTAAGAAACCATAATTACTAATGATATTTGGTGTCTTAGTATAAACCCTTTTAGAATTCCCAACATTTCCTTATTAAAAGTAAATAAAAGGACATATTCTATGATGTATTGGAGATATAGGTAATTACTACTATCTAGAACCACCATGAGACTCATCAAACTTCCTCTTCCATATAAAGGGTTATACATAAGTACCATTAGTAAAATATGAAACTCCAATCAACCCAGACATGCCAGCCAATTCATGATCAACCACCAATGATCAATTTATCACATCATACTATCAAGTAATATTCATCCAGAAAAACATTTATTAGATGTTAGGTTATAGAAAAATATCAAACTATTGACCCCTCATCTTCTACGTGGATACAACCTCAAGAAAAAGCTGAACAAGATTTGAAAAAATGTTGTCATACTATGTCATGGTTATATCACCCTACTATAGGTTGAAAAAATCCATATCCTTTTCTAATTCGATTGAATCTAGATATAACTAATCAAGGAAAATAAAAATAATGAAATGACTCTCCAAGACCTCATGCTTCATTATCATCACCATAAAATCCCACCATCTCCTACTAGGACCCCATTGATAATGGTATCAAATTTCAACTTTATAAATTCAATAATATCCATGAACCTAAAATGAAGTTCAAAATTTTTCAACCATTCCTCTTCCTCTTTTGGATCATTCAAGCATTGTAACGCTTTTAGATTGTAATAATGAAACTCCTAAGAACGATCTCTAGATTCATCATGTCGAGGTTCCAATACTAGAGAATGAATGAGAATGTGAGAGGGTACTTGTCCTAAATATTGGATAGTATATACCACTATCTCAAAAAATATTCTTTTCCACTTGAGGATTTTCTTATTATGGTTCACTAATATATTTCTATTATAGTATATTCAATTTTATCCTCAGAAGAATGATATTATATAATATCAACCAAAAACAATAAATGAATTAGAAATGATACAAAAATAAACAACTCATACAAGAGATATATGAATATCATTCCCATCATTCAAATTACAAGAAAAGGATTTTAACATAATCAGATTAAAAATTGGGAAAATACTAGAATCATATTTAATTATTCATCAAAGAAACTTTTCCCAAATACCCATGGTGAAATAATTCCCATTAAAATGATATTTAGACAAGTTGTTTCACCTTTCTACCTCTTATGCCCCAATAATCCCACCTCCTCTATAAAAGTAAAACCCAAATACATACCTCTATCATGGATGGATTCTATAACAACACACACTTTTTACACATAGAAATTACATCTTAATAGATGTATATTCATTATATAACATAATGAACCACCACATAATCGTATAGGTATAGTGTCTTTGGAAACATTGATCCATAAATAATTTGATCAAGGTGAATTACATGATCACCCATTAATTTCATCATAAATATAATCCTTCTTTGGCATATCATAAAATATATGTTTCCTTATAACCTAGGGAAATTAAACGTAAAAAAGTGTGAGCTCAGATGTATATTAAGGGGAAAAGGAGATATAAACATAAACTAAGAATAAGGTAAAGAGAATTATAGAATAATATTTGAAAAAAATACCCTACAAATCATAGATCATAAACCTAATTCTTGGAATAAATCATTGTGGTTCATAATACATGAATAATAATGGAATCAAAGAACATGAGCCCTGAGAGAATAACATTGGAATATATCATAGATCTTTCGAATACAATCATGAATAGATAATCATTTACATATTATTCAAGGTGTATTTCCCATGATATCATAGTGGAATGGGTTCACTCACCAAACCATGATAGTAGTCAATGTTCACTCCCAAGACAGACATAGTGGGTAGATCACTTAACTAAACATGGTTCAGTCCCCATTTAGGTGCTTTCCATCTAATGAGATGCCAATCATTACTCAATGAATTATAGGGGGATATAGTTACCAACTATAATATAATAAAAACATTTTTTATTCCAAAATATCATAAAAATTGATCATATAATAACCCATATAATGGGAATGGGTATAAAAAAATATTTGATCATTGAATAACCCATATAATGGAAAAAATCTCATACAAAACTCATTAATTCAATATTTCATAACTCGGTGAAAATGAATGGGTTTCATAAATAACTCTTCATCATAATCATAAACCACCAAAAGAAAAAATATGTATGGTATCCTAGGATCATATCCCTAGTAAATCTTATGTAATGTTAGAGGATTTTATCATATATTAAAAATGATTTTTAACGATCATTGGGAACATCTCTTGAGGAAACTAACCTTTTAAATTTGAAAACAAAATTTTTTAAAATTAAAATTTCACAAAACATAGTGAAAATAATTTTCTTTGAAAATAATATTTCAAAATTATAAAAAATATTTAAAACATTTTGTTTTCAGGATGGTATAAAATATAATTCTTGTTATAAAATTTAAGAAATCTCCTCTTATATTTTCTTTAAAAAATAAAAAAACTAAATGATTTAGAAAATGAAAAGGATAATTGTTTTAATTTTTTTTTTGTAAAAAACCAATCACGGGTAAAAATTCTTTTTATCAATCATTAGAGATCCATAAAAAATTTCTTTTTATCATATTTAGAAAACATAGGAACTGAAGAAACAATTTTGTCAACCGATGAGAGAAATAACATTGGATTCATTTAAAAACTATATTTTGGAATACTAATCACCTAAATATAGGAAAATTAAGAGGAGAAAATTATTTTCATGAAACAACAAGAGGATATTAAAAATCATGTGTTTCAAGTGAGGTTTATCATAAGATATCATCATTTGAATCATAATAATAAATAATCTTAATAAAAAATAAATTTATATATAAAGTCATTACCACTTTGGTATATTTTGTGTCAGAATACCAATGAAATAATGAAATATATATAGACATGTATATACCATAATTTTAATGATATAAATCATAAAAGACATCATGGGATGTATATTCACCACAAAAATAAGTTGTGAATAAGGTGTATGTTTTCTTGTTTTCTTATGAGATAAATATCATTTTGTTTTCATTTTAACTCATTATTTTTGACATATTGTGAGTGACTAATGTGATAATGGGATTTTCAAGAGTGTTTGTGGAATTTTTGGAGCTTAAATACCAACAATTTATGGAAAATAGTTGGTTTGGAAAAATTAGTAGAAACTGTGTGACCCAAGCCACATGGTTTGAAGAAACTCTATGGGGCTAGTTAGTGGGATGGAGTAGGCCTCAAGGTTTGAGGAAAATATACAGCCAGAGGAGCATGCACATGCCAGCCACATGTTGTTTTAATTAGAGGATTAGTTCATGATCAAAATACAGTCTTACTGATTGTATTCCATCACCATGAAGGTCGCCATTGAGATATAGAAGGGAACATGGTTGGTGCACGGTTTGGATAACCATGTCACAAAACCATGTGAGCTAGTTAAACGTTTAGAAATTTTCTTTTTTACCTAAAAAATACATATAATCAAATTTATTTTTTCATCCTCTGGTGGATCGACCTCTCACATTTTGGAGCTCCCAGTAAATCCAGTCATATATTTTTCCACTATGTCTTCATCTGATGCCTGATTTGAACTCTGTTTTTCTCAATGGATTAAAATAAATGGGTTCTTAATTAAACTTATTCCATTATTCAATTTTATTCATATCGAGAAAGTTATTTATGTTCATGATAATATTTTTTATTTCAAGGATTTTTTCATTCTTCATTTTTCTTTTGATTTAGAATAAATCAGAGGACAACACTAGATGTGTTCTATAAAATGGACCTATAGTAGGTGTTAAATAAAATTAACTTGGGTTTTGGGGTTTTATATTGATTGTTTTCATTGTTCCACACACCAAAATTTCTAGCAATTCCCCTTTAATTAAGTAATTGGTAAAATTGAATGACTTGGAACCTTTTAGGTTTCCCATTGAGTACCTTTATGATTTTTTGAGGTTTTTATCAACAAACTAGTACACCCATGGTGTGTTCCATTATATCTTCCCTATAATGTACAATCCCGTTGGGTACATGTCTGATTTCCTGATATTGTGGAAGACTTTTTGAGAATTTAATGAAATTTTTAAGGTTGAAATAAACTTATTTTTCGGTTTATTGGTAAATTAATGGAATGAATTTGATTTAACTGATAGGGGATGTTTTATACCTCCTTTAAATATCATATCTTATGATTTAAATGGATTAATGGATTATTTGGAAAGTTTTTAATGAGTTTTAAGAACTCATTTCTTATGGATGATGACTGAAATGTTTGATGATTTAAAATGGTAGTGGATTCCATTAAAGAGATCCTTGGATCCTGATTCCATAGATTCCATGGATGACCCCCCATAGATCAATATTATGGTAGTGGGTTCCTTATAACTATTTACTCATTGGATCCGGATTCCATAGGCTTCCACATGCACTACTACCCTTGAAATCTATCTTTTTTGGAATCGCATTGGACATGCACTATTTACATGATCCTTAGAGTCCACCCAAGTAATTACCAAGTTTCCAAGAAGATGCACATGGTAATCGACTAGGATGACATTGTCTTTTATACCATGGATTGGGACCTTTGTTGTTTGACACGTGATTACACGGAAATGGATTTTGTGCTAGTTATACATTTGATTCCACAACATGGATCTTGTGGACATTAACCATTGGTTACACAGCATGACCCTTGTGGATGATATTTCTATGTTTTAAAGGTAGCCTTACTCTGGGTATTTGAATCTAGTGGGTAGACTGGATAATATCAATTGTTCATTCAGGTTTTTTAGTTTTGGTTATATACTATTTCTTTCTATTATTTACAGAGTGCCATGTTTTTATAGACCTGTTCACTCTTTACTTATACCACCACTATACTTGTGATATATATCAGAAACTACTTATTTTATATCAAACTAACAGGAATTGTCATGGAAAACATTGTTGGTGTCCTATTGAGTGTTATTTCATACCCTATTCAAGCGGTTGTTGGGTAACTAGACAAACTCTATGGATGCAGGTAGGGACCGGGGAAAGTGGACACAATTTTATGCTTTATTGTTTGTTTCTTAGGGATTACATGATCGAGTTTATCACATGATTCTTGATGAGATAGATATTTTAAGTATTTTATACCATTTGATATAGGTATTTTAATGGATTCAGGTAAAATATTTTTCATTATTGGTAGATAAAGGACATGAAACATCATTTCTTATTTGTGATTCCTTTTGTTATGAATTAAGTGGACATCACTCTTAGGTTCATTAGGTGAATATGACCTTATTGATTTTATGTGGTGAAAAAATATGATTCAAATATTTAAAAATTAGTTAGAAAATAGGTATAAATTTAAATGAAATTGAATTGGTGAAACATAGAACTCGACCTTACCTTTGATTTAGAGTGGCTAGTAGGCAGTGTCTAGCATTTTATAAAATCATTTTATTACATAGTCTTGGCTTTAGAAGAAGGAAGATGGGTGTTGTACATATATAGGAAGTATTTGACATATTCTAACTATTTTTTTATGAACTTCAAATTATAGATATTTTATGAGGATTGTGTTTGTAATTGTAGAGACATGCCACAATGATGACCTGTAGTCGTACTCTAGGAAGTTGGAAATGACCATGCATCATATGTGGTGGGCCACATGATTCTAGAACATACTCATGTATTTATAGTTTCATAATTAGCAGTTTTACTAGATTCAGTTGATGATTCCAAATTATGAAATATTTTTAATCAATTTATGAAGGTCGTTCAGGGAGGGATGTAACCAACCTCATCTTTGGAAAAACTAACATGTGTGTTCTAACAACAAAATCCACCCACATTTTCAGGGATGGAGGTCCATAGGATGTTGAGATATGTACAGAGAATACAATTCCAAAATTCATGACTCTAGAGACACCTCCTGAGAGAAGTGAAACCCTTGCGACATATATTCTTTGGGGAGAATCTAAGATGGTGGGATGTTTTAAACTAGTCTCATATGAAACAAGATATAGTTTAGAGGGATTTACAATTGAGCATTTATGACTACATTTTTCCTGATATTTGGAGAGCTAAGAGGGCTATTGATTTTTTTTGCATCAGGACCAGTGCATGATGACTATTATGGATTATTTATCACATTTTATAGATCTTCATCATTTTACACCGATATATCCTTATGATGTGCCATCAAGGGTGAGATTCTTCAAAAAAGGTCTCCTGAATTCCATTTAGTCATAGTTCAACTTGTATTGGTTGAAAACAATTATTGATAAAGTGAATCAGGTTCTTATTATTGGGTATAACCTAATGGAATTTGTGGCGTAGAGAAGTGAAACTAAGCCTCTCAATCTATTGGTTCAACGACTTCTAGGTGGAAATTCAATTTTGATAATTTTTACGAGGGGAATACCATCTACGATGTTAGATTTTGTAGTGATTTTTTATCACCATTTTGGGAGATAATGACATATGAAGAATTAGTTTGATCAAGACCCAGTCACGTTATGATCTTAGAATAGGCTGGGACAGATATAGTGTTTATGGTGGACCATCCCTCTTGAATATAGTTGAAGGGGATCGACTCGGACCTCAAGATCGGGAGTGGGAGTCATAGCTCTGCATCGGGATGGGATATGGAGTAGTTATGATCATTAAGGCCATGGTGGTGGTTGTGAATGAGGTATCCAGGCACTAGTTATACTAAGACTCTACAGTGGGCCTACTCTAGGTAGTGAGGTTTTTTAACATGTCCATGGTTCATCCTAGATATATTATGTACATCTTACACCTGAGGAGAAGTGAACCGAGCCATATATTTTGAGAGGTAAAATATTTTTATCCTATACACTTATATCTACTCTTTTTTATATAGGAAAATCTCTTAGTAACATATATATACATATCGTTGATAGCTTTAGGCTCATTGTTCAGTTTTTTAATGGAGTGATGACATTGGATACACTATTGAGGATCATTACAGAGGGTGTGGGATAGTGTAGCAAGTTTACTATTGAGATTGATGGGTTTTACTTCATATGATATCAGTTGTTTCGATGAGATGACAAGTTCAACATCATACTCAGGATGGACTACCTAGTTTCTTCTCGATTCCATAAATATTTATAGAACTGGAGGGTGACCTTTACATCAAAAGAGGGTAGAGTTTTTACTAAAAAGGGTGAATGGGATGTCCAAGAGAGTTGAGCTGAATTAGAGCATCATGGAATAGGAAGAATGATAACCCATATTGTTAGTTTATATTTTCATGATCAAGAAATTCATTTGGTTGACTTCCCCCTATTAGATGATCATTTCAAAGTTGTGTTCCCATAAAAAATTTTGAGTTTACCTCTAGAGAGATAGGTGGAGTTTTCTATTGAGGTATTTTCAAGAGATACATGGGTATTAATTCCTATTTAATGGATAGATGATATGATGTTTCAAGAGGTCAAGACGAAGCTAGAGGATTAGGATGAAAATGGGTTTTATGACCCAATACTTCTCCATTGGGGTTTCTAGAAATTTTTTCATAAAAGATAGATGGGATCCTAAGTATATGTGTAGATTATTGAATATTGAACAAGTTGATAGTTAAGAAATGATATATCTTTACATTGATAAATTATTTCTCCATCTATCTCCAAGGAATTCAAGCATTCTTAAAGATTGATTTGAGGCCAGGTTATCACCAGGTATGTGTTCATTATGGAGACATACATCCTACAACTTTTTACAGATTTTATAGTCCAAATAAGTATTTGGTTTATCATTTGGTCTCAGGAATGTGCTTGTAATTTTCCTGGAGCTAATTAACCAAGTATTCAATCCTTATCAAGATTCATTTGTGGTGGTTTTCATTAATGATATATTGGTGTATTCTCAAAATCGACATGATCATGCCAAAAATATTAAGATCATTTTGAATAAAATGAGAGAGAATTATTTATATGAGAATCCCACTATGTTTCACTTCTGTATGGGTAATATTAACTTCCTGGATCGTATTATCAAAGAGACATGAGTATAAGTAGACCTAGATAAGGTAAGATATGTAGTATCCTAGGGTCATCCCAATAAAATTACTGATATATGGTTATTATTTGGGATATATGAATAAAAAAGATGTTTCATATAGGACATATCATTCATAAAATCACCTCTGATGAGATTTACTATGTTGGGTGTAAAGCATGTGTGGTCAGATACCTATGAGACAGTCTTTCAGGACCTGAAAGAAAGAATGAATTCAGTACCATTCAAGATTCTGCTAGAGTTGGTTAAGAGCTACACTATGTATTGTGATGCATTAGGTATTGGTATAGGAGTAGTTCTGATTCTACTTTAGTGTTTTAGGGAATACAAGTATGATCATTTGTGGCCACATGAGAGGAACTATCTGATACACGATCTCGAGAAAGCCACTGTTGAACATGCCTTGTGAGGTTGGATTCATTATTTACTAGTAGATTTATTTTTGATGTAAAAATACCCCAAAAACCACAATTATATAATTAATAAATGTGATCTAAATGAGAGTCAATGAATGTGGGTGGAATCCTTATAGTATTTTGACTTCTTACTTTATTATAAGATTGGTAAAGAAAATGTAGTGGCCAATGCAATGAGCATGAGGACTTAGATACAGAAGTATTATGAGGATAGTAGTGAGTTGAATCTCATGGTTTTTTTTCATAGCTTCACTTATAGGTTCCATATGGTCAGGTCAAGACATTTCTCTCATCCTTGGTAGTGACTTCCACTCTTCTAGATAGAGTAAGGATGAAATATTTATCAGACGTTAATGGCGTAGTCTTATGAGAATGTGTGAAAGGTGAGGACCTACCTCCTGGTTGTATCATGTGTGAGGATGAAATTATTCATATTCCTAGTGGTGTATAGGTTCTAGTATACTTACCTAGGGAGTTGATTCAAGGTTTTCATGCCTTAGTTTGAGAAGTTAATCCTGGTGTTACCGAGGTGTATCGTGATTCAAATCGCCAGTAACGATGGCTTGGGATGAAATGTGAGGTGGATAAGTTTTTCATGTGGTGTTCCACATATCAATAGGTGACGATGGATCACTAACAATAAACTTGGTTTTTATTTAGGTTACCCATTCCAATGTGGAAATGGAAAGATTTAATAATGGATTTCCAGATTAGGTTATCGAGGTTGCATCTTGGTACTGATGTTTTGTGGGTTGTTGTTGATAGGATCATGATGGTCTCTCATTCTCAAATGACCAAGGGGTCCTTCATAGTAGATAATTTTCTAGGGTTTTTTATTCGTGAGATAGTTCGACTTCATAGGGTTCCAAGACAATTGTATTGAATAGGTATTCCTAATTTACAATTTGTTTTTTGGTAGAGTTTGTCGAGGGATTTGGGTACAAAGGTGACTTTTTTCACAACATACCACCCTTATACTGAGGGATAGTCATAACACATGATTCAAGTGCTTGGGGTAATGTTGAGAGAATGTGTTCTTAGTTTTAGTGGTTCTTGGGAGGGTCATATACCTCTAGTAGAGTTCACCTACAATAATAGCTATCAAGATACTATAAAACTGACACACTATAAGGATTTTTATGGTTGTCAATTAAAATTTAACTTTTTTTGATAGATCTAGGATATGTAGCATTACTCGAACCTCAACTAATTAAGGATACTTCAGAGTAGGTCCAAATGATTCAAAAATAGATTCTACTAGACCGCCAAAGTGGAAATATTATGAAAATAACCATCAATGACCTTTGGATATTGACGTTTGTAGTTGCGTCATTTTTCATATCTCACTGAGGCTGGTAAACAGACAAATTAGGAGATAATGTAATATTTCACAATGACATGTCAGACAATTCCGGATTTTGGAGAGAGTCATGACAGTATCCTATAAGTTGTAGTTATCTAAGAGTTATTGATCTAGGAACATCATCTACCATGTATCTCATCTACATTACTATCACTCATACTCATCTCACACTCTGTAACCAAAATATGATGAGATACATGTATATGCATACTTTGAGTAAAATCCAATACGTATCGTTGATTAGAGGAAAAAAGGTTCCCTAAAGTCATTCAGTTACTATTGTATGAGTGATATAGAAACATGAATGATTATATGATGATATTTGGGTGTGGAAGGCTGATGAAAATGCCTAGTGGTCACATTATTTATCAGGAGATTCTTGACCACCCATGGAAGTGAAATTCTAGGATTAATTGTTAGAAGGGGTAAAGATCATAAGATCCCAATTTTTTCTATGATTTATAAATCATTTTATTTTTAGTTTGAATCTATTTTTTATACTTGTGTGAGTGACTAACAAGATAAAAACAGTTTCATGGATGTTTAAGGATTTTTTGGAGCCAGGTGACAAGATTTTTAAGGAAAAAATTGGGCCACATAGTTAATATAAATGATGATACCCAAGATGAATGGTTTGAGGAAACCTTGTGGGGATGGATAGAGGGATAGATCATGATCCACAGTTTGAGAAAACCATGAAATCATTGGTGCACACCCATTCAAGCCACCTACATTGTTTAGAAAAGGATTAGCATATGGTTGGAACATGGTATTCTAATTTTTCACTATGACCATGCAAGCCCCCTTGAAAAAAAATAAGGGAACACAGTTGGCCCACGGTTTGGACAACAATATTTCCAAACTATGAGACTTAGTTAGAAGTTGTAAAATTAGATTTATCCATTAAAAATACTTAAGGAAATGCTATGTTATTTATTCCTCAAGTGGAAAGATCTATCATATTTGGGATCTCCATTTGATGGAAAATCACATGTATTTCTACCATTTCTTCATTTGACTCCCAATTCGAACACTGTTGGTCTCACTAGATCTGTGATAGTAAGTTATGCATTCATCCTATTCCATTATTAATTTTTCATCATATCAATAATGTTATTTCGGTGTAGGATAATAATACATATTTATAGGATTTTCTTTTTTCATCGTGTTCTTCTGATCTCAACTGAATCAAATGTCGATATAAGATGAGTGTTCTACTAAAGAACTATGGTTGGTGGTTTATAACATTCCAAATTTTTTTATGTTTTATATGTTTGGTTTCTATTATTCCATATTCCAGACATTATGAAGGTTCCCATTTAATTATGTGAAAGCTTAAATTGAATGACTTGGAACCTCTTATGTTTCTTACTAAGTACCTTTATTATTGATGGAGGTTGTTATCCCCAATTTAGTCCACCCATGTGGTGTTACCTTGTATATTACCAATTTCTTACCACTTAGTTGTGTGAGTGTGTGCTCGACAATTATAGTGGAAGACTTATTTGGAATTTAGTTAATTTTTTAAGGTTGATAAAACCTTGTTTTACCAGTTCATTTGTAAATGAAAGGAATAAATATGATTGAAATGAATAGATATGGTTATTTTCTACTGTTCATGTTATAGAATATGATTGTAATGGATTAATAGATTATTTGGAAAATGTTGATTGAGTTGGAATAACTCATTACTTGTGAATGGTGATTAAAATGGTTGATGAATTTAAATTATAGTGGATTAATTGGATGATCTCCTTCGATCCTAATTCCATATATGTCATGGATGATTCCCCCATGTATATTGATTATGATAGTAGATAACTTGGACCAATTTATTCCATTGACCCATATTCCATAGTATTCCATGGGACTTGATAACCCATGGATATAGCATTAATAGAATCACATTGGAATGGATCTTTTGGCTCGATCCTTAGACTCCACACAATTTATAACTAAGTTTCAATCAAGATGATGCAAGGACTCGATGAGGATGCCTTGGTCATCTACACCTAGGATCCAGTTATTCACAGTATGACACTTGGTTACAAGATGAGGCTGTTGTGGATGTTATACATTTGATTACACATCTTGGACTTTGTTACCCTTGAAACTAGATTACAGGTCATATATGTTTTGGATTTTTTCCTATGATTTATATGTATCCTTAGTGTGGGTATTTATGTATAGTGGGTAGTCTGGATAGTATAACTTGTTTGTTCAGGTTTTATTGTATCCCTTGTATACATTTTCTGGATACTTTCTAACAGTGATCCGTATTTGAATGAATATCTTCACATAAAAATTTCATCACTTATATAACTATGATAAATATTTCCCAGTACTTTTTTACCTTAACCATGCTAGAACATTTATAGAAACCATTTTTGGTGGCCTACTTATTGTTATCCCACACTCTGTTCGGTCCACCGTTGGATAAATTAACATACTTCATGGATTTAGGATGGTAATAGTTAAAAAACCGTTGTTCGATGCTTGATTTTTCATTTAATACCTATATGGGAGTATATTACTGACATTAGCTCATGATTCTAGAAAGGATAGTTCTTTTTGGTCATATATACCTTTTTCAAACATGCATTGTATTGAATTATTATATACCTAATTTAAAACATTTTAGAAATGATAAATGAAACATCCTTTGTGTATGAGATTCCTTTTGGAAATTTTTATATATTAATATCTTTGATGATTATCTTCTATATACTATTCATTTCTTATATTCTTATACTACTTGATTGTTATGATTATCACTGTTGTGTGATAATCTTACATGAGGGAATAATATCCCCATAGACACGCTTCAGTCCTTAACTACTAGTCAGAAAAATTATTATATGGGTTAGTATTATTGAATTCATGTTACTGAGAGTCTTGGGTAACCATTTAGTGGCTCCTAAGTCAGAAGGTTACATATGGCATTGGTCCCACCGAAATAAAATTGAACAAAAAATCCCTTATCTTAAGTCTTGACTACCTTCGTAAAATTTTAAATATACTGTACAATAAATAGATTTTAATTAAAAACATAGTACAAAACCGTACGTATATATATATATATTAATCATATGATATATTCTTTACTTATGACCTTTCTTTACTTGTTTAGTAACATTTTTTAAATCACATTTTGGTTATTAACTACTTTGTTCATCATTTATGTTTTGATTTTGTATTTTCAGTCCATTTAAATTGATCACTGTTCCATAATATAAAAAAATATCATCCATTATATAATAATTAAATCAATTCATTATTGATTTTTTTATTTTCTCATAAATGTTAGAGATAGAAAATTAATTACACTATTCTTGGAGATAGTATATCGTATGAACATATGAATGCTACTTAAATTTTTCACAATTAAAGAAATGAAATGATGGTAAATAATATATCAACATTAAATACATATTTTCATTTCATCTATATCAAAAATTTCTATTAAATATATCCCTATTAAATTCATTGTAAAGTATAAGTGTAAGAGGAATCACATTTATTTATGAGGCTATAGTCCACTGTACACGCGTGTGATGTTATTGTATTCCCAAGGAATATAACCTAATAAGGTATATATGATATAATAATTACAAAATTATAATTATTTCATAATATATATATATATATATATGAAAAATAAATTGTTATATATATTAATGAATTGTGGTAATGGAAAAATAAACACATCAGTTTGCAAGGATGTAGTCCACCGTACAAACGATCCAAAATTTCGTTTACCATTTGACGAAATATGAGAAAGATATAGTTAATTAAATTAAAATAATAACAACAATTTTTATTGGATACACTATTGTTATTATATTTTCAATGTTTACGAAAATTTTAATGAGTTGGAATATGAAATAAAAATAAACCACATGTTCAAACAATTTACCTCTTCTTAGAAGAACCACATAAGGTTTATATAAAAAACATCATTAAGAGGGATTGATAATAGAAATAAGAACTCCATCATGTGGGTATGGAATTAATGATGTGATTTGGCAAGGTTTGGGATAAAACAAAGGGTTATGTAAGTGTGAAGTGGAGAGGAAGTCGTTCCCTGTTATAAGTGGGGGAGATGAAACATTTGGAATTTTTGAAAAGAAAAAGGTTTAACACGTTTTTAAACATTCCAAATGGATACAATATGGTACATTACCTAAAATTAATTATTATAATGTCAACATATGTACAAGAAATGGTATTTGGCCATGTTTTTAGTAATTTTACAACTTATTATTGTAATTTAACCATCGGTAAACTTGTTTCATCTTTAACTATAGTAAATAATTTTTAATGTTTTTACTATTTATTTTGAACAAAAAATAATTAGAAAATATTATATATTATAATTATGGTTATTCAAAATATTTAATCCATTTCCCCAATTTAAATTCATATATGTGAAAAAATTCAATTTAAAACTGAACACAAAGACGTGATGAAAAATAAATGTTCTAGGGAACAAGTTTTCCATAAGTATAGAATGTTTTAATTTCAAAAGTATACATGAGTTTGATTAAAATTTACAAAATTGGATTAATAACAACATATTTAAACTAATTTTAATTTTAAAAAATTTCAATCAATATATAAAATTATAAATTCCTTAAATGAAATGACCATTTTTAATAAAAAGAAGTGTTTTTATTATTAAGTAGAAAATTAATTTTTTCAGAATATTCTTATAAATTCACCAAAAGATAATTTTTACATTCTTATCATAGAAATGAATTTAACTTTTTTAATTATATTTTCAAATATTTTAAAATATTAATTATATTATTTGTTTACAATAAGTAATTTTTTTTAAAAAATTATTTCCATACAACATAAAGACATCACAAAAGACAATATACATATTTATTAACATATTTTCATTATATAAACATTAAAATAAAATTTAAAAATGTTTATATTACTATTCAAACCACTAAAAGTAATGGATTGGTTATAAGAGACTTCTTTGAATTATAATTGTATATCACTATTTGTTAAAACTCAATGTTTATTGTAATACAAACTACTGAAAAAATTAAATTTATTTGAAAAAATATATTTCATAAAATATTAGTGTATAACATTAAAACCCTCTTAAAATTACTTTCACACAAAAAATTATACCATTGTGGTATAACCAACTTAGGAATATTATTCTTCACTACATCCTCATGTTCCCACATATCTTCTTTTAGCTTGTGGTTTCATAAAACAACATTGACCAGGTAAGTTTTCTTATTTCATAGAAATTTCCATATAAGATCTAGAATATATCCAAATGTTATTCCTTATAATAAAGATCATACTCTATTTGTATGTCATCTGAGTTTAGTACATGTGATATATTAGGTATGCACTTCCTCAATAAAGATATAGGTAACACATAAGGAATATAAGATATGTTCAGTGGAATCACCAAGTAATAAGCCAAATTTCTAATAAAATTTATAATTTCATTGAGAATGAAATAACAATGGAATATTTTACCCTTGTTTCTAAATCTCATTACTTTCTTACAAGGATAAATTTTTATAAAAAACTTTCCACAAATATCAAATTCTAGATGATGCAGGATATTTTCAACTTATATTTTTTGCAGACTTTGTGACACCCTTTTGATTTGTTGAAGGGATATAACATTATATGAAATGTATGACACCTGATTTGGCCTCAACAGTCTTATATCTAAAACACTATCCCAACATCTTGGAGTTATACACTTCTTTACATATAGATCATTATAAGGGTCTATTTTAATTCTCGAGTGAAATCTAATATTGTATGAAAACATAACTAGGGGAAGGTGTTGGTCCCAACCACCTCGAAAATAAACAGAACATGATTTCATAACATCCTCTAGGGTTTGAATATATCTCTAAGATTTAAAATCATTTTTTGGATGATTCAAAGTGCTAAAATAGAACCTTATATCATTATATTTCTAATGACTTTTCCAGATCATTGAAATAAACATTAGACCCTTATCAGATAAAATTGAATATGGAACTCCAATAAACTTTACCACCTTTTCAATGTATATTTTAGAAAAATGACCCATATAGAAATATTATCTAACAGAAATTATGGGTATTTTATTTTTAAGGTGATCAACTAAATCCCATATTTAATTAATTCCTTTATATTATTTAGGGATTCCAATGACAAAATCCATGGTGATTTTTCCCATATTCATTACAGTAGGGGTAACGATTATGACATCCCGTTTGAAATTTTCCTATCAACATTAATATGATTTCAAACCAGGAATTGAAAAATAAACTCTATATTATCTCTCTTCATCCCATCACACCAAAAGTACTATTTTGGATCACTATACCACTTTTTACTTCAATGATTAATTGAGAATGATGAACTAAGAGATTTATCTATCATCTCCTCCTTCAAGTATGATATCGATTGAAAACATTTGTGGTTCCTAAAACTTATCATTCAATCATGATCATGGATAAAATCAATTAAATTTCAGAACTTCATTTTTAGCTCTATATCATCCCTCTGGGAATATTTTTTCCACACATGGATAGATTCTTGAATAATTATTTTTGAAAGATAATATTTCTACCATTCCTTCATGAATTCAAGATCCATGGTTTTAAAATCATTAAATATTGGATATTTTGTGATCCTCATCATAGATAATCTATTTTTTTCCTTTCAACTCTAATAATCGATTGATTTATTCACTTTCCTAGAGTGTTACTATCTTGAGGATTAAAAATATTTAATAATCACTTACCAAATTCTCCAGAATATATTCATCCCCTTAGATGTAAATATATACATAAATTTTATTTGATCAGTATATATATAACAATTTTCTCTATAAAAATAATCCCTATATATAATTAAGAAAAAATATCATAGATTACTACAAATCATGAGTTGGGTAATTTTTGTCTTGAACATTCCATTTTCGTGAGTCATGAGATAAAACCCTGTCATTCTGCATGATAAAAAATCCCAATCCCTTCCTTGATTCATAACTATTGATTATAAACCCTTCCCCATTGCAGGATAATGTATGAATAGGTTCACTGATAAACCCTCTCCTCAGTTGGATGTAATTATCCTCACATTCAGACATTTGGAGGAACTTGTCTTTGTTCTGAGTTATCATGCTGAGTGGATTAGGAATTTTTTAGACATTTTCAATAAACTATATATAATATATATCCTAACCAAGAAAAAATCAGATTTCATTTACCATGGTTGGCCTAGGATAATGTTAAATAGCCTGTTTTTTATTGATCTACATATATACCCTCAATTGATATCATATGACCCAAAATGAAACATATTGTAGAAAAAATTAACAAAATGGAAATTTTTCATACATTTTATCTTGCCTTGGGGTCTATAATAAATTTACCATGTGATCTTCATGCTCTTATTTTCACTTTAAACAAATGTGAATATTTTCTATAAAGACTCCTGAAAACTGATCATGGTAATATCTAAAGAAATTATTCATTAAATGAGGGAACATAGTGGGAGAATATATAAGAATGAATGAAATAACAATATAATCATAGTATCCATATATTTTATGGAATGTTTTATTGGTAATATAATCCTTTTTTAACCCCAATTGATGATATCCAGAACAAATTTCAATATTGGAAATATGTTAAGATCCACATAGTTGTTGAATCAAGTCATAGATATGGGGAAGAGGATACATATTCTCAATTTTGATCTTGTTATATTCATGGTAATCATTTCTAACACCCTGAAAATCTAAAATAATAACATTGTATTCAAAATCTTATGCAACACACAACTCCGAGATTAAGCAATATGTGATACTATACTAAAATAGTATTTAAAGATGGTCATTTTATCCTAAACAAAAAATTAATGGGTATTAATAGAAAAAAATTATGAAAAATATACTCTTTATACCAGTTCACTTTTTAATTATTGATTATAATTATAAATAATTTTCATTTGATTGAAAAATAAATATTTTTTCAAAAAGTTATTTTTTAATGGTTGTGATTTTGTAGAATCATGCATTCTTATAATAATTTTAATTATTACCACTTCAAATAAATTTATAGGATTTAATTATCTTAATTTTTTAAATAATAATATGAAAATTATTTTAGTGTGAATTATTGGTATTTTTTGAAATATTTCATTTGTCGATGAATATAGATATACTGAATTTTAATTGAAAACCAGTTTTTGTTTAAAATATTTATAAATATAAATTATATTTTTAATTGGTTTTAAAGTAAATTTACTTCAAATATATATCTATTAATCTAATTTATGTCACAATAAAAATTTTACTTTTGAATTTTGATATTAAAACTATGTAAACTTATAATCATTTTCCCTTTAAAAACCCAGTTTCTCGTCATGTCTACACGATTAATTTTAAATTAAAATTTTCCAATTCGATGAATATATTTTTTAAATATAGATTTCATATTTAGAATCAATATATTTTATTATTTTTATTATTTTAATCATAATTTTGGAGTAAAATTATCAATGAAAACATTAAAAATTAATTACCACAACTAAGGTAAAGATGGATTTAATAGTGTGTTAAACTAGAATGATAATTGTTAAATTGAATTCAAAAATTGCCCACAATATATTTAACAAACATATTTGGACCCAATAGTGTACAAGTATAATGAATAGTATATTTTTAATCCTTCTTGAACATGGAAAAGGTCTGTACACATTTTCTTTTCAAAGAATTACAGGTGGGCCACTCAAAACAATTATGACATGCCAGCCCCTCTCCTCTATTATTCACACATTTACACCCCCAAACACTTTTTTTCGGAAAATACATACCAAAATAAATTACCAAACCTTATTATACAATGCTTATTTTTGGAATAAATCTACCCTAGGAATTATTTTAGTGCAAACCCAAGGAGGTTACCCAAAGAAGAGGTAATGTTCTTCAACGAGCATGTTCATTTTATTTCTTTATCAACCTTTTTCAATTCATATTACACCATGATAATATAATAAGATTAGTGTATTACTTCTAATTAGATGTTTTTATGTTAATATAATGATCTAGAAGAATATCTACTTCTATAAAATGGGTTACAAAATCACCATTCATGTGTTTGGGGGACTACCCCATTGCAACGGATGTAATTCATTTTTCTATTACCACATCTCACGATTGAGTATGATGATGGATATAAAGTATATATATATATATATATATATTATTTATTAACATAATTATTTTTATGTATTCATTATATTATATATATACCAATTTAATATCTATTCCTTAGGGGATATGATAATGTCACATATGTGTACAACAAACTACCTCCTAATGAAGCAATGTAATTTCTATTTTACTAACACATAACATGGATGGTGATACTGATAAATTATGTTAATATATTATATATATATGATATAATTATAATATTCATGAAATATTTAACTTTATTAAAATACAATATATCATTTGTTTCTTACACTGAAAAATGATAACATCACTTGTGTACGTGTGGACTACAGCCTTCACGAAGCGACATGACTCCCTTTTAATCACCACAACACTTGGATGACATATATATAAGTTCATATAATGAAATAATATGGTATTTAATATATTATTATCATTAATAAGTGATAAAATATTACTTATCTCCTTTTTATAACCATTATTGAAAAAAAGGAAATGTTACTCATGCGTACGTATGACCGACCATCCCCATGATCTTAACATACTTAATTTTTCAAAACCATATTTAATGATTGGTTTTAAAAATATAATTGATTTATAAATATGAAAACCTATTCATTATTATTATTATTTAGGTTATGGAACTATATAATATGCACCAGAACTGGATTTTTCATAAAAAATCTTGAATGAGAAAAAAAGGAGATTAAACCAAATAAAAACGAAAATAATGAAATATTATTTACAAAAAAAGATAAAATATTATAATGGGATCATATATTATATTATAATATTATTATGGTTCTGGTATAAATTAATAAGATGATTAGAACCATTATACGTGTGGTTAAATAAAATTCAACCTAAAAGGAAGCATGATGTGAGATATTTCATCTCAATTGGTATTCCATTGAGACTTATTTATTATTATCTACCAATTAACTTTTATGTGGTATATATAGTAACCCTATTACATGAAATATCATTATTAATTCATAATTCATGTTATTTTAAGTTTCACTTTGACTCATTTCATCAAAGGGAACTTTTCTCAAAAATTACTTAGTGGTAAAAGTTATTGTACAATCTTACATTATTTTTTGATTGTTATATTTCTCTTAAAACAATAAATTTCTTGTAGTAAATTTGCATTATAAATTACATATATATTAAATTTACATATTATTTCTTGATGGATATTATTCTAAACCATATACCATTTTTATATTCTTTTTCACCTTTTAATTTTATTTTATTACAATGAGAAATATTTATAAACTTGTATCCTTTTCTCATTTTGAATATTTGATGATAAGAAATATTTATTCATGAATTAAATAAATTATTTCATATATGAGTAATTCCTTGTACATATAGTGATGGGTGTGGATTGGTTTCATTTATCCCCTTCATTCATGAGTAGGACTCACAGGGAAAATAAACTAGAAAAATTAAACAGGTTTCTACGTGTAGTTTAAACTATTTTATAGAAGGTCTTGATAGTATAGGTATTAGGATTCTTGAGATCACGGTGTCTAATAAATAAGAATTTACACTATTTATAATTAACTTATTCCTATTATTGATGCCATTTTCACAATTATATTGTCTCTAGATTCATTTTATTCTCAAATTATTGATTAAATGGCATGTTTGTTTAGTAATTGACATTTCCATATTGATTATGCCTTATCTATTGGTACAATCGTGTTATTTAAATTTCATTATTGTTCAGTTATTACCATTCCATATTGATTTTATTTATTTATTAATGATATTTTTCTCTATACATAACCCTTTCTACGCATTTAATGTCACACTTATTTTTTTTCCTTTCTCTAGGATATAAAGAAGATATCATTGAATGGGGTTTCAAGGATATATTTCAATTTATTTTGTTATGTATTTTGTTTTATTTTATATTTTCAATTTCAAATGGTTATCATGTATAATTTTGGTTCTAAAAATCTTCTAAACTGATCATTTATTCAGGATATGACTCTTTGTATCTTTTTTGATGTAATAAAGTAATACACTGGCTCCGGTTTACTAGGGTCTGGGTAACTAAAATTTGTATCAAGGGTAGTTTAGTAGAAAAATTGAGAACTATATTTAGTAAAAAAAATATTATAGAACATAACCCTATGATATAATTTGATTATTAGTATTGAAGAACATCATAATGTTTTGTTAAGGTAGATATTTTGGGGATTTCCCTGGAAATACCTCACTTTTCAAAGATTACAAGTGGATATATTTCTAGAACAGAAATACCTATGGATAATGAATCTGAAAAAGGTACTTTGGGTTGACCCGATCATCACATGGTGCATGAAAAATGGACTTACTGTGAACATTATTTTTTATTCTTGGTGGTTATAATTATGTTAATTCACATTTTCGTTATAAATAAATAAAAATTATTTTAATGTAATTATATCCCCATAGATACTATGTTTATGATTATAAGATTAATAATGCATAAATTTTAATTTATTCTATGTATAATTTTTTTTTGGAAATTATACATTATGATTTAAAATTCACAATTTAATGGGAATATATCATATATTCCATTTTTTAGAAATGGTTCCTAGAAAGAATAATGGTATCAACACTCATGGATAATATAGAGATTGACCTACAGAAGAAGAAAATACAGTTAGTGTTGGAGCAGAGTATATTATGGTTATATTAGGGAATATTTATAAGGTTATGATAAATTAACTTTTATAGGTAGAGTAACCTATTTTAGAATGACATTCCCCTTTGCTGGATCGCTTTATGAAATATAATCCCCCATCATTTGATGGGCCTACTAATCCAGTGGTAGAAGAGAGATATAATAAGTCTCTAAAGATGATATTAATAGCATTGGGATGTCATGAAAAGGAAATGGGTACAATTATATTGTATTATCAAAAAGGTGATTCTGATCAATGATAGTCATTAATCCAAAATAGTCAGAAGAATGATAAAATATAACTAATTGAAAGAAAATATTTTAAGGAGATATTCTTTGAAAAATATTTCACTCAGGAGAAAAAAATCTAAATGATGATAATATTACGTTGCTTAAATAAAAAGTAATAAGAAAGTGTCTTAGAGTATGATGATGCCTTTACAAGGTTATCTAAGTATGATACTGAATGAATATGCAACACAAAGTGAAATATTGACCACTAATTTAATGGTATTAAGAAATTTTTCAAAGGGAACTAGTCTCTCAATCATTTTCTTCAAATTATAAAATAGTTTTTTTACTCTCAAGAGAGGGAAATAGCTCTCCAAGTTATATGGATTCAAAGGTAAGAAAGATAAGATGTGGATGGAAGTGAAATAATAGATAAAGGTAAGAAGGGAATGAATTATTTTCCCACATGTGATAATTGTGGAAATAAACACCATGATACTTGATTTATGGAATTGTGTGCTTTCTATATTTTTAGAGAGAAATGCCACTATTCACGTGATTAAAAGGGAATTAATGAAATTTACAATGTGTAATTATTCCTCTTTAAGGAGATGGTGTTCTAAGAAAATTAATTCCCCATGTATCAACAGAGTACACCTTGTAAGAAGCTAAGAGAAAAAGGTCGCGTTTATTCTATTGATATAATAATGTGGAATGAATAATGTTCTTGTGTATTTCGATCTATGGAATATATTCGAATACCTAAAATTTAGTTTTTATAAGCATGAATTATTTCATTATGGTTTTATGGTGATCGAGGTATTAAACTCTTTGGAATGTGACATTAAAAACCACTTTATATGTTATGGGCAATATAATATTGATTTATTGGAATTCCAATTAAATTTGGTTAGATATAATTTGGACGATCTGTAAGGTCAACTATTTATGGAAGGTGTTAAATTGAAATTTTTGTGTTATTGGATAAACTTTTATGACCAATTTTATTTTAGTAATGATAATATGAATAGTTTTTTACTATATTATAAATCTTATGATATGTTAATAGTTAATTTTAGTTCTTATGGAATAAAAAATTCATTTTGGATAGAGTTGAATAGGAAATTGATTGAAGCACATCCAAAGTATGAAATTGTTCTTATCAAATACAAATATATCAAGTAAGTATATTTCATTATATTATTAGAGTGTTAAATAATTCCTTAACTCTAGAATAAGGATCTTGAAAAAAATGAACTGCAATTATCATCATTTTTTGTGATATCTATTACCTTTTTCACAACTCTATTTTATGGATTGGTGGTCGATAACGTCCTCATGACTATGTTTTCTATCATTCAACATTAGTATTTTCTTGTTAGTTTTTTGTTTAATGTCCATTTTTTCACTTCTCACCTATGTTATCATATTTGGAGATCTAGTATGTGTTATTTCATTTGTCCATTTTACATCCCTATCTCTATTATTAAGAGGTTTTTTATTAAAATTTTTTATGTTGTTGATTTTCTGTAATAAACATTTCAGATATCAAACCCTTAATTTCAAAGTGCACTATGAAATTGTGGAGAAGAAATTTATTTAAGATGTGGATAATTTAACACCCCCAAATTATTAGAGAATAACATTTTATTTGACAATGTATGCGACACATAACACCGAGTTTAAACAAAACATGACACTTTATTAAAATATTATTTTAGCATAGTCATTTTAATGAACCCATTAAATTAGTGGGTATGAGTATAAGTAAATTAAGAAAAATATGTAGTTTACACAAATAAATTTCTTATATATTTAATATAAATTGAAAAAAGAATCATTTGATTGAAAAGTAAATATTTTATGAAAAACAATTTTTTTAGAAGAAAACAGCTTCGTTGCATTTTACGTACAGATGAAAAGAATTAGTTTTTAGCACTTTTATAAAATTTAATTGTTAAAATTAAATTTATTTTTTAAATCATAATATAAAAATAATGTTATTGTTAATTTTTGGTATTTTTTGAAATATTTATTTTTTTGATGAAATGTCAAAAATACTTAATTTTTTTTGAAAACTCCATTTTATTTTAAATTATTTATAAATTTAAATTATATTTTAAATTAGTTTTTATATAAAATATAATAAATTAAATATCTATTAATTGATAATTTTTTGGTCACTGGAATCATTTTAATTTTGATATAAAAACATTGTAAACTTATGGTCATTTTTCTTTAAAAACCAACTTTTTAATCATATATATGGGATTAATTGTAAAATAATTTTTACAAATTATGTGAATGAAATTTAAAAAAATTCATTATTTTAATTAGAATAATTTATATTTTCTAAAAGGTCAACATAATTTTTGAACAAAATGAATAGGGAAAAATATAAAAATTAATTTCTGTGGTTATGGTAAAAATTGTTTTTCCAGGGGTTAAACTAAAAAATTAAGGGTTAAAATGAACTATAAACATGTAAAAAATATATTTTATATACATATTTATTCATATTGTTTATATTTATCTATAATTATCCATTTTGGGCACTTTTTGAATTTTGAAAGTGTGGGTACACCTCTTTCATCCCCAAAATTACAAGTGTTCCACTTACCTCACTAATAAAAGGCCACCATCCAATATATTCTTCCAAACTAAAAAATAATTTGGTTCAGACATTAAATTCCTAAATAAATTATAAAATACCCTATTCTCATCCTATATGACTTATTTTATTCTTAAATTCAACCTAGGATGTATTTTAGTACAATCCAAAGGAGGTTACCTGAAGAAGAGGCAATGTTCTTTAACCGAAGTCTTTATTTTATTTATTTCTCCACATAATTTAATTGTTATTTAAAAATAAGGATATAATAACATAATTATCATCGATATAATGATATTTTATTATGTTAAGGTTATGATATAAAACCATATTCACTTCCATCAAATGGGTTGTGAAATCATCATTCATTTGTACGACAAACTATTGCTTGAAAAACCAATGTCATTCCTTTTTTCCATTACCACCACTCAAAATTCGATAATATAATGGATTTAAATAATATATTTGATATTAATAAAATAACAATACTTCTGGTGTAACTATGTCATATATAAATTTTTCAGTTCCAATTCTTTAGGGGATACGATAACATCGCTCAGGTGTACATAAAATTGTCACCTCACGAAGTGATGTGATACGTCTTTCAGTAATGCGTAACATGGAAGGTGATATTGATAAAGTTAATGAATATATTTTATATAAATAACATAATTATGGTATTCATTGAATATTTTTCATTATGAAAATATAATATATCATTTTCTCTCTTACATTGAAGAATGATATTATCTTTCATGTACGTGTGGACTAATGCCTTCATAAAGTGATGTGACACTTTTTTCATTACCACACAACATGTAATATATAGATAAGTATATATAAATTATTAATTTAGTTTTTATGATATTATTATTACTCTATAAATATTAAATATTACTTACCACTTTTCTATAATGATCATTGAAGAATGAAAACATTAGTCATAAGTATATATCGCCTACCATCTCCATGATCGTAAAGTACTTAAATTTTCAAAACCATATTTCATGATTAGTTTTATAATTATAATTGACTTACAAATATGATAATTATTTAATGATTAATGTTATATAGGTTATGGACCTATATAATATTCCCAAGAATTTTAACATTCATTAAAATGAATGAATAAGAAAATAAGGTGATTAACACCAAAAATAATAAAAATAATGAAATATTATTGACAAAGAGGTGTTAAAATGTAATAAAAGGATTATATATGATATTATAAACATGATTATGGTTTGATTAAAATTTTATATCATGATTAAAACCATTATACATGAGGTTGAACCATGTTCAACCCAAAAGGAAGCGTGAGGTAAGATATTTCATCTCAATATAGATTTCATTGGGACATATTTGTTATTATGGACCAATTTACTTTTCTATTCTATATATAAAACTCCTTTGACATGTAATATCATGATTCATTCATAATTCAAGGTATTTTAAGTTTAAATTTGAATCACTTTATCCAAGGTAATTTTAATTGAAAATTACCATGTGATAAAAGGTATTGTACAATCTCACTCTCTTTTGAGATTATTAACTTCATCCTTTAAAAACCACGTTTTCATAATCATTTTTCATCAGAAATTAAATTTATCATAATTTCTCATATTATTTCCTGATGGATATGATTATTTCCTAAACTTTATACCATTTTTACTTACGGTGTTTAATTTGAATTTTATTAGATTACCTGCAGAAATTTTGACACATTCATATCTTTTAATAAATATTGATATTTGATGATAAGGATTATTGATTCATTAATTAAATATATTATTTGATATATGAAAAATTATTTGGACCTACAATCATGAGTGGGTCCTTGTATTATATATCTCCTCAATGAATTTGTAGTTATCATTAGATAAACCCGTTCGCCAATGTAAATAGGTTTCTACCGATAGTTTAATCTTTATTATGAGAGGTCATGATAGTAGAGGTATAATGTTTATTGAGATCACAGAATCCAACAATTGAGAATTTAATTAATTTATAATGTAGTTATTACTATTATACATGATATTTTCACAATGATATTATCTCTAGATGCATTTCATTCTCAAATCTATTTAATAAATGGAATTAGTGTTCAGTTATTTACTATTCCATATTGTTTACAAATTATCTATTCATTCAGTCATGCCATTTAAATATAATGTGTGTTCAGTTATTTAACTTTATTTATTTATTATTAAATATTTATTCATGATAGCTTCCATTGCATGTAACCCCTATGGATAATTTTATCTCACCCTTATTTTTGTTTCTTTTTTCCATATGATATGAAGAAGATATCTTTGAATTAGTTTTCAATGATGTAGTTCATTTTATTTTTTATGTGTTATGTTTTATTTTCAATTCCTAGTGTTAATTGGGTATCATAAATTTATATAGATATCAAAATTTTCTAAACTAATTGGTCCTTCTAGAATTTATTCATTATATCTATGGAGATGTAATAAAGTAACTGACCCCTAGTTATTGGGGTCAGGGTCCTCACAACAATGCAGGTTCATATCAATTTGTCTTTATTATAAAAAAAGAACATGTGAACCCCATGGTTACACACATGGATGAATTAATACCTTTTAAATATTGTATTGGAGTTTCATATAAAATTCTTACAAATTAATTGGTGTTATTTTATAGGGAGTATTTTAATTAGGTGTAACACCTTGAATGATTTATATTGATAACTCAATATAACATTAAGTTGGAAGACTAGGCATCTCTTCGAGAATGAAATAGAAAACTCCCATAAAATAGTAATATCATTGATGTTTAGTTTCTCCCATACCATCTAACATAAAAACTGATATGTAATGGGAATAAAGACCCATACAATGGGTGAAATTTCCTTTAGATGTTTATACTAATCATCAAAAGGGTGGAAAATCATATGTTATTTCAAAATATCAGACTTGAATTTCCATCCCTTGAAATTGATGTCATATTTATATAGATAAATCCAATAAATTCCTAAAATAAGATCAAATTCAACAAGAGGGATAATTTCAAGATTTTAACGAAGGAAATTCCCATAAACATCAACAATAGAAGAATCATAGACATGATATTTGAGAACATAGAATTTTGAGTAATCACCACTAATTCAACATATATTCATTACGAATAAGATTTAATATTCTCTATGAAATTTATTAAGGCAAAATAGGATAAATTAATATTTGAGATTAACTTTTACGACATGAACATCATCATTGTATCTTAAATACCATACTAAAACCAAAATTATTGTGACCATTAACTCTGTATCTTTGGAGATATGTTTACATTATTACATTGGGATAATATATAATGAATCATGACTCAATAGATCGAATAGTTTAGTAGTCTTTGTAAAATAGATACATATATGAAATTAAATATCATTTTAAAACTTAAAATACACAAAGAATTGTTTTTTTGAATGAAATTGTTTCCCTTAGTGTATCCCGATGTATCAATCACAAAAAACTTCCTTGTATCCTAGGGAAAATAAAATATACGAAATGAATGATCTTATATTCTTGGTAAGGGTAAGAATATAACTGAAGAAATGAATAAATAAAGAACAATAAATACAAACTGGTAAATAACTAAGACACATTCTATTTTATGAGTAACATTAGCATAATGTATTATAAATAAATGATACTCTAATAATTCCATATAAATGTTCACAAGAGATTGAGACTTAATAATGGATATTATAAATAATAAAATAATCACATCGAGTATTAATAACTGAATTTAAAATTATGGGATGCATAATGATGGACATCTAAAACAAGCCTTCATGGCCATATTCCAAGATATCTAATATTGTCGATGAATTGTGACAAGATATATTTATTTAGGGGTAAGGATTTAAACGAAACCCAATATAGTTTATCTCACAAGGCCTACCGATGAATAGAGGGTCTTAGAGGGCCCCACCCATAACTTACTATGTCCAATTTATTCTTCATTTTAAATGTATGAAATATAATAAACCAAAACAATCTTATGTAAAAACTAACATATAGAATGTTCATACATACCCGAGTAAATAAAGATAATCATAAACCTTCTAGAATAAAATGGTGAATAATAATAAATTTGTATATCCCTTGTCAAAATAATCATAAAACATATTAATAAATAATAATAATGGTATCAATAAAACTGTAATGTCCTGGTTCCAGAAGCCACCTAGAGGCGCCCCATACCCGGTTGGTCACATGGACTCAAGCGCATTTCCCTAAATGCCAGAGGCTGCCAATTAGTAGCGAGGGCCTTTGGTGTGATAGTGGGGAAACTGTACCCTCATTGGCATAGTACACAGTGGAAGAAAAATAAACATGCAATAACAGAAGCAGGAATAACCAACAATATAAACAGGGGAAGACTAAATCAACAAATTGGAGCACATATGTATATATGAAATGATGCATGATACATAACTAGGAAAGAATCCAAACAAGTCAAAATGATGAAAAAAAACCACAATACCAAAAAAAGTACAGAAGAAAAGTAAACAACTCCTCAGCATCGTGAACCAATGCTCGATCCCATGCTCTCCTTCTCCAAGTAATCATGTTCCAGAAGTCGAAGGGAACTTTCCCTTGTCTACACCTGCAACAACATAGTGTGCTTGGGCCCAAAAGCACGTCCCGAATAGGGTGTGAGATAAAATCCCAGTAGGCATTCACCTGAAGATCTATACCCAACAGTCAGTGAGTATATGGCAGGTAAAAGTACAATAAGCAATAAATAGCAATATAAAGAAATAGATAGTGACAGTAAGCAGTAAAAAAGGATGATACATAGCATAAATCAATCCACAACCAATAAACAGCAGTGAAACAAACAGCTAATAATCCATAAACCCTCTGGGAACTACTCCCATCCATCCCCTCTTGTCTTATCCAAGAAGAACCACAACCCTCTAGGCAGTGCACTCAGCCTAACCCCTCTGTCTTGGTCATACGAATTTATGAGACTCTCTGGGGAATCTCACTCGGTCAATTCCCCTTATAGTCTAGGGTAGTCAGGGACTCTCTTGATGAAGATCCCACAGTCTAACCCTATTATCTCCAAGGTCTAGAGACTCTTTGAGGAAGCTATCTCGGTCAATTCATCCTATAGCCTCAGGTATACCACAGACTCTCTGAGGAAGCTCACTCGGTCAATTCCACCTCTATCCTGGGAAGATTCTTAAAGAGATTCAAATAGTGTAAGAATTTCTAAGGAAGATCACTCGGTCAACCCTCCTGTAGTCTATAAAATCCAAGACTCTATGGGAGGAAACTTGGTCCATCCCCTATGTAGTCTATAATATCTAAGACTCTCTGGGAAGCTCACTCGGTCTATCCCTTATAGTCTATAGCACCAGGTTCTCCTAGCCCCATGCCGGTCGGTGCATAATAATGCTATAAGGCCAAAGTACACCTATAGAGATACATGGCTAACCAAAGTACACCTATAGAGCTACTTAGATAAACAGTCTACAAGGCAACAAGCATGTCATGAGTTTCACTTCTCCCTATAACTGCAAGGTAAGAAAACATGTGTAGCAGCCAAAGGAAAACATGACCCAAAGGTCATAAGAAGAAAAAAGCAAGGGTAAATACCTCCAATCACAACAAATTATCCTCTAACATGGTCAAATTATATCTACACAAGCATGAATGCAAGGCAGGAAAAAAACGAAGGCAAAAAGGGGTAACACGCAATACCCCGTTCAGGGGTATCGGTGGAAATTCACACATATACTCGGATAATTTGAATGGTAAGGCACAAACCACCTACCTCAATCCTAGGAGATCGATGTACTTGAACCACGATGGCTGATTCTACTTAGAATGTCATAGAGATGAGAAAATTCACATAACGTTAAACCTTAGATAACACGAGAAAGAGGAAGAATTGGAAAACAAGGCTCAAGCAGAAGGGAGAACTCACCGATGTGCTTCCAACGCAATCGACATAGCTCAAATTGGAGAAAAAATGGAGGCTCGGGAATCCAGAGACTTTTCACGTCCATACGACGTCTCTCGGTCGAACTAGACCTAGAAGAAGACGATTATGGCGATGAGGCGTGACCCCGGTCCATTTAGTGAAAAAAAAGTACACGGTGTGTATTTTTAAAGTACACGATGTGTTGTGGGTTTTTATGTACTCTTCCAAAGTCGGCATCCACGTCACCCCTATACACCATGTGTGTGGTCCAGACATGGCCAACACATGGTTTCGAGTGGGAAAAGAGTACACGGCGTGTACTCAGAAAGTACACGGCGTGTAGTTAAAAAATTTCCAGAAACTCCAAAAATTCTCAAAAACTCCAGTAAAAGAAGGACATACCTAAAACAAAGACCCGAGTTCTTAAAAACATACCCCTTAAAGATATTCATCCCCGAATTTCCCTAGAGGGTCATAGAAGAAAAAACCTCAAACAGCTCCGGCCACTGTGATCGAACCTCGACCTCTCTTTCCCAAGTCTCATCATATACTCGCCCGTGCTACCATAGCACTCGTACTAGAGGAACAAACCAGCCTCAGAGAACCTTCATTCGCTGATCGAAAATCTGAATGGGATGCTCCTCAAACGACGTATCCGCTTCGAGCTCAACCTCCTTGGGCTGAAAGATATGAGACGGGTCTGAAAAGTAACGTCAGAGCTGAGAGATGTGGAAGACGCCGTGCAAAGACCGGTACCTCTGAGGTAGCTGAAACTGATAGGCAACTAGACCAAATCTCTCTAACACCTCAAATGGCCCGACGTACCATGGTGAAAACATACCCTGTCTCCGAATCCTCTTATGCCCCAACCTCGGTGCGACACGCAGGAAAACCTGACCTCTGACCTCGAACTCTAGAGGTCGTCTCCGCCAATCAGCATAAGACTTCTGTCGAGACTGTGATGTAGCCATCCTCTTCTGAATCAGCTCTATCAGCTCTGGGGTCTCTTGAACAAGACGAGGTCCCAGCAAAGATACCTCTCCTGCCTCCAGCCAACATAAGGGTGATCGGCATGGCCTACCGTACAAAGCCTCGAAAGGTGCCATCTGAATGGTCGCCTGAAAACTATTTTTGTAGGCAAACTCCACAAGAGGTATATGCTTCTCCCAAGAATCGCCGAAGTCTAGAATTCAAGCTCAGAGCATATCCTCAAGCACCTGGATCGTGCGCTCATACTAGCCATCAGTCTGGGGATGGTATGCTGTAGTCAAAAGTACCGGTGTACCCAAAGCCTTCTAAAGTCCCTGCCAGAACCGAGATGTAAAGTGTGCATCCCTGTCATAAACAATAGAGTGTGGAACTCCATGTAGACGTACAATCTATCGGATGTACAATCATCCCACATCATCAACACTGAAGGTCTCCTTGATCAGTAAGAAGTGTGGAACCTTCGTTAGCCTCTCAACGACAACCCAAACAACATCACTTCCCCAAGGTGACCTAAGAAACCTGGTCACGAAGTCCTTCACAACATCGTTCAACTTCCACTCCGGAATGGGTAACTGTAGTAAAAGGCCTGCTGGACGCTGATGCTCTTCCTTCACCTGCTGACAAGTAGAGCATCTCATGACAAAACTAGCAACACCCCTATTCATACCTAGCCACCAGTACTGGTGCTGAAGATCCCGATATATCTTGGTGATGCCAGGATGAACTGCCCAAACTGAGGAATGAAAATCCCACATCAGCTCCTCGGGTATGTCTACTGGCACCCATACGCATCTTTGGAAATGCAAGATCTCATCCTTGCCTATTTTCCATTCAAGAAGAGGGTCCCCTCTTGACACACTCTCCCGCATGACTAAGGCCTCCAAATCTTATAGCTTCCTCATTCTTGCTCGATCAACAAGTGTAGAGGTGACAACCACAGATGAAAGAAAGGTTTGTCCCTGCCTGTCATGCACCTCCAGATGGATCTCAGAGAACAGATCCATAAGCTTCCACTCACTGTTGGCCTCCTGAACTGTCTGAATTTGAGGTCTCCTTCTCAACACATCTGCCATTGCATTGCCCATTCCCAGCGTATAGGCGAGATCAAAATCAAAGGACTGAAGATACTCGACCCACCTACGTTGTCTCAAATTCAGATCACGCTGAGTGAAAATATACTTGAGAATCTTGTGGTCAGTAAAAACCACAAAGTGATCTACCAAAAGATAGTTTCTCCAACAACGTAAGGCATGAACAACTTCTGCCAACTCTTGATCGTGCGTCGGGTAGTTTCTCTCGTGTTTCCTTAACTAATGAGACCCGTACGCAACGAATCCATCTCTCTGCATAAGCACGTCTCCTAGCCCGATACCTGAAGCATCATAGTAAATACTATAGCCATTTCCCGGCTCTGGAAAGACTAGTATCGGTGCTATCTTCAACCTCCCCTTCAGCTCTTGAAAGGCTGACTCACAAGAATCTGACCATAAAAACATCGCTTATTTCTTGGTCAGACCTGTCAATGGTGTTGCTAGGCGCGAGAAGTCCTGAATGAAGCGTCTATAGTATCCAGCCAGCCCTAGGAAACTCCACACCTCAAAGACGTTCTTCGGTTTCTCCTAGGAAACTACAGCTCTCACTTTCTCTAGGTCCACAGACACACCAACCTCTGAGATGATGTGACCCAAGAAGTGAATCTGATCCATCCAAAAGTGGCACTTCAAGAGTTTAGCATACAGCTGATGCTCTCTCAGTGTACTCAGAACGATCCCAAGATGTGTGGTAGGGTCGTGTCGAGTGTGAGAGTACAACAAGATATCGTCCCCGAAGACTACGAAAAAGGAGTCCAAGTACGGATGGAACACTCGGTTCATCAATTCCATGAAGACTGCATGTGCGTTCATAAGACCGAACGATAAGACTGTATACTGGAAAAGACCATACCTGCTCCTAAAAGCTGTTAGAGGTATATCTGATGGTCTAATGCACAACTGATGATAAACGGACCTTAATTCGATCTTTGAGAACACCCGGGCTCCTCCCATCTAATCAAATAGGTAATCGATCCTCGGCAAGGAATATCGGTCCTTGAACGTCAACTAGTTCAGCTTCCGATAATCCAAACAAAGCCAAAGGGTACTGTCTACCTTCTTCACAAACATGACAGGCGAACCCCAAGGAGAGGTATTGGGTCGGATGAAACCCTTTTCCTGTAACTCCTCCAACTTCTTCTTGAGATCTTGCAACTCAGGTGTAGCCATCCTATAAGGTGGAATGGACACCGGTGCCGCTCCTGGAACAAGCTCAATCGAGAAGTCTACCTCAGACTATGGAGGTAAACTAGAAAAGTCTTCTGGAAAGACATCCCTGAAACGATCCACTATTGGAGGAATCTCTAACTGTGAAGTCCCCTTGTCATCTAGATAAAGACTAGCAATTTGGGCTGTAACTTCCCCTAGCCCATGATGCTCGGGTCCAGCTCTACCTGCCTGGACATCCCAATCACCTCTATGAAGGAATGATCTGCCCTCTGGTGATACGAAACTCACCCTGCGGCGATAGCAATCAACGACTGCCTAGAAAGGAACCAACCAATCCATCCCGAGAATGAAGTCATAGCCCATCATCTCTAGGACATAGAGGTCCCATATGAAAAGACACCTCGCAACCTCAAGAGGGATCTCTCTGCACTGATTTATGTAAGATGTCCTCATTCCAAATGGTGTGTCTAGAGTCAACAAGTTGGCAGAAAAAAAGATACAGAGCCCAAGGATCTCCATGAAAGAAAGAGTGATAAAGCTATGGGAAGAACCAGTATCGAAAAGAACTGAATATAAAATTGAGGCTACTAAGATCGTACCTCTAACTGTAGAAGGGCCAAGATCCTGCTCCTGATAGGTCTGATCCATGGTGAAAGTCTAGCCTACACCGCGACCCTGTGCCCCTGGCTGACCGCTCTGAGCTGATCCACTCTGCTGTCACTGATGACCTGGTGACTGACCACAACGGCCACGACTTCCACCTCGGCCTGAACGGCCGGAAGAACTCCAGTTCCCTAACTGGTGGGAAACTGGTGAAGCATCTCCAGAATGCAGGGACATAAAGGAACCCCTACCACCAGCTAAGGTGAGAAGATGTGACAGAAACACTGAATATGGCCCATCCTGCCGCAAGACCGGCACTCCATCAAATCCCTATGGAACTGAGGCCTAGTATTCCCACTTCTACCACACTGGTAGGATAAAACCTGGCAGCCAAAAGAAGTATCCCCAGAACCCTGATCTCCTCTAGAAGACTCTCTACGACGCTTCCTACTCTCCGTAGGAGAAACACCAACTCTGGATGACGAACTTCCCTGGCTCACTGCTTCAGAATCCCTCATATTGTGCTCAGTAATCAGCACCTAGTTGATGATGGAGGATAAACAAGTCAACTGGAAGATATTCACCTGGGAACAGATCTCCTTCCTGAGACCATCCTCAAACTTCCTAGCAAGAACAACTCATCATCTGCTGAGATCGGTGTGAAACACTGCAGCTCAGTAAAGAGAGATGAGTACTCCATAACAGAGAGAGTACCCTGCTGCAGACTCATAATCTCTTGGGCTCAATCAGCACTCTGGGTATCCAGATAGAAGTATTCATAGAAGGTGTGTCGAAACTCGTCCCAAGACTTATCCTGCTGACACCCTGACCGTGAGATCACCTCCCACCATCTCTTGGCGGTGTCCCAAAGCATATAAGTAGCCAGATTTACCCTTTTTATGGAGGTATCTCTAGGTGCTCCAATATGGTCAGTGTGGCCTCTATCCACGACTCTACATCCTCAGGTCCTCTATCCCCTGAAAAATTAGAAGGATGCAGCTGCTAGAAAACCCGCATCAACTCAGCCATCGATGGGACAGGAGGCGGCGCTCCCTGGAAGTTCTGCATCATCCTCAAGACATCCTCCCTAAACTGCACCTCGGTGCCTACAATGGGTATAACTAATGGTGCCAAGGCTAGCACAACAGGAGGATCTGCAGGAGGTCCCTGATCGTCCATATCTGGTTTCTTATCACCGTCTGACAACTGGCGTACAACTGGAGGACGTCTCGGAGGCATAGCTCTGGAAGATCAAAAGAACACCTTAGATTAGGATTAACACGGAAAGAAAACACAAGAGTAAAAAATGGGAACAGGGGGAATAAACTATCAAGTTTTTCAAAACACGACTACACTCCGTCTATAAAAACTACATGGTGTGTCTTATTTAGCCATTAACATGGGCATGTACCCCTGCCCGACTGGTCGTGTAACACCCCAAACTACACGGAGTGTTGTTCCCACACACGGCCTGTACTTGAACTCTAAAACCCTGCCCGAGTCTCCTTACACGGCTAACCCACACGGTTCAAACTAACCTCAGACTACACGGTGTGTTCCCTAGGGACACGACGTGTACTAGACACTCTCTCGGCGGACCGTGTTGTTAGTTACATGGACTTCTACACGGTTGGACCTTACACGACGTGTTCAGAACAAACACAGCGTGTATAGGAGAAGGTGACACCATCCCATGTTGTTCGTGAGACGGCTGGGTACCTGGAAAGACTACACAGCGTGTTCTGAAAGCAACACAGAGTGTCTTAGAGAAGGTCACGCTGACCCGTGTTGTTCGTGACATGGCCAGGTACCTAGACAGAACTACAAGGCATGTATAAAACTACACGACATGTTCTACTCGAGCTTCCCTGACCCGTGTTTCTAGTGACACGGTCGGGTACAAGGCTCTACACTACACAGCGTGTACATACTGTACACGGTGTGTTGCTGAAGTTATTTTCACAACACTGTGTTCCTGCACACACAGTCGGTAACATGGCCTAAAAACTACACGGCGTGTAACCAGAAAGTACACACTGTGTATTTTAGGTTTTTCTGGGTAGTAGCTTAGAAACTATTGAGAAGCCCAAAAACATGGAAAACAAGGAAAAGAGGAGCCAAATTCCGATCCGTGAGGGCCCATACTCCCCGCGAATCAAAGCTTGACATCCCCTACAGTCATGAACAAGATAAAACAGATTCATGATCCACCAATTTCCGATTCAAGAGGGCCCATAACACCTCAAGAATAAAAATTTGGAATTCATTTAAACAAAGTACAATACAAAAAATTCTCTAAAAAGTAGCAGAGATTCTATCAAGCATCTATCACAACAGCATGAATAATCAACACAACGTCTATCACAACAACATGAAATCGCTAATGAACCCTAAATGGCATGGAAAGAATGCATGGTATGTGATTTCTACAAGTTCTTATATAATGAATGAGATGGCATACCCTCATCTCATCGGGTTGCAATAGAAATAGAACTGTAATATCAAAACAATAACAGCACAAGGCTTGTGAATCACTCTAGGTGAAATCATATGAACCGTAATATCTCAAAACCATAAAACTGCAATAAACGAGGTAGTATGGATTTTACCTATACATGGGTTAGCTACTCCCGGGCACAAATTATTACCAAGTACTGAATCCATCCTATCCCTGGCTAAATTATTGAAATATTAAAGCAAGAGAAAAGAATTCCTCAAATACCACTTTGTAACATCCCGATTTCAGAAGCCACCCAGAGGCTCCCTATACCTGGTTGGTCACATGGCCTGAAGCGCATTTCCCTAAATGCTAGAGGCTGCCGACTAGCAGCGAGGGACTTGGGTGTGATAGTGGGGAAACTATGCCCTCATTGTATGAGTACACAACGGAAAAAAAATAAACATGCAATAGCAGAAGAAGTAATAACCAACAATATAAACAACATAAGACTAAATCAACAAACTGGAGCACATACGTATATATGAAATGATGCATGATACATAACTATGAAAGCAGCCAAACAAGTCACAATGCTGGAAAAACCCTACAGTACCAAAACAAGTACAAAAGAAAAGTAAACAACTCCTCAGCATCGTGAGACAAATCTCGGTCCCATGCTCTCATACTCCAAGAAATCAAGTTCCAAAAGTTGAAGGGCGCTTTCCCTTGTCTACACCTGCAACAACATAGTCTGCTTGGGCCCAAAAGCATGGCCCAAACAGGGTGTGAGATAAAATCCCAGTAGGTATTCACCTGAAGATCTGTGGCCAACAGTCAATGAGTATATGGAAGGTAAAATTACAATAAGTAGTAAACAGCAACAGCAAGAAATAGGCAGTAATAGTAAGTAGTAAAGCAAGATGATACATAGAAGAAATCAATCCACAACCAATCAACAGCCGTGAAAAAATAGCTAATAAGTTGTAAACCCTCTGGGATGTACTTGCAGCCATCCCCTCTGGTCCTATCCAAGACGTACCACAACCCTCTAGGCAGTGCACTCAGCCTATCCCCTCAAGCTTGCTCATACGAATTTATGTGACTCTCTGGGGAAGCTAACTTAGACAATTAGACTTATAGTCTAGGGTAGTCAGGTAATCTCTTGAGGAAGATCACATGGTCTATCCCTCTTATCACCAAGGTCTAGAGACTCTCTGAGGAAGCTATCTCGGTCAATTACTCTTATAGCCTTAGGTATACCACAAACTCTTTGAGGAAGCTCACTCGGTTAATTCCCCCTCTGGCCTGGGAAGGTTCTTAAAGAGATTCAAACAAGGTAAGACTTTCTGAGGAAGCTCACTCGGTATACCCTCATGTAGTCTATAAAATCGAAGACTCTCTAGGAGCCCACTCGGTCCATCCTCTATGTAGTCTATAATATCTATGACTCTCTGGGAAGCTCACTCGGTCTATCCCTTATAGTCTATAGCACCAGGTTCTCTCAGCCCCGTGACGGTTAGTGCATAATAATGCTATGAGGCCAAAGTTCACCTATAGAGCTGCTTGGATAACAAATGTACACCTATATAGATACTTATCTGAACATTCTACAAGGAAACAAGCATGTAATGAGTTTCACTTCACCCTATAACCGCAAGGCATGAAAACAGGTGTAGCAGCCAAAGGAAAACAAGACCCAAAGGTATTAAACAGAACAAAGCAAGGGAAAATACATCCAACCACAACAAATTATCCTTTAAAATGGTAACATTATCTCTACAAAAGTATAAAATAAAGGTAGGAAAAAAACTAAGGCAAAAAGGGGAAACACGCAATACCCCGTTCACAGGTATCAGTGGAAATTCGCACATAAACTCGGAGACTTTGAACGGTAAGGCACAAACCAGCTACCTCAATCCTAGGAGATTGATATACTTGAACCATGATGGCTGATTCTCCTTAGAACGTCGTAGATCTGAGAAAAGGCACAAAACGTTCAACCTTAGATAACTTGAGAAAGAGGATGAATTGGAAAACAAGGCTCAAGTAGAAGGGAGAACTCACCACTGTGCTTCCAACGCAATTGACAGAGCTCGAATCAGAGAACGGATGGAGGCTCGGGAATTCAGATAATTTTGATGGCCATACGACGTCTCTCGGTTGAACCATACCTAGAAGAAGCTGATTATGGCGATGAGGCGTAACCCCAATCCGTTTAGTAAAAAAAAGTACACGGTGTGTATTTTGAAAGTACACAACGTGTAGTGGGGTTTTCCGTACTCTGCCAAAATCGGCCTCTACATCACCCCTACACACCGTGTGTGTGGTCCGGACACGGCCAACACATGGTTTTGAGCAGGAGAAGAGTACACAGTGTGTACTCATAAAGTACATGGCGTGTACTTCAAAAAATTCCAGAAACCCCAAAAATTATCAAAAACTCCAGAAAAGGAAAGAAATTCCTAAAACGAAGATCTGGGTTCTTAAAAAAAACATATCCTCAGTGGATCATAAGAGAAATATAGGATTTATGCCATTTATGAAATGAAATACTATGAAAATATCCGTAAAACATTATTGAGAAAAATGAACTTTGCATTTTGAAAATCATTATTTAAAACAAAAAGTTTTCAAAACACATTGAAAATATTTTTAATTGATAATAAACATTCAAAAATTTTAAAATAATCATTAAAACATTGATTGGTCATGATGGTGTAATTTTCTATTCAACCCATACATGTTAAAACAATGACTCCATTAACATTTTTCATAAAATACTTACAAGAATTGCTTTTAGAACGACATAAAAATTCCTTTAAAAACATTTTGTGAAAAAGAAAAAATGTGTAAAATATCACTAATAATTCATTTTGATTTATTTAAAAATATTTTTTAAATATATTTTATAAAAAATGGTTGTCGATGAAAATTATTTCCGACCAAATAGATATATAAAGTTGGATTTTATTAAAAACACTATTTCAATAATTTTATGTACAAAAGAGTGTTAAAATGGAACTATGTCATGAAAACGTTCATTAATATCCATAATTGGAGAACATTTAGTGATATCAAGATATAAATATCAAATATTTCCCTTAATGTATATGTAAACATAAACAATCCAAAGTAATGATGATATTTCCAAATAAATGCTTACCCCTTTGGAAACATATGAATCATAAGCCCCATAAAAGAAATAACTTATATTGAGACTTTAAATACCATGAGGATAAATAGATTCATTATATAACATATCAATAGGGTTGTATATATACCACACAAAGGAATTAGTGGTAAATGTGGCATATGTCTCATAGATGTAAAAGTGAGAAGAGGAACCCTTACTGAAACCTACCTTTTGGTTAAATACCATAAAGACAGCAGGTTGTACACATGCAAGGGGAACACATCTAGTTTTCAATGTTCTTTATGAAAATGAGGTAAGTAATTTTTTATCATTAAATAATTATCGTAATATTATAAATACTTTTTTTTCATTTAAATATAATTATATATATCATCCATATGGAATGGTGATGAAAAGGGTGTCGTATTGCTTTGTGAAGGGGACAGTCCACACATACACGAATGATGTTATCATATTTAGGTCAGTGTATAGGTAAGAAAAAATGATATATTATATTTTAAAAATTATAAATATTTCATTAATATCATAATTACTTCACTTTTATCTTTTATATTTATTAACATTATCCTTTTCACCTTCCATGTAAAGCGTTAGTGAAAGGCGAATCACATCGCTTTGCAAGGTGCTAGTCTATCCTACATTTGAGTGATGTTATTTTTTCCACTAAAGAATGTAAATGATAGAATTTATACATAAAATATTTAATATATATGTATCATTATTTAATAAATATCATATATATACTTTATATTCATTATCATACCCAATCAAGATAGGTGGTAATGGAAAAAAACAAGGACAACGGTTCGTGAGAGGTAGTCCTCCGTACACAAGAATGATCATTTTGTAACCCATTTTATAGAAGTTGGGATGGTTGTAGGATAATAACTTAGAATAAAAACATCTTATTATATTAAATATCATTATTATATTATATCATCTTGTTTTAATAATAATTTAGGGAGGTGGAGGATGAAATAAAATTCAAACACTCGTTAAAGAATGTTACATCTTCCTCAAAACCTCCTTAGAATTTCACCAAAACCCTTGAGGATAGATTTATGAAAAAAATAATACTTTTAGAATTATATTAGGGAAGTTTTAAATTTATTTGGGTAGGTGTTTCTAGAACCAAATGGGTCTGAATGTGTGTAGAAGAGAAGAGAAAGTGGCCTTTTATAAGTGAGTTGAGTGGAACACTTTTAATTTTTGAAAATAAAATGGAATTACCATGTTTTCCACATTAATAACCATCTAAACAAGATTATTATCTACAATTAGATTTTATAAGATCAATATATGAGAATAAAATAAATTTTATATAGGTTTATATGTCCTTGTAAATAAAAAAATAAAAAATATTTTTGGTTAAATGTTTTCAATTTTTGATATTTTGTTTGTTAATGAATAGTGGAAAAAAACTGAATTTTAATTCAAAACCGCTCATTTAATATAAATTATTATAAGGTTAAATTATATTTTTATTATTTTTAATGATTAAATAGATGAATTAAATATAATTTAACTCAATATAGTACATTATAGTTAATATAAATTTGTATTTGGATATAAAAACATAGAAAACTTTTGAATGTTTTTACTTTTAAAACCTACATTGTCAGCCTATCTACAACATTAAATTTAAATTAATTTCTATGACGTCTGTGATTGGGATTTAGAATAAGGGTTTACATATTTACAATAAGAATAATTCATAATTTGTAATATATTGAACATGGTATTTTACCAAAACAATTAGTAAAAGTAATGGAAATTAATTACAACAATTGAGAGAAAAATTTCTTAATAACAGACTAAATCTTGAACTGAATGGCCAAAATGACCGAGAAATATCTCAAAAAACAATTTTATGGCCATATTTCAACCCTAAACTTCATATTATAAACTTTTCTCCATTATTATATCCCATTTAAATTGGGGAATACATGGGTGGAAATCCCTATTTAAAAATTTACAAGAGTTTCCCTACTCCTCCACTATAATAAGGCAGGCAAGCTTCCCACTTACTCACACATCTCAAAAAACATTTTCATGAAAAATTTCATCCAAATATCTCCTAAAAATCTTTTCAATAATCATAGAATACTCCATTTTTGCAGAAACCTATCCAAGGAATCATTTTTGTGGAAACTAAAACGAGTTACCCAATAAGGATGTCACATCTTTCCCCAAGATCTTCTGTTTTGATTCCATTATCCACCCACAAAAATATTATAATTTTATTATTATATCATAAAATATTATAATATATATATTCATATTTATTTATTATATGTTTTATAGAAGATATTACAGACACATACATCTAATGGTTAACAAAAATTCCATATATATCTACGGTGAACTACAATCTCACAAAACGATGTCATTCATTTTTCCATTGAAACCTATCATGGTTATGAATTATGATGGAAAATATTTATATATATGATATATATAATTTTTATAATGTATTTATTCTTATATAATTCTTATATAACACATACATTTATGATTTCTTTTTTGTGGGAATATGATAACATTATTTGTGGAAGTGTGGACTACCGCCCACGTAGAGCGATGTGATTTCTTAAAACTATACATGGAATGTATAAAGGATGGGTTTAATAAAACTATGTAACATATATGAAATAGATAATATATTTTAATTATAATATACATATATAAAATGTTATTTCAATCTTTTATAACAGCAATGAAATAAAAGTAATATTCATGTAAATGTACGACCTAACTTCTCCTTGAATGGTTTATTTAATTTCTTATCTAAAAACATTATACATTATTATAACTACATATATAATGAATATAGATGATAATTAAGTAATGTTTTAAATTATGGATATTATGAAGCCATGATCTACGTAATAGGAACAACAATGAACCAGTCAAATCCTACTAGACGAACTAAGAAATTAACAACCATAATAGTGATAATAATGAATGATTATTAACCTATGGATAATAAAATCTTAAAGAAGATATTATATTTCATTTTAAATATGATTATTGTTTTTTTATATTTTTTTATAGGTTTGAAACCATTATAAATGAATTTAAAGTATATTCACCCAAAAAGGAAATGCAATGTAAGATATTTCTTCTCAATTTACATTCCATTGAGACTTATTTGTTGTTATGCACTGATTTTTTTATATTTTGTATAAACTACCCTTGGACATATTATATCAGGAAAGTTTTTTCTCATGATATTATAAGTTTCATTTAATTTTATTCCTTCATGAACATTATGAATTAAAATGTTTCAAATTAGTATAGGACACATTGTAATGTTTAATGATTATTTTCATAGAGAATAATTTTAATTGAATTTCAAAGGTATTTATATTAGAGGAAAATATATAAACATTGTTCCATAATCCCTTTCATTTTCATCTAATATGGTTTTTAATTACCTTTTTAAATTATTACTACCATTTTTATACTCTTTTATACTCAAATTTTTTTATAAAATGTTTATAAGATAACCTGAAAACATTTTTGCTTTAGTTGGAGAACCTATTTTTTCCTAAAAACCATGTTTTCTAAAAATGTTTAAAAAAATGTTTTCAAAAATTTCAAAATGAATTATTAATGAATGTTTTAACTTTTTTACCAATGTTTTCAATGGAATCTTCTTATCACTTTCCAAAAAATGCTTCGTTCTATCCTTTTTACAGTGAAAAAGGGATGTTCTTTTTTACCTTCTACAATATGTATAGACTTACCCCCCACCATTTATTTGAAGAATCCATTTGACATTTAAAAGATTAATTTTAAATTTTTTTTTTAAATTTATATTCAAATAAAAGGTTTTTGAAATGTTTTTTAAATTTTTTTGATATTTTCCTTAAAAATGTTTTTAAAATATCATTTTATGGAATTTATATTCATTAATGAAATCAACCCATTATTTTTAATTCAAATTGGATATGTTGTATTGATACTCTCCTTATTATTCATCTGTAATGTTTGTAGTTTATTTAGACAAGGATAATATTAACGTTCGCTTAATTAATTCCTTTTAATCCCCTAGGAATATTCAATTTCATACGAAGGATTTTAACATTGAAATTCCCCTAAATACCCATATCATTTTAGGGATATTATTGTTTCCCAAACTATATATCATTTTTCATATAGTGTTTACTTTTAATTTTATTTTATTATTTGTTGAAATATTGAGAAACTGGTATCCATTATTCAATATAGATATTTTATAAGTCATATTTTTATTCAATATCATGAATGCATGAGATAGGAAAGAAACAAGTTGGGGAAAATTTAAGGTATTCCCTATGGAATAGGTACCTGTTAATGAAAGCCCTTCTATGCATTGATAGTATAATCAGATGAAATTTTTTGGTAAAAATAACTTTGAGTTTATTTTCATGCAAAATTTGTGGGTTTCTACACGTAGTTTTCACCTTTCCAGATGAGATATCTTCATTGAAGTAGTTTTCTTATGCCTTAGACATGATATATAATAATTTAGTATTTACATAATTTTGATTGAGTTATTTTTTATCCATTAGGATTTTCATTGAAATAACTATATGTTTATTTAATTACCATTTCACTAATTAAATGGAATGTGTTTATATTTCTAACCATTTCATATTTATTTTTATTTATCTATTTATTTGAATGTTATGTGTTTCCAGTTATCACCTTTATATATTTTTATGCACTTACTCATTAGAGATTTGCTTATGTTGTATTTGTGTTTAGTAATTTACTATTCCATAATTATTATTCTAATTGATTCATTATTTCTTCCACTGTACTTGACCCGTACTATGAATTTGATGTCACACATATTTTGTTTTTAATGACCTAACTCTAGTTACCCAGAGTCGGTGCATTATTATATCACATTGGCATGATCACAAGAGATCAAGTCTTGAAAGGCTTATTATTTTGGTAGCATTGGAAGTGCTAGATACAGATATAAATTTTACATTACATCATGAAAATAAAGAAAAAATTGTGTCCCTTTTGAATGCACTCAAATCCTTTGGTCTATCCCTACAGGTTAATCATAATATAATTATTCACATACTCAGAAAAAGAAAACATAAGAAAGGGGTGAGATTAGATTCTCAATAAGGATAACAATATAATAGAAACTATCATAAATAAGAAGAAACATTTAGGGAAATGTGTAAGTCTAAAACACATGCCTTTTGAGCATAATATTCAGTATAATATGGAAAAGATAAATCAAATAATGCCATTTATTTATTCACATTAATATTATACTAGTCAAATAATCACGTGTAATATCAATAGATAATTTTATAATGATGAAATGCATAATTTTGGATATCATAACCACATTGTCAAGACCTCGTGCCAAGACTACAATTTTTTTTTTCAAGGCCTTATGCCATGACACTAGTTTGTCTCAGGAGACCTACCGATGCGTTGATGGGCTATAGTGGGCCTCAACTTTCACTTACTAAGTCCAATGCATTCCTCATATAAAAATGGTGAAATATAATCTTAAAATTTGTATTAAAACTAGTATAAAAAATGTCAATAATTTAACAACAAACCATGAATGGTACAAAAATTGCACATCCACAGTCAAACAAAAATCATTCAACACAATATGGAAGATTGTATTATCATAAATCAAAATCAATCAAGAATAAAATAAAATAATGGTTATTTACATTGATGAAAATAATCAGTAATACTATTGGAGATAAATATCCCTTTTTATATGAAAACATTTAAAATTCCCACTATTTATAAATGAGGTCGTTTAAATAAGATTTGTGAATCAAAGTGTCCCATACCACATTGAAAATTTTGAAGATATTTTTAATTTTAAAACATTTATAACCATATAAATTAATCCTTAAAACCATTTTTTAAACATGGACATTAATGAGAATGATTTAGAAGAATAAATCTTTAAAACATTTAAAATGATATTTTAGTTAAAGTGTTTCTAACCAAATGAGAGACAATTTAATACAAATAATTGTGGAATAAAATTAAGAAAAACATTATAATATCATGAGAATAAATGTATTGATGATATAATATGTGAAGGATAGTATATAAACCATATAAAAGTGAATTAGCGCATAATAAAAAAGAAGTCTCAATGGAATGTAATTTGAGACGAAATCCCTTAAAAAGACTATATCATTAGATTAAGGATAAATCATTGAAAAAATTATGGTTGAAAATATAAATACACAAAATATGAATTTATATTCATTTTAAATCATCCAAAGTTCAATAACACATATTCTTGTAAGAAAAATCCATTGACATGGATGTTTAACTCAATGAATGGAAATTGAGTTAAGATTACCCGTATCAAGTTCATATCAATGACTACACAAATTATCAGTGGAATTATTATGTGTATCAAAAGTACATCAACACAATGGGAAGTATAAATGACTACATATTTAAATAAATAGTTTTTTCACACATAATCTTGGAGTAAAATAATCAATGAAGTGTGTGTAAAACCCAATGAGTGGAAATTGAAATTAGTAATTCCCTTACTGATTTGGTTACTTATGAAACATACACCCCATGAATGAATGATAATACAATGAAGATTTAAATAACCATAAATTAATGTTTATTACACAAAGAATACAATAATGGGCAGTACATACACCACACAAAAGGAAATAGTGAAAAATATAGCTTGAATCTCACGTGAATAAAAGTGATATGAAAACCCCTTACATTATACATTCCATTAGTTCAGGGTAAGTTTAACCTCATGTATAATGGTTAAATATTTGTTATTAAATTATAAAATAACCACATACATATATCTGATATCATATATTATCTTATAATATTTCTTTGTTAATAATATTTCAGTAGTATCATTGTTTCTGGTGTTAACTAATTCATTTTCCTTTATACATATTGTTATGTAAGTCAGGTTTGTTATGGATAGGATGCATTTCATTCATAACCATAATGATATTATGTTCTTAAACACTATATTTTATCACAAAATGAAAATTACTTTTGAATTTTTACCATGGGGAATTAATCTAATCACGTTCATGGAGACGATAATCTGTACGTACACACAGGCAATAATATCAATCTATTGATAGTGAAATCGTATTTAAATGGATGGTATATTACAAATACTGAATCATTAACATGTTATATTTATTATTTATATCAATTATACTCATTATTATTGTAACCACCTGAAATTTTGAATGAATTTTTGTTTTCTAATTTTATGTGTTATTTTAGTTTATACTCAAAAAAACAATATTCTTTAATTAATGATGTGAGTATAATTAAAATGAGACCATTTGGTTTCGACTATTATATGAACATTGGTCAATATGAATGCTGGTCAATATGACCGTTGGAAACTAAATGTTGTGATTGTTGTCTCTAAATACAAGTGATCTTGGTTAATTAATACAGAAATAATATTTGATGGCCTCATCCAGTAGTCTTGGGCCGATTGAAGCCCATTTTATGAAACATGGGTTGGAGATAGCACCACTAGGCTTTGCTCTGGACGAAACCCAAGACTAACTTCATCGTGTGAAGCTGAAGCATAATAACCATTGGGAGAAGTTCAAGATTATAGAAATCACTACTCGGGAAATATTGGATGAGCCACCCTCAGATTATATAACCTTAGCACATCTTACACTTAGGTCCTATGCTAGGGTTATAAGGGGATATGTAACGAGACCATAGCTACTTTGTGTAATCCTTTGAGATAAAAAATGTTGTGATTACTTCCTATGGTGAAGTTTGTGTTTTTTTTCAGATGTTTGAATAAATACAGGATGTATGTTGATGAATTTTTTAAAAAGAGGATATTTTAAAATATTTATGTATACATAAATAATTAATTATGTATAATTATTTTCAAAAAATGGTCGTTTGGAAATGCGTTCAGTAAGAAATTTGGAATCTAATAAGATAAAATTATATTTTCGTGAATAGTAAATTATGAATAGTGATTTTATGCTTAGGATTAGTAATGTGACCAACAGGATTAGCAATCTCACTTAAAGAAAGTGTTAATATAATTTATTCACCATGATTAAATAATGGGATTTGATAAAATAAGTAAATAACTATTTCGGAAATTATTAGTCAAGTATTAGTGTTTTTCAGGTGAATAGTGTTTTAATTAAAAATTAAATTTAAAATATTTAGAAAAATATTTTTATAAAATGGACTTAATTTTTGAATTCTGAGCATCGATATTAGGTTAAGGTGTTTTTTGGGGATTTTTCTAAAAAATGAATTTTCGGTGAATAGTGAAAATACAGTTATTAGTTTTGGGTGTTTAATGACATCATTAAGGATGTAATAATTATGTAATCTTTCTGGTCGACTAATGAATAGTAATATAAGGTATTAGGTGTCTCATGTGGACAATATGATGGGCCAATACCATGGTAAATCCCATGGTTTTTTTAATACCACCGATGAGGTGTCCCTTGGCCATTAATGACTTCTCCCCTCACTTCTCCTATAAATACCAAGCCTTTAACGCATTATTTTCACTTAAAATTCCTCCTCAACGAATTTCTGGTCTCCTTACCTCTTAAGGAGTCCCCTCAAAGTGCCCTCAAGACTCCCAAGGACCCGACCTTCAAGCTTTTGAATTTACTCTTCAAGGTAAGGGATCCTTTCACCGTCCTCTTTTAAGTCACGACTACTTTTATGTTGTGTCTTCTAATTTCCATATATTTATGTTGAGGGTATGTTCTTATATGTTATTTTTTCTTCCCATTTCATGTATAATTGTTTAGAGACCATTTCTACTCTCATCAATTTGTCTTTTGAATTTTTAAGTGACGCCATTAGGCTGGAAAATTTTTCGTAAAAGAAATCACATCTTCTCTTTTCTTTCATGTTTCCTTTTCATGTGGTATGTCATTCAAATATCCATACCATGATATTATTCAGTACCCATACTTTATTATGAGTTATTTATGAGTTGGTGACCCTTTTCCCCTCTCTTTTCAATGTTTTCTAAAAACATGTTATATAGCTGTTATGCTGCAGAAATTTCGTCTCAAAATTTCTATCTCTTTCTCTTATGAAATTCTATTGTTTATTTATGTGAATACCCAGACTTATTTAGATTCCATGGGTGTTCATGAATATATAAAGATGATATATTTTATTATAGAATTGACATACATATAACCCTCACCCCCTTTCCATGGGTTATAAATGACATAATGATCTTATTTTTAATCTCTTTTAAACGTCACGATTTTGACATAAAACCCATTTCATTGATTCCATTTGGGTTATTTATGAAATATTTGATTATGATATATGAGTCTCACATGAAAGTAAATACATATTAAGGGTTCACCCTGATAGCATCCTAATTCATTGCATAAATATTTAATCTCTAGAGATGACAAGTTTCATGATACCTTGGTGAATAACCTTGGTAATTTCTATAACACCTTAGGGATGGACCTTGGTGATATGTTCATAAATGTCTAAATGAAATGATGTAACCACATATTCAAGTTGTGTTTTAAGTTATTTTCATTATGATAGGCCTATCATTACACTTCTCATATCTTTATGTTGTTATTCAAGTTCTTATTGATTTCTCAAGTATACTAATTCCCTTGTTTACCCTTACTAGGCCTTATGCTCACCCTTTACATTGATATATGTCTCTAGGATATGAAAGAAGTATTTTTACATAGGATGATCTTATGATGAAGCCTTACAAGTGGATTTGAATAATTTTTAATGTTGTATTCATGTTTTACTGTTCCTGATTTCCAAGACACTAGACTTTAAATATCCTCTGTATGTAAACGTTAATGAAAAGTTATGTATTAAAAAGGTGGGATTCCATAATTATACCTATCCAAATAATGAAGTGTTGAATAACAAACTACACCATGACGTGGAGAGAGTATTCCATACATATAAACATATGGTGATTTTTTCTTTCATCAGATGGATAAAATAATTAATATAGTTATACCTTGTTTTTAATAACATCATAATATGTAGAATATATTGGAGTTATTATTTTTTATGAAAAAACAAAGAAAGAGGAAGTGGAAGAAGAAAAGAACTTTGAAAGAGGTGATGAAATTATTACCTATTCTTCGGATGATTCCTTTTTAATTGATCAAAAGGGCTCCTTAGGTTGGCTTTTTGATCAACGTAATTCCTCTAGGGTGAATTGATGGAAGTTGGGAGGATATCAGAGCAGGTTTTGGACGAACCAAATGGATTTGGATGGGTGAATTTGAGATATGAGTGAGTACCGTTTTATAAGAGTTGTGAGGGTCACTTTAGGAAGAGATTGAAATATTATTTTATTATGAAATAATTTTTAGTTTATAATGTATCTAAATGGATTTATTTAGAGTATAAGGCTTGAATAAGTCTACATACTCTCAACCAATAGGTTTTAGACAAGTTTAGTTTACCATATTTTCATTATCTTTTAGATTTAACTCTTAGTTAAATTGTTTAACTTTTACGATGTATTCTTGTATTTTAATATTACATGGTTAATAAAGTTAGTAAAAAATTCCAAGATAAACCCAAGTGGTTCATTAATGACATATATATAATTATATATGTCCTCGGGCCAAACCTTAGATTTTTAGGATTATTATATCATTTAATAATATAGTATTTGTTTTTAAAACATAGGTATGTAAATTTTGACACTATTTTGTATTTGGTTTTAATGACAGTCATAAAAAATTTATCACTAAGAAAAAAATTTATTTTATCAACCCTATCATGTCATATTATCATATAATTGTTTTGGAATGCATCAAAAGTCTCAATTTAAATTTATTTTAATATTTATAATATCAATTATTTTAATCATTCATTAATAAGTTAATTACTGCATCATCATAGTGTCATAAATAAATTTAATTATTTAATCTCTACAATTATAAATAAAATACCAGGACCTATCACAAAATTCTATATTTCGGATGATTATTTATAGTCTAATTTATCTTATGTATTACGCTATATTAAAAATGGTTTGGTCATTAAAATATGAATTTAACACTTTTAACTCTTCTTTAATTAATATAATAATAAATGTCATAATCTAATCCATGTTGATAAAAAAGGATAATATTTTATTTCTAAAGTTGATTTAGTTCTAAATACACTTATTTAATAGAATTAGGACATGTGTTAGGGAAATTATAATATAATTTTCACCTTTAATTTCCCTATTTACTTTTAACCGTGGTAAATAAAATTAAAATGTTACTATTAACCAAAATTTATTTTCATCCTATTGAACCAAATTTTAATTACTGATGTAAATATTTTGTCCTAGATTTTTGAAACTCATTTCACATAAGTGGTAAAATTATGTTTTATGCAAATTAGTAAATGTGCATAGAAGGTGGGTAAAAGATGGTAAAAATTTCAATAAACATTTATATATATAATCTTATTAGAAAATGAATTAAATGAATGAATTTTTACTAATATAGGTATTATGTATCGATTTTGAATATATAATAAATTTAAATTAAAGATAATTATTTAAATAAAATGTCGGCTTTAAACAATAACGAAGTGTTTTTCACTATTCATTAAAAATTGAACATTTTTAGAAAAATACCAAAAATTCACCGAAATATAATTTTGCTATTCCAAATAAAAAAACTACATCTATTTTACCATATTCATAACATATAATATTTATTAATTAATTGAAAATTAATTCCCATTCTCAAAATCTGAAAGATGATTTTTGATAAGTAAAAATTATCAAAAGGTTGATATGTGTTTATGTCCAATTTAAAAATAAAATTTCTTCCAATGACCAAAATATGATTAAATGATAAAAATATATTCTAATTATACACAAAATCCATTCAAATGTATAAATTAACACTAAAAAGTATTTTGAATAATTTTTTTTTAATTAAAATTTAGTATTTTTCACTATTCCCCAAAATATAAAATTTATTAAAAAAGCACCGAAAATTTATCCAAACGTAATTTTTATGCTCTCCTACTAAAGAAGAAGTTTATTTTTTTTCAAATTTAATATATAAAAGTGTTAAATATTGGATTTTAAAATGGTTCTTCATTATGAGGCAGTAAAATTGGATTTTTGGAAAAAACTAAGTTAATCTGAAAATTTAAATTTGTTCTTATATTATGTCGAAGAAAAAAATAATATGGATTTTAAAATTATAAGGAGTATATAAAATTTAAAATGAAGTTAATATTATTAATAACCTCTTTTTGAACAGATAGTTTGGTATGTCATGGTGCACTCGAACTCGGTGTTGCGTGTAGCACAAGCTATTAAATTCCATTAAAGAAAAAATCTTACTATGAAATCATGGGGTGTTACATTATTCTATCCTTTTGGAAATTGCATCCTAATAGTATTAAAATTGGGATTTGTAACTTCATTGAATGTCCCACATTGGAAAAGGAGTCAATAAAACTATCACTTTAATAGAATAAAAGAGAATTACAAAGGTCACCTGAGATAACCCATAATATGATTCCATATAGGAAAACATGAATATAGAAGATAAAATAAGTGTCATATTCTTCTAGAGGGTGATATAAAACATGATCAGGAGAAAGTTGACAACATGAAAACAAAAAACATATGAAGACTTAAACAATAATTAGTTTCCTAGTAGGAGAAGTAAACATACAATTTTTTTTTTATGTTCCATTTCATAATTTTGAGGAATTTATTTATGAGATTTACTAAGAACATAAAGAGATATACATACTTTTGAAGTATATTTTAATCCATTAACAAATTTCTACCACTAACCCATCTTTTCTCCAAACTATGAGTCATCAAGATGTCTTGGTCACACCTGAAGATCTAGAATAAACTTATAGAGAATCAAATAAACATCAAATGATGAACTATATATTTCCCTTATATTTAGAGATTAAACAAAAAAATGGTTAGAACAAGATCAGATGAACCCCAAAATGGATAATCATTTATAGAATGAAATACTAATCATAATTTCCTAAATTAAACAAACAATACCCAAAGTTTTAAAAAGACAAATCAATAAACAATTATCCTTAAAATCATTCAATATAATACAAACTACATTTGAAACCTAGAAAACAGAAGAAATTAATCACATAGTCTTTCATTGTAAATCATAACAGTTATCTAAAAGTAACTTCAACTACTCTTAAAGTCTCAGACTGAAGTATAATTAACCAAATCACATATTCTCTATGATAGGTAAATTGTTTCCATTAATAACATAAATCTCTATAAGTCCATGTTTTAAACCACGATTATTCCAAAATAAAAATCCACCATTACTCCTCAAATGAACTCCCATAGTAATCTATTTTCCTTAGGCATATAGTGTTCCCAATAGAGTGAACGTCTTCCAAAATAACATCTATCACTTAATCACCAAATCATTTTCCTATACTAAGTATATAAATTTGATAAAACATAATATCCCAAATCAACTTATTATTGGTCAATAAAATAATTTAACTAAAAAGAATTATTCACACTAACTAGGGACTTCACATAGTCCAGTGGTAGGTGATAAATCACAGCCGAACATTGGTGGTGGGTTTTATTCCCCCACCTTTCATTAATGCGACGGGTTGTCACACATTCTGTGTGCTGTCCTTTTTCAAAAACAATATTTTATAGCATTCTGAAAATATAAACATAATAGTATTTAACCACAAATGTAATCTCATACCTCACATTTTCATCCAAAAATGAATAACCTGTAATTACCTCAAACCCAAGGATCATATATACCCAAATGGTTCTTTATAACTATATCAAAAAAAGAAAAGATAATTCTTCCTCAAATAAAATTTTCACATAAAAAATTGTTGGGTTTCACATAGAATAAAAAAGTATTCCAACATAACCACATCAACAATGATAATTAACACTTTTAAACATTTTCCATCCATTTATTTCCACATAGGTTCTTTATTGACCTAGTGGTTATCCTATAGAATCTAGAATTGACTCAGGTAATGCCTAAGTCCCCTACATTTATGGAAAATGACTGTAAATGGATTCTTAGGATTTTTTTTATTTTTTTTCCATGGTACCCTTCATTTTTCCTCAGAAATTCTTTATATTTTTTCCTTCTTCCACACACATAAATCATTTCCTTATTCCATTGAGATACATTCTGGGGTTTCTACTTCCACATTTATTTCATAATGGAAATTGAACTTTCTTTTCTATACATTATCCACTACTGGAGCTCTTATAATTCTCATCCTTTCTATTCTTTGTTGTGTTTGGGAGTTGGTCAATGTATATGTTTTTATCATATTTTTGGGAACCCTCTTCAGCATGAACATGATATATTTTATTCCTATCAACATTCCATTTTGTTGCTCATTTCCAGCATTTTTCCCACCTCATACATCATGTTCAATGTTACTATGAATTCCTTGGAATCCATCCATTGACTAAAACCCCAAATCATTGTTTGTGTAAGAATAGTCATAAAATCAATTAGAGAATATCATGACACTTTATTTTCAATCTAAAACACCTTAGGATTAACCATGGTTATTTATTATATTTTTATATTTAAATATTTCAAATCGGGTTGTAAAGAAAGTGTGAATTATCCATTTCATATCCCCCAAGAAGGTCGTAACCAATATTACAACAAGGCCTGTCGTCGTGAACCAGTTCCCGTATGAGTTCAGCTCAAAGCAGTGTTTTTAGGGTTTAACCTTAGATACATCTATGCCAGAGCCACCTCTACCTACTCATATCCAGGAAAGGATGTATTTCTTGGAATGTTCAAAAAATCTCTACATTGCCAAAATTCTAGGAATTTATTCTATACTAATCCTCAATATTTATTTTAGGGTAATGCTATCTAATAAGATTTTTTATAAATCTAGTTTCCATGGTATGTACTATGGTTCCTCTGATTCTAACTGTAATGCCCATGCCCTATTTGCCTAGAGTTGGTGCATTATTACATGGAATGATTGGAAGAGGGAATGTCTGAAAATATTGATTAGTTTACTAGCCTTTGAAGTACTAGATACATACATAAGGTTTATATTACATCAGGAAAAAAACATTGTGTCCCCTTTGAACGCACTCATATCCTTTGACCTATCCCTGCAGGTTAATCATAGTATACATCTTTACATACATGGAAAAATAAAACAGAAGAAAGGGGTGATCAAAGATGCTCAGTAAGGATATCAATATATTAGTAACTATCAAAAACAAGCATAAACATTTAAGGCAATGTATAAGACTAAAACAAAATCCTTTTAAACTTAATCTTCCGCATTATATTGAAAAGATAAATCGAATAATTGCATTTACTTATTCACATGGTTTTTCTAGTATTCTAATAATCACATGTAATATCAATAACTAATTTCATAATGATGAAATGCATAATGTCAGACATCATAACCACATAGTCGAGGCATCGACCCAAGACTAAAAATAAGATATTGTCAAGGCCTAGTTCCAAGACACTAGTTTATCTCATGAGACCTACTGATGCAAAGAGAGTCTATAATGGGCCTTGTATGTCACTTAAAAAGTCCAATGCATTCCACATATGGAAATAGTGAATCATAATTAATCCCTTGTATTAAAAATTGCATACGAAATGTCAATACTTTAACCACAAACCATGAATGTTATGAAAATAGAACATCCAAAATCTATAATAACTCATTCAATACAATATGAATGATTGTATTTTAAAAAATCGACCTAAATCAAAAATAAAATAAAATTCAGGATATTGACATAAAAGAAAATAATTAGTAAAACTAATTGAGTTAAATATCCCCATTTTCTTGAAAACATTTAAAAGTCACATTATTTATCCAAGAAGTCATGTAAAAGTGATCTGTGAATAAAAGCATCTCATTCCACTTCAAAAATTCTTAAAAGATTTTAATTTCAAAAAATTTATGTCTATATAAAAAAATCCTTTGAAACATTTTTTAAAATGTGGACATTAATGATAAATATTTAGATGAATAAATCTTTAAAACATTTAAAACGATATTTTAGTAAAAGAGTTTTCAACCAAATGAGAGGTGCTTGAATACAAATAATTGAGGAATAAAATTAATAAAAACATTATAATATCATGAGAATAAAGGTATTCATGATATAATATGTCAATGGATAGTTTTGACACCTTATAACAGTTAATTGGAACATAACAACAAAAAAGTCTGAATAGAATGTAAATTGAGATGAAATCCATTATAAAGACCATATCCTTAGATTAAAGATAAATAAATGACATAATTATTTTAGAAAAATATAAAAACAGTCAATAGGATTTGATATTCAGTGTAAATCAATAATAGATCACTCACACATATTTTTGTATAAAAAAAATCAATGACTTGGATATTTTATTCAATGTATGGAAATTGGGTTAAGACTACCCTTATCAAGTTCATATCAATTTATTAAGAAGCTATAAATGGAGTTATTATGTGTATCAAAAGTATATCCAAATAAATGGTAGTGTAAATGAGTACATAAATAAATAAATTTTGATTTCATAAATAATCTTAGAGTAAAATAATCAATTAAGTGTGTGTAAAACCCAATGAATGGAAATTGAAATTTGAAATTCCCTTACTGATTTGGTAACTTACAAAACATACACCGCATGAAATAAGTTTCATACAAGGAATATATGAATACCTAATAATTAAATAATATTACCCAAATAATGCAATCATGGACAGTACATACACCACAAAAAAGGAAATAGTGGAAAATATAGCATGAATCTCATGAGAATAAAAGTGAGATGAAAACCCCTTAACTTATACTTTCCTTTAGAAGAGGGTAAGTTTTTAATCCTATGTAATGGTTAAATAATTGTAATTAAATTATAAAAGAACCACATAAATAAATATGATATCATATATGATCTTATAAAATTTCCTTGTTAATAATATTTCCGTAGTATTATTTTTTTGGGTGTTAACTGATTTGTTTCCCTTTATATGTTTTGTTAAATAAGTTATGTTTGTTATAGATATGAAGTATTTGATTCATATTCAGATTGATATAAAGTTATTAAAAATTATTTTTATAATAAAATGCAAATTATTCTTTAATTGTTATGATGAGGAATGAATATCATCTCATTTGTGGAGACAGTAATCTGTACATATGCACAGGCGACATTATCATTCTATTTATGGTGAAATAATATTTAAATGAATAGTATATTACATATACATAATCATTAACATGTTATATTTATTATTTACATCAATTATACACGTATGGTGAATTTTTCTTTCATAGGATGGATTAAATAATGAATATGGTTGTACCATATTTATAAAAACATAATAGTATGTAGAAGGTACTAGAGTTAGTATTTTGGTATGGAAACAACAAAGATTGAGTAAGTTGAAGTAGAATAGAACTATGAAAGAGGTGATGAAATTATTATCTATTCTTTGGGTGCTTTCTTTTGATTTGATCAAAAGGGATCCATAGGTTGGGGTTTTGATCAATTTAAGTCTTCTTGGATGAAGTGAGGGACTTTAAGAGAATATTTGAGTAGGGTTTGGATGAAACAAATGGATTTGGATTCATGAATTTGAGAGAAGGGGGAGTACCCTTCTATAAGAGAGGTGAAGGTCACATTAAGAAATGTTTGAAATATTATTTTATTATAAAATTATTTTCAGTTTTTAATGGATAAAAATTGATTTATTTCCAGGATAAGGTAGGGATATGTCGAAATACTCTCAACCAATAGGTTTTATACATGTTTAGGTCACCATATTATCCTTATATTTTAGATTTAATTCTTAGTTAAATAGTTTAACTTTTACAATGTCTTTTTTAATTTTTATATTACATGGTTAATAAACATACAATAGAATGTCAGAAGAACCTCAAGTGGTCCATGAATGAAATATGTATCATTAAATAAGTCCTTTTACCGAACCTTATATTTTTATAAATATTATATAATTTAATAATACTGTTTTTGTTATAAAAACTCATTTATTTCAGTTTTGACACTATTTAGTATTTGGTTTTAGTGAAAGTCATAACAAATTTATCACTTATAAAAAATTTATTTAATAACCCCTAAAATTCCATATTAACCTACAAAATTCTTGGAATTCATCAAAAGTCTCATTTTAACTTTATTTTAATATTTATAATATCAATTAAATTTATAATTCATTAATAAGGTGATTACTGCATCATCACTGTGTCAAAAATAAATTTTATTATTTAATGTCTAAAAATTATAAATAAAATACCATGATGTAGGAAATATTTTTATATTTCCTATTTATATTTATATTTATATTTATCTTATGTATAACCCTATATTAAAATGGTTTTTTAATTAAAATTTGAATTTAATAATTTTAACTCTTCTTTAAATAAAATAATAATAAATGCCTTAATCTAATACAAGTGGATAAAAAAGGATAATATTTCACTCCTAAGGTTGATTTAGGTTTATATACCCTTATCCAATAGAATGAGGTCATGTGATAGGGTAATTATAATATCATTTTTACCCTTAATTACCCTATTCACTTTTAACCGTGGTAAATAAAATTCCAAAGTTACTATACACAAAAATTATCATCATCCCATTGAACTGAATTTTACTTATTGATATCAACTGAGTATCTCGGATTTTTGAAATCCAATTCACAGAAGTGGTAAAATTATATTTTATGCAAATTTGCTAATATGTCTAGAAGTTGGGTAGAGGACGGTAAAAAGTTCAATAAAAATTAATATATATAATATTTTTTAAAATTAATTTAATGAATTATATTATACTAATAAAGTTATTATGTATCTTTTTTGACATTTATATAAATTTATAATAAAAATAATTATTTAAATAAAAATTCGTCTTTAAACAATAACGCAGTGTTTTTCACTATTCATTAAAAATTGAATGTTTTTAGAAAAATTCCTAAAATTCACCCAAATATAATTTTGAAAGTTAAAATTTAAAAAGGGTATCTATTTTTAAAAATTCAAAACATATGAGTTTTACTATTTAATTTACAAATAATTCCAGTAGTCAAAACCAAAAAGTAGGTTTTTGAGAAGTAAAAACTATTAAAAGAATGATACGTGTTTATGTCAATTTTAAATAGAAAATTACATCCAATGAACTAAATTGTATTAAATGATAAAAATATATTCTAATTATACTTAAAAAACATTAAAATTTATAATTTAACACTACAAATTTTTTTTAATAAAAATGTTTTCTTCAATTAAACTTTAGTATTTTCACTATTAATTAAAATATAAAAGTCATCAGAAAAGCAACGAAAATTTATCGAAAATAAATTTTTGTTTCCTGATTCTAAATAAGAATTTTTTTTTGTTAAATTAAATATATAAATGTGTTAAATATTGGATTATAAAATGGTGCTCCTTTTAAAGGCGGCAAAATTTTATTTTTTGAAAAATTCTTCTATTATTTGAAAAACTTAATTTGTTCTTATATTATATCAAAGAAACACATAATATGGATGTTAAAATTATTTTGAGTATATAAAATTAAAAATGAAGTAAATAATATTCATAAACACTTTATGAGTGGCTAGTTTGGTATGTCGTGGTGTGCTCGAACTTGGTGTTGTGTGTCGCGCCAGCAGTTGAATTATTTTAAAGAAAATAACTTACTATGAAATCTTGGGGTGTTACATAACATCCCTTTCCCAGTAATCCAGGATGTGTACTATGAAATATATTCCAGGATATCATAGATGCAATAAATTTATACATAAAATAAAAAGAAAACCATTATGTAATTTGTGTATTAATTTGTAATGAAATACTCATTTATGAATCATGTTTACTAGGACTACTAAAAACTTCATTCCTTATGGATTTCATTCCATGTGATCATGCCAAGGTAATCATAGAAGAAACTAGTTCTAGGCTTTCTGGGGTCGATTCGCTACATAATTTCTATGTTTAACTTACATATTTATAATTTCAATATAAAATTGGTTATTAATGTGTTAGTATGAACCTAAATAGTGTATTCCTACATAGATTTATGGTGACCCCTTAACTAAAAAATTATGACATTTTTTATCCCTAAAAAATTTGTTTCATGGGTAAAGCATTATGGTTGTGGTTAAATGGGAGAAACCTTGAAATCTATTAAGTGTCTTGGTGATTTATAAATTGAAAATTGGTGACCCATATAATCAAACCATCATTACCACCTTAAAATTAATATATATATATATATATAAACCTTTTTATGAATATAAAACCTAGTAAACCTTAAATCACACATAGTTATGTTGCTTCTGGAACTTTTTACATGACTTGACTGATGTAGGTCGGTCATGACCTGTTAAGCATATGAGAATGTTTTGACTCAACATAGGTAGGTTGGTAATATTTCATTGTGCTTATAGGAGAAACCCATTGAGTGTGTTTTAAATAATTTTAATGATTTAAATAAAATAGGGTTTCATTAAGATGAACCCAAAATGGTTTAATGGTTCCCTCATTAGCCGCCTTTTCATTTCCTTTATTCCATGGTACGTAATCACCATGGGGGAATGTTATTACTAATTTGGGTTGGTTAACTAAAATGTATTTATCCTTATATATGGATTTAAACATAATCTTTCGGTGGAATCATACTACAAATATTTCATCCTTAATTAATAAAGGATTTTTATTGTATTTTGAGATTTATTATACAAGGGTCATTAGTTAATTAAAATGGAAATATCAATTTTAAGGGTGTTTTACACTATATATGCGAATGGAAATTTAAATTAACTAACCAATTTTGGAGAAGATTATTGATAAATAAAATTAAGAAAATTAAATTTATGTAAATATTCATCTAATATGGTAGGATTTCAGTGAAATAATTAAATTTTTAAAGGATGGTGATAAAACATTCTACATGTCTTGTGTATTTTTCTAGATAAATTACCATGTGAAAATTTTTTCTTATCTTTTACTTGATGTTATTTGTGCTTTTAAAATACATGTATAATTAAATTATAAATAGTATAAATCCTTAAAGTGGAACCTTAAGTGGATTCCTTAGCTTCAACACTCATATAAGAGTAGTTCAAATCCTTTATATGTTTTTCATTAGAACGAGAATGTGAGTGTTTCCCACATGCCCCCTTCTTTTATAGCTTGAACATAGAGGTTAGGCCTTACGACTAGTGTCCTTATAATGATGACCACATTGTAGTTTCGACACATTATGTTTCAACTAGGGGCTATCATGAGGTAGGAAGCACCTTTAAATCCTTTAATACATGATAAATGTTTGTGAATCATTTAGGAATTTGGTTCCATTCGAGGGATAAAGTCCCTAGTTGTACTATTTTTAACTAGAAAATGAAACTCGATTTCTAAAGGAGGTCATGTGGTGTTTTGAACTATGTTAAGGGATTGAGCATCATGTAATTACCTGTCATGAGGATTAGATATGTCAAGGGAATGATCAGACACTCAGTAGGATGGGTGACTATGCTTCTTCTTCCATCTCAATGTTGGATTACTGGGGAGGTCGTTTTCGTCTTTTATAGTCATATATTATGGTGAAACTCTAAAATATATTTTTTCATGGTCCATTAGATACTTGAATTTATAGGTTATATAATCTGGTGGATAGTTTCAAGTATATATTATTTTTTAAGTAAAACCTCATGGTATAATGTCTTGATACAAATTGTACACATATAGTTGTTGAGATAATATTGCAAAACAGTTATATACGGTGATAATCATTTAAATCCAGAGTTTAAATTATTTTATCATAGGTCATATCTAGGGTTGGGTGACCCGATCATTAGAGGAAATTAGACTCATTCCAATGCTCAGGTTTATTTTCCAAAGGCATCGAGTGTTTAAACATGTTTATGGGTTCGTTGGGATTCTATGGATAAGGATATGGGGCACAATGAGATAACTCATTTGGATTATCACATGTATTCCTAAATGTGAATCTATCATGGAATTATTTCTAGTGGCTAATTTTTACCTCTTTTTTTAATTCTTACTAAAGAGTTTTTTCCAGGTTTGAAAATATGTACATTGGTCGATAGAGTGTTTTACATGGGATGAGTTCCCTTTTACGTAATTATGACGATAAGAACGCTCTTAAGGGGGGGGGGGGTGTCGTGTCAATTCTGGTTAATATTTTCCTTTCAATTAGGAGAAACACAATTACGAAAGACTATTTAGAAATGGGTAGTACTACATTTGAATTTCCTTGATGTCGGGTAGCTTTATAATGTCTTAGTTATTAGAATGATTCATGATGGTGAATTGGTTGGCTCAAAATGCCACCCTTTAAGAACACCATTGGTTGGGGATGTAATTTTATTTTTATGCTTATGTGATTCTGAGATGCCTCAAGCTGTAAGGGAATCATAGTCAGTTAATGAAGTTGCATCACAAGGTAAAATCAATATCATTTAGTGTAGTTTGACAAGTAGTGGTTTTATTTATATTCTTTTTGGTAGTTTGTTATAAATGGTTGGGAACCATTATAATCACTTCCCCCTTGTAGTGGGAGTATCTTATATCATTTTTGGAAGGTGTTTAAACCTTTTCAATGCACTCTAATATTAATGATGATCATGTCCACTATATTAATATAATTTGAGTATATTATGAGACTGCTAGTTATACACCACTCTAAAATTAAAATTAGGTATAAGTGGTCCCCATTAAAGATGCACACCGAAAAACGTGTTTTTTATCATAGAATTTTTTTTCCAGAGTTATACATAGATTCCCATGTAGGAATGCCTTGAATAAACTCATGGACACCATACAACTCTTAAAATGGATACCTTTAGGTTTAAAAAATGTTTTTATGTGTGGAAGTTATGATATATATTGACGTCTCACTTTTAAACACCCTTTAATTAACCGAAATAGATGATCCACTTGTAATCAAATTGATGATTACAAGGTTACCGCTAACATTAAATCAGTTGAAATGGGATTTTTAAAGGGTAAATTTCCATGTGTTATTGATCGAGTTTGAAACATATTCATTTTTTCAACAATATTTTAATGTGAATGATTGTGATTGATATGTTATTCATGGTCGGTTATAGGATTTAATGGGAATTTTTGATATAAGACACTAGGTTCATTGAGAGATGGCATAATGTTTCACGGTGTGATATGTTGTATTTGGAAGTTGAAAATTTTAAGAATATTCATGCATGAATAGATCAACATGTTCCATTTTGTTATATGGGATACAATTGTTGAGGAACATCTTTGGGAACATCATTGGGGTGAGGAGATTACAGTGTAAATTGGCCAGTGTTTTTGTTGAAAATATTGTTTGACTTGGATAAATGAGTTAAATTGGGAGATTATCTTTCTCTCAAGTCGAGAATTGTTCTATGAGAATCGTTATAATTCTATGGTCATGCATAAAAAATAACATTCAATGGAGGGAAGTACCAGGGATATGAGATTATAATTAAAGGGTAGAACCTATAGTGGAGTAAACCATAGGGAAATTTTTAAACAGATGATGATGTGATCATGTACACAGATAGGCAATATTGGGGAAATTATTCCTAGATGTTTTGGGAAAAAAATGAGTGATGGATCATGTTCCACAGACACTTTTTTGTGAGATTACGTAACTCATGGGAGTGCATTGAGAGTTAGGAAAAAAATATTTGGTTATTTGAATGAAACACCAACCCATGTAGGCCATGTTTATTTTCTCGGTTTCCCTGAGGCATCATGAGGGAATGAAATTATAATGTGGGGAGATTATACCATCTCGTGTTTTTGGACTAGATGAATTTTATAAGGGAAATTAATTTTCTATTTGTTTGACAATCCATTCATTAAATAGTGCATCAGAATGTAATTATGAGATTTAATAAACTTAAATTTTCTATTTTTAGACTTGTATGTAGATATGGGATGTTAATTGTGTGTACCATTGAGTTTTCGAAGCATCAGGTTCCAAATACCCAAAATTTTTTGAAGACTTACAGGGGTGTATAGTCTTTTTGTAATCATGTGCCCCTAGAAGAAACCATTTGAGTGATCATGTGGAACTGGATTAATCGCACAATTTCTGATAACCAATAAAGGGGATCCATATGATTGTGCACCTATTTGAGGCACATTTAGAGAGTAAAAACACGGGTTATTCATGGTTTCCAAAGACATGTTCATGAACCGTGTGACCTCCCTCCTTGAAATATGGATTAAGAACGATTGGGGAATGGTGTAACCAATAGTGTGGCCGAATTGTGTTCATAATTAATGAGGATGGAATTTACCTTTCCACCCTCCATTAATATTTCTTCCCCCTATTTTATTTCTCTATAATGTCCGCCAAGGGAAGCCACTTGATCTCCCTCTCCTCACCTCCTCTAGGTAAGGTGGTATCTACCTCACCCAACCACCAATTTGAGAATCGTTTAGTGCATTGGATATATCATCGTAATTCCATTATTCCTCCATCATATTTTATCCATTTCTTTCTTACATCACTTATTCAATTTTTGTGAGTTAAAATTCATCATATTTTCATGGAATTCATCCATTTAATCAATTTCCTACAATTTAGACCAAATCAAGACTCAATATTGAAAATGTGGGTCATCCTAAATATTGGATTTATGGTCTGTAATGTTTCCATCAATGTCATAGTTTTTTTATAAATTAAACTATCTTGTTTTTTAGCGGTATTTCCATACAGAACCTCTTAAATGTGGAATTTAAATTATAGAACCTATCTTCTCAATTTTTGTGCCCATTTTATATTAAATTTAATATCTTAATTTCCTTGAACCTCAAATTGAACTTCCCATATAAGTTTGACCATTGAATGCCTTTAATTAATTAATGATTTTTTAATAAAACAACTCGATGAGGAGAAATATCTTTTAAATATATTGGGTATGCTAAGTAGTATGTGGAGGTAGTATAAACTCTCTATCTCATCCCTTTATGTCCAAACCATCTGTTAGGTGGTTATGGTGAAAATCTTATCGAGCATGCATTAGAATTTTATATGGAATGCATCTTACCATGGACTACCTTATAAAATTGAAAGTATGGTGGTATCATCCCTGGTAAGAACATGAAACCTTACTATATTGAACCAATTTTTAGTATTACATGATAATGAAATGAACTATTTAATCAATAAAATTACATGTTATGGGTATAAACTTATTTTTATTATTCCTGCACTAAAATGGTAAATGAATGTTAGCCACATTAAATCCACACGGTTAGTAATATGGGATGGTCCCACTCATAGAAACATTTAAATTTAAAATATAAATTGAATGAATGTATTTTTTATGACTTTAGAGATACTCATGTTCTTTTTTAAGGAGCACAAAGGATGAGATCAAGGGTTGTTGAGAATTTATATATCGGGATCCATACAAGTTATATCTTCAAGGGGATTAATGTATAGGTTACATAACTCTCTATTAGTGATACAAGTTCATGGGGGAGAACTCAAGGAAAAAATTAGTGGAATGATGGTTACACCATTACATGAGTGATACTCAGACCCCTTTATGAGATACTAGGGAAAGGCTCAAAGAGGACATGTTTTACTTTTTGTTGAGAGTGATACATGAGACTCTCTTTACGGATCACCATGGATGAAATCTTTTGTCTTTGTATTATTGTGATTATAATTGTGCGATACAAGAGTTCCTTTATAATATTTTCTATAGAAGGGGAAAGTATTACATTTAATTGAATACAAGAGATGTCTATTTTAATTAAGTTCTATATGATAATTTATTAAATAAAAGGACATGTTCCCCAAGAAACATCACATGACTAGGCTCAGTCCAACCTTGATACTTGGTTATAATGACCCAATATCACATTATATTATATTTGTATAGTTTCAATAATGTTCACAGGCTTTTCCACACAAGATGAAGTATGTATGATTTTTATGGTGTACCTTAGGAAACTGAGATGACTTATTTAGTTTTATTTATTTTTATTTCTATTCATACATGATAACTATTTTAATTTATATTCACCTGAAATATTATTCTTTAGAAACCATTGGTGGTGGCCTACTGGATATATACCACACCCTGCTCATGTCACTTTTAAATTGGCAGACCCGAGCATACCACATGTTCACATTTTCATGAATTATTTATTGTATTTTTCATTTTACATGAGGGATTTGGAGGAGAGAAGTGATTTGGTACAGAGGATGCTCATGGAGTTAGAATTTGTGATTTTATTCATTTTTTATTATATTGTACTTTAATTTTGTATTTTACCTTATCATACCATGTATCATCATGTGGACATGAAATTCATAGTTGTATATTTTGAATTTATCACTCTTATTCTATTATTATTTTTTAATTTTCACTCCTCTATTATTTATTTACATTGCATCCTATATTGAGTGATTTATTTAATAATGATTATACTCCTGTAATATTCTGATCATGAGTGTATAGTCTCTCAAACATTTAAAAACTATACCATTGCTACTAGTTGGCATCCTCTAGTATATTAGGAGGCAGGACTGAGGCAATGTGGCGACCAATCTGTCTTCTGGTTTCATAGTCAGTTGGGTTAGTACATTACACCCAACTTGTGGGTTTTCTATTTTATATAACCATGTTAATATATTTCCTATATGGTTATAAAATTTTAATAACCTATAATTTACCTCAAAATAAAATATTGGATAAAACATAAAGATTACTAATAACATCATACAAATATTTTTATAATTATTATCTCAACATTGGATATATATTAAGGGCAACCCTCCATCAATTTTTTTCTATGTGGTTAAACTTTTCACCGAATTAGTTTTCTTGGTCAGTAGTTCCATTGAACTCATTCTCTCAATTCATTTATGAAATGATACTATAGTACCATACATATATGTTTCATTCTTATTATAAAAACAATTTCATTAATAATATACTTTTAATACATATTAATTGGATCTAAATACACAAGGACAATAATTTTTCTACTTCATTTGTGTCAATAACATTAACTTACCCTTGGCCCCTTATTTTATTCTAAGGTATATTCAGTTGATTCTTGGGAAACTTAATCAATAGTTCCCCATCTACCTATAGTTAAATAATTTCACATTTGAAGATTATTTATTTCCCATGGAATCATGAGAATGTCGTCATTTTTATCCATACATAAAGAAAAATCCTTTTCCTTTTAAGCATTTATCATGTTGTTTCCTTCCGAAAGTATCATGTGTTGGAAAATCCTTCTTTCCCTTGTTCCATTTTTGTATCATTTTCACTTCCATAATCTTCTTCTCATAGTTCCCATAAAATAAAAAAATTAGATAATTATTTATTTATCTTATTAGAACATGATACTATGTACTCATATGAATAAATTTTTTGGGAGACTAGTTCCATTAAAAATATTGGTTGCATCCCATCAATGAAATGATCATTCTTACTCTTTGGATTACATGAATTGATGTAGTTACCATTCCATTTGCTTGGACCTAGTTTAAAAAATGGAATACATTATATTAGATCATATAATTATGAAACATTCTTTATAATACCAAAAACTATTGATATAATTTACATAAAAATAAATATTTATGTATAGATAATATAATAATCATGAAAATATTTTCATTGGGGATATATTTATTTTCAATTCCTTAATAAAGGTTTGTAAGTAAAATATCAAATATCATAATAATAGAACCCTGAGTGTCTAACCTCCTGTATAGTGAGGCCCATTTCCATGCACCATGTGAAAATTGGGTCAAGCCTAATGGACAATTTTCAATGGTATACCCTTATTTATGTATATTCTAAACCATTTCAACTTGAAGTATATAGAAATATATGTATTTGATAGTATAACCACATACTAAATTCCTAACCAAAACATTACGATCTTATTTTAAAATCATCTAAAAATTGTATCATAGGGTTATGTTCCCTAATCTACACTTTCATAAATCTAGTTCCCAAGGTCTCTACTAAACCTCCCTACGATAAAAAATATATAGACAACAACCTCAATATCCCTGAGTCAGTGTCTACACTGTTACATTGACATAAGATACCGAGAATCACATCCATAAGCACTGAATAGATTAGTAAGATTGATAAAATAGTTAAATTATTGAAATTCACATTACATTTTAATGTATAAAATATACAAATAATTTTCTTTGAAAATTCCATTATTACGCTTAGTGTATCCCAGCATATCAATCACAAGACAGTTCCTTGTTTCTTGAAGAAAATAAATCAAAAGAAAGGGGTGATTTTAGATACTCAGTAAGGCTAATATTATAATGTAATCTATGAATAAATGAGGAATAATAAAAATGGAAAAGAAAATAACTAAAAAAATTCCATTTAAGTAATAAAATGATCATAATATGGAAGGAATAAATAATAAAAACATAATTATATAAAAATAATCACAAGATATTGAATCTTATCCAGGAATATTCTAAAAAATAAAATAATCAAATGTAATATAAATAATTTAATTCATAGGGATGGAATGAATTATTATGGATATTTAAAACATAATACTGAATCCATGTTACAATACATATAACATTGTTGAGGCCTTACACCAATACATAAATATAAATGGGTAAGGCCACAGCTAAAACTCAATCATGTTTTCCTTGAGAGACCTATAGATGAATTGATGGGATATACAAGACCCCCACCATCACATACCAAGTACAATACATTCATCATATGAATGGGTTGAAACATAATCCACATAAATATTCATATTTAATAACTAACATAAGAAATGTTAACACATACACAAATAAATATATATAATCAGAAACCATCTAGATAAATATGTTTAATGATAATAGAATTGTATATATTCAGTAAAAATGATCATAAACCTTTTAGAGAAATAATAATTATGGTATCAATACAATATATCATCATGGTATTATTTGTTAAATAAATGTTTTTTAAAATAAATATAAATACCATGAAAATATCCTTAAAACATTTTTTTAGAAAAAAACCTTTCATTTTGAAAAACATCTTATAAAAATCCTAAAAAAATTTTAACATAAATTTCATAGAAAATAACCTTTTAAAAATTCTAAAATAAGAATTAAATCATTTATTGTTCATGATTATGTAATTTTTTTTACATTAGGTATACATTAAAATGATTCCATTTTATTTTTTGGTAAGATCCAAATGGGCATTGTTTTCAAAATTACATGATGATTCCTTTAAAAAAATATAAAAAGTAAAAACTGATAAAAATTTATTTAATAAATCATTTTTAAAATGATAAAAAGAATTTTATTTTTGTAGAAAACATTGGTTATGATGATTAATATTTCCCACTAATAAGACAAATAATTTCATACTTTATTAAAACTATTTTTTCAATAAATGTTATTTCCAAATAGTTAATACTTAGAAATGTTACATGAGCAAAATTTATGAATTACCAAATTTTAGAATTTTTTTTATATTTATGTAGAAATATCCTATAATTTTTCTAATGGAGCTATAAACATATGCAACCCGAAATAATGATGAGATTGTGAAATAAACCCTTACCTCATTAGAAAATTCTAAATAATAATCCCTATAAAATAAATAACATATAATAAGACATTAAATACCATGAATAGAAATATATTAAATAAAAAATTATCTTTGGGATATTATATACACCACTAAAAGGAAAAAGTGGTGAATATGGAATATGTATCATGAATGTAAATGTGAGATAAGAAACACATATATCACACTTCCTATTCATTGAACTTTATTTAAAATATTCTATAGTGGTTTTAAAACTTTTATTAACCTAAAACAATAACTATATCAATATTTATAATATCATACATGATAATATTTTTACATTTTATCACCCATTAGTTTATAATATTTTATTATTTTCAATGTTTTAGGTATTAATATTTTGGTTTTCTTATTTGTTCTTTGTCATGAAAGTTCATGTTCTTGTGAATATTGTATAGTTACATAAAATCCAGAATAATAATCAGGAAATAATTATCATATTTATACATAAATATTATATTTAACACTTATCATGAAGGAATTGTTTTAAAAATAAGTTACATTTCAATCGTGGAGAATGTATGTCAGACATACGAATGGGTAAAATTTGAATTTTTCAATGATAATTATAGAATGGAGGTTTGTAATATTTTATATTTACATAATTGTAATAATATAAAAAATACCTTATTATTTCTTTAAATTTACTTATATATATCATCCATTTTTTTTGAGATGGGAATAGAGTTACATCACTTTGTGAAAGACGAATCACATCACTTCGTGAGGTGGTAGTTTGCTGTACACAGGAGTAACACTATCATATCCACTACAAAATAGAAATTAAAAAATGTTTTATATGATATAATGACTCAAAAGGAATAACTAAATTATAAATATCACATATATAACTTATATCCATCATCATATCCAACTGTATGAGGGGGTAATGTTAAAACAAATGACACCTATTTGCGAGGTGGTAGTGTGCTACTCATATGAATGATGATTTCGTAACCCATTTGATGGAAGAGAGGATGATTTTAAGCTATGAAATTAATAGATAAATATATTATTATATGTAATATGATGATTTTATTATTTTAATAATGTTTTGATATGGTTTTAAAGAGGTGGGGAAGTAGATAATATAAAAACACTCGTCGAAGGAGCTTTTCCTCTTCCTCGGGCAACCTACTTAGGATTTCACCAAAATCATTCCAAGGATGTATTTATGGAAAATAATTAATGATTATATTATTATAAGAGGGATTTTGGGATGTTATTGGGGTAGGTAATTTATAAACTAAAAGTTTTAGAATGCATGAATAAGATAGGACATAGGGTGTTCATTTAGATCGGAGGTGAGTGGTACACTTTTAATTACTGAAAATAAGATGTTGTGACCATGATTTTCACATTACCGAAGGGTATATAATAGAGTATTATCAATACATACAGAGTATAAGGTGTAAATATGTCAGAAAAAGTGATTGAAGACTTGTTTTTTTTGTCATTTTTTCACTATATTTTTAGTTTAATCCACTAGTAAATCAGTTTTTATCATAACCGCAACAAATAGTTTTTTGTATTTAAACTATTAATTATGGTTACAATATTATATGATATTATTATATAACATGTATATAGATTTTTAGAAATATGTACTCTAATTTTTAAAATTACTTTCACATATGTGGAAGAAGTTAATTTCAAAATACTCCTGTAGATGCGATGAGAAAGAAGGTTTTCAAAGAGAAATTGTTAAAAATTATAGAAAGTTTTTATATCGAAATTGAAAATTAATATTATTATAATGACCTAAATTAGATTTATAGATATCTAAATGAACTAATTTTAACTAAAAACTAATATAATATATATTTTATATTTAGAAATAATTTAATCAAGAAGGATGTTTTCAATTATAAATTACCATTTTCACTATTTATAGAAAAATTAAACCATTCAGAATAATAAAAAAATATAAACTATTTTAATATTGAAATTTAGATTTAAAAAGTTATTTTTTAGATAAATTATTAAATTTTTAAAGGTTAATTATAAATAATTTTTAAAAATAGATATTAAACCTCCTTTTAAAAAAATAATTTTTTTTCTAAAAACATTTCATTTTTTTAAAGGGGATCTAATTTTATATACAATTAGTTGATATACATTTTATTTGTTTTATAAATATAGAAAACATATAATTTTCATATGTTAGTTAGTAATATTCATATCTGTCAATTTAATATCTTATATATATTGTAATGTTTAAATAATTATATTTTAATAGAGTATCACGTTTTTTCAAACCTGATTTTATTTGCATTTCAAGCCATCAATGAGATTGAATTTATTTAAAAATTAATATATAATAATGTCTTGGGTAGTTATATTCTCTTATTCTATTGGTGTTCTATGTCATAAAACCTATCAAAAATGATGATCATATTTTAAAATCCTAGGGTGTTACAAAAATGGCATTCATGACCATCACACATATTTGATCAGAGTGATCAATCATGATTAATTAATATTGGGATGTATAAATCATGAAACCATGTTTTAAAATATATTAAAGCTTGGGATTAACCTTATTTATTCCTTATCATTATTCAAATCGGTCATGATGTTTTGTAAAGATTATGTGACTCTCTATAAAATATACTATGTGATTTCAAAAACATGTGTACAGTAAGGCCTTTTATTGTGCACTAGGATATGACCGAGTTAATGAAAAATGTTCCCATTTTAGAGTTATTACCCCTAAAAAAATATATTCAGTAGCCACATCCACTTTTTTATCTTGACATGGATCTAATTGCTCAGAAACCACTAGCTATATCCTTCAACAAAATCCAAGGATATTTTTTAAAATGAGACTTATCCTTATGGTTATCAGTATTGTTTTATCATCCTAGTTTCCAATGTATTATCTAAAAAAATGCTATTATAAAAAATTTAACAACCCCAAATTTTCATACATATTAATTAAGTACTAATATATCAATATTTATTAAATAAAATAATTAACTATTATACTATCGTATAGGTCTAGTGAATTTTTAAAATTAGATACACAAAAAATGGCTCATAGGTGAACACCATCATCTCCCACTACGTTATTCATAACTAAAACCCTTAATAGTCATATCACACATAATGCGTTTCATTATAACCTGGTCAAATGTAATGTAAGAAATGGTGATATTAGATACTCACCAAGGTTTACCATTTTAGATATCAACATAATGTGAGAATTATGGTACGATAACAAGAGAATAAAATTTGATTACCATACCCTGTATATAATAGATAATAAAGATGTTTCAAGGCATTAATATTGATATTTTATGACATTAATAACAATATATTTTAAGAAAATGATCCTTGAGGGAATATCAGTTTCATAAGACAAAGATTTATGGAATGCAAACAAGGATAGAATATCATTTCCATACCATTCACGATTTATTTCCATGGATATTATAGATGAATGGGTTCGACCCCCAAACCATCATAGCTGTAAAAGTTCACTCCCAAGACTATCATAGTGGATGGAGTCACTAACCTAACATGGTTCAATCTCTATTCTCTATTAAAAAATTTGGATTATCTTGTGATATGGAGTTAACAATAGTATCTAAAAACGCAATTAAATAAACCCTTTATTAGTGATAAAAAATCACCGCTAAAGTGGGTATTAATGAGTATTTTTGTCACTATTAAAGGGGGTCTTTAATAGTGATAAAAAATCACTGTTAATAGGGGAACTTTATCAGTGATTTTTTATATGTGATGACTAAGGAACAACCTTTATAGGTGATTTTAAAAAATTGCTGACAGTGGGGGGGGGGGGGTACCATCACTTTTTTATAAGCACTAATAAAGACCACCCATTATTAGCGCTTTCATACAAGCACTTATAAAATTATACATCAAAAAAATTATATTTCATTAAAAATAACATATAAAAATATTAATATATCAGTACTAATAAAAATATAATATATATTTTCTTAAAATATTTTTAAAAAAATGTAAATAGAAATTTACACTTAATATATATGATATTTAGTGAAAATGTCTTATAAAATAATTTAAATAATATGTTTAATTAATATTTTTATTATTATTAACGAGTAATACTATATCAATATCCACTAGAAGATAAAAAAATCAAAAAATTTATAGAAGATCTAAAATAAGTTGAAAACGTAAATCAAAATTAAAAAGACAATAACTTTTGATCTGGGTGTCCGTTAGGGTTCTACCACATGTGAAATAAAATGAAATGTTGAGCTATAAGCTATGTAGATCTATGAATAGATCATTGTGAATTTCCCATATTTTCTCTAAAAAGGCCCAGAAGGCCTCTGAAATAGATGTTATAGTCACTGATCTTAATTTCTCAAAATTCAAATGACAATAAATTCTGATCTAGGAGCATGTTTTTCCTATGACACATATCATATCAAAGCTCACTTCAATATCTTATATTTGACTAGTTAAAGAGTCTTAAAAGGACCCTGAGATTAGATTTTATGGATAATTTAGTGTTTTAAGGGTTTTTAGAGTTTTTAGGGTTTTATGAGTTTTTTAACATTTTACAGGTTGTTTATTTCATTACTTATTATTAATTTATTATTAATTTATTATTTATTTATTAAATATTAATTAATTAATTAATTATTAATTACTAATTATTAATTATTTAATCAATTTATTAACTATTCTTTTTTATTTCTTATTTATTATATATTTAAATTAATATAAGTAGATATATCACAGACACACATATATTGTGTAAATATATTTGAAAATAATTATATAAAGATATGAAAATATATAAGTAAAGATATATATAAATAAACAAATGTATCATTAAACATACAATAAAACAAAATAGTGTAGTGGTAATGGCGTTCCATCTATAAAGGAGAGCTGTAGAATTTGAATCTAGGTGGGAACACATGAGGCTTTAAATTCATAAAGCCCTAATAAAAAGTGGGGGGGGGGGGTGCTCAAAATTATGGGGTGGAGAGCTATTGAAGGGGATGTGGAAGCATTGATAAAGGGGTAGAACACACATGGGAGTGTGAAGTTTTTTACCCCTTTAACAATGCTTCTTTTATCAGTGATAAAAAACACTGCTAAAGTCCCCCTTTAAGAGTGACAAAAAATAACTATTAAAAGTGACCTTTAACAACGCCAACAAAACACTACTATATGGCCCTTATAATATCACTTTTTTAGACCTGTTAAAGGGGACCATTAGGAATTATGTTTAGTGATAATAAATGTTACTAGTTTTAACTACACTCAAATTATCAGTTCCTTTTTAGTGATAATAAAGGACTATTATAGCTCTATTAGAAGATGTTTTTTGTATTGAATCAAATCCTTCTTATCTAAGGAGATATTAATATTTTCCCAATGCATTTGAGGGATATATAGGTCCCACCGATCACATAATAAGAAATATTATTTTTTATAAAATATCATTATCCATTCATTATATCATAACCCTTAAAAAAGTCAATGGTTCCCATAATCATTTCATTACAGCCCATACTATATAATGGAAATGGGGTTTCTAATAATATCATTAATTAATAATAGCATAACACATGGAAAAAGCTTTATTTTCATAAAAATGTCGTTATCATTATCATAAACCATCAAGAGTACGTTTATGGATAGTATCCTAGGTTAACATCCATATTAAATATTAATTAACATTAAATTATGTCATTATATATGAAATTTATTTTGAACAATCACAAGGAACATTTCTTGAGGAATATAATTTTTTCACATTGAAAATTAATTTTCCTAAACAATGTTAACAAAACATTGTGAAAATAGTTTTTATTGAAAATAATATTTGAAACTTAGAAATTATGAATTAAATAATATAGTGATCGTGATGGTGGAAAATTTCATTTATTTCATACTTGTTAAAACAAAGATTCATTTCACATTTTCTATAAAATGAAAAAAAACTACATCACTTGGAAAACAGAAAAAAGATTCATTTTATATTATTTTATAAAAAGTGAAAGGATACAAAAAATTTATATAATAACTAATTGTATATTAGTAAAAAATTTCTTTTATAAATTTTATGAAAACTTGAACATGGAAAGAAATGGATCTTCAACCCACAAGTGAAATATAGACAGTTTTTGTCAAATGTTTTTTTACCCTTGAATAAATAAATAGTGGAAATTTAAATTAAAATATGTATTTTCATGAAATATAAATATAAGAATAATATTAATCTACTTATTTAGTGGTATATCATAATATCTCATCAATTGAAGCATAATCTTAAATAATCCCTATAAATAAAGAGATTGTAACATAAATTCATTTCCATATTGGTATCTTTTGAAAGATAATCCCCATGAAATAAATAAAATTATATGGATATTTAATCCACACAATTTTAAATATAATAATCATAAAATTGATTAATGAGAAGTATATATATCACACAAAAGAAATAATTGTTGAATATGGCATGTGTCCCAGAAAAATAAAAGCAAGACAAATATCCCTTACCTTAAGTCTCGACATCATTCGTACAGATTTGAACGTACATTATAATAAATATTTTATAATTATAAATCTATTAAAGTACCACAATTATATGTATCATACTATATATCATTAACTTATGACCTTTTACTATTCTCTTATTAACAATCCCATGTTAAAATCATGTTTCAGTTAATAACTCCTTTATTCATCATGTATGTTTGGTTTTGGTATTTTCGGTACATTTAGACTGATCATGGTTGAATAATATAAAAAATTATAACCATGAAATAAATAAATTATATATATATTAGATATATATTTATATAAATATATAAATGTTAGCAACAGAAAATGAAGTACACCATTTATGGAAATGGTAGACCATATGAATGCATGAATTCTATTTCAATTTTATTGATGGAAGGGATGAAAGTAAAGAAAATAATATACCACCTTTATAAAGTTATTATTAGTTAAAATATATCACATATTTTAATTAAATTTATCTTTAATAACAACCATGTAAATTAAATGTGAAAAAAAATCACATCTCCTCATAAGGCGGTAGTCCTTCGTACACACATGCGATGTTATCATTTTCCCAAGGAAAGAAAGAAGTTATATGTGATATCATCACTAAAAATATATAATAATTTCACATATATCATATAAATTTGTCAAATACATCATTATATCTATCACTGAGAGGTGATAGTGGAAAATGAAATATATCGGTTCATGAGGCGGTAGCCCGTCATACACGCGATCAAATATTTAATTTTTTATTTGATGGTAGATGATATATATAGATTAATCCACTAATATAATAACATCTCGGAAAATTTATATATTAATTTTATTATATCACTATAGATTATGAATATTTTATGAATGGGGATTAAAAAATAAAACAAATGAAAAAGTTTAATAATATTATATCTTTTTGAGAAAAAAACATTATATTTATACCAAAATCTGTCTTTGTAGGGTTTACTATAAAATAAAATGTTTATTTTGGGATGAAATTAAGAAATTCTTTTGGTAGTGTTCAAACCAAATGGTTTTTAAAATTTGAAGAGGAGAGGAGAGTAAGTGACCTTTTATAAGGGGGGAAAGGACACTGTTGGAATTTTTGAAATGAAAAGGTGTACCCGCATTTCAAAAAATAAAAAGGATCCAAATTAATAATTATAGAACCTTATATTATTTAGTTTTTAAATATTCATAGATAATTTTAGATTAAAAGTTTCATAGGTCATTTTACCATTAATATTTTTACTTTAACCACTGATAAACACGTTTTAACCTTAACATCAGTAATTAATTGTTTATATTTTTACTATTAATTTTGAAAAAAAGTACATTGATATTAATATATAATATTAATTATATATATTTAAAATATGGAATAAATTTTCCTGAATTAAATTAAAATATGTGGAGAAATTTAATTTAAAATTAAACCCACAAATGTAATAAAAAAGTGGTTTTATAAATAGAGAATTTTCATAATTAAAGAATGTTTTAATATCAAATGACAACATGAATTTGAATCTAATGAACTAAATTAATTTTATTAATTACATAATTAAGAAAATTTTACTTTTCAATAATTATTATATAAGAGTAAATTTCTTGAATTATTTAAACGAAAATGTACTTTTTAATAAAAAATAGTATAAATCATAATTTAAGTGAAAATTACTCTTTTATAGAAATTATCCTGAAATAACCACAAGGTAATTTTGAAATTATGATTAAAAAATGGAGTAAATTTTAATAAATGTTTCAAATTTTAATTTATTATTTTTTATTAGCAATAAATATTTTTTTTCCAAAAAACACTATTTTTAATGAATATAACAAAATTACTAAAAATTATTTTCTCATTTATAAATATTATTTCATTATATAAAAATATTGAACATAATTTCAAAATGTTGTTATTTATATTCATTATAAAAAATTAAATTGATCAGTTATAATGTTGAGGTTCAAATAATAATAGAATAGTGCGGTTCATTAAAATATAGTTTTGGGAGTAACACACGCTGTTGAAGAAAAAAAATTATTTGAAAAGAAATATTTCATAAAATATCACAATGTTACAAATTCAAAACCTAACATTGATTTATTACCGCATTTTCACAAACAATACATGATACCCTATTATGCTAATAACTGATCCGGCTCTGACATAGCGTGGTTGCCATTCCAAATCCCCAAGAGTCGATGAATAGAACCTAGAATCATATAATAGACAATAAGGGAATGGATTTTCCATATAGAAAAGGAATATAAAAAGTACATTTCAATATTCCTACTATCCTAATATATTTGGTACTAGAAACAAATAGGTAAAATAGCACCCAAACTATATATCATCAAATAAAAAAACATCTATTATGTAATTTTTTATCAAACCCATGTATTGGTGGATACAATCTCTACTAATAAAATCTATAACTCTAGGCCCCACAAATCATGTACACCGACCACCTCCATGAGGTGAATTCCTGTTACATGAACCTTATAGAAAGTAATCTACTATTTTCCTATGGGAAAATAATTGTGTGAGCTAAAAAACCTAATATGTTCTCACAAAGTGTTCAACAATCAATTCCATAAAAATAAAACAAATTATAATTTAAAATTTAAATAAAACCAGGAATTTCATGGAATTAACATATTTTCCAGAAAAAATTATTTCTTAACAAAAATTGTAGTAGATATATCAAAATATGATTAAATAAAAAATTGATATAAAAAATTTATATAAATTAGTCAGCCTGAATAAAAGCGTTCAATAATCAATGGAATGTATTCATAAAGTCAAAAATATCTTTGAACTATGTAATATTACTTATGGTAAATCTATTTCTAGAAATTGGATCCACACACATATCAATAAGCATCAAAGATCAAGGAAGGTGTGTACACTCAAATAAAAATGTCTTTAGGGGGGCCCATTACCTGAAGTCATGCTAAACATGGTTTAGTTACTGTTGTCATCATGAATCCAATACCTGAGAGTCAAATTACTAGAATGATAATCCTAGTCACCAAATAACTACCAAGACTTACATTTTCTTCAATGAAACAATCATTAAATCATAGGAAAATCAATCATTTGAAATTAAATAAAAATACAATATCTAAATTTTACTTTTCAACATGCCTTTTTTTATTTCCAAAATGATTCATAGTTTTTCATCAATTGAATACCTTTTAAAACATTAGTCATTTTAATCCATTTTTCTCTACTATCAATATAAAATAATTTCATCAAATAAATATCCAAATTAATACAAAATTTTCTCTCAAATCCTCTCAGTATTTCCGTTTTTATTTTAATTATATCCTCAATTCAAGTGAATAAACCAATTAGAGTTTTAATTGTAGGGTTATGGATTATGGAGACACTTTCCTTTAGAAAGTTTTCAAATCAACAACTTTTTACGGAAACACTAATAAAGAACAATGTTGAATGATATCAATAATCAATTCATAGATAACAACTAATCAAGATAAAAATTCAATTCAATCAGTATTCATGAGATAACATCACTGTAAATGAAGGATTCTAAAACAAATGAGAAACTCTAAAAGAGGAAACTCATTGTAGATCGAAAACCAAAATGAGATTCCTGGGAGGGATTTAATTTCTCACTATGTGAGATAAAAATACAAATATTTGAGAGAGTGGAGCCTGCATATATTGATATGAAATTAGTAATGAAGTGAAAAAAAATATTGGGAGTTGGGGCATTTAGGTTATAATATATTGTTTTGTGGTGTAAAATAACCCACCTTTCACATTCACTAAAAAGGTATCACCTTGGGTTAAAGATTCCAATTTATGAATTTATATCTTATTTTATTTCTTTTATTGGATAAATAATTTTAAAATATAATCTATTTTTAATTATTGTGTTTAGAAAATAATTTTTTTCATAAACCAAGAATTTATGGTGTAAATTCATACTACAGCAGATTCCTAGTAGCTGCCCCTTATTGAACCTTCTATAAAGCTCCACAGTCAACCTAAACTCAAATTTGATAGTATAAAATCATAAAATTATTTATAACTACAATAAATGAATTAAAAAATAGACATCCCTGAACTTTAGATCATTTTCATTAATAAATTACCTCTATCCTCTATCAAGCCTTGTTTATTTCTGGGATGTTTAGAAAGAAATAAATGAAAACGATTTCCTTTAACTAGGATAATACATTGATTCTAACAAAATTTACATAGATTATGAAAAAATTTATAAATAAAAATCCAATAATCTACTTTGAAAATGAATTATAAACATTTCTTAAATAAGTTATAAAAAATTAAAATTATTAAAATCATATATATCTCTTATATAATATAACATATCATAGAAAACCATTGATATATATTTTAGAATATAAAAACAAGTTTTTAATTTTTATATCATTGCAACATTGTTTCCTATATAATTTTAAAAAAGTTTATAACTCAGTTGTTTCGCTAAAGTTGGATGATTTTTTTTTCTAAATTAATTTTTACATAATGATTCAACCATATAGAGATCAATAGATATTATAGAACATATTTCATATTTTTTTATATTATTCTAAATGTTTACCCTAACTTTGAATCCTAGAAATTTAATAGAAAAAGTTATTATTTATAGAAATATATAATAAACCCAATACCAAATTATATTTTTTTTAATGTTATAGAACATTAAACAACATCATGAGTACCATGTTTCAAATGCATACTTAATAAAAAGCTATATTGTTTTATAATTTATTATCTAGCAAAAATCAAAAAAACATATAATACATTTTCTTTTGTTTTTATAATTAAAAATTCTTGGAATCACTTTCATAAAACATGATCAAACTATAGACATTAAAAAACATTACCTATCTCTTTAGTGCAAGGATAAGTTCTAGAGAATGAATATTTAGTCATTGTGATTGATTTCTATAAATTATAAAGAAATAAAAAATTTTATTCCCCATTTATAAATGGAATGACCCTTAATGAGGTCAAAAATACCATTATAGTGAATAAAATCATTTTCAAAATAAGGAAAAGAAAAAAATGGACAGCCTTTTCATGAAAAGGTAAACAAAATCTAAAAACATAATCAAATCCGAAAAATATATATCTATTTTACATATACACACTCCCCTATTATATAAAAAGCCATAATTATCCAAAAATTAGAATCTATATGAATGGAGCACCAAATTGGAAAAATATATGATGAAACTAACTCACAAAACCAATGGAGTATAATTATAAGTCAATGTCAAAAATAATAGTACCTAATTTTCAAGAGGCCCCCCCTATTATTTTAGCCAACTTCAAACCAAAAATAAAGATAATGTAGACCCATCAACTCAATTTAGTATATTTTTATTTTGTATATAAAATAATTATGATAATAAATAAAATAAATATGTCTATATAAGGCTTTATAAAAAACATTTAGTATCATTCAAAAAAATTCTCTATAGATAACCATTAGAAAATAATCCATTTTATAATTTATCGGAAAAGATATAAGCAATGTAATCCGTAAATTTTATAAAAATAGTTATTAAGGAGAAATGGTAATATCATATAAATAATTAGTTCTAAAAATATTCGTAAATTTATAGTTAAAAATATTAATAAAATTTTTATACATGAAATCATAAATGAAAATATTATCCATTTAAGGGAGATATTCAAAGTAATTTATGGAAAATAGATAAAAAGAATGCCTCAATATTTGACAATTTGTCCCAATTATTAATAGATCATGGTGAAACATTTTCATTACATTCATAGAAAAATATAATTTTTGAAATATAATATTTAAAATGAAAAAATGAAATATTGTCAATATAATCATAATGGGTAATCAAATCCCAATCATTATGAAAGGCTTATATATGCTGTAAAAAGGTAAACATGATAACTAACTTAATGAAATCCACATAATGTATAAAAAATTATTCAATAATAATAACTCATAAACCAAATTTATTCTTACCTAGTATCCATGGGAAACAAACCACTCATGAAGATAATATCATCCAATTATATAACACTATCTAGAGTTAAATCGTCAACTAGTACAACATACATCCCTCAAATTCAAATATATATAAAAAATTATTCTTATGAAATTATAATTATAGTTTAGTAATCAATTAAATATTATAATATAATATTTTAAACAATAATATAATTCCTTACGTATGGACACCCATTAATGAAACAACCACTTTAATAATTACCCATCACCCATAAATATAAAAATTTCACATAAACAAAAAAAGTAGTGTGTCTTCAATGTAATAGTAGATGTCAGTGTAAAAAATATCCCTAAATAGAAAAACAATATGACACAGTAATTCGTGTAAATGATTTAATAATTCTTCTCAAATAATTATTACAATAAAATTCATATCGATAGGTAATAATGTAATTAATTCAAAAATATATTTTGTGCAAAATGAATTTTAGATGACATAAACATGCCTTTATCCTTTGAAAAACCCACTAATAAAATATTACATTTTAATTTTAAATCATAATAAAATATATATTGAGGACACAGAAGCATTTGTTTATGCAATTTTTTTCGTATTTAATTAAAAACCTTTTTGGAATAATTTACATATATTTATATTTCATACATTTTATATGAATCGCTTTCCATTTAAAATAAATATAATGAGAAAAATATAACATTATTAATTTAGAATCATTATTTGAATTATATATATATATATTGAAACTCATAACATGTATTAAAACATGATTTAATCATGATTTTTTAAAAAATTAAAAAAAAATCATGACGCCTCCAAATAATCCATGAATCTAAAATCAAGTGGGTTTATTCCACCATATTAGAGGAGGATGAGAAAATATATGACAAAAAAACTCTAAAATAAGATAAAACCAAATGTATTTCATTAATACTAAAAAGATTAGGAATTTTTTCCTATTAGTGTGTGATTATTGGGGAATGGTGAAGAAATATAAGATAAAAATTTATTAAGGTGGTCATACATGATAGAATCACAAAAGAATTTTACAGTCTCACAAACTATCAACAAATAAATGATAGATATTAACAGGGGTTATATTCTGGATAGATATTTCTCAAAGAGGGTATAATACCGTTCAAAGAATATTATGATATATATTTTTAAAGTAGAAATTATTTAGATTTTTAAAGGGTGTGATGATTTTTAGGTTTCTTTCAAACAATATCAAGGATATTAGAAATGTTTATTATATACATAATATATGTTATGATAGATAAATAATTCCCAATATCCAGGAATCATCAATATTCCATCATAAATGTATTAATTTCATACCAAATAATAATAAAATACATTTAATAATCAATATATGAAATACATACAGAATTATGATATATTTTATCTCATTTAATTCATATTTTTACATATAAACATGAATACATATTGTTTTTTGTGATGAAAAAAATCATTAGTTTTTAATGTGTTATAACATTACATGATGAAAAATATATTAATTTTATTAGAGGTACAATATTTTAAATGAAAGGTTATTTAGAATGAATATATATAGGTGATAATCTGATAAGATAATGTGATCAAACCAAGACCCCCCAAAAAAATACATGACTAATTCAATAAAAATAAAAAAAATTCATGAGATTAATCAGTTAGAATATGTTTATTATGGGGTTTTAAAACACATTTTTATAAAAACTATTTAAATGTGTATCATGTTTCCCCATTTCCATAAATCAATATAAATAACCCCTAATTATGAATGATTTAAATTAAATGTATATATTATACATATGCTGTTGTAATTTTAAATTTATATAATGAGGATTTATATTAATTTACATAATTTAATATTGTCTCTAGAAAAATATATTTTTTGAAAACTGCATTTTCATTGTGTCTGTATGTTTAATTTTAAAATTAATTATTCCACTTATGTTAATTAAATTTCAAAAAATGGATTCCATATTTCTAATAATAATAATCTATATTATTTAATAAATTTTAATTAGTTATTTACCATAAAAAATTGTTAAAACACTAAAAATTATTTATCGTGGATAAGGTGAAATGGGTTTACTAAGGAGTTAAACTAAGATGGTGAGGGATAAAAATGACCTAAATTATCGAAAAAACAATTTTATTGAAATATTTATACATTATAACCTCTACAGTTATATAATGATACATTTTTTAGGCTTTTTTATGAGAATAACTTGTGTATCACTTTATCATTAGAAGTCTTTAATGTTTTTCCTCACCCCCACTTGTTAAAGGAAACCCCTCACTTCTCATATTCACACATCAATTACCCTTTAGATCATCCATTGTTCAAACAAATATATTACTAAATTAACTCCAAAAATTCTATATTACATATTTTTATTAGAAAACTATCCTTTTATGGATTTAGGTATAAATATAAAGAGGCTCTCTAAATAAGTGGTAAAATTATTAAACAAGCGTATTGTTGTTATTTATTCTTTAATCCACATAAAATAAAATTAAACACTTATAATATAACTAAAATAGTATACCATATAAAATTAAATTAAATTTTTTTTAATTTAATATCCTATATTCATCCCCAATTCATAAAAATTGGAAATGAAGCCTTCAATCCCGTGTACGGTGGACTACCACCTCACGAACCATTATAATGCGTTTTCCATCACCACCATTCACTGATATATATATAATGAATGATATATATATATATATATAATATGAAATTATTATAATTTTTGTATAATTATATCATATATACATTCTTACATGCTATTATGTGGGGGATATGATATCATCACTCATTTTTACGACAAACTACCGCCTTATGAAGCGATGCGATTTTTCATAAACTTATTATTTACATAGAGGGTTATAAGGATTAATTTAATGAATATCAGTTATATTTATGAACTAAAAATAATTATATAGATATAATATCACATTTATGTTCCTATATTCTCATCCACTGGAAAATAGTAATGTTACTCGTGAGTATGTGTGGATTACATGCTCTATATAGTGATGTGAAATGTTTTTCATTTTATTTTTACATAGATGGTAATATGGATGTATTTGATTAATATAAAATTATATATGAAATAATTATTAGTCTTAAATAGTGATATAATATTTACTATCCTTTATTCCATCTTTTAATAAAAATGGAAACAATGTTTATTTATATATACAACCTACAGTCACCATGGATGGTGTAACCCATTTTCTGTCTCTGGATTTCATATATTATGATATATATAAATATATGTAATATATATGTCATTTTTATCAAAATTATAATTATATATATATTTTTTAACCAAGATCAATATAAAATATACAAAATTAACACATCAACATTTACAAGAAAATTAAAGAAACTATCACCTGAAACATTTATTTTAGAAAATAATTGTCTATAAAAATATCATAATAAAATTTAAGTAAAGCATATATAGAGTAAAATATAAATTAATATTAATATATTAGATTTATAATAAATACGAATTTATTATATAAGATGAATGGGCATTTATGAAGGAAATAAAAAATTATGTAAGGGTTTCTCTTCTCACTTATACATCTGTGAGATATATATTATATTCACCATTTTTTGTGGTGTATATTATATGAAGTTGGATATGTTATATCAGGAATAAATAAATTTTAATCGAATTTAATTTTTAATTTTAATTTTTATGTACGGTTACTATTTAAATGTTACTAAAGTGGTAAGGGTTTATTTTAACAATCTCATTATTTATCAAAATTATTCGTGATTAAATTTACAATGGTGAAATATTATGATATATCACCCATGAAACTCATTAATTTTATTATCCTATAATTTTTAATTAAATTTTAATATAATATTGTCATTTTAACCCTCTTTAGTACTTAACAAGATTTATAAATTTTTTTAAAAAATATAAATTTCTTTTTTCAATTCGGTAAAAAATAATTATTTTTCCAATCTATGTTTTCTTAAATTATTTTCAAAAATGTTTTTAACTTTCTCAAAATTTGTTTATAAAAAAATTTCCCATAATTTATTTTTTACCAAATATTTTGAACGGAATTGGCATGTGAAGCACTATTTTTATTTTACTAAAAATATGAATGGAATTTTTTAACTTACAAGACTTGTAAAGACTGATCAGAAGTCATGAACAATAAATGTTTTAAAGAATATTTTACATTTTTTCAATATTATATTTCAAAGAAAATTATATTCAATTTTTTTTCGAAAAAATATTTTTAAAATGATATTTCGAAAATGAAAAGGGTATTTTCCTACAGAATATTTTAATGGAATTTTTATGGTATTTATATTCATCCAGAAATCTAACCTCATTTGAACTTATTCTCTATTGTGAATATATTGAAGGGATAAGATCCTTATTATTTCAATATATGGTTTCAGATTAAATGACCATGATTTAATATTTTAATACAATTCTCCATATTACTCTCAAGGGTTTTTGTTTATGTTGATTGATTTTGAAAATTATTAAAATTACATATGGTATTATTTCTAATTAGAATGGTTATGTTGATTATGTTTAAAAATTACAAATGAATAATGTTTTGTACATAGTATTTAACATGTGAGGCCGACTTTATCCCCTCGATGAATTGGTTGGTCTTACGAGATAAACTAGATTTTGTTTTTGGTCAAGGGCATGCCCATTTATGTAATATATATTGGAATGTGGCCTTGGCGGTATGATAATGATGTCTAGAATTATTCATTACATAATTATGAGATTTGTAATTGATGTTCCATGTGATTATTTGATTAATTATAATATCTACAATTATGTATCAATCTCACGTGATTATTTATAAAGAATTAGTAGATTATAATTTATTCCATTCATATTATTATTCATCTTAAATTTATTGATAAATTTTAATATATTTTAGTTATTTATCATTAAATATTAACTGTGTATTATGTATTATTGATAACTTCTACTGTATACATACCCTTACTTAGAATTCAAACTCACCCCTTTCTTATGATTCCTTTCCCCTGGATAAAAGAATGTGTTTTATGATTTATAATAATCAATATGAAAGAGGGAATAATGATGATCTCATGTAAAATATTTTTTTTGAATTTTATGTTTTCAAATGTATGATAAATACAATTTTGAATCTAGTTTACCATACTGAACTATTTCGTTTTTAAGGATGTGATTCCTTATATAATATGCCAATGTAATGAAGTAATCCTATAATTTGGGTTATTTGGATTGGAGTCTTTATATTTGGTATAACATGATCTTTATTAGAAATCATGGATACTATATTTAGGAAAACATAGATTCGGGAACATAATCCTATGATCGTGTTTAAGGATAGTTATAGAATAACATCCTAATGTTTTGGTAATGAAGATATTATGTGGTTTAAATTGAAATACATTCATGTCTAGATAATACAAGGGGATGAAACTGTAAAACATATGTACCCAATGGTAATAACCATGAAAAAGAAACATCAAGCGTAACATGAACACTACCTGGTATATGACAATAGACATTACTACACACAAGGTATGACAATATCGGAGGATATTAATCTATTAATTCACATTATAATTACATACCAATATCAAGTGTTTGAAGTGATAATTACCATGAATTCAATAGGAATAAACCTAAAATGTATTATATTTAAAATAAGGATTCATGATTTATACAAACAATGAATTGTTTTTCATGATTATGTGGTTTCCCACTATGATTATTGTTTCATACACAATGTTTAATGGTTCTAGTCAATGGTGGAAACCAGAACCAACTTGGTAAACATTGAATGCATTAAACAATTTGTTTATGAGAAACCAAATGGGATGATGACTGGAGTGAAAGATATTGGTATGATTTCAAATCAATTGTTATGATATGTGATTGAAAAATGTCACCTTAACCGACTCTTGGAACTTCAAAAAAAGAGAAGTGTAGTGTTCATTGAAATAATGTGTAGTTGAAACCCAAGAGGAAATATGATTCAATTTTCTATATATTGAAAAAGTCGGAATGAAAATGCAAGTGAAAGACATATAAGAATAAGAATATTTTTTGGTTGTGTAAATGAAGCAAACAAATAAAGTAAATACTGAGTACAATTTAAATGATTGGTAAATGAAATGGATTAGAATAGTTATCTCTTTAAGGTATCATCTATGGTTGAAATGTTTTAAATACAAAACGTATGTGAATTATACAAATCTATGTCCTAGGTGGAAATATACTAATGTAAATAAAAAATGTTTTAGGATTTATGGTTATGTTACTGATGATGAAGAGACTACAAATGACATATAAATGGAATTATTAAGGAATAACATGATGAATCATTGTTAATGGTTTACGAATCATGTTGAATAATTAATATTTTTTTATTTTGATTTAATAATATTATTTTAGAATTATTTTTTCAATGATATTGTCATTATAATAACCATAAAATGTATTATTATTTCAATGTAGTTTCTTATTAGTATTTGATGAAACATGTTTAATTGTACTAATATATATGATTAAGTGGAAAATGATATTTTTGGAAAACATGTGATTCAGGGAAGAAAAGAAAAATAATATATCCTCAATGTTGGGATAATAAATATAAAGAGATGTTTATGGGATAGTGTTGGTGTCATTGAAATTAATTAGTGATTAGATGGTTTATATTTTCATATCTGGATTTTACAACATGTTTGGATTTATAAAATATATTTTAAAATTTGAGATTTCATTTTTGTAAGCATGAAAGTTTTCATTAATGTTTTATATTGATAAAGGAATTATCATATTTTAATTGTGATATTAAAATACACATTATATTATTTGGGGAATATAATGTTTATTTAGTAACCATCCTTCTAAATTTTTGGACATTGAATTTGGTCATACATATTATGGATGATCATTAAGGAAATGTTTTTTATTAATTGGATTAAATTGAACATTGGGTTATACTATTCTGGTTTATCGAATATTTTATTATATTATTTAAACTATGATAACCATTTTGGTTTTAAGGAATATATGAGGAATGACTTGTCATTTATTTTTGAATCATCTGATCTACTAATTTTTTTTTAATCCTTTTGGAAAAAAATTCAATTTTGGATATTTGTTTCTTGGAGTAAGAGATGATCGGGAAATTGAATAGATAATGAATAAAGGATGAAATTGTGATTTTTAAATAGAAATATATCATGTAAGTATATTTTTATATATAATTAGATCATAAAATAATCCTTCAACATTTGGAAAATGATATTGGAAAAAATAATACCACATTACCATCATATATAATGAATCAATTAGGGTTTTAAATAATTATAGATTTTTTATTTTGCGGCCGGTATCATTACATTGATCATTATATATCTCGTAATCAAGGATATCTATCACTATCGACACTTATTTATTCTTTTATTCTATATCCATATCTTCACTTGGCATCAATGTTCTCCTAATTAAAAACCTAGTTTGTTTTATTCTAGTTTTAATTCACACATTCATTTCATTATTATCATGATAATTTTTTGTTAAAAATTTCTATGATGTGGGTTTATAAAAAATTAATTTTTATATTTCAATAACTTTATTATCATGATCAAGATTAAATTTTTAGGGAATAATTTATTTGGGCAGGATTTAATGTAACACCATGAGATTTTAGAAGAGGAACATCATGTTTGATAGTGTGCATGACATGAAACAGCAAGATTATATTAGAATTTAACATACTGATAATTTATCATAAAATCAATTGTATTTAAGTTCAATATCATTGATATCTTGCGATGTATACAACACTAGGTTTATACAAAACATGATACTCAATTAAAATTAATTTTAATAAATGATAATTATAACCTAATTGTTAAGTTGGAGGGTATGAATAAGAATAAAAAAATTATGAAAATTATATTGTTTATATATTTATAAAATAAAAAATAGTTATCTATTGATTTTAAAAAAAATTAGAATAATTTGAAATAAAAACAATTATTTTTTAAAATAAATATTTTTCTAAAGGTGGTATGGTTATTCTTTTTGCACATAATTTAAAATTATTTTTTACCACATTGGTAAAATTTAATTTAAAAACATTAACATCATTTTTACATCATCATACCATAATTTAATTATGGTTAAATTTTGGGATCTTCTAGAAAACATTTTTTTTCATTAAATAGTGAAAAATTGATTTTTATAAAAACGACATTTTTATTTAGTAAATTAGGTAATTTAATTAGACCTATAAGATGTGAAAAAAATTTGAAGTAAAAAATATTATTTAGTTATATTAAATCCCATTAATTAAAATTTAATTTCCTCTATGCTAAATTGTAGTTTATGTTTATTTTTAGTTTTAAAAAAAAGTTTTTCTTAAAAAATCATTCGAATAATGTTTTCATATATTAATTTATAAAAATAACACATAATGATGAATTATTTCATTTATATATATATATATATATTTTATTAATATATTTTTTTATGTATAAATTATTATAATTAAGATTTATATTGAAACTATTAATTTAATATCATATTTTCCCTGAAAAATAGATTTATTGGAAATCGGTTTTTCATCATGTATGTGGGTTTAATTTTAAATTTATTTCTAATAATTCATTGAATTTAATTTATATTAATTTATTCCGTATTTATAATCATAAAAATTTATATTCAATAATAAGGTAAATATAATCTTTTACCATAATGAATAGGGAAAATAATATAAATTAAGTACAATGGTTAAGGTGAAAACAGGTTTATCAGGAGGTTTAACTAAGTTGATAAGGGATAAAAATGATATAAATTTGTCTAAAAACTATTTTATGGTCATATTTCAACCTTATAACCTTTATGGTAAATGAATAATTTAGGATTCTTTTTGACATAGAAAAACATTGTTATATCTTTATCTTTTAAAAAATTATATGTGTGTCATCTCCACCAAATATAAAAGGTCATTTTTCTTATCATATTTACACTTCAAAAACCCTTTGGTTAGGAAAATCCATGAAAAAATATATTACTCACATACCTAACCACATCCTATAGGCCTTAGTTTGATTGTGAATAACTAATATGAAGGATTTGGTATAAACCTAAAGAGGCTCTTCGAATAAGAGGTAAAATTATTAAATATAAATAATAAATTTTATTCTACAACCAAATCAGAATTAGCTTAATATATTATAAAAATATTATAAATGTTTCTAGAATAGTATGATTTTTTATTACGATGAATCAATATACCTTTTCCATCTCCACTTTCATCTAATTGGGAACAAAACTATTGACTTTGTGTACGATGGATGACCTCCTCATGAATAGAGGTATTTCATTTTCCTATAACCACCTTTAAATGATTTATATAATGATGTATTTAACATATTAATATTACATCTATGACATTATTATTTTAGTACCCCCCAGTTTCTAGTATGAAACTCTTTCCTTAGGCTATTAATCTATATTATGTATAGTGGTGAGGGTTAGGTGAGTTTGTAGATCATTCAGGGAGTGTTTGGGTCTAAAGGGGAAGTGCACGGGTGACACACAGTTTGTCTAAACTGTATGGGATACTAGGAGAAACCATATAGAGTTTCAAATAGATGATAGTAGATTTACCACAGTGGGCGCATGATTATGGAGGCTGCGTGATGTTTTGGCCCAGTATTAGCTAATGCCTGGTTAACACACTATTTTTCTAACCGTGTGACTAAACCGTGCATAGGGTTAAAGGGAGATCCTTAAAAGTGTATCTCACATGCTTTGGACTCTATAGTTTTCCTTTTCTACCAAGATAGCCCTAACACAGTATTATTCTCTCTTAAAGGTTTGAAAACCTCTCCCAAGTGAATTAGAATTGATTTGAATCATTCCCTTGGTTAGTAAATCATGATTTCTGGAGGTATGCCATCATTCTTCGCCTTTTTTGTGATGTTTTCTTAGATATACTTAGATCTACATCTCCTCTACTCTTGTATTCTCATATCTACACCCTTTACTAGTATATATATGATTTTGGATTCCAAATATGTTTTGTTTTTCTCTCATTGTTTATAAGATAAGATATATAAGGTGGGTTCATTAATTTCTTACCCGGTTTCATGAATTTTCTTTTTCCATTTTCATTTTTCATAAAAAAAACAAATGAAGTACATTTCTTCATTGTCAACTCCTCTTAATATAAAATATTGTAATGATTTGAAATTGATTATCATAAGATGGAATGATGATGAATTTGATATTTTTGATTGTTAGAAACCCTCTTAAATGTTGATTTGTGGAAATTTTGAAAAAAAATTTCTTAAATAATGTTCTTGATTCATGATTTTAATATAATGATTTTAAAAAAGTATTTTTTCTGGAATTATGGTAAATGGATTTTATTAAAGGGTTTTTAATAAAAGGAATGATTTTATTGAAAAGAATGTGTGTTTTTAATTTGTTTGTTTAATTGATTTCAATAAAATAATGGTTTTATTGAAATGGGTTGAATTGGTTGAAGACACTTGGTATTAGCAAGGTTTTGGAATAGATTGTGGTCTATGTTCAAATGAATTGGCACAGATAAGGTTGTGGAAAACCACAATAAAAAGGCTGGGACACATATGGGCATGAATTCCCCCCATGAAGGTGGTTGACTATGTGACAACTTAGTGGAAGGATAGATCACCGCTCATGAGTATACGGATGTATAGATTTCATGAAAGGTTTGAAGGGTGGTTAAGTTGAATGGTTATGCCAAAATGAATTTGAGAAATTGTTTTAAAGTATTTTTGGTTGTTTTTCAAGAAATTTGACTTGTTGAAAAAATTGTTGAAATAGAAATTGATTACTCTTGTTTATATAATTATTTTGGTAAATTTTTCATTTTTTTAAAATACTATTTGAAGAATTTTTCTATATAAATAGTTTTATATAAATGTTTCTAACCTTTATTTCATAGTGGAAATAATAGGGATATCATTGGGGAAATCCTACTAAGTTTTATACTCACCCCTGCTTTGGTACTTTGGTGATTTTGTAGATTCTATCTTCCGCGACATGAGAAAAGGTAACATATCAAATGTATTTAGAACCACATCGTGATACATGGGATATTTGGTAAATGGAGAATAATTCATGAGGATCATGGATTCATGTTTCCATCTTTGAGTTTATTAGTTGCATTTCTATTTTTTAGTTTGATAGTTTCTTGTCTTTTGTTGTAGTATATTTTTGTGTGGTTTTGATATAAATGAAGTGCTTGTCTTCCCTTTAATTTATTCATGCATGATATAGTGATTTGTTTTGATATGGTTGTTGGGGTAATGGGTTTTGTTCGTTAAGGGTAAATTGTTATGCATTTTCATTTGAAACTCTTCAGAATATATTTCCATCCCTTGGCACCTTGGGGATGTCACTTTAGACTAAGTAGAACCTCACCACATTCTATAACCAATAAGGAAGGGGTGAGATGTTAAAAATGGTATCAGTTTGATCGATCCAAAAGATTGTTTAAGATAAGTGGAATTAGCTAGTTTCCTTCTTTATTGAAAAGGTTGTCATATTTTTTCTTGGTCTAGGAGTTGAATTTCATTCTTTTCTATTCCTTTGGTTGTAATATTAAGAAGATTATGTTTTTTAGAACATGAAATTTAGAGCCCTAAAAGATTTATCTGAACATTTTATATTGAAATTCATTTTACCATGGAGTTGGGTACATAAGTGTTTTGGAGACACTTATAGGATATTGGAATCTCATTATCAAGGGTTTATCTAATGAGATGAGCATGACATGCCTCATAGAACTGAATTCCCACTAGAATTTTATATATCATTTTAAAAAAATGATATATGTTGTGATGAATTGTTTTGATTTTTTAAAAATATTGAAATTGTTTTCAAATGAATGATTTTGGAAAGGGAATGGGTGGTAAATTTTGGAAATGATTTGACTTTCAAAAATAAAAGAAATGATTTTCAAAAAAATAGTCAAACCTAATATTGATTGATTTTAGAAAGGAATGTTTTTATAGTTTATGTGATGTAATTTGATATTCTATGCCATCAGTTTATAGAGATGGAACCTAATAATTTTTTTTCTTTAGAAAATGTCACCTGGTAGGCATTGTAGAAAACCACTAGAAGAAGATGTAGAGAATATGGTTGTACAAGAACAACATGTTAACCAAGAGCTAGTTCAGAGTATTTTCCAAGAATTTCAGGTTCTAGACATAGGGAACTGAAGGGATGATACAAGGAATGTTGATCATTCCATTATGTTCATGAAGCAGAATCCACCCATATTCCGGGGTGATTCAGAACTGGAAAAGGCAGAGGTGTGGCAAAATAGGATGAAACCTATATTTAATTTCACCAACACACTGGATTAGTTGAAGGTCAATATAACCACATATATTCTTGAGGATATTTCTTTCTAGTGGTGGGAACTAGTGGTGTAGGCTAAACTAGATCAAGGCCTTAGTTGAGGGGATTTTAAATAGTTTTTCAAAAAAAATTATACCCTCAAACATTATGAATCTATAAAAGGAAGGAATTATTCAACCTAAAGTAGTAATATATCTCTGTCATAGAATAGGCATCTAAATTCATGAATTTTTTGTACTTCTTACCTGACATTTCCGTGTGTGGTGCCATAAAGGAAAGCATTTTCGAATCAGGGCTAAGTTAGGAGATTCACTCAACGATTGTGTTTCTCTATATTACAGATTATACAAAGATGGTGAATAAAGAGACAGTGGCTAAATGGGATATCTTAAGATCAATGGGATAAAGAAGTATAATTATACCTATGAGGAATGGTGGGAACTATAATTTTGGCAGAAATTGGAAGAGGGATATCTACTTCTAAGGTAATAGAAAGACACAGAATTAGATATCCAGATAAGTGAACCTTCCTCCGCAACCCAAGAGAAAAGTGGGTTATATCCAGTGTGGTTTTCTTGACCACATAAATATAGAGTGAATGAAACAAATGAGATCATGGCTTATCTTCCAACATATACGGGTATCTTTAACGCTATTTTTTCAGTGCTCTGAGGTTAGGTGCTCAAGACATTTCTCTAGTGTTGCAAGCATATAATGATTTGATGGGGAAAGGGAAGCAGAATCAGTCTCATTTGAAGATCCAAGATTTCCATGGTGATATTTGAGATACCATGAATCCTCAATATGAGACATATAAATAAGGAAACAAGGAGTTGAGTGCAGCAATGAAGAAGTTTTATGGATCTGATCAGACGACTGTCGATGATCAGGTTAGACCGTCTATATTGGGAGGTAGGATTATTTTGAATTCTACCATTATGAAAGTGATTTTTGATACTGGTTCATCTCATCACATAATTTATTTACGAAATTATAATTTTTTTGTTTAAAACATGAGATGATAGATTTTGTGCCTTCAATATCCTCTTGGAGAAACAGAATATTAGGCCTTTATGTGTAGAGAATGTTTTATAACTGTTTATGGACATGAGGAGATATGGAACTTCTCAGTCTTGGAAATGGATTTCTTTGATTTAATCCTCTGTATGTATTAGTTGATAGTGTTCAAGACTCATGTCAACTGTTATAGCAGAAAAATCAGTTTCAAAACTGAGGACAGTGTCAATAATATCTTTAGAGGAAAAGTGTTTTAAAGATAGGTTCAACGGGCATGCTGGCACCAGTAGTGGGAACAATCTCTTACCAGTTGGTGGCGTGGATCATATCATCGGTATAATAGATTGAGGATATTAATTTTCTAGTAGTTGAGGATCTATTTCTATATATCGTTCCCAATAAATTCTTAAGGTTACCACCTATATGGGATGTTGAGTTTATGATTGATATTTTCCTAAGGACCTGTCCTATTTCCCTTCTATATTATAGGATGAAACAAATATAGTTAATGGAATTGAAAGTGCAGTTAGAAGAGATGGAATGTAATGGTTCTATTAGATTGAGCATGTCTCGATTGTAAGCACCATTCTTGTTCATGATGAAAGTAGATGGAACTCTAAGACAGTGTGTGGATTATCATAAGCTCAACCAAGCTATAATAAAATAACATTATCCACTTCCACACATTGAAGATCTATTTAATCCATTTAGGTTAGCATAGTGGATTTCTAAAATTGAATTATGATCAGGATATTACAAAGCATGAGTTTGGAAGGTGGATATTTTGAAAACAACTTCATGAAGAAGATATGGACATTATAAATGGATACTAATGTCTTTAGGACTTATGAATTCACCTGTGGTCTTTATGGAATTGATGAAAAAAGTATTTCATAGATATATATATTCTTTTGTCTTGATTTTTGTGGATGAAATATTTGTGTATTCAAGGATAAAGGATGAGAATGAGAAACACATAGAGACAATGTTGTGAATCATGAGGGATCATCAATTTTATTCTTAACTATATACGTTTGATATTGTGATATAAGGGGTACACTTTATCGGCCATGTAGTTTTTGAAAAATGTATTTTAGTGGATCAGGAAAAGATAGACGCTGTTATATATTACCAACTACTGATAATTTTCTTTGAGAAATGAAGATTTCTTGGTATCACCAGTTATTATATATGGTTTTTAGTGAATTCTCATGACTAGAATTGCATATGATATCTTTGAAAAAGAATAATTTTCTATTCCTATGGACTGTGGAGTTTTATAAGTCTTTTCAATACCTATAGGTTCTCCAAACAGAAGATCCTATTTGGATTTTCTGGAATCAGGATCGGGGGTATTTGGTGTATTTGGATGCTTCAGGATCTGGGTTGGGATATTTTCTCATGAAAGGAGAACACATTGTTTCTTATGGTTTATGTAAGTTGAGAGTGCATCAGAAGAATTACCCAACACATGATTTGGAGATACCTATTGTCATCCATTCCTTGACGACTTGGCATTATTATCACTTTGGTGAGAAATTTACTATTTCCATGGATCATAAGAGCTCGAAACATATTTTCTCACAGCAGGATTTGAATCTGAGGAAAAGAAGATGGAAGGAGTATCTCTATATTTTTTATATTGACTTGATGTATACAATGGGAAAATGGAATTCTATATAAGATGAATTAAGTATAAAGTATTATTCTCATTTGGAAAAATAATCTCTAGATGAATGGTAAATGATGTCCATTCTACTCGATATGTATGTGGAATGTGAAGACTGGGTTGATTTTGTGGTTTTATTTCAAATTTATATGATTCCTAATTTGTAAAAGTTTGTTATAAAATCACATACATCCAATGAATAATTCCTGGTTAATAGTTAAAAACTCAATGATGGGGAGACAATTGAGGTCTAAAAAAATGATGGGAGTTTTTTTCTGTGGTTTTGAAAATAGATGGTTTGACATATGTCTTCTCAAAAACATATTCATCATTCTTACCAATAGTCAATATGGGATTTACATTCAAGAATACAGATGATGTATACAGTGTTAAACACACTGTTTTGGTGGATTGGTATGAAATGGATGGTGGTTGAGTTGGTTTTAGAGTGGTTAACAGTTCAATATGTTATGGAAGAACATCAACGAGTAGTGGCTATGTTGTCGTATTTACCTATTTCAGTGTAGAAATAGGTGAATATCATGATGGGTTTTCTTACAGGTCTCCCAAGAATGGTCAAAAAATATGATTACATATGGGTGATAGTGGATCGACTTACCGTGTCGGCCCATTTCTTTCTATTCATGAAACTCATATAGTGAAGGATCTTTGCGGAATCTATATTTGAGAGGTGGTAAAGACACATAGAACAACAGTTTCAATAGTTTCATATAGATATATGTGGTTCATGTATCATTTATAGAAATACTTACAAAAGTCCCTTAGTACATAGTTGACTATGTGTATGGAATATCATCCTCAGATGGATGAGAAATATGAAAAGATGATAAAAACATTGGATGATATGTTGTGGGCTTGATTAATAGATTTTGGTTGCTCATGGGTAGATCACATACCATTAGTGGGTTTCTTGTATAATAATACCTATCAGGCATCAATACATATGGATACTTTTGATGCTTTGTATGGGCATCCATGTCGTTCTCCACTTTTATGGGTGGAAATAGGGGAAAATTGACTAGTTGGGCCATGAATTTCCCAACAAACAATAGAGAATATACAGTTAATCATGAAATAAATGGGGATGGAGAAAAGTCATCAGAAATTATACGTGGATCATCATTGAAGTCTGTTGTAATTCATTGTGAGTGATCACGTGTTCATAATGATCTATCCAAAGATGGACATCATCATTTTGGGAAGCCGGAAAGTTATCTACCCGGTTTATTGGCCCTTTTAAGATACTGGAATGGGTCGAAGAGGTGGAATATACATTTTAATTTCCACCACATTTTAGTTTGGTACATAATGAATTCCACATATCCCTTTTGAAACAATATCAGCCTGATCCTGACCAAGTGATCAGATGGGAACAAGTAGACCTAGACCAAGATGCTTTCTTTTTACATATACTAGTATAGATTTTGGATGGTCAGGATAGAGTCATGCATGGAAAAATAATCGGCCTAGTGTAGGTTTTATGGAAACATGCTTACATTCAGGAAGAGTCTCAAGATCATGAGAAGGAAATGAAAGAGCAATAGACAGAACTTTTTAGGGAATGAATTGTTTTTTACTTTTTTGCGGACAAAAAGACCAATGGTGGGGAGAATTTAGTACCGTTAGTTTCGAGTATGTAACTATTTCATTATAATTTTCATTCATATAATGTATAAAAGTGATGGTTTTAAGAGTTTGGGGATCTTTTTGGGATTTTTAGGGATAATGGGGAACTGCATGGGTGGGGCACGATTTGTCTAAACTATGAAGAATCCAAGGAGAAGCCCTAAAATGTTACAGATGTTGGATTGTAACTTTGACAGGTTGGGGGAAAGATTAAGGAGGATATGTGAGGAGGCTATGAAAGGGTTTGGTTGGATAATAGCTAATGCATGGTTAGCGCACAATTGGTCTAACTGTGTGACCAAACCGTGCACATGGTTAAAGTGAGATCCTAAAAAAGTGGGTGTCACAGGTTTTTGACTAAATATGATTTTTTTCACCTATCATGGTCCTAAATTGGGATTATTCTCTACTAAAGGCTGGAGAACCAATAACATGGGAATTATAAATGATCTTGAATGATCCCTTGGTGATTATTCGTCGATTTTTTATTGCATGTCAATGTTCTTCATAAATATTTTCTAGTTTCCATAGATCTTTTTTGATCTACTATACCTATCTCGATTTATTATATCTACACACTTTATGGGTAGATATATGATTTCGATTGCTGAATATGATGATTTTTGGTATAGTATTTGACAGGGTATTATATCTAAGGCGTTTTCGTGGACTTCTTACCCATTTTTTTAACATTCTTCATCCGCATTCAGTTTTTAGAAAAATGTTTGAGGTAGTTACCTCACTCTCAACTCCTCTAATTATAACTCATTAGAATGATTTCAAATTGATTATATTATTATGGAATGATAATGAAATGTATTTTTTGTTATTTGAAACGTTCTTGAATTTTATTTTGAGGAAATATGGAAAATTGGTGTTGATGAAAAAATAGCTAGATTAATTATATTAAAAATATGATTTAAAAATGGAATTTTTCTATAATTACGGTAAATGGATTTGATTAAATGGTTTTCAATAAAAGGAATGATTTTATTTAAAATGAATGGGTGTTTGGAATTGGTTTTTTAGTGCTTTTAAATAAAATAATGTTTTTGTTGAAATGGGTTGAATTGGTTGAACAAACACAGTTTTTTCATGGGTTGTGGTATGTGTTATTATGAATTGGGATGGATAAGGTCATGAAGAACCACTATTAAAATTTTGGGACAAAATTGTGCATAGATTACACTCATCAAAGTGGTCCACTAATTGAATGCTCAGTGGAAGGATAACACACCACTCATGAGTATAGGGAGGTCCAAGTTTCATGCATGGTTATAAGCGTGGTTACGTGGAATGGTTATGACAAAATGATATTGAGAAATGGTTTTAATTCCTTGTTTGGTTGTTTTTAAGGAAATATAAATTGCTGAAAAAAATAGTTGAAAAATAACTTGTTTATAATTGGTTATAAAAGGGTATTTGGAAGTTGTTTATTTTTCATTATAACCTAATTTGCATAGTTTATTTATATGAATGGTTTTATAAAAATGTTTCTAATGTTTTTATCCTTGTTACATGATTAGGGAATTCACCAGGGAAAGCCTCCTGAGGATTATACTCAACCATGCTTTGGAACTTTGGTGCTTTTGAAAATGTTATCTTCTAGGACATGGGCCAATGTAATTTATCACATGTATTTGGAACCACCTCATGATTATTTGGATATTTGGTGATTGAGTCATGGATCTTATGGAACATGGGGTCTTCCTATCACCCATGAGTTGATTAAATTTATTTTATATTTACTTTGATTGTTTTTTGTCTTTCGTTGTAGTACACTACACTGTGGTTTTGATATAAATGAAGTGGTTGAGTTGTCTTTAATTTATCCATATGACATATAATGATCTGTTTTTTTATGGTTTTTATGTTAATGTTTTATGTTCTTTAAGGGAAAATCATCCCCCACTTGAATTTGAAACCCATCATAATTTATTGTAATCCTTCGGCCCTAGGGGATATTGGTTAAGGCCAAGTAACACCTCACTACATTCTCAAGTAATTGTGGAAGGGGTAGGATGCTACAATTATAATTCTATAATTTTGATATCATATATAAATTCTTACATTCCACTCCACATGGGATACAAAAATGTCCCTCAATTGTACGATAGAATACCGTGTTACGGAGCGATGTATTGTTTTATTCGCTTATGCGTTAGAAGGAATGTCGTATGGTAAATGATAATGAATATATGAGATATTTATGAAATAAAAATAATTATATTAATTTAATATCACATATAATTTCCTACCCCCATTGGAAAATAATATTGGCACTCATGCGTATGTGTGGACTACCACCTCCATGTAGTGATATGAAATGTTTTTTATTTTATTTTTACATGGATTATTTTAAGGTTTTACTTGGTTAATATAAACGGTATATATTAAAAAATAAAGATTAATTAATGGTTAAATAATATTTATTTTTATTTCATTCCATCTGTTGATAAAAATGGTAACAATTTTTATTTATACATACAGTCTACCGCCCCCATGAACGGTGTAATCCTTTTTCTATCTACAAATTTTATAGATTAACAAAAATAATTATATAATAGTTAGATATTTTATATATATCATGGATAAAATTATATAATGGTGTAAAAATGTTCATTAAAAATGGTCTGCAACTAACAAATGAAAAAGAAGAAGAAAAATGAAGAAATTATCACACAATACAGTGATTTTATGAAAGAATTATAAATAAACGGGTTATAAAATACAATATGAAATTAATATATGGTATTAAATATATGATTATAGTTATATAATAGATTTACAATAAAAATATATTTATTATTATTATGTTACATACACATATGATGGAAATAAGATATGAGGTAGGGGTTTCATGTCTCACTATTACTTATGTGTGACATTTGTCATAATCACTACTTATTTCTTTGGAGTGGTGTATATAACACACCTTTGATATGTTATATCCAGAATTATTTTACATTATTGGTATTTAATTTTCCATTTTATGTTATTTCTTTCATGGGTCTAATGATGCTAATGTTACCAAAGTGGAAAGGGTTTATTCTACAATCACATTGTTTATCGGGATTGTTTATGATTAAATTTACGATAATGAAATATTATTATATGTCCCTCATGAAACTAATTAATTTTATTATCCTTTGGTTATTAATGAAATTTTCTTGTATTACTTCCATTTACCTATTTAAATACTAATAATTATTGAGAAAATGTTATTAAGAAAATATGACTTTATTTCCCTCTTTGGTTGAAAATCCATTTTCATCTGAATCTCTGTTTTCTAAAAATGTCTTTTTCAATGTTTTTCACATTATCCATTTGATTTAATAAATCCATTTACCCAATTTTTTTCTTTTTTATAATTATTTAAAGGAATATTCATTTCAAGGCTAATTTTTTCATTTACCTAAAATTTGAAAGGATTCGTTTTTAACTTATATGGCATGTACTTGATTTCCCACCATCATGAACATTCAATGTCTTTATGATTATTATAAATTATTAGGATGTTATTTTAAAAGAAAATTATTTTCATTTTTTTTTGAAATTTTATATTTATATGTTTATTTTAAAATGAAATGTTTATTTTCCTCAAGAAGTTTTTATGGGAATATTTATGGTATTTTTATTAATTAATGACAAAACCCGCATTTAATCTTATCCTCTATTAGGGAATATGTTTTAACATTACCATCATTGTTATTTCTCAATATTCCTTATGATCTATTGATTATATGTACTATTTTGATATTATTCACAATATTAAACTGAATTTTTTGTAATTTTTTATTTATTGGGGAATGTATTAACATTTCATATAATAGTTCCCCATATATTAATTTTTATGTTTGTTATTTTTCAGACCTTTCTAATTGGGGAATAATTCGAATTTTTAAGTGATGGGAAGAGCCTAATATATCCCCATTATGCATCGGTCGGTCTCATGGGACAAACTAGCTTTTTTTCTAAGGGCCTTAAAGTGTTTATAAAATGCGTCGTCATGAGGCATTGGGAATATGGTTATGATATTTGGAATTATGCATTCCCTTTATATGAATACCTTTGGTAAGGATTTTATCTCACCACATTATTATGTTTCAATTACCCAGGAGGCAAGAAATTGTTTTATGATTGATATGAAAAGATATTCTAGAGGGAATATAGAATATATCAAAGAATTTTTGTTGCTATATTTTATGTTTTCAAATGTATTTTATATTAAAGTATTTATCTCATTTAACATGACTAATAAAAAATACATTCCCTCGGGATGTTATTCCTTGTATCATATTACAATATAATAATGTGACCATCAAATTTGGGATAATAGGGTTTGTGTATTTACATTAGTGAGGCAGTGAAGGGTTCTTATACAAAGCATAAGAATTCCTGTCATGATATGTCAATAAAAATATAATTTTCCTAAATTCCAAACTATAAATTCAAAAATATATAATTAATTAATTTATGTTGAATGATAATATGAGGGAACTCTATTATGAAAATACTACAGATGAGTGATATACAGCATTAAAGGAGATATTTAAGCCCAAGATGACTAAATGTTGAATTTTCCCCCATCATGATCACAAAATGATATAGAATATATATTTCATTGACTAAATTGTACCATAAATAATGTTGGATAATATGATTAAATCGATCCTCCAATAATTATGGAATAAATTCCATCAATTCAAAATGAAAAATACTCATAAAAATGTAATAATTGTTTCTCTATTTCCTATTGTTGAGGGTCCCTAAGTGGGACAATTGATTTCTCTGATCACATTTCATGATCTTGGTGAAAAAATAAATGGTAATTGATTTTTTCTAAGGAATAATAATAAATGAAATTGATAGTTCTTACTAACATATTTAAAACTATAACATGATTAGTTTTTTGAAAATAATTTTTATGCAAGTTCATCATTGTAAGAAATAATCTTAAAATATTTTAACAGTTTTACAGAAAACATAGAATTGAAAATAGATAGAATTTATATCTCATGAGTAGGAACATGCAACTATGTCAAGATAAGGGGCACTATTATAGATTGTTTGATAAAATTTTATGGACTTAAATTATTTATATAATATTATACATTATATTAAATGAGTAATATTATTTATTTAATATCAATTATTCTTAATATAAAATATATTTTATTTAAAAACGATTTTATTATTTTACTATATATATTAGAACGTATTCTAAGCAAACAGATATGGATAAGTTCAATGATATTTAATTAAAATAAAATATTCTAGATATTAAATTTGAAAATGTTAACTATTTTAAACAACATTATATAATATTTAACTTAAATAAAATATTAATATGAATCGATTATATATTTTTTATTTTCAAGTCATATTTTATCCAATAATTTTTATATGTTACTATGATACACAAGGTGTATGTTTTTCACCAAAATAAAATAATTATAAAAATATATTATCAGAATATTTTTATGGGATTTTATTAATAGGCATCATTTAAATATATATTGAAGCTATATATATATTATAGAAATTTGGATTTCATTATTCTAGTATAACAAATTATTTAGACCAAAAATAATTTGTTAAAAATAATTGGTAAAATATAGTGTTTACAATTGAATAAATAATTTTTAATTTTTTAAATTTTTTTATTTTAATAAATTTAAAAATTATAAAATATTGTAGGAAAATACCCACAAACCATCAAATGATTCATATAATCAATAGTTCACTAGTGGATAACATATCTAGAATGGCCAACCAAAATAAATCTTCAGTGTTCAATAATTATCATTGAAACCAATAAATAATATAATATAAATGCCCCAATAATTGGAGAAAAACTATTGTAAATAATATGAAACATTCATTTTCACTACCACGGTTTGGGGATGTATTGTGAAATATAGGGGGAAAGAAATATTTGGATTTTACCTCTATTGAGAAGGGGTAATTAATTATCCTATGAGGGATATGTGCCACCATAAAGAATAGGTATGTTAGGCTTTTCTTAGGTAACATACTGTAAAACGAAAAATGAATATTTTCATGGATAACTATTGACATCAAGTGGTTACATTACACAAATAGCACACAATTATATTGAAACATATTAAAAATTCATCGATGAATACTTCTAAAGGTTCTTAATTTCTATTAGGTGTGATGTATAAATAGTGGTTCCTTAGAAAGAAATATATGGGGGAGAAGGCTGAAATATAAGGACTAGAGTAAGGGGAAACTCTTTATATGTACACTAAAAGACAAATTTTAAAAACTATAATTCTATATGAAAAAATGAACCATATTTAAATAGTGAACATGTCTAGGACAACAAGGTAATAGAGAAGATTTTTCTACGTTATATAGGCTTGTGAAAAAAAACACTCACAAAATTGATGATGAGTTAGTGAAAAAGAATCAATGAATTAAAAATATTCAAAATGATACAAATGAATGATGATATATATAATAACCACTAAAAAAGAAATCATTCTCAGATTAGGAGTGTAACATGAAACAATATCAATTTCATCACAATAGAGATTGATTAAAGGTTAGAATTTGATATTTTACATGTAATATATTTTATAATTGTGTGGTGATAGATATTTTAGAACTGAATTTGGTGGTGAGTTATGGAGAATGATACGACTTTTTGGATTTTGGAATAACCAAATTCAGGGTTTAGTCATCATTATTATAACTACCATGAATCCAGTAACATAGAGTTTGTGTGTAATTTATTAAAAAGGAATAGATACAAGGGATCTAATACAAATGGAGCTATTAGTTTAGTATTCCTTGGGATCCAGATACAAACATGTTAATGATTTTACATTTGGAATAAAATATAAAACATAAAAAAATTTAAACGTTCTGCAGCATTGAATCTCATTCAGTCAATTCTTCTTCATAACAAGGCAATGTAAAAAAAATAAGCGTGATATGAAATTATAAATAATGGTTATTTTTAGTGGAAAATTACATAAGTAAATAAGGCATAATCAATATGTAAAAGTAGATAACTAGAAGAACAATCCATTTAATCAATATCACAGGAATAATATGAATCTATAGATAATATCAATGATATAATCATAGGGATAATAGTAATTAAATTCATATATAAAGAAATTAATAATATTGTATATCATGATCAAAGAAATAATTATACATATAACATAAAAACCGTGTCCCAAAATAGATTAGTCGATTGGTAGGTATACACTAGAAACCAACTTCACATGGACCAATGATTTCTCTCACGAGACATGTTGATGAATAATGGAGAAATATAAATATGGGGCCCCATATTACTTCATGTCTAATGGATTAATTAAATATTGAAAGAGTAATTTAATTCATAAAAAATACTCCATATCAATAATATCTGTATTAAGTATGTAATATATAATACAAATATCTTCCAATCAATCAAATAAAATTAATGGTGAAAACGAAATTTAGAAATGGTATACACTTTAGGAAAAAATAATACCATGATAAAAAAAATGAAATTTATGAGAAATGTAATGTCCAATGATAATATTAATTTTTTAATTTCAATAGAATCATTATGATAAAAAAATTAATAAGAGATAAAATATTCTTTGAGAAATATTCATGTTGTTTGAGGATATATGAAAATAGAAGTGAACCAATAGAATAAGATTTCTTAAAAGTGTTTTCTTTGTAAAAAATAAAAACTTATAGAATAAGATAAATATCATTTAATTTACAGGGTGGTGGGAATTATTATTAACATCTTATATACTAAAAAAGAAACAATCCTTTTGACTTTTTGTAATTAATTCCAAAATTGAACCATACAAAAAAATATTTGAAATATTCCTTTGAAACTCTGTAAAAAGTAAAGGATTACATAAAACATCCGAACAAAATAAAATGAATAATAATAATGAAGATATAACACCATAATATTTGTGGAATTTTTTTCAATTAAAAAAAATTTATACTTTAGGTTGTGTTACACACAACACTATCTATAAATGGATTATGATATACAATTAGAATATTATTATTTAATATGAATGTTATAACCTATACACTAAATTTGATGATAATAATAGGATTATAGAATTTATGAAATATATATATTCCCATATAAATATAAATTTATTTTTAAATTCATAGTAAGAAATAAAAAAATAAGAAAATTTGTTTTATTTTTCAAGAATATGTTTTCTTGAAAAAATGTTTTTATTAAATTTTTTATAAAAGTTTATGATTAATTTTTATTAAATTTTGGAAAATTATTTTTTAAAAATAATATTTTTTGGAATCATCATATTACAATTATCTTAGAATTTTTTTATAAAATGTTTCTACAAATAATGATTTTCTAGTGAATATTTAAAAATAAAATTTTATTGAAAACTATATTTCTGGTTCAAATATTTAAAAAGCTATATTTTCATATAAAATGTTATAAATTTATAATTAGTTATATAATATTTTTTAGATTTCAATAATGTAAATTTGAGTAAATTTTGGGTTTTAATTTATTTAAAACACATTTTTATACATAAATGGCATTTTTCTGAAAAACTATTTTAATTCATGAAATGTGTTTTTATCATAATATATTATATTGATAACTAATGGTGAAATATTTTAATGAAAGGTAAATATTATATACTCAATAATTTTTTAAATGTTTTTAATTTTTTTCTATGCAAGTGATAAGAATAAATCTGACTTTATTCTTAAAATGCAATGTTTCTAAAAAAATTTTCATCACATTTTGTGAAATTAATTTCAATTTAATTTCTAAAAATTATATGTATTAAATTTAAAAATATTTATGAAATATTTTTAATCTAGAGGATAAATTTTTTTAAGTAGGAAATATATACACTTCTTCATTATTAATTTTAATTGCGGAATAATTTATCACCTCCATAACGGGTACATCAGGTTTTCAGAGGATAAAAAATGAGTTATAAGGATATAATTTCACATTCTAGTTATTATCTGATGAAAAAATTGTACCCATATCATCTTAGTCTTGAACATGAGTTTTTAAGGGTTAAATATTCAAAAAATGACCTATATATCAATTAAATAAAAAAACGTAAAAAATGACGGTATCTCAGTTTCAAATATCTCTTATGTGTAAACATAGGGAAAAAATAACGCAATGAATTTAAATTTCTATATTTAGGACAGAGATATTATTTTCATGAAAGAACTATAATTATATTATTTATTCATTTTATAAGGACTATAAATTATTATGCAACACCGATGTGTTATTTCTTCAAATAGTAATGTAATTTATAAATTTTTTGTTAAAATTATAAATGTAATATAATTTGAGTTATTTAATGTCTTAAATACATTTTTTAGATTAATAAGAAAAATAATGGGTTTTTGAATGAATTTTATTCTAATTATAATTTTTATTGACATATTAAATATCAAATTAATTGAATACTATTAAAAATGCAATAAATGATATTTTATAATAAATAATATTTTATTGAATGATATAAAATTCAAAAAAATATATTATTGGGAAATTGTATGATATATGGTCTTAAAAATAAAACTTAATCCATTTGAAGGACGTTTCTCATTTTATAGTAACATCCTCAACCCTTAAAGTGTTGAAATGTTTTACATTGTGGTAATTGTGAAAAGGGTTAATAAATGTTTTAAAAAAAATTATATGGGTACAAATGTGACCCAAATTTTTCCAGATTTTATTTGATGAAATTATATCGATTCATCCACTTCTTAAATACAAATATTATTAATTTGTTTCCATTTTATCATGGAAGAAAAATTATATTGATTTAAAATATAAATAAATTGAAAGGGTTCCCCTCCCATAATTTATAAAATAGAACCCCTCCTTTATCTTGTTTATACAACTTTTATCCTTATACATTGGAAACAATCAACCAATTTATCTTATAAACTCTTATATACACATTATAGTGGTTACAATATTCAAGGAGACAATCCTTATAGACAATAATAGGTGATCTACAAGATTTATTTCAAAGAAGAGGTAATCACCTTAACCGATCACTATTTTCTAATTATTCTTTTAACTCTCCTTTATATTTTTTTTCATAAAATAAAAAATTATTTATATTCCATATAAAAACATTATTTTATGATTATGAATCCACCTTAATTTCAAATATTTCCATCAAATGGGAAGTCAAATTATCACTCTTGAATTTGTAAGACCTCCCGTCTCCATGACCGGTATAGTTTATTTTCTATATCTAATTTTATGAAGTTCTATAAAAATTTAATAATGGATATGTATGATATTTATATAATGATTAAAATTATTAAAATTATTTGTCATTGATGAAAATAAACAGAAAAAACAAATGAACTAATACATTCATTAAAAATGATGTAAATATCACATAAAAGAATGATTTTATACAATGAATTATTAATAAACTAGTGAAAAACGGTTATAAGTAAATAATTTATTGTATGATATGTAATATTATCATTAATTAATTGATTTCTTATAAATTTAAATTTATTATATATGAATATCTAATACATATGATGGAAGTTGTATATAAGGTAAGGGATTATCATCTCACTCTAATTTTTTTGAGACACATTCCAAATTCACCACCTATTTCTTTTATATGGTGTATATAATTCATATTAGTTCCATTTATGAAAATTATTATTAGTAAATATGGATTTATATATCTATGTATGGTTATTTATTTCATGGGTCTAATGATTCAAATGTTACCATATTTGTAAATGGTTATATATTAATTTCTCATATTATCTTGATTTTTCTGACTATGTTTCCATTTTTGATTTATTATGATATAAGATACTCATTAAATTTCTCATCATATGGATATATCTTTGAAATAATATTTTTTGATTTATATTATTCAGTATAAGTAATCATTTTCCAAAAATATTTTTTTAATGAATACCGAATTCATTTCTTACTTAGGTCAAAAAATCAATTAGTTCCATATTTCTGTTTTATAAAACTATTTTAATGAAATTTTTTACTCTTAACTTATGATTTTAAATAAAATTTTAAAATATTTTTTATATAAAATAATAGTATTAAAGTATTCTTCATTTTTTTATGAATAAGGTTCTTTTTTTCTTTTTTATAGAAATGTGGTAGGAATGTTTTATTTTAACATATGTGAAACTAATATAATTTATAACTATCTTAACCACTCAATGTTTTGAAGATTATATTAAATATTCAATGTATATTTTCAATTACTACATTTCCCATAATATATTTGAAAGATTAGTTTTCTAATGGGGATTTTCAAAATGAAATGGTGATTTTGCTCAAGAAATATTTCTGTAATATTTTCGAGGAATTTTTATATTTGATAACATTTTGTTAAAATATATATGATTTATTGGGATATGTTCCATTTATTTGATTATTAGTATTTCCATAGGAATTTATTTTTTATATTGATGATAATTTTATGAAATTAATTTATTTTTCATGGGATATTCTTTAGTGAATTTATATAAGGTTATGAGACCAATTTTATTTTCCTTGGTTATGATTTTAAAATATGATGAATGTGTAATTATCAAGTGGAGAAAATATATATGGTTTGAATTATCTTATGATAGTAACATTATAAAAAAGGATGGTGGTGATTTTTTAACCGAGGAATGTGGTTAGGTTATAACCAAGGATGGTGGTCATTTTATATCCATGGAATGGTGGGACCTATGTCTATCTCAAATATATTGTTTAAATATTGATATCTCAATAGAAAAAATGAAATTGAATGGGGGAGATAATCTAGTTCACTGTGTTTTTTTCACTATTATTATCTTTGGAGTAAACCTTGATAATTAATATTGTTGTTAGAGTGAACCCAATCCACTATGATAGTCTTTCTAATGAGCCTTGACTACAACGGAAGTGATTTTCTGTTTTTATATGTCTTCCACAAACTAATGCATTATTACAATGGTATTGCCTTAAGTCTCGTATTCCTTGATTCCTTTTTGATTCATTTCATAGGATATGTGATGATTTATGACATGAATAAAAATTATGATCTATAATATATAGTTTATTATTTTCAAATGTTATGCTCATGTTCTCACACCCTTTTGATTAATGTATGCTCAAGTGATCATTGATTCCTTACTTCTCTACCATTAGTAATAATTTGATATCACCCTTTATTATATCTATTTTCCTTAGGTTATGAATAAAGGTACTAATTATGATCTGTCTAATAAATGTCCATGAGATAAATAACAGAGTTGGAGATGGTATAGATATTTTATAATCCATTTTTATGTTTTCGTGTTTCTATTGGAACTAAAACAATATAATTATGCCCTGGATCATTATGTTATATAATGAATATTCATATATAATAATATTATATTTATTTTTGGAAGGTATGAGTCACTTTAGTTTGTGTTAGAAATGGGTTTAGTTAACCTTTATAAACTCGAATGATAAAACATTAATGAGAACCAATGGTATGAATTTAGGTACAAGATAATATATTAATGTTTTATTAATGACAATTTATATAATATGCTTAACATATAGTTATATTTATTTATAATAGGTTTTCATTAATTATAAATCCATGGAATGATATTTCATGATTAATTTTTATATTACACTAATTATAATATTTTTACACTTTTATATTTCTTTGGGGTTTTATTCATCGGTTGGAATGAGAAGGCATCTTACCAATAAAGTTTGTGATGGAAAATGCAATGATTTTACACTTATGAAACTATATTATGTGGGAATTTATGGGAAGACATATGATTATGTCACATCAACTAAAACAATATATGATCGAAAACATAAAAAAATTCTAGTTTGAATGAATTTCAAATAAATGGAAAATTGTATTGTTTGGATGTTCAAGGAGAAACAATAATGGTTGTATGAAAGATCAAATTACCTATTATCAAGAGTGTGGGAATAATAACATAAGAATATATCAAATGGAATGTAATTATTTTTATATGTGGAAATAAAAAGAATAGATTAATGAATTGATGAGGAATTAATTGTCTTATATGTAGGGAACCTGGGAATTATCTGAGTTAATGTCTTCTTCTAAATGCTTAATCCTAGACCAAGGAAAGAAATATACTATACCATTAATAAAAAAAGAATTATGTATTTATTCATTGTGATTAAAAAATTATAACAAATATATTTTTGATATAATAATCCGGAAACATCTAAATATTATTCCAAAATATTATTCATTAATGATTTTAAACATATGTTGAATGGTACCAATAATAAAGAAAATTTTTATTGTTTAGTTGAGATAATGAGTTTATTAACATCGATATGACAATATCAGAGACCTTGAAATTGATTAGTTGTGAACAAATTGATTTAGGTTATCTGTGATGTTGTTTATTTCAGTTTTTTGATTTATGGACTATATTCATTGGTATATGGTTCTATTTATGGAATAAGAATTATGTTATTTTTTTTAATATTATAGGTTTTTATGAGAGTTTAATAGAGTATTTATGGATACCATCATATGTTTATAGTTATATTGTTTATCATATATTAAAAATATTATAAACCCCTTTTTATGTTTTATGTTATGATATTTTGATGTGATTTGAATATTTTACAGTGGTTTAAGAATAATAATCTATTTGGTTTTAAATTACACTATTGTTTATATTATGATTTAATGGTATGAGAATTATGGAACTTTAGATTAGACAATATAGATAATCATGATGGTTTAAAATTGATTCTTTGAAACTATTAGGATAATAGTGATAATTATAGTCATGTTAAGGATTTCTTATCAGGTTAGTATCTAAATTTGATTCATGATTTTTTGGTGATGTTAACTACATTGAATGATTATATAGTTATTTATCATTGTCATTAATTATATTTTGGGAGATATTTTATTGGGTTTAGTTAAATGTAATCATAAGTCATAACTGTTGGTTTAATCTAATGGATTATTTTGGAATAATGAAATTAAATTTTTGATGATGTAAGATATAGGGTATGAAATAACCACTGAATTTAAAAAATAATTTTATGTATATATCACTAAGGAAATTATGGATTTGGATATTAATATTTTATTTCTTCATTTTAAGATTTAATCATTTCAATCATTATTTGACCTTGTGATAATTTTTTTGACTAATACATAAATAAATATGAATATTTTTATATAATTTCAATCACTTAGAAGTTTATTTTAGTGATTTTCCATGAAAAAATGAACTCAAATACTCATAATTTTGAGAAATATATTAGTTTCTGGTGAAATTGATTAAAATATGAAATTTTACTAGTCAAGTAAGTATATTTCATTATGTTCTCTAGACAGTAAAAAAATTACTAAAATCTATGAAATATATCATAAGATAAAATTTATATCATAAAACCTTCAATTCCAATGGATTGATGGTATTTTAGATCATCATTAATTTTTTGGTTTTTTGGTCATTATATTTCTCCAAACCATGTTATCCATCACTCTCTATAAATATTTGGATGTTATTTCTCCCATTCATATCCATATGTTTTCTTCCCACTAATATTATCATATTAAAGGGAAAATGTTTATATTATTAGATACTACCTTCATATTTACGAGTATATTTTATCAATATGATGTTTTACAAAAAAAATTAAATGATGTGGGTTTTATAAATGGAATTCTAAAATGTCAAACCTATGATTACATAGAAAAATTTATAATTGCGAGGAAATAATTTACTAAAATGGAGGAGAATGTAACAACCCATGATTTCTGGGAATATATTTTTTCAATTAAATTAAATTTCTTCTATATAATGGGTTAAACACAACACCATGTTTAAATGAACCAAAATATTTTGTTAAAATATAATTAATTAATTAATGTGATAGTTAAAACCTTTATGTTTTATTGAAGGGTATAATATCTAGTGTTTTGGAAGGGTTTATTTTACCATTGAAATTTTTGTTTTTCCTATGGTGTACATGAAAATTCATAAAATAAGCACCAAAATGTAATTCCAATATACAGAAAATATAAATCTGTTTCTTTTAAATGATTTTTATGGACTAAAAGGTGTAGCATATGTCTTGATGAGTTTTGTAAGCTCCAGTGTTAAAAAACTCACATCCAAGAGAGGGACTTCAATTGGTGCACAATTGGATCATAGTTAGTGTATACCGTGTGGCTCCACTGTAAAAAATATTTTGATAACAAGCACAGTTCGATTAAAAATGAAATGTGTTCCATAAAACCATGTGAAATTGTGTAGAGTTGTAGAGAGACCAACATGTTTAGTGCAATTTTTGTTTAACTATTCATACCAACCGTGATTTTTCAGGGTTCTTTGGGGGTAGTAACACCACATGATTGGTGCACAATAGGTAAACCATGAGAGGTAACCCTGGATCCTAGAGTTCTTTTGGAAAAATTTTCCACAAGTTAGGAACATGATTTTCTTAACCATGAAGCATATCCATGAAACTATTCACTGTTAGAAAATTATCAAATTTCAAATTAGGTCATTTGGCTTTTACACTCCTTTAATCTTTCATTTCTCTGGAGATCTCTCCACATGATTATTCTCTTCCTCATTACACCATTGATGGATCTACCTCATTATTTTTCAGATTTGATCACCATAATATGTGTATGAAACCTACTGATATGTAAAAAACTCCCCTACCTCCCATATTTATTTATTTTTATTCATTGGATATTATTTCCTTACAAGCACATATTCCTTTTTTAAGGACATATAGTGATTCTCCAATTTTCAATAATTTAAGGCTAAAAATTGGACAATAATGGATGAGTTTTTTTAATACGTGTGAGTTAGGTGGTCTACAACTTTTCCCTTAATGTATTTCATGGTTATGATATATTTTGTCATGTCTTATGTCAGATTTTATGAGAATCTCCTATTTAAAACAATTTTAACTATGTAAATAATATATCCTTAAAGGTCATATATCCTAACTCTAATAAACCCATATATGTGTGCCTCTTATATTAAATAACCAATTTTATTGAAAATTGGAATTTAAATCACCCTTTGAGGCATGATAACATTATTTTATTCAAATGAATTGTTTAAATGGAATTAAAGAAGATTCATGTGGTATGGATAAGTCAGATAGCTATTAGATATATTTATATTATGATATATCCATCATTAAAAATAGAAATGACCAATTATAATCGATTAGGTTGTTTAATTTATGTATTTACCCATTTCCATGACTAATTTTTCAAATATAATTCATGATTCATTACACTTGAAAATTCAATTATACATATTTTTTTATGGAATTAATAATTTTATGGAATTATTTACCGTTAATAATTAAATTTAAAAATGGAATTATCATGATGAATAATATATATTTTGGCATTGATAATTCTCAAGGGCTTTGTCAAATTTCATATATATGAACTGATTACACCCTAATTTGTTATGCCTTTAGATATCCTTGGATTCCCATGTTGGTATAACATATATAGGGTCAATGGTTATATGGGATTACACTATGGCTTGAGTGAACTGGGATCCTATATATGAAACACATTGGTTAATGGCTCATAGGGAATGTGTGATCACCTCATACATGATTATTACTAAGAGGCCTTAGTTAGGGTTTTTGGACATGACGTTTAACCCCACCTTGCTATCGGATGTTAGAAGTGTAATTTCACATCCATTTGGGTTATTAGACATGATGTTTACACTAAATGATGTGGAATATAGACATGATGTTTCACATTACTTTTTCGAATTTTCAAGCATTGCGCTTCTCATACCATATTAATATACCTGGGCATGCACCAATATTTAAACAGTGAAGAATACATAAAATAATTATTATTATATGACGATGCCTTTGTTTTATGCCTTTATTTCATGAAAATTAATGCATATAATATTATATTTATGATAATATATAAGAATTAATATAAATTATTGTATGTTTAGAAATATTCTGGCTTAAGGCGAAAAAGGTATGGTCAACCATGTGTTTTTGAGGAATCTGAGCCCAAACTGGTTGCTTATTGAATCACTACCATATTATTATACCTATAAAAAGTTTTATTTCGTATTCAATGAATGGATTCAGTTAGAAACTATTGTTGGAATCCTATTTTTTCATCTCACACCATGTTTCAGCCTCCATTTGTTACCATGAAAAACCACTATGTTTAAGATTAGGTTTTGAAATATGATATGTAATGTTAATATTTAGTATAGTAGCATAATATAATAGGACTAAGATGGTTATTAGTATTCTCATGGAGAAACACCTTATTAATTTTTTCTTTTAATTGGGAATGTATTATATATATACTAATCTTTAAATTATATCATGTTCACAAATGGTTGTATATTTGGCATCGGTTTGGTTATCTGTTTACTAATTATTAATTTATTTATTATTTATTGTGAGATATTAATATGTTTTAATACATTTAATTTTTAATTATTATATTTTATTTTATTCTTATATAGAGTGTGAACCCTCCAACGTTTTACTTCTTTAGACCATTTCTTCTAGTTGACAACCTCTATCGTATAGGGATGGGAACTTTAGTCTAGGTGGTGAAATGTCTTAGGTCACCAATATACTGGATCCTAGGAGAAGATGAAACCAATTGTATCATATATTATGTTTTTTAATTTTATATTACTATGTTGGGATGGTATAGGAGAGATTAGTAATTTATTGGGACTTGGTAAATAGGTCATGGCTGGGTCCATACAACCCATGTATGGGGGAATGATCAAGTTTCTAGGGATGGGATTGATGTTCTTTACAGTTCTATATTATATATTATTATTATCTCACCTTGAGTTGTTATTTTATTCCCACTAGATAATGATTTAGTATATTTCATCCTTATCATGAAATTGAAATTATATCTTATTACATGCATCACTATATGAACATTGGGGTTGACAATACATGCATATTCCATGGGATGTAGATTTCATTTCATTAATAACTAATAATTTTTATATGTTATTTGATTCATTATTTAGTATTCCTTGTTATAATTATGATATAGTGGTTATTAAAGTGTATGAATAAAAAATGGGTTTTTATATTATATATTGATGGTGAAGCCTTAATTAACTAATCATTACATGTTTTATCCTTGGACCATTAGTTGCATAGGATGAAACAATTATAGTTGTAATTAAATTTTTATCAAAAAAAATTTAAACATTTTATGGGACATTATAAATTGGGATGATTAACCATATAATAAGACCATCATATTTGAAATTTTTATATTATGAGATGGAAGGTGAAATATTGTTTTTCAATACATGAATGGAAATAGTAACATATAAAGGGATATACCTTTAAAAATTTGGAATGGTAATTAATATAACTTTACCATTAGATATATATATATATATAAGGTGTTAAATCAGGACTCATGGAGGATAAATTTTAATTTTAAAAATCTTATTTTATTTAAAATATTTAAATTGTCACTTATTATCAATGCATGAATTGACCCAAAAAGGATAATCATAGTAAGATATTCTATAATATAATAACACTAATTGCATGATTAAAAAAACAAAAAAATAAATTTATATTATGTTGTATTTAGATGGACCCATGATTGATTGTTGGTACCCAAGTTGGTATCTTTGTTAATAAACACCATACTTCATAACCCCATGAGGGTATAATCAGTATTTATAGAATGGTTAGTCAATGTGTTAGTATACACTTATACATTGTAATATTTAAATTCGCAGTCGGATATTACTGAACCAATTCCCCTTAATTGGTTAAATACATTATAGTCAGTTTCATGTTATGTTATGATTATGATGAATCAGTTAATTTAAAATATTATTATATCCTAAAGTTTTTTTCCAATATATATTGGAATTAAAAAATTCTTTAACTATGATTTTATATGCAAACAAATATTTAAAAAAGTGGATAAATAAATACTATAAGAATATTTTATATGATGTTCCTTTATGACTTGTAGCATTGGATAAATAATGTACCGTGCACGTTATCCATTATGAATGGTACTTAATATTCATGAAAATTATACTTTGAAAAGTTTATAAATTTTTTTTAATAGATGTAATGACTCAAATTGAACCTTGATGTAGTGTTATATTTTTTTATCACTTGGAAAATGGTAATTTGAATAAAATTATTACCACAGAGGAGAATGCGGACTTTTCTCATAGATATTTTCTGACCATGTTCTTTTAAGTAGATACCATATGTTAATATGGTAATTCTATTGACATTTTCAGAGTGAACTAGTTATAGAGTCATCACTCTATGATTTAGTAAATAAGGGTAGACTCTTTTGGAAGTTATCGGGGAATGAGAAACATCGATGGATTATTTATGGTATTTTCAGATGAGAGGCATTATTTAGTTATTGTTTGATTTAGGTATAAATCTTAGTTAATATAATTAATCTCAAGTAATATTGTTATCCATACACTTGTTGATATTTTTTGGAATCATGGGCATCATATAATACCGCAGTTCAATAGGTTTCACATGACTTATTAATAGTTAGTTGTATTATTTGGTATTTGACCATTCTTATTTATAATGGAAATGTCTCAAGAGTCTTTACCAAGACAAAATTCATATGGATTACATTCATATTAGTATTTCAATGTTTAGGTTATCACATTACATTAATTTATATAACCTATTATGATATATTGATATCGTAGTAGCACACATTGTTACATGTGTTTCCCATAATGGTATGAATTAATGAATTAAACCATATACTATTTTAGCGATAATTTCATGAAATATATTAAACAATATAGTCTCATGATTTCATGGAATGAGTCATGAGTATTTTGAATGCTTCATTCACAAGCTATATACAATATAGAGTGACCTAAGGATTAGAGAAATTATGTTATCCCATAAATAGAAATTGATATTGGATAAATGATAGTGTACCTGTAGATATAAAGAAAATCTATTAAGGCTTCAAATTCTATATCAGTTCTTATGATTGACATTTTCTAATTGGTTAGTCAACAGAAGATTGACTGATACCATGGAAATTAAATCAGGATGGAATTATGAGGCCTTAAAATGTTTATAACATTATGATTGATAAGAACATTAGGGGTGAACACTTAAAATGTACCAATAGAGGTTAGATCATAGTTTTATGGTTCTGTGATTTGGTTGACCCATAGTAGGACGTACTCAAACATCAGTAGGATACATTGTGTAGGGGGTATCTCATAAAAAGTACAACCTATTTGTATGGATTGTGGATCAATATATCTAACAATATTATCGATCTTTTCCCTTGATAACTTATTGGTGTACACATGGTTTTAGGGTGATAATATCCTATATCTAGTCAATGTCCCCAGTATGTTGAGACAACAGTAGCTACACATCATTCAAAACAATGATTATATTTTTTGATGGATGGAACCTCATTTTATAAGTGTTTATCTTGAGAAAATTATTTGAATGTTCTTTTTATGGTATATTGTGTTTTATTTTGTGAATAGAATTGATAATTACAATATTATGAATTGAATTCAATGTAATCTTTTGTAGTTAAAATTCAATTACAGTGGTATAAATGATCTTAGTGTGCCTTGGTTTAAGGTTCGGAATCTAGTTTTGATATTTTGACGTATCATAAAGATGATATTTTCAAATATATTCAACTAGATGTTTCTCAACATGAATTCTATTTGTTGTGTCTATTTAGTCATGTGAGGAACTACATCAAGAAATTCATTAGATGAGATGACTATTGTACAAGATTCATCCAAGTCTTTTCAATGAAAAGATGACAAGACTAGTTAACATTAGTCGAGGGAAATTTGAATTTTTCTAGATAAACCAGGGAAAATATTATAGTATTCATTTATTACCAGGGGATTGATGTTAAGAATCATTCTAGAAGTGTTTTTAGAAATCTAGGGATATGTTTTAGTAGATAATTATGATGGTTGGAGTAATGTGGCTTAGAATTGGATGTGGAATGTCAGATGACCTGGTGGGAAGAGTGATAAGATTGATGATAAAAAAGATTGTTAAGTTATCATATATCATATTATATGGGACCGAGTATTCATCATCATCATTTTTTTTGTCTTTAATATGAGCATTGGATCATGTTGTGTTCAGTTTAGGTATCATGTGTATGAAGTTATGATTACAAGAACATTGGGAATTTAAAACACTATGGGGACTTTAGAGTATAATTTCCAAACTTCGGTAGGTTGGGTGATGTTTTCATTATACCAAAATACATACTGGGGATTCGAATCTTTAATGTGGTGAGGCTTTAAGGTTCTCATGTTTTTGACGAGTTGATTTTTTAAAGGGGTTTTCATTTGGTGGATGGGATATATCTTAATATAAATTTTAAATGAACTTTTTAAAACTGAAAAACTCTTATTTGATGTTTTAAAATGTGTTTTGAGGCTGAAATAGTGTCTATTATATTTTTAAGAGGTTTAAAATATCCTAGATTTGAGAACTCATTTTCAACAGAGGGACCACCTTATGAACATGGTTGGAACCCAATTATTATTAACGGTGTGGAAAAACTAGATGTCTTATTTTGAAATGAATAATAATTTTGTTAACCAAAAAAATGGCCTTATAAATTATAGTAAATATTTTAGATTTACATGGATAATTCCATGGATGGTACACATTTTGTTTAACAATTCTTTATAATAGATCTTGGTTGGAGGGATTTAAGGATGTAACACTATATAGTTGTCACACATTTTTTAAACTATGATAGGTTACCATGAATATTTGAGGATATTAGACAGAGGAAACATAATATTAGTGTATGCCTTTCCTATATGTGTGTCCTAACCATGTTCCTCCTAAAAAGGATAAAATTTAAAATTTTCCCCTCCAATCCTTAAAGGGTTATACAATCATTTCCTCCTTCATTTATCGAGAATCTCCCTCTACATGGTTCTACTATTCCTCCTTCCCTGGGTGGATCTCCCTAATTAATGATACAATATGATCACTTTCAGATCCAATGGACACCTATATTTAATTATATATTTCCTCTTAACTCCCATATTCATTTTATTTTTATTGGATTTTATTTCCATACATGCTCATATATCATATTTTCATGGATATTGTCGATTTATTAGTTTTTCCTCAATAAAGAAAAAAGATAAGACAAATAATCAATGAACATGGATTACTATATGTGATGTAGGTGATCTAATTATTTCCCATTCATGTATATAATATTTATGAAATACATCACTTTTTTTATGAACTATAATTTCTAAGAAACTCATTTTAGAAATGAGTTTTATTACATAAATATTAATGACTTAAATTATTTGATAATTATGATCTAAGTTGAACTGTTAGAAGTATTCTAACTTGAATTAAATCAACCCTTGGGGGTTTTTTTCTTATATTCCATTACCCTTATTCTTCATATTTTGTATTAAAATCCCCATTTAAGGCCTGATGAATTTTGGTTCATAAAATTTAATTGTGAAGTGGAAATATATGAGCACTAGGTTTAATAGATAACTCACATATCCTGTGATCATTATTTATATTATAAAAAACAAATATTCATTATAGATATTCCCAATTAGAATGGAGTGAGATGTTTATGTAATTAATTTTCAATTTTCCATAACTAATTTGTTAAAAGTAATGCATGAATTGTCAAACCTGATAAATAAAATAGGATGATTTTTCTTATAGAATGTATAATTTCAGGTCATTATTTACTCTTTAAAATTAAATTAATTTTGTTAATAATAATGTTAAATATTATTGATTTTATCAGGGATAAATCTCATGGAATTTGTTAAATTCCTAAATGAAAAAATGTAATACATTAAATTAATACTCCTTGATTTAGTGCTGGATTCCCATGTAGGAATTACAAGTAATGGATCATAGGTTAGATATGAATTTTATACTCTTTGATGTATATAGGGTTCCTCAATATAATATTACCTAGACAAGGGATCGTAGTAAAAGGCTGATCACGTCATACATTACTATTACTGAGAGGCCTCAGATAGAGTAATAGGACATGGAATTTAACCCCCCATTTGTCTTGGATATTGGACATGGATTTTCACATCTTTTGGGTGGTTGGAATTGACGTTTCAAACCCCATTATTAGGATGATAGACATGACGTTTTAGATAATATTTTTCTAAGATTTTCAGGCATGGAACTCTACATCCCCTGTTTAGAATCATGGGAGTTTACACATATTTAATCAATAAGTCTTATATTATATTATTTTTAATATATTTTGATTCCTTTATCTTATAACTTCACTCCTTAAAATTTAATGTACATTATTTAATATATAATATTACATATATGCATATATATACTTGATGTTATGCTTAGAGACATTTTGGTTTAGGATGTAGTAGGTATGGTAGGCGAGTTGTCCTCGAGGACCTTTTGTTATCCCTAATTACTTATTTATATACTCCGTTATTGTTAAAAACAATCAAAAATTAAATATATTTTCATAGACTATATTTTATTAGAAACTATTGGCAGGGGCCTAATAATTATTTTAACACTTTGTTCCGGCCACCTTTTGGTACCCTAACAGATCTTTTGGTTGTTGGTTATGTTTTATATTTCACTATGTGCAATTGTACTGGGATATGTGAGTTTAGGAGCATAGGATAAATAATATCTTCTGAATGAGAAAGAAGATAAAACTTGGGGAATTTTTCAATTCTTTTTATACATATTGTTTATCTATTTATTTTTAAATTACAGAATGTTCCTGCATGGTTATATATTTGGTACTTTCCAGTTTATCTACATACTAATTATTTATTCCATTTTTATTGATTGTGAGTTATTATATTTCAACGAATTTAATTTATGAAGACCATGGTTAATGTGGAAATTATTATTTGGGAATATTCTCCCCATACTTCCTCCATTAGACCATTGCACCTAGTCAACAACCACTAGTTTATGGGGAGGCGATCTTCATTCTAGCTGGAAAACAGGCATGGGGAAAAGATATAGTTTCTTAAAGGTCAGAAGCCTCCAACATGTATGAATAAGATTAAATACTTTATGAAATATATAAAAATTAACTTCTCAATATTAATTAATTAATTATTTTACATTACATAAATACCCAATTTTAGTAGTCATTTTATTCATTAAATGTACATTTTCTTCAAAAGGCATTTCTAATAATTTTTTTAAGAAAATTATATGATTAATTTTTTATTTTTTTTGAAATTTTATTTTATAAAATTAAAATAAATATTAAATCATCATATTACAATTATGGTATTAATATTTTTTGTGAAATTTTTAAAAAAGCAAAATTTCAAGTGAAAATTGAAAATACATGTTTTTATTAACAAAATATTTTAGAATTAGGGATTTAAAAAGAAATTTTTTTTAAAAAAATTTCTCAACATAAAATTATTTCTAAAATATTTTATGTTTTATATTATTTTCATTTTAATTATTTTTATTTTTTTATTTAATATAAAGAATGTTTTATAAATGAAATTGAATTTTCCTAAAAAATATTTTTTATGCGAGAAATACGATTTTATCTTAATAATGAAAATTTATCATTAATGGTGAATGATTTTAATTAAATGTATATATTATATAATAAATTAATTTTTTAAAATTCATCCAATATTTTTAATGGCATGGGACTATAAAAAATTTGGTTTGATAGTAAAAAACTTATTTTTCTAAAAAGTGGTATTCATCAAATTTTTTCAAACATGTTTAAAAATTATTTTTTTACACTTTTATTTATTGAATTTAATAAAATGGATTATATATTTGGAATCTAGAGGTTAAAATATGGTAAATAAGAGCGTTTTATTTTTAGTCAATATGAAAAATAGTCATGGTAAAATTTACCAGCTCAGTAAAGGGTAAATCAGGTTAATATTTATTGAATAACTAATTTATACAGGCATAATTTATAATTATAATATTTATTGGATGAAGGTAATTGAGTTTGGAGAGACTATTATTTAAATATAATTTTTTAATGGAAATTTATCAATAAAAATGACGAATATTTTATTTAAATTAAGAAAGTAACAAAATACCACTCTATTAGTTTTAAATATATCTTCTGTGTCTATATAAGGTAAAGAATAAGTTATGGATGAATATAAGTATCTATTTTGAGATAAATAAAATTAGTTTCTTGACTGAAAATTATTTTTAAATTTTAGTAATATTTTAATGACATTAAATTCTTATGAAACATTGATTAAATATTTATCCAATTACGAAAATAAATAAAATAATTTTTAAAATATTAAAATTAATATAATATTATTGATTTAATGTGTTAAAAATAAGTTGAAGCTGATTATGACTTAATTGAGTTATATTAAATAATTATATTCGAATTACCCATTTTTATTATTATATTTAATTTAAAATAAAGTTAATATTTTTAAACATGAAATCAACTATATTTTTTAAAACATTATATTTTATGAAATGGTGTAAAATTCATAAAAATATTATATTTGGAAAAAATGAATGTGATACGGTTTTAAATATCATTCATGATTCATTTATTGATATATTTCATTTCAATGTAACATAATAAATTGTAGAAAATATTAATTTTTCTATAATTGTAAAAAGGGTAAATTAAGGGTTAAAAAATATACAGAAAAATGTGATCCAAAATGACCAAAATTTATTACACAAGATAAAATCCAATCACCTTAATGAAATGTTTTTATTTTATCATTTTGGTTCCATTTGTAAATAAGAATAAATTTATATTAATTTAATATTTCATGAAATTAGAACAGTGACTCTCCCCTAAATTAGAAATGGGAACCAATATTTTATCTTAATCGCCAAAAATGGAGAATTATTGTATGAATAAACTCCAACAAGTTATCATATCCACCCCCAAAGACACATTTTATAGAGTATGGTTTTACAAAATTACAAACCCCAAGGCCCTTAAAAGGTTATTTAATGGAGTTATTTCAAATAATAGGTAATCACTTTAACAGATCACTATAATTTTATTTTAGCCCATATAAATATATTTTTATAATAAATAAAACTATAAAATTAGTATACTGAGAATACTAAAATCTTATAATGGTTATGGAACCACCATTATTCATCCTATTTCAATAAAATTCTAAGTGAAAATATCACCCATTCGTAAGTACAATCTAATCTCTATATGAATGGGAAAATAATATTTATATATAAACATTTATAAATGAATATTTACATTTATATAATTAATATTCATTATATTGATATCATTATTAAAAATTTGGATATGATGGAATCATGATCAAAATATAAGCACCCAAACTACCGAATCATAACACACTTGAAAAATTAAGCAGATATCACCCCGAATAATTATATATATTGTATTATATATATTATTATGGTTAGGTAATATATATATATATATATTTAATATATATTTATTAGTCATGATTTTACAATGCGTACAAAAGAAGTTAGACCTACTGTAATGGATTTTGCTCAAACTCTTATTTCTAAGTGACACTTTCCATATTCACCATTTGTTTATATTATATGGTATATATACATAACATGAATGGATTTTATGATTCTTCATATTAATCTTATGTTAATTTAATTATCTATATATGGTTATTTCATTCATTAGTTTAACAATACAAATGTTTCCAAAGCGGTAAAGGGTTTTATGTAACTATATCATTGTTTAAGAATATTTTTTATGACTACGTATCAAATGATGAATTAATATTATCTAAAAAAGAATGAATTTTACTATACACTAGTTAATTCTGGAAAATTCACATTTTCCAGACCTAAATTAATCATGATACCAAAAATATATTTTTAAGAAAACATGAATTCACTTATATTTCCAGTCGAACTTTTTCCTCCATATCCATGATTTCTAAAAACAATAGAAAAGGTATTTACTAATGTGATATTATTTTTAAGTTAATTTCTTACTATGTTTTATATATTACAAAATGGTTTAAAATTAATTTTCTTGTCATTTTCTAAACCAGTATCTTTTTGAATCCATATTGAAAATGTCTAAGGAATGTTTTCATTTAACATGTAAATCATGAATAGAACATTACACCACCGTTACTGCTAAATGTTTTGAATATTTTTTTGTACGTTTCGATGTTTCTTTTGAATGAAAATTGTTTCCATAATATTTTTAAAATATTTTTATTTTAAACATGATTTTCAAAATGGAATGGTTATTTTTTAAGAGATATTTCTGTGATATTATAAAAGAACCTAATATATGATAACATACACTGATGTTGATTATTTTTTATTAGGGATTTGATCCATTGGTACAATTTTTACTATTTATATAGGCAGGTAATGTTTACGTGTCTGAAATGTTTATCAAATACATTTAATTTCTAGAAGTTATGATATAGTGAGTTGATAAAATGTTCATGAAACTCTTTTTGTTTATATGATTTTTTATGTTATGATATCATTAATATTTTGTGATATTTATGAAAAAAATTTATGGTTTTAGTTACGTGATAGTGTTTATGTTATAACCAAGGGAGGTGGTTACATTATAACCCAAGTTGCTGGTTACGTTAAAACATTGTACAGTGGTTTGGTTATAATCAAGGATAGGTAGAACCTATATCTCACTCTAATTAATCAGGTAAATAATGGTTTCACCTAAAATAATTAAGATTATAATAAGGATAGAACCCTATTCTTTATGTTTATATTTACTATGATTATATGGGGAGTGATTCTTGAATACTATGATGGTTTGGGGAGTGAATCCATTGAACTATGACATTCTTGGTAATAAGGCAAGAATACTAAGGTAATCCTTTTCTATACATTTGATTGTTAAACAACCTTATGAATTATTCCAATAGTATGATATCAGGGATTATTTTCATTTATTACATTATGATTCATAACTTATGGACTTCCATGACTTATTCTATGTATGAAGATTATGGTATATGATATGCATTATATGATTTTATAATTTTATACTAATATTATCATACAATTTTTCTTATGTTATGCTCATTTGATCATTAATATCATCCTTGTTAACCATTAAGGATAATATAAGATTACCCATTTCAGGTTTCATTTCTAATAGTTATGGAGAAATGTTCTAATTTTTATATGACTATTAAGGGTGCTAGTTTTAAAGAACATAGTTGTAGATGTTATAGATCTTTTATGAACTAGTTTTTTATATTCCCCTGTTTTAATGGAAATAGACCTATATGATTAAATTATAGTTTATTTTTTTTAGGTACTGTATATTAACAATTTATGATGTGATATCTATGATTAAAAATTATGGGTCATTATTGATATTTTGTAATTCTATTTTGAATAATATAGACATGGGAGAAAAATATGTTGTTTTAGAAAGAGAAAAAATATCAATTGTATTTTTAAAATATTTTTCACCTGATTCATGTTCTAAATAAAGAAAATGTTAAAAAAAAATAAGTTGTGTATATAAATATAAAGAAAATAAGAAAATTATTAGATAAAAGGAAGGATAAATTATAAGATTCCATTATAGAATATATAATCAATCCCAATAAAAAGTGAGATTATAAAATACATTTTACCTACATTTTCTCTTTTAAATTGAATCCACTTGGGAGAATAACCATTAATTAAAACATTAACCTTTATAATAAAATAGGTATATATGTTAAATATATAAAATTTTCAGTATATACAACACATAAAAGAAAATAGGCGATGAATTACCTATATAGCTCAATGGAGTGTAAATTGATATGAAATCCCTTACCTCATGCTTTAGTATAGTTAAAAATATTTTAAAATCCTATGTAATAGTGTTAAACATGATATTAATTTATTATAGAAATATATTCAAATTTATAATAACATATATGATAAACTCATAACATATCATCACTTGTTCATTAATAATATTTTATTATTATCATTGTTTAGTGTTTTATCAATTTTTTTTACAATTCAGTGTTATCTCTTTTTCATCTATATTTATTTTGATAAATTACACTTAAAAATATTTAATTAAATTTAATTTTTTTAAAAAGATATTAGTTATTATTAAAAAAATTAATATATTATTTTTATCATTGGTTGTTTCCAATTTTTTACTCTTAATCTTGTTATTTTTTATTATGATTTATAATAATTATTCTTTGAAAAAATACCTTCAAGACGATCCTACAACCACATTTAGGGATACTCAAAAGTGTAACCCTTTGGGAGGACTATACCTTATCTTATTTCACTAAGTCTTGGTAAAATTATTTTTACAATTCTCACTCGGTACCATGTATGAGGCTGGAGGAGAACACTCATATGGTCTAGGCATAGGTCACCCACTAGACCCATAAAAATGTATGTGTATGGGTTTTGTTTCAATATTAGTCCAGAATCATCATAAGAGGATTGATATAGAATTCATCCATATTTTCTATGAATCAATGTGGGATGCATGTTAAAAATTGATATTTAAACTTGGATGTTAATTCATATTAATCTCATCTATCTGATCTCTCATCTTGGGAAGAGTTATAATTTTTTGAACCCTCATATTTCATTAAACTCCCATGATTTCTTTTTAACCACGCACATTTATTCTTCTGATTTTCTACATCTATCATCATCTGTAGTGTCCAATCACTCTCATAATTCTCAAGTGAACCAGTGATTGATCATTATTTTTTATAGTTTTTTACTTACACTTTTCAATTAATTTAATGTTTTGTTACTAGATAATTATTTCTTCCTTTATCCTCACTCATGATTTTAATAGGTAATTCATTTTAATTCATTTAAATAGAATATTTTTCATTATTCTTATTTAAAACATGCTTGAAATGGTTTTAATCTCCCTTTTTGGTTTCTAAAATGTGTCATGTCACCATTGGTATTTATCAATGGTGGGTAAATCAACTCACCATTGGAAATTATAGATGTTGGGTGACTCAAATCACCATTGAAATATTACCAGTGGTGGGTCAGTGTCCCACCACCATTATTTAATGGTCGATGACCTATCTAGTGTTGGGCATCAAATATTAGTGATTTATCCATCATTAGACATTAATGTTTGGTAGTATTTCCCGCTATTTATTTTATATTACCACTATACATGGACATAGAAAAAGCTTCTTAAAAAATATAACAATACCACATTTATTTTTTATCGATTGTAGTGTTCTTTTATTATATATGAAACTATTTTTTTAATTTAAAGTTCCATGGTAGAAGCATATTCAGGATCCAAAAGGAGCTATCCTCCATGTTCATTTCAATTAATATATATATTCATTTCTATCATATTTTTATTTCTATCATAAAAACATTTCATAAGTCTGATGATGTTTTTTGTTGCTGGAAAAGGGTTATCAAGCTCAAAGGGAAGATCTTCCTATGTAAATTAATTTTTAACAAATATATCTTCACTATTTGATTTAATTTTATATTTTATTACTTATTTTATTTATCTGAAATTACTTTTTTATTTAGAAATACTTTTCAATGAGCCACCATTGGAACCCACTAGTCGGTCATGATTCATCATTCAAACCCAACGATGAGTAATGAGTGACTGTTGGACAACCAATGATTGGTAATTTCTTATTCATATCCTATATCCATTTATTTTTATGATTCATGGAATTTATTTATGTTTTTATTAATTAGTTATATTTTTTCATCTTCAAATTTCAACTGTATGTAATATATTGTTTTCCACCCTTGAACATTCAAAATGGTGGGTCATGAGTCACCAATAGATAATTTTTTTTCAAAAAATTTAATTTCTCATTTGAATTAAAATTATTAAAGTAAATATTTTTTAAAATTGTTTTACTATTTCAATATTTATCTAAAAATATAAAACTATGTAATAAATAATTGGTACATTATTTGTATGGCCACATATACTTATAGTTTAATAATTCATATGATGATATTCTTTCTAAAATTTTTGATGTTTATATAATCTAGATGATTTTTCCAATATTTTAGTCAGTTTAATATTTCACACTGTTTATAATTATTATTTTTAAAATAATAAATGTTTTATTTTAATATTTGATGAATAAATCTAATGTCCAGTTGTGTTTTTTCATAACATGACATTAATAGATAAAAGGTAATAATAATAATATTATATTGTTATACAAAAAATAATATCCGTAAATATATTGGTTACAAATATGCTTCTATCGATATCAGTTTTTATGATTCAGTAGATTAATACAAGGATAATTAACTTGTACCGATGAAGATCGTTCATTCGATGAGAATATGATGATGTAATTCATACTACATTGAATTAATCCAAAAACATCCTCAACTTCGGATGTTCTTCTATGATTTGGGTAAATATTAATTTCTTTCATCTTCCACCTATAAATTGATTTGTCAACATGATATGTACTGAATTTCTATATCATCTTTTGTTATGTTATTTACATTGTTTTTGTTATTTATATTTTTTAATTCTTTCTAAGATATCTTTTTCCAATATAGTCTACTTTTTTATTTTCCCATTAAAATGTGGTCATTGGTTTTTTTTGCTAATCAAAAAGGATGTCCAGATTCTTCCCCTAAGATAAAAGTAGAGTAGTTTGTGACTCCGTAAAATTTTATTCGTTATACCACCATGTCTGAAAAAAGGTACATTTTTATTTGTATGTAATCAGGTTGTCACTCCCATTTAAAGTGATAATATATTGAATAAAAGTATCATCATGGAGTAGAAGAGATTATATGGGTTCTAGGATCTTGGTGATCCAAACCTCTATAGAAACGTCATGTGTTATCAGTTTTTTTCTGGAACTTTAAACACCACTAAAAGTATGATAAATTTAGTGTTTTTAATAATAATTTAAAAAGAACTATCTAGTCTCATATAGTCACTACTTCCACACCACAGTACCAAACAATTGGTATCAAAGGGTGGTTCCTATTTTAATGAATTCATTTTAGTGGTTCCATTATTTATTTCTATACAAATGATTAATTTAAATAGAAAATTATAAGGAAAAGGTCAACATCTTTGTTATGGGTAATCGAGATTTTGAGACGTTGTATCCAGTATGACCCCGTCACTTCAAAAAAAGTGTGTATGTATACTCTAATGTAATAATTTATATATATTGGAAATATAGGTCTTGATTAGTCAGATAAAATTTCAAAACCACATAAATTTCACAATGTTGATTTATACACTCACTGGTAATGAAGCATAAAAATTCATTTTAAATTTATGTGTTATGAATTAATTATATTTCTATGTAAGTAGAAATATTTATTGTCATAATTCATCTAGTAAAACTGCTTCTGGAATTTGGTGGACTATAAAAGACACTCATCATGGAACATATATGTTATGGAGAACATTCTAGGTATACACGAAGATGGAATTAAAGAATTATGAATGACTGATCGAGAAATAATTAATTAAATGTACAATAGATTCCCCCAAATTTTTGATATTATGGTTTCACTTGGATATACCATGATGAATGAAGCTCTCATCAAACAATTACAATGGGCATTACATAAAACAAGGCATTAAAATAATGTTTCTACTGAAGAAATTATGGATTTCACTAAATATTCTGTGGATGATTTGATAAAATCACTTCATCAATATGATCTTGAAATGAATAATGAAAATGTTGATAACCATGATAAATGGAAAGGTATAATATTTAAATAAAATATAAATTTTATTGATAATTTCGATGATTTTGAGTAACATCAATGTGAAAAGGTTGAAATTCCAAATCTCACCAAAGTAGTTTACAAGTACATGAATGGAAAGAGAGTCTTAAATAAGTAACCCATAATAGATCATAAAAATTATGAAATAAATGCTAAAAGATAGGTAAAAGTTGTAAATATTATATTTAATATTTAATATGTTATGATTTATGGAAAAATAATCATATAAAATTAGACTATCCCAAATTAAAACAAGATGAAAAAACAAGAAATTTAAGAAAGGGAAATGAATAGAATATCATGCATGATGGAATTGTCAAGAATTGTCAGACTCAAGTGTTCTTGGTTTTGAAAGTGAACACGAATATACCAATCATTTTTATGGATACCAATTTAGCTGAGATACAATTGGATTATAATTAATGTTATAGTTAGGATTCTGATATTGAAACATAAGTTAAATAAATAAATTCCCAAAATGAGTAAATTAAAAGTGATTTCTTGGGAATGATTGAACTGTATTCAGAAATGAAAAGTGAAAATAATCAAATTAAAGAAGAAAATAAAAAACTAAATGATTATATTTTATGTAATATCTAATATAAAATGTTTTTAGATTCTCCATATTAAGAAGAAAAATATGATAATATAAGAATTAAAAAATTCCTTTCAAAAATGGTGAAGATCAAAAGGGTGTATTTGCATTAGTTTGTGGTGATATGGATAAAATTGGATAGAAAATCATGCATCCCAATCCAAAAAAATATGAAATTGAAAAATTCTAGATATTGTTAACATGTAAAAAAATGTGATCACTTGGATGTTATTCAAAAGGAGGATTAAAAACATAAAGGAATTACTGGTTTAATTGAATCCTTATCTATTTCTATTAGATTCCAATTTAAATTTGATAAAATAATGGATATGAATAAATATACATATGATAAAAATGTACATGGCTATAATAATAAGGTTCCAAAGTTGTATAGAAGTATTTTTGTAAATGGTTCAAATTTTAATCTTCCAAATTTTACATTCATTAACTATAACATAAAATGGAATTATGGAAATGAATGTTATTAAAAGTTTACTTAGTATTTAGGCTATACTGAGACTATCATTTCAAATAATATATATTTTAGATCACTCAAAAATAAATGTATCAAATCTATATGGGCATTGCAAACATTCTCTACAAATCTAGTGGAAAACAAAATAGTCTATGTAACAAAACAATCATCTTATTAATTTGATTCATATGAATCCTACACAAAGAGGACAAAAGTGAAATGGTATATGGATAATGGATGCTCAAGGTAGATGACTTGTGAAATCACTAACTTATTATCCTTTAACTCTTGTGAAAGAGGTATTACCAATTTTGATGAAAACTCTAAGGGTATGGTTAATTTTTTTAAATAATTAGGTATATAAAATTATGTTATAATTTATATATTACTATTTTTAGATGAGTTAGAAAACAATTTATTTATCATATCACATCACTGTGATGATGGTATGACAATATTATTTGAAGATAATAAAATTATTTTTTTATAAGTATAATAATTTTGTATTTTATAATAATAGAAAAAATATATATTATATTTATTTTTATTAATTAAAAGTGAAGAATCAAATATTATTATATGATTTTGATACTGATCATATTTTTTTGGCATAGAAGGTTAGGACATGTTCAACTTCAATAGTTTTAAAAGTTGGAAAAACATGAACAGGGTATGGAACTTCCAAAATTCTATTATGTAAGTACTATATAGGTCATTATTATCTAAATCGTAAACAATAAAAAGAGTAATTTAGATATGTTAATGTGGTTAATACTGAAATATTTATAAAACTACTTTATATTTATATTTTTAGACCCTTTAGAACTACTATTTTAGGTCTAAAAAAGATATGTTTTTAATAGCATATAATTCGAGTCGATTTACAAGGAATAAATTTTTATCTCATAAAAGTGAAACATTAGTTATTTTAGTTACATTCTATAGGAAAATTAAAAATTAGAAATGGAATTAAACTTCTTCTATTATAAGTGATAAAGGGGGTGAATTAGTAAAAATAGGATTTGAAAATTCTGTGGAACTAATGGATATTTTCATTATTTTGCACCCCTAAAACACCACTATTGAATGGTGTTGCTGAGAGAAAAAATTGTATTATTATAGAAATGGAATGAGAAATGTTTAATGAATTCAACCTTCTAAATTTTTTTTGGGATGAATCTGTTAGCACTGCTTGTTATTTATTAAATAGAGTTTACATAAGATCGTTGTTAAATTAAACCCCCAATGATCTATTTAAGAATAAGAAACCCAAAATTGGTTATTATAGTTTTTTGGAATTTACTTTCTATAATTTATATAAAATAGATAATCTAAATATTTTTTTTACTAAAAATGTGAAGAATGTATATTTTTAGGATACTCTAATAACAGTAAGACTTATATTGAATATAATAAGAGAACTATGATAATGATAAAAACTATGAATGTTAATTTCATTGAAAACAATGAAAAAAAGAGTCATGAATCTATTGATAATGCTTAATATTTATATAGAATTAATATTTTATGAAGATAAAATTGAATGTAATAGTTCACCAGTTGAGGGTGTGAATATCTCATCTCAATATGATCCATTAATTTAGAAGACACATAAATATAACTCTTTAGAAAATGATATAAGAAATGTTTAATCTCAAATTCGAACTAAAAATTTTGCTGCACATTTCTATTCCAGTTCTTAAATTGTAGATGTTTTTATTCCACTTAATATTAATGATTCTTTTAAATATTCTAACTCAATTAATAAAATGCATGATGAACATGAAAATATATATAGAAATAAATTGTAGAATCTAGTAGAGTTACCTAAAGATACAAAGTCTATAAAAAATAAATGGAATTTTTTAAATAAATGGGATGAATCTCGTAATATAGTTATAAATAATGCATTATTAGTGGCCAAATGTTTTCTTCAAAAATTAGGAATTGAATTTTAAGATTCATTTTCACCGGTTTCATGATTCAAATCCATTCATATTCTCTTAGATTTTTAATGTTTTAAAAATTTTAAAACTTTTTAAATTGATTCAAAAAGTGCATTTTTAAACTACATAACATTAGTTGAGTCTTATGTTAACCAACTTCCTATGTTTTGAATGTAATGAATTTCCAAATCATGTTTTCAAAATATTTAAATTATGATATTTCCTTAATAAATCTCTTCAATCATTATATGAAAGACCAAAACTATTTTAATCTCAAAATAATTTTGATATATGTTATGTTGATCAAACCTTATTTATAAAAATAGTTTCAAATGATATAATTATTATAAAAATTTATGTAGTTGATATTATTATTGGTTCTACAAAGGATGATCTTCACAAATAATTATAAAAAATAATGATAAATAAATTTGATATGAGCCTAATAGGGAATTAAATTGTTTTCCATGGTTTGAAATTTGTTCAAGGGAAAGGTGGTATTTTCTTCAATCAATTTAATTATTCTAAATTATTTTTTAGAATTTCTTGATTTGAATCTTATAAAAATATGAAAACCCCTAGGAGAACAATTTTTAAACTAGATATAAATGATTCTATAAAGATAATTTATGTTATGTTGTATAGAGGCATGATATGAATCCTTTTGTATCTTATGGCTTGAAGTCCAGATATTATGTTTTCTACTTGTATTTGTGAAAGATATCATTCAAAACCCAAAGAAATTCACCTTAATGATTCTAAATGAGTAATATGTCTTATCAATGGTACTATTTGTACTATATTTTTCTATTCTAAAGGGAATATATTTGGTTTAATTTCTTAATATGATTCTGACCATGGAGGTTACAAACATGACCAAAAAATCACTCCTGATATTTTTAAAATTTATGAAAAAGCTTAATTCTATTGAGATAGAAGAAAAAAAATTTAGTAGAACTATTTAATAGTTGAGGTTGGGTATTTTACTACTACTAGTTTTTCTTAATAGATTATTTTTATAAAACAAAATTTATATGATTATAATATTAGTTTTGATAAAATTTGTATATATTGTGATAATACTAGATCTATTTCAATATATATAAACCCACTTCAACACTATAGAAGTAAGCACATTGATGATATATTTCTTTTCCTTAGTGATCTAGTAAAAAAGATACTATATGTTTAAAATTCATTCATAATGAGAAATAAAGTGCAGACCTTTTCAAGAAACCCTCAGATTCTATTAAATTGGAGAAAATAATTCCTGAGTTGTGTATGATGTATGACTAAAAATTATATAGTAAATTATATATTTTTATAGATATATTCATTGTTTTTACTTTTCTTCTATATCTATTATCTTTCATTAGTATTCTAAAATTTTATTTACATCAATCTGTTTAAAAATTCATTGTTCAAATACAACACTATATCGATTCTTATTTCTTTGAATTCCAAATCATTTTAATATCATGCTAATATTTTTACCACTTAATTTTATAGTAGTTTTTTTAATTTTTAAAAATGGAATCCTGTTTAATCATTGAAAATCATTTTACTTTTTGATAAATTTAAAAAATAGGGAGGATTGTTTTGAATATTTAATAATTTTATTATTTGTTGTTTGAAATTTTAATAAATGTTATGTTTTTTAATTTATAAAAGGGGAGATTGTTCGTAATTGGGTGTTAACACATTTTGATATCTCTTTGTTTTGGTAAATATATTTTAAATACATTTTATTTAAATTCACATTTTTTATAGAAATAATATTTCTTATTGAAATTTTTATATATTTTATTTTGATCATTTGATCTTTTTGATTTTTTACAATTAATATAATTGATTTTTAAGAGTTAGTAAAATTCTTCCTTCTATATAAGTCATTTTGTTCAATCTGACCATGAATATTAGAGGGATGTGAATGTTTACCCATATGGGGGTCCATCTCTCAATGAAAAATATAGTGGTTGGAAAGAATAGTTCTAGAATTGCTCATCAGGGCCCATGAATAAGTGCAAAGGATTAAACCCACACGGTTCTGGAATAGTTCTCCCAATAAACGTGCATTTCTATATGTATATGGGTTGTATTTTAATTTGGTACCATCAATAGAGTAGTGTGACTGATATACCTCTTTCCCACCCTATATCTATATCGATGTGGGATGTTAGTTAAAAACTAGGAATAAATAATAGTTTTTTAATAATTTTAATCTCATCCATTTAATCTCTCATCTTATCTCATGTTATAAATTTTTTGAACACCATCATTTTATTGAACTCATGTGATTCATTTTTAACCCTACACATTTATTCATTTAAGTTGAAATATATATCATAATCCTTGGTGGCTAGTGACTCTTGTTGTTCTTTAGTGAACCAGTGATGGACCAAGATTATTTATATTTATTTTCCGTCAATGATCATTTATTTTAAAAACTCAATAATTGTTTACTATTTCTTTTATTATCCTCGCTCAAGTTTATAAAAGTTACAACATTTTAATACATTTAAATAGAATCCTATTTTATTCATCTTCTATACAACTTACTTCAACTAGTTTGAAGACTCCCTTGTTGGTTGCTCAACCGTATCGAGTCACCATTGGTATTATCAACGATTGGGAAATATACTCACCATTAGAAATTACCAATTGTGGGTGACTCGAATCACCATTGAAATATTACAAGTCATGGGTGATTTAACCCGCCATTAGAACCCAATGGTGGGTCTTTGACCAATTACTAGTCTTCATGGGTGGGTGATTTCCCCATCATTGTACATCAATTGTGGTTCATATTTCCCATTTTGTTTTTCTATTCTTATTATACAGGGACACAACAAGAGATTCTTCAAAACTCTAGCATTCTATCTTCCCCTTTGTATATACATTAGTGTACTGTTTTTATATCTACAACGATATATTTTTGTTCTATATATCCTTGGAAGAATCTTGTCATGAATAAAAGGGGTTATCCTCAATATTCCTTTTTATTATTATATATATTCCTTCCGGTATTATTTTTATTCATATCGTAAAATATTATCACAATTTTCAAGTGTTTTTATTTTTCCTCATAAGACTCTCAAACCCTAATAGAATATTTTACTATTTTCATTAATTGGTAATAAATCTATTATAACTAATTGATGTAATTTAATATTTTATTATATGTTTTATTCATTTTTAATTAACTTATATTTTTTATAAATTATTTTTAATGAGACATAATTCGAACCTAATTGTAGTTCTTAAGTCCGTGTTGGAAGCCAATAGTGAGTAATGAATCACCACTGGATATCCAATGATGGGTAATTTTTTATTAATCTCATGAATCCTTTTATAATTAAGATGAATGAATTAATTTGTTGAATAATTATTTTATTTTCTACTTTAAATTATGATATTAGGTAAATCTATTTTTTTCGTTGTCAGACATTTCCAATGGTGGATCATGATTCACCGTCAGTTAAATGTTTGTTCCATAATATTTTTTTCTTATTTCAATTGGTATAATTAAAATAAGTATTTTGTTAACTATTTTAGGATTTTTATGTTGATCTAAAAAAATAAAAGTGTGTAAAAAATAAATGTTAAATAATTTTTATGGGAAAATATAGTTTCATTTTAATAATTCACATGAGGATATGTTTTTATATATTTATTTCTATTTCTATAATATGTAATATTATGCTTATACATAAATTGTTTTATAATTGTAATTTTTTTATAATAGTTTTTGTAAAAATATTAAATATTTTATTTTAATATTTATAGAATAAATATAAATTTCTATTGTTTTTTGTTTATAACCTGACTTTAACAAATAACAATCACATTATTTTATTGTTATACACTAACAAGTGTTGTGATGATATTTCCTATGGAAGCACTCATGTAGATCTAATTTATAATTAATCAGGATATTTATTCACGGATAAATAAGTTGCAATAGTTTATATCATTCATTCGATGTGTATATGATGATAAAATTACCAATACTTTAATTTGATCAAGAATCTTCTTCGTTTTATTCTATTCTTCTATGATCACTAGAATGTATGTTTAGGTTGTTCACCCCAGTCAAAAGGAAGGTAGGTTGTGACTCCTTAAAAAGAAAAGGTTTATACTACCATGTGTGTAAAAGATATGTTTTTTATTTATATATAATTGTGTTTTACTCGCATAAAAAAATTTAGTATATAGTTAATACTGGACTTCTCACAGAGTAGAGGAGATTGAGGAGGGGACTAGGATCTTCGGGACCTGAAACACTATGAAAAATTTCTTCTGTTATCTTTTTTTCCACTTCAACTTTTAACAATGATATAAAAATATTTATTTATTTATTTATCATAATAATTCAAAAACATAAAATTCACCCCTCTAATCAATACTTCTATTCCAAGGGACCTATAACATATAATATATTATGAAATGTTCATTAGTATTATTTTGTTTTAACCACTAATTCAGGCATTAACTACTTTGTTTTCTATTACATGTTTTTTTGGAATTTCATATTATTAGGAATATAATATAGTTAAATTATATCAATATTTATATTAATGTTTTAAATATAGTATTTATTAATTATATTAATTTTAATAATCATTCTTGAATTTTTGATATCAAAAATAAATAACATCACTTCATGGGGATAGTAGGTTATACATAAACCCGAGTGGCGATATCATTTTTGAATGGATGAAAGGACAATAAAGGTGATTATATTTTAATTTTATATAATATATATTATGTCATAAGTGTAATATTTATTCATTATTTCCATGTTTATTAATATCTATGTAATTCGGTGATAGGAAAACAAAAATATCATTTCGTGAGGTGGTAGAGTACTTTACACACAAGGGATGGATTTGTTTCCCATTTTATGGTGTAGTAGATGGATAAATATTATTCCATAAATTGAATAACAAATCAGAATATTTATTGTAATATAATTATTATATTTTAATTATTATGAAATAATAGAATATGGTAAAAGTATAATTATAAATGAAAGTTATTGGTGACATTGATTACTTTGCTTAGAAAAACCTCAATTTGATGTGTTATTAAGAATCAAAGGATTGGTATTTTTAGATAATATTAGATATAGATCAGGTATAAGGATGTTAGGGATAAATATTGGTTGGGTTGTTTCAAGATAAATTCATTTTTATATTTGAATTTGTGAGGTGAGGAGGTTCCGTTTTATAATTCAGGTGAATAGTACCATTGTAATTTTATAAAGAACTAAAGTAATATGAAGTTATAATTATGTAACTGCCCATATGGGTCAATTGGTAACTTCCAATATGGGTCTTTGTGATGTCTCGAGTTCGAGTCTCATCGAGTTCATCCCTGTACTATGCGTTGCATGATTTCTATTGTATTGTATCCCATTCCTTGAATTAACTAAGGCTTTGGCCACAACTTTCAATCTCTATTTTTGAAAAAATGGCTCCAAACTAGATAATATTAAATTTAAATAAGGTTAATGAGTATATAAAACCGTTCAATGGTGTTGGATAATGTTTTCTATTTATTTAAACTATTATCATTATAGATTAACACTTAGTATACCCATTTGACCATGTCTGTAGTAATTATGTTTAAATATTTATACTATTAATTACGAAATTTTTTTTTTTGTTTAACTAATTAAATAATATTAATTATTTTGATTTCAAATATGGGATTCATTTTATAATACTCATTTCATATTTATAATAGAATTAAATTTAAAAATAAACATTCAAAAATTGTCCAAAACTGGTTTTTAGGGAAATGTATTTTTCAAGTGTAAAATGATCTTACATTTACTATATGATGATTAATCATCATTATAGGGATTATAAAAAATATATTTTTAAACTTTCATTTAAATAATTCATCATTAAATAATTTTCCTATAAATTAATTTTCAAAGACATTATGCATTAAAAATAGTTTTATGAAAAATATACATTTTTCACACAAATAATATTATCATTATTTCATTGAAATTGATAGTCCATAAAAGGATAAATATAAATATTATAACACATTATTATATATAAATATATGAATAGTTAAATAATACAATTTAAATTAATCAAAAAATATCATTTATAAGGGTAAATTTCAATAACATTTTCTAAGTTTATTTTGACCTAGAAAATTTAAAATCAAAACTCATCCAATGAAATTAAAATTTTTATTCCATAAATTTCAAAATATGAAAAGTTTTATTGTTTTATTAAAATATAATATTCAAGTACTATAATTTATTCTTAGGTTTTACATTCATCCCTTTTACAAAAATTTCAACCACAACATTATCATGGATATTGCATTCTAAACAAATGAGGGTGGTTCTTCTTAATGTTTTGTTATGAATTTTCAAAATTACATCTACCAATTGATCCATATGAGTTATCATAAATTTATATCTACTGTGAAGAATCTAAATATTTTATTCATTATACGATAAATCTACTTTAAATTATATTTCTTCATTGGTGAGTGCATGTGTTGGATCTAGCATGTACATCCTTAAAAATGATATATGGAACACAACCTGTAATTTAGAGAGGCTTGGTTGAATTTCTATTTGGTATGAAATAGATCAAATTGTTTCATGAATTTAAAAATATATAATATAACTTGGATTCATTTCACATTTCTTATCAAACCTTATAACACCCTTGCATATTGATATATTTAATTAAAAAATGATCACCCACTTATAATTCCAAATGTTTTCTTCGGTTATTATGATAAAATATTTTCATATATTGGGATACATTATCATGAGTCTAAATTGGGTTTACCATTTTCATTATATCCTTAATATTTTATTTTACTACAAATTTCCATTCAAAACAATTATCCCAACATGTTTTAGTGTGACATATCTTTCCATATATTGCTTCATATGATTCCATCTGACAACTTGAATAAAAACTATTGTTGTAGTAAAACATTATAAAAGGTAAATATGTATCCCCAATAAAATTAAATATAATAGTTCATTAACTCTAATTTATTTTAATATTTGAGTACTACTTTTGGGATATCCATCATTTTGAGGATGGTAAGTAGTGGTCAAATGAAACATCATAACAAGGGGCCTCTAAAGGAATTTCCTAAATCTATTTAGAAATAAAGGATCGAGATAAGAAAAAATTGAAATCATTTCACCATTAATTATTAGAAAATAATTAAAAAAATATTCATCTAAAGATCTCAAGAGGTTAATCTTTTCTTATAAAATATAAATAAACAAAATTCGTTAGGTGATATATAATAACAAATATCACATCATTATTTCTAAGAGTCTATAGAAATACAATGATTAAATAAATAGTAATAACATCACCTTTACATATAGGAATAGGTATATTTTACATGAATACACTAGGATGATGTCTCTCAATCTTCCCATTTTTAAAAACAAAGAATTTTAGTACATAATCTGAAAATTCCTACTTCATATTATTCATCCAAATATGATCCATCAAATCCCAATACATCTTCATAATAATCAGGTGTATAGAGATACAGGATATAAATGAATCATATAATAATTCCATTTTAATAAATGGTATATATGGAAAATATGTTTTTTAAAATTTATAATACCATCTTCTTTTATATAGTCTTCCAACTTCCCATCATTCATGACATTCATTTTTTTCAAAAATATTCATTAATAGATTGGGTTTGTTTTTTTTATATTTTCTATTGATGACAGTATGGAAATTATTTTAAAAAAGTGTGATGTCTCCCACTAAATAATAATTATAATATCTATAATTACTAGATGCATTAAAACAGGATCCCTACCAGTACTAATTTTAGTTATAACTCCATGATCATTCATTCTCAAAGTATATGGTTCCATATTTTTTATCCCTGCGTGGTAGTGTGTTTAGAAATCATAATAGTTCAGTATATTAACCCATAAATTTTTTATCATATTCATATCTTTCTATAAAAATATGTATTTTAGTATTTTAGGGTCTGGGTATATCACATATATTTTTCTATAGAGAAATTATCTCCATATCATAATGGAAGTCATCATTACTACTAACTAATGATCATGTGGATGATAGTTTTGTTCATGTTAATTTTATATCCATGATGTATAAGAAATAAAAGTATCAGTATGTATAATGAAACAACCATGTACCTTATTTTATGCATCACTATATATAAAAAATCCATTATATCTTGATATTAGAGTCAAAAACGAAGCATTGAATAATATACTCTACAATTCATCAAATAATTCTTCACCTTCCTTTTTCCTTATGAACAGAAACTCAATGTGGGTAAAATCGGTTAATTGGTCCACTAATCAAGAATTGTTTTGAAAAAAAACATTGATAGTATCCTTATAAATAATGAATCTAGACACCACATATATGTTCAGTGTTTTAGTCCATTATTTTTTTGGCTTTATTCATCATAGGGCCAACTAAGATTCCATCCCCATAGATAAAATAAAATATAAAATAAACTCTCTAAAGCCATAATCAAACAATCTAAACTAGACAACTAACTCTTTTCCTATATGATTCAAATTAATGATCCAAACATATATTTTAGATTCATCATAAATTTTAGAATATAATGATATATCATCATTAAATACAATAAATAAATTATTAAAATATTCCATTAATAATTTATTAATTCAATCCATAAAAAATAGTGTTAATTAGTTAATAAATATGGGATTATTTAAAACTCATAATTTCGATACCTAATTCCCAATACCATTATTGAAATATCTTTTTTGAATACATACAATTGATTCATCCAAAAAATGCTTAATCATAGAAAAATATTGAACTATATGAAGTTGATCAAATAAGTCATTAGTTCTAGGAATATGATACTAGTTATTTATTAGAATATCATTGATTTCTATATAATGAATTAAAAATATCGTAGATATACAATATTTTTTAACAAAAATAGGGGGTCTGCAAGGTGAAACACTAAAGCATATAAATCCCTTATTACCGAGCTCCTATTGTTGTTTCTTTAATTAATCTAATTCCAAAATTCCCATCATAAACTGTGACCTTTATATAGGTCTTAAATGAATAATTAAACCAATGGAAAACTCATATTGACACTATAGTGATTTATATGTAATTAATCAAGAAATACCTAATTTTATTATTGTACAATATGTAAATCCTCAATTTGAGGATTTACCTTTCCTTTTATAGGATGTGTATTCTATTATCCCTTAGGAATATTATTTTTAATAGCTATAGGAGTTGTATCTATATAGGAATCATATGGTGAATTAAACCATCAAATAATAATAAATTACACATATTAATCATTATTTATAATATCCTTCTCTTTTAAATTAATATTTTAAAAAAAAGCTGAACAAAAATTCATACCAAGGATTATGACAATGTCAAACATATACATAATAATATAATTAAATAGTCCATATTTATGAGTCATATTTATAACTTCTTAGCATATCCTTATTGTAGAGACATTTCAAATAGTTTTATGACCGAACACTCCATTATTAATATTCTATAGATATATATAATTTTCTTTCAAAATGTGGATGATATAAAATACTATTAAAATTTATAATAAAATAAATCATTATAAAAATTTAATGATATGATTAATGTACTATATAACAAATATTTATGGACGTCATCCTTAGCTATAATGATTTCATATGATTTTTCATATACCCCGATCATCTTCTACAGTATGTGGGATTGACTATATGGATATTGTTTTTAAAATTTACAAAATTATTAAAATTTTAAGGACTAGATAATAATGGTAACATTATTTCCTTTAAATTTATTCTCATGAAGAAGATTAGTTTTAAACTTGCAAGAAACTCCAATGCCTTTAAACCATTGTTTTGGATGTGTTGAACATGGTTTTCAAATGATGGAAATTGAATAATTTTTTTCATTCATCTTTTGTACGCTCTCTTTTTTATAGCATTCATCCTACATATTCTACTATTAATTACCATTGAATATATAGGATCTAAAAAATTATTTCTCAATTATGATGGTGAGTAAAACTATTTTACCATATGGGGAATTTTTCTGAGTATCCAATTCTAGTCAGAAAATTTTCATAAAACACACAATGAAATGGTAAGTATTTTAATCCATATTATATATATAATCCAAAAAATAACTGTCGAATATTGTAAAGTTATTCACATACTGTGAGAAATATTATCTTCCTTTTTCATTAATCTATAGAAATTTTTCTTTATCCCAGTTTGTTTCTCAAGAGGAAAATATAATTCGAAAATGTTATTTTAAAATCCATCAATAAAATTTGTATAATTTCTTCTTCCTCTATAGTATTCCTGATCAACAATAATAATTTACCAGAACAACCATTTGATATAATATATTTTATGTATAGAATTTCTTATTTCATCATATCCCATGGAATGAAATATATTTCAATGGACAAAATAATTTTTTCAGGTACCGCTGGATTAGTAGTTTAACAAATATATGGGGGATAATACCATATTAGATGATCCAATATAGGTGTATCATGTTTTATAACATCATGTTTATCCACATTTTCTAGGTTAGTAGTTATATCCTCAACTATCTACTATAATATGGAAGTGATCTCCACTTTACAAAAACTAGTTGAATTTTAAAACCCAACTAGTAAATTTCTATATTCACCTTGTGTATTCAAACTGTTCATTCATCTAGTATCCATTTATAAACAGCTGAATTTACTACTTATATCAAGAAATTATGACTTTAATATCATAATATATAAGTCTAAATCCTATAAAACCCTTAACATAATTTGAAATTTTATTTATAATTAATATTAAAATAATAATATTTGTTTCTTTTAGGATATCATTAAATTATAAAAATATTTTGAAATATTTAGTAATCGTTTGGAAATAAAATGAAAATTAACCCAAGAATATCCCCCAATATTTTCAAACTATGTGAAAAATAAGGGCACAATAACAATGGATATTAATGATCTGCGAGATATACTAGACTAACTCCTTTCTAAGTTATTACACTAAAATTCTTCTATGATAATTCCACATCCAATTATAGAATCAAAATATGGTTTTATTTTTAGGAATGACCAAATTATTTTTACCTTATAATCAATTACAATAATTTTAAACAATGAAGCATATCCTCAATGTCTTTTATAGGGGTTTGTTCCCTAATCTATATTTTCCAAAATTCCCATCTCCATGGTTTCAACTAAGCTTTCACTAATACCTACTGTAATGATCCCTAATATAGTAACCTAGAGTTGGTGTGTAATTTATTACATTTAGATAAACCAAAGGGATCTAATCTCCTTGGGAAAATCTATTTATCATTCTTAGAGAGCTAGATATATATGTGATACACATTTTACACTCGGAATAAGATATAAAATTTTATAAAAGTAATCATTTTACTTAATTTAATGTCATTCAAGGATTTCATCTTCATGAAACCGGGAATAGAAAAAATATGGGTGATATAAAATTTTCCTTAAGTCTTACATAAAAAGGATTATACCAAGTGTAAGTTATTAAAAATAAATATAAAATGATAGATGAATAAAAATACATTCCAATTTATCAATAACTCGGGAATTAAATGATTCCATGGATCATATCAATGCAAAAATATCATGTATAATAAAAATATATTTCATAATAAATGTAATGAAAAAAATATCATAAATAATCATCTTTTACATAATGATATTTATATCATGAAATCTTTGTGTAGTAATAGTTTAATTTGTGGGTAGTTAGTCAACTGAACTCTACTTAATTTGGACAAATTATTTGTCTCACGGGACATGTAGATTCATCAAGGTACAATATAATTGAGTGAAAAATAAATAAAGATATCTAAATTGAGTTCCTTATATATTTAATGATCAATTTAATTAATAAAAAAATTTATTATCAATAATTATTTTTATTGGTTGAAAAATAAAAGATACTAATATTTTCCAGTCACTAAAATAACATTAAAAGTAGATAAATATTTATAAATTTTATGTTGTCTATGAAATAATCATATATATGATAAAAATTTTGTGAATATATATTGTTAATTTAATCTCTAACGATCAAAATAAACTTAATGTTTCATGAATAACTTAATAAAAAAAATTAAAAAGTGATAATATAGGATTCTTGATTAATTCATGCATTTTATAAGATAAATGAAAATAGAAAGAAAAAATTAAAATTATATTTCATAATATAAATATCACTATAAACGCATTAAAAAAATATAGAATAAGTAAAAAATCAAAAAACATTTATTGCTCCGGGAATGTCTGTTAAAACCGTACATATTAAAATGAAGTATATTTTTTAATTTTTCTAATGAAGGTAATGGAAGACCATTCCAGAAAACATTATAATTATTCCATTAAAACCATGTAAAAATTAAATTATAACATATTATACCCTTAACAAATCATTTAAGTAAATAAAAAAAATTTAAACTATATTGATAAATATCTATATGGGAGAAAATTATACCAGATAAAAATGAAAAATAAGATCGGTTTTTATTTTAAAAATATTTTTTCTAGATTCATTTAACAAATAGAGGAATAAATTGAAGAAAATATCAAAACACAAAAAAAATAGAGTTGTTTTGAAAATTATTATAGATTATAACGAATCAATTATATTCCTTCTTTAATGAAAATATAAGTAATGCAAAAATAATGTGATATTGTAAAAATGAATTCTTACCTCCTTAGTAACATTTAATTTGAAACCACATGAGAGGATAATAATTATTTAAAACAATGATAACAATGATTAAATAGATATTAATTTTAAAAATATAAATGGTTAATTATATAGCCCTCTTAAAATATAATAGGTGCTTAATAATATATATGTCCTAATGGAGTTTAGATTGTGTCCAAATTTTTACCTCATACTTCCCTTTAGTTGAAAATTATTTTACCATATATATATATATATATATTTGTTGTAACTATTTGATTAATTTATTCTAGAACCATATTAATATATATTATATAATATATTATCTTACTATAATATCTTATCAATCATTCATTAATAATATTTCATTATTACAACTGTGTTAGGTGTTAACTGGTATATTTTTTTGGGATGTTATGTCAAATATGTCTTGATTATTGGGAATATGAAATATTTCCATCATAAAAATAATATTAATAAATAAATAAATGTAATTTTTATTCTATAGATATTTTTTACAATTTTTTTTATATTTTGACAAGGAAAATGAAACACATCACTGTGCAGAGACTGTAGGACACACACACGAGTTATAATATAATTTCTTTAACAAGTGAATGGGTAAAGAAAGGGATGATATATTACATATTAAAATAAATATTATTTCATAATTATCATATATATTCATTGTTTTTATCATTATGACTATCCATGCGATTCAGTGAAGGAAAAAAAATTCATCGGTACGTGAGGTAGTAGTCTACCATACACACGCGCGATGGTTTTGTTTCTCATTTCATGGAAAAGGATATGGATAAATATGAAGATAAAAAAATAAATCTCAGTATATGGTAGATAATTATATTATTATATATAAATTATTATTAAATAATTTAATGTGTTAAAAGATGAATTAAAAAAAGTAGATTGTTGATAATGATTACCTTCACATAAAAAAATCTCATTTATATATCATATTAAGAAAACTAGTGGTTGACTTTTGGGAATAAATACATATCAAAAATGTTGATAAGGATATCAGGGAGAGTTTACTATTGGATGGTTTTGAGTTAAATGTATTAATAGGTGTGAAAAGTAAGTGTTGGGGGTTCCATTTAATAATTTTAGTGAATAGAAGACTTATAATTTTAAAATGTATTAAAATAATGTCAAGTCATATTCTGGGAAAAAATGGATCTTAAAGAGATCATACTATACGATAATAACGGTATGGTATAAATAAAAAATGGTGTTTTATAATATTTTTATATCATTTAACCACATATATATATGTTTACCACATAGTAATACCATTTTGAACTTAAATGTAGTAAATAATTTTTACTATATTTTCTATTCATTATGAAAAAATATATATTGAAATTATTACCTCATATTAATTAATATGACTCCATGTATTCAATCCATTTTTCAAAATTTATTTTTAATAGATAATAAAAATATATACAAAATAAACCTATAAAACCTGTAAAAAATAGGTTTTTAGGAAATGAATTTTTAACCATAAGTAGATACGGGATTAATTTATCAGTAGTAGTCATTATTAAATGAAATAAAATAAAATTAAATATATATATATAATCTATAATTTCTCATTAAGTCAATCATTATTAACTATTATTTAATTAATTGAAATCTAAAGACATTATGATTATAAAAATAGTTTTCTGAAAAATTTTATATTTTACCTCCAAATGATCTTATAATTATTTATATCATATTGATATATAAGAAATGGTTAATTTTAAATATTATTAAAAAATTCAATAAAATATTGAATTTTTTAATACAATTTTTTATTTTTTTCATTGAATTATATTTTAAAGGATAATTTCCAAAACCCATTCCATGCTTCTTTAGAGAAAGTAATTTTATGTTTATACTCATCCTGTAAAAATATAATTTGTGTTCCATGAAATAAAAAAAATATTTAATAAATTATTTGTCTATTAAAATATATTGCCCCTTTAATATAATTAAATCGTGTGTTTTATAGTAATGATATGATATCCTACAATGACACATTAACATTGTCACACTACATAATAAAATACATCATGGATTAGTTTGTAAAGAAAATGTTTCAAAACACAATATATCCTATTATACATTAGATATAGAATTTAGGGAAATATCTATTTGAAATGGGTAGAAAAATAATTTTTGATCATTATTATACTTAAATAATTTCATGTCTTATGAAATAATTTATCATTGAACTATAATGTTTCATGAGGGGAAGCTATTGAAAACAAATCCATCTTTATTCATCACTTCATAGTACTGTTCAATTATTATTTTTATTTTAAAGTGAAATAATAATTATATTTAAGGAGTATTAGATTTATGAGACCATAGTTTTCATATCACATCATGATAACCTATACCATTTTTTAGTTCCATGAATCTTTTCATATATTGATCATTAAAATATTTAATATAAATTTTTATCTTTTACTTTTAACTTATTTAGTTATGAAACCATTCTTATGTCTTAATGTTGTAGATATAATTAATTTTATTATTTTATAGTTTCTTGATTGTACCATGGTTTTCATACATTCTATAATTAATTCCCTATAATTAACCTAAAATTCTATTCTAATTTCATATATTTAAATACCATACATGTTTTTATATATATATAAAATAATATAGTTTTTATGGATAGGGATTTATGTGTGGATGATGGATTAATGTTTCCCTCATTTTACCTGAGAACACATTGAAATATATAAATATTCAATCTTGTTAAAATTTTTACTATGATTCCATTGAAAATTTTCGTTTGTGAATAAGTATTTAGATTGAAGTGGGTTTTTATGATTTTGCTCACATAGATCCTGGGATGATTGTAATGGTTTAACAAGGGTTTGGCTACTTTTTTCAGATTTTTATATTCCTAGATATTTCAGTTGAATGTTTTTGGTTCCAAATATCTGACACCACAATCTAGGGTAAGAAATTTTATACCAAGGTTATCTTAGTGATAAATAGAATGAGAAAAAAGTTATTTATCTATGTTTATTCCAATATATCATAGATATAGAAGAAGTTTTTGGGCCCTGTATTAGGTAGCCTCACCATGAATTTTTCTATTTTGTGGTGATGGAAAATTACATAGTCGGAGGAACCTTAGCATAGGGCATACCATGTCTGGATGGTGCACTCAAGAACATCATAGATAAAGGAAATTCATGGTTCAAGCCATTTCTATGGTCATATTTAGTTTAAAATAGATAAATCTATCACCTCCTCCTTTAAATCTTATACATTTCAATGAGTGATTTCATTAATGTATTAATTAGTGGTCATTAAAGAAACATCATTTGATTCATTTATTGTTTTAATCAAATTGGATGTCCTCCTTGGGATTTTCTAAATTTTCAGATGAATTTCAGGACACCAATGCACATAGGTATTGGCTTGTTTAACCATGTTGGGAGATAAAATCATGGTTATATGAGACCCTTTTTCATTGATTCTTTTTTATAAGAACCTGTAAGAACTTATTTTTCAATCATCATTACATGTTTGACTAATTTCCTCCTCCCATGACTGGATGTAGAGGATTTCATTATCTTCTTAGATGATGTGTTTGTAATAGTTCTTCATGTGTCTTGTACCCTTAGGAACTTATTCTAGAACTTCATTATTAATTATTAGAGATAGTATTGGACCTCTTGGTGTGAGTGTTACACCAAAATACATTACAATATTTTCTTTTAAAAATAAATATTATTTTTTACTACATTTATTTATATTCAACACTCTATTAATATTACTCTAAAAACAACACTTTTTTATCTTATGTTACAAATAAGATCGAGTTTTACAACAATTTAGTAGCGCATGAATTTTAATTTTTTTTGGAAATTAAATAAATTTTATATTTTAACACAATATTCATTTTTGAATTCAGATGTAAAAATTATCTTTGGTTGTAGCTTTGGACTTTTTTTAAGAAGTTTCATTTTTTTATGAATAGTGAAAAATACAACATTTTAATTAAAAATTTATTTTTCATTTAAATAATTGTTAATGTTAAATTATTTTTTAAATTATTTTTTGTTGTCAAAATATTTCAATTATACATATATTCACCCAATTTAGTTTATTGGAATCATTTTTATTTTAAAATAGGATATAAAAACATATTTAACATTTGACTGTTTTTACATTAAATAGCTACTTTCTCACCACATTTGAGAGATTAACATTAATCCTAATTTTTCCACTTTTATGATTTGAATTTTGAAAAAGGGAAATATAGTTTTGTAATTATTATATTATTATTTTTCTACAAATATCAACTTAATTTCTGACCAAAATGATTTGTGATGGCGAATAAAATTAATTATGATGATTAAAGTAATCTTAAACACATGGGACTAAACCTTAATCTTAATGGAAAATGACTTAGAAACATGTCCAAATATAGTTTTATACCAATACATTAAATAGATAAGCTCTTGGATCTATTTTTATTGGTTATTAGTATATTATTATATAGATATTTGACATATAAATGTTTAACTATAGAAAGAGAAAAAAAGACACATTCATTACCTCTAACAACTATAAAATCTTGATATATGTAAAAAAAACATAATATTTTCAGTTTTAAACATGATTTTGGAAGGTAAATGATTTAATTTTATCATAATAAAATATCCATAATTTTTATAAATGATTTAGTGACTTAAAATTATTAATAAACACAAATGTTGTGATTATTTATTTAATAATAAATTAATATAAATGATACTATAAATATAATAAAGGAATTGTATTGGTTGAATTGATTAAAATTAATTTATTCTTTATGTGAATAATTAATAATACATTTATTTAAAATTAATATATTTGAATCCCAATTTTTATTTAAAAATTTAAAATTAAAGGCAAATAAATAATTTCAAAATAGATATTACTGTTATTTTACAATAAATGATATTTTAATTAATTATTAAAAATTAACCCAAACTCTATTTAATAACCAGTTTTTTTAAGTGTAAATATATATTAAATATGATCTATTATTGTACCAATTTGTCTTTTATAATTAACATATCGACCTATATAACGTAAAAACAATGTTATCACAGTCCGAGTTTAAGTCGTGTTTTAGTGTGTCACAGGTGCTTCTTTTAAATTTTATTTCCAAAAAACGTAGTTTCATTATTTTATAAATTATATATAATAGTAATACATATGTATATATATATATTATAATAAATATCAGTTTATTTTAGTCTTAATGGTTATGTTACATAGGTTACCAAACTAGAGGCTTTAAGAAAAACCATATTGGTAAAATTGGGAAATCATAAATAATAAGGAACTAAATTATTAAAATACACGTATTTTTCTAGTGTTGTGGTTTTTAGAGACCATTATTACTCTTTAATCCAATTTTTTCATTTTTAGACATAATAGTTAAGGAAGACCTCCCATTTATGAATACCTTTTGGTTTTTAAAAGTGTGCCACTCCCCCTCTCTTATAAAAGGCCACCAAACCTCCCACTTCATGAAAAATCTAACACCACGTTTCATAAATAAATATCAACGCAATTATATTCCTAAAAAACCTACATAACTCCTTGAATCCTCATTTTGTGCAGGAAAAAAATCATAGGTATCCTTTTGATTCAAACCAAAAAGAGATACATGGTTAAGATGTAACACCATTCCTGATTTCTTTAGTTTTATTTCATTTCCCCACTCCAAAAATATTTTTATTTACTGATTATATAAAAATTATCATAAATATAAGAATATGTTTTTTATATTATGGTTTTGAATGTCACATTCATAAAATTCTAGCTAATGGTTAACGAACATATTGTTTATGTGTATTGCGGACTACCACCTCATGAAACAATGATTGCCTATTTTTCATTTACCTTCTTTCATGGTAGAAATTATGATGGAAATTCTATTTATATAAGTTATATGTGATATATTTTTTATGGATTTATGAATATTTAATTTTTTAATAACACATTCCATTATACCTCTCATTTTGTGTAAATATTATAACCTAATCCAGGGAAGTGTGGACTATATCCCCTTGAAAGCAATGTGACTCGTTTACACTATACATAGAACATATAATGAATTTATTCAATAAAAAAATGTATAATATATGACATATATATGATACTAGAATCATTATATACATATTTTTGTTAAATATTCATTCTTTTAATATGATATAAAAATGGAAGTAGCGTTCTTGCGTACGTACAACCTACTATCTCCATTAAAAATGTAGTTCATTTCTTATCTTCAAATATTATAGATTATTATAAGTACATATATACTGAATATATGTGATAATTAAATCATGATTTTAATTCTAGATATAATGAAATCAGGATCTATATAGTAGGAAGAACAAAGAACAAGTCAAACCATACTTGAGAAAACTAGGTAATTAACTCTTGAAAAAGTGAATGTAATGAAATATAAATAGAAAATATGTTATAAGATAGTATCAAAAGATTATATAAAATATTATAAACATGAATATGTTTCTTGAATATTTCAGTAGAAAATTTTAGACAAATATAATGGAGGATAAATAACATAAAACAAATGTAAGGTTAACATAAGCGATTTTTGTCTCAATTTACATTCCATTGCGACTTAATTTTAGTAATGCACCTAGTTTCTTTTACCTGGTGTATATACAGTCATGAAATTTTATATCATGAAGCTAATTATTTTAATTATATTCTAAATTTAATTTAAATAAATTAAACTAACATGATTATGGTTCTAAATGTTTCAGAGTGGTGTGGGACACATTGGGATGTTTAAAGATTATTTTCCTCAAGAAAGATTAAATAGTCATTCAGTGGTATATTTCATCATTAACCATCACACACTATGGAAATTTTGCCAAATACATATCTTTTATTAACTATTAATATTTTAAAATTCATATACTGAATTCGACATAAGGAATTATTGGGATATAAAAGACACTATTTGGGGACTATTTAATGAATTCTCTATGGGTTGGGGACAAGTTAATGTAATCCCCTCGATGCATTGGTAGTGTCATGGGACAAAATTTATTCAAAAACACATTCGTTTTTGTAACTAATATGATGTAATTTTTTTTAAAGGTATTTATATAAGTTTATGGTTTAAAAACCTAAATTGGTTTTTAACATGTATGTTTTAAACCGTCTTATGAACGGTCTTAATGGTAATGGCTCCACGTACCATGGAAAAAAGGTGTCAAATAATTAAGAATTTCATTTATTAAGAAACCATTTATTATTGTTATACCTAAGAGTTTTTTTGATGTATCTATGGATATATTCTATTCTTAGTTTTATATTTTAATTATTGTGTATTTATGTTTCTTATCTTTCCATATTGATATTTACTTGTCTAGTAATTTGAATGGAATTTGTTATTAGTTATTTAAATTTAGAAGATATTTCATTACCAATAATTCATTATTTATTTTTATTTACATACCTTACTGATAATTTGAGATCTTCTTTATTTTGACTCCATTCCCAAGGTTATGAAGGATAATACTTTTAATAAGCATTCAATGGTAGGATTTGTTAAATTTTATTATGTATAATGCATTACTTTCTTGATTTTAATGTATTATGTGTCTCGTGTATTTAATGTCGCATTCCTAGGATACTAAAATAATCAGTCTTTTTGAATATGATTCATTGTAATCATACTAATTTAATAAAATAATGCACCAACTCTAGTATTTATGGGTCGGTGTGTAACAGTTGGTCTTAATGGATGTTTAGTAGAAATATTGGAAACTTCATTTAGAAAACATATTTTAAGGACATAACACTAAGATACACTTTTATGATTATTGCAGAATAGAATCCTATAATTTTGGTAAGGTAGTGATTATGTTTGTATTCATAGTAATCCATCCCTTTTTAGATACCACATGTGGATTTGGTTTTGGCTCTGATATATCTAGGAGTAATACCTCTAAAAAGGTATGTCGGGCCAGACTCCGTGTAACATAGTACACTATAATGGACCATACTGAACACCTATACTGACACTCATATGGGTTATGATAAATATAATTAAAATATTATTAACAAACCATTACAGAGGATTTTAAAGTAAAAATATCCCTAAAGAAACTATGTTTATGATTATTAGATTATCTATGCGTAAACATCCTAATGTTTGTTAAGTTTTATACCATATTTAGAGTTATAAAATGATCATAATTTTATTAACTAATAGAGTATATTCCATTGTTTATAAATGAAACTTGGAATAAAGAAGTGTACAAATACTCTTGGATAATATAGGGGATTCCCTGAAAAGAAAGAATATTTTTGTTGTATTGCTACTGAGAAAGTAATAGATTGATTTGGGAAGCTTAATCAGGTTATAAAAAATATCCTTTCCCAGATGGAGAATCATATTCAACAAATGAGACTCTCTTATGTTGTATTTATTTATGTGAATAAGGCCCCCATCAATTTATGAGAATATTTATTCAATAGAAGCTGGAAAATGAGTTATGCCTTTGGAGAAGATATTTATGGATTTGGGATGCAGTGAAATGTAAAAGGTTACACCTATGGTGTATTTTCTCAAAGTTGATGCATATCAATGGTTGTATCTGATTTGGAATACTAATGAGAAAGAATAAATAGTGCTCATGGAATAGAAAAAAAATTAAGGATACATTATTTGTTAAACACATTCCTCATGATCAACAAATAGAGATGAAGATGAATTTTTTTGGATTAAAGAGAAAGGAATAAGGGAGTGTAGCATATTGTGAACCTACCTTTACAATGATATCTATGTATGATAAAAATCAAATATGCAACATAGAGTGTAATATTGATCACTTTTCTTAAGGGGTTAAGCTATGACTCAGAAGGGAACTGGTCTCCTAGATGGTTTCATAATATGATGAAATAGATTAGTATACCATCATGAAATAGAAATAATTAACTATGTATTATGGCTTTTACGGGATTCGAGATAACAAAAGTAAGGTATATTATTAAAAGGATATGGAAAATAAGATAATGAAGGAATTTTCTAAATGTGGTAATGGTGGAAAGAAAACCATCAGTACTAGTTTGAAGGGAATGTGAATTTTTTATATGTGTGGAAAAAAAGGACACTACATTTGTGATTTCAAGGGAATGAAAAAAAATTTAATGCACAATTCTTACACTGTACGTAGAATGGGAACTATGCAAAAGAATGCCTAAAAAGTCAATGTAATATAACAAAAAATTTGATGAGGGATCGAGGTCATGCTTATGTTATTTATACTGATGAAGAGAAATGATTAATGTTTTGATGAATTTATATCCTTAAATAATGTTTTAAAATTATTTTCTCAATAATGTAATAGTTATAAGAATTATGAAATATGTACAGATTTTACTGTATTACTATTTTATCATGGATTTGAAAGCTTTCATTTATCAGTACTGAAAACCAAAAAAAGGATTTAGTAAAAAGATGGACTTATAGAAAAATACATGGTTGAGGGAAAAATAAGGATTAATATGTCCTATATGTTTAGTTAATTATTATTGTAAAAAGAGATGATTCATGCAGATAATGTAAACTATATAATACCAACTACAAAGGAAATTATTCTTAAACTTTAGATCATAATAATTTTGAAAGGTTATCCATTTATTAAATGGTTTAAATTTTTAATTTGTGTTTGGTTTTAGAAATTTATACATTACTTCAAAATAAGAATAATCTTAATCTATGAGAAAAAGTAGAAATAGATTAAGGTATAACCGAGGAAGAAATTATAAAATTTGAAATGTATATTTAATTATATTCATAGACTGTGAAAAAATTTCTAAACTATATCGAAAATGATATTTAAAATGTTGTCTTATTACAATCATTTTTATGATATCAATGAACTTTATTTGTGACTTTGTTTTATTCTTTTGTATTCTATAACATTCATTTGAAAATATTCTATAGTACAATCCGTCAGAACTTGACTGTTGTATTTTTCTTATGTTTCCATTCTTCAATTTACAACTAATGTTTTCTTAATAGGGATCCTAAATATGTGACCATTTTACTTTATGTTCTCTATTATTATGAAAATTTGTTTTTACCCCTATTTTTTATGTTGGGTTTTCAGAAAGATTATTCTAAAATAACATTAAAAGTAGATACATATTTATAAATATTATATTGTATAATAAATAATCATATATATGATAAAAATTATGTGAATATTTATCATTAATTTAATCTCTAATGATCAGAAGAAACATAGTGTTTCAAGAATAAGTTAATAATAAAAAAACTAAAAAGAGATAATATAGGTTTCAGGATTAATTCATTCATTTTAAAGGATAAATGAAAATAGAAGGGAAAAATTCAAATTATGCTTCATAATAGATATTTCACTATAATCCCATTGAAAAAATATATAATAAGTAAAAAAATAAAAAAATTAAAGCTTATTGTAGTGGGAATGTCCTTGAAGACCATATATGTTAAAATGAATCAATTTTTTAAAATTTTTTCAATGAAGGTAAATGAAGACCATCCCAAAAAACATTATAATTATTCCATTAAAACCATATAGAAAATAAATTATAACATATAATATCCTTAACAAATCAATTGAGTAAAAAAAACTTTTTTACAACTATATTGATAAATATTGATACGGGAGAAAATTATACCAGTAAAAAAGAAAAATTATATAGGATTTTTATTTAGAAAATAATTTTTCAAGATTCTTTTCCCAAATAGAGAAATATAAGGAAGAAAGTATATAAACTCCAAAAAATAGATTTTTTTTTGAAAAATATTATATATTATAAAGAATAAATTATATTCTTTCTTCAATGAAAATATAAGTAACGCCAAAATAATTTGAGATTGTAAAAATGAATTCTTACCTCCTTAGTAACATTTAATTTCAAACCCCTTGAGAGAATAATGATTATTTGAAACAATGATAACCATGATTAAATAGTTATTAATGTTAAATATATAAATGGTTAATTATATAGGGCTCATAAAATATAATAGGTACCTCATAATATATATGTCCCAATGGAGTGTAAATTGAGTCCAAATTGTAACCTCATACATACATTTAGTTGAAAATCATTTTACCATATATATAAGCGTTTTAACCATGTGATTAATTTATTATAGCACCATATTAATATTTATAATATCATATATAATCTTTCTATAATATCTTATCATCCATTCATTAATAATATTTCATTATTACAACTATTTTAGGAGTTAACTGATACATTTTCTTAGGGTTGTTATGTAATATATGTCTTGATTCTTGGGAATATGAAATATTTCCATCATAAAAATAATTATATTAATTAAATAAATGTAATTTTTATTCTATAAATAATTTTTTTAAAATTATTCTTTATATTTTGAAAAGGAAAATGAAACACATCTCTTTGTAGAGACTGTAGGACATACGCACACATGTGTTACAATATAATTTCCTTAATGGATGAAAGGGTGAAGAGAGGGATGATATATTACATTGAAAATTAAATATTATTTTATATTTATCATATATTTTCATTTTTTCATTATTATGACTATCCATGTGATTCAGTGAAAGAATAAAAATTACATCGGTTCATGAGGTAGTAGTCTACCATACACACATGCGATGATTTTTTTTCATTCGATGGAAATGGTAAGGATAAATAGGATAATAAAAAATAAATCATAGTATATGGTATATACTTCTATTATTATATTGAAATTATTGTGACATAATTTAAGGTGTTAAAAGAAGAAGTAACAAAAATAAATAGATTATTAAAAATGATTACCTTCGCATAGAAAACCCTCCTTTATATATCATATTAAGAAAACTAGTGGTTGTATTTTTGGAAGAACAATAGATCAAAAATGTGGATAAGGATATCAAGGAGATTTTATTGAAGGATTTTCTTGAGTTAAATGGCATAATAGGTGTGAACATTAAGGGTTGGGTGTTCCCTTTAATAATTTAGTTAAATAGAAGACTAATAATTTTTCACTTTATTAAAATAATTTCATGTCATATTTTTGGAAAAATGGATCTTAAAGATATCATACTATAAGATAATAATGGTATGGTAGAAATAAAAAATGGTGTTTTATCATATTTTTATATCATTTCACCACATACATATATATATATATGTTAACAACTCAGTAATACCATTTTGAACTTAAATGTAGTAAATAATATTTACTATATTTACTGTTCATTATGAAAATATATATATTGAAGTTATTACCTAATATTAATTAATATGAATCCATGTATTCAGTTGATTTTTCAAATGTCATTTTTAATAGATATAAAAAATATCTACAGAATTAACCTATAAAACCTATAAAAAATAGGTTTTTACGAAATTAATTTTTAACCATAAGAAGATATGAAATTAATTTATGACTAGTAGTTATAATTAAATGGAATAAAAAATTAAATATATATAATCTATAATTTTTCATTATGTCAATAATTATTAAATATTATTTAATTAATTTAAATCTAAATACTTTATGCTTATAAAAATAGTTATTTTAAAAATAACATATTTTACCTCCAAATGATGTTATCATTATTTATATCATTTTGATATAAAATAAATAGTTAATTATAAATATTATTAAAATAATAATTAAAATTTTGAATTTCTAAATACTATGTTTTAAAATTTTCATAGAATTATATTTTAAAGGATAATTTCCAAAACATTTCCTCAGTTTATTTGGAGCAAGTAATTTTTAAGTTGATACTCATCCTGTAAGAAAATAATTTGTGTTCCATGAAATAATTTTTTTTAATAAATTATAGGTTTATTAAAATATAATTCTATTATAATATAATTAAATCTTGTGGTTTATAGTAATGCTATGATATCATACAATGACACCTTAACATTGTCACCCTAAGTAATAAAATACATCATGGTTTAGTTTGTAATGAAAATGTCTTAAACAATAATGTATCCTATTATACATTAGATATGGAATTTTGGGAAATATCTATTTTAAACGGGTAGAAAAATAATTTTTGTTCATTATTATAACTAACTAATTTCATGGATTATTAAGGAATCTATCATGGAACAATATGTTTTCATGAGGGGGAGATTTTGAAAACAAATACTTTTTATTCATCACATCATAGTATTGATCAATTAATTTTTTATTTGAAAGTGAAATGATAATTTTATTTAAGAAGTATTATATTTAAGTAAACTGAGTTTTAATATCACATAATGATAACCTATACCATGTTGTAGTTCCAAAAATCATGTCATATGTTGATCAGTAAAATATTTAATACATATTTTTATCTTTTTCTTTTAACTTATTTAGTTATGAAACCATTATTATATCTTAATATTATTGATATAATTAATTTTATTATTTTATACTTCCTTGATTGTACAATTGTTTTCTTATATTATATGATTCATTCCATATAATTAACCTAAAATTCTGTTCTAATTTAATATATTTAACTACCAAACATGTTTTTATTTATATGCATGAAGTAATATAGTTTTTTATGGGTGGGGATTTATGTGTGGATTATGGATTATTCTTTCCTTGATTTTACCTGAGAATAAATTGAAATATATAAATATTCAATCTTGATAACAAATATTACTATGATTCCATCATCATTTTTCATTTATTAATATGGATTTATTTTCATGTGGGTTTTTATGTTTGTGCTCACATATATCCTAGGATGATTGTAAATGTTTAACATGGGTTTGGTTAAATTTTTTAGTTTTTTAGATTCCTAGAAGTTTATTTTGAATTATTTTTATTCCAAATATCTGAAACAACATTCTGGGGTAAGACATTTTATACTGATGTTATCTTAGTGAAATATGGAATAAAAAATATTTATCCATGTTTTATCAAATCCATCATAGATATTGAAGAAGTTTGTGGGCCCTAGATTAGGTTTCCTCACCCTGAATTTTTCTATTTTGTGGTGATGGAAAATTACTTAGTTAGAGGAACCTTAGCATAGGGCATACCATATCAGGATAGTGCACTCAAGAAAATCATATCTAAGGGATATCCATGGTGAAATACATTTCTATGGTCATAATTAGTTTAAAATAGCTAAAGCTATCACCTCCACCTTTGGATATTATACATTTCAGTGAGTGATTTCATTAATGTATTAATTATTAGTCATTAAAGAAACTTTAGTTGATTCATTTATTGTTTAAATCAACTTGGATGTCCTCCTTGGGATTTTCTAAACTTGCAGATGAATTTTTAGACACCAAATAATGTTTGTATTGGCTTGCTTAACCATGTTGGGAGATAAAATCATGGTTATATGAGACCCATTCTTATTAATTCATTTGGATTAGAACCTTGAACCACTTGTTTCACAATCATCATTACATGTTTGAATAATTTCCCCCTCCCATGACTGGATGGAGAGGATTTCATTAAATGTTTAGATGATGTGTTTGTAATTGTTCTTCACATGTCTTGTTCCCTTAAGAACTTATTGAAGAACATCATTATGAATTGTTAGACTTAATATTGGACCTCTTAGTGTGAGTATAACACGAATAGACATTACAATATTTTCTTGTCAAAATAAATATTATTTTTAACAACTTTATTTATATTCAACGATATGTTAAGATTACTCTAAAAACAACATTGAGTTATCTTATGTTACATGAAAGATCGAGTTTTACAGAAATTTAGTAGTGCATGAATTTTAATTTTTTTTTGGAAATTTAATAAATTTTATATTTTAAAATAATATTCATTTATGAAATTATAATGTAAAAATTATATTTGGTTGAAGTATTGGTCTTTTTCTGAGAAGTATCATTTTTTGATGAATTTTGAAAAATAACACATTTTAATTAAAAAAATCTTTTTTATTTAAATATTTGTTAATGTTAAATTATATTTCAAATTATTTTTTGATGTCAAAATATTTCAATTATAAATATATTAACCCAATTTAGTTTATTGGAATCATTTTTATTTTAAAATTTGATAGAAAAACATATTGAACCTTTGAATGTGTTTACTTTAAAAACCTACTTTCTCAGCATATTTGAGAGATTAGCATTAATCATAATTTTCCCATTTCAATGATTTGAATTTTGAAAAAGGGAAATACAAGGTAGTAATTAGTTTATTATTTTCGTTCCAAGAAGATCAACTTAATTTCTAACCCAAATTATTAGTGATGGTGATTAAAATTAATTATGATGATTAAAGTAAAGTTAAACTGAAGGGACTAAACCATAATCATATTGGAAAAATGACTTGTAAACTTGTCCAAAAATAATTGGATACCAATTTTTAAACTGGATAATCACTTGGATCTAATTTTATTGGTTATTAGGATATTATTATATGGATGTTCCCTATGTAAAAGTTTAAGTATGGAAAGAGAAAAAAAAGGAACTTTCCTTACCTCTAACAATTATAAAAATTTGAGATATGTAAAAAACACAACATTTTAAGTTTTTAACTTCATTTTTCAATGTAAATAAATTAATTTTTTCATAATAAAATAACCTAATTTTTTATAAATGATTTATTGACATAAAATTATTAAGAAACACCAACGTTGTGATTATTTATTTAATAATAAACATAAATAAATGATACAGTAAATATTATATGTGAATTATATTTGTAGAATTGTTTAAAATTAATTAATTTTCATATGAATAATTCATAATACATTTATTTTAAATTAATATATTTGAGTACCAATTTTGATTTAATATTTTAAAATTAAAAATAGATAAATAATTTCAAAATAGATATTATTTTTATTTTACAAAAAATGATATTTTAATTAATTATTAAAAATTAACACAAACTCTATATTCTAACAAGTGATTTCTATGTGTAAATATTTATTAAATATGGTCTATTATTGTACGAATTTATCTTTTATAATTTATATATTGACCTATATACTATAAAAACAATGTTATCACAGTCCATGTTTAAGCCGTGTTTTAGTGTGTCACATGTGCTTGTTTTAAATTTTATATCCAAAAAACATTGTTTCATTATTTTATTAATTAGATATAATAGTAAAAAAAATTATATCTATATATTATAATATATATAACATTTTTTTAGTCTTAATGGTTATGTTACATAGATTACCGAACTAGACGCTTTAATAAAAACCAAAATGGTAAAATTGGTAAATCATAAATGTTAAGTAACTAAAATTTTAAAATACACATATTTTTCAAGGGTTTTAGTTTTTAGAGACCATTATTACTCTTTAATCCAATTTTTTCCATTTTTATACACATTAGTTAAGGAAAACCTCCCATTAATTAATACCTTTTGGTATTTAATAGAGTGACACTCCCCCTCTCTTATAAAAGGCCACCAAACCTCCCACTTCATGAAAAATATAAAACCACATATTATAAAAAAAATATAAACTCAATTAACTTCCTAAAATACCTACCTAACTCCTTGAATCCTATTTTTTGTAAAAAAAATTCGAAGGAATCATTTTGATTCAAACCAAAAGGAGTTACATGATTAAGAGGTAACAATATTCTAGATTCTCTATAGTTTTATTTCATTTCCCCACTCCCTAAAATATTATTATTTCATTATTATATAAAAAAGTATCATTAATATACTATGATGTTTTTTATTTTTTGGTTTTGAATGTCAAATTCATAAAATTCCATCTAATGGGTTACGATCATACTGTTTATGTGTACGGTGAACTACCGCCTCATGAAACGATGATTGCTCATTTTTCCTTTACCGCCACTCATGGTAGAAATTATGATGGTAATATTGTTTATATAAGTGATATATGATAGTTTTTATGTATTTTTTTATATTTAATTTTTTGATAACACATTAAATTATAACATCCATTTTGTGTAAATATTATAACATCATTTAGGGAAGTATGGACTACCGCCCCTTAAAAGCGATGTGACTCATTCACACTATACATGGAACATATAATGAATTTATTCAATAATAATATTTATAATATATGAAATATATATGATACTATAATAATAATATACATATTTTTCATTAAATATTTATTCATTTAATGTGATAAAAAATGAATGTAGCGTTCATGCGTACGTACGACCTACCATCTCCATGAACAATGTAGTTGATTTCTTATCTCCAATTATTATAGATTAATATAAGTACATATACACTGAAAATATATGATAATAAAATCATTATTTTAATTTTGGGTATAATGAAATCAGTATCTATATAGTAGGAACAACAAATAATAAGTCAAAACATACTTGAGAAAACTAGGTAATTAACACCTAAAATAGAAAAAGTAATGAAATATCAATAGAAAACATGTAATAAGACAATATAAAAAGAAGATATATGATAATATAAACATGAATATGGTTCCTTAATATGTCAGTAAAAATTCTTAATCAACTATAAAGGATGATAAATAACACATACAAAAATGGAAGCTTAACGTAAGTGATTTTTGTCTCAATTTACATTCCAGTGAGACTTATTTTTAGTAATTCATCTAGTTTCTTTTAAGTGGTGTATATACAGTGTTTGAAATTTTATATCAAGAAGCTAATTATTATAATTATATTATAAATTAAATTTAAATTAATTAAACCAAGGTGATTATGGTTCTACATGTTTCAAAGTGATATGAGACACATTTGGATGTTTAAAGATTATTTTCCTCAAGAAAAATTTAATAGACATTCAATTGTATCATCCTCTATTAACCATAATACACTAGGGAAATTTTAATAAATAAGTATCCTTTATTAAATATTAATATTTTACAATTCATATTATTCATTCCACATAAGGAATTCTTGGGACATTAATGACATTGGTTGGGGACTATTTAATGAATTCCCTATGGTTTAGGGGCAACTTAATGTAATCCCCTCGATGGTTTGGTAGTGTCGTAAGAACAAATTTGTTCAAAAAAATTTCTTTTTTGTTACTAGTATGATATAAACTATGTTTTGAAAGGTATTTATAGAAGGTTAAGGTTTGAAAACCCAAATTTGTTTGTAACAATTAAGTCTTAAACCATCATATGAAAGGTCTTAATGGTAATGCCTCCATGTACCAAGGAAACCAGGTGTCCAATAATTAAAATTTTCATTTATTATGAAACCAATTACTATTGTTATAGCAATGATTTTTTGTTGATGTATATATGGATAGATTCTATTCTTATTTTTATAGTTTAATTGGTGTGTATTTATGTTTCTTATCTTCCTATATTGATATTTCCTTATCTAGTAATTTGAATGGAAGGTGTTTTTAATTATTTCCATTCACAGGTTAGTTCATTACCATTAATTCATTATTTATTTTTATTTATGTAACTTTACTGATAATTTGAGATCTAATATATTTTGACTCTACTTCCCAAGGTTATGAAGAATAATACTTTGAATAATCTTTCAATGGTACAATTTGTTAAATTTTATTATGTAGCATGCATTATTTTCTTGTTTCCAATGTATTACAGGTCTCGAGTATGTAATGTTGCATTCAAAGGCTACTAAACTAATCAGTCCTTTTGTATATGATTCATTATAATCATACCAATTTAATAGAATAATGCAGCAACTATAGTATTTAGGGGTCGAGGAGTAACAGTTGTTGTTATTGGATTTTTAATAGAAACATTGGAAACTTCATTTAGAAAACATATTTTAAGGAACATAAAAATAAGATGCACATTTAGGATAATTATATAATAGAATCATAGAATTTGGGAGAGGTAGTGATTATCTGCATATTCTTAGTAATGCATCCCTTTTTAGATACTACAAGTCGATTTAGTTTTGGATCTGATATACCTAGGAGTAATTTCTCTGAAAAGGTATGTTGGGTCGGACTCGGTGTAACTTGGTTCATGAGAATGGGCCTTAGTGCACACCTAGTTTGACACTCATATGTGTTATGGTAAGGATAATAAACATATTATTAGGAAACCATTATAAAGGATTTGAAAGTAAAAATATCCCCAAAGAAACTGTGTTTATTATTATTAGATTAGTTATTCCTAAACATTGCAATTTTTTATGTGTTATACCATATTTAGAGTTTAAAAAGATCATAATTTTATTAACAAATAGAGTATATGCCATTATTTAGAAAAGACACTTGGAATGAAGAAGTGTACAAATACTCTTGGAAAATATAGTGGATTCCCTACAAGGAATGATGATTTAACTAGTATTGCAACTGATAAAGTAATGGATTGATTAGGGATGCTCAACTAGGTTATGAAAAATAACATTTCCCATATGGAGAATCATATTCAATAAATGATACTTTCTCATGTTGGATTTATTTTTGTGAAAAAGGCTCCCATCAATTAATGGGAATATTTATTTAATGGAAGCTGAAAAATGAGTTATGTCTTTAGATAATCTATTTATGGATTTTGGATGTAGTGAAAAGTAAAAGGTTACACCTGTAGTGTATTTTCTCAAAGGTGATGCATATCAATGGTTGTATCTGATCCAGAATACTAATGAGGAATAATAAATAGAACACATGGTATAAATAACATTTAAGGATACATTATTTGATAAACACTTCCCTCATTATCAACAAATAGAGATGAAGAGGAATTTTTGTGGCATAAAAAAATGGGAGAAGGGATTTTTCCATATTGTAAACCTACCTTTATAAGGATATATTGGTGTTATTCAAATTACATATGCAACATGGAGAGTAATATTGATTGATTTTTTGAAGGGGTTATTCTATGACTCGGAAGGGAACTGGTCTCCCAAATTTTTGTTATCATATGATGAAATAGTTTTATGTACCATCTTGAATGAGAAATAATTGACTAAGTATTATGTTATTGAAGGGATTCCAGTTAATAAAAGTATGGTATATTATAAAAAGTATAAGGAAAATAATATAATGAAGGAATTTTCTAAATGTAATAATGGTGGAAAGAAACCCCTTGATAATTATTCGAAGGGAATGTGAATTTTTTATTTGTGTGGAGAAAAAGGACATTACATTTCTGATTTCAAGGGCATGAAAAAAAATTCAAATGTACAATTCTTTCATTGTTCGTAGAATGGGATCTATGCAAATGAATGCCTAAAAATACCAGGGAATATAACTCAAAAATTAATGAGGGATTAAGGTAATGATTATGCTATTTTTACTAAGGAAGTGAAATGATTAATGTTCCTATGAATTTAGATCCTAAAATAATGTTTTAAAATTATATTATCCATAATGTAATGGTTATTATAATTATAATATATATACAAATTTTACTGTATTATTATTTTATCATGGATTTAAAATAATTCATTTATCATAACTGATAACCAAAATACTAATTTCAAAAAAAGATGAACTTATTGGAAAATAAAATGTTTAGGGAAATATAAGACATAATATTTCCCATATGTTGAGTTAATTATTATAATATAAAGAGATGATTCCTATTGATAATGTGAACTATATAATACTAACTACTAAAGAAATGATTCTAAAATGTTATATCATAATCATTTTAAAAGGTTATCCATTTTTTAAATGGTTTAAATTTTTAATTTGTATTTGGTTTTAGAGATTGATATATTACTTCAAAATAAGAAGAATATTAATCTATGATAGAAAGTAGAAATAGTTCATGGTGAAATCAAGGAAAAAATTATATTTTTAGAAGTGCATATTTATTTATATTCACAGAGTGTGAAAAATTTTCTAAACACTCTGAAAAAATACTTAATGTGTTGTCATATTATAATCATTTTTATGATATAAATGAACATTATTTGTTCCTTTTTTTTATTCTTTTGTGGTCTATAACTTTCATTTGAAGATATTCTCTAGTACTATCCATCAGAACTTGTCAGTTGTATTTTTCTTTCGATTTCATGTTTCCATTTACCACCAATTTTCTCCTAATAGGGAACCTAGTGACATGACCATTTTACTTTACATTCTCTATTATTATGAAAATTTGTTTTACCTCTATTTAATATATTGAGTTTTCAAAAATATTATTTTCAAATATAAAACACTTGATTACCATGATCGAATTTAAATTACGAGGACACAAATTAATTAAGAAGGGGAGAATGTTACCCCCAAAACATTAAAATATTTTCATGTTAGAATAAATATTATTTTGTAACTAAATTTCTTTATATGCCACACTATGTTATGCTTTTAATACACAGAACATGGAGTTTACTAGAATTACATGCAAGATAGAGTTTTACAGTAAATTAATGACATTCATATTTTAAATATAAAATTCGGAAATGTCAAAAAATTTATTGGTAAAAATAAAATTAATATTTTAATTAGGAATGTCAAAATTATCTTAGTATTAATTTTTTGTTTTTTCTGAGAAATTTCATTTTATGATAAATAGTGAAAATATTAAATTTTAGTTAAAAATGACCTTTTCATTTAAATAATTATTTACATTATATTATATTTTAAATTGGGATTTAATGTAAAAATAGACCAATTATTCATATATTAAGTTAATTTATCTCATTGGAATAATTTTTATATTAAAACTGAATATAAAATCTTCTTTGTCTTTTGAACAGTTGTACTTTAAAATCCTACTTTCTCACCATTCCTGTGAGATTAGCATTAATCATAATTTTCTTACTTATGTTATTTCAATTTTAAAAAACATACATATAGTATTTTAATCAATATGATTTTTTTCTATAATATGATAAACATAAATTTTTAACTAAAAATATTAGGGAATGAGATTGAAATTAATTATGGTGGTTAATGTAAAATTAAGCTTAATGTGGAACTAAACTATAGTCTTAAGGGTGAAAATGACCTAGAAACTCATTCGAAAACCATTTTCTTCCATTATTTCGGACAAATACCCTATTTTTTCATTTTAATGTGTTATTGGGATATTATTAAATGGAATTTCTCTATATAAAAGGTTATGTATGGGAAGGGACAAAAAAGAACCTTTCATTACCTTTGACATTTATAAAACATTGAGATTTGAAAAAACCATCTTATTTTTGGTAATAAAAATACATTTGAAAGAAAAATTGGTTAATGTAATCATTATAAATTATCAATAACATTAAATGACGATTTTGTTACATAAAATGGTTATGAAATTCCAACATTGTGATTATTTGGTTAATAATTAACTAAAATAAATGATACTATAAATATTAAAATTGATGTAAATTGATTGAATTATAATTTTTAATTATTATTTTTAGATGAATATATCATTTTACATAGCTTTTAATGTAATATATTTGAATTCCAATATTGATTTTCTATTTTAAAAGTATAATTAAATAAATAATGTTGAAATAAACATTATTATTATTGTACAATAAATGATATTTTATTAAATGATTTATAATTAATAAAAAAAAAATATTATTCCAATTTATTGGTAAGTATTAATAAATGTTAAATATGTTCTATTAACACACCAATTGATCTTTTATAATTAACATATTGACCCATATACTGTAAAACCATTTTTAACGTGGTTTGAGTTTAAATAGTGTTTTAGTGCGTCACATGCACTTGTTTTAAAATTCATTAATAAAAACATGTTATTTTTATTTTAAGAACAAATATATATAATTAATAATTAATTATATATTTATTCCATAAAAAATATAACTTTATTTTTGTATTAATGGTTACGTTACATTGGTTTGAGACTACATGCTTTAATAAAAACCAAACCGATAAAATTAGGGAATCTTATAAGTTAAAGAACTAAATAATTAAAATTCACATATTGTTGTTTTTTAGGTTTATATATACCATGATAAACCTTTAATACATTATTTTTAAATTTTGGAGACACATTAGGTATGTTAGACCAGTAATTAATGAATAAATTTTATTATTTACAAGTGTGCCACTTCCCCTCCCGTATAAAAGGCCACAACACCTCCCATTTTTTCACGTTGATAAAAAAAATTTGGGTCAACCACTATTCACTAAATTCACATAGAATAATACATAATATCCTCCCTTACTCCTCCATTTGGTTAGTAATTGGTTCAAGTATGAATTTTTGCACAAACCAAAAGTAGTTAACTAATTAGGAGCTAACGTCTTTCCTCAAGATCATTAATTTTAAATCCGTTATCCACTCCCTAAAAAGAATTTATTAAAATATTATATAACAAAAAAATTATCCTAAATATACTATGTTTGTTTTATGTTATTTTTTCAACCATAACCTACCCAACATTCCTATTACTGGTTAATGAACACACTATTTACGTGTATCACGAACTATAGCCTCACCAAATGATAATTGTTAATTTTTCCTTTACCACCTCTCATGGTTGATATTATGAAGGAAACTGTGTTTATATTTGTTTTATATGTTATTTATTATGTGTTTAATCTTATTTTATTCTTTTATAGTACATTACCTTATACATTCCATTTTGTGTAAATATGATAACATATTTTGTAGAAGTTGGAACTACTTCCCCTCAAATTGATGTGACTCATTCACACTATACATGGAATGAATAAAGTTTTATTTAAATAAAAAAATGTAACATATATGACATAGATATGATGTAGGGATCAAAATATACATATTATTCATTTAATTTTCATTATTTTAGTAAGGAAAATAAAGTAAAGTAGTGTTCATGCATAAGTACGACATACTGTCTCCCTGAGCAGTAGACATCATTCCATATCTCCAAATACAATGGATTATTATAAATAAATATATACAAAATATAAAAGATAATTAAATCATGGTTTACATTACTTATATGATTAAATTATTATCTATTTATGTGTAATAACAAATAACAAGTCAAAACATACTTGAGAAAAGTCAGCAATTGACACTCAAAATAGTGAATATAATGAATGTTTGTTAACGACCAGGTAACCAGATATTATAAAAATATGTTATATGATATTATAAACATTAATATTTTTAGATTATATGTTATAAACATATTTTAAACAACTCTATAAGTGTATAAATACCTCCCAAAAAAATGAATGTTAATGTACTGTATTTTCCTCTCAATTTATATTTCATTGCGACTTAATTGTTTTTATACACCATGTTTCTTTTATATGGTGTATATATTTACTTTAACATGTTATATAATGAATATAATTATTCTAATAATTTTATAAGTTTCATTTAATATTACTCCTCTAAGGGGATTATGGTTCAATGTGATTTTATGTGGTATGGGACACTCTGGGTGGTTTAATGTTTGTTTTCAACAAGAATATTTCAATGGTCATTAAATGGAATCTACATTCATTTCATATCCTCCAATGGAGTGGTTTGATTAATATATATCTTTCCAAAAATATGGATATTTTATAAGGTGTATTATTTATTCAATTTGACTAATTCTTTGGACATGAAAGGCATAGGTTGGGAACCGTTTAAAGAATTCCCTACAGGTTCGGGATCTGATAATATAAACCTCTCAATGCATCGATAGTCCCCTAGGACAAAATTAGGTGGAAACAACCCTTCATTTTTGTAACTATTATGATATAAATTGTCTATTCAAAGGACTCAGTATTATATTCATGGTTGGATAAACCAAATTGTTTTGTATCCAGAATGTTTTAAAATTTCTTTTGAAAAGACTTGACAGCAATGGTTCCATGTACCAAGGATACATATAATCTAATAATTAAGAATTTCCTTTATTAAGAAGTTAGTTATTATTATTTTCATTGAGATTTTTTATTGAACTCTCTATGGATAGAATTTAATATTTTTTTAATTGTTAAAGTGGAATGTGTTTCAGCTTATTACCTTGTCATATAGATGATTCCTTATATAGTTATTTAAATGGAACAAGTTATCAATTATTTACCACGTCAGGTTTGTTTATTTACAATTATTCATTATTTATTCTTCATTATTTAACCTTATTGTGAATTTGAGATAACCCTTACTATGTTTTCTTTCCCCAATTTATGAATAATAAAACATTAGACAAGCATTCAAGGGAACAATTTATTAAATTTTATTTTGTATCACATTTTAGTTTCTATTTCCCAATCTAATATGAGTGTCATTTATGTAATCTTGAATTCCAAGGTTGCTAAACTGATAGGGCCTTTGGGATTTGATTCCCTGTAATCATGCAAATATAATGAAATAATGCACAATATCCTTTCTTTTTGGATTTGGGCATTATAGTGAGGGATTGATTTTGTTAACATGAAAACATAATTTATTTGAAAACACACATGATGAAATTTTACTTGGTAATTAACACATTTATTTTGTGAATCCCATGACTTTATCCCATGTTTATAAGGGTTAAAGATTGATTTTTGGCATTCATTTGTTTCCCCACCAGAATTATGCATATTCATGATCACGTGATATGTATGTGTAAATGGACATGAGACATGTTCTTGTACATCTTGTGTGGATCATGACAATTATGATAATATTTTATTTGATGTAAGGTTTTATCTTTCATTTTTATACTATATCATATGCGATATTCTTCAATCCTCTGTTTTTGAGTGTGGAGGAGGAGCATTTTAGACATTACCTTTTGTATCACCCTTAGTTTGAGGTATATAGCCATTTTTATGTATTTATATTTATTTAAAGTGCTTGGGATGAGTTATTAAGAGGATGGGAAAGTTTGGAATGGTTTTGAATATGTTTGGAGGCTTTTCGACGGGCGCACGGTTTGAGAATGTTTGGAGGAAATCGTGAGGGTTCTCTAGGATTTCATGATGGGGATATAGTAGGCTTCGTAAGGAACGCACACAATTTTAAAAATTGTGAGAGGCAACCATGAAGTCCCCTTCTCTCGAGGAAGTGGCATGTGCATGGTTAGCCCACAGTTTTCTAAAACATGCGGGCAAACCGTACAACCACATAAAATTGGGGTTTTAAATTCGGGCTTCCTTAGGCTTAACCTATTTCAATCAAAATTTCGCACACTAGAGCCTCATTGAGTTTTCTGGTTTCTTAGAGGATGGAGGCGGTCTCCCAAAAGTTTTTGAATCAAATATATGGGGTTTCTTGATGTATTGAAGGCGCTTTATCCCGGGTAAGTCTCTCCTCTTGGATTCATAGTGATTTTCACTAATTCTACATATCCCTCTCTCTGAGCATTCTAGATATACACCCATTTTGTGTATATATAGTGTTGTGGTTTCCTTGGGTGTTGATTGTAAGGGTTTTGGATATTAGGTAAGGGGTTCTGTAGCAGTTTCATTGGTGCATTCACCAGATTTGGGGTGTTGTTGCTTGTGGGCTTATTTCACCAGAACCCTATAGGTAGGTGGATTCTCTCCTTACTCCACTTTGCTATTACTAGAATATTCATTACAATTAATTCGTTTTGGGTGAAATTAAATGTATTTTTGAGGTGAGAAATTGGTTGTAAATCCCTTGGTGATGTTTAGGGGTTTCTTGGAAAAAGGGGGCTTTGTTGTGAAATACTCTTGTAGTGGATTTTAAAATCGAGATTTTAAAATGGGTCATTGGGATTGATTTGGAAAATTATTGATGAAAATAATTTTCAATAAAGTTTTATTTATTGAAATTTGGATGGGCGTGGAAAATGGTTTAAGGGTTGTTTCAATAAATGGGTGATTTATTGAAGTGGATTACCATGTTATGGAAATGGTTATTTTATTCTTATATGGCCTTGGTGGGTTATATGTTTTGTTGTGTCTTGTGGAAATGAAATGTGAAAGTGGGCGGGGAGTCTCACTATAAAAGGTGATTGATAGTGGTCCCAGGAACCACTATTAAGGTTAGTGGTCGGGAAGAACCACAAGTTGTGAATGGGTTGAATGGGATGGGTAGAAGTCCCACCGTAATGGTCTTTTTCTAGTGTGTGGATTTGAAAAGATGGAATTTAATGGGAAAACGTGTGATTGGGTATGGTTTATGGCATGGATGGGGCTCTCTCTTGTTTGTGATGGCTTGATAAGGGTACGTTTGTCTAGTGGTAATGGTTTCACTAATTACTTTCTTATATAATCTATTTTATATAAATGTGCCATCTGTTTTATCCTAGTGGAATTTGTAAGGAAGTCATTTGGGGAAATCCTACTGAGTATTAGTAATCAACCCTTATTTGGAACTATGGTTCTTTTGCAGATTTGGTATTTCAGGACACAGGTAAAGGTAATGAATCTCATGTCTAGTGGTTCATTGCGATGCTTAGAAGATGTGGTGGTGTTTGGACCATGGAGCATATCGTGGAGATTTGGAGTGTGTCATGGTTTACTTTGGGTATGTTGTTTAGTATTTTGTATTGTATTTTGATATTGTGTTTGGTTGTGGTTGTTTTTCGGTTATATTTTGGAATTACATGGTTTTATTTTTTATAATACATGTTTTAATGTTTTATTGAATGCATCAAATTGCTTGTTGTTGGTGGATGGTTTGGTTGGTTTTTTCTTAAGGGAAAATTGTTCCATAGTTTGTTCTCAAAGCCCTTAGAATTTATTGTCTGCCTTTGGCACCATGGGAACATCACTTAAGGCCCTGTAGCATTCACCTTACCTCTCAATCCAATGACATTGAGTGGGATGTTACATGTGGAATCAGTTTGTTCAGTCCTTGGATTTCAATTACGAACTGTTGTTCGATCTTTTGGCATGGATTTTTGGTCTTGGTGTTGACATTCATTCGTTGTCTATTCCTTGAGCCATGATGGTGGAAAGGCGTATGATTGTCGGAAATTGGAATGTATAACATCAAAGGACACAGCTAACCTTTTTGTGCTGAAATTCAAGTTACCAGGTAGTTGGGTACATAATTGTTTGGAGACACTTATATGCATTGGATATCTCATTATTGTGGGTGTAGATAATGAGATGAGCATAGAATGCAAGGTAGAAATTACATCCCACTAGGATTCATATTTCGTTTTGGTATAATGATCTATGGTATGATATGAATGTGTGTATATGAAAAACATTAATTGGGTTCCAAAACAGAAGGATTTGAAATATACAAAATTTGTGGTATTTTAAAAATGGGTTGATTTTCAAAACATGGTGGATATTTTTCAAAATAGTGAAACATAGGAAATTTGAACTTGTGGAAATCATGGTTGTGACAGTTGTAGTGTAATTTAATAAGAACTCACAAATCATGTGTTGCTAAAATAGAAGGACCTGTGCATGTTTTGGTATTGTTATAAATGGCACTAGGTAGGTGTAATAGAGACCAACCAGAGGAGGCTGTAGAAAATGTTGTTGCTCCTGATCCCTAAGAGAAAAATCAACTAATGCATGTATTATTTGGTGTCCTAGAACCAACTAGTTGTACATTTATTACATGGACATTTAATGTATTGAAATATTAAATTTCATATTACATATTTTTCATTATTCTACATGACTATGATGTAATAATATCCTAGAGTATTTGTTTCATTAAAATACTATGATGAGACACATAGAATGCAGACCGTCAGGTGTGAGTACTCGTAAGAAGATAAGACTTCCTCTCATGAAGTTGTCACTTGGTAATCTCTAAGATAATCAATTATGATAAAAGACCCGCCAATAGAGATTTTGCATGATTTTGTGTCATCAGATATTTCTATCTGTGAGCATGTGTAATGATACTTAGATTTTAAAATTATCATTAATACATTTCATGACTCACAAACTTTGATTTACTGATAAAAACCATCAGACAAATAGTAGGCGAGAAGTAGGGTATGTTTGGTGCATCAAGAGTGGCATGTCATTAATGGATAATTTGAGGAATGTTTCTTCCCTTCACTTAATGGAAGTTGAAATCTCATCCATTTGATTGAAATAGAATCGTCGCATCAAATTATATGGACTTGGTGTAATGATAAGTTTATTTCAGGTAGTCAATGAACGTCGTATCAGGCATAAATTTTGATTACACTATCATGAAACCTTCTTGATGTTATATTGCAATAAAGGGGTTATATTACACAGTGTTCATTATAATGTGGAATTCATTATTGTGACATTATGTTCTTTCTATTAGGTTCCATGAACCATTTCTATATAGTACTCTTGGGCTTTATCCAAGCCCACCTAATGCCAATGAGAAAGAATCTAAGCGGGTCACCCAATATGTTTTTTGGGTGGTCTCAGTTAAATTCAATTTGAATTTAATTAAAGAAATTACTTTTATTCTCAAGATTGTGGAATTATTTTATTCAAGTCAAAATGATGGCATAAATTAAATTATATATATATATATATATATTAGATCATTTCATAAATATTTATTTACTATCTTGTAAATAAAATATTTATTTATGAGAATAACATTTTTTTATTTATTTATTCAGGTGTTCAGTAAATGGAAGTGGAGTTTGAGGAGAAAAAGGCCAGTCTAGTGGTAATATAATTATTTGAAATATGGAAAATAATAATTTAACTTTTTGGTACATGTTAAAATAATAATGATGCTGATATTATTTTGTGACGTGGAATTTTATTTAAAATCCTGTTTTGTGCTTGTTGGAGCACCATAAACAATGACGTGATATTATTATTATGAGAATGGGTTTTCTCTATGTCATTAATGTATTTAATTTCTATTATGAAACAAAATATTTTAACTAATGTTCCTTTCATATAAATAGACATGTACTCCTATTGTACTAGACACCACAGATCATCGAACCGTAGACCCGGTGAATAGAGAATTGTTGAGCTAAACTATTTCCCTCTCGAATCCTTTTCCTACCCCTCTCAAGAATGAGAGACGTTGTAGAGACCCAAATCATGAAGTAAATAGACATTACATTACTTTTTCATAATATCTAATACATAAAAAAACTGACACTAAGTGACCGTAATAGTTTAGTGTGTTTGGAATCTCGGAATATAATCTTCTAATCTTCGGGAAAGATATTCAACATCTCCCATAAAGGTCTTCCTTTTTTTTATTACCTAAAACCTTTCATTATATCCTGGGGAAAAGAAAACAGATAAAGGGTGAGCTCAAATGCTCAGTAAGGGTAATCATGGAGAAAATAAAATAAACCATATACATTTGAACTTCAAAACACGAACATAATATTTAAACATCAAAATCTTGAGAAATGACATAAAACATGGCAGTACGTAAGGCATAGATCATAATGGATCATCAATCACGATAAAATAGTATGGGGATAAAACATTTAATTGTGTCAAACCCTTAAGAATATGATATGATTTCCATAGTAGCCAAGGCATTGCTGCCAAGACCATCTTAGTGGACAAAGTCCCTTTCTGAATCGAGTTCACTCCTCGTTCAAGTCATGTATCACTGAACCAGATTAACTTACCATTCTATCCATGTCTATCTCATGAGATATAAATCATTAACCAATGCATTATATGGAGATATAGGTCCCACCCATCTCATAATGAAATCATTCTTACGTGTGCCACAACATAAACATAAATCATTCATCATAACCCAAAGAATAAAATAGGTTTCATAAACATCATCCCATAATAACATAATCCATATAAAATAAATTGATATCATTTCATCATAAGAAAAATAAAACCATGTAAACAATAGATACATTATACTTGAAAAATAAACATACTAAATAATGTCATCTTAGATGCAAAATAATTTTAGTAAAACACTGGAAATGAATTCTTGAGGAAAATATCCTTTCTTCATCAAAATAATTTTCTTTTCACAAAATTCCATCCAATTAAAAAAGAAAATGATTTTTTTGAAAATAATAATGAAATCTTGTAGAGAAATCTTCAAGAAAATAAGGATTTATGAAACTGTAAAAATCCGTTCATGCCGTATATGTTAAAAAAACATTCTTCTCGTACTTTTACCGAAAAGTCAAAAAGTACCTCGTATGGTAAACAAAAGAAATATTCATTAAATGACATGTAGTAAAAGTAAAAAATGGGTAAAAAGGACATTAAAAATACATGAAACCATTTTCAGAAAATAGGGACATGAATGATATATACAACCCCAGTAAATACTTACGAATAAACAATCTCGGATAAAAACGAGATTGGAAAAGTTATCCCTTACCTTATGTCTGATATGCTTCGTATGTATCCGAAACTCCATTATAATGATTTAAATAATTTAATTTACTTATGAAAGAATCATATTCATTGTTATGATATATTATATGGTTCACTTATGACTTTATATTACCCGTTCTTTTGTAAATTCCATGTTAAAACAGTGATTTGGGTAAAATTGTTTCATTTATCGTACGTGTTTCGACATGTTGTTCTTGATATTATTACTTATATCCAGATTTACTTAATTCCATAATGTAAAAATTGATTTATATATAATATATATTCAGAATATAAATATATATGATACATCGCAAAATGGAATGAAATACACCATTCATGGAGACAATAGGTCGTACGTACGCATGAACACTATTTTCGTTTCCTTATTGAATTAAATAGATTTAAGTAAATGAAACATATATGTACATAAATCCAGTATCATTATTATGTAATATATTTCATGATTATTTATTATATATACTTTATAATCATACTTGAATGGTTAATCATGGAAAATGAATCTCATCGCGTTCGTAGACATTGTAGTCTGTACATACGCACGAGCGATGATATCATTCCCATGATCGTGGAATTGTATTGAAGTGTATGGATAATATTTCAGAATCAATATAAGTTTAAAAAAATCATATATAGTTATTTTTTACACCATTATACACATCCATGTAAGGTGGTGGTGGAAAACAGATTACACCACAGCGTGGAGACGGTATTCCGTATGTATGCACGCGCGGTGATTTCGTTTTCCGTAGGATGGATATAAGATGAAATAGGGTTTTTTTCATATTTATAATAACATATTAGTATATGATTGATACTTATGTTATTAATTTATGATGAAACAAATAAATAAGAAGTAGTAGAAGAAGAAATAAATTGGAAAGATTCAGTAAAGGATATTACCTCTTCTTTGACGAGCCTCTTCTTAACCTCCTCTTAAGGCACTAGAGTTGGTATTTTGAGGAGAACAGAACCTCTATAATGTTTCTAGGGAATTTTATAAGGGTAATTGGCAGGTTTTTTCCAAGCATGAAGGCTCAAAATTGTGTAAAGAGAAGGAGGAGGAGGTGCCCTTTTATAAGGGAGGAGAGGGGGACCTTAGGAAAAACTTAAAATATTATTTTATAATAAAGTAATATTCGGTTTATAATAGCTACAAATTGATTTATTTAGAAGATAAAGTAGTTATGGGTCTAAAACCTCTAAAGAAATATGTTTTAGACAAGTTTAGGTTACTAATTTAACCTCATCATTTAAATTTAACTCTAAGTAAAATAATTTAACTTTTACAGTGTCTTTTTGTTTTCGTACACTATATGGTTAACGAACATACAATAACATGCCAAACAAACCCGAAGTGGTTCATTATTAATATATATAACCATATCTAAGTCATTTGACCGAACCTTATATTTTTATGAATATAATTACAATTAATAATATAATATTTGTTTTAAAAACTATATTATGTCAATTTTGACACTATTTGGTAATTGATTTTTTTTGAAAATTATAACAACATGATTAGTTCGAAAAAAATAATTAAATACATACTAACATGTCATATTAACCTAAAAAATTATTTTAATTTATAAAAAGTCTCAAAGTACATTTATTTGGGTATTTATAACATCAATTATATTAATATTTCATTAATAAGGTAATTACTGCATCATAATTGTGTTATAAATAAATTAAATTAATTAATTTCTAAAAATTATAAATAAAATAACATTATGTAGGAAATATTTTTATATTTCTAATGAATATTTATACTCGAATTTATCTTATGTATAACTCTATATTAAAAATGTTTTAGTTATTAAATGTTGATTTTAACTCTTTTAACTCTTCTTTGAATTAAATAATAATAAATGTCCTAATCTAATCCAAGTGGACCTAAATGATAATAGTATATTCCTAAGGTTGTTTTTGGTCGAATTATACTTATCCAATAGAAATAGGACTTGTTTTAGGGTAATAATGATATCATTTTTACCCTTAATTACCCTATTTACTTTTAACCATGGTAAGTAAAAGTAAAAATGTTACTATTCACCAAAAATTATTTTTATATTATTGAACCACATTTTACACTTTGATGTTTACTATTTCACTTGGATTTTCGAAATTCCACTCACAGAAATGGTAAAATAATGTTATGTGTAAATTTTTAAATTCTCCTAGGAGGTGGGTAAAAGACGGTGAAAAGTTCAGTAAAATTTTTATATATCTAAAATTATTATAAAATGACTCCAATGAATTACATTGAACTTATATAGGTATTATTTATCATGTTTGACCGAAAATAAATTTAAATAAAATAAATAATTATTTAAATATAAAGTCGGTTTTTAAATAGTAACATGGTGTTTTCACTATTCATCAAAAATTGAATGTTTTCAAAAAAATACCAAAAATTCACCCTTGGCTAATTTCAATATTCTAAATCCAAAAATGAAGTCCATTTTGGAAGATAAAATTTATAAAATTTCAAAAATTGGGTATTACTATTCATAACGACTAGTTCATATTAATATTATAATAATACATCATTTAGTGAAACTCGGTATTGCGTACTACACACGATATCGAGGAAGGTCTTGATTGCGTGTAATGCAAGCCAAGTCAAGGTTGTGTGTAGTTAAAGCTTCGTTTGGTGTTGCGTATAACATAATCAAAATGTATTTCATTTAAACATTAAACATAATCTATACATAATGTTTTGTAGAATAATTTCCAAAAAACGAACTTGAAATGTGTGTAACACGAGCCAAGAATAGTGTTGCATATACTACAAGAAAATACACTGTCTCATATAGTACAATATAATATTGGTGTAGTGTATAATAGAATACATCAAAGAAATTAAAAATAATATATCTCATAAAATATCGCGGTGTTACATTCTACCCCCTTTAAAATGAATTTCAACCTTGAAATTCCTCAGGGTTATAAATGGTTTTCTACGTGAAATTTTCTTTCATAGAAACCCACATTGTAAAAAGGAATACCATAACTGATCTTTAAAAACTAAATTATGAAACATAATGGTTACCCAAATTAACTAATCATTGGGTTTCCACATAGGAGAACATAGGTGAAGATATGGATATGGAAGAGAAATCTAACCATCAAGTTCTTATGGAGAGTGGTAGAGAACATGGCTATAAAGAAGCCAACAATAAGAAAACCATAAATTTGTGAAGATCTAAGGTACCATATCATTCATCAGATATTAGAGAACTAGGACAACATTTTTGGTTTTCAATATCATTACCCTAAAGTTGGAAATTTTGAATTAGAATAAATACTTACTTGATTTTGGTACAATCTCACTGTTGTTTGTGCCTTGAACAATTTACACTTCATATCTTAAATAAATGAAGTTTAATTTGTCTTCCGTGAAGTGTTAGTAGATCATGCAATAGAATGATAGGTTATTCCATATATCTCAAACATAAGGTTAGCAAAAGTTATATACATAAGTCCATTCGTGGTATGATTAATCGTATATGGTTCTTAAAATAGACGTATACTTATTATATATTACCACATAATATATTGAAACTAATTTATACTAACCAGGGACTTCCTGCAGGCCAGTGGTAGGCGATAAAGGCCTACCGTACTTCGGTTGTGGGTTCAATTCCTGTATCCTTGTCCGACACGACGGGTTGTCGCCCATCCTACGGGTTGTCCTTTTTCTAAAAATATACTACTATAACATTCAAAAAATAATATCAAAAAAAGTTATATCCTTAAACAATTATATCTGATTTCCAACATAATATATTTCAAATATTTAGGCTTATCCAAAATACATATGTACAATCTCATAGTATAAAGAAAACGATTACTTGAAAGGTCACATAACAAGCATGTGGATACCATCATTTATCCCCCATATATCAGAAGATATATCTTTTTGGTCACATTCCAAACATGTTAATACCTTAATCATGTATTCTTTTGAAACATGTATTACCATAGAACCTTAGTGAAAACTTGAGTGCTGTCAAAAGTTAACTCTTTCCACTTACCAAAATCCCAAAATTTCTATATACTCAAACAGTGATATCACTTTGTCCTTATATCAATCATGAGCTCATTAATACTATCAAACATCTCATTATATCCTTATCCTTTCATTATGAACATATGATCGACCTTCCAAAAATATTTGAATAAAATTTCAGGGTTACTGTTACCATTCATCATATACTTTCAAAAACACAAGGAAAGACAACAGTGTAACAATCCTTAGATTTTTCTTTATTCAATAGTACCATACATTATTCTTGATAAACATACAATCATTCCACTACCTTCTTAAACCACTGACTGAGGTTCATAATTTATTTTATCTCATATATCATTTGTAGTCTCTTCATCATCAACAACATAAATACTACCCATACGACCATGCTGATTCTCTTCATGAAATTTTCCCTCAGAGCATTGGTTTGCATAATGCCTGTACATTCCACATTTAAAACATTTAACCATTATTTATGTCTTATAAATACAATTATCCTTGTCCATGGTGTTAACTGAACCTTTTCCTTTATAATTACTGGCTTTGTGTCCTTCTTTTCCACACCCAAAGAATCTTCTAGTTCCTTTGAAACATTCTACCTGATTCCACTTACCACATGATTTACATGATGAAAATTGAACTTTCTTTCCTATATGATCATCATGAAACTCCATCTTTCTCTTTATAGGTGAGTCAGGAAACTTACCAATGTTTAGATTATTGATCATATTATGAGATTTCTGATTAGTCAAAATAAAGATGTTTGGACATCCAATTCCCGTTTCATTTTGTTTCTCATGAAGAATATCATTCCATTTTCCATCATATCCTCCATTATCATTAATCTTCGTGTTTCCAACCATTTACTAAAACCCAAAAAGAATAATGTGAGTGGCAAAAATCATACTAGGAAAACAACATAATCAATGGGATTACTTTCAATTTCTAACATTTTAGGTTTAATAATAGGTTATTCACGATCATTATCATAATTCTTGGACTATTACCTATACTTATACATAACCTTAAGAATATCCCTAGACATACCATAGAAATAAATCTAGAAATCTCACTAATGTTTTCGCGTACAAGTTTCCAAAGGTTAAATAAACCTTTCCTCTAATACCAACTATAGATACCCAAATCATGACATACATAGACATTACATTACTTTTATGGAATATCTAATACATAACAAAAACAAACACCAAAAGACCGTAATAGTTTAGTGTCTTTGGAATCTCGGAATATAATATTCTAATCTTGGTGAAAGATATTCAACATCTCCCATAAAGATCTTCATTTAATTTTTATTACCTAAACCCTTTCATTATATCCTAGGGAAAAGAAAACATTTAAAGGGTGAGATCAAATTCTCAGTAAGGGTAGGCATGGAGAAAATAAAACAAACCATATACATTTGAACTTCAAAACATGAACATAATATTTAAACATCAAAATCTTGAGCAATGACATAAAACATGGCAGTATGTAAGGCATAGATGATAATGGATCATCAATCATGATAAAATAGAATCGGTATAAAACATGTAATTGTGGAAAACCATTAATCACATGATATGATACCATAGTAGCCAAGGAATTCTACCAGGACCATTTAGTGGAAAAAGTATGTTTCTGAATCGACTTCACTCCTCGTTCCAGTCCTGTATCACAGAACGGGATTAACTTTCTGTTCCAGCCATATCTATCTCATGAGATATAAATCTTTACCCAATGCATTGGAGGGAGATATAGGTCCCAACCATCTCATAATGAAATCATTCTTATGTGTGCCACAACATAAACATAAATCATTTATCATAACCCAATGAATAAAATGGGTTTCATAAACATCATCCCATAATAAAATAATCCATATAAAAGAAATGGATATCATTTCATTATAAGAAAAATCAAACCATGTTAAAAATAGAGACATTATACTTGAAACATAAACATACTAAATAATGTTATCATAGATGGAAAATAGTTTTGATAAAACACTTGAAATGAATTCTTGAAGAAAATATCCTTTCTTCTTCAAAATCATTTTATTTTCACAAAATGCCATCGAATTTTAAAATAATAGGATTTTGCTGAAAATAATCATGAAATCTTGTAGAGGAAGCTTCATGAAAATAAATCTTTATGATACCGTAAAAATACGTTCATGCCGTATAAGTTAAAAAAACATTCTTCTCGTACTTTTTCCGTAACATTTTGGTTAACCTTGTTTCATTTATCGTACGTGTTTCGACATGTTGTTCTTGATATTATTTCTTATATCCTGATTTAATTAATTCCAGGATGTAAAACATGATTTATATATAATATATATTCATCATATAAATATATATGATAGATCGATAAATGGAATGAAATACACCGTTCATGGAGACGGTTGGTCGTACGTACGCATGAATGCTTTTTTCATTTCCTTATTGAATTAAATGGAATTAAGTAAGTGAAACATATATGTACATAAATCCAGTATCATTTTTATTTAATATATTTCATGATTATTTATTATATATACTTTATAATCATACTTGAATGGTTAATCATGGAAAATGAATCTCATCGCGTTCGTGGAGACGGTAGTCCGTACGTACACACGAGCGATGATATCATTCCCATGATCATGGAATAATATTTAAGTGTATGTATAATATTTCAGAATCAATATCACTTTACAATAGTCATATATAGTTATTTTTTACACCATTATACCCATCCAAGTAAGGTGGTGGTGGAAAACAAATTACACCACGGTGTGGAGATAGTATTCTGTACGTACGCACACACGGTGATTTCGTTTTCCGTAGGATGGATAGAAGATAAAATAGGGGTTTTCATATTTATAATAACATATAAGTATATTATTGATATTGATGTTATTAATTTCTACTGAAACAAATAAATAAGAAGAAGTAGAAGAGGAAATAAATTGGAAAGAATCAGTAAAGGATATTACCTCTTCTTTGATGCGCCTCTTCTAAACCTCCTCTTAAGGCACTAGAGTTGGACTTTTGAGGAGAAAATAACCTATATAATGTTTCTAGGGATTTTTATAAGGGAAATGGTCAGGGGTTTTCTGATCTTGAAGGCTCAAAATTGCGTAAATAGAAGAGGGAGGAGGTGCCCTTTTATAAGAGAGGAGAGGGGCACCTTATGAAAACATAAAATAATATTTTATAATATAGTAATTTTCAGTTTATAATAGCTAAAAATTGATTTATATCGAAGATAATGTGGGGATGGGTCAGAATCCTCTCATCCAATAGGTTTTGGATAAGTTTAGGTTACTATTTTAACCTTATCATTTAGATTTAACTCTATGTTAAATAATTTAACTTTTACCGTGTCTTCTTGTTTTCTTACAATATATGGTTAATAAACATACAATAACAAGCCAAACGAATCCCAAGTGGTTGATTATTAATATATATAATCTTATCTAAGTCATTTGGCCGAACCACAGATTTTTAGGAATGGAATAACAATTAATAATATAATAATTGTTTTAAAAAATATTTTATGTCAATTTTGACACTATTTGGTAATTGATTTTTGTGAAAATTAAAACAGCATGATTCGTTCGAAAAAAAGTTAATTAAATCAATACTAGAATGTCATATTAACCGAATAAATAATTTGAATTTATAAAAAGTCTCAAATTACATTTATTTTGGTATTTATAACATCAATTATGTTATTATTTCACTAATAAGGTAATTACTACATCATCATTGTGTTATAAATAATTTAAATTATTTAATGTCTAAAAATTATAAATAAAATAAAATTTTGTAGGAAATATTTTTATATTTCTAATTAATATTTATAGTCGAATTTATCTTATGTATAACCCTACCTTAAAAATGTTTTAGTTATTAAACTTTGATTTTAACTCTTTTAACTCTTCTTTGTAGTAAATAATAATAAATGTCCAAATATAATCCAGGTGGACCTAAATGATAATATTATATATTTAAGGTTGTTTTTGGTCAAATTATACTTATCCAATAGAATTAGGACATGTGTTACGGTAATAATAATATCATTTTTACCCTTAATTACCCTATTTACTTTTAACCATGGTAAATAAAAGTAAAAAAGTTACTATTCACCAAAAATTATTTTTATCTAATTGAACCACATTTTACTCCTTGATGTTAACCGTGTCTTTTTTATTTTATAAAATCCACTCACAAAAGCGGTAAAATTATGTTTTGTGTAAATTTTCAAATTCTCCTAGGAGGTGGGTAAAAGACGGTGAAAAGTTCAGTAAAAATTTTATATATCTACAATTAATATAAAATGACTCCAATGAATTACATTGAACCTATATAGGTATTGTGTGTCAATTTTGACCTAAAATAAATTTAAATAAAATAAATAATTATTTAAATAAAAAGTCTGTTTTTAAATAGTAACCTAGTGTTTTCACTTTTCATCATAAATTGAATGTTTTCAGAAAAATACAAAAAAATTCACCCTTGGATAATTTCGATATTACGAATCCAAAAATGAAGTCCATTTTGAAAGATAAAATTTATAAAATTTCAAAAAGTGGGTATTACTGTTCATAACGACTAGTTCATAATAATATTATAATAATATATCATTTAGTGAAACTCGGTATTGCGTACTACACACGCTATTGAGGAAGGTCTTGATTGCGTGTAATGTAAGCCAATCAAGGATGCGTGTAGTGAAAGCTCTATTTGGTGTTGTGTATAAGATAATCAAAACATATTTCATTTAAACATTTTACAGTATCTATACTTAATGTTGTGTAGAATAATTTCCACAAAATGAACATGAAATTGTGTGTAACACGAGCCAAGAATAATGTTGCGTATACTGCAAGATAATATGGTGTTGCGTATAGTACATACTAATCTTGGTGTAGTGTATAATAGAAGACATCAAAGAAATTAAAAATAATATATCTCATAAAATCTTCGGGTGTTATAGATGTTCGTAAAGGATGAAGAAAAATCAATCAATAGAAACAAACACAAGACACTCGCTTCTCCACACTACCACCCGAAAAAAGAGCACTATCAATAAAAGGCCATTAGAGCATCTGTGGATCCCCCTAGTTGGATTCCAGTCTGGATCCTTGGAAGCACAATGATATTATATAGAAGGGTCATTCCGGACATTCAACATCATAAACGAAGAAAATATCAAAGATCCTAGTATTATTTACTTTAAAAAATTAATTATTTTAATTATAAACATGATGGGCAAGATCCTATCTAAAATTTACAAGAATCTGCCTTTTTATCTAAATATTTGATTATGTTCCATGGATGCTGGCATTCATCGTTGTATTGATCCCTAAATAATCATTGATCATGGTAAAAATCAATGTAGGGTACTATCCCAACCATGCTTCCGCTGCGCCTGGAACCTTAAAGTGGTATTAGAGGGGTTAAAATTATTTTATAATTTTTTTAAAATGCATTGATGACATATTCATTTAATAGTTTAGTTGTTTTTATTCATGTTAATAATTATGTAAATCTGAATCTCTAGATCTATTACCCCACTTTCGATTCTCATTCACCTTATATAAATGATCTTTTTCTCAATTTTGATTAAAATAAAATAAAGGATCTCATCCGGAGGTGCCAAATCTTCCTGGACGTACGACACCAGAACACACATCATGTATTCATAAGTACACACCATGTGGTCAAGACTCAATGCATCAGACTGGTCCACCAAAACAAGCCATGTTTGGAGTCTTTTTAAGCCTTAATGACTACGTGCATTTACCAGAAATAGGTGGCATGTGGTTTCAAGATCACATGTCGTGTGGCCCACTAGACACAATGTGCAGTCCCTTTGGGTTAGGGTCAGACCATTACCTCGTACAAAGCTTGCCCAGCTGGAAACCATGTAACACGGATACAATGTGGCATGTGTCCCAGTGAACACACCGTGTACTCCAAATATTTCTGATGTACACTCACACACCATTTCCCCATGAGTATACTTTAGAGGGATGGAAAAAATAGTACACACCGTATATTTCTAACTACATTCTGTGTACTCATCTAAAGTACAAAGATTTATTAAAATATTTTATTATATTATACAAACCCTTGATACAGGTACCATCATGTGGGTGTAATGATTAGGCACAACACGTGATTGGTACTTTATAAATATGTGTTTAATTTAACATCTATGTAATGTTCATTTCTACTCATTAGGTAGTTATGAGTAGGAATTCATTAGGTTTTCTCTAAGGTACAAGTTATTTACAAAGATAATTTTAAATGAAGTTATTTATTTAATGTCATGATGGATGAGAATCTCAAGGAAATTCAGGAAAAAGGTATATGATAAAAGGATTGATTAATTAAAGATGATAATTAATTGATTCAAGCGTGATTTATCTTAAACAAGGAAGATTAAAGAATTTAATTCTAGTTTTATTTATACGTAAACATCATTTCATGTATGTATGATCATGATCTAGACCACGACCTTTGTATGTGGATGGTTTATTTTAATTTATTTATTTTAATTAAATTTGTTAGCCAGTGAGCCATCTCTTCTCATTAAAATGTAGGGCCTGCAAGAAAAAGGATTATTTTATGTAAATCCCCTTTTTACCCCCCACCTTCATGTGAGATAAAATAGGGGAAATGTAATAGATGTAGCTACCAAGATAGTGGAAGCAGTTCAAGATGGAGCCAACATGAAACCAATACCAAGAGATACAGAAGTGGACAGGTGGAAATCTGTAAACATGAATGAAAAAGGTTCAAGATGTTTTCCCCCTAGTTCAGGGCTAGATTATCAACCTCTAGATAAACTAATCATCAGAAAAGATAATGATAATTCTATTTATTTTATTTCTCTCAGTTTAATGGTTTACCATTATGGATGTGTTTTCACAATCACATAATTAATGAATTAAAGAAGCATGCAAGATAGAACTAAAAAAACCAGATATATGAATAAATATTATCAATACATGGTTAATCACATAATTAAGATCCACTTAATATTAACAAGGATGTGATAATTATAATAATCAATTAATTCATAAGAGATAAAATTCCTTCAAATAAAATATTATGTCAGACCATGTCTTCCTTTAATTGATTAAGGGAAAAATCAATAAAACAATGTGTTCGAACAACCCTTTTTGGGACACATACATTATACAGGAAGCCCTTATGAAATTTTTCAGTTTGACATAACCATATTACATCAAGAGGAGTAGCCCTTGCTAGACAAGGTGTAACATTGGAGGCAACCATTGAGAAAATCCACCGTCATGATTTTAGTTTTGGGGAGTCCACTCAATAGATCATGGAGTTATAGGCTGCAGTTGGCAATTACCTGCCTACTTAAATACCTTCTAATATCATGACCATATCTTATTGGGGTTATGTGAACGGGAATATAGATCCATTCCACTAGAATGTTCTGAAAACTGGACATTCAGAGTTCAATGGTGAGGGCTATTGGGACATGATAAAAAAATGAGAGACTTGATAAAATATATTATTTCGTATAAAATGAAATTAAGAATATACTATTAATCTTCAATTTTAATTATAGAATAAAAATGAAAAACTCATCGACCAAATAATCCCAGTGATCGATTACAGATAAATACAACATCCTCACTGGCAGTAACTTTTTGGAATGGTTTAGATGCCTTTGGTTGTCCTACACCATGAATAGAAGTCTTTTGTTCTAGATTTAGCATTACCTGATCCGCCTGCCAGAGAGGCGAGTGATGAGGATTTCCTAGTCTATGAGAAACATAAGAATGACCTGGTTTATGTTCAATGTTTGAGGTTATCATCAATGTATATTGAGCTCATGAAGTCTCGTTAAAACTTGTATACTTATAGAATGCTCGAGCACATCTGTGGTCTTTACCAAGAGAGAGAAAGATAGGAAAGGTTTGGGATCTCTATGGAACACTTTTAGAGTATGTTTGGAGAAGGTTACCCAGCTAGGCCTCATGTAGTCATGCTCATTGGATACATTGAGTGCTTGGAAGTTCTAGGGTTTAAACTCCTTGGAGAACTGGGAATCGATCTCATTCTTGTATAACTCTTTCAGAGCTTCACTAACATCATTGTTAATTTCATTAAGAACAACATTGTGAAATATCTATAAGATATTCTTATCCTCATTCGCCAAGTCGACAATGATATGAAGCCTGAAGATCATTTGTCCTTATGCTGAATAATAGGAAAGAGAATGTGAAGAGCTTTAAACCAAATCTTCTTCATGACCTTCCAAGAAAAAGAATATAAAAGTGGAGGAAAGGGAACATGAGGCTGTTTGTTTCACACATGACAAGAAGGTCCACTGGAATAAGATTGCACCCACCCTAAGAAGCAAGGGGAATCTTCTAGTGCGTTTGTTATCAAATTCAATCTATATGTTTCAACAAATTTGGTATTAGAAACAGCTTGTGGAGCTCAAATATGTACCCAAATACTGGAAACATGAATATTCATGAAGATTGACCTAGGGGAGGTACATATAAGAGTAGCCAACGGAGCTAGACTTTCTGTTACTGTGGTCTAGGACTACCGCCTCACATTGCTAATTGAGATGATCTTGGTGTTAAAGGGTTGTCATTATGTGTCTTCTATTACAAAAAAAATACTATTTCTGTATCCAGATTAGATATAGATTGATTTGTTTCCAAGTATGGATGTTAATATAATTTCTTTTAAAAAGATAACATTTTTTGGTAGGGAACATTTATACAATGGTCTTTATGTGTTGGATTACAAAAAACGATGTAATGGAAGTTGATAACAATGATACTTCACATGATTCATACCGCACCAATCTTTGGAATCACTGACTATGTCATGTAAACGAGAAGCACAGGACAAAGTTACATCAAGATGGATATTTATATTCCTTTGAACTAAATCCACTTGTTGTATGTCTTTCATGTTTACAAGTCCAAATGTCTAAAACCCCATTTAGGTGGAAAGGTGAAGGGGATAACGAACTTCATGAATTGGTTCATACTGATGTGTGTAGACCATTTCCTGTTGAAGCAAGAAGAGGGTGATAATAAATTATAACTTTTACTAATTATTTTAGTACATATGGATATATCTAATTAATGAGGTATATGTCATATTATTTTAATAAGTTTAAAGAATATACGAATGAAGTTGAGAATCAGCTTGGTAAGAAGATTAAGAAACTCATCTTAGAACATTGTGGAGAATATCATAATCAAGACATCATTGATTACATACAAGAGTTTGGGATCCTATCCCAACTCACTCCTCTATGCACACCCTAGTGGAATGATGGAAGTGAATGGAGGAATTGCACCCTGTTGGACATGGTCATAATAGTTATGAGTAATGAGATTCTTCCATTATCCTTTTGGGGATATGTGTTACAAACAAAAATGAACATAGTAAACCAAGTACCAACTTAATCCATAAATGGTTTTCTATATGAGTTTTGGTGTGGAATGAAATCCATATTATCAAATTTACATTTATGGGGAAGCGATGTGTTTGATAAGGCCTCTTCAGGAAACAAAATTTCACCCTTAGGCATAAAGTGTACCTTTATAGGATACCCCAAGGAAACAAGGGGATATTACCTATAAAACCCCTTAGAAAAAAATTTCATAGGGGAAAGACACTCCGTATTCATTGAGTGTCTGCACATATCTAAAATAGATAGTAGGAGCGAGATAGACTTCGATTAAATTGAGGCTAAAGGTACACAAGAGTTGGTACAAGAAAAGATTTCAAAAATCCCTGTGGAAGAAAGAACTATTCCAAAGACACAAGAGCTCTGTTAGAGTACAAGCGAAGTTAGAGAAGCAGAATGGTATAGAGTAACACCCTGACCCTAGTTACCCAGAGATGGTGCATTATTACATAACATTGGTATGATCACAAGGGATGAAATATTGAAATACCAATTACTTTAGTAGCCATGTAAAAACCAGATACAAACATAAGTTTTACAATAAAATATGAAATTAAAAACAATAACATTGTGTATCCTTTTAACATATTCAACTACCTTATACTATGTAACACCACAAGCTTCCATGGTACGCTTCTCTTTGAATAATATAGTAGTGTGTGTTGTACGCAACATCGAGTTCTAACACACACCACAACCATTCAAAGTAGCTGTTATGAATAGTAATACCTAGTTTTTGAAATTTTATAAATTTTATCTTTCAAAATGGACTTCATTTTTGGATTCGAAATATCGAGTTTATCCACGGGTGAAATTTTGGAACTTTTCGGATAACTTTTATATTTTGATGAATAGTGAAAATTACTAAATTTTAATTAAAAACAACTTTTTGAATCAAAGTAATTAATAGTGATAAATTATTATATTGAGTGGTTTTAAAGTATAATTACAATATAATTTTACCATTTTATCCAATGGTGGTCATTAGAATTAATTTACTTTGAAATTGGACACAAACAATTGTCAATCTTCTGATTGATATTATTTCTTAAAACCCTGCTATTTTTTGACAACGGGAATTAATTATAAAATTAATTAATGAAACTTATATGTTTTTAATTTTGTAAAATAGACACCATTTTTTAATTCATAATATCAATTATATCTTAGGGTGTGTTTTTGTTATTTTTCTGAAAAACATCAATTTTTGATGAATAGTGAAACCACTAAGTGGTAGTTTAAAAACTAATTTTTCATGTAAATGAAACATTACCACTTCTGTGATTTGATTTTCAAAAATCTGACATACATGGTTTTCATTAGGAAGTAAAATTTGGTTCAATGGGATTAAAATAATTTTTTTGGTGAATAGTAACTTTTAAGTTTTATTAATCACGCTTAAAGGTAATTAGTGAAATTTAAGATAAAAATGATATTATACAAATATGAAAATATCTTGACACTTGTCCTAAACTTATTGTATGAGTCATGGCCGACCAAGAAAATCCATGGGTCAACTTGGGGACCCCATGGAGCCACTTGGGTTAGAAAATGACATTAATAACTTTTTATTTAATGAAAAAATGAAATTGTCACAAACATGTGTTGTTTTACTAAAACAATTTTTACATGGGGTTATATAAGTTATATTTTAGAATATAAATATTCATTGGAAAGATAAAACTATTTCCTACATCATTATATATTTCTTATAATTTTTAGACATTAAATAAATTAAATTTTTTATGACACCATGATGATGCAGCGATTACCTCATTAATTAACGATTTAAATAAATGAAAAGATAATGTAAAATATAAAACTTACACATGTCAAAAACCTATTGGATGAGTATATTTCGAACCATTATCACCTTATCCTCGAAATATATCATTGTGGGACCTTTAAAATTCGAAAAGCATTTCATAATAGTGTAACATTTCATGACATTCCAAGAGTGCTCCTCCTCTCCTCTTATAAAAGGCCCCCAACGCTACCACCTTATTCACACCATCAAATCCATTGGGCTCAGACATCCTCTGACCCAATACTCTCTAAACATCCCTATCTTACTCCTATAATCCCCACTTTGGGCATAATTCTTCCCAAGGAAGCCTTTGGTTCAAATCAAAAAGAGTTACCTGATTTTAAGGTAATGTCTTCTCTTATGTTTGTTTGTTTTATTTTGCTTCTCCAACAACTTAAAATATTTTTATTACTTTATTTTGTAACAACCCAAGTATCTATAATATACTAGGATGTTGTTGTGAAATGTATTTTATTTACACTTACACAAACCTCCGTCTAATGGTTAAAGAACATATTGTTTATGTGGGTGGCGAAATACTACCTCACGAAACGATGATTGTTAAATATTCTTTTAACACATCTAATGGTGGCCATTAAGATGAAACTATATCTATATATGATATATATTATGTTTATGTTTTCTTTATTCTTATGTATATCTCATTTATGTCATACCTTTATGATTTCCATTATGGGTAAACGCGATAATTTCATTTAAGGAAGTGCATACTACCGCCCCCTCAATGTGATTTGAATCGTTAATACCATATGTGGGACGTATAAAGGATGGATTAAATGATATTATATATTATATTATACTTTTATTATAATAAACCTTTATATCATTATGATTTCATTCCATTAAATATGAAATATAAATGAAAGTAGAGTTCATGCGTATGTATGGCTTACCGTCTCTATGAACTGTGCATTTCATTTCATACCTCTAAATGTTAAGTAATATTATGAATGAATGTATATAATGGATATATATGATATATATGATATCTAAATCATGAATATAATCTTGGATATAATGGATATTTTACCACATGAACAACTTGTAATTATAAGAAGTTTATTTTTGACTCAAGTACCGAAGATCGACAAAATGACCGTTATTAACATAAATAATTACATAATGTTCATAACATGGTAATAAGTGATATAAAATGAATAATAAACTTGAAAAAGGTTCTTAATAAATTATAAACTAACTCTATTTTATTATTCAGGAGGTTAAAGAATGGCCGAGTCAAGTCGGACACGAGGTAAGGGAACTTCTTAACCCAATTTCCGTTCTTTGTGTTAATCTCCTACTTTCAAATTATGTCATGATATTATTATGTATTATCTTGTATTTTTACTTTCATTATGTGTACTTATAGAGAATACACATAATAGATTTATTTTATTTAAAAAACTATCTTTGAAAGGGGCTTCATCTCAATCTCCTTTAATTGAGGCATATTTTGTTTTATACACAAATTTTTCTATACGGTGTATAAACCCCTTTGACTTTTATGTTTATTCAAGAGGAATATTTTTTATACGAAGAAGTTTACTAAACGAAAAAATGGAATTTTTTTTTCGTATGTATGCGGTGACAACGACTTCTCCACCGCCGTGACCATTATTTGAGTTTCGGCTTCCTCTACAAGCCATAACTTTTTTAAATGAAAAATAATTAAAAAATTTTAATTTTATTTTATTTTGGTATTGAAAATGGTTTTGAAAGTGTTTTTTATATCAATGTGTTGTATTGATATCTTGTGATTGAAATGTGGAAATGTCATGTTTCCTTTATGCATGCTTTATGTGATACGTTTATGATATGTTTAAACTAGTTCATATGAGGAATGAATTGGACTTAATAAGTGACGGGTGGAGCCCGCTATAGCTCCTCGATGCATCGGTAGGTCTCATGAGACAATCTAGTGTCTTGGCACGAGGTCTTGAAAAAATATTATTTGTAGTCTTGGCATGAGGCCTTGGCTACATGGTGATGATAGTCTGGCATTATGCATTCCATCATTATGAATGTAGTTATTGATATTGCATGTGATTATTAGACTAGTAGAATATCCATGTGAATATGTAAATGACATTATTTCATTTTATTTTTTCCATATTATGCTGAAGTTCAAGTTTAAAAGGATTTTGTTTTAGTTATACATTTCATTAAATGTTAATGTTTATTTATGAAAGCTTCCACTATATTGTTATCCTTACTGAGCATCTGAGCTCACCCCTTCCAATGTTTTAATTTTTCCAGGATGTGAATAACTATATTATGAATGACCTGCAGGGATAATATAACGGGATATGAAGACAATATGTTGTTGTTGTTTTCATTTACTTTATGATCTAATGTAATACTTATGAATGTATCTAGTGTTTCCATGGATACTAACCTAATCGGTATTTCGAGACTTGATCTTTTATGATCATGCCAATGCTATGTAATAATGTACTGACTCTGGGTAACTGGGGTCTGGGCGATACAGTTGGTATCAGAGGCAGTTTAGTACTATCCTTGGAAGCTATATTTAGATAAACTCTGATTAGAGCACATATCCCTAAGACAGACATTGATGATTAGTATAGAAGAACTTCCTATAATTTTGGTGTTGTAGAGATTTTGTGAGTTTTCCGAGAAATACATCCATGTCTAGATACAAGCAGGTAGAGGCGGCTCTAGCACAGATGTACCTAGGGGTAAAACCCTAAAACACCAATTTGAGCTAGACTCGAAAGGGATCTGGTGCGCAAAAATGGGCCTTGTTGCACTCTTGGTTACGACACTCCCAGGGGATATGCTTAGGATAATTCTCATTTTCTTTACAAAACACTATGAAGGGTTTATGATTATATACTTTCTCAACGAAAATATTTTTATGATTATGGATTATATCCATAAATAGTTCAATTTATGTTAAGTGTTTTACAAGTTTGTTATTATATATTTTGATTCATAAAGTAATCTAGCTTATGACATTGTTTAGAAATGGCATCTAGTGGAAGGAATGGAAACTGAATCAATGCACGCACTCCATGTAGGGATTTCCCTCCTACTCAAGATAATTATAGTGGAGCTGGTGATACAACTGGTTCTGATCAACATATCAACATACTGGGACAACTCACTCAGGTTATGAATAATAACCTTACTCGTATGGGGAACCCTGATTCGCAATGTGGAGGATCAATTTTAGACCCATTCATGAGGAAAAAACCACCAAAATTTACTAGGGCTACAAATCTGTTAGTAGCTGAGCAATGGATAAAATCTGTAGAGAAAATATTCCACGCCATGTGTAGTAGCGAAAGGGAGAAAGTTGTTATGGAAGTTTACCGCCTCACTGGAGATGCCGATCAATGGTGGTCGCTGAATCAAAACAAAAAGAAAGATGAAGAAGTATCAGGTATGGAATGGAGGGAGTTTTAGGAAATTTTCTTAGAAAAATACTTTCCACATGACCATCGAGCAGATATGGAAAGGCAATTTCTGAGTCTGAGGTAGAAGGAGGATGAGAATGTCAGAAAGTATGAGGATAAATTTAAAAGGTTAGCGAGGAATGCTTCAGATTATATACGTAACCCAAGAAGTAAGATTGATCATTTCTTTGATGGGTTAAAACCATTTCTCCGTCGAGCATTAGTCTAAAAAACCTTCTCGTCATACGAATATATTGTCTCATGTGCTATCAAGACGGAAAAGTAATTCTCTAAGTCTTATGACTTTAAAGAAAAGCAAGAAAAGAAGAGATCTTCTGATAAATCCAGAAATAGAGATAATGGGAAGAAGGGAAAAGTTGAATATCAGACCTTCAGTAAATGTGGGAAGAAACACCCCGGTACTTGCTTGAAGGGAATGGGAGTCTGTTAGAAGTGTGGTGAAAAAGGCCACCAAGCTCATGATTGAAAGGGAAAGAAAGTTGATGTAAATGTGGAATGCTATAATTGTATAGAGATGGGAAATTATGCAAATGAATTTCCTAAGCATTAGGGGAATTTACCTCAGAAGAGGCCAAGGGATCAAGCCCAAGATTATGCTATCACTACTACTAAGGTTGAAGATCCTAAGGACGTGGTGGCAGGTAATTTAATGGTTTCCAAAAGTTTAGAAAATTCATTATTAGATTCTGGATCATCGCATTGTTTCATATCTTCCCAGTTTGCTAAGAAAATTATATATTTCCAATTTGATTTAACAAGAGAGTTGTCAGTCAAAACTCCTAAGGGAAGTATCATTACAATAATGTTTTGTGAATTAGCCCCCATTAGAGCACACAAATGTTCTTTATCCGCTGATCCCATTTTCATACCTATGATTGAGTTTGATATAATCCTCAGTATGGATTGGCTATCATACTATGATGCAACGATTTATTGTAAGAAGAAGGAGGTTACGATTTATGATGATGATGATGATAAGGAACACCTTATTTTTAGAGCAGAATCGTCACCACCTAATTCTTATTTAGATGCACCCTCAGTAGCTCAACTAAATTCAATTATTGGGGAGGAAGAGAATGAAATGACTAAGGGCGAGGAAAGTAATGTTCAAATATATTATGTACCTATTGTGAAAGAATATGTAGATTTGTTTCCGGAAGATTTACCTGGACATCCTCCAGAATGAGAATTTGAGTTTTCCATTGATTTAATGCCTGGATCAAGGCCTATATCGAAGACCCCTTATATAATGGCCACAGTGGAATTAGTTGAACTAAAGAAACAACTATAGGAATTGAGTAATAAGGGATTTATTCTACCTAGTGTTTCTCTGTGGGGAGCCCCTGTCCTTTTTGTTAAGAAGAAAGATAGATCTATGAGGTTGTGCGTTGACTACATGGAGATCAATGCTATAAAAATAAAGAACAAGTATCCCCTACCACACATTGATGATTTATTTGACCAACTTCATGGAGCTGAATACTTTTCAAAGATTTAACTTCGACTTGGATACCATTAGTTGTGTGTGAAGAAGGAAGACATTCCGAAGACAGAATTTTGAACAAGGTATGGGCATTACGAGTTTACAGTAATGCCTTTTGGATTGACTAATGCACCCTCTGTATTCATGGATCTAATGAATATAGTTTTCAAGGAATATCTTGATGATTTTGTGGTGGTATTTATTGATGATATCTTGGTATACTCCAAAAGATACGAAGATCATGAAAATCACTTGTGCATTATCTTGAAGACTCTTAAAAGGCATGAATTATATTAGATGTTTTTCAAGTGTGAATTCTGGCTTCAGGAGATTTCTTTTCTTCGCCATATTGTCTCTAAGGATGAAATTTCTGTTGATCCTTCTAATTCCAAGGCAATACAAGAATGACCAGCACCGATAAGTATAACTGAGGTACGAAACTGTATTGGTTTGGCAGGTTATTATCGACGTTTTGTCCAGAATTTTGCCCGATTGGCTAACCCATTAACGAAGCTCACACGTAAAGGGGTTAAATTTGTCTGGATAAAATAGCGTGAAGAATTTTTTTAAGAACTAAAAAGAAGATTAGTCAATGATCCAATATTGACTCTACCATCAGCGAATGATGGGTTTGTTATTTATAGTGATGCATCAATGAAAGGACTTGGTTGTGTCCTTATGCAGAATGCTAGGGTTATTGCCTATGCATCAAGATAGATAAAAATTCATGAGCAGAACTATCCTACTCATGATATCGAGTTAGCTTCTGTAATCATTTCCTTGAAGATATGGAGACATTATCTCTATGGTGAAAAATGTGAGATATATACCGATCACAAGAGTTTGAAATATATTTTCTCACAAAAAGAACTCAACATGAGGAAAAGGCGATGGCTTGAACTACTCAAGGATAATGATTGCATGATACAATTCCACCTGGGGAAGGAAAATAAGGTTGTAGATGCTTTGAGTAGGAAGGATCATGGAGTTTTGAACATGATGAGAGTGGAAAGGGATCCTATTTTCACTGATATAGAAAAGATGGATATGGGAATCACCATGGATGGTGAAACATCAAAACTTTTTCAAATGGTTTCCAAACCATCATTACTAGAAAGGATAAAGTGTTCTCAAGCCGATGATGATGAGTTGAAAAAGAAGATTAAATATGTGAATGTTGGGATGACGTTAGTGAAAGAAAACTTGTAGGCCCAGAACTGGTGGAGGAAATGATGGAAAAGGTGAAGGCAATTCAAAACCACATCAAAGGAGCTCAAAGTAGGCAGCAGAGCTATGCTAACAACCGAAGGAAGGAGTTGGAATTTCAGGCAGGAGATCATGTTTTCCTGAAGGTATCTCCATGGAAGGGAGATATATGTTTTGGTAAGAAGGGTAAATTGAGTCCCAGGTACAAAGGACCCTTTCAAAATTCTAGAATGAATTGGGGTTCTAGCTTACTGTTTGGAAATGCCGCCATGTCTCTCTAAAGTTCACGATGTATTCCACGTATCACTATTGAGAAAATACATTCCTGACCCAATGCATGTACTCACCTATGAGGAATTAGAACTGGAACCCGATCTGTCTTATTGCAAAGAGCCTATCAGGATTCTTGATACAAGAGAACAAGTGCTGAGAAACTGAACGACTCGTCTAGTAAAAGTTATATAGAGAAACAATAAGATGGAGGAGGCAATGTGGGAACCCGAGAAACTTATGATGATGAATCACTCGAGTCTTTTTATACAGTGATATTATATGAAATTTCAAGGATGAAATTATTTGAAGTAGGGGAGAATGTAACACCCCAAGCTTCCATGGTACGCTTCTCTTTGAATAATATAGTAGCGTGTGTTGTACGCAACATCGAGTTCTAACACACACCACAACTATTCAAAATAGCCATTATGAATAGTAATACCTAATTTTTGAAATTTTATAAATTTTATCTTTCAAAATGGACTTCATTTTTGGATTCAAAATATCAAATTTATACTAGGGTGAAATTTTGGAACTTTTCGGATAACTTTTATAATTTAATGAATAGTGAAAATTACTAAATTTTAATTAAAAACAACTTTTTTAATAGATATAATTAATATTGATAAATTATTATATTGAGTGGTTTTAAAGTATAATTAGAATATAATTTTTCCATTTTATCCAATGGTGGTCATTAAAATTAACTTCACTTTGAAATTAGACATAAACAATTGTCAATCTTTTGATTGATATTGTTTCTTAAAAACACGCTATTTGTTTTGAAAACGGGAATTAATTATAAAATTAATTAATGAAACTTATATTTTTTGAATTTTTTAAAATAGACACCATTTTTGAATTCATAATATCAATTATATCTTAGGGTGAATTTTTGGTATTTTTCTGAAAAACTTCAATTTTTGATGAATAGTGAAACCACTAAGTGGTAGTTTAAAAACTAATTTTTCATGTAAATGAAACATTACCAATTCTGTGATTTGATTTCAAAAAATCCAACATACATGGATGTAATTATTAAGTAAAATGTGCTTCAATGGGATTAAAATAATTTTTGGGGGAATAGTAACTTTTTAAGTTTTATTAATCGTGATTAAAGGTAATTAGTGAAATTTAAGGTAAAAACGATATTATGAAAATATGAAAAGATCATGACACATGTACTAAAATTATTGTATGAGTCATGTCAGACCAAGACAATCCATGGGTCAAATTGGGGACCCCATGGAGCCACTTGGCTAAGAAAATGACATTAATAACTTTTTATTTAAAGTAAAAATAAAATTGTCACAAACATGTGTTGTTTTACTAAAACAATTATTAAATGGGGTTATATAAGTTAACTTTTAGACTATAAATATTAATTGTAAAGCTAAAAATATTTCTTACATCATTATTTTTTTTATAATTTTTAGACATTAAATAAATTAAATTTTTTATGACACCATGATGATGCAGTGATTAACTCATTAATTAACGATTTAAATAAAATGAAAAGATAATGTAAAATCTAATACTTAAACATTTCAAAAACTTATTTTATGAGTATATTTCGAACCCTTATCACCTTATCCTCGAAATATATCATTGTGGGTCCTTTATAATCCGAAAATAATTTCATAATAATGTAACATTTCATAACTTTCCAAGAGTGCCCCTCCTCTCCTCTTATAAAAGGCCCCCACCTCTAACACCTTATTCACACCATCAAAGCCATTTGGCTCGGCCAAAATCTGCCCAAATACTCTCTAAACATCCCTATATTACTCCTAGAAGCCTCACTTTTGGCAGAATTCTTCCCAAGGAATCCTTTGGCTCAAATCAAAAAGAGTTACCCGATTTTAAGGTAATGTCTTCTCTTATGTTCTTTTGTTTTATTTCTCTTCTCCAACCCCGTAAATATTTTTATTACTTTATTTTGTAACAACACCAGTATCTACAAAATACTAGGATGTTTTTATGATAATTATTTGATTTATACTTACACACACCTCTGTCTAATGGTTAAAGAACATACTGTTTCTGTGGGTGGCGAAATACTGCCTCACAAAACGATGATTGTTCAATATTCTTTTAACACCTCTAATGGTGGACATTAAGATGAAAATATTTCTATATATGATATATATTATGTTTATTTTTTCCTTATTCTTATGTATTTCTCATTTATGGCATACCTTTATGATTTCCATTATGGGTAAATGCGATAATTTCATTTTAGGAAGTGCGGACTACTGCCCCCTCAAAGTGATTTGAATCGTAATGCCATATGTGGGACGTATAAAGGATGGATTAAATGATATTATATATTATATTATAGTTTAATTATAATACACCTTTATATCATTATGATTTCATTCCATTAAATACGAAATAGAAATGAAAGTAGCGTTCATGTGTATGTACGGCTTACCGTCTCCATGAACAGTGCATTTCATTTCTTACCTCTAAATGTTACATAATATTATGAATGAATGTATATACTGGATATATATTATATATATGATATCTACATCATGAATATAATTTTTTATATAATGGATATTTTACCACATGAACAACTTGTAATTATAAGAAGTTTATTTTTTCAATCAAGTACCAAAGATCGACAAAACGACCGTTATTACCATAAATAATTACATAATGATCATAACATGGTAATAAGTGGTATAAAAGGAATAATAAACTTGAAAAAGGTTCTTAAGAAATTATAAATTAACTCTAGTTTATTATTCAGGAGGTTAAATAACGGTCGAGTCTAGTCGGACTCGAGGTAAGAGAACTTCTTAACCAAATTTCCGTTCTTTGGGTTAATCTACTACTTTCAAATTATGTCATGATATTATTATGTCCTATATTGTATTTGTACTTTTTTTATGTGTACTTATAGTGAATACACATAATAGATCTATTTTATTTAAACAAAATTATCTTTTAAAGGGGCTTCCTCTAAATCTCCATTCATTGAGGCATATTTTGTTTCATACACACCTTTCTTTTCTATGGTGTATAAACCCCTTTGACTTTTACGTTTACTGAAGATGAATCTTTTTTATATGAATCATTTTACTAAATGACAAAAGGGAATGTTTTTTTTGTCGTACGTATGCGGCCACAACGACTTCTCCGCCGCTGTGACCATTATTTCAGTTTCGGCTTCCTCTATAATCCATAACTTTTTTAAATGATAAATAATTACAAAGTTTTAATTTTATTTTATTTTGGTATTGAAAATGGTTTTGAATGTTTTTTATATCAATGTGTTGTATTGATATCTTGTGATTGAAATGTGGAAATGTTATGTTTCCTTTCTGCATTTTTTATGTGATACGATTATGTTATAGTTTATGGTATGTTTAAAGCTGTTCATATGAGGAATGCATTGGACTTAATAAGTAATAGGTGGAGCCTGCTATTGCTCCTCGATGCATCGGTAGGTCTCATGAGACAAACTAGTGTCTTGGAACGATGCCTTGACAAAATCTTATTTCTAGTCTTAGCACGAGGACTTGGCTATGTGGTGATGATAGTCTGGCATTATGCATTCCATCATTACGAAAGTGGTTATTAATATTTCATGTGATTATTTGACTTGTAGAATATCCATGTGAATAATTAAATGGAATTATATCATTTTATTTTTTCCATATTATGCTGACGTTCAAGTTTAAAAGGCTTTTGTTTTAGTTATACATTGCCTTAAATGTTAATGTTTATTTATGAAAGCTTCCGCTATATTGTTATCCTTACTAAGCATCACAGATCACCCCTTCCAATGTTTTAAATTTTCCAGGATGTGAAGAAGTATATTATGAATGACCTGTAGGGATAGTATGAGGGGATATCAAGACAAGATGTTGTGGTAGTTTTTTTTACTTTATGATTTAATGCAAGACTTATGAATGTATCTAGTGTTTTCAAGGATACTAAACTAATCGGTCTTTCAAGACTTGATCTTTTGTGATCATGCCAATTCTACGTAATAATGCACCGACTCTTGGTAACTGGGTTCGGGGCGTTACAATTGGTATCAGAGGTAGTTTAGTACTAACCTTGGAAGCTATATTTAAATAAACTCTGATTAGAGCACATATCCCTAAGATAGACTTTGAGGATTAGTATAGAAGAACTTCCTAGAATTTTGGTGTTATAGAGATTTTGCGAGTTTTCTGAGTAATACATCCCTGTCTGGATATGAGTTGGTAGAGGCGGCTCTGGAACAGTTGTACCTAGGTCTAAAACCCAAAAATACCTCTTTGAGCTAGACTCTAATTAGAACTGGTTCACGACAACGAGCCTTGCTGCATTCTTGGTTACGAAACTCCCCAGGGATATGCTTAGGATAATTCTCATTTTCTTTACAAACCACTACGAAGGGTTTATGAGTATATACTTGCTCAAGGGAAATATTTTTATGATTATGGATTATATACATAAATAGTTCAATTTATGTTAAGTGTTTTGCAAGTTTGTTATTATGTGTTTTGATTCATAAACTAATCTAGTTTATGCCATTGTATAGAAATGGAACCTAGTGGAAGGAATGGAAACTGTATCAATACACGCACTCCATGTAGGAATTTCTCTCCAACTTGAGATAATTATAGTGGAGTTGGTGATACAACTGGTGCTGATCAACTTATCACCATACTGGGACAACTCATTCATGTTATGAATAATAACCTTACTCGTATGGAGCACCCTGATCCGCAACATTGAGGATCAATGTTAGACCACTTGATGAGGAAACAACCACCAAAATTTAATGGGGGTACAAATCCATTAGTAGCTGATCAATGGATAAACTCCTTAGAGAAAATATTCTACGCCTTGGGGAGTAGCGAAAGGGAGAATGTTGTCATGGCAGTTTACCACCTCACTGGAGATGCCGATCAATGGTGGTCACTGATTCAAAACACAAAGAAAGATGAAGAAGTATCAAGTATGGAATGGAGGGAGTTTAAGGAAATTTTCTTATAAAAATACTTTCCACATGACCATCAAGAAGATATGGAAAGGAAATTTCTGAGTCTGAGGCAGAAGAAGGATGAGAATGTCGCGAAGTATGAGGCTAACTTTACAAGGTTAGCAAGGCATGCTCCAGATTATATACGTAACCCAAGAAGTATGATTGATTGTTTCTTTTATGGGTTAAAACCATTTCTCCGTCAAGTATTAGTCTAACGAAACTTCTTGTCGTACGACGATATTGTCTCGTGTGCTATCATGATGGAAAAGGAATTCTCTAAGTATTATGACTTTAAAGCAAAGAAAGAAAAGAAGAGATATTTTGATCAATCTAGAAATGGAAATAAGGGGAAGAAGGGAAAATTTGAATATCAGTCCTACAGTAAATGTGGGAAGAAACACCCTAGTACTTGCTTTAAGGGAATGGGAGTCTGTTACAAGTCTAGTGAAAAAGGCCACCAAGATCATGATTTCAAGGGAAAGAAAGTTGATGTCAATGTGGAATGCTATAATTGTAGAGAGATGAGACATTATTCAAATGAATGTCCTAAGTGTTAGGGGAACTTACCTCAGAAGAGGCCAAGAGATGAAGGCCAAGCTTATGCTATCACTACTGCTGAGGTCGAAGCTCTGAAAGACGTGGTGGAAGGTCATTTAATTATTTCCTCAAGTTTAGAAAATGCATTATTTGATTCTGGATCATCGCGTTGTTTCATATCTTCCCATTTTGCTAAGAAAATTAGATATTTCCAATTTGATTTAACAAGAGAGTTGTCAGTCAAAACTCCTAAGGGATGTATCATTGCAACAATGTTTTGTGAATCAGTCCCCATTAGAGCACATAAATGTACTTTATCCACTGATCTCATTGACATACCCATGATTGAGTTTGATATAATTCTTGGTATAGATTGTCTTTCATACAATGATGCAAGGATTTTTTGTAAGAAAAATGAGGTTACAATTTTTGATGATGATGAAAAGGACCACCTTATTTTTAGAGTAGAATCATCACCACCTAATTCTTATTTAGATCCACCACCAGTAGATCAACTTAATTCACTTATTGGGGTGGAATAGAATGAAATGACTAAGGGAGAGGAAAGGAATGTTCAAATAGAGGATGTAACTAATGTGAAAGAATATTTAGATGTGTTTCCGGAAGATTTACCTGGACATCCTCCAGAACGATAAGTTGAGTTTTCCATTAATTTAATTCCTGGATCAAGGCCTATATCGAAGACCCCTTATAGAATGGCCACCGTGGAATTAGTTGAACTAAAGAAACAACTAGAGGAATTGAGTAATAAGGGAATTATTCACCCTACCGTTTCTCCGTGGGGAGCCCCTGTCCTTTTTGTTAAGAAAAAAGATGGATCTATCAGGTTGTGCATTGACTACAGGGAGATCAATGCTATAACAATAAAGAACAAGTATCCCCTACCTCACATTAATGATTTATTTGACCAACTGCATGGATCTTAATATTTTTCAAAGATTGACCTTCGATCTGGATACCATCAGTTGTGTGTGAAGAAGGAATAAATTACGAAGATAGCATTTCGAACATGGTACGGGCATTACAAGTTTATAGTAATGCCTTTTGGATTGACTAATGCACCCTCTGTATTCATGGATCTAATGAATAGAGTTTTCAAGGAATATCTTGATGATTTTGTGGTGGTATTTATTGATGATATCTTGGTATACTCCAAAAGCTAAGAAGATCATGAAAATCACTTGTGCATTATCTTAAAGAATCTTAGAAGGCATGAATTATATGGGAAGTTTAGTAAGTGTGAATTCTGGATTCAGGAGATTTCTTTTCTTGGCCATATTGTATCTAAGGATAGAATTTCCGTTGATCCTTCTAAGACCAAGAAAATCCAAGAATTTCCAGCACCGACGAGTATAACTGAGGTACGCAGCTTTATTGGTTTGGAAGGATATTATCGACGATGTGCCCATAATTTTTCCCGATTGGCTAACCCATTAATGAAGCTCACACGTAAAGGAGTTAAATTTGTCTTTGCAAAAGAGTGTGAATAATGTTTTGATTAACTAAATAGAAGATTAGTTAATGATCCTATATTGACTCTACCATCAGGTAATTATGGGTTCGTTATTTATAGTGATGCATCAATGAAAGGACTTGGTTGTGTCCTTATGCAGAATGATAGGGTTATTGCCTATGCATCACGACAACTAAAAATTCATGAGCAGAACTATCCTACTCATGTTCTCAAGTTAGCTACTGTAATATTTTCCTTGAAGATATAGAGACATTATCTCTATGGTGAAAATTGTGAGATATATACCGATCACAATAGTTTGAAATATATTTTCAAACAAAAAGAACTCAACATGAGGAAATGGAGATGGCTTGAACTACTCAAGAATTATGATTGCAGGATACACTACCACCCGAGGAATGAAAATAAGGTTTCAGATGCTTTGAGTAGAAAATATCATGGAGTTTTGAACATGATGAGAGTGGAAAGGGTTCCTATTTTCATTAATCTTGTAAAGATGGATGTGGGAATCACCATGGAGGGTGAAACATCAAAACTTTTTCAAATGGTTGCCAAACCATCTTTACTAGAAATGATAAAGTGTTCTCAGGTCGATGATGAAGAGTTGAAAAAGAAGATTAAAGCTGAGGATGATGGGAGATTGAGTGACTTTGTTTGTGAAGATGGACTTTTGAAATTTGGGAGGAGACTTGGTGTTCCCGATATACCTGATTTAACGAGGGAATTTTGGGATGAATCTCATAGTTCCAATTTCTATATACACCCTGGGAGCTCCAAAATGTATAGAGATTTAAAGGGACTTTTTGGTGGGACAACCTGAAGAGGGAGATTGCTGATTTTGTGTCAATATGTATGGTTTGTCAACAAGTGAAAGCTGGAAGGCAACTTCCTGGTGGAGTACTCCAACCTCTTCTCATACCTGAGTGGAAATGGGATAATATCACGATGGACTTTTTCATGGGACTACCAAAGACTCCTAGAAGTAATGACGTGATACGGGTCATTTTTTATCATCTCACAAAGTCAGCATATTTTCTTGTTATAAGAGAAGATCTACCACTTGAACGTCTATCAAGACTATATATTAATGAAGTTGTGAGACTTCATGGAGTAACCCTGTCGATTGTCTCAGATCATGATCCATGTTTTACATCAATATTCTGGAAAGTATTTAGAAGGCCTTGGAAGCTGAACTTCATTTCAGCACTACTTACCACCGTCAAACAGATGGAAAATCAGAACGAACTATTCAAACCTTAGAATACATGTTGAGATCATTCTCACTTGACTTTCAATGTATGTGGGATCAATATTTACCTCTAGTAGAATTTTCCTATTACAATAGCTTCCATTCAAGTATTTGGATGACACCATATGAAGCGTTATAGAGAAAGAGATGCCGCACACCAACCTGTTGGGATGACGTTGGTGAAAGAAAAATTGCAGGCCCAGAACTGGTGTAGGAAACAATAGAAAAGGTGAATGTAATTCAAAACCACATCAAAGCATCTCAAAGTTGGAAGAAGAGCTATACTGACAACCGAAGGAAGGAGTTGGAATTTCAGGTAGGAGATCATGTTTTCTTGAAGGTATCTCCATGGAAGGGAGTTATACGTTTCGGTAAGAAGGGTAAATTTATTCCCAGGTACATCAAACCCTTCGAAATTCTTGAACAAATTGGGGCTGTAGCTTACTGTTTGGAAATGCCTCCAAGTCTCTTCAAAGTTCACGATGTATTCCACATATAACTGTTGAGAAAATACATGCCAGACCCAACGCATGTACTCACCTATGAGGAATTAGAACTGGAACCCGATCTGTCATATTGCGAAGAGCCTGTCAGGATTCTTGATATAAGAGGACAAGTGCTGAGAAACCGAACAACTCGTCTGGTAAATGTTTTATGGAGAAACCATAAGATGGAGGAGGCAATGTGGGAACCCGAGTAACATATGATGAATAATCACCCGAGTCTTTTTATACAGTGATATTATATGAAATTTCGAGGAAGAAATTATTTGAAGGAGGGGAGAATGTAACACCCCAAGCTTCCATGGTACACTTCTCTTTGAATAATACAGTAGTGTGTGTTGTACCGAACATCGAGTTCTAACTCACACCACAACCATTCAAAGTAGCAGTTATGAAAAGTAATACATAATTTTTGAAATTTTATAAATTTTATCTTTTAAAATGGATTTCATTTTTGGATTCGGAATATCGAATTTAGCCTAGGGTGAAATTTTGGAACTTTTCGGATAACTTTTATATTTTGATGAATAGTAAAAATTACTAAATTTTAATTAAAAACAGCTTTTTTAATCAAAATAATTAATAGTGATAAATTATTATATTGAGTGGTTTAAAAGTAAAATTAGAATATAATTTTACCATTTTATCCAATAGTGGTCATTAGAATTAACTTCACTTTGAAATTTGACATAAACAATTGTCAATCTTTTGATTGATATTGATTCTTAAAAACACGCTATTTGTTTTGACAACTAGAATTAATTATAAAATTAATTAATTCAACTTATATGATTCAAATTTTGTAAAATAGACACCATTTTTTAATTCAGAATATCAATTATATCTTAGGGTGATTTTTTGGTATTTTTCTAAAAAACATCAATTTTTGATGAATAGTGAAACAACTAAGTGGTAGTTTAAAAAATGATTTTTCGTGTAAATGAAACATTACCACTTTTGTGATTTTATTTTCAAAAATCTGACTTACATGGTTTTCATTAGGAAGTAAAATGTGGTTCAATGGGATTAAAATAATTTTTTTGGTGAATAGTAACTTTTATTTTTTATTAATCGTGATTAAAGGTAATTAGTGAAATTTAAGGTAAAAATGATATTATAAAAAAATGAAAATATTTTGACACTTTTCTATACTTATTGGATGAGTCATGGCCGACCAATACAATTCATGGGTCAACCTGGGGACCCCATGGAGCCACTTGGGTAAGAAAATGACATTAATAACTTTTTATTTAACGTAAAAATAAAATTGTCACAAACATGTGTTGTTTTACTAAAACAATTATTACATGGGGTTATATAAGATAACATTAAGACTATAAATATTAATTGGAAAGCTACAAATATTTCCTACATCATTATATTTTTTTATAATTTTTAGACATTAAATAAATTAAATTTTTTTTGACACCATGATGATGCATCGATTACATCATTAATTAACGATTTAAATAAAATGAAAAGTTAATGTAAAATCTAAGACTTAAACATGTAAAAACCCTATTGGATGAGTATATTTCGAACCCTTATCACCTTATCCTCGAAATATATCATTGTGGGACCTTTAAAATCTGAAAAACATTTCATAATAATGTAACATTTCATGACTTTCCAAGAGTGTCCCTCCTCTCCTCTTATAAAAGGCCACCACCTCTACCACATTATTCACACCATAAAAGCCATTTGTCTCAGCCAAACTCTTCTCAAATACTCTCTCAACTTCCCTCTCTTACTCCTAGAAGCCTCACATTGGGCCGAATTCTTCCCAAAGAATCCTTTGGCTCAAATCAAAAAGAGTTACCCTATTTTAAGGTAATGTCTTCTCTTAGGTTCTTTTGTTTTATTTTGATTCTCCAACCCCTTAACATGTTTTTATTACTTTCTTTTGTAACAAAACCATTATATAAAATATACTAGGATGTTTTTATGATAATAAGTATTTTATTTACACTTATACACACCTTCATCTAATGGTTAAATAACATTCTGTTTCTGTGGGTGGTGAAATACTGCCTCACGAAACTGTGATTGTTCAATATTCTTTTAACAACTATAATGGTGGACATTAAGATGAAACTATTTCTATATATGATATATATTATTTTTATGTTTTCTTTATGCTTATGTATTTCTCATTTATGGCATACCTCTATGATTTCCATTATGGGTAAACACGATAATTTCATTTTAGGAAGTGCGGACTACCGCCCCCTCAAAGTGATTTGAATCGTTAATGCCAAATTTGGGACGTATAAAGGATGGAGTAAATAATATTATATATGATATTATACTGGAATTATAATACACCTTTATATCATTATGATTTCATTCCATTAAATAAAAAATAGGAATGAAAGTAGCGTTCATGCGTACGTACGGCTTACCCTCTCCATGAACGGTACATTTCATTTATTACCTATAAATGTTACGTAATATTATGAATGAATGTATATACTGGATATATATGATATATATGATATCTACATCATGAATACAATTCTGGATAAAATGGATATTTTACCACATGAACAACTTGTAATTATAAGAAGTTTATTTTTGACTCAAGTACCAAAGATCGAAAAAACAACCGTTATTAACATAAATAATTACATAATGTTCATAACATGGTAATAAGTGATATAAAAGGAATAATAAAATTTAAAAATGTTCTTAAGGAATTATAAATTAACTCTAGTTTATTATTCAGGAGGGTAAATAACGGTCGAGTAAAGTCAGACATGAGGTAAGGGAACTTCTTAACCCAATTTCCGTTCTTTGTGATAATCTCCTACTTTCAAATTATGTCATGATATTATTATGTCCTATCTTGTATTTGTACTTTATTTATGTGTACTTATAGTGAATACACATAATAGATCTATTTTATTTAAAAAATTATCTTTGAAAGGGGTTTCGTCTCAATCTCCATTCATTGAGGCATATTTTGTTTTATACACAACTTTCTTTTATACGGTGTATAAACCCCTTTGACTTTTAAGTTTATTCAAGAGGAATATTTTTTATACTAATCATTTTACTAAATGACAAAAGGGAATGTTTTTTTGACGTACGTATGCAGTGACAACGACTTCTTCACCGCTGTGAACATTATTTGTGTTTCGGCTTCCTCTACAATCCACAACCTTTTTAAAAGAAAAATAATTACAAAGTTTCAATTTTCATTTATTTTGGTATTGAGAATGGGTTTGAAAGTGTTTTTTATATCAATGTGTTGTATTGATATCGTGTTATTGAAATGTGGAAATGTTTTGTTTCCTTTATGCATGTTTTATGTGATACGATTATGTTATGGTTTATGATATGTTTAAACCTGTTCATATGAGGAATGAATTGGACTTAATAAGTGAAGGGTGGAGCCCACTATAGCTCCTCTATGCATCGGTAGGTCTCATGAGAAAAACTAGTGTCTTGGAATGAGGCCTTGAAAAAATCTTATTTGTAGTCTTGGCACGAGGCCTTGGCTACGTGGTGATGATAGTCTGGCATTATGCATTCCATCATTATGAACGTGGTTATTGATATTGCATGTGATTATTCGACTAGTAGAATATCCATGTGAATATGTAAATGGAATTATTTCATTTTATTTTTTTCCATATTATGCTGAAGTTAATGTTTAAAAGGCTTTTGTTTTAGTTATACATTTCCTTAAATGTTAATGTTTATTTATAAAAGCTTCCACTATATTGTTATCCTTACTGAGCATCTGAGCTCACCCCTTCCAATGTTTTAATTTTTCCAGGATGTGAAGAAGTATATTTTGAATGACCTGTAGGGATAGTATGAGGGGATATGAAGACAAGATGTTGTTGTAGTTTTGTTTTACTTTATGATGTAATGTAATACTTATGAATGTATCTAGTGTTTCCAAGGCTACTAAACTAATCGGTCTTTCGAGACTTGATCTTTTGTGATCATGCTAATGCTACGTAATAATGCACCGACTCTAGGTAACTGGGGTCAGGGCATTACATACTATCTTTGTTGGTTAGTCATAATATGATTCTTCGCATCCTAGGAAAAATAAAACATAGAAAGTCGTGAGCTCAGGTTCTCAATAAGGATAACAATATACCGAAAACTTTCAAAAATAAGCATAATCATTTAAGGAAATGTACAAGACTAAAAAACAACCCTTAAAAACATAAAATTCTGTATAATATGGCAATGAAAAATAAAATAATGGCATTTACTTATTCACATGGATATTCTACTTGTCGAATAATCCCATTTAATATCAATAGCTAATTTTATAATGATGGAATGCATAATCCAGATTTAATAACCACATAGTCAAGGCCTCATTCTATGACTATTGTGAAGACCCATGCTTGATGTACATAGGCATTAAACTACTTTTGAGGAATACATAATACATAACAGAAATAGACACCCAATGACCGTAATAGTTTTGTGTCTTTGGAAACTTAGAACACAATCTTCTAATCGTGGTGAAAGATCTTCAACATCTCCCATAAAGATATTCCACTTTTATTTTCTTACCTAAATACATTCGTTATATCCCTGGGAAATGAAAACATATAAAGGGTGAGCTCAAATGCTCAGTAATGGTAAGCATGGAGAAAATAAAACAAACCATATACATTTGAACATAAAAACATGAACATAAATTTTAAACATCGAAATTTTGAGAGATGACATAAAACATGGTAGTACGTAAAACATAGATCATAATGGAACATCAATCATGATAAAATAGCATGGTAATAAAACATGTAATTGTGGGAAACCATTAAGTACAACATATGATTTCTATAGTAGCCAACGCATTGCTACCAATACCGTCATAGTGGACAAATTCCATTACGGAACCGGGTTTAGTTACCGTTCCAGCCCTATATTAATTAACCAGATTTTCATTCCATTTCAGCCATGATTATCTCATGAGATATAAATTAATACCCAATGAATTTGAGGGAGATATAGGTCCCACCCATTTCTAATGAAATCAAGTTTACATGTGCTACAGAATAAACATAAATCATTCATCATAACACAAAGAATAAAATGGGTATCATAAACATCATCCCGTCATAACATAATCCAAATAAAACAATGAATATAATTTTATCATAAACAAAATAAAACCAAATAAATAATAGAGACATTATTATTGAAACATAACCATATTAAAAAATGTCATCATAGATGTAAAATAGTTTTGATAAAACACTTGAAATGAATTCTTGAGGAAAATATCCTTTCTTCTTCAAAATCATTTTCATTTCTCAAAATTCCATACAATTTTAAAAGAAAATTATTTTTTTTGAAAATAATCAAGAAATCTTGTATAGGAAGCTTCATGAAATTATGTATTTATGAAACCATAAAAATCCATTCAAACAATATAAGATAAAAAATTAATCTCCTCATACTTTTTTCAGAAAAGTCAAAAAGTAGCTTGTATGGTAAAAAAAGAATGATTTTGTCCATACCATGTGGTAAAAGACCTAAAATGGTATAAAGGACTTTAAAAAAACATGGAAGAATAGTAAACATTTTATGAAAACGTTTTTGAGAAAACATGGATATAGATGATAAACATAACCCCAAGTAAATACTTATGAATAAACAATCCCTGATAAGAGTGAGATTGGAATAATTTCCCTTACCATAGGTCCAATTTCTTCCATACGTGTCTGAATATCCTATATAGTGGGTTGAAAAATATTATTAACTTTTAATAGAACCATAATAATATTTACTATATCATATATGATTCACTTATGACTGTATATTACCTTTTCTTTTGTAAATTCCAAGTGAAAGCATCGTTTTGGGTAGAATCATTTCAATTATCGTATATGTTTTGACTTGTAATTTTTTTCATTTGATTAATTAGATCATGAATAATTACTTCCAGAAGGTAAACCATGATTTATATAACATATATATTCAATATATTAATATATATAATCGATCAATAAATGGAATGAAATACATCGTCCAGAAGATGGTAAACCGTACGTATGCATGAACGTTGTTTTCATTTCCTTATTAAATTGAATGGAAGTTATTGAAATATATATATACATAAATCCATTAGAATTATTATGTCATATATTTCATGATTAATTATTATATATACTTTATAATCATTCATTAATGGTTAACATGGATAATTAATCTCATCGCATCGTGGAGATGGTAATCCATACGTATGCACGAGCGATTATATCATTCCCATAACTATTGAATTGAATTTTAGTGGATGATATAATATCTCATAATTAGTATTATGTTATAATAATCATATATAGTAATTATTTCTACCATTATAACTATCCAATTAAGGTGGTGGTGGAAAAATAAATTACAGCACGACATGGAGACGGTAAGCCGTACGTACGCACACACGGTGATTTCATTTTTCATAGGATGGATAGAAAGTGAAATAGGGATATTTCATATTTATAATAACATATATGTATATGAGTTATACTTATGTTATTACATTATAATGAAACATCAAAATAATATGAAGTAGAAGAAGAAATGGATTTGAATGAATCGGTAAAGGAGATTACCTCTTCTTTGACGCGCCTCTTCTAAACCTCCACTTAGGGCCCTAAAGTTGGTATTTGAAGAAAATAAGGACATCTAGTATGTTTCTAGGGAAGTGGAGAAGAGAAATGGACAAGGTTTGGCTGAGATTGAAGGATCAAAATGTTGTGAAGAGGAGAGGGAGGAGGTTCCCTCTTATAAGAGAGGAGAGGGGCACTTTTGGAAACCTCTATAATATTAATTTATAATAAACTCAAACCACACATAAAAACATCCAAAATGACTCAAAATATAAGATGAGATGATATAGGGTTGTAATCTAATCAACAAATCAAATTTAGACATGTTGGGAATTTATTTTGAACCTTATCATTTTGTTTTATCCTTATTTAATATTCTAAATTTTATTTGTGGTAATAAGATTCTAAACACTAAATTGTTATATATAATTACTTATGTATTGTGAATTGTCCATAATTTTATAAATTATAACATTTTAGACCATATAAATTTCAATTTAAATTTTTAAATAATTTTGCGATTTTTAAGCAATTTAATAATATGTTATTTTTATAAAATAACAATAGTGTCAATTTTTTCACTATTCATTTATTTGAATTTAAATAATATCCACACAGAGGATATATTCAAAAAAAATATTTAATAGCTTTATAAAATGTCATATTTATCTAGATAATTCATGGAGAAAATTAAATAGTCATATAATATTTATTTTAATATTTTTAAAACATTTTATTTGATATTTCAATCAGTAAAATAATTTCTACATCACTATTGTGTCACGATTAATGATAATTATTTGATCCTTAAAAATACAAAAAAAAATACCATGATATATATAGGTTTATTATATTTCTGGTGATTTTTTATGTTTGACGTTTTATGATGTTTATCACTAAATTAAAATTATTACACTTATAAGATATAGGAGAGTGACACATTGTCACTTTCATTGGTTTTAATAATAATTACATTCTTTTCATGGTAAAAAGTCCATGAAATGAATCTGTTCTAAGCCTTAGATGATATGAGCCGACTTTTATTCATCCAATTGAATTTTTTCAGGTGTTAGGGTAATTTTATAATATTATTTTTACCCTTAATTACCAGATTTACCTATAACAGTGGTACATAAATATTACCGTAGTTACTATTCATAATTCATAAAAATAAAATGTAGCCTATTAACATAATTTTTACCTAATGATTCCAAATATGGAATCCATTTTTACAAATTCAATACATAGAAGTGACAATATTTAATTTGAAATTTATCCCGTTATTGAGAAAATGAGTTTTAAAAGTTAAAACATTGCAAAAGATTGAAATGCTTTCACATATAAATTCAGTGTAAAATTACGGATAATGAATTACATTATATTAAATTTTAAAAATATATTCTATTTATAATTTAAAACCATTAAATATTATTATTTAACTATCTAAATTATCTTGATGAAAAAAGTTGTTTATAATTAAATTTTTTCTTATTTTTACTATTCATCAAAATATGAAAGTTAATAGAAAAATATTAAAAAATTATCCAAGGTTAATTTTTATATACTTATTTAAATAAATAAGTTTATTTCGTCAAATTGAACTTATAAACATGTCCAAAACTAGATTTAATGTGTGTGCGCAATCAAAAGGCGGCAAAACTACATTTTTTGAAAATTATTTATTTTACACGAAAAATTTATTTTGTTCTCATACCATGTTATAGAATATGTGTAATATTAATGATATGTTATAAAATTCAAAATTGGGTTAATACTATTAATAAAATCTAGTTCATAATAATATTATAACAATATATCGTTGTTTTGTGAATCTTGGTATTGCGTACAACACACGGTATTGAGGAAGGTCGCTCTTGCGTGTAACACAAGCCATGTATATTGTTGAGTATACTACATGATAATCTTGGTGTAGTTTACAATATAACATATCAAAGAAATTAAAAATAATACTTCTCATAAAATCTTGGGGTGTTACATTCTACCCCTCTTAAAATTAATTTCACCCTCGAAATTCGTCAGGGTTATAAATGGTTTACTACTTAAAAGTTTCTTTCATAGACTCCCACACCATTAAAAGGGTTACTAAAAATTAGTTTTAAAAACTAATGTATGAAACATAATGGTTACCCAAATTAACTCATCACTGGGTTTCCACATTGAAGAATATAGTTTTCCACATAGAAGAACATAGGTGAAAATATGGATATGGAAGAGAAATCTAACCATCATGTTCTGATGGAGAGTGGTAAAGAACATGTATATGAAAAATCCAACAATCACAAATTCATAAATTTGGGATAATCTAAGGTACCATCTAATTCATAGGATATGCGGGTACTAGGAGAACATTTTTGGTTTTCAAGATCATTTCCCTAAAGTTGATGAATTTATGCATAAGGATAAATACTTACTTGATTTCAGTGTAATATCATCATTGGTCCTCCAATGAAAAATTTCAACTTCATCTATTATTTAATGAAATGAAGTTGAATTTTTCCTTTTTGAAATGTTACCAGATAATGCGATAAAATGATAGGTTATTCCATCTGTCTCAAACAAAAAGTTAGAAAAAGTTATTAAATATACATAAGTCCATATATGCTGAGATTAACTTTATATGATCCCATAAATGGGCATATACTTCATATATTATACCACTTAATAAAATAAAACTAAATTATACTAACTAGGTACATCTTGTAGGCTAGTTGTAGGAGATAAAGGCATGTCGCACTTCGGTTGTGGGTTCGATTCCCGCAACCTTGTCCGACGTGATGGGTTGTCGCCAGTCCTGGAGGTTGTCCATTTTCTAAAACTACACTATTATAAAATTCTAGAAAAAAAAATTATCATTAAACAATACTATTTGATTTCCAACTTAATCCATTCCAACCATTAGTCTTATCAAAAATACTTCTATCCAAACTCACAGTATAAAGAAAACGATTACTAGAAAGTTCATATAACAAGCATGTCAATACCAAAATTTATCCCCCATATATCATAACATATATCTTGTTGGTTACATCTGAAACATGTGAATACCTTACTCATGTATTCTTGGAACATGAATTACCATAGAACCTTAGTGAAAACATTGATGTTGTCAAAAGTTAACACTTTCCACATACCAAAATCCCAAAAATTCTATATACTCAAATCATGATATCACTTTGTCCTTATATCAGTCATGACCTCATAAATAATATCCATCATATTATTTTATCTTTATCCCTTTATTATGCGTGTATCATCTTCTTTCCAAAAATATTTCAATTACTTTTCATGGTTACCGATACCATATTCTTAGGGAAAACCACAATGGAAAAATACACAGATATTTCAATAAACCATAAAAGTACATCAACAAAATTATTCTTGAATTCCAATACATAATACCTTTAATAAATCCTTTTCAATGATTGGAATGGAATAGGTACTTACTCTATTTAAAAGTAACCTCTTAGGTCAGGGAATGGAGTTGGGTAATGCCCATGTTCTCCACAGATAAGACATTGAACTCCATAACAGTTTTTCACTCTATGCCCCATTTCCCCACACAGATAACATATTCCACTCCATTTGAGTTATTCCTCAAGGTTCTTCTTCCCTTCTTCTTGATACGTAGAAATCTTAATCTTACTTACTCTATTTTCCTGACCATTCGAATATGCATAAAAGTCAATCTTTCTCTTAATTGACGACTTAGGAATAAAACTAAAGTCACATTGTTAATCATATATCGCGATGAATGATTCGGAATAATAATTATATCATTCACTCTAGGCATTACAATTTTTTTTTGATCATAGTCATCAATTTCCCCAGTGGAATCAATGTTAACCGAATCCGTTTTTGTTCCCTCCTTTGACTAAAACTAGAAACCAAAGTGTAAGAAATAGTTAAAATAATGATGAACCACATAATCATAAAAAGTAAATTATGGGTTTTCTAACACAGCACACATTATTTAATCCATGACACCATAGGTTCACCCTAGGTTATTAATGATCATCAACCTAATTCTAGGACTGTAACCTATAGTTATACTAAACATTAGGGACATCCCTAGACATACCATGGAAATATCTCTAGGGATCTCACTAATGTTTTCACATCATTTTTTCCAAAGGTTAACTGAACCTTTACTCTGATACCAATTGTAGATACCCAAGCATGATGTACATGGACGTTACATTACTTTTGGGGAATACTTAATTCATAACAAAAACAGACACCCAAGGACCGTTATAGTTTAGTGTCTTGGGAAACTCAGAACATAATCTTCTAACCATGGTGAAAGATCTTCAACATCTCCCATAAAGATACTCCACTTTTGTTTTCTTACCTAAAACCTTTCTTTATATCCTGGGAAAAATAAAACATATAAACGGTGAGCTCAAATTCTTAGTAAGGTTATTCATGGAGAAATAAAACAAACCATATATATTTGAACTTAAAAACATGAACATAAAGTTTAAACCTCATAATCTTGAGCAATGACATAAAACATGGTAGTACGTAAGGCATAGATCATAATGTAACATCAATCATGATAAAATAGCATGGTAATAAAACATGTAATTGTGGAAAACCATTAATCACATGATATGATTTCCATAGTAGACAAGGCATTTATACGAAGATCATCATAGTGGACAAATTCCATTACTGAACTGGGATTACTGGTTGTTCCATCCCTGTATTACTGAACCAGATTTACATGCCATTCTGGCCATGTTTATATCATGAGATATAAATCTTTACCCAATTCATTGGAAGGAGATATTGGTCCCACCAATCTCATAATGAAATCATTCTTATGTGTGCCACAGAATAAACATAAATCATTCATCATAACACAAAGAATAAAATGGGTTTCATAAACATCATCCCATCATAAAATAATCCATATAAGAAAACGGATTTAATTTCATCATATACCAAATCAAACCATTAAAATAATTGAGACATTATTTTTGAAACATAACCATATTAAATAATTTCATCATATATGTAAAATAGTTTCGATAAAACACTTGAAATGAATTCTTGATGATAATATACTTTCTTCTTCAAAATAATTTTCTTTTCTCAAAATGTGATTCAATTTTAAAATAAAGGATTTTATTGAAAATAATCATGAAATATTGTACAAGAAGCTTCATGAAATTAAGGAGTTATGAAATCTTAAAAATCTGTTGATGCTGTATAAGTTAACAAAACATTCTCCTCGTACTTTTTCCGTAAAACTAAAAAAGTAGCTCATATGGTAAACAATAGAATGATTACTTCCATACCTTGTGGAAAAATTCATAAAATGGTAATAAAGACTTTAAAAATACATTTAATTATAGTAAACATTCTATTAAAATATTTTTGAGAAATAATGGATATAGAAGATAATCATAACGCCCAATAAATACTTACGAATAAACAATCCTGGATAAGAGCGAGATTGGAATAATTATCCCTTACCATAGGTAAAATTTCTTCATTACATGTTCGAAACTCATATATAGTGGGTCTAAACATATTATTAACATTTAACAGAACCATAATAATATTTATGATTTCATATATGATTCACTTGTGACTTTATATTACCCGTTCTTTTGTAAATTCCATGTTAAAGCAGCGTTTTCGGTAAAATCGTTTCATTTATCGTATGTGTTTTGACTTGAAATGTTTTTCATATGATTACTTAGATCATGATTAATTACTTCTAGAAGGTAAAAAATGATTTATATATCATATATATTCAATATATCAATATATATAATTGATCGATAAATGGAATGAAATACACCGTTCATGGAGTCGGTAGGCCCTGCGTACGCATGAACGTTGTTTTCGTTTCCTTATTATAATTGAATGGAAGTTAATGAATTATAAATATAAATAAATCTAGTTTTATTATTATGTCATATATTTCATGATTACTTATTATATAAACTTTGTTATCATTCTTGAATTATTAACATGGAGAATTAATCTCATCGCATCGTGAAGACAACAATCCTTACATATGCATGAGCGACGATATTGTTCCCATAATTATTGAATGTAATTGGAGTGGATTAAATAATATCTCAGAATTATTATTATGTTATAATAATCATATATAGTTATTATTTATACCATTATACCCATCCATGTAAGGTGGTGGTGGAAAAACAGATTACACAATGGAGTGGAGACGGTAAGTCGTACGTTCGCACGCACAATGATTTCATTTTTCATAGGATGGATAGAAGGCGAAATAGGGTTGGTTCATATTTATAATAAAATATAAATATATGAGTGATATAGATGTTATTACATTTTTATGAAACAACAAAACAAGATGAAGTAGAAGAAGAAATGAATTTGAATGAATCGGTAAAGGATATTACCTCTTTTTCGACGCGCCACTTCTAATCCTCCTCTTAGGGAACTAAAGATGGTCTTTGAAGGAAACCAGGACCTCTTGTATGTTTCTAGGGAGATGTAGAAGAGACATGGATAGGTTTTGATTAATATTGAAGTCTCAAAATGTGGTAAATAGGAGACGGAAGATGTTCCCTTTTATAAGAGAGGAGAGGGGCACTTTTGGAAACCTCGAAAATATTAAATTATAATAAACTCAAACCCCACATAAAAACGTAAAAAATGACTCAACATAGAATTTAATATGAGATAGGGTGGTAATATCATTTTCCAATAAAATTTAGACATGTTGGGAATTTATTTTAAACCTTATGATTTTGTTTTATCCTTATTTAATCTTTTTTATTTTATTTGTGGTAATAAGATACTAAACTGTAAATTGTTATAATTAATTACATATGTGTTGTGAATTGTCCATAATTGGATAATTTATGACATTTTATACAATATAAATTTCAAATTAAATTTTTAAATAATTTTGTGATTTTTAAACAATTTAATAATATGTTATTTTTATAAAATAAAAATAGTGTCAATTCTGTCACTATTCATTTATTTGAATTTTAATAAAATCCACATATAGGATATATTCGAAAAAAAATATTTAATATATTCATAACATGGAATTTTTATCTATGAAATTCATGGAACACATTAAATAGTCATATAATATTTATTTTAATATTTATAAAACCTTTTATTTGATATTTCAATGAATAAAATAATTTCTACATCACTATTGTGTCACCATTAATGATAATTATTTAATACCTAAAAATTCTAAATAAATTTTCATGATGTAGATAAATTTATTAGATTTTTGGTGACTATTTATGTTCGAATTTTTATGAATTTTATCACTAAATTAAAATTATGACACTTTTTAGATATAAGAGAGTGACATCTAGTCGCTTTCTTTGGTTTTAATAATAATTACATCCTTTTATTGGTAAAAAGTCCATGAAAAGAATCTATTCTGACCCTTAAGAGATATGGTTCTACTTTTATTCATCCAGTAGAATTTTGGAAGGTGTTAGGGTTCTTTTATAATCTTATTTTTACCCTTAATTACATGATTTACCTTCAATATTGGTAAATAAAATTTACCGTTGTTACTATTCATAATTCCTAAAAATAAAAAGTAGTCTATTAACATAATTTGGACCTACTAATTCAAAATATGGAATCCATTTTTCCATATTCATTACATGTAAGTGGCAGTATTTAATTTGAAATTTATCCCGCTGTTGAGAAAACATGTTTTAAAAGTTAAAACATTGCAAAAGATTGAAATGTTTTTAACTATGAATTCAGTGAAAAATATATTATAATGAATTATACTATATTAAATGGTAAAAATATATTCTATTTATACTTTAAAACTATTTAATATTATAATTTAACTATATAAATTATCTTGATGAAAAAAGTTGTTTTTAATTAAATTTAGCATATTTTTACTATTCATAAAAATATGAAAGTTAACAGAAAAATAATAAAAAATTATCCAAAGTCAATATTTATATCCTCATTGAAATAAATAAGTTTATTTCATCAAATTGAAATTATAAACGTGTAAAAAAACTAGATTTAATATTTGTGCGCCATCAAAAGGCGGCAAAACTGCAATTTTTTAGAAATATTTATTTTACTCGAAAAAATTATTTTGTTCTCATACCATGTTCTAGAATATGTGTAAGATGAATGATATGTTATAAAACACAAAATGGTGTTAATACTATTCATAACAGCTAGTTCATAATAATATTATAATAATATATCGTTGTTTAGTGAAACACAGTATTGCGTACAACACACGCTATTGATGAAGGTCGCTCTTGCGTGTAACACAAGCCAAGTATATTATTGTGAATAATTCAAGATAATCATGGTGTATCTTACAACAATAGATATCATTGAAATTAAAAAAAATACTTCTCATATAATCTCGGGGTGTTACAACTACAAATAAGATTTTTTCAAGGCCTTATGCCAAGACACTAGTTTGTCTCATGAGAACTACTGATGAATCGTGGAGCTATAGCAGGCTCCACCCGTTACTTACTAAGTCCAATGCATTCCTCATATGAAAAGGTTGAAACATAACATAAAAATTTATATTAAAACAAACATATGAAATGTTAATTATTTATCCATAAATCATGAATGGTATAAAAATAACACATGCATAGTCAAACATATCAAAAAACCTTGAATATAGTATGGAAGATTTGTACCATTCTAAATCAACTTCAAACTAGTGTAAAATCCATTAAAGGATGCTGACAAAGATGAAATCAAAAATATTTGAGAGAAATATTGCGTTCTATTTTGAAATCATTTAAAAGTAAAATAATTATAAAAGAAAACATTAATATTCAAAATATTATTATAATCATGTAAGGGATGATTCTGCAATGTTATAATGGCAGAAAATAACTTCACTCGCCATATAAGATAAAAAACATTCTTTCCCTTATTCTTTCGAAAAAGGTCATAAAAGACCTTGTTTGGAAAATGACATAATGATTCGTTTATAATTTTTTATAAAATTAAAACAAGTGTATAAATTAATTTAACCCATTTTATAATAGATGGTAAATTTTTTGGAAATACATTTTTAAGAAACACAGATGTGGATGATAAAGAGGTCCCAGTAGATACTCATGTATAAACAACCTTGCATAATGAGGAGATTGTATAATTATCCATTACCTTGTACTTTTCCTGTATCAAGGGTCTGTTAACCTCTTATATAATAGTTAAATAATTGTTATTAAATCATACAAGAACTAAATACATAACTATGGTATCATATATGATCTTCTAATATTTCTTTGTTAATAATATTTTAGTAGTATCAATTTTTAAGGTGTTAACTGATTTGTTTTCCTTTATAGGATTGGATACGTAAGACATGTTTGTTATGGATAGGATATATTTGGTTCATATTCCTAATTATATTAAGTTATTAAAATTTATTTTTAATCATAAAATTAAAATTATTCTTGAATAGTTATGACGGGGAATGAATTTCATCGTGTTCATCGAGAAGGTAATTTGTACATACGCAAGAACGACAATATTATTCTATTGATGGTGAAATTCTACTGAATTGGATGGTATGTCATATATAAAGAATCAATAACATGTTATATTTACTATTTATATCAGTTATACTCATTATTATACCAATCCAAATAATGAAGTGTTTGAATAACAAACTACACCATGACGTGGAGACGGTAATTTGTATGTACGCACGTATGGTGACATGTCATTCATAGGAAGGATAGAATAACAAATATGGTTGTACAATATTTATAATAACATAAAAGTATGTATAAGGTACTGGATTTATTATTTTGGTTTGGAAACAAGAAAGAACGGGGAATTGGAAGAAGAAAAGAACTTTGAAAGTGGTTGTGAAATTATTACCTCTTCTTCGAGTGTTTTATTTTGAGTTGATCAAAAGAACTCTTTAGGTTGGTTTTATGATCAAAGTAAGGACTCTTGGTAGAAGTGAGGGTAGTTGTAAGGATATTTTATCAGGTTTTGGCAGATCCAAATGGCTTTTGAGGTGTGATTTTGAGATAAGGGGAAGTACCATTTTATGAGAGAGGTGAGGGTCACATTAGGAAAAGTTTGAAACATTATTTTATTATACAATCATATTCGGTTTATAATTGGTAAAAAAATGATTTGTTTCGAGGATAAGGTGGTTATAGGTCTAAAACCTATCAAAAAATAGGTTTTAGAGGTTTAGGAAACCATATTAGCCTTAACATTTAGATTTAACTCTCAGTCAAAAAGATTAACTTTTACAATGTATTCTTGTATTATTATAATAAATTGTTAATAAACTTACAATAAAAAAGCCAAGAGAACGCAAAGTGGTTCATTATTGATATATATAACCTTATATAAGTCTTTTGGACGATCCTTATATTTTTAGGAATATTATATCCATTAATAATATAGATTTTTTTTAAAAAACTCAATTATGTAAATATTGACACCATTTAGTATTTTGTTTTTCTGAAAGTCATAAAAACTTTATCAATTCGAAAAAAGATTATTTAATCAACCCTAACATTTTATATTAAACTAGAAAATTAGTGGAATTCATCAGAAGTCCCAATTTACAATTATATTAATATTTATAATATCAATTTTTTAATCATTAATAAATAAGGTAAATTCGGCATCATCATTGTTTCATTAATGAATTTAATTATATAATGTCTAAAAACTATAAATAATATACCATTATTTATTAAATATTTTTCTCTTTCTAATTAATATTTATAGTATAATTTATCTATTTTATAAAGCTATATTAAAAATGGTTTAGTTATTAAACATTGAATTAATCACTTTTAACACTTCTTCAAATAAAATAATAATAAATTTCCTAATCTAATCCAAGTGAACCAAAAGAATCATATTTTTTTCCTAATGTTGATTTTGGTCTAAATAAACTTATCCAATAGAATTAGGACATGTGTTATGGTAATTATAATATCATTTTTTAACTTAAATTACCTAATTTACTTTTGACCATGGAAAATAAATGTCAAAAGTTACCATTCAAAAAAAAATTAATTTCATCTTATTGAACAACATTATAATTAATGATGTCAACTGTGTCTCTCGGATCTTTGAAATTCAGTTCATAGAAGTGGTAATATTATTTTTTATGCAAATTTGCAAATGCACCATGAAGGTTTGTAAAAGACAGTAAAAAGATCAATAAAATTATATATATAATATTATTATAAAATTACTCCTATGAATTACATTGAACATATATAGGTATTATGTATATATTTTTACCGAAAATAAAATTAAATAAAATAACAAATTATTAAAATAAAAAGTTGTTTTTAAACAATAACTCAATGTTTTTCAATATTCATTAAAAATTTAATGTTTTGAGATTGTTACAAAAAATTTACCCTAAGAAAATTTTGATAATCTCTATCCAAAAATAAAGTCCATTTTAAAAAATAATATATATAAAATTTCAAAAAGTTGGCATCACTATTCATAACAGATTGTTTGATTGGTCATGGTGTGTTCGAACTCGAAGTTGCATATAGCACATGCTATTGTATTATTCAAAGAGAAGCATACCATAGAACCTTGGGGTGTTATATATGGTTTTATAGTTACCAAGGATATTTAATCATTATTAGTTAATAAAAATAATCCTCTAACCTACCAGAAGAAGTAAGTGGCGCAGATTTTACCAAGTGGCTAGAAGCCATTAATTATGAAATGGATTCCATGTTCCAAAACCAATTAGGGATTTTGGTAGATCCCCTAGTTGATGTAAAGCCTGTTGGTTGAAAATGGGTATTCAAGAAGTAACTGGACATGGAAGGATAAGTCAAAAACTATAAGTCACGATTACTTGCAAAAGGGTTCAAATAACATCACAAAATTAACTACGATGAAACCTTTTCACTTCTTGAAATGCTGAAATCCATCATTATTATATTGGAAATTGCTTCTTACCATGAATATTAGATTTATAAAATTGATTTCAAAATAGCCTTCCATAACCAGAACCTTCAAGAAGATGTCTACATGAACCAACCTGAAGTTTTTATGACCCTAATGGATTGTAATAAGTCATACAAGTTACATAAATCAATTAATGTATTAAATCAAGCATCCAGGTCATGGAACATTAATTTTGGAGAAGCCAAAATGAATTTTTTTTATCAAGAATTAACACGAGCCATGTGTCTACAAATAGTTTAGTGGGAGTGCATTCATTTTTCTAATAGTATATATTGATGACATATTACATATTGGAAACAAGATACCGGTCTTATTTTCTGTTAAGGCATGGTTGAATCAATTATTCTCTATGAAGGACTTGGGAGATGAAACATATATTATTGGGGTCAAGATCTATCGTGATATATCCAAGATATTTTTGGGCCTATTTTAGGGTACATACATTGATAAGATACTGAAGAGATTCAGTATGGAACAATCCAAGAGGGGATAGTTGCCATCATCCCATGACATTAATCATTCCAAGAAAATGTGTCCTCAGACACGTGAGGAAAGAAAGATAATGGAATGGACTCCATACATATCAGTGATTGATGCATTCATGTATGTCATGATATGTACTGTGCTGGATGTCAATTATGAATTGAATGTGGTAGGAAGATTACAAGATGACCCAGGTGACGACCATTGGATGGTAGTCAAGAATATCATAGAGTATTTGAGGCATACAAAGGATATGTTCCTAGTTTATAGAAGAAAGATGGAACTATTCATCAAAGGATATGAACATGCTAGTTTCTAGAATGATTAGGATGACATGAAGTCATAAACAAGATACATACTCACATTAAATAGGGGTGCAGTGAGCTGGAAGAGCCCAAAGAAGAGTGTGGTCGTAGATTCTACAGCAGGTTCCGAGTATATCATAGCTTCTGAGGAAGCTAAAGAAGCAGTTTGGATGAGAAGCCTTGTCTAGGAGTTGGATGTGATACCTATGAATAATTATCCCATAACACTGTAATTTGATAATACTACAGCGGTGGATCTTGAAAAAGATCCATGGTCACGTCAGAGGACGAAGCACATACATCCGAAGTATCATCTCTTGAGGGATTCTTCTCAGAGAGGTGATGTAATAGTGAGAAATATTGCCACAAAAGACAACGTAGTAGACACCATGACTAAAGCCTTGAATCAATAGAAACATGATCACCATGTGAGGTATAGTAGACTGATGTTCATTGGAAGTAGGCTCTAGTCAAAGAGGGAGTTTGTAAGAGTCGGTGTCCTAGAACCAATGGGTTGTACCTTGATTACATGTACATTTAATTTATTTAAATATTAAACATATTATTACATATGGTTCATTGTTCTACATGAAATTGATGTAATAATTTCATAAAGTATTTGTGGCATTGATAAGGTCATGGCAGTTTCCACCTATGATTAGAACCTTGAAATTCTATAATAATATTCCTAAATATAGTTTTATAGTTAGATGACATACTATGATGGGACATATAGCATGCAAAATATTAGGTGTGATTACTCGTATGTATATGAAACTTCCTTTCATGACGTTTTCACTTGGTAATCTCCAAGATAGGAGATTATGAGAATAGAACCACCAGTAGAAATTTTGCATGTTTTGGTGTCATTGGATATTTCTATCTATGAGCATGTATACTTATCCCTAGACTTTAATATTACCATTTATACATGTCACGACTTGCGCACTTTGATTTAGTGATGAAAACCATCATGCAGATAGTTGGTGGGATGTAGGGTAGTTGGGTGTATCACGAGTGTCACGTTATTAATGGATTAGTCGAGGAAGGATTTGTCCCTTACATTTATGGAAGTTGATATTTCTGTGCTTTGATTTAAATTGAACCGTAGTGTGAAATTCCCTGGCCATGGTGTAACAAGGAGTTTATTTCAGGTAGTCAAAGAATGACATATGAAGCATAAATGTTGATGACACTATCAAGAAACATGCTTGATGGTATATTGCGAAATGGGATTATATTACACATCGAGCATTCTTATGTGGATTTCATTGTTGTGACATTAGTTTCTTTCTCTTGGGTGCCTTGAACCGTTGCTAGAAAGTACTCTTGGAATCTAGGCATGCCTTCCTAATTCCAATGAGAACGAATCCTAGAGGGTCACACAGTAATTGTTTTGGGTGGTCTTAGTTAAATTCTATTTGAATTTAATTAATGAAATAAATATTATTCTCAATACCCTGGATTAATTTTATTCATGTTAAAATGATCTCATAAATTAAATAAAATATATTTTTTATTTTACTGAACATTTAATAAATATTTATTTAATATTTTTTAAATAAAATATTTATTTTAGATAATAAATTATTTATTTATTTAATCAAGTGTTCAAAAAATCGAAGTGGGGATGGAGTAGACCAAGGTCGGTCTGGTGGTAAAATATTTATTTTTAAGATGGTGTATAATTATTTAACTACTTGGCACTCTTTAAAATAATAATAACCTGAATATTATTTTGTGACATAGAATTTAATTTATAATTCCATTTTATGCAAGTTGGCGCACCATAAATAATGACACAGTATTGTTATTATGAGCATGGGTTTTCTCTAAGTTCATGAATGTATTTAATTTCTTTTATGAAATTAAATACTGTAACTTATGTTCCATACATATAAATAGAAAAGTACGCCTATCGTGCAAGACACCACATGACACTAAACCACACACATGATGGATTAAGAATTGTTGAGATGAAAAATTTCTCTCTCGAATCCCTTTCTTGCCCCTCTCAAGATCAAGATATGTTCTTAAAGGCCGATGAACAACCAATCATGAAAAACTGACACAAGACACTCGCTTCTCCGCTCTAACACCCAGAGAATGAGCAGTGTCGGTTGATGGCCCTCGAAGCACGTGTGGTTCACTGCTAGAGGGATTTGAGTTTAGATCCTTGAAAGTGCAACGATATTATATATAAGTGTTATTCCGAACGATCAATATCATCAATGGAGAAAATACTGAAGATCCCTGCATTATATTATTTCTGAAATTAATTAAATTAATTATAAACATTATGTGAAAGATCCTCTCTAATGGTTTCAGTCCTCTTCCTTCATTATCTAAATCTTTGATTCTATTATGTGGAGACTAGAATTCACCATTGTATTGATCTCAGAATATTCATTGATCATGTTGAAAATCATAGTTGTGTACTGTCCCAACCACACTTCCGCTGTACATGGATCCTACAGTTCTGAGTACAGTGTATGTTTTCCCAGCAGTAGGATATACAAATAAATCAGATGAACCAAGGCATGTGGATTAGGCAGTTTAGTTTCAAAGGATGAATCTACCAATATTTAGGGGTGATTCTAAGCTAGAGAGGGCTGAATCATGTATGAACAAAAGGAATTTAATGTTTTACTTCTAGGGAACATCAGAAGAGATGCAAATGAAACTAGCCACATATATTTTGGAAGATCCTGACCTTTAGTGGTGGGATTTGGTATTCAAAGCTAGGACGAACCAATGTGTCACATGGGAGGGGTTTGAAGAATTGTTTAATAAACAATTATACCCTCATGCATTCATAATTTAGCATAAAATTGATTTATTTAGTTTAAATTAATGGAACATGGAAGTGAAAGAATATGAGGCTAAGCTTATGAACTTAGTATAGTTTGCGCACGAGGTGGAGGGTAGTACATCATTTAAGGCATAAATATTTGATATTTGGTTGAACTTGGAAATTTGTTCCAAGATAGCGGCATTGTGTATAGATTATTACATAAAAATGGTGATTTGAGGCGTGATAGATGAGCATGATCTTTTCGGGGCTACATGAGGGGGAAGTATGTTGGTACCCATGGGATATAGTGGGTACTCGAATGTGGGGTTCAAGTGGAAGGGGAAAACGTATTTCTAGGGTGGGAGAAGGACTCTGAATCCGATGATATGATCCGTGAAACTTCATCTGAAGCCATATAGTAGGCCAAGTTGTTTTCAGTGTGGCTCTATGAGTGACATCAATCGGGATTGTATGACAAAACCCCGATCATGTCATAATTGTATGTAGATGGGGAATCTGTTGTGTCATTTTTGGAATTCTCTGAGGTTGGGTGTCCTAGACACTCCTCAGTGGTTGTAGGGGTCATATGCCTTGATGGGATGGGGGTTAGCAGCATACCCCTTGGCAACTGAGTAATGTGGGTCATGGTTATTCTCGGAATACCATGATGCCTCATAAGGGTAACAATGAGAAGAGTGTGTCAAGTAAGAAGCTGTTTGGAGTTGGGTAGGTGGAGATGGATGATTTATCAGGACCATCCACATTGCGAGGTATGGTTCTTTAAAATCAACATTGATGTAATATTTCTTTTGACACGGGTGCATAAAATTCTTTTCTTTCTTCTCATATAATTTATTTTTTGGGTTTACACATTCTAATGATGACTTCTATTTTGAAACTACAAACTCCAATTGTTCAAAGAGAGTGTCAAGTCATACTATGTCATGGTATTTGTTTAGTTGTGGATGTCATCAAATTGATGTTGGATTTCCCAATTCTTGAGATGGATGCTTATGATATAATTTTGGGAATTGGTTGGTTGAAAATTTTTAAGGCCCACATCGATTTCTATGCGCGAATGGTTAGTTTTGTGATGAAGGATGGCGTTAGACTTCTATTTAGATGGGAGAAGGCTGAAAAGCTGGGTGCGATAGATTTTTTTTCACCCACTATTGTCATGATGTCATATTAGTTAGAGGCCTTGTCATTGGAATTATTTTAAGGTGTTGAGAAAAGTATTCTTCTGGTAGTTTTTGATCAGTTTATTGATGTATTTTGTGAATAATTATCAGGGTTTCCATCCATAAGGGAAGTGGAGATTTCGATTGATCTCCTTATGGGGACCAGTCCTCTCTCACTTCCATCTTACAGAATGGAACTTGAATAATTTTGGGAATTAACGGTGTATTTGGAATATTTAGAAAACAAAGGGTTCGTCCGACCAAGAACATCTTCAAGGGAAGTGCCAGTATTGTTTGATAAAAATGGTGGATTGAACCATGCATCTCTACATTGATTATAATAGACATAATTAGGTTATAATAATTAACCGATATCCACTTCCATGAATTGATGATTAGTTTGACCAGTTGTGGTGAGCTTAGTGGTTATCCAAAATTGAAATGATGTTAGGGTATCAACAATTGGTGGTGATGTGGGAGGATATTTTGAAAACAACTTTCATAAGTAGATATGTCCATTATGGGTATGTTGTTATTCCATTTGGTCTAACGAATTCACTAGTGTCATTCTTGTAATTGATGAATAAGATATTTCATAGTTATCTGGATTCTTTTGTGGTGGTATTGGTTGATGATATACTGGTGTATTCGGGGAAAATGGTGGAGCATGAGAAGAACTTGATGATAGTGTAGGAGATATTGAGGGATCATCAGTTTTTTGCCAAGTTGTCAAAGTGTGACTTTTGGATATAGGAGGTTTGTTTCCTTGGCCATGTTATTTTTGAGAAGGGTGTTTTATTTGATCTGGAAAAGATAGAGAATGTTACATCAGGGAAACCACCAAAGAATGTTTTTGAGATACAGAGCATCCTTGGTCAATCATGGTATTAGATAATTTTTTTTGTGAGTTTTCATGATTTTCATCGTTGATGACATCATTGAAAAGGAAAAAATATCCCATTTAAATAGGATGACAAGTGGAAGAAATGCTTTGAATAGTTAATGGTTCACCTTACATCAGCACCAATCTTGGTTTTTCTAGAACCAAAGAATGTGTATGTGGTGTATTGTTATGCATCAGCATCAGGGTTAGAGTGTGTTCTCATGAAAGGGTATCATGTGGTTGCGTATGGATCTTGACAGCTGATGTTGCTTCAGAAGAACAACCAAGCACATGATTTGGAGTTGGTGGCAGTGGATCATGCATTAAATATGCGGCGTCATTATCTCTTCGGTGACAAATATACAGTGTTTACTGATCACATGATCTTAATGAATATCTTTTCATAATGATATTTGAACCTGTGGAAAAAGATATGGATGGAATATCTCCATATTTTATATTTCAATATAATTTACACACCAAATTAGGGAAATTTGGTGGAATATGAATTAAGTAGGAAATAATATGTTGAAGTGCTGAAACATGATTAAGATCAGTGGTAGTTGATTTCAGTCATAACCGACATGAATTTAGAATTTGTGTACTGGGGTGACAGAGTGGTCTTCTTTCTAGTTTTGTTTGTTCCTAAATTGGATGGTTTGGTTAAAGAGGCTCATGCATAGGATTCTGAGTATATGGTGATGAGGTGGAAACTATATGGCAGGGAGACCATTGAGAACTGGGAACTGAATGTGAATTCACTCTTTTGTTTTTAGAATTCCATGGTGGTACCAGTGGCTTTTCAGGAGGAACTTCTCAGGGCTTATCATCATTCTAGGTGGCCTTTCCATCCAAAAATTTATAAGATGTATAAGGAATTGAATGTTTAGTTTTGGTGGTCGGTTATGAAAAACGATGTGGATGATTTTCTTTTGAGATTATTTACTTGTCAGCTAGTCATGCAAGAGCTTCAGTGGCTCGTCAGCATGTTGCAGTCCTTACCTATCCGAGCATGGAAATGGGATAAAATAACAATGGATTTTGTGATAGTTATACCATGAATGTTCTAGAAGCACGATTATAAATGGGTGATTGGGGATTGGCTCAAAAAGTCATCCCATTTCATCTCGATTCCTGAATCTCATACGGTGGATGTTCTGTCCAAAATCTATATTCAGGAGGTGGTAGAGAGGCATGGTGTTTCAGTTTTGATTGTATCATATACAGATCTGAGGTTTACATCTCGTTTTTGTAAATCCTTATAGCAAGCCATGGGAACAAAAGTGACTATGAGCATGGTGGATCATCCTTAGATAGATGGCCAATCTGAGAGGACGATACAAACCATGTAGTATATGTTAAGGGATTTTGTGATGGATTTTGTAGGTTCATGGGAGGATCACTTCCCATTGGTGGAGTTACCCTATAAAAAAGTTACCAGTCATCGATACATATGGCTTCATTTGAGGATTTATATGGGCATCCATGACATTCTCCACATTGTTGGGTGGAAAAAGGTGATACTTTGATGATTGGAAAAATCCTTGTCCAAGAGATTACAAGGAAGAACAAGTCGACCAAAAACTCGATGGAGATTGCTCAAAGTCTCTAGAAAACATATATGGACCATTGTCGATGACCATTTTAGTTCGAGTTGTGTGATCATATGTTATTGAGAATCTCTCCTAGTTCGTGGCATCATCGGTTTAGGAAGCAGGGTAATTTATCTCCATGGTATATTGGACCATTTGAGATATTTGATCGGATTGAAGAGGTGGATTATCATTTTTATTTTCCACCATGGTTTATTGTGGCACACAATGTGTTTCCTATGTCTCACGTTAAAAAGTATCATCTGGATCAGGACCATGTGATTTGTTTTGGAACTTGTTGAGCTAGAACCAAATGCATCCTTTGTAAACATACCAGTGCGGATTGTGGATAAGAAAGAGAATGTCTTGTGTGGTAAAAGAATCAGTTAATTTGTGTTTGGTGGTAGCATGGTCATATTTAAGAGAAGACCTAGTGGTGGGATAAATACATGGCTGAACAATGGCCTGATATCTTTTAGAAAAGAAATGGTTCCCTACTTTCAAAGGATAGAAATTTTAATGTTGGGGAGAATGTAGCACCCCCAGTTTGAGGTAAGTTAAATTGTTATGACTTTTATGTGTTTAATGTTTTTTGGTATTTTTTGGGAAGTGATTGGGAGAGTTTGGAATGGTTTTGAATAAGTTTAAAGGCTTCTCTAAGGGTGCACAGATTGAGCACGGTTGGGGAAAATCGTGCAGGTTCTACAGGAAACCAGGTAGGGGGAGACCATAGGCTTCGAATGGCTTGTGAAAAGTTTTCCAAACTGTGTGAGGAAACCATGTATACCCCATCTGTCGAGGTATTGTTATATTCATGGTTAGCACATAGTTTTCCAAACTGTACGGGCTAACCGTGTGACCACTTAAAATTGGGGGTTTTTTAAATCTTAGATCCCTCGAGCGTAACCTATTTCACTCCAAATACTCTACAACATGATCCTCACTCTATATTATGGGTTATCATATAATGGAGGTGATATCTCACACATTTTGGAATAAAATCAAATGGGTTTCATGGTGGATTGAAGGCGGTTCTTCCCAGGTAAGTCTATCCTCTTTGTTTGATTGTGGTCTTCTCTAAATCTACATCTCCCTCTCTCCCAGTTATCATGATCTAAATCCTTTGTGTATAGATATAGGGTTTTTTCCTTGTGTGTTGATTATAAGGCTTCTCGATATTATATAAGGGGATATAGAGAGGTTTTGGTGGTGTGTTCGCTAGATTAGAGGCGCAGTTGCTTGTGGGCCGATTTTGCCGGATCCCTAAAGGAAGGTGGCATCTCTCTTGACTCCACATTTCTAGAACTTGATTCTTGGTAACAATTAATTTGTTTTCTTGAAATTGATTGTCTTTTTGATGTAATAAATTAGATATAAATCCATTTGTGGTGTTTGGAGATTTTTGGAAAAAGGGGGATTTGTGGTGAAATGCTCTTCTTATGGATATTAAAATGAGGATTTTAAAATGGGTCGCTGAGAATGATTTGTAAAATTGACGATGAAAATGTTTTTCGATAATGATGTTCTTTTATTGAAATGTGGTAGGGAATGTAAAATTATTTAATAGTGGTTTAAATAGAGGAGAGATTTATTGAAGTGGTTTAACATGTAATGGAAATGGTTATTTGCATGTTTTGTGGCCTTAGTGGGTTATATGCTTGGTTTTGGATTGTTAAAATGAGATGTGAAAGTGGATGAGGAGTCTCACTATAAAAGGTGATGTATAGTGGTCAGAAGAACCACCATTATGGTTAGTGGCTGGGAAACACCTCTAGTTGTTAATGGGATGAACTATATATGTGGAAGTCCCACCGTAATGGTTTATTTATTGTGTGTGTCTTTCTAAAGATCGAATTGGGTGTGATAATGTGTGATGGGGATATGGTTTATAGAATGGTTGGGGAATTATCTAGTGTGTCATGGACTGATAAGGGTATGTTTGGTGGGTGGTAAAGGTTTTATAAATTACAATTGTATATAAATTGTTTTATATAAATGTGCTAATTGTTTTATCCTAGTGGCGTGTGTTGGAAAGTCATTCGTGGAAATCCTACTGAGTATTTGTACTCACCCCATAATTTCTCACTTTGGTTATTTTGCATATGTTGTATTCTAGGAAATATTAAAAGGTAAATCGTCTCATGGAAATAGGTTCTTAATGATTCTTGGGGGATGTGGTTATGCTTGGATCATGGAGATTGGTGTGGAGATGTGGAGTGTGTCTTGGTTTATTTTGGGTCTCCTATTTAGTTTTCCACATGGTACTCTAAAATTGTGTTTGGTTGTATTGGTTTTTGGGTATTATTATGGACCGAATTTTTTATATTTTTGGTAATTCATGTTTTAATGTTTTATCTACATACATTATATAGTTTTTTATTAGTGTATGGTTTGGTTGGTTATGTATTAAGGGAATATCGTTCCCAAATTTATTCTCGAAGCCCTCAAAATTTATTTCCATCTTTTGGGTTGTGGTAATGTCACTTAAGTTCTAGTAGAATTTCTCATTCCTATCAATCTAATGTGATAGGGAATGTTGTTACACCCTTATAGGTATTTTTCAGAAAAGTGGTCATTATTCATTAGAATATCACATAAAGGGGTATGTGTCATCATTGTTTTTGGACTGTCCCATGAATGGGGTCTTGTGAAGCTAGGGTTGACATTCCTTTTAGAATGGAGGTGAAGTATGTCAAGCTAGTCACTATGGACCTGACATATGCATTGTGATTTTTGTGATATACATGCGTCTTATATATGTTCTATTTAATCTATTATCGTGGAAAAATATATATTTTATACAACTATATTAATGGGTTATTGTGGTGTACTATATATTCTTTTATTCATTCCCTACAACGGTTTTTTGTGTGATTATTGAATTAATGAACAATGAATCGGTGATGGGAAGGGTCCCTATAGTCGATGGATGAGTATAATTAATAGGAGGATACAAAGGTTAATGGATAGAATGTGGGTTGGATGTATGTTATTAGTTTTATTTATAGTTTTACCTCATACCTGGATCCTTTTGTTATATTTTTTTGATCTTTCTAGCATGCTATATTGTTACTGAATGGGTTTGTTTTATTTTTATTTGATCTAAATATTATGGTTGTCTATTTATTCAATATTTAATTATTATTTTTTCATTTCCATTATTTTACTATGTTGCTTACCTGGTATCGATGGAATATTCTCTCAATGATATTATAAAGTAACTTTTAATATGTCAACTACCCCCTTAACACAAGGAGGTGTGTATGTGGTCATGTCGAACTCTGTTTTAGACACAGTGGTCTGGTATGGGATGTTACAAAATGGTATTGGAGAACTAGGTTAACTAAAATATTTCTTCTCTATTCCATGATTTGGGATAGAGTTGACAGGATAATGGATATTTTGTATGTGGGTTGGGGAACTATTGCAGTACCATCACAAATTGTATAGTGGACTATTGAGTTCCCATAATGTGGGAAATGTTTCCCTAGATGTTCGATGGTAATAATTATTATACTTAGTTTTTGGTTTTGTAGATGATACTGGTATACTAATTTATGGGATTAGTTGTATGTTCATGAATCAAATTATCCTTTTAGGATCATATTTCATATACATATATATAATATTACATATCTCCCAAATAATAATATGATTTTTGAAAAAAAATCTCCCATTACGCATTAATTTCATTCAATCATTTATTTTGAGCATGTTGTATTCTATGATTGAGTGAATATCTATAAATTTGATTAGCGTGCATGTAATAAAGGTTTTTATTGGTTTTTTGGTAATACCTAGGGGATATTAATTATTCTTATGGGTATACAATTTTGTTTAAACTTTTAGTTAACCCTTTTGTGTACATTTTTTTGATATCTATTTCCTTGTTAATGTTGTTAACATTATATAAGTTTTATTTAGTAATTTTTGGAAATTATGCCTTATAGAGATATTGAAAAACCAGTTACACCCCCTATTGAGTAGGAGAAAAAAAACCAAACATGATAACTCAGTTTCTCAATCAGATCATGGTAGATAATTGGCCCAATTGAAACACTCCCAGCGAGTGCATATTCAAATTACATGAGCCCATTGTAGAGGTCCAATGATGGTTGATTATCAATGGCACTTATAACTTCAGTATCCCCTATACATAAATGGAATTGGAATCCCTTAGGATTTAAACCAATAGATAAGGGTCATGGAGATGATTTTAAACCTTGTAGATACCCTAGAGGATTTAAAGATACGGATTACGACCTTTGTGATTCTGGGTGAAATGATATGATGGTGGTATGTCATGCAGCAAGCTGGTATGAAATAATGGACACTTGACATAAATTTATGGATATATTATTTAAGGAGATAATCTTGGATGAATTAATGATGGATTATTCTAATGTGTTACCCAAGATTTTGTAGGGGCTGATGATTGTGTATTCCAATTATTCCCACATCAGAGATATGATTATATTTTCTACTCTTCTAGTAGGAAATATGGTATATTTGGATATAATGATTGAGATTATTCTTCACCCAATGTTGAAATGACATGTTAAGAACATAAATATGAAGACTTATTCTATGATGCTTCAAAAGGCATTGATGATATTGATCGGATTATTATAATATAGAGTTATAGGCCATTTTTTCTATATATGGATCAATAGATACATTTTCCAATGTATTCCCAGTTTCACATTATAGGAATTTGAAAAGAATGTTATATTATGGACTACATAGTGGTGGTCATTAATGAAAATTGAGAATATAATCCATGACCACCATTTGTGGGATGGATTTTCTTAGTGACATCACAATCAGAATAAGGGGCACATTTAAAATGTAAATTCCTATTATCCCATGAACAATCTCCAGTGTGACATGATAGGGTATATAAGTCAATTCTTTGATTAGGAATCATATATGTGAAAACTAAAGGATTTCATTGGACCTTATTAATTAGGCGAATACCCTATATGGGTTGGTGAATTTGGATACTAATGAGGCTATGGAGCATTGTTGAGTGGTTGATATAAGGGATTACAAGGTTAATTAGGATTTGGTGGAAGGTAATGTGGGATCTATAATAGTGTGAGGTAAATTAATGATTTTTTATACACTATCAATTACATTATTTGATATAGGAACATCACATTTATTATTATTATATTTATTAGTTACATGGATATTTTTTATTGATTAACATGTTTTTGACATTTTTCTATAAATAATACCCTTGTAATGAAGGTGTATGGTCTTTATATCTATCCAAAATGTCTGATAGTGGTTGATATCATTGATCATTATTGGTGCTTCTTAATTCTAGAGGAGATATGATTCGACGTAATCCACATAATTTATTGAATGATCAACAACCATGAACACGTTGATTGTTATGTGTGATTATTTACTATTTCATCACAATAGTGGGAAATGATTTTTATGAATATAGAATGGGATTCCTATAAAGGAAGAGTGGGATGATACCCTCAATGGAGAGAAGTGTTTTCAACATAGATGGATAGCATAATATTTTATGGTCATTTAATATTGATTCCCTCTGCTTTTCCCTCTATGGTAAACTTGTGCTAATATTTATTTCTATGGGATTATCTGGGTTACCTACACATAGGGGAATTAATATTGGGATCAATATAGTGTATGGTGCATGAACCATATTTAAATAACCATATTTTATTTCTCTATCTGATTTTATGGAACCCAAGTTTTATAGAAACATAGAGTTAACATAAATGGACAATACAACATTTAGATTAATATTCTAAACATTACAAAATCACAAGCCTAAGGACTATAATAGTTTAGTGTATTTGTATACTTTCGAGCATAATATTCTCTCTTGGTGAAAGATATTCAAATTTTTCCACAAATATCATCCCATTTTGTACTTCTAATTAAAACATTTATTAATAACAAGTGGGATGGAAACAAAAGAAAGTGTGAGATCAGAATCTTAAAAGATTAAATATATAAAATATTTATGAATAGCATCAGAATATGGGTTATAGAAAATGAGAATAAAAATTGAAGATCATACCCTATATTTAAATGTACATATACACGAGTCATTGAATCTATATTGGTAGTTCATACGAAAAGAATTATAAGGGCGATAAATAAATCATGAACCATAAACTCATGATATATAACTGTGGAACCATTATAAATAACGAAAACCATTTTATTTTTCAAGGTTAACTACCAAGAAATCAACAGGGGGGATAAAAACACACTTGTTTCCCATAGTGGATTAGGAGGTCCCTTTTCTCCCATTGTGGATCCGGAAACACCTATTTCCCATTGTGGATTAGGACACACCTATTTCCCATTATGGAAGTACACAAATGATTCCCACTATGGATCAATCACATCAACTTGTTTCCAATTATTTTATCATTATATATAAATCTTAACCCAATTCGGTTGAGGGAGCTATAGTTCCCACCTATCATATAACGAAATCATACATATGTGTGCCACAAGAAAATAAAACATTAATCATATCATGACCCATAAAAAAGAGTTGGGTTTAAAAATTGAATAATCCATGAAACATTGTATCATGTTATAACCTATTAAAAATAATAAAGTTTCATATTTATTTAATCATTTAATAACATGTGAATTGAATTGGGTTTCATAAGAATTTTATCATGGTATAAACTGTGGAAAAGAAATTGTTTTCATAAACAAACTGAAATATTTAGAATAAATGATTCATAGAAAGAAAGATAATTGAATCATTATATCATATACCTAATAAATCATAAACTATATAAAAAGATTTCATCTTATATATATAAGAAATTTTAGGACAACTTTCACCATTTTTTAAGGAATATAAGATTTCTTTAAAATCATTTTTTAAGGCATAAAATATCATAAAAGAATATTATTTAAAAATACTTTTAAGAACATAGAATACAATATTTAAATATAATTAAATACATTTTATTGGGAATAATATAGCATTTCACATTTGAAAATCACTTTTTAAATCACAATACATTTTGGAAGGTTTTTTCTTTGAAATTAACCTTCAAAATATATAATGAATATTTTGTAAACAATTTTAAAATCATTTTAATACATAAAACATTACTAAAATACATTTACATAAAAATTAACTTAAACTGTCACTTAAAAATATATTTAGAAACAATATTTTAGAAAACATTGTCTTTGAATAAGAAAATTCTCACCGAAGAGATAAATAATGAGATATTTTAAAAAAGACACATTCTTAATTATCTTATGTACCAATGATTTGAAACATGGTTCTAATACATAGATACATCATCAAAAACCTGAGGAGAATAAAATTAATTATTATTATTGAGAGATAGATCATATGATTTCATTAATGGAAGCAAAATCAAAAACAGTCATCGAGAACTATGAGATTGTAGCAATAAGCTCCTTCAATATTTGTTAATCTGAATAAAAACCCCCATGAAAGAATACAATTATATTAATCTTTAAATATCCATAAAATAATTTTATTTATGATATAACCTATAAAATGGATGTATATACACGGCATAAAACAATACAGGTTCACAACAAGATGTGTGTCTCGAAGAAGGAAGATTAAGACAAAATTACCTTACTGATTTGGTAACTTTTGAACCATAATACCCATGAAAGAGATATAATAAAATGGATATGTAAAAACCAATAAAATTAAGTATAATAATAAAAGAATAAGCTCTTGGTAATTACATACACCATAGAATATAAGGAAGTTGTCAATATGGTATAAGTCTCTCTGATATAAAAGTGAGACTAGAAATCCCTTTACTATATGAGTAACTTTTAAATCATGATACCCATGAAATAATAACAGAAAACAAAATATTTAGCATCATTAAATAAATTATATTCTTGTTACAACCTGAAATTGTTAATTATATACATGAGAAAATAATAAATTTTGGTGAATAGAGCATATATCTCACAAAAATAAAAGTGATATGAGAAAAACATTACTTGAAGTCTTTAATTTCATCATACAAGTTATAAAATATTGAATAATAAATATATGATTATTATAAATCTAACATATAAACATATTCATATATATATAATACCGCATATTATTTTATTATTCTTATATTTTACAAGTTTATTAATAATTCCTTCTAAATTTTATTTTTTAGGTAATACCCCCTTTGTTTTTTGTTATATGTTTTGAGTTTTTATTCTCAATCCTATTAAATATATCATGATTTACTTGTTAAATAATTTTAAAAAAATTAAATATAAAATATATTATTTATATAAATATTTATAATAATTATAACTGATAGAAATATGAAATGGAATACATTTTTCCTGAACATGGTTGGTGGTACGTACGCATGAACGGTGTTTCCATCTTATAGTTGTATTGAAAGAAAGAATGTAAATGAAATATATGTATATATATATACAATATCATTATATTATAATTATTATATAATTTATATCTTATAATTTCACTAAAACTATCCATAATACATTCCATGTAATGTGTAAACGAATCACATCACTTGGGGGAGACGGTAGTCCACACGTCCCAAAACGAAGTTATCATATTTTAAAAAAATGTAAAAAATGGTGTTATGTGTTATATAATAATTCCTTAATACAAAATTAATCATATATAAATTATATATATCATAGAGTAACATAAATGTTTTCATTATACTCAACCATGAATGGTAGCAACGGAAGAATGAACAACATCAGTTCACAAGGCGGTAGACTGTTGTACACACAAATGATGATTTTGAATCACATTTAATGGAAATTTATGTGCTTTTGATAACAAAAATAGCATAAAAACATCTATGTATGTTAATTATAATGATATAATTATATAATCATGGAATAATTAAAATTTACATGGTGGAGAAAGAAATAAATATAATGTGATTGTTAATGAATGTTACCTCTCCATTAGGTAACTCCATTTTTCACCAAAGGGCTTCCTTAGTTTACATTATACCGAAATTGGAGAATTTTGGATTATCTGAGGTATGTTTTGAATTTATTTTGTTATATTTTTTATGATCCAAAAGATCTTGAGTGGTGTGACAATAGAAGGAGGTGAGGATTCATTTTATAAGTGGAAAAAATCACAAATTGAGTATTCTTGAAAATATTTGAGTAGTAAACAAATATTACATATCACCAAAAGGTCAAAAATTGACCAATATTGATTCTAATAAGTTTAATAGTATAAATATGGACATCAAATAATTTTTAGGACGTTTTAAGGTCATTTTTACACCTCAAATTCTATGTTTAATCATTAAGTAAGCTAGTTTTTACCTTAAAAACTATAATTCATTTTAATTAAATTTTCTAATATTTTTGTCAAAAACTAATCTGAAGTAACAAGACATTATATTTTTTTCCAAATATGGAATCCACTTTAAATATTCTAATCACATAAGTGACATAAATTAAATTGTAATTATTCATGCAGACGAGAGAGATAGAGGGTTTTTAATGTAAAAAGTATTCAAAAGTATTTTGACTTTTTTTTCAAAATTTAATATAAAAAATATCTCAATGACCTAAATTGGATTAATAGTTGAAAAATGTAACTAATTATACTTTAAAACATAATTAAATCATAATTTAAGTATATAAATAAACTAGATGAAAAAGAAGTTTTCAATTAAAATTCATTATTTTTCACAATTCATTAAAACATAATACTTCTAACAAAAATACAAAAAAATTCACCCAAAGTATATTTTGATTTTATTATTTCAATATTTAGTTAGATCTTATCATATAAAAAATTTTAAAGAGTAAAATATTATATTTAAATTGGGTTCTCCAACAAAAGGTGGTAAAATTACCCTCTTGAAAAATACATCTTCCAATTCATAAAAATAGATTTATTATTATTTATGCATATAAAGCCAATTTTTTGACATTAAAAACATTATTGAATATTATATATATATATTTTATTAAGAATATTCATAAATAGTTTTTTGTTTAATTTTTTTTATCTAAAATGGTTTTTATATCTAGAAAATTGTTTTATTATAAATTGAATTTCTTTATTCTCAAATAGTTATTACATTAAATTATATATAATATATAATAAATGGATTATTTTTATATACATGTTTAAAACATAGTTTCCATTATTTATTCAATATCCTTAATATGTTCCATTCTAACTTCTAGGTGATAATTATAATTATATTTTAATATTATTATTAATAGTATATTGTATTTTGGAAAAACTCGAATTTGTGTGTAACACAAGATATCAAAGGGACATGGTGTTGTGTTTAACACGAGATAACCATAATTTTTAATGTACTGAAAAGTTATCTATTTTTTTCTTGTGTTTCAAGATTAAAATGGCGTTTTACATAACATAATACAAACATAATTCCTTTGTATAAAATCATTATTTAGTGCTATATGAAATGGAAAACATCCAAAAGATTAAATTAATTTGAATTTTTTTCCATAAAATATATTGGTGTTACATTATCCACCCATGAAAATTAATTTCCCCATAAAATTTTGTTTGGATTATCAATGGTTTAATATTTGAATGTTTGTTTCATAGAAACATAAATCACAAAAATGAATACTAAAATTTCCTTTAAAAATGGAAAGTTAAAAACATAATGGTTACCCAATGTTACTGATAACTAGATTCCCACTTATGAGAACATAGGTGGGATGTTATATTATACATGTAATAAGAATATAAATAATAGTAGAGGGTAATTCAGGTCATTGATCACATTCAAGATAATTATAAATGGAATGTTAAGGGCCTAAAACCCATAAATATTTGATGACTTATATGACCATAGATTCAATAGAAATGTTGGTATTAGTGTAAATATTTTTCAATATGCTTTTCCTAAAGTAGATGATTTATTTTAATATCTAAGACCATATGGAAATATATTAACATTATTTCATTCGTTTTCATATTTAAAATCTTACCCTTCTGTTGTTCCTTTGTCAATTTCACCTTCATTTATTACTCCAAGAAATGATGGTGAATCTATTATCCCTAAATCCCTAATAGAGCATGAGACCCATGGATAAAAGGAAAATTTATTGATTTTATCTTCAAGTATCATAAAAAAATGATATCATAGGTTATCCAATATTCATAAATCTTCATATGGAGAGATAATAAAATAAATATCTAAAACATCATCTGATGTTTAACTTAAACTGTTAAATAAATAGTAATTTGAATTACCCTTCCAAAAGATTAATGTCTAAATCATTATAAATAAGGTCAATACATTTATCAACAATATATTTTTGTGGATCACCTGTATATCATAATGTAGCTATGTATGTCACATTCTAATCATGTGAATACCTTAATCATGTATTCTATTGAAACATGCTAATAACACGAATTATCAAAAATCATTATTGATAACATGAATGTTTTCTTATTACAAGGATAATGGGAAATTATCCATAAATATGAAAATTCCATATTCTAAATCCTTGTTATTTGAAACCTCTTTATCTCAAAATTCTTTATCTGATCTCAGGTCATCATTACTATAAAATTTATATTATCCATATTAATCCTCTCCTTGTATAAACAATTTTCTCAATATGAGGAACACATCATGTGCCCCCTTCCCATAATGAAAATAAAATATTTCCATTAAATCATAATTCTAGGTTATCAAATTCATTCTATATATCTTTGAAAATCCTTAAAGGAAAATATATACTTCATGGTTCATAATAAAAATATTTCAATTGTAATACACATACACTTCAAATATCAAACGTTATCCTAAAACTGTTACTTAAGGATTTATAATCTTATTCATTAATACCTAATTCCTATAATTTTTAACTATGAATCATTTATTAAGGTTTCTCAAAATAAATTTAATCATTCTTATTACATTTAATTTAACTGATACTATTAGAACATCCCATAAATTTCACATGTATTTTGTGGTATATTTATCTTCATAAGTATAACCAATACTGGTACCCTAGTCCTGATTCTATTATTGATATTTCCAATTTGGAAATCAGTTTGTATAATATACATACATTCCACTTATGAAGCATTCTATTTTAACCTATTTTCTTATATTCTAAATTATTTATTAATACCATAAATCATAGTGTGAGAAACAGTTTTCATATAAGAAAAGCACATAATACCCAAAAATTACTTACAGGATGCCTAATCCTAAAATCCACTTTTAAATATGTACATCTAAGGCATATCCATAGAGACATCCCAAGACATATCCTTCAAAATATACCTAGGTATATCACTGCTGTTTTCCCATCCTTGTTTTTTAATGTCCACTAAATATTTCCTTTGATACCAACTTTAGAAACCCATTCTTAACATACATGGATAGTCCATCATTTTAGATGGAATTTTTTTAAATTAGAAAAGTACTTGATGAGGAACATAATAGTTTATTTTTTTTGGAAACATTTAAAAATAATCTTCTATCCTGGTTAATTATATTCAATGTTTTCCATAAATATCAAATCATTTAGTACACCTACATAAAACCATTATTTATAACCATTGGAAAGGAAACATTATAAAAGGTGAGATATGATGCTTGGTAAGGGTATTTAAAATAGACATGTAATCATAAAATTATAGGAAGTGTATTATATCATGATTATATAATTTGATGATCATTCCCTACATATCATTGAACTTATACATTAGTCATGGAACATATATTGACAGTTCAAAATACATAAATCCTAAGGGTGATAAATCATAATAAATCAATCATGAACCATATTCGCATTTCATATAATTGTGGAACCACCATAAATATATAAAACCATTTCATATTTCTTGGTTAATAACCAAGGGCATCAACATAGTGGATTAGGACAAACATATTTCCCATAGTGGATAATGACACCATTGTTTTCCCATTATGGATCTGAACAAACAAGTTCCCTATTGGGGATTAAGACACATCAGTTCCACATTTTTAATTAGGATAAAAATGTTTACCATTGGGGATCAAACCCATCAATTTTTTCCCATAATTATCTCATAATATATATATATTTACCAAATTTATTAAAGGGAGATATAGGTCCCACCCGTCACATAATGAAATCATACATACATGTGCCGTAAAATAATAAAACATTCAACATATATTGACCCATCAGAGGTGATGGGTTTGTAAACATCAGATCATAACCCATGAAATTATATGGCTATCATAAATATTTTATCATAATATATGTTATTTAAATTATACAGGTTTCATAATCATTTCATCAAATAATATCCCATGAAATGAAATGGGGTTGATAACCGTTTTATCATTGTATAACCCGTAGAAGATGTCACACCCCATCCTCAAATACTTCTTGTTTTTATCCTTTTATTATTTTTATATCTTTGGGTCAAGGTTCTTATTTTATTACCTATAAAAATATTGAGTTTTTTTTTATTTTTTGGTAGTTTTTCCAAGGGGAGTACAGTTTCTTCATGGTTAGTAGTAACTGTGAGAACACATTGTGGCCAATGTAGTCTAGAAAGAACTGACCGAACAACCCCTTTATGACTGTTATATAGTTCCAATAATGTGATTTCACTCTTTTCTATTCATAGAGTTCCAAAGGGTTTCCATATGATTTATTAACCCTTGCGGCCAAACTGTGCGGACCATGCTATAATTTTAAAACATTATTTTTTTTCTAATCTACCCTCATATCCATTTACTAAAAAACATACCCATACCCCTTGTATGACAATGGTTCATGAACGAAGCTCCATAGACCTCCTTCTATGACCCATCCACCTCCATAGACTCTCCATCTTCGATCCAAGTTGAGTTTTTTGGGTTTCTTTCCCCTTTTCTCCATTTACATCTCCATATTCTCTTTACATCGGTTTCCTTTGGGATTTCCTCTCTTGGATGCACCATAGGGTTAGGGTTAGATGATTTTGTTGCTATGTTTTCTTGTGGTTAGGGTGTGTGGATCATTTATGGGGATTATATCCCCCTCTCTATGAAGGTTTACTCCATCCGCACTTGATTTGGGGTAGTTGTTTCCAATTTTCTCCTTTTCAGAACACTCTAAAGGTACATACATGATTTAATGTATTTTGAAATGTTATTCTCACCACTATTATACCAATAAATTGATGAAAATGGTTTTCTATTATTGATTGAATTTATTAAAAAATGGTTTTCAAGGACCTTGATGTAAAATTACAAGGATTTTGGAATGTAGGGTGTTCATTTTAAAATGGAAATGTTTCTTTAAAGAGAAATTAATGGGCTTTATGAAATTATTAGCTCTCACGTTATTGTGCAAATGTTTATTTGTTTTTAACTTTGGTATAATGTTTTATGGTTTTGAAATGGACTGGTTTGTTAAATGTGTTAATCATTTTTTGGAAGAGTTTAATGGTTTTTAAGGGGATGATTTAATGTTATCTAGAAAATGTGGATGGTTGGATATGGTTTACATGGAAATGAGAATTTTATGGAAATTTTTTTGAGTGTTTCATTGGTTTTTGGGCTGTAAATATATTTTTTCACATACATGGGTGCACTAGGTTCACACATGGATGTGTCATAAAATTAAGGTGATGAATAAAGTTGGTTTCTTCATGAAAGCTAGGTTTTCTAAATGGTCAATGATTTCTAAATATGGTTTAGTCTTTGATATAGTTCCTAAAAATTAGTTTGAATTTGTTTCTCAATTTTTGGATCGTTTATCATTAATTCATGATTTGATGAGTGTTTTGAAAATTTTAATGGACATGTTTGGAAATCGTGAAGTGTTTGGGTGTCTGTTTGGATATTAAGGTCTCATTTGGATTTGTAAATGAGAAAATGGTGTTTGTGAGATGTTTTGGTGACATTTATAGTTATGTCAATATAAAGGACCATTTGGGACTTTCAATCCAAAATTGGCACTAGTGTTAAAATTTAAAAAGGATTTAGGTTTGGATTAATGTATGTGACCATTTGGAAACCTCGTTGTTATGTAAAATGTTTTAAATGGTTATATGATATAGTATAATAGTTGGATCTTTTCATTAAGAAATGCATATGTATATATATGGGGTACCTTTATAGGAGGTATACCCCTTAGGGGTTGTCATATATTAGTGTTTGTGTTTGGGGTAGGCAAGTTCAGTGGCGACGATCGTGATGGGTCACATGTGCATTGGCCTCCTACTAAAACATTATTATTATTATTATCACCATAGGTTCCTCGTAATCCTTTAGATGATCGGGTGATGGTACCATACCAACCCTGATTAGACGGGTTGGTTCCCACTGGTATTTATAGATGCCAGATGGGGAGTGCCGCTAGATTTTTCATGGGTGTGATGAGTTGGTTATAGACTTTATGGACTCACTATACACCGAAAGGTTGTTCCAAATGGAGTACATCCAGTGGTTGTATTTGGATGTTTATGATCAGTCATCATTTTTATTTAAGTTTTTTTTACATTATGTTGATATATATTCTTTTCCTGCATTACTTATCAGGATCCTTTAGAAATTACTTGGTTCTCTTTGTTTTGGAAATTGACTATAAGATGGAATTTAGTTACGATAATGGATAATATTGTTTTCTATTTTTCAAAACTAGAAACACTTCCCATCTGACCTCTATATCTACCAGTAGGAACCAACCTATCTAATCTAGGTAGTCTGGGAGTGAGTCTATAACCAACTGATCTCCCAAATCTCTATCTAATGGAAACCCCAAATATCAAGGGCCTACTCTGATACAATTTTTTCATGAACCAAGACTGGTCAAACCTCACCTGATTTCCCAATCTGGCCAGCAGCATGGCTCGTGAGGCATTCCTAGTCACCGCTGATCATGACAAGACCTGAGTTGCTAGGTGTAGTTTGGGAGTGAGTCTTTATCTTGTGTTTTTTTGATGATGTATGAATGTGGAGGTGAACTGGTGTCATGATGTGACCTCACAAGAAGTGGTGGCCCATGTGGACTCCAATTTACTTATTCAAGGTCCTTGTTGTGTTATGCCTTACGTGGGAGATGACCATCTCCATGTCTCTAAGTTATGCATTAGCCATAGTACCTCGTTATGGACTTTTGTTTCTAGTTGTCTTTCATTTTGGTCTTGGCCAGTGTAAATGTGATCTTGGAAATGAAAATGGTATAGGAAGCAGAAGTTCTATCTTGTAAATGGTTTTAAAGTGAAAATGGGTTTGAAATGGAAAAACGTTTTCCTTGAAATATTTTATGGCTAGTAAAGATGAGTTTTGAATAAAATGTAGGTTAGAAATAGTATGTGATAATTTTAATGTTCTTTTTAAAATTAAGGGTGTGACACATGTTATTCATTAGGGTGGATCACATGTGTTTGGGTGTGTATATAATGTGTGTGTGGGGGGTGGCACTTTTTTGGGTGGTTTTGGATGGAAATGGATGGATGCACACATGATGATTCATAGGATGGCACAAGAGGGGTATTTTAATTAAATTATTTTTTGGATTTTTTTAAAATGTATTTGAATGATTAAATGATTTCAAAAATCAGATTTTCTATGATAATAGTTTTTGATATTTGATATATACACTTGGGATAAGGCAATTTTGAAATTTGAATGAAATGGTGGTTTTTGGAAAAGTGTTTTTTTCTTGTGTTTGTATTTTTTTTATTACCTTGTTTCCCCTATCTCAGGGTGTTTATTTTGGTTTAGATTAAGTGTGTTTGGGATTTAGGGCCAGCTATCTCAACATGGGGTGTTTCTTTTTTTATTATTTTTTGGATTTTTGTCTATTTTGGCAGTGTTTTTATTGTTGTTCGGTGTATGGTGACCTGAAAGGTCACTAATGTTTGTAGTGATTGATTCCTGTTTTCTTGTTTTTCTTAGGTTTACTTTCTCTTTAGGGTGAGAGAGGTCCGTTAGAGGTGGGTAAACAGTTGAAAGAGGTAGAGTGTTCTTTCGGGGGGATGGGAACTCATGAGTTTGTTAAATATCCTTTTGTCTTCTGTTATTCATAGGGTTTAGTTTTGGACCAGTAGAGGTTGGATGTTTCATTTTAATTGGTGTTTAATGGTTGTTAGTTTTGGTAGGCTATAGAGAGGGTTCCCCATCTGGTGAGTGGGGTGTGTTAGAGGAACCTATTTCTGAAAAATCTTGTTCGCCGGTGCTGTCTTTAAGTTCGTTGGACTATTTTCTTATGTGCAATCAGTGTGGCTAGTTTTGGCATTCTAAGATGCCTCATCACATCATTCTGAAGTATTTACACCATTTTGGAAATTTTTTCACTAAGGGAAGTGCTGAAAGAATTATCATTTAGGTAAGGATTACTAATTGGGGGATTCTAGTGCCCGACTGTGAGGCATAACATGCTTCATCCATCAGGGCCCCAATCTTAAGTCTCGGGGTGAAGCTCGCACACAGTCAGAAGTTTCCTGGGGTATTGGTAACCCAGACCTAGTTTTTTGTTTCCTAATTTCTTCTATTTTGGTCAACTTATATTCATATTTTAATTTAATAGTGTGGTGAACATGTTCTCTATAGTCTAAGTGGCATTGCTATTCTGAATTTGGATTGTGGAATCATTCATATTTCATAAAGTATTCTTGGCTATTGTCTGGGGGATGGTTTTGGTATGGGATGACGTTTTTAGGATTGGGTTGAGTTTTCATTTGTGGGTTCCAAAAGATTTTTAGATTTAGACCAATGATGAAGAATTTTAATTTTGGTGGTGGTATGCTCACCCCTATTCGTTGGGTCATTGGATCTTATAGAATGTTACTCGTTCCGAAATTCGAGTATGTGGGGTTGTTTTTTAATAGGTTCCCAATTTGGGACCTTGCATTATAATATTTTTTTATGAGTTAAGGTGGTTATATTAGCTTGGGTAAATGATTTATATGTTTATGGTAGCGGTAAGGAAATTTTGTTTGGTGTGAGGAAGTTGGGTGAGTTTGGGTTGGGTGTTCTCACATTACACCCTTGGGGAAGAGTTTTCAGTTATCGAGGGTTTTAAGTTAGAATAATTCTTATAGTGGGGAGAACCCTAAAACTTTATCCCCTTGTTAGGTGTTGTTGTTTCTTTTGTTTGGCTTAGTGTCACCTGTGGAGAGTGAGGACAACCCGGGATTCATGGTTTTCCTTAGTTTTGTCAGTGTAGGAACTCAGGCATTGGATATCTTTTTTTTAACATCTTGTAGGTAGGAACGTGTTTTTCTTGGAGAGAATTGTGAAAAACCAACCTTATATACAACTAGTTTTTTTTTCTTTTGATTAGTTTTAGATCATTGGTTCGAGGTTTGGGTTTGAGTTCGGGTCAAAATTTTTAGTTTTGGAGTTTTGGGGGGGGGGGTTTCCATGGGGAGAAATGTTTTTGCAAGATTAATAGTAATCGTGTAGACCCAGTGTGTCCATTATATGCCTAATAGAACCTACTACACAGAATACAGATGATTGTGTGGTAGTTCCTTGGTAAATGTGTTGGTACTATTTTCAAGGAAGAATGTTCTGCATGGTTACTATATGGTTTGTCAAACTATGCGAGAAAACCACACAGATCGTGTAGGAATTTAAAAAATTTATTTTTCTTAATCTACCCTCCTATCCATTTAACCAAAAAACACACCTCTCCCCCTTGGTCAACCATGCTGAACTAAGGTAGATCCCTAGTCCTCCATCCTTGATCCCTAATCCTCCATAGATTCTCCCTTTTCGATCCGTGGTTATTTTGTAGTAATTCTTTCTCCTTTTTCTTCATTTCTATATTCCCCCTTTCTTTCCTTGGGATTTCATTAGGATTTAATCTCTTTGCTGAACCCTAGGGTTATGGGTGGCTAATTTGTGGATTGTTTTTCATGTGGATTGGGTGTTCATATAATTTATGGGCCTTAGATCTCCATCTCCTTGACGTTTTACTCCATCCGCACTTTATTTGAGGTAGGCATTTAAAATTTTATCCTTTCAAGAACTCTCTATAGTCACTTGAATGTTTCAATTATATTTGAAATGTTATTCAAACCTCTATTATACCCATAGATAAATGAAAATGGTGTTTTCTTATTTATCAAATTTATTAAACATAAGTTTTTTATGACCTTGAGGTGAAATATATAGGTTTTTTCCACTTAGGGTGGTCATTTTAAATGGTAATGTTTCTTTATTGAAATTATGGGTTCTTATGAAATTATTGTCTCTCGCGTTGTTGTGTAAATACTTCTTTTGATGTAAATTTGATCTAGTGTGTACGAGTTTGAAATTTTATGGGTTTTAAAATGTGTTAAAATGTTTTGGTAATTGGTTAATGGTTTTTGGGGGATGGTTTTCAGTTTTCAATATAAGCTGGGTGGTTGGACATGGATTTCAATGAAATGGGTGTTTTATGGAAATGGTTTTTATGTGTATCATTGGTTTTTATTGGGTCACTAGATTTTGGAACATCCACGGGTGCACACATGGATGTGTCATCAGATGAAGGTGACACCTTAAGTTGGTGTTTCTTTGAAATCATGGTTTTCAAAATGGTCCATCCTTTGTAAACACGGTTTGGTATTTAATGTGGTTCCTAAAAATGGTTCTCAATGTGTTTCTCAAGGATTTTCTCATTATCCCTTGGATCATGATTTGGTGTGTGTTTTGAAAAGTTTGAGGGGGACATTTCGAAATCGTGAAGTGTTTGGGTGTATATTTGGAGCTTAAGGGCCCCTTTGGATTTGTAAATGTGAAAGTAGTGTTAATTATATGTTTTGGTAACATTTATAGTACTGTCAAGATAAAGGCCATGTCGTAACATTAAATCTAAAATTGGTGCATATGTTAACATTTATAAAGGATTTTGGTTTGGATAAATGTATATTCCCATTAGTAAAATTTTCTCTTGAAATGTTTTAAATGGTTACAAGTTATAGCGTCCCGGATGGCACCTTGTTTTTAGAAATACATATGTAAATATATTGGGAACCTTGATAGGAGGGATATATAGTATGAGTTATCATATTTTAGTGTCCATGTTTGGTGTAGGAAACTTCAGTGGTGATGGCCATGCTGGGCCACGTGGGTGTTTCCCTCCTACTTTCATAGTATTATTATTATTATTATTATTATCATTAATAATAATAATAATAATAATAATATTATTATTATTATTATTATCAAAATCATGGGTTCCTATGGATATTTTAAATGATCGAGTGATAGTATCTTACAAACACTGATTAGACTTGTTGGTACCCTTTGGTAGAGATAAAGGACAGATTGGGAGTGTCACTAGTTTGGTCATGAGGACAATCAGTTGGTTATATACTATTGGGACTCACCATATGCTGGCATGTGGTTCCGAACTGAGTACATCCAAGGGATTTCTAGGGCTGTTTAGGATCAATGATGGTTATTATTTATGCTTCTTGTTTACTTTATATTGATACATACACTTTTCTTACCTTACTTATTATGTTATTTTAGGACTTCTCTAGTTCTCTCTATTTTGGAAATTTATTACAAGATAGAATTTAGTTTTTCAAATTGAGAATGTTTCATGCTATTTTCAAAAATTTGAAATGAATATTTTTATAACTGTATTTAAAACTAGTGTTTTTTGGACGTTTTTGGAAAGGAGATTCTTTGATTAAGTGTTTTTTTTCAAGCATCCATACTGGGAATTTTAGTTCTAAAACCTATCTTATCAATCCAGTTGTAGGTTCATCTTTTTGTTTAGTGTAGTGACCAGCCAATCCTCATTGTCTTGAGAGCTCATGAAGTCATTACTAGGCCTTAAGCGACATCCCCAAGGCGCCAAAGGATGGCAATAAATTCCGAAGGATTTCAAAACAAGTGGGGGCGATTTACCCTTTTTAGAACATATCATAGAGAAAACAACCATAACCAAACAAATCAACTAAATGATGCGTGATAACAGCTAAGGAAACTCAACCATTTATATTAACATAACCAACCAAGAGTACCAAAATGGAAACCAACACTAAATCAGAGTAAATAGCGGAAAGATGAAATCAAAGACTATAAGACAACAACCCAACTACGTGCTCTACAAGCTCCAAGCTCCAACACCACGAACTAGCCCAAGCATCAAGAAGCAGTATGAAACACTTTACCTTTTCCAACATCCCAGTACATGACATCTGCAAAAGAACCAATGTTCCAAAGCATGGGGTGTGTAATGAAACTCAGTAGGATTTCTCCGATGACTTCCCAACCCATGCCTCTAGGATAATACATGTTAGCACATTTATATAATAAAAATTTATATAAAACAATTCCAAAACCGTTCACAATATAACAAGTTCCATGTCAAAACCATTTTCAAAAAAAAACCATCTTTCTCAATAAAGCAAACCAAGAATGTTTCTAATCAAATTCCCATTTCCATTTTGTCACATTAATTCCATTTCACAAATCCACACAACCAACCATGCTTGCAACCTGGAACTCCCTGTACTCGCGAGTGGTGAGTTATCGTTCCATTAAGTCATCACATAGTGAACTACCTTAATGAGGGTACTTCACGACCTTATCCGTCCCTTTTGATGGGGGTACTTCTCACCCTTATCCATCCCAATGAATTGGAACACACACCACAACCAATGCAATTCCATGCCCAAAACTAAGTGTGTTCAAAACCATTCAATAAAGCATCATCCTTTTATTGAAAACCATTTATTTCCAACAGAAAAACCATATACAATTTAAAATCACCATTTTAAATTTGCTTCAACAGCCAATTTCCGAAAACATACAATTTCTATCACCAGTTACTAAAAAGGGGTTTCAATCATTCCTTAACAACAAATTAAGAAACCATTTCAATCAAGGAAAACAATTTGAAACTAAGCCTTCATGTTCTATGAAAGATGAATCTAGAGTGAATACACCTACCTCAAAAAAATAAGAGAAACCAACCAAGAACTAGGTTGAAACACCATGAAACCTCCTTAGATTCCATCCCATATCACCAACAAGGCCAAAAACCGACTTAAAAGTAATCCACTACCTTAGATATACCCATCTTGGGCGTAGATCTTAGGATCCATCAAGAGGGAAGAATGAGATCTAAGAAGACTCAAGGGAACGAGACTTACCTCGACCAACTGGCCTTTAAACTCCATGGAAAGCCACCAGATTGCTTCCAAAAATCCTGGTACGTTTCCTCCCACATTTATCAGAGAGAAATCCCGAGTTAGGGCCATCTAGGAGATAAAACGAGTGGGTTTAAGGATAAAATAGATTAAATCCTTAAAAATAGGATCTAAATTGACTTCACGCATGGTTAGTCCACATTGTTAGTCAAATCGTGTGCTAATCGTGCGATAGTCACTTCTTGGAAGAGGCGCTCCACACGACCTCCACGCATAGTTTTCCCGAACCGTGTGCACACCATGATGTCTCCTCTATCCAAATGACCACCACCTGCACAACTTCTGCATGGTTTGGGAAAATCATGTGCAGCCCATGTGTCCCCACATTTTTTCCTTTAAGGACTTAATAGTCTCCAAACTTTCCCAACCATCTCCCATATGCTCCATGTACTTAAAAAGCCTAAAACAAGTGTTACTTACCAGAAAATGGGGGTACTACATTTAGGGGAATTGGTAGGTGCTCATTGTTGGAAAAGGGTTAGTATTGTGGTTGGATGTGACCAAAATGTCACATGGTTATTTCATGGTAGTGGTACATTTTTTTCTTTTAGTTTTTAGTCTTCTTTGTTGTATTTTTCTCTAGACCAACTGTTTATTTTTTATATTCGTTGGTTGGTTTGTATGGATTGTTTAGTTTTATTTATTTATATAATTATGGTTCTATTATTTTGTGATAAATCATTAACTTGTGTATTTTTTGATTCTCATCACTATTTTCCCACCAGTGGGGATCTGGAATGCCCCTCAGGCCATGCTTGGGACCAAGTCAGGTGATTGTGTCAGGGTTGACCTGACTTGGTTCATGATAGAAGTGAAACTGGTTTCATAAAAAACATGACATCTAAAACATACATTATTCAGACTAAGAAAGATATTGGTTTCAATAAATCACATCCCTAGTAAATCATAATCGATATCAAAGGACTTCATATTTTATAGATACGTATTTTGAAAGAAAACATAGAACATTTTATATGGAAAATAACATTTCATTGTTAATCATTTTTAAGGAAGAAATCATCTTAAAAATATTTTTATTTGAAAAATAGTTTGAAAACTTATTAAATAATCATTTAAAATCATTTGAAGCATTAATTGAGAAAAATATATCCTTTCTATTATGAAAATCACTATTTAAATCATAAAACATTTTGAAAACCATTTTCGTTGAAAATAACCTTGAAAAAAACATACATGATCATTTGAAAACCATTTTACAAACATTTAAAACATAAATATTTTAATTTAAAATTAACTTAAAATATCACTAAATATCATGTTTTAAATAATTTTTTTTTGAAAACATTGTTTTTGAATAAGTCGAAATCCTTGTCTGAAGAGAGAAATGAGGTTAGTTTTTCTTAATAACTCATTATTAATTATCTTAAATACCAATGTGTGAAAAATGGAACCAATACATAAATATATCAGTAAGAACTATATTATAATAAGATATTTTGAACTATTAATGGTTGGATGGTAATATTTCATCAAAGAAAGCATAATCATAGACAATCTTGGTAAATGATGATATTTTAGCAATAAACTCTTACTAATTTGGTAACATTGAGTCAAAAATACCATGAAATAATAACATTAAATGATTCATAAAATGTCATGAAATGATTTATATTCATGATATATAATTTCAATTGTAATTATAAACACCTCATAAAATAATATTCGTTCATAACAGGACATGTGTCTCAACCAAGGTAAATTGAGACAAAATTACCATACTAATTTGGTAACATTTGAGCAGTAATCCCCATTAAAGAGATATTATAAAATCGATATGTAAATAACCATAAATTTATGGATAATAGTCATAGAAAAAAATTTCGTTCTTTATATACAAAAAACAAAATAAACAAGTGCTGAATATGGGATAACACTCATAGAAATAAAAGTGAGACTGGAAATCCCCTTACAACATGTGTAATTTTTAATCGTGATCCCCATGAAATAATAACATCAATTAAAACATTTAATAATATTAAATAAATTATATTAATGATATAAAATTTCATAGGTCAGTATATACACCACACAATAATAATTATTAATGAATATAGCATATATCTCAAAAAAAATAAAAGTGAGACAAGAAAACCCTTTACGTTATGTCTCGACATTCTTCATACACATCCAATAATCCTATTAAATGGATATAACTTTATTTAAAATATTAAAAATAAAAATATTCCTATAAATAATACCATATATGATTTTATTATGACTTTATTTTACCCATTTATTTACAATTCCATGTTAATTTTTTGTTTCAGGTAATAACCACTTTGTTTTTCATATATTTTTGGATTTTTTATTCTTGACCATATTAAATTTATCATCATTTAATTGTTTAATGAATTTAAAACAAGATTATAATATAATATATATTCATTATATAAATATATATAATAATTATAATATATAGAAATATAAAATGGAATACATTGTTTATGGAGACGGTAGGTTGTACATACGCATGAACATTATTTTTGATTTCTAGTCATATTTAAAGAATAAATGTAAATTAAATACATGTATATATATAATATCATTATTCTATAAATATTATGGAATATATATCATATAATTTCACTAAACCGATCCTTAATACATTCCATTTAATGTGTGAATAAATCACATTGCTTTGATGATGCGGTAGTCCACATACCACAAACGAAGTTATCGTATTTCAAAAAAATTGCACGCATGATGGTATGTGTTAAATAATAATTAAAGATATAAGAAATATTAAATATAATATATATGTAATATGAAATAAAAAATCCTATCATTATTTTCAACCATGAAAGGTGAAAAATTGTAAATGAAGAACATCAGTTCGTGAGGAGGTAGTCCGACGTACACATGACTAATGATTGCGTATCTCATTTGGAGGAAGTGTGTGTGAATGTAGGTTTTAAAAATTACCAAAAAAACATATCAATATATTTAGGATACAAAAACTATAATATTATCATTTAATTATAATAATTTATGGGCAGAGAAAGAAATAAAACAAAAGTGTTTGTTGATGGATGATACCACTTCTTTTGGAGACTCCTTAATTTATTGAAAATGGCTTTCAGGGTGGGATTTCTGCCCAAAGGGAGGCATCTAGGATGAGGGTAGGTGTGATGGAAATTAATTTGGGTAGGGATAAAACATGAAAAATTGCGATTAGAGGTTTGATAATAGGTGTATAGGTTTCCTTTTATAAGTGGGGAACTAACAGATTGCGTATTCTTCAAAATATTTGAGTGTTACCCATTTTTTACTTGTCGCAAATGTTTAAATATGTTCCATTATATACCCTTAGAGGTTAAGAGGAATCAATATATACATAAAATAATTTAGACATGTTTATGGTAATTTGTACACCATATATTATAATTTTAATAATTAGGCAAGACTGGTTTACCAAAATCAGTGTAATTAATATTAATTACATTCAGTGAACATTTGGTGAAAAACCAAGTAGAAATTAATAGAAATTATAATTTAATTTAATTAAAAATATAGAATCCATTTTTCAAAATATAAATCACATTAGTGATATAAATTAAACTAAAATTAATCTTACAGATGGAATAAGACAATATTTTTTTAACATAAAAAATGATAAAACATTTACTATGTTTCTATGCCTACATTCAACATATAAAATATTCCAATGACCTTAATTGGGGTAATTAACTTAAAATTGAAAGAATTATTATTTATAACCAATTAAAAACCTAATTTAACTATATTAATAAATTAAACAAAAAGTTCTTTTTAATTAAAATTTATTATTTTTCACTTTTTTCAAAACATGGAACTTCTCAGAAAAAAAATTATTAAAAAGTAAATTTTGATATTAATAATTTAAAAAAATTAAAATTTTCAAATAAAAATTATTAAGGTGTCAAAATTTATATTTAAAATGGTGTATCCATTAAAAGAAAAAAATTACCCTTTAAAAAGTAAATATTTTTATTCAAAAAGTTGGATTTATTCTCATATTATGCCTATAAAATATATTTAATGAGTGTAAAAATATTTATTGAAAATTTAATATAAAAATTATAATAAAAAATACATAAAAAGTTATTTTTATAATTTATTGACCAAAATTGTATTTTTACATAGAAAAATAGTTTTCATAGAAAGATAATTTCGTTAATCTCAAATAGTTTTACATTCATTTCTAACTAATTAATAACCAATGATTTTGTTAATATACATTTACAAACCATAGATTCATAACTACTTCAATCATAATAATATCATTCATTCTAGCAGCTAGGTGATAATTATAATAATATTTTCATCATATTATTAATAGTATAATTTAGTTTGGAAAACGTGGTTTTACATTTAACACAATATATCAATGGGAATCAGTATTGTGTGTAACTCAAGAAAAACATAGTGTTGTGGGTTCTGCAATATAATCTAAGTGTTGAATTTATTAAAATATTAACTTGGAGTTAAGTAGAATAAAACCCTAACATATGTATTTCATAACAAATCTTTATTTAGTGTTGTGTTAAATGAAAAATATAAAAAATATTAAATTAAATCGATTACTTTTCACAAAATCATAGGTTGTTACATGGTTGAGTTTTATTGTCACAGGTCTTAATGAATCATCAGAAATAGCACTTCACCTTAGGGTACTCTGATGTTTTCATGAAAAATGAAAACTAATTTCTTTGAATTTATATAGAAAATCAGAGGTTAAACTAGATAAATACAAATAAAGGGTTACCTTAGCAAATATTTAATGATATATTTGATCAATTGAGGGTAGAATATTGGTTTAATAATAGTTATCTATTTCCACGAAACTGTCATCTTAGGGTGTGATAGGAATACATATCAATGATAGTGTATAGGATGATAAAATGTTGTATGAGTGTCCCTTTGTACCAAAAAAGCATCGGTATTGGTTATAGATCTCCCAAAATAATATATTTCATCCATAAATTTACCCCTTCATCATTGTGTTCTCTATTGATGACCATATACATTCCATGAAATTGGAATCACATGATAGATAACTAGAAATCATATTGAGTAAAAAAAGGAAAATATTCATTACAATAATTAATTTAAGTGTCACATTTGGACAAAGTATGTGTGCTTTCATGGGATTATTTGTTTCAAGTATGAATATAAATTTATCTATAGATTGTTGATGAAGTTATTTATTGGGAACGAGTAATGATTTTTTTTTTTTGAGATTATGAGTATTTATGAGGTGGTGTGGAACAATAGGAGGATAATTAAAGTATTTTATATCTTGTAAGAACCTATAACCACTCATAATAAGAAGGGGTACTTGTTTTAAATGCTGTAGTAGTCAGAATCATTATTCATAGAGATAAATATGATGTGGACATCAACTCCAATAATGATATTTATTATTCCTGGAGTAAGGGTATATGGTGTACTTTGATGAAACTGGTATTGGATGGGGAGATTTACTAATAAAAGGTGATAAGGTAGTGTCTTATGTGTCTCATCAACTAAAACACAAGAGAAAAATTACCCTACTAACGACTTAGTGTTGGAATTTTTGGCTATTGTGTAGAAATGTTTTAAAAATATATCTTCAAAATGTGAATTTTCATATTTAATTCACACTAGAGTTAATAGTATATATTATCCTAGTGTGCCTTTAATCTTAATAAGTTTATTTTGGTAGTGTAAATTCATACATTCACCTATATGATATCTTTTTTTCATGAGGTTTAGGTCCATTAATTTTCACTATAGATCATTATTTTTTTCATCTAAAGGATCCTAAGATATTATAGATGGGTTTGGAATCATATAGTTCTTGTAAGGAGCCTAAAGCAATGGTTTTTGGGAGAATATAGTGATGTGCATGGTTATTAATAACAATACCCCTCAAATTTCATGGCCCTAGATGGTTTCTTTTGTTCTTTCAACACTATTTTTCTGAGGCCTCACGATAATGTGATTTTGTGTAGGTGTGTTTCAAAGGGTATATGAATGGGTTGCACAAGGTTTTTCTATATGTGTAATAATCACTCAAGGGTGTGTCACCCTATATAGTGGGTTCACATTGTTGTTGCATGGTTTGGACAATTGTGCATCTAAACCATGTCCACCTTAATTGTTTTGGAAATAAATACATTTACCATCATTCTATTTAACTTACATGTTTTTCTTCCCCCATTCTTATATAAAACGTCCCAAAACCATAAGACATCCTACTTCCCCTATTTTTTTGGAATATATCCTCATAAAACATAATGAATCAGAATAACTCTACTTTTATCTCATTGAAATATCATCAGTAATCACTTTATTCCTTATCCTTCTTTTTTTACCTCACCGTTGAAAATTATAAATTTGTGTGAGATAATATTTCCTATTTTTAGTGTATTTTTATATTTATATTATTTATCATATTATTACATGTATTTAAGGCCAATACATTATGATGAGTTATCTACCATTTTAAGGAACATGGTTTAGTTATTTTTCCTAACATTTTTGTTGATTTATATCAAGCGATGTTGTGTTTCATGCTGACCTTTCCCCATGTTTCCATAAAAATGAAATTTTCCTGACATAAATTGATATCATTTATTGAGGGAACTACCATTAACTCTTATTATTATTGATGTTTTTTCAACTTAACATGTTCCACACATTTGATTTGGCTAATTATATTCCATGAATTATTAAATGTTTTTAATCCGACCACCATCTGGGTGGATTATTATTAATATTAAATTAGGTTGGATTAATTAATTAAACTATAAGTGAGTGGTTTGACCATAGAACATCAATTTATTAAAAAATAAATACTATTCACCTAACTAAATAAAATGTAATATTGTTATGGATAATTCCTTGTCTTTCATTAAAGTATCACATGCACTTTGAATATTATTATTTTTACACTACCATGTATGGTCATCATTGAGAAATGGTCACGGAAAGTGTTGGATATGATGATTCACATTTTTTTGACTTATGATTTTGGACATGATGTTCCACAACATTTATTTGGATGTTTAACCAAAAATTTCAAATTTTTAATGTTGATGTTGGAGATGATTCTTCATTTTACATTACATAGGATATTGAGTATAGTGACTCATAGCATTGAAAGTCATTGTCAGACATGATGATTCATATCCATAGGTGGATACTAGGATGACTCCATTTTTAGAGTATGATAATCTTAGGATTATACAACAAATCCTTGTTTTGACAACTTTTGTCATGAATAATATTACACACACACACACATACATATATATATATATATATAAGACTATATGTTCTTCTACATAAAAAAGTACATTTATTTACACACACACACACACATATACATGGTGACTTGTTTTCAAAGTCATTTTTTCTTAGAACGAAGTAGGTATTGTTATATGGATATCCTTTAGGAACCAAATAAGACGTGGTTCCATTTACCTTTACAAGTTTATATTTCATGTACCCGAGAATTACTATTTTTTTATAAACTAGATGGACAATTATATACAACCTTAGTGGTGGCCAACTATGTTTTACTAACACGCTATTTGGGTTACCAATTGGTACATTAATTGAACTTATGGATACTGGTAGTGGAAAAGGAAATTAAAATTTTTTGGATGAAATGTTTTCAATACTAGAATGGAGAACAAGATAAGAGGACTGATCAATTCTCAATATACATTTGGATATAGATTTTGAGAATTTATTCTTTTTTATAGAATCTTTTATGTGAATTCTGATTGCTCAATTGTATTCCCCTTTTTATAGCATCATGGAATGAAATCGTAATTTTTATATGACTTTGGGTTGTATTTTTTATTACTTTTTTTTATTACTTCAGACTATTTTAATTATCTAGTAATTTTTTTCTTCGTTTCCTATTTATTTATATCATTTTCTTTTATTTGTTCATCTATTAGTAACAATATAATAAACATTAAACAATAGGGTTATGTATCCCCACTATACCATTATAGTCCCTCACTACTTGTTGGTATCCACTAGTGTACGAGGAGGCATGGTTGGGGCCACATGACTAAACAGTTTCTATTTCATCGGAGTGGACTGGATTCAAGATCTTTAAAAGTGATATCAAAGCCTCATTTTTTCTTTTTGCCTTATTATTTGGGGTTGGAAGACATGAGACTAAGAATGTTTTGGTATTTGGTAATGAGTCTTTGTAAGGGAGTAGCTGACCCACATATAATAAAAATCCAAATTACCTGGTATGGGACTTGATATTCCAATTTCTTCATATTATTGATGAATTAATTTCACTTTCAGAGAACACACATAAATTATTGAATTTATTATTTCTATGAGGTAATCCTTTACACTTGGTCGTAAGGTGAGGAAGTGTTATCTCAGACATCACTCGTAGAACATGACAATTATCATGTTATACATATTCCTTCCCATATTTAGTTTACTACATTAATTTCCTGAAGCATATTTTGGTGACTTGGCCACCATATCAGTTATCTGAATAATGTTTCTATAGGATAAATAAGAAAAATAATTAATTAATTAATGTTACGTAATTAACCAGAATTTTATTTCCCATATATATTTATGGTGGAACATTAATTAATCTAATTATTCCAAGTTTTGTGCATGAACCATTTTTATATGGGATGAAACATTAGTTGGTTGTGATTACATGGATTAAAATTATAAATTATAAAGGAAAAGACTCTAAAAATTAGAAATAGTTATTTATTAAATCAATCCTTTTTATGACATGTTAAAATATAATCTGGAATGTAAATGGTTGCTTATAGTTACATATAGTTAAAATTACATATTATAAAGTATAATACTTTATAAATTTGGAATAGTAGACACATCTACCAAAACAACAACAACAACACACACACACACATATATAAATATAAATTTATAAATTATTACTATTCAAAGAAATGACTATCATTAAATGGGGATATCAATTTCCACATAAAGATTGTTTTCCTCTATAAATTTCAATTGAAATTGCATGTACCAGAACCTACGCCTTGTGATGTGATACCATTACCCGGATCGAAGATTTTTAGTGGGTAGTGGGGTTCCTCTTTTGGGATCATTTATGATTTTCTTTATCACATATACCTTCATTTTGGGGAAGGTATATAGATTTAAATTTCTCATATAAATTATTTTACCATTCCTATTCATATATATGTGATTCTGTCAATTTAAAATATTGTTTAGTGGTATGTATTTTTAATTTTTCGAATCATTAAACAAAAATGGAGTCATTTCTTGTGGAAATACTTTGGTGAATACTATCCTCTTAATATAGTGGTCCATGAACCACCAATATTACCTCATATTTTGTCACATTGGGAACCTCCTACTATTCTCTACCGGGTTGATGATGCTGTGTTTTTGAGAGGGTTTTTCAAAATTGATCTAGTTTATCGAATGATATCCACGACCTATCCATTCAAAGTAAGAGTTGACATGAGAGTATCAGAAGTAGAATCCACCTACGTACACATGGGATTGAGTCCCCCAGGATACCGAGTTAGGGCTAGAGTCCATGTTATATTTATTACAACATTTGATAACACCTACATAGTAAAGGTACTATAAGGAATCATATATGTTAAATGATTCAACCATGTTGTTATGGGATGTTATAACCCAAAAATATTGGCAACAGGGTATTTTTGGGAGGGATTTATAGATGATCTTCTATGTCTATTTTTTATATATGTTAAGGGATAATCACCCACAAGATTTTATACACCTATAGTGAGTATCTATGTATTCCATGTAGTATTCTTCTAAATTCATTTATATCCAGTGTTTTACATTTATTTTTTTGGTGGAAATAAGATAACAGTGAGAGAATGTGACATCGGACTCATATACATCATCACATTTCTAGTGAAGGTCTTCTGGCTGAAAAATATTTTTGATATAGTAAACTAGGACATTACTAATGAGTAGAATTTGACAAAAGTTGAATATGTGGGCCATGATAGATCGACACTAATTTTGGGGAGTATATCCGCTATTTTAAGGAAGCAGCATCAAACAGTTAGGTGATATTTCAATAGTGTGGGAATCCAGGACAATCCAAACACTAGTGGAGGAAAGAAAATGTTTCATGTGGATGATGTGGTTGGATGGGTCAAATATTGTTTTTTTGTAGGTCGTTTCTTCTAGTTTCTAGTGTGAGAGGATCGAAAGTAACAAAAAATTCAAGAATGTGTTTAATAGATCCTCACTAACTGGAATATGGATTAATATTGACTGTTATGTTTTATGTGGTCATCATGGACAATGATTCCAGAGACCAGACGCATAATGCTAGAATAATTGACCTGCCTAGTGTAGTTAGGATATATCTGAGGGTACTGGTTCTAACTAAATTTATTTAGTATATTCGACACCTCATGTGTAGAGTTACACTCCTTCAATAGTTCATGGTATTGTTATAGTATCCTCTAATTAAGTTAATTCATTATTTTATATAGGTGTTTATCATTCTTTTATATCTATCGATGGTGTGGAATGTATGTTCATGGATACAGAGTACATTTATGGTGTAATGAACCTTGATATTCCATTGGGGATATAATATGAGAGATTATGATAATGTATGGAATTTCATCTTGAGATAGATGGTTATGTTTTCATATTTCATATTTTTATCCTCAACATGATATTATATGATATAATCCTTAGGTGGGATTGTTTAGTACCATATCATTATCATGTTTATTTTTATTGATGTAGGGTGTATTTTACCACATAAATGGTAGGTTTCGATGTTTATAATGGATTTTGGGATATCAAGTTGATTCAAGTTTGACTAAAGTATAATGATATAGGTAAAATAACAACCTATATAGAATTTATTTTTTATGATTGATCAGATAAAACATTTTCCAAAATTCCCTAATGTAGTTTATTTTTTAAGGGATATATTACATAATGACATTTCATTGTTTCCTCATAAGTTATAGGTAGAGTTCACAATTGAACTTGTTCATGTATCATAATTAGTGTCCATTACCCCTTATAATATGGTACTTAATGATCTTTAGAAACTCATGTGTTATCAGGAGGACCTAGAAGCTATGGTTATTATATAATCTAGTACTCCACCTTGGGGATCAACCATCATTTTATCCAAGATGTAGGATGTTACAAATTTTCTTTTCTAGGATTACCAAGAATTTATTTTCTATATATTTAAGAACATGTACAATTTTCCTCATATTGGTGGACACATTAACATGATCTAAGGATCAGGGTTTTTCTCTACGAATTTCATGATGTCTGGGTACTATCAAGTTCATGTTATAAAAAAATGTATACCACATACGATATTTTGTTGTATATATACTGTGTAAAAGTATTTAGTCATTTCATCGGTCATATTATTGCACCATATATATTCATGGATATGATGAATTTAGTTTTTAGATCACATCTAGATTCATTTGTGGTAGTTCTTATGGATGACAACATAGTGTAATCATATAATTGAAACGATAATACAAACATCTTTATATTCATTTTAATTCACTAATAGAGAAAACTTTATTTTCTAATATCCCCAATTTCCACTTTTTTATCAATAAGGTTCACTTAATAGGACACATAATCTTATAAGAAGAAGTATTAGTTAATATAGATTAGGTGAGATCTGTGGTTTCCTAGGAGTAGCCCAATAATGGAATTGATAATGGGATTTTCTCAAGTACTACTGATTAATATAAGAATTTTTTTAATATTTTTTGCAAGTTTTAACATCATTAACAGACTTAAAAAATAAGGGAATCAAAATCATACTCTGTGCCGAAAGAGTTAAGGCCATTTAAGAGCTAAATGGATAGTTTAATTTAGTGCCAATCCTGACCATAACCAATCATATATGATCAAACATTTTCATTATCATTAGTGAGGAATGTGGCTGTGATTAGTAATGGTATAGGATGGAAGAATCTTGTCATTCAAGTCTCTTTTTTTGGTATCATATGCATGATTTCCTGATTCATGATCTATTTCTAAAATATGTACTTCATTACTTATATTGTTAGAGGTACTATTTTCTAGGAGAAAATATTGTTGTATATATGGATCAAAAAATTCATGAATAAATCATTACCAAGTGTTATTTTAATCTCATAGATTGAATTTGGGTTGAATAGAAATATTTTTTTATTGTGAACTTTATTTTATGCCAATGAACGAAAATATAGTGGTCGATGATCTAATGAGAAAGACACAATCATATTCTCATCAGAAGGCCCTTAAAAAGCGGTAGAAAATGGCCTTGTTTTCTAAGATGAACTTGGAAGTGTAGGACCATTATGGGTAGAATGTAATCACATCATTATTGGGGACATTTTCTCATCTAAATTGAATGAAGAGAATAATGGTTTTAGATCCCAAGGGCTTGGTCTTAAGGGAGATCATTTTAGGTGAGGAACCACCACCTGGATGGGTTATTGAGGGGGATTAGATCTTGAGCATTCGTGGAATCATAACGGTTCCTAAAGACATGTGGTAGGAGTGGATATTAGTGTATCATTATTCAGCATGGTTCATTATTAGTATTGTTACCGAAATGTATCATAACTTATGACACCAATTTTAGTGGTCAGCAATGAAGAAACAGATTGAATGTTTTATCACTCGGTGTTCCCCTTGTCAGTAGGTGATGGTGGGACATCGAAAACCCATAGGTATTCAATATCAATTTTCTAGTATGGAGTATAAATTGGATGATGTCACGGTGGTCTTCATGATGTGTTATCCCAGGATACCTTGAGTTATTAACACAATATGGGTGATAGTTCATAGGAAGACAATGTTTTCCCACTTTATTCCGACTAGTGAGACTTTCTTTGTGGACATTAATGAGGGGAAATATGTATTGGAAATCATAGGCCTTTATATATATGCATATATAAATATATCAGATAGGGATTCATGTTTTATTTCATGATTATAAGAGGTTTTAAAGAAGTCTCTTGGTTCACTGGTGCTTATGAGAATAACCTATCAACTAAACAAATAAATTTAATCTAAATGTACAATTCTGATATTAGAGGAAATGAAAGTAGAATGTTTCTGAGATTTTGGAGGCTTTATGGATAAACAAATACCTCTCACTGAATTTTTTAATAATAACCACTTTCTATATTTGTGAAAATGGATCCTTATGAGGCCTAACATGGTGGTCATATAGTTCACCGCATTTCTTATTAGAGTTAGGAGATGCATCACTAATGGGTCCTCATATCATTTAGTAAACATCAAAGAAAGTATAGATTATTAGAAAATGTATTTCCACAACTAAGACTTAGAAGAAGACTTATGGAAATAGATATCGCTGAAACCTATTGTTTGAGGTTGTATATCATGTCTTCTTATGTGTTTGTCCTTGGTTGGATTACATACATATTTGGAGATAGTGAAAGACAACACCTCATTTTGATGGGTCTTTTTAGATCATAGTCTGACTCTAGATAGTAGACTATTGAATAGACCATCCTTAGAGGTATCATTCCATGGACTACATCTTCCATATATCATAGCTTTTCGATTATAATTTGGAACTAGATCATTTTTTTAATTATGAGGATGTTGAGTTGGATGTCTATTCTTCTATTGGGTAGTATCCTATTAGAATCACTATTAGTAGTATGAAGGAACACTAGGGAAGGTTAGTTACATTGGAAGCGGTATGAGAACAAAATCATAGTAAGTGATACACAAATAACAAAAACATTTAGTCTTTGGAAAACTTGAAAAATATGAATACATTATTATAGTGTAATAGTTTTCACTTTTATATTTTTTTAAATATACATCAATAAATATAATCTTATTTTATACCCTTTTGGTAACCAAAAGCTTACCATAAATCCCATAGAAATAAATATAAAACATATATAAGATAATTTGGGACAAACACATAATTAAATTGAATAATCGTACAGTTGACTTCCACCCATATCACTAAATGGAATAGCCATATGGAAAACTTCTATACCCAATGCATTGGAGGTTATAATGTAGGCACCCGTATATGGTTTCTCATGGAACCACCTGGCATTTGGATTGTCAAATAAACATCCAACTTAGTTTATCATGTAACCACCCATAAAATCTCAAAGTACCATTTAATAATAATATCAAATAAAATAATCATAATGTAAGAATATAATTTCCACATAGTAACCACAAGAGATCATTTTAATATATATAAATATTCATCCCATTTCCAAAAACATTTAAAAATTTAATAAAGAGAATTTTGAATCAAAGTGTCCCACACCACATTGAAACTATTAAAATAAATTATCATTTCAAAACATTCATGTCCATATAAATAAATTCTAAAACCCAATTTTGAAAACATGAATATGAAATATACGGTTTTAAATGAATAAATCTTTAAAACATTGAAAATGATGTTTTAGTTAAAGAGCCCTTTTCCACTATAGAAACAAACGAATAAAAATTTGTAAGGAATAAAATTAAACAAAAAATTAAATATCCTGAGAATATAATAATTCATTATATAAAGACCCAAATTATTTTTACATACACATGACATAATAATAAGTGTGTATAACCACAATATATGCCTTAATGAAAGGAGAATGAGGCGAAATCCATTAAAAAGACCATATCCTTATATTAAGGATAAATCAAGAAAATAATTATGTGTGAAAAATATAAATACACCCAATATATGTTGATATTTAGTGTAAAACAATCTGAAGTCATTCACAATAATTCTTGGAAAACAAAACCATTCAGACGAATATTTAACTCAATAAATTAATATTGGGTTATGATTTCCCTAACCGAGTATGTAAAAATGATATAAGAATTTATAAATGGGATGATTATGTGTTGAAATTGTATATCCAAATAATTGGAAGTGTATATTACAACTTAAAAAAACAAATAATTATTCCACCCATAATCTTGGAATAATATAATCAATAAGTATGCATAAAAACCAATGAGTGGAAATTGAGTTTAGAAATTACTTTACCAGGGTCATTTTGTTTATAAAATAGATTGATTATGTGTGTTAAAAATAAATGCACAAGTATAATATATAAATACATGAGGATATATGAAAATTCATTTCTCGCATAATCATATCACAATATAATCAAGAAGTAGAAGTTTAACCCAAAAAATGGAAATTTGGTTAAAACATCCCTTACCGTGAATCCCACTTGTCCCGTTCATTCATTAATTTACAAAATAATAAACCATGGTTAATTTATAATTTTTTTATATCCTTTTAAATGTTTATTATTCATTTTATATTTCTTATTAATTTGTTATTGAAATTATTTAATTATTTGATTTCATATCAGACATTTTGTCGATGTTCAGTACTTCTGTAAAAAATGAACTTATTTTGATCCATATTATACATGTGGTCATAAGTAAATTATCTCTAGAATATTATTCATGATTTCAGTATCATATATATGCAGTATATATATGTATTTATAATAGTATATAACATTTTAAGATAAGAAATGAAATTCACTGTTCATGGGGACAGTAGGATGTATGTACTCATTAATTCTACTTTCATTTCTTTGTCATATTAATGGAATGAAAAATCAATGATAAATAGGTATATTATGACATTATTATAATAAATATGTTATATAGGATATATAATTTCATTTAATAAATACTTTATACATTCCACGTATGGCATGAATGAGTCATATCACTTTGAGGGTGAGGTAGTCTAGAATTACTCAAATGAAATTATCATATTTCACATTAGGGAAAGAATGAAGTTCTATTGTAAATAAATATTAAAGAAGAATAGAGAAAAGATAAATATAATAAATATAATAAATAAATACATTTCCATTATGATGGCCACCATGATTTTTGGTAGGTTAAAATGGAATAATCATCATTTCATAAGGTAGTAGTTCACCGTATATAGGAACAATATGTTCATATACATTAGAAAGAGGTGTGGGTAAGTGTAAATTATATACTCTAATAAAAACATCCTATAACCCTTCATCATAGGAGATCATTTCCTCAGAATCCTGAATAGTGGGATAGTCTCACACGGACTGTCCCTTCACACAACTAGAATAATAAACCTTATCCCTCCGGGAACTAATGTACCATAAACAAATCTCACCGAACCCCCTGTTCCAAGGTTTACATCACACACATTCTATTGATAGGTCCTTCTAACCATTCATCATAGGAGATCAATGCCTCAAAAGCCTATGATATGTGTTCGGAACTATTCTTTCACATCAAACAACAAAAGTGCTATCCATGGCTCATTCTGGAAATCTATATCCACCTGAACCCAGGTGGTGGGTATACGAACAAATCAATAGGATAAAGTTCCACCTGTTCACCATCGTGAAGAAAAAATTGCATTGTGACTAGATCCCCTTATTTATCCCTCAACAAAAATTGGTTCAAACTCCCAGTCCTATTGTAGAAACCTCTTTGGCTGGAACCCTAAATACATCCCATAAGATAACAAAATGTATCACAGTTAAATGAGTATACCTGGTGAGATGACTCAAGAAGGAAATTAAAAACATAACCTATTAAAATATAATCCATATACATTTATCATTACCTATAACCAGTTATTTCATATACTAAGTAAAAATGAACTTTTCTGGAGTCCCGGTGTATAGATATGCTAGCCACCGCACCAACTCTAGAGTCCCTATCCTGAAATACAAACTCAAAACACACAACACTTTTTCCCAAACCAATGTCACAGAATCCCGGTTCTTCACTAGAACCAACCTTCTCTGATACAACTCTTTCATGAACTTTCCTAGAGGGTAATGTGCCCTCTCAAACCTAAGCCTACCTATGATAGTCCAGGGGGTGGCACCTAGCACTATGTAGGCATATCCAACAAATGGGAGGCATTATCCTATATACATATATACAATCACAAATCTCCAATCCAAAAATGATGAAATGTAAAAACAGAATGTAATAAAAATGCATTAATCCACTATACCTCAACCAATAAAGTATGAAATGAATGTAATGTGCAGTAATGTACATGTAGTCCAAAATACAAGACCACTAAAAAGAAAGAGTCTATAAAACAAGATCTTGATGCTCATCAATAGAAAACCCTACCTAAAGGGTAGGTACATGAATAGTTGTCTAAAGCTATAGGAGTACACCTCAAATGTATGGTCTCTCTCTAATCACCACCTTTTCTTGGTCCACCTCAGACTCTATAAAAAAACCAATGGTCTACACAAGACATGATTTGAGTGGAAATGCTCATACAAGGGTGAGTAAAATGATACTCAATAAAATGCAAAGGAATAGTATAGAAAAAACACCACAAAGAAGATACCAGGTAGAAATACCACAAATGGATAACAACACTAAGAATATGTAGTCATATCAACATAGGTTTAGGCCTACAACACATATAATAAGAACAACCAAGTATACTCATAAAGGACTCCAGTAGTCAAAGTCTCATGCACATCTAGTTACATTATTCTTCCCTTCACACAATCTTCCCGAGAGATCTCACTCCTTAATAAATATAATAGATATATCTAGAACATTTCTACCAAAAGTATCCAAGACAAAACTAGGGTCTTGAAAAGATATTTATTTATCCCTAAGGCAACCAGGCACACTACAACATAGAGTTTTGGTAACACACTGAGTGTCGGTAACACACCGAGTATTGATAAAACATGGAGTGCCGGTAACACATGGAGTGTCTATAAGTCATGAATCCCACAAGTCACATAGTCACCAATTCAAAACCAATCATTGACTACTAAAATTTGTTCGAAACACACTCTTTAGGTCTAGTCACGTACAATGGAAATAATTTGATCTGGATACATAGATAGGGGGGCCTCCATGTTCATGTCTCACTAGGGGGGACTCCTTGCCATACTAAAAACATCATCCAAGATAGGGCATATGATCCCCTATAAATATTTTTCAAATCTTGTCCAAAAAACCTATCTAAGGTACTATGAAGTAAAATGTTAACCGAACGGTCCTCTTATTGCGATACATGATCCAACCCGCTGAGTCATCTGTAAAAGCTAGGTTGAGACTACTCACTATAGAATATGAGTCATTCTGTATAATGGGATGTTGATCCTACATCAAACCATATTTGAAACGTCCTAGGGTATGATTTCAACCACTTATGGTTGAACTAGAAACCCACTAATCCTTCTCAAAAGGACCCCTATCAGAAGGGTACAAATACTACAATTGAATCGTTAATCAGAGGATTTGTTTGAATGATATAGATGATTTTCTTAAAAGGTCTGGTCTGAGTTCAACCCGACCAAGGAAAACAAAATTTACCCATCGACCGACCCGATCAGGTGGACCTAACTAGAAGGTCCCACAGACCTCACCTGGTTTGGCTCGAACCATTATATGTGACCCGCTGGGCCAGCTAGACCTGACCAGTTGGGCAGATCGAGCGGCCCATATTTTCCTTTTTGGCCTACTTGTACGTGGGCCGACCACCTTTCCACACAAATCCCACCCAAACTATATTTCCTATTGATCTACGTGATTCCCCACACTACATTTCTTGTTCAGTGATGCGACCTCCTACCATGGATCATGCACACTGCCATTGTCCCATCACATCCAGCCTCGTGCTGCCAATGTGGCCTCCAACCACAACGCCCATCCTCCAATGCTCCACCTGGCCTGGCCCCCTACGGGCTGCAGTTGCCTCCACCACTGGACACCCTACTAGTGGCCTACTATTCTCTGCACCCTCCCCTAAGACTCAAACGAATCCAGTTCTTTGGATGCCATCGGGAACCACCGCCATGTGTCATCATAACCTACTACCTTTGGTGATTCACATTGTGGCTCCATCATCACATCTTTGTGATGTCATTGTGGTGTTGGCTCCTCATTCATGGATTGTTGCACCATGGATCGAAGGTCTAACAATCCACTATTCTAATTTCATGTAGAACGAGGAATGAACAGAGGATTGGGGAAAAAAGATAATGCACATGAATGCCCACAAATTGATCATGGCTTTATTAATGTTATCCTTGATCTATTAGTGTTATAAGGATTATGGAAAACCATTCAACATATGGATCTAATCCCTATTCAACACCCCACAAGTAGTTATCCATCCCTCAAGAATTAACATACGATATATCAACCTATTTGTGGATTGGTCTGTGTTCATAATTTGAATATAAGATCGAAAAGGAAATCACAAACAGATTAACATCCTACATTGATTTGGTTTGATCACTGATGAAGAATGGTCTCCAGTTCATTGTCGTGGGTGAATATCCTTTGAATCTGATGTTCTTCATTGACTATCGATACATGATCCACATCCATTCATCAACAGAACACTGTCTCCTTGCCTTTGAGGAATTCTGGTGACATGGAGATAACCCTAAATTATCTAAAAAACATATATTAAAATAAAATTCATTGTTTCATCAAGAATAAAATATTTTTAATAAAATATCTTAACTATGTTTAATCCAAAAAACATCTTTCACAAATGGAATGCACTGTACGATGATAGGACTCACCTAAGGAAAACAACTATCACAAATTTAGTTATGGAATCAGATTTACAATGTTTGAGACCTTTTATGTGTTATTGGGATTTTAAAAATAAAAGAAAATAATTTAGTTATCTTATTTATGGTTACGACCCTAGTATATTTTTTTATACAGAAGACTTGCACTAACTAATGTTATGTCGCATCGAGGGTAAAGACACTACTATGGGCCAAAAAGTGCCCTCATTTTTTGATCTAAGAACCTATTTGAATGTTATTTCACTTTTTTACAAAATTTGCTAACGTTTTCTATTAAAAACGTAACATTTGTTCATGAATCATTCTTGGCAAACTTGGCCTTGGAGTCACACGCTGTCTTAATACCTGGTCATGGAATTTTTCCAAATAATTTCTGAAAATAAATTTAGAAAAATCTGGTTCATTATATAAAATAAATATAAATACAACATAATAAAATCCAAATTCATATCATACATAATCTAAATATTTAACAATCAAGGAAGTAGATTTTTAACCCAACAAAAGGATAATGAGTTATGAAATCCCTTACCACATGGTAATTAGTCGAATTTTATACCCCATGAAATTAGTAATTATAAACTGAAATATATAATACAATGAAGATAATTATATTCATGACATTATATGTTAAAAGGATGTATATACACCACCCAAAATAATTGTGTGTTGAATAAGGTATATATCTCATTGAAGTAAAAGTAAGACAAGAAACCCTTATATTGTGATTCCCTTCAGTTTTGAATACATTTAACTCTTGATAAAGGATTAAATACTGTTATTAATTCATTAAATACCTATAATTATATTTATAATAACTAATATAATAATTTAAAAATAGATTACTCCCAATAAAACAATAATATTTCAATATTTTCATTATTTCTGGTTCATTCATTTCATAGTTTCCATGGACGGTTCATTTGTTTATAGTTGTGTATTTTTATGTCAAATGGAAATAAAACTCTAGATGTGAAATTAAATGGTGTTCATGAACTTCCATAATTTTTAATAGTCTAATTTATCAATTTTATTTCTCACATTATTATGATTCATTTTATAAAATCTTAATGATAAATGCTTAATTTATTTTGGAGTTTTTTGAGACCATCATGAAAAAATTTATGATTATTTAATAATATATATATATATATTATTTCTAGAACAATAAATAGGATATTATATATCAATTAAAATTTTATTTAACATGAATAATTTTTTTATTAAAAGACATAATGGCGGAAATGGAAAATGAAGAAAATCATTTTTCATTGAGGCTGTTAAGCACCATATTTTGGACAATGGTTTCATTTTATTGAACAATATAAGATAAGAAAATGGTAGATAAAATTTTATCCAATAACAATATAAAATTATAGTACATAAATTATATTAATCTTAGTATTATTTGATGGGTTCATTATTTCAATGGAAGGTAGAAAAATAGAATAAATTAAGAGAGGGTTTTTTTGACAAAATTAGCACTATAATATCACCACTTTGAAGGACCCATTAAAGAATTTTGAATTGGAATTTTGTTAAATACATAAACACGAAGAATTTAGGATACTTTTTATATAATTTATTGGAAGAAATTTTAATTTATTAATTTCATTTGAGGATAATGGGGGGGTGAGTTGTTTTATTTATACTTGAGGAGGGGTGGTTTTATGTGATTAAATAAGTAAAATTATATATTTAATTCCAACCACAGTTGGGTAGAAATACATAAAAAATTATGATAACTAATGTTTTAAAGGAGTTTTGAGGTTAATAATAAAATTTAAAATCCAATTTATTTTTTTAGTTTATTCTTATTTTAAGCTTTTACCTTTAAACTTTAACCAACTACAGTACTTTACCAATTTTGCTGTAATTTTTTTAACATGGTATCATATTAATAACTAAAAATGAAAATAACCATATAACATAATTTTGAAATCCTCATTCAGATTATAAAACATATTTTTAAAAATTATAATTAATTAATTTTGAAATTACATTTAAAATTGAATAGTCAAAATGTGGTGAAAAATAGTTTTATTTAAAATGTGTTTTAATCCCAAAAATGTACTAATAACAATATAAGGTATACTGATTGTTTAAATTTAATTAATTGGATTATATGTAACTAAAAATTATATATGTTAAATTGAGATCAATTTAAAATAAAAAATGTCTTTAAATTATAAATAAAATGAGTGTTATAAAAATTCATATTTTTTACTAAAAATCAAACTTTTCCGAAAATTTTAAAAAATTCATCATAAGATAATTTTATCAAGATGAATCATAAAATGATTTTAATTTTATCAAATAAACTTTCTAAATGTGTGAAAAATTAATTATATTTTTTTTCAAAAATAAATAAATATAAGATTATTTTTTAAGAAAACATATTTTTTAAGAAAAAAATGTGTTTGCTAAAAAAAATGCATTTATTTCCTATGAATAAATAAATTTTCATTAAACATGAAATATATATATATATATATATTTCATAATATATATAATCTTATTCACAAAAAAAATTTAATATTTAATTTATATTGTTTTTTTTAATATAATAATATTCTCAAGTTCTTTTATGAATGGTATTTCACGAAATATATGATATTAAAGAGAATTTTTTTTAAAAAGGGACATAATATAAAATATTGGTATGTTACATTCTACCCCCATTAAATTTAATTTCACCCTAAAAAAGTATCACTCAAATTAAAAATAAAGAGGATACCTTTTCCTTGTCACATTATCAAGTTCCGACATATCTTACTCAAATTATTAGTTTTGTTTTACAAACCATTAACCAGGTGAGTGGTCTTGTTTCATAGAAATTATCCCTTTGATTTACAATCTCTACCGATTTTTCTTCATAATAAATATCATTCTCTAGTGGTACGTCCTAATGGTCTAGTACATGTGAAAGATCTAGTATGAACTTCCTCTAGAGGGATATATGGAACACATGAAAAACATGAGATAGATTTGGTGGAATATCCAATCGATAAGCTATTATCATTAAAAAGACATTAAATTCAAAAAAATTGCATTCTCACAATTTTATATTTTATATCAAACCTTAATAGAGAGTACTCTACAATTCTGTTGTGGAAATCCCACATCATTAAAATGGATAAGAAAAAATCATTTTAGAAAGGGACCAATAAAATGTGATGGTCACCATAAAACTAAGATTCTTGTTGTGATACAATTAGTGTAAAGTAAAAAATATGTACTTGAAAGAGAATTCTATCTATAATGTTTTTAAGGTGAATTATTGAGAACATGGTCAAACTAATTTTAACGACCACAAAATCCATTGACCATATAGTGCTAAAAAGTTCATTGATTTCATCATAAATAATGATAATAGGTTAAATTTTTATTTAGACAAATACTTTGAAAAGATATTCCATCTTGATTTCATTTCAAAATTAAAATCTCACTCTTTGGTTATGCTTTGATCAATTTATTCCTTATATCTCACTCTATGAAATGATGTTTAAATTTTAATTCCCAAAGAACTAGTAGAATATATGATTCATAATGGGGTAGGAATTCATTCTATAAGATTCTATCTATTATAAAAACAATGTCATTTTCCCAGGTTATCAAATACGGATAAATATTTATATGGTTAATTAATTCAATAATCTTTAAAAAAGATTTCTAATATCAATATATAAATTTTCATAATTGGTTACCCTTATAATCTTTCCAAATGATTAAAATCCAAAATAATCTAATGAAGGTCACTGAATTTTCGAAATCAACTTATCATTAACCCAACAAAAAACATGATGAAGCTCTGAATTTTCACTCAAAAAAGTGGAGATCATTATGATGAATTATCTTGAAAGAATTTAATAACCTTAATGACCATATTAACATAGTGAAAATATGATAGATTTCAACATTTAACTTTTCCCTCAGACTGTAAATCTATAAATTCTATAATCTCAACCACTAAACCAAATTTTCATTATATTACAAATCAGTTCAAAGGTCAATAATACAATCAAACATATCCCTATCTCATTATTATCCCAACAACATGAAAATTTAATGGCTTATATTTCCCCTAATCATGTGTTCTAAAGAAATATCACCTTACCACCTCAATCACTTTTCATGGTTACCAATAAAATTTAGCATATTCATTCAAAGTATTAATTTAAAACTACCATGCACCAATCCATAGATTTATCATTATGAAATAATACCAAAAATGTAATTATTCAATATTATTATTTATATAAACACTCAATCATTCCACATTCTACTTAAACCATTAACTAAGTGACGTTGTTTTATTCTTTAACACTACTTCCATCACATATTTCATTCGTAGTATCTTCTTCCTCATAAATATAACCATTAATCATAGAAACATGTCAATTCTCTTCATAATACTTCCCCTAAATAATTTATTTTTATAATTCCCATCGATTATACATTTAAAACAACTAACTATTGATGATTCCTTATGAATACAATTATTATCATCTATTTCATTAAGTGAACCATTCACTTTTCCTTTATAACTACTTTTTTATACCATTCTTTTAGACACCCAAAGATTTATAGTTCCTTTAAAACATTCTCATTGACGCCTCTTCCCACATTATTTAGATGAATAAATTGAACTTCATTTCTTATGTTCTCACCATGAATCTCTACCTTTATCATATTAGATGGGTTTGGAATTTCACTAATGTTTAGATTATTGATCATGTCATGATACTTCATATTAGTCATAATAAGAAGTAATTTCCTTCTGATTTTCATTTCTTCTGTTTTCTCAAATGGGCGATCATTCCATTTTCCATTACATTCACCGTTAACATTAATCCCCTTGTTCTAGCCATTTTATAAAACCCAAAAAACATAGTGTGAGTAATAATAGTCATAATGGAAACTAATAAATTAATATATATTACTTATAAAATGTCAATATATGAAACTGTTTGTTCAATCATTTGTTATTCATGATCGTTACCATAATTTTAGTATTGTATCTAATAATTTGACTTATACTAAGGGACAATACTTAAGGTTTTGTGATCATTTTTCCAAAGGATAACTAATCCTTTCTCTACTACCCATTATAATAGTCTATTATTTTCATATGTACTTATTATGTCTAAATAAAAGAATATTCATCATATAATATAAAAGAACCATTCTAGAACCATATGATTTTAGTGTCTTTGGAATCAAGGAATCGTTAAAAACTACTTCATAAAAATATATATCATCTTACACAATTTCATAACAGCTAGATTCCTTTTTAGAAAAATCTTATATAAAACATTTCATCATAACCTACGGAAAATAAACATAAAAAAGGGTGAACTCAGATGATCAGTAAGTATATTAATTAGATATATCAATATTTAATCATATTAATGATTAAAATAATTATAAGGTTATCTTGTTATGATTATAACTTACATAGATCATACAAAACATAAGAGATATCATAAAAATCATTCAGGGAATAAACATAATCATTTCAGAAAACCTAAACCATAATAGTTAAAAATCATCATAAATAAATCATTATCCATACTTTCATGTCATAAAATTGTGTCTCCACTATAAATATAGAAAAAAAATTCATATTTCATTGTTAACTACCAAAACTATCAACATATGGGATCTGGACACACCTATTTTATCATTATTGATTGGGGCCCCCTTGTTCCCATAGGGGATCAATCTGATCCACTTTTTTCCATTTTATTTTATGATCTATAAACCTTTAACTAATGAAGTAAAGGGAGATATATTTCCCACTTTTTACATAATTATGATCATTAATATGTGTTCCACAGGAATATAAATAAATGATCATATCAGAACCCATGAAAAGAATTGGGTTTTTTAAATATTTCATCACAGCACAACACATGAAAAAGAAATGGGCTACAAATATATCATTCCTTCAAAAACATTAACTAACCATAAAAATTATAATGAGTATATACTTTAATTAGATACCCATTAAATAATATGTATCATCAAATAATGTTATCTTATATGGAAGGTAATTTTGAATGATCCCTTAGAATAATTCATGAAGTAAAATAACATTTCAATATTAAAATAATTTTTTATAAAGAGACAAAAATTAAAAAAAATATGTGAAATTACCATTTGTATATTATAAATTAAACCAAAAATAATGAAGATGTCATGATGGTGGTAAATTCATCTCATGTCATATGAGTTAAAAAACATTCCTTCTGTATTTTTGTCAGGAAAGTAAAAAAGAACCATGTTTAGAAAAAAAAATATATTATACTTTAAACCCATTTAATAAACAGTAATATATGAATAAAAAGGAATTTAAACAATCATAATATAATAGTAAGAACATTTTGGGTAAGAATTTTAGAAAACATGGACATGGATGGAAAAGGGTGTTTTAATGGAAACTATAAAGAGATAATTTTTAATATAGAGTCCCTTATAAATATAATATAATTGATGTCATAATTAATTAAATTAATTTATTATGTTTATCATCTATAAATACACATAAGAAATATAATATTATCAAAATTCATCTTAAACACAACGTTAAAAACAAATAATCAATGAAGTAGAAGTTAACCCAATGAATTGAGATTGAGTTTAAAAATCATGTTCCACTTGGTGATTAATCATACCTTATTCCCCATAAGAGTAATAATTGCCAAATGAAATATTAAGTACCATTAATATAACGAGATTAAGGAAATTATACATCATAGAGATTTATATAAACCACAAAAAATAATTAAGTGCGGAATAAGGCATATATCTCACATATATAAAAGTGAGACCAGAAACCCTAATCTCATGTTCCCTTTAGATTACATACATTAAATTATTATGTAAAGATTTAATAATATTAATAACTAAGTTTAATATTATAATAATATTTATAATACATTATATGATAATTTTATAACATCTTACCACCCATCCATTAATAAAATATCATTATTTTCATTGTTTCAGGTAAATTCAACTCATGATTTAATTGGACAGTTCATTTGTAAAAATATTTATTTTATTGAAAAAATCAAATTAACCACCTAAATTTAAATGAAATGTTATTTTTTCACTTATAAATGTTTAATCGTTACCATATATTATTTTTATTTCTAACATGTGGATGATTCATATGATATAATATTAATGATAAATGGTTTGATTATTTTCATTTCCTTTATGACCATCATGGATTAGATTATTTTGTTTAATATTATTACTTAATATTAGTTACCGAACATTAAATAGGTTATGATATACCAATTAAAATCATATTTAACAAGAATAATACTTTTTTTACTATCCTTGAAGGAAGTAATGTATAATACACAACATCATTATTCACATAGGTGGTTAACCACCATAATTTGAAGAATGGTTTCATTTTATTGAATTATAAGAGAAAAGAAAGGGGTGGATAGAATATAATCCAATAGAAATATAAAATTCCAATATATACATGATACATGAGTTATTATTATTTTATGGTTGAAGGAGGTGAATATAAGGAAGAAAAAGAAAAGCTACTAATAGAGGAAGTTTGAGAAAGTGACCTCTTGAATATCACCTCCATAAAGTACCCCTTAAGGAACATGGAATTTCTATTTGGGTGAGACCATCATCACATGTAAAATAGGAGAGTGGGTAGAAGAGGTTTTGGTATGTAATTTAATATATTCAAGGTTTTTGAGGAGGAATCACTACTGGAAATGGATATTTCCACAAAGCTTTTATCCCAAGAGTTTACAAAAAACGTTGGTAAAGGGAGGCTATACCAATGGTTTAACAAAACCGTTGGTATAGGTTTGTTTTTAGAAGCCTACACCAACAATTCTAGAGAACCGTTGGGTAAGGCTTTTTTGTCAGAGGCTTTACCAACGGTTTTACAGAACCGTTGGGTAAAGCTTGTTTTGAGGGGATTTTACCAACAGTTCTATGTAAATTGTTGGGATAAGCACTCTTTCCCAATAGTTTTTAAAACCCATTGTGAAAAGGTTTCCCCAATTTGCAGCCCCTCCTTATTCGTGAACAGAACTGAATGTGCAGTACCCACAGACCATCCTTGCTCAACTTCCCCCATCTGAACTACAAAATCTCTATCAGATCCATCTCAAATCAGGTATTTCCTTCATTATACACTTAAAAAATCTTTACATTTTACCTTATTATTATTTTTATTCATTTAATATTTCAGTTTTGAGTTTTGAATTTGATGTTTATCTTTATTTTTTCTGTTTTTATTTAACTTAGATTTTCTCCATCCCATCAGATGCATTTAATTAATTAAATCAATAACCCTCCATCGGAGGTGAAACATCTTAGATTCTTTGTTGTTGGATTCAATTTTTTTAAGTATGTGTTTTTTATGCTTTTACTCATCTTGTAATTAATTTTTACTTGTGAACTCATTTATATGTGTTTATTAAATTTTAACTAAGTTTCTATGAATGTTTTCCTTGAAATTACTTGTGAAATATTATTTAATCCTATTCTCATTGAATTGAATGAGTCATGAATTTGATGACTATAATTTTGAAATCATTCAACAGTTTATGAATTATTTTAATTCCATGACTATTTAGATTTATTTTCAAAGAATATTTAAAGAATGATTTGGTGAAATTGATACTTTGTCTCGTATTTTCATTCAATGAATGAAATAAATTGATTCGAATGAATTGAGTTGAACTATTTAATTTTTTCTATGTAGTTTCAAATGATTGAATTTGTGAGATGACAATGAACCCTCCTGAAATGAGGGGGGTGTGAGGGTGTTGTTTGGGGGGTGAGGGGGATGTTTGGGGGTGGGGGGGGGGGGGGGGTTGTCCGGGGTGGGGGCTGTTTGGGGTGAGGGGGGGCTATCCGGGGGGTTGGGGGTTGTTCGGGGTGGGGGGTGTCCGGGTGGGGGGTATCCGGGGGGTTTGGGGCTGTCCATGGTGAGGGCCGCCTATCCGGGGTGGGGGTTTCCAGGTGGTTTGAGGCTGTACGAGGGGTGGGGGGATGTCCGAGGGGGTGGAGGAATGTCCGGGGGTTGGGGGACTATCCAGGGGGGCTGTTTGGGGGATGGTGGGATGGCTGGGGGTGGGGGAGCTGTCCGGTCGAGGGTGGGGCGTTGTTTGGGGTGTTTGTGGGATGTCCGGGGTGGGGGATGTCCGGGGGGTCGGGGGAGCTGTCCGGTCGGGGGGGGGGGGGGGGTTCCGAGGTGTTGGGGGGCTATCTGCGGTGGGCGATATCCGGGGTGTGGGGGGGGGGGGTGGGGTGGTTGGGCTACCCAGGTGGTGCGGGGGGCTGTCCAAGGGGGGTTGTCCGGGGTGGGGGGGGGTTGTCCGGGGTGGGGGTTGTCCGGGGGGTGGGGGGCTCTCTGGTGGTTGGGGGGATTTCTGAGGTGACGGGGGCAGTCCGTGGTGGAGGGGGGGGGGCTCTCCAGGGTGTCGGGGGGTGGGGTGTCCTAAGATTGGGGTGCTGTCCGGGTTGGGGGGCCTATCCGGGGGGGGTGGTTGGGATGTCCGGGTGGTGTGTGGGGCTGCCTGGGTGGTGTGGGGGGCTTCTGGGGGGTGGGGGGCTTTCTGGGGGTGGGGTTGTTCGAGGTTGGGTGAGGGGCTATCTAGGGGGTTGGGGGGATGCCTGAGGGTTGGGGGGCTTTCTAGGGTGGGGGGGGGGGGGGGTTATCCCGGGGTGGGGGATTTCCAGGGTGAGGGGGGCTATCCGGGGTGTCGGGGGGTGTCCGGGGGGCAGTTGGGCTGTAAGAGTGGTGCAGGGGCTGTCTGGGTGGTGCAGAGGGCTCTTCGGGGGGTGGGGAAGCATTCTAGGGGTGGGGGGTGTCTGGGGTGGGGGGTATGTCCAGGGGATGGGGGTGCTGTCCAAGGTGAGCGGGGGCTGTCTGGGGGGTGGGGGCATTGTCTGAGTCATGGTGTGGCCGGTACCACTCAATGTGTCTCACTTTTATTTGAAATGGACGTGATTTTAAGTGAAAACTAAAATTGATATACAGAAAACCAATCAAACGCATTCGGATTGTGTTGATACTTAAGGAAAACGATAAATTGATCATTTTTGGCAGGCACGAGTCATCTCTGCCTCAATCCGAGACACGGTGTGGCCGGTATCACTCAAAGTGTCTCACTTTGGTTTGAAATGGACAACTTTTTAAATGAAAACAACAACTGACATATAGAAATCCTAACAAACGTATTTATATTGTGTTGATACTTTAGTTGAATTATTCAATGGTCATTTGAGACATGTACAAGACAACCCCGCCTCAATCCAATGCACGGTGTGGCTGGTATCCCTCTAAGTGTCTCCCTTTTGTTTATAATGGACATCATTTTATGTAAAAATAACTGGCATATGGAAAATGGACCAAATGTATTCATATTTTCATGGTACTTTAACACAACGATCCATCGGTCATTCATGAGGCATACGGGGAGACGACACATCATTCAGACATGTAGTTTTCATGGCACAACAGAATATGTGTTTTTTAGGTGTTTGGTGTGCTTGAATAGCATGTGTGGGGTGGTCCAAACCGGTTGAACGACCTTGGAATGCCATAAAATGGGATTACAATAGAGGGTGGGTTAATTATGAAATGGTCGACAAGATGTCACATCAATCGGAGGTGTCGTGTGACCGTGGTGGCTGAAAATGCACTTCACGTGTTGGAAATGGCCAAAACATGCGTTTAACAATCAAATGCATACCGAACAACATCGGAATGACTTGAAATAACACAGAAACACCCCAATTTTTATTCGTGAGGTGTAAGAGGAGACAACATGTCATTCGGACATGCAGTTTTCACGACACAGTTGAATATGTGTTTTTAGCTGTTTGGCGCGCTTGAAAAGCGTGCGTGGGGTTGTCAAAATCGGCCGAACGACCTCAGCATTCCATGAAATCGGATGACAACAAAGGTTGGGTGGGTTGTTAAATGTTCGTCCAGACGACACATCAATCAAGGGTGTCGTGTGACTGTGGCTGCCGAAAATGCACTCTACATGCCGTAAATGTCCAAAACATGTGTTTAACGGTCAAATGCATACCAAACGACATCAAAATGACTTGAAATCACACAAAACACCCTAATTATTATTCGTGAGATGTAAGAGGAGACATCACATCATTACGATGCACAGTTTGAATGACAATGTCAAATATGTGTCATTTAGGGGTTTGGTGCCCTTGAAAAGCTTGTGTGAGGTGGTCAAAACTAGCCACACGACCTTGGAATGCCATGAAATCGGATTACAACAAATAGTGGGTGAATTGGGAAATGGTCGGCCAGACGTCACATCAATCGGAGGTGTTGTGTGACTACGGTGGCCAAAAACGAGCTCAGCGTGTCGTAAATAGCCAAAACATGTGTTTAACAGTCAAATGAATATCGAACGGCATTATAATGACTTGAAATCACACAAATCACCCTAATTTTTATTCAAGAGGTGTGCGAGGAGACAGAACGTCATTACGAAGTGAGGATTCCATGGCACATCTGAATATGTTTTTTTAGGTGTTTGGAGCACTGGAAAAGTGTGCGTGGGGTGGTCAATAGCAGCCGAACAACCTTTCAATTCCATGAAATTAGACGAAAAAAAGTGTGGGTGAATTGTGAAATTGTTGACTAGACGACACATCAATCAGAGGTTTTGTGTGACCGAAGTGGCCGAAAACACACTACGTGTGTCGTAAATGGCCAAAACATTCGATTAAAGGTTAAATGAAAGATGAACGTCATTAGATTGACTTCAAATCACACAAAACACCCTAATTTCTTTTCGTGAGGTGTATGAGGAGACGACACATAATTCAGACATGCGGTTTGTGTGGCACAGTTGAACGACCTTGGAATTCCATGAAATCAGACGACAACAAATGGTGGGTGAGTTGTAAAATGGTTATCCAGACGCCATGTCAATCAGAGGTGTCGTGTGGCCGCGGTGCCCGAAAACACACTCAGTGTGTCGTAAATGGCCAAAACATGGGTTTAAAGAAAATTCATACTCAAAAACATCGGAATGACTAGAAGTCACACAAAAAATCCCTTATTTTTATTCGAGAAGAGTACGATAATACATCACGTCATTTGAATGCGCGGTTAGCACGACATAGCTGCATATGTGTTTTTAGGTGTTTCTCAAACTTGGAAAGCGTGCGTGGGGTGGTCAAAACAAAACTAACGACCTCATAATTTCATGAAATCAGACGACAACAAATGGCAGGTGAATTGTGAAATGGCCAGCTAGATGTCAAGTCAATCGGAGGTGTCGTGTGACCGCGGTGGCCGAAAACGAACTTTGTGTGTCGTAAATTGCCAAAACATGCGTTTAACGGTCCAATGCATACCGAACGACATCAGAATGACTTAAAAACAAACAAAAACCCTAATTTTTATTTGTGAGTTGTAGAAGGATACATTATGTCATTCAGATATGCAGTTTGCATGGAACAACTTAATATGTGTTTTTTAGGTGTTTGGCGTGCTTGAAAAGTGAGCGCGGGGAGGTCAAAACCGGTCGAACGAGCTCAGAATTCCATGAAATTGGACTAAAACAAAGGGTGGGTGAATTGTAAAATGGTCAGCTAGACAACACGTCAGTCATAGGTGTCGTGTGACCGCAGTGGCTGAAAACGCTCTTTGTGTGCCGTAAATGGCCAAAACATACATTTAACGGTCAAATGAATGCTAAACAACATCAAAATGACTTGAAATCACACAAAAACACCATAATTTTTATTCGTGAGGTGTACAAAAATACGGTAAATCATTCAGATGTGTGGTTTGCACGACACGACTGGATATATATTTTTTAGGTGTTTGGGGTGCTTGAAAAGCATGCGTGGGGTGGTCAAAACATGCTGAACGACCTCGGAATTCCATGAAATCGTACAAACAAAAAGGGTGGGTGAATTGTGAAATGGTCGGCCAGATGGTTGGTCAATCGGAGGTGTTGTGTGACCACGGTGGCCGAAAACGCATTCTGTGAGTTGTAAATTTCCAAAACATGCGTCTAACGGCCAAATGCATACCGAACGACATCATAATGACTTGAAATCACATGAAAAACCCCTAATTATTATTCGTGAGTTGAATGAGTAGAAGAAACATCATTTGGACATGCGGTCTATGCTGCACGGTTGAGTATGTGTTTTTTAGGTGTTTGGCGCGCTCAAAAAGTGTGTGTGGGGTGGTCAAAACTGGCTGAACGACCTCAGAATGCCATGAAATGGGACGAAAACAATGTGTGGGTGAATTGTGAAATGGTCAGCTAGACAGCACATCAATCAGAGGTGTCATGTGACTGCGATGGCCGAAAACGCACTATGCCTATCGTAAATGGCCAAAACATGCATTTAACGCTCAAATGCACACCGAATGACATCAGAATGACTTTAAATCGCATGAAAACACACTAATTTTTATTCGTGCGGTGTACAAGGAGACGACACATCATTCGGATGCGGGAATCAAGCGGAACAACTGAATATGTGTTTTTTAGGTGTTTGGCGCTCTTGAAAAGTGTGCGTTGGGTTGTCAAAACCAGCCAAACATCCTCAGAATGCCATGAAATCGGACGAAAAAAAGGGTGGGTGAATTGTGAAATGGTCGGTAAGAAGTCACATCAATCATAGGTGTTGTGTGACTACGGTGGCCTAATATGCACTCCGTGTGTTGTAAATGGCCAAACCATGAGTTTAACGGTCAAATGCATGCCGAACGACATCAGAATGATTTAAAATTACACTAAACACCCTAATTATTATTCATGAGGTTTACATGGAGATGACACATCATTTGGTTGCGTGGTTTGCGTGTCACAGCTGAATATGTGTTTTTAGGTGTTTGCCGCGCTTAAAAACTATGTGTGGGGTGGTCAAAACTGGCAGAAAAACCTTAGAATGCCATTAAATCCAATGAAAACAAAGGCAGGTTGAATTGTGAAATGGTCGGGCAGACGGCACGTCAATCTAAGGTGTCATGTGACCGCGGTGGCTGAAAACGCACTCTGCATTCGTGAATGGCCAAAACATGCATCTAACGGTTAAATTCATACCAAACGACATCAGAATGACTTGAAATCACAGAAAAACACCCTAACTATTATTTGTGAGGTGTATGAGGAGACGAAAAGTCATTCGGACATGCGGTTTTCATGGAACGACTGAATATGTGTTTTTAGGTGTATGGTGCACTTCAAAAGCGTGTGTGGGGTGGTCAAAACCGGTCGAACGACCTCGGAATGCCATGAAATCGGATGACAACAAAGGGTGGGTAAATTGTGAAATGGTCGGCTAGAAGAAACATCAATCAGTGGTGTCTTGTGGTTGTGGTGGCCAAAAACACACTCTGTGTGTCGTAAATGGCCAAAACATGCGTTTAACTGTCAAATGCATAACGAATGACATCAGAATGACTTTAAATCACACGAAAACACCCTATTTTTTATTCTTGAGGTGTATGAGGAGATGACATGTCATCCGGACATGTGGTTTGTGCGGCACGGCTGAATATGTGTTTTAAGTGTTTTGTGTGCTTGAAATGAATGCGCGGGGTGGTCAAAACTGGCTAAACGACCTCTGAATGCCATGAAATCGGTCGAAAACAAATGGTGGGTGAATTGTGAAATGGTAGTCCAGAAGGCACGTCAATTGGAGGTGTCGTGTGACTGCGGTGGCCGAAAACACACTCTGCATGTCGTAAATGGACAAATAATTCATTTAACGGTCAAATGAATTCCGAAACACATGGTAGTGACTTGAAATCACACGAAATCACCCTAATTATTATTTTTTAGGTGTACGAGGAGACAGAACATCATTTGAATGTGCGGTGTGCATGGAACGACTGAATATGTGTTCTTTAGGTGTTTGGCGCCCTTGAAAAGCATGTGTGGGGTGGTCAAAACTGGTCGAACGACCTTAGAAATCCATGAAATCGAATGAAAACAAAGGGTGGGTGAATAGTTAAATGGTCAGCCAGACAGCACGTCAATCGGAGGTGTCATGTGACCACGGTGGCCAAAAACGCACTTCGCGTGTCTTAAAAGACCAAAACATGTGTTTAATGGTCGAATGCATACCGAACAACATCAAAATGACTTGAATTCACATGAAAACACCCTAATTATTATTCGTGAGATATTATAGGATAAGGTAGGAAACTCCTCGTCCAGGTTTCAAAACTCTTTGATCTTTGAAAATTCCTTCAACCTCTTCAATAAATCAATTATTTAGTTACTCTGTAAGTCCAAATGTGATTCATCTAAATTTTTTATTTTTTGTTCTGATTTGGTCTAAACTAGATACCTCACTCTTTACCCAGGATAGGAACCCCTTCCTCCCTATAGATCTATCTGAACTCATTCACTTTTTTTGTTCCACACTGCAAATTAGAAAGGATTAACATAGTTTTAATATTTTTCATCTACTATAGTTTGTTTCTATTTTGATTTGACTTAAACTAAGTGGTGTCGTGTGTGGCATGACATAACCAATAATTACAGTTTGATTTGTTTTCTATTTTCATTCTAAAATTCATGTGTCATGATTATATGAATCAACATGATTTGAATTCATCATAGACACTTCTTTTATGTAGTTAGTAAATCATATCAAGGCACAATGTGGCCGGTACAACTCAAAATGTATCACTTTTTTTTGAAATGGACATGATTTTAAGTGAAAACAAAAACATTCATTTAAAAAACAAACCAAACACTTTCATATTGTATTAATACTTTAGTAAAATTATCCATGGTTCATTTGTGATGTGTACGAGTCAACCCCGCCTCAATCCGAGGAACGGTGTGGCCCATACCACACAAAGTGTCTCACTTTTATTTGAATTGGACAACATTTTAAGTGAAAAAAACTAACATATGGAAAACTGACCAAAGGAATTCAGATTGTGTTGATACTTTAGCACAATGATCCATGGATCATTTGTGATGGGTATGAGTCAACCCCGCCTTAAGTTGAGGCACGGTGTGACCGGTATCACTCAAAGTGTCTCACTTTGGTTTGAAATGGACAACATTTTAAGTGAAAACTGAAACTAGGATACGAAAAACTGATCAAACGCATTCGGATTATTTTGATACTTTAATAAAATGATCCATGGGACATTTTTGACGTGTACGAGTCAACCCCACTTCAATCTGAGGCATGGTTTGGCCGGTACCCCTCAAAATGTCTCACTTTTAATTGAAATAGACAATTTTTTATGTAAAAACAATAACTTACATACGAAAAACTAAGCAAATGATTTCTTATTGTCTTGATAATTTAAGAAAATGATCCATGATTCGTTTGTGATGTTTTAGAGTCAACCTTGCCTCAATCCTAGGCATGGTGTGGACGATATCACTATTAGTGTATCTCTTTTGTTTAAAATTGACAACATTTTAAGTCAAACCAATTGACATATGGAAAACCAACCAAACGTATTTGAATTTTGTTGATACATTATCACAATGACACATGAGTCCTTTTTGATGAGTACAAGTCAACCCTACCTCAATGTGAGGCACGATGTGACCGTTATCACTCAAAGTGTCTATCTTTTATTTGAAATGGACATCATTTTAAGTGAAATCAACAACTGGCATATGGAAAAACTGATAAAATGCTTTCTGATTGTGTTGATACATTAGGAAAAAAATACATGGGTCATTTTTCAAGTGTATGAGTCTACCCCGCCTCTATCCGAGTCATGGCATGGCCATTACGACTCAAAGTGTCTCACATTTATTTGAAATGGGCGGAATTTTAAGTGAAAACAAAAAATGGCATACGGATAACTGACCAAACACATTCGGATTGTGTTGTTACATTAGCACAACGATCCATGGATCATTTTTGAAGGGTAAGAGTCAACCCTGCCTCAATCTGAGTCATGGTTTGACCGGTATCACTCAGAGTTTCTCACTTTTGTTTCAAATGGACAGAATTTTATGTAAAAACCACAAATGGAACACAGAAAACCAACCAAACACATTCAGATTGTGTTGACACATTTGGAAAATTATCCATGGGTTGACTTTGATATTTACTAGTGAACTCCACCTCAATCCGAAGCAAGGTGTGGCTGGTACTACTCAAATTGTCTCGCTTTTGTTTAAAATTGACAACATTTTAAGTCAAAACAACTGACACACAGAAAACTGAACAAACGTATTCAAATTGTGTTGATACATTAGCACAATGATACATGGGTCATTTTCAATGTGTACGAGTCAACCCTGCCTCAATATGAGTCACTGTGTGACTGGTATCACTCAAAGCATCTCTCTTTAATTTGAAATGGACTATATTTTAAGTGAAATCAACTATTGGCATACGAAAAAATGATCAAATGCATTCGGATTGTGTTGATACTTTAGGACAACAATCCATGGGTCATTTGTGACATTTACGAGTCAACCCTACCACAATCCAAGGCACGTTGTGATGGGTACCTCTCAAAGTGTCTCACTTTTGATTGAAATGGACAATATTTTAAGTGAAAACAATAATTGGAATACGAAAAACCGACCAAACGCATTTGGATTGTGTTGATACATTAGCACAATGATACATAGATCATTTTTTATGGGTATAAATCAACCCTGCCTCAATCTGAGGCACGATATGACTGGTATCACTCAAAGTGTCTCACTTATGTTTGAAATGGACAATATTTTAAGTGAAAACAACAACTGGGAGACGAAAAATCATCACAAGGCTACACATAGATTCTTGAAATTAAGGGTCAAAAAATAAAATATGGTCTATTGGTCATATATTATTAGAACAAAATATTCACAAGGAAAATATTGAAACACAATGGGTCATAGTATATATAAAAAACATGAATTATATTAGGAATTATTCTCGACATCCCATCATGAACATGCACCAACACTCATGTTCTAAATCTCAATCATAGGCTGTTCATTCTATACAATAACATACAACAGTTAAATATTATATAGTGATTTCATATGAAACCTATGACCACTCAAGAATACTATATATCAAATTGGTCAACAAGGATACACATAGAATCATGAAAAATAAGTTTCAAAGTCTCATAAAAATGCCGCAATGGTGAGGAATATATATGGTGACATGATATCCCCATGGATCACCTAAATCCCTTCCTCAAACTGTGGGTTTTAGGACCAAACTGAAGTCCATTTGTGAACCCAATACCAAATACTTAATTGAATATTCATACCCACTACCCAATATATGGATTCATCTCACATCAGATCCAAGAGAGAAAATTACAATTAACCACATACCCTGTTATTATAATTGAAAAGTCTATGAAAAACATGTAGGCTATTCCGTTAACCCATATCATATGTCTAGATTGGCCAATGTTTCCCACTAACACATCAGGATCAATTTATACATGGATACATACTCATTAGAGAAATATAAACATCCCATGTGCTTCCTATAAATCATCCTAGGTCTAAGAACAAGACCACTACCATTATCTATCTTATGTGTATCATGATCATTGTCCACTCTGCCAAAGTTTTTATTTTGGTTTTGAGATACTCAACCCAAGACCATTACTAAACTTCCCATGTGCTTCCAATAACATGTAGGTTTTTTTCCTTGGGTGTATTGGTGTTGTGGTTTGACTGAGGAATGAATTCTAAATTTTTAATACTCTTATGTGTGTTGGTTTTTTGGTTTGAGTGAGGAAGGAACTCTAAAATTGGAATACTTTTATTGGTGTTATTTCATTTCTTATAACATGTTGGCTTTTTCTATTATGGGTGTTATTGCATTTGAATTTCTAAAATTCTAAATTTCTAAATTCTTGAATGAATTATAAATTTTGAATACGTTGGATGTGTATTTTTTATTGGTGTTGTTCCAGGTCTGGAGAGGGAGAGGTGTGTTGTTTTGGAGATGTGTTGTTGCAGGTCTTGAGAGGACGGAGAGGTGCCTGCTACTTTGGAGTTGAGAAAATGTATACCAACAGTTATTACAGAATTGTTGGTATAGACTTATGTCTTGACCTATCCCCTCTATACCAACAGTTGAAAACTGTTGTTATAAGTGTAACAATCATATACCAACGGTTTCACAAACCTTTGGTATATTTTATTCTTTAACACAGATATACCAACGGTTTGTAGAAAATCGTTGGTATACCTTCTATTTTGATACCTATACCAACAGTTTTCACAGAACCGTTGGTATGGGCCTATTGTCACGGCTTACTAGGCCACAATTGAGTGAACCATTGGTATAATATATACTAATGTTTTTCAGGCCATTACCAATGGTTGTGAACCATTGGTAAAGTGTAAAATTCTAGCAGTGAATGGGTGTTGAGGAGTGGTATTCATACATGAGGATGGGTGGTTTTATGTAATTAAATGTTGATTATTTTATATTTAACTCCAACCACGAATGGGTGGAATTAATTAAAATTAATCTTTATTATAATTAATGTTTAGATGTATTTCTAGTGTCAATAAAAACCTAAAAACCAATTTATGTTTTCTATTATTCATTATTTTATGCTTTTACCTATTAACATTAACCCGCAAAATTATTTTTCTTATACTATAGTAAATATTTTTTTACCTTGGTGACTTATAATGCCAAAATGTTAAAACAAACATATAACCTAATTTAGACCTCCTTATATAAAAAATAAAATCACTTTTTCCAAATTTTAAATAGGGAAGATTAAAAATACCATTTATAAATAAACTATCAAAATTCTAGATAAAAAACATAGTTGAATAAATGTGTTTCTAATTAGAATAATTTACTTTTTACAATATAAGATATAAATATTGTGTAAATATATTTAATTGTATTAAATATGACTAAAAAATTAATAGGTAACTTTGAAAAAGAATTATACCCATAAACATCAATATATATATTTAATATCATTGTTTTATAAAAATAATTATTTTTTAAAGAATTTACACTTTTTGAAGAAATTAACAAAAATAATTCCAATATAATTTTGACATTATGAATATAAAAATTATTTATTTTTTTCATATTCATTTTCTTAATGTTTCAAAAATTAATTCTATTTATTTTTTTAGAAAGAATGAAAAAACAATTTTTAAGAAAAAATATATTTAAAGAATAAAAATACTTCACTAAAAATTGTGTGTTTATTTCCTAGGAATAAAAAAAAATATTTCACATTAAAGTCATATATATTTCATAATATAGATAATCCATTTAACACCCAATAATTTAACATCTAGTTTATAACAGTCGTGTTAAAATAATAATATTTCTTATTTTGTTTATGCTTGGTGTTTCATGAAAAGTATGTTATTAAAGGGGTGAATTTTTTTAAAAGGGACATACTAAAAAATCAGGGGTTGTTATAAAAATTTCATTAAAGGTTGATGATGTAATACACTCATGCCTACCCCCTTGTTCAAGACATTCCACTATCACATAGTTGGTCACTAATGTATGAATACAATTATATTTACATGTTGGTATCATAGAATCTCCACTAGATAGAAAATATACTAAATGAAGCCAATAATGTTACCAACATCCCAATGACCTCAAATTCCTATGAAGGATTGATGATTATTTTGCATGAATTCCCCAAAGTAATCTGATATTGTTATGGAAATCCATTTTCCTTTAACATTCAGTATGAAAAATATCATAGGATAAAGTAGTTTTCATGACCCTTCCCCTCAATATGTACTCCTCATGGGCTAGAAATGAGGGGAGGGACATGGTGACTACTCGAGTCCATTCTCCAGAAAATCTGGGTTTTTGACTAGCACCATATATATAATAACCATACATGTGGAAGGAACTGCTGAATAAAAGAACATATAGAAGAGGTAGATTATATAGATACAATAATAAACACCTGCTAATATATATAGATAATTTTAAACCAAGTGAAATCATCTAATGTCATAAAATAATATAACAATTGAAAGAAAAAATATACGTACCAAATATTAAATGTTGTAGTGACCATGAATCCCAAAAATCACCTACAAAACAACAAGATAGTAATATCCATCCTAATATCCACCCAAATATGGATGACATGAAAAATATTTAATATATACATGGGGTGAGAATAACATTATACAATATCAGATCCTCCCCGAAGACTCTAAATGAAAAGATAATGAATGAATCCTAAAGAATAGTCAACAATAGTGAAACTATCACACCACTTAAAGAAGTATACTATGTTCCTTGAGTCACCATGAATAACTTTAATAATTCATCCCATACAAGAGAGAACATAATATTGAATGAAAAATCAAGGGTACCCCAATCCCTCTTCCCCATTAGTTTTGAACTTTTCTCCAATGTCGCACATCCTGATCCATCTCTAACCAAAATAATTCATTCAAATGTCACATGGTAATGGAATCAAAATGATCACCTCATGCATTAAATCATCCAATCATCACATCCACATGTACGTATATAGTAACTGAGTATTTTTTGGGACCCCCACTTCCCGTATAATGTGTATCATAAGTCAATTATTATACCTCAAGCCATGAAATCCCATACATTAAGTAAGGACATTAAGCCATCATAACTTATAACAGACATATATATAATCATAATTTACATACAATGATTGTGGATACATTTGTGTGAAATTACTATAATACATCACATACCTCTACAAACATATATTGGAAAAATAATGGCTAATAATCCCATCACATATAACTACTAATAGAATAGAGCAGGGCTAGATGGGGTAGTCATCCAACCATACTTCATCCAGGATATTGGTTAAAATACCCTCCCACGGTCAACTGGGTGTTAGTTTCTCTAACCGACATGGATGGGGTTGTGTATGAAATATCATAATTGATATGTTATAATATATCTAAAAACAAAACTATGTGAATTTACTAGTCCTAACACCAACTAGAGAAATAGTCTCCCAAACACCAAGCATTCACTATAAGGGACTAGATATCCTATAAGAATACAATCATTTAAAAGAGATACATTAATTAATTATATAATTTAAAGCATTTCATTTTATTAATTTATTCATTATAAACTAAATTATCTATTAACACTATTTTAAGATACATTAATTAACCACCATCACGTAGTCCATTCCCAATAAGCATAATCCAAACAAAATCAATTTTTTCTCAAGATTAACATATTTTCATCATGTATATTAAATTATTACCAACACCCTGGGTTAAGAGTTATTTATTAATTAGTATAATAATTCCATCAACCAAATACTATAGGAAAACAATCACAAACTACAATAAAGAGAAAACATGAAACCAAAAACATTCAGTAGCCTCTAGTAGTGGAGAATGGATTGCAGATAAAAAATAAATATAGTCATCGACTACTAAATAGATTCAATTCATGAATGCATCCATTATAATATTTACATGTATTCTTAGCTTCAATTTGATATTTTATTTCCAGTGTTATCCCCAATACCCTTTGGAATATCCCAATGCATGTTGACATCACATGTGTCAACTATTGGGGCAATATCCATGACTCCCCTCGCATATTACCTAAGTCATCTTGGGATCAACCATCCCATAATAATATCACAACAAAACCTATATCCCCCATATCTAATCACATAATAATGATGACATATATAAAAAATCAAAAAATTATTGGGAAAAAATGAATAGCTAATAGAAATATTTTGGAACTAAAATATTTTATCCATATTTCACACACAAAAGAGATCTCATGAAAAAAACAAAAGGAACTCAATATTCATAAAAATACTTGAAATTGAATCCCTAGAAATTAAATTTAATATAAAAAAAATTTGTTACATCATAAATTATCTAGTTAATTATTCGTAAGTTTTCATTATGGGAATCTTATTTCCTTAAGCTATAAGAAGATTTCAAATTTTAAACATCCTTTAATCACTACAAAATAGTTTCATCAAACAATGAGAAAACCATTCTCAATTAACATGCCATTTTATTATTATCAACATTCTAGAAAATAATTAACATACAATAAATTATTTAAAAATAAAATATAATTTAAGATAATATTTAATTAATCATCTATATAAAAATAATTTGAATGGCCATTAGATTATAAAAATCACCAGTTTCAAACAAGCCTCTTAATTAATTACTAAGACAATTAATCAATTAATTTGAGATTTAATATCCATTTAAAATTTACATCATGAACTATGTGCCAATCCCAATAAAAACAATACACTCTAACATGTATTACATAGATAGCACATTGTTTAACAAATCAAAAGAGAAACTGTTATCACGGTGGAAAGCAACAACATTTGGTATCTATAAAAAAATCTTTATAAATCTAGATAAAATTTTTATTAGGTAAATACCATATACTTATGAATAGAAAAACCTAATATAATTATGTTTACAAAAAAATAATAGGAGGACCAATGAATCCCTTATCTGAAAGACCTCAACATTATTCACATGAGAATATTCCATAGTTGAAGATCCTGATCACCCATATAGAAATAATTGCATCAATCCTTATATTCCACACCAAAAACACACAAAAAAACAACCTATATAACTCCACAATAAATATAATGAGAAATTTCCATCAAATGGAAAAAAATCCTGAAGATTCTGATCAATGAAATATGATCGAAATGGTAGAGCGTACCTTAGATACCATCGATCGATGACAGAAGGACGATAATCAATCACAATTGATGGGATTCCAAAATTCATGAATATAGTACCAAATTATTCATGGAAATTGAGATAGATCTATAGGGTTTACACCCTAAAATTCTAATATAAAAATTTGTATTCGATAGCGTGCAGGGCATGCATCACCATGCGCATAAGGGAATATAATATCCCAATACTCTACTATATATTTAATAATTTAGATATGATAAATATGTGATATATATTGTATTGAACCCAGAACCAAGTTATCATATGTTATATGAAAGAGAGACCTTCTTCGATGGCTTGCATCATACGCAAGACTGAGTTTTACCGAACAATAATATATAATTAAAATATTTTTATTTAATATAATATGATATAAACTAGACATTATGAATATTATTAACTATGTTATGAAAATATATGGTTTAAAAAACTATAAAATGAATTCATGGGTTACAATTAATGAGAATCAAAAATAGAACAAACTGGATATAAAAAGGAAATATTTATATTTTGATGCTTCCAAAGGATTTTTATATCAATAGACACAACTAATCATAATTAATTAATGATTTTAATGAAATTTATATGTTATATATTCATTAAAATATTTTTTATATTAATACATTATGTTTTATGAGCATAATATAAGAACAAACCCTATTTTACCAAGAAAAGGAAATATTTTTATAAATGAAATTTTACCACCTTTTAATGGACAATATATTTTAAATTTGAATTTTAACCCATGAATATATTTGAAATTTCAAAATAAACATTGTATTTGAAAAGGAAACATATGAATTAGGTTATAGATAAATTATAATTTTCTATTAATATTTAATTACAAATTTTTTATATCAATTAATCCAATTTATGTTGTTATAATATATTTCACAATGTGATTGACTATAAAACCACTACAAAATTTTAGACATTTTTACTTTAAAAACCTGTGTTATCGTCCTGCTTGAGGGATAATTTTATATTAATTTCTTCCAATTATATGATTTTAACTTAGAGAAATGGATTGAATATTTCTAATAATAAAAAATTATAATTTATAATAATGTAAACATCTAATATTATCAAAAATATTAGTGAATCTAATAAAAATTAATTGCAACTATTATGGAAAAATTAAGAGTAATAAAGGACTAAACGTTTATCTTAACTTACCAAATTACCTAGAAACATGTCCCAGACCCATTTTATGTCCATATATAGTCCTTAAACCTTCCTTTATTTAGATTTTATAAGACTTCTTTTAGTTAATAACATGTTTTCACCTAACTTGTCTTAGAAAATTCCAAATGTGTTAATTTCCATCCCGATAAAAGGACACCACCTATACCATTTCATGACTCCTATAAAACCTTTTAGGTTCATCCAGAATCTTCCAAAATAAATTCCTATAATCCCTCCCATCAACCTTGAAGCCTCCCATTTGGTTATAAATCCATCAAGGAAGTGTTCAGTATAAACAAAAAGAAGTTACCTAACTAAGAGTAAACGTTTTCTCTCAAACTTTGTAGTTTCATTTAACATATCCAATACCTATACACTTTTTATTATATTATTGTATAAAAATAATAGTATCCAAAATATACATTTATTTTTTATGCTAATGTTTCAACCAAAACTTATAAACACATCCATCTAATGGGCATGGAATATAATCTTTCTGTGCACGATGATCTACTACCTCATGAAATGATGATTGATCATTTTTACATTACCACCAATCATAGTGGCCATTATGTTGAAAAATATTTTAAATATAATATATATATATATATATAATTTTTTTATATATTTATTCATTTTTAATTCGTTTATGAAACATACTTCTATACATACAATTTTTCCTAAATATGATAACAATGTTTGTGGAAGTGTGCACTAATGCTCTCTCAAGGGGATGTGATTCGTTCACACCATTCATGAAACATATAAAAGATATTTTTAATAAAAATATGTGAAATATATAACATATATATGATTAGGGAATTATTATATACCTACATTTCATTTATATTATATTAATTTAATATAATAATGAAAGGGTAGTAGCATTCTTGCGTTTGTACGACCTACCATCTCTATGAACGATGCATTTCATTTTGGACATAAAAATATAATATACTACTATATATTCATATTTAATTATTATATATGATCATTAAACCCTATTTCCCATTCTGGAGATGATTAATCCACGACCCAAATAATGATAAAGACAAATAACAAGTTAAAACATACTCGAGAAAACTGGGCAATTAACACTTGAAATAGTAAAATTAATGAAAGAGTGTTCCAAAATAGTTAATAAAATATTATAAATTATTAATATAGATAATATAAACACGAATATATTTCTGGTATAAGTTAGTAACATATTTTAAACCACTATATAGGATGATAAATACTGCACAACAAAATGAAGGTTGTAGTAAGGGAATTTTGTTGCAATTAACATTCCATGGAGGATTTTTTGGTATTAGGAACCAATTAACTTTTATTAGGTATATGTACTCCATTTTAATATATTATATGCTAAATATAATTATTCTCATGTTATATTATTATTTACTAAATTTATGGTGAATTATTATTTTAATGTTTCATTGTGGTTTTGGACACAATGGAATGTTTAAATATTATTTTTCCTCGACAAATTTTTAATATCGACAACACTTGTTGTTGTTTATCCTCCTCTGAGGTATTATTGATAAATATGTATTATTTATTTGATAATTATTTTTCATAAAGAACATTATTTATTTGATATATGAGTAACTAATTGGACTCGTACTACATGGACCGTGCCTGGTTATAGATAGCACCATGATGAATCAATAGTCTCAAGAGACGAAATAGTTGGCCAAATTAGATGGGTTTTACCTAATAGATAAACCATATTGTGAAAATTATGGATGACACTGGTTCCCTATACCTAGGAATCATGGAATGAAATAATTAATAATTTCCCTCATTTTAATTTAGTTATTATTTATCGATGATATATTGTGTCGACATATCTATGAACACATTTCACATTCATTCAATTATTATATTTCAATGAGATTTTGCGTTGAAAAATATATGGAAACATTTTATTATCAATTTATTGATTTATATGGAATGAGTTTCATATTCTTACCTTTTTATATTTATATTTTTTTATCTAGCTATTTTAATGGTTTGTGCTATCAGTTATTCACCTTGATATGTAATATTGTTCCTGTTGATTCATTATTTCATCCAATTTACTTTACCTTACTGAGAATATTAGATCACATTTATTGTGTTTCATTTCTCTAGGTTATCAATAATAAATATTTGATTAATATTTCAATTGTACAATTTATTTAATTATATTATGTATCATGTTTGTAATTTCTATTTCCCAAATTATTATAGGCATTATGTATGTAATCTGGCTTTCAAAGACTGCTAAACTAATTGGTCCTTCAGGATTTTATTATAGGTAATCATTCTAATGTAATAAAATAATACACTGACTCTGGGCTTCTAGGATCAGGGTGTTACAATGGTATCAAAGGATTTTTAGTATTATCTATGGAAACTATATTTATAAAACATATATTAGGGCGCACAACCCTATGATAGAAATTGAGGGAAAGTAAAAAAAAGAATATCCTAGAATTATGGTAAGGTAGTGATTATGTGGTTATTCCTAGAAATACTTCCCTATCTAGATACTACAAGTCGAAATTGATTTGGCATAGTTGTATCTAGGAGTAATAACTCCGACAAGGTGTTTTAGGCCCAAATCAAGGTAACGTGGAATAAGACAATGGGAATTACTACACACCTGGTTTGACACTACTATGGGATATTCTTAGGATAATTCACATTCTATTTCCATGAAATATAATTGATTTAGATGTAATGATTTACCCAATGTAGAGTAATTTTATGATTTTTTAATTGACAATGAATGAATTTATGTTAAGTGATATACCATATTTAGAGTTATAAATAGTTCATTACATTATAAGAAAATCCAGTATATTCAATTTTATAGAAATTGCAGCTAGTAGAAGGAATGTGAACCTCACTTATGAATGCGATCCAAAGAGTAAGAAGGATCAAATATTTCATGGTCATAAGAAAATATTTCAAAATGAAATAGTATGCCAAACATTCCCATCATATGAGGACGCAATATCATGTGAAAATGAGATGTGTAAAGAATTATCTGCATCCTAAAACTTTTAAGGAAACAATAACAAGAAGGGTCCATATCTGCACCATGAAAATGGGAATGAGTCATAAAAGACAAAGGGAAAAAATGATTTTCCAACATGTGATAATTCTGGATAGAAATAATTCAGTACTTTCTTGAATGGAATTATAGTTTTTTATGTGTGTGGTGAAAATGGACATCGTGTTCATTATTATAAGGGTAATAAAAATGTTTCTAATATATAATTCCTTAACTACAAGGTGATGGGACACTATGCAAATAAATTTCCCAAGCATCAAGGAAATATATCCCAAATTATTCTATCTAATAATAGTGATGTTATTATAATGCTGTATATACATAAGAATGATTAAAATGAATATTCTAGAATTATTTAATTTAAATATTTTATCAGCAATGTACTGGTTTTAATAATTATAGAATATATTAGGACTGTACTGCATTACTTTTCATTAAGGATTTTAGAATCATATTTCGAATGGTTCTAATAAAACATATTAAGTTGAAGAAATTTTTTTTAGAAAACATATGATTGAAGGAATGAAATCCACTAATATGTTCTTGATGTTTAGATAATGAAGATGAAATGATTTTTTAGATAATTACTTGTGGAATACCATGGAACTAATAATTTTTTTAAAAGTGGTCTATTATTTCAATAATGGAGTTTATAAGACTCTTGGATTTAAGGAATATATGAAAAAATGTGTGTCTTACTTATGAAATAACAAAGAATTTATGTTTCCAATAATGTTTTTTGGTAATTTGAGTTATTAATATATCTCAAGAAGATACATGATGATGTTATTCACATGTTTGGAATGTGAAAATTTTGAGCTGGTTGATGTTGATTAAATGAAAATGTTATGTTCATTTCAAAATTTTAGTGACTTTCCTTTAAAAGTGATTGTATCATGATCTTTTAGAAAAGTTAACAGTTTATAAAATGGTTTAAGATGATCATTGGATAAAATTTCAGGGGTCAATGTGTTGCTTCACTATATGATGAAACTTTTTCTATGATATTAAGTAATAATAGGTCAAGGAATAACAAAAGGAAAAGATATTTTTATAGAAACTTATATTCTTAGAGAGTGAAAGAATTCATCAACTCTAGGAAAAATGATATTTAAACCAAAACGGTTTTCCTAGTAGCCTCTTTTCCAATGAATCAAATGGGCCATTGATTATAAAAGATTAATATATTTCTGATTGTTAACATTCCCATAACCAAGTTCTCTACCACTCTCTATCATAAAAAGATTGTTTTATTTTTTATTCCTTATCCATGTTTCCATTTCCCACCTGTATTCTCCTATTAGGTAATCTATTTACATAACCATTATACTTTCCATTCTCTCTTATTATGAATATGTGATGTCAACACATTTTTTTGATAGGGATCTTTCAAAATTAGTATATTTTCAATCCCTAGATTACATAGGGTTGGATTAAATTGCGAGTATGTAATTTAATTGTGGTGGGGAGAATGTAACACTATAAAATTATAATGTAAAACATTGTATTAAATAGCATGCATGAAGGTCATAACCAAGAATGTATAGGAATATAACAAGCTAGGACTATAATATATATTTACTATTTTAAATATATTCAATACATGGTATATCAATTAATGAACTCAACACCGAGTTATCATGTGTTGCATTCAAGGGAGGCATTCTTCGATGGGTAGTGTTACAAGAAAGATCGAGTTTTACTGAAAAATAATATATTATTATTTTATATAATAGGATATAAACTATAAATTACTAATATTATTAGCTAAATTAAAATTTTGAATGGTTTATATAAATTTAAAATTAATTCATTGGTTACTAATTAATGAGAAATGAAAATAAGAACCAATTGGATTTAAAAAGAAATATTACCATTTTTAGGCTTTCAAAGGAGTTTTATCATAATAAAAATTATTTATTAAAATAAAATATTTATTATAATAAAATATATATGTCATATATTCAATAAAATATTTTTTATATTCATCTATTATTTTTCATATGCATATGATAAGAAAAAACCATATTTTACAAATACAAATCTATATTCTTTTAATAGTAATTTTACAACCTTTTTATGCAGAACCCATTTGGAATAAGAATTTTGATAATTTAATTGAATTAATATGTTAAAAAATCATAATATTTTAATGAAAAACATAATAATTATGTTCTGGTGAATTTCAGATATTTTTTAAGATCATATCATTTTTAATGAATTGTTAAAAATATGGAATTTTGGTTCAAAATAAATTTTCCATCTAAATTATTTATAATTTTAAATTATAATTATAATTGGTTTTAAAGTTAAATTAAATAATATTTTTATGAATTAATCCAATATATGTTATTATAAACAATTTCACATTGGAATTGTCTATAAAATATAGCAAAACTTTTAGACGTTTTTCTTTAAAAATCTACATTGTCATCCCTCTTACGGGATGATTTATAAATTAATTTCGACCACATATATGAATGAAATTTGGAAAAAATTATTTCCATATTTATAATAATTACTATTTATAATGTCTAATATGGTAAACTTAGTTTTTTACAAAAACAATTAATGAATGTTATTAATGTTAATTACAATTGTTATGGTAAAATTAAGTTTAATAAAGGACTAAACCTTTATCTTAAGGGCAAAAATGAAAAATAATGTTATCAAACACCAATTTTATAAAAAAATATCTTCCATAAATATTATATTATATTATTTTTTATGAATTTATTTTGGTAAGAACATGTGTACACCTTCCATGTTTACTAAAATTTAAAGTGGGTTTTTTTGCTACCCTAAAATAGGCCACCACCTCTCCCATTTCTTCTAACCTATAAAAACACTTAGGTTAATACATGACGTACTCAAATATATTACCAAAATACCTCCCCAAATCTTTTAATCCTTAATTTGATCATAAATCCTTCCAATGAAGCCTTCTGGTATAAAGAAAAAGAAGTTACCCGATTAAGTGGTAATGTCTCCTCTCAATTTTTTTATTGTCATTTCTATTATCCACTCACTAAAATCTTATTATTAAATGATTTTATAAAAAAATATATCCTAAATATATTATATTGTTTTTATGATAGGTTTTATGCCTACAATTACTAACACCTTCATCTAATGAGTAATGAACATACTATTTCTGTGTACGGAGAACTATTACCTCACAAAATGAGGATTGTTCATTTTTCCCTTAACACCCATCATTGTGTCAAATGTTACGGAGAAACCTATTATATGAGGTATATAATAAATTTATTATAAATTTATTATTATTTAATTATTTTTTTATACATACCTCTCAATATTAAATTTTATGTAAATATGATATCATTGCTTGTGGATGTGGGGACTATCACCCCCTCAATGCAATGTGATTCGTTCACGTCAAACATGGAACATATAAATGATTGTTTTAATAAATTTATGTTACATAAATAACATATATATTACTGTGTAATTATAATATACATATATATACTTTATATTTATTTATTTTTAATACAATAATGAAATGGAAGACGCGTTCAAGTGTACATACGACGTACCATATTCATTAATGGTGCACTTCATTTATAATCTAAAAATAAAATAGACTACTATAAATATGTATATACTGATTATATATTATAATTTATCCATGTTTTACATTATTTAGACTATGAATCCTTGAACTAGCTAATGATAGCTACAAATAAGAATTTAAAACATAATAGATCAAACAATGAAATTATCACACGAAATTGTGAAATTAATGAAAGAGTGTTCAAAAATGAGTAATTAAATATTATAAAGAATTAATATATGATATTATAAACATGATTATGGTTCTGGTATAGGTTAGTAACATATTTTTAACCTCTTTAAATGAGGATGAATACTACATAATAAAATAAAGGAAAATATAATGGAAATTCATCTAAATTTACATCCCATTGAGAATTATTTGTTATTATGAAGAAATTAAAATTTATTTGGGGTACAAAAAAGATTTTAATATGTAATATCATTGATCTGTTTATTATAATTATTTTTTATGTTTCATTTTATTCAGTGGGAATTATTATTTAAATGTTTCAATCTGGTGTGGGACACTTTGGAATGCTTAAGTGTTATTTTTCCTCAGGAATGTTTTAATGTCAACAACCATTGTTGTTCCTTATCCACCTATAAGGTATTGTTGATAAATAAATATTATTTATTCAATATGGATATTTTATAAGGATAATTATTTATTTCATATATCAGTTATTCTATAGACTGGTACGACATGGGTGGGTCCCCGTTATAGATTTCCCCTGGATGCATTAGTAGTCTCATCAGATTAAATAGTTGGACAAATTATATGGTTATAAACAATAATTTCCATTTTTATATTAATTTATTATTTATTCATGATATTTTTCATCAGCATATCTAATTATAAAATTCAATTTCATTATGTTATTATTTATCCATGGGATTTCTCATTGACATATCTATGAATACATTTTATTCTCAATTTATTGATTTTGAAGGAAAGAGTTTCAGTTTATTAAATTTCCATATTTATATTGAACTATCTGTTTATTTGAATGGAATGTGTTATTAGTTATTTAACTGTACATGATATCAGATTCCTATTGATTCACTATTGGTTCCACTTTACATTCCCTTAATGGGAATTTGATCTGACCATTATTATTTTCCATTTCACCATGTTATTAAAAAGAAAAAATATATTATGTTTTCATGGAAACAATTTATTTAATTTTATTAGGTATAATGTTTTTAATTTCTATTTCCCATTGTATTTTGGGAATCATGTTTGTAATCATTCTCTCTAGGACTGATAAACTAATTGGTCCATTAATATTTGATTCCATGAAATAATGCCAACATAATAAAATAATACATTGACTCTACGATTCTAGGGTATGGGCATTACGTAGTGCTTGAGGAAACATAAGGCAGTGAAACATTAAAAGGTGTTATTCACAGATGTTATTCATGATGTGGAACCCTTTAATGCCATAAATTTTATAAGTTTAATTTATTGTAAAAAGCACTTCACCCCAAAACATGTAAAACTGATTTAATTCACATCATAATGAAACTCATGAACCAGAATCACACATTCGATGAACCAAGAATTCACCACATTAAACCCTTATACGTCATGAATTCACCCAACTTCTTGCATTTTGTAGCCAAACAACTCTAAAACAACTCTAGGAATCATCTAAGAACTCTGTAATTTGGGTACCCAGAAATGGTCAAAGAAGATATATGGGTACTTGTATATTAGATACCTCTCTAAAAAGTACCATCGAAGATAATCTTAATCAAAACCAAGAGAGAAAAAAAGTAGATCATCTAAAAAACCATCCTATGAGATTCCTCATAAGGATTTCACCATTACTGGAGCTCATCCCACCCACTTAAAATAAACAAGCACAAACCCATTAAAAACAACAATAATCTCATAAACCCTCTCCCAAGTAAAATACCTCTTAGAATAGATTAAAGTGAAAATAAGAAACAAAGAGACACCATATCATAAAATAAAATGGTCCAAATAAAAAAATTATGTTACAAGTGAATAGAAAATCATCGAACAACTCGGGGTACTATGTTTTTATATTCAACTCACATTCTCTGGTATTCTCTTTTATGACCCCATGCCACCACAAGAAATGAAACAAGGGAATTAAATTCATAAAAAAAACCATAATTTGATTTTCCTAGATCTTTATTGGCTACTCCCCGATGGTTACATAACCAAAAACAATGATCTCTTCTTAATTTATGGCAAGATATTAATCATAAATAATATGATATAGTTGTGACATATGAAGCATATTGTGAATTAGGATCATCATCAGGGGAATTTTTATTCAATACACCAATACTCCAAAATGATATGAGACATTGAAAGTACCAAAAAAGAGTATTGAAATTTTACTCCCATATTTAAACCATCAAATCCCATGATGCGGATTAACCTTCATGAAGATGTGATATCCAAATATGAACTCCATAGATACCCTCCTATTATTGAGATATTATTTATGAAAATAACGTGATGCCTTGAACATTTCTATAATTACTTGATCAAACTTTGTTGTATTTAGAACCACAACTAACCTAAGAATTTCCATCTCCCCGACTACAGGGAACATAATGGAAAACGACAATGTTATTAGTAAATATATTCAAATAGTTCAATGCTAAGGGTGGAGTAGAAACTATTATTATTATAAAAATCAAATAGGGGTAGGTTCCCCATCATAGAGCCTCCCAAAAGTTATGACACAATATTGTATTATGTATTCAGGAGTCTAGATAGTATGCTCTATCTAACTATAAATATATGAATAAAAATTATTTAAATGTCAAAAAAGAGAGGGAAAACATTGTTGAGGATTCACATTACCCTAAACAAAATCTGAAGACCCAGAAAAGAGAATATTATCCTCATTAATCCATGGATTCACTAAACCTCTTCAAGATACTTCTTCGAAAGAAGTCTTCTGAGATTGACACTCTGATCACTATAATGTGGGATGACATCATAAAATAATCCACTATCACCAATATAAAATCACATCCTCTTTAATCTCAAGTTAAACTACTGAATAATTCTATTTATATGTTCTCACACATCCATTGGGGAAAATCTAAAATATTGGGGAAACTGGTAGGAACAAAGTTATTAGTCTTCACCTTATATGGGACCAAACATCTTGAAATTCCCATTCAAACTGCATGATTCATCCCCAGGCACAAAAATTGCCTTATCAAATATTGGTAAATATTTTTCACATTTGGATGTACATCCAAATAGGGGATATGAAACTCATGATGAACCATATCACAAATCTCTAAAGTGACATACATATTTCCATGGAATAACAACCACAATTTTGCATCCTTAAACCAACCATTAGGGTCCTAAAAAAACCTTATCCCTCAAAACCCGCACCTTTAAATCATCAATATATATCCCCCCATTATGAAACAAAGATAAATACATTATAATCTACAAAAAAATAGAATCTTCCTTCAACACCTCTCATACCAAGATGAATGATTGAGTGTTCCTCAATTACACTATAATAATCTCCAAATTCACAAACTATATCACTAAATGAATTCTTGGTCAACATATCAACTAATATATTTCCATCACATAGATTCTATGAAATATTAAAGTCTTAATCCTATAATAAATATTTCCATAGATGCTAAAAAAGATCATGTAACTCTTATAGTAGAGATATTATTGGTTTTCTTTGTCGGTAAAAACCAAAAAATTCTCACCCAAGAGGTAATGTCTACAAAACTTCAATGAAACAAAAATTCCATAAAATCAAGATAATTGGTTGAATATTTACACCCTTGGGGAAATTATCTCCATGACCCATATGTAATAACTAATCTATACTACATCAGAACACTATATAATCCAAGTCATGGAGAATTAAAAAAACATAAAATCGAACTCATTCTTCTTGAAAAAAGTACTAGAAAACTAACCAAAATAAACCATTATGTTCTCTAATGATGTCTTAAACTGTTGAATCCTAAATAATTCTTGATCCTTTTGGGTCTAGGTTGTTCAAGGAAACACAGTCTAAGATAAATTGGCTATGAACCTCCTCGAATATCTTGCATGACCAAAGAAACTCTGCACCTATGCCACTATCGTAGGGGTTTCCTAAGAAACAAACACCTCTAACATCTAAGGATCCAAAAATAATCCCTAATGTAACACATCGTTCCCAATGAAACAAAATAAACTATACCAGAACTCACTTTTGAAAAATTAAGTAATAGATTTTCTTGACGAAAAACTCCTTAAATGGAATGCAGAGGCTCTATATGCTCCTCCCCAGATGTGGAGTACACAAGGATTTCATCAATGAAAACCACCAAATACTTATCCAATAACTACTTGAAAAATATATTCTTTATCCCAATTGTCACGACCCGCCACCCCGAACCATGAACATTTTCAGCTGACCCCATGGGTCTCCTGTAATACATTGGTTTCCCTCCCAACACAATATAGCCTACTACTCACGAGGGTCGTTTATCAGACTAATGATTTTCCCCAGAGGCCAACTCATGTTTTTTCTGTGTGTTTTTCCTAACTCACACACACCCTGGGAAACTTCCCATAAGGTCACACATCCTGATTACTACTCCATGCCAAGCATGCTTAACTGTGGAGTTCTAATCAGGTTATCTCCCAAAAAGAAAGGTGCACCTTGTTGACATGGGTAGTAAAATTTAGCCTTTTAAGTCTCACTTTTCCACGAGTGATAAATTATCCACCCATTTTAAAGCAAAAATCCCTCATTGTGGACCCCAAGCCTCAAACCCAGTCAGTGCCTAATCACTTCTGGCTAGGTATTGGCTCTGATACCATTTTTCATGACCCTCCACCCCGGGCCATGAACCTTGTCATCTGACCCCATGGGTCTCCTGTAATACATTGGTTTCATTCCCTGCACACCATAGGCTATTACTCACTAGGGTCGCTTATTAGATTAATGACTGTCCCCACAAACCAACACATGTTCGTTCTATGTGTTTTTTCCTCACTCACACTATCCCTGGGAAACCTCCCAGAAGGTCACTCATCCTGATTACTACTCCAGGACAAGCATGCTTAACTGTGGAGTTCTAATCAGGTTGGCTCCTGAAAAAAAAGTTCCACCTTGTTGACCTGGGTAGTGACATTTAGCCTTTTAAGTCTCACTTTTCCAAGTGTGTTACACCAATGAAAACATTTGGATCATTCATTACATCGAATAACATCAAAATGAACTCTTGATTCCAATGAAGCAAATATAAATCAATATTTTGAATATAGTCATCCATCACCCAGATCTAATGACACCATGACTGCAGATCTATCTTTGATAACAAACATGTTATATTTATCGAATCAAATAAATCACTGTCCCATGAAATAGGTTTGTGTTTGTTCACTATCACTTGGATTAATAGATGATAATCTATAGAAATCCAAAAACAACCATAGATATTCTTTATGAACTAAACTGCTACACCCCAAGGTTACACACTCATCCAAACTAAACCACTCTACAGCAGATCACCATGATGTACTCATAGCTCTCACAACATTGAAGGATCCATCTAATATTGAGAAACCACGATATGTGATATGTGTGGCTATAGCTTGATCCCAAAATCAATATCCCATCAAGGGGTTACACTAAAAACTCATCTTTCAATACATCATGGAACTATTCTATGACCCTGGGAAACACCAAACGATGAACCTATGATTAGTTCAACATCATCATGAAAATAAATGATGAAAATCATAGAACATTCCTCTGTCCTAGATGTTGGTCTCACTCTCCAATAAACATATATATATATATATATATCCATTAGAATCATAGAACACAACCTTAAAAATGAAGATATCCCTGGTTGTTTTCACCAAATAGAACCAATCTATACAGATGATTATTTCACATGTACATATCCATAACAATAGGAAATCTCCCCAAGAGCAGTGCTACCATATATCTTGAAAAAAGTCTCTACATATGTCACAAAAATCAGCTTGACCTCTATGTGTCACAATTAATAAAAAGGGAAGTAGAAACCACTCTACCCCCAAGTCCCAAAGAATGGATATGGGATGGTGATACAAAGGAGTTATTTTCTCCATAATCAATTAAACTATGTAAAAATTTAGAAAAAAAGAGTAGGGTAAAATGAAAAATGCCTGTCTCACCTAGAAATGGAAACAGTAAACCATGAATCTGACCATGACATACTCATAGGGTCCTCTGACTGTACTCATACCCACATCCAAAACTACATTTTTTTCCCAAAATATGATTACTGTCTCGAGGTTGTAGTATACTTTCCCTATCCCCTCTATATTAATCCCAAAATAGAACACCCTAGTACTGCTGCCTAGACTAAATCTACTTTAATAGAGAAACTTGATGGTGAACACCTGGAACACACTAACTTCATAAAATGATCAGGAACATTTTTTAAAGACCATGTTAACCATAAGAAAAACATGCATATGATCCGTTAAAATAGTTCTGGGAGTGTCCAACATTATTTAAAAGAGGGTATGTAGTCATATTCCTACCCCAAGCTATTCAAATACTCATTGAAATTCCTCTCCATGACCGCATTATTTGGAAATAGTTATGAATCATATCATAGAAGCCACCGGAAATGGATCCCAAACTGTAACACACAATAAATTCACTATTTAATAGTATGTATCTACTAGAGACTATCCACCGTGCTGGTAAAAGAAATAAACTACACAATAAAATGGTTTGTGAACATAACACACATGACTGTTATCTTCTTATGATCCCTAAGTAATAATAACCACCACTACCTCACTTATACACCCAACATCATCACAACAATCAAAACCCTATGGTCCTTTAAAGTACTGATTTAATTCATAGCTATCTCAACAACCTCTAATAAATATTTTTTGAATAAATATGAAATAGATAATTCATACATCTATATACATTGACCCTTAAACTCTTAGAGTGTCCACCTCTATGTGTTTCTCTCATCAAACTCCACTTTGTAGCATTCTAATAGACCATAGTTCTATACATCTTCACCACAAACCTATTATGGATGTTGACCTAGATACATATCTAAAAAATAAAAAACTGTCAGATCTACTAAACTTGAAATATTCTATATTTAAAATTAATTATTTAATTATTTTATGATATTTATATGGTTTTAACCTATCCCAATGACTACCCATTTCAAACATAGGTGCATAAAATAATGATCCATTATCCTTTCCTAGGACTCTACAATGAATATAGTATCATATTACATAGATGGATCAATAAATTTAAAGATACATTAATAATATCACAGGGGAATAAATACCATAGTCTGAGATGGTCTCCCATTTTACAACACTTACTATAATTATGTGACATCATTTCCCATCCATCTTATGAAATCTCACTTCTCTAAAACTCCAAAATCCCTACTATCCTGAAAACTGAACCTCTGATGCCTATATATCATGAACCCCTCCTCTAAAAGTGTACCCATCAAGGGCCAAAAATGATGGAAGGGAGATGGTGAGATCCGGAGTCCCACTGCTAGTAGGCCATGTGTTTTCATCTAGAAAATACGGTATATTAAGCTTACATATGAAAGTCATTGGCCTCTGAGAGAACATTTTAAATAAAGAGATAATATATAAAAACAAACAAACACATTAATATAATTAAATATATATATATATATATAACTCATGTGAAAACATTAAATTTCATACAATACTTTAATAACTGAAAAAAACTACAAGTAACAAAAGGTAACAAGGGAATTGAACATGAAGTCCAAACATCTCCTAGACAATAATGACCTAGTAATATCTAGAATAATATCAAAATGGACCAATATAACCTAAAAAATAGTTTATATATGGGTGGATCATAATATTATAATCAATATGATCCTCCTTAGATCCACTTCTGTAATAGAAAAAATCATAATAAAGCATAGTGAACAACAATGAATCTTACTCATCACCAAAACATGTGTCCTTTTTTCGAGACACACTAGGGATAACTCTCACCAAATATCTAAATCACTATAGAATATATTATAGAAATTAATCATCAAGCGTACATCAATTAAACATCCCCACTACATTCCCACTATTCCCCAGCATTTCACGTCCTGATAAGTCTCTTTCCAAAACAAGCCAAACCAAAGGAACCTAGAAGAGGGATCAAAAAATGCACCTCGTGAATCACATCATCATATAATCCCATCCACATGTAGGTATATAGAAAATGAGTAGTTTCCAGGAGACTGCATTGCTTCTATGTCATGTATCATATGTTGGCTGTTAGAAATCAATCTAGCACAGCCCATACACCGTGTAAATACTTCAATCCATCACATCATATACACGTCAAACCTATTATAATCCTTGGGATACTATATCTGAGGATAGATGTGTGTGAAATAACTAAGAGGAATCATATAACACTATAAAAATATATGTGAAAAGTAACAACCATTCATACAAGCTCATATAACTACAAAGAGAATAGAGTGGGGCTAATGGGGGAAGTCATCCTTCCAACCTCCCCCCCCCCGAGATGTTTGGGAAAACACTCACCCTTAGTCTATTGGGTGTTAGTAACTATAAAAAAATGAGTGGGGAAGTGTATGAAATTAAAAAATATACCTGATATAATATATCCCACAACCACATTATGATATTAACATAGTCTTACACTCAACTGTATTTATAATCTCTAAGACACCCGACATTCATTTTTATGGACTAGATATCCTTTATGCACACAAGCATGTAAAATATCTTTATTTATTAATTCATTCATTTTTTTCCTTTCCTTTTGTTAAATTATATATTACACACTAAATTAAAAAAATTTATTATTTCAAGATACGTTTAGTATCCTCTATGGATTCTATGTCATTAGCACACCAAAAAACAAACATGAAATCTTTTTCAAAATAATGATAATAAACTCCCATCACATGAAAATAAGATACGGGAGGACCCAAATAAATCAATCATGATAGAAAGAGGTATATAATAAATTTAATATCGAAAAATAGTATAAGGAAGGTTTATAATCAATCCCCACCACCGGGAATCCAAAAATCTTGACGAAATCGCCACAAATCACCTAGAAATCAATAAAGAGGCATAGGGTTTGAGAAAAATCAAGACTCTACAACATTTAATTTTTTTATTAGTAATATATTTCTAGATTATGAAAACTATTCACATCGATAAATTACAAAAATTCATGTAAAACCAACAAACACATTACTCCAAACCATTTAACAATGATTTAATTCATCTTATTAAAAACCCTGTGAACCAACCTCACAGAAGCTATGAACTGAACATTTACGATGTGAAACCGTTAAAAATATTGAATTCTCCGCACATCCATATTTTAGAATCCATAAAACTCTATACCTATTATACAACCCCTCATATCCCCATGAGATTCTGAAAAATGAAAACTATTAGACATAATGGATTTGGGCTCTTATCACAACTCATTCACAAGTAGCACAAGAGATGACATGATATCTTTCTAAGAATCATCCTCCTATAAATATGAAGGTGGAATATTAAATTATCCTATACCAAAGAATTGTGGTTATATTGATATTGTGGTACCTTCTATCATCATTAAAGTGGAATATTGGAAACACCATACATTCACCTAGAATTCCTATAACAGCATACTGATGAAAATAAACTAAGTAATTTTTAGGCTGGAAAAAATATGTCACTATTGGGGACCTAATGAAAGAGGATATCAAAAACAATAATTTATAACAAAATTATGTATACCTAAGGATAAATCTAATTTAATCATACATTCATTTTACTCACAATAATATTTATAAAAAACTAATATGTAGAATCTTATGAAATCAAAATTTAATCCAAATATTTCAAAAAACCATATATAAAGACAATTATTTTAATTAACTAATATGAAAACAATGAATAATTTATATATGATATGTGATATTATATAATTATTCATTATTTATTAACAGACCCATATACCATAATATTTGATAATATGACATACTCATGATTAGCTTGATACAAGAAATTTACTACTGTAAATGATGTCCCATCAGACTAAAATAAGAGGGTCATTACACATGAGTTGACTATGAACAAATGAAACATCATTACCCAGTCCCCAAATATCCTTATTCATTTTTAACATGTTACCAAAAATAACCTTGATGAATGTAAAAATAAATCACATCCACAGATCTCATCTTGTAACACCCTAAGCTGAATCACCATGATCATGCTGATGTGGCATAAGACCATGCACATGAATCCCCATTAGAAAGAGGATTCAAACTAGGAGTGATGGTATGAACAATGCAGGGGGGAATATACCCCAAGTATCAATAGTCAAACATTATAATCATAATAAAAATAAAAATAATCCTATAGGAAGAACTAAACTATATAATAACTAATATTATATCAGATTGAATTTAGTTATCATAGTGGAATAAAATGTATTATACCTAGGACCCCTAGTGTAGTAGGTAAAACCACTTTAATATGAATGAACCTAAATAAATTATACACAAAATATTCGAAGTTAATCTGAACATCACCTTTTTCACCATACTCCTACACATCATCTTCCTACAAGGAGCCTCATTCTCTTCATTATTTCATTAATTATGATGTTTTATTGAACATTTGGATTATAAAAAATGGTGTGATTATATAATAAATATGACACCACTATATCCTTTTCATATGTTCATATTCATTAGGGTTATATTCCATCATTATAAATAAATTCTCAAATACTCAATAAACAGTCATTTCATTGAGCGATTTTTCTCAAACCAAGATACCATGAATCCAAATTGTACCTGATTTAACTACATGTGAGAAGTAATGTAATCATGGGATTCATGATCAGGGGTTGGATAAAATGCCACCATATATCTTATAGAATCTACATGGAAAATAATACATAGGCTAGTCTACAAGGGAATGTTTCCATGTCCTAATCAGGGGTTTTGTGACAAGGACATGTTACCCATCCACTTCCCTAGGTGTGTCTGCATGGTAATTTTATCATGTTATTTCTTAATTTTAGGCACCAAGGTCATTGTACCATATCCTATGTATTGGTAAATATTAATCATTATAACTTGTATGGATATCCAAGCACCGACACCCCTCTCATCACATTATATGAGGAAAACAACCTCTACATGACATACATGCACACACACAAAATCATAATACATATAGGTACAAACATAACATATCAAGAATGAGTCTCCATAACCATACACACATGAAAATTTGATCATTATCAATAATTAACTCAAGGGATACAAAAAAAACACAAGCACACACATATATAAAATCAATATCAAGGAAATAACATTATACGAGGGGAATATATGGTTAGTAACATCATTCATCCTGAGCATTGATTCCAAATTCCAACCACCTCTAAGTGTTTTCACCGATAACACACCTATAAAAAACCATATAAAGAATGCATGATAATAATCTATAGAAAAAATCACAATTCATTAGAAAAGGGATTCTACTAAATAATTCATGAAGGTGATAATAACATAGTCATATTAATAGGTCAACATACAAATTGATATCCTACAAAAACAATAGATCTAGATTGATTTATTAAAAGGATGACAATTCTATGGATATTTATTCCAAACCACAAATAGATATATATTTTATTAATATATCATAATAGAAATAATATATGTAGGCATTGAGTCCAAGATATATGATTCTTTTCTTATGGGGGATAGAATATCTAATTGTAATGCAATGAATGGAGGAAGAACAACCTATTACAGTGGAATAAAACAAGATAAATCCTCTAGACTTTCAATTTTTAAAGCAAAAATGGTGAGGAGAATACATGAATAACCACTATAGCCTCTAGGTTTGAGATCCAGAGGAATAATAAGTATAATGAAGGGATTTATGGAGGTTTTTAATTAAAAACACACACTTTTTTAACTAAAAATTCATGCATTGATTTCTCATATGGGTTACAAAACAGTGTTATCACTACCCCTTTTGGGAACTCATATTTTTTGTCTACATGGTTTGGTTAACTATTCACTAACTCTAATTTCTTAATTTCTCTTGATTTACACATTTTACTATTCAATATGGCACATTTATCTCATATTGTGAACTAATTGTGCCCCATCTAATGTCGCTATCAAACAACATGATTGATATCTTAGTGAGATCTATTTAATTTTGAAAATCATGCTTAAACCATTCAAAATTTTAAAATTTCTTCAATACCTTTTAATACAATTATGATGTTACCAAAAACTACACCCATTCATATAATTACATAAAAAAATAAATTGTATCCAAAAGAATTTGTGTGGCTCATGATAACATCAGGTCATTAAACACTGATTTTAATGTGAAAAAATTCTCACAGGGAATATTTTATTCCATTAAAATGATAATGAATATACAAATGGTTAAAAAAATAGAATAACATGAAATAATACAAGAACTTTCTCCCAAAATATCTTCATGTTTTTATTAATATTTTTCATTCATCTAGAGTAATTTTATATATTTATAGTATACAAAATTTTGAATATTTTATTTTATTTTCAATAAATATCTGAAACTAGTAAAAATCCAATGAAATATTGAAATATTAAGTATTAATAGTTATATAATGATTAAATTTTTAGATTCATTATCATGGTTCTTTTTTGAACCTTCGTCTTGGGTAACATCATATCATTTAAGAGTCTCATCATCACTTTTTATTTTTTGGAAATAGTCCATTATAGAATGAGGATAATTATGGAAATATGATTCTAAAATATAAATCATGTAGTATTTTTAAACTGATATGATTATTCTAATTTAATAAAATAGCATATATTTAACATTATATTTATAAAGGTAACTCAATAGGGAGAACATATAATTTATATTGATACATTTGATGTAAGGACAACTGAAAATGAGACTGAGCTATTATTTTGATGGAGTGTTATTTATATAGATTATTTGAGGTGCAATTTTTATAAAATCATATAGATCATATTGAAATGAATATTTTTATATTCCTAAAATGTTACAATCATTGATGTTACAGTTTTGGTGTTTTTTTATAATGAATTAGATGTTATAGTTTATGTGATAACCTAATAATTTGTAATAATTAATACATTGTTCATAATATCAATGATTATTAATATTTATTAATATATATTTATATTAACATATTTTCATTTCATGAAAAATTTGATTTCATATATTCTTTTAAACAGTCAATATATATTTATAAATTTTATTGTCAATTTATTATACAAAAACAATTTATATTAAATGGAAAATATATATTTGGTATCAAGATTCTTATTTTTATATTTTAACATAATTAAAATTTTCTTGGATAATTGAAAAATATTTATAAGTTTATATACTATTATAATATTCATATACATAATTTTGAAATGGGATAAAAAAAATAATAATAAGGGATTTTATTTGACTTATGAATAATTAATATTAAAAATAAATTTTTTGAATATATAATTTTATATAAATATTAAATTTATATATTTTAGAAATTAAACATGATAAATTTGAATTAATTATTTTTTAAGAATTTAAAATTTATCTTTGGTTGGTTTTCATTGATTTTTAAGAGAAATATTTTTTGTTGAAAATATTAAAAAATGATTTTATTAATACAATATATTTTATGCCATGATCATGACATGAATATTAATAAAAAATTATGAAAATTTTAACATATCATTTTTGAATAAATTCATAATATATCTTATAAATATCATTCAATAAATAAAAATTAATTTTTATTTAAAGATAATCATAAAAAGTAGTTATGAGATATGACACAGTCCCTATGAAGAATTTGAAAAGTCGGGATTGGTTTCTTTAATGTGGTATCTAGGAAGGTATAATCCCTTAAATGACCATAAGTGGTAAAACTGACTATTATAAAACAATTTTTACAAATATATATATATATGACATATAAATATATAAAATATGATTATCATCATAATTATTTTTTAGTTCTTGAAAAAGGTGAGAGAAGTGATTAAATTAATATAAATATCTTTTCACGATAAGGATAAAAAGAAAATTTTATTCTATTAATGGTTATAATTGAAAATATTTAGAATAGAATAAGAAACAATTTCGATACTAGTTTTTAATATATAAAAATTTAATTATTATCTATAATTCTTATGCATTATTAGAACTAATCTTATTTATATTTTTTAAAAGTAAATGTAATGGTTTTAATAACAATATATTAGAAATTTTTGGGAATATTTATTGCCACGAATGATTTTTTTCTAAGAATATGAATATCGATGAATTATTTATTTTTTAGAATTTAAATTCTCTCATTATCTGTACATTTTTAATGATGAAATATGAAAATAAACTAGAATATAAAATTAAATGATATATAATATTAGACTATATTTTGTGAAATTAAATATAACTAACTATTATAATATTGTGGGAGGGTTGGGTAATAGTTAATAATATCACTTATTTTCCATTTTTTTAAATAGGTTCTTTTAAAATTATATTCAGGACCCTTAAATATTGTATATTTTCAAAAAGACATTATATTTGTTTTTTTAAAAATGACACTTATCCATTCCATAAAATACTAATGTTAGGTATTCCACACATATTCTTCCTATGTCCTCTACATATACATTTCCTTTTTGATAATACAATTTCATTTCCAAATTGTTTTCCATCAATGTTTTAAATCAAAATCTTAAAGAGTTTATTAATAGAGAATTCTAATTGCTTCATTGACTCTCTCTCAATTACTATATAAAATTATTAACAATAATATATATTAAAAAAATATCTTATATAGATATTAGAACCCTATTCCAAATTTAAGGACCTTTTTTATTTTTAAATGTCTAAAAATGATCAATAACCTCTTACAAATCTCTTTTTCATAATATGTTACTATGTCAAAATACATGTACCTAAAAAAGTATGGTTCATTTCAATTTCCCCCTTAATAATATTGAATACAAATTTTATAATTGACAGAATCCCTATGATATTTTATCAGTTATTTGATTTCTTATCTATAAAAAAGATCTATTAATTTGGTTAATTGTTCTTTTTAAATAAAATAAAAAATCTCTCAATGTGGTGCATTTACTCTTAAAAAGTGAACAATAATGTTCCCATAAACACACACCATCAATTGATGTTGTCATAATTTTTATTAATTTAATATTATATTAATATTAAATTAATTTCTTGACTATTAATTTTGAAATTTAATTTTAACTGTCATTACAATGAAATTATTTCAAAAAAAATTCAATTTGATTACATTATCAAATAATATTTTAAAGAAAATGTTGTAGATTGGTGAATATTTCATGACCTATACATATCCCATGTTTTTGGAATTATATTTAAAAATTCTAATGAAATTTATAAATCACAGGGATCACATGGAAAATTAACATTTAGTGTTACCATTATACAGTAGCACATTTGGATGTTACGAATCAAACCATCCCAAGATGAAAGATATAAACCTTATCAATTTGGTAAAAAATAAACAAGATAATTAAAGTAATGAAATAAATAAAAAAGTGGGTAATTAATATGATGATAATTTTTGGGAAGTAAATAATTAATATAATTTTATTAATCTGTAGGGTAGATGATGTAAGTGGTGAATTGAATGAATTTTTTAGGTGACTATTCCATTAAACCCATATAAGAAATGATTTGAAATTTATACACTGTAATTTATGTCCTCTATATTGATATTAATAATTTTGTGTTATAAAGGTTTATATAATTAATTCTGAGATTAAGTAAGGATATTTTTTATTCGTATTTGTTTTATTTACTAAATGTTGAAAGAAATCAATTTCAAATTTTTCAACATGCAAGATTCTTTAAAAATGTATACAAAGTGTATCTTATTATTTTATTTCTATATATCTTACTCTTGATAAATTATATAATTTATTAAATAATAATATTCCTATTCTAGTATTAATTCTTTGAAAAATTAATTTATAATATCATTTTATTTAACTTTTTCTCGGATTTGAATATGTGAAAACTATTATATGGGGGTTTATACATATTTTAATTAGTTGGACCAGTTTATTTTGATAATGGGTATAAAATTATTATTTAATGAATAAATGATCATGTAATTTAATTTTTTTCCTAAATTAATGGAAAATGGGAAATTTATATGATGTAAAGTAATTTTGGAAGAAATCTTTCTAATTTATTTGTTATGATTTATTCATTAGAGAAATGATGCTTGAAATAACTTCTTATATAATTCCATTTTATGTGTAAATATATTTTTTACTTTTTATATTTATAATTTCCTTATTTATTTAGATTAATTATTGTTTTACAAATGGTTTTAATGAGTTTTATATGATGTATTTTGATTTCATAAAAAACAAGTAGATTTTTTGAGTAAAGTAACGTTTTAACCTCTTCAATGTTATATGTTTTTTGACTACATGTATTTGATCTTCAATAAAATAAAATATTTCATATATTCTCATATTTTCTCAAGGAATAATGAAATTCATCACACTCTTATTCACTACTATGAGGGTTGTCTTTTAAACTATTTTTTACAAATAAGTTGATTTTAGGTTTTAATTTATATTTATGCATGCCCTTAAATATCTGATTAATGAAAATAATTTTGAATTTTTTCCTTGAATATCAGTAGATTAATAGGTTTCCCTTTCATTTCAAAATCTTAATGTGTTTTAATCTGATCCCATGTTTTATAATTCATTTTTTGTGGCATATAGAGGAGTAAAAATGATTTTATAGCTAAATCATATAATGAAATATTGGACTTTAATGAAGAATGTTCAACATACAATTAGTTGTGATTACTTAAAAAAATTATACATATATGATGAATTTGGGTTATGTTATTCATCATATTTTATAATTCTATAATAATCTAAATCTAAATGATTAGTAGAATATATGTAATGAAATATTCTCCATAAATTTTCAAATTATAGAATGTGTATGCATGGGTCTTTTTAATACATATCGCCGAAGTTTTTAGAGAATATTAGAGGTTAGTATGCTCTCCGATGAAGATAATTCAATATTTCAAGATACCATTATGTGTTACTATTATTATATTTGATCAAATGACACAGATAATATATAAATTTTTTAGATCTTATGTGACTGTGATTGAAATTTATTAATGATTTATAAGATATTTTTATATTTTTATATAAATAAATTAGGATCAATCTAAAAATAATGATTTTTCTAACATGTTAATTTATGTGAAAAATAAATGACAAATATATTAAAAATATTTAAGGGCGGAAAAGGTAAAATTTATAAATTTTGTAATGCTCTAGTTTCAAGTAAATTACCTCATATTTTAATATTGTGAAATTATATTGTTCTTAGGTAATGATTCAAGTTCCATAGAATGGTTTTGAAGTGTATTGTAATTTTTTAAGTTGGTGACAAATATGAGTATGGTTAGTTGAAACCATTAAATTTGAATATGTAATTAATACGTTAAGTTTAAATAAGGATAACAATTTTCACAAGTCATTAACATAAAAGGTGAATAATGTGGAATGACTTATTGGAAAATATATGGTTAACAAATATTTTATCAAAATGTGTACAACTATAAAGAGAGTGGGTGGCCTTGGGATAGTGACATCACATGGTTTTCAGAACAATATTTCAAAAAATTTATATCTATCTGGATCATTTATAGTAGAACATCCATGTTTAGTGTACAATTAGACAATCCATGTAACCTAAGAATATGAAATAAAATTAAATAAATTAATATGGTGCTTTTAATTTAGATAATTCCTTTAGATACCACATTATTATCATACTTATCTTGGATCTTGAACACTATTCCACCCTTAGGTTCTGATGACAAGTCTATTTGTACCAAAATCAATTTTTTGATAAATAAAAATGTGTTACATATCATGAATAATCAGTAATCCATTATTCATAATTTTTATTCATAGATATACTATTATACACTATATTAGAGAAATTTATTTTCTATGTTATGTATATATATATGATGTAGTATGCAAACATATTGAGATCTTGTTGGCTAAAATGATGGGAAGGTATTATGATCCAGTTTGTTGAAGATCTTATTTTCTTTATTTTTTTTAACCTCTTATTTAAATGTAGTTTATTTTCTCTTATATCAATTTTTTAACAAGAATGAATATTTTTATTTAATGTTTTTTCATATATTATCTATATTAAATATAAGATATTTATTTAATGAAACCTTATTGGACCTTGTTCTCTAAAAATAATAAATAAGAATGTTTTCTAAAAACCCACTTTGTATATAATTTAAAAATTATTATTTAATCAATATTTTAATTTTTTGATCCAAGATATACATTGGATGAATATTTTTAAAAAGGAAGAGTTTTTTTTGTAAAATAGATGGGTATTGAAATGTTTGATAATTATGTCATCTTGTATCTAATGTGGATGGATTGTTTCCATGAAGTGTCACTGTCAATGTATGGTATATTATGGTTATTTAGTATCACTTTCAATATTAACATAAATATTGAGTGTATGTATGTGTGCATGTCTGTTTTTAAGAACATTGTATTAATTTTTTTCCATGTATGAATAATAGTAATAATATTAATTATGACTTTTCTCACTTGGATATAACATTTTTTTTCATATAAACTATTTTAATATTTTCGATTTTTTATAAAAATGTTCTAAATTGTTATGTACGTATTGTTGTTTCTTTGGAATTACATAGGGATAACATACATTGTAACACCATGATAATTTTTTGAAATATTTCTTTATAAAATTATTTTAATATTTTCTATATTTTCCATTACATGTATAACATAGTTTAAATTGTGTTACATGGAATAATGTGTTTCAATAAAACATGAAAAATTAATTAAATGTTATTATATGATATACTTCACCTAGATATTGGAATAATGGGTATAAATATTAATAACTAAAATATGAAAATTTATAATCTAAACATCAACATAAAATTAAATCTTATTTTACCAATTAATTATAAATGAAAATTTAAACTATTTCTAAATAAAGGAAATCATTTTATTGAAAACTATTTTTATGAAAAAACTTATTTTACCTAAAAAATAAAGTAATTATATTTGGTGAATTATTATAAATAAATTTATATTTCTTTTTTTCAATTAAATGTTTAACATTCATCATATGTGTAATCATTAAATGAGATAAGAATAAATCTAATTTAATGTTTAATGACTCTATTTTATCCAAAATTGTTTTCTCACCTTCTTGTGGACTTATTTTAAAACTAATATTTTAAACAGGAAGAAAATTTATTTTAAAAAACTATTTTTAATTTTTTAATGAAAATATCAATATTATACTTTGATGATTATTTTGATAACATTTGGAAAATAATTATTTTTTGATCAATAGTAAAAAATACATAATTTCAATTAAAAACATCCTTTTTATTTTATTTATTTATAAATTTAATTTAAATTATAAATAGTTATTATATTTTAAAAATTTAAATTATATATCTAATAATCCAATTTATTTCATTTGAATCATTTTCAAGTTGGTTTTTTTATAAAAACCCCTTAAACATCGGAACAATCTTTTTTTTAAACTGTATTCTCATTGTGTATGTGGGATTAATTATAAATTTACATTTTCCCCTTATGTGAGTTCAATTTGTAAAAATTTATTCCATATTTAGAAACATCATAATTATTAGTATCTAATATTGTGAAATTAGGTTTACTCCAAAATTAGCAGTGAGAACAATAAAAATACATTTTCCAGTTTGAGGTAAAAATGGGTTTACTATGGTGTTAATCTAAAATAACAATGATAAAAATAATCATTTTTTTAAAATATATAGTGTCTTGAAATAATTAAACCTTATTATATTTAATTTAATATTTCACTAAATTTTTTATCCTTTTTACATGATGAAAACTTCTGTAAAACATTTTCATTCCAAAAAATTACAAGTGTTCCACTCATCTTACATAAAAAAGTCCACCCCATCTCATCTCTTATTCACATCATAAAATCATTTTTTTGTGTAAAAAATTTCCCAAATCACGTAAAAAATCTATAATATCAACTTATAATCCTTATTTTTGGATTCAATACAACCCATTAGGGATTTTTCTACAAACCTATGTATGATACCCAAAGTAGAGGAAACATTCTCCGTCGAACATTTTTATTTTCATTCTTCCTCGACACCATTCAATTATTATTAAACCTTGATAATATAATAAACTAATTATATTACCTATGTTGATATTTTTTATATTATGTTAATTATATAAAATTATCCCCAATTTAATCAAATGGGTAATGAAATTATCTTTCAGGTTTATGGACGACTATATCCTCATGAATCAATGCCATTCATTTTTTCCATTACCACCTATCAAAGTTGGATATGACGATGGATGTGAATGACTTATATATGATATTTATAAAATTATCATAAATTTTTGTGGATTATATCATATATACCATTTCCATTTCAATTCTATATGGGATACAATAATGTCACACTTGTGTACGACAGACTATTGCCTCGCAAAGCAATGTGATTTGTTTTTTAATAACACTTTACATGGAAGATAATAATGGTAATAGTGATGAATATATGTGATAATAATTAAATTATTATTATACTATTTACATTTTTATCATTATTTTAGATAGTATTTCATTTTATTTATGACATTTTAACTCATTGAAATAGGATAATATTGTTTGTGTGCATGTGGACTACCGCCTTCATAATGTTTTCTGACTCTCTATTTTTACAACCACACTACAAGGAGTTTTATTAATATTATATTTAAATAAATAATATTTTATTTATAAAATTAATATAATTATATTCTGATAAAATATTACTTACCCCCTTTTCATAATGATCAATGTAAAATTTGAAACACCACTTATGTGTTTGTACGTTCTACCATATCCTTGAATGTAATGCATTTTATTTCTGAAAAAAAATCCTTCATAATTTGATTTAATAGTATAATATATATAAATGATAATGACTTAATGATTATTATTCATTATATTATGGAAAACCCATGAAATTAATAGTGACAATAATAACATATCAATACATATATGAAAAAGAAAGTGGTTATTACCTAAAACTTGATTTTAACAAGGTTTTGTTAATAACCAGGTAAAAAATGACTACAATAAAATCATATTTGGTATGATATATATAAATAATGTTATATTATAGATTTATAAGATAATTATATTTATCATATAGTAAGATCAAATATTTATTAAGGATGTCGAGACTTAAGGTGTGTGGTTTCAATTCACTCTTCTACTTCTGGGAGACATATGCAAATTCAACACACATTTCGTTTATGGGGTATATATTATACACCATTAACATGTTATATCTTTAATATACTCATTATAATTATTTTCAATGTCTAATTTTATTTTTTCATTATTATTTCCTAGGAATAATATTATTAATAAAGCGGTTAGGGATTTGTATCTCACTTTTTATACTTCTGTTAGATTCTGGCCATATTCACACCATGTTTCTAATATATTGTGTATATAATATAGATGATTGTATTTTATATTAATTAAAAATAAATTATGGGTTTTTAAATAACAATTTCGGTATCCATCTTTCATCGGTTTTACAATTCAAATGATTCCCAAGATGTATGGGATCTTTATCACAATTTCCTTCCTTGAGACATGTGTTATATTATATACATATATTAATTATGAGATATATATAAATGAAATTTTACATTTAATAATATTAATTTATTTTAATATCATTAAATTATATGTTCCATTTAATTTTCTTCTAACATTGGGAATATGATTCAATGTAACCTAAATAGTATGGTTTTTATTTTACAATCTCATCGTTAGTTGGGATTGCTCAGGATTATGCTTCGAATGGTAAAATATTATGATCCAACTCTCAAGGAAATCAATTAATATATTAAAATAATTTATTTACGTAGAATAATTTTTTCCCTTTAACTTCCAATCTATGTACTCAAGATATTAAAATAATGTTAATTTAAAAATACACCTTTATTTCTCTATTGAGTCGAAAACCCTTTTTCTTCAAGAAACCATTTTTTTCGAAAAATAAGTTTAAATTATTTTTCAACATTACTAAAATTATTCATTAAAGTCATTTTTAAAAGTTTTTTAATTATTAAAAATCTTTTTATTAATATCTTCATGTTGTATTCCCAGTAATGACTATCTGGATTTTATTAAAAAATTTAAAAGATTCTTTATTTTAATAATTTTTGTAATGTATTAGAAATTATATGTATTTGTTTTATATGTAAATATTTAAATATTGGGAAATTCAATGGAATGTAAATCCGAGGTTTAGAGTCTCCGGAATGGAATTTTGAACTTTTTTTAATGTATTTTCAGTAAAAGTGCGAGTGATGTTTTTTTTCTTTTAAGCTGTCACTTGGATCAAAATTATGAGGGCACCGTTGAATTTAGATTGATTATATTTGCCTAGAAAAAAACTAACTTCAGCCGGAAAGGGACGAATAGAATAGTTATTTTTCAAACATTTTGAGAAAAATAATAAAATAATTTAAATGAATTACTTTATTTTCTTTCTAATTTGTAATGGAATATGGAGAAGTTGTGGGGAAAGGATAGGGCAGAGACGATGCACATAAATGAGCTTCATTAATGGATCATTAAACTTGAAGTGTAATAATGCTTTAATGATGTGTAACAGTGATGCTATTTCTTAAATAAAACAGCCTAACGACACGATGTCGTATCATAATATTAAAGTCATGACATGCTTCTATTTATAATTCAACGCGTTTGGAAAATATGGATTAATTAAATTGAAGGATTCTTTAGGGAACCTCAAACATACTTCAAACACAATAATGAATGAAGAATGCTGGAGAAACATCAGTTTCTTTTTAATGCCTTTTAATGATGGGAGACGAAAAGCAGCACCAACATCTTCACCCTTCGATGATAAACGTACATAAAAGATCTTAAAAGAGGAAAGTATTTTGTATTCTTTATTCTTCCTGATCCATTTATAAATTGAGAACATGGATTATCCCATGAACATCTTAATCCACGGACCATGCATTCTTCTAGGAGGGTGATTTCATTGGGTTTTCTTTATCTAGGATTTAATTATCTTTTTTTGTTCAAAATAAAATCCCCAGGCCTCCCATGATTTGTAAACATCAAACACGGAATTCCCAAGAAGACACAAACTAGGATTGATCCCATACAACATGGGTGTTATTCGTGGAGAAACGTTGGAAGAAATGAAAAGTCATGTTTTGAGGTCGTCTCAGTGGAGAGAATGATCCACGAAAAATATTGACGCAAGCAGCATAATGAACGGACCACCGGTTCAGACTTGGTGCTTTGTGGATGAATCCACCAGTGTGTCACTGCCGGTAGTGGCACCAGCGACTGCCAGTTGTGGCAAGTTGTGGCGGCAGTGGGTGGGAGGCGGTGTGCCACGAAGGCACATGAGAAGAAAGGCCACGGCTGTACTGGACCACAGGGTAGTAATAGAAGCTGTCGGCTGAGGCAACGGCTGGAGACGAGGGACACGGTCGCCTGATAGTGTCAGAGGGTAGCTAACGTAGCACTGAGATGCATCCCACTTGATGGGATGACGATTCTTGACCATGGCTGAGGAGATGCCCTGCGGTGACCCGCGAGGTGATGACAGGGCATAGATGCGGCTCTCGACCATGTTCAGTGAGGTAGACTGGTCCTTCACTTGGGGACTAGATGGGGCACAAACCCCCAATTGTATATACCCATGGCCTCTTTGGGCCAGGCTGGACTAGGCCGAGTCACCTAGCGACTCTGCAGGCTAGAACCTCGGCCAACCAGGCCAGGTCTAGCGAGGCCTGTTGGGCCTAAGCCACGGGCCAGGACGAAGAAGACTAACCCCGGCCCAAAACCGGTCTGGTTGGGTATGTCAGAATGAATTGGGTTATATGGTACCCTAGATCCAAGTTGTTCGGTTCGGTCTGACTAGGTCGGACAAGGCCCCCTCACAACCAGTCCTCGGGTTACTAAAACATCAGTATCTTGCAATCCACATGTCCGATTAACTGGCTGTTTGCGGCGTTGGGACCCTGTCGAAGTGGAAGATTGTTAACAAATATTTTTTCAGACATTCATCAAAACCATTAAGTTAATAATGGCTTGAGGATTGGTTCTCCCAAGCACGCTATTTATGAAACCCTGCGGTTGGATGAAACATGAAAACTGCTCGGTGATCTCACAGTGGGAAGCGGTTCTGTGTGACCAAGAAGTCCCATGGTTTGGAGTGGCTCTGTGTAACCCGGATGACCCATGATAATTGATAGGAGGTATACCTTAGTTCAGCAATGGTGGGAAGAGACTCTGTGTGAGCTGGCAGGCCCACAGTGGAGAGCAGCTCTATATGACCATTTATACCCATGGTACTCATCAGGAATGAGTACCACAACTATTCAAGGTTAGTGGGAAGCGGATCTATGTGACCCTCTAGGTCCACTATACTCGATAGAGGTGGAGTTCCACATCGGTCAAGGATTTAAACGTTTGTGACAGATGATTCTACTATTACTACCTTGGAATATACATCGTGAAAGGTACCTTTTGTTTCGTGATTTACATTGAGAAATTGTTCTGTGTTCTTCTTTTTGGTTTAGGGTTCCCTACTATGAACTATTTTACTCACCCCTGCACAGGCTTTTCAAGTAGGTGTTGTGTCTGGTGCAGACGATCGACATTTCGACAGGGGTTCTTAGGGAGACGAGACATACTAACACTACAATGATGGACTTGGTGGCCTAGGACCAATCATGGCCAAGTATGACTGAGCGGACATGACATACTACTTCATCTTCCAGTAGCCTGACTACTCTCATGATCATGTGGGGTTTAATACAGATTTCCATAAGATAACTTTTCATACTTTAGAGTTTTCAGTACTTTTTCTTGGTTTTGTATCCTGGCCCACTTTCTTTTAGTTGTACATTCACTCTTAACTATGTAACTATTTCAAGTAAATTTTTTTACTCATTCATAAATCTCATTTGAAAAAATAAAATTAATTTTTTAAATATTATTATCAAATTTTATATTGGATGAATTGTTTTTGTATTTTTTTAGTGATGTCTCTTTTGTTAATGTATAGTGAAAACAATTAATTTTAATTGAGAACTACTTTTTTAATAATTTATTTATATTTTAAAAATTTATTTGAAATTTTATTCCAGTATATTTAGATAAATTATATGTAATAATAAAATTTAATTCATTTTAATCAATTTGAATTAGAAATTGGACATAAAACCATTTCAAACATCTGATCATTTTCACTTTAAATACTCATTGTCTCACACTGTTTGCAAGAATAATTTTATATTAATGTCCTCCAATTTTGTGTTCATAATATAGAAAATTGGATTTAATATTTGGAATCATCATAATATTTAATTTATATTAAGGTAAATTTTGTTTTCAATAAAAATATTTATGAAGCTAATTAAAATTAATTACAATGATTAATTTAAAATGTGTTTACTTAACGGTTTATCTTTTTAATTTAGGGTAAAAATAAACTAATCCCATGTTATGAAGACAATATCTAGAAATATTTTTAATTTATCATCCATTGGGTCAAAATGGTCCCATTATTGGAGGGACATTATGTAAGGGAGACCTCTCAATAGTGTTTTCCTTTTTAAATTTACAATAATGCCACTCCTCCAACACATTAAAGGGAAACTCACCACCTCACTTATTTTCACCTCTCAAGAACTATGTATAATCAAATAAATACAAAAATAAGATCCAAAATTCCCTTATATGATCCTAAAATCCTTAATTTTGGCCGAAATCAAATCAAGTTAGTCCGTTGGGGAAAATCAAAAGGAAGTTCCCATATATGATGCAACACCCGTTAACAAGAAATTTGGTTTTATTTCTTTATCCAATCCGTCATTTATTATTATTACATAATTATATAATAAATAAGTATCCAATATATAATTATATTTTTTATTTTAATATTTCATCCAACATCAATACACACTTCCATCAAATGTGACACACAATCATCATTCGTGTGTACGACATTTTATCGCCTCACGAAACGATGTTATTGGTTCTCCCGGTAACACCTTTCATGGTAGGAAATAATGATATAATTAATGTTTTATATGATATGTTTGATATTTAAGATGTATTTATTCTCATATTATTTTTATATAACACATAACTTAGTGATTTGCATATGGTGTAAATAAGATAAATTCATTTGCGGACATGTAGACTTCCACCTCCTCAAAGATATGTGATTCATTCACATTTTAAATGAAATGAATCCAGGATGGTTTTAGTAAAATATTATGATATATATGACATAGTAATTTCCATTAATGAATATATATATATATAAACATATATATCATTTAATTTCTTTATTTTAATATGAAATGAATAAGGAAATATTGTTCATGTTTATGTACGGATGACCGTCTCCATGTACTGTGTATTCCATTTTATATTTAAGTACATTATATATTATTATAAATAATAATATAATGAATATATATGATATTTATACGTTCTTTTACATTATTTAAATATGTATATAATAATCTATGTAAGTGGATCAAGAATAACAAGTTAATACCAATAAGAAAAACAAAGCAGTTATTACCTGAAATGAAACAATGACATGAAATTGTTAATAAAATTGAAATAAAAAATCATAATAAAATCATATATGGTATTAAATATAATAAATTTTTTATTTTTTATATTTATAATAATCTAATTTTTATTACAAGTGAGGTTTTAATGTGTACAAAGTGGTTCAGGGAATATAGTAAGTGTTTTCTCATCTCACTTTTATTTCTATGAGATCTATGATATATTCAAAACTTATTCTCGTTTATTGGTGTATATAATACCCAATTAAATTTTATATCATTAATTAAATTGATTTATTGGTATTAAATATTTGTATCAATGTTATTATTTTTTGGGGATCATGATACAAAATTTTCTTAAGTTGTAAGGAAATTTCATGTCACCTTTTATATCCCTAAGATACGTGACATACTCACCACTCATTTCATTTATGTAATATATATAATTATATTGAAACTATTTTATGATTATTATACTTAAATTTATGTTTATTTATAAATAAATTTTATGATGTCTATTTTAGGGCGCATTATGGGAAAATATTTACAAAATCAGAAAGGTAATTTTGTCCCAATTTTCCTTCTTTGAGACACATATTTTATGAGGAACCTATTTTCTTTTATGAGGTGTATATTTGTCACTTTGACATGTTATATCATTAATATACTTATTTTTCATTTTAGTTAAAATTAATTTAATGTTATTATTTCTCGGTGTTTTTCATTCAAATTTACCCCAGAGGTAAGAGTTTATTATTGCAATATCATAGTTTATCAATATGGTCTATGATTATGCTTCCAATGATGAAATATTCTGATCAATATCACAAGAACACTCATGAATTTTATTCCCCTATAGTTATTATTATAATCTTCATATATGGGTAGCATTTTTCCACTCTTTGTAACTTAATAATAATAATAAAATGATTTTAATAAAATCCTATTATATTTATCCTTTCAATAAAAAATCTATTTACCTCCAAAACCATGTTTTATAAAAAAAATTATTTTTTTACTATAGTATTTAAAAATAAATTTCTACCATTGTTTTCCATTTTTAATAAAAACAATTATTTAAAATAAATCCAATTTTTATTTTCTGAAAAAGGAAATTTTGTAAGCCTTTTACAGTGTTGGAGAAAGGTACAAATGTACTAATTTACCATCCATCATGACCACCATTTCCATGTAGCATCCATTAAAGGTTTACAAGGTTATTTTTAAAGATAATTAATATACTAGTATTTATATTTTTTTTGAAGATTTCATCCAAGAAAATGATTTTGAATAATATGTATAGTCTAATAAGTGTTTTAAATGATTTTCCAATCATCCTTAATATGATATCAAGGTTAATTTTAATGAATGAGGTTTTCAAAAAAAATTGCGATTTAAAATAGTTTTATAAATATAGAGATGATGTTTTCTCAGGAAGTATTTTAAATTATTTTTAAATGTGTATTTTTTATGTTTTCTAAAGTGGGTTTTGAAGAAATATATTTTGAAAATATTTCAAGTTTTAAAGAGTTATTCTAAAAGAAATATTATTTCCCTTAATAAATGTTCCATTATATATTTCAAAATCCTTCTGCATATAATATGAAATAATTCAAAATATTTCTATATTTACAAGGGATAGGATCCAAATAAACAATTAGTATTATTTATATTTTTTATGAATATGATGAAAAGTTATTTGTGAAGTTGGTTTCTCATCCATGGGTTACACCATGATGAAACCCATATCTATTTATGGATTGTGATATGAGTAATTGATTATGAAACTTGTCTGTTTTCCCCAGTTTATGATATTATGAACTATTTATAATACCTATTTCAATTCATAGGTTATCATATGACGTTTATAAAACCCATCTTTTTTATGAGTTATGATATACAGAGTTTTTTATGATCTTATAGTACACATATGTAGGATTTCATTATGTGATGGTTTGGACCTCTATCTCCCTCTAATTCATTTGGAAATGATTTATATCTCCTTAGATAGATTTTCTAGGAACTTTTGTTAAACATGGTTTACCATGATATAGATGGAATGAGGATTGAACTCAGTTCAGTATGACAGGTATGTAATAAGGATTGAACTTGGTTCAATAAGACAGGAATGGAATGAGAAGTAAACTAAGTGATGTAATATTTTTATGGAACAAGAAGTGAGAATAGTTAAATAATATAATGATGCAGTGAGAAGTGAACAAGATTCAATAATACATAGATGGAATGAAAATTGAACTAGGTTCAGTAATACACAACTATAATGGGTACTGAACCAAGTTTAGTAAAGGACATTGTCTACTAATACAATCTTTGGGGTGATCCATGACTAATAACATGGTTTTAGGAGTGAACCAATTATATTAATATAACCTTTTAAATAAAACTTGACTACTGTGGAAATATTATTATATGTTTATGTGTTTAACACAAATTCCATGTCTTATTCATATGTTAGGTTTTCAGGGATTATCCTCTTTATTTCCCTATTTTTCATGTCTTTTGAACATCCAATATTTTTGAAGTGATTAAAGTTTATAATCATTGATATGTAGGGTATGGTCTTATAATGATATGATCTTGTTCTCATTCCCATATGCTCATGATTATTCATATATATCTTCATTATTTACCCTTACTGAGAATCTTAGCTCGACCTTTCTTTTGTTTCCTTTAACCACGATCTGAAGAAATGTTTGTTATAGGAGTACTGAGTGGGACATATTTGTTGGAATCATGAAGATATCTCACCAAGAAAGAATATTGTGTACCATGTTTTCATATAACTAAACTATTGTGTCCCTTAGGCATCTAATTTTTTAATATGCTCAATATTTGTCTAAAATGATTTAATACCCTAGTTTTTATTCCTGATTGTCTATAGTTGGTTTAAAAATTATAGGTGTATTTAACCATTAAAAAATGGGATGAGAAAACATCAGTGAGTCACTAGGAATAATTATAAGGATATGTATAGGTATGTATGTAAGGATAAACCTAAGGTGTCATTTTTTTGATAGAGAAACTCCAAATAGTTACATCTTCTATAACGGGAAACGAACATAATTTCAAAAGGTTGATGGTCGATTCGTGTTTCAGATGTAATAGAGCATGGGGACATTTCTTGGTCGATAGGATGAAAGGTTGGGCTCATCACACCCTTTTTGGGGGAATTGATACCTTCATAGGGACTCTCTTATAGATTTAAGATTTTTTCATGAATTGCTTCATAATCATGACATGAGACATGTTACCCTAGAAAAACAATTTTGGTTCAAGTCACTCATTATGAAAAGGAAGGGGATCTTATTTGTGAATCTATCTGTATGTATCTAATTTTATGAATCAATTTCTCAATATTGAAAATATGTTTGTGAGATTAATCTATATAACTTACTGTTTTATATTTTCTTCCATGATAGGAGGAGTTTAATATTTTGAGGGGAATGTGCCATCATGAGGCTTCCCACATATCCTGGTTATTGTGGGAATCAAATCTATGTTCTTCTATAAACTCGTTCATTTTATTGTCACATATAAAGGGTATATATGAGAGCATTGAGGAACCAAATATTCTAACTTGTGTTATGTTGGTATGTCCTTCATATCCTGATTATATAATGAAGCATTTTTTTATGTTTTTTAAATTCTCATTCCACTGATGCATGAGGTAGCATGATCATCCCATAAAAATGAATGGGTCATGATAGTTGAAATTTCATATACATAGAGGAACCCATACTGAGGTTGGTTTCTATTTGAGCTCATGCCATAAAATGGCATCCTATGTATCCTGGTTATTATAGGAATCAGATTTATCATAGTTCATTAACACCCATTGGACTGGCCCCATTGTATATTTCCTCATATGGGATATCTTTATAACATTCCATTTATCATTTCATACATATGGGAATTTCCTTGAATATTGGTGATTCATAACAAGTGTGATATGACTATTGAATGTCCCTAAGACTATGTGATATTTTATCAGTGTGGGAAAAAAGGGATAACAAGTAATTGATCTCACTATATATGGATGAAGGGATTATGTGATGGGACTTCCCTTGAGATGTTCAATATGAATCTTGGGCCTCAAGGAGGTATCCTTCATATAACAGTTATAATAGGAATCTATGTCATCATAGTTCAGTTGTTAAGAGAATAAAAATTTAAGTTTACGATATACTTATTGAGGATTATAGTGAAGATGGCATGATTATTGAAACTCCCTAATCCCACATGATCCAGGATCATTGTTAGAGACAAGGGGTGGTAAATAATAAATATCATTTCTAGTGGATGCAGATATTTAGATATGGGACTTCCCTTGGAATATTAATTTGGAGATCCAACCCTAAGGCGATGTCCTATGTATCCTAGTTATAGTAGGAATTAGTGTTATCATAGTTCCCATGATAAGTTATTACCCACTAATGTTTCCCTAGTTCAGGACATATCATATTATTCTACTAATTTGGTCTTACACTTTGAGGATTCCATATTTATTGGGGCTTACCACCTAGGATGCACATGGTCATCTTATCTGGGTATGTCCTATGGTTTGGCCTATTATCCTGCCTACCATAAGTTTTTTTTCATTAAATATTAATTGATTAGCTATTTTACATGTAGGATACTGTATGCATGACATGTTAAATGATAATTATATCATCTAGTTAACTTTTTTATTGGACTTTTCATAATTTGGATGACATGTTTGAAGGTATTCTCTTGTTTGAGGTTATATTTTTTGGAAGAAATCTCAATAACTAGATGGTAAACCCTTAAAAAAATTATATGACGTAGATGGTTTTTCTAGAGGGTGTTATATGATCCTACTAGATTTCTCATGTTTCATAATAAGATATTGATGCTACATATAGAGGGTGTCATGATAGAAAAAGTGACATGTCTTGGAGGGAATCGCATATCATGAATGACATGTTGAGAGGACCTCGTGAGCCTAGATGGTGTGTCTGAGGGATGTCATAAGACTTGGATAACATGGTCAGGTCCTGCCACTATAATCAGTTAACATAAACTTGTTCTCATTTATGAGGCATGCATCATGTTTGAAGGGAATTACAATAAATTAATGGAGATCCTTGAGGGAATCATGAGACTTGTGTGATGTACTCAAGGGGTGCCATGTGATTTGATTTGACATGTCCGGAGGACTTCGAATGACCAAAATACTATACAGATGGAGCGTCTCAAAATATGGAACACATATTGTGGTACTGTTTCATGTCATGGATGGTTCACATGAAGTGCATGAGGTAACAATATATTTTCATTGTATATTTCCCCCGACATTATTCCTTTCATAATTATTTACATTGATAATGCCTTATATTTATTCGGTGTTATATTATTTTAAGTCTCGTATGAACTAGCAGGTGTGTGAGATGTTATTTGAATTTTTTTCTAGAAGTGATTCCTATGATCTATTACTTATCTTATGAAGTTATTATGCATGTGAAATTGTGGTTCTGACAATTCTCTAGTATCTTACCTAATGGAATTATTTTTGGTCTCAATATGCACTGCTTCGAGAAATCCCCTCTAGCACAAGGATGATTAAGGGTCAACTTCTCTTCTAAAGACTCATCATCTTGGTCGCAATAGGTAGTGGTTCATTTTTAATGTTGGGTGGGATATTTATAGACATAAACACTAAAGTTATAACCAATGTTTTGTGGTGAATATTGAGCGAGTCCATGCTAGAGTCTGTGTATGGTTTCATCATCACACATATTCATTAGTCTCTTCCTTAAATAAATCTCAGATTGTCATAATATTTTCAGAAATTGTGACTATGTCCCATAAATTCCTCCATTATTGGGTTATTTCTAATTAATTTCGACTTTCTGAATAATACTATCATGATTATGGACTTCTATATTTTAATATTTGACATGTATGTGGGCCTTTAGGATAATAGGGTTCCTGTCAAAAGGTATTCATGTGATCTCAAGTTGACTTGTCGGAGACACTATGTGACAAAAGAATGGGTTGTCCAAGGTCCATTAAAGGATTATCCTGAAATGTTCATGAGTCTTACGAGACCATTTTTTGGACATCCTTATAACGTTGCAGGTGTTTTATAACCATAAGAGGCTCCCATATCCTCTACATTTTATTTCCGTTATTTATTTTACAATCGTTGGGATGTTGATGATATTTGATGAGTAATGTCTATGGAAAATACATTACCTCTTGGTGATATTTCATGTGAACAATAAAGTTTCAATGGATATAGGCAAGAATTTCATGGAAAATTCCATCATTTAGTCCATGGGGAGCCAAAGGGGAAGTGTGAGGTCACCTAGATATACTTGAGTCTCTTTTCATGATGACGATGATGTGTAGTTGGTCTTTTTTGAGGTGTGGTTGAAATGTATCTAGGGTATCTCTATGTCTTGAGGGTCGTTAGAGGTGTGCCTCATGATGTTTATGACTTTGAGTGGCTCCCACCTCCTCAACCATTATTTTCATTGATTTATTTTACAAAGGCTCAAGGTCCTTATGAGTTTTATTTAATGTTTTCAAGGACAACCATTCTCACCATTGTATATCCCTCGTGTGAGTTTTATGACCACAATAGGCATCCGCCTTTTGGCCATTTCCCCTAATTCTTGATGTAGTTTTTGGATTGGTTGTTGAGTTCTCACCAGTTGACAAACCGTGTGACTTGGGGGAGCTCATCTAATTGTCACTCCATGATCATCAATAATCTAAGGATCCTTCAATAAAGAAGAAGGTATTTTTGAAGATAATTTATTGGATATTTCACATGATATGCACATCATATAGTTCTTTAGCATGAAATTTTGATGGTCACATGATAGCGTGTCTCTTAGAGTCTCACAGGATCCATGAGTCTCAGCACACTTCTCCTTCATTTTCTTTTGTAGGTAAAATAATTCCCATACACATGTATTTATTCCTTGGTGAATTTTTCATTTCCCTTTTGGTAGGCATAAAAAATTTCCCCTTATTAGATATGTCTGTGGAGAAAAGGGCTTGGTTGTGAGGAATGAAATTTACCAATTGATTCTTTAGTGCCATTACAAATAGGTTTCTTGGGATATTTTTGGTCTTCAGGGTGATTTATGGTAGTTTTTTACATTCCCTGTACATAATGGGGGTAGAGAGCCCTTCATTTCACCAACTAATTATACTTCTAAAGAAATATTTCCTTTCTCCGATCATGTGACATTATTGCAAGACCATTCCACAAGACCCTATCATGAGACCTCACCAAGAGCCTACTTTTGTGAGGATTATTCTATAAAATGATTTTTCTATGGAACCCATTCGAACCAAATATGTACTTTTTTGGGTAATTTTTTGAACTTTTATCATGAAGATTGAGATGTTCATGAAGGTTATGAGGGGTTTTCTGACTCAATCATATGATTAATTTATTATCATGTAGATCACATGACCATTTCAAGGTCCTGAAATCATGAGTATCGAAAGGGACATGTGATTTCCTATTTCCCTATAGTTGTATGCAACCCATAGGATAATTTTTTTATTCTAAATTTACCTATTTGATTCCCGAATCCCTTGTCAGTTCATGCAATGTGAATGATGCTTTCGGTTTTTTATGTCTTTTCTTCGGAATTTTTTTATTCTATTGGTCTTCCATAAAAAACTTACTTCTATTTAAATAGATTCTAGTTCATGTTATGGTTTCTCACCCATGGTTCATCTATAATACATGATTTCCAGAAATCAAAATTCCAAACCCCTATGTCATGTGTAATTTGACCGAAAATTAAATTTTTTATTTCAAAGAAGCACTTTCAGGGAAAAATAACAAAACCTCGCAAGGCTGAAACTCAAGGTAAAAAACAAAAATTGAATATGAAAAATAATTTTAGATGTTACTAAAATTAGAGGAATCAGAAACTGTTTATATTCTCCATAGAATTGAGGATACATTTGTTTCCAGATCATTCTTAATAAGATCTTTAAAGTGATTATCCAACTTATCCCAATTCAGTATATATTCCTTGAGGTTGATCTTCCTTTCAGTCATGCCTCATGCTAGAATAAATTCCTATTTTTTAATCCACTCCATTTCTTCCTCATTTAGACACACCTGAATCAATCTCTAATAGATTTTTCATACTTTCTTCAGTGTACGTTTTGTTGTAACAATTATATCAAGAAATTCTTCCTCAAAATGGAGTATTAGATTCAAACATTTATCCTCTCTAGTTCCACACATTCATCCATTCTCTAATTATTAGTCCCTGATTCCTGAGGTGGAACTTCCATCATGCCACCAAATTTCTTGTGTCCCCTAGGACCTCCAAATTATAGAATTATATTTCACCTTGATGTTTATTTTTCTTATTAAATAGGTCCTTCTATGTGACTTTAATATCAGGCACATTGTTGGCCAAACCCTTTTATCCAACCATGTTTCTATCAGTTTTGGAATGTTAGAATAGTCCTTATGTCCTTTTTATTACTTTCCCTTAGTCACAATGCATCTCCCTGAGTCTTGAGTTTGCCTTAGGCCATTCTTCTTCCATTATATATGTTGGCCTCTACGTTTCATCCTCTGAACATGATCCAATTAATGTAGAATATAGTTTTCTTCACTATAATATGCCCCATAGAGTTCATGCACAAATAAATATTCCTACTTTTGTTCATGAACCATTTCATGGACTTTCATACATTCAAAATGGTTTCCTATATTTAGAGTCAGAGAACTCATTTCGGGACTTGGCCAATACAGATCCTTCACATAGACCACATTAAGAGTAGGGGAAAACTGAATTGAGTTAACATGTTTCTGGAAATAAAAAGTAGTATTTTATTTAAAAAAATTATCTTAATTTTAATAAACTCTAGTAAAAAAGACCTCTCAATATTATGAGGTCTTCGTTATATAAAAAATTATTTTTGAAGAACCCACTACATGCACCACTTCTTCCCTAAGGTCCCTTATCACTAAATGCTATTTAAACTATCTCAACTATCTATTTCCCCTAATTATGGTTATCTCCATTTACAATGTTCATAGCTTCCTCAGTGAATACATACTTGGATCAAACAATGAAGAGGTTCAACTGATTTTATATGCAAACCCCCTCAATAACTTCAGAACCCGTGAGGACCTTCAAACCCGGATTGTGCCCTGCCAAGTCTCCTTTCACCTTACGGTAAACATCTAGCACCTTTATAATAGACTCAAAATAATGAGTATATTTCGAGTTTTATTTTCCACTATTACCTAACCCCTCTTCATCCTTCAAATAAAATCATTTCAGCAGCCTGTGAGGAAGTTCATACATCTGATTACCTACCCACTTTCAGGATGAACAAAAATCAACACATGTATTAAAGACAATAGGATGATTTTAATAAAATTATTTCCCAACTAAAATCCGTACAAACTCTACTATCCCTTTTGAGAGATCAACTTCCATGTAGATCCGTGGTGAAATATGGTGGAAAACAACCATATTTATACTATTAGAATAGAGAAATTGGCTAACTAAATTCCATATCATACTAATTATAGAAGGATTCTAAAAAGGAATATGGATTTCATGGAAAATAACCCAGATCACTGTGGTTGGGGAGTCACGCTTCATGTGGAAATCATTTGACCGCCTAAAAAGGAATAAGTGGAATCTATTCCCGAAGTGAGGAGCTCTATACTAGGCCATGATCAAATCACCCTTTTAAGAGAATTAAATCATAATGGGCCAATTATTGAGGATCCCAACTACTTATCATTCCTCTAAAGGATGATTGGGTTCCCTCCCCCAATAGAGGGGGAGAGACCAGCACATCTACCATCACTACTTAGGCCATGGAGATAGGGAGGTGGCTAGAAGAAGGGATGATAGAGATACAGGATATCATGTGTACTAAAATAATTAACTTTTAAATAGGTTACGCTCATTTTATATTCATGATTATCCCCTATATCATTTAAATCCTCTATATAGTTTTGGTTTGATAAGTGATGTGGTCATCACTCAATCGGACATCAATATCCCATAATGATGGGGTTAAGATTCTTCTCATTATATTCAAATGTCAATTTTTGAGGAGGGTCAATTGGTCGTAGATCATCCCAGGGGTTTGAATTATATGTTAGAAAACTCTCCCTTGGTTTTGGATGGATGATATTTTTCTCATCATCTTATCGCTCAGAACTAATCGAGTATATTTACCTCTTCTTTGAATAATCTAGGTAGCAGATGGAGATCAAAATAGGATCTCCAACCTAGGGGTAATTTTTTGACCAATTAGAATATCCCTTCTAGGTCAAGAAAAGGATTATATAATCCCGTGATCTATTATATAGGGTCAATATTTATGATTCAGTATGGATTTAAAAATTCATCTTCAATCACCAACCAGATCTCTTTCAAGAAATTATTAGATTTTGATTCATTGTTACTAACACATTACACTATTCACGTTGTGAGGTGGGATTAATCTTATTAAACATCTACCAAATGGGTTGGGTTCCCCCTATAGAAGTCATGTTTGATGAGTTCATCCCTGTTGTAGATGTTTTGGGATGATCCCTTGTAGATTCCATTTTTTGGTGAATGAAATGCCCACCATTGCTAATGTGAATCTAAGGAAGGATCTGAAGATGTTCTCACTTATCTCTTTAAATGAGTGTATCTATATCTTGATTTTTTGCATAAAGGTTAGGAAAAAACCATACACCCTCATTAGTTCCCCTCTCAGATGTTCTGTAATAGTGCTGGCTCATATTGGTCCATCTTGAGATCTTGGGGATATACCTCATGGGGCTACAAAGTGAACAATTAGATCTTCTCAGATATTACGTTTGATGTTGTTATGGCCATGTTTTTGATGGATGGATTTTATGTTATGGAGATTAAGGTTCCAAGATCTTTGTCAGTGATTTGGTGACAGAGGCATGGCTTATAGAATTTCATCATCTCAATTTGACATTTCTAGTTCTTTAATTCCCTTACTAACTCTTGGTCCATATTCAACAATGCAAAACAACCTATAGAATCATGGGTCCTCTCCTGTTTTATTTGTCTAGATAGTGGGTATTTCAAATGTTATGGATACTATAATTACACTAGGATCCAATATTCATTATCCCTTTCCAATCTACTAAACATATATGGGGTTAGAACAATGCCAATAATCCATGCTGAGGTTAAGGATGTGTTGAACCAATATGATGGCATTGATTCTACTACCCCTTACTGTGCACTGGTTAGGGCGATTATTGATAATAGATGTGGTTCCATTAAGGAAATTTAGAATATGATCTCTCTTTACTACTAGGTTATTACAACCAGGGTGGAAGATCTATTCATCTATGCACCTTATACAATCGATCAATTTTCTCCTCATTTTGGCTACAACCAAAGTGTATCCCATATTCCTTTGGCTAGATTATGGGGAGAGTAAAATCCTTGGGCCATAATCCAATTTTGGATGATGCTAGAATGTAAAGATACTAAGGATTAGATCATAAACTAGACATATCCTGGAAACACCTTCCTTACCTAGGATTATTCATAGGCATGAGAAGAAGATTATCCCAATGGTGTGCTAAGCCAACTAGTTTGTCACTTGGAAAATCCTTTTTCCTCAACAACCCTACTTTATGTGGAGATGAGGGAATGGATTAAAGACCTAGGTGAGACCTCCAGGAAGAACCATCAGTCTAGTAAAGACCAACTAGATAGAGTTTTAGGATCTATTGATGAAATTACTCATCAGTCACATGATATAGATGACACATCTTTCACGAAAAGAGAATATGAGGACTCCTTAGATGCTTCTTTATCGGCTCAACATGTTATTCTACATCATGCAACATATGTTCCATAGATCATATAATATTAGAAAAAATGTATGCTGATATTGAAAATATTCAATAATTTATTATTGATACACATTTGGAAGTATTTGATGACCAATGTGAATGAATTCATCAATAGTTTTATGTCATGGGCGATAGTGGTTTTGAACAGAAGCCTTTGTATGAAATCTTGAAGAAAAGTTTCTAATCATGGAAATATATAGACACAATTGAAATGGTTTTTAATGATATCTATGATTAGAATAATATTTTTTTATTATATTAAGGAAACTTAGGAGGAATGGGAATAGGTTCACCAGTTGATATCTAAACTCTATGCTCACACGAATTCCTGGTCAAAAAAATATAGATGCAAGAAGATATTATGGACCGTATGAAGTCCTACCATTAAAAAGAATCTTGTTTACTATAATATTTTCATAGGATAGTTAAGGAGTTGAATACTTTGGTCAAGACTCTCTATCTTGGGATAGAAGTAGAAGAGGTAGAGAAAGTGGCAATCCATCATTAAATCAGTGTTTTCTATCAAACCCTCGTTGACTTAGCCAGATTATTTGATCGAATATTATTATAATTTGATGTACTATGTCTTCATAGATTCTTTTAGAGACTCTAAAATGTGTATACTCATCATTATTTTCTCTTTATTAGGTAATTAACCTTACTAAAACATCCATGTTGTTGTACCATTTCTCTTACATCCATGATGTGCATGAAATTTCACTACTCCAATGTGAATCATCTATGATAAAAAGATCGTGCATAATTTCACATAAACATGAACTCATGGAATTGAATTTTGAAATAATAATATATCCTTTTTGAAAAATGATCAAAAATTCTCACCAACATGAGACTCTTCATTGGAAAATATGGTCCAGCTATCTTGAGATCATTTAATTTGCTGAAGGATTTATTTGGTAGGACAGACGTCCCCGAGGGAGAGTGACCTATTTTTTCTGAAGCTGATAGGTTTAGAAAGAGAAACATGATAATAAATAAGGCCACATAGTGGTCCCTAAAAACTTTTGTAGACTAAATTTTTATGGACTATATTTTATGGAATTTATGCTCGGAACTTCTATCACTTTTTAGGGTCTATTATCCTCGACCCTCTATCTCTTTAGTTTTTTGGTCTTTTATCATTGAACATAAATAATTTTAGTTTTGGGTCATTTATCTCAATCCATATATTACGTTACCTTTATGAAATTTATCTTGTACCTTCTGTTAATTTAGTTTAATTCATTTTATCTCATACCTTCTATCAATTTAGTTTATGGTATTTCAACTCAAACATCCTATCTCTATAGTTTAGGGTCTTTTAGATCATACCATCTATCACAGGCGTTTAGGGTATTTTATCTTGTAAATTCTATTTCCTTAGTTTATGTTCTTTTAGCTCGGACCTCTTATCGAATTAGTTTATGATATTTTATCTAGGGAATTTTATTTCCATTAATTTAGGCTATTTTATCTTGGAACATCTATCATTTTAGTTTTGGGACTTATAGATCGACATTTATATCATTATAGTTTATGTTATTTTAGTTAGGACATGATTAATGGTCATGGAATATGGAACAAACATACTAGGATTGTCCCAAAATACTATAATGTGATTGGTTATTTCACAGTGTTGTAAGGGGTAATAAGTATTATAATTCCCTTTTGTAGAGTGGTGCATTGGGTTTAAAACCTTAGGCATACATTCATTTTCAAAACAGTGTCTATTGAATCTGTGTTTATTTTCATGGACCTATAGAATATTTATGGACGTAGTATCAGATGTGGTCAAAATACTATAGATTATAGGACTTCTTGGATAGTATTAATTTATATGATGTAATTCATAAACTCAAAGTTTGAGTCTATGAATATGGGAGGGGGTAGACATACTAGGGATAACCCATAACACTCTGAGATATCTGGTTATATCGCAGTGTTTCTAAGGCTCACAAGGATAAAAGATCAATTTTTTTCTGGAAGGATATTACTTAATATAGCGGTTCAAGGATCTTATGCTTTAGTATAAGGGTCAAAAAAATATTATATCAACTTCATTTTGAGGTCCATGAATGATTTGAAAAGACTCACACATCCAAATCTTGTGTTTGGGCATGGGAGGATTGCAATCAGGGTTGGATTCTAGAACCATTGGTAATTATTTCTCTTATATTGTAAATCCAAATCACTATGCACTGTGTTTTCAAGCCATGAGGTGTGGTCCATAAATGGTTGAGAAATGGAGGGATTTATTATGTCTTTGAGAGAGGGTGTAAAAGACAAGGACAAAGCATCGAGGATATAAACAAATCTTGTATATTATTGTACGCAGATTTAAAATTAGGATCCAAAGTGATTGGGTTAGGAGGATGATATACAGAAATCATATCACGAATGAACCAAAACAAGATGAGGTGTTGGGAGTTTTCACAGTGATGTCAGTGATAATAAGGACTAGAAAGCCCTTTTTGTAGAGTGACACGTTTGGATGATGACCATATGTGCATATGAAAGTGTGATAAGCATACATGCATTGTCATGAAAAGTGTTCCATGAATTTAGGAATAATTTCTCATGTCCGTGGAAGGTTGTAGAGACGTGAGACACTCAATTCATGAAGTTTTACTTCCGGAAAGTGAAACTTCCAAGTTCGTGTTTGAGCACACTAAATGTTTTGTCACTGATTAGATAACTTATTCACACGGTGAGGCGATGTGAAAAAATCATTTTTATACCTTTTTCCAAATCAAGGGTGTCTAAAATGTATAACTTGGATTTTACTAGGGATAAAAATTAGTCCCTATGAGAATTAGGGCTGCTTCATTTTCCCTCATTATTTCTTATCTCTGGAGATGAAGAGATTAAGGAGGAAATGCATGGATTTTTATTATGCCACCCTTTGGAGGTCTTTGACCTAACAAGTTATGTGTCTCTTTATCTAGTAATTTATGATATTTTGATTTGGAGCATTATGGGATAGTTTTTAAGGTCATACAAATTTGACCAATGTGTGGGTAGTTTAAGGCTACGATGTGCGTGAATGTAATATAGAGGATTTTACACAAGATCCAAATTTAGATACCAAGTGTCAAGAGTCCCCCAAAATCCTTTTTAACTAGAAATTAAAATGTTTTAAAATCATGGATATAGGTCCCCATATCATGGGTATTGTTATGGTACAATCATACATGGATTGGTTTAGATCATTCTGAGGTGTTGTGTTCTTCCACAGTGATGTTAGGGATCACAAGGATTGGGAAGCCCTTTTTACAGAGTGATGCATCTGGTTGGGGACTATAGGCACATATTAAGAAGACATAAGCATACATAAATAGTTGAAAAGGGTCCTTGAAGCCAAGTATATGTTCCATGGTCCTTTGAATGTTATAGTTTTCTAAGGAACTCAAATAATGATGTGTGATTTATAGAGGATGTTCTTTTAAAATATGGTGGATGAACCCCATACTCTGGAAGACCAGGGTAAGGATTGTGGAGTCCATTTATTAGGGATGAAAAATTAGTGAAGACCTACATTGTTTATCCTGTTGTTTTTGCAATAATTTCTTTGTAGTTTACAATCATGTGGTAAGGACATACACCATACATTTTATCATTGTGCGGTGAGGACATACTTATTGTAAAGAATTAATTTCATGTGACCATGATGATTTCCTTGTAGATTAAAGTCATGTGTTAAGGACATGGGAATCGACAGACAAAATTAAAATATGATATATTATCAACACATGATATCCATATGCATATCTTGTCTATTCAATGGAAAAATGATCTTTTGACATGGATCATATGTAGTTTGGGTGAAATTATTCTCTGTTATTGCAGCTATACCCAGGATTAGAGATCTGGATGTCACTACATATTCAATGATGAAAATAATAAATCAACACAAAGTTCTTGAATGAGAAACACTCTATAGTCTTGGACCATGCGTAGATGTGGCTATTTTTCTATTAATTATTATTACTAGGCCCAAGACTGGATATCTGTACCTCACAATATACCCTGTGATGACAGGAATCAAGCCTCACATAGTTCTTAAATGGGAAACACTCTAATGTTATTTCCTATGTGTAGAGGTGGTAATCGTTTATGGTGATTTTTATAGTTGGGCATAATACTTGAGATCTGGATGTCACTACGTATCTTATGTTGACAGGAATCAATAAACATGTATTTATTGAGGAACTATGTTGTTAATTATCATGCGACAAAGATATGGTATTACTAATGGGAAAATGGATATTTGGGCTAGAGAAAAAGATGGTAATATGGGAATCACTACATATCCCATGGAAATAGGAAACAAGAAAAAAATAGTTCTTGGTGTCCCATGAATTTTAATGTCATGTAGTGAGGACTATGATGAACTATCAGGGATGAAAAGAAATTTTCTGGCTACGACCAAGGGTGGACATCTAGACATCAATACATATTCAATGAGAATAATAATCAATACATATATAGTTATTATAGCATATACTTCTTATAAGAGTATATTCTATATGCAGAGAGGGTGTATTTTTTATATTTTATGAGACCAGTCCCATGATTGAAGATCCTGATGTCACAATGTACCGCATGATGGCAGGAATCAAGTCACAATTAGTTCTTGAATGGAGGTGTGGTAGGAAACCAACAACAAAATAACCGGTCCCCTCATTCTTAGTCTATTGGAATGAACAATTTTATGTCATTCAAGGGACGTCAACCATGAAGTTTCACATCATGTATTGAGGAATCATGGTATTCCTATTATGGTCATGCATTAATGACCCTGATGTGATTTTTACAATATTCTATGCATTTTTTGTGTGGGGAATCCCTTAATGAAATTCCAAATCTCATTACAACTATGCTTGGTATAAGAAACTAGGAATGACCAGCATCCCTCTAACTCTACAAAGGCAATTAAATACTGGAAATGGGTATTTTTCTTCATTTGGTGGGTCGACCAAGATATAGAATCGGGGAATCCCTACATATCTCATTGAAAATGAGAATCAAGTCATACCTATTTATAGAATACATGGTTAGTTTAATTTCACGAGGAATGGAAATTTTCTCTATAGTTTAATGTCTTTCTGTAAGGATATGGATAACAAAAAATTAAATCAGAAAGGAACATTTTAAATCAATATAGTTATGAGTCATGTGGTAAGGATGAGGGTCCCTTGATGTGAAATAAATTGAATGTTGAGGCTAGGTATAAGATAAGTGAATTAGGAATCACTGTGTATCCTATGATATAATGAATAGATAAAAATGAATTTTAGCAATTATTTTCAATTGTTATGTCATGTGGTATGGATTCTCGGCCTGTAGTTTAATGTCACGTTTTAAAGATGTGTATGTATAGTTTCACGTCATTTGACCTGGAGGTAATTTTTATAGTTTAACGTCATGTAACATAGATAAATGGAGGAACTAATACCAATCTAGATTCCCATTGCATGACAGCTATGAAAATTATTTCTTGAGAAACATTGCATTGGAAGGGGGTGTTACACCCTCCCCATCCATTGTGACCAATTAATAAGATCCACTATGATAGAACTTATGTATGATATAAGGTCATTCCCTTTTATGTTCTATATTCAGAGGATTATTTCCATGTATCATGGGGTTTTTTCAATCCAAATCCAATTCTCCTTAGAATAGGTAATGGTGGAAATCCATCTTATTAAAGGCTTATGTGATCCAATTATGATGGACATAAGGGTTGTGCAATGTATACAATATATTATCATTGAGGGACTACAACACATCCAACAAAAATTTTGATTTCTCTTCATCTGAGAGATATCATCAAATGGCTATTTGGAGTAGTGTCTGTTGGACCTTTATGGGTAACACTCCCTTTGTCCTATACCAATGAGTATGGTGTTTCTTCTGTTGTAGTATGCATGGTGGTATGGTAAGACCATAGAACATGATGGTGCTTTACTGGCTTGTAAATATTTTCCTTGTTCACAATCCTATGGATTTTATTTGATAGAATTTTATTGAAGGCCTCTATCTATCAAATTTACACATCATGATTGTAATATGAGTGATTTTACTCGATATTGTACTCCTGGTACTATTTTTTCGACCCTCTAGCCTAGAAGTTGGAGTTGTTTCCATCAAATTTTTTTTAGCAACCCCAAACCGTATGTTGATATGGGACATTACAGTGTTGATAATGTTCTTTATATTGACTTCATTGAGGGGTATGTGGTTAATCAGTTTGGGGAATAATTTTGTAGCATTAAGGATTTACCAAAATATCTTAGATGTGGAAGGATCATACAACCCCACAACATTCATTCCCCAAATCAAAAATATCCATGAATTTTAGTAGTATATTTTAATTATGGTGGTTGATGGATGAAGAATTCATGGATATAGAATGCATAAAACTTCTTGGTTAATTACACATAGTCCTGTATCATGGATTTCTAGTAATATTATAACCTCATTATTTTTTGGGAGAGAATGGTCCAAAATTTATTTCCATCAAAAGATCGTACATGGAATTCATCTAGGGAGGTTAAAATATATCTTTATAATATGAATATGAGTAGGATTTCAGAAAATCCTATTTTATAATGTGTGCTTTGTTTATTTGGACCATCTTGAGGGGCGATGTCTACTGGACGATGAAGAATATTTTCACTTCCTAGATTGTCCTTTTAGTAGAGTCCCATTTTGGAGATAACTGATTATGAGCATTATATATATCAGTGTTTCCATTAGTTCATCACACTTGAGGGATGTTTTGATCTTATTTATTTCTCCCATATCACATATGAAATTCAACAATATAATTCATTGATGAGTGGTATGGAATATTTCTTCCTCCTGGTCAAGGTAGGCCATGATGTTGCTGTATTAGACAATCCATCGGTGTCAGCATTATATGATTGGGGAATAAAATGAAATTTGGGATCTAAAGGGAACTCTACCATCATACCCTCTATGCATCCAATAAGTTGGATATTTCTTCCTTTTTAATAGCATATTCACCATTAATCCAATTTTTCAATTGTCCTAAATCTCCATTGATAATAAGGTATATAATGTACAATTGTTCGGCTATTTCCTAAACAGTAATGAGGACTTGCTATTGTACATCATTTTGTACATCCTTCATATAGTCATAATGAGTATAAAAAATGATTTGTTATGGGAGAAAAATTCAATCTCCAAAACAAAATGATTGGGCCCTGAGTTTTCTATTATTTATCCAACATGACTTTGGGAGGCCCTATAAAAATACAACTCCCATATATGAGGAGTGTTATAGGCATAAAATACATCATAATCTACAAGATCAATGTTCACTAGTTTATTTTCTATGTCATGAGGTGAGGTATGTAAATAATATTGTGCTTTCTCATTCAATAAAATTTGATCACACAATCTGAATGTAGTATTGTGGCTAAATGACCACCCATCGGTCCATGGGTACCGTCAACATAGGGAAACCAAGGATGTACTTAAGAAGATTGACATGATAGAATAAATATAATTTTTCATTCTATAAGTAATTCCTGATCATTTTTTCTATGAAGATGGGTGAAATATTGTTCCTCTCATCCTTAGAGTATCTATTCCCAATACCTATCATTTTCCTACTAAGGTAGTTGAGACTACTCTCAATCCCACATAATTTTTCCATATTAGGAGGGTGCCCAATGAACATTCAATGATTACCACATACATAATGAGTGGCCTACCTTCCACAAGAGGCATCAATATCAGTGGGTGATATAGGTACTATTTGATACTTTAAAATGCTTATTGGAAGTCATCATCCCAGTGATAGGTGATTCCATTCTTCATTAGACAAGTTAATGAGATAGTTTTTCTAGAAAAGATGAATATTAATTTTTGAATGTAGGTTAGGTGATGTTGGATCCCCCTCAGTTATTTGAGATTCCTAGGAGGAGGAATTTACTATATAGAACTAGTTTTTTGGGTAGTCCAGGATTCCAAGGTAGCATTCCAAAATGTCAAGGAACATATTGGATATTTCCCCAAAAGAAAATTTCAGTGGATTCATCTTAAGACTATGTTGTCCTGACATTTGGAAGACTTTCCAATGAATGATGAAGTGAACACATCAGTTTCGGTATTTGAAAACCAGGTCATTAGTTTAACTTTCAGATATCCTTCCTAGGGAATGGATTAATGATATGAAGCATAGCATGTTGGTATGTGGTTCCAATGGTCATGAACCCAAAGAGAATGACATGATTGAATAAGATCCATTAAGTCACTCTTATGGTAGTGACTTCCTTATCTTTATGGGATTTCTTTATTTTATTATACCCTAAATAATCATCCCTGATTGAACGGTCTTGGAAGCTAGTAGTTTAAAAGATCAAGAGTTCTATGATCAGTAATAAGATTTCATCCTTTGGGAAATATTAATTGAGTCCATTGAAATCGATGCAGACCATAATGTTCCTATTATATGTCATGGTAGAAATGTTATTTGAATTCTATATTGGGTAATTAAATTCTTAGAAAAAATTTTATTTGATCAATTTTTCAATGTCCACCACAACATTGGTGGCATGAGAGGGGTGGATCGACCGGTCTTCTAAATTGAAGCCTTGGTGATCAAGGGGTAGGCCGAGATGGTGTGTATCCACATATGGATTCAGTCTGTTAATTTCTATATAATTCTAAGAGAACCAATATTAGCGAAACATTAGAAATGAAATGTACATTTGTTTCTCTTTTAGGGGTGTAGAGGAAATGTTCTGAGTTAGTCTACAGTATTATTTTGTTCCTATATTTTTCTATCTACTCTCATCAATGGAGGAGGATATACCTTCCTTGAAAATGGGAGAAGAATTCCTAGGGTCATCCTAATATTCTCCCACATCAAATTCTATAGATACATTTTCTAATAAAGATGGAAATCTAAGGGATTCACCAAAACTATCAGGGTGATATAGGACATTATAAGAGATATTATCATCCCCTACAGTCATATTAATTTCATAGAGATGCCATAGTTGATTTGTTTTACACTATCATTGGGGAAAGGATGGGATGTGACATATGGAACCATGTCTATTTCTTGAACTCTCTTTATAGGTAGAACATGGTCATGGTTGAGTATACACTAGGGGTTTTTAGGGGCTATCCCCAGGCCGTTGGGAGATAAAGCATGTATATCATCATCCATCATTTTTTTCCTCCCTTTTGGTGTAATCCTGCTTCATCATATAGGGATTTGAAGATTTCAAAGGCGAAACTGTCACCATGTAGTATGATAAATTTTCCATCGATGGGGTTTTTTCAGACATTGACAGAATGTTGAAGGTAAAACCATCAGGCTATAGATATATGGACTTCCAAGAAAGAAATTGAAATTATTTTCTTACTAGATAACCTTAATCTCATATTTATATGTGACATCCTCAAACAAAGTTATGATTTTGATATTCTTGATTGGTTATTTCACATGGTAAACATAACTTTTAATGGTTTTCTTTGTTGGATAAAAATCCACTTAACTATATCTAAAACATCATAGGGTTATAATTGGTATTTGATTGATCCCAAATCCATTTTCAATCAAATCCTTTTGGATGTTGACATTATTGAGTCTTCCTGAAACATATATGTGTTTAGTGTTCACTTAACTGATCTCTTTCTAATCATGTTCTATGAAATAACTGGGGACATGAAATTAAGATGAAATGGACTCCATTCAATAAAGCAAAGGTAGAGAGAATTTTATCTCAAATTCATATAGACATTGGAGGGATTTTACAAATGCCCCCATGTGGTGTTTTGAATGATGTAGCACATTAAGAATTTAGAGCTTGACTGGGGAAATTTATAGCTAATTTAGAATATTTTAATTTCATTCCACAGGTTGCTGCTTCCCAAGGTGGGGTTTGTCTGGGAAACATGGATTAGAAACTGAGGTAGTTGAGGTATAATGGACTAGTTCTTATGCAGAGGTTAAGGGGGAATCGGTTTACAGTGGTGAGGGTTACAACATCCATCCCTTTTTCCTAGGTTGATAGGATAATCAAACCACCACTAGGAGGTCATGCAAGAAAAATAGGTTTGGATGACCGCTTGAGGGTTCTCAGACACATACATGTTTTTTTCTAAGCTCACAGGTGTTCCTTCCCATGGGTGTCAACTGCATATATATTCTCTATAGTGATGTGAGAAAAATATTGGGTTCAACCGCACCTTCTCTATCTCATATAAAAATTATACCCCTCATTCCTCTGTTACATCTAATAAACTCATATTAGAGGTATATTCATCAGCTGAGAATTTTTATTCCAAGTGCATCACAATGAAAAAAACCAAATATGATCTCTTTTTCAAAGAAGGATTTCATTTTTTGGGGAAATCAATGTGATTCAAATGTCATAGAGAATATGTCTAGAAGAGTGAGGGATTGAATTTGGGATGAGTGTGACTCTTCACCTATTGTTTCTTTCTAACATCTGGGCTCACACCCACTCTTTGGAGGCATATCTAATGTGACCTCCCTATGTGGTAGAGATATTTAATGGAATGTGTAGTAATTATATCAAGGTTTAAGGGGATAAGTAATTTTTTTCATCTAGTTATTGAATATTTATCCATGGATAGATGTGAATTTATACCGACCATACTCTTCATCTTATTAAGAAATAGTTATATGTGTGAAATACTACGATGAGTTACCTAACACTAGATTTACAGAATCGATCATGCCTTGATGGACATATTTGAAGATGAAGAAGTCTTGGATATTATGACTCGACCATCAATAGAAGGGGAAATAGTCAGGACTATTGATGAGGTTGACCTCAATCGGATTCCTAGGTTGTCGAATCATGTGTAGGTTATTGTCAGTGGCTACTGCAAAATAACTAGGGAATTATTTATTTCCGAATGAGTATGATTTATTCATCTATTCCTGAAATCCATAGAGACCCTAATTTCTCTATGCTTCTATCTGAGGGTGATGATGTTGTTTTCCTCACTCAAAAATAGGTGTTGGGTGGTTCAAGAATAACCTATGTTCTTGGTTTGTTACTCCTACTATATTGAGAGTGAACACTACAACTTATGCTTTTCCTAGACTTCCCCCCTTTGATGAGGGAATGAGCTAATATTTGGATCAAGTGAACTGAATTGAATCTTGAAGACACTATAATGTTTATGTGAACTCACAAAACCAAAATGGATACAACATTAGGATCAAAGGATTCTATAACTCTCCTTGGAGATTTTTGGCATGGATCTTAAGAAATTATTCATGTGAGTAAGGGATACTAGGTGAATAGGATAAACCCATCCACCTAGCTATGAAATAAGAAACTTCTCATTTTAACATTACTTAGATTTTTTAGATCGATGATCGTCATTTTCATTAGTGTAGAGTTGAATTGATAATGTAACTGATGATGATGTTATTTCCATCCTGCAAGGCATCCTATTGAAATGATCCAATACTAGAACATGGTTTCCCCAATTAGAGTCTGCCCAAAACACCTTATATCTGTCACCTCCTGTTGATATCCTTGACGAATCATCGACCCACATTGGGATACAATGTGTGTGAGATGCTATCGAGGATCACATGCATGGTTAAATATAGAGAATGTTGGATTTCTGAAATTGGTTGGATGTAATGTATCATCCACCCACTCAGGATATGACATCCTATTAGGCTGCATAGGAATGTGTCCCATTTTTTTGGCTTCTATTTGAGTAGATTCAGACTTATTGATGTTGAGTAACTCTAGGGGTACTACTATCGTAGCCTCCACCAAACCACAAGGAGTGGGTGGGGGTCAATGATATGGACCCACCAACACCTACCACAAATTATTGATTCTTTATAAGACTAAATAATTTACCAGGGAAGGGAGAGGCTAACACCTCAATAGAGGGATTTCATGATCATTTATGACATCCTAATCTATGTAGACTGTCTGTCTAGATTTATATCCAATATGATGTTCAAATGAGAAATTTGTTTGTTGATTGCCTTTTTTTGGTGGAGGTATATACCCTCAGACTGAAGACAATAACAAGTGTGAATATTATCCATAATTATCTCATCATTGAGTTTTTAGAGAGTTTTTATTTCACTCTCATATTTGAGACAATTATTCATCCATGGGAGGTACCTCATCTTTTATGGTTGTTGATAGGGATGTGTTAACACCTTCCCCTTTTTATTTGGTAGTGCTCCACTTTGGAGGTGGAAACTCGTTTTTGGGATGTTTTTTATTTTAGAGCCTCCTATGGTTCTTGGTGTGTGAAACCTTAGATGGTATATCCAGATCACCATCCTCATATGGTATGTTATCCATGGTTTATCCCTATACATATGTTCTTTGGTCATCAATATCTACCATATTTAAAGTGAATTCATTTAGATAAGCATATCATGAAATGGTTGTTCTTCCATTACATTCAATGCAACAATATTTTTCTTCACATCCTTAATCAGAGATGTTTTTCGAACCATTGAATTTTTTTCGATTTTTTTTCCTACGACCTCAGTGTGGTCTGAACTCTTTCACTATATGCTCCTCCTTTTCTAGTCTATGAATAATGTCCTTGAGCGAGTTTCTAGTCCTTGATTCCAAATGGTCCTGGAACATTAGAGGGTTCTAAAGCGATGGGAAAAATATATGGGATATTGAACATTGATCTTTTCCTCCAAAGCTTATAGAATACTAATTCCCTTTATGGTGAAGATGATGGTAAAAATAACCCCATCCCTATATATTGGGGGTTATTCAGGGCCACAATTAGTATTGGTTGATCATTTCGTTGAGGATCCAATGATTCTAGTCTCAGATTTGATGATTCCTGGGATCGAAATTTATGTATAAATGCCTCCACCCCTATAGGATGGGGGTGGTATTGAATAACCTTTATGGTCACTAGGACCCTCTCAGGGGATGATGAACCCAGTGATATTGATTACGATACAAATTTCCCCATCCCAATGGGTTGGTTTTTGTTTATAGTTGTTGAGGATATATCTGGAATCCTCTCAAAGAATGAGGATCCAAGGGGTGGAGTCAGTGGTAGATATTCCCCCGACATAGGGGATATGTCATCTCTTATAAGTATTCTATTGGAGATTCTATTATATTTCATTTCATGCAGTGTATATGCTATCAGAGTGGAAATAGGAGTGATGGGAACCTAATACGAGATTCATTTTTTTACAGGAAATTGTCTTCTTGATCTCAACTTAAGTCTCCATGTCTGAAGTGTATTATCATTTCTTTTAGGGGTCCATATTGAAGACCTATTTCCTATCCTCTCTATCCATTCATGATGTATGGACATTGTTAAAGCATGGGGAATTCCGTTTTAGTGAGAAACTAGCCCGATCATTACCTGATCCCCAAATTTTTCCAGAGGATATAACATTATAGGATTCCATATCTCAAGTGTCCTACTATTAAGGGGATTTGGAAAAGTGAATCAATCTATACTCACCCCACCATTTAATATAAATTCATGATATGGATTCATTGATCTACTATTGAATAGTAATGATGTAATGGAGGCATGCCTGTTGTGGATTTGCAATGTGGTTTCATGGTTTCAGATCCTGGGCATTTGAGATAGTGGTCAGGTTTAGCTAACAATAGAGTATCATGATTATTTTTTCACTTGATACTCATATCCTTTTTAGGGGAGATATTGATCCTTTAGTCTCTGATGTGTATCCCAAATAATTTGGCATAGATAAGGCATGTAATCCTTTTCTAATTGATATAGGATCTAATATGAAGAAGTGGGGATGGGTTAAAACATTATAGAGAGGCTTTTTTGTATAAAAATCTATATATGTCAATGTCAGCAACCTCTTCATTAGAGTTATATTCTTGTATCTAGAAAACGTATAGAAGATGATTCTTAATTTCTCATGCCTACTGGCGTGGAGGGCTACTGGATGTTGATGGAGGAACCATACACAATTGACCACGATGTCTCAAGCATCTCTCTATAAAAATCCGTCAGCATTCATAAAAAATCTTTATATGGAGGTATCATGAAAATGGAATGATTTACTTATTTGGGGGAGATATCACCATGGGGAGGTTGATCATGGTGGATGTTAGTAGTAGATCCCTTATGATTTATCTCTACACTAACATTTGAGGAAAAATCTTTAAAATGATCACCTTTTTCCTTCATTGAAGAGGTTGTTGACACATATAGTGGTTGGAATGTTTCCCAAATGACCTTAAGGTCACTGAAATTGAGAAGATTTGGAATATTGGTCTTGATCTGCATCATGGAATAAATATGATAACTTACCTTTTGGAATTGTGCAAGTATATGGGAATTTTGTATGATGATTTCCAGAACTCTATTATAACCCTACATTGTTGTGGGAATATTCATCAGATGCTGATAAGTTGTTGGAATATGCCAATGAGCTATCTCATTATGGATTGGAATATTAGAAATTATTAAGGCATGTGCTATTCTCACATGGTGATCCATAGTTAGTATGTGAGTATGATCCCAATCCTAAGCCACTGGGATTAAAAACTATTCTTTATTGGAAGGGATATGAGCATGCCTTGAGTAATATACTACTCTCACCACGATAGCCTTACTTGGAATAGAAATATAATCCAACTTTGAATGTGCATTCCATACTCAAATATGCTGAGTGACCTATGGAATGGACGAATGGATATCAGTATCCACCTATATTTCCTCAAAATAATGTTGGCTTAGTCAATCATCACAGATGTATGAATATGTGAAATCCTTCCATGATCTGCTGAAATATTCCTAGAAGATTTTCTGATTAGAATATGAGCCTTTAATAAGGCTTGTTCCATTCTCACTTGGTCATCCCTGACCAGAATATGGATCTATGCTTGATCATGGTCTATTGGAGTATGTCATTGGACTTCATTGATTAGAATATGAGAATGTCTTGAGTCTTGTGCCTCTATCACTTGGTGAGGCCTAACAGGAACGAGGATATGGGATCAATCCTAGGTCTTAGGAATATAGTGACATTGATTTTTTATAGGCATGTACCTTTATCTTGAGGCATTTTCCACACTCACGTAGTGATCCCTAGTTGAAATGAGAGTTTATTACCAGTCATATTCCTTTTAATTTTTCTAAATATTCTCGTAATCCTCATGTATGGGAGATAAAATTCGCGATTTTTCCATATCAGCAACTTGTTAATAATGATTAGAGTGTTGATCTATCTCGAATGTTGGGATATGAGAATGTGATTATACCTGAATCTGAACTAGTGATAGAATATGTCGGTGGAGTTCTCTACTGTCCAACTTAGTTGTGGAGATCCAATCGCCTAGCCACCAGGTGTCCTATGGAGAGGTCAATGATTCAGAAGCGGCTGGAGGACTGAGGATGAAGTTGAACCCATTGGTTTTTAATGTATTCAATAGGATAAGGAATGATTTGGAGATCCTAGCGACCCAAATGTTAGGAAAGATACTAATTAGAATGTGGAGGAGAGATGTTCCAGCTTATTAGAGGTGTTATTTCTTGTCTGTGCTAAGGGTACTACTGGTTTGAATCCCTTGGGAATACCATTAGCTACTAGTTTAAGGACCTCTCGGCAGGCATGTTGGAGGATGGAAGGGTTGAGGATGATATTTCAAGGATGGATAGTGGTGTGAAAACACCGGAGGGTCTACAGGGTATGGGAAAGGAGACAGGGTCCATGGATGTGGAGGATGTTATTACTGAGGAAAGGTGGCTCCCTTTGATGGTGTGTATCATTCTAGACTAGATTTGAGGGATCAGATCTGTGTCTCCTGTTTCTAGTTTGGGGGTGAAAGATGATATTGGAAGGGAGAGTTCTTGGAGAGGGAATGAAAATGCGAGTGGCCCATTCGGCCATTCTTTCAGTGATGTTTTTCAGAGTAGAAATTAGACGATAGCCATAACTGATGGTCCCTTGTCTGCTTCTCCAAGAAGATAGCCAAGGAAGGACTAGTCTTATCTTCTGTGGTCGATGCAGACTAGATCAAATTCTGAACAGAACAGTGAGGTGATTGTGGCTTTTAAAAAGGGTAGTGTGGTCAAGAAGTCATCCCCAGAGCAACCCGATCTTGATCTGCTTAGGATTCGGGTTCAAAGTGAAAGCTATTGGAGGTCTCCTAATTGGAAATCAGCTACTGAAGAAGATGGATCCTACATGGGGTGCAGTGATGAATCTGGTTTCTATGAAATGTATGTTTCACTTGTTTTTGGTTGGGTTCTAAGTTGGGGTACCAGAAACCCATAAACCATCTTTTTAAAATGGAATAAAAAATTATTTGCAGGTTTGTGCGAGGATATTAGCCATTGTATTTCCCATCTCTATTATATACTAGAATAAGTCTTCGATAAAAGTGGGTATATCACCTAAATTATATCAACCTTATGTAACCAGAATATATTGATGAGATTCATGCAAGTGGTTCAGAATATGAGCCTCCCCCATGTAAATTGCAAGAATATTCCCATTGACTAGTTCCAAGTGAGCTGGAATATGAGGTTGTTTTCTAGTTATCACCAGAATATGATGATATAATTTTTTTAGTAGGTGTGGGTATATGATATCACATGTAGGTATCAAACATCTTCCTCACCAGATGTGCTTCCTTTCTTTCTATACATGGGTTTCGATGATGGAAGCTTGTTGGGTGGTACCCTTAGCTGGAAACTGGTGTGTACTAGTGGGATGGTGATTGAGACAGAGGTTATAAAGTTCCCTCCTTGGTGGAATCTAAACCAGAATGGATCTATATTTGACTCTATTTTCCACCATCATTAGATAATGAATGTGGAATTTTTTCTTCTCCAAGGATAAGATCCCAAAGAGGTTGGTTATGGCAATGATCGCCACTGGATTAGTTATAGATTTCATTGGGCAATACAAATTCACTAATTTATGTTTTTGTAGAACCTCATGATAATATTCTAGTGTAAGGATTTTACCCCATTTATAGGCCTCCTAGACTATAGTGTTTAGCACATTAAGTTGTATTTCTCTAGTACGTGAGACAATTTTGTGACCCTTGGGGGTTGTAGCTGTTGGTGATTTACCCAAGTGATTAATTTATGAATAAGGCATTGTCTCTGATCAAGATGTTTTTTATGATAGAAGTATCTGTAGTCATGAAGAAAATAATAAATAAGGTTACCAATTAGTGCAACATCTTAAGCTTGATATGATTAATCAAATATGAATGGTTAACAAAATTGCCCTTTTATTTCCAAATTGGCCACTCTGATCATGTGGAATTGTCAACATTAGAATGGAATAAATTCATGAGAAACTAATTTATATAGGATTATCTATAAAGTTCAGGTCAATCTCATCAACATTGTTTTTTAGGACATGAAAAATAATGTGGCATGGCGTATGATTAACCTACCATTATGTTATTTAGGAGTTTCCCATCGAGTTTACCATTTTTTGTATAGTGCGAAAAAATGACCCAATGGTTGTTAACCAAATCATTTCATAGTAGAAATATTCATGTCATCTAAACATATTTTTTCATATACTGTAAAAAAAATGGACTAATGGATAAGTACTTAATCATTTTTCTATTAGAGAGTTTCACATCGAGTTCACCATTTTTGTTTGCGTATAGTGTGAAGAAATGGTCTGAAAGTAACAAACTTATAAGTTTATTTTTGAATAGATTCACATAAGGCTGAAATTTTTTTATGATAGATAAAATCCAAATGGTTCCCTCATTCGTAACTAGGTGCAAACCAACATTCCAAAGGCTGGAGGTTAATTGGAATTTCAGACCCAATGATGCTTCAGGACATGAATTGGTGAAGGGGATAAGACATTAGGCTCATTGTACCCAATGGGGGGATTGTTTCCTACTATGGGAAACTATTAATGATTGAAGACATGTTCACTAATCTATTCCAAATCCCAATATGGGACTGGTTACCCTAACAAAAAGGTTTTGGTTTAAGTCTATCTTCATTAAAAAGATTTGGATCTCATCTATGAATATATCTGGATTTATCCGAGGTTCATTATTTATTTCTCCATAAATAATGAATCCATATAACCCATATATTTGGATTTTTCTTCCACATAGGGAGGTGGTTAATATTCTTAGGGGCTTGGGCCATTTGGTAGCACCCTACGTTGTCATGTTATTATAGGAATGAAAATCCACATATTTTATTAAACCCATACTACTTATCATCATACTAAAAGGATATATATGAGTGCTATGTGGCTCCATATATTCTAGAATAAGTCTCGAGGGGATGTCCAACATATCCCATATTTTGTGAAATTAGAGATGACACAGTTCATTTAATTTCTCAGTCCACTGATTGACGAGGTATCATGATCAACCCATGGGAATGATTAGGTCCTATTGGTTAGAATCTCATATACATGGTGGAAACCACACTTAGGTGGGTACCTACTTGAGCAAAATCCATAGAAAGGCATCCTATATAGAATAGTTATTGGAGGAATCAGAGTTCCAATATTTTTCCACACCCTTTCCATTGGTTTCACGGTAGATTTCCTCATATGGGGGAGGTTTATATCAGGCCTATTATCGGGGATTAAATACTGGCATTGCCCTAGCATTTGGGGATTCCTGATGAGAGTGATATAACTATTGAAACTCCCAAATCCCATGTGATTTATGATCGATGTGGTAAACAATGGATAATATGTAATTGATCTCATTGCATAGGGAATCATGGATTATGTGTTGGGACTTACCTTAGGATGTTCAATATAGATCTTGGGCCTTATGGGGGCATCATCTGTATCCTAGTTATAATAGGATTTAGAGTCATTGTAGTTCACTTGGTCAAGGATTACTCACTGTCGTTTCAATTATCCATGTATGGGGTTTATAGTGCCGATGGTATGATTATTGAAACTCCCAAATCCCACATGGTCCACGATCATTGTGATAAAAAATTGATGGTAAATAATCAATTAAATTTCATTCATATGTGAGACTTATGCCCTGGGACTACCTTGGAATACTAATATGTAACTCAAACCTTAGGGTGTCTTATGTATCTTGGTTATAGAATAAAGGAGAGTCATCATTTTTCACTTGAATGAGGCTTACACACTATTTTTTCCTTAGTTTGAGACATATAATATTATGACACTGACCAGGGTATACACTCTGAGGTCTCCCTATTGATCAAGGATTAAAAATCTGGGAGATAAAGGGTTATAATGTATTGGGATTCCCTATGATTTTTCATTATTTCCTTACTGACATATGTTGATTCTCTGTTTTATTTTTTTATTTCCTCTTTGACATGTAGGAGAATGTCTGACTAACATGTACAACGACAATTATATGTTCAATTTGACTAGTTTGGAGGACTTCACATAATTTGGATTGAATTTCGGAAGTATGTCATATGATGAAAGATGACTTGTCTGGAGGAGAACAAAAGAAATGAATGGTAGACCATAGAATCCATCGCATGACCTAAATGATTTCACCAGAGGGTGCCACATTATCTAGAATACATGCCCAACTTTTATCTCAAGATCTAGAGAACACAGATAGAGGGAATCATGAGGGTAAATGAAACTTGTCTCAGAGGCTGTCATATGTCGTAGATGACATATATGGAGGATATCGCGAGGCTTGTCTTGTGTGTAGGTCATTGCAAGATCCAGCTGACATACTCTGGTTCTAATTCAAGACTCATCTTACCTGTACTGGTGCCATTATATGAGTGAGGAGATATGTATTAAGGGAATCACGAGACAAGAATGATGATATCATAGGGTTTCTCAAAACATGGGTTGCATTCCCAAAGGGAACCGTGGGACTTTCTCTGACATTTACGAAGGTCATCGCATGACCCGAATAGTCTTCCGAAAGGGCATCGTGGGATCTAAGTGACATTTCCTTATGATGTCTATTTTCTGGGATGTTTCACATGAATTGCGTGTGGGTAAGTATATATTTTCATTTCATAAGTCTACCACCATTAATATTTACATAATAATTTGTATTTGAAATCCATTATATATGTTTAATGTAACTTTATTTTACGTTTCACATGACCTAGATGTAGGACCCTGGGACACCCTGAGAGGGGAGGGGTGAATCAGGGGGTCAAAAGTTTCTTCTTAAAGTCGTGGATCTTGTTCCCATGTTGGTAGGAACTACTTGAATCTGTATGATGGATATGATCAGCAATGAAACATTCACATGGAGAGATTTGACACAACAATTTTTACTTGGTTCACCACTAAGGGCTACGTCCAAGGAGCATACGCCGACAGGTTATCGGTCGTACCTAAATCCACTATGCTTCACTAGCTGTAGATTACAAAGGTTTGAGTACAGTCACGTTGTCCCGGGCTTACTGCCTTTACAAAGGTTTAGGGATAGCTCACTACTTCCGTCGGGTCACTCCCGTTGACTCCCCCTAGCTCACTGTCGTTGGCGAAGTCTCACTCAGTTTATAGACGTGAAGGTCTCTTCAATAGATTTGCATTGAAGTCTTTGTATCCTGTTCGGCATGAGACTTTGCTTGCATCAGAGTCTTGAGTTGTTGCTCTGTTAAAGTTCAATCCTTCTTGACATGAAGGTCTTTTTCTCCTGTTCACTGGGCGAACAACCTTTGGAAAGGGCCTTCTCAAAGTACCCTACTTCGCAAGGCTCCCAAATTTGGAAAGCTCAAACAAGTCTTCACAGAGCCCCTACCTTTTCGCGAAGCTCAATCACGAAGCACTCTCGTGATGGTCCAGCCTTTTCAATGCTTGGCTATCGCGGAGCTCCTGCCTCTTCGTGAAGCACACTGAGCCAACGCGGGGCGCATGACTTTCGCGGAGCTAGAATAGTCGCCACGAAGCTCCTCTTTTGCGAAGCACACTTACTTCGCGAGAGACCTTTGCAAACTGAGAGCAAATGATTTTCTGTTAAATTCTCTCTACTTCTCTTGAGGGGGTCGTCCTCTATTTATAGGTGATTCCACCGACCCTCGACCCTTCTACACGAAGTCGGCACCACGTCAGCTCAAATCACGAAGCTCCGAAGTTCCCACCAAAAATATCTCAAAATCACGAAGCACAACGGCAATTTTCCATTCGCGAAGCTCTTCATAATCACGGAGTATCACCATCATCATTCCTTTGTGCCTTCGCCGCGAATATCCCTTGCAAAGCCCTTCACCGCCGTGATGCACTTCAACTCTGCCATTCACGAAGCTTTGACGTAATCGCGAAGACCCACCGCCTCCATTCTTCTGGTCTTCACGATTTCCAAACCATACATCCTATCTTCGCGAAATTCATTCCTTTTCCATATTTAATTATTATCTTAATGAAAATCCACTTTTCGCGATGCTCAACAACTTCCAGAATTTGGACCCCAAAAATTTGGCAAACACTGGGAAACGACGCCACCTTCAATACTGTTGTCTGCTTGAACGGTATGATCTATTTGCTGGTACATGATCTGAACAGCCATTGATGATTGACAAAAAACACAAAACATGCTCCAAATCATGCATAGAAGACCATGGTTCCAAAAATCTCCCCCTTTGGGTTTGTTGGAAATCAGAAGATAAATTCAATAGATCTCCATCTATGTGAAAACCAAAAAATGCAGGAATCAACTTAGGCAATAATCTAAGTCTATGTGAGCAATGCTCAGTGTAGAAAACAAGAGATGAGGCTTGAATTGGGTTCCACTGTTTTCCTTCTCATTCTTCTCATCACAGAATTTGCCTGAATTTAGTCCGTTTTCCTTTCTCCCCAATTAACAATAAATCCAAAGCCCAGTAAATTTTTTTCATGTTCAGCTCAAACCATACTCCCGCTGGATAGTATCTCCCCCATAAACCTGCATCATATCCATAAACAGATTAAAACAGTTATAACATACGGGGAAAGGGGAATTCTGTAACCTCCTTATGCACTGGGAGGTGGCTGAACACCGAGGTTCAACCGGTGATTCTCAAACACAGCCACTGACAGTGGCTTTGTCAGGATATCAGCCACTTGCTCATATGTTCCCACATGATCCATTCTAATAACGCTTTTCTCAACTTTCTATTTGATAAAGTGATACCTTATTTCAATGTGTTTTGTACGAGATTTCTGAACAGGATTCTTCGTAAGATCAATTGCGCTCTTATTGTCACAGTAAATCACCCTTGGTTGCTTCACCTCATCGCCAATATCAGTTAATTACTGCTTCATCCATAACAGTTGAGTGCATGCCTTTGTGGCGGAGATATACTCAGCTTCAACTGTACTAAGAGAAGTACATTCTTGTTCCTTGCTCAAGCATCCAACACATTTCTACCCAATATAGAAATCTCCACCACTGGTGGACTTTTTGTCTACTACATCACCAGCCCAGTCAGCATCAGAAAACGCTGATAATTCACTGTTCCAACCTGCAGGGAAATGTAATCCAAAGTTGTGTGTACCTTGAATGTACCACATGATTCTTTTGACTGCCTCCATATGTTCCTCCTTTGGACTACTCTGAAAGCGGGCTGCAAGACATGTGGCAAAGACAATATCTGGTCGTGTCGCTGTCAGGTATAGTAGGCTCCCAATGATTCTTCTGTACATTGTGGGATCTATAGATGTCCCTTCCTCATGCTTTCCATGTTTGGTTCCAACTGCAATAGGAGTTGACATTGGTTTGGAGTCTTGAATATTAAACTTCTTCAGCAGCTCTCTGGCATACTTTTCCTGAGAGATAAAAGTGAAGTATTTCCTTTGAGTCACTTGCATTCCCAAGAAATATGTGATCTCCCCAATCATTGACATTTCAAATTCGGATTTCATATGATTAGCAAATTCATCCACTGACTTCTTCCTGCTGCCACCAAATATAATGTCATCGACGTAATCTAAAACAATGAACTGATCTTTAGAATAATTCTTCAAATAGAGATTGTGATCTACTCCTCCTCTTTTGAATTCCAGCTTCTTGAGGTAAGAATCCAGTCTGGAGTACCATGCCCGTGGTGCCTCTTTCAGGCCATAAAGTGCTTTCTTTAGCTTGCAGACCTTTGATTCATCAGCACCAAGAAAAAAACCCACCAGTTGTTCAATGTAGAATTCTTCTTCGAGTACACCATTTAAGAAAGTTGTCTTGACATCCATTTGATATACTTTATATCCTCTTTGGAGAGCCATGGCAAGAAATAGCCTGATTGACTCCAGTCTAGCCACTAGAGCAAAGGTCTCTTCAACATCAACACCTTCTATCTGAGAATACCCTTTACATACAATTCGAGCCTTGTTTCTGATAACACTTTCATGCTCGTAAAACATGTTCTTGAATATCCATTTTGTTCCAATAACATTGTGACCTTTTGGTCTCTGGACAAGATCCCATGTCTGATTCTTGTCAATCTGATCTAACTCTTCATTCATGGATTTCACCCAAGATTCATCCATTGCAGATTCTTCAATTAAGGATGGCTCCACAACTGACAGAAATGCAGATGGTGTGTTATTCTTCATCCTCCTTGCCTGTGTAGGTGCATTCCTGTCTCCAATTACGTTAGATGGATAAATTTATACTCTTATATTTTTCTTATGAGGTTCAGTCGCATACTCGCCATCAAAGATTTCCACTTCAGATTCTTCGTCTGAGTCAACATCATGATGTGACCCTTGAGTGTTTTGTACACCTTCCTCTATTTCTGTATTTGTATTTATTTCATGTTCACATTCATTCTCATCTTCTATCTCATCATCATAGGTACTATTTGAAGCATTTGGAGTTTTTCCTTCTATGATATTAACAACATTGTTTCCATAATCCTCCCCAAGCGTTTATTGAAACACTTGAAAGCTTTTCTGTTCATTGGATACCCAAGAAAAATTCCTTCATTAGCATTGCCACCATACTTTCCTTGGATTCCTTCTTTATTCCGGATGAAACATTTTCTTCCGAAGACACGAAGGTATTTCAATGAAGTCTTCCTTCCATGCCACAATTCGTATGTTGTCCTCATTTCTCCCATATAAAGCCCTGGTCGATTCTGAATGTGCACTGCAGCCTCAACAGCTTCCTTCCAGTAATGGTGAGAGATACCACTCTCAATCAGCATAGTCCTAGCCATATTTTTGACCTGTCGATTACGGTGCTCAACAACTCCATTTTGTTGCAGAGTTCTCACAGAAGCTACCTCATGCTATATTCAATGTTTTTCTAAGTAATTTTCAAACTCGATGGACGTGTATTCCCCTCCATTGTCAGATCGCAGGACTTTTATTGTCCGTCCAGTATCATTATCAGCAATCTGTCGATAAGTTTTCATACAATCAAGTACTTGTCGCTTCCTATGGATCACCATTACACAAGACATTATGCTATAATCATCAATGAAAAGGACTAAGTACCATTATCCATAGGATCCAGCAACATTTATTGGGCACATACATCTGTATGAATGAGATCAAGAAGATGTGATTCCCTTTTCTTCTTTGGCCGATATGAACTACAAACCAGTTTCCCACGAATACATGCATCACACTACATTTCCCGTTCACGTTTTAGAATGGGAATATCCATGACTATATTCAGCTTTGATATCTTTTCCATGTCTTGTTGGTTGATGTGCCCCAGCCTTCGATGCCATAAATTGTTTTCTTCTTCAATAGACAAACAGCAAGAGCTCACATTGTTGTCATCCTGATATAAGTTTCCATCTGTTCTAAATTCTTTCATAAAAGAATTTCATGTTTTTCCTTTTATAGTGAAGCCCTTTTGATTGAAGGTTACTATGATACCTGAGTCATAGAGTTGACTTACTCTAAGGAGATTGTGGCGTAGACCATGCATGTAAAGAACTTCAGTCTTCTTCAGCTCCCCGTTGGCGAGAGCAGTATTCCCACTGCCTTTAATCTTCAAAGAACCACCATTACCAAACCATACTGTTCCATCAACCTTCTTTTCAATGTTCATTAAGAGGTCATCATTTCCCGTCATATGGGAAGAGCATCCACTATCAAGGATTTAGGTGCTGCTGCTCTTTGTAGCTTTGAGTGCTACCTCTGCAAGATTGGATTTCTCAATATTCTTCTTCTCTTTCCATGAGATATTGGATTGATCATATGATATGGGTGTCCTTTTTATACTTTCTTCCACATAATCTGATTCCTCATATCCATAATCTTCTTCCAGAGGGCAAAAACTATTTGTGAGAACAACACCATCAGGAGGATGAACATTGTCCCGTCTTTGAGTGTTGTATGAATTTCTTCTGCCGTACCGCTGCCTGCAATACATAGCTTTATGGCCAAAGTTTGAACAATTAAAACAGTAACCATAGAAGATATTTCTTCTATATGATGGAGGATATGAAATCGGTCTCCTTTATTGACTTCCCAGATCTTCTCTATTCAAGTAGCTCCTTGCCTCTTTGCAATATGACATGGTATGGCCCAGATAGCCACAGAACTGACACTTCATGAGAGGGAATGTCTTCTCACCTGAATTTCTCCTCATACCTTCATCCTTGGGAGAATAGTTGATGTAACACCCCGAGATTTTATGAAAAATATTCATTTTAATTTCATTAATGTCTTGTGTTATACGCTACACCAAAAGGAGCTTTGAAAACACACATCTCTGACCTGGCTTGAATTATACGCAATCGTGACCTTCCACGATAGCGTGTGTTGTACGCAACACCAAGTTTCTCTAGACAACGATATGCTATTAAGATATTATTAAAACTAGCCGTTATGAATAGTAATAACCACTTTTTTGAAATTTTTTAAATTTTATTTTTCAAAATGGACTTCATTTATGGATTCGGAATATCAAAATTATCTTAGGGTGAAATTTTGGTGATTTTTGGATAACTTTCATATTTTGATGAATAGTGAAAATTAATAAATTTTAATTAAAAACAACTTTTTCAATCAAAATAATAAATAGTGATAAATTATTAATTTGAGTGGTTTTAAGTATATTTAGAATATATTTTTACTATTTAATACAATGTTGTTCAGTGGATGTAATTTCACATTTAAACCAGTTATAAACAAGTGTCAATCTTTTGATAGTTATTATCTCTTAAAAACACGCCTTTTGTTTGGACGACGAGAATTAATTTTTTTTAAATTAATTAATGCAACTGGTATGTTTTGAATTTGGTAAAATAGAAATCATTTTTGAGTTCATAATATCAATAATAGCTTAGGCCTAATTTTTGGTATTTTTCTGAAAACTTACAATTTTTGATGAATAGTGAAACCACTAAGTGGTAGTTTAATAAAACTGAATTTTTCATAAAACATAATTTTACCGCTTCTGTGAGTGGAATTTTAAAAATCCGAGAGACACGGTTGATGTCAGTAAGTAAAATGTGGTTCAATGAGATGAAAATAATTTTTGGTGAATAGTAACTTTTTACTTTTATTTACCACTGTTAAAAGTAAATAGGGTAATTAAGGGTAAAAATGATATTTTTATTACCCTAACACATGTCCAAATTCTATTGGATAAGTGTAATTCGACCCAAAAAAAGCTTAGGAATAAAATATGACCATTTAGGCCCACTTGGATTAGATTAGGACATTTATTATTAATTTATTTAAAGAAGGGTTAAAATAGTTAAAATCAAAGTTTAATAAGTAAATTATTTTTAATATGGGGTTATACATAAGATAAATTCGACAATAAATATTTATTAGAAATATAAAAAGATTTCTTACATAATGGTATTTTATTTGTAATTTTTAGACATTAAATAATTTAATTTATTTATGACACAACGATGATGCAGTAATTATCTTATTAATGAATATTGACATAATTAATGTTATAAATACCCAAATAAATATAATTTGAGACTTTTTATGAATTCCACTAATTTTCTAGGTTAATATGACATGTTAGTATTGATTTAATTAACTTTTTTCGAACTTATAATTCTGTTATGATTTTCAAAAAAATCAATTACTAAATAGTATCAAAATTGACATAAAATAGTTTTTAAAACAAATATTATATTATTAATTATTATTTTATTCCTAAAAATCTATGGTTCGGCCACATGACTTAGATAAGGTTATATATATTAATAATAAACAATTTGGGGTTATTTTGGCTTCTTATAGTAAGTTTATTAACCTTATAGTGTAAGAACACAAGAAGACACGGTAAAAGTAAAATTATTTAACTTAATGTTAAATCTAAATGATAAGGTTAAAATAGGAACCTAAACTTGTCTAAATTCTATTGGATGAGAGGATTTCGACCCATACCCACCTTATCCTCGAAATAAATCAATTTGGAGCTATTTAAACCCGAACATGACTTTATAATAAAATAATATTTTTAGTTTTTCCAAAGGAACCCCTCTCCTCCCTTATAAAAGGGCCCCTCCTCCCTCTCTTCCTCACACAACTTTGAGCCTTCAATCTCGACCAACACCTGCCAAATTCTCTTCTCCACTTCCCTAGAAACATCCTAGGGGTTTTTGGTCTTCTTCAAAGTCCCATTTTAGTGCCCTAAAAGGAGGTCTCAAAGAAGCACTTCAAAGAAGAGGTAATGTCCGTTACCGATTCTTTCATCTTTATTTCTTCTTCCACTTCTTCTTCTTAGGTTGTTTAATTATGAAGTAATAACATCAGTATCACTCATATACTGATATGTTATTATAATTATGAAACAACCCTATTTCACCATCTATCCATCATACGGAAAAAGAAATCACCGCGCGTGCGTACGTGCGGAATACCGTCTCCACGCCGTGGTGTAATCTATTTTCCACCACCACCTTACTTGGATGGGTATAATGGTGTAAAGAATAACTATACATAGTTATTAGAAAATCATATTGATTCTGATATATTGTATCATCCACTCCAATTAAATTCAATAATTATGGAAATGATATCATCGCTCGTGCGTACGTACGGACTACCGTCTCCACGACACGATGAGATTCATTCTCCATGTTAACCATTTAAGAATGATTGTAAAGTATATATAAGCAATAATAATTAAATATATGACATTATAAAGCTAATGTATTTGTGTGTATATATATGTATGTCATCTAATTAATTCCACTCAATTCAATAACGAAATGAAAACAGCGTTCATGCGTACGTACGGCCTACCGTCTCCATGAACGGTGTATTTATTTCCATTTACTAATTTATTATATATATGTATATTCTGAATATATATTATATATAAATCATGTTTTATATTCTGGAATTAAGTAATTATTATCTAAGAAATCATATGAATAATTACAAGTCAAAACACGGACGACAAATGAAACAATTTTACCCAAAATGCTCTTTAACATAGAATTTACAAAAGAAAGGGTAATATAAAGTCATAAGTGAACCATATATGATATCATAACAATGAGTATGATTCTGGAATAAGTCAATGACATTATTTAAATCATTATACAGGAGGTTCGGACACCTACGAAGAAAATCGGACCTAAGGTAAGGGAAATATCACAATCTCATTTTTATCCGAGATTGTTTATACTTTAGTATTTACTGGGGTGTATTTTATTATCCAAATCCATGTTTCCCCAATATGTAATATTATTTCCATCCACCTACAATTGTTTAAATCCTATTTTACCCTTCGCTGAGTTTTTAGTAAAAGATATGAAAGGAATCTTTTGACGTTTTTCGTATGAGGTACTTTTTTGAGTTTTCCGAAAAATGTACGAAGAATGTTTTTTAACTTATACAGCATGAATGGATTTTTAAAACATTATTTCCAAGAATATTCCTTTACAAGTTTTCAAGTTTATTTTTAATCAACTTCTTTTAGTTATAATTTTATGACATGTTAAGAAATGAAAAGTGTTTTTGAAGTAGAAAGGATATTTTCCTCAAGAATGGAGTTCAAGTGTTTTATCAAAATTATTTTCTATCTAAGATAATAAAGGGTTCTGTTTCTATCCCTATTATTACATGGATTTGATTATGTTGTGATGGAAATATTTTTTATGAATTCTTTTATCTTATATGAATTGTTTTATGATTTCACGATGTTTAAGATTCCCATTTTTATTACATGGGTTATGCAATGATGTATGTTTTAAGATTTTGTGGCACACATAAGAATGATATCATTTTGAGATGGTGGGACCTATATATCCCTCCAATGCATTGGGTAATGATTTTATATCTCATGAGATAGACATGGCTGGAATGGTAGGTTATACCGGTTGAGTGAAACAGGACTGAAACGAGGGTGACTCGGTTCAGAAAGGGACTTTGTCCACTAAGATAGTCTTGGCAATGAGTCTTGACTAACAAGAAATGATTCTCTATGATTATGTTTGTATGCCACAAAGTTTAATGTTTTAAGTTATGATTATTGTGATTACATTTCACTGCCAAGAGTTATTCCTGGTTATGAAATTATGATCTCTTTTACAGGTTAAGATTTACAAAAGATATGTGCTTATGTATATGATGTGATTGATATTTCTTTTGTTTACCCTTACTGAGCATTTGAGCTCACCCTTTCATGTTTTCTTTTCCACAGGATATAAGGAAAGTTTTTAGGTATAAAAAAAGGAAGATCTTTATGGGAGATGTTGAAGATCTTTCACCAGGATTAGAAGATTATATTCCGAGGTTCCAAAGACACTAAACTATTACGATCCTTGTGTGTGTGTTTGTGTTATGTACTAAGTATTCTGCAAATGTAATGTAATGTCAATTTACATTAAGCTTCGGGTCTCTACAGTTGGTATCAGAGGAAAGGTTTAGTCAACCTTTGGAAACTAGGATGCGAAAACGTTAGTGAGATCCCTAGAGATATTTCTAAGGTATGTCTAGGGATGTCCCTAAGGTTAAGTATATGTATAGGTTATAGTACTAGAATTACGCTAACGATCTTAGAATATAACCTAAGATGTTAGATATTTAGGGTACTCCCACTTTATTATGTTGTTTTCCCTAGCATGATTTTTGCCTCTCACACTATTCTTTTTGGGTTTTAGACGGTGCCTGGAACCCGAAGGAACCGTGTTGATCAACGCAATGGACAATGCAATGATTGTCCTCCTGGACAAACAAATGTTATGGGAGATGGAGTGAAAAATATTATTTCTATACTTACACAAGCAATGAATCATTCTGGAATTCCAAATGAGCAGAGAAGGGAACAATATTCTATTGAGTCCTTCATGAGGCAACGTCCACCTTCTTTCAGTTGGACTTCCAATCCACTTGTTGCTGAACAATGGATCAGTACCACTGAAAATATATTTTCAGTTCTTCAATGTTCTGAACATGATAAAGTCATCTTAGCAGTATATCGTTTGGAAGGTGAAGCTGATCAATGGTGGAATCTTATCAAGTATACGAGGCCAGGAGATGAAATTGAGTCCATGGAATGGGACGACTTCAAGAATTTATTTTTCAATAAGTACTTCCCTCATATTCTTCTAAAAAAGATGGAGAAGGAGTTTCTCGAACTAAAGCAAAAAGTTGATGAATCCGTTGGTATATACAAAGCGAATTTTACAAGACTTGCAAGGTATGCATCTGGCATTATCATCCAACCTGAAAGTAAAGTTGATTGATTTTTCAGTGGCTTAAAACCAAGTCTTCGAAGGGCATTAGCTATAAGAGACTTCAGTAGCTATGAAGAAATTGTGCGTTGTGCTATCAAGGTAGAAATGGAAGTTGGTGTTACATATCTATCTCATGGTTTTGACAAGAAATGAAAGATGGAGTTCAAGGAGAAATCTTAGAATAATGGTGAAAAGAAGATGACTGTTTTCTTATGCACAAAGTGTGGAAAGAAGCATGGTGGATATTGTCTTAAAGGGACTAGAAAATGTTTTATGTGTGGAAAAGAAGGTCATCGAGTAGCTGAGTGTCAAAGTAATGGAAAAAGGTTTTCTAATTATGTGAATAAAGAAAACACTACAGAGAACGCACCACCAACACTTCAATGCTTCAAGTGCAAGGAAATGGGGCATTATGCTAATAAATGACCTAATCCAAGGGTTAGTGATGATCGACATGAGCAACCGCTTAAGGAAAAGGACAAAGGGAAGTCACATGCGATCACTATTGGCGATGTCGAATATGACAATGATGTGGTGGAATGATTAAGTGTTTATGTAATGGGATTTCAAAATAGTATCATGGAATCTCATTTATGGTATTTTGGAATTTTGGAATATCTATGTATTGGTTCTTAATAATTATATGATACTAGTAACCAGGATAAAAAAGTGATTGAAATATTTTTGGAATGAAGATGATATGCGCATAATGAAGGGACAAGAAGATAATGAGATGTTTGATTGTATTCATGAGCTCATGATTGATATAAGGACTAAGTGATATCATGGTTTGAGTATATAGAATTTTGAGGATTTTGGTATGTGGAAAGTGTTAACTTTTAACTGCATTCATGTTTTCACTAAGGTTCAATGGGTATTCAAGAGAATACATGATTAAGGCCTTTGAATATTTAGAATGTGACCAACAAGACATATCTTATGATATATGGGGATCAACGATGGTATTAAATCTCTGGTAATCATTTTCACTATATTATAAGAGTGGACTGAAGTATTATGGATAAGCCTAAAGATTGGAATGGATTATGTTGGACATAAGTTAGTATTGTTTAAGGATAGAAGTTTTTTTTATATTATTGATGGGATGTTATAGTAATATATTTTTAGAAAAATGACAACCTGCTGTACGAGCGACAACCCATCGCGTCGGACAAGGCTGTGGGAATCGAACCCACAATCGAAGTGCGACTGGCCTTTATCGCCTACCAATGGCCTACAGGAAGTCCCTGTTTAGTAGAAACTAGTTTTATTATATTAAGAAGTATGATATATGAAGTATAAGTCCATTTTAGGAACCATATATGATTTATCTCACTAAAGAATGACTTATGTATATTTAATAACTTTTGATAACCTTTTGTTTGAGACAGATGGAATGACCTGTCATACTAACACTTCACAAATAACAAATTCAACTTCATTTATTTAAGAGATGAAGTGGAAATTGTTCAAGGCATGAACAACAGTGAGATTGTACCAAAATAAATCTTCAACTTTAGGGAAACGATCTTGAAAACCAAATTTTTTTTCCTAGTGCTCTTATATATGATTAATCAGATGGTACCTTAGATCGTCACAAATTTATGGATTTGTGATTGATAGCTTTTCCATAGCCATGTTCTCTACCACTCTCCATCAGAACATGGTGGTTAGATTTCTCTTCCATATCCATATTTTCACCTATGTGGAAACCCAGTGATTAGTTTATTTGGGTAACCGTTACATTTCATACTTTTGTTTTTAAAGATTGGTTTTGGTATTCCTTTTTACGATGTGGGTTTCGATTAATGAAACATTCGAATAGTAAACCATTTATAACCCCGACGAATTTCGAGGGCGAAATTCATTTTAAGGGGGGTAGAATGTAACACCCCGAGATTTTATGAAAAATATTCTTTTTAATTTCATTAATGTCTTGTGTTATACGCTACACCAAAAGGTGCTTTCACAACACACATCTCTGACCTGGCTTGAATTACACGCAATCGCGACCTTCTACGATAGTGTGTGTTGTACGCAACACCAAGTTTCGCTAAACAACGATATGCTATTGAGATATTATTAAAACTACCCGTTATGAATAGTAATAACCACTTTTTGAAATTTTGTAAATTTTATTTTTCAAAATGGACTTCATTTATGGATTCAGAATATCAAAATTAGCTTAGGGTGAAATTTTGGTGATTTTCGGATAACTTTCATATTTTGATGAATAGTGAAAATTACTAAATTTTAATTAAAAACAACTTTTTCAATCGAAATAATTAATAGTGATAAATTATTAATTTGAGTGGTTTTAAAGTATATTTAGAATATATTTTTACAATTTAATACAATTTTGTTCTTTGGATATAATTTCACATTTAAACCAGTTATAAACAAGTGTCAATCTTTTGATAGTTATTATCTCTTAAAAACACGCCTTTTGTTTTGACGACGGGAATTAATTTTTTAAATTAATTAATGAAACTGATATGTTTTGAATTTGGTAAAATAGAAATCATTTTTTAGATCATAATATCAAATATAGCTTAGGCCTAATTTTTGGTATTTTTCTGAAAACTTTCAATTTTTGATGAATAGTGAAACCACTAAGTGGTAGTTAAAAAAAACTGAATTTTTCATAAAACGTAATTTTACCGCTTCTGTGAGTGGAATTTAAAAAATCCTAGAGACACGGTTGATTTTAGTAAGTAAAATGTGTTTCAATGATATGAAAATAATTTTTGGCGAATAGTAACTTTTTACTTTTATTTACCACTATTAAAAGTAAATAGGGTAATTAAGCGTAAAAATGATATTATTATTACCCTAAAACATGTCCAAATTCTATTGGATAAGTGTAATTCGACCAAAAACAAGCTTAGGAATAAAATATGACCATTTAGGCCCACATGGATTAGATTAGGACATTTATTATTAATTTATTTAAAGAAGGGTTAAAATAGTTAAAATCAAAGTTTAATAAGTAAATCATTTTTAAAATGGGGTTATAAATAAGATAAATTCAACTATAAATATTCAGTAGAAAGATAAAATTATTTCATACATAATGGTATTTTATTTTTAATTTTTAGACATTAAATAATTTAATTTAGTTATGACACAACGATGATGCAGTAATTATCTTATTAATGAAATATTGACATAATTAATGTTATAAATACAAAAATAAATATAATTTAAGACTTTTTATGAATTCCACTAATTTTACAGGTTAATATGACATGTTATTATTTATTTAAACAACTTTTTTAGAACTTATTATTCTGTTATGATTTTCACAAAAAACAATTACTAAATAGTTTCAAAATTGACATAAAATAGTTTTTAAAACAAATATTATATTATTAATTGTTATTTTATTCCTAAAAATCTAAGGTTCCGCCAATTGACTTAGATAAGGTTATATATATTAATAATAAACAATTTGGGGTTCGTTTGGCTTCTTATAGTATTTTTATTAACCTTATAGTGTATGAACACAAGAAGACACGGTAAAAGTAAAATTATTTAACTTAATGTTAAATCTAAATGATAAGGTTATAATAGGAACCTAAACTTGTCTAAATTCTATTGGATTAGAGGATTTCGACCCATCCCCACCTTAGCCACTAAATAAATCAATTTGGAGATATTTAAAACCGAACTTGACTTTATAATATAATAATATTTTTAGTTTTTCCAAAGGAGCCCCTCTCCTCCCTTATAAAAGGGAACCTCCTCCCTCTCTTCCTCACACAACTTTGAGCCTTCAATCTCGGCCAACCCCTGACAAATTATCTTATCCACTTCCCTAGAAACATCCTAGAGGTTTTGGTATTCTTCAAAGACCCGTTTTAGTGCCCTAAAAGGAGGTCTCAAAGAATCACTTCAAAGAAGAGGTAATGTCTGTTACCGATTCTTTCATCTTTATTTATTCTTCCACTTCTTCTTCTTAGGTTGTTTTCGTTATGAAGTAATAAAATAAGTATCACTCATATAATGATATGTTATTATAAGTATGAAACAACCCTATTTCACCATCTATCCATCATACGGAAAAAGAAATCACCGCGCGTGCGTACGTGCGGAATACCGTATCCACGCCGTGGTGTAATCTATTTTCCACCAACACCTTACATGGATGGGTATAATGGTGTAAATAATAACTATACATAGTTATTAGAACATAATATTGATTCTGATATATTGTATCATCCACTCCAATTAAATTCAATAATTATGGAAATGATATCATCGCTCGTGCGTACGTACGGACTACCATCTCCACGATGCGATGAGATTCATTCTCCATGTTAACCATTTAAGAATGATTATAAAGTATATATAAGAAATAATAATTAAATATATGACATTATAAATCTAATGGATTTATGTGTATATATATGTATGTCATCTACTTAATTCCACTCAATTCAATAACGAAAAGAAATCAACGTTCATGCGTACGTACGGCCTACCATCTCCATGAACGATGTATTTCTTTCCATTTACTAATTTATTATATATATCTATATTCTGAATATATATTATATATAAATCATGTTTTATATTCTGGAATTATTTAATTATGATCTATGAAATCATATGAATAATTACAAGTCAAAACACGAACGACAAATGAAACAATTTTACCCAAAATGCTCTTTAATATAGAATTTACAAAAGAAAGGGTAATATAAAGTCATAAGTGAACCATATATGATATCATAACAATGAGTATGATTCTAGAATAAGTCAATGACATTATTTAAATCATTATACATGAGGTTCGGACACCTACAAAGAAAATCGGACCTAAGGTAAGGGAAATACCACAATCTCAATTTTATCCGAGATTGTTTATACTTTAGTATTTACTGGGGTGTATTTTATCATCCACATCCATGTTTCCTTAATATGTAATATTATTTACATCCACCTAAAATTTTTTAAATCCTATTTTACCCTTCGGTGAGTTTTTAGTAAAAGATATGAAAGGAATCTTTTGACGTTTTTCGTACGAGGTACTTTTTTGACTTTTCCGACAAAAGTACGAAGAATGTTTTTTTAACTTATACGGCATGAATGGATTTTTAAAACATTATTTCCAAGAATATTCCTTTACAAGATTTTGAGATTATTTTTAATCAACTTCTTTTAGTTATAATTTTATGACATGTTAAGAAATGAAAATTGTTTTTGAAGTAGAAAGGATATTTTCCTCAAGAATGGAGTTCAAGTGTTTTATCAACATTATTTTCCATCTAAGATAATAAAGGGTTCTGTTTCATTCCCTATTATTAAATTGATTTTATTATGCTGTGATGGAAATATTTTTTATGAATTCCTTTATCTTATATGAATTGTTTTATGATTTCACGATGTTTAAGATTCCCATTTTTATTACATGTGTTATGCAATGATGTATGTTTTAGGATTTTGTGGCACACATAAGAATGGTATCATTATGAGATGGGTGGGACCTATATCTCCGTCCAATGCATTGGGTAATGATTTTATATCTCATGAGATAGACATGGATGGAATGGTAGGTTATACCGGTTCAGTGAAACAGGACTGAAACGAGGGTGACTCGGTTCAGAAAGGGACTTTGTCCACTAAGATAGTCTTGGAAATGAGTCTTGACTAACAAGAAATGATTCTCTATGATTATGTGTGTGTGCCACAAAGTTTAATGTTTTATGTTATGATTATTGTGATTACATTTCACTGCCATGATTTATTCCAGGTTATGAAATTATGATCTCTTTTACAGGTTAAGATTTCCAAAAGTTATGTGATTATGTATATGATGTGATTGATATTTCTTTTGTTTACCCTTACTGAGCATTTGAGCTCACCCTTTCATGTTTTCTTTTCCCCAGGATATAAGGAAAGTTTCTAGGTATAAAAAAAGGAAATCTTTATGGGAGATGTTGAAGATCTTTCACCAGGATTAGAACATTATATTCCGAGTTTCCAAAGACACTAAACTATTACGATCCTTGTGTGTGTGTTTTTGTTATGTACTATGTATTCCGCAAATGTAATGTAATGTCAATGTATGTTAAGCTTCGGGTCTCTACAGTTGAACTGCCTATCATTTCTGAATGTTTGTGGATAATTGTCAGTTCTCCTTCTAGTTTGGATTGAGGGTTTCTTTTTCAGCACTTCAGGCAATGTTTCAACTTGTTCAACCTTCGTTTTGTCTTTCTTTTGGCTCTCTTTATTTCCAGCAGTTGATGTCTCAGCTTCACAGCCAATTCCACTCTTTCCCATACAGATGGGTCTTTGAACACTCATGATTTTTTCAACCACATCAGAACCACACTTGGCTCTTGCTAGTAATTCTGTATCTGAGAATCTTCTGAATGGTATTTTCTTCCTTGATTTTTTTGAAAATGATTCAGTCTCAAGTTTTCTCCTAAGAGTAAAAACTTCTTCCTCAAGACCCTCAGCAGTCTTGGACTTTTCTTCTAGTCTTGACGTGAGGTCATTGATGACCTTTCCCTGCTCTTCAATTCTCATTTTTATATCCACTACATCATCATTTCTTTCAAGGATTTTAGACTGAGATTTCCCAAATTCTTCCAGACGTTCAATTTTAGCTTCAAGTTCATCAACATATTCTGATGATTCCTCCACCATTTCCTTCCACTTATTACATCTCTTACATTTACTCTCATGCTTTGAGAAAGCATCCTTAATTTGAATCTTTGGATTACCAATAGAAGTAGTATGATTATCTATGCCTTTATTGATTGAGGATTCTGATATTTCCGTGGTATCCATCATGGAAGCATGGTTTTCGGTTTTAAATTCTGGTTCTTCTTCCTCACAAAATTCAATATCATCATCTTCTTCTTCACAGACAAAACTCTTCCTATGCATTTTCTTTCCAGATTTGAAGTCACACTTTTTAAAAACATTTTTTGAGCCTTCTCAATGTCTTCAGCTTCACTCTCATCATCATCTAACTTTCTTTGGCACTGAGAGGCAATGTTCCCAACTCTTCCACAACGGAAACATGCAAGAGGTATCTTACCTCTAAATTTACCTTTCCCCTTTTTCAACTTCTTGGCGATGAGGGAAATAATTTATTTTTCTTATTTATCTTCAACACCACTGTCTTGTAAAATTTTCAGTTTTTCCATTGCATTGAATGCCATTTCCTTTCTCATGAGAGTCATGGAATCTTCAGGTTTGACTCTCATCTCATATGTCACTAAACTACTTAACAAATCATCCAGAGATAGTTTAGAAAGATATCTTTCTTCAAGGGCTGACACCTTTGCATTGTACATGGGAGGAAGTCTTATCATGATTTTCTTTACGATATAATGTCTTTGATTTCTTCTCCAAGACCTCGAATTTCTCCCACTACTTCAGTAATTTGATTAAAAAAAGAATCTGTATTCTCATTAGGATTCATCTTTAGGTCGTCAAACCTGTTGTGTAAAACATGATGTTTTTCCTCTTTTACCTTTCTATCTCCTTAATAAATGTTTTCAAGTTTATCCCACATAGATTTGCTGAAGTGCAACTCATTACCTTTAGATAGATCTGATCACAAAGAGCTGCGGTGAGTGCATTTTGTGATTTAGCATTTGCATCAAGAATTTTCCTGTCTGTGTCAGTCATAGCCAGGCCTGTTGGATCAGTGACTTGTATTCCTTGCACAATAGAAAACAAAACTTCCATTCCAAGAGATCTTAGATGAGATCTCATCCTGTTCTTCCAGATCTGAAAATTATTTCCATCGAAGAGAGGGACTCCCATAACATTGACTACATTCTCCTTGGCGACAAAGGACAGATTCAATGCCAACAACCTTTACCCTCTGATACCACTTGTAGGACCCCGGGACACCCTGAGAGGGGAGGGGTGAATCAGGGTGTCAACTTTTTCTTCTTAATGTTGTGGATCTTGTTCCCATGTTGGTAGGATCTACTTGAATCTGTATGATGGATATGATCATCAATGAAACATTCACATGCAGAGAGTTGACACAACAATTTTTACTTGGTTCACCACTAAGGGCTACATCCAAGGAGCATGCGCCGACAGGTTGTCGGTCTTACTTAAATCCACTATGCTTCACTAGCTGTAGATTACAATGGTTCCGGTACAGTCACTCTGTACCAGGCTCACTGCCTTTACAACGGTTCAGGGATAGCTCACTGCTTCCCTCGGGTCACTTCCGTTGACTCCCCCTGGCTCACTGTTGTTGGTGAAGTCTCACTCAGTTTATAGATGTGAAGGTCTCTTCAATAGATTTGCATTGGAGTATTTGTCTCCTGTTTGGCATGAGACTTTTCTTGCATCAGAGTCCTGAGTTGATGCTCTATTAATGTTCAATATTTCTTGACATGAAGGTATTTGTCTCCTGTTCACTGGGCGAACAACCTTTGGAAAGGGCCTTCGCAAAGTACCCTACTTCACAAGGCTCTCAATTTTGGAAATCTCAAACAAGTCTTCACAGAGCCCCTGTCTTTTCGCAAAACTCAATCGAGAAGCACTCTCACGATGATCCTGCCTTCAGAGTGCTTGGCTATCACAGAGCTTCAGCCTCTTCGCGAAGCTCACTAAGCCAACGTGGGGCGCACGACATTCGCGGAGCTAGAATAGCCGTCGCGAAGCTCCTCTTTCGTGAAGCACACGGCCTTCGCGAGAGACCTTTGCGAACCGAGAGCAAAGGATTTTCTCTGAAATTCTCTCTACATCTCTTGAGGGGGTCAGCCTCTATTTATAGGAGATTCCACTAACCCTAGACCCTTCCGCGCGAAGTCAGCGCCACGTCAGCTCAAATCGCAAAGCTTCTAAGTTCCCGCCGAAAATCTCTCAATATCGCGAAGCACAATGGAAATTTTCAGTTCGCGGAGCTCGTCGTAATCGTGGACTATCACTGTCATCATTACTTCACACCTTCACTGTGAAGCTCCCTCGAAAATCCCTTCACCGCCACGATGCGCTTCAACTCTGCCGTTCGCGAAGCATTGACGTAATCGCGAAAACCCATAGCCTCCATTCTTCTGGTCTTCGCGATTTCTAAACCATGCATCATATCTTTGCGAAATTCATTGCTTTTCCATATTTAATTATTATCTTCATGAAAATCCACTTTTCGCGATGCTCAGCAACTTCCAGAATTTGGAACCCAAAAATTTGGCCAACACTGGGAAACGACGCCACCTTCAATACAATTGTCTTCTTGAACGGTATGATCTCTTTGCTGGTACATGATCCGAACTTCCATTTATGATTGACAACAAACACAAACCATGCTCCAAATCATGCATGTAAGACCATGGTTCCCACACTAGATGGTGTGAAAGATGTTCTTCAAGTGTCCTACACTACTGAAAATTTATCCAATAGCTACAGTTCCAAACCGTGGCTATATGTTCCGAAACCATGGCTATAGGTTATAGCCACGGTTCAACGAACCGTGGCTAGTAAAGGCATGAATATAGGGTAAGATCTGTATCCACGGTTTGAAACCGTGTCTAAATCCATATAGCCTCAGTTTGAACTGTGGATATAGCTCTATAGCCACGGTTTAAAACCATGGTGATAAGGTATTTCCAGGGTTTTAAACTGTGGCCGAACATTTATCCCCACAAATCTTATAGCCACAGTTCCAAACAGTGGCTTTATAGCTTTAGCCACGGTTTAAAACTGTCGCTTTAGGTCTACATCCACTATTTAAAACTGTTGCTATAGGGCTTGATATTTCATTAAAAACCCCACAGCCCCCCCTGAACATCCCCCCTGGATATACCTTGCACCCCCTGGATAGCCCCCCATGCCCCCCAGACAGCCCCCTTGCACCCCCTAGATAGCCCCCATGACCCCCCTGGATAGCCCCCATGCCCCCTGGACATCCCCATTACACTCCCCCTGGACAGCCCTTGCACCCCCCTGGACAGCCCTTGCACCCCCTTTGGACAACCCTTGCACCCCCTGGATAGCCCCCTTACACCCCCATACCCCCCTGTACAACCCCCTTGCACCCCACCCCCTAGACAGCCCCCTTCCCCCCGCACTCCTACAATAGCCCACCACCCACCCCCTCCCTATAGCCCCCCTTGCATACCCCCCCCTAGACAACCACCTTCCCCCCACCCCCACTCCTATAGTACCCCCCCCCCTCGTGCAGAACCCCCAGCACACCCCCACCCCACCTTGCAAACCCTCCCTGGACAACCCCCTTCCACCCCCCTGGACAGCCCATACACCCCTTGGATAGCCCCTTGCACCTCCCTGGATAGCCCTTGCACCCCCCTAGACAGCCCCCCTACACCCCCATGCCCCCCCTGGAGAGCCCCCTTGCACCACTCCCCCCAACTCCTGTATTAGCCTACAACCCCACCCCCTCCCTGTATCCCCCCCAGTAGATGAGTGGAAAGACCCTTGAGAAGCTTCCAGACTTATTTATTCCATGAAAATATGAAATTTCATGAAAGTTGTTGAAAAAATCATTGATGAGGTATGTGTTTCTCTCATCCCTGTTAATGAACGAATAAAGTCTGATATTAAGGGGGAGAAATTGAATTAATCAATGGAAAGAAGGTGAGGAAATTTGAGATCTCAAGGCTGATTTCAAAAACCTGCTACATGTACTTAAATGTTTTCAACATGTGTATTGAGATGAGTGCAAGATATTAGGTTTTAAATGAGGAAGATAGGTTGTTTCATGCCAATATGAAGATGATAAATGGATTTCATGTTAGTTGGAGTACCCAAGCATATTGATGAGACATTTAGGAGGTGGACAACTTAGAAGGGAGTTGGGAGTTCCCAAGCTTGTTGAGAAGGAATATGATGTTCTCAAGCAAAGGTGTTAGTATGAGATTCTTAAATCCTCCCCATGAACCCCTCCCCCCTGCAGCCCCCCTCCCACCTTGGACTGACCCCACACACCCCCCTAGATAGACCCCCCCCCCCTTCTAGACACCCCCTTCCTCCTGGAAGCCCCCACCCCTCCTGGACACCCCTCCCTCCTGGACAAACCCCCTACAACCCCAAACAGACATCAGCCCCCGCTGGACCCCCCCCCCCCTCTTGGACACCCCCTCCCTCCTAGACAACCCCCCTGGACATCCCCACCTAGACAGAATCCCCCCCCGAATAGCATCCCCCCCTCCACCCCCTTGAACAGACCCCCCTCCTGGAAACCCACCTGGACAGACCCCCCCAGGACAACCCCACATGGAAAGCAGCCCCCCTGCTGGACGACCCTTGCACCACCCCTGCTAGACACCCCCCCCCCCCTCCTGGACACTCCCCCTCCCTCTTGGAAACCTGCCCTCCCTCCTAAAAACCCCCTTGGACCACCCCACCCGGACAACAGCCCCTCCCCCCTCCTAAAAACCCTACACTATTGTGCTGCCTTTGGGTCCATTGTAGGTTTTTGGGGATGGATTTATCCATTGGAAAGGGATATTAATGTAGAGTGGATTTTTTGGCGGGTTCTCAGCTTGTGTGGGTCACACATGTGATGTTCTTATGGGGGTTCTTGTTGCTATTATGGTGTTGGGTGGGTGTTGGATGTTTATAGTGCAAGGATCCTATGCAGAGGATGCCTGATTTTAGTGTGTGGTGATGATTCTAGAGGGGCTTCTAGTGTGATGCAGATAGAGTCACATGTTATTATTCTAGGTGCAGTTTTAGAGGATAGGTTTCATGGTGTGGGTGATTCAATAGGGATTTTCTAGTTTTTTGTTGATTGGTTTCTTTTTGGGTTGTGGTTTTCCTGATACATGGCTACATGTAGTGGATTTGTTGTGGATGGTTGTCACTGAGTTTCTTGTTGACTGGTTGGGAATTCCGTTGGTGGCTGGTCTTTTCCATATGGTGATGTTAGGATATTGTTTTCTTGAGTCGTTGAGTGGTCGAATGTGGTGGTTTGGTGCCATGATATTGTAGAATGTTTTCTTTGGCTTCAAGGTTGATGAAGTAGTAGGTGGTTTGAGTTGCATATGGGCTAGTGTTGTTGTTCTTAGAGGAAGGTTTTCTTTATTGGATGGGTTCTTTCCAGCAGACTTTTGGGTTGTAGTAGCTATTCTGGTGTGAGTGGCTAGGAGGGTCGGGTTTTGTTTGGTGTTGGGTGGGATGACTGCAATTATTGGTGTTTAGCGGAGCGGTGTTGTGGTTGGGTGGTAGGTGGATGGTTTGTGGTTTTGTAAGGGTATAAGAAGGTGGGTTTGATTGATGGTGTTTATTGTAGGTGAGTTGAGTGGTCTGTTGTAGGGATTATGTGATTCTGAAACTATTAACTTTTGGTGAAAAATACCAACAAAGATTGGGTCATATTTCATTGGAGGGGTGAGGGATTTTAGGATCTGCACCTTCAGTGAAAATTCAAGAAGAAGATAATTCAATGTCCATAATAGATTAAAAAGTTCAAGAAAAGAGAAAAATAATTAGATACAACATATCTAATATAAAACCAGAAATATATTACCTCAATCTATACAATAACATTTGGGGTAAACATAATTTGAGGCCCTTGTAATATGGCATAGTCGGAGGAACAAAACTACACATTAGGGTACAACAGTTCTGGCACAAAACATAGTGGTTTCCGTATCTAGTGAAATTACTCAAAAATAGAACAGAGAATAGAAAGAGGCTTTTATTATCAATCATGATGAAAATAAGAATCAAAGGTATTTTACAGAAGAACATTTTAAAGACAATGATGAAATAAATCATTAATATCAACTAGTAGTCTTTGAAACTAAAATGATAGTCCAAATCCAATCAATTTCTTTCATAAATGATTACATAGACAGGGAACTATTTATTTATATTGATATTAAAGTTGTTTTTGAGACTCTATTATTTTCTTCTATTTAGAAAATTAGAGATCAATCCTATCCCACTCTTGATTGAGGCCAATCATCAAAAGAAAATTATGAACACTATTTTGATTCATTGAATACACAATCAAAGGATTTATTGATCATTTGAAGAAGCTATGAGAATAAAATTCACGTTCTCACAGTGAATTAAAGGCTTTAATAAAATCATTTGAAGATTTAAGAAATTAAACTATTCATGGAGATGAGATTGAATATATACAGACTCATCTTACTAATCTATGAGATAATACAATTACAAAAGGTAATTTTGTTTTTTTATAAATGGATGACCAGTTTGGAAAGATCAATGAAGGTTATATTTCTAAAATATATTTTATATATTTGAAAATATATTTTTGGAGTCACATTGAATATGTTATAAGTTGTTTCAATCAATCTATAACCTCAAAATATACAACTCAAACCTCTTTAAATTTAGTCATAAGGTTTTAACCCAATATAGTTGTCATGAATAGTTTCAATGATATATTAATACTCTTTAGTGCGACATCGTACAACTCAATATGCTATAAGAAAATCAACAATATGTTACTGAGAAGATAATTTTACAAGATCCTACCATCATGAATCGTCTCAGTCTATTTGGATCATTGATTTACCTATTTTTATGTTCAGAAGAAACATTTCAGGAATTTATGAATGTAAATTTGATTGAATGTTTAATGATTCATCCTAGAGCAGGGCCAAATCATAGCATTATCATGGCGTGATCGCGGCGTGACCGCAACATGTTGGCCCGGTCCACCGATATCCATGGGGAAACATCTTCCAGCTAGGAGCGAAGGGAGTAGGAGGAGGAGGGGTAACATTCCGGTCATCTCCCTGCCGGCAGAAATTGTGATTAGTCAGTCTCAACATTGATCACAAGAGTCATGGAATACTATCACTGCGAACTATCGCGGTTTGTCATCTTGGAGAAGGTCCAAATCACGGTGTGACTGTGGCGTGACCACAGCATGACCATGGCGTGACTGTGGTGGGGCCGCGGCGTGACCGCGATGTGACTGCGGCGTGTTGGCCTGGTCTAGAGACATTCACGGGGCAACATCATTCGGCCCGGAGTGAAGGGATCGGGAGGAGGTGGGGAAACTGTCCGGTCGTTTCCCCACTGGATGAAATTGGGATTAGTCAGTCTCAACATTGATCAAAATACTCTTGGAATACTATCACGGTGAACATCTGCAGGGTGTCATCCTCGAGCAGGGCCAAATCACGACATTACTACAGCGTGACCGCGGCGTGACTGCGGCATGACCGCGGTGTGACCGTGGCGTAACCGTAGTGTGATCGTGGCATGTCGGCCCAGTCCAACGACATCTGCGGGGTAGCATCTTTCGGCTAGGAGAAAAGGGAGCGGGAGGAGGCGGGGTAACATTCCGGTCATCACCCCACCAATAGAAATTGTGATTAGTCAGTCTCAACATTGATCACAAGACTCATAGAATACTATCACTGGGAACTACCGTGGGGTGTCATCCTGGAGAAGGGCCAAATCAGGGCATTACCGTAGTGTGGTCACGGCGTGACCGCAGTGTGACAGCGGTGTGACGGCGGCTTGACGGTGGCGGGATGGTGGTTTGACCGTGGCATGACCGTGGTGTGACCGCGGCGTGACAGCGGCGTGACCGCGACGTGACCGCGTCGTGACCACAACGTGACCGCGACGTGACCGCATCGTGTTGGCCCAATCCAGCGACATTCACAGGGCAGCAACATCTGGCAAGGAGCGAAGGGAGCGGGATGAGGCGTATGAAAGACTCAAACCAAATCTAAACATGATTCAAATAACTATCACTACTCTTTGGTTTATAAGACAACGCACCTCCGCTTGAGGGTTTTTATTATAAAATAATGGAATTTATTTGTCACAAAATTTATTTAATTATATTTAACATTTATTCTAAAACTCATTCATCACAAATAAAATGCAATAATTTAAGAAACTAGATCAACATAACTATCACTTTGAGTTTTTGCAGACAGTGCACCTCCGTCGGAGGGGTTTTATTATAAAAACATAACTTTATCAAATGAAAAAATTATATTAAAGAACACTTATCCAAGATATGAAATTCAATATATTTATGCAGAATAAATAAATAAGCTAAATTCAATTTAAATCATTCTAGAATTAAAGAGGCTAGAAGAGGGATCCTACCTCATGGAGGAACCAAACCGTCCACTTCGGCTTTTGGAGCTTTCTAACTAAATTTTTTTTCTCCCCCATTGGGTATAAGAACTTTCACACATTAAAAGTATTTTATAGGAACCTTCAAATTAATGGGAAATGTCTCAGATAAAATTAAAATGGGAAGGTGGAAAACATAAATAACATTGAAAACAAAGTAGAAACACGAACCTGGATGTTTTTTATGCTTCCAACAACAATATGTTTCGATCTTTCAAAAGGTGCATGAGGTGTTGTCCAGCTTTTTTCGTGCTCAGAAAACACAATAAAAATGTTATTAAATAGTAAAATAACTAAAGGAAATAAAAGAAAAGAAAAGGGAAAATAATTTTTAGGTTTCAAACCCCGAACATGGGCTATTGTTAACCTGTCCACAGCTAGACATTTCCAACAATTTATGCCCCCTGCCCCCTGCCCCCTGCCCCCCTGCCCCCTGCCCCTGCCCCCCTCCACCCTGCCCCCCTGTACCCCTACACCCTGCCCCCTAACCCTGCCCCCTCCACCCAGTCCCCTAGCCTGCCCAGCCACCCCTGCACCCCCAACCCCCCTCCACCCTCCCCCATCCCCTGCCCCCAGCCCCCATCCACCCTACCCCCCACCCTACCCCTCTCCACCTAGACCCCTAGCCTGCACAGCCCCCCTTACACCCCTCACCCCCTCCATTCATTACCAGTTGCTAAATAATGTTTTTGTATTATGTACAAGTGTTTTATGAACCTAATTTTCCTATGATACTAAACATTTAGATCCTTGAATGTATTATTATTTTATTTATCATAAAAATTATGTAATAGACATATACAAATAGGTTGGTTTTCTATATAATGACATCCTAATGTCCCTGTACATGGTTTTACATGAATATGATAACAAATACCACTATAATCACAATACATTATTGAGTACATATCATTGAATATATTAAAATTCCAACACTTGAGTAATATAAAACATTCTCCATGTATTGGCACTCTTCTTCCATTGTGAGTTCTTATGCCTTGGCCAAGTTGAAGTGCAAGATGGGTAGTCACTGTTTCTCATCAATTCATGCCAAACCTTTTGATGATCCAATTGATATGTTCATTCTGGGTTATTACTAAATCTAAATTCTTATTATCTATTTCTGTACTTGTCCACAATATCTTGTCAAATTTCTTGGGATTTTTAATCTCAAAACCTCCATAAAATTATCCATAGATTTATAAATCATTCAATCATCTATTTCATGTAGAAACACGTAATTGAAATAAAATATGAAATTTATGAAGGTACCATTATCCCATTTATTTTAGTAGAAGTAATTATCTCTATTGAAACTATCAAAGCCTTCATCAGTGATAAATGATTAAAATTTCTGATTCCACTGTCACGGTACTTTCTTTATATTATAGAAGATTTTATACAATATACAAACCAAGTCATGGATCCCAATTATTGGTACTCATATTGGTTATTTCATGTTGATTTATTCCATTAACTCACCATGAAGAAAATATTTCATGATGTCCCCTAGATCTAGAAGCATATTTTCCAATTCCACCATACATAGAATTGTTTAGATGATATAATGCTTATATTTAGTGAGAATATTTCAAAAAAAATAAACTTTTTCATTTTACTAAAAACACATTATTACCATCCATAATTTTTATCATTTATAAACATCATTCTATTAATTAATTTTTTAAACCCACTTATTTTCATGTTCCTTTTTACCCACTTAAGGTTCAACAATATCTGATTATTTTAACTTCAAAGAATCCATCTCTTTATTCATGGAATATTTCTCTATTTTGAATAGAAAAAATTACAGTTTAATTTGGATTTTCATGTTTCTATTCATTCAATAGAAGTATATAATTCATTTAAACCCCATACCTTTGAACCAATCTCCTAATTTTGGTTGATCTCATCAACTGAATCATATTTTCTAAACTACTTGAATTATTTTCTCCTACTTGTATACACCACAACATCTACTAAACACTCACATCGTTATATTGTAGAATTCAATGTATAAACCATGAATAAAATATACATAAAAAATGTACCTCAATATCATTATCATAAGTACCATCATGAACCTCATAATCTCCTTCAGAAACCCAACATCATCATCTCCTCCTCTCAGACCACCATCATCATCAACATCCACATTGGAATATGGTACTAAATGAATGGTAGGACCAGAATAATCCTCATATACTGAACAAAAATAAATGAGAATACTTTTAATTAATGAAAACACATTTAATTAATGAAAACATAAAAAGAATATCACTGAAATCAAAAAATCAATCCAGATTTACTTTACTCACAGAAAATCATACAAAATGTGAAAATATAGCAATGCCAAGAATTTTAATGGAATTTGAGGGAATAAAACAATGAATTACATATAAAAATTTATGAAATTTCTAATTTGATCACTCTCCCACACTTGGTTTATTGAACTCCAAGGCAATTCATTGTCTATTGGACTTCCTAAAAATGAGATACACAAAATGAATATGAAGTTCACAGCCCTATCAGCTCATCCAACAAAAAAAATTTCAGATAATTTAAATTGTATTAACCTACGCCGTCATTTGGATATAACAATTCCAATTAATATAGTTTTGGAATGCTTAGATCTCTGTAAGAACTCCTTTATTTCCCAAATCTCTTTATCTAAAGATACACAAACTTGGAAAATTTCTGATTTAGTTGCTCGTCTTGTTACTATTTGGTTATTTCATGACTTCAAATGTGTTTCGTTAGGATGATGTTTTTTCAGTTGTTGTTTCCCACCTCTAAATTGAAGGGTAAATAATAGAGCTTTGGTTCCATAAATTTGAAGCCAGGAACCCTTAGGATCCATGAATGGAAGACAAATTTCAGTCTCTATGATTTTAAAGACACTTTTTTCCAGATTTGGATAATGATTTGTGGGTTAAATTGGGTTTTGTAGCATTTTGAAATTCTTTATGACATCGCCTCTTTGATATGCATTTTAATCCAGTTGTATTTAGTTACTGAAAATGTTAGCTATGGACATTTTGCCAAAATTTTAGTTGAGGTAGATTTATGTTATACCATGGCTGATAAGGTAGTTCTATCCACACCATAGGATGAAATTAATCTTCGTATTGTGTATGAAAAGTTTTCTTTTGTATTGTGAAGTCTGCTATATGATTGGACACTCAAGGTCCAACGATCATTCCAATATTTTTTTGTACTAGATGCATGTTTAAGTGGAATTATGAGGCTCATTGAAGAAGAACATAATGTAATAAATTTCCCCAAGGGACTGATGTCCAATCTTTGGAACAAGCTTCAAATGAGATTTCTCACAGCTCTCCCAACAGACTCCTATTCTCTGAAAATGTTCAGACAATGTCTCAGACTGAACATCTGATCAAGGATCATAGTAAAAGCCCCAAGTTGGACTCCACTTATGTCATCTTGAATGAGGTAGTGCCTCATACGTTTCAGTTGATTTATAGAACCAATGTCACTTGGGCTGATTTAGTAGAAGAAAGTGACTCACTTGAATTGGGCCTGTCTTTCAAAGATGTGATGATTAAAGACATGAACCAAGATTAAAATGACACAGAATCTGTAGACACTCAAATAAATATAGAGCTTCTAGAACAAACTGATGTTTATCAATGAATTAGGCATGAGCAAGGTACTTTTTCTTCAAAATGTAGAAAAGTGAAGCACATGTTAGAGACAACGACCTCAAGTAAGGTTAAGAATAAAAACACAAACAAGTAATCCAAGGAATTGACTATTGAAAATGGCAAAGCAAAGGTCCCCTACACTGCCAAGTCCAAGGAATCTGTGAAAAAGGATGATGTTTCTATCCCTTCAATGGACATACAACAAACACAAGGTGCAACTTCAAAAAAATCTTGTCTCCCAAAACCCGATCCTACAGTGGGAAGTGGAGTTAAAAAATTTCCTCCAACTTATAGGGTGCTGAAAGTTCCTATAAATCTACAAGTTTCGAGTTTGATCATTAACCCTCCTATGGTGGGAAGTGAAGTTAATCACTGTACTGCTGAATTTGGACCCAAAATGGTGCCCAGTGGTCACCCTGATAGTACTCTTGCTGAAACTTCCATAGGAGTTCATTGCATGGATGTTCAACCCACTTTTGTGGAATCTATGTTTCCCATCGATGAACAGTTACTGGAGAAGTTTAGGATACCCAGCACAATGGAAGGGCTGATTCCCACCCAAAGTCATCCATTTCAGAGTGGAAAGAATCTGAGGTTGAGAATCCAGCCTGATTCTGATATGATGAAAGAGTTAACTCCTGCTCAAGAGGAGGAAAAATATGCTCTAAAAAGGGTACCCTTCTAGACCCCATCTCTATTTTGGGTGTTTCTAATCCAATTGAAAAAACACACAATGTGATGGTGTCAACTACAATGCCTCCTCCAGCAATAGAGGCACATACACCTATGAAGAATATTGAACTATTGAGATCAAAGGTTTCTACCTCTCTTACAAGCAGCACCCCACCTCAAGCATCGAGGACCCAGAAAAACAGAAATGTTTGTACTCATAACACTTTTGAAATATTTTCCTCGCTTAGTAGTGATGATGATGGGAATAAAAGTGACAGAGTGAATAAAGATGAAACCATAAATACTGATGCTGTTGTGGAGCACCTTGATGATGCTGATGGTGAAGGTCCATGGATATAAGCCAGGACCGGGAGGAGAGTTCAAAACTCTCACGGAATGGGTGGAAGACTTCCTTTTCATAGTTTTAATACCCTTTCTAAAATGGGTTGATGTATTTTTAAGTTTAGTTTTCTTGTATTTCCTCTGAACTTTCTTCTTTTTCTATATAATTTAAATAAAAAGGCCTTTTTCCCTTAAAAAATATTCCAATTAATATAGAGATTATAGTCAAATACTCTCATAAACCTCAAAATAATTGAACATTTTCAAGCCTTGAGTTCCAAGCTACGTGTACTTGTTTTAAGCCACAAAAATCATTCTTAAAAATGCACAATTTATTATCATCATCATTTATTTGAAATCCACATAGTTGACCAATTTAAACTTCCTTAAAAAATATCCAATGAGAAAATAAGAATTTTTATTATATACATTAGATATACCTTGAGCCCCCCACGCTCGGTTGGGGTGGTGCGGGAGGGGAGGTCTTTGTGATGAGGTCGTGGGGTCGAGTCCCCGGGCAAGAAAATTTATCTTTATTTTATTTCTTTGTGTCTGTGCTGCTTTCACGGTTGTACCCAACATTTTAGATATACCTTGATATTCTCTATATAACTATGGTAAGAAACAATTTGATAACCTCAATACAATCAATTGGTGGAAATATTTTATCTACAACCACCCTACAAATCAATGAATATCCATTTCACAAAATTCTGACTATGAATTTTATAACTTCTCTATTTTCATTAAGAATATTTCTGAATACTTGTTTCATGAATATGATATTTTCATCTATTGTTTGTGGAACAAATTTCTACGTGTCATTATTTTCTGTCTAATTTAACTCCACATTCATATCTTTAATCCAATTTTAATCATTGGATGCTTAATCAAATCTTTTTTACTCAAATAAATATAAGAGGGCATTTCTTTTAATTCTATACATCCTCCTAGTTTATAATAAAACATATTTGTCTCCCAAAATGTTCTCTTCATCAATATGTTTAGTTCTAGTAAATATTTTAGGTGTAATTGGAATCTTTATGCCTTTTTCTTTCTCATATTCATCAAAAAATTCAATGATGGAGTCCTCACTACCACAAATAGACTCCCTAGGCTCTTATAAATATTCACTTTTCTCTACATTATCTTCAATGCTCCTATCATAGAATCCTTTTTCTTTCTTATCCATTATTATATATTTTATTTCCAAAATTTTAATGAGAATCTTATTAAAAAATATATAAACCTTTCTTCTTAAGGAATATATATTAAATATAACTTAATAATGTTATTTCTATACTTTTCTTGATTCCCTTCCATGGTAAGAATATAGAACTTACTACCATAGTCTCATAAATACATCAATGTTGGTTTCTTTTTATAACTTAGTTCAGAAGGAAACTTTTTTTTATACCTTGTAATACCACTAGAGATCACCATAGTTTGTGTTATATTATTGATAGTTCTACATTACCTCTCAACCACCCCATTCTCTTAGGGTGTCTATATTACAGTAGCTTGTTGAGAATTATCATACTTCTCTAGATACTTATTAACTAAATAATAAGTGAATTCAATTCCATTATTATAACTTGGCACTTTGATATTCATTCCAAATCCCGGCTTGAATCTAAGGTTAAATTTTCAACCATATAAACCTATCATTGTAATCTATTGAAAGCACTGACATTTCCTAACCCAATCATATTGGTTCATCACAAGACATCATGATCCTGATTATGATCCATAGACTCCAAACATCACCACATTTTCAGTAAATTCAATTCCCAATCCCCCTATTGTAGGAGGCACATCATGTTCGCTATTATAGACCAATGAATTAAACTCTTGAAACATGGTTAAATTCTTAGGTCTGTGCCTCCACCAACTAGACTACCATCAAGCCCAATCGCTATCTTTGACATAACCACGATTTAACACATTTGGATCATTAAAACCACCCCAAGTCCAAAAAGTAGTGTGATTCCCTCATTTGGTTCATTAGTCAATCAATCCCATGTCATGATTTCTATAAGAACCAATTAATTTTCAAATCTAAAGAAACCTTGGATCTTTACTATTTCCACTCAACCCAAATGCCCATGTTCGGACTCTGATATCCAAGAAAAACCAACTCAATTTAGGTACTCATTGGGTCGTTGGAACCTAATTTCCATTTGAAATACCTACCTATTGGTCTCCCAAAACTAGGACTCTACCCTCATGGGTTTATATTTCCCATGACTGATGTCACTCTCTCCACTATAGGATAACCCTTGTCATAACATCACTTGATCAAAATCCAAGCACCAGAACGCACATCCTGTTTATCCTCAAACATGATGACTGGATTCATCCAAAACCCATGCATTCCTAAGAGATAACCAAAAAATCACTCAATACCCATTATCAGTGCATGATAATTCCATTCTTGGCATGTGATGAGTTTTCTAGAAAAAACGATTTTCACCTACCACACCATCCATTGGTGCAATCACCACCACATGGATTTACTTAAAATTGCTCCACAAGAAACACCTTGAAGATCCAAATCTAAATATATATACAAATTCTCCCAAGCCATTACCAAATCACCCTAGGAAAAACTTTTCCTTAACCAAGATATGGTATAACCATACCCAATATATTTCCAAAGAGCCCTTTTTCATAGGACACTTCCTCCATTTCATTTGAAGCTATGGGATACCTCACCTATGAGAATATCGCTAAAATTTACATCGATACTCTACCCTCTGTTATCTAACACTGATTAGAAAATACACAACTTCGATGCCAGAATTGTTTGTGCTTACTCAACTTATGTCAAAGTCAATAGGTGTACACTCCTGTACCACCTAGTTGCAACCCATCTCACAGCTCCAGAAGTCACGTCACAACTGCACTAGGATCACATGCCTAATTAAAAATATGACCATTCCTCTTGGATGTTAGTTCCAAGAAACCCAAGATTAGAATAATTTGATCCACTGATCTAGAGAAGGGAAAAAATGAGACCTAAATACCATGTTGGAGCCTAAAATCAGAAAATACGTGGAAAGGCTAGGAGTGCAGTATGCAGGGATTTCGCATGAGAAATTGAAGAAGGGTGGATTTTTTTAGGGTCCCCTAAGTGGGGTCAGTGATAAATCACGGGAGGAAGATTCCATGGTTGGACTTTGTTCGATTGAGAAATTGATAAGGTGGGGCCGTTGCATCGGAGTAGAAAAATTGGGGTGGCCGCATGGAAGGAGGATCTCGAGAGGTGGAGTGGCCACGTCTGAGCCAGTTGGGGCAGTGTCGAAGCCGTGTCACGACAGCGTCCGAGAAGTATAATCGCGGTGAAGTGGGGTGGCCGCATCAGCGGCACATCTTCAGAGGAGGTGGGGAGTCCGTGTCAGAGCAGCGACAGTGGGGAAGTGGAGTGGTCGCGCCAGAGGAGGACGATCGTGGGGAGGTTGGGTGGCCCGTTGGAGGAGGAGGATCGTGGAACGTCGGGGAGAAGAGTCGCGAGGAGGAGGGGCATTAGAAGGAGGGGCGCGAGAGGGTTACGGTAAATTGGAAAGTGGGGGTGGGTTAATTTCCACGGACAGTGACATTGTCGTGGCTGTATACAGGATATAGCCACGTTTCCTATTGTCCGTTGGTATAGCTGCATAGTTGTAGCTCAAAATTCTAGTAGTGCTACCAGAATCCATTCATATGATCTATGACTGATCACTTTTTATTCTTATGCATACAACATAGTTTTACCATATTTTTATTGGTATCTTATAGGGTGGAAATATTACTATTCCCAAAATGAACCACCCCGATAAATCCACTCTTGAACATGGTTGAAAAAGGGACAACTTCTAATTTGGAGAATCATCCACATAGATGTGGTAGGTTGTTGCTAATTTTTCATGATGGGGTTGGTGATTTATAGTCCTCATATCCCATGATGTTTTCTACATTTCAAGGAACATATCATGTGAGTCCATGCTGGAGTCAGTGAAGGGATTTTGTATCACACATATTCACAGGGATCTATCTTGGATCAATTCAGTGTCATTTTTCAATATTAAATGACTGTGATTTCATCCCATAAACACTTCTTATATTCTATTATTTCCAATTAATGGAGAATTTATGAATCATGTTGTTTTTCAGAAAGACTTCTATATTGTCATATTTGACATGTTTGAGTGCCACTATGAGATTAAGGTTCCAGCTAAAAGGCATTCATGTGATATTAGGTAGAATTTTCCATGACTCTCTGCGAGAGTATGATAGAATTAGTCAGGGTCGTCACACGATCAAACCATATTTTTTAGGAGTCTTGTGAGGCTCTTATGTATACATCTATAGTGCATCACAACATTTTTATGATCACGAGAGGATCAAAACTCCTCTTATTTTTTATTTCCTTTGTTTGTTTTTCATTGTTCAGGATTCATTTAATATTTCACGAGTAATTTAAATGAAAAATACTATACCACTTAGTGATTCATTGTGTGTCCAATAATTACTCTATGGATATGACATATCATTTTAGGGACCATTCCATTCATTTTTTCATAGGGATCCAATGGGGAAGTGAGATGTATCCAGGACATACCTGATGCTCATCAATTAATGAGGATGACATGTGGATGGTATTTTGAGAGGTGTGGAGGATATGTATCCATGGTCTCATCGTGTCTTATGGGTTTACAGGTGCTTTTCGCGTGATTTTTACAATCATTATTGGCTCCCACATCCTCCCCTATTATTTCCATTTCATTATTTTAAAAAGGCTCAGCAGATTCACATGTTTTATTGAATGTTGTTGAGGAAAACCATTCTCCCCATCAATGATCAATGAAATGAATTTTACGACCATCAAATACCTCCTCCTTTTGGTCATTTTCATCCTATTTTTGAAGGATTTTTAGATTTGTTGTAAGGTGAAATCCGATGGGAAAATCGCATGACCTGGGGGAGCTCATCCCATTACCATTGTACAATCACTATTTTCCATTAATCCTTTGTGAAATGAGAAGGGATAGTTGAAGGGAATTCAAGGTATATTTCGTAGGATATTCCATACATATGGTTCCATCACATGACTGGATGATGGTCATGTGATCATGTTTCTCTTAGAGTCTCATGTGATCTATGAGTCTAACTAGATTCTCATTCCTTTTCTTTTGTGGGGAAAATTACACCCATATACATGTATTTAATAATTTTTGAATTTGTTGATTCTCATTGGGAAACTATTAATATTCATATATTTATAATTATGTGTTAGGATTTAGGTATCCTATAAGTAATTTTTATGGATTATTTGGTTTTCTACTATGATAAGTGTTTCTCACACTATGCTTTAAGGTCACAATCAATAATAGGAACTATAAAGAACTAGGTTAATGTTGAATGTTTCAGATCTGGAATGTATTGACATTATAAAAATCAATTTCATGTGTTTAGACATTAGGAAGGTAATCAAGAAGGTGGTATGAGTATTGGTTATGCTATTTAAGATAAAGAGACCACTAATGACAAGTGAAACATCTGAAATATTCTAACATTAGTTATTTAATTAAACCTTATAAGAATTATTATATTGAGGTTTGGGAACCGTAAAAATGATTCAGATTTAATATTATTTGAAATTGGTATTACGAAATAAGATGATGGATCCCATGTAATGGTTTAAGAATAATGTTGGATGATTGAAGTATATATGTAATGGAAATAAATAATTATGTTATATGAATCGTATATTATATTTTTTCCATTTAGGATTTGAATTTTTTTTCTAAAGGTTATACTGAACTTGCAAAATGGATGTAATGGAAAGGAGGTTGTTTCATTTAGTGATGATAACACTTAATGCATCCCTGATGTTGAAAAAATGTTATTTAGATTGGATATAGAGATAATTGATATGGTTAAAATAATTTGGATAGTACTAATTACCATGGAACGAATTATCGGTTTGTTGAAAAAGTGGTATATGATATAATGGATGAATTTTAAATCATTGTTTGTATTTGAGGAATACATCCAATTATATTTTGAATAAGAATGAATTTATTTTTTCAAAAAGTTTTTATGAAAATTCAGTTTATTAGCATGTTTCAATAGAATAAATTATAAATGTATTCACATTTTTGGAACGTGCCATACAAGTGATACTTTATGATATATAGCATTCAATGTTAGGTATATTTTGATAAATTTAGTGGAATTATTTATACAACTTTTCATTTCCATATTTTGGATCAGTTACAAGGTTAACTATTTATGGAATGGTTTAAGTTGTTCTTCAGATGAGGTTTTTGAGATTAATGTATTATCTCACCATATAAGGATTTATGCATATTGGATAACATACGCCGCCCATTTTCCAGTGATGTTAACTAATGACAGATGGAATTACTTATTATTCAATTTATTGATATCATGATCTATTAGTTCTTCGGAAATGATAAATTAACCTTCATTTCCTAGAGTAAGTGATAATGTGGGAATTGATCATGGAACAACCAAAGGGTGAGATTGTAAATATAAAATGGAATGAAACCAAGTATGTAAATCATATTAAGAAAAAATTATTCAAATCTAGGAAAATGATATTAAAAAAATATCCTAAAACCCTTATTCCTATTGAACTGATGGTCTTATAAATCATAAATTATTTATGGGGTTGAGGATAATAACTTTAAATTGATCATTGACATTCTTGTGATTAGTGAACTACATAACTCTTTATAATTATTTGTGTTTCATTATTCAATTCCAACAAATTTTACCCTCTGTGTAAACCTTTTTATGAGTAACCTTGAACAATCATTATGGTTCCAAATTTTATTTTTAAAGTATTTTTTATTGTTGATTTTTATGAAAAAAATTTATATGAATGGAAATTTAAATAATTAATCCTTTGATAAACTATAATAATTTAAATATTTTTTTACGGGGGTAGAATGTGACACCCTGGTATTTTTTTAAATATATATTTTTTGAATTATTTTAAACTGTTTGATATTTTTCATTTCACATAACAATGAATATTGTCAATGTTATCAAAAATGAAAATGTTATTATTACTTTTACACAACACGATGTTGATATTTTACTACACAAAACACATAGAATAAAATGTTTTAAACATGCCACTATGTTTGGCTTCTATTACACAAAATTCTAAGTTCCTTCGATAGCTTGTGTTAGATATCAGACCTAGTTTTACCCAAAAATAATGTACAACTAATAATATTACTAAAATATTACCATATTATTCACCTAAAAATTATAATTTTCGTTATTAATAAGACTAATTAAAATTTGAAAATATTGTTTACACTTTTAAATGAGATTAATTATTTTCTAACCAATTGAGTAGAATTAAAAATATTGGAAATATTTTGATGGAAAACATTATCTATGGAATAAAAACCATTTATCATAATAAATTAATTAAATTTATTTTGATAAATGATTTTAATTATATATATTTATATCAAGTCAACAAATTCATGTTAAAATTATGTGTTTTCTAGACAATTAATATGAACAAAACCAATTTTACATATAACAATATATATTTTTCAAAAAGGCAATTTAAACGCCTTTTAATGGCACAACTACATTAAATATAATTTTTGAAATTATTTAAAATTTAATTTGAAAAAGTAATCATTTATTTTCAAACAAGATTATCATAATATGTTTTGGGTTAATTTTTTGTATTTTTTAGGGAATTCTCATTTTTTTCTGAATAGTGAAAAACACTGAAATTTATTAAAAAATACATTTTCATCTAATTTATTTATATAGTGATATTATATTTTAAATTGTTTTTATGGATTATTTAGATCCATTATAAACCTATTAAAATTATTTAGGTCATTTTAAACAATTTCACAATAAAATTGGATATCCAAACATTTCAAACATTTTAATATTATCACTTTAAAAACTCATTGTCTCATCCCCTTTGCAACATTAATGTTAAATTAATTTGTATCACTTATGTGTTTCAAATTTGGAAAAATGGATTCAATTTCATGGAATCATAATAATTTATATTTTATATTATGTTCAAAATAGTTTTTGACAAAAAGTATTTGTGAATTTAATTGAAATTAATTACTACGATTAAGGTAAAAACGAGTTTACTTAGTAGTTAAACATTTACTTAAGGTGCCAAATAATTAAGATACATTCCCAAAATCCCCTAGTAAGTCATATATCAACCATATAATCAATTTTATGGAATATTGACCTTTATACGTGGAACATGATTTAAAGGATAACTTTCAATAGGGTTTACATTATTATATATTCAAGAATGCCACTCCTCCTCCACTATAAATGGGTACTCGCCCCCTCTGTTTTTCACACCTCTCAAGTCATTAATATTATCCATAACTGGAAAAATTAAGATATAAAATTATATAATCTCATACTATAAGCCTAAATTTGGTCATAAATCAAACCAAGTTAGTCTTGGGTTAAAAACCAAAATCAATTACTCATAGAAGATGAAATATCCTTCAACAAGAATTTTGGTTTTATTTATTTCTACACACATAATTTATTATTATCACATTATTATGTAATAACCTAATTATACTAAATATACTGATATGTTTTCCTATTTAGTTTTTGATCTAATCCTACAAACACTCCAATAAAATGGTATATTCAATCATCCGTCATTTTTACTGTGGACGACTGCCTCTTGAACTAATCCCATTCGTTCTAACATTACCACCTTTAATGGTTGGGAATAAAAATGAAATTAATATTTTCTTATTATTTATATGATATTTGGAACTCATTATGATTCTAAAATTTTTATATAAAAAAAAACATAAATATTTTCACTTTTTTGGAAATATGAATCTTCGTTGTGGATGTGTGGACTACCGCCTCCTCAAAGTGATGTGATTCATTCACACTATACATGGAAATTATTAAGGATGGGTTTGATAAAATTTTAGGATATATGAAAAACTAACACTAATGGAATGATGATATATATACATATATTTCAAATAAATCATTTCTTTCAATAAAATATGAAAATAAAAGCAACATTCGTGTGTACGTACAATCTACCATCTCTAGGAACGACATATTCCGTTTCATATTTACATATTTTATATATTAATATAAATAATTATATAATGGTTATATATGATATATATAATTTTTTTACAAAAATTAAATAATTAAATCAGGATATATGTATGAGTATCAAGATTAACATATCAGAATATATATGAAAAACATAGTGGTTATTACCCGAAACATAATTTAAATAAGAAATTACTGATAAACAGGTAATATAAAGTCAAAATAAAATCATACATGGTATAAAATATAAGAATATGGTTTTGTGGTATATTTATAATAAAATTATATTTATTATATAAGAGTTTTGAATGTGTAAAAATGGATTCAAGACCTAATGTATGGGTTTTCTAATTTCACTTTTATTTATGTGAGATATATTATATATTCACCACCCATTATTATTGTGTAGTTTATATAGTTAACTAATAAATAGTACACAATTTATTTAAATTATTTAATTATATGAAAAGATTCTATTTATATTTTTATTTCAACGGGATAATGACTCTAAAGTTACTCAAGTAGTAAGGGAATTTTACCTCACTTTTTATATTCATGAGAAACCTACCATATTCACCTGTCATTAATTATTTTGTGGTATATATAATTACCATGAATGTACTAAATTATTTTAATCTTAAATTATTGTGAAATTATATTCCCATTTAATGAAACAAATTTCATGTGGTTTTATGGATCAAAAGTTTTTAAATCGGTAGGGTATATCTGTCTCTGTTTTCCATCTTTGAAACATATGTTATGTTATCCACCTATATTATTTTACATTGTGTATATATTTTTATATAATTAATAAAATAATTTCAATGAAATTTTATGCTTCAGGTAATTTAATTATTTCCTGGGTATTTTGATTCCATGTTACCAATGTAATGATAATTTATTTCTACAATATCATCATTTATTAGGATTGTTTATGATTATAGTTCCATTGATGAAATATTATGATCCATATCATAAGAAGTCTCGTGAATTTTCTTATACAGAGGTGATTCATGATATATTAAGGTATTGGTACAAATTATCCGTTGTTTTTTACTTAAGATAATTTAGAAAATGAGTTAAAAAACATGATTTTATTTCAATATTTCATTGGAAATATATTTTCACCAAAAAATTGTTTTTCTAAGAATATTATATTTAGTATGTTTTTAAAAAATAATAGATGCTTGTACACATGTTTTATATTTTTAATAATTTTTGTAATGGTATGATCTTTATATTTTTCGATCGACACACTTTTCTAAACATTTTATGATAGAGAAGGAATTTTTAGTAGGTATATATTTACAAGCCGTCATGACAATCGTTTCTCTGAAGAATACTTTGATTGTTTAGAAGGTTATTTTTAATGAATTTTTTTAGTTAATATTCATTAAATACATTTTATTAATGTTTTCCTCAAATAATGAGTCTTTCAATACTTTTTTTATTTATTAAACAGATTTTTAAATTATTTTCATGGCATACATTTTATGTTTTCACGGTTAATTTCAATAAGAATGTTTAAAAAATGATGTATAATTTCAATTAATTTTTTAATTTAGAAAGGATATTTTCTCAATAATCATTTTATATAATTTTTAAAATTTTCCATTTTATGTTTCTCAATGTGGGTTTCAAATACAAGAATTTTGAAAAAATTTCAGGTGTTAAAGAGTTATTTTCAACGAAAAATTATTTCATATACGAAATGTTCCATGTGATCATTCAAAATCCATGTCTATATAATATGAAATCATATGATGTAGTTTATGATATATTAGAAATGGGATCCAATTACACCCTTCTTATTATTTATTGTAATAGTTTATGATTATGATGACATGCTTCTTATGAAACTTGTTTCTCTTCCTTAGGATATTCCATGATGAAATCCAAATCTTTCCATTGGTTATTCTAGAATGAATTGATTATAAAACCTATCTCTTTTCCCCAGGTTATGATATTAAGAAATGTTTATAATACCTATTTCATTTCACAGGTTATGAGATGATGTTTATTAAACCCATATATTTTGTGGGTTATTATATGATTAGTGTTTTAATTTCATATTTCTAAGATATGTTTGATTTCATTATGTGACGGGTGGGAAATATATCTAAATACATTTCCCCATGTAAAAATTAATATATTATGAGATAGAAAAAGTTGGAATGAGGATTAAACTCTATTCATTATGATAGTTGTGGAACAAGGAGTGAACTTAGTTTAGTATGAAATGGCTGAAATGATGAGTGAACTCGGTTGAGTATGAAAGGGATGCAATGTGGGGTTAACTCAGTTCAGTAATTCATGGGTGGAACTAGAAGTGAACCTAGTCCAGTAATATGGGTTTGGAATGAGAAGTGAACGTAGTTCAGTAATACATTCCTTGAATGGGAAGTGATATCAGTTTAGTAATATAAGAATGGATGTGGAAGTGATCCCAGTCAGTAAAATTATATTTCCACAAAGATTGTCTTGGGAGTGAACCTTTATTACTAAGATGGTTTTTGGGGTGATCATGTTCCCCTAATATGTCTGCAAATTAATCCTTGACTATTACAAAAAGAAATTTATTTTTTATTGGTCTAACCCAAATTCCATGTATTATTTATATGTTATAATTTCATGGATTAGGTTCTTGATTTACTTATGTTTCATGTCTTATAAAATGCCATTTTTCCATGATTTTTCATTATAATATTTTAAATAATGGGAATTATATTCTAATGATATGATCTTTTTCTAATACCATTATGCTAAAAATTATTCTTAACTATCTCCCTTGTTTACCCTTAATGAGAAGAGGAGCTCACCCTTTATTAATTTTCCCTTCCATAGGATATAATGATTGTTTGAGTAGGAGTACTAAATAGGAATATCTTTGTGGAAAACAGTGAGGATCATTCACCAAGATACACTATTTTGTTCATGGTTTCCAAGGACACTAAACTACTATAGTCCAAAATCATGTAATTTTTGGAACGTGTCAATTATTCAACTTAAATGATGAAATATACATGTATGTTAGAAAAGGTTTCTATATTTAACATGTGGAAATTAATATAGATGGAAATGATTTTAGATTATGACTTCTTGTTTTATTACCATCCTATAAAAGAAAATAAATTAGTTGTTTCTTTTAATTATAAAGAAAATGTTACATTAACCTTAATACTTTTGTAACATAAATATTTGTTTAATGATTTGATAAATTTTGGAAAATAAGTTGTGGTTATAGTAACATACAATATTTTATTTTAGTTGTTAGTGAAATATTATCTATCCGAAATAAATTATCATGTTTAGAAGGAGGATCATTTTTTATATATAATGATAGAATCTATTAAGAAGTGTATGTTTTCGAAGCTTAATATTGATAAATAAGGTGTCGTTAGATTTTGAAAAAGATTACATGTGACTTGTGATTACTAGTTAAAGATATACTTATTATTACCATACCTTAGTGTTGTATATTATATGTACATCCTATAAGCATTGTATTGTATAGAGACTATATGGATAATTACTAGTGGGGTGAAATGGAAAGGGAAATTGTTGAGTTTTCCAAGATATCATTGAGTTATGAATATGTAAAAGAAAAATGAATATTATAAAATGGGATGATGCAACCATTCCCAGTTTCATAATGAAAATAGTAAATTTATCCATGGGAGCAGTTCTTTTATTTTCAAATATGTCTCATGGTAATAACTATGTTTGGGTTATTATAGACCGACTAAATAAATCTTCTCATTCCAATCACCTTAAGTGTATTATGCCTGTATATGATTTTACTCAACAATATCTCAAAGAGACAATCATTTTACATGGAGTTACACTCTTTTTTGTAAATTAATATGAACCCTGGTTTACATATAAATTTTTGGAAAGGATCCTTTATGTAATTTGGTAATAAATTAATTTTCAATAGTTTAATTGATCCTCAATATGATGGAAACACCAAGGGAACGATTCTGACCATAGATAAAATTATTTAACCTTATTTAATTGATTTATATCTACCTTGGGATTTTTATTTTTCCATGGATTAATTTTAATATTATAATATCATTTTTTAATGTATACAGATGAAAAACATAGAGGTATTATATGAAATGATTTGTCAGTATCCAATTTATTTCAAGGATGTAAAAATGGGATGTTATTAGATAAAAAAATTAGAGATAAAATAGTAAATAAATATATGAGTATTCATAAATATATGAGGATGACTCAGGTCCGGAAAAAATACATGTGGATAAAATAAGAAATTATCATTCTTTTGAGCTAGGTGATCATTGTTTTCAAAAAGTATCTCCATTGAAATGTGTTATGCATTTTTGGTAAAAAAATGGGAGATAAGTCTCTAGTTCATTTTATCATAAGAAATAATAGATAAATATAAAAAAATTATGACTCAGTGGCCTTTTCACCAATTTAATCAAAATAATATGAAGTATTTCATGTATCGCAGTTACAATAATATATGTGAAATGTGTATAATATATTTAAAACTGAAATAATTTAGTTACAATAAAAAAATTATTATAACGATAAAGAAATATATTCCTTAACAAAGATATTTTGATATATTCAATCAGTTAATTAATTAGAATATGGCTTTGTGGATAACCCATATAGTTTAAAATGAAACATTGGAATCAAAAAATTCTATGAAAAAAACTTCCCCCCTTCATAATTTAATTTATAAGGTTGTGAGGGTTCAATTTTCCAATGCGGGGGAAGGGGGTATGGAGGATTGTAACAACTCATTTATTGTCAATATTATAACAATTTCATGAGTTTTTAGTATTAATATATTATTTTTTATATATTTATTATTAGTATATTATGTAATTTTTAATAAAAAATGAAATAGTTATCTCTTATTTAAATGGTCAATATATTTATTTTATAGTTTTAATTTATTTAAATCCACATCATTTATTATATCACCATATCAAAATTATATTATTTTTAATTATTTATTTTTCTGAAAAGATTTAATTTTATGTAAATATTATAATGTATCATTTTTATAAATATGTGTTCAATTTTTAATTAAATTGATGAATTTTAAAGACCCACTTGATAAAAAAGTAACATAATTATCCATTAATTATAAATAATTTTATTAGATACACAGTAATCATCATCATATGTTATTTTTTGTAATTTATTTTTTGGGCATAAAACAGATTTTATTTAAAAATATTTTTCATTTCCTCTTACATTTTAAAAATAATTTAATTTTTTGGCACTTATAGAAATTTATTCAGGAAAATTCATTTCCGTCTATTGAATTAGGAGGTCTAAATTTTGATAATAATTAAATTTAATATTTTTTCATTATTAATAGTTACCATGTTAAAAAAATTACCTTAGTAAGGGTAACTTTGGTAGTTAAGTTTAAAAATAATGTGATAAGAACAAAAAATATTCCTGAAACCTGTATTTGTTATATTGGTTTTGTGTTTATATAAAATTAAAATAACATGTTAAAAAATATACCTATTTCTGACCAAATTCATTTGAGAATGACCTTCATATAATTTTCAATAATGAAAAAGAAAACATCGCTCTCATTGTTTTAGTATTTATAACATTTTTCTTGGAAACAAAAATAAGTTATGATAAACTATTAATGGTTATATTAAGTTTAAATCATTTTAGTCATTTGAATATATTTAAAATTTTTATAAATGAAATATTTATCTCATTTTTTTGAGACATTGAAATAGTTCCAGAGCAAGTTATAGAAAAATAATGTATAATATTTTAAATCATTTAAAAGTATTATTTTTTTTGTGGGTAACAGTGTGCTATGAATTTTATAAATCCAAAAATAATATTACATTTGTTTTAAATGTTTATATTGAATTTACATACTATATTTATTCCTTTAATGTCAATATAAATAAATAGATCAAAAAATTACAATAATGATATTTAAAATAAAAAATATATTACTAAAGGATTTAAAATATATAAAAAACCATTCATTGGATAAGTTAATTGTATATGGTTTTATAAATATAATATAGTCTATTTATGTGACACTTTTCCTTTTCTAGTAACATTCATCACTCCAATATTATAAAAAAAATTATTTCAGGGTAATTAACAATAGGGTTAATTGTTGGTTAAAACTAAGTGATAAGGGTGAAAATAACACCAAAAAATGTTAAACATTTTTTATATGAAAGGATTTATAATTTCCAAAATGTTATATTTTATTTGTATTACTTTTGACCAATTTTTCTATGAAAATTAATTTAGATTAATTTATTACATTAAGTAATTCTCTGAGTTCCCTACCCTCATTTCTAAAAGGGATCCTCCTATACTCTCTTACTCCACCATTTAAAGAAATATATTTCCACCAATATATACTGAAGGATATCCTTAACATCACTCTAAGTATCTTCAAAATCTTGGTCTCACAAATAGACTAAACCATGGAGGCTTATCATATATTCCAAATAGGTTATCTGAGGAGATTGTGTAATTACTAACTGACATATTTCAAGATTATTTATTATTCCACCTATAAAAATCATATTTACGCATAATAAAATAATAAAATATGTATATTACATATAATATAATTTTATTAGGATTATATCACAAACTTTTTCAACACATTTTCCATAATATGGGAAATGAAGACATCACTCATTCTTAAATGTAGCGATGTGCTTCCATATCAAATAAGGATTATCATACATGCATCTTATTAATGAATTCAATTAATATATATGATATTCAAGAAATTATAAACACTCTATAATTAAAATATTTCATTTAATTTTTCATATTTATATCCTTTTAAAAATGATAGTGTTGTTCAAGTGTGTTTGCGGACTACCATCTCTAAAAAGATATGTGATTCATTTTTATATCACTACATCATTTAAAGGATATAAAATATTTAAATAATGTGATAACATGATATAATTGTATAATAATAAAAATAATAATTATTTTCAATAATTATTGTCGATAAATAGACATGCTATTTATATTTATATATATCCAACTGTCTCAATGATTGTATCATAGTTCATTTTATCATATCCATCATTCATGGTTGTTTTTATTAATTTTAAACATTGTATAAAACTTATAATTATGAATTGACTATTATTCTATAGATGATGGAATAATGACTAATTTGACTATAGTCAACTTATAAAAATCCTTTTGGCCTTATTAGTTGAATATCTTCAAAACATATTTCATTAACATAATTGATTAAGTAAATATATATTGAATTATGATAAATAAAATAAAATGAATAATAAAATCGAAAGAGGTTCTTAAAAAAGTATATTATTAAATTAAGTTTAATATTCCAGTATATAATAAACTTACATAATGATTCATACTCAAGGTAATTGACAATTTAACAAAAAATCATGTTTTAAATTCATTAAAGATTTATCATAAAAATATTTTTATTTGATAATAATATTCATATAAGAATTCATCAAATTATTTATGTTTAAATAATTAAATTATAATAGAAATTATATATATATATATATTGACGTTATTTTATTAGTTTTTAAAAGTACTCATTTTACATAGTTTAAATGGAACCATTGGAATTTCATTATAAAATTATAATGGATTTTTATATTTCAACATATACTACCTCAAAGATATTTACCACTTATATAACTATTTTTGATTTTTTATATTGTTTTATTATTTCATTATTGAAGAAAAATTTCCAATTATTATGTGTATTTTAGTATTTAAAATTGTTTTTAAAATGGTAATGTTATTCCAATATTTAAAAATATTTTCCATATTTATTCAAAAGAGTTTTATGGGATATTTAAGAGAAAATGGGAAAGAATAAATTTTTTTTATTCATGATATGGTACTTGATCAATATAGATTGTTAAGGGTGATCTTGATATATCTTATATGATTGGTGATACTAATAAAAATTATAAGATCGGTGATCCTGATACAAATTATATGATGGGTAAGCCTGATATATCTCTCTAATAAATTAGGAAATGTTTAATGATTAAAAATTGATGATGGAGGTAGTTAATCAGGGATTTTTCTCAAATATATTTAACTGGGATATAGTTATTTTTAGAGGGTTTATGAATATAGTACTCTATGTTTCCTAAAATGGATAATATTTTGTTGTTATGGATTTCAAAGGATTCCAATGAGAAAAATAAGCATTTTTATGAGGATATAACTTATTTCATATGGCCAATGAATATTTTTATAAAATAATTTTTTTATGTATTACAATTTTTTTCTATACACTACATTATTCATTTATTTTATGTATTTTACAAATCTTTTTGTAATATACAATTTTTTATTATTTTTTTAAAGATTTTAAGGATGGCCAAGAATGATAAGGATGTAATGCGAAATGTTTGGAATATTTTTCATGAAAATAAATTTTTTTATATTAAATTTATTCATATTGTATAAAAAATGGATAATGTGTAGATGTGTCATATTTTGGATTTATGGATTTTACATATAATATTTATGACCTAATTATCTAAAAATACAAAACTAAAATATCATTGGGAATGTTGAATTTAATGGTAAATGTAATGAAGCTAGATTGTGTAATGTTTAATGTTGGGTACTCTATATATGTCCAAGTCTATCATAGGAATCATCACATTCAGAGATAACAAATCCCCAAACATCACACCTGAATCTTTCTACATGAGGAAAAACTCCATAGTAAATACATTCTCACCTAACATGGAATATCACATATAGTTAAAAACACAACACATCAAGCATGAGTGTTTGAATCTATACATTCATAGACACATGAAATCACTATAAATAATGGATCAAATGGTATACACCCACACATGATTAATTTCTAGGAACTAACATTGTATGGGGGATTTATATTGCATGAATCAACCTACCTAAAAAATGTTGATTCCAAATATTATTACCCAATAATTTTCTTATCATGATGCATGCCTATACTGTAATTCCCCATATTTAAGAATTATATAATCTTGAGAGAATTCATTAATATGACATTAATTCACATCAAGGATAATTTCAGGATTAGACCATTATTGAATTAGGTTATAACTATTACATAACAAAAACATAGAAATACAAATTGGACACTTACAACAGTATATGTTTCTTCTATAACAGAAAAAAATTAAAAAATAATCATGGTTTCTTTTTATTTATAATCATTATAACTATTCTGTGATTCCATCCATGACGCTAATCTCCCATAAATCCTGTGAAAAAATTTAGAAACATGGGATGAGAACAAAAGATTAGTAAGTGATACACAAATAATGAAAACTGTTAGTCTTTGGAAAACATAAAAACTATGAATACTTTATTATAGGGTAATACTTTTCACCTTTATAATTTTGTAAATATACATCACTAAATATAATCTCATTTTATACTTTTTTCGTAAACAAAATATTACCATAAATCCCATAGAAATAAACATAAAACATATATAAGATAATTTGGTACATACACATAATTAAATTGAATTATCATACAGTTTAATTACACCCATATCACTAAATGTATTATCCATATGGAAAACTTACATACCCAATGCATTGGAGGTTATAACGTAATCACCCGTATATGGTTTATCATGGAACCACCCGTCATTTGGTTTATCAAATAAACCTCCAACTTGGTTTATCATGTAACCACCCATAAAATCTCCAAGTACCATTTAATAATCATATCAAATAAAACAAGTATAATGGAAAAATATTATTTCCACACAGTAACCACAAGAGATCATTTTAAGATACAGAAATATTCATCACATTTCCAAAAACATTTAAATATTTAATAACGAATATTTTGAATCAAAGTGTCCCACACCACTTTGAAACTTTTAAAATAAATTATCATTTCAAAACAATCATGTCCATATAAGTAAATTATAAAAACAAATTATGAAAACATAAATATAAATAGAAGGATTTAAATGAATAAATCTCTAAAACATTGAAAATGATGTTTTAGTTAAAGAGCCCTTTTACACTATAGAAACACAAGAATAAAAATTATTAAGGAAAAAATTGAAAAAAATATCCAAAGATTATACTAATTCCTTATATAACAATCCAAATTATTTTTATATACACATGACAAGATAATAAGTATGTATAACCACAACATATGCCTTAATAACAGGAGATTGAGATGAAATCCATTAAAAAGACCATATCTTTATATTAAGGATAAATCAAGGAAATAATTAAGTGTAAAAAATATAAATACACCAAATATATGTTTATATTTAGTGTAAATCAATCCAAAGTCATTCACAATTATTCTTTGAAAACAAAACCATTCATATTGATATTTAACTCAATAAATTGAGATTGGATTTTGATTTCCCTTACCGAGTATGAATAAATGAGGTATGAATTTATCAATGGGATGATTCTGTGTTAAAATTTTATATCCAATCAATTTGAAGTGTATATTACAACTTAAAAAAAACAATTATTCCACCCATAATCTTGGAATAATAGAATCAATGAAGTATGCGTAAAAACTAATGAGTGGAAATTGAGTTTAGAAATTCCTTTACCAAGATCATTTTGTTAATAAAATAGATTTATTATGTGTGTTAAAAAAATACACATGTATAATGTATAATACATGAGGTGATATGAAAATTTATTTCTCACATAATCATATCACACCATAATCAAGAAGTAGATGATTAACCCAAAGAATTGAAAGTTGGTTAAAAACATCCCTTACCTTGAATCCCACTTGTCCCGTTCATTCATTAATTTATAGAATAAAAAAATTTGGTTAATTTATAATTTTTATATTTCCTTTTAAATGTTTATTATTCATTTTATATTTCTTATTACATTGTTATTGAAATTATTTCATTATTTGATTTTATATCAGACATTTTTTCAATGTTCAGTACTTCTATAAAAATGAACTTGTTTTGATGCATATTATAAATGTGGACATAAGTAAATTATCATGAGAATATTATTCATGATTTTATTATCATATATATGTAGTATATATATGTAATTATAATAGTCCATAACATTTTCAGATAAGAAATGAAATTTACTGTTCATGGGGACAGTAGGACGTATGTACGCATTAATTATACTTTAATTTCATGGTCATATTAAAGGAATGAAAAATCAATGATACATAGGTATATAATAACATTATTATAGTAAATATGTTATATATGATACATAAGTTCGTTTAATCAATCTTTATACATTCCACGTATGGCATGAACGATTCATATCACAATAAGGGGGAGGTAGTCCAGAATTCCCCAAATGAAATTATCGTATTTCCAATTATGGATATAATAAAGTTCTATTGTAAATAATTATTACAGAATAATTGCGAAAAAATAAATATAATAAATAAATACATTTCCATTATAATGGCCACCATGAGATTTGGTAGGTTAAAATGAAATATTCATCATTTTGTGAGGTAGTAGTTCGCCTTATACATGAACAATATGTTCGTATCCATTAGAAGGGGGTGTGTGTAAGTGTAATTTATATACTCTAATAATAACATCCTGTAACCCTTCATCATAGGAGATCATTTCCTCAGAAGCCTAAATAGTGGGATAATCTACCTCGGGATGTCCCTTCCCATGACTAGAATAATAAAACTTATCCCTCCGAGAACTAATGTTCCACAATAAAATCTCAGAAAACCCCATGTTCCAAGGTTTACGTCACACACTTTCTATCGATAGGTCCTTCTAACCATGCATCATAGGAGATCGATGCCTCTGAATCCTATGATATGTGCTTAGACCAAGTCTTTCATCATTAAACAACAAAAGTGCTATCCATGGCACATTCTGGAAATCTACATCCTCCTTAACCCAGGTGGTGGGTCTACGAACAAATCATTAAGAGAAAGTGCCACCTACTCACCATCCTGAAGAAAAAACTGATTTGTGACTAGATCCCCTTAGGTATGCCTCATCAAACATTGGTTCGAACTCCCAGTCCTACTGTAGAAACCTCTTTTGTTGGAATCCTGAATATATCCCATAATATAACATGATGTATCACAGTTAAATGAGTATACCTGGTGAGATGACTCAATAAGGAAATGAAAAACAAAACCCATTAACATATAATTTATGTACATTTATCATTCCTTGTAACTAGTGATTTCATATACTGAGTAAAAATGTAGTTTTATGGTGTCTTGGTGTATAGATATTCCAGCCACCGCACTAACTCTAGAGTCCCTATCCTGAAATACAAAATCAAAACATATAACACTTTTTCCCAAACCAATGTCATAGTCTCCCGGTGCTTAAGTAGAACCAACCTGCTCTGATACCACTCTTTCATGACCTATCCTAGAGGGGAATGTGCCTTTCCATCCCCAAGACTACCTCTGATAGTCTAGGGGGTGGCAACTAGCACCATTTAGGCATACCCCACAAATAGGAGGCATTTTCCTATATACATGTACACAATCACAAATCTCCAATCCCAAAATGATGAAATGTAAAAAAACAATGAAATAAAAATTCATTTATACCACTATATCCAAACCAATAAAGTATGAAATTAATTTAATGTGCAGTAATGTGCATGTAGTCCAGAATACAAGACCACTAAAAAGAAAGAGTCTATACAACATGATCTTGATGCTCATCAATAGAAAACCCTACCTAAATGGTAGGTACATGAATAGTTATATGAAGCTGTAGTAGTACACCTCAAATGTATGGTCTCTCCTTATGAACCACCTAGTCTTGGTCGACCTCAGACTCTGTAAAAAAATTAACGGTCTTCCCATGATATGGATTGTGTGGTAAATGCCCATATAGGGGTGAGTAAAATGATACTCAACAAAACACAAAGGAATACCATAGAAAAAACACCACAAATAAGATACGATGTAGAAATACCACAATGGGATAACCACACTATGAAGATATAGTCATATCAATATATGTTTATGTCTAAAACACTTATAATAAGTACAACCAAGTATACTCATACAACACTCCAGGAGTCAAAGTCTCATGTGCATCCAGTTACATTGTTCTTCCCTTTGCATGATCTTCCTAGGAGATCTCACTCCTCAATAAATATAATAGATATATATAGAACAGTTCTACCAAAAGTATCCAAGAAAAAACTTGGGTCTTCAAAAGATATGTATTTTTTCCTAAGGAAAACAGGCACACTGCAACACAGAGTTTTAGTAACACACAGACTGTCGGTAACACACCGAGTATCGATAACACATGGAGTGTTGATAACACATGGAGTGTCAATACGTCATGCATCCCACAAGTCACATAGTCACCAATTAAAAACCAATCACTGACCACTAAAATTTGTTTGAAACACACTCTTTAGGTCTATTCACACACAATGGAAATAATTTGATCTAGATACATAGATAGGGGGTCCTCCATGTTTGGGTCTCACTAAGGGGGACTCCTCGCCATACTGAAAACAACATCCTTGATAGGGGATATGATCCCCTATAAATATTTTTCATATCATGTCAATAAACCCTATCTAAGGTACAGTGAAGAGAAGTAATGACCAAATGGTCCTCTTAGTGTGATACATGCTCCAACCCGCTGAGTCATCTATTAAAGCTAGGCTGAGACTACTCACTATAGAATATGAGTCATGCTCTATGATGGGATTTTGATCCTACGACAAACCATATTGGAAAAGTCCTATTGTATGATTTCAACCACTTATGGTTGAACTAAAAACCCACTAATCCATCTCAAAAGGACCCCCTATCAGAAGGGTTCAAATATTGCAATTGACTCGTTAATCAGAAGCTTCGTATGAATGATATAGATGATTTTTATAAAAGGTCTAGCTTGATTTCAACCCAAACCAGAAGACCAAAATTTACCCATCGACTGACCCGATCAGGTGGACCTAACTAGACAAGGTCCCACCGACCTGACCAGGTTCGGCTCGACCAATTATATGTGACCCGCTTGGACAGCTAGACGTGACTAGTTGGGCCGATCGAGCAGCCCATATTGTCCAGTTTGGCCCACATGTACGTGGGCCAACCTACTTTCCACACACATCCCACCCAAACTACATGCCCTGTTGATCGACGTGATGCCCCGCACTACATTTCTTGGTCAGTGATGCGGCCTCCTACCATGGCTAAGGCACACTGCCACTATCCCATCACATCCCGCCTCGTGTCGCCGATGTGGCCTCCTACCACAACGCTCATCATGCAATACTCCCTCTGGCCTGGACCCTTTTGGGCTGCATCTTCCTCCGCCACTGGCCACCCTACCAGTGGCCTACTATTCTCTGCACCCTCCACCAAGACTCAAACTAATCCAGTTCTTTGGATTCCATCAGTCACCATCTCCATGTGTCATCATAACCTAGTACCTTTGGTGATTCACTTGGTGCCTTCATCATCACATCTTTGTGATGTCATTGTGGTGTTGGATCCTCATTCATGGATTGTTGCACCATGGATTGAAGGTCTAACAATCAACTATTCTAATTTCTTGTAGAACGAGGAATGAACAGAGGTTTGGGGAAAAGAGATAATGTACATGAATGCCGAAAAATAGATCACGACATTATTATTGTCATCCTTGATCTATTAGTGTTATAAGGATTATGAAAAACCATTCAACACATGGATCTAATCCTTATTCAACACCCCACAAGTAGTTATCCGTCCCTCAAGAATGAACATATCATAGATCAACCTATTTGTGGATTGGTCTATGTTCATCATTTGAATATAAGATGGAAAAGGAAATCACAAATAGATTAACATCCTACCTTGATTTGGTTTGATTGCTAATGAAGAACAGTCTCCAGTTCAAAGTCATGGGCGAATATCCTTTGAATCTGAGGTTCTTTGTTGACTATCGATACATGATCCTCCTCCATTCATTAAGAGAGCATTGTCTCCTTGACATTGAGGAATTATGGTGACATGGCGATAACCCTAAATTATCTAAAAAACATATATTAAAATAAAATTCATCGTTTCATCAAGAATAAAATGTTTTTATTAAAATATTTTATTGATGTTAAATACAAAAAACATCTTTCACAAATGGCGTGCACTGGTCGATGTTAGGACTCACCTAAGGAAAACACCCCTCCCAAATTCAGCCTTGGCATCAGATTTCCAATGTGAGATACCTTTTATGTGATATTATGATTTTAAAAATAAAATAATTTAATTTAATTATCTTATTTATTGTTACGCCCCTAGTATATTTTTATACATAAGACTTGCACTAACTAATATTATATTGCGTCTAGAGTAAAGACACTATTATCGGCCAAAAAGTACCCTGATATTTTTGATCTAGGAACCTATATGAATTTTATTTCACTTTTTTATAAAATTTTATCTTGTTTTATCTTAAAAAAGTAACTTTTTTCCATGAATAATTCTGGTCACACTGGGCCTCAGAGTCACATGCTGTCTCAATACCTGGTGATGGAATTTTCGCAAATAATTTCTGAAAATAAATTTAGACAAATCCGATTCATTATATAAAAAATTTATAATACATCATAATAAAATACAAATTCATATCATACATAATGTAACTATGTAATAATCAAAGAAGTATATTTTCAACCAAACAATTGGAAAATTGGTTATGAAATCCCATACCACTTGGTAATTAGGCGAATTTTATACACCATGAAATTAGTAATTATAAAATGAAATATATAATACCATGAAGATAATTATATTCATGACATTATATGTTAAAGGGATGTATATACACCACCCAAATTAATTATGTGGTGAATAAGGTAGATATATCATAGAAGTAAAAGTAAGACAAGAATCCCTTATATTGTGATTCCCTTCAGTTTTGAATACATTAATCTCTTGAATAAAGGTTTAAATATTGTTATTAATTCATTAACTACCTATAATCATATTTATAATAACTAAAATGTTAATTTAAAAATATATTGCTACTAATAAAACAATAATATTTCATTATTTTCATTATTTTTGGTTCATTCATTTCATGGTTTCCAAGGAGGCTTCATTTGTTTATTGTTGTGTAATTTCATGTCAAATGGAAATAAAACTCTAGATGTGAAATGAAATGGTGTTCATGAACTTCCATAATATTTAATAGTCCTATTTATCAATTTTATTTTTCACATGATGATGATTCATTTGATAAAATGTTAATGATAAATGATTAATTTATTTTGGAGGTTTTTGAGACCATCATGAACAAATATAAGATCATTTAATTATATGTATATATATATATATATTAGTTATAGAACCATAAATAGGATATTATATATCAATTAAAATTTTATTTAACTTGAATAATTGTTTTATTAAAAGACTTGATGGTGGAAATGGAAAATGATGAAAATCATTTTTTATGGAGGCTATTAACCACCATATTTTAGATAATGGTTTCATTTTATTGTTTAATATAAGATAAGAAAATGGTAGATAAAATTTTATCATAAAAAAATATAAAATTATAGTACATTAATTATACTAATGTTATTATTATTTGATGGGTTAATTATTTCATAGGAAGATAGGAAAATAGAATAAATTAATAGATGTTGTTTGACAAAATTAGTACTATAATGTCACCACTTTCAAGGACCCATTAAAAATTTTGAACTGCAATTTGGTTAAATCCATAATCACTAAGAATTTAGGAGAGTGTCTATGGAATTTATTGGAAGAAATTTTGATTTATTAATGTCATTCGATGATATGAGGGGTGAGGTGTTTTATTTATACTTGAGGATGGGTGGTTTTATGTGATTAAATAAGTAATATTATATATTTAATTACAATGACAGTTAGGTAGAAACATGTAAAAAAATTATGATAATTAATATTTTAAAGGAGTTTTAAAGTTAATAATAAAAGTTAAAAGCCCATTTATTGTTGTAGTTTATTCTTATTTTATGATTTTACCTTTTAACTTTAACCAAATACATTACAAATTTTACAGTAATTGTTTTTAAAATGGTATCATATTAATATCTAAAAATGAAATTGAACATATAACCAAATTTTGAAATCTAGATTTAGATTATAAAACATATTTTTAAAAATTATAATAAATTAATTTTGGAAATTACATTTAAAATTAAATAGTTAAAATGTGATGAAAAATAGTTTTATCTAAAATGTGTTTAATCCCAAATATGTACTTATAACAACATAAGGTATAAATATTGTTTAAATTTAATTAATTGTATTATATCTAACTAAAAATTACATATGTTACATTGAGATAAATTTAAAATAAAATATGACTTTAAATTATAAATAAAATGAGTGTTATAAAAATTGATATTTTTTAGTAAAAAATCAATCATTTCAGAAAATTTTAAAAAATTATTCATAAGATAATATTATCGAGATGAATCTTAAAATGATTATAATTTTATCAAATAAATTTTTCAAATGTGTGAGAAATTAATTATATATATTTTCACTAATAAATTAATATAAATTTCTTTTTTAAGAAAACATATTTTTTTAAAAAAAATGTGTTTACTAAAAAATATGCATTTATTTCCTATGAATAAATAAATTTTTATTCAACATGAAATATAAATATAAATATATATATATATATATATCATAATATATATAATCCTATTTACAAAAAAAATTAATAGTTAATTTATATTGTTTGTCTTAATATAATAATATTCTGAAGTTCTTTTATGCATGGTATTTCAAGCAACATAAGATATTGAAAAGGATTTTTTTAAAAAGGGACATAATATGAAATATTGGGGTGTTACATTCTACCCCCATTAAATTTAATTTCACCCAATAAAAGTATCACTCAAAAAAAATTAATGAGGATACCTTTTCCTTATAACATCATCATGTTCCCACATAGCTTACTCAAATTGTTAGTTTTTTACAAAACATTAACCAGGTGAGTGGTCTTGTTTCGTAAAACATTATCCCTATGATTTACAATCTCTATAGATTTTTCTTCATAATAAATATCTTTCTCTATTGGTACGACCTAAGGGTCTAGTTCATGTTAAGGATCTGGTATGAACTTCCTCTAGAGGGGTATATGGAACACATGAAAAACATGAGATAGATTTGGTGGAAGAGCCAATCGTTAAGCTTTGATGAGGGTCTATTTGCCAGCTTTAGAAATTCCATTAGTGGACCAACCTAGAATTTTTTTCTCGATCCTATGCACAAGAGATGTGAAGATTTCTTTTTTGGATCAGCCAATCACCACTTGAATCCAATGGTACTTCTGATGTTTCAAAACCATATGGATTCCAGCTGATGCGCAAATCTCACCCCACTTATGAAGAGGCACCCCAGCACTAAAAGAAATTTTAGATTTTCCCTGATTGGTCGTTTGGATAGACGCCCTCTCATACTGTTGGATCGCTAGGGTGATCACCCGACATTCATTAATTGTTTATCTAGAAAACAGGAGGTAGTTGTTGGCGAAGAAAAGATGCGATATTGGTGGGATAACACGGAATACCTTTCCCCTATGAATGGATTTAGATGATGCAGCCCTAGAAATAAAATTAGAGAACACATCAGCCACCAGTATAAAGAGAAAAGGGGATAGGGGACCTCCCTTGCAAAGGCCTCGAGATGGGGCGAATCCTTTGGTGAGCTCCCCGTTGACGTTGATTTTGAAGGAGACGGCCGAGATGCATTCCATGATCATATTTGTCCATTTAGCACAAAAACCCATTTTCAGCATGACTATACAAATGAAGTACCTTTCCACTCTATCATAGGCCTTGGGCATATCCAGGTTTCAGGAAATGGTTCCTCTTTTCGTGGTAGAGCATGATTTCATAGAATGGAACACTTCGTGGGCCACAATCGCATTATCAGTAATCAGTCTATTGGCCATGAAGGAACTTTTATTATCAGAGATAATATCAGGTAGCCAAGGTCACAGCTGATTGTCAAGGATATTAGAGAATATTTTTTAAGAGACATTGAAAAGGCTGATAGGTCAAAAATCAAGGATCGCCAGAGGTTTCATGATTTTGGGGATGAGGACAAGGACAGTTTCATTGATGGCAGCAATGCTAGTATTCCTATCCAAGATATTTTTAATCATGTTGCAGATTTCAGGACCGATAAAGTGCCAGTAATGTTTAATGAAGAGGGCATGGAACCCATCCAGTCTCGGGGCATTAGTGAGATGATGTTGTTTTAGTTCCTAGAGAATCTCGTCATCTGTCACATCTTTAGTGAGTTGTCTCTTGATCTCATCAGTGATCATGGGTCTGATGCAATATTCCACCTTGAAAGACATGAAGGGGGTTCCTATAGAGAATATGTTCTGGAAATAGTCTATCAGGGCCTTGTGGATACCATTGGTGTCAGAGACATTGCTTCCATCGGGTTGTAAGATGAATGTAATAGTGTTTTTCCTTTGTCTGGATGATTCTTTCTGGTGAAAAAACTGGGTATTGGTGTCCCCCACTTTATTATGGTTATCCTGCGCCCGCAAGGCCGAAAAACATTCCTTAACACGCAGTTCCATGTCCAGCTCTCTTTTTGTGGCTCCAATTGATAAGCTATTATCATTAAAAATCATTAAATTCCAAAAAAAAATTGCATCCTCACAACTTTATATTTTACATCAAACCTTAATAGAGAGTATTCTCAAAATAACTTTGTGGAAACCCCACATCAATAAAATGGATATGAAAACATCATTTTAGAAAAGGACCAATAAAATGTGATGGTCACCATAAAACTAATATTCTTATTGGGATAAAATTAGTGTAAAGTAAAAATATGTACTGGAAAGAGAATTATAACTATCATGTTTTGATGGAGAATTATTGAGAACATGGTCAAGATAATTTTAACTACCACAAAATACATTGACCATATAGTGCTAAAAAAGTTCTTTGATTTCATCATAAATAATGATAATAGGATATTTTTTTTAAAAAAAAATACTTTGAAAAGATATTCTAACATGATTTCATTTCAAAAGTGAAATCTCTCTCTTTGGTCATTCCTTGATCAAGTTATTCCTTATATCTCACTCTAAGAATTGATGTTTAAATTTTAATGCCCATAGAACTAGTAGAACATAGGATTCATAATGGGGTGAGAATTCATTCCATAACTTTCTATCTATTATCATAACAGTGAAATTTTCCCAGGTTATCAAATACGCTTAAATATTCATATGTTTAATTAATTCCATAATCTCTAAAACCTTTTTCTAATATCAACATATACTTTTTCATAACTGGTTACCCTTATAATCCTTCCAAATTATTAAAATACAAAATAATCTAATGAAGGTCGCTTATTTTTGAAAATCAACTTATCATTAACCCACCAAAAAACATAATGAAGCTCTTAATTTTCACTCAAAAAACAAGTGGAGATCATTATGATGAATTCTCTTAAAAGAATTTAATAACCTTAATTACCATAAAACCTAAGTGAAAACATGATTTATTTAAAAATTTAACTTTTCCCTCAGACCATAAATCTATAAATTCTATAATCTCAATCACTAAACCAACTTTTCATCAAATTACAAATCAGTTCAAAGGTCAATAATAAAATAAAAAATATCTCTATCTCATTACTATCCCAACAACATGAAAATATAATGGGTTATATTTCCCCTAATCATGTGTTCTAAAAAATATCACTTTTCCACCTCAATCACTTTTCATGGTTTCAAATAAAATTTAGCATATTCATTACAAGTATTAATTTAAAACTACCATGGACCAATACATATATTTATCATTATTAAATAATACCATATATGTAATTATACAATATTATTATTTAATATAAACACTCAATCCTTTTACATTATACTTAAATAATTAACTAAGTGATGTTTTTGTTTTCATTAAAACTACTTCCATCTCATATTTCATTTGTAGTATCTTCATCCTCATAAATATAACCATTACTCATAAAAACATGTCAATTCTCTTCATAATTCATCACATAAGTAATTAATTTTTATAATTCACATCGATTATACATTTAAAACAACTAACTATTGATGATTCCTTATGAATACAATTATTATCATCTATTTCATTAAGTGAACCATTCACGTTCCTTTATAATTACTTTTTAATACCCTTCTTTTAGACACCCATAAACTTTACAGTTCCTTTGAAACATTCTCATTGACGCCTCTTACCACATTATTTAGATGAATAAATTAAACTTTGTTTCTTATGTGCTCACCATGAATCTCTACCTTTAACATATTATATGGGTTTGGAATCTCACTAATGTTTAGATTATTGATCATATTACGATATTTCATATTAGTCATAATAACAAGTATTTTCCTTCTGATTTTCATTTCTTTTTTTTCTCAAAAGGGAGATCATTCCATTTTCCATTACATTCACCTTTAAGATGAATACCCTTGTTATATCCATTGTATAAAACCAAAAAAAAACATAGTGTGATCAATAATAATCCTAATGGAAACTAATAAATTTATATATATTCCTTATAAAATGTCAATATATGAAACCATTTGTTCAATCATTTGTTATTCATGATCGTTACTAAAATTTTAGTATTGTATTTTATAATTTGACTTGTCCATAGTGATCATACATAAGGTTTTATGATTGTTTTTTCTAAAGGATAACTAATCCTTTCTCTGATACCCATTATAACAATATATTACTTTCATATGTACTTATTATGTCCAAATAAATGAATATTCATCATATAACATAATAGAACCATATGGTTTTAGTGTCTTTGGAATTAAGGAATCATTAAAAAATATTTCGTAAAAATATATATCATCTTCCAGAATTTCATAACATCTAGATTCCTTTTTAGAAATATCCTATATAAAACATTTCATCATAACATAGGGAAAATAAACATAAAATAGGGTGAAATCAGATGATCAGTAAGGATAAACATTAGATATATCAATATATAATCATATTAATTAATAAAATAATTATAAGGTTATCTTGTTATGATCATAACATACATAGATCATACCAAACATAACGGATATCATAAAAATCATTCATGGAATAAACATTATCATTTCATAAAACATAAACCATAATAGTTAGAAATCATCATAAATAAATCATTATCCATAAGATCACACAATAAAATTGTGGCTCCACTATAAATATAGAAAAAAAATTCATATTTCATTGTTAACAACCAAAACTATCAACATATTGGATCTGGACACACCTGTTTTATCATTATGGATTTTATTGCACATGTTTCCCATAAGAGATCAATCACATCCACTTTTTCAAATTTTATTTCAGGAGATATAAACCATTAACTAATGAAATAAAGGGAGATATATGTCCCAATTGTTACATAATTATGATCATGAATATGTTTTCCACAGGAATATAAATAAATGATCGTATCAGAACCCATGAAAAGAAATGGGTTTTTTAAATATTTCATCACAACATAACACATGAAAAATTAATGGGCTACAAATATATCATTCTTTCATAAACATTAAACAACAATAAAAATAATAATGATTATATAATTGAATTAGATACCCATTAAATACTATGTATCATCAAATAATGTTATCTCATATGGAAGATAATTTTGAATGATCCCATAGAATAATTCAGGAAGTAAAATAACATTTCAACCTTAAAATAATTTTTTATAAAGAGAAAAAAATTATAAAAATATTATGTGAAATTATCATTTGTATATTATAAATTATTCCGAAAATAATGAAGATGTCATGATGGCGGTAAAGTAATCTCATGGCGTATGAGTTAAAAAATTATTCCTTCTGTATTTTTGTCAGGAAAGTCTCAAAGAACCATGTTTTAAAAAATATAAAACAATGCTCTAATCCCATTTAATAGATAGTCATACATGAGTAAAAATGGATTTAAACAATTATAATAGAATAGTAAGAACATTTTGGGTAACAATTTTAGAAAACATGGAAATGGATGGAAAAGGGTGTTTTAATGAAAACTATAAAGAGATAATTTTTAAAAGAGAGTCCCTTATAAATATAATATAATTTATGTGAGAATTAATTAAATGAATTTATTAGGTGTATCATCTACAAATACACATAAAAAATATAAAATTATCAAAATTCATTTTAAACACAATGTTAAAAATGAATAATCAATGAAGTAGAAGTTAACCCAATGAATTGAGATTGAGTTTAAAAATCATGTTCCACTTGGTAATTAATCATACCTTATTCCCCATATGAGTAATAATTACTAAATGAAATATTAAGTACCATTAATATAATGATATTAAGGAAATTATATATCAAGGGGATGTATATAAACCCCAAAAAATAATTAAGTGCTGAACAAGGCATATATCTTACATATATAAAAGTGAGACCAGAAACCCTTACCTCATGTTCCCTTTAGATTACATACATTAAATTATTATGTAAAGTATTTAATAATATTAATAACTAATTTTAATATTATAATAATATTCAAAATACCTTATATGAAAATTTTATGACATCTTACCACCCATCTATTAATAAGATTTCATTATTTTCATTGTTTCAGGTAAATTCATCTCATGATTTTATTGAACAGTTAATTTGTACAAATATTGATTTTATTGACAAATTCAAATTAACCACCCAAAATTTAAATGAAATGATATTTTTTCACTTATATAATTTTAAATTTTACCATATATTATTTTTATTTCTACCATGGGGATGATTCATTTTATATAATGTTAATGATAAATGGTTTGATTATGTTCATGTTCTTTATGACCATCATGTATTAGTTTATTTTGTTTAATATTATTACTAAATATTAGTTACCGAAAATAAAATAGGTTATAATATACCTATTAAAATCATATTTTACTAGAATAATACTTTTATTACTATCCTTGAAGGATTTAATGTATAATAAACAACACCATTATTCACAGAGGTGGTTAACCACCATAATTTGAAGAATGGTTTCATTTCATTTAATTAGAAGAGAAAATAAAAGGGGTGGATAGAAGATAATCCATTAGAAATATAAAATTCCAATATATACATGATACTTGAGTTATTATTATTTTATGGTTGAAGGAGGTTAATACAAGGAAGAAAAAGAAAAGCTATTAATAGAGGCAGTTTGAGAAAGTGACCTCTTGAATATCACCTCCATGAAGTACCCCTTAAGGAACATGGAATTTCTATCTGGGTGATACCATTATCACATGGAAAATAGGATAGTGGGTAGGAGAGGGTTTGGTATGTATTTAAATATATTCAAGGTTTTTTTAGGTGGAATCACTACTGGAAATGGATGTTTCCAGAAAGCTTTTGTCCTAACGGTTTATAAAAAACTTTGGGAAAGGGAGGCTATACCAGCGGTTTAACAAAACCGTTGGTATAGGCTTGTTTGTACAAGCGTTCACCAACAATTCTAGAGAACCGTTGGAGATGGCTTGTTTGTTGGAGGCTTCACCAATGATTTTACAGAACTATTGGGTAAAGCCTATTTTAAGGGGATTTTACCAACGGTTCTATGTAAACTGTTGGGATAGGACTTCTTTCCCAATAGTTTTTAAAAACTATTGTGAAATGTTTGCCCCAATTAGTAGTCCCTCCTCATTCATGAACAAAACTGAATGTGCTTTAGCTGCATACCATCATCACTCAACTTCCCTCAAACGAACTATTAAATCTCCATCATATCCATCTCAAATCAGGCATTTTCATCAGTCTACACTTAAAATCATTATGTGTTACCTTATTATTATTTTTATTCATCTAATATTTCATTTTTGTGTTTTGATTTTGATGTTTATGTTTCTTTTTTATATTTTGATTTAACCTAGATTTTCTCTATCCCATCAGATCCATTTAATTAATTAAATCATTAACCCTCCATCGTAGGTGAAACATTTTAGATTCTTTGTTGTTTGATTCCATTTTTTATGTGTTTATATGCTTTTTATACATCTTGTAATTAATTGTTACTTGTGAATTCATTTATATGTGTTTATTAATTTTTAACAATGTTTCTATGAATTTTTTCCTTGAAATTCCTTGGGAAATATTATTTAATCCTATTCTCATTGAATTGAATGAGTCATGAATTTGATGACTATAATTTTGACATCATTCAAATGATTATGAATTATTCAATTCCATGACTGTTTAGATTTATTTTCATACAATATTTAAAGAATGAATTGTTGAAATTGGGAAATTGTCTCATTTTTTTATTCAAAGAATGAAATAAATTTATTTGAATGGATTGAGTTGAACTATTTAATGTTTTCTAAGTTGTATCAAATTATTGAATTTGTGAAATGACAATGAAACCTATTGGAATGAGGGGGTGAGGGGGCAGTCTGGGGGTGAGTGGGGCAGTCTGGGGGGTGGGGGTTGTCTTGGGTGAGGGGGGTGTCCGGGTTGAAGAGTGGTGTCCGGGATGAGGGGGTCTATCTGGGGTTGGGGGTGTCCTAGTGGTGCGGGGCAGTATGAGGGGTGGGGGCTGTCCGGGGGGGGGGGCTGTCTGGGGTTTGGGGGGATGTTCGGGGGATGGAGGGGCTGGGCAGGGGGGTGGGGGAGCTGTTCGGTCAGGGTGGGGGTTGTCTGGGTTGTTGGGGGGATGTCCGGGGTGTGGGGAAATCTGGGGGGTCAAGGGAGCTGTCTGGCCGGGGTGGGGGTTGTCTGGGGGTGTTGGGGGGTTGTCTGGGGTGGGGGAGGTCCGGGGTTGGGGGTTGTTCAGGTTGAGGGGGGGGGGGGTGTCTGTGTGGTGCGGGGGGCTGTCTGGGGTGGTGGGGGGGGGATGTCCGGGGGTTGGGGGGCTTTCCGGGGTGAGGGGGCTGTCCGTGTTGGGGGGTGGGGGGATGTCTGGGGTGTCGGGGGGGGGGGGGGGGTTTCCTAGGGTTGGGGGGCTGTCCGGGGGTGGTTGGGTTGTCTGGGTGGTGCGGGGGGCAGTCTGGGTGGTGCGAGGGGCTTCCGAGGGCTGGGGGGGTTTTGGGGGTGGGGGTTGTTCAAGGTGGGGGGCTGTCTGGGGGGTGGGGGCTGTCTGATGGTTGGGGGGGATTTCTGGGGTTAGGGGGGGCAGTCCCAAGGTGGGGGATGTCCGGGGTGAGGGGGGATGTCTGGGGTGTTGGGGGGGGATATCCAGACGGGGATGTCCAGGTTGAGGGAGGGGGTGTCTGGGGGGTGGTTGGGATTTCCGAGTGGTACGGGGGGCTGTCTGGGTGGTGCGGGGGGCTCTCCGGGGGTGGCATGGCTTTTCGGGGGAGGGGGTTGTCCGAGGAGTGGGGTGTCTGGGGTGGGGGGGGGGGGTCTTTACAGGGGGTGGGGGCTATCCAGGGTGGGGGGGGGGGGTTTCTGGGGGGTGGGGGCGCTGTCCTAGGCACGGTGTGACCGATATCACTCAAAGTGTCTCACTTTTATTTGAAATGGACCTGATTTTCAGTGAAAAGCACAATTGACATATAGAAAACCAATCAAATGCATTCGGATTGTGTTGATTCTTTTGTAAAATGATACATTGGTCATTTGTGAGAGGTAAGAGTCATCTTCGCCTCAATATGAGACATGGTGTGGCTGAAATCACTAAAAGTGTTTCACTTTGGTTTGAAATGGACAACATTTTAAACTTAAACAACAACTGACATATAGAAAACTGAACAAATGTATTTGGATTGTGTTGATACTTTTGGATAATGATTCAATGGTAATTTGAGACGTGTACAAGACAACCTCGCCCTAATCCAAAGCACGTTGTGGCCGGTATCACTCTAAATGTCTCTCTTTTTTTTATAATGGACACCATTTTATGTAAAAATAACTGGCATACAGAAAACCGAACAAACGTATATATATTGTCATGGTACTTTAACACAACGATACATTGGTCATTCATTAGGTGTACGGGGAGACGACACATCATTCGGACAAGTGGTTTGCAGGGAACAGCTGAATATGTGTTTTTTAGGTGTTTGACACACTTGAAAAGCATGCATGGTGTGGTCCAAATGAGCTGAAAAACCTCAAGAATTCCATGAAATCGGATGACAACAACTGGTGGGTGAATTATGAAATGGTCGGTGAGACGTCACATTAATCAGAGGTGTCGTCTGGCCGTGGTGGCCGAAAACGCACATCGCGTGTCGTAAATGGCCAAAACATTCGTTTAACGGTCAAATGCATACTGAACAACATCATAATGACTTGAAATCACACAAAACACCCTAATTATTATTCGTGAGGTGTAATAATTGACAACACGTCATTCGGATGCACGGTTTTCATGGCACGGTTGAATATGTGTTTTTTAGGTGTTTGGCGCACTTGAAAAGTGTGCATGGGGTGGTCAAAATTGGCCGAACGGCCTCAGAATTCCATGAAATCATATGACAACAAAGGTTGGGTGAATTTTTAAATGTTTGGCTAGACGGAACATCAATCAAGGGTGTTGTGTGACCGTGGTGTCCGAAAACGCACTCTAGATCTCGAAAATGGCCAAAACATGTGTTTAACGGTCAAATGCATACCAAACGACATCGGAATGACATGAAATCACACAAAAACACCCTAATTTTTATTCTTGAGTTGTACGAGGGAGCATCACGTCATTAAGACGTGTGGTTTGCATGGCACTACTGAATATGTGTTTTTAGGTGTTTGGAAAGCGTTGAAAGCTTGCGTGGGGTAGTCAAAACCATCCGAACGACCTTAGAATGTCATGAAATTGGACGAAAACAAATGCTGGATGAATTGTGAAATGGCCGGCCAGACGTCACGTCAATCGGAGGTGTCGTGTGACCACGGTGGCCAAAAATGCACTCAGCGTGTCGTAAATGGCCAAAACATGCGTTTAACGGTCAAATGCATATCAAACGACAACAGAATGACTTGAAATCACACAAAACACCCTTATTTTTATTAGTAAGGTGTACAATGATAGTACATGTCATTCTGAAGTGTGGTTTGTGCGGAACAATTGAATATGTGTTTTTTAGGTGTTTGGCATGCTTGAAAAGTGTGAATGGGGTGGTAAAAACTGGATGAACGACCATTGATTGCAATGAAATCGGATGAAAACAATGTGTGGGTGAACTGTGAAATTGTCGGATAGACGGCACATTAATCAAAGGTTTCGTGTGACCGCAGTGGCCAAAAATGCACTTCACGTGTCATAAATGGCCAAAACATTCGTTTAACGGTAAAATGCATGACAAACGACAACAGAATGACTTGAAATCACACAAACACCCTAATTTTTATTTTTGAGGTGTACGAGGAGAGGACACATCAATTGGACGTGCGGTTTGTGTGGCACAATTGAATATGTGTTTTTCAGGTGTTTGGCGCACATGAAAAGCGTGCGTGGGGTGGTCAAAACCGGCTGAATGACTTTGGAATGCCATGAAATCGGACGACAACAAATGGTGGGTGAATTGTAAAATGGTTGGCCAGACTCCACGTCAATCAGAGGTGTCGTGTGACTGAGGTGGCTGAAAACACACTCCGCATGTCATAAATGGCCAAAACATGCGTTTAAAGAAAATGCATACCGAATGACATCGGAATGACTAGAAATCACACAAAAACACCCTTATTTTTATTCGTGAAGTGTTTGAAAAGACAACATGTCATTCGGACACGTGGTTAGCACGACACAACTGCATATGTGTTTTTAGGTGTTTCACGCACCTGAAAAGCGTGCGTGGGGTGGTCAAAACCAACCTAACGACCTCTGAATGCCATGAACATGGATGATAACAAATGGTAGGTGAATTTTGAAATGGTTGTCCATATGTCAAGTCAATTCGAGGTGTCGTGTGACCACAGCGGCCGAAAACGCACTATACGTGTCGTAAATGGCCAAAACACGCGTTTAACGGTCAAATGCATATGAAATTACATCAGAATGACATAAAAACACACAAAAACCCAAATTTTTATTTGAGAGTTGTACAAGGAGACGATACATTAATCAGGCATGCGGTTTGCACGGAACAACTGAATAAGTGTTTTTTAGGTGTTTGGCATGCTTGAAAAGCGTGTGTGGGGTGGTCAAAACCATCCGAACGACCTTGGAATGCCATGAAATCGGTCAAAAAACAAAGTCTTGGTTAATTTTGAAATGGTCGACGAGAGGACATGTTAATCGGAGGTGTCGTGTGACCGTAGTGGCTGAAAACGCACATTGTGTGTCGTAAATGGCCAAAACATGCGTCTAATTGTCAAATACATGCTGAACAAAATCGGAATGATCTAAAATTACATGAAAACACTGTAATTTTTATTCTTGAGGTGTAAAAAAATACGGCACATCATTCAGATGCGCGGTTTGCATGGCACGACTGGATATTTGTTTTTAGGTTTACGGAATGTGTGGGGTGGTCAAAACATGCCAAACGACCTCTAAATGCCATGAAATCGGACTAACACAAATGGTGGATGAATTGTGAAATGGTCGGCCAGATTTAACATCAATTGGAGGTGTCGTGTGACAGCGGTGTCCGAAAACGCATTCTGCATGTTGTAAATGGCCAAAAAATGCGTTTAACGGTCAAATGCATACCAAACGACATCAGAATGACATGAAATCACACGAAAACACCCTAATAATTATTCTTGAGGTGTATGAGGAGACGACACGTCATTCGGACATGCGGTTTTCCCGGAACGGCTGAATTTGTTTTTTTTTTGTGTTTGGTGCGCTCGAAAAGCGTACGTGGGGTAGTAAAAACTATCTGAACGACCTCATAATGCCATGAAATTGGATGAAAACAAATTGTAGGTAAATATGGAAATGGTCATCTAGATGGCACGTCAATCAGAGGTGTCGTGTGACTGTGGTGGCCGAAAACGCACTCTGCCTGTCGTAAATGGCCAAAACATGTGTATAATGCTTATATGCATACCAAATGACATCGGAATGAATTGAAATCACACAAAACACCCTAATTTTTATTCATGAGGTGTATAAGGAGACGAAACATCATTTTGATGTGTGTTTTGCGTAGAACCACTAAATATATGTTTTTTTAGGTGTTTGGTGTTCTTGATAAGTGTGCGTGGGGTGGTCAAAACTAGCCGAACATCCTTGAAATTCCATGAAATCGGACGACCAAAAAGGCTGGGTGAATTGTGAAATGTTCGGCCAGATTTCACATCGATCGGAGGTTTTGTGTGACCGTGGTGGCTGAAAATGCACTTTGCATGTCATAAATTGCCAAAACATGCGTTTAATGGTCAAATTCATGCCGAATGACATCAGAATGAGTTGAAATTACACTAAAACACACTAATTATTATTTTTGAGGTGTACAGGGAGATGACACATCATTCGGATGCGTGGTTTGTGTGCCACAGCTGAATATTTGTTTCTTAGGTGTTTGGGGTGCTTGAAAAGTGTGCGTGGGGTAGTCAAAACTGGCCGAACAACCTCAGAATTCCATTAAATCCGATGACAACAAAGGGTGGGTGAATTGTGAAATGGTTGGCCAGACGACACATCAATCAGAGGTGTCGTGTAACTAAGGTGGCTGAAAATGCACTTTGCATGTCGTAAATGGCCAAAACATGCGTTTAACAGTCAAATTCATACCGAACGACATCATAATGACTTCAAATCACCCAAAAACACCCTAACATTTATTCTTGAGGTGTACAAGGAGAAGACAAGTCATTCGGACATGCGGTTTGCGCAGCACGACTGAATATGGGGTTTTTATGTGTTTGGCGTGCTTGAAAAGCGTGCGTGGGGTGGTCAAAATCGGCTGAACGACCTCAAAATTCCATGAAATCAGATGACAACAAAGGGTGGGTGAATTGTAAAATGGTCGGCTAGACGGCACACCAATCGAAGGTGTCGTGTGACCGCGGTGGCCGAAAACAGACTCGGTGTGTCGTAAATGGCCAAAACATGCATTTAACCGTCAAATGCATAACGAATGACATCATAATGACTTGAAATCACATGAAAACATCCTAATTTTTATTCATGAGGTGTATGAGGAGAAGACATGTCATTAGGACGTGCAGTTTGCACGACACAGCTGAATATGTGTTTTTTAGGTGTTTGGCGTGCTTGAAAAGCTTGTGTGGGGTGGTCAAAACTGGCCGAATGACCTCAGAATGCCATGAAATCGGTTGAAAACAAAGGTTGGGTGAATTGTGAAATGGTCGGCCAGACAGCATGTCAATCATAGGTGTCATGTGACCGCGGTGGCCGAAAATGCACTCCGCATGTTGTAAATGGCCAAAACATGCGTTTAACAGTAAAATGTATTCCGAACGACATCAGAATTACTTCAAATCACACAAAAACACCATAATTATTATTTTTGAGGTGTACGAAGAGACGTAACATCATTCAAACGCATGGTGTGAATTGAACGGCTGAATATGCGTTTTTAGGTGTTTGGTACCCATGAAAAGCATGTGTGGGGTGGTCATAACCCACCGAATGACCTCAGAATGCCATAAAATTGGACGAAAACAAAGGGTGGGTGAATAGTTAAATGGTCGGCCGGACGACACATCAATCGGAGGTGTTGTGTGACCGCGGTGGCTGAAAACGCACTCCACATGTCGTAAAAGGCCAAAACATGCATTTAATGGTCAAATGCCTACCAAACGATGTCAGAATGACTTGAAATCAAATGAAAACACCCTAATTATTATTCATGATGTATAAGAGTAGGCAGTAGGAAACTCCCCGTCTAGGATTCAAAACTCCATGATCTTTGAAAATTCCTTCAACCTCTTCAATCAATCAATTCTTTAGTTCTAATATGTACGTACAAATGTGATTCATCTAATTTTTTTATTTTTTATTTTGATTTGGCCAAAACTAGATCCCTCACTCTTTACCAAGGCTAGGAACTCCTTCCTCCCTATAGATCCATCTGAATTCATTCAATTTTTTACTTCTACACTCCAAATCAGTAAGGCTTAACTTAGTTTTAATATTTTGCATCTATTATTGTTTGTTTCTCTTTTAATTTGATTAAACCAGGTGGTTCCATCTGTGGCATGAAATAACCAATAATTGCAGTTTGGTTTGTTTTCTATTTTCATTGTAAAATTCAAGTGTCATTATTATATGAATAAATAAGATTTTAATTCAACATACCCACTCCTTTTTTTTAGTTAGTGAATCATATCAAGGCACAGTGTGGTCGGTACCACTCAAAATGTCTCACTTTTTTTTGAAATGGACATGATTTTAAGTGAAAATAATAACTTTCATAAAAAAAACTAACCAAATTCTTTCAAATTGTTTTAATACATTGGGAAAACTATCCATGGGTCATTTGTGATGTGTACGAGTAAACCCCGCCTCAATATAAGGCACGGTGTGGCCCGTACCACTCAAAGTGTCTCACTTTTATTTGAATTGGAAAACATTTTAAGTGAAAAAAACAACTAACATACAAGAAACTGACCAAACACCTTCAAATTGTGTTGATACTTTATCAAAAAGATCCATGGATCATTTGTGATGGGTATGAGTAAAACCCGGCTTAATTTGTGGCACGATATGACCGGTATCACTCAAAGTGTCTCACTTTTGTTTGACATGGACAACATTTTAAGTGAAAACAGCAACTGGAATACAGAAAACTAACCAAATGCATTTGGATTGTGTTTATACTTTAAGAAAATGATCCATGGGTCATTTTTGACGTATACGAGTCAACCCCGCCTCAATCTGAGGCATGGTGCGGCCGGTACCACCCAAAATGTCTCACTTTTATTTGAAATAGACAAGATTTTATGTTAAAACAACAACTTGCATACGGAACAGTGACCAAATGCTTTCAGATTGTCTTGATACTTTAGTAAAACGGTCCATAGGTAATTTGTGACATGATTCATTTTTGATGTATACGAGTCAACCCTATCTCAATCCGAGGCACGGTGTGACCAGTATAACTCAAGGTGTCTATATTTTATTTGAAATGGACCACATTTTAAGGGAAATCAACAACTGGAATATGAAAAAACAGATCAAATGCATTCGGACTGTGTTGATACATTAGGAAAACAATACATGGGTCTTTTGGGACGTGTATGAGTCAACCCCGCCTCAATCCGAGACATTGTGTGGCCAGTACCACTCAAATTGTCTCACATTTACTTGAAATGTATGGGATTTTAAGTGAAAACAAAAAATGGCATACGAAAAACTGACCAAACACATTTGGATTGTGTTGATACTTTAGAAAAATGATCCATGGATCATTTTTTAAGGGTACGAGTCAACCCCGTATCAATCTGAGGCATGGTGTGACCGATATCACTCAATGTTTCTCACTTTTGTTTCAAATGGATAGCATTTTAAGTGAAACCCAAAATTGGAATACAGAAAACCGACCAAACGCATTAGGATTGTGTTGATACATTTGGACAATGATACATGGGTCGTTTTTTATATGTATGAGTGAACTCCGCCTCAATCTAAGGCAATTTTTGGCTGGTACCACTCAAAATGTCTCACTTTTGTTTAAAATGGATAACATTTTAAGTCAAAACCACTGACATACGGAAAACCGACCAAACGTTTTTGAATTGTATTGATACTTTAACATAATGATCCATGGGTCATTTTCAATGTGTAAGAGTCAACCTTGCATCAATATGAGTCACTGTGTGACTGGTATCACTCAATGTGTATCTCTTTTATTTGAAATGGACAACATTTTAAGTGAAATCAACTACCGGGATACGGAAAACTGATCAAACGCATTAGGATTGTGTTGATAATTTAGGACAACAATCCATGGGTCATTTGTGACATTTATGAGTCATACCTGCCTCAATTAAAGGCATAGTGTGATGGGTACCTCTCAAAGTGTCTCTCTTTTGTTTGAAATGGACAAGATTTTATGTGAAAACAACAATTGGCATACGAAAAACTAACCAAACGCATTCGGATTATGTTGATACTTTAGCACAACGATACATGTATCATTTTCTGATTGGTACGAATCAACCCCATCCCAATATGAGGCACAATAAGACTAGTATCACTCAAATTGTCTCACTTTTGTTTGAAATGGACATCATTTTAATTGAAAACAACAAATAGCATACGAAAAATCATCACAAGGATACACATAGATTCTTTAAATTAAGGGATAAAAAATGGTCTATTGGTAACATGTTATTAGAAAAAAATATTCACAAGGCATAGATTGAAAAAAATGGGTCATAGTATATATAAAAAAACAAGAATTATATTAGGAATTAATCTCGACACCCCATCATGAACATGCACCAACAGTCATGTTATAATTCACAATCATGGGTCGTTCATTCTATACAATAACATAAAACAAATAAATATCATATAGCCATTTCATAGGAAACCTATGAACACTCAAAAAAACTTTATAAAAAATTGGTCTACAATGATACACAAATATTCTTGAAAAATAACTTTCAAAGTCTCATAAAAATACACCAATGGTGAGGAACATATATGGTGACGCGATATCCCCATGGATCACCTCAATCCCTTCCTCAAACTGTGGGTTCTAGGACCAAACCAAAGTCCCTTTGGGAACCCAATACCAAAGACTTAATTGAATATTCATACCCACCACCCATGATATTGATTCATCTCACATCACATCCAGGAGTGAAAATTACAATTAGCCACATACCCAGTTATTATAATTGAAAAGTATATGAAAAACATGTAGGATATTTCGGTAACCCATCGCATATGTCTAGATTGGCCAATGTTTCCCACTAACACATCAGGAACAATTTATACTTGGATATATAATCATTAGAGAAATATAAACATCCCATGTGCTTCCTATAACTCATTCTAGGTCTAAGAACATGACCAATACCATTTTCTATCTTATGGGTATCATGATCCTTGTCCAGTCTACCCATGTTTTTCTGTTGGTTTTGAGATACTCAACCCAAGACCATGACTAAAATTCCCATGTGCTTCCTATAACATGTAGGTTTTTTCTCTTGTGTGTATTGGTGTTTTGGTTTGAGTGAGGATTGAATTGTATATTTTGAATACTCTTATGTGTGTTGGTGTTGTGGTTTGAGTGAGGAAGGAATTCTAAATTTGGAATACTCTTATTGGTGTTATTTCATTTCCTATAAAATGTTGTCTTTTTCTCTTATGGGTGTTATTTCATTTTAATTTCTAAATTTATAAATTTATAAATTCATTAATGAATAATAAATTTTGAATAATTTGGAAGGAGAATTTGTATTGGTTTTTTTGCAGGTCTGGAGAGGGGGAAGTGTGTTGTTGTTGAGCTATGTTGTTGCAGGTCAGGAGAGGGGGGAGAGGGGCCTGCTACTTTGGAGTTGTGAAAATGTATACCCACGGTTTTCGAAACCATTGGAATAGATTCTATAATATAACTATACTAATAGTTTTTTTATGACCGTTGGTATAGATTTATACCAACGGTTATAACAAAACCATTGGTATAGCCTTATGGATTGACATATCCCCTCGATACCAATGGGTGTAAACCTTTGGTATAAGTGTAACACACATATACCAACAATTTCACAAACTGTTGTTATATGTTATGATTTAACACAGATATACCAATGGTTTGTAGCAAATCATTGGTATACCTTCTATTTTTATACCTTTACCAACAGTTTTCAGAGAATCGTTGGTATAGGCCTATTTTCACGGCTTACGTGGCCACAGTTGATGGTACTGTTGGTATAATATTTACCAAATGTTTTCAAGCCTTTACCAATGGTTTTGAACTATTGGTAATGTTTAAAATTCTAGTATTGAATGGGTGTTGAGGATTGGTACTTATACATGAGGAGGGGTGGTCTTACATAATTAAATATTGATTATTTTATATTTAACTCCAACAACAATTGGGTGGAATTAATTAAAAATAATCTTAATGATATTTAATGTTTAGAAGTATTTCTAGTGTTAATAAAAACCTAAAAAACAAATTTTTGATTTCTATTATTAATTATTTTATGCTTTTTCCTATAAAAATTTACCCGGAAATTATTTTTCTTATACTATAGTAAATATATTTTTACCATGGTGACTTTTAATGCCTAAAAATAAAAACAATCATATAACCTAAATTAGACCTCCTTATATCAAAAATAAAATCTCTTTTTTGATACTTTAAATAGGGAAGTTTCAAAATTGCATTTAAAAACAAACAATCAAAATTCAAGGATAAAAAACTTTGTTGAATAAATGTATTTCTAATCAAAATAATTTACTTTTAACAATATAAGGTATAAATATTGTTTAAATATATTTAATTGTATTATATATGACTAAAAGATTAATAGGTTAATCTGAAAAAAAATTATAACCATAAATTTCACTTTATATATATAATATCTTAGTTTTATAAAAATATGTATTTTTTAAATAATTTACACTTTTTGAAGAAATTATCAAAAATAATCCCAATATAATTTTGACAAGATGAATCTAAAAATTCTTTATTTTTTTCATATTCATTTTCTTAATGATTCGAAAATTAGTTCTATTTATTTTTTAATAGAAATAAATAAAAAACAATTTTTAAGAAAAAAATATATTTAAAGAATATAACGACTTCACTAAAAAACGTGTGTTTATTTCGTAGGAATAAAAAAATTATTTCACATTATAGTCATATATATTTCATAATATAGATAATCCATTTCAAACCAACTAATTTAACATCTTGTTTATAACAGTCATGTTAAAATAATAATATTTTGGATTTTGTTTATGTTTGGTGTTTCATGAAACGTATGCTATTAAAGGGGTGAATTTTTTTTAAAAGAGACATACTAAAAAATCAGGGGTTGTTATAAAAATTTCATTAAAGATTGATGATGTAATACACTCTGCTTAACCCCTTGTTCAAGACACCCCACCATCACATAGTTGGTCACTAATGTATGAATACAATTATATTTACATGTCTATACCGTAGAATCTCCACTAGACAGAAAATATCTTTAATGAATCCAATAATGTTACCATAATCCCCATGACCTCAAATTACCATGAATGTTTGATGATGATTGTGATTTAAGTACCCAAAATAATCTGATATTATCATGGAAATACATCTTCCTTTAACATTTAGTATGAAAAATATCATAGGATAAAGTACTTGTCATGACTGCTCCCCTCAATATATACCCCTCATGGGCTAGAAATGAGGGAAGGGACATGGTGACTGCTCGAGTCCATTCTCCAGAAAGTCTGGGTTTGTGACTAGCACCATGTATATAATAACCATACATATGGGAGGAACTGCTGAATAAAATAACATATAGAAGAGGTAGATTATATAGATATAATAATAAACACCTTCGAAAATATATATATAATTGTAAACCAAGTGAAATCATCTAATGTCATACAATAATATAACAATTGAAAGAAAAAATATACGTACCCAATTTTAAATGTTGTAGTGACCATGAATCCCAAAAAACACCTAAAAACAACAAGCTAGTAATATCCATCCTAATATCCACCCATATCTAGCTGACGTGAAAAATAATTTATATATACAGGTGGTGAGAATAACATTATACATTATTGGATCCTCCCCGGAGACTCTAAAGGAAGAGATAATGAATTAATCCTAAAGAATAGTCAACAATAGTGAAACTATCTCACCACTTAAAGAATTATACTATGTTCCCCGAGTCACCATGAATAACTCTCATAATGCATCCCATACAAGAGAGAACATAATATTGAATGAAAAATCAAGGGTAACCCACTCCCTCTTCCCCATTATTTTTCCACTTTTCCACAATGTCTCACATCCTGATCCATCTCTAAATAAAATAATTCTTCTAAATGTCACATGGGAATGGAATCAAAATGATCACCTCATGCATTACATCCTCAAATCATCACATCCACATGTACGTATAAAGTAACCGAGTATTTTTTGGGACCCCCACTTCCTGTATAATGTGTATTACAATTCAATTATTAAACCTCAAGCCATTACATCCCATACACTGAGTAAGGACATTAAGTCATCATAACTTATACCCGACATATATATAATAATAATTTACATACTATATAGGTGGTTAGATTTGTGCGAAATAAATATAATACATCACATACCTCTATAAACATATATTGGAAAACTAATGGCTAATAATCCCATCACATATAACTACTAAGAGAATAGAGTAGGGATAGATGGGGTAGTCATCCATAAATACTTCTTCCAGGATATTGGGTAAAATACCCTCCCATGGTCAACTGGGTGTTCGTTTCCCTAACCAACATGGATGGGGTAGTATATGAAATATCATAATTGATATGTTATAATATATCTAAAAACAAAACTATAGGAATTTACTAGTCCTAACACCAACTAGAGAAATAGTCTCTCAGACACCAAGCATTCCCTATTACGGACTAGATATCCTATAAGCATACAATAATTTAAATAAGATACATTAATTACTTATATAATTCTAAAAAATTATTTTTATTAATTTATTCATTATAAATTAAATTATCTATTAACAGTATTTTAAGATACATTAATTAACTACCATCATGTAGTCCATACCCAATAAGCATAATCCAAACCAAGTCAATTTTTTATCCATATTAACATATTTTCACTATTTAAATTAAATTATTACCAACACCATGGGTTAAGAGTTATTTATTCATTATTATAATAATTCCATCAACCAAATACTATAGGAAAACAATAGTAAACTACAATAAAGAGAAAACATGAAACCAAACACATTAAGCAGCCTCAAGTAGTGGATAATAGAATGGAGATAAAAAATAAATCCAGTCATCGACTATTAAATAGATTCAATTCAAGAATCCATCCTTATTTATAAACATAACATGTATTCTTAGCTTCAGTTTTATTTATTATCTCTAGTGTTATCCCCAGTACCCTTAGAAATATCCCAATTCATGTTGAAATCACATGTGTCAACTGTTGGGACATCATCCATGACTCCCCTCCCATATTACCTCAGTCATCCTGGGATCAACTATCCCATAATCATATCACAACAAATCCTACATCCCCCATATCTAATCACATAATAATGATGAAATATATAAAAAAATCACAAAAGTATTTGGAAAAAATGAATAAAAAATAGAGATATATTGGAACTAAAATATTGTATCCATATTTCACACACAAAAGAGACCTCATGGAAAAAAACTAAAGGCACTGAATCTTCATAAAAATACTTGAAATTGAATCCCTAGAAATTAAATTTAATAAAAAACAATTTTTTATTACAATCATAAATTTTCTAGATAATTATAAGTTGGTTTCCATTATGGGAATCCTATTTCATTAAGATATAAGAATATATCAAATTTTAAACATCCATTAATCACTAGAAAATAGTTTCATCAAACAATGAGAAAACCTTTCTCAATTAACATTCCATTTTATTATTATCAACATTCAAGAAGATAATTAACATACTATAGATTATTTAAAAATCCAATATAATTTAAGATAACATTTAATTAATCTTCAATATAAAAATAATATAAATGGACATCACATTATATGAAACACCAATTTCAAACAAGCCTCTTATTTAATTACTAAGACAATTATCCAAATAAATTGAGATTTAATATCCATTTAAAATTTACATCATGAAAAATGTGCCAAAATAAATAAAAACAATACTCTCTAACATATATTACAAAGAGAGCACATTGTATAACAAATCAAAAGAGATAATGATATAACGGTGGAAAGCAAAAACATATGGTATCTATATTAAAATCTTTAAAAATATAGATAAATATTTATTAGGTCAATCCCATATAAATATGAATGGAAAACCTTGATATCTTTATGATTTCAAAAAAATAATCGGATAACCAATGAATCCCCTATCTGAAATACCACAACATTATTCACCTGAGAATATACCATAGTTGAAGATCTTGATCACCTATCTAGAAATAGTTGCATAAATACTTATATTCCACACCACAAACAAAAAAACAACCAATATTACTCCACAATAAATATAATGAGAAATTTCCATCAAGTGGAAAAAAAATAGGGAACATTCAGTTCAATTAAATATGTCCGAAATGGTAGAGCATACCTCAGATAACCATCGATCGATGGTGAAAGGCTGATAATCAATCCCAATTGATGGGATTCCAAAATTCCTGAATAGAGTACCAAATTATTCATGGAAATAGAGATAGATCCATAGGGTTAACACCCTGAAATTCTAATATACATCTCTGTATTCGATATTGTGCAGGGCATGCATCACCAAGCGCATAAGGGAATATAATATCCCAATACTCTACTATATATTTAATATTTTAAATATAATCAATATATGATATATATTGTATTGAAAAAAGAACCAAGTTATCATATGTTACATGAATGAGAGACCTTCTTTGATGGCTTTCATTATATGCAAGACTGAGTTTTACCGAACAATAATATTTAATTAAAATATTTTTATTATATATAACATGATATAAACTAGACATTATTAATATTATTAACTAAGTTATAAAAATATATTTTTTTAAAAAATATAAAATGAATTCACGGGATAAAATTAATGAGAATCGAAAAATGGAACCAACTAGATATAAAAAATAAATATTTATATTTTCATGCTTCCAATGGAGTTTAATATCAGAAAACAAAACTAATCATAATTAATTAATAATTTTAATGAAATGTTAATGTTATATATTCTATAAAATATTTTTTAAATTCATCCATTATGTTTTATGAGAAGAATATAAGAACAAACCCTATTTTACCCATAAAATGAAATATTTTTATAAAGGATATTTTACCACCTTTTAATGGACAACATATTTTAAATTGTAATTTGGACCCATGAATATATTTGAGATTTCTAAATAAACATCACATTTGAAAGGGAAACATAAGAATTAGGTTATAGATAAATTATAATTTTTTATTAATATTTAATTACAAATTTTTTTATCAATTAATCCAATTTATGTTGTTATAATCTATTTCACAATTTGATTGACTATAAAAACACTACAAAATTTTGGACATTTTTACTTTAAAAACCCATGTTTTCATCCTGCATAAGGGATAATTTTAAATTAATTTCTCCAATTCTATGATTTTAACATAGAAAAATGCATTCAATATTTTTAATAATAAAAATATATAATGTATAATAATGTAAACATATATTATTATCAAAAATATTAGTGAATATAATAAAAATTAATTGCAACTATTATGGAAAAATTAAGAGTAATAAAGGCCTAAAAGTTTATCTTAAGTTCCCAAATTACCTAGAAACATGTCCCAGGCCCATTTTATGTGCATATATAGGCCATAAACCTTCCATTATTGATATTTTTTATGTTGTTTTTTAGTTAATAACATGTTTACACCTAACTTGTCTCAGAATATTCAAAATGTGTTGTTTTCCATATCGATAAAAGGCCACTACCTCTCCCATTTCTTGACTCCTATTAAACCTTTTAGGTTCATCCAGAATCTTCCAAAATAGATCCCTACAATCCCTCCCATCATCCTTGAATACACCCTTTTGGTTATAAATCCATCAAGGAAGCGTTTGGTATAAACCAGAAGAAGTTCCCTAATTAAGAGGTAACATTTTCTCTCAAACTTTGTAGTTTCATTTAACTTATCCAATACCTATACACTTATTATTATATTATCATATAAAAATAATAGAATCCTAAATATACTATGATTTTTATTTTATGGTTTCAACTAAAACATATACACACATCCATATAATGGTCATGGAAAATACTCTTTCAGTGCATGATGATCTACTACCTCATGAAATGATGATTGGTCATTTTTCGATTACCACCAATCATAGTGGCCATTATAATGAAAAGTATTCTTAAATATGATATATATATATATATATAATATTTTTTATATATTTATTCATTTTTAATTTGTTTATGAAACCTACCTCTATACATACAATTTTTCCTAAATATGATAACATCATTTGTGGAAGTGTGCACTAACACTGTCTCAAGGGGATGTGATTCATTCACATCAAACATGAAACATATAAAGAATGTTTTTAATAAAAATATGTAAAATATATAACATAGATATTATTATGGAATTATTATATACCTACATTTCATTTATATTTTATTAATTTAATATAATAATGAAAGGGAAGTAGCATTCTTGTGTTTGTACAACCTACTGTCTCTATGACCGATGCATTTCATTTTGGACATAAAAAATAATGTAATACTATATATTTATATTTAATTATTATATATGATCATTAAACCCTATTTCCCATTCTGTAGATGATGAATCCATGACCCAAATAATGATAAAGTCAAATAAGAAGTTAAAACTTACTCGAGAAAACTGGGCAATTAACACTTGAAATAGTAAAATTAATGAAAGAGTGTTCAAAAATAGTTAATAAAATATTATTAATTATTAATAAAGATAATATAAACATGAATATCTTTTTGTTATAAGTTAGTAACATATTTTAAACCAATATATAGGATGAAAAATACTACACAACAAAAGGAAGGTTGTAGTAAGGGAATTTCGTTGCAATTGACATTCCTTGGAGACTTTTGGTATAATGAACCAATTCACTTTTATTAGGTGTATGTACTACATTTTAATATTTTATATCTTAAATATAATTATTCTCATGATATATTATGATTCAAAAAATTTATGGTGAATTGTTATTTAAATGTTTCAATGTGGTTTTGGACACATTGGAATGTTTAAATATTATATTTCCTAATTTTTTTTAATATCAACAACACTTGTTATCGATTATCTTCTTCTGAGGTATTATTGATAAATTTGTATTATTTAGTTGATAAGTATTTTGGACAAGTAACATTATTTATTTGATATATGAGTAACTATTTGGACTCGTACTACACAGACCGGGCCTGGTTATAGATAGCCCCATGATGAATCAGTAGTCTCAAGAGATGAAATAGTTGGCCAAATTAGATGGGTTTTTACATAATTGATAAACCATATTGTGAAAATTATGGACGGGACCGGTTCCCTGTACCTAGGAATCATGGAATCAAATAATTTATAATTTCCTTCATTTTTATTTAGTTATTATTTATCGATGGGATATTGTGTCGACATATCTATGAACACATTTAACATTCATTCAATTATTATATTTCAATGTGATTTTGCATAGACAAATCTATGGACACATTTTATTATCAATTTATTTATTTATATGGAATGAGTTTCAGATTATTAGCTTTTTATATTTATATTTTTATATCTAGTTATTTTAATGGTTTGTGCTATCAGTTATTCACCTTGACATGTAATCTTGTTCTTGTTGATTCATTATTTCTTCTAATTTACTTTCCCTTACTGAGAATTTGAGAACACCATTATTGTGTTTCATTTCTCTAGGATATGAATAATAAATATTTTATTAATCTTTAAATGGTACAATTTATTTAATTTTATTATGTTTCATGTTTTTAATTTCTATTTCCCAAATTATTATAGGCATTATGTATGAAATCTGTCTTTCAAAGACTGCTAAACTAATCGGTCCTTCAGCATTTGATTATAGGTAATCATTCCAATGTAAGAAAATATTATATTGTCTCTAGGATTCTAGGATCGGGGTGTTACAGTGGTATAAAAGGATGTTTAGTAGTATTTTGGGAAACTAGATTTTGAAAACATATATTAGGGCGCACAACCCTATGATAGAAATTGAGGGAAAGTAAAAAAAATAACATCCTAGAAGTCTGGTAAGGTTGTTATTCTGTGGTTATTACTAGAAATAATTCCATATCTAGATATTATAAGTGGACATATTCCTAGCATAGATTTAACTAGGAGTAATAACTCTGACAAGGTGTTTCGGGCCCAAATCAAGGTAACGTGGAACAATACAATGGGAATTACTGCAAACCTGGTTTGAAACTACCAGGGGATATTTTTAGGATAATTAAAATTCTATTTCCAAGAAATATAATGGATATCGATGTAATTATGTACATAAAGTAGCCAAATTTTATGATTTTGGAATTTACAATGAATAAATTTCCGTTAAGTGATATACCATATTTAGAGTTATAAATAGTTCATTACATTATGAGAAAATCTAGTTTATTCCATTGTATAGAAATTGAACCTAGTAGAAGGAAATGTAAACCTCACTGATGAATGTGATCCAATGAGTAATAAGGATCAAATACTTCATGGTCTTAAGAAAATATTTCAAAATAAAATAGTATTCTAAACATTCTCATAATATGAGGACGAAATATCATGTGAAAATGAGATGTGTAAAGAATTATCTGAGTCTTAAATATTTTAAGGAAACCATGACATGAAGGGTCCATCTCCGCACCATGAAAATGGGAATGAGTCATAGAAGAAAAAGGGAAAAAATGATTTTCCAACATAGGATAATTCTGGATAGAAACACTTCATTACTTTCTTGAAGGTAATTATAGTTTGTTATGTGTGTGGTGAAAATGGACACCATGTTCATTATTATAAGGGTAATAAAAAAATTTCTAATATTTAATTCCTTAACTACAAGGTGATGGGACAATATGAAAATAAATTTACCAAGAATCAAGGAAATATATCCCAAATGATTATATCTAATAATGGTGAAGTTATGATAATGTTGTATATAAATAAGAATGATTAAAATGAATGTTCTATAATTATTTAATTTGAATATTTTATCAGAAATGTAATTTTTATAATAATTACATAATATATTAGGACTTTACTGCATTAATTTTCATTAATGATTTTAGAATCATATTTCGAACGGTTCTAAGAAAACATATTAGGTTGAAAGTAAAAATTTTCAGAAAACATATGATTAAAGGAATGAAATCCACTAATATGTTATTGATGTTTAGATAATGATGATGAAATAATTTTTTAGATAATTACTTTCGGACTACCATAGAACTAAATATTTTTTTTGAAAATTGGTCTATTCTTTCAATAATGGAGTTTATAACACTCTTGGATTTGAGGAATATATGGAAAAATCTGTGTCTTACTTATGAAATAACAAATAATGTATGTTTCCAATATGTTTTTTGGTAATTTGAGTTATTAATACATCTGAAGAAGATACATGATGATGTTATTCACATGTTTGGAATGTGAAAATTTTGAGATGGTTTATGTTGATTAAATGAAAATGATAAGTTCATTTCAAAATTTTAGTTACTTTACATTAAAAGTGATTGTATCAAGATCTTTTGGAAAAGTTAACAGTTTATAAAATGGTTTAAGATGATCATTGGATAAAATATTAGGGGTTAATGTGTTTCTTAACCATATGACTAATGTTTTACTATTAAATTAAGTGAAAATAGGTAAAGGAATAATAAAAGTAAAATATCATTTTGATAGAAACTTATATTCTTAGAGAGTGAAAGAATTCCTCAACTCTAGGAAAATGATCTTTAAACCAAAGAGGTTTTCTTAGTAGCCTCTTTTCCAATGAATCAAATGGACCATTGATTATAAAAGATTAATATATTTCTGATTGTTAACTTTCCCGTAACCAAGTTCTCTAGCACTCTCTACCATAACAAGATTGTTTTATTTTTTCTTCCGTATCCATGTTTCTATTTCCCACCAATATTCTCCTATTAGGTAATCTATTTACATGGCCATTATACTTTCTATTCTCTCTTATTTTTAATATGTGATGTCAAATCATTTTTTTAATACGGATCATTCAAAATTAGTATATTTTCAATCCCAATATTACATAGGGTTGGTTTAAATTGTGAGTATGTAATTTAATTAACGTGGGGAGAATGTAACACCATAAAATTATAATGTACACCATTGTATTAAATAACATGCATGATGGTCATCACCATGAATGTATAGGAATATATCATCGTAGGACTGTAATATATATTTACTATTTTAAATATATTTAATACATGATATATCATTTAATGAACTCAATATTAAGTTATCCTGAGTTGCATTCACGGGAGGCATTCTTCGATGGCTAGTTTTACAAGCAAGACCGATTTTTACCGAACAATAATATATTATTAAAATATTATTATTTTATATAATAGGATATAAACTATAAATTATGAATATTATAAGCTAAATTAAAAATTTAAATGTTTTATCTAAATTTAAAATTAATTCATTTATTACCAATTAATGAGAAATGAAAATAAGAACTAATTGGATTTAAAAAGAAATATTATCATTTTTAGGATTTCAAAGGATTTTTATCTTAATAAAAATTATTAATTAAAATAAATTATTTTTTATAATGAAATATAAATGTTATATATTTAATAAAATATTTTTTAAATTCATCTATTATGTTTGATATGCATAAGATAAGAACAAACCCTATTTTTCAAATAAAAATCTATATTCTTATAATGGAAATTTTACAGCCTTTTAATGGAGAACCCATTTGGAATAATATTTTTTATAATTTAATTTAATTAATATGTTAAAAAATAATAATATTTGAATGAAAAACATTATAATTATGTTCTGGTGAATTTAGATATTTTTCAGAATCATATCATTTTTAATGAATATTTAAAAACATGGAATTTTGGTTCAAAATAAATTTTCCATCTAATTTACTTATAATGTTAAATTATAATTATAAATGTTTTCAAAGTTCAATTACTCAATATTTTTACCAATTAATCCAATATATGATATTATAAACAAGTTCACATTGGAATTGTTTATAAACTATAGAAAAACTTTTGGACGTTTTTTCTTTAAATTTCTGCATTGTCATCCCTCTTACGGGATGAATTATAAATTAATTTCGACCCCATATATGATTGAAATATGGGAAAAAAAGTTTCCATATTTATAATAATCATTATTTATAATGTCTAATATCATCAACATAGTTTTTGAAAAAACCTATTATTGAATTTTATTAATGTTAATTACAATTATTAAGGTAAAATTAAGTTTAATAAAGGACTAAACCTTCATCTTAAGGGCCCAAATGACCAATAATGTTATAAAAAATAAATTTATGAAAATATATCGTTTATAAATATTAAATTATTTATTTTTTATGAATTTATTTCAGTAAGAACATGTGTACACCAACTGTGTTTACTAAAATTTAATGTGAGTTTTTTTGCTTCCCAAAAAAAGGCCACCACCTCTCCCATTTCTTATCACCAATAAAAACACTTAGGTTAATACATGATCTACTCAAATATATTACCAAAATCCCTCCCCAAATCCTTGAATCCTCCATTGGATCATAAATCCTTCTAATAATGCCTTTTGGTATAAAGAAAAAGAAGTTACCCGATTAAGGGGTAACGTCTCCTCTCAAATTTTTTAGTTTTATTTCTATTATCCACTCACTAAATTATTCTTATTAAATTAATGTATAATAAAATATATCCTAAATATATTATTATGTTTTTATGATAGGTTTAATGCCTACAATTACAAACACCTTCAACTTATGGGTAATGAACATACAATTTCTATGTACGGAGAACTATTGTCTCACAAAATGAGGATTGTTTATTTTTCCTTTAACACCCATCATTGTGTCAAATATGATGTAGAAACTTATAATATGTGGTATATATGAAATTTATTATATATTTATTATTATTTAAATCTTTTTTTAGACATACCTCTCAATATTAAATTTTGTGTATATATGATATCATTGCTTGTGAATTTGTGGACTACCGCCCCCTCAATGCAATTTGATTCGTTCATGTCAAACATGGAACATATAAATGATGGTTTTAATAAATTTATGTAACATAAACAAAATATAAATTATTGTGTAATTATAATATACATATCTATCCTTTATAATTATTTATTTTTAATAAAATAATGAAATGGAAGTAGCATTCAAGCGTACTTATGACGTACCATCTCCATTAACGGTGCACTTCATTTATAATCTACAAATACAATGGACTACTATAAATATGTATATACTGATTATATATTATAATTTATCTATGTTTTAAATTATTTATACTATGAATACATTAGCTAACTAATGATAACAACAAATAAGAATTTAAAACATACTAGATCAAACTAGGAAATTATCACACGAAATAGTGAATGAAAGAGTGTTCACAAATTAGTAATTAAATATTATAAGGAATTAATATATGATCTTATAAATATGATTATGGTTCTGGTATAAGTTAGTAACATATTTTTAACCTCTTTACATGAGGATAAACACCACACAACAAAAGAAAGGTCAGTATAATGGAACTTCATCTAAATTTACATCCGATTGAGATTTATTTGTTATTATGGACAAATTAAATTTTATTTGGGGTACAAACTAAATTTTAATATGTAATATCATTGATCTATTTATTATCATTTTATTTTATGTTTCATTTTATTCAGTGGGAATTATTATTTAAATGTTTCAATCTGGTGTGGGAAACTTTGGAATCATTCAATGTTATTTTTCCTCAAGAATTTTCTAATGTCAACAACCATTATTATTCCTTATCCACCAATAAAGTATTATTGCTAAATACATATTATTTATTCAATATGGATATTTTATAAGGAAAAATATTTATTTCATATATTAGTTATTCTATAGACTGGTATGACATGGGTGGGTCCAAGTTATAGATTACCCCTTGATGCATTAGTAGTCTCATCAGATTAAATAGTTAGACAAATTATATGGCTATAAATATTCATTTCCCTATTTATATTAATTTATTATTTATCCATGATATTTTTCATCGACATATCTAAGTATAAAATTCAATTTCATTCAGTTATTATTTATCCATGGGATTTTTCATTGAAATATCTATGAATACATTTTATTCTCAATTTATTGATTTTGAAGGAAGTAATTTCAGTTTATTACATTTCCATATTTATATTGACCTATCTGTTTATTTGAATGGAATGTGTTATTAGTTATTTAACTATACATGATATCATATTCCTATTGATTCACTATTGGTTCCACTTTACATTCCCCTAATGGTCATTTGATCTGACCCTTATTATTTTCCATTTCTCCATGTTATTAAGAAGAAATAATTTATTGTGATTTCAAGGAAACAATTTATTTAATTTTATTAGGTATCATGTTTTTAATTTCTATTTCCCATTGTATCTATGGAATCATGTATGTAATCATTCTTTCAAGGACTGATAAACTAATTGGTCCATTAGGATTTGATTCCATGAAATAATTCCAACATAATAAAATAATACACTGACTCTAATATTCTATGGTATAGGCATTATCTAGTGTTTTAGGAAACATAAGGTAGTTAAAATTTAGAAGGTGTGATTCACATATGTTATTCATGATGTGGAACCCTTTAATTCCATAAATGATATATGTTTAATGTATTTTAAAAATCACTTCACCCCGAAACATTTAATATTGATTTAATTCACATCATAATGAAACTCATGAACCAGAATCACACATTCCATTAAACAATAATTAACCACATGAAACCCTTATACATCATGAATTCACCCAACTTCATGCATTTGGTAGCCAAACTACTCTACACCAACTCTAGGAATCATCTAAGCACTCTGTAATTTAGGAACCCAGAAATGGTAAAAGAAGATGTATGGGTACCCTTATATTAGATACCTCTCTAAAAATTTCCATCCAAGATAATCTTAAACCAAACCAAGAGAGAGAAAAAAGTTAGATCATCTCAAAAACCATCCTATGATATACCTCATAATTATCTCACCATTACTGGAACTCATCCCTCCCACTTAAAATAAACAAACACAAACCCATTAGAAATGACAATTATCTCATAAACACTCTCCCATGTGAAATTCCTCTTAGATCAGATTAAGGTGAAAATATGAAAAAAACCATATCATAAACTAAAAAGGTCCAAATAAAAAAAACAATGTTACAAGTGAATATAAGATCATCAAACAGCTTGGGGTACTATGTTTTCATATTCAACTCACATTCTCTGGTATTCTTTTCTATGACCCTATACCACCACAAGAAATGAACCAAGGGAATTAAATTCCCACAAAATACCTTATTTTGATTGTCATGGATCTCTATTGGCCACTTCTGGATGGTTACATAACCATAAACAATGATCTCTTCATAATTGATGAACTGATATTCATCATAAAGAATACGATATAGTTGTCACATATGAATCAAATTGTGAATAAGGATCATCATCAGGGAATTTTTATCCAATACACCAAAATGATATGAGACATCATAAGTCCCAAAAAAGAGTGGAGAAATTTTACTCCCATGTCCAAACCATCAGATCCCATGATGAGGATTCACCTTAAAGAGGATGTGATATCCAAATATTAACTCCATAGATACCCTCCTATTATTGAGATATTATTTCTGAAAATAACGTGATGCCTTGAACATTTCAATAATTACTTGAACCAACATTGTTATATTTAGAACCACATCCAACCGAATAATTTCCATCTCCCTGACTGTAGGGAACATAATGGAAAATGACAATGTTATTATTAAATATATTCGAATAGTTACATGGTAATGGTGGAGTGGAAACTATTATTATTATAAAAATAAAATAGGGTAGGTTCCCCATCATAGAACCTCCCAAAAATTAGGACACAATATTGTATTATGTATTCAAGAGTCTGGATGGTCTGCTCTACTTAACTGTACATATATGAATTATAATTATTAAAAAGTCAAAAAATGGAGGGAAAACATTATTGAGGCTTCACATTACCCTAAAAAATATATGAGGACCCATAACAGTGAATATTATCTTCATTAATCCATGGATTCACTACACCTCTTCCGGATACTACTTCTAAAAAAGTCTTCTGAGACTGACTCCCTGATCACTATAATGTGGGATGACATCATAAAATGATCCACTATCACCAATATACAATCAAATCCTCTTTAATCTCAAGTTAAACTACTAAATAATTCCATTTATATGTCCTCACAAATCTATTGGTGAAAATGTAAAAGATTTGGGAAACTTCCAGGAACAGAGTTATTAGTCTTCACCTTCTAGCAGACCAAACATCTAGAAATTATCATTCAAACTACAAGCTTCATCCCAGGCCACCAAATCTGAATTATCCAATATTGGTAAATATTTTTCTTATTTGGATGTAAATCTAAATGGGGGCTATGTAACTCATGATGAACCATATCACACATCTCTAAAGTGACATAAATATTTCCCAGGAATAACAACTACGGTTGTACATCCTTATACCAACCATCAGGGTCCTAAAAAACCTTATAAATCAAAACCCCCAACTCTAATTCATCAATATATAACTCCTCCCCCTTATGAAACAAATATGACTACATTATAATATAGAAAAAAATAGCATCTTCCTTTAACACCTCCTATACCATGCTGAATCATTGAGTGTTCTTCAATTACTCTAATAATCTCTAAATTCACACACGATGTCACTAAATGAATTCCTGGTCAACATATCAGCTAATAAATTTCCCTCACATAGATTCTAAGAAATATTAAAGTCCTAATACAATAATAAATATTTCCACTGATGCTAAAAAATGTTCAATTCACTCTTAGAGTAGAGATATTGTTGGTTTTTATTGTAGGTAAAAACCAAAAAATGCTCACCCAAGAGGTAATGTCTACAAAACTTCAATGAAAGAAAAATTCCATAAAATCAAGATAATTGGTCCAATATTTACACACTTGGGGAAATTATCTCCATGAACCAAATGAAATAACTAATCTATACTACATCAGAATACTATGTAATCCAAGTCATTGATAATTACAAAAAACATAAAACTGAACTCATTCTTCTTGAAAAAAGTACTAGAAAACTGACCAAAATTAACCATTATTTTCTCTAAAGATGTCTTCAATTGTAAAATACTAATTAATTCTTGATCCTTTTGGGTCTAGTTTGTTCGTGGAGTCACAACCTAAGATAAAATGGATATGAACCTCCATGAATATCTTGCATGACCAAAGAAACTCTGCACCTATGCCACTATCATAGGGGTTGCCTAAGAAACAAACCCCAATATCCTTTAAGGATCCACAAATAATCCCTAATGTAACACATCGTGCCCAATGAAACATAATAAACTATACTAGAACTCACCCTTTGAAAAATTAATGATTAGATTTTCATGATGAAGAACTTCTTAAATGGAATGTAGATTCTATATATGCTCCTCCCCAGATGTGGAGTACACAAGGATTTCATCAATGAAAACCACTAAATACTTATCCAATAACTAAATGAACACTATATTCTATATCCCAATTATCACAACCCACCACCCCGGGACATGAACCTTGTCATCTGACCCCATGGGTCTCATGTAATACATTGGTTGCCTTCCCATCACACCATAGGATATTTCTCACTAGGGTCACTTATCAGACTAATGACTTTCCCCACATGCCAACACATGTTCTTTCTGTGTTGTTTGTCCTCACTCACACACACCTTGGGAAACTTCCAAGAAGGTCACACATCCTGATTACTACTCCGGGCCAAACATTCTTAACTGTGGAGTACTAATCAGGTAGGCTCCCGAAAAGAAAGGTGCACCTTGTTGACATGAGTAGTAACATTTAGCCTTTTATGTCTCACATTTCCAAGGGTGTTACATTCTCTACCCCTTTTAAAGAACAACGACCTCATTGTGGACCCCAAGCCTCAATCCCAGGAAGTACCTAAGAACTTCTGGCTGGGAATTGGCTCTGATACCATTTGTCATGACCCGCCACCTTGGGCCATGAACCTTAACATCTGACCCCATGGGTCTCTTGTAATACATTGGTTTCATTCCCAACACACCATAGGATATTAGTCTCTAGGGTCGCTTATTAGATTATTTAATGTCCCCACAAGCTAAGACATGTTCTTTCTATGTGTTTTTCCACACTCACACTCACCCTGGGAAACTTCCCAGAAGGTCACCCATCCTGATTACTACTCCAGGCCAAGCATGCTTAACTGTGGAGTTCTAATCAGGTAGGCTCCCGAAAAGAAAGTGCACCTTGTTGACTTGGGTAGTAACATTTAGCCTTTTAAGTCTCACATTCCAAAAGTTGTTACACTAATGAACACATTTGGATCATTCGTTACATCGAATAACATCAAAATGAACTCTTGATTCCAATGAATCAAATATAAATTAATCTTTTGAATATTGTCATCTATCACCCACATCTGATGACAACATGACTACAGATCAATCATTGATAACCATGATGTTCTATTTATCTAATCAAATAAATCCCCATCCCATGAAATAGGGTTGTGTTTGTTCACTATCACTTGGATTAATAGATGATAATCTATATAAATCCAAAAATGACCATAGAGATACTTTATGAACTAAATTGATGCACCCCGACGTTACACACTCATCCAAACTAAACCTCTCTATAGAAGATCACCATGATGTACTCATAGCTCTCACAACATTGAAGGATCCATCTAATATTGATAAATAATGATATGTGATATGTGTGGATATAGCTCGATCCCAAAATCAATATCCCATCAAGGGTTTACACTAAAAAATCATTTGTCAATACATCATGGAACACTTCTATGACCCTGGGAAATACCAACAAATGAACCTCTGATGTGTTCAACATCATTATGAAAATCAATGATGAAAATCATATAACATGCCTCTATCCAATTTGTGGGTCTCACTCTCCTATAAACATATATATATATATATATATCCATTAGAATCATAGAACAAAAACATACACATGAAGAGATCCCTGATTATTTTCACCAACAGTACCAATCCATACAGATGATTATTTCATATGTACGTATCCATAACAATAGTAACTCTCTCCAAGAGCAGTGCAACCGTATATCTTGCAAAAGGTCTCTACATACATCATAAAACTCATCTTGACCACTTTGCGTCACTATTAATAAAAAGGGAAGTGGAAACAACTCTACCTCAAGTACCAAAGCATGGATATGGGATGGTGATACAAAAGAGTTAGTTTCTCCAAAATCAACTAAACTATTTACAAATGAATAAAACAAGAGTAGGGTAAAAATAAAAATGTCTATCTCACCTAGAAATGGAAACAGTAAACCATGAATCTGACCATGACATACTCAAAGGGACCTCTGACCGTACTTATGCCCACATCCAAAACAACATTCTTTTCCCAAAATATGATTATTGTCTCAAGGTTGTAGTATACTTTCCCTACCCCATATATGTTGATCCCAAAAAATAACACTCTTGTACTACTGCATGGACTGAAACTACTTCAATAGAGGAACCTGATGTTGAACACCTGAAACAAACAAACTTCTTAAAATGATCGAGAACATTTTTTGATGACCACGTTATCCATAAGAAACACATGCATATGATCCATTAAAATAGTTCCGGGAGCTTCAACCATTATTTAAAGGAGGGTATGTAGTCATAGAACTACCCCCAACTATCCAAATACTATTATATCTATGAAACTAGGATCCCTAGACCATAGAAATAATTCACGAGGAATCATGACTAGTCCCCTTTCATGGAAATCATGTGCTGAACATTATTCTCTAAATAATCTATTCTCTTTATAGTTACTTACTATAAAAATTTAGTATAAATGGGATGACCAATTGTTGGATCTCAGGATACAAATCCTTATTGAAATTCTTCTAACTAATCGCCTTATTTAGAAATATTTATGAATCATATGACAGAAGCCTCCTAAAATGGATCCCAAACTGTAACACACAATAACTTCACTATTTAATAGTATGTAGCTACTAGAGAATATCCTCTGTACTGGTAAAAGAAATAAACAAATTAATAATATGGTTTTTGAACATAACCCACATGAATACTATCTTCTTATGATCCCTGAGTAATAATAACCACCACTTCCTTACTTCTACACACAACATCATCACAACAATAAAAACTATATGCTCATTTCAAGTACAGATTTAATTCATAGCTATCTCAACCTCCTCTAAAAAAATTTGTGAATAAATATGAAATAGATAATTCATACATCTATAGAAATTGTCCCATAAACTCTCATAATGTCCTCCTCCATGTTTCTCTCATTGAACTCCACTTTGTAGCGTTCTACTAGAAAATCGTTCTATACATCTTCACCACAAACCTATTAAGGATGTTGACCTAGATACATATCTAAAAAATAAAAAACATTTAGATCTACTAAAATTGCAATATTTAATATTTTACATTAATTATCTAATTATTTTGTAATATTTATATGGTTTTAACCTATCCCATTGACTACCCATTTCAAACATAGGTGCATAAAATAATGATGCATTATCCTTTCCTAGGACTCTAAAATGAATATAGTTTCATATTACATAAATGACTCAATAAATATAAAGATACATTAATAATATCATAGGGGCATAAATACCACAGTCTCAGATGGTCTCCCATTTTTACATCACTTATGAGAATTATGTGACATCATTTCCCATCCAACTTATGAAATCTCGCTTCTCTAAAACTCCAAAATCCCTACTATCTTGAAAAATGAACCTATGATACGTATATATCATGAACCCCTCCCCTAAAAGTGTACCCATCATGGGCCAAATATTACGGAAGGGAGATAGTGAGATCCGGAGTCCCACTGGTAGTAGGCCCGGTGTTTGCATCAAGAAAATACGTTATATTAAGCATACATATGAAAGTCATTAGCCTCTGAGAGAAAATTTTAAATAAAGAGATAAGATAGAAAAATAAACAAACACATTAATAGAATTATATATATAATTAAAACCCATGTGAAAACATTAAATGTCATACAATACTTTAACAAATGAAAAAAAAACTACAAGTACCAAAAGGTAACGATGGAATTGGACATGAAGTCCGAACATCTCTTAGAACATAATGACCTAGTAATATCTAGACTAATATCCAAATGGCAATATATAACCTGAAAATTTGTTTATATATGGGTGGATCATAATATTATAATCAATAGGATCCTCCTTAGAGCCACTGCTAAAATAGAAAAAAATCATAATAAAGTATTGTGAACAACAATGAATCTTACTAATCACCAAAACATGTGTCCTCTATTCCGAGAAACACTACGGATAACACTCACCAAATATCTAAATCACTATAGAATAGTTTAAATAAATTAATCATCAAGCATACATAAATTAAACATCCCCACTAAATTCCCACTATTCCCCAATATTTCACGTCCCGATATATCTATTTCCATAACAAGCCAAACCGAAGGCACCTAGAAGAGGGATAAAAAAATGCCCCTCATAAATCACATCATCATATAATCCCATTATCATGTAGGTATATAGTAAATGAGTAGTTTTTAGGAAACTCCATAGCTTTTATGTCATGTATCATACGTTGGCTATTATAAATCAATCTATCATGGCCCATACACCGAGTAAATACATCAATCCATCACATCGTATACACATCATACCTATTATAATCCTTGGGATACTATATCTGAGGATACATGTGAATGGAATAACTACGAGGAATCATATCACACTTTAAACATATATGGGAAAAGTAACAACCATTCATACCATCTTATATAACTACAATGATAATAGAGTGGGGATAATGGGGGAAGTCATCCTTCCAACCTCCCCCTGAGATGTTTGAGATAACACCCACCCCTAGTCTATTGGGCGTTAGTCACCATAACCAAAATGAGTGGGGAACTGTATGAAATAAAAAATATACATGATATAATATATCCCACAACCACATTGTGATAATAACAAAGTCTTACACTCAACTATAGTTATAATCTCTCAGACACCCAACATTCATTTTTATGGACTAGATATCCATTATGCACACAAGCATGTAAAATAAATTTATTTATTAATTCATTAATTTTTATCCTTTCTCTATGTTAAATTAAATTTTATCCACTAAATTAAATTTTTTTTATTATTTCAAGATACGTTCATTATCCTCCATGGATTCCATGTCATTAGCACACCAATAAACAAACATGAAAGCTTTGTCTAAATGATGATGGTAAACTCCCATCTCATGAAAATAAGAGATGGGAGGACCCAAATCAATAAACCATTATATAAATAGGTATATAAAAAATTTAATAACAAAAAATAAAATTAGGAAGGTTGATAATAAATCCCCATCATCGGGAATCCAAAAATCTTGAAGAAATCACCACAAATCACTTAGAAATCAATAAAGAGGCATAGGGTTTGAGAAAAAGAAAGACGCTACAGCATTTAAATTTTTTATTAATAATATATTTCCAGAGTATAAAAACCATTCAAAAAAATAAATTACAAAATTTAATGTAAAACCAAAAAACAAATTACTCCAAACCATTTAACAATGATTTAATTCATCTTATTAAAAACCCCATGAACCAACCTCACAGAAGCTATGAACTTAACATTTACGATGTGAAATCGTTACACATATTGAATTCTACATACATCCATATTTTAAAATACATAAAACTTCATACCTATTATACAACCCCTCATATCCCCATGAGATTCTGAAAAATTATTACTATTAGACATGATGGATTTGGGCTCCTATCGCGACTCCTTCCCAAGTAACACAAGAGATGACATGATATCTTTCTCAGAATCATCCTCCTATAAATATAAAGGTGGAATAGTGGAATTATCCTATACCAAATAATTGTGGTTATATTAATATTGTGGTATCTTCTATCATCATTAATGAGGAATATTTGAAACACCATACATTTACATAGAATTCCTATAATAGTATACTGAAGAAAATAAGCTAAGTAATTTATAGGCAAGAAAAAATATGTCGTTATTGGGGACCTAAAGCAAGAGAATATAAAAAATAATAATATATCACCATATTATGTATACCTATGGATAAATATCATTTAATCATACATTCATTTTACTCATAATAATATAAATAAAAAACAAATATGTAGAATCTTATGAAATCAAAATATCGTCCTGATATTTCAAAAAACCATATATAAAGACAATTAATTTAATTAACTAATATTAAAATAATGAATAATTTATATATGATATGTGATATTATATCATTATTCATTATTTATAAATAGACCCATATACCATAATATTTGATAATATGACATACACACGATTATCATGAAACAAGATATTTACTAATGTAAATGATGTCCCATAACACTAAAATAAGAGGGTCATTACACATGAGTTGACTATGAAAAAATGAAACTTTATTACCCAGTCCAAAAAATATCCTTATTCATTTCTAACATGTTACAAAAAATAACCTTGATGAAAGGGAAAATAAAACACGTCCACAGATCTGTCACGACCCGCCTTCACCAAAAGGAGGGAAGAGTCGGCGGATTGCCAGGCCCTTCCTTCTTTAAGTTGAAGGAGAGATAATGACCCCCGAAACCCGCCTTCAATAGGTCCCGGAGTGCCGACTAGCACTAAGGGTATAGAAAATTCTCGCAAATGGAAGGCATTACCCTTTTTATTATTTAGGATCGGGAAAAAGGACAAGTCGACCTCCCAAAAAGGAAAAGAAACAAGTTTATATAAATGAACCCAAATAAAGACCCCATGCATGTTTAAACAGTTTACAACAAGGTACAAGTACAAAAGAAAAAGAAAGCTCTCAAGTACAATACCAAAAGAAAACAAAGATACGACAACAGCGACAACTCCAACTGTCCGACTAATAGGGTCCCGCGCAGCCCTGGTAGTCCTCCTGGAAACCTGAAAGTAAACGTAGGGTGAGCATACAAGTACACTCAGTAGGGAAAACCAAGACTCTCGTGCACAAGTGGGGGAACGTACTAAAGTCCCGTGAGAAAAGAGTGAACCAAACAACTAACAAGGCAAACTATCCATCCCAGGCCTCACCAAGGCTCACTCCCCAAATAACGCAAGTCAAGTAATATATATAATAAGAGCACATCGATGTTTGGGTACCCCGCGCCACTTCCCCACTGGTTATTGAGACATCCTACGCATCGGACCAATCCCGCCATTCTCACCGCAGTCCCACTGCCACACCCGCCCGCACACACCTGGGCCACCACCACATGCAGTCCCACTGCCAAATCCCGCCCGCACACACCTGGGCCACAACCACACGCAGTCCCACTGCCAAATCCCGCCCGCACACACCTGGGCCTCAACTGTCACAAGTAACCATGCCTGCAAACACCTAGGCCAGAACAACCACCGCTACGCCCGAAGACACCTGGGCTAAAGGATACACTGCCACGCCCGAAAACTCCTGGGCCTCATCCCGAAGACACTTGGGAAACCACCTGCCGCACACACCTGGCCAACCACCACAACACCCTGCCCGATGGTTCTTGGGCTAATAATGGACTTCAGGCCATCACAGCCTGCCCGAAGGTACTTGGGCTATCCGGGAAAGGGAGCAGAAAAGGAGCTAATAACCAGCCACTAAGTATAGTGTTGGGAAAAACACCCTTCCCCCATAAATGGGGGTGTTCGGCACTAAGTACTCAACTTGGGTGGGGCGCGAATAAGAAACACAAAGCTACAAGTATAGATATAGGTAACAAACACTCACCCAAAACTTAGGTTTTCCTAGCCAACCTACAGAACACAATACCACAGCGTCCGAGTCACAATTCACGACCCTTGCCCACAAAACCATTTGTCCCATTCTTGTTTCACGTTCAGTCAAAATGTTCAATTAATTTTAAGCACTACTGGGAACTACCATAAGCATAACCAAGGAAAACGTCAAAGCATAGATCAACCAAAACACTCACACCCGGTTCTGCCAACAGAGGATCTCTCCCCAATTTATGATAAAAACTCACAACCACTGAAACCATGCCAACAGGAGATCCCATCCCCCAAATTCACACAGCCACCGAGAGTATAAAAAGAACAGGGGATCCCATCCCCTCCCACATTTCCAGCAAACGGCCCGAAGGGAAAACAACCACTAACCACTACCAACACAAGTCAGGGATTTTCAAATTTAAACGATTTAACACACTCCATGATTTCAAATTCCGTGTGTTCTAACCGGGAGTTATCACAGAAGGGCCGATCCTGGTGCTTTCAATTATTCAGCCGGATATACGTGGTTAACCAATTTCACAGCAGGAGTTCACAATTTCAGCAACCCATTTAAAACCTCATGAGGGGATTCAAGTGCACACACACGACCACCAACGGCCTCAATTTTCAGAAAACATAAACCAGTACAAAAAAAGGGATGATCACAAGATAAAGCATAACAACGATCACAACCCCTTCCCCTTCTTCCTTTAGAACTTCGTTTATTATCTTCATTAGGGTTTGGTTCAACCAATTCCATAGGAACAAAAGTACCGCCCACCCCGCATGATACAAAAAAGTGAGAGACGAGAGAAATTCCCTACTTGTTGATAGATGATCAACGTTTAGGCCGGGGGCGCGGAACTTTACGGATAACGACGCGGCGGTCCCGATGCACCAGAAGAGCCACGATCGAAGAAGGGGGGAAGCCACGGCCTAACCCTTAATTATAAGAGCTGGGGACGGTTGAGATGAAACACAAAACCACGGAAGACGAGGGAGTCGTGGGTTGACCACGTGGCTTGACTCATCATTAATGGCACTGGGTGGTTTTAACCGACCCATGAATTAATGAAGCATTTAATTAAAACCTTTGTGCGCGTTTCGGATTCCCAAGATATTTTTAACAAGGAAGAATAGGGTTTAAAACCCTATTTGCGAAAAAGGAACGTTACTGGAACAACTTGGCAAGGCCGGGCGACGTCGGCCGGTCTCACCGATCGGTGTCACCGATCGGTCGCACCGATCGGTCTCACCGGTCGGTCTCACCGATCGGTCCCCCGCAAGGAAACCGGATTTTTGGCAAAGGAAGGGACCAAGGGGGGTCTGGGTCATCACATCAGATACCTCTTAAACGATTCTCGTCCCCGAGAATCAAAACAAACCAGAAGGAAAGAGAGGATCCGAACAACCATCTTCGAAGATACCTCTTAGGAGTGGACCCCCGCTAATTGAAAACACTCCCTGTCAAGAACCAAGCAACAGACCACGCCAAACCGCCCGGTCATGTGGGTTTGGGGAGTTCCCCTCCCCCATGTCAATATATTATCCGCTTTGGGCGGCACTGACTCGCCCGCACGGGTTTAATCGCATCCACCTTAATGCGTCCTGATTAGGGGTCGGGTTTCCCCTTCCCTTTAGCCGGGGCTTTCCACACATAACAGAGGAAAGGAACTATCACATTTCATAGACAAAAAGGTCAAACGTTCTGTCACAACAGGCACCAAAGGTTCAAAGCTCAGAACAACTCGGGGTATTGGGCACGCATCTGTGCTTCCCTCTCCCACGTACTCTCTTCGAGGCCGCCATGTCTCCACAACACATGAACCAGGCCGACGGTTCGTCCACGGAGCACTTTCTCCTTGCGATCCTCGATTCTGACTGGCCGTTCCTCGAAGGTCGCGTCTCCTCACACATCTAGCTCTCCCCAGTTGATGACATGAGAGTCATCATGTAAGTACTGACGAAGCTGGGAGACATGGAAGACGTCATGGACCCTCTCCAACTGAGGTGGTAGGGCCAGCTGATATGCTACCTCGCCAACTCGCCTCAGCACCTCGAAAGGTCCGATGAACCTAGGGGAGAGCTTACTCCCCTTTCCGAACCTCCGCTGCCCCCGTCGAGGGGAAACCTTCAAAAACACATGATCTCCCACCTCGAACTTCAGGGGCCTCCTCCGACGATCAGCATAAGATTTCTGCCGATCCTGAGCTGCTTTCATCCTCTCCCACACTAGCTGGACTTTCTCCGTGGTGCTCTGCACTACTTCTGGTCCAAGAGTACCAGTCTCACCTACCTCTACCCAGCATAAGGGTGAACGACATGGTCTTCCATACAAAGCCTAAAAAGGAGCCATGCCGATAGTAGAGTGAAAACTATTGTTGTAGGAAAACTCTACTAAAGGCAAGTGTCGTACCCATGATCCTCCGAAATCCAGAACACATGCTCGCAGCATGTCCTCCAAGGTCTGGATAGTCCGCTCTGTCTGCCCAACAGTCTGAGGGTGAAAAGCAGTGCTAACGCGTAGTTGGGTGCCAAAAGCATGCTGTAACCCCTTCCAGACTCGTGAGGTGAATCGAGTGTCCCGATCCGAGATGATCATTTTCGGAACTCCATGCAAACGCACCACCTCATCCACGTACCTCTGTGCTAAGGTACTCACGGGTCCTGACTCCTTGATAGCCAAGAAGTGAGCAGATTTTTTCAATCGATCCACCACTACCCAGATAGCATCATGCCCGCCCTGAGCTCTAGGTAGTCCCGTGACGAAGTCCATCGAGACGTCGTCCCACTTCCACTCGGGAACATCTAGAGGATGCAACAGACCACCAGGAACACGGTGTTCAGCCTTCACCTGCTGACACACCAGGCATTTAGCCACGAACTCTGCCACTGCCCGTTTCACCCCGGGCCACCAAAACTGTCCCCTCAGGCCTTGGTACATTTTTGAAACACCCGGATGTACTGCCAAGGCTGAGCTATGGAACTCACGAAGGACTTCATCACGCATCACCTCTGGAACAAACAACCTCCGATGAAAGAGCATCCGACGTCGGCTGTCCTCCGACCATCCTTCCGGGGCGTTCCCCTGATCGATACGATCCCGCAACACTTCCACCTCAGGATCTCCCCACTGAGACTCTTCCACTTGCTGCAACAAAGAGGACTGTACCGTCATCTGAAACAAACAGCCTCTAGTACCTTCCACCCTTGCATCCAAGTGCAAGGCAGCCAACTCCCCCATCGCCTTCCAAGCATCAGCAGATTCCCGAACCACCTCCTGATGCGGCTTCCTGCTCATGGCATCAGCCACAACGTTTCCCTTACCTTCAGTGTATGAGATCTCAAAGTCGTAGTCCTGGATAAACTCGACCCACCTCCGCTGTCGCAAGTTCAAGTCACGCTGGGAGAAGATATAGCGCAAGATTTTGTGATCGGTGAAGACCACAAAGCGCTCCCCAAAGAGGTAATGTCGCCACAGCTTTAATGCGAACACTACCGCTGTAAGCTACAGGTCATGGGTGGCATAGTTCCGCTCATGGGGGCGTAGCTGCCTGGACCCGTAAGAGATCACCCCTTGTCGCTGCATCAATACGCACCCCAGGCCCTGTCCTGAAGCATCACAGAATACCTCATAGGCCATCCCTTCTTCTGGAAATCTCAACACTGGGGCACTAACCAGTTTTTCTTTTAGGTAGCTGAAGGACGACTCACACTGCTCGCTCCACATGAAAACCTGGTCCTTCTTGGTCAAAGCCATCAAAGGGGCTGCTATCCGGGAGAAGTTGGGTACGAATCTCCGGTAGTAGCCTGCCAGTCCGAGGAAACTCCGAACTTCCGCCACATTCTTGGGTGCTGCCCAAGAAACAATTGCCTCAACCTTTGATGGGTCGACTGCTACTCCCTGCTCAGACACTACATGTCCGAGGAAGTGCACTTCTCATGCCCAGAACTTGCACATTGACAACTTCCCATAGAGCTGGTGCTGTCGGAGGACCTCCAAAACCGTCCTCAGGTGCTCTGCATGGTCCTCTTCTGACTTTAAATAGATCAGGATATCGTCGATGAACACCACCACAAACCGATCCAGGTACTCCCGAAAGATGGAGTTCATAAGCCCCATGAACACGGCCGGGGCGTTCGTAACACCAAAGGGCATGACCACGAACTCGAAGTGCCCATACCTGCACCTGAACGCCGTCTTCGGGACGTCGCTATCCTTCACCCTCAGCTGGTGGTACCCGGATCGCAGGTCGATCTTCGAGAACCATCCTGCCCCCTTCAGCTGGTCGAAAAGATCATCTATCCTTGGAAGAGGGTAGCGGTTCTTGATCGTTACCTGATTCAGCCTCCTGTAATCGATGCACAACCTGAGGCCACCATCTGCCTTCTTTGCGAACAAGACTGGGGCACCCCACGGTGATGCACTTGGACGAACATAACCCCTCTTCATCAGATCGTCAATCTGTATCCGCAACTCCTGTAGCTCCGAAGGTGCCATCCGGTAAGGATCCATCGAGATTGGTCGAGAGCCGGGCTGCAGGTCTATCCCAAACTCGATGTCACGTCGAGGGGGTAGAGTCGTCACCTCCTCAGGAAAGACGTCCATAAATTCACGAATGATCTCTGGTACTTCCACCATTTCCTCATCTGTTGATTCTATCGTCAGTTCGGTCAACAAGGAGAGGAGAGGTTCCTCCCTCCTGTTTCCCTTCGGACAGCTTCGCTCGCCGGTGAAAGTAACACGCTGGCCGTCCAAACCGGAGAACACCACCCTCCCTTGGAAACAGTCGATGACGGCGCACACAAAAAATAGCCAGTCGATGCCTAGGATGACATCGTACGGCCGAATCTGTAGCAGAAGGAGATCCTTAGCCGACTGATGTGGCCCCAACATCAGTCTACATCCTCGACAAACGAACAGCAAGTCGGTCTGACCTCCAACTGGTGTGCTCAACACCAGGGGCACAGGAAGTCTCTCGGCATCTAGACCCAAGGTGCGGGCTAGACTGGGTGCAACAAAGGAGTGCGAAGCTCCGGTATCGAACAAAGCATAAGCAAGGGTGCTAAACACACTGATCGTACCTCGAACAACCTCTGGCCCTGCTGGAACTGTTGCTTCTGCGGCGTGTAACTGTCCACGCCCAGCTCCCCTGCCCCTCGGCTGTCGGCCACCTCCCCGACCACGCCCTGGTCGAGGTCCCTGGGGAGCGCCCTGAGGTCGGCCTCCCCCTCCTATGTCTGTCTGCGGAGGAGCGGGAGCTCGCTGTCCCTGCTGCTGCTGCTGGAAGGGTCTGGCTGGGAACTGCTGCTGCGGCGGACGCTGGGGATGACTGCCACTGCTGTACTGCACCCGATCGGGGCACTGACTCCGAAGATGTCCAGGGCTCCCGCAGATGAAGCACCGTGGTCCCGAGCCTGAAGGAAAAGAACGTGGGCCAGGGGATCGAAACTGAAACTGTTGCGGCCTGCTCCCTGCGGGTCGGAACCTGGAGGGTCCCGATGCCGGAGGCCTGGTGCTGACGGCCTTCCCCTTCGATGGTCCCAGCTGGATCCCTTCTCGTGACAGTCCGCCTAGAGCATGCATCCTTTCCACCACTTCGGCCTTCTTCTGAACCTCTAAGTATGTCGGAAGGGTAAAGTGGGTAACAACATACTGGAGGGAGGGTCGGAGCGCCTCCTCCAAACATCTTGCCCGAGACTCCTCATCGGGAAAGAGGTCCGGAGCAAAACGCAGGAGGTCCTTGAACTTGATTCCAAGTTCCCTCACGGACATGCTCCCCTGCTGGAGGGAGAGTAGCTCCTGCCTCTTCTCCGCCTTCATTGTCGAGGAGAGGAACTCCGCCCGGAACTCCTTCTCGAAGTCCGCCCAAGCAACCTCAGACTCTTTCCTACTCCCTAGGTGAAGCATCCACCACTGACGTGCCGCTCCTCGCATCTGGCTAACAGCCAGAGGAACCCAGTACTCCGTCGGGGCCCGAATCAGGCCGAAGGCTATGACTGGCTCCTCCAGCCAGCCTTCCGTCTTCATGTCGGAGGTGTTGCCCTCATATTTCTCGAGGGCCTGTCGCTGAAAGGCTCGAAGAGTCTTCTGCCACTGGTCGTCCTCTTCCTCCCGACCAGCTCTCTGCCGATTGGCCAAAGTAGTCTCAGGAGTCTCGATCGCCTGTACCACACGTGGTCGCCTTCCAGGTGCCATAGCTGCAAGGTAAACAAGGAATGCCTAAGCCCAGTAGTGCAAAGAAAACCGTTCTCAAAACTTATTAAGATTTAATTTATTCTTAATTTCCCAAGACATCCCAGAAACACAAAAACACAAGTCATTTATGATGCATGTACCTTTCCTAGGGTCTCTACCCTGCAATCAGTGTGGCCTCACTTGGTCGTTCGGTAGGTCCAGAGTCCTTGAATCGGATCACGGGGGGCCCTAAAATCCTGTGTCCTAGCCGGTCCTCCCTGGCCTAATTCACGCACCAAGGTCACCCAACGCTGTTGCCTCACCATCCCATGCAATCCTTACTGTGCCTAACGCCAGACTCCGTCCTATCTCTCAACCTCACCTTTGATACCATTCTGTCACGACCCGCTTTCACCAAAAGGAGGGAAGAGTCAGCGGATTGCCAGGCCCTTCCTTCTTTAAGTTGAAGGAGAGATAATGACCCCCGAAACCCGCCTTCAATAGGTCCCGGAGTGGCGACTAGCACCAAGGGTATAGAAAATTCTCGCAAATGGAAGGCATTACCCTTTTTATTATTTAGGATCGGGAAAAAGGACAAGTCGACCTCCCAAAAAGGAAAAGAAACAAGTTTATATAAATGAACCCAAATAAAGACCCCATGCATGTTTAAACAGTTTACAACAAGGTACAAGTACAAAAGAAAAAGAAAGCTCTCAAGTACAATACCAAAAGAAAACAAAGATACGACAACAGCGACAACTCCAACTGTCCGACTAATAGGGTCCCGCGCAGCCCTGGTAGTCCTCCTGGAAACCTGAAAGTAAACGTAGGGTGAGCATACAAGTACACTCAGTAGGGAAAACCAAGACTCTCGTGCACAAGTGGGGGAACGTACTAAAGTCCCGTGAGAAAAGAGTGAACCAAACAACTAACAAGGCAAACTATCCATCCCAGGCCTCACCAAGGCTCACTCCCCAAATAACGCAAGTCAAGTAATATATATAATAAGAGCACATCGATGTTTGGGTACCCCGCGCCACTTCCCCACTGGTTATTGAGACATCCTACGCATCGGACCAATCCCGCCATTCTCACCGTAGTCCCACTGCCACACCCGCCCGCACACACCTGGGCCACCACCACACGCAGTCCCACTGCCAAATCCCGCCCGCACACACCTGGGCCACAACCACACGCAGTCCCACTGCCAAATCCCGCCCGCACACACCTGGGCCTCAACTGTCACAAGTAACCATGCCTGCAAACACCTAGGCCAGAACAACCACCGCTACGCCCAAAGACACCTGGGCTAAAGGATCCACTGCCACGCCCGAAAACACCTGGGCCTCATCCCGAAGACACTTGGGAAACCACCTGCCGCACACACCTGGCCAACCACCACAACACCCTGCCCGATGGTTCTTGGGCTAATAATGGACTTCAGGCCATCACAGCCTGCCCGAAGGCACTTGGGCTATCTGGGAAAGGGAGCAGAAAAGGAGCTAATAACCAGCCACTAAGTATAGTGTTGGGAAAAACACCCTTCCCCCATAAATGGGGGTGTTCGGCACTAAGTGCTCAACTTGGGTGGGGCGCGAATAAGAAACACAAAGCTACAAGTATAGATATAGGTAACAAACACTCACCCAAAACATAGGTTTTCCTAGCCAACCTACAGAACACAATACCACAGCGTCCGAGTCACAATTCACGACCCTTGCCCACAAAACCATTTGTCCCATTCTTGTTTCACGTTCAGTCAAAATGTTCAATTAATTTTAAGCACTACTGGGAAACTACCATAAGCATAACCAAGGAAAACGTCAAAGCATAGATCAACCAAAACACTCACACCCGGTTCTGCCAACAGAGGATCTCTCCCCAATTTGTGATAAAAACTCACAACCACTGAAACCATGCCAACAGGAGATCCCATCCCCCAAATTCACACAGCCACCGAGAGTATAAAAAGAACAGGGGATCCCATCCCCTCCCACATTTCCAGCAAACGGCCCGAAGGGAAAACAACCACTAACCACTACCAACACAAGTCAGGGATTTTCAGATTTAAACGATTTAACACACTCCATGATTTCAAATTCCGTGTGTTCTAACCGGGAGTTATCACAGAAGGGCCGATCCTGGTGCTTTCAATTATTCAGCCGGATATACGTGGTTAACCAATTTCACAGCAGGAGTTCACAATTTCAGCAACCCATTTAAAACATCATGAGGGGATTCAAGTGCACACACACGACCACCAACGGCCTCAATTTTCAGAAAACATAAACCAGTACAACAAAAGGGATGATCACAAGATAAAGCATAACAACGATCACAACCCCTTCCCCTTCTTCCTTTAGAACTTCGTTTATTATCTTCATTAGGGTTTGGTTCAACCAATTCCATAGGAACAAAAGTAGCGCCCACCCCGCATGATACACAAAAGTGAGAGACGAGAGAAATTCCCTACTTGTTGATAGATGATCGACGTTTAGGCCGGGGGCGCGGAACTTTACGGATAACGACGCGGCGGTCCCGATGCACCAGAAGAGCCACGATCGAAGAAGGGGGGAAGCCACGACCTAACCCTTAATTATAAGAGCTGGGGACGGTTGAGATGAAACACAAAACCACAGAAGACGAGGGAGTCGTGGGTTGACCACGTGGCTTGACTCATCATTAATGGCACTGGGTGGTTTTAACAGACCCATGAATTAATGAAGCATTTAATTAAAACCTTTGTGCGCGTTTCGGATTCCCAAGATATTTTTAACAAGGCAGAATAGGGTTTAAAACCCTATTTGTGAAAAAGGAACGTTACTGGAACAACTTGGCAAGGCCGGGCGACGTCGGCCGGTCTCACCGATCAGTCCCACCGATCGGTCGCACCGATCAGTCCCACCGATCGGTCGCACCGATCGGTCTCACCAATCGGTCTCACCGGTTGGTCTCACCGATCGGTGTCACCGATCGGTCTCACCGATCGGTACCCCGCAAGGAAACCGGATTTTTGGAAAAGGAAGGGACCCAGGGGGGTCTGGGTCATCACAAGATCTCAGTTTGTAAAACCCTAAGATGAATCATCATGATCATGCTGATGTGGCATAAGACCATTCACTTGAATCCCCATTAGAAAGACGATTCAAACTAGGAGTGACAGTATGAATAATGCAGGGGGGAATATACCCCAAGTATCAATATTCAAACATTATAATCATGATAAAAATAATAACAACAGTAAAGGAACAACTAATCTATATAATTTCTAATATTATATCAGATTGATTTTAGTTATAATTGAGGAATAAAATGTAATATACCTAGGACCCCTAGTGTAGTAGGTAAAAAACTTTAATATGAACGAACCTGAATAAATTATATAGAAAATATTCGAAGAATATCTTAATATCACCTTTTTCACCATACTCCTACACATCATCTTCCAACAAAGAGAATCCTTCTCTTCCTTATTTAAATGATTATGATGTTTTCATGAACATTTGGATTTTAAAAAATGGTGTGATTATACAACAAATATGACACCACTATATCCTATTCAAATGTTAATATTCATTAGAGTTATATTCCATAATTATAAATATATTATCAAATAATCAATAAACAGTCATTTCATTGAGAGATTTTTCTCAAACCAAGATACCATGAATCCAAATTGTACCAGATTTAACTACATGTGAGAAGTAATGTAATCATGGGATTCATGATCAGGGGTTGGATAAATGCCAACATATATCTTGGAGAATCTACATGGAAAATAATACATAGGATAGTCCACAAGGGAATGTTTCCATGTCTTAATCAGGGGTTATGGGACAAGGACATGTTACCCATCCACTTCCCTAGGTGTGTCCACATGGTAATTTTATCATGTTATTTCTTAATTTTAGGCACCAAGGTCATTTTACCATATCCAATTTATTGGTTAATATTAATCACTATCACATGTATGGATATCCAAGCACTGACAACCCTCTCATCACATTATATGTGGAAAACAAACTCTATATTACATACATGCACAAAAAAAATCATAATACATATAGGTACAAAAATAACATATCAAGAATGAGTCTCCATAACCATACACACATGAAAATTTGATCACTATCAATAATGGACTCATGGGATAAAGCCAAACAGAAGCACACACTTATATATAATCAATATCAATGAAATAACATTGTACAAGGGAACTATATGGTTAGAAACATCATTCATCATGAGAATTGATGCCAAATTCAAACCACCACTAACTTTTGTCACTGATAGCACACCTATACAAAAACCAGATAAAGAATGCATGATAATAATGTCTAGAAAAAATCCAACTTTTTTAAAAAAAATGGATTCTACTAAATGATTCATGTAGGTGATAATAACATAGTCATATTAATAGGTCAACATACAAATTTATGTCCTACAACAACAATAGATCTTGATTGATTTATTAAAACGACTATAATTCTATAGATATTTCCTACAAACCACCAATAGATAGATATTTTACTATTATATCATAATATAAATAATATATCTAGACATTGAGTCTAATATATATGATTCCATTATTGTGGGGGATAGAATATCTAATTTAAATTCAATGAATGGAGGAAGAACAACCTATTACCGTGGAATAAAACAAGATAAATCCTCTAGACTTGTAATTGTTATAGTTAAAATGGTGAGGAGAATACATGAATAACCACTAGAGCTTCTAGTTTTGAGATCCATAGGAATAAAAAGTAGATTGAAGGGATTCAGGGTGGTTTTTAATTAAAAACACACTCTTTTTTAACTGAAAATTCATGCATGGATTTCTCATATGACTTACTAAACAGTGTTCCAATTATGCTAGGATCACTACCCCTTTTGGGAACTCATAGTGTATGTCTAAATGGTTTGGTTACCTATTAACTAACTCTACTTTATTAATTTCTATTTATTTAAACAATTTACTATTCAATGTGGCACATTTATCTCCCATTGTGAACTAATTGTGCCCCATCTAATGTCGCTATCAAACAACATAATTTATATCCTGGTGAGATCTATTCAATTTTTCAAATCATGCTTAAACCAATCAAAATTTTAAAAGTTCTTCAATACCTTTTAATACACTTATGATGTTACCAAATACTTTACCCATTAATATAATTACTTAAAAAAATAAATTATATCCAAAAGAAATTTCTGCATCTCATGAAAACATCGGTTCATTAAACAATGATTTTAATGTGAAAAAATTCTCACAAGGAATATTTTATTCCATTAAAATGAGAATGAATATACAAAGGGTTAAAAAAATAGAATAACATGAAATAATACCAGAATTGTCTCCCGAAATATCTTTGTGTTTTTTTTAATATTTTTCATTCATCTAGAGTAATTGTATATATTTATAGTATACAAAATTTTGAAAATTTTATTTTCTTTCAATAAATCCATGAAACTGGTAAAAATCCAATGAAATATTGAAATATTAATTATTAATCATTATATAATGATTAAATTTGGTGTTTCTTTCTCATCATTCTTTTTTGAACCTTAATCTTGGGTAACATCATATCATTTAAGAGTCTCATAATCACTTTTAATTTTTTGGAAATAGTCCATTATGGAATGAATATAATTATTGAAATATGATTCTAAAATATAAATCATGTACTATTTTTAAAATGATATGATTATTCTAATTTAAGAAAATAACATATATTGAACATTATATTTATAATGGTAACTCAATATGGAGAACATATCATTTATATTGATACATTTGACATATGGACAACTGAAAATGAGAATGAGCTATTATTTTGATGGAATGTTATTTATATAGATGATTTGAGACACAATTCTTCTATAATCGTATAGATCATATTGAAATGAAAATTATCATATTCCTAAAATTTACATTCATTGATGTTACAATTTTAGTGTAATTTTATAACGAATTAGATGTTATAGTTTATGTGATAACCTAATTATTTCTAATAATAAATCTATTTTATTATTTTTTAATATCAATTATTATTAATATTTATTAATATATATTTATATTAACATATTTTCATTTCATGAAAAATTAGATATTATATATTCTTTTAAATAGTCAATATATATTTATAAATTTAATTTTTAATTCATTATACAAAAACAATTTATATTAAATCGAAAAAATATATTTGGTATCAAGATTCTTATTTTTATATTTCTACATAATTAATATTTTCTTGGATAATTATAAAATATTTATAAGTATATATACTATTATGATATTCTTAGAGATAGTTTTTAAATGGGATCAAAAAATAATAATAATGGATTTTATTTGAATTATGAATAGTTAATATTAAAATTAACTTTTTTGAATATACAATTTTATGTAAATATTAAATTTTTATATTTTATAAATTAAATTTGATAAATTTGAATTAATTATTTATTGATGAATTTAAAATTTATCTTTGGTTTGTTTTCTTTGATTTTTAAGAGAATCATTTTTGTTGAAAATATTAAAAAATGATTTTATTTATACAATATTTTCTGTGCCATGATCATGAAATGAATTTTAATAAAAAATTATGAAAATCTTAACATGGAATTTTTGAAGAAATTCATAATATATATTATAAATATCATTCAATAAATAAAAATGAATATTTATTTAAATATAATCATCAAAAGTAGTTACGAGACATGACATAGTCCCCATGAAGAATTTGAAAAGTCTTGATTGCTGTCTTTAATGTGGTATCTGGGAAGGTATAATACCTTAAATGACTATAAGTGGTAAAAATGACTATTATTAAACTATTTTTACAAATATATATATGAAATATAAATATATAAAATATGATTATCCTCATAATTATTTTTTAGTTCTTGCGAAAGGTGAGAAAAGTGATTAAATTAATGTAAATATATTTTCACGATAAGGATAAAAATAAAATTGTATTTTATGAATGGTTATAATTGAAAATATTTTGAATTGAATGAAAAATAATTTCCATATTATTTTTTAATATATAAAAATTTAATTATTATCTATAATGCTTATGCAGTATTGGAACTAATCTTATTTATATTTTTGAAAAGTAAATGTATTGGTTTTAATAACAATATGTTAGAAATTATTTGGAATATTTACGGCCATGAAATATTTTTTTGTAAGAATATAAATATTTAGGAATTAGTTATTTTTTAGAATTTATATTTTTTCATTATCTATACATTTTTAATGATACAATATAAAAATAAACTATAAAATGAAATTAAATGATATATAATATTATACTATTTTTTGTGAAATTAAATATAACTAACTATTATAATATTGTGAGAGGGTTGGGTAATAGTCTATAGTATCACTTATTTTCCATTTCTTTTCTATAGTTTCTTTTACAATTATTTTCAGGACCCTTCAATATTGTATATTTTCAAAGGGAAATTATATTTTTTTCCAAAAAATGACTCTTATACATTCCATAAAATACTAATGTTAGATTTTCCACACATATTCTACCCATGTCCTCTACATATCCATTTCATTTTCGATAATACAATTTCATTTCCATATTGTTTTCCATCAATGTTTTAAATCAAAATCTTAAAGAGTTTATTAATAGAGAATTTTAAAAGCTTCATTTAATCTATATTAATTATTATATAAAATTATTAACCATAATATATATTAAAAAATACCTTATCTAGATATTTGAACTCTATTCCAATTTTAATGAAATTTTTTTAAATGTCTAAAAATGATCAATAACCTCTTTCCAAACTCTTTTTCATAATATTTTACTATTTCCAAATACATATACCTAAAAATGTATGGTTCATTTCAATTACCCCCTTTATAATATTGAAAATAAATTTTATACTTGATGGAATCCCTATGATATTTTATTATTTATATGATTTTTATCTATAAAAAAGTTCTATTTATTTGGTTAATTGTTCTTTTTAAATAAATTAAAATATTTCTCAATGTGGTGGATTTACTCTTCAAAAGTGAACTATAATGCTCCAATAAACATATACCTTCTATTTATGTTCTTATAATTTTTAATAATTTAATATTATATTAATAATAAATTAATTTCTTGACTATTAATTTTGAAATTTAATATTAACCATCATTAAAATGAAATTATTTCAAAAAATCATTCAATTGGATTACATTATCAAACAATATTTTGAAGAAAATGTTGTAGATTGGTGAATATTTCATGACCTATACGTATCCCATGTTTTTGAAATTATATTTGAAAATTATAATAAAATTTATAAATCACATGGATCCCATGGAAAATTAACACTTAGTGTTACCATTATACCGTATCACATTTGGATGTTACGAATCGAACCATCCCAAGACGAAAGATATAACCCTTACAAATTTGGTAAACAAAATAAACATGATAATAAATGTAATGAAATAAATAAAAAAGAGGGTAATTAATATGATGATAATTTTTGGGAAGTAAATAATTAATATAATTTTATTAATCGGTAGGGAAGATGATGTAAGTGCTGAATTGAAACTCTTTTTTGGGGGACTATTCCATTAAACCCTTATAGAAAAATGTTTGAATTTTTTACACTATAATTTATGTCCTCTATGTTGATATTATTAATTTTTTATTATAAAGGTTAATATAATTAATTCGAAGATTAATTAAGGATATTATTTATTAGTATTTGTTTTGTTTACTAAATGTTGAACGAAATCAATTTCAAATTTTTCAACATGTGATATTCTTAAAAAATGTATACAAAGTGTATCTTATTATTTTATATCTATATATATTACTCTTGATAAATTATATAATTTATTTAATAATAATATTATTATTCTTGTATTAATGCTTTGAAAAATTAATGTATAATATCATTTTATTTTATTTTTTCTCGGATTTGAATATGTGAAAACTATTACATGTCGTTTCATACATATTTTAATTAGTTGGACCAGTTTATTTTGATAATTGGTATAAAATTATTATTTAATGAATAAATGATCATGTAATTTAATATGATGTAAAGTAATTTTGGAATAAATCATTCTAATATATTTGGTAAGATTTATTCTCTAGAGAAATGATGCTTGAAATAACTTCTTATGTAATTACAATTTAAGTGTAAATATATTTTTTATTTTTCATATTTATGTTTTCCTAATATATTTAGATTAATGATTGTTTTATAAATGGTTTGAGTGAGTTTTATATGATATATTTTGATATCATGAAAAACAAGTAGATTTTTTGAGTAATGTGACGTTCTGACCTCTTCAATGTTATATGATTTTCTAACTACATGTATATGATCATCAATAAAATAAAATATTTCATATGTTCTCATATTTTCTCATGGAATAATGAAATTCATTACAGTCTTATTCATTACTATGAGGGTTGTTTTTTAAACTATTTTAAATAAATAAGTTGAGTTTAGGTTTTAATTTATATTTATGTATTCCCATGATTATCTGATTAATGAAAATAATTTTGAATTGTTTTTATGAATATCAATATATTAATAGGTTTCCCTTTCATTTAAAAACCATAATGCGTTTTAAACTGATCCCATGTTTTATAATTCATTTTACGTGGCATACAGAGGAGAAAAAATGAATTTATATCTATATCATATTATGAAATATTAGACTTTAATGAATAATGTTCAATATATAATTAGTTTTTATTACTTCAAAAAAAATTATACATATATGATGAATTTGGGTTATGTTATTAATCATATTTTATAATTCTATAATCATCTAAATCTAAATGATCACTAGAATATATGTAATGAAATATTCTCTATAAAATTTCAAATTATTGAATGTGTATGGATGGGTCCTTTTAGTACACATCACATCATTTTTAAAGAATATTAGAGGTCTGTATGCTCTCCAATGAAGATAATTCAATATTTATATATACCATTATGTGTTACTATTATTATTTTTGATCAAATGACAAAGAGAATATATAAATTGTTTTGATCTTATGTGACTAAGATTGAAATTTATTAATGATATACAAGATATTTTTATTTTATTTTTTAAATAAATCAGGATCGATCTTAAAATAATTATTTCTCTAACACGTTAATTTTTTTGGACATTAAATGATAAATATATTAAAAACATTTTAGGGGAAAAAGGTAAAATTTATAAACTATATAACGCACTAGTTTCAAGTAAATTACCTCATATTTCAATATTAGGAAACTATATTGTTCTTAGGCAATGACTCAAGTTACATAGAAAGGTTTTGGAGTGTATTTTAATTGTTTAAGTTAGTGAAAAATATGAGCATGGTTAGTTGAAAACACAAAATATTAAAATAAAACTATTAAAATTGAATATATGAGTAATATGTAATGTTTAAATAAGGATAACGATTTTCCCAAATCATGCACATACAAGGTAAATGATGTGGAATGACATATAGGAAAATTTATGGTTAACACATAGCTTATCAAAATGTGTACGACTAAAAGGAGAGTCGGTGGAATTGGTATAGTAACATCACATGGTTTTCCGAACAATATTTCAAAAAATTTGTATCTCTCTTGATCGTTCCCAGTAGACCATCCATGGTTAGTGTACAGTTTGATAATCAATGTAACCTAAGAATATGAAATTAAATTAATTAAATAAATATGGTGCTATTAATTTAGATAATTACTTTAGATCCAACATTATTATCATATTCATCTTGGATATTGAACAGCATTCCACCCTTAGGTTCTGATGACAAGTCTATTTGTACCAAAATCAATTTTTGGATAAATAAAAAAGTGTTACATATCAAGAATAATTAGTATGTCATTATTCATAATTTTTATTCATAGATCTACTATTATCCACTATATTAGAGAAATTTATATTCTATGTTATGGATATATATATGTTGGAGTATGTAAACATATTGAGATCATGTTGGCTAAAATGAAGGGAAAGTATTACGATCCAGTATATTGAAGATATTATTTTCTTTATTTGTTTTAAACAATCATTTAAATGTAGTTTATTTTCTCTTATATCAACTTTTTAACTAGAATGAATATTTTTATTTATTGGGTTTTCATATATTTTCTATATTAATGATAGGATATTTATTTAAGGAAACCTTATTGGACCTTGTTCTCTTAACATATGAAATATGAATGTTTTTTAAAAACACACTTTGTATATAAATTAAAAATTATTACTTAATAAATATTTAGATTTTTTTATCCAAGATATACATTGGATGAATATTTTTAAAAAGGAAGAGTTTTTTATGTAAAATAGATTTGTATTGAAATTTTTGATAATTATGCCGGCTTGTCTCTAATGTGGATGGATTGTTGTCATGAAGTGTCACCGTAAATGTATGATATATTGTGGTTATTGAGTATCACTTTCAATATTAACATAAATATTGATTATATGTATGTGTACATGTTTTTTAGGAACATGGTATTAATTTTTTCCATGTATTAATAATGGTAATAATGTTAATTATGACTTTTCTCACATGGATATCACATTTTTTTAAACTATTTTAATATTTTCGATTTTCTTATAAAAATGTTATAAATAGTTATGTTCATATTGTTGTTTCTTTGGAATTATATAGGGATAACATACATTGTAACACCATTATATTTTGTGAAATATTTCTTTATAAAATTATTTTAATATTTTCTATATTTTCTATTACATGTATAACATAGTTTAGATTGTGTTACACGCAACACTGGGTTTAAATAAACATGACATATTAATAAAATGTTATTATATGATATACTTCACCTAGATATTGGAATAATGGGTATAAATATTAATAACTAAAATATGAAAATTTATAATCGTAACATCAACATAAAATTAATTCTTATTTGACCAATTAATTATAAATGCAAATAAAAACTATTTCTAAATAAAGGAATTCATTTTCTTGAGAACTATTTTTAGGAACACAAACTTATTTTACCAACAAAATTAATGTAATTACATTTGGTGAATTATTATAAATAAATTCATATTTCTTTTTTTCATTTAAATATTTAACATTCATCGTATGTGTAATCTTGAAATGAGATAAGAATAAATATAATTTTATGCTCAATAACTCTATTTTATCTAAAAATGTTTTCTCACCTTCTTGTGAACTTATTATAAAACTAATAATTTAAACATGCAGAAAATTTATTTTAAAAAACTATGTTTATTTTTTTAATAAAAATATCAATATTATATTATGATGATTTTTTTGATAAAATTTGGAAAAGATTAATTTTTTGATTAATAGTGGAAAATACAAAATATCAACTAAAAACATCCTTTTTATTTTAGTTATTAATAAATTTAATGTATATTATAAATAGTTTTTAAATTTAAAAATTTTAAATTATATATCTAATATTTCAATTTATTTCATTTGAATCGTTTTCATGTTGGTTTTTTTATAAAAACCCTTTAAACATTGGAACATTATTTTTTTAAAAACTGAATTCTCATTGTCTTTGTGGGATTATTTATAAATTTAAATTTTCCCCTTATGTGAGTTCAATTTGTAAAAAATTATTCCATATTTAGAAACATCAAAATTATTAATATCTAATATTGTGAAATTAGGTTTACTCCAGAATTAGCAGTGAGAATAATAAAAATAAATTATCCAGGTTGAGGTTAAAATGGGTTTACAGTGGTGTTAATCTAACATAATAATGATAAAAATAATCATTTTTTTAAAATATCTAGTGTCTTGAAATAATTCAACCCTATAATGTCTAATTCAATATTTCACTAAATTTTTTTATCCTTTTTACATGATTAAAACGTCTGTAAAACATTTTATTTCAAAAAAATTACAAGTGTTCCACTCATCTTACATAAAAGATTCCACCCCATCTCCTCTCTTATTAACAACATAAAATCATTTTTTGTGTAAACAATTTCCCAAATCACGAAAAAAATCTATATTATCAACTGGTAATCCTTATTTTTTGATTAAATACAACCCATTAGGGTTTTTTCTATAAACCAATGTAAGATACCCAGAGAAGAGGAAACATTCTCCATCGAGCATTTTTATTTTCTTTCTTCCTAGACACCCTTCAATTATTATTAAACCATACTAATATAATAAACTAATCATATTACATATGTTGATATTTTTTATATTATGTTAATTACATAAAATTATCCCCAATTTAATAAAATGGGTAATGAAATTATCATTCAGGTTTATGGACGACTATATCCTCATGAATCGATGCTATTCATTTTTCCATTACCACCTATCACAGCTGGGTATGACGATGGATGTGAATTATTTATATATAATATTTATAAAATTATCATAAATTTTTATTTATTATATCATATATACCATTTCCATTTCAATTCCATATGGGATACAATAATGTCACACGTGAGTACGACATACTATTACCTCACAAAGCAATGTGATTTGTTTTTCAATAGCACTTTCCATGGAAGATAATAAGGGTAATAGTGATGAATATATGTGATAATAATGAAATTATTATTATATTAATTAAATTTTTATCATTATTTTTGATAGTATTTCATTTTATTTATTTCATTTTAACTCACAAAAATAGGATAATAATGTTTGTCTGCATGTGGACTACCGCCTTCATAATGTTTTGTGACTCTCTATTTTTACAACCACACTACAAGGGTTGTTTTTAATAGTAGATTTAAATAAATAATATTTTATTTATAAAATTAATATAATTATATATTGATAAAATATTACTTACCACCTTTTCATTATGATCAATGAAAAATTTGAAACACCACTCATGTGTATGTACGTTCTACCATATCCATGAATGTAATGTATTTCATTTCTGAAAACAAAATCCTTCATAATTTGAATTAATTGTATAATATATATAATTGATAATGATTTAATGATTATTATTCAATATATTATGGAAAACCCATGAAATTAATAGTGACAATAAAAACATATCAATACATATATCAAAAACAAAGGGGTTATTACCTAAAATGTGATTTTAACAAGGTATTGTTAATAAATAGGTAAAAAATAACTACAATAAAATCATATATGGTATGATATATATAAATATAATTCTATTATAGATTTATAAGAAAATTATATTTATCATATAGTAGGATCGAATATTTATTAAGGATGTCGAGACTTATGGTATGGGGTTTCAATTCTCTCTTCTACTTCTGGGAGGCATATCCAAATTCAACACACATTTCTTTTCTAGGGTGTATGTTATACACCACTGACATGTTATAATATTAATATACTCATTATAATTATATTCAATATTTAATTTTATTTTATTCATTATTTCTTCATAGGAATCAAATTATTAATAATGTGGTTAGGGATTTGTATCTCACTTTTTTGAATTCTGTTAGATTCATGCCATATTCACACCTGTTTCTAATATGTTGTATATATAATATAGATGAATGTATTTTATATTACTTCCAAATAATTTAAGGGTTTTTAAATAACAATTTCAGAATATATCTTTCATTGGTTTTAAAGTTCAAAATATTCCCAAGATGTATGGGATCTTTAACACAATTTCCTTCCTTGAGACATGTGTTATATTGTGTACATATATTCATTATGAGATATATATATAAATGAAATTTTACATTTAATAATATTAATTTATTTAATATCATGAAATTATATGTTTCATTTAATTTTCTTCTAACATAGGAAATATGATTCAATGTAACCTAAATAGTAAGGTTTTTATTTTACAATCTCATCGTTAGTTGGGATTGCTCATGATTATGCTTCCAATGGTGAAATATTATGATCTAACTCTCAAGGAACTCAATTAATATATCATAATATTTTATTTATGTATAATAATTTTTTTCCCTTTAACTTCAAATCTATGTACTCAAGATATGAAAATAATGTTTTCTAAAAAAACACATTTATTTCTCTATTGAGTTGAAAACCCATTTTCTTCAAAAAACCATTTTTTTATAAATATTTTTAAATTATTTTTTAAAATTACTAAAATGATTCATTAAAGACATTTTTCATAATTTTTTAAATATTAAAATGTTTTTTATTAATATCTTCATGTTATTTTCCCAGTAACGACTATATGGATTTTATTAAAAATTTGAAAAGATTCAATATTTTTATAATTTTTGTAATGTCTCATAAATTATATGTATTTTTTTATTTATATGTAATTATTTAAATATTGGGAAATTCAATGGAACGTAAATCCGAGGATCAGAGTTCCCAGAACGGAATTTTGAACTTTTTTTAATGTACGTTCAGTAAAAGTGCGACTGCGATTTTTTTATCTTTTGAGCTGTCACTCGGATGAAAATTATGAGGTCACCATTGAATTCAGATTGATGACATTCGCTTAGAAATAAATTAACTTCAGCCAGCAAGGGCCGAATAGAAAAGTTATTTTTCGGACATTTAGAGAAAAATAATAAAATAATTTGAATGAATTACTTTATTTTCTTTCTAATTTGGAGTGGAATATAGAGACGTTGTGGGGAAACGATAGAGCAGATAAGATGCGCATTAATGAGCATCATTAATGGATCATTAAACTGGCAGTGTAACAATGCTTTAATGACATGTAACAGTGAAGTTGTTTCTTAAATAAAACAGGATAACGACGTGATGTCGTATCATAATGGGAACGTTGTGACATGCTTCTATTTATAATTCGACGCGTTGGGAAAATATGGATTAATTTAATTGAAGGATTCTTTGGGGATCCTTAAACGGACATCCAAAACAAAAATGAATGAAGAATGCTGGCAGAACAGCATCTTCTTTGTCAAGCCTTTTAATGATCGGAGCCGGCAAGCAGTACCAACATCTTAACCCTTCGATGATAAACGTGTAGAAAATATCTTCAAAGAGGTAAGGATTTTGTATTATTTGTTCTTCCCCATCCATTTATAAAAGGATAAAATGGATTATCCCATGAACATCTTAACCCACGGACCGTGCGTTCTACCAGGAGGGTGATTTCATTGGGGGTTTTTTATCTAGGATTTAATTATCTTTTTTTGTTCAAACTAAAATTCCAAGGCCTCCCATGATTTTTAAACATCAAACACGGAGTTCCCAAGCCGACACAAAGTAGGCCCGAGCCCATCCAACATGGGTGTTCTTCGTGGAGAAACTTTTGAACCAACGACAAGTCATGTTTTGAGAACGTCTCAATGGAGAGGATGATCCACGGAAAATATAGGCGTAAGAAGCATAAAGAGTGGACCACCAGTGCAGACTTGGTGGTTTGTGGATGAATCCATAGGTGTGTCGCTGCCGGTTGTGGCACTAGTGACTACCAGTTGTGGCATGTTGTGGCAGTAGTGGGTGGGAGGCGGTGTGCCATGAAGGCACACTGGAAGAAAGGCCACGGTTGGACTGGGCCGCAGGGAAGTAAGAGAAGCTGTCGGTTGAGTTTGCAGCTAGAGGCAGAGTACACGGTCGCCGAACTGTGTCAGAGGGAAGCTAACACAGCACCGATCTGCATCCCACTTGATGGGCTGACGTTTCATTACCATGGCTGAGGAGACGCCCCGTAGTGACCCATGGGGTGATGACAGGGCATAGACGCGGCTCTCGACCATGTCCATTGAGGTAGACCGGTCCACCTCTTGTGGAATAGATGGGGTGAAAACCCCCAATTGGCCATACCCATTCCCTCTTTGGGATGGTCCGGACTAGGCCGAGTCACCGAGCGACTCTGCAGGCTGGACCCTCAGCCAACAAGGCAGGGTCTAGTGAGGCCTGTTGGGCCTAACCAACGGGCCAGGCCGAAGAAGACTGACCCTGACCCAAACCAGGTCTGGTCGGGTATTTCAGAATGAATTGGGTGATGTGGTACCCTAGATCCAGGTTGTTTGGGTTGGTCTGAATGGGTCGGAGAAGGCCCCCTCACAACCAGTCCTCAGGTTACTAAAACACCAGTATCATCCAAACCACATGTCCGATTAATAGTCTGTTTGCAGTGTTGGGACCCTCTCAAAGTGGCGGATTGTTAAGAATTATTTTTTCATACATTCATGGACCCCATTAAGTGAATAATGTATTGAGGAGAGGTTCTCCCAAGCACACTATATATGAAACCCAGTGGTTGGCTGAAACATGAAAACTGCTCGGTGATCTCCTAGTGGGAAGTGGTTCTATGTGACTGAGCATTCCCATGTTCGGGAGTGGATCTGTGTGACCCGGATGACCCATGGTAATTGGCAGGTGGTGTACCTCAGTTCGGAAATGGTGGGAAGATACTCTGTGTGAGCTGGAGGGCCCATAGTGGTGAGCAGCTCTAAACGGCTCAGCATACCCATGGTACTCATCAGGGATGAGTACCAAAACTGTTCATGTTCAGTGGGAAGCGGATCTATGTGACCCACTAGGTCCACTATACTCTATAGAGGCGTATTTCCACATCTTTTGAGTAGTTAAACATTTGTGACATACAATGCTACTATTACTACCCTGGAATATACATGGTGCAAGGTACCTTGTGTTTCGTGATTTACATTGAGAAATTGTTCTGTGATATTATTATTTTTTTGTTTAGGGTTCCCTACCAAGTACTATGTTAATAACCCCTACACGAGATTTTCCATTAGGTGTTGTGTTTCGTTCAGACGATCGATCTTTCGACAAGCGTGCTTAGGGAGACGAGACATATGAACACTACGATGATGGACATGGTGGCCTAGGACCAAGCAGGTCCCAGTAGGACTAAGCAGACATGAAATACTACATTATATTCTAGTATCTAGACTAATCTCAAGATAATGTGGGGTTTAATAATTATTTCCATAAAAGAACGTTTCATACTTTAGAGTTTTCAGTACTTTTTCTTGTGTTTGTATTCTATCCCACATTCTTTAGGTTGTACTTTAACTTAGTTTATTTAGTGGAATGTTGTTTCCATTTTCTTATATGGGATGTGGTTGGGTATGTGTGTGCATATAAGTATCCAGGATAATGCCTCCCACTTTCGGGTTGACGCCTTTGACGCTAGTCTCCAGCACTGGGATTTCGAGAGGTTTTCTTGGGGTTGTCGCGACACTGGCCCCAAGGGATGAGTCGTGAATAGGTGGAATCAATGGGATGTTGGTTCCCCCTCAAAAATCAAGACTCTGATAGTTTTTTTGGAAACATTGTTATGTGTTTCAATTTCAACATTTAGATTCTGGGAGTCCAGTGTCTGTGCAGCGGCTAACGTATCCATACAGTAGGACCTTGAGTTCTGTTTTCAGCTAAATAAATGAAAACACTAGTTTCACATGTGTCTCCTTATTTTTTTCATAAGAGTCATCTCACCAGGTATAACATTATAACTGTGGTACATCTTGTTCTATCTCAGGATGCCTCCAAATGGTTGACTAGGCATGATCCCGATACACAGTCGTCAGGATTTCCCGCCTAGCGATGAGGCATCCATTCAGGGACTAGTTCTAGGGATGGACCCACTAGGTTTTGCAGTAGTGCTACCACATCTCGATGGTCAGCATCTACTACAAGAGGTTCCAACAGAGTACTTTCATAAGCATATCTCCCTACATGAGTTTCAAAGACAGAAACCTCCTAGGTTCAGGGGAAAAATGGATCATCGGGTCACTGAGGACTGGCTGGAGTCTGTGACATGAGTCTTCTGCTTAGTTGGGACAACAATCGACCATATTTCAATTATGGAATTGAGACATCTATAAGGATCATCTGGGACATGGTGGAGTTTGTCCATCCAGGCATACGATGAAGAGACCCTCATATGGGTTGACATCGAGAGGCTTTTCTTAGAGGATTTTTATCAATAACCTTGCACTCTTTTCCCATCTTGGAGCTTCTTCACCTATGAAAAGACAATGTGATAGTGATGGATAACTTATCAAGGTTCACGGAGCCGTCCCACTACTCAACAGAAATGGTGAGAGACCCTTTTTTAGGGATCGAGATTTTTAGCAGGGAATCAAGCGAGAGATCAGGGGATTATTGGTGTCTCTCAGCATCCCTACCTACCTTGGGGTGCTGGAGAGAGAACTATTGATTGAGAGCTTTCAGGAAGAGTAGGCACTAAAAAATAGAGCCTCTATAAAACCCTAGGTGGTAGAGTCTTCATTGGTAAGTAGACATCAGATTTGTGGGCCTATGTGGGCCAGGTTTTTTAGAGGATGGCCCCAGGACTCCGGGACAGCGGTGTGTGGCTCTAAGTCCAGAGGGAGTCGGCAGGGAACCAGTAAGTGCTACGCATGAGGCGGGCTGGGACATATGGTACGTGACTACCCAACCCACCATACATATAACCAGAAGGCAGTCGAGGGACCACCGAGGTAGTGACATCAGTTCGAGAGAGGAGGTTGTTAGGGCTGTAGATGTGGTAAGGGAGATGGTCGTGCGATAGGTGGTGGGAGATTATTTGAGGTGATACCACCACCACCTCCATGTGGTCCAACCCCACTTTAGAGATTAGTCATTCATGGGAAGGCTCATCTCTTGGAATCAAAGGCTTACGACCATGATGCTCTATAGATGATCTGAGGTATGATATATGTCTTCTCCACCCTAGCTATAGTACTTATAGAATGATAGTATAGTCACTTCTCCACCCTGGCTACAGTACATATAGAAACATTTTCCAGTCAATCATTCTTTTCCATGACTCTTGATCGGAGCTCAGAGATTCCGGTGGAGTTTTTGACATGATTCTTATGTCTAGAGACCCCCACAAGAGACCATTTGATGATTAAAAATTATCGTCGGCAATGTGAGCTTACCCTAGGAGGTGGGAGCTTCAGCTGGGATCTCTTAGAAGAAGCTTTGAGGCCTTATGATTTCATCTTGAGTGTGGAATGGTTATCCACATTCCATTCTCATATCAACTATTTTAGGCATATAATGTGGTGTGTCAACAAATATGGGACTAGTTTTTCCTTCATCGATGAGAAAGAAATCCATGCCATGTAGGATAGACTCTCTCGGAGGAGGGTGCATCCGATCACTCACCAGTTGGTTGGCCTCACCCTCGGTGCACTAGAGGAGAGGGGTCCATGTTTTCCTATAGTGGTGGACAATTATGAGGGTGGTTTTCTTGATGAGGTTCTAGGACTAACTCCTCATAGAGAGGTAGAATTTTGTATTGTCCTATACCCTGGGAAGATCTCCAATATCCATCCTATAATATCGAATAGCTCTTGTAGAGTTTCACGAGCTTAGGGTACAGATGGAGGACTTTTAGGGTAAGGGGTTCGTAAGAACCATTGTTTCACCATAGGAAGATCATGTGATTTTTTCGAAGAAGGAAGATGGGAGTTTGATGTTTCTCATGGACTTTTAGCACCTGAACCAGGTGACAATGAAGAACAAGTACCCACCTCCAATAATTGATGACCTCTTCGACCAGCTGAAGGGAGCGAAGTGGTTCTCAAAAATAGACCTCTGATCAGGCTACCACAAACTTCGGGTACAAGATGAGAATGTACCAAAGATGGCCTTCTGGTTCTGTTATGATTACTATGCGTTCTTAGTGACACCTTTTGGCATAAAAAACACCCCATTAGTGTTCATTGGCCTCATGAACAAGATCTTGCATCCCTGCCTCAACCAGTTCATTGTGGTCGCAATCTATAACATATTGGTGTATTCAATGCCAGAGGAGAAGCACACTACACACCTACAGATTGTCTTGGACACACTTTGAGAGAATAATATTTATGGACTTCACTCAAAGAGTAATTTCTAGATACGATAGGTCAAATTTCTAGGACACGTCATCTCGGAGGCTAGTGTTGCAGTAGATCTTGTGAAGATAGAGGTGGTGTTTTCTTGGGATCTACCCTTTAGTGTGACTGAGGTGTGGAGCTTCTTGGGGATGGCCTGATTCTATAGGAGGTTCGTGGCCAAAATCTCTAGAGTAGAAGAACCTTGTTCAGGTTTGACATGGTTGGGAAAACCCTTTATGTCGATGGAGAACTTCCAGCAGAGTTTCCAGGAGTGAAGGTAGAGACTGACTAGTGCCCCATCATGAGACTATATAAGGAGGGCATGGGGTATGTAGTTTACTGTGATGCATCAGGGACCATACTGGGTTGTTTCATGATGATGGAGCGAGTGTTAATCACCTACAACTCATGACAATTGAGGCAGTAAGATAATAACTACATGAACCATGAGTTGTAGTTTCAAAAAGTGGTAATTTTCATGAGGACTTGGCTACACTACATGATGGGTGAGTGGTTCACCGTTTACTCAGACCACATGTGACTAAATTATATCTTCTTCTAGAAGTAAATTAACCTCATATAGTAGTGATGGATATATTTCCTCCAATAATATGATTTTGAGATAGTCTATACTCTAGGAAAGGGGAACATGGTGGAAGAATATAACAGTAGGTAGACCAGGTTCTAGCTACTGATTGAGGTGACCGAGAAATTATCCACGATGAAGGTATCCCTTATGGATGATAGAGAAGCTATTCACCTCCATTCTATGGCCATTAATTCTCAACTCGTACAACAAGTTAGGGAGGCACAGTTGGGGGATGTGGACTACGAGGCCCTACATGCTCAGATATCCATAGGACAAGCTCCAAATTATTTTCGATAGGTAGGGAGCACGTCACCCTTTTCATAGGGTGCACCTTAGTACTAAGGACGTTGTGAAATGTGGTGTTTAGGTAGTTCAATAAATCCCTTATAGTGGTACTTCTTATAATGGTAATGATGTACCAGGACCTTCGGCATCAGAACTAGTGTCCAAGGATGAAGAAAGTAGTGGATGTGTTCATTATAAGATTCCTCACTTGTCATCAAGTGAAGGAAAAGAACCAGGTTCTAGGAGGCTTGACTCAGCCACTAGAAGTACTGGAGTGGAAATGGGATGGTATCTCAATGAACATTATGATGGGGTTGGCACATAATTCTGAATCTTGTGACACTATTTGGGTGTTCGTTAACTGACTGACCATGTCTCCTCACTTTCTACCCATCTAGGAGCAGGGAACGATAGAGTCCTTAGGACTCCTCTACATCCCAGAGATATGTTGGCTTCACATGGTACCTTAAAAGATCATCTTGGATTGGGAAACCCACATTAAATCCTAGTTGTGGAAGGGATTACAAGAAGAGTTCAGGAAATAGCTGCGTTTGAGAATAGAATTTCATCCCCAATTAGAAGGTTAGACAAAGAGAACAATACTAGACATGTAAAACACGCTTAGTTCTTGCGTATTAGACTTTTTTTTGTAGTTGGGAGGACCACCTGCCACTGGTGTAGTTTTCAAACAAAAGTAGCTATCACTTCTCCATATGCATGGAACTGTTTGAGGCCTTCTACAGGAGGCATGGTAGATCACCCATATTCTGGACCGAGCAAGGGGAGTCAACAATCATGGGTCCATAGTTGGTACGGGATACCATCGATAATGTTCAGATCATCCAGTGGTGGATGAGGAATGCATAGAGCAAAAAATAGTCTTATACTAATTGGATACTAAGACACATTGAGTTCGAGGAGGTAGATCATGTGTTCCTTTGGGTCTCACCCAGATGAGAATTACAGAGATTTGGTCGAGGCTATAAGCTATCTCTGAGGTTCATTCGTCCTTTTTAGATCCTGTGAATAGTTGGCAAGGTGGATTACTACCTATCTCTTCCTCAATGATGCCCCATGTGAATGATGTTTTCCATGTGTCATAACTAAAGCGGTACATGCATGATCCATCGCATGTCATCGACTAGGGGGCGCTGAACATTGACTATGGGGAAACATTTCCGGTGTTTCCAGTGAAGATTGAGGACCGATTGGAGAAGGTCCTATGCATATGGTCAATTCTACTAATATGCATCAGTTTGTAGCATGAGAATCTTCAAGAGAGAACATGGTATGTGGAGGCTCAGATTCATGCCTAGTACCCCCATCGTTTTGTTTAGTTGTTGTTTTGGATTTCGGGGACATAAATCCCAATGGTAGGGAGAATGTAATGTCTCATAATTTCAAGGTATTTGTTTTTTTATATGGAATTATTTAAAAACCAAAAAATTAGATTGCATGTAAATATGTGATTTGGAGAGCTTGGAATGGAATTTTAAACTTTATTGAGGTTTGTTAAGTAAACCTACAAGCTGTATTTTCCGATATTTTGAACCTTCGCTCGTATTAAAAATCAGATGGAACAATTAAATTCACAACATCAGGATTCACCTTGAAATGACATAACATTGGTTAGTAAGGGTTGAGTAGAAAAGATATTTTTCAGACATTCCATGAAAAATAATAAAATAATTCAATGAATTATTTTATATTCTTACTCACTTTGGACTGCCGGACGATGGCATTGTAGGGCAGCAAAAAGGCGGTGACGATGCGAATCTATGAGGCTCATTAAGTGATCATTAAATACATAATGTAACAATTATTTAATGATGCATAAAAATTGAACTATTTCTTAAATAAAACAGCATAACGATGCGACATTGAATCATAATGGGAATGCAGCGACATGCACCTATTTATAATTTGACGTTCTCAAAAAATATGGATTAAAAAAATTGGAGGATTGTTTGGCGAATCATTGAAGGACTACCCCCATCAAAAAAAGATGAAAGCTGACAGAACTTCATCTTCTTCATCACACCTTTTGATGATCAGAGCTAAGAAGTGATGTCAAAATATTTACCCCTTGAGGACAAACTTGCAGTAACAAACATCAAATAGGTTGGGGTTTTTGATTCGTTGTTCTACCCTTCCCATTTATAAATGACAAATGAAGATTTACCCATGAAAACATTATTCCATGGAACATGTATTATTATAGGAGGGTGATTTATCTGGGGTTTCTTTATCTGAGATTTAATTATCTTTGTGGTTCAAATTAAAATCTATGGACCTCCCTTATTTTGTAAACATCTAACACGGAGGGCTCAGGACGAAATAAATAAGGCTCGAGCCCCTCTGACGTGGGTGTTTGTCATGTAAAAACATTGAAATTGAGGACAAGGCAGTTTTGAGACCATCATAGTAGATAGGATGATCCCTATAAAACAAAGGTACAAGTATCATGAATAACGGACCACCAGTGCGGACTTAGTGGTCTGTGGAAGAATCCATCGGCTCGCAGGCACCGACAGTGGCATCAACGACAGCCAGCAGTGGCCTGTGGAAGTGACCCTAGGTGGGAGGCGGTGCACTATGATGGAATGCTAAATTAAAATATTTATCTGGACTGGGCGGAGGTGCAGCAGAAGAATCTTCATTCCATGCAGGCCGATGGAGGTCATGGATGCGGTCGATTGACCACATTGAAGTGCAGCGGACGTGACACCCAGCCTCATCCCACGTGACATGCCACATTCACTTAACCAAGGTGGAGGAGACATCTTTTAGTGAACCATGTAGTGTTGTTGTGGAAAAAACGTGGCTCTCGACTTCATTCAAGGAGCCAGACTGGATGAGCCACAAACCCTCAGCGGGCCAGACGCGCACTGCGGACCGGAAAAGTGGCTCATCGGGCTGGGCCGGTCCCGCTACGCATTGGGTCAGACCCAATCACAATTTATCGAACCATATCATCGGGTAATAACTACACCTATAAATATGGAACCACACCAGATGGTAGGACCCATGCCCACTTCGGGCCGAGCTGGACACGGCTGGGTCGCTGGTGACTCAGCAGGCTGGACACTTTGCTAATTAGGTCGGGTCCAGCAAGGCCTATTTGGCCTCGCCCACTGGCCAGGCCAGACCAAACCAAACATAACCCACAATAGGTCATTTCTGGTCCATCAAAATGAGCCAGGGTATGTGGAACCCCTGATCCTGGTAGGTCGGGTCACTTAGAGAGGGTCATACCGAGCCCCTTTACAACCACCCTTAATTAAAAAAATGCTCGAATCTTGCAAACAGTGTGTCCGATTGACAAGACATTTGATGAATTGGAAAAAACTAAAGAAGGTGGATCTTTCAACTTGATATTTGGTGACTTTCATGGACACTGGTAAGTGACTAATGGACTGAGAAGTGGTTCTCCCTACCGCACTATGTATGGAACCCTATGTTAGGATTAGAACTGAAGACTACTCGAGGATGGCCAAGTGGGAAGATACTTTGTGTGACCCACCAGGCCCACAATGGGTAGTAGCTCTGTTTGAAAAAGTATACCCACAGTACTTGATAGGTGGAGTACCTCATTTTGTCCATGGTGTGAAGCTGATCTGTTTGACCCGATAGGCCCACAGTGGGGAGGGACATTTTGTGACCAAATACACCCATGGTAGTCCTCAGGGATGAGTACCACAATAGTTCAAGGATTGTGAGAAGTTACTCTGTGTGACCCAGCAGGCTCAGTGTACTTGATAGAGGAGGATTTTTCCATGGACAAGTACTTCGACATTTGTGACTGACAATGCTACTATTAATACCCTTCAATATAAGTACTATGAGTTGACTTATGTTTTGTGCTTTACATTGAGGAATTTATGTGTGTTCTTCCTTTTGGTTTTGGGGTTCCTACTGAGTAATGTGTTATTCACCCTAGCAGGGGATTTTACACATGAGTTGTGTCTAGTCCAGATGACCGACGTTTCGATAGGGGAGCTCAGAGAGACATGACAGATTGACAATACGATGGCGGACATGGTGACCTAGGATCAGGCAGGGCCCAGTTGGAACAGTCGGATAGGACATACAACTTTTGATTCTATTAGGTTCATAACTCTCATGATATATTGGGCTTTAATTTATATAGCCATCATAGCACTTTTCATACATTAAACTTTATAGTACTTTTTCTTGGGTTTGTATTCTGGCCCACTTTCTTTAAAATGTACTTGAACTTAGTTTATTCCCTTGAATCCTGTTTCCTTTTTGGGATTTGGGACTTGGTTGGGAATTTGGGTCCATATAGGTATCTTGGATAATGCCTCCCACTTGAAGGATGATGCCTTTGTCGAAAGTCGACAACTCCTGGCATTTGGGAGGTGGGCTTGGGGTATTCAGGGAACATGCCCCAGGGGATGGGTCGTGACATGTACATCCTGAATGGAATTTCCAATTGTCATTACCATTATTTTATTTGAAAATTCATTTATATTTCTTAATGTTTATTTTATGTGAAATTGATCTTCAAAATTAATTATGTTTTAAAATTTTATTTTCAACGATGAAAGGATATTTTCTGAAATAAATGTTATAATTATTTTTAATGACCCCTTTATAAGTTTTCAAGTTTCTTTTCTATGAAAAATATTTAAAAAATATTTAAAAATTTTATTTTTAAAATTTTATTTTCAAATAAAAGTTAATTTATAAAATAAATATTCTAATTTATTTTTATTTCAAAATAATTCTCTATATATATTGAAAAACTTATAGGTTACATATCATTTAGTGGGGGATATTATCTGAGGATATATTTCTTATTATTTCTTTGAATATTTTATTTTTATGATGACTTGTTGATTATGAATCCTATTTACCATCCATGTGTTATTACCTAGTATAACTCTTATCAATACCATTTCTTTTTATTGGTTATGCTATGATGAAATGTTTAAATGATTATGAAACCTATATCTTTTCTACATGGCATGATATGAAGAAATTTTTTTGAAACCAATTTTATGTCATTGGTTATGATATGATGAATGTTTTATGATCTTGTGTCACAAATATTTATTGTTTTTTATTGTGTGATGGGTGGGACCTATATCTTACTTTAATAAATGGGAAATGATTTATATCTTATGAGATAGGCAGGATTGGAAGAGGTAATGAACCTAGTTCTGTAATAGGCATTGTCTGTAATGATAGTCTTGGGAGTGATCCTTGACTACCATGATAATTTGGCGAGTGAACCCATTCCGCTATAATATCCTTGGTAGTAATCCTTTACTACACGAGAAATGATCATATAAATATTATGATCATTGATATAAAGGGTATGGATTTAAAATTATACAATCATTTTCTCATAAACCTATAATCATTTCTTGTATAGGTAATCTTTGATTTCTCACTATCCTACTATTACAGATCAACTGATCTCGCCCTTCCTTATATTTCCATTCTTAGAGATATGAAGAAAAGTTTTTAGTAGGGTATTTTTGTGAAGAGTATTAATAAATTATATATTTATGGGAGAATTCTATGATCTTTCACCACATTATAAGATTGTGTTCCTAGTCTCTAAATAACCGAAATTATTACGGTCCTCATACTTGTGTTTGTGAAATGTATTGAATATTCGAATAGAAAAATGTAATATCTATTTATGAAAATCCTAGGTTTATATAATTGGTATCATATGATTATTTTTTTAACCATTCAAAAATAGGATGATAACATTTAGTGAGATCCATATATGTGTTTTTGGATAAGATTAAGGATAATTCTTCAAATAAGATGTCCCTCAATTTTTGTAGAGGATAGATTGAGCTGCTTCCAAGAAGTTAATCCCCTTAATGGATACAAAATACCGAAGTGGATCTAGAACATATGTTCCTAGGGGTAATAAATATGAAAATGGTGAATTGATGATGACTTGATCATCACATGGTTCATGGAAATAGTTCTTTCTGCACAGCTTTTTTGATACTCCTTGGGGATATGTATTGAAAATTTGCAAAAATCATTATAAACCATGATGATGTTTTTAAATTTATAATTTTGTAGGATGAACTAGGATAAACATAAGTTGTATAATATTTAATAAAACGTGTATGTATTTATACATCCAAAAATGATTCTTCAGACTATGTGGTTTTCTATTATGATTAGCAATTATCACAGTATGTTGTTTGGTTTTAGTCAATGGCACGAACCAGAAGGAATTGGGATAACATTGAATGTGATAGATAATTTTTCTCATGATAACCTAATTGCGATAATAACTGGACTAAAACATTTTATTATTATGGATAATAACATATTTTATATCACGATTAATAAAACCCACCTTAACCAACTCCCAGACTCACCAAATAAGATATGGAAAGAGTTTACTAAGATCTTGTGTAGTGGAGACCATAGAGGAAAGAAATATTTTCCCTATATGTGGAAAATGTAGGAGGAATAACTCAAGGAATGTCATAAATGGATACGAATATTTTTGTGTGTGTGAAAAATAAGGACACAAAGTAAGTAACTACAAATGGAAGATGTAATGTTTGGTTAACACAATAGATGCAAATAAATGTCTCCATATGGTATTATTGAATATTGAATGTTTTAAAATTTTAAATTATGTGTATTAAAAAAATTTATGTCCTAAGGGGAAAGCTCATAATGGGAATATTAATGGTTGTATGAGTAATGGTTATATTGTTGATGAAGAAGAGACTAAAAATGATAAATTAGTGGAATGAATTGTTAAGTAATAAGGCAAAAAATCCTAGTTAATGGTTTGAGAAGGAAGTATAATGATTTAAGTGATTAAATATTTGAATTCAAGAATTATTTTATATAAATCACGAAATACATAAGTATTTTTCATTATATGGTTTTTGTATGTATATGTTATAACATTTTGAATAGTACTAATGAACTAGAAAATTGATTTAGTGGAAAGGTAATATTTTATAAAAAACACATGATTAAGGGAAGACTACCCTTAATATGTTCAGGAGTTTGAGAAAATTGTGTATTTCTAGAAAATATTATTATTGATATAGATAATTAAATAAGATAGTATTGAAGACCTTAGAATTGGTAAAAATATATGTTAAAAAAGTGGTCCATGTTGTCATTTATGAAGTTTATAAAATTATTATATCTATATAATTTGTTCAATAACAAATGGGTTTAAACAAGGAATGAGGATGCATGCTTGTTTTTATTGAGTTTTAATGGTAAATCTTGTTATTATCGAGTATAAAGAGAATATAGGACCAAAGTATTCATATATTTGGCATGTGAGAATTAAAAGATTCTAAATTATATTGTGTGGATTAATATTTATTTGGTATATTTGGTGAACATATTTATATATATTTAATTTTGTAAGGTTCATAATGATAACAATTTTTTGAATGGTTCACGTTGAAGATTTGATTTGGTTTTAGAGAGGAATATATTACTTCACAATAGGAATATTTATCCATATTGGATGACTAGTGTTAAGATTTTTTTATACTAGAGATAAAAGTAATGTATTTTAATTCTTTTATAGATTTTATTTTTACTTAAAACATGAAAAATTATACTCTTATAGAAGGATATGAAGTGGAAATTGATCAAGACTCAACCAAATGATGAAAATTTTACTATGAAATTAAATAGTATCGGTTTGTAATGTTTACCATGTTCTTAATCTATGTGGAAAAAAAATTCCCGAAAATTACGAAAGGGATATTGAAATAAAAATTTGTCGCATTGGAATAATTTATTATGATATAAATGTCCCTTTTTAATCAACCATTGTCTCTGGAATTGTGAATGCTAACATTCTCTGGATAACACACTTTCATGTTATCAATGAATTTTGTTACTCTATAATTATTTATGATTTTACTAGGTTTCCATATATTCCGTTACCTTATATTTTTTCTTATTTAGAAACCTAGTATCTGTTATACTAGATGACCCTCTGGCATAAATTTCTCTTTTTTCAGGAGTATGATTTATTAACCCTTTTTCAGATATAATTATCTAAGAAGTAATTCTCAAATGTTAAATCACTAATCACTGAGATAGATTTCAATGCAAATTAACATTTTAACAGATGTATAATATAACATCAACATATTTATTGATATAATTATTCAAATTATCTTCCTATTATTTATATTATTCATTACATGTAATATTGATTTTATCTTGTGTTAGATGTAACTGTGAGTTTAAATAAAATTTGACATTTTATAAAGATATTATTAGATGATATATATCACTTAAACATTGGAAAGGATATTATTAAAATGATTTACTATATTATTAAAATGTATGGTTAAAAATGTTAATAAAATTAATTCCTTGGAGACAAATAAATTATAAAATAAAATAAATATTTTTTGGATGAAAATGAAATCTTGTTATAGAAAAAGATTTTTACACACAAAAATGTTTTTAAACATGATGAACTAAAAAAATTACTATTGTAAAATTATTTTTAAAAACATTTATATATAATATATTCAGTCAAATTTCTAACATTAAACTTATGTTTTTTATACATTAGATAATAATTGTTTAGATTTTACACTTGAAAACTTTATTTTTCTAAAAAGTAGTTTTATCCCATTTTTAAAACATATATTAAAAATAATTAATCAATATTTACATATGTATTTTATTTTATAAAATATATTTAAATTTTTTAAATCAAATTGTTTAAACTATCTTAGGGTTATTATGTTTTAATTTTTCTGTAAAGGTTAAATTTTTATGAATATTGAATAATAGTAAATTTTAATTTTAAAATAAATTTCAGTCATTATTATGTTTATATTAAAATTATATATTAAATTTGTTTTAAATTTATATTATCTAAATTATATATCTATTAATCTAATTTAGGTCATTTGAATCATTTATAAATTTAATTTTGATATAAAAGCCTCTAAACATTTAATCATTTTCTCTTGGAGAACAAACTTTCTGGTCACGTCTATTGGATTAATATAAAATTAAAATTGGACATATATGTAAATTGAGTTTTGAAAAAAAATCCATATTTATAATAATAATAATTAATATTATATAATAATATTATATTATTTTTTTACTAAAATGAATTGTTGATGAAAAAAATAATTATCAATGATTAGGTAATAATGTGTTTATAGGGGTGAAACTAAATAGATAATAGTAAAAATAACCTAAAAATCAGAATAAAATATATTTTATGCAAATATTTAGAACCTATAATTCCTATATTCTGTGAATAATACATTATGCAGACTTATGTAATGATAGAAACATGAGGAACCACGTTTCTTTTCAAAAAAAATTACCTGTGTGCCACTCACCTCATTTGTAAAAGGCTGCCACCTATCCTCTCCTCTTAATGCACCAAAATTCATTTGGATCAGCCAATACCATCCAAGATAACATAAAATATTATATCCACTCCACATATAAAACTTAGTTTTTTAATAAATTCAACCTAGGAAGGATTTTGGTACAAACCTAAGGGGGATACCTAAAGAATATGTAACATTCTTCAATGAGAATGTTTATTTTTATTTCATCCTCCAAATCCTTCAATTTTTATTAAACCATAATGTTACAATAACCTCAGTATGTTAAATATATTGAAATTATTTTTCTCTATGTTAATTACTTAAAACTATCCATTCATCCATCAAATGGGTTACAAAATCATCAATCATGTGTACGACGACGTACTACCTTGCGAACCGATTCCATTCGTTCATTCCATCACCACAAATCAGAGTCAACTATGATGATGTTTGTAATGTTTAAAAATTATATTTATAAAATTATTATAAATTTTAAGTATGTATATCATATAATCCTTTTTTAATTTCTATTCTATAGGGGATATTATATCATATCTTCTCTATACAGTGGACTATCAAAGAACAATGAGATGTGATTTATTTTTCCCATACACTTCACATAAAAGATAATATGTAAAATTTAATAAATATATTTTATTTAAATGAAATAATTATTACATCATGAAATAATTATAATTCTTAAATGATAATATATACTTTTATTTCTCAAATTTTCACCCAATGAATAATGATTACATCATTTGTGTACGTGTGGACAACCGCCTTCATGATGCGATGTAACTATCTCGTTTCATCACCAAACCACATGGATGTTATGTAAAAATATTTTTAAAAAAATTATATCTTATTTATTATATTATTATCAACTTTTAATGATAAAATATTTCTTAAATATTTTTATTAATGATAGTTAAAAAATGAAAACATCACTCATGCGTACATACGACCATCTATGTCTCTGATTGTAGCATGCTTTATTTCTCAAAACCATTTTTCATAATTGATAATTAAATTATAATTATAGTAAAAATACAATACTTTTTCTTTATTATTATTATGTAGATTTTTTAAAAACAATAAAATTAAGAGTATCGAAAATCACAAATAAAATCAAATATAAAAAACATTATTTTTATTAACCAAAATAAGATTTCAACAAGTAATTATTGATAAATGGATAATAAATGTTCCTAATAAAATAATATATGCTATGATATATATATAATTTTTGAACTATAATGTATTTGTAATAATATTTTACTTATTATATAGTATGTTCTAATCTGTATGAAGGAAGTTGTGAATTAATGTCTGATATTTCTATTCTCTCTTTTATTTCTAGGAGACATTTGAAAAATCACCACACATTTTTGTGTGTGTTTATATTAACCGTTTTACATGTTATATCATAAATATAATCATTTATATTATATTAAAATATTATTTTTATAACATTATTTATTGGGGTTTAGGAATATAATGATTCTAAAGTGGTAGGGTATTTCCATCTCAATTGTTTACATTTGTGAGATACATGATTTATTCACCACCTATTATTTATATGCATTGTATATATTTTACATAAAAGTATTTTATATTACTTTTTAAGAATATTATTTGGATTTAAATATACATTTTAGTTTCAATTTTTCTTGGGGTTCACAGTTTAAAAGTTATTCATGAGGTAAGGGATCATTGTCACAATTTTCCTTCTTCGAGAAATATGTTATGTTATGCACTTATAATACTTATGAGGTGTATATAAAGAAATATTGAAATTTAATATCTAGAAATTATTTATTCTCATGATATTATTGGTTTAATTAAATTTTATTTTTTCATGGATATTATGATTAAATGTAACCATAGTTGTATGGTTTTTATTTTACAATCTTGTCATTTATCTAGAAATATCATGATTAGGATTCCAATGATGAAATATAATGACCTATCTCTCAGGAAACCCAATTATTTTCTTATAGTAGGTTTATTTCTATAGAGTACATTTTTTAAACTATTTTTCCAATTATTATGTACTCAAGTGTTTAGAATAATTTTCATAAGAAAATTCACCTTTATATCTCTCTTCAATCAAAAATGATTTTCCTTCCAAAACCATGCTTTATAAAAATGTTTCCATTATTTTTTAAAATATAAGAACGATTTATTAACGAAAATTTCAAATATTTTTTTTCAAATTAATCTTTATGTAGATTAAAAAACAATTCCAATTTGGATATTACTATAATGTGGAAGGAATATGTTTTTTTATTTGTATGATATGAAGGGAATTTCACAATGTCGTGACTAAAATTTTATTTAATGATTAATTTATAAATATACATGTTTATTTTTAAAGAAAGGAAATTTAATGATATATTATGTAATAAATTTTTTTTATAGAGGAAATGATCTTTTATTAAAGAAATTATTTAAAGTATTTTTAATCCGCCTTTTAAAAATTTTCAAGTATATTTTGAATGAAAATGATTTGGAAAATATTTTATAAAGATTCATTTTAATTTTTTACTCCAATAAAATATTACTTTCCCCATGAAATTTTACATGTAATTTTTCATTTGAAATCATTTTCTATATAAGATGATATAATTTTTGATGAATTATGATTTACTAGAGATATCATCCAAGTATGAAATTAAGATTCTTTAACTGAATAATCTATGTTTAGTAAGGCACATTTTCCTCAGTGATGGTCTTGGGATTAAACATTTAATAGTATAATATTTGGTAGAGTGAACTAATTACACAATGATATCCATGAAAATGATACTTGACTACTATTTAAATTATTATCTTTTCTTATGTGTATTCTAAAATTCCAGGTTGTATGCCAATGTTATGCATTCATGGATTTGGTTCCTTGATTTACTCTATGGATAATGTATTCTAATCTACCAATATATATTCTATGCCTCAATATTATGATATTTAACTTGTAAGGTATGGATTTAAAATTTCATGCTCATTTTCTCAAACCCTTATACTCATGTAATGGTTATGTGATATTTTATATGTCACTTTTTCACCCTTATTGAGTATCAGAGCATGCCATTTCTTATTTTTCCTTTCCTTTGGTTATGAATAATTGTTTTGAGTATGGTATTATTGCGAATATTACTAAATGGCAAGATATTAATGTGATATTTTGAAGATATATCCCCAATATATAACAATGTGTACCTGGTATCTAAAGACACTAAATTTTTATGATCTTATAATGTGTGTTTTTTGTAATTTATTTATTATTCATCTATAATGATATATTATCTATGTAAAATAATCATGATAATTTATATAAAATTTTATATATACCCCCTATTTAGATCATTCTGTGTTATATAGTGAGACACATGAAAAGGGAAAGAATCTTATTTCTTTTGTGATATATCATTCTATTGTGGTTATGGAAGTTTGTGTTGGAACATGGAGATAATGAAACAGATATATGGGATTATTCCATACTATTTTCTTCCTATTTAATTCAAATTTTGGTAATTTTGGTTTATGTATTTATTTTTTGTTTCGACGGTGATAATATTTTTTAATTGATTTACATCTGATTTATTTTCTATTAATCATACGTCATATATTTGGTTTCGAAATTGACTTTATATGTTTCAATGTTGTTCTAACTATAAAATTAAAATCACCCCCATTGATCACATAATCCCTATGTATTTATTGATATCCTTTTCCATCATGGGGTTGTTACCTATGTTTTGTAACAGACCATCTCTTCTAAAGATAATGAGTTGGGGGATTATTAGATGACCATTACGGTTATGAAATTGGGTCATATTGATCTTATTATGGTTAATTGAGATAAATTAATTATATTATTTTGGTAATATAATTCGAGAAGTGATGATCACCTAGAGGATTGAAATTTTATTTAGTGACTTGATGATTAAAGTTGTATTTTTGAATGGTTCTCGATATTTTTAGAACATTAAATTATTATAGTATTTTAAAATGGTTATTATTAATTGAGGGATAGATATTGAGTTTATTTTTTAAGAGTATATATTTTTATGATTCATTTATACCCTAGATATTCATGTTATAATGGTAGATTATTAATAAATTTTAATAGAAAATATATTTTGGTATATACTAAATTTTATGTAAAATTATCTTTAAAATTATGTTACATGGGGATAAATTTTATATTTAGTTTAAAGAACAAGTGATTATGGTTTCCTAATGACCTTTTTAGGTTTTTTTATTTCGGATTACATTAAGTGGATATATAAGTTAAAACATTGCGTATTATAATCTATACCTTTTTAGTATTTTTTTCAGTATTACTATCTTATGTATTCAAAATATAGTTTTCTAATGATTTTTTTAGGTAAATTCTAGAATAATATTTTAGGATATAATGGATATATTATGGAAAGCATAACCATGCAACTTAATTTTTAAAAAATATACATTTTGTGATTAAAAATTTATGAGGAAATATTTCATTTATTATAATAATAATTATTTTTTTGTTTCTATATATTAAATTCATATTACAGAAAAATAATGAAAAAAAATCTCACACAACATTATTTTACATTATAGACAATATAATTGTAATATTCATGGAATATACTTAATGATTCCAAATTTATTTCCAGCATTCAAGTTATAAAAAAAATTATAATATATTAAACATCACATCCATAACTGAAAATTAGCCTGATTCATTGATTCTTTTTTTATTATGCTTTGAAAAATCAACTTCTTCATACATCCTTCGTATAATGTCTCAATAAGGTATTTAAATTTTTTTAAAACTATCCCAATATTTTCATACACATGATTATTTTAAATAATTTATAGATAATAAATATCATTATACAAACTATAATTAAATTCTTTTTAAATTTGGTTTTTATATTTAATTTAAATTTTATAACCATATATATTTTTATATTTCCAATTAATATTTTATTATATTGTTTTATAAAAATAATTTTCATTTAAATAATTAATTGTTTGACTATAAAGACCCATCCATAAACATTACATATTCAGATAAATTTAGACTATAATTTATTCTCATATATTCCTAATGTTATTTTATTGTTATTGTTTTTGAGAATAAGTCCATAACTCTTATATAATAAAACATAAATTAAAAATTTATAACTTCTATTCTATATCCATTTTCCTCACGTTTTAAAAATATCAAAATTAATTGTGATATCTTTTGGTAAAAAATAATCATGGCTTGATTTTGAATTATTTCTATTTTTTACACATCCATAAGACCTAGTGAATTTTTTTAAACAAATTTCTCTTGAAAAAAAACTTTGTAAGGGAAATAATTAAAATAAATCTATTATTATAGTTAAAAATATGAAAACCTATGAAAAATAATTTCATAAAAAACCCTTTTATTAAAAAAGATAAATATAATTTTATCTTAAAATATGATTATATTACTTTTATAAATCTTTCATATTCCATGAAAACACATAAGCATTCATAGAAAAGTTATGTTCATTCATGAGGACATCATCATCCTTAAAACATTAAAACCATGAAATTAGAATAACCATATAGAAGACATCTAATATTAAAATCAAATGAAAATAATAATTAATTAATATATTAAAAAACTATATGTTTGTATCTGTTTTATAAGCTATAATGGGATCACCCAAAACTATATGGGTGTACCCATAGAATATGTTATATCATGTTGACTCATGAGATATAATGGGGATAAACCATTTATAAACAATGTACAAGGACCAAATAATGAATAAAACACTTGAAAAACACTTCTAAACCCATATGAAAAAAATTAGACATCCAAATAAATATTATTATGAAAAGCACATTTTTAATATTGAAATACCATGAAAATAGAATATTTGGTTTTCTTTGATGATAAAATAATAATGTAGAGGAATCCAAACATGAAATAATTATTACGGAGGATAGAATATTAATTTTCACTATAAATGTTAAAATAGAAAATTACACTTTTCCCCTTTTAATGAAATTTAATTTTTCGTTAAAAATATTCAATTGAAAACCATTTAAATCGTATTAAGGAAAATAATATTATTAAAATATAAAGATTGTGCACATAAAGATGAAACCATTTTCTTCGAAAAAGAGTACAAAAAATTATAAAGTATAAATTTATGTATTGGGGAATTTTGATGGTAGAAAATTCACTTTATTCATTATATATAAATATATACATTTTTTTTTACCTTTATAAATTGTTTGGAAAGAGGATCTACAAAATTGGATTTTTAGTAAAAGTCACATACCTTGAGCCTGACTCAATACATGTGTCCATGATCATCCTAAATAAAAATATTATTTTAATTTTATACATTACTAATAATATTTTTCATTTTTATTAATCCATAATTCCTTTAATACAATTTTATATAAAATTATATAATCAATTGAATTCACGTTTAGAATTTTGACAATATTCAGCTCATATGAAAGAAATGAAATTGAATGGATGACTGTTGTCAAATAGGTCCTTATTTAATCAAATATAGATTAATAATCATGAAACAGTTTTTATTTTCATAAAAAATATTTTTTTAAATCCTACCATTATATATGGTCCTGAAAAATGAATTATATTACATTCATGGAGATGGTATGGCGTACGTATGAATAAGTAATGTTTCTATTTATTAAAAAACATTATTAAAATAGTGAGTGTTTTATTTTATCACTTAATATAATTATAATAATATCATAAATATAATAACAAATCTTTAAATATACTTATATATGTCATCTATTTGAAATGGTGATGAAAAACAAATCACATTGCTTCGTGGTTGTGGAAGTCAACATGAGTGCGTGAAGACATTATCAATTTACAGAAATTGAAAACCTAAAAAGGTAAATGATATATTTTATTTTCATAGAGATTAATATTCCATGAATATAATATATAAAAATTAATTTCAAATGTATAATCCATCTATGATTTTTTTTTCAAATAATATTGTGTCTGTTCGTGGGGTGGTAGTCTGCCAAACACATGAACAGTGGTTTTATTTCCCATTTCAGGAAAGAGGTGACGTATATAGGTTATGATATTAAAAATAATACCATCTAATTATATTTAGGATATTTTTTTATTTCTCATTAAAAATATTTTGATTAAGTGGATGATGAAATTAGACAGACATGCTCGATTAAAAAATACCCATCTCTTTCGAAAAACCTCCTTTCCTATCATCTTATGAAAACATATGTTGATGTTATTCCAAGAAAAAAAGAATATATATAGAATTTATAGAATCTAGTAAGTTATTTTGGAAGTTATTTAAGGAAACAAATACGTTTTTATGTGTGAATAAATGTGAAGAAGTTGTACCCTTTTTTAAGAGGGGTACGACACTCTTGTGAATTAATCAAACTGTTAAATTAAAAAAAATCCAAATGAAAAAAAGTTTTATTTATAAAATATGATAAATATTTGGATATCATCTCATACAATAATTTTTGGGAAAATTTATATCACATTTTTACCTTATCATTTGGGTTCAACCACCGGTTAACACCATTCACTCTTACTGTGACAAGAATGAGGTTTACTCATTAAGGGTTAGTATAATTACATTAAATATATAAATGTCCCATGAATGGACCATGGTTGATATAATCAAATTATATTAATAAATTTTAATAATATAATATTTTGGAAATTTGATATCATGTAATAAAATATTATTCATCATAAATTATCATTAATGTTAATTTTTAGAACTCTTCACTTCTTTCACATAAAAAACATCATGAACACAAGTAAAATTCAAAACCAATATTTTAATTAATATATTAAAAAATATTTTAATCTAATGAAATCATCGAGAACACAAAAAAAGTATAATATTTTTAAAAAATTTAACATCATTTATTCTATTTTTCAATCAATTGAATAATTACTGTGTAAATGTTGTATAAATATTTATGGAAACTATATCTTCCGTAAAAATTAAAAATAAATAGAAATTATAAACAATAATATTATAAATTTAATTTCACTATTTATAAACAAACATTTAATTTGGTTATCCCAATTATAAAAATATAATCTTTATTAAAAATAATAGGGTGACATTTTTTACTTTTCTTTAGATAAATTATTATAAAAATTATAGTCACACCAAAAAAGGGAAAATTCCAATTAACCGAATATTCAATTATTATGGATGAGATTTACTAATCAAATATACATATGTTATGTTATGGGTTTGTCTTATAATCATTATCATTTAATTTTTAACATTAAATACCCAATTTACCCTTGACGTTAGTAATAAATATTAGTAAGGTTACTGTTTATATTGACCAAAAATTAAAAAGTATTACAAAAAAAAGTAACCCCTTGATTCTAAATATGGAATGAATTTTTCAAAATTCAAAACATAGATATTTCATTATTTAATTTAAAATTAAATAAGTAAAATATAATGGAAACTTGGTTTTCCGGAAAAATAACATTTACAAATATAAAATCATTTTATAACAAATGAATGTATAAAATCCATTTAAAAAACCATAATTTGTTTATAAAAAGTAACTGATGAAATTTTAAAACTATTCCAAATTTTAATTGTACTTCATATACACATTAAAAATGTAATGTTTTCATTAAAAATAAATATTTTTTTTTATTCATTAAAAACTCAGAATTTTCCAAAAATTAAGTAATGTCATCATAATTTAATATCAACATGTTGGATAAAAAATAAAAATTAATTCCATGAAATAAATTTTCTGAAATTTCATAAATAATGAATAATATTTACACATAAAAAGAAAGAAATAATATTTCTGAATAAAACATATTTTAGAAATATTATATAACTTTACTAAAATTCAAGAGATTTTTTAAAAAGAATTAATTAATACATTAGAAATTAGTAGTACCAAAATATATGTATTTTATAATTTGTTTAATACTATTCATTCCGTCCAATTTATTGACTATGTTATAATAGTCACGTTTAAATAATAATAATTCACTATTTGTTTAATTACAGTGTTGTGTATCTTATAAATTTTCAATGTTGGTCATTATTTTTTTAATATTATTAGGGTATTAAATTATCCCCCCTTAGAAAATTTCATCTTCAAAATTTTAATTTTGTATTGGTAACTATGTTTGTCCTTATACGAAAACCATTACTGAAAATCAACATTGTAAAAAGGGTCAACAAAACTTCGTATTGGAATGAGAGAATGGGATGTACAAAGGTAATTTCAAATAACACATAGTAGGTTTCCAATTAAGAAAAAATTAGTGGGAATTCCAAACATGGATATGTAATAAGTAACAATATGTATATGGAATATTAGAGAGTTAAAGAGTGTATGGTGCTGATAAATTTAATCCTCACAAAACATGAAATATATACATGGTTAAAATAATTTATTTTTACTACATGAAAATAAAAATGTATCATTTTTAAAAATCCTTTTTTCTATTTTTTTAATAATTAGTTTACAGCCATGAAAAATAACAAATATAAATATAGTTATTTGAAAAGTATAATTTCATCCATTATTCAATTCCAACCACAATCTCATTTTTCCACTAAACGATGAGTATTGAAGATGAAGTATTCATAACTGAATCACTAAAACCTCCTTCTATGAAAAAAATTCCACAATAGAATAAAAATATATTCATCATGTCTTTATGAAATAACCCAAACCAAAATGAATAGCACATGGTATAATAATTAATAAAAAATAAACCATCATAAGATGAAATACTACCTTAATATCCAAAATTTACTATTAATACCCAAAGATCAAAATATATCATTCAAAAATAATATTTATCCTTAAAATTATTTAAAACAATTTCATACAAAGATTGAAACATGATAATGTAAATGATTTCATCATATATTCTTCCAATATATATCTAATAATTACCTCCCAAAATAACATCAATATCTCTTAATATCACATTACAAAAATAAAATTCCCAAAATCATAAAACCTCCAAGGTATTCATGTTATTTTTATAAATAACATTAATCACTCTATACCATAATATAATCATATATTCTTTAAAAAGATAATTCCACCTTCATTTCTCTTATAGAATATCATAGAATAATGTTTACATTAATCCTATAATTCTCCCCAAAATGATAGATCCCTTATTCTGAAATATCATTATTCAATAAATTTGAAAATAAATTTATAATCCCATGGTTATGTATACAATAAAAAAATACATTCATAAAAAAAATTAACTAATGTTGGTCGGATTTTTTAAATTATGAAAAACAAATTTCTAGTATGCTATCAAACACTGTATCACTATGAATCTTGTATGCTATCAAACATAGTATTTATATTTTGAAAATATAATTATATTATAGTGAAATAATGTGTATCACCATGAATCAATAGTATAGCACACCGATATCTCAGGTAGCCTAACAGATTCACTAGGTCTCACTCGAGGATAACCATATATCTCTATCAATTGAAATAAACATATCTTGGTGGCATTCTACCCCTAGTATTATAAACCCAATATCATGTTATTAGTAATAATCACTCATAGAATGAGAAATTTAAATTTCAACCATGAGTTACCAACCCATAATGGTGTGGTTTGTTGTAATTATTATATAGTATCACATGATTATTTGTTATTAAAGAAAATTACTTACCTAACTGTTATATAATATTTATATCATAATTATATTATAAATATATGTTGAATCATCCTTAAGATGATTCAAAAAATAGTTTATTGGGTCAATCTAATTTAATATTAGTTTTACCCAAAGATTATATATTTTTTATATCTTCAAATACGTACTATATCTACCAATGATGAATGAATCAAAATTTCTTAACGAAAAAAATACATAATATTCATGAATTTTAAATTTATTTCATTTTTAAAATTAAATATATATTTATTTTCTTCAATATAAAATGATACTTTTTTCCCATGGAATGAAATGGACAACATAAGGAGGTGGAGGTGAGTTAGGGATACCCAAATTTTTATATCCACTTAGTCAACTTTTATTTCTTATTATAGTAATGTTGTGAATATTTTTTTAATAAATGGATTATAATAATAAAATAGAGATAATAAAGAAATGTAATGTCCTAAATTCATTAAGGATTCCCCTTACTGTGGTATTCACAATACATGATGTGTAGATAAAAGAAAAATATATATAAATCCTAAAATATAATATTGTATATATAAAATAGGGTTTTGCTATCATATATAATCCAAGGAAATATAATTTATTTTCCATTTTCAATGGAATATGACTAACAACAATCCATTATAAGATAATAAGTATCACACCATATTTTAAAATATGAAATTAAAATTGAAAAATATCAGTACTTTTATACTCAATACTTATAGATTAAAAATATTAATCTTTTCTGTTTTGAAGATAAATTAACCTATTATAAGATTGATAATCCCCTAGAAGATGTAATACACTAACTAGATATAACTAAATCTATCAAGTTTTTTATGATTATCGCAACCATAGTTTTTAAAAATTCAATAATGCTTCATATAAATATAAAATAAAATTATCAATTCGCCATATTCATTCACGTGAAAATAGAGTCAAAATCATAGATATTCACAAATATTATTGATATATCAATTTAAAAAAACATTTTTTTATATAGAATTATATAAAATATAATAATTTAATTAAAATTTCTCTATTTTGGCACTGTTATTTTTATATTTAGATTCACTTATTTTAACACACAATTTCTTTCACTAATTTTGACCTTCTTACAGTAACTAAAATTTTATGATTTAAATAACCATCAGTAAATATTTATAAACACATATAATTTATAAAATAAAATATTAATAAAAAAATATTATAAGTATAATTTTAATGAAAAATTAAATCAATATACTCAAGGTTTATATGAAAATTTTCACATTATCATGGACAATTGACAACAATTGGGAAACTCTTATACATTTACAATAAAATATTTAAAAATATCATATCTTATATAGTTTTTTTCAAATAAAATAATATTATCAAGATATTTTCATGAGTTAAAATTTTATATATGTTGATTTTTTCACATTAAAAATCCCATAATATAATTATATTCTAGATAGATCTCCTCAAAATATATTTACTATAAATTCCACATTTGTATTCTATTATTTACAGATAATTCTATTAAGTCTAACGAACCCATTCCTTTTTCAATTTTTAGTACTTTTATTGATGTGAATCTAATAAATTATTATTATAATATACATATTTCACAAATATTAACATTTTGAAAATATTTTTTATGTTTTTTGTATAATTTATTTATCAATCCTATTCAAAAAAATCACGAGTTTGTCATTTTTTTAAAAATGGTTCAATTTATACAACTTCGTATAATTAATTTTTTATATATCAATACAAAAAATGATTAAATATATTATAAATAATTTTATATTCTATATTATATATATATATATGATATAATTAATTTTTTTGAAAACATATATATTATGTGGCTGATTTTACAAGTTTTTTCCTACAAAAATGTCTGAGAATGTTATATAGAATTATATTTATACTAAACAAAATAATTATTTAGACATTTTTTCATACTAAAAACCTAATATCAAGGGAGAATTAAGTATTATTGAATGAAATTTAAATTAATAAAACAAATTCTCAAATAATTTTGTATACAAATTGCAACCTTCAAAAAAAATTGAAATAAATTTTATACAATAAATACAAATACACATTAATATGTAAATTTCAATATTCTATTGTAAATTTGTTTAAAACTCCAAAATTATCTTCATATAACATAACAATTTATTTAACAACCATCTAAAACTATCATTTCTTTTTTTCATAACCTTTTCTTATAAAGTAACACATAGTAGGACACCACTAGTTTAATTAAATAGATTTCAATTTCTCTGTCAATTTTAAATAATATTATTTTCTCAATATCATGTCCTCATAATTTTTATATCATCATTATCAAAACTTCTAAAGAATTCCACATTTCTATCCTTTCTTCTTAGAAAAAAATAAATCAAATCATATTAATTGGATATAGTTCCACATAATGATAACATAACCTCATAAATATAATCGTAGTTGAAAATAATTTTACATCACAAATACTATTTGATTTTTATATCCAAACACCCATTATATTTGAAAAACATTCATTAGTTTTAATAAAAATTATTATTATTTCACCCACAATTGTTTATTTCACATCTTATCCATACTATCCTATAGTAATGATACATATAGGGAAGAAGACAATATATATTTTCCTCATTTAAGATCACAAGGAATAACTAATATTGTCTAGAATTCAAAAAATCATTCATTTAATTATTAAATTTCAAATTATTATAATTTTTATTGTGGGTGAAAATACACAATCATACAAATTGTATTTATAAAATTAGACTTAAAAAATAATACATCATGTTTATACATATTGATCCTAAAGATCATTTTAGATACTTTTTATAAATTTAATACACATTGAATTTCATAGTGAATTTACAATAGTATTCATATTTACACCATCAAATTTTCATATTTTATTCTCACCCATAATATTTCTGTACAATGTTGTGTAACTAACACGTGAACAACCTCTATAGTTCTCTATGTCACTAAATTTTACATTTTAAGTTTAAATTATAATATCTGTTTTAAAAAATGTATATTGACCTATATATCAATTTCATATCACCCATATCACTATTCCCTTAAATCTCTGTAGAAATTGGGACATCAGTTTTAACTATTACACCTAAAATATCTCATAACATTTCGTCTTTTTTCAAACTTCATCACTATTTTTGGAGAAATAATGCATTGATACTTCAGTTTATAATGATTTATTGAACATATCATAGTTTTTATAAAACTCATTAAATTTATCCAATTATTTAGAATATATTTATTATAAACCCATAATATTTATTTATTCAAATATATTCCTTCAAAAGTTTAAATAATATTTATATCAATGTTCATGGGTTTAGATTATTTATTAAAATCCATGATTATAAATTTATTGTAATTAAATTAATTATCTATATTATGAAAGGAGTATTATTTTATTTTTTATGAATATTTAATGAAAATGAAAATTCTCAAACCACAAAAAATTAGTGTTAAAATGAAATTTGTTTCAATAATATTTTCAACAATCTAATCCACAATTAATTTAATTATCATATTATTAAGATTCCATTATAATATATGTATATGTGATCATCACTCATAAATATAGGTTGATCTATATACTAAAATTATTATAATTCAAATTTCCACAAAAATATTAATCTAAAAAGTAAACTCTTTGTGATTTTTTATGAAACGTATAACCTTCAAAATATTAACACTATTCTCCAATCACCGATAAGGATAAAACCATAAGGATGTTAAATTTATATCATTTTCTTATTGTTTTCCATTAAAAATAAATACATGAAATATATTTGGATAAATTTATATTATCATTTATATATTCAAATATGAAATATTATTTTAGAATCAAATCTTATAGCATAAAAAAATATCACCAAAATAAATTATATTAATAGTAGAATATTTGTAAAATAATAGTTTAAATATATTTCTAGATGAAATTAAATTATTATTCAACTATTCCATTATTCCCAATAGGGTTTTAATAACAATTATCATATTTTCCATAGAATTAGGAATGTATAGAAAATTTATTTCGAGACACATTAACTTTTAATTCAAATTATTAATGGATTAATTAAGATGAATGATATCATTTTATAATTTAACATTTATATTTTGCAACAGCATTTCTATTTTTCATTAATATTGTGTTTAATCTCCTTGATTTGGGGAATATTATGGATTATTGGATTTATTGTTTTCTATAATAGTGTTATTAATTATCACACAATTAAATTTTATTCAAAAAACATTTCTTTGGAAATGGTGTATTTATTAAAATGGTAATGTTTTTTATAAAATACGATTTTATAGAGATTCTTCAAGCAGTTTTACTATGGATATACATTCATATTAATGGTATTAGTGATAATATAATTGTACTCTACAAAAAGGTTATATTTGATGAATATAAACCATTTTAAATAGTACAAATCCAATGACCACGAATATTGAATATTTACAATGGGTTATTATGATAGGGGGATGATTAGGATAATATAATGACATGATAAATCCAAAACAATACTATGAAATAATTATTTTTTATCATTATTTCATATAAATTACATAAACCTCCACTAAACATCCCCACTAATCACAAAATACCTCTATTACAATAATTTAGGATATTTAGGGGGATTATAGAGGAAATTATCTATCTATTTAATGAATTGATATGATTCATTGGATGTCTCACATTGAATCATTGTTTATATCAAGATATAGAATTTGAAGCATGATTTTTTCACCTTCCCTCATAGATATATTATTTGGGTTTCTAGGTATATTTACATATATATTTAATTCCATTTGAATCCATCCATCATTATTTTATTGAATTTTAATTTTTCTTCTCATTTAGGGATTTTACATATAATAATTATATAAATCCATTTACAATATCAGTATATTGGTATGATTAATAAGAATTATGAGAGAAATTAATTTAATTATCCTATAGATTAAAAATACTGATTTTTCTCGATTTTTGTGGAAATCATGGTTATATTTAAAATAATATCTATTACATAAAATAATTTTGGGTAAATTTCATTCTGTTTCCATATATATTAATTTATTCAAAATTATAAACTATATTTTCTAAATATAATATATTTTTATTTATTAATGAATTATTATTGATTTAGTTTTCCATGGTTGATTAAGATTTGGATAAAAAAATAGTTTTTGAATAAAATAATTATATTGTAAAAACCCTTTATATAGAGTTTTATTTTTAAATTTTTTTTGATGTGGTATAAATAATAAATTTATTTAGAGGAGGGTGAAAAGATGGTAATTTTTTTGGAATCATATATTCATACAATGCATATTAATTCATGGAAATTAATATATTTATAATTTGTGTTTCAAGGAGAGTAAAGGTCATTTTATGTAGTGTAAAGAAGGTTTCAATGAGGTGTGGGAATCAAGCATTTGAATAGTTACTTGTCCAAGAAGAAAGTGAGTTCTTATTAATTTCATTTTATATTATTTATTATTTTTTATATATATTTTTACGATTTCATTAAAGAAATTATATTCTATATATTCATTAGAATGATTTTTCTTATCCCAATTTGTTTTCAATAAAGGGAGAGTTACTATTAGTTTAATGGAATAATTTTTCTTGTATTTATTTTTATATAAGGATTTGTTTCATGGAATTTAAAAACATTAATATATTTATTAAATAATATTTGATCATAGAAAATCTCTTTATTTAATTGATTCACCTATTTAATTGGATTTGTGTTTTTTAAACAAATATGGGGGTTTTGTTTTGTATGGTTTATTTGATTTAGTTTCTTCTATTTTTATTTTTATCAGCAGAAAAATTCTAATTTAACTAAATAATGTATCAATAATTATTTTTAAGGTAGCTTAATTATTTAATTATCACTAATGTGGATTCCTATTTCATTCATTAGAATAATTCTATTTAGTTGAACCTATCTAGTGTTTTGGTAATATATATGAACATATTTTCATTATTTATACTGATATATGTAATTTCAATACATTATTATATATCATTAGTGACTCTTTGATCAGTACAACAAATGTATCAGATGATGTAATAGCTTGTAACATTATTTTTTAATTTTTAGATTCTATCCAATATATTTTATTGGTTTCAAAACATATTCATATTTCTTATTAAATATTTTAATATATATTTAATAAAATAGAATTCAAAAACATATAAATACAGTTCATGGAAAACCATTTCCAAATATCTTATTATTTTTTCTTTTAACTACGGTGTATATTCTCATCCTTAGGTAACACATGCGAGCCAGTGTGGAATCCTAATTTAGGTCATGGAATTTATATTCTGGAGTTATATTATGGTTTTAGAAAAACATGTTTATGTAAAATTATGTGATGACATGGTTAGAATTGAATATATTATACTAGGGAAATAATATATACACATAAAATGAAATATCTATCCTTTTGTGTTGACTATTATATTTTTTGTATTTCCATATTGACGGAATAATTGGTGATTTCCTCATAGAATTTTTTTTATAAAAATTAATCTTTAGATCTTAAAAACAAAAAATATATTATTAATCATGATTGAAATGATAAAAATTAAATCACAAAAACATTTTTATAATAATGAAATTTCCTATATATACTATTATTTTCAATTATATGATATTATTTATGTTTATCTAATTTCAATTTCAAATTTATGTTTTATATCATATTTTAATACATCTAATTTTCTCTGTGAAATGAATTTTTTAATTATAAAAACTAATAGGATGACTCATTGATGTAGAAAAAAGTAATAATTTTTCTTAAGATCAATACTTGTGTAATTATGAACTTCAAAATTAATTTTTTATAGATTATATATTAATACAACCTTTGTGAATTCTAACTAGATATGGGTTAGGAGATGAGGTGGATGATCATGTAGATATTTTTGAGGATTAGGATTATGTATTTCATCAGTGTAATTAAAATAGAAGCTAATTTAGATGGGTTTTAATAGTATTATTATTCCTTGGTCTTTTAAGAATAGAGTTCATAATTATTTTATTATGATTATAGATTATATTATAGAAAATTATTATTAGATAAGATCAAATACATATTCAAATTTCTATGAACACTTTAGAGATCGAGGGTTTTTTATCATAATAATTGATATAGGTACATACTAGGATGTAGTTGGAATATTTTTTTTGATGTTGTGTTGTATTGATATCTAAATTGATAGGGGTTGTAATGGATAATTATTGATCAATAAAATATGAATAGTTTATGAATTCAAAAATCAAATAAAAAATAACCAAAACGAATATCCAATCAGAAAAACAGTTGAGGATTATAATTATTAATATACACAATTATAAAAAAAATGTCTATAGAGAGTCAAAAATAGATAAATATTTTCCAAATACATATAATGAGATAAAATTTATAAGATAAGTATTTAGTTGGTGATATTATTAGTTTTTAAATTTTTAGTGAAATAACATTCACTAATATTTTTTGGAATAATAATATCATTCCAACAGAAGGTGTTTTCTAGTTTATTTTCATTATGACTGATAATTACACTTAAACATGTAAAATCATATTCCCCCACATATATGAATTCATTGTAGAAAGGATGGACAAAAAATAATGTATTATGATCATTTATTATGAGTATACAATTTTAGGGTATCAAAAAAAAGAATACATTTCAAGTATTTAGTTTGATTGTACAAAATAGATGGACATAAGTATAAAAGGCTTACTAATAAGAAATTATAATAATTAACGGTACCCAATTATAAGGTTTCAATGAATGTATATTGTTTTGTAGCATAAATAAAAAGAGTACAATACCGATGTAAGATCTACTACAATTTTAGGTACTAATCTAATTTATTCTAAGATAATTTTTGCAATAATAAATACATGTGTAAATTATTTATTCATATTTTCAATATTAGTTTATTAGTAGAAAATAAAAATTTGTTTTGATTAGTATATCCTATTAAAATATTCCCTAATGGATGCATGGAAAGATTACATGGTAATATTTCTATCATGGAAAACTATAATTGGGACCATAGAAGTCTCATTGGACTTATTACATAATGATATATAGATATGATATTTTTTTAATAAAAAACATTATCCATGAAAAATTGGATATCAATTAAATAATTATTTTAATATGGTAGGTCTATGGTAATGTAATGTAGAGGAAAATCATGTCTCTTGTTTGATTTAGTACATTTAATTATATAGAAGATAAATCAACCACCACAACCAATGATTGTAGTTATAAACAAAAAAAAGAAGGTCCCCAAAACCCCGACACAATAGAATCTAATTGGAAATAATTTAGGTACACCTCTCATCCCTATATTATTGAATATATTTCCAATGAATCAAATAATACACAATCGGTAAAAATTGTAATAAAATAATTATTAACATAGAGTATCCCCTTAAAAATATGACATGTCCACATTATATATCTCAGATTTGTGTACATGATAAAAATTATATTTATAAATAACAATAAATAAATATGTAATATTGATAAATATACAACTCATAAACAATAAATGTTATAATAACAAATAAAATAAAAATGGAAGAGAAGTTTCAATATAGCATGGTGTATGAATAAGAAAATTATAAAATAATATAAAGCCACTACCAACCATATCCATGTACAATGTGAAACATCCTCACATATATCCTCTAGAAAACCCAAATCAAACCCAAGGAATATCTAAGGCATCCAATAGGATCCTATATTGAAACTGTAATTTGATAGGAATGAACACATATATCCATAAGGTATCCTCCCCACACTGTATACATAAAATTTTTAAAACAAATGTGTTGTGTGAAATTTTGAAATAAAATAGAATTACATTCCATTAATTTATAATATAAAACAACAATCATTTATATTTATAAATTATTTGTTTAAAAATCAATATTTTCACATCCATTTTCCATAGATATTTGTGAATAAATTGTTTTTTAAAATATTTCCATTTGAACAAAAAAATTCTATAGTTTAAAATTAAAAAATATATTTCAATAAGTAATAAAATCCAAAACATGAAAATCCATGAATAAACTATAAATATAAAATAATTACAGATTATCATTAGGAAATAAACAAATATTATGTAACACCCTAATATTTTAAAAGAAATTTATTTTTTATTTCTCACGGAACACGCAACCCAAAGTCAAAATGGATGGTAATATATTATAACATCATAACCTAGCCATTGAACTTGTAGATATAAATATTAACAAATAAATTTTGTTAATTATGTTTATATATGTATTAGATATTAAGTATGAATCATTTAATATAAAAAAGTGATTTCTAAAAAATATATTTGTTTTTTAAAATATAGTTTACCTAATTTATGAGAACATAATTTCAAATTAATTTTGAAAAATTTTAGAAAATTTATATGAAAAAATTAAATTATCTTTTTAAATAATAATATTAAAATTTACTTTTCGTTAAAAATTAGTATATTTTTTGAAATGTATCATTTTTAGATGAATAGTGAAAATACTAAATTTGCGTTAAAACATCCTTTAAATTTAAATTATTTATAATGTTAAATTATATTTTTAATTGGTTTTAATATAAAATTTGTTTAATTATATATCTATATATCCTATTTATTCACTTGAATCATTTTAATATTTAATTTTGTTATAAAAACCTCATAAACTTTTGAACAAATTCTCTTTGAGAACCCAGTTTCTTGTCATGTATATGGGATTAATTTTAAACATGAACTTTCCACATATGTAAATGGAATTTGGAAAAATGGATTTCATATTTGGAATAATTATAATTTATATTATCTATTAAGGTAAATAAAATTTGACTATAAGTAATAGCAAAAACCGTTAAAAAATGTTTATAGTTGTTGCGATAAAAATAGATTTACCTGGGATAATGGGAAAAAGGACATAAAAACATCTCTAAAATTTTTTTAATCACTATATTTTGACCATATAATTTATAATTATAAATAATATTCCATTTATTTATTCATGTTAAAAATGTGGGTACACCATTTTCTATTAAAATACTATATTTCATTCACTCAGCTCAAATATAAATGTACACCTAATATGATCCCTTATTTAAAACATCAAGCCCTTTTTTAAGCCATTAACTAACAAAATAACATATGATAATAAATATAATAATCCTAGAATCCTTATTTGGGTATAAATTCAACCTATGAAGGCTTTTTTTTCATTCTTAAATAGGAAACTTGATGAAGAGGTAACTTTCTTAAATGAGCATATTTATTCTATCTCTTCATTGATATCCATAAATTATTATTATTCTATTATGATTTAATAAACTCATTACGGTAAATATAGAAATATTTTTTTATGTTAATATAAATAACCAAAAATATCCACACTTCTATCAAAAGTGTTACAAAATCTTCATTCATGTGTACGGAGTACTAATGCCTCCTGAACTGATCTTATTCATTTTTTATTACCACCTCCAACAGTTGGGTATGATCATGGATATAAATTATATATATGATATTGGCTTTATCATATCATATATAACTTCTTTAATATTTATTTTATAATGGTTTGATAATGTCACTCGTGTGTACGGTGGACTACCTCCTCACGAAGTGTTGTTTTTCATTTTTCAATAATGATTTACATAGATGATAATAAGTATAAATATAATTAATATATGTTATATAAATGAAATAATTATAATATATAAGAAATATTTTTTACAATAAAAATATAATATATCATTTGTTTCTCACATTTTCACTCACTAAAAGATGATAAATTGGTTCATGAAGGTATGGACTACTTCCTTCGCAAAGCTATGTGACTCTCTCTTTTAATCAGTACAACACATGGATGATATGTATAAATAGATTTAATGAAATGATATTTTCTTTATTATTATTATTATTATTTAAATATATATTACTACTTACCTTTTATCAATAATGGTCATTGAAAAATGGAATTGTCACTCATGCATACGTATGACCTATCTTCTCCATGATCTTAACATACTTCGTTTCTCAGAACCACTACCTGTGATTGATTTTAAATGTATAATTGATGTATAAATATTATAAATATTTCATGATTATTATAATATATGTTATGAAAATATATAATATGCACAAGACCCAGGTCTTTTATGATCAAACACAAATGTGAAAACAAGACAACTATCACCTGAGACGATTAAAATAATGAATGATTTTTAACAAACAAGTTATATGGTGCTATAAAAGGATCATATACAATATTTTAAATATTATAATGATTATTTTATAATTAAATAACTTGTAGATAAAAAATATATATGAGATTATACAATGTTCAACCAAATGAATGTGTGTTGTAAGGGGCTATTTCAGAAATTAATTTCACCAAGGAACATTGTATTTTATGAACCAGTTTATTTTATATGGTTTTTAAAATACCAATTTAATATGTAATATCCTGAATAACTAATACATCATGGTATTTTTTGTTTGAATTTCAATTGCTTTATCCATTTATATCAGGCATGAATATTTCTATGTGGTAAGGGACATAGTCCCAATTTCCATTCATTGAGGCATATTGTAATTTTATGCACCAAATGTATTTTATATGGTTTTTATAATATCCCTCTGAAAAGTAATATAATGATTAAATAATAAATTATTGTATTTTATGTTTCCATTTTATTTATTGCATCTGAGGATATTTGACATAAATGTTAACAATTGGAAAATAATTTCAAAACATACTTTATTTTCATTGGTTAATATAACTTCTTCGATGTCTTTGATATTATATAATTATATGTATAATTAATTTTGATTAAATAATGATTTATTTCAACTTTTTTTTATTTCGATTTACATTTTATATTAATAATCTATTCCTTGGTCAATTATCACATCAATGTTATGATATTTAAGGGGCTTTATTTCACAATCTCATTTAAATTGCAATTTTTAATACATAAATTTTTATTAAATGATATTATTTGATCATTTTAAAATAAATCCATTTAATTTTTTTTATATTTTTTTCCATGATTTACTAAAGTAGTATCTTTTTCTATTTGGTATTTAAAATAATTGGGAATTTTTTTTTAATAAAATATAACATCATTTATCACTTCGGTCAGAAATCCATTTTCACTAGAAAAAATGTTTTCTAAAAATATTTTCAAATATATTTTTATCATTTTCCCAATGATTTATTAATGAAATATTTACCCATTTTAAATTTTTAAAAATATTATAAAATTAATCTTCATTCCATTTTCAAAACATGGCCTATTTTGATTATTTTGAGAATGTTGAAGGAAACATTATTTTAATGTACATGACATGTGTAAAATTTATAGACATCATGAAAAATAAATTTCAATGATTTTTTTATATTTTTTAATAATCATTTTAAATGAAAAAAATTTCTAATTTTTTTTTGAAATTTACGTTTTAAAATTTTATTTTGAAAAAGAAAAAGAAAATTTTCTTCAAGATTTTTTTAAGATATTTTATGTTATCTTTATTCCTCAACGGAAAAACCCTTCACTATTAATCCAATATAAATATTTTTTTCTATTTCTATCCTTATTATTTCTATGAATTTTTTATGATAATTCTGACCAATAATAGTATTGAAATTCACTTTATTGTTTCATTATGGTTATCATTAACTTTCATGTGAAATATTAACTTATATGTGACCATTAGAGAATAAATTTCATCTAAATATCTATTTTATTTATCATGGATATGTTTATTTATTATAAAATATATTATTCCTACATACGGTTTTCTACATTGAAACTTATATTTTTATCTACGAAAATACTAATAAATATGTATTCTTTATTTAATATAGATATTTGATGATAAGTCCAATTGTTTAGAATTTAAATATATTATTTGAAATATGAGGAATGATTTAGTCTTGAATAGATAGGTGTGGCCATGTTATAGATAGCCCCATAGATCATTGGTTGTTTCATGAGTTGAATTAGTTGCAGAGCCTCAGTTAAAGGAGTTTTTGGTGTATACCTACTCGTCGGTTTTAAACAACATTGAGGAAAGATCTTGATGGTAGATGTATCATGATGGATAAGATCATGATTTCCAATAATTAATCATTTCAGTGATTGAGAATTTAGTTATATTTATCCCTTAGAATTTTAAAATGATATTATATATTGACGTATTTCATTCATAGTTAGTTGATTAAATGACATGTTTTTTAGTTATTTACCTTTCAATATTGATTATACCTTATACAGTTATGATATTCAAGTTATTGATCAAATGGAATTTGTCTTCTGTTATTTAACATGAAATATTGATTATTACATAACATATCATGATAGTTAATTTGTTTAACTTATAGGTGTCCACAGTCTTTTACACTTCCATGTTGATTATGCTTATTTATTACAGACATCTTATATTTTACATAACCCTTTCTAATAATTTTTTATCACCCATAATTTTTATCCTTTACCATGAATCCATGAAGTTTACAATAAATGATATTCAAGGATAATATGGTGGGAATAATGATATTCTCAAAAAATGTTGGATTTTGTATCAAATGAAATATGGAAATCAGTTTTCTATCTAGTATTCCAAGACTACTATACAATTTGGTCTTTTGGGATTCGAATCATCTTATCTTATACTAATTTAATAATGTAGACACTGACTCCATGATATTAGGAGATGATTTGTGACATATAAATAATAACATTTGGGGATAATGGTCAATAATTTACCAATAGAAATAAAAATTAAATATTTAATAACATAATAACATAATCATGAACTATTGGTCATGGTAAAACCAAGGAGATCATGTGGAAATATTTTAAAATAATAAAATAAAATATTTCATAGTTGACTATGTGATGAAATAAAAAAAAATACAATGACTTTGTCTTAAACTATCATTCATATCCATGGGTCAATTATCCCAAAGAAGTGATAAATGAACACATGGGGTCATTAACTAAAAAATAATAACAAACTAGTATAGAATCTATACCCTGATATCCCACTAGTAACTCATGTATCTCAATGATTTAAATATTTATAATATATGTGAGAAATCAAGAAGTAATAAAATTAAATTTATAATGGATATAATAATTTTATAGATTTTTCCCATTTAACACCATTTATAAAAACATCTCATTTCATGATGAATTAACACCATAATATTTTATACATATTCTTTAACAAATAATTTTGTATCTAGTAAGAGTCAATATCATCAAATAAATACATTGTTTTGAAATTTCAAGTAATGAATTTAGAGTAATTTTTTCTTAAAACAAGTTATACAAGTCCTCCCAAAAACTAAATATCATAAACATCCCAAATATCTCATAAATAATAATGATTTACAAAAAAAATAAATTATTATAGGGTCACTATTATTTTTAATAATATTGAGTTTTAACATATTTTTACAAACTATGAAATAAAAATTGATATTGGAAATACATTAGAAATTATAATTAAGAATATTTTCAAACACATTGTTTTATGGTTTTGTAAAATATTTTCTTCACTATTAACATGTTGGATAATACGCTATATCAATGAAACAACCATTTATAAAAAACATAAATTGAATAATATCAATAAAATATTAGAGCACTACCATATTATATCCATCCATAGATTAAAAAAATGAATCGGAGTTTTAGATTTAAAAGATTATACCTGGAGAGAACCTACCTTAATTTTATGAAATCACTAAACACATAATCAATCTACTCGAAAAATTCATAATAAATCCATAAAAATTATTTTTACACCATAATAAATAATAATAAAAAATAAAAAATCGATCCAACACAACCCCGGGTCAATAAGATCCTACTAAGACATGAAACAAGGTGTATAAGGAAAGTAGAAGAGAAATGATATGATTCAGGGGGACTTACTATGAAGATACCAAATATAAATCAAATAATAGAGGGTAAAATTTGATATCTTAAAATAGATAATGGGTTCTTAGGGATATATTTCAATATATCAAAAGAAATATAGTTAAAAATTCAAATGGGGACACAAAATAAAAATTGAAAATTTAGAATTTTATAAAATTAAAAATATATCTTGGTTCCACCATTGTCAAAAGGAATAAATTATTTGATTCCATATAACTGTATATTCTAATGGTTGTTTCACTGATATCAGAACAATGAATCTTATACCAACCTTGGACTTGTTTTTGATGTTAACATCATGGTTGTGGACTATTAAATTATTTAACTACATGTATCATTTGATCTATGAATCATTATAATGTCAATTAAATGATATAAATAATGGTAAACCCTAATAAATAAATAAAATATTCAATAGGGATTATCAATAGTGTGAAACATCAGACCACCATACAATTTTCTATCATTTAAGTCTCTAAATGAATAAGATGTTCAAGAAAATATTTACATTCAACTTCCCCTTCAATACCAAAATTTTAAAAAAAAACAGGTAACACCACAACAATTGTCATGACACACAACTAGAAAATGGGTCTATACCCACAGTTTTCCCAAAAAATGTGGGTATAGACCCACATATTCCCACAGTTCCCATGAAATTTTGGTATATGTGATATTTTCTAACATATACCCACACTTCTTGTTAAACTGTGTGTATAGGATACCCGTGTAAGCATGAGAAGACAAAATAGTGTGTGGTAATGCTGCGGGAAAATCTATACCAATATTTCTTACTAAAATCTGGGTATAGGTGACATCTATAACCATTGCTTTCAGGAAATGTGGGTATAGATATCGATATATAAGCCTATGCCAATAGTTTATGAAAATTGTGGGTATAGATATCACATATACCCATATTATTATTGATCCATGGGTATTCGGTCACATATTACTGGTGTATGAAAAAACATATATAAGATAATATATCTATATGTAAACATAATTTCAAGTGTTGTAGTTGTAAACTAGTTCAGCGATGAACTAGCGGCTCAAGTTCAAACCCCTAGCGCTAAATTTTATTCATATAATGTTTTACATATATATATATATATAAGATATTATATATCTATATAAATTAAAATGGAACTGGTGTTGTGGTAAGTGACTTTAGCGATAGAGCAGCCGCCCTATTTTGAGACCCACACTAATAATTTTATTTATACTAATGTTATATATATAATAATAATATATATATTTATATATATGAATGAACATATTTAAATTTTCTATAGTGGTAGGTTATATCAGTGTTATTGCGTAGGCGGGGGATTTGAAACTCGCCAGTGCCAATTTTTTACAGTCATGTTTTATTAATATATTTAACTAAATATAGATATATATTAACATTATTTCAATTTTTTTTTGAGGCACAATTAGGTTGTAGTGCAGGTCATGGATCAGAACGTGCTGAAGTTTTTTCCTATACAGTCTACTTGAATTAATTTAATTAGGAATATATGGGTATATAAAAATATAAATGATTTAGTTGTGTTGGTTAGGAATTCCATGTTAATGAAGAAGGTTGTGGGTATGAAACTCAATGCATTAATTTTACAAATATTTATACCCATGGTTTGAAAACCATGGCTATAAGGATTGAAATTTTTCATTTGTGGGTGAATATAAAATATACTATGATATATTTCCAATTTGAATCAATACCATATCAACCATCAAGGTCTCCAACAGTATTGGAATTCAACTAAAAAATTTATTATCTGAAAATAAAAAAATTACCTCAAAGATCCAACATGAACTTAAAGAATTATCAACATATTGGAGTCTTAATTGATGAACCACTATTTGGTAGAGACCATCAATACTAAAAAAATATGAAGTATTTATAGTAAGAATTTATAAATTTTACAATAACAAAATATCTAAAACAAATCCAAAAGTTACCACTAAATTATTGATCAATGGATACAATATAAATGAATGGGAAAAAATGGAAATTTACACATAAAAAATTATATTATATCAACCTAGAGTTATGTATGATAGATATAGGGATAAACTAATGTAGTAGATCTAGATAAACTTTTATCTTGAGATTATCCACTATAAAAAATCTACAAATGACCTAAAACCATAAATATAATAATTTCTCACTAGTATCTGACATTAAGGACTCCTATTTCATAGAATACCATAGTAGGGGATCATTATTTTCCAACTCCAAAAAATTTATAATGAGGATATACAGGTTGGTCTTAAGATACCGCCCCTATCTCTCCAAAATCATATTGACTCACATTGAATTTAATGAATTTCCCTTCATTTCTCTCATGAGTATGGGATGTATGATGCACGAAAATCACCCTAGTTGTGATCCCATCAAATCTATATCCATGCATAAACACTTTTACAAAATCAGTCAGACAATGCAATAATATGATCAAATAGATATCATGGTGAATACCTATAATAACCCAGAATTGAACATTACATAATCTTTACATTTCAACTAGACATAACTTCTTCACATTCATAATGATATTTTAGGTTTATTGTTTTATAATATTTGGGCATAACTCAAATATGTCAACCCACATGCATACAATGTGGGTACCATTAAAATTGTATCCATTTCTTCAAAAATATAAATTTTTTATCACAAAACAACAACATGATTTCTCTGATAAAATATCATAACATTTATCTTGACATCCTTCTTTCTTTTAAAAATCCTTATAACCTATGAAAATATTTAAAAATAATTGTATGAGAATAAAAATCACATAAGGGATATATAAATAAGGAAGAAACCATTAGTCTATTAATACTTATAACCATATGAAATCATTTTTAGAAATACATACTTCTCACCCATATATACATACATTCTGAAACATGATATTTCCATAAGAAATTAAGAAACATATATAAAGCCATAACGGTATCTTGGGGAATTCCATACATATATTGTAACCATCGTGACTACTTTATGATTTTAACCCTCATGCCTACCTTATGGTGTAACCATGGCAATTCCAGTTGATGTAACCATATGGACGACCTACAACACACACATAACCAATAAATTAGAGGGAGTTATAGGTCCCAAAATTCATCATAAATAATTCACATGAACCATAAAATAATAATACAACATGAAAAATTACTTTGGAATTTTATAAAAATAATTTTTGAAAGAGTATTTTAAAATTAAATCCCCTTACAAAGATCATATAATTGAAGTGATACATAATAAAGTGGGAGAAATATGTATATACAGTTTAAATATACATAATTAAACATAATATAACAAATTTAATCACACAAACTATTTTTATACCTCATAAATAATGAAGTAGAATGTCCGCCCCAGGAATGGAAACCGAGTTAAGAATTCCCTTACCATAAGGTTTTCTTACATAAAACTTGTTTAATCCTCTTGTATAATGGTTAAATGAGTCTCATGAATATTTTATAGAAAAATATTCATGTATATAACTCCTTATAAGATCAGTTAATAGAAATAATCAACCCATTTATAAATATTATTTTTTTATTTTCATTATTTCAGGTGTGTGCTTTACATGTTGTCCACAGTCAGTTTGTAACAGATCTCATTGTTTAATAGAATAGGAATGTCAGAATTGGAATGAAACGGTATTCATATGTTTCCAAAATATTAAATTATTCCCTAAATCATTTTGGTTATATGGTATCAGTAGGAATTGATAGATAAATCATTAGTGATATCCATTTATATCATTTAGACGGTTCATCAATAATCATAAACTATTTTTATTATATAACATAATATTATGTAAATATATGTTAACTTTGGAACATAAAATATGATATATAATACACATTAAAATTATTTTCAACAATTAAAATTGTTTTATAACCATTTTTAACTAAATTAATGGAAAATGGAAACACGTCATCCACGATTCTGATAAATTAGTACCTCGTGGACGATGTTTCAATTTTAAGAATATGATGGGGGAGGAGACGAAATAAATTGATGAATTTTTACACAAAAATGATAATATCCCGAAAATACATGATTATGGATCATTAATGAATCTTGGATAATGATATGGGATGATATTAAAAGAAAATAAAAGAATTTAAAAGAAAAAGGAAGAAAATGAATGAGTATCTTTACTTATCTATCTATTAACATTGAGATCCTCATTAAGGCCTTTGGTTTTGGCCTTTTGGTGATACCAAATATGCTTGGACATGGGTAATATCCTTGGGAAGGATATTTGGAAGAACAAAGACAAAGAGAAATTCTTGATATGTGTGAGATGTTGAAGGGGGTGAGGGTGGTATTTATATTGGAGGAGAGGATGAGTTTTACATTATTTTAATCATTTGTTTTAATATTTTTGATGAAGACAGTGAATAGTCTTGATACAAGTGAACATAAATAGTAATAAGTTCATGTGTGTTTGATCTACATGTTATTTACATCAGCCATGACTCAAACATGATACATAAAATCATTTTTATCATATTTCACAATTATCAAATATCACTATTCACAAAATTCTAGCCTTTCACAAAAATTCCAACCATTCACAAATATCTGAAAAAATCACCCCAACCAGTTTTTATGTGTAAAATTTAAAAATGAAATCTATTTTTTGGAAACAATTTTTTAAATATGATTAATTTAATTTTAAAGTAAATCCAAAATTAAATCAAAAAACAAAAATTTAAAATACATAACTTGTTATACATCTCCTTGAAAAATTAATCAATATCTCATTATCTTATAACCTTAAGAAAATAAAATAATAATATGTTTTCTATTAATAAGGGTCACATTATTGTTCATGTTACTATTCATAAGGTTATGTTACTATTCAACAAAAAATCATGTTGTGTCTATCAGACTCTAAATAAATTACAGATTGCAACCGTGTATTTCCATTTAGTAAAATTCAAAACACATAAGTGGAAAAATTATGTTTAACAGAATGTTTAAAAATATATCCTTAAAACTAATTTTAAATGCATTTTAGTTTATTTTTAAAACCACCGGGTGTTAAATTCTCCTCACCTTTTCGGAATTTAATCCTCACATTTTTATTTAGATATTAAACATGTAATGGTACCTTTACCTCATAACATTTTCATATTCCCATTTTTCATCATCCACTATGTGGTTTCTATAAAAACCCTTACTAGGTTGATTACCTTATTACACAATTCATATTCTCTTTGATCAATATTCTGAATAGGTTTCCCTTCATAAGAATGATTCAATTCCAATTGAACAACCTACAGGATCAAAACATGAGATGAATATGCCAAATAAATTCACAACATCGAAACATGAAAAACATTGTATACCTGAGAAAAACTCAGAAGCAAAGATACATGGTAGGTGATTGGTTCAAAATTATCTAGGATTTAATAATATGATATGAACCATAAAATTATGTTTTCTTTCTGAAAAAATGGGTGACACTTTTCTAGGATGAGATTCTATGAAAAATATGATCACCTACATCAAATGAAAATTCTCTCCTCTTATTGTCTACATTTATTTTCAACCTACTCTTAGTTTTCCTCATGTGTTATTGGATCATATTTACTTTCTAATACACTTCCTCTACTAATTCTGGTTCCACAAATTTCCTTTTCCTGACATCCTCCCAAAAATCTGGAGTTCAACATCGCTTCCCATCTGAGGCCTTAAATGTTTTTATCTGTATAATAGAATGAAAATTTTTATTATATAAATACTTAACTAAAAAAGATATTGATCCCAAATTTCCTTGTAGTCCATTAAAAAATCTCAAATCAAGTCCTCTAAAATCTAAATCATTTTTTCTGACTTCCCATCTAATTGGGTAAGAAAATCTATACTGAAATTTACTTCGGTTCCCAACGACTTCTGAAGGCCCTACCAAAAATTCAAATTAAACCTGAGATTTTGTTCAGATACAATAATAAGAGGCACTCCATGAAACCTAACAATATCTATGAAGTACATTTGAGAAATATGATCCAAATACATTATATCTCGAATGGGAAGGAAATGTGTAGATTTTGTCAGTTAGTAAACAATAACCAAGATTACATTGTTACCTCGAGAAGTCTTTGGTAGTCCCCTAACGATGTCCACAAATATATTTTATCATTTCCACTCTACCACTTTTAATGGATGAATCATCCCCTTCAGTAACTATCACTCTACTTTAACCTGTTGAAATGTAAAACAATTCAGGGTAAAATATGGAAAATATCTTTTCATTCCTTCCCACCAGTAATACTATTGAAGGCCTCTGTACATATTTTTTATACAATGATAAACTTAAAATGAGGTTATATGAGCCTCGAATAACAATTATTTCTTCAGAAGGAAAACACAAGGAACACAAAATATTTTTCCAAATCTCAAAACACTATTTTTACCGATGTTAAATTATAGAAACATAACCATTTTAACCAATTATTCCTTTTTCTATAACTCCCCTTATGCCTACTATGCTTGTTTTATTCCATCTGACAAATATGAATTCACTAAGTCCTGAAATAAAATAGATAAATTTCCTACACCAACAACTTCAAGAAAAATTCATCAAATCATTAATCAAGGGGTCTTGTTCTAGAAAAACATAGATAATGATGCACGATTTTTTTAACTCAAGGAATCTTTCATTTTGTTTGTTTTTATAGGATTGTAATTAATTGTGCAGTTTTAATGCATTACCAATCTAAGTCATATTCATTTCCTCATGTTTAATTCATTCTTAGTGAAAATATAATTTTAACTTTTAGATATTTCACATTTTTCACCATATAAATGATTCCTACAAATTTTCGAAATAAAAAACCACAGGTGAGAATTCCCAATCATGTGTGGGATAATTTAAATCATCCGGTTTTTGTTTTATTGAAAAATAAAAAATTACTTGATGATTCTGCAATAGATCACAACTAATTCCATTTAATGAAGAATCATTGTAGATGACAAACTCATCATTTCATGAAGGTAGAGTCAAAACTGGAGCATTCAAAAATCACATTTTCATTTTCAGAAAACAAACATCACATTCTTCTGTCCAAAAAAATTTAACCCATATTTGAATTAACATAGTTTTCAGTCTAGATAATTATGAAAATTATTCAACAATACTCTGGTAATAGCCATCCAATCTAAGAAAACTACAAATATTAGTTATATTTTTTGGCCTTGCCATTTCTTCATCACTATTTATTTTAGCCAGATCAACTGTTATTCCATATTTAGATACCATATGACCATGGAAAAAATTAGCTCACACAGAATTCACAATGGATGAATTTTTTATATAGTTTTTTTTATGGTTTTCAAAACAAACATTATATATTTTTCATGTTACTGTTTACTTATAGAATATAACAGAATTTCATCAATAATCACAACGAGTAAATTACCCATGATATCACGAAATAATATATTCGTATGATACATGATTATAGAAGGTTTATTAGTTAACACAAATTTCATAACTACATATTCATAATGACCATATATAGATCAAAAATATGTTTTATGAATGTCATCCTCCTTCACCTTCATCTCATTGGTACCCGGATCTCATGTTAATTCTTGGAAAATATTGAGCTCTCTAGAGATGATCAAACAAGTAAAAGATGTGTGGAAAATGATACTTGTTATTAATAGTAATGTTATTCTGAGCTCTTTAAAAAATACAAAGACACATGGATACATATTTTTTTAATGAAAAAAATAGGATCTCCCCTTGTTGAAGTGCTAGGAAAAATGAGGCCTTTATCAAGAATTTCCTACAACTAATTTTTTAATTCAAAATGTTCCATTTGAGAAATTATATATGGGGAATTTGGAATTGGATTAGAATCAAGAAATATTTCAATTTTGAATTTGACTTCCTAATCATGTATAACACCAAATAACTCATCAAGAAAAAAATCAGGATATTCATTAACCAAAGGCACATCATTAATCTGAACAGTTCCCTTGTTTTCAAAAATTAGAGAAATATAAAATTCATTTCCATATTTCAAAAGTTTAGCATAATTCTCATATCTTATCAACTGAATGGGTTCATTCTTATGTACAAACAAGAACTATTTCTGAAAACAACTTATTTATCTCAACCATAAATCATTCTATAATAAATAGAAATGCAATCTATATCCAGAAAGACATCAAAATCTACAACGGAAAAACCATAATGTTTTTCAGGTAAATTGTTTCCATGAACAACAAAAAAAATATTCTTATAATTCCTTTATTCTATAACATTTCAGCATGGTGTTTTGACAATAAGTTCTGGTCTCATTTGATTATTTAATATTTCCAATTTACCAGAAAATTTCTTAGATATAAAGGAATGTGTAGAACATATATCCAAGAAAACATTAGAAAAATCTAAGTAAACAAACAAAGTACCTGATACCACATCATTGGATGGATCGATACCTACTGACTAAGTCACAAATGATATCAATACACATTTTTGCATATAACCAGGCTCCTTTGAATCATTCAAATCTTTCATTGGGAATGAATTTTCATAATGAAACATATCACAAAGTTTAAAACATTGTACGACTTTTTTATCCCAATTAGTCTTAGGATCATTTTCATTACAATCCTGGGTCACATGTCCAGACATACCACATAACTAACCCTTCCCAGTTACTGTAGGGAATTCCCTGGGGCTCTTTTTACCACATTTTTAAAAATTGGAATCTAAACATTCTTACCATCATATTTCATTGATTAATTCTTACCCATCGCTTTCCATTTTGACTTCTTCTTCAATTTTTTCTCAAAGTACATGTGATCATAAGAAAACTCCATTTCTCCCCTCTAATCACCTCAGATATGTTTCTCTTAACTTTTGAATTATTAGGAGGCCAATGCCCATTGGTATGTTGGATTCAATCCTGAGTAAAATAGGTTGATATATCTATTGAGATACCGAATAAGATTTAGATAATACCTTTCTAGTTGGGTGAAGTTTTCATCATACACTTCCTCTAAATCTTCCTCAATTTTCTTCAATTAAAGGAATTGCTTCTCCATCATATGTCAAACCGCCTTTGGATTATATTTTTCAAGGAAAAGGCTTTTAAATTCATACCACTCTAAGGCTTTAATATATACTCTATCCATGATATTTTTAACTATTGACCACCACTGATTAAATTCACCTTAAAAATAAATTTAAAGACTAAACTTTTGATGATATGAAAATCCCATAACATTGAATATCTTTTCATGGGAATTAATCCATCCTTCCACCACTACTAGGTCAGAATATCCCTTGAAAGCAGCTGGGTGTTCCCTTAAAAAATGTTCCACTGTTTTCATATTCTTTTCTGGTAGCTATGGTTATTCACATACATGGATTCCACTTCAATTTATATCCTACAACAATTGAGCCATTACCATCACAAACTACTCGATTCAAATTCCCGCCATTTCTGGTTGTGGATTCAGAATGAAATCCGTATATTGGTTTCACCCATCATCGACTTCCATCTTCTTTCTACATAAAACCATTCTAAATAGACATATCATAGATGAAGCAACACAGTAATATTTAACTGCTATACCATTTCAACAAAAGTTAAAAATCATTTATTTTATTATATTAACATCATCATAACACTTAATGTTATCTAAACCATGTTGTGATACCAACTATAAGGACATGGCTATAAACATTACATATTATTGTTATTTCAACAAGATTTCACTTCTTCGCATTACCAATGATATTTTCAGTTTAGAGTTTTAGAATGTTAGGGTGAAACTAATACATATCAACCCAAATGCATAAAATGTTGGTACTATTAAAATAATATCCATTTCTTCCAAAACATAAATTTTTTACACAAAACAATAACACCATTTATTTGAAAAGACTTCATAACATTTTACCTTACTTCCTTCTTTCCCTTACACATCTTTATAACCTCTTAAATTAATTAAAAACCAGGGGATTAGAAAAAAAATCACATAAGTGATATAAAAACTTGAAAGGAAACCATTTTTTCATGAATACTTATAACCATATAAAATCATTTCAACAAAGAAATACTTCTCACCCATACATACTTAATTTATGAAACATGAGATTTCAACAAATAATTAAAGAACATATATAAATCTGAAATTTTATCTCATTGAATTACATTCCTATATTTTAACCATCAAAAATACCATATGATTTGTAACCCTCACGACTACCTTACTATGTAACGCTCACGGATACCTTATGGTTTAACCTTTGCTGTTAGACTTTGAGTAACCATATATACATCCTCCAACTTACACATTCAAAAATCCATTTGTGGGGGATAAAGGTTCAACCCTTCATCATAAAAAATGGTCTTAAACAAAAAAATAGTCATACAACAAGAACAATTTCATAAAAATATTGCTCATGAATATTGTAAAATGGTATTTTAAATGATGATTTAAAAAAACTTCCATACAAATATCATATAATGGAAGTGTGACTTAATAGATTGGATCAAATATTTATAAATACTATAAATACACATATTTCAACATAATATATACATTATTAATATAAATACCCATAACATCCATGTAATTATTTTTAATTAAATGATAATTTTACGAGTAAATGAAAATTGATGGGGTGTGATTCCAAGGCCCAGTGTGCCCGAAATAAATTTTTGAACATTTTTTGGCTACATTCAGTAAACATACGAGCGGGTTTTTATAACTGTTGGACCGGTGCTTAGAATTGAAATTCGAGGGCACCGTTGAACTCGCTGTGCCTGTATTCTCTTAAGTAGACCATTACCTCAACCGCAGTAGGTCGAGGGTAGAAGTTAGTTTTTCACTTTTTTCATGAGAGAATAAAATAAAATAAAATGGTGTAACATTTTAGTTTTATATTATTTTGAAACTCTTTGTGGATGTTGAGAGTTTGGACCACTATAATTAGACCTCCCCTTGAGTTTATGTAGTTGGGGACCACTTAACCTAAAACATCCCATGAGAGGTTATGGTGGTGGGGACCCCACGAGATCAAATACACTTTGAACCTCCCACTTAATTGAGGTGATGTCTCTTGAACATCCCCTTGATTAATTATGACACCCCCTTTTAATTAATCCACCAACTCAATTAATTAATTATTCCAATTTGAAATTATGCCAACATATTTTATTATTTTGGCTACCTTTTCTTTTTTGTGGGTTGGGGGAAAAATAATCATTGGAAAAGATGGGATCTTGGGAGAACATGGAGGAACACATCCTCCAACGAAAAACGCCAACAAAGAACTCATATCCTTCGACGATCGTTTCTCCAAACTTCGTCAATGGATCTCCAACGACAAATGAACCAACGATTGAGGAAACACCATTGTCACCGACTTCATCTTTCCCTCTCCTCACAGACATTTTTGAAGAATACTTGTTGCAGGATCAAAAAATTCCAAACCATCTCAACCGCAGACAATCATCAACCAAATCATTGAGGTAGGTTGGTTGTTTGAAATTATTCCTTCATTTCATTCTTGACGACTCTTCTTAATTAAATGAGATGTTATAGTCACTTTTTAACACTCAAATGCGGAGAGTGTGGGCCAAACAATCATGGCATGTCCTCTCCCCAAATCTTGTGATGATTTGTGGTGTCCCTCTTGATGGAGGACGTTGGCGACCAACCATGAATGGGGCACAAGAATGCCGGCTGGCCCCACCGCCAGTTGCGATGAAGGTGACGATGCAACAGCGCTGCTCCGTGTCCACCACCGCCCCGTGGCCTCCGCCGTCCACGGCCCCCGCAACCTATGGCCACAGCGTGCCACCCTATGGCACTCCGCTGGCATGCATCGCTATGCCGCCCCGCGGCCTCACCGTGCCACCCGGTGGCTATACGTGCTGCCCACGGCTGTCTGCACCCCCTGCTTACAACGCCACCCCGTGGCATCGCCACGCCACACCGCAGCCTCGTCGTGCCACCCCGCGGCCTCGCCGCACCACCCCGCGACCTCTCCACCCCGTTGTAGTTCATACTGCCCTGCAGCCTCGCTACACCGCCCCGCCCTGCGGCCAACTCCGCCTTGTGACCTCACCGTGCCGCCACGTAGCCTCGTCGCGCCACCCTGTGGCCTTGGTTCCCCGTGTCTATCCATGCCTCCCCATGACTTCATGGCCCCATGGCATCATCCTTCCCACACGGCCCCCATGGCCTTCGTTGAAACCTCACGACCCCTGTGGCCTCGCGCTGCCCTCACAGTAATCGCGGCATCGTGTCGCCTTCTACAACCCCTTGCGGCCTTTGCAGCCTGCTGAACTACCCAGAGCAAGCCGGGCCGGACCCAGCTGGTCAAAATGGGTCGACCCAAACCAGGTCGGCCCAGGCTGGGTCGAGATGGGTCGAACTGACCGGGTTGGACTGGACCCAGACCCATCACGACCCATTTACGCTCTTTTGGCCATAACTTTGGCACCGAGAGTCTATTTGACGAATAGTCAGCATCACTGGAAACATTGGAGTGAGATGGTTCATTTGTGTATACCCCATTAGAGATTTGGATTATGATGGGGTATGGTCCGGATGGATTGAGCACGAATCCAACCGGGCCCCTGAGCCCAAAAGGCTAATAACATACAGACCGAGCATCTGATTGATGCGTCATCTTTTGCGTTGTGACCCATATTATGTGGCGGTCCATTGAGACACTTCTTCGTGAGACTTCAGTGTAGTTAGATTATCAACCATTGGCTTCTGGAACGGACCCTCTAGAGATAATTAAGGGTAGTGAGGGAACCCAGTAGCTGGTTGTGACGTGAATTATGAAGATAAATCATGTGTGGGGTAGCACCTAGAGATCATGTGTGGGTCAGAACCAAGAGATCATGTGTCGGTCAGCACCTAGCGATCCTATGTCGGTCAGCACCGAGCGATCCTATGTGGGTGAGCATTGAGCGATCCTGGGTGGGTCTGCACTGAGTGATCCTATGTGGGTATGTCTGTTAATAGAGTAAGATGAATCCGTAGTTACATCTATTAATCTCTACTGATTTACGTAAGTTATACCTGTTGTGAGCTGAGTCTATACATGTGTCGTACATTCATTATGGTAATACCTTGGTGGTATTCTTCTGTGTGGTATACCTATGTGGTACTTCCCTTCATGGTAATTCTCCCTTTGTGGAACTGTTGAGCTTAGGGCTTTGGATTTGGACTCTTTGTTTTCCTCAGGATTGAGATGGGTTTACATGATAACTTAGGTATATGTATGGGCATATATGTAAGTTGGGTTTTCAGTTGTTTCCTACCTTTTTGGTTTATCCATTGTGGAATTAGTGAGACCTTGAGGGTCTCGGGGTCCCCACTGAGTATCTTTATACTCACCCCTGCATGGGCTATGCCCACACTTCATTGTGTTTGGTGCAGATGACGTACAATGCTTACTGAGGATGAGGGTACCAGGACTAGAGGTAGCTCATAGGTGGAAGTTAGATGAGGAGAACCGTAGAGACGGCCATTCATCAACTGTACCTACCCTTTAGGTAGGATCCATGGTGGACGATCCAGGATCTTCTTGTCACCTATCAGTTGTCTTGTATTTTTCAGTTTTCCTTGTACTTACCGATTGGGCTTGTATTCTGGCCCCTTTTTACTTGTTATACTCACTCTATTTACTATTCAGTTTTCTTGAGTTCGTATCTTGTTGTGTGCTTAGTTGTGTGTGTTACAGGTTATATGGAAATTCCTTCCTAGTTTGAGGGAATATGCCTTATGTTCTAGTCTCCAGCCCCTGTCCTATAGAAGGTGGGCTTGGGGTTGTCACGAAACGTGCCCCGGGAGATGGGTCGTGAAAAATTGGTATCAGAGGAGTCAATTATACCATAGAATATAAAACTATTATCTTTTTTTAACAACAATAGTTTTAAGTGTAGTGAGTGTGGTTACCAGTTAAGGGAATCCAGGGTTGGTGCGGTTGTTGATGTATCCATACACTAGGACCCTGACATCTGATTTCGGACTCGGTGCATGAAAACACTAATTGTGTGTGTGTTTTGAAGACTATTTTTTGTGAACACTTTGAGCCAGCTGACCAGATATATCTTATTGACTGTGGCTCACCTGTTTCCTTTCAGGACGCCCCAATGTAGACAATCAGCTAGTGTTCTGAGAGTTATACGCCCCGATAGCTCACTGAGCAACAAGGCCTTGGTGTAGGGACCTCTTCCAGTAGATGCACAAGTGGAGGCACCAGCAGTACCATTACCTTTTGGGCCATCGATGCCACTAGACCCAATAGAAAATAGTGCACGATGCATGAGAGAGTTTCACGAGTTCAAGTGCCAGAGGCCACCAAGGGTCAGGGGAGAGAAGGACCCACAAGTGGCTGAGGATTGGCTAGAGGCCGTAGTGAGAGTATTTTGACTGGTAGGGACTCCAGCTGATCTCATGGTGATCCTGGACACTAGCCTTCGATAGGAAGTAGCTGGAAGATGGTGGAAATTTATGCTCTAGGTTCACGACATGGTGACGCTTCTCTGGGAAGATTTCAAGATCCTGTTTCAGGCAGATCTTTTCCTAGCGACTCTTCGCAGAGTGCGCATAGATGAGCCTCTTCATCTACAGCAAGGAAACATGACTGTGGCACAGAACTCGGCGAGGTTCACTGACCTCTCACGCTACTCCATAGATATGGTGTGAGACCCATTCTTTAGGGCCCATACCTTTGATAAGGGACTCAGGAGGGAGATATGGGATTCCATGATCTCACTCAGCATCCCGACACATGAGGGGGTGTTAGAGCGAGCCCTCTTAGTGGATAGTTTTCTTGCTGAGCAGTCGTCATGTAGAGAAGTCTTCTGCAGCTGGCAGCAGACAGATGTCACAGAGGTCCAAGAGGACCATACCTACTGGTGGACGTACGCAAGACTTAGGATCGTTTGTTCATGGAACCCAAGGAAAACATAGTCATGCTAGGAGTGGGAAGTATTTTGCATGCAGCAGGTAAGGTCACATGACTCGTGACTATCTAACCTTCCGTACGGATAATTAGAAGACGGTCGAAGGTCTGCCCAGTTAGAGATAGTGGTTCGATTGAGGAAGTCTGCAGGGAGCAGGCGGATGTGGAAGAGGTGCTGGTCATATAGCTAGTGGTGGGCGACTATTCGAGGTGTTACCGCCACCTCCAACTGGTGGTCCACCCCGACTATAAGGAGCAGGAGGATGGGGGGCAAGCTCAGCTTCAGGTAGTTGAGGCGTACAACCATGGCACTCTAGAGATGATACGAGGTACCATATTTGTCTACTCTTCCTAATTTATAGTACTTATAGACACAGGTTCTAGTCATTATTTTATTTCCACTACCCTCATTTGGATCTCGGAGATTCCAACAGAGCTATTGGCTTGATCAATATGGCTAGAGACTCCTATGATAGTGGATTCAATGGTTATGCACTGGTTCCGGAAGTGAGAGCTTACTCTTGCAGGCTAGAGCTTCGTCTAGGATCTCACAGTAGCAACATCAAGGCCTTATAATGTTGTCTTGTGTATGGACTGGTTATTTAGTGTCCATGCTCAGATTGAATTTATTAGATGTAAAGTGCATTGTGTCTGTATGGATGGGACTAGGTTTACCTTCACCAGTGAGAAAAGATCCTTTATGGCACATGATGGACTTACCAGAGGAGAGTGCAGCTGATCACTCATTAGTTGGATATCCTTACCCTCATAGTAGTTTATATGGAGAGTTCGAGTTATCCTGTAGTGGTGAACTAGTATGCTGATGTCTTCCCTGATGATGTTTCAGGTCAACCTTGTCACAGAGTGGTGGAATTTTACATTGACTAGTACCTGGGGATGACACTGATATCTAAACCAGCATATTGGAAGGCTCCCGCAGAGCTTTTTGAGCTGTACATACAGCAAGAGGACTTTCAATTGAAAGGGTTATTTTGGCCCAGTGTTTTACCTAGGGAAGCCCCAATTTTTTTTCCAAGAAGGCTGATTTGACCTTGAGACTTTGTGTCGACTATTGGTGTCAGAACCAGGTGACTGTGAAGAACAAGTACCCACTCTCCAGGATTGATGACCTTTTGATCAGCTGAAGGGAGAACGGTAGTTCTCAAATATAGACCTTTGATCAGGCTATGACCAGCTGAAAGTTTGAGATGAGGATGTGAAAAATATGGCTTTCAGATTTTGGTACAACCACTATGATTTCTTGGTTATGCCTTTTGGTGTGGCCAATGCTCCAAAAGTGTTCATGGGACACATGAACAAAATCTTCTAGCCATTCCTTGATCTCTTTATAGTAGTCTTCAACGAAGATATTCTTATCTACTCGACTACTCAAGAGGAGCAAGCCTATCACTTGAAGGTAGTTCTGGACACACTCTGAGAGCACCAGCTTTATGGTATTCTCTCGAAGTTCCAATTCTAGATCCGAGAGGTTCACTATCTAGGACACTTCATATCAGAGGCTGGAGTTACAGCGGATCCAGTGATGATTGAGGTGGTACTTTCTTGGGATCCACCCATGAGTGTGATGGAGGTACGGAGTTTCTTGGGTTTGGCTGGATACTACTGGAGGTTTGTGCAAAATTTCTCCAAAGTTGCATCACCTTTATCAGAGTTGGCGAATAAGGGGAAACCCTTCGTGTGGTCAGAGAGATTCCAGTGGAGTTTTCATGAGTTGAGGTAGAGGTTGACTAGTGACCCCATCTGGAGGCAACCGTAGGAGGGTGTAGGTTACGTAGTCTACTTCGACACATTAGGGATTGGACTCGGATGTGTCCCGATTCCAGAACAATAAGTTATCCCATATGGTTCATGAAAACTGAGACAAAATGGGTAGAACTACGCTACCCATGACCTAGAGTTAGCGGCAGTGGTCTTCACTATGAAGATGTTTTCAAATTACTTGATGGGTAAGCGTTTTACAGTCTACTCAGATCATAAGAGTCTCAGATATATCTTCTATCAGAAGGACCTGAACCTAAGATAGTGACATTGGCTTGAATTCCTCCAGGACTATGACGTCGAGATTTTCTATTCTTCTGGGATGGGGAACATTGTAGCAGATTCACTTAGTTAGAGGTTAGGTATACAGCTGCTAGGTGAGGAGACAGAGCTACTGGCTGCTTTGTAGATATCCTTTATGAATTGAGATGGAACATGTTTTATTAAGTCTCTTACAGTAACTCCCCCACTTCTTCAGAAAGTTAGGGAGGAGAAACATGGGGATGATGACTCTGAGATGCGATGTTCTCATATATCTACAGGACATGCACCAAATGGATTTTATGAAGGTGGGGAGCACGCCATACATTTTAGAGGATGTAACATGCTACCAGCCAAACTTCTTGTGGAAGTGTTGAGGGAGTTACACACATCCCATTTAGCGGTACATGCAGGAGTGGTGAAGATGTATCAGGATATCTGATGACAGAATTATGGGCTGGGAATGAAGAAAGATGTTGTAGAGTTTGTCTCTCGGGTCCTCACTTTCCAGCAAGTGGAGGTGGAGCATCAGGTACCAGAAGGATTGGTTCAGCTTTTAAAGGTCCCAGAGTGGATTTGGGATGGTATATCCATTGATTTTGTGATAGGACTTCCACATACATCCAAATTTCATGATTCTATCTGGTTGATCGTCGAATGACTCACCAAGTCGGCCCACTTCCTACTGATCAAAGAGGAGGGTTTAGTAAAGAGCTTAGGACGTCTCTATTTGCAAGATATTGTGCGGCTACATGGAGTTCCCTTGACTATTGTCTCTGATCATGAGGCACATTTCACTTCATGGCGATGGAAGGGGCTATAGGAGGCTTTCGAGGCATAGCTTCGTTTGAGTAATACCTTTCATCCTCCGAAGGATGGGAAGATTGAGCAGACCATTCAGACACTCAAGGACATGTTACGTGCTTGCGTCCTCAACTTCGGTCGCAGTTGGGAGGATCACTTGCCTTTGTGGAGTTTGCATACAACAACAGCTACCACTCCACCATTAGGATCACACCTTTTAATGTGTTTTATGGGTGACTATGAATATCACCTTTGTGCTGGACTAGCCCCAAGAAGTCAGCACTAATAGGACCAGAGATGGTTCGGGCTTCCACAGAGAAGTTGCAGATCATCCAAGAGCGGATGAAGACTGCACATATCAGACAGAAGTCATATGCCAAAAGGAGATGGAGACCTCTGGAGTTCGATGATGGAGACCATATCTTTCTATGGGTCCCAACTCGATGAGGTTTATGGAGATTTGGATGAGGCGGAAAGTTATCTCCAAGGTTCATCGGATCCTTTCAGGCCCTCAGTAGAGTTGGTGAGGTAGCTTACCGCTTAGCTCTTCTACCTCAGTTGCACCAGGTTCACGATGTCTTCCACTTATCCTAGGTAAGGAGATACGTGCCTGACCATTCCCACATAATCTAAAATGGAGAGATGGATGACAATGATGGGTGACATTTATGGAGGTTCTAGTATATATCGATGATCGAAAGGACCAGGTCCTTTGTGGGTGGTCGATACCTCTGGTACACATTCGCTGACAGCACGGGGACCTCCAGGAGAGCACATGGGATCGGAATTCTCAGATTTGTGCTCAGTACCCCCACTTCTTCTCTTAGTTTGATTTTTGGATTATGGGTACATATATCCCTGAGGTGGGAAGAATGTAAAGACATATAATTTTCATGTAATTATTTTTAATTAAATGGGAATTTTACGAGTCCGCGAAAATTTACGGTGTGTGATTCCGAGACCCGGTGTGTTTGGAATGAATTTCATAACTTTTTTCCAGGTACGTTCAGAAAATGTACAAGAATATTTATATAACATTTGTACTGGTGCTCAGAATTGAAATCTGAGGGAACCATTGAACTCACAATGCCAATATTCTCCTAAGGATACCTTCACCTTGACCGTAGTAGGTCGAGGGTTGAAGTTAGTTTTTCACTTTTTTTCATGAGAGAATAAAATAAAATAAAATGGTGGAACATTTTATTTTTATTTTATTTTGAAACTCCTTGAGGATGTTGAGAGGTGGGGACCACCTGAATTAATCCTCCCCTTGAGGTTATGAATGTGGGGACCACTAAACCTAAAACGTCCAATGAGAGGTTATGGTGGTGGGGACCACCTGAGATTAAAACCACTTTGAACCTCCCACATAAATGAGGGGAAGTATCTTGGACTTCTACATGATTAATTATGCCACCCCTTTTAATTAATACACCAACTCAATTAATTAATTATTCCAATTTGAAATTATTCCAACATATTTTATTTTTTTTGATACCTTTTCTTTTTGGTGGGTTGGGGGAAATTAATCATCGGAAAAGGTGGGAGCATGGAAAAACTCGGAGGAACACATCCTACAATGAATAATGCCAATGAAGAACTCTTCTCCTTCGATGAAACTTTGTCCAAACTTCGTCGAAGGATCTCCAATGATGAACGAACCAATGATCGAGGAAACTCCGTCATCACCGACTTCATATTTCCCTCTCCTCATCGACGTTGTTGAAGGAGACATGTTGTGGGATTGAAAAATGCCAAACTATCTCAACTGTGGACAAAAATTAACCGAATCATCAAGATTTGGTGGTTTTTTGAAATTCTTCCTTTTTTCATTCTTGAAAACTCTTCATAATTCAAAGAGAGATTATAGCCACTTGCTACAACTCTAATGCGGAGAGTACGGGCCAAACAACCTTGACTCGTCCTCTTTGCAATTCAAGTGATGATTTGTGGTGTTCTTCACAATAGAGGAAGTCGATGACCAACCATGAACGGGGAATGAGAATAGCGGTTGACACCACCATCGGTCGTGACAAAGGCTTCGCCGTAAAGGCGCCACTCCGCGACCACAGCCGCCCCTCGGCCTCCGCTGTCTGTGGCCCCGCCGCACGCGGCCTCGAGACGCTGCCCCTCGGCTGTCCACGCCGCCCTGCGGCCTACATCGTACCGTGATCAACGCTGCCCCCAGCTGATGCCTCCCCCAGCCATCTCCGCCTCATGGCCTCACCATGCCACCTCACGGCCTCACTGCCTCGCGGCTATCCGCACCACACCATTGACTCGTTGTGCCGCCCCTCGGTTGTCTGCGCCGCCCCGCGGCCTCTCCACTCCACCCCACAGCCTCACCGCCCCGCTGCAGTCTGTGACTCCAAATAGCCTCGTGGGCCCATGACATCAGAATTCCCACGTGGCCCCCGCAGCCATCGCACTTTCCCCACGGCGCCTGCGGCCTCGAACAGCCCTCACGGCCCTTGCGTCATTGCACCGACCTCCACAGCCCCTCGCGGTAATCGCAGCGTGCTAGATAGCCCAGCGGGCTGGCCTGGACTTAGCTGGTCAGACCGGGGCAACCCAAACCGGGCCAGACTAGGCCGGGTTGGGCTGGGTTGGTTCAACCAGGTCGGACTGGACCCTGACCCACTATGACCCAGTTACTCTCTTTTGGCCATAACATTGGAACCGATCGTCCATTTAATGAACCGTCAGTGATGATGGAAACCTTAGAGAGAGATGGATCCTTTGAGTATACCCCAATGGAGATTTGGATTATGATTTTATACAATCGGGTTGGATCGAGCACGAATCCAACCAGGCCCCTGGGACTAAAAGCCTAATAACGTACAGGATGGGAGTCTGATTGACGCATCGGCCATTGCGTTGAGACCCTTATAATGTGGTGGTCTTTTGAGATACTTCTTCATGAAACTTCATTGTAGTTGGAGTATCGACCAGTGGCTTGTGGAGCGGACCCTCTCGGAGACAAGAAAGTGTAGTGCGGGAACACTGTAGCTTGTTGTGATGTGATGTATGAAGAGTGATTCTGTGTGGGTCAACACCTTGCGATCCTGTGTGGGTCAGCACCGAGTGATCATATATGGGTCCACACCTAGCGATACTGTGTGGGTTAGCACCAAGCGATTATTTGTTGGTCATCACCGAGCGATCCTATGTGGGTTAGAAACGAGTGATCCTGTGTGGGTCTGCCTCTTAACAGAGTAAGATGATTCAGTAGTTACATATAATCATCAATACTATTATACTTAAGTTATACCTAGTTTGAGTTGAGTCTGTACCTATGTGGTAATTTCTTTTTGGTAATACCTTGGTGGTATTTTTCTGTGTGGCGTACCTGTGTGGTACTTTCCTTCATGGTATTTCTTCCTTTGAGGAATAGTTGATCATTTGGATTTCGAGTTGGACACTGTGTTTTCCTAATGATTGAGATGGGTTTACATGATAACATAGGTATATGGATGGGCATAAACCTAAGTAGGGTTACCAGTTGTTTCCTACCTTTGTGGTTGATCCTTTGTGGACTTTGTGAGACCTTGAGGGTATCGGGGTCCCTACTGAGTATAGTTATACTAACCCCTGCATGGGATATGCCCGCATTTCGTTGTATTTTGTGCAGATGACGGGAAACACTGACTGAGGACAGGGGTACCAGGACTAGAGGTCACTCATATGTGGATGTTAGACAAGGCGAACCACGGAGATGACCATTCATTTGTTGTACCTACCCTTCAAGTAGGATCTGTGGTGGATGATCCAAGAGTTTCTTTTCACCTATCAGTTGTCTTGAACTTTCCAGTTTACCTTGTACATTCTATTTGGGCTTTTATTATAGCCCCTTTTTAATTTCTATAATCACATTATTTACTATTCAATTTACTTGAGTTCGTATCTTATTGTGTGCTTTGATTTTTTTGTTACAGGATAGAAGGAAATGCCTTCCTAGTTTTGGGGAATACTCCTTTGAGGCTAGTCACTAGCCCATGGCCTATGGAAGGTGGGTTTGGGGTAGTCACGACATGGGCCTTGGTGGACGGGTTAAGAGTTTTCTTACCTCAAGTTTGTCTTAATCCAATATTCCTTGAACATATTTCATAATGGTTAAAAGAGTTTTATTAATATTTTAAAGAAATGTATTCAGGGTTATGACACCATATATAATCATTTTATTAAATCAATCGACCCATTTATAAATATTATTTTTTTTATTTACTTTGTTTCCGGTGCGTGCTTTTCATGTTATCCATTGTCTGTTCGTAAAGGATTTCCATGTCGAATGGAAGAGAAAATCTAGAATTTGAATGAATCTAAATTTATATATTCCCATAATATTAAATTTTTCCATAAAGAATTTTGTTTATATGGTATCAGGATGAATCATTAGATAAATCATTTGTGATATCTATTTAGATCACTTAGGTGGTTCTTCGATAATCATGAACTAGTTTCATTATAAAATTTCATATTATGTATATATTTTTACTCTATAACATTATATAGTTTATTTTATAAAATTTAAAATCTATTTCCACAGTTAATTTTTTTATAACTTTTTTTAGGGGAGTAATGGAAATTGAAAACACATCATCCATGATTTTGATAAATCATCACATTACATGCAGGGTTTTTATTTTTTAAATAAAAGGGGGAGGGGAAGAAATAATTTGATTAATTTTTCCATAAACATGATTATATAAAACATATATAATATTCTATAAATTTCATGACTCTTGGATAATGAGATGGTAAGAGAGCATAAGAATGGAAAAGAATTCAAGAAAACACAAGAAAATGAAAGAGGATCTTTACCACTTGAACTCTAATCTATGAGATCCTCTTTATGAACTTTCATTTTGGGCTTTTGGTGAGAGCATCATATCCAAGACGTGGTTAAGATCCTTGGGAAGGGTATTGGGTAGAAGGTAGAGAATGATCAAACCATAATAGGTGTGAGAGGAAAAGGGGGTGAAGGTGGTATTTATAGTGGATGAGAGGTAGGGTTTTCCATTATTTAATCATTAGTTTAAAATTATATCTCAAGACTATGAATAGTATTGATTCACGTGACAAGAAATAGTAAAATGTGGATGTGAGTTCTAAAAATTAGAGATTTACTTCATCCATGACTCATGCATGAAGCATAAATTCATTTATATATTATATTTTGTAATTAACAAATGTCACTATTCACCAAAATTTCATGTATTTTAAAAAAATCCCAAAAATTCACCCCAACCATTTTATGACGGATATAATTCAAAAATAAAATATATTTTTTGAAAATAATTCTCTAAATATGATTAATTTAATTTTTAAATAAAACAAAAACTCATTCTAAGAAAATTAAACACTATAAATCATTCTATATCACCTTGAAAATTTAATAAAGATCTCATTATCTTATAAAAATAAGAAAATAAGAAAATAACATGATTTACTATTCATATGGGGAATATTACTATTCATGATACTATTGATAAGGTTATGTTACTATTCAACAAAAGACATGTTGGTTTTATCAAATTTCTAATAACATAATGATCACAACTGTGTATGTCCATTTTTCCAAATTCAAAACAGGGAAGTGAAAATTTTTTGTTTAATATCCAGTTTAAAACTATATCCTTAAGGAAAAGTTTTTAATGAATTTTTATTTATTTTTATACCATTGGGGTGTTATAATACCACTATTAAATAACTAATCATTTTTGTAATTTTCAAATTAAAACTCCAAAAAAGATCATAAGTTAAATAAAACAACATTCATAGTCCAAAATTGGAAGGTCACTCTACTCATCGAAATACCACACCATCACTTTATCAACATGCATTAACTTTGGGTAATATTTCAACATGATTAAAGCCTTTATACCCTATTATGATTGGTAATTTTTTTGGCTATTTCTACACTATGGACATCCACCAGATTAAACTAGTACCTTCAACCATAAACATGGAAACATTAAGCATGATATCACCAGAGAGATCAAAAATGATAAATATCCTTATGATACTCATCGTCACTTATTGAAATTAAATTGAATCTATTTGCCTATAAATATTAGAAGGATTAAAATTATAACACTCTATAATAGAATATTTTTTTTAGTCAACTAATTTGTATACTCATGGAGAGTCACCAATGGAATTTCTATTGAGGAAACAACATGATGTTTTTAAAAACTCCAAAAATTAGGAAACATTAATCCCAATCCAAAAATTGTAAAAAATATTCAATATTCACAATAATAAATACTATCATATAAATGAATAATAATGTAACAATTTGAAAAAAATATTAATTAATCCCACTTATATCAGTTTTAAAGACATTACAAAACCAACATTCTTAATTATCCATGCCACCATGAGTTAAAATTCCTTTCATTATATTTATAATTAACGAATGATTACTTTATAAAAACTCATATTAATGATTAAATTGTATTTTCTATAAAAAATAAAATATTAAACTAAATACCAATTAAAAAAATAAGGAATTGAATTCATAAAAAAATAAAATTGTATAAAAATCATAAACACCATCTAAAATAAGTTTAAACGTTCAAAAAAATTTATTAAAAAATAATGAATCATAAATCACTGATTTATTTAAAAAAAATTCATGAAGTTCAAAACCAACAACTTAAAATTAAAAATAATTATTTGATAAAATATTCTGAATAATTCATAAAAATAGTTATAATCAATCATAAATAATAATCAACCATAATAAAAAAAGGTGAAAAAAGAATCCCAAAAAAATAAGAGATTAGTTGTGGTACACATATTGGCTACATGGACTGGAAAATGATGAACAAAATTCAAAACAAGCAATATGATCTTCTCATATCACTTACCACAGGATATATATAGATTTCCAGACTAGGTATGTTAACCATATACCACCAAATAATTCTCACATTTCCCCTAAAATATATTAAATGAATAGAAAACCCATAAGTTTTAAATAAAATTAAAAATAGTTTCCTTAGATATCGAAATATATGGTATTTTAGTTAAGAATAAATTTAAATTTCATGACTCATATCCCAACATTTATGTGTTACTTGAGTCTCAAAACAAAAAATATCTATCTAGATTCTCACAAAACTCCCTCAAATGTTTTGTAATTTGTATCGTAATTTGACAATTAGACTAAAAATAAAAAAGAATTATCTTATTACATTTTTTTAAAATCACCTACTATAAAACCTCTACCAATAACATAATATAGATTGTGACATGGCTTGTGGGTTGTTCTCTATTTAATTTTATTGAAACTAAATTGAGGGAACAACACAATACTATAGAGTGATATAAATTAATATAAAAACCATGACAAATAGTGAAAACACCTCTAATGTATGGAATAAATACATCAAGAATCATATATCCATGAACATGATGAAAAGTATATTTATAAATAACCATGAATAAAAAAGTAATCAACATAAATACAAACCATATATAAGATAAAAAATTTAATAGATAATATAATATAATCCAGAATAGATGATCTAATGTGGAATTAAAATGAACATTTCAAGGATCAAATAAAACAAAGACACTATAAACCCTCTAAATGTTATATGTGAACAATCATCACATATAATATACACAATATGTAAATCAAATAAAATAATCACCCCTATATTCGAATAAAATATTTATATATCCAATAATATCGTATTAGTTAACACAAGAATGTAGTGGGTGTGATCCCTATACATCATTTATAATATTTAAAAATAAATTATTCTCATTACATTATTATATACAATAGAAAAGAATGTATTTAATTTTTAATTTATTAAAAATCATATATATCACTTATATAAATTCTATTTTAAAAAATAACCATTAATCAAATATTTACTTGGAATTTATCTTCCAACTATTTTTTGAAATGTTTGAACTTTTTGATAAATGGATACTTTTAAAAATAAATTGTATAATATTATCCAATTCCTCATGATGATTGTGAAAATCAAAAACATAAATATATATTCAATTATATTTGACATCACAAATAATTTTTTTATAACTTCTAAATTGATACATATGATAATAGTCCCCTAAAAAATAAATGTAAGTCACGTAAAATTCAATAACCAAGAGTCATGAATTTTGTATAATAATAAACATAGTAATAAAATATATATATTCATGGCTTATGTCACACAGAGGATTGTTAGGTTAAATTGAAGATAACACAAAAATAGAATCCATCGTATTAGAATGCTTCATGTAATCCATGAACCATAATTTCATGTCATATGCTATCAAGGTTATCATGAAAATTCCCTAACAATAGAAAAATATATATTTATGGTTGTTATCTATAACATAATAATAATCAAATAAAACATGTGTTTAGAGACATACCACTAGCTACTCTTCTTTCCACAAGATATATCTATAAATTTTTTGTGAGTAATCAAGAATTCCAAAATATTAATATATAACTATGAAATCAAAAGAACACCCTCTAATCTGAAAACACTTCATAGAAACATCACCATTTCACATGAATAAATAAAATTTTATTCCATAATTATTTTCTAATAAAAATAATTTAATGATTTAATGGTCAATAACTTTATATTAAACAATATTTTAGGAATCACTAGCATTGATTTCGTGTCACTATATTGAATGAAATTTAAAAAAAAACCTTTATAAAAAATAAATTAACATATATATCATAAACATGTAATAGAATATCAATTGTTAAAAAAATTAATGAATCCAATTAAACATTTATTTCAAATGTTACAACATTTTGAAATAATTCAAAATCTATTACATCTACTATTATTTTAGAAATCCATTGAATATTAAACTTATATGTTTTATCAAGCACCTATTTTTCAAGGTTATGTAAAAAATTATAATGGAATTTAAAAATGACCAAGAAACCTCAATATTAATTCAATATACAATTTAAAAATTATCTCCATTATACATCAAAAATAAAAATATCATTTAGTAACATTGTATATCCAAATAATAAATTTTTAATGTAAATACATCATGGTTTTATGTTTAAAACATTATTCATTGAGATAACATAGATAAATTGCTTCTTTCAATAATCAAGAAGTTAATCAAACACTATACAACATGTGAAAATATTTAATGGATTTATGAAAACCTAAAAATAAAAATACCATATATAATTTTGATCCAATGTAACCCTTTCCCACTAAGGTATTTATCGGGAAAATCAAGGTGGAGAAACTGGAAATAAAGGTGGGTAGATTATTCCTAGGAATATGATATATTGAAATTAATAGGAAATAGACTAAGCGAGTATCATTAGAAAATGAGGATAACACCGAAGGTATGTGTATGTATGCACTCATACATCATTCTTAAAATGTGTAAAACCCCAAATTGGAAGGTTAAATTTCCTACTGAAATTATGAAATTTAGAAAAATTATTCCAAGATAGTGGTAAAATAATAATGAATTAATTGGGGATTTTATGATTATTTACACAAAATATTTATGTTGTTGATGGCTATTTTGTGGATGTGAAGCTTGTAGACCTATCAATGTTATGGTTGTGATGTGAACGCCATGGTTGTGAAAATCTCAACTCTTCAAATTATCACTTCCTGAAATCAATGATACCATGAAAATTATATGAAACTAAAATCATCTTGTTAAATCCCAATAAATAAATATCACAGTGAACTAGTTTGATTGGGGTGTTATATGAGATATGAATCTTGAAATTTGTAACTAATATTTTCAAAAATTATCATTAGGGATGGTGATATATTTTTCTATTGACCTCATACTCTAGATGAACTCTATTCATTTTCCTTCCTTTTCTCATAGATTTAAAAAATTTATAGTAGTATAGTGTTCAATTGGATGATATTTATTATATTAGTGGCTCATTTAACATACTATTTCTCCTTGGGTAGAATAAGACTTATTTTTCATTGATAATGATATTTTATGGATTTTTATGGACAATTATAAACTCAATTAAAAGATAATGAATAAAATTTAACTAATTCACTCAATTTATGATTTATATGAATTTTTAAATGAGGTTTGATTGTTTTCCATGATTCAAATTCATTCTGTTAATCATTAATAGTTAAAAATAGAGATTAACTTCTAATACTAAATTTCGAATATTAATATATCAATTTTATATTTTGTTTATTCCTTATATAAATTCCAACGCAACAGTTTTTAGGACATTAATGAACTATTTATTCCACAAGTAAAATAATATCTCGACCGTAATGTAACTAAATAATATCCATATATAACAATGATTAGGGGAAGAGTTTTAGATATATATAAATATATATATTGTAATATTATTTTTGAATATATTATTTTTTATAAATTCTTATAATGTCATCTTAGAATGTAAAAATTCAAAATACTTGTAAATATATATTCTAATAATGAAATATTAGTTGATCCTAAAACGTATAATGATGTTATTTACTGGGAGATATATATTTACATAATTATTTTAAAAAATGTTCTGTGTTATATGGGTTTTAAATGAGACAATTTTTGAAATTTGATTCCTATAATAACACAAGAATTAAAAATATGATAAATTATTTAATTTTTATATATTAATCATATTTATATAAAATACATATTACACAAATAATAATAACATATAAGAAAACCAAATAACATTTTATAACATAATCCTAAAACATTACATGTGAAACATAAATAAAATCTTAAAATTTTAAAATTGTATATTGTGGATGTAAATACACACACTCACAAAATAACTGAAATCTTCAATTTTGGAACGTCATGGTTTTTTAGAATTAACATTGATTTCAATAACTCCATAAAAAACGAAAAATTATTTTATTTTAATAAATTAAATGTAAAAAAATTGACAATAATTAATCATATGAGTTATATTGGAAATACAAGATATTTAGCCGATGATTAAAAATTTTAGACTACTAGAATAGAAATTGAATAATGGAAGTAAAAAACATTTTTGATGTATTAATAGAATCACTGAATTTAGTAAAATTACAAATTTATATCGTTTATAATAATTTAAAAAATATTATACATATATATATATTTACATACTGACTTCTAGAATTATATTGCTTAAAAATTTATTTTAAATATTAAATAGCTTTAAAATATATTATTTATTTAAAAAATAATTATATATTATTTTTTAAATATTAATTGAAATATATGATGAAATATATTTTTTAAAATGATAAATTAATTTATTTAACAATATAATTTCAATAATGATATATTATGTACATAAATTATAATCACGTATATCAATAGAAATATACTTAATATTGATAATTTTTTTACCAATTATTATCTTATTTTAATTAAAATTAGAAACAAAATATTTTAGAATATGAATTTGATATAATGTAATTTTTTTGTATTCATCAGGGGAAAAGATGAACGGGGTGGTTTTTTAATAATATTCAGGAAATGATTAATTTTAGATGAATATTTAAAAAATATCATCGTATGCTTAAATTAAAACAAATAATATTTTCATGATATGAGTATGGATTAAAAAATTTAAATCATTTTTATTGGAATAAATGGAATTTAATATCTAAAAATATTCCTTCCAAAATAATTTTCATAATTTCCAAAGACATGATTCAATTTTTGAAACTAATGTTATATATTATTGTAATAAATATATTTATTTGATTCTTGAAATTGTAAAATATAATAATAAAATGAAATTTATTTATTTTACTATAAAAAGTTCATGTGATCATCCCATTAAAAATATACTAAAAATAAATTTAATAGGAAAGGAAATTATTTATAAACATGGCCAAATTAATTGTATTGTCAATTTATTATTGTAAAATACACCCATACCAAATTAAAAGTAAACATCCCTCTTATACCCCTATCCAATTACATATTAATCATAATCCATTTCAAAATATCTTCCCATATAAATCTCTAAAAACTTCCAAAGACATTATTAGTCCTCTATTATGTCCAAAATACCATCCTTTGATGTCTTTAAGCTCAATCTAATTTAGTCGAATCATGGTCTGAGTTAAGCGATTCAAAACCCATCATTCCATTTCAATTCACCTATTTTCCACTCAATAATATAGGTGATAAATAAAAATTATATTTAGAAATTTGTTTCAATATATATTTTTAGAATTTTATAATATCCAAATATTTAATACCTTACCTCTTCATTTTTAAAACCCTCTCAAAATAAAATATTCAACTATAGTTAGTTTATGATACCGATGTGAACTATTATAAGTATCCCAGGTACTCACTGGGATACTTCGCGTATCCCAGATACTCACTGGGATACTTCCCATATCCCAAGCGCTCATTGGGATACTTCGTGTATCCCAGGCACTCACTGGGATACTTCATGTATCCCAGGTTAAACCTGGTAATGACCTGGTGAGTCTTCTGGCCACGGAAGTCTTGGTATTTGGAGGACGTGGTTGGTGATCACCTGTACTTGAAATGACTGGGCCTCTCTATTGAGGAATCGAGCTTCTCTGTCGTCCTCATCGGCATATTGTATGGATAGTCCCAAGGCCTCTAGTTTAATTCTGAGCTGCCTCTAACCGTACCGAATGAGTAAAGATAGCACCAGTTCAATTCCACTCTATCATATATATTGAAAATACCAGGATGTTCATTCAATTTCCATAGGTTATATCACAAGATTCCATCCACGAAACAACTAGAGAGGGCACCCCAATAGATGCTGGGTGGATGGATTACTGATACTGGATCATGTGGAATAGGATTTTATGTTGCTAGAAGCTCGATACGAACACCCCAGACCCCAGCTACAAATGGATCCTCCATTCCAATCAACATGGGAGTAAACACCAACCAATCATTTTCCCAACCCCACTTTCGATACATAGGTAGAGTGAGATGATAGTGCCAAATTCCCAAGAACCGAGTCAGACTATCCAGTTGCAGAACCCCGAACAGCAACAATCAAGGAACAAATGGAATTCCTTTTTCCATCCACTCCAATACCATATGGACATTTCAAAACAACCTAGCCCGAACTCGATTTCTTAGACCCCAAGGGAATCAAAGGGCAACGTACTAAACGATGTCCACTAAAACTCTACTAGTCGTTCTAACTGCTGGTGTAGTTTGACTACCTCATTCCTCAAGCTGTAAGATAGATGTTGGAGTTCTGAAATTCAGGAAGACATTAGAAAAACATGAAAGGAATCCAATTGAACATAGGATTATAAACAAACATAGTATACTACCATCGTGAGTCACCCAAGTACCTAAGAGATGAAATATCGTCGGTTCATTAGCTGATAAGTTGAATTGACTGGTCAAGTGATTCGGTGACTGGCAGAATGAATAACCCAGATAGGAAAGAAAACGGATCCCAAAAGCAAAGGTGTTTCCAAAAGCATCGCTTTTAGTTGTTAGGAATGCAACTGAGAAAAATGAATAATGAAACTGTTCCTTCATTGCAGCACCATCAACGCATATGGGATTGTTCACCAAAGGGCAGTTGAATGGAACCATCCAACCAAACAATGCTGATATATATTGACCTAAACCCTCAGTACTCTACTCTAATAGTATCAAACGGTTCCCCCATGACAGTTATGCAGTCCGCTTACCATGATCAATATCACTGCCACTGAACTACTCACAATTATTCCCCCATTTTCCTACCCCTTCATTTCCCATTCCTAACTCCGGTTCAAGTATGATTCTAGTAGATATGGCCATCATCTATTAACCACAACCAAACATGAGTTTTTTTCCTTGAGTAATGGTAGGGGATGGTACTGATATATATTGACGGATGTCCAGCTCAGTCGAGTCATTTGAATGAGACTAATATATTATTATAGTTGACCCCTCCAATTCCAAAGGGTCACTAGTGGAACACATACCATACCCTCAAATACTTATATATATAGTCAATACTCTACTCTAATAGTCGTGTTGCGCCATGAACTACCAAACCAGTGAAATCTTACCAACTCCCCCACTACTCAATTGATTCTTTCATCAAAGGAAAACCGCAGTCGAGTCATGCCTCCATCAATGACATCAAACTGGTGCCCCCCATGCTCAAACTTGTATTCCAATGCAATGCTTCCCAGCTTCTCTCTGACCATCAGCACTCTTTAGTTAATTATCCCTATCAGTTATTAAAATAGTACTGAAAATTTATTCTGTCTGACCCCACTGCAATGCCATTCCAATGACCGTAGTATTCTTAATTGTCGAAAGGTTCCCATATGAACTGTACACCACTCTTAAAACTAGAAAGTTTTTTCCACCTGGGGACTTGGACACTGAAGGTGGGTTCCATGCAGTAGGATGGAGTACTGAATGGTGCATCTCTCGACTACTGAGTTATTCAAAAAAAGGAATCAAAGGGTGAGAGACTCCTGCATCTCAAGTGACAAGGCGGGGACATGATTCGAACCACAATATCCCATAGAATGGTATGGGATGGATTCCTTGCCTTTAGATCATTAGATAAAATACACGAATTGAACTATGCAGTGTCATATATCACTCACCCATCTCACAAATTGGGAAATGCCAGAAGACTTTTAGAGTAGGGTATTGTGAAGGGAGGCGGGGTGGATGAGGCGGATAGCAAGGGAATGAAAAACATCTCGCTGCTAGGGAGCAGAATTGTATCAGATCTTCCACGGTGTATCTTTATGAAGTAGTTGGAGAGGGGAACAAGATCTCTCATTTATGTTCCTGGTCCATCTCAGTCAATGTTGATACATGAAAAAAACCTCATCTATGTTTGTTGTCACTCTATTCTTATCTATGTGATTTGTAGATGTCATGCCTACATGAAACTCTAATTATATATTAGTACCAGGCCCATCCTCCTCCCTTACTAGTCACACTCAGTACACTACTCTAATAGTCAAGATTCTCCACTATTAGAGTAGAGTACTGTTGACATGTCAGCTTTGGAAGAATAGCATATAGGGCTAGCCTCCCCCTATGGGGATTATTTCTCGGTCAACTATCTACCTTTTTTAAAGAATGTTTTCTTCAATCACAATATATAAAAAGTACCTGAACCATACTAGATATCCCACAACTGAAGAGTTGTATGTCCCTCCTAGATCCTCTTTAAAATAGTACAGAGAGTGATGGGGGCCGGCATATTAGGAATCTCAGTACTTTACTCTACGTTACTCTTATATATAGTTAAATAAGAGTAACTGATATATTAGTATCATCTTGATTGATAGTCTGATACTCAACTGTCATGAGCCCTCCTCACTACCATAGATCAAATCAGGAACACTAACTAGAAATGATGTCGTTCCTGTCAATGCCTAGTGACTACCATGGAGGACTACATCACAAATGACATTGCAACCACTACCCATACTAAACGGCTGATCCAATGGACTGCTACCGGAGCAAGAAGCGAAACCCTATCCTAAATGGAAGGTATACACGGAGTCATAACACTCTTTCAAGTCTTCTCAATCATGGATCACGTTCCGAAAAACCTCAGTAGATGAACGGAGGATAAAATACAGCAGCAGTTCTTTCGTATTCAATATCAGATCAGATTGATAGAATACCAAGAATCCCTTGCAAGTCAAGTTTTTGACTCTATATCATATCAGTGCAAGGTCCAAGAAATATATTTAAATCTATGTTATCGGTATAATATAGCCAGGTACTCTTCTATATTGATAATTGTTACTGATAGTAAAAATGACCTTCTGAATTTGAGATGATGGGGGTGCGAGAACATGCATTAGGGAAGATGAATTTGGGTTTCAAAACAATGGGACAATGGAAAAAGGAATGGAAATTGAGGTGTTCAGCAGCGATGATGTTCTTAAGTGGAATTCAGTATAAATTGGGTCATAGTTGAGCGACCGGCGAAAACATTCGACTATATATGGATGGGGCATTTGCGAGCGCAGTAGATGGGATGACCCTAGGTCCTCCCTCGCTCATCTCTTTGTATGCCATGTCTAGATCCGCTCGGTGGTACCTCACTCCAATGCAAAGTGTGACTCTACGATAGCATATTCTGGAGTCTCCTCTAGGCGGTACCTCGCTCTCTTAGCTTCTTATCTCTTCTCAGTCCTCATCCGGACCTCGCTCCAATAGTTCCTTAGCTCCACTCGGTTGAACCTTTCTCCAATGCAGCATAGAGTGGTACTGTGCACTTGGATGTTCTGTATCCCCCCTGTGACCCCCTAAGGGTCTTCTCCCCTTATCTCTGCTCGGTGGGACCTCACTCCAGTATGAAATCTCATTATCTCCCCTCGGTCTTCCCCTCAGGAAGAAGCTCCCTCCATTCAATAAAATAAAATTCCTAACACTTAGTTATGCCTGGTCTTCCCAGCCCGGGAAGACGCTCGGTCTATTATCATTATCTATTTTTAGAATCCTTAGTTCTACTCATTCCTCACTCCAATTGGGTGGCTGCTTAGCTCCGCTCGGGCTTCCCCCAGTAATCCCTTCACTCCTTTAGCTCTACTTGGGCTTCCCAGCACAGGAATCCCTTTGCTTCAACATCTTCACTCGTTCCCTGCTCCATTACCTCTGCTCATTTTTCTCTCCAACCAGGATATCTATTCTGGGGGTAACACCCCCCGCCCCCTAGGCCCCCCGATGTTCTATATCTTTCTCCTAATGTAGTAGAGTTATTCTATCTTTTCCTTTCTCTCTTCTCCTTATTTGGTAGGGCTTGTTCATTCTTTTATGTATGTCTTTTTTTATAAGATATACATAGATGAAAAGACCTCTATATTAAAGAGAAGAGAGAAGATCTATATAGAGTATCCTTTTATATTTAGGATAAATTCTATAACTTTTAGCTCTTCTTGGGATTCTAGGCCTGGGAATCCCTTCGCTCGATTAGCTCTGCTCAGGGTTCTCCCTGGTTACCCCTTCACTCCATTAGATCCGCTTGGTCTTCCCGGCCAGGGAATACCATCACTCCAATAGCTCTTCTCGTTCCTCGCTCTGTTGTCTCCACTCGGGGTTCCCCCTAGGAACCCCTTTGCTCCATTATCTCCTCTCGTTCCTTGCTCCATTTGCTCGGTACAGTATTCCCCCCAAGAATACCATTGCTCCAATCGCTTCTTATCTCAGCACGGTCCTCCCAAACCTATCCCTCGCTCCAACGGTCAGACCCCCCTAATAGGGGGGCCACTCCCTCAATCACATCCCAAAATATCTCCTTACCTATTAAACATTTATTATATATGATTCAAGAAACTACTAGTATAATTAAGTCAAGGTTTCGATTGCTGGGACATGAGTGCTAGGCCAGGGTAGGCTGTGTAGTAGAAACTGAGGCTTCATTCAACTAGTATACGTTCAGGCTCGAATATTGGGGTACCAAAAACCCATGTTCTCCATTAAATCTGAAGTTCCATGGAACTACATGGTACCCAAACTAGTAAACCCAAGCATGACAGGACTGAGGTTCTATCACTAAGGTCCATATGTTAAAATAGTTCTTTTGGAGAACATTCCATCTTAGGAAGTCGCCACACCGTTGCGAAGAAGGTGGCTCCATACGGTCTAGCTAGTATGGAACCCATGCTATCAAGGGGGATCATAATTATACTCCCCTTGTTTTCTTTGTTTCCATACTAGACTAGTGGTGAACCAAAGCAGAGCTGAGGCCCTGGGGGGGGGAGCTTGCACACTCTCCAATTATGTAGAACACATACGCGCATTAAGTAGAATGCGTACGCCTATTAAGTTGAAGATTTATGCATATATAGAACTTGTAAGAGTGTCTAGAACATGTCAAAGTCTATAGAACTCATACGCCTATAAGTGGAACACGTACGCGTTTATAGAATGAGTACGACTATCATATACGTGCAGTTGAAGGTTCAGGGTGCATGTCCACATATCAAAACATGCACAAATGCATGTTTTATTAGTGGAAAACTGACGTTTGCCTATGCTCATGGGTAATCCATTGTATCGTGAGTAAACTCATGAATCTATCGGCTAGAATAGTTCATACAACTTTCTTCACTCAATCAGACCTTGGGTCCTCCCTCACTCATCTCTTTGTATGCCTTGTCTAGCTCCGCTCAGTGGTACCTCGCTCCAACGTAGAGTGTGACTCTGCGATAGCCTGTTCTGGAATCTCTACTCGGTGGTACCTCACTCCCTTAGTTACTTAGCTCCGCTCAGTCCTAATCCAAACCTCTCTCCAATAGGTCCTTAGCTCTGCTCGGTGCACCCTCACTCCAATGCAACGCAGAGTGGCACTCTATTCCTGGATGTTCTATATCCCCCCTTGTGACCCCCTAGGGGTCTTCTCCCTTTTTCTCTGCTCGGTGGGACCTCACTCTAGTAAGTTAGCTCATTAGCTCCACTCGGTCTTCCCCCCAGGAGGAAGGTCACTTCATTCCATAAAATGAAATCCCTAACTCCTAGTTCCGCTCGGTGATCCTGGCCCGGGAAGACGCTCGCTCCAATATCATAATATCATTTTTGAAACCTTAGCTTCGAGCATTCCTCACTCCAATCGGGTGGCTGCTTAGCTCTGCTCGGGCTTCACCCCAGAAATCCATTCGCTCCATTAGAAACTCACAGTCTTCCCGGCCCGGGAATCCCTTCACTCTAATATCTCCTCTCTTTCCTCTCTTAATTAGCTCCACTCATTCCTTGCTCCAATTAGGATATCTATTCTGGGGGGTAACCCCTCTGGCCCCCTCAGAGTTCTATCTATTTCTCATAATGTGGTATGTCTTTTTTCTATTTTCTCTTATCTATTCTCAATATTTGTTATGTATTGTTCTTTCATCTCTGTATATTTTTTTTGAGAAGATATACAGAGAAGAAAATCACTCTTTGTTATGGAGAAGAGAGAAGATCTAGACAAAATAGCCTTCTATCTTAAGGATAATATCTAGAACATTTATCTCCACTAGGGATTCTCAGCTGGGGAATCCCTTCACTCCATTGGCTCTGCTCGGGGTTCCTCCTACGAACCCCTTCACTCCATTATCTCCGCTCGGTCTTCTCGGCCCGAGAATACCATCGCTCCAATACCTCTTCTCATTCCTCACTCCATTAGCTCCACTCGGGGTTCCCCCCGAGAACCCCTTTCCTACATTAGCTATGCTTGGTCTCCCCCCCAGGAATACCATCGCTCCAATAGTTTCTTAGCTCCCCTCATTCCTCTCAAACCCGTCCCTCGCTCCAACGGTCGGACCCCACTACTAGAGGGACACTCCTTCAATCAGATCATGTATATCTCCTCACCTCTCCGTATTTTGTTGTATATGATTTGAGAAACTCCTAGTAGAATGCATTTAAGGTTTCTCTTGTTGGGACATGAGCGCCAGACCAGAGTAGGCTGTGTAGTAGAAACTGAGGATTTATTTAACTATTAAACGTTCAGGCTCGAATCTTGCGGGTACTGGAAACCCATGTTCTCCATTAAATATGATGTACCCTAGCTCTACAGGGTACCCAAAATAGTAAACCCAAGCCTGAAAGGACTGAGGTTCTATCACTAAGGTCTATATCTTAAAGTATTTATTTTGGATAATGTAACATATTAGGAAGTAGGCATGTCGTTGTGAAGAAGGTGGCTTTATATGGTCTAGCTAGTATGGAACCCAAGCTCCCAAGGGGATCGGAATTCTGCTACCCTTGTTTTCTGGGTTTCTATAATAGACTGGTGGTGAACCAAAGAAGAGATGTGGCCATGTGGGGGGGGGGGGGGGGGGGGGGCGCTCACGCACTCGTGTATTAAGTAGAATGCGTAAACGCATTAAGTAGATCGCGTAAGCTTATTAAGTAGAACAGGTACAAGTATATAGAACGTGTACGAGTATCTAGAACATGTACGTGTTTATAGAACGCGTACGCCTATATGTGCAATAGGTACGCGTCTATAGAATGTGTATGACTGTAAGTGGAATAGGTACGCATCTATAAATAAAAATTATTTTTAAAAATTTGTTTTAATATATATTTTTTATAATTTTTTTATATTCAAATTTTTAATACCTTACACCTTATTTTTTAAAAACCTTTCAAAATCATATATTCAAATATAGTTAGTTTGTATTATCGATGTGAACTATGATCTTTTATTTTTTAGTTTTCCTTTAATTGAAATACCTAAAAATACATTTCAATATTAATAATTTATTATAACAAAAAAATATAATTTCTATTTCCATATAATTATAAAATAATCATTGGGATATAAATATTAAATTCAAACAAATATAATTTATTTATTCAATAATGAAACCTACTAAAGAGGATTCTCTTAATATTAAAATATTTATTGATTCATTGAAATATATTAAATAATATACGATATCAAAAATGATTAATAAAAATTATAGATAATATAAAATAATTGTACATTGACTTCAGACCATTACATCTACACCGAGGTTGTTTTTTTTCTATTAATCGAATAACATAAAAAGGTTGATATCCAAATAATTAATTTGCTTACTAAATAAAACAAGATGATAAATTAATTAATGAGATGAAAATAATTTGTATTTTTGAATAATTTATTAAATAAATATAATTTTACTTTCAAGTGGTTAATAGAGGATCAGACTGAAATCATGTCTTAGGGGAATGGGTCTTTCTCCCCCATTATCATTATTAATGATTGAATTTGTATCACTCTCTATATCCCTCTCTTTAATATTTTGTATACCTTTCATCTATTTTATTTTTATATTCATTATAAATATTTCCATGGTCTATACTATGCCTTTTATCATATATTTTCTATATATATGAATTTTTCTCCTTGATCCACTTCCAGTCATTTATTTAATATAGATACAGTAATAGAAAAATTCACTTTATTCTTACATTTCTGGATTCAACAATAAAATGATTATTAACTTTCAATAATATCAAAAAAACCGTACATTTTAACAAAATATTAATTTTTATTTTCCAAATGTAGGAATATAAATTGTAATATCTCAACCTTATTCAATGGAGTGGGAAGGTAGTGGGACGTTATTAGTTCTTAGGTGACATCCCCAAGATACCAAATACTGGAAATAAATTCCATGGGATTCATTAGAAATTGGTGGATAAATTTACCATTAAAAATAAAACATCAATAATAAGATAAAAATAACCAAAAAAACTATATATGATGGATGAGAATAGTGTAATTAATCTCAAAGAAAAAACCTGAACCCAACTATATCAGAGTACAAATTGGAAACAAAACAAGTAAAACTGAATGAAACTAATGACACCATCTCAACTACTCCCATCCTTCTCCATGATCCATCTCCATAATCCATTCCCATGGTATCCTGATGCATCACAAAAGAAATTACATAGCACACCTTTAATAGATTTATGGTATACAATATATACAAATTCACCAATTGTCCCCACAATGGGGTGAGGATTAAACTCATTAGGATTTCACCAATGAAATCCCAAATCACTCTAATGGGATAGAAAAGGATAACACATTTATAATAATAAAAAATTAGGAGATTTTAATCTATTTTATATTAAATCATAAAAAAGTTTTAATAACCAAAACCATTTCCATTCAAATAAACCAAATAACTATTTAGACAATTTAAAATTAGTATTTGGTATACCTATTAAATTTCCACACATCCACACATCCACCCATTCATTCCTCGATGAGAGTTCCATGCTCATGAGGGATCTCTCATTAATTGAAATTTTATTCATAAGGTTAAAAGTACTCATGTTCCCTAAAGGAGCACACACTTTCAACAGGTTCACATTGTTATTGTTAATGGTATAAACCCCTTATCTAGGGTCATGTCAAAAAAATAACCCACACTTACCAAATATATGAAATACCATGTCAACCCAATCGTTAAAATCCTTTTCAATAATGTAATTATTTTATTGAAATAATTTTCTGATCACTTTTACAAGAATCAAAACCAAACCATATTTGTTAAACAAATAATTTTAAAATCATCTACCGGATGAAATTTTCCATGAAATATATATTATTTTATAATTTCAACAAAACCATAAGTAAAGAAGGTTTTCCATTGAAAATAATATATACATTTAAATATAAAAATCAATAAATTTGATCTATATCAGATCTATCCCTCATGTTCTAATAAGAGAATATGAGAGTGAATCCATTTACCTCTGAAAAGTGGGTGAAAATGAAGAATGACATAAATCGCAAAAAACTCAGCTTGAAACTCCCAAAACATACCTTGGTTTATGTTCCCATAATCCAAAAAAATCATAAATAATAATGATTTGAGCCAAAAAAATCATGGATTTACCCACAAAAGACCAAATCCATGATTTCAAGGGAGAGAAGAGGAAAAAATCTAAGGAAAACCACAAAGAATCTTTATTTACAAACAAAATCGGCCTGCAACACACCGAGATTTGTCGTGATGTCACTGTCAAATAAAGAGAAATGATCTCCACAACCTAGGGGTGAAGGGAAAATTATGATAGTAATTTATTAAAGAAAATGGGAGTTTCAGAGGCAAAAGATAGTGATATTAACAAAATCCATATCTATTTTTTATGGTGCATGGTTATGGTGCAAAAATAGGAAAACTCTGAACAAACCCTAAACTTTCCACTGCCTCCAAACACCTCTCACAATGTTAGATAAGATGGTTGGTATAAATTTACACCAAGAATTCTAAACCCCTATATCTAACATTTCATGGCTTTTTTGGGTGGCCATATTGTTTTTTCAAACCATGCTCCTATCGAGTGCCCACTATTCATTTTAATGGGTTTTGGGGAGGTGTTTCTTGGAAACTACTAATCATGATGAAACAGTGGCCTCTCGAAAATCCAAAAAAAACATTATAAACATTAAAAATCATCCCAAAGAATAATGTATTAATTATTTGTACATAAATACAAAAATAAATATTCAGGTGCATTAAATTGATAGTGATACATTATCCCCACAATTGGTCTTTCCATAATTTGAAATAAGAAAACTGCCACTGTCATGAAATATTTCATGCAACTGCTCCACCATTTTCTTTTCATGATCCTAGTATTCTTCCTAATTATAGGAATGATTCCAAAAAACTCATATTAGACCGATGATTTTCCCATAAATTAATTTCTCTTGCCTATCTAAAATATGTACTTGTACAAGAACCAACATATCATGTTGTTCTAGGTTTACGTGATCCCATCTAATCACACAGTCTAGATCAGGTCGATACTTATTCAATTAATATATATAGATCACGTTATGAATTGAAATGAAGTTGGGTGGAAAAAACAAATTGATAGTCCACGTCACCAACCCATTCATGATCCTCAAAATGCATATGTAACGAGCAGATAACAGTCCTTACATCCAAAAATGATGATGCCAAAGCCTTATATAGATTTTAAATAACACATTATCACTAATATAAAATGAAAAATATCACTAATAATGGTTTACTTATGATTTATGCTGACTCTGAGCTATTTCCATTCCATAACCAATCAATAAAATATTATCTGTTATCTCTTTCAGAATGTTTGGTCCAACTAGTGAAGTCTCGCCTACTTCCACCGACAAAGTGTAGAAAGATAATAACACCCATAAAATAATTCAAAATGATCCTAATGTATTACGGCCAATTAAAAAGTTGTTATATGATAACTATAATAATCATATTTTCTCCTTCCATGAGCCCCCTAAAGCCATTATACAAGCCCTAAGAATATCATCCATTGATTCCATCATCATTTTTGGATTCTAGTTCCATTTAAGAATGATATAATGTTCTCATAATCAATTGATTTCCATGGTATTTCTATAAGGACATAAAATACTAGACATAAAACTCAGATCTTGTATTGATAGTACCAGAACCAGTATTCTGTACCTCATTATCACTTCTTAGATATAGATACTTGAAATGTATATCACAGTAATATATTCATGAATAGAGATAGAAATGGCCAAATTTTTTAACTAATCCACCATCAACCATATAGAGTCTTGTTTCCAAACAAACCTTGGTAGATGAATTATAAAATCCATTATAATCTAGTCCCATTTACACACGACATTCGGTAAATACTATAACATGGTCACTACACATTGATTCATTTCCATTATATTATAGTAGCTAAGGAATCTCAAAAATACATGGACACAATTTATTTTCATCCATCCCAACAAATTTTTTCACTCAATTATTTATACATCTTCATTATTCCATGAAGAACTGCCCATCTTGGATGGTGGTAAGCATGAGGGAGCATTCCTAAAAAGATAATGGTATGAAATTTTGATTAAGAAAACACAACACCGATTTTCTATCAATAGTCCGTCCAACATTATCTTCCCAAAAATTGAGTTTTTATTTCATCTAAGCCCTTTATGTATTAGATATTTGTTCCTCTTTAGCCTTATCAACCGAATTAGAACAAAATAAACCAAAAAACCCACAACCCTACCTCAATATTACCAATCCATGTGCATATAAGATATTACCAATGTCATATAACATTGATTTGAAACATATTATACCAACTAACACTATTTCTTGATTAATGAATCTACCATCGAATTTCCTTTACCATGTGTATACAACATTTCAAAGTCAAACAATTGATGGTACTCCATCCATCTTTTTTATCTCTTATTCAAATCACATTGGGAGAAAATGTATTTAATCATTTATGATCCATAAACACTATAAATTTCTCAAAAATTTGTAATGACACCATGTATTAAAATCAAGGACTACAATAGCTAATCCAAAATTCTCTTTTGGGTAGTTCTTATCATGAAACCATAACTATCGTGATCCATCAGCAACAACAAAATTTACCTACAGGAGATAACATCCCAACTCAGGTCATGAAGCATTGTAATAAACCATGTATCATAGACCATATTATGACAATATCATGATGGGTGTTGATGTATGCAGAAATTTATAGTCTTTTAAGGACTTTTGGCATTCACCGTTCCATTGGAATGGAACATTTTTTCTTGTTAAGGATATAATTGTTAAATCTAGCCACAAAAATTCATGAAAAAAATATTAATTATAACTATATAATTCAAGGAAACTACATACCTCAAAGAAATTGATTGGAGGATTCCAATATCATACCACCTCTCTCTTTTCATGATCCATAAAAACACCTTTTTCATAGACAACAAGGCCAAGTTAATCAAACTATATTATCCGAAAACACATTTTGAATGATTTATACAAAGATGATGATCCTAAAAGATAAAAAAATTCCAAGCGTTTCTCATGCAGGATATTTTACCTTGAATACCCTATTATGTCGTCCAATAACACCTCAAAAAAAATCTAGATACCTCAGAAATATTTGATTCATCAATTCCATAAATATAATTGGTGCATTCTAGAGACTAAAAGTCATAACCCCATTGTAATAATGGAATATCTACTTTTGAACACCATCTTATGAATGTCTTTCTTCTAATCCAATAATTGGTGATATCCTAAATGATGGTCAATTTTAGAGAACCTATGGTCTCCCCATAATTTATGAAACAGAAAATAAATTTATTGAAGAGGATATGTTTTTTATAACATGGTTAATAATACGATTATCCACACACATCAATATAGTTCCATACAAGTTTTTCAAAAACAAAAATGGTGCTTCCAATTGAGACAAATTACACCGAATGAACCCTTTTATTTCCAACTCTTCCTACTTGAAAATCAATTCCCATAATTATATTGGATCCATCAGACATGAGGTAGGTGAGATAATAATGGTCCCTGGTAAGAGTTAAATCATAAAATCTAAATCAATTTTTGATAGACGCCAAGAAACCTTTAGGGAAAAATATCAGGAAATAGATAAAATATTATTCGAAACACAATATTTTTAATCTCATACACTGATGGAAATGTCAAAGATAACAAATTGTATGTGGTAGTTTGAAATACTTGTGCCAAAAATCAAATTCCACTATAATTTTCATTTTTATATCCACAAATGATATTTTCAATGACATCATTAATTGTAAAAGAACCATTCTGGTATAATAGTTGTTGTAAGATTTGTAAATTTTCACCAAATCAATCCCCATGATTATATCATAGAAATCTATTACAAGCATAGTGAAATCTCATAACAATTCATCCCCATTGATATTTTCATTATATTATATTCACATAAATCCTCAACATTCTCTTTGGATCAAAGGATTTTGTTGTTTGAAAATAGAAGGCATCATCAAAACATAAAAACCGAGAAGATAAACAATGTGAGAGGATATAAATGAATGGGATGAACCCATATCAAACAATGATTCCTTAGTGAGAGAATTTAAAAGAATCATAACACTCAACATTGATTTTATAGAATGATAATCAATAATCATTATCTCAGTGTTATATTAATTATTACTTGATGCACTTTGTTCTTCATTATACTATTTAGAGTGAACTATTTTAGGAGTCATGATATTCCAAGAATCACTATGCCTTACTCAGTTTTGAGGATTATAATTACACTTATTTCGTTCCCCCATTGAAGAATACATTGTATTCAAAACATGATATGTGTCCCTAGCACCATACCATAGGGAAATTTGACAATATCTGAAAAGATATCCCATAAGGTTGAAATTGTGGAATGATCTATGTCACACCATACAATATTTCTTCATGTGATCAAAAGAACCACATTAAAAACATAATTACATTCATTTTCTTCATGGAGGAATATTCACTAATCCTGATGTCTAATTCTAATTTATACCACTACCATGGAAATAGGTTTCCCTCTTTTAACTATTCCATGAATTATTGTTCCCACCTATTAACATAGTTATAAACATGCTTCACACTCCCTCAGTACTAGGGTTGTCCCATTCTTGCACCATCTCCCTATTGACCATTTCTATACAATGTTTTATACAATGAGTTGAAATATTTGAGTTAATATCCATCGTTGACCACAATAATAAAATAATTACTTTAAGGATTCATATGCAGAAAAGTTGGTTGAATAGATGGTTAAATATATAAATTAATATGCATACTATATTACCTAGAGATTCTCATTCTTCAAGAATAATAGTTCTAGCACTCTAGAAATTCTAAATGTGTGAGGATAAATTTTTTTGTAAAAAAATTATTTCATATCCTCCAACAGAATAAATTTCTATAAATTTTCTTGAAAATATAAATCCCACTATTGTCCTTTTATATACTATAGAATGTAGATATCTAGATTTACATTCATCTTAGATGGTGAGCCGAGGAAAATTGATGATCTGATTCATCATATTCAACAACACTAATGCTTTTTACGATTTAGAACCACAAAAAAAGATGGATGTATTCTACCATTGGAACTAAACAGAATGTCCCACATTCCTTGGTTTATCCTTTTTATTCCATCTATCCATGGCTTGAAAAGCCTAAAAAAACTCTGAACTAGTTTTTGGTTCTCTTGTGGCTCAAGCGTAACCAAATTTTCAGTATCATCTTCTGGTGGGTTTTTATGGAACCTACAATGTTTCATTTTCAATATCCCAAAATGTCATTATTTCTCTCTCTAGAAACAAAAGGCTTAGAAATTTCAAATTTAATGCAACAAACATATCATGAAAAGGATTTCCAAAATCGATAATTTCCATTTTCAAACCATTTTTGAAAATATCACCCCTGTTTTTAAAAATCAATCATTTTTTAACTATTTTTAGAAATACACACCTTTTCAACAAATCATAAATCATTATTCAAAATGAGTGAATCACTCCTCGTGGGAAGTCAATAATTTTGATTCAGGTCATGATCCTCCCCTCAGATAAGCCCATGACGATGAGGTTATAACTCCTATAAGTATTTTAAACACACATGCACACAATGTCCCTCATAACATGGTTTTCAACATAAATAGGTTTGTTACACCTGTTTATTCACTACATTTCAAGTTCTGATGATTTTATTTTTCATACTACAAATCAAACTCAATGACTAAACTAGAATTATTTTCATATCCATGAATTAAAAAACTAATACCATTTGTAATATACCACCATTTTCGAGAAGGTGGTGGGATATTAGTAGGACATAGGTGACTTCCAGAAAGCACCAAATGATAGAAATAAATAAGAAGTGATTCATTAGAAATTATGTAATATTATTCCCATGAAAATAAAATAACTATATGAAGATAACAAAAAACCAATATATAATGAATAAAATAATGTAATAAAACTCCTAGAAAAAAACAAAACCTAACTATATCAGAGTATATAACAAAAACTATGACCATTTAAAATAAAAGAAACTAAAGACACCAAATTAGAAACTCCAAAAATTTTCCATACTCAAAATCCACAATCAATTCCCAGGGTTTCACGATGCATCACAAAAAATGAGATACCATTCCATAGCATGTGTCTTGGTATAAAATATTTGTAAATATTCCAAAGTTCCCAAGAAAGGTGCAAGTTAAAAAATCAATAGGATTTCTATAATTACTTCCCAACTCACACCACCAGGATTGAATATGATAGAACATTTAGAATAATTAAGATAAGAAAATTTATTGCAGTTTATGTAGAAGCATGAAATAGTCTTTAAAAACAAAACCATTTATAGGGAAAGAAAAAAAAACTCTTTTAACCATATCAAATTTCTATTAGAAATACCCATCCCATTAACACACATCCATACATCCACCCATGCATGAAAAGGTGACAATTCCATAATCTTGGGTAGCCTCTCATATATCTACAAAGTCATCAAAAGGTAATGAACAATCATGTTCCCTAATTTAATACACCCCTTCTATAGGGTCATGTCATTGTACCCCAATGTTATTTTCCCATTATCTAGGGTCACGACAATGGAATTTACTCACACTAACCACATATTCCATATTCCATGCTAACCTAACAATGCCATTCCATTTAAACAAAAAAATTATTTTATTGGAAATAGTTTCCGACTAATTCTCCATGGATCTAACCCAACCAAAAATTTTAAAACTATAATTTTAAGATCATGAACCAAAGTCATTATTCTGAAAAACCATCAAATTTTAAAATTTACAGGAAACCATCATTAAATAATATTTCCCATCAATAATATCAAATAAATTTCATAATAAAATTCAATAAATTCAATCAATTAGAAATCATGCAATCAGGTTCTAACAATAGGAGTCAAGAATGAATTCACCTACCTCTGAAATGTTGGAAAAAATGAAGAACAACATAAAAAATTAAAAAACACTACTGGAACTCCAAAATAAACCATAGATCATTTTCATTTAGACAAGAACAATCATAACACTTCATGAATGGCATAAAAACATTGGATTATTCTACAATGAACCAAATACCTGATTCCAAGAGAGGGAATATGGAGAATTATATTGAAAACTACCGTGAGCGATCATTTACCAACAAAATTAATTTCAAACACACCTAGATTCACCTTGGAATAACTCCTAAATCAAGATGAATGGTCTCTATAGAATAAGGATTAAATGGAATTAAAAATATCACATGTTTAGTGGAAAATGAGAAGTTTAGTGGCTAGGTCGAGTGGGATGAAAAAAATCCATATCTAATTTTTAATGGTTCGTGGTTAGGACACATAGTTTGGAAAGTTATATTCTAAACATGCAGTATTGTAAATAACCTAGTTTTTCACTCAGGTATGGATCCTTTAATTTTTTGTCTAAATCTTAAAACTGGACCTAATACAGATGGCTAATGTGTTAGAAAAGGTTCTAAGGGTGTCTCGGTCTTGTTTGGAGCTTGGAACACCACTTTTTAGGAAAATAGGCCATGTCTCATGGTTTTCACATGGTTTTCCTAAACATGTGGTTTGTGATATTTTGGAATGTGGAATCTCACACTGTTTGTGCATGTCTATTCGGCCTAACTATGAGAACCCCCCATTTTCCCATGCCAAGTCACATGGTTTGCATACGGTTTTCCTAACCATGCAGTTTTTCTCATTTTGGACAGTGACATCTCACATGGTTCGTGCATGGTTTGTGCACAGCCATATGGACTAACCATACGAACCGCCTCTTTTCCAAAATTCGGGCAGACCCATCTATCATGGTTTGGGCACGGATTGAAAACCCATGCAGACAAACCATGTTAAGGCTAAAAACATGTTTAAAATGTCTAAAATTCCCTTAATGATATATTAATCCTCCCCTTCCTCCCTAATCCAATCTTATTCAGGTTTGATGTACTTCTCTCTCAATTTTGGGGTTTTTGAAGATCAAATATAGGAATCAAGAGATCTTCTTCACCCACCATATGATCGAGATTCTGTTTTTCATGTTGGATACATGACAATAATTACTCTAGTCCAGTTTAGTCATTATACTTCTCTTCCGCTCTAAACCTAGTTATCGCCATGTGATAGTTTTTCAGCTTTTCATAGATATACTCATATCTGAGGCAAATCAGTGGAAGTTACCAGAGGAGGAGAGTTTTAAAACCATATGTTGGGTGGTTTATAACTCATCCCTAAAGTTCATTATTTTTTGAATGTTCAGGTGGGGCCCACCTATTTTTTTGGGAACCATTTCTTAAATTTACATGTTATGAATAAACTCATTAGAATACTATGATTATGATCCTTATAAATATGTGATTAGTTGTAGTGGTTACACCCACAACTCAATCTTCTTCATGTCGAATGTTATGCCATAATTGGGATTTAGTGTTTCGGAATGTATGATCCATAATTAAAGTGTGCCTTTATGTGACCTTTATAAACGTGAATATCCTTATAATAAATTTCCTGTTGTAAATGATATTTTCATAATGGAAAGTACCATGTATGCTCACCACTATACCCTTCAAAGGTAAGTTCTTGAAAATGTTTATTAAATGTGAAATATGAATTGTGAAATGGAAAGTATACTATATATATAACTTGGCATTATTAAAAGATATTAAATAAAGGTTACATGTTTATAGCACCCCTTTCCATGTTGACGGATGGTAGATGAGTAATCCTCAATAAATGATTTTGTCTTAATGGTTAGCTAATACTTTATTAAATGGTTGCAAAGCAACTTGGTCTATCCACACTAATGAAAGACATGTCTTGGACCAATGTTTTCAACTTTACTTGACCTATCAACACTAATGGAAGGGAATACATGAACCAAATGAATTCTAACATGATTACAATATGAAATAGGAATGGACTGAATCATGCTCTACTTGGATTCTAGGAGGAGAATACATTGGGTCTAAAGAACCCGATTCTAATTCAGGGATACAGTTTTCTTAGGCTGATACCCACCTAGATTCTAGTTCTTGTCTATTCCACGGATGCCATGTATACTACTGTTTGGTCCCAAATTCTTACAGGATACCTTGGGTACACTCCTTCGATGCAATATTGACTAGTAGGTGACATGGTTAATTTCCATAGGGCCCTGCCTTTTCTTATCCCCTTTTTACCTTGGCCGATCACCATGGACTTGGTAGCAGCCTAATTGGATAATTACATGGATTACTCTCCTTAGATTACACTCTTACCACTTATGTAGACTCAGATACCACTATGTTATCCATCCATTAGTTTACGTTACCTTTTTTTAACCTATAACTCCCTCACTAGATATCATTGTTTGGTTTCCTTACTACATCTTGGGACCTTCGCTTCTTATACAATCATGAGGTGATGTCAGTGTTAGTTATGCCTTATGTGACCTATTAACATGAAATGGTAATTAGTTGATTAATGAACTAATTACATGTTCAGACACCAACCAAGGGCTGAAGTACACAGTTATTTAGTTATATTGAACTGCTAGCTTTACATTACATATGCATGTCTGCACACTTTTATGTTCCATTACACGGGCCAGATGTTATAGACACCATTGGTTGTGGCCCACTGATATTTATTGCACACCCTATCTGGGCACCGTTTGGTACCTAGAGTAGATTACAATGATGAAGGTATTGACAAAGGGAAGAATGTGACTTCCAATACTTGATTATGATCTAATAGGATAGTGTTGATAGCAGATGACTGAGTAGGATCATGGGATGATTGGAGTAGGATTTGTTTTCTTTTACATTGTAGAACATGTTATGCTTATTTTCTTGTATCCATGTTTTCATGTTTTTTAGTGACATGTCATTACATAATCACTATTTCAGTTGATATAGTTATTGTTAATCTTTCTCATCTATTGTATTATTTTTCTGATGATATTTATTTATATTTCTTCTGTTGTTTATTATTCATTTATATACCTTCCTCAATGCTACACTCTTTTAATTAAGGAATTGTCCTCCTATAGACAAACCTAAGGCCATCACTGTTAGTCAGTATCCTCTAGTGTTTAGGAAAATGTGCTTGGGGACATGTGGCCCACCAGGCTTGGGGAACCCATTAAGTGGCATACGAGTCTGGTTCTATAGTGACCTAAGCATTTTACATTAAACATTTCATGATTTTAAGAATAATTAATCATCAGAGTACATGCAAAGGATCGTTAAGTATGGTGTCTTGGAAGACGAGTTAGATATAACATAAAACATGGGGCAAAAAATTATTTTTTTAATCTCCATAAAGAGATTATAATTTCCTTTGAGCCCTTACATATATATAATGTACCCTGGGGAACACATGAACAATGGGATGAGCTAAAAAACACAGTAAGGGAAAGAACATAAGGATACATCTCAAGCACGTGAGTTAGGAAGCATGAAATAATGATATCCAAAGCATGAAACTTATAAAATCATTTAATATAAGCATCGGATCATATAAACATGGAATCATAAAAATGTTCCAGAATCATAAATAATTTCTTCAGTACGGGTCAAGGCCAACTTCCAATCCTGTTTCTCATTTCAGTACGGGTCAAGGCTAACCGCCAATCCCGTTTCACATCGCATCTCATGAGACATGACCTTACCCAATGCTTTGGAGCACTATATGGGCACGCCCATCTCAAAATTTTCATGAATATTCTTGCCACATAAATATTCTTTCCACATATACAATCATACATAATAAACTATACACAAACATAATGGTACCCATGGAAGGAATTGGGTACCACAATCATGACATAAATCATAACCATTGGGTGTATCATGAAAGTGTCCATGTAAGGAAAGAATTAGAAAATAAATGGATGTTCATAGCGTAAAATAGTCATATATCATGGTAATTGGTGTCAAACAAAAGTGAAAATATATGATAAATGTATTTTAGAAACATTAGCATTAAAACATTTTTGTGTGGTTTTAAGGAAAATACTATAGAGATTTTAAAATAGTAAAGAAGAAAATATTTAATATAAAACCATAATTGAACCAAGAAGGTTTTCATAACAAAAATACATAATTTACAAAGATAATGGTGTCTTAAAACAGAATATAGAGTGCACTTGCAATTGGGTAAAAGTTTGGGAAGTTCCTCTAAAACGAGAGTGCTTATTGGGAAGTAATGAAGAGAGATTCACTTAAAAGCATGTATATCCCTGAAAGAGAAAGATAGATGGATCTTGGAACATGAGTTTGGACCAAATAAACATAATGTTTAATTTATACATAAAATAAAACACAACAACATTTTGGTAAATAGAATGATAGAGCAACCCGAAGGAATAAAGGAAGTTCTGGTAGAATATATCATGGTTTATTGGCATGGTATTGGGTGTAACTAAGAGGGATTGATGAGAGAGATAAGGGTTTTCTCATCACTTATAAATTATTATATAAGTATGGGGAAGTTTTATAAACATACCCCATCACTTGTAAATACACAAAATAACATAGCATATGAAACAATCTTGATTAAGAGTAAAAAGGAGAGGATCCCTTACCTTAAATCCGTTGGTGTTCTCCACTAGTTATTAACAACATGAATAAAAAATAGGCTTATTAATTAATAAGTCCAGAAACTCTTTTATATTCAATTTATTTATTATAACCCTTTTTAGTTTATTCAAAGCCTTTTGGATTAGTTACAAGGTTCAATTTCATTGTTCGGGCTCGTTTGTTTACCTAGCTTTAAAAGATCGGTCCACTTATATTCATGTTTGGATTATATGTAAGATCAAAGTGGTTGTCTAGAATTTAAGTTATATTATTTAGTTAATATCCAGGATATTTCATGGTTTTAATTTCAATTATGTTACTTAGAGTTAAGTCTAATTATTATATATATAACCACAGTGATAACCGTTTTTTTAATTAGTGGATTTTATTACAAAGAATGTGTTTTTCTTTATAACATAATTACATTTGTACCGAAGGATTACAGAACCAAATCTATGATATATTACATATATAATAATCTGATTCAACCATATCAAAAATTGTTTCTTGACCATAATTAAATATAATAATAGAAATTGATAAATCGTTGTCGTTGAATGTGCTAAATTAGCACATCTCAAATGGTTCTTTCATCTCTTTCAAATAAAAGGGTGGGGAAAGGAGAGGAGATAATGAAATATAACACTAGCATGAAGAAATTATAGTATATTTATGTTACTAGACTTATCATAATATTATGGTTAAGGGAGGTGAGGAATGAAATAAAAAAGAAAAGAACTTAAAAGAAAAAAAGAAATTGGGAAGAGGAATTTACCTCTTGAGACTTCCTCCTTTGAGAACCTCTTAATAGGATAGGTTTTGGTATTTTGAGGAGGATGAGAGCTTTTGGACGTGGGGGAGGACCTTGGGGATGTATTTGGTCAAAATAATGGAAAGGAACAAAGCTTGAGAGGAGTGGAGAGAAGAGGGAGTAAAGGGGGTTTTATAGTGGAGGAGATGAGAGATTTCATAATATTATAATCATTAATTTATTATTTCTTCACCCGACAAGGAATAGTAAGATTTCCATGACTAGTAATCGTGATTCTATCATGTGATCTAGAGCCAATAGGGCTTACATCAGCAGAACATCAATGATGACTCAATTAATCCACTATTTAGCATTTATTGTGAATTATTGGATTATACTATTCATAAAAAATTCAAGTATTTTTCAGAAAATCTTAAAATTTCACCCTAATCATTTTTCAATGTGTAGAATCCAAAAATGAAGTCCATTTTTCAAAAATAATTTTCCAAATATGATTATTTTAATATTTAATTAAAATAATAATTTATTATCAAAACCAGTTTTAAAACATTCATTAACATATTCTAAAATATAGGTAAATCATACTTCTAACTTGAATATTATTTATATACCACCATTGGTGAGGTTACAATTCATTAGGGTATATCACTATTTATAAGGATATGGTACTATTCATTAAGGTAGGTTACAATTCACCAAAAATATTTTTTTCCCTTATCGGACTCCAAATATCTTACTGATTACAACAGTGTATACCAGATTTTTGAAATTCCAAATGCAGAAATGAGAAAAACACATTTAAAGGTCACTTAGCACTTATTAGTTAATTATGTTGTGTTTTCATGTGATTTAATGACATACTTATGAGAAGGTAATTTCCATTGAAAAACATTGGGTTGTTAAATTCATCCCCACTTATGAAATTTCACCCTCGAAATTTCATTTTACATTTTAAGCCAAAAACATGTGTGGGTACATTTCCATCATTGGTTCCTCCAATTCCCATGTTGCCTCTTTATAATTATGGTTTCTCCTTAGTACCTTGAGCAGATGAGTAGTCTTGTTGCGTAGAACTTTGTCTCTATGATCCAGGATCTTCACTGGGTGCTCCTCGTAAGAGATATCATCCTCTAACTGTATGACCAATGAAGAGATTACATGTGAAGGGTCTGGTATGTACTTCCATAAGAGGGATACATGAAATACATCATGTACTTTCGACATGTTAGGTGGATTTTCTTGTCGATAGGCCACAACTCTGACTCGATCAAGGATCTCGATGGGGTCGATGTACCTGGGACTTAACTTCCCTTTCATCGCAAACCTCATGAACTTCATCCATGGGGATATATGTTGAAATACCATTTCTACAACTTTTAACTCAAGGTCTCTTCAAAGGTTATCCGCATAACTCTTATGTATATTTGGGCTGCCTTGATATGATACTAAATGGTTTTCACCTTATCCACCATTTCTTGGACCATTTCAGGTCCTAGTAGCTTATGCTCACTGACTTCATCACAAAATGCTAGTGCTCTACACCTTTTCCCATAAAGGGATTCATATGGTGCCATTCAGATTATCGAGTGGAAACTATTTTTTTAGGAGAATTCAACCAGTGGAAGATGTTAGTCCCATCCCCCTTTGAATTCCATTGAACACGCTCTCAACATGTCTTCTAATGTCTGAATAGTTCGCATAGATTGGCCATCAGTTAGAGGATGATAGGTTGTACTGAAGTTCAGTTCAGTTCTCAGAGCATGATGGAGACATTCCCAGAACATCGTGGTCAATCTCAGATCATGATCATATACAATATATAGTGGTACTCAATGCAGCCTTACGACTTCTTTGATGTAAATACGTGAAATTTGATCCAATGAAATGTCCTCTTGAACCACGATAAAGTGATCTGTCTTCATAAGGCGATCCACAACGACCCATATAGAATTGTTTTCTTTAGATATCTTTGGATGTCCAGTGAAAAAGTCCATGGTAATGTTATCCCACATACATTCTAGTATGGGTAGTGGTTTCATCATCCCATTAGTCTTTTGTCTCTCATCCTTCACTTGCTGACATAAGAGGCACTTTGATGTATATTCCACAATCTCCCTTTTCATATGGTCCCACCAAAAGTTTTCTCAGAAATCTCAATACATTTTTGTGCTCCCTGGGTGGATAGATAAGGTTGAGCTATGTGAATCATTCAATAATTCCTTCTTTATCTCTGGATCAGATGGTACACATAATTGTGTCCCAAATCTTACAACTCCTTCCTCATCAATTTTGAAATCATAGGATTTCCCATTTTTAATAGCTTCCACCCTTTTCTAAATTTCTAAATCCTTTCTTCAAGAATACTTTATTTTCTCCAATAGGGATGGTTGATAAATCATTTGAGAAAGGATTGATGATGTTCCTACCTTGATGATTCCCATGTCCATCGTTCGCAAATCTAAGAAGATCTGATCCTTTTCAATTCTCATCACTGATAAAGATGCATGATCCTTTCTACTTAGAGTATTTGCCACCTTGTTTTCCTTACCGGGATGGTAGTGGATTGGGAAGTCATAATCCTTGATGAGATCTATCCATCTTTGTTGGCGCATATTAATCTATTTCTATGTGAATGTATATTTTAGTCTCTTGTGGTCAGTATATATCTCATATTTTCCCCATAGAGAGAATTATTCCAGATTTCCAACGCATAGATCACAACCACCAACTCCATATCATGTGTGGGATAGTTTTTCTCATGGATTTTTAGATTTCTTGAGGCATAGGATATCACATTATCATTTTTAATTAGCACAAAGCCTAAGACATTCTTAGAAGCATATCTATAAACCAAAAAGATTTATCCACATGAATGGAGTGTGAGTACCAGCTTAGTGATAAGCCTCTTTTTTAACTCCTTGAAACAGTATTCACATTCATATGTCCAGATGAGCTTTACTCCCTTCCGTGATATCTTGGTCATTGGGTTTGACCATCATGAAAAGTTCATCATGAATCATCGATAATACCCAGCTAGACCTAAAAAGCTACAGATCTTCGTTACATAAGTTGGCCTCAGTCACTCTTTAGTTGCCTTCGTCTTGGAAGGTTCCACATATATCCATTTCCTGGTGATAACATGCCCTAATAATTATACTTACTCCACATAGAAGTAACATTTACTATACATTGCATATAACTTCTCCCTTTACAAAGTCATTAACACAGTTTCCAATTTCTTCTCATGTTCCTCCTTGCTCTTAGAGTATATCATAATATCATAAATACAGACCACCACAAATTTTTCGAGGTAGTCTCTAAAGACTCAAATAATTAAATCCATGAGCATTTTTGGAGCATTAGTGAGCCCGAAGGCCATGACTATGAACTCATAGTTTCCATTCCTTATTCGAAAGGAATTATTGGGAATATCTTCCTTCCTCACCTTTAGTTGGTGATATCCCAACTGAAGGTCCACCTTAGAGAAATAATTGGCCCCACAAAGCTGATCTAACAAGTCATCTATTCGTGGAAGGGGATACTTTTTCTTTATAGTGATTTTATTAAGCTCACGATAATCAATGTAGAGGTGCATTGATACATCTTTCTTCTTGACGAAGAGGACTGGAGCACCCCACGGTGAAGCACTCGGGCATATAAAACACTTCTCCATATTCTCCTGTAACTGCTTCTTCAACTCTTCTAGCTATACGATGGCCATTATGAATGGTGTCATTTAGATTGGCAGAGATCCAGGGACAAATTCAATTGAGAACTCAACCTCTCGGTTAGGAGGAAGACCAGGAAAATCTTTAGGGAATACATCAGTTTAATCCCTCACAATTGGCATTTATTAAAGAATGATTCTATTCTTAGCCCCAATCATTTGAGTTATATATGCTTTTTCACAAGGAAGTAGTATCCAAAATTGAGATGAAGTTTCTAAAGGAGACTCATCTTCCTCCTTACACTTGTAAATAATTGGAGGATGCTTCGGGATGTGAAAATTGGTCTCCCTTTCCCAATAATTGATGTTGTCCTTGTACAAAGATAGCCAATCCATGCCCATGATTGTGTCGGACTACACTAAAGGAAGTGTGACATGATTTTCTGGGAGGTTTAGTCCACAAACATTAACCTGGGAGTAGTTATAAACCTTGGATGCAATAATTTCCCCATTCTCTATTCTCAAGTATAACGTTTATTCAAAATTTTGAGGTGGTGTTTGAATAGTTCTACTAAACTTGAAAGTTATGAAGGAATGCATAGAACCCGAATTAAATAGTACGATTGCTATTTTGAATGAATAACAAGAGTACCTATCACCACATTGTTTTCCAGCTCCACCTCAGCAGTAGTGATAGCATAATCCCTTTCTGGTTGCGTTGGAGGTTGTTGTTGATTGCCTTTGACAACCATCATCTTTGGGAAACTATTCACCTAATTCCCAATCTATTTGTCGTTTTAACACTGCACTACAGGCTGAGTGTTGATATGAACCTTCCTTTATTCTCTAACATTAGTGGGATTTTTCATATCCTACCAGCAGTTCTGGACCAGATGACCAAACATTCTGCATTTTAATCAATTATTGGTTCCCTTGAGACAGTCACCAAGATGCTTCTTCCCACAATTTTTGCAAAGGGGAATGTGAGGCTTCTTTACATCGTGGGACTTGTTTCATGAACCACCCATCTTTTTTTCATTTTCTACTTCTTGTCACTTGGCCCATGAGACCACTGAGAGTCTCCAATCTCCATTTCAACCTTGTGGGCACAACAGAAAATCTCCTCATAGCTGTTGAAGCCTCGAATCGTCAACACATTTCGTAGACTCGGCTTTAGTATTCTAAATAATCGATCCACCTTGCTTTTGGTGTTCATGAAAAATCAATAGGAATACCTTGTAGGCCTTGTAATGTTTTCTTCATACGCCCCAATGGAATCATCTTCCTTATGCTTGAGTCCAAGGAACTATCTTTCTATCTTGAGATGGAGGCTTTGAGGAAAATATTTGTTGAAAACATCCTCTTCAATTCCTCCCATTCTATGGAATCAATTTCTTCTTGGTAATTTGTATTCTTGATCAGTGTTCACCACTGATTAGCTTCCCCCTCAAAACGATAGACTTCCAGTACAACATTCTCTTCCTCCAAGCAGTGGTGGGCAGAGATAAATTTTTAAATGTAGTTAATACATTATTCTGCGAGGATGGGATTGGAAGACCCGCTAAACATGGGAGGCCTTTGAATCATGAAAGATTCTATAACAACTTTCTCTTTCCTTGGAGGAGGGGGACGTTCCACCTGATTCAAGTTATTATTCATAACTCAAGATAGTTGAGCATGTACATCCATGAAGTTTTGAGCAGGGGCTTCTGTCACATCATGCATGTCATTAGGGATATCATCACATTTCATATCATATTGGTTTTTGGAACATATTCATCTATTTCCCACCATTAACTAAGAAAAAGAACGTATAATTAAATGTCTTGAATACATAGTTATTGAGAATAAAAAGAAACTTTGAACATAAAAGTATGAAAGTATAAAGATGAATTATATCCTTACATGTGATTCCTTAGGTTTATATCTAGGTTATCCTTGATATATTTCTTAACTTATATTCTTATGGGATTCTTTTTGTGCCTTAATAACGGTTTATACTAAGCTCGTGAATCTACCGAAGAATATCCCCTAGGAGTGTCGTAACCAAGATTGTAGCAAGTCCCGTTATCATGCACCAGTTCCCATTTGACTCTATCTCAAAGTGGGTTTTTCGGGTTTTACTCCTAGATACATATGTGCCAGAGCCGCCTCTTCCTGCTCATATCCAGAGAGGGATGTATTTTCTTGATAAACCACTTACTCTATACTCACCAAAATTTAGGACTATTTTATTATACTTAGTCTCATACTTAATGTTATCACTAAGGTTCTCTATTACTAATCTCCAAAAATAACTACACCATGCCTCTGATACCAACTATTGCGACCCTATCCTTTTACATAAACCCTTTCATGATTTTAAGTATTATTAATCATCAGATTTCATTCCATGGATCTTTAAGTCAAGTGTCTTGGAAGACTAAGTACATATAACATAAAAAATGGGGAAAATTATTTATTTAATCTCGATAAAGATATTCTAACTTCCTTTGAGCCCTTAAATCTATATAGGGTACCCTGGGGAACACATGAACAAAGGGATGAGCTAAAACGCCTAGTAAGGGAAAGAACATAAGGATACATCTCAAGAACATGATTTAGGAGGCATGGAATAATGATATCCAAAGTATAAAACTTATAAAATCATTTAATATAATCATGGGATCATATAAAAATGGAATCATATAAATGTGGAAAAATCATAAATCATATCTTTAGTATGGGATAAGGCTAACTTCCAATCCCATTTCCCATTTTATTATGGGTCAAGGCTAACCGCCAATCCCATTTCATATCGCATCTCATGAGGCATTACCTTATCCAATGCATTGGAATGCTATCTAGGTGCACCCATCTAAACATTTTCATGAATATTATTTCCACGTAAATATTCTTAGCACGTATACAATCATACATAATAAACCATACACAAACACTAGGGTACCAATGGAATGAATTGGGTACCACAATCATGACATAAATCATAACCAATGGGCGTATCATGAAAGTGTCCACGTAAGGAAAGAATTAGAAAATACATGGACGTTCATAGGATAAAACAGGCATATAACATGGTATGTGGTGTCAAACATAAGTTACAACATATGAGAAATGTATTTTAGAAACATTAGCATTAAAACATTATTGTGCGGTTTTAAGGAAAATACTATAGGGCTTTTAAAATAGTAAAGAAGATATTCTTTTATATAAAACCAGAATTGAACCAAGGAGGTTTTCATAATAAAAATACTGGATTTTAAAAGATTATGGTTTCTTAAAATAGAAGATATAGTGCACATGAAATTGGCTAAAAGTTCGAGAAGTTCCATTAAAATGACTGTGTTTATTGGGAAGTATCGAAGATAGATTCACTTAAAAGCATGTATATCCCTGAAAGTGAATGAGAGAAGGATCTTGGAACATTAGTTTGGAGAATATAAACATAATTTTGATGTTATACATAAAATAAAAGACAACATCATTTTGGTAAAAAGAATGATAGAGCAACATGAAGGAATAAAGGACATTCGGGTTGAATTTATCATGGTTTATTGGCATGGTATCGGGTGTAACATAGATGGCTTGATGAGAGAGAAAAGGGGTTTCTAATCACATATAAAACATTATGAAAGTATGGGGAAGGTGTATAAATGTACCTTATCACATGTTATTACACAAAAGTCGTAGAATAGAGAGCAATCTTAATAAAGAGTAAAATGTGAAGGATCCCTTTCCGTAAATCCGTTGGTGTTCTACAATTGTTATTGACAACCCGAATAATCCAATTTGGCTCATTAATTAATAATTAAAGAACCTATTATATATTAAATTATTTATTGTAACCCTTTTTAGTTCATTAAAATACATTTTTATTAGTTACAAGGTTCAATTTCATTGTTTGGGATCATTTGTTTATTTGGATTTAAAAGATCTGTTCACTTATATTCATGTTTGGATTATATGTAAGATCAAAGTGGTTGTCCAGAATTGAAGTTATATTATTTAGTTCATATACAGGGGATTACATGGTTTTAATTTTAATTAGGTTACTTAGAGTGAAGTCAAATTATTATATATATAACCACAGTGACAACCGTTTTTGTTAATCGGTGGATTTGATTACAAAGAATGTGTTTGGTATTATAACATAATTCCATTAGTATTAAAGGATTAAAGAACAAAAAATAGGATATATTACATAAATAATAATCTGGTTCCACCATAACACAAATGGTTTCATGACCAGAATTAATGATTATAATAGAAATTGATAAACTGTTATCCTTGAATGTGCTAAATTAGCACATCTCAAACGGTGCTTTAATTTCATTCAAATAAAAGGGTGGGGAAATGAGAGAAGATAATGAAATATAAAACTATCATGAAGACATTATAGTAAATGTATGTTACAGGATCTATCATACTATTATGGTGAACGGAGGTGTGGAAGGAAATAAAAAAGAAAAGAGTTTAAAAGAAAAGAATAAACTGGGAAGAGGAATTTACCTCTTGAGACATCTTCCATTTGAGAACCTCTTAAGGGGAGAGGTTTTGTTATTTTGAGGAGGTTGATAGATTTTAGACGTGGGGGAGGACCTTGGGGAGAGATTTGGAAAGAATAATGTCAAGGCACAAGGCTTGAGATGAGTGGAGAGAAGAAAGAGAGAAGGGGGGTTTTATAGTGGAGGAGAGGAGGGATTTCATAATATTATAATCATTAATTTATTATTTCTTCCCAAAACAAGGAATAGTAAGTATTACATGACCAAGAATAGTTATTTAATCATGTTATAGAGAACCAAGTGGGATTACATCAACAGAACATCATTGATGACTCAATTAATCCAGTATTTAGCATTTATTGTGAATTATCGGATTCTACTATTCATTAAAAATTCATGTATTCCAGAAAAATCCCAAAAATTCACCCTAACCATTTTTTGATGTGTAGAATCCAAAAATGATATCCATTTTTCAAAAATAATTTTCTAAATATGATTATTTTAATATTTAATTACAATAATAATATATTATCAAAACCAGTTTGAAAACATTCATTAACTTATTCTAAAATATAGGTATATCATACTTGCAACTTGAATATTATTGTTATACCACCATAGATGAGGTTACTATTCAGTAGGGTAATCACTGTTCATAAGGGTATGTTACTATTTATTAGGGTAGGTTACTATTCACCAAAAATTAATTTTTTCCTTATCGGACTCCATATAACTTACTGATTACAACCGTGTATGCCAGATTTTCGAAATTCGAAACACAAAAGTGAAAAACAAACATTTAAAGGTCACTTAGCACATAGTAGTTCATTATGCTGTGTTTTCATGTGATTTTATGACATAATTATGAGAAGGGAATTCCCATTGAAAAACATAGGGTCGTTACAGGGTCATCACAAAGTGGTATCAGAGGCGGTTTTTTTCTTTCATGAATATTTGGAGAAAATATATTGGGGAATAGGAATGCTTGGGACTTGGTCATAATCCGTTCATGGGTGTCATGAACACATGATCGGGGTAAAATCCAAGTTACCCATAATGCAATTGTTGTTCTATTTTTCATATTATAGTTGGTATTATTTCACCATTGGTGACAAACATGTTGTGTGGTGTTGTTTATTTTTACTCTGGTTATGAATTTATTTTATCCATAGCTCGATGGTATGAGGGAACGAAGTACTGCAACATGCATCATTATAATCTCCTAGAATTCACATGTCATGCATATTTCCATGCCATATCAGTGCATTTCACTGCTTTTCTTGGCTTGATTTTCCCTTCATTATTGAGTGATGTTTTGATAGTTTATTGTAATTATATTAATTAGGATTCGATTGAGTGATTGCATGTCTCAATTCATGAGGTTTCAGGTCCCTCAAGGGTAGGAGTGAGTATTTTATCGAGTCAAGCCATTATGCTATAAGTAAATGGGTGTCGTTTTTGGTGATATGTGTATGAGAACTCGTTTATTGGAAATTATTATCCATTATAAAGTGAATCCAGAAATCTAAAATGAATTGGTTTCATATCCTTATCTGGCCTTTTAATGTTTATTAAAGGTACAAAAGTGAACATAATAATTAAATAGCAAATGATATGAAACATATACTTGAGAACATACTGATAACTTGTCGTTTAAGTGGGTATTTTTTGCAGTATGCCTTGGGTAGTGAGTTTTATTATGTTCATATTTTTTTAGTGATGTTATATCCTTGATTATAAGTGTTTTTATGGTGTGTTCTTGGCATTATAGACTAATGCCTACACAATGTCGTCATGTCACTCGCCAGAAGAGTGGTGACAACCATGCCTCAAACATGGTGGTCCTTGAGCCGCAAATCTTACTTCCATGAGTGCCACTTGAGGCACCGCCTACTGTACCTAATTCGGGCACTAATTCCCAATTTTTTGATTGTTTCTTATGTCTGATGTAGTCCATGGAAGGTTCTCTACAAGATTCAGCGATGATGGTTGATCTGACACGTGTGTTCCAACATCCTCCTTCTCCTATATTTTTAAGGGATGGTAGTTCTCAGGATAGTGAGTCTTGGATTAGAGATACAATATCACTGTGGTGTAATGATCCTTGATACACAGTTGGTACAACTGATAGAGGGAATATGCCACTATACAAATTGTCCCCTTGAGGTTGGTATTTAATCGTTCTTGTGGAATCAATTTGTTATTAAAATGACGAGCTTCGATGTCATTCTTGGGATAGACTAGTTATTCCACTATAACATATTTATATAATATTATTGCTGTAGGGTTTCATTTACATCACTAGAAGGAAAATGTAATATTTTCAATGGTGAGTGGGATGTCTAGTCTAGGAGAGTGGGACTGAAGAATCATGGGCTAGGTGTAGTGACGGCCCATATTGAAAATCGTTTCATGGAGGATCAGGGTTGCTTCAAAATAATATCCCTCTAGCAGTTGATCAATTTAAGGATGTCTTTTCTAATGACATATTTGGGTTAAATTTTGAGGGAGATATTGAGTTTGCAATATAGATTGTTCCAAGAGAATATCTAGTTTCCATTCCTCCGTATAGGATGTCACCTACTGAGCTTCAGGAGATCAAGCGGTAGGTAGAGGACTTAGAGGCCAAAGGCTGTATACGAACAAGTACATCATCAAGGGGTACACCCATTCTTTTTTACAAGAAGACAGATGGAACCATACATCAATTTGTGGATTGAAGAAGTTTGAACCAGCTTATGTTCAAGAACCATTATCCACTTCCTTGAATAGATGATCTATTGGACCAGCTCCGAGGAGAAAATGTGTTCTATAAGATCAACCTAAGATCAAGTTATCATCAAGTGTGAGTCAGACCATCAGACACACCTCATATAGCTTTCCATAGCAGGTATGGTCTGTATGAGTATCTTGTTATTCCATTCGGTCATACCAAAGTGCATATCATTTCCATGGATTTGATGAATATGGTTTTCCATCCCTACTTGGAGACTTTTGTCATGGTATTTTTTGACAAAATCATAGTGTATTATCAAACTCGTAACGACCATTCCAAACATCTAGAGATCATTTTGAGAACCCTGAAATAACATCATCTTTATGCCATGCTTTCTATACGTGACATCTAGATTTAAATGGTCCACTACTTGGGTTATATTATTTCAGAATCTAGATTGTCTATTGACCCTGAAATGATAGTTCTATAGTTTTCTAGGAGCATCCCAAGAAATGGTTTGATATCCAAAGAATCGTAGAGTTTTATTGATATTAAAGGGGTTTCATACAAGACATTTCTCATCTTGCTGCACCATTTACTGGACATACAAAGAAGGGTGTTGAGTTCCTATTATCAGAAGCATGTAATAAATCCTTTCAAGATCTAAAAGGGAGGCTTGTCTTGATACCTATTCTGATTATTCTAGAACCTAGTAAAGGTTATATCATCTTCTGTGATGCATAAGGCATTAGACTAGGAGCAGTGTTAATGTTGGAAGGAAAAGTCATTGCATATGGATCTCGACAGTTGATTCCTCACAAGAGAAAATACCTGACACATGACATCGATCTAGGAGTAGTTATCCATACCTTATGTTGTTGGAAAAATTATCTCTTAGGTGAGCACTTTGTGTTATATACAGATCACAAGTTCCTCAAGTATATATTTTTTCAACATGAACTGATCCTTCGACAGTGAATATGGGTCAAATATTTACAATCCTTTGATTTTGAGCTGTCCTATACACTTGGAAAAGGAAATGTGGTTGCAGATGCATTGAGTTGGAAAACTCAAACATAGTCCGTACATGAAGATATTGATGAATTGAAGTTAATGGAACTCTTTTTTTAGATTCATCTAGATTTTCACAATAGTAATGAGTCATATTACTTCTCATCCTTAACAGTTACCTCTTCTCTTATTTTGATGGTGAAGAGTAGGAAATTTTGATATCGTGAAGGTTTGGGTCTCTGTGAGAGTATATCATGAGATAACCCACCTCCAGATTGTTTTGTGGATAGAGATGATATCCTGCATCTACATGGACGTATTTAGGTTCCTGTAGATGTGGCAGAGGAGTTGATGATAGAGTCCCACGCTTTCCAAATGGTAGTCCATCTAGGAATCTCAAAGATGTATTGAGATATGAAATGCTGGTGTTGGTGGCTTGAGATGAAATGTCAGATTGTGGGCTTCATCACTAGGTGTTCCACCAGTCCACAGTTGAAGGCGGAGCACTAGAGGCATGCAGGCTTATTACAACCATTTCTAGTTCCATAATGGGAATGGGATGATGTTGCTATGGATTTCGTAGTTGGATTACCTAGGTCGCCAAGGAGCAGTGATGATATCTGGGTAGTCATTGACCGACTAATGAAATCATCCCACTTCATTCTAATTTGGTAGACTTTGTTAGTTGATGACCTGGGAAGAATGTATTTCTATTAGATTGTACGACTACATGGGGTTCCACATACTATCATTTCAGATAGGGATGCTCATTTCACATCATGATTCTTGCAGGGTTTGTAAAAATCTATGGGAACTTAGGTTCTTCATTTCACATCTTTAAACCATCAGACCGATGGAGAATAATAATGGAAAATATAGGGTTTGGAGGATATGCTCCGAGCATGATTCCTTGATATCAGCAGTTCTTGAGAGAAGCATATACCTTTAATCTAGTTCTTCTATAATAATAGATTTCACGTGACAATTCCGATGGATCCTCTTGAGGCTTTATATGGTATTCCATGTCATTCACCCTTATGCTAGCTTGAGGTTAGTGAGACAACTTTACTAGGTCCTCTTCTCATTTTGGAGACTTGAGAATAGGTCCAGCTGATCCGGAAGCTTATGACTACTGGTCAGTCTTGAGGGAAATTTTATATCGATCGTAGTCGATGACCACTTGAGTTAGAGGTTAGGGATCATGTTTTTCTTCGGGTATCACCCATGATAGGTCATAGATTGTTAGAGATGTAGGGTAAGTTGTCGTCTGGTTATGTCAGGTCGTTTGAGAATCTAGAGATAGTTGGGCTAGTAGCCTAGAAGTTGCTACTACCACAGAGGTACCATGCCATGTTCGGTGTCTTCCATGTCTCCCAACTTCACCAATATCATGTAGACCCATCTCAAACCCTTGATCCTAAGGAAGTCGAGTTAAATGTCGATGCTATCTTGGAGGAGAATCCAGTAGGGAACGTTGACCGAAGCGCGAAGGTTCTTTAAGGCAAGTCATTCCATCTCGTATGGGTGATTTGGAAGAACGAAAAAGTATAGTTTGAGACATGGGAGAGGGAATCTGATATACTTGATCAATGGCCATAGTTTTTCTCAAATAGTGTCCATTTACCCTTGGAAGGAGAACTTTGGGGCGAGTTCTTTTAAGGGGGATGACTATAAGTACCTGGTTTTTCAATCAGGTAAGGATCCATTATGTTTTGTTCTAAATCATTAATTTGGACCTAATATTGATTACTAATGAGTTTGAAAAGGTTCTGAGGGTGTCTGGGGCTTATTTGGATCTTAGAACACCTCTTTTTAGGAAGAAATGCCAAGTCATATGGTTTGCAAATGGTTTTCCTTACCATGCAGATTGTGTTATTTTGGACAGTGGCATCTCGCATGGTTTGTGCATGGCCATGAGACCTATCCATGAAAAACCCTCTTTTTCCCAGGCCAAGCCACATGGTTTTTTCATGGATTTTCACAGTTTCCATCACCATGTGGTTTGTGTTATTTTTTTACAATGGCATATCACATGGTTTTTGCATGGTTTGTTCACGGCCATGTGGCCTAACCATGTGAACAACCCTTTTTCCCACATTCATGCAGAACCATCTCGTATGGATTGGGCATAGACTGAAAAATCATGTAGACAAACCGAGTGAAGGCTAAAAACAAGTGTAAAATCTAAAAAATTACATTAATTATCTATTAATCATCCCCTTCCTCCCTAATCTGAACTTATGCGGGATTGACCTAGTTCTCTCTCAATTTTGGTGTTTTTGATGATCAAATCTTGGAAGCAAGATGTATTTTTCTTACGGCTTCTGATTGAGATTCCATTCATCACATTGGATGCGTAACGGTATGTACTCGAGTCATCTTTTATCAATTCTTCTTCTCTTTCATTCTCAAACTTGTTATTACCATGTGAGTTTTTTCACCTTTTTATAGATCTACACCGATCCGTGGAAAATCAAGGGCTGATATCAGAGGAGGATAGTCTTTCAACATAAAGGTGGGTGGTCTATAGCTCATCCATAATGTTCATTGTTTTGGTAATGTTCTCATGGCCCCCACTAATTATGTAGGGAATCATTTCTTAAATTATCATGTCATGATTATACTCTTTAGAATCTTATGATTATTATCTTTATAAATATGTGATTTTTTGTTAGTTGTTTCACCCATAACTCAATATTTTTCATAAAATGGTGATTCCATTACTAGGTTTTAGTGTTTCGGTACATTTGATCCACAGTTCATGTGTGCCTTTAAATGACCTCTCTAAAGGTGAGTCTCCTTATAATAAATGGATTGCTGTTAATGATAATTGCATAATGGAAAGTACCATGTATGCTCTCAACTTGACCCATCCATGGTCTTCCCTTGATAATGTTTATTTAATTTGAAATGTGAAATGTGAAATGGAGAGTATAATAAGTATATAACATGGCCATTTTTAAAGATATTGAATAAAGGTTACATATCTGTAGTACCCCATTCCATGTTGATGGTAGGTAGCGGAGTAAACCTCAATAAATGATTATGCCTTCATGGATATATAATACTTGATTAAATGGTTGAAAAGCTACTTGGCCTATCCACACTAATGGAATACATGGCTTGGAAAAAACGTTTCAACTATACTTGACCTATCCAAACTAATGGAAGTCAAGATTTGATAAAAATGAATTATAACATGATTACAATATCAAATAGGAATGGACTGACTCGTTCTTGCCTTGGATTCTAGGGGGTGAATATCATGGGTCTCAGGAACCCAATTTTGATTCAAGGATACATTTTGATTACATTGATACCTACCAAGATTCCTGTTCATTTATATTCCATGGATGCCTGGTATACTACCGTTGGGTCCTTCTGGTTACAGGATACCGCAAATACACTACTTGGACCCATCATTGACTAGTAGGTTCCATGGTTAATGTCCATAGAGCCCCGTCTTTTTATAGCCTTGATTTACCTTGGTCGATCACATTGGACTCAGTAAGAACCTTATTGTGGAATTCCTTGGATTACACTCCTTGGATTGAAATCTAAAATTTCAGCTAGACTCGGATACTACTGTGATAGATTTTTCTGAGTTTACATTACATTGGTTTTACCCTGGTACTTCCTCAATAGATATCATTGTTTAGTTACCTTTTTATGTCTTCAGACCTTCACAACTTATATTATCATAAGGTGATGTCATTTTTGGACATTCCTAAAGAGACGTATTTACAATAAATAGTAATTTGTTAACAATTGAACTGGTTACATGTTCCAACCCTAGACAAAGGCTGAAGCAGGTACCCAATTATTTAGTTCTATTATACTGTATGATTTACATAATATATGCAAGCATGTACACTATTATATTCCATTAAATAGGCCGTATGTTATAGACACCATTGGTGGTGGCCCACTGAGATTTATCTCACACCCTCTACAGGCATTGTTTGGTACACTGAGTAGATTACATAGTTTTAGGTATGGACCAAGGGAAGCATGAAACTTCTAGTACATGATTTTGTGCTGATAGGATGGATCTTGATAGTAGATGACCGAGTAGGATCTCAAAATTCTTGGAGTAGACTTGGTTTTCTTCTATCTTGTGTAACATGTTATGCTTATTTTCTAGTATACATACATTCCAGTTTTCTAGTTACATGTCATTACATCATCACTTCTTTAGTTGATATAGTTATTTTTATTCTTTCTTATCTATTGCATTTATTTTCTTCTTCTACTTATTTATATTGATTTGTTGTTTACTATTCATTTGTATCCATTCCTCTATGATTCACTCTACTAATGATGACATTGTCTTCCCACGGATATACCCTAGGCCTTCACTACTAGACGGTAGCCTCCAGCATTCTAGAAGATGTGTTGGAGGCCAAGTGTCTTACCGGTCTCAGGGAACCCGTTAAGTGGCATCCGAGTCTGGGTCGTCATAAGTATCTACTTACTACAAAAACCCATCATACAGTTGGTTCACATGGTTAGTAATTTCATTTTCTAACCATGGTAAACCCCTCTGCATGATATTTCATGGTTTCTCCTTGGGGGCTTCATCACTGGCCAAACTGTGCACCAACCTAGTTAACAATTTTTTAGTCTCATGTTTTCTTAGGTTATATTTCATTATTTCTATTAACCATGCACAAAATGTGAACATCTACAAAAGGCCAAAAAAAAATAAAAACCTCTTTCGATCCTCTCAAAGAATAACCATATAATTATATTTAGTAAAAATACATAAATATAGAGTCAAGTACCTATAATTTAGGGTTATACATCTATTTCCTAAACCATTTTATTTATTATTATATCTTATAAGAAATGGTCGAGAAATAATATTTTATAAATTCTTGTTCAAATTAAAATATTGGTTTTAATTAATATAAAAATATATATTAATGTTAAATGAATCATTTTTTGATAAATAATTTCCATTATTCAGGATTTTACAATTATATTCAATGATACATGATACATTCATTGAAGTTGATTAAAAACATTTATTCTATTATACATTTTTTTACTAACAATCCTATTTAATTATTGGGGGTTATGAATATAATTTTTTTTTGAATGAATTTAAAATATATATAATAATTAAAGGAGTGTTTAATTAATTTAATATCTCCAAAATTATTTTGGTAATGAATAATATCCATTTAGATTACTATTAATGATCTATATGATGTTTATTTTGTCCAAAATGTTATTAATTATATTGTATTGATTACAATGGTTATAAAAAATATTTTCAGTATATGTCAGCTTATCATTTTCTATAATGTTATGATATCATAGGAGGTGTCATTTAAATGTTTCTAATAATATATTCTTTATCTTTTTGTTAAATTTTATGATTCTCTGGAAATTTTCTCTCTTATTCCATGTTTTTCTGTGATAGTTTAATAATCATTTTATTTTATACTGTCATATCATTGTTATTGAATATTATGATATCTCATTCTAGGAAAAGAAATTTGATTCCACATTGTGGGATTTATTGATAATTACTTTTTTATGTTTGACCATTGGAAATCCTATGCATTGATAGGTGATCGGTAGTATTTATGAGAATGTACCTCAATAAAAACAAAATACTTCAAAATTAATGTAATAGTGTTGTACATTCTTTTGAATTTTCTATAAAAAAGACTCTATATTTTAATTATAGTGTTATGTAAATTAATGTTAATTATTATTAAATATTATATATAAGGAATCTGAGTTTTTAATGTTGTCATCAGAGATTATTATTTTTATTTTTTGAGATTATTATAGAGAACATAAATGGAAATACTCTATAAATATACTTTATTTATTGTTATAAAGTCAACATTTAGTATTAAGATTTATTTATGATTTATTAACTCAATGTTAATTATTATCTATGTACATTATTATTCATTTTATTATTATCATCCATAAAATAATTTGGGTTTTTATAAATGATTAGAACCTGAATCAAATAGTGGAAGATATGTTTATTATATATTCTGAACAACAAAATACATATTTAATAATATTTATTGAAATTTACTCATATAATTCATGTCCTCTAGAAATATTATATCATAATATCAACATATATTACTTCAGTAATTAGTGACACAACTATGTTCGGAAATCATTACATCTAAAAAATATAACTCATTGTAATTTAACATTTGTGGGTTTAATAATTTCAGGAATCAAGTTGTTCTCCCATTATTTGGATTATATTATATATAATTAATGGAATTTTTTTCTTTATATATATCTAATATCAACTTCTCTTCAAGGTATATCAAATTATCTAACCCAAAAAATCATCCAATCCAATGAAATTTTGAGGACACAATTTTTTTATTTTTAGAAACACATTCCAAAATATAGATATTATTTCCTTATTAGGAATAATATCATTTTCAAATAACCATGATAGAGGAATAGATAAATTAATTGATATTTTATATGAATATGATGATGTATTATGTCATGAATTATTAGGTATTCTTCTTAATTGTGAGGTTTATCTTTATATTTAACATATTCAAAGAGACAAAAATATAAATGAGACCCTATAGAATGATTTCTATTTAACATAATGATTTGAAGATGTATTGATAAGTAAACATATATTTTTATTTTCTATACCCTATTCTTTCTTCGATGGTTTCCCTAAACCATATTTTTGAGCAGATGGATGGTTTAGTGAATCACTATATTAATTAGCATTATTTTAAAATTTTCACTATAAAGAAAATGTATCATTTTTCATAGATAGAAAAATTGATCATAAAATTGATAGAGGATCAGAATATAAATGAAAAGAATATTTCATCATTAACTAATTAGTTGAACATGAAAAAGTATGATATTCATAGTACTACCACCGGTATAATATATTGTCACTATAAATTTTAATGATGACATTCTAACTCAACAATTATATACTAATAATCATGAAAATATTTAGTAGAGACATCCCTGGATATATTTCTTTTATATATTATATTACAAAAAATTATAAAATCATCAACTGACCTGATAAAAAATTATGAGTTCTGTTATATGCATTTTGAAATAAGAAGTTAATTGAAACGAGTTCTAAATGTGGGTGTAGAAAGTCAAAATCATGTGGTATGTTCTAAAAATTAGTGAATATATGTGGATCCATAAAAGGCTAATGAAATAATATAGTAACCATGATAAAATATAGTTATGTATATTTATAATTTCCATTGACAATTTTATTGATAAATATGGTTTGTGAGAAATCTATGATAATTGGTGAACCCACAATACTACTAAACTCAAAAATATGTAGTGTTTTTCTAGAATGAAAAACATGAAAATGAATTAAGTATGTTGAGAAAATTTATATTCAAAACAACTATTATCAATATATATTAATGTGGGAAATTATTTATGATAAAAATTTTAACTTTTAATAATTTATTAGGTTGTGTAATCATAAAACATATGTTATGGAATCCTCCTCAAGAGAGTTGGTTGTATATAAGAAAACATACCGAAATCATGTTCCAATGTTATAATATAAAATAATTTCCTTACAAATTTAATATAATATTATCATTGGAAAAAATAATTACATATATTTAAATAAAAAAATTATAATTTATATATTATTATAAATGTATCTGTATACATGCCAACATTGATGGTTAAAGCTACTCAATGACTGTGACTGCTCAATCAACTATAATCTTGGGAAATTAATATTGTAGAAAATTATTTAAGAATAAAGGGTCTTATTATCCTATTCATGAGGAGGATTCAGAGGGAATCTTTTTTATAAACATTAAAGAGGAAACCATGAAAATCATAACGGAATAGGTGATACACAAGAATTTTGAAATAAATACATAGTGATCCATCCTGGTTATACAAAAGGTTGCTCAAAGAGATTAAGTAATGATAAAAATAATGGTTAAAGTAAAAAGGATTTTTTATTCATATGGGTCACTATTATAGAAGTTGGATTTATAGATTCTATGTGTGATAATTTACATAATTTATAATAGAGATAAGGAAGAATATTTTAAATGATCCTAATTCCCCAATTTTCCTTGTCCCTCAATAGAAAGTAGATATTAATAAATATCAGGGAGAGTAATTTAGAATGGATATTATTAAGATTAATATTATTGTATTTAAACACATGTGCTTTGTACTACATTAATATATAAATATATTATATATTTCCAATGATATTATTTAACAATTACTCATAATGAAAATAAAAATGGGATAAATTATCTATATTGTTTTTCATCATGATTATTAAAAAAACTATGGGAACCAAATCCATATCATTTCACTAAAAGAAAATGGTGATTTAGAATTTGAGTTTTCATATCATATTTTTCATAACCCATATAAAAAGTGAAATATCTTTCCAAGAATGTTGATTTCATAAAAAACAAAAACATTAAAATGTTTTAAAAAAGTTCATGTCCTCATGGACATATACTTTTTTGTATGAGGTCATTATGAATTCTTGATTAACTCAACTAATGGCAGTACCAGTCTCATGCTCTATATACAAAATTGATTTAGGTTTAACTTATTTTTCCCTAGTTTCTCCACAACATACATATATATTCTATATTCCACAACCCATGACAATATTTAGTATATATAAACCATAATCATATGGATTCATGAAAAAGAACCAATGTTTTATTCATTAAACGTTCTACTTTTTTAAACCATTTATCTTAAGTATAACATAATTTATCCGGCTTTCATCATAATCTTGTGAATTCATCAATTTTTGTTAACAACATACTACTTTCATGATTCATGTTTTAAATGCCATTTTTTCTTTTATAATATATTGTTTATAAATTCTAGTTATAAATTGAATTCATACATTCATTTTTTATTAATAATAATATTTAAAAATATAATTTTTTTATTAAAATTAGGTTAATATTATAATATTGTTTTGTTAAAATTTATTTATGATTGTAATTTGTTTTTGTTATAGATGTTTATTATTTATAATTTTTTATATTTATATAATTTTTAACATTATAATTGGTTTTTTATGAAATCATTTATTATCAAAAAAATATTTCAATTTTATTTATTTTTATATTTAAAATTAATTTTGATTTATTTTTTTAGTTATTATTCTTCCCAATTTTTTTTTACTTTAAATTATTTTTGTTAAAATTTATGCTTGATTATTTTTTTGTATGATCATATGTTTTAATTATATATATATATTCATGTATAAATGGATATATTTATAAATATATTGCTATATTATATAATGAATTTTTATAAAATAAATGGTTCATAACTGGATAAATTCTGTGAGAACTAACAATGAATATAAAAAATGGATTGATAATTTTATGAAATTAACTGAATGATTTCACTAATTCAATGATGTGTTTTCATATCCATGTGTGATGTGTTTGAAGATTGTTAAATTATAGTATATATAAATCAAAGACAATATTATTTTCTATTTTTTTAATCATAAATATAAATTCCAGGTCTATATTTGTTAGATAAATAATATCCAGGATCTAATGATATTAAATATGTTCACCATGAGACAATGGATAATTTTGAACAATTAATTCATGGTTATGGTGTTCAAACCCTGGAAAAAACAGGTATTGAATGAATGTGTAAATATTCTATGAATATAATATTATCACGAGGCATAAGATCTACATTATTATCAATTGTATTATGTTTTATTAACATGAAATCAAGACTTAGTGGGAGTGATAAATGCTTCACTAATGTTCTTGAACTATTAATGGAGATACTTCAAGAAAAATAGTTTCTTTTTATATTATAATTAAAGTAAATAAAATATTATTCCCAATGTAATTATTGTATAAGAAGATATGTAATTACCTGAAAAAATTTGTTATTTATAGGAAGGAATATGAATTTTTTTCAAATTTTCAAAATTTTGGGACATCAGAATATAAAATAGATGAAAAAATAAACCATTATTAAATATATATAATCGGAACAAAACCTAATGGTAAATAAATATTGCATCTTTTAATAAATCCTTATCTGAATAATCTCTTTAAAAATTAAAATGGTACAATATGGGTAAGATAGAACACATACAATAGAATTTGTGATGGGAAACAATATCACCAATTTAATTCACCACATTGTAAATGGTTTTATAAAAAAATATTTTTCAAATGAGGTTAGAAATATTAAAATGGGACTATGCATATGATAGATTGAATCCTTATCAGAGCCTTATTATCTAGCATAGTTCATGGCATATTATGTTGGTTTTCTAAAACATGTAAGAATATATATATATATATATGAGAATGAAATATATTATTTTGAGATCAATTATTTTTTTAACTTAATAGAAAAGAAAGGATATTTATGCTTATCTATTAGAATATTGTCCTAAACTACAACGTCTAGACCACCTTCGAGTAGATGGGTTAGGTAGAATCCAGATAATTTTGGGTTCAAACTCAATATCGATGGGTCTTGTATCCATGGAATCATATGGGGTTGGGGGTGGTATCGTCTGAGATAATAGGGGATTCACTATCATTTCATTCTTGGCCTATATTGTGAGTGGTAGTTCTCTATAGGAAGAAGAAAATTCTATAATTAATGAATTGATTTCTATTAGAAGAGGAACAAACCCCAAGATACACTAAAAATAGACTCCCAGGTTCTTTTTAAGTCTCGTAAATGCCACCTATCTACCCCATGGTAAGTAATATATAATGTTTGAAAGATCATAAATATAATTCCTAGAGTCCTGGAGGTTAACCACACATTGTGAGAAATAAATTAGGTGGCCAAATATCCTGCTTCCAATGTTCCAATTAAAAATTCTATATCCTGTTTTTAAAACATATTGAACTTTCTTTATGATTGTGTATGAATTATTTTTGGATATGAACTTTTTATAAACTTCTATATACCACCATTGTTAAATTTTAATTTGATTCCCAATATTTTCTGGGGAACACCCCCTTCATCAATATTTTTTTGAATTGTGGTGACTTACCCATTAGAATTGATTAATGATATAAAATTTATATGAGAGATAGTGGTTTCAATTTTTTGATTCACATAGGAAAGACAATTTTGTAATTTGTGATATGATAATGTTAACTATACATGTATTTCAAATATATGGTGACATATTTGGATGATTTTTAAAGGATAAAATTCATATCGAATTTGATAATAGGGGATATCATAACATCATGTTTATAATGGAAAAAATGTTGTGCATTAGACACCATAGTTTTCTATAAATATATTTTAATTATTGAAGAGTAAAAAAGGAATTTAATAGTTTACTAGATTTTTATTTTCACCATAATCAATTTTACTATATTGAATTTTATAGTAAGATGAAAAACTTCAATGAAACATTGGGAAAGAAATGATGCTCTAGTCATTAAACAAATACATCGAAGAAATAAAATTTTTTATTAGATCAATATTATTTGATAATTTGGGACAAAAAAAATTAATTAATGAATTTTTTATCTAGAAAATAATGTTTAATAATGTAATATGAACATTTTTAAAACAAAAACTAAATACTGATAATAGATTGCAAGAAACGCTCGACTAGTATCTATGAGACTATTTTTGGAGTTAGATCCCAAAATTAATAGAATGAACTTATTTTCCAATATAATGTCACAAATTAAATGAATGTAAGTGGATATTTAATTCAATTACAATATTTTAATAATTTACCTTGTGGGTCTTCTACAAATGTGAAATTTTTTATTTCATTAAAGGATATAATGTTAATAGATCTAAAATATCATTACTATCATGGATTTATGAAAAAATTTCTTCACGTTAAATTTAATATCATTATGTTGATAGCTATAAGAAATTAAATCATCAGGATGTGTAACATTTTCAGTTAAACTATCCTAAAATTCATAAATCTTGATTTGTTATATGGGTTGGATGACAAATTCATTCTAAAATTTTTTCAACTCTAAATATATTTTCCTCCATTTTTTTGAAATAATAGTTCATATGTCGATTCATTTAGTGTGAGGGATAATAATTTTTTGTCCTATTTGTTTTAATTTTAGGTACCCTTTTAAAATATATATAATTTTTCCCAAGAGACATATTAAGAATATGCATCAACCAGAGACCACTATTATACAAAAATACTTATTAAAAAAATTAAATGAGTCCTATTATGGTTATGTTATTTTTCTATAGTGGTGCCTGTTAGTCTCCCTATATCCTAACATTTATTAGTTTATAATAAAGTTACAGGGTTTCGGGGTAAAAGTAATTTTAATTCACCAAGGTAAATTCATACTAAGAAATTATTACATCTTTAAGATTATTGGTGGGGTTTCTCCATATATATCATCACAAATTTCCTAATCGAAGATAATTTTTCATAAAATTAAATAGATTTTCTCATTGAATGAATATAAAAACACATTTTTTTCATTTTTTTGTAAAAAATAATCAGGAATTTCTCATATCATATATATTTAAATTATTAGTATGTGTATCAAGAGTTAATGAGATCACATTGTATGATTTTTATATTAATGGTTGATTTTTTCATTAAAAAATTAAAACAATACCATAAAAAATAGTGGAGTAATGTTTATTAGTGAAGTAATAGGTTTTTCAAGTGTTAAAGATAAAAACCCAATTTCACCATTAAAATAATAATTTGAGTCATTGATTTTATATTGGAGATTGATTATACTAATTCTTAGGAATTATTACTTTTGTGTATCTTGGATGACAATAATAGCGGTGTCAAACATGATGAGTATGTAATATAATTTATTTATTACAAAATACTTAGATTAAATTATGAATATTTTATCATGGAGACATATTTTAGAAAAAAAATTATTATTTTTACCCATAAAAGGTCAGTGGTTTTTTTTTCAAGGGAAAAATCATTTGGTAAAAGAAAATATTGATGATGTCGAAGAATTATCTAAAATTTATTAATCTACTACATGATTACCTGATGATTACTATAACTATTATGTAGAAAATATATATGTAATATTAAATGATAAAAAATATATTAAATTAAACACACCCCATCACACTCATAATTATTAAAGTAATCTTTCTTTTAGTGAAACAAAAATAATTAAAAATATAAATATATAACTTTTATATATAAATATATTGATTATTAGAATTACTTCCTTTTTTAAATATTTTTTATTAATGAGCTTCAAATATCAATACTTGGTTAAAAATAGTTATATCATAAATATTTTGTGACTCTTCTCTTTATTATCATCGTTTTAATCTATACACTTATATTCAATAAAATATTTTTAATTTTCATTCTTTTAAGAAAATTATATCCTTCCAGACAACAGTTTTTATTTATAAAAAAATAATAGTTCACACAATTGAAATTTATTATAGGATAAACGTATTTTAAATTTTTATGTAATTTTCTATTAACTATGTTTATTTTATCAATTTTTTTATTGAAAACCCTTACATTAAATATAATTTTATTATAAAAATAAATATTTTATTTATTAAAGTTATTTAATTTCAATCAAATAAATGTGGTAATAATTTTTTGGATGTAACATACAACTTTCTAAATTATATACACATAGGTATGGGAACATAAGTATGCATTTTTTCATTAATATAAATTTTTATTATTATTAAATTATTAGATTAAATTAATTTTATATTTAGTAAAATTATTGGTATTTATTTTTATTCTCAATAGAAGATGAAACATAATGATATTAGGCATAATATTACACATTTACAATGAAATTTACATGCATGAGGAGAGTATATTTTGATAATTAGAATTAGTGTGAATGACCACCCGACTAGCCCACATGCAACATGGTTTTGGGCTTACCGAACTATGTTGGGTTAGAATAGGAAAAATATATTATTAATTTATTGTTGGAGAATTAAAAATATGATGAATGGTCTTTTATGAGTTCCATAATAAAAAAAATTATAAAATTATTTACTTATTTTTCCAATGATTTAAATTTTATAAATTTATTAATATTTTATCAATTCTATAAAAGATCATATATAACATTTATGAGATGATACCATTAAATTTTCTAATCCATTGTTGAAACTGTATGGAGTTAATTTATGTCCAATTAAATATCTAATTATATTTTTCGAAGAGAACATAATCAAGAATTACACCTTAATTATGTGTTTATAGATAAAGACACATGATAGAAGATAATCTCCCATTGATGAGAGGAATAATATATTTTATGCATTTCTATAATGAAAATTTTATTTGTTTTATTATTTTTTCTTTATGTGATAACATATTTATTTTTTCAAATGTAAAATTTATCTAAGGAAACTAACCATCCAATATAGTAATTTATAATGTCATACATTATCATGTGATGGGTATACTTTATTATAAGAGAAAATGATAGTGGATAAATTTAATGATTTAAGATACGTGTCAAATAGTGACTTTGAAGAGGTTCTCTATGGGCCTCAATATCCAACTCTTCATGATAATTGATATAAAATAGCACGAATGATATTAATAGGGATGTGTATTATAAAACCAATCACGGAATGAGGTGATAATATTTTAGGTCACTATTTTTTATTTTATACAATTTTACTATATATAAAATTCATCCCAGTAATATCACATTGGAAAATGTTATATAATGACACCATTCAGGATAAAATGATATAGAGTAAATTTACCCCATAGGGTATGATGGATGTCCTTATAACTTCTTTAGAAAATATTGAACACTCTGGATGATTTTTAGCATATAAAGGTAATTTAACATTTGAAAATTATATTTTCCTCCCCATAGTTCGACATTATTAGGGTCAAAAATTTATTTGAAAAATAATAGAAGTAAATGATAATTTGTGACACATGAATGAGGAGGTATATGATTGGATTAAATTATATTTATCAAGAATTATTATATACAAAATAATAAATATTAAACCTCCATAGCCTACCTACCGAGATTTACAACCTCATAATTCACAAAAAACATTGTAATATGAGTTAAATTCTTGGAATCCCATTTCATGTATTATAGATTTCAAAATTATACATTAAATTGGGAAATATATAAGCCACCAAATTATGAATTCCAGTTAGGTAAGAGTTGTGGTAAGTGATGTTATTATTCCATCATGCTCTAATATCACTACTACTAAGGTGGTGTTAATAGTTGGATGGAGTATTAGTTATTTTTTATATTAATTAGAAAATAAATTTCATTAGATAACATATGTGGTATGTATTTTCTTCCATTTTTATATATTATTAAATTCATAATTACATATGATATTTTCTTAAACATATGATATAATGGAGAATTTGAAATTAATGTAATAACTATAAAGGAATGGAAAATTTCATATATAAACACCATCAGTTACTCCTTAAGGTGTTTATAGGGTAATAATGTTAATAGATTTTTTCCTTATATTATAAAATAATTATATTTTTCTGATTAATGATGATTTTTGTTGAAAATATTATATGTTAGGAATATTATAAAAATATATCATGAATATTGTAAATGGTAATGATCTCACTATACTCATGTTGTTTTTGATTTTCAGGTATGTAAATTTTAATTATTAATTATATATCTTAAAGATAAAATAATTTATTGTGACTTTATAAATTTATTTACTATTAAGGTTTCAACACACATTTTCATCCAATATGATTACACATCTATTTTTGGTTTTATGGACTGAGATTACATTTTAAAATATTGGAAATACTTGTACCAAAAATGAAGATATAAAAACATATGTATAGGAAAAAAACCTGCATATTATATGACAGTTTTTCCATTCGTTGATTGGTATGAAAAAATATATTATTATGAAGTGATGTTCATAATACCACTAATAATTTTGTAATCTTTATATTTTACTATATATTATATGTTATATAATTTTTTTCTAAAATAATATAAATCATAGTGTGTATGTTGTCTATTATATTATATTAAATGATGATTTACCATGTCATTAACAGATTAACTCTTATTATATTCATAGATATCATTACTGAAAAACTCATTATTCTTATGATTTCATAATTAATATGTGAAATATGAAGAGGATATAGATTGAGTTCAATAGGGATCACTCCTCATCAATAGAACCATACAAAATTGAATATGTGAATGTTATGGTTGATAAAAATTATATTAGTGAATACTTGATTTATCATACATATATAATTTATTTATTTTTAGAATATTGTTTCATAAACATATTTTTAATGTCAATGAGAAAATTTTTATGGTGGTTGTTATGTTTTATTATTCATTTATGTGATAATCACAACCAGAACTACAACATGTTCAAAATGTTATATTTATTATGACAGATTTATGTTAAACTAACGTGTTATATTTTTAAATTCATAATACATTATGTTGATGTTGTTTTTATCATTTTTCTCATTATAATTAAACCTACATGAAACAACAAAAAAATTAATTTATATATTTTATTCTATGTTAGTGTGATTTAGAGATGTTCATTCATTTAGATATATATTTATAAAAATAATTATATAAATTTTGAATGAGTTTTGATAAATAATTTTCGTTATTTCTCTTTTTTATACTATTTTGGTGGTACACACAGTGTCCATATATTGGTAATTATTTGATATACCACTTTTTTGAACATAATTTCATCTTTCTTGATTAGTTTTAATTGAATATAATGTGGAATACTTAGGGTGTTGGATTTACACATCATCTATATTGAAAAATGGCAAGGAACTTATCAATATATTTCATTATTTAGAAAGGTATTCAATGTCAATTTTATAAAAAAACAATGTTTCAGTCCATTGTACACAGATTTCCAAGTATTTTTCATTCAAAAATATGACTTGGAATTCATTCTATATTTATTCATTTAGATGGGGTTATATCATTAGAATGTATAATCATACAATAAAAATCCCACATTATTTTTAACATATATTAACATCACATAATAAATGTTATCAGGTTAAAAAATCAATTGATAAATGTGTTTTTTCTAGTAATTATTATGGAAATGTCTCAAACATAGACTGAAAACTCATCAAAATTTTAAAAGTCTAACAAATTTATTAACCAATAATGATATATTTCATAGAAATGGTGAGGATAAATGCAATTCTAATATAAATTGTATGTGATCAGTATCCATGACTGAAATCAATGTTATATTGGATCCTATAAATGGAATTTCATATAGAGTTGAACTAGAGTATAAAACATCTTCCATAGATAGATGGTTAATATGAATAATCCAATAAAACATTAGTTGATATTCATATAGAATGATCTACTTTATTTAACAGATAATTGGTTCCACAAATTCATATTGTAAAATTTAACATTGGAAAATATCCACACCTTAAGAATTCATGTTTTTTCATATGATGCATGATATTGAACTCAACCATGCTGATATGATGTTTTTTAAAGGAAGATAGTAAAAGAAAAATTGGTAGATGTTGTTTTTAAGAAGGTATTTTCCATTCAACACTACATTATATTAACTCAATGTAAAAAATAAATCATACTAATATTCATCCAAGATACATTCTGATTGAGGATGGGTATAAATAAGTCCGCAGAATATGCTACTGGATGTCAATAATGTGGTTTGGGATGATTAGATCAATATTTTTTATTTATATTAGCTCTTTTAAAAATAAATATCATATATAATTTTTGGAATATTGTCTTGCTATTTCACTGACCATATCTGAAGTGCATGTATTACTCCATTTATCCCTTTAAAAAAATGTATATATATATATCATATCCCACGAATTTTCATAAATTTAATGTCGTATAGTTAAAGAAGGATCTCTTTATGAATATTTTCATCTAGAAATAATGGATCCAAAAGATAATGTGAAAACATAGACCACTCATCTGGTAAATTTACTATTATAGAAACATATGTATCAAAATTCAAAATTAGAACCTAAGGATAAAATGAAACAAAATTATTGTAATCTACTTTCAGCTTTTTGTTTTTCATATAATTTTTTAAAATTATATTCTGGATGAGGGAAGAAAGTAATTTTCAAAATTCTTTAAATATGTCAAATTTCCCTACGTATACATGTGGGTACAATTTTTATATAATATATAGTAAAAATAAAATACCCAACATACTATATCCAGACATTTTTTTACAATGTTGTCACCACAATTGCATATAAATTGTAAATATACTATATATAACTATAAAAATTATAACAACGTAATAATCACATGAAAACAAGATAATTAAATTTTAAATTACGATGCATCACAGTCCCTATAAATCAAAAATGTTATGATGAATAATGTAAATAAATTATAATATTATATATTAAATTTTAAATATAAAAACCAAGTGTATATAAATATGATAAAAAATAAGTTGAAAATAGTTTAATAAATAAGTGATATTTATAGAATTTATATTATTTATCTAACTATAAAAAAAATTATTGACCATTATAAATAATCACTGAACACAAAAATAATAATTAGACTACAGAGAGTAGTAAAATTATGAAAAATATTTTTTAGAATTACTACAAATCAAAATAAGAATTATATAAAATTATATTTAATGATATATAATATAATTTATAAGTAAATTTAAATTATATTTCGGGATATTTTATGTAATTTATTAATAATTTAGTTTTATTTTAAAATTAAAAACATCCAGAAATTATTTTTATTATTAAATATATTAAAATGGATTATCAATGATATTATACAAATTATTCCAAAGAAACTGAAATATAATAATATAAAAAATAAAAATTATTTACCCTAGAAATATTTACTATATAAGATTATATATGAATTTATTCAAATAATATTTTTATAATTTATATAATAGGGATTTAACAACGTGGATATTTTTTGTATTAACCATGAAAAAATATTATATGTTGATTGTTTTTCATTATATTCGAATATTTGTTTTTTTTTTGAATAATAAAAAAATGTTTTTATGAAAAAATAATTATTATGATATCATAATGATATATATGTTTAATAATTTGAAAGTTTTTTACATATTTTATGTACTTTTTACCCTTTTTTATCATCATTTCTATTGATCTTGATTCATTTTTTCATTTCAATATTTTTGAAGTTTTCTAGGCCCGTTCATGGTTAGAATGTCATTATTATAAAATGTGTAGCCTTACAAAGGTAATTGTGGCATTTTTTGGAAATTCATGGTTGGGACCCTAGTTTCTGAATATTTTACCAAACCATGTACATTCATCCTGAATCCTAGGAGGAGGCACATGGTTGGAACATAGTTTTCAAAACATGTAAAGAAATCATAAACACATCTATTGTAAACTAGGAATGGGTGAAAAAAATTTCATATCCAAGTGTTGTACTCGTAGAAAACATGTAATGTGAATATAAATGACAAGATTTATTAATTACTACCCTATGACCCCATTTTATATAAGTTGTTCTCAATCAGACCATGTCTGTCCCTCTAGCTATTGGGACATCTCTACAGGAATTTTGAATCTTCGTATCCCGTCTCTTCATATATTAATGTGCTAAATGAATTATTGATCCTTTTTTTGGTATTTTGTTTACATAATAGCCTTTGATCTATTTTATTCTATTTATTTGTTCTTCTTAGAGGCTATGACATCCTTGACATTGATTGGATCATGGATGGATGTTGTGGGATTGTGGATATAGGATCTATTCTCTCTTCACTTAAGAAACATATTCATTGACTCAATTATCTCTATAGGAGTTGAACCATATTATGTAAATTCAGATTGGATTTATAAATATTACAAGAAGGTGTTTCTATTTTCTTCTATAATATTTTAATTCATTGTTTGTTAAGAATTCACATATTTCTATTTTTTTTTTCCAATACATATTATATGAATATCAATATTGAATTACCTCGTGAATAATATTAAATAATTGTCTCCATGATTTAAAAATTGATTTTATATTTTATTCAAATCGTGACCCATGTCTCTTTTTGAGGAATTCTCTAATTTCATTTTTATTTATATTTTTTCCAATACCTTTTAAATGGTGTTTTGATGAAATTGAGGGATTATGAAAAATTTTTATTTCTGAAGTAAAATTCATTTATGTGAATGAAATGAGTTGGAATAAATGATATTTTATACAAGTTATAAAAAGGATTTATTTCTAAAATGTACTAGATCAGTCTTTTTGCGTGATTTTTTTCTTTTCTATAAAATTGGTTTTCTTGTGTGGTTTTAAATTATTGGATTGTTCATGTTGAAATAGGGTGTGTATTTGTGTTTTAAATGACTTCAAGACATTAAATTATGAAATTTTCTGTTTAGTTCCTTTTGGTTATTTTAAATGAAATTATTAGTGTGAATTACTATAAAATATTTCAAAGAGGTTCAATAAAAGGAATTGGGTATGAATTCCCTTTTGAATGTTGATTTCAAGAAATAGTTTTTAATTAAAATATATGATTCCTTGGAAAAGTAGTTTCCACTTTTATATTGTTCTATATTGAGATAACCACTCAATATATCTTAAAAATTTTATGTGTTTCCCATTAATGTTATTTTATAGATGGATTATTCTCATTAAGGGAGTATAGTGTGGGGTAAAATGTAAATTTATAACGTGATGAAATGATACGGGCATGCTTCCATGTTGATAATGATATGTATTCTCTTTTTGATCTTCTATACATGATTATACAACTCGCATTATTTAATTGGTCACAGGGGATTGTGTAGTTAGATGATTGGAACTAGATTTATGATTTTATAATATAATTTTACATTTTCATGTGTATCTAAAAATAACATGATAGGTTAATGTAAAACACATGTATCTTGGAATTATGGTGTGTGGACATGGTTTTTTTGGCGCCCATTTGATGTGATTCAAGACTGACGACATGTCAAAATTTTATATATTATCTTGACTATAGTGTAATCGCAATTTTATCTATTTTATACCCATGAAATCTATATACTTGACACTAGATTCAGGATAGCATTCATTGTCAATACATAGAACTAGATTTTCATTTCTAGATTGCTTAACATTCTCAACTGATTTTTTATTAAGATTGTTCACCATGGATCAACTATAATTACCCTTAATCAACTTTTTTTATCATATTAATATTCATATTACTTTTTTTATTTTAAATTTTTGTGCGTGGATTTTTAAAACTTTTTTTGAATGAAAATTCCATTTTTAATATGATAAAATGGGATTTGGGGCATTCTATTAAGAATTTATAATGAAATGTTAAATGATATATTTTCGAACCCAATCATGTTGTAAACATATCATCATGTATTTAGAATCTTTTAATTTAAATAAAAGTACTTTTCCCTCCATTTTGTACTATCATTTTTCATTCATTGAATTACCTCATGATGTAATTTGATACACTATTTTTTGGATTCTTACTGCAATCTATACCTCATTCCCTATTTACAATATTGGGTTATTGTAGAAGTTATTTTTTTATAAAATTTAATCATGCTAACTTTTTTATTTTGTTGGAACATACTAGGTTTCCTGATGATTGGGTGTTTGGGACATGCTGGGTTATTTTAGACCACCAGGAGATGAGTTTTTTTATAAACATCATTATGTTTTTTTATCAACCCCTTGTACATGATATGGTTATATTTATTTATTTATTTAAGGATGTTTCTTCAGTGTGAACTTTATAAAATTTATTAGTTATTTTAATTTAAATCATTCATTATAGTTTCTGGGGGATTCTCTAGAACATACCTCCATACTATGGGGATCGAGAAGGACCTTCAGGTTAGTAGACCATGAGATCATATAAAAGTTTACATGGTTCTTCAAGGTAGTTCATTTCAAATGGTTTTTGTGGATTTTTTTAAAAAAAGGATTTTTTCTTATGATATGGAATGTAATATGGGGAGTGTAATCATAAAAATAAAATTAATATCACTTCAGGGCTCATAATGTAGTTAATTATGGGGAGTCTGGTCACCACCTCACCACTATTAGACTTGAGTTACTTAGGAATGTGTGGAATTGAGTATTTATTTTTAGTTATTTTTTATTGATTATTAATGAGATTTAGAGTTCTAATTTTATTATGTTTTATTTTGGTAATATCTTTGGAGTTTTTTATTGGAATGCAATTTCGATCAAAGCCACAATATACTAGAATATTCTTGTAAAATATGTAGAATAAATTATACCGATACATAAGTCGATCTAGGAAATTTTGGGAGGCTGGTGTATGGTTTACTAGTCCATTTTTAATATCCAAACATACTAATACTATAACAAGAACATAGATCAATTTCCATTTGTTTCCAAATTTATATCACTCATAAAAGGTCAGTTTGGAGGTTTTTTATTTTGAATAGACATTTTTCATGTGGTATCTTTCATGCTATTGCAATATTATATGAAAAATAATTATTTTTAATGATTTTAAATCCATTTTAAAATAATGTTTTACCTATAATTGGTTTATTGGATTTCACTGAGAATTTTTTTCAAAAATATTTTTATAATTAAATTATTTGTTTGGTTAGATGATTTTCGTGGACCCTTTTGTGACATAATAAATAAATGTTTCATGAAGGAATTGTGGTTTTGTAAAGGATTTAGAATGGAAATGGTTTTGAAATTTGATGGAAATGTGTTTAATTATTTTGAAACAATTGAATAATTTACATAAGTGGAAAAGTATTTTTTTTAACTTTTAAGGATTCATATCAATAATTAACATGTCTATGAATAGGATAATTTTTTATAAATAGAGAAATAATGGGTTCTTTGGAAACAACTAGGCTTTAATAAAACCATTTTTGTGATTTTGTTTAATTATTATGTGTTTTCTATATTCACTAGAGTGGTTTAATTGATTTTTATGGTTATGAACCTATATTTTGAGATGTCTGTATATTTTTCCCTAAAAGTTTTCAATGCTTTGTTCGATTTTGATTCACTGGAATGGCATTTTATGTTTTAATTTTTTTAAAAAAAATTAAATGTCTCAGGTTGATGAATATTATAATCTTCCAAATCGAGTTCACGAGTTAGATCCTTTAACTGATTTATTCCTCATCCATATTTTCTTTGATCATTGGCCTCCTTCATACATGGGTGAGCTTGGTTCTCCTACACTAGTTAAGTGGATTAAATAAGTATAAGGGATACATGATTTTCTCAAGAATCTTGATGATATAAATTTCCTTTTTATCACCACCTAATTCAAGGGACCTAGAAAAGAGGGATGTGAATTCATGATTCGCTAATATCTTAATGAATGTATGTTTAAGGTATTAATTAAATTTTTATCCATTCAGGGGTATTATGATGTGTAGATGAAGAAGTAGAATGTTTCAATGATTTTGGGTTTCACTAATCTACAGCTATCAAATATAATGTATTATACAAAATTATTATTTTCTGTTTTTTCAATTAACTGAGCTTTAAAGTGATGATTATCTTAATGAAATTAGTTTTCAGATGGGTTATAGACCATACCATGAAACATTAATCATTGTGCTATGTCTAACATTTTATTTATAGATTTTTAAAAGTCCTATTCAGATGAAAAAGAGATAAAAAGATGGAAGGATGTGATAATTGCCTAATATGTTGTTTGATGATATAAAAATATTTATTCTTATTGATTAAATATGTAGTTTGATCAGGGATATCATTATTATTAATAGATCTTACATTTCATGTGGTTCTTGTGTGAATCCCCCGGTCATTCAAGGATGTCAGTTTTTAACACTCTAATTTTGAGTAAATTGTGTAGACACATAGGTCAACATAAGAGGATCAATATGATGGGATTATGAAAGGGAATTTTTGTGGTTTATTATTATCATCCACTACCAATGGGTTATCTAATTCATCAAAATTAAAGGGATCCATTCCATTGGAATATACTGATGCATTCTCATGTAGTAGAGGAGCTTCCAGTGGTTGTTGGTCTTCTTCAAACATGTTTCTTCCACATCAGAGTGGAAACCATTGGTGTTTTAATTTTTTTACATGGTTGTTCATGGTATTATTCAATTATAAGGATCCCTAGTGGGGTTTTTATGTCTTCTTATAGAAACATGTTTGTATAATTATGATCATTTCCTTAACATATATATCACCCTTTCGTATTGATTTTGTTTTCTTGGGAATAATGTTATCCTTTGACATGATTAATTTTAAATACTTTTATACTTTTTGTGATCCAAATTATGAAATTGAATTATATTTGGAGAACCTCTATAAATTAGGGGTTTTTATCTTCTAAATGACTATAATTTATTAATTCTTTTGGTGTCTCCATATGGCCAGTGTTGGGTACCATTTTTGTTGGATGTTTTCATTTGTGTCCTATAATTTCCACCATGGTGGTTAGATATTGATATAGATATGTTGGGATATAAAATTATTTAGAGATTGAGTTGTTCCCTATTTCAGGATTGACCTTTTTCTAGATGTTTCTGGTTGGACATATATGGAACTTCATTAGATTTCGGGTAAATAGTACTATATGGAATCATGATAGACTATAAACCTATCTTATTGTTGAATGATTTTATATTTCCATTTAGGGTAGACTATTGTTGTTGAAATTCTATGTCACCATCAAGTACATACCCAAGGGAAAAAAATATGTTTCTATGTGATACATTTTATTTTTTTGTTCAATCCTTAATGGATAAAAAGTGAATTTTTTCTTCTGTAATCACTGATATATTTTGAATGTGTTTTCCCTTTTAGAGTTTGATTCCATCTCTTAGAGTTTTATATATGGATAGTTATTGTAGCTGATTATTTATGTTGATGAGATGTGTTTTTTTCATGTTACACCATTTTGTAGAATATATAAATCTGTGAGGAATTTATTCTTCTCTAGTCTTTTCTTCGGTATTTGAATGATTGAATTTTGGGGTGAAAATCATTATGTTGTATTGATTTTAAAATCATTTTTCTATCATTCATGTACTTTTGAGAATTGTTTTTCACTATCTATTGTTATGATCTTCATTATGGTTCAGTTTTGGATACTTTTAGTGTTTTTTGATGGTTTATTAGACTATTCAGTATTGGAAAATGGTTAGTCTAAACCATTATTCATTGCCTCCAAAACAATACCCCATTGGTACGATATTTATATCTGGGTTCATGGTAAGAAAAAAATATTCCAATCCATTTTTCTAAAAAAATTTCAATAATCCAGATAATTAGGAGGGGAAAATGGTAGGTGATTTTTTTAAAACGATGTGTCATAACCAATGACACTTGTCCAGTAGCCTAGTTTTGGGTGACATGTATTATTTTAACCATATAACATGCCCTAGGACACAGTTTATTTTGAATTAAATTTGTTGAATATGTTAATTAGAGTTATGATAACCCACTCTTTGACTTAAAACCATTCATATTCAACCCTAGACTATCCCATTTGCTTTTGGGTTCTCTATAGAGGAATATTGGATCTCCCAAACTCATCTATTGGGGATCAATGTGACGATCAATGTATTGATCCTCTTTTAATGATCCATTCTTTTAATAGTCTTGAATGTACTATCATTTCATGATTTAATCTTACTAGATTCTATTATGGCATAGAGATTTATTCGATCATAGATGGTTGACGTGGAGTAGTGGATCTAGGATCTATTATCTCTTATATTGAGATCCTTGTTCCTTGATTTACTGATCACCATGAGAAGATACACATCATGGACTCATTATTGATGGATTTCTGCAAATTCCATTTATCATTTTCTATTATTTTCCATCATATATCATTTTATTATTTATTTAGGATTCATATTTATGTCTTTGTTATTTTCTAATATATGTTGTAGGAATATAGAACATTAATTTTCTCTTAAAAACCTCATTGATACTCATCTATATGATTCTAACTTGGGATATAGATAATAGTTTACAATTTGGACCCAAATTCACTTTTTTGAATTATTGAATTCCTTATTTTTTTTGATTTCACTTCAATTATCTCTTAAGGGTTTTGTGGATGAAAGTTATTTCTTCAGTATATTTTTTATTTTAGTGTGAAAGAACTTCATTTTATTCAAATGAAAATAAATATTTTAATTTTTCATCATGGTTTCAAATGGTTGAATTTTTTAAATGATCAGGTTACCTCTTAAAATGATTTTCTCATTTATTAAAAAAAATCAAATTCTTGAGTGATTTTAAATTGTCATTTTGTTCACAAGGAAAGAAGTATTCAGACAAATGTATTGAAATGAATTCATGAATTTATTCTATGAAACATACATATGAAAGACATAGAGAAATTTTGAAAGAAATAAATTCTATAAATATTTATTTGTATGTTTGATTATTATTTTTGAAAGGATTCCAGTGTGAATACTCGTTTAAATGTGCATTTTAAGAAATAGTTTTTCATTGAAATTGATGGAACTTTACTAACCATTTATAACATTATTATATCTTCTCAAGTGATAATCCTTTAATGTGGATTACATTATATTTATCATTCCCATCATTTTCTGTTGATAAATGGATTATAAATATTTATGGATGTTTGGGTGAACTTATATGTGATCTAAAACTAATATTAAATGTTAAGGACATGTTCCTAGGTTGATACTGATAGGGATTCCCTTGTTTATATACATAACATAATTATCTCACTCACCTTCTATGAATTTTTATGGAAGCATAGATAGTTAGATGATATAACCTATATTTTTTCTTTAATAATAGACTCACAACCCAATAAGTGGATATGTAGATAACATGATATGTTCACATAGTGGACATACATCCATGAAAGTATTCCTTTCTGGGATTGGTTTTCTTTAAACATAAGAGACTTTATGTTAGCCTAATGATCAATAATTATTTTATTAATTTTCTATATGATGGTGGAATTATTATCATATCTTGGTTGTATCTAAGATATTATAATACTTGATACTCTATAAATGAAAATTTTCATTATCAATACTTGGATCTAGAGTCTCCTTATATGATTGTTCTATATTACTGATTGATTTGTTTATTGAGATTATAAATAATGAATCTGTTGTATTGTCTCTTTTTTCCTTACATTGTTTTACAGTTCATGTTCATATAACATTTTTATCAAAATCTATCACATGAAATTTCTTTCAAATATTCTAAGTAAATATATTTCTATTTTAAATTATTCAATTTCATGTTTCTATAATTTTTATTTATAAATAATATTTATAATATTAAACATATATTTTAAAATATGATTAATTTTTAATATGATATTGATGGTTTTATATTTTTTTCCAATTTAATTCCTAATTATATCTGGGCCCTAAATCTCTCTCTTTATTTGTATCTTATAGTGTTTTCGAATAATATATTCTCATGGTATATTCTCATTTTCCCTTGTAATTATATTTTTGGTTTGACAAGTTTTGTTTGGGGAGATATGTTTGTTATATATTGGATGACCCTGGATCACCATGAGATGGGTTTTGGTGGTATTTTCTACATTAAATATTTATATAGTATCCATATACTAGATATGATTGTATTGAATTATTTATTTGGTAATGTTTCTGTATTGTAAAATTGATAATTTTTGTCTCTTATTTTGGGAGAAATAATTCTGAATTTTTGTTTCTTGATGACCGAGATCTTGTCTCCATACCATGCTAATTATGAACGCCCTTCACATTAATCCTGAATCACTCAGATATGGATTTTGATAGTACTCTAGGTTTTTTCATTAAATATAAATAATTTAAAAACAATTTATCAACATAAAAGAAATATCATGACTATATTAACAATTATAAGAATACTTTAGATAATTTACAATATTATAAATGAATTTCGAAGAAATAAGTTCAATTTTATTTTTTTAAACCACATTAGATTCATTATTTTGTATAATTATTAAAAAATAATTTTTGAAATGTTAATATATCATATAAATATATAATATTAATTCATATAAAAAATGTTAGAGGAATAATCACAATTATTAAATGGTGGAATCAATAATAAAACAATCCATTCATTATTCTAAAATAAATATCCCCCTTGGTTAAATAGAATACCATAACCTGACCACTTATCCTAACATTGAATTTGTCTTACTTTCCTTAATATCTACCCATGTACCCCTCAAAATTCTCTATGAAACATTTATAGGACCCAATTGTGACTTAATGAACCTCCTCCAAAGGATCTAGGATCACTCTAAAGGGGAAAACACTATGTTTGAGGTAATGGATTCAAAATACATGTTTCCAAAACAACATCCCACTTACCCATTATGAAATAAAAAATTTCAACCAAAAAAACCTTAAAAAATATGATTCATAATACCATTTCATTTTAAAACACTCTTATACTTTTCTATTTTAATGATTTTTAAAACACTCTTCAAAATCACATATCACATGTGGTTTTATGATATCTTAGAGAACAGTAGTTCTAGTAAATATGAAATGCATTTCTTTTTTAATTGATTAAATATAAAATTATAATAAAATAACTTCATTTTAATAGTTCTAGAGTTAAAAAATGGTCTGTAAATAATGATACTATATTATAATAATTATAATTATTTGTAATCATGAAAATATAAATTAACAAGGTTGAGTAACATATTATATAAAAATATTCTAATATATTGATCACTAAAACATATTAGATGCCATAAAAAATAAACAATAATACTTATATTTTATATAACCGTTGATCATTTTGTTTTTTATGTTACATCTACATTGAGGCGGTTATGAAAAAATGATAAAATTAATTCTGTGACTATTAATGAAACTAATATTATTTATTAAATAAATAAAATAATAACAAATTAATTATATAGGTAAAATAAATATTATTATTTTCTCATCAAATATTTAATAAATTGACATAAACTATTCATGTTTCTAGTCACTAAACAATATTTCACATGCTAAAAAATATTTATACCAATTTTAAAGCACATTTTCTATTGGTAAATATTTTTTCAAATATATCTATTTCTCTCAATAAATTGTTGGTATAAAGTATATCTGTAAAGGTTATTACATCTTAAAAAATATTTTTCTTGTAATTAGATGAACATAAATAAATAAAGTATTTTTTGGCCAAAATATTGTTCAAACTATATATAAAAGAGATTTATCTATTAATAATTTTATTACAAAAAATTTTCTTTCCATCCATATTATTATTAACATTATTTTCCTACATTTATTTATATAAAATTCAAAAAAAAATTATATTTTTAAATTATTTTTGGAATAAATTTTTTGATGTGGGTATAATAATTATATTGTTATTATATTTATTAAATAATAATTATTAAATTTATTTATATGATACTACAATATATGGGGGATGTATCTTAATAAATTTGTTCCAAAAATAATGTTTTTTCATTTTGTAAAAACCTGTTTAATCTCCAAAATATAATTTTGGAAATTCCATTAAAAAACATCATCAATATGATTGTCCCACATAGTGGTTATCACAATTATGATTAAAAATGGTGATGTAGTCCAGTTGTGTGGTTCAGCCACTCATCCACGAAATGGCCACAATAATGATGGTAAAATATAATTGCAACAACCAAAAACTCACACTCTCAAATTCGGTATAAAAAGCATAAACTTTGTATTTATGGCTTTGATACTAATAAAAGTAACCAAATTCAAAATATTCAAAAGATAAAAAATCATAGGAAAAATTGGATCAATTTTACACTAAAAGACCACTTAGGTTTTTAGTTTTAGATAAATAAGAAAAACACTAACGTATCATGGAAAAATAAAAAACTGACTCATAAAAATTTATATCAATTCCTAAAATTTTATAACATCTATCACCATTATTAGGTGTCACCTATATAAAACATTATTCATAACCTGTTTAAAGAAAAAGTAAAGAAAATTTATATATTATTAGTGATGGTAAAAATAGATTATATAAATCTATTATCATATTAAAGTATATGATAATAATAACGGTATGTGATCATTAAAATAACTTATTAAATTCATACCAACTTTTCATAGATCAGAAATATGATACATGGAATGATGTAATTTTATTTCCAAATTAATGGAACAAAATAGAGAGAAAACATCATAAATCAATCATGATTTTGTGACTCATATTTTCTATTATAAATTTTTTGGTTATATGGATAATTTTTTAGACAAGTAACTGAAACAGAGTGTGATTCCAAGGCTCGATGTTACCAAAACTAATTATTGAAATATATTATCTATATTTAATATATTGAATATATTAATTATAATTCATAATAAATATTCTTGAAAATTTTGATAACTCTTGAATGGAATCCCAGATCAGAAATTTGATGGCACCATTTTGTTCAGAATGTGGGTTTTACCCGAGGCATGACATTACCTTTGTTTTCATGGTGTACTCACAAAAAGAAATCCAGAGAATAAATGAATAAAATAAATAAATTATTTAATTGGTTTAATTTATATTTGACGAAGTGACCAATTAATCATTTAGGTATATGGTTTTGATGACTTCCCTATGGTTCCCAACTCAAGCCTTAGAGATACCAATGACTGTTGAATATTTTTATTGGCGAATCACAACAAATTGGGACAAGATTAAGGATTTTTGTTCTAATGAGGTTCGTCGATATCATCAAGGATTGAAACATAATAATATTCTTCATCAAATAATTATCCAAACTCCATGTATGATGTTTTTTGGTTTTATAAAAAGTTTATTAATCATAGAATAATGAAAATCCATTAAACAAATTGAATTGAAGCGTTTATTATAGGTGGAATTAAATTTATGGAATTATATATTTCCTTAATTCCTATTCATTTGTATTATTCCATGAAAAAAATTTTGGAAAAATTAATAAATGAAGAGGTTTATTCCTCATATCTTATTGTTTGTAGTTTTATTCCCTCATGCATTGCACATTCATCGTGGGAATTTATTTTGTCCCCCAGTTTGATGAATACTGGTTAATATGAGCATTACACAATCATTAATCCATTTAAAAAATAAATAATGAGGGTGAGGATTATGGTATAACATATGATCAATGTATGATAATGGCGGTGATTAATTGGAGGTGTATCTAAATAGATTTTTAGATTCTCTTCTTACTAGTTTTGATGCGCTATATTGAACGAATATATGGATGGATTTTTGAGTAGATTAGGGACCCAGATTATGACAAGTGATGATGGAATGGCCCAACCTACCCCCAATATATAGATTTGGATGAGGTTAACAGATTCAATGATTTATAGGATGACATAGTAAAAGATCTATCGGATCTGTTAAATCAAAATCAGCAATGCCTATATTCCAATTTTAGACATTTTGTGGGACCATGGGGATATAGCTATAGGGGTTTAGCTAGAGTTTTGTATCATACATCATGCGACATGGTGACATTCCATATGATATGTTCACATGACGTGTGACCCCTTTGGGATGGATCAGTGTGTAATTTGATAACTAAACAAACATATCCATAAGTACTGGCCAATGGAACATCAGGTACTCAAACACAGAACCAGAAAGATTTATACGTATATGAATAGTAACACACGGGAAGGTGACAAGTGATATCTACATTCCACATAATACTTCTAAAAGATGTGACTTTGGACCATTAAATTTCATGTGTTGTTTTACCACACATGGTTACTTGGGGATGGTGGGAAACAATGTATTTCTCTAGTACATGTTGTGTACCATCTTTATGTATGTTTTTTATTCCATAATTTATTTAGTCTTGAATATTCATGGTTTTTTGTGTTCCCTTGGACCATTCAATTTAGTTTATATTGAGAAATTACTTCCACATATCAAGATTCTGATCCTTTATAGAGGACGAGTCATGGATAGGGTTTGGGGAATCCCTCTCTGTTACTGGAGAGTTACACTCTATCATCATTATATGCTATGTGGGATTTGTGGAATTTATGTGACCTCTTCGACCATGGCATTGATCCTCCCTATAGTAGGACTTATAAGTAGTGTTAGTTGTATCATTCAGATATGATCCCCTTAGTAGAACGTTGATCCATATTGTATTTATGGTTCCCCTAATGGTTCATGGCAGGACCCCCTATCTGAATATAAGGGTATTCTGAGACTAGTGGGATTTCATTGGTTGAGACTAATGACATTTTCCACTTGATGGAGTGTTGCTGGTGATAAAGTGACACTTGGAGTGGATTCTCCCTGAATGAGAATTAATTTGAGAAGAATCACATGGGTGTTAGTTTTTTGTGTCCTCCTAATAGAATGGTGACCATCTTTATTATATCATGGTGTGCTTATTATAAATTGACTGTGATATCTTGTTTTGAGTTGACTATACATTGTGGTTCATGTTTAGTATTTTTAGGGTGTGCTTCTGAGTAATATTATGCACACACCTATATGGGATCTACCCACATGTGTCATGTCTTATGTATATGATATAACTTTTTATGGTGTCACAAATGTGAGTGGATAATTTGGAGTATATATTGAGCTAGAAAAGATGAGGTGTTTATCGACAGCTTGTGTTTCACTGTTTTACTCAACCATTGGGCAATTTTGAAAATTAAATATTTTTGTGGGGCTCGTATTTGGCCACCTCTTCCTCTTTTAGTACATTATTATCATACTTTTATTAAAGGATTATACATGTACACATTATTTTATTACATTTTTTAAATATTATCATTCATAGGGTTTACCAATGTGTGTGTGTGCATATACATTAGGCTAATGTCTCCCACTTTTTTGGTATGCATACTCATCATTAATCAATATCCAAGGGACTATTGGAGTTGGGATTGGGTTTTATTAGGTTAGACCCTAGGGGGTAGGGTCATGATATAGTGGTATTAAAGGAAGGTTGGTTCTACCTTATGACCAGAGTTAGTGAATTTGATTTGAGGAAAGAGAATTTAGTTTATCATGTTCTTCATTTAGGAAAAAGAATTTTGAGTTGGCATAGTAGCCGATGTATACAAACACCATGAATCTAAAAACCTAAATTTAGACTCTGTGTATATAACCAATGGCTGTATGGAAAATATTTCTAAATGAATCTTATAGGAATGGGGTTTGTTTTCCCGGCCCTTTTTTGATTCAGCTCCCCAAATATACTCTTTTAACATGCAAGATGTTGTTTTACTTTAGTATTCCTTTATGTTGATAACAAGACAAGATTCAACTACATGATCAAAATGATGATCATCCGAGTGATGAGGATTTAGTAAAGGGGTATTGAATAGAGATAGAAACTTCATGTGATATACTAGATATACCACCATCCATTAAGTATCATTTAGTTAAGTTTTTTTGGTAAAGGTTGCACAAGGGATGAGTGTGTTTCATGTGTTTTAGAGGTCATGATCCTCCCATGTTTCAGGGTGATCTTGACCCCTCGGTGGCTGAGGATAGGAGAGAGGCAATCACTCCTGTTTTCCACTTTTTGAGGAAACATGTTGATCAGATTATGGTCCACATGGTGAGTCTTCATCAAGGATCACTTGGATGGTGGTTGAGCTTAGTAATCTAGTCACATAATGATATTTCTATCTCTTAGTCGAACATTGAGTATCTCTTTTGGGATGTTCTCTATCTGGTTGTGTTAGGGTCAGTGCACATACAAGAGCTTCTGCATCTACAATATAGCTATTAGACAATGTTAGATTATTGTGTGAGGTTTAATAATGTCATTTGATACTCTATAGATATGTTTTGAGATATGTTATTCAGAAAAATATTCTTTGATCATGCCTTAATCTAGTATATTAGGGCCTTAGTGGTATCTCATTACATTCCAATAAATATTGGGATGCTTGAGCAGGCCATGGTGTTAGTGACATTCCTCGTAGAGTATACATTGATATTCGGTACTGGTAGCTAGATCGGATGAGATGATACATCATCAGTAAGCATGTGATGCTAGTCACAAGGATCCATGCATGTTAGAGGATTCAAGAGGTTATTCCAAGACATAGATTCTGTGGTTTCTAGCTCTTAGGATAGCTCGAATTAACCAAGGTATATGCATTGTTTCTATCATTATGGCCTTGGAATTATGGATTAGAATTGTTCAACCTATCACGTAGATGATCGTGATATTGTTGATGGACCACCAAGGTAAAGTTAAAAGCAGGATAAGGATGGTTCATAGGGTAGAATACAATGTAGATAGACTAGTATAGCAGTAATAGATGGTCAGATGTTTGACCTATTACAACCACAACCACCAAGTGGTCCATGGAAGGTGCATAGAGTTGGTGGTCCGGGATGATTCTAACTATTGGGTATGGTTTCCTATGACTATAAGTCTCTCATAAAGGCATGTGTTATGATAAATGTCTTGTAACATTAAATGAAAAAATCATAGTCACATGTGTGATTCATTACATCTATAAAACATCTTTAGTTTGATACATAGTGATTCTGATTGAACCTTTGGCTTAACACTTGTGGCAGTAGAACCCAAAAATTAGTGACTCGGTGATTGTGCACAAGTGTAGAGATTGTGATCTAATGCTTAGATGTGAGGGTTTTTTTTATTTCACCATTTTTTAGTAGCGATGTCGCCTTATGAATTTATCATAGCTATGGACTGTCTATCCATAGTTCATTCCTCTAATGATTTTTTTAGGTGTAGGATGTGTGGTGCCATATTTATGGGGCCAAAATTCCCTTTTTTTGGGTGAAATGGAATCATTGGAAGAGTAAGATTGGTCTAGGCATAGAAGAGTGAATTTTATTACTCACCTATTGGATAGAATGACTCCATGCGTAATTTATTCGATGTGATTTCTGATTCATATAGTGGTGGTAGAGTATGAGAATGGATTTCTTGAGGATATTACGGGGTCAAGTCCCCATAGAGAGTAATAATTATACATTTTCATTCATCCCAAGATGGACACATTATCTGTACCAACATATCAGATGTCCCCTGAAAAACATTTAGTGCTAATCTCATAGTTGGGGGACTTGTAGGAGAAATGATTTTTGGGACCCATTATTTCAATTTGGGCATCCCCACTGTTGTGCTCCAATAATTTGGATGGGATCTGAAGGTCTCATGTGGATTACTTATGCATGAACCAGGTGACCATGAATAATATGTATACACTTCCAACTATCACTAACCTATTCGATCAGTTGATTGGAACATAGTGGTTCTCAAAGATTGACCATAGGTTAGTCTATCACTAGCTGAGAGTACTTGGTGATGATATAACAGAGAAAGAATTCATGTTTCGCTATTGTCACAATGAGTACATACTGATTTATTTTCATTTGATTAATTCCACATCATTTATCTTCGGTCTCATGAACTAGATCTTGTATCCTTACATAGATTAGTTCATTGTGGCATTCATAGATTACATCCTGGTGTACTAGGCATCTATGGAGGGGCACATGAGAAACATGAGGAGAGTCTTGAACATGCTTTGAGAGAACCATATTTATAGGAATATCTCAATGTCTCATTTTGGGATTTGAGAGGTCCACTTCCTGGGACACGTTATCTTTGTGGTAAGAGTATTTGTGGACACAACGATGGTTGAGGTGGTGATTACATGGGAACAACCCAAGAATGTTACCGAGGTGTGTGTAGTTTACATGGGTTGTAATCGAATTATCAGAGGATTATTCCCACATTCTATATATTGGTATAACCCTAGATATATTTCACCAGGAAGGGTTTTCCTTTCCTGTGGATTGAAAGGGTCCATCAGGGCATTCCGGAGATGAGGAAGATATTAGAGATTTCTCCCATCTTGAGATTTCATGAGGAGGGTGTCAGGTGCATAGTGTTCTTTGATTCATCAGGGATTGTTCTTAGTTGTTTTTTGATGTAGAAGAAAGATGTGATTTCTTATGGTTATCATTAGTTGTGCGATCATGAGAAGAAGTACATGACCCATGATCTTGGGATTACTGTGGTGGTATTTGTACTAAAGATATGGAAACACAACTAATGGGTGAGAGGTTTCTTGTTTACACTTACCTCAAGAATATCATGTATATATTCTCACATAAGGATCTCAACATTAGGTAGAGACAATATATATAGTTTTTTTCATGAATATGAATTTTTCATTTTCTAAAATCCATTGATGTGGAACAATTTGGTAGATACTATCAGCATGAAAATTATTCTCAGTTGTTGGCCAAGGTGTTAATGAATATGGCCTTGTGGTAGCTTTATTTAGTGGAGAGGGATGGTTCATCATATCATCCATTTATGGTTCATACCCCGTCACTTTTATAGAGTTTCAGAAATGAATAGTGTGAATATACTGACGGTTAGACCTTAATTACTTAAATATCCTTTGGTTGTGCTCGTGATAGATATTTTAATGGTGGGAAGCAAGTTTTCCTTTTTATAGCAAGTACAATGGTACCTTTGATGTCGTAGGAGGAGTTGATGTGGTAGTTTCGTAAATAACATTCCGTGGTACATATTGGCGTGTTGAAGAAGTACCAGGACCTTCGATAATAGTTTTGGCATCCAAGAATGAAGAAGGAAGTTATAGATTTTTTTGCTCTAGATGCCTCAATTATTAGCAGGTGAAGGATAAGCACAAAGTTACAATGGGTTTATCCCAACCCCTTATAGTTCCAGAGTGGATGTGGGAAAGGATATCCATATAATTCATTACAGTGTAAAAATGTACTTATATGGGACATGATTCTATATAGGTGATCGTATACTGACTCACCATTTCGGTCTACATCCTAGCTATTAGAGGGGAGAGTTTAGTAGAGAGCATGGGGCGCCTCAATGTACAAGAGATAGTTCATCTCCATGGATTTCCTTTATTGACTTTTTCATACTTTTATGATTTCTAAATTTCAATATTTTTAATGGAATAAAAGTAGGACAATAGGAATTAGTTTCACTTGAGCATAAAGGTTCATCCCCAGACTAACGGTTAGATAGAGAAGACAATTCCGGTTTGGGAGGAAATGTTGTGGGATTGCATGATTGAATTTGGCCATATTTTGGGTGATCATTTACCCTTGGTGGAGTTTATGTACAGTTATAGATACCATTAAACCATTGGCATGGAACCATTTTAGGCATTATACAGTTAACAATGTAGGTCACCACATTGTGGGATTATGTAAAAAATTCATAAATCATGGACATGAACTTGGTGAGATATACTACATAGAGGAGTAGATCATCTAGGATTGGATGAGGACTACATAGACCCCTCGAATGTCTTATGATGATTGATGAAGGAGAACCCTAGAGTTCGATTTTAGAGACCATTTGTTCCTAAGGGTATCACATCTAGGTTTATTGAGGATATTAGGTTAAGAAACCACTAATCTAGGATATTCATTAGTCACTTCTACATATTTCATAGAGTTGGCGAGGTGTTGTACCACTTAGATATACCCTTGTAGTTGGACGTGGTATAAAATTCCTTTTATGTTCCTTAAATACAGAGGTATATAAATGACATACCACATGTTACCAAGTGGAGATATATGGAAATTGAGGATGGAGATGCCGTTACTATGTACATAGTGGATATTGATGATCAATAGAAGAGTATCCATTATGGTTGATCGATTCCACTAATGTGTGTATAGTGGTAGCATTGAATCATCAAGAGAAAACCTGAAAGTTAGAGACCCAGATATGAGCCCAATACCATCAACATTTTAAGTAAATTTTTCTCTTTTCGGGATGAAGAGACATAAGGTGGGTAGAATTTAAGGACTAATATTTTCTGTGTATTAATTTTACATATTATATTGATTATTTTAGAGACCAATAACTAATACAGACGGTGATTATGATGCTCAATGTGTGCATAATAAATTTTTGAAATATATTAAATATTTTAAAAAGAATGTGAGTATAATTTTCATGAAAAAGATGAATAAATCTAAAATGGGGGGGGGGGGAAGATTAGAAATCGGAGCGAATATTTGATTTCAAATATTGGTTTTAACCTTTGAAAAAAACAATATTTGTCGGTATAGGGTGTTAATGAAAAGTCATAGTTGGCGTAAATGAATAAAATTAATTAAATAATTCCTTAATTAATATTATTTATTTTATTTTTGACATTGCGAGCAGTTACTCCACAAAATATACTATTAAGAGGATTTTCCTATGGTTCGATACTCAAAAATGGAAGATTTATATGATAGGTAGAGTGCTTCCTTAGAGAACGATGGTGTATTAGGACCAGATCATGGATCATTTCCCCGACATGGTTCATGGATCTTATCAATAATGGAAATTCAACACCATTATTCATCAACGATCAATCCAAAAAATAGGTAGGATGTTGAATTAATTTTTTTACCTAGTTTTCTAATATTAGATTAACACTAATCAATTCAATTATTATAATTGATATGCACAACATTAGAATATTCAACTTGATGGAATTATATATTTTTTTATTGTTATTATTTTTTTCATTTGAGTTCTTCTACAATAATGAATCAAATCCAAATGAATAAAGCTTGAAGTTTATTCCTCATATATTAAATCCTATAGTTTTATTACATCGTTCCTCACACATTCATCTTGGTAACATCCTTTGAATATGGGTTTGATTAATTAATGGTAATAGGATCACTGTACGACTGTACTTTGGTGAAATGAATCTATACTATAGGTGATATTTCTGATATAGAATATTATTGAGGTGTGGAAATTCCAGTGGATGATCAAAGTTGGATAAAAATTTATTTTTGGTTCTCTGATTCCTGGGTTTGATTCTAGATGAATAATGTATGGATATATGGTTTTCTAAAAATCTCGAGGACTCGGATTCACATCAGTGGTGATGACAAGGATCTTTCGACCCCTAGTCCATCGGTACAGGTGAGAGTGGATACATCAGGGAAGTGTAGGATGATGCATAGCTACATCTAGTAAACCTTGGAAATCTTAATGAACATGAAATGTATTTCAGGATTACACACCTTTTGGGAACCCTGGTTCTGTCAATATAGTTTCGACTAGCTTTAAGTATCACACGACATGTGATCCCTCCATTAAATCTTGTTGTGTACTTAGGAATGTTCACAAACCCGGCCAGAAGTACACAACTAGTGTCATGCTGTGTACTCAGACATAGACAAGGACATTAGTACATTAACATGACCAGTGGAGCATGGGACGATATCGGGGGATCTGTACACACCATGTAATATTCTTTTATGGCGTGTATTTGGATATTTACATTTCCTGTTTGGTTTTAACATGCGAGAATACTTGGGGGTATCTATAAACACTATTTACAAGCAGTACGCACTGTTTACCCCATTCAAGGGAGTGTATATCATATTGTTACTTTAGTATGAACCAATATTCATTTTTTTTGTTCCTTTATTTCATTCCCTCAAGGGTATAGTACGACAATACATCTATATCATAGGATTGTGATCACCTATGTAGGATGAGTCTCTAATAGACTTTGTGGAATCCCTATATGAGACAAATGAATTATCATCTATCATCATTAAACCCTATGTGGGGTTTTTGGAATTATTCTGACATCAATGAGAATGGAATTGATCCACCATAGATCATTCCATTTCGTTAGGGTTTATGGCATCATTGTCATATGACCACCTACATAGTGTATTGATCTGGATTGGGTTCATGGAGACCCACAATAGTTCTGGGAATGAACCCCTATTAATGTATTAAGATCTTATGTGACCAGTGAGATTTTATTGGTGAGGCCCAATGATAATGAAACTTATTTTTTTGTATCTGGTGATAGAATGACTCATAGAGTGGATTCTCCAGGAACAATCATTGATTTAAGAATAATCATATAGAAGGTAGTTGGTCGTGAAAACCTTGTGGAATGTTGTCCATATTGATTATATCTGGGTATTTTTATTATAAATTAACTTTTATATCTTGTACTGAAATAACTATACAAGGTGTTTTGTGATAAATGTTTTTGGGGTGTTATTCTGGGTATTTTTATACTCACTCCTTTAAGGGAACTTCCCACATGTTTCATGTCTAATGAATAAAAAGGTCTTTTATGTTGTGTCCATGGAGGTCATGAAGCATATGGAACATAGCATGGTCATGACAGAACAATATATTTATCGAGATGCTTCATTTGATTGTAGTAATCTCCCTTGGAGGAGTATAGACTCTTCACAATTTTTGTTGGGGTTTGATTTGGACCCTTTTTCCAAATTCAAAACATTAATATCATACTCTAGTAATGGTAATATTTGTGTATGCATGAATTAGTTTTTTTGTTTTATATTTCATCATTATGTGGTATTTCACAATAAGACTTTCTTATACTTACGATCATGAATTTGTGAAGGATTATCGTCACAAATGACTTTTTACAACTAGTTTCCATCGTAAATATCTTGTCCTAGAAGAAGGTGTCACAGATATAATTATTTGTGGAATTCTATTAGAGAAAAACTTTTTTAAATGTATATACAGTCATTCGCCAAAAAAATATGAAATATTATTTAAAAAACATTCACGATGATCCGTCATAATTTTTTTTAATAAAATAATAAAATTTCTTATATAGAAATAAATTACAAATATTTAAAAAACATTATGAAATATTTTTTAAAAAATCAAAACACAAAAAAAGTAATACAAAATTTCAAATTTAATATGTCTACAATACGAATATTCAAAACATTCATGAAAATCATCAGAAATATTCAACTGGAATCAGGTGGAGGATGATCACTTGATGGACCAGGGGGAGGAAAAATCATATCAAATCCACGAGAATGTCACACCATATACTTCGTTGTCTCATAATCTCATAAACGTTGTTGCTCAAGCTCCTCCTCCCTCTACATCTACATCTTTTGTATCATCTTATCCTAAGCTCTCATCCTCTCCTCATAATGTGCAATGAATGTTGGTGTTGATGATAAATCTCTACAATCTCCCTTAAAGATCACTGATTTCATTGAAGATGTACCATAATAACTCATTTTTGTTGCCGTAGAACCAATAATAATGACCCGACTATTCTTGACACTGTACAAAGTCGCGTGTATCCAAGCCCCCTCATCGAAACCCAAATCTACAGTGACATATTGGTTGGCCTCAACTTGACTCTCCTAGGAATGATAATTCTCACCCTCATACGATTAAATTTAAATATAATTACAAATTAGAATAATAATATAATTAATATTGATTACATAGTTTGAAAAAATCACTAACCAAAATACAATGTTTTCATTCACCTACAACTTCCCTTGAATGGGGATCAGAATACAACTTCTTATAATATTAAAACTCTATAATAAATGGGTCAGTAGTAGCCTGTATAATATAAAATAATGTTATGGTTAAAATAAAAATATATTAGTAAATAATTTAAATTAGCACATATAGTCGATGTATCCCAAATGTACGAGTCCCAGCCCTATGGGTGACCTCTTGCCTCCCCCAGCTCTGATGTCTAGATGCCGAACTCCCCCAAAAAGGATCTCCAAGATATAAGTAGGACAACCTGTCCCATACGTGAGATGATTTGAAGTGGGGAGAATTGGAGATTCAAGAATGATCCATGTCGGTAAAACTAGATTTATCCATAGCTCTCTTTCTGATGTTGCAAAAAAAATGACGCAAGAGCTCGCTTATAAAAGTATCGTATGCCTTTTTGATAGGACTGCTCCAACAATAGAAATTCAAAAAAATAAATTCTTCATGACAATTAATAGAATATGTTAGTAGTTAAATAAAATTTTAAAATATATATATTATTTAATAATGTATAATCTAGTGGTAAAATATCCTGTCACACATAGCAATGTGCACTAGGTCACATGACACCCATGTCTTAAGAAATTAATTTCTCTGAATCACAATAGCATGGCCTATACATAAATGTGAAAAACAATCCAAATTGAAAAAAATATATAATCATAAAATTATTATCAAAATTAATATACTAAGTTTATTTTAAATAAAATTTTTATTGAAAAATTGTACATAACTCTATAAAAGTGGGTCGAAATTAATAGATTGTCATCTCTCTAGAATAGGAAAATGAATCAGTAATCAAGAAAGACTTCACAACCTCCTAATAGGCGCACCACGCTGGGGAGGAGTAGCTAAATCAGGATCATCATTAGGAAGTCTAGCATCAATGACAGAATGTAAAAAAATTTCATGAGGATCCTCTTCAGCCATCTGAAACTATTATTCTTAGAAATAAAATTATTAAAATAGACATGAAATATAACAAACTAATAAATATAATAATAATATAATGTTACCTATAACAGATTTTTATTACAAATTTGATATTTAAAAAACTAATAAATATCATAATATGACATTTACATGTAACTAAATACCTGAATATAATACAAAATTTTCATCTTCATCACCATTTTCATCAAAATCAATGTCTTCATCCTTATCTTCATCATTATCAACTTCCAAATGACTTTTAGTATCATCATCCCTTACTAATTAATTAATATTATCTATATCATCCAACCTTAACTAAGGGGTTTCATTATAACACACCAAGGATTTGAAAATAAATTTATTTTATAATCTATCCATTAAACACAACTTTTCCACTACTATGTTTTGAATTTCGAAAAACGGTCATCTAGAGTTATTATCAGTACGTCATTTTTAGTCTGATAGAAAATACTTGGTTTCTAGTAAATAGTAACATAGCCTTATGAATAGTAATAAGAATTGTAATATGGACCTTATGAATAGTAAATAATGGTTTTATTTTATTCTCTTAAGGTAATAAGATAATAAGATCTTTACTGATTTTACAATGTGATATAAAACTAATTATACCTTTAAAATTGTTATTTTTCAAATTAACTGTGATTTCATTTGAAAATTAAATTAATAATATTTAGAAAATTATTTTGAAAAAATGGACTTTATTTTTGAATTATACACATCGAAAAATTGTAGGGGTGAAGTTTTTTTATTTTTCTGAAATTCATGAATTTTTATGAATATTGAAATACGGTAAAAGACCGAATATTCAAATTATCGATTAAATACACTATTTATGACATCATAAGTGATGTATGGACACTTGGTTCGATCTCATGTGAACTTATTAATATTAGTATCCACATGAAACGACACTGTTGGTTGTCTTAATTGAAAAATAATAATGAATAAAATATTCAAAATTTACCCCCTCTTCCACTATAACCCTCCCACCTCACTCACTCTTGTATTCACTCCACTATGCCTTTATGATCCTTAATGATCTACCCAATTACCCTAAAATAGTCACTCCCCACTTCCAAGAGTCTCTCGGTCTTGTGAAAAGAAAAAAACCCCTTCCCTTAAGGAGGTTCTCAAGGAGGTTATTTCAAGTGGTAAAGCACCCTTATTTTTCATTTAGTTTCATTTCAATTTATCTCCTATTTTTATCCTCTCCTCACATCCTCTTTGAAAATGAACATGATAACTCCAGTATCATCTATATTCTGGATTTATATAATTCTAATTAAATAACCATCATCAATATTCTTACTCCCTCCCTTTTATCATTATAAATGAAATCAACATCCACGAGGTTCCAATTTATAACCTCTGTGGATGACGATGTTTTGTTCTTCAATTTATCCTTCATTAGTGATCATGAAACCATTTTTATGGTTTACCAGACTATAGTATATCAATTATAGCCTAATTAATATTAAGGAACCAATATATGAACATATTATCAATTTATATGACAAAACTAGTTAATAATAATCCAAATACCTCCAAATAATAAAAGTGGTTGTCATCTAATAAATCTTCCACATTCAATGTAAAAAAATGATATAAATGACAATTAATAATTCTTTATTTTAATAAATAATATGTAGTTTTAATTCTGTAGATTTAAAACCACTCCACATGAACTCCATTACTTTAAAACAATAAAACTGATTATGAAAATAAAGAAAACGAACACTTTGGAATGACAGTATTTGAAAATATAAATATCAATAATGATTTAAATGAATTAAATAGAATTATGATAAAATAAATACATGTATAATATGATCTTTATTGAGTCATTAATGTTTCTAATTTCATATTCTAGGTTCTTGTGTCCAAGAGGGGAACACATTCGGACTTAAGGTAAGGGTTTTCTCACCCGAACATCCATTTCCTTTCTGGTTACTTTTATTTCTTAATTACCTCAACGAAATGCTTTTAAATTATTATGTAATCCACATAAAATATGTTTTAGTTTTGTAGAAATGTTTTCTGACCAGAAAGGTTTCTTTATTTTATGGATTTTTATGTGTTTTAAAAGGAATGTTCAAAGTCATTTCAAAAATAGAAGCCTGATTCAAGGGAATTTCTAAAATTTTACCTATTTTCAAGAGCACTCTATAATATGTTTTGGAAAAATTTATCTTTATAAATTTAGTCATTTTATTATGGAAATACTATATTAGTTCACTTTTGGTATTATACAAGGATTTATCTAGAATAACTCATCTTTTAAAAATAAATGTGTATTTCTCTTAGGAATTGCATAAAGATTTTATAAGAATATCTTTGTCTGATTCCACACTCTGGTTAATTATTATGTATTATTGGGTTTAATAGTATATGAATTCATCTACTATATTTTATTGAATCATTTATGAATAATTTTATTTTGGGTGATCTATCTTAAAACCATTCATTACATTACTCGGAATTGTTAGTGTTTTAGGTTTAATGTCTGGGGAAAGTTAGTTACATTTCATATGATAGTTTCAATATGAATATATATGTTGTTTATGTTTAATACCCTAAAATGAGGAATTAATTGGAATTATTATGTGATGAGTGGGTCCCTTTATGTCCCCTTGATGCATCGGTAGGTCTTATGAGACAAATAGGTGGGGAATTGGCTGAGGCCTTTCCCAATGTGATATATGGGTTTGGCCAAGGCCTTAATCATTTTTAGATGTCTTGGATGAGGCCACGAAAAAATGTTTCAAAAAGATCTTCATATGAAATTCCCTCATTATGAATCTTGTAATTTAATTTTCATGTGGTTATTTTATTAGTTAAGTACCCACGATTATGTTTTACTATGTCATTATTTACTCACCTCATATTCCTACGATAATGTGTTCATGTTTAAATTTTTTTTATGTCCAATGTTTTCAATTATTCACCATGTCTTATGTTTATTATATCTTATACTGTTTTTCTTACACTTACTGAGCATTTGAACTCACCCCTTTCTTATGTTTCATTTTCCCAGGATATGAAAAAGAAAATGATTAATGACTTGAAATAATAATATAGGAGGCATGAGTTTTTCTAATGGAATAAACTATTGTTGTATTTCATTTCATAATGTAATTATTAACTTATTTATGTATCTTTTTTCCAATACTAATAAACAACTTGGTCCTTAGAGATTTATATTCCTTTTTTATATGCCAATGTAATCAAATAAGGCACCGACTCCAGGAAACTGAGGTTGGATCCTTACTGTTGGTATCTGGGGAAGTTTAGTATTAAACATGGACACTAGATATAGGAAAAGTTGATTAGGAAAGACTCCCTAACATAGATATTATGGACAAACATACCTGAACATCCTGGTATTTTGGTAACTAATAGATTATGTGGTTATTTCTTGAAACTATATCCATTTCTGGATACAAATAGGTAGAGGTGGCTCTGGAACAAATGTACCTAGGTCTTAAAGCTCTAAAAATGGGTTTCGGGCTTGACCCGGTGTATCCTAGTACACGACAATAGGCTTTGATACTCTATTGGTATGGACACTCTCGGGGGATATGCTAAGGATAATTTTCATTTTCTTTACAAGCCATTATAAGGTATTTAAATGTAAAGTTTTCCTCAAGGAATGTATTTTTGTTATTATTGGATTTTCCATGTCTAGGATCCAAATTTATGATAAGTATATTATTATGTTAATATACTAAATTATTATTCACACCCAAATCTAGTGTATTCCATTATTTAGAAATGGAACCTAGTAGAATGAATAGAATCTACATGAACACATGTGTCCCTTGTAGAGATTTCCATCTAATGAAATATAATGATGTTGGATCTTGTTCTGTGACTGGTGCTGGGAAACATATATCTATACTAGGACAACATACTCAGGTAATGAATAATAACCTTACCCATATACAGAATCGACATCCACCACATGGATTTCCTATGTTAGATCACATTATGCGACAACAACCACCATCATTCAATGGGTCTACAAACCCATTTGTAGTGGAGTAGTGGATATGCTCACAATAGATGATACTTCATGCCTTGGGATGTAACAAATGATAGAAGGTAGTCATGGATTCTTATGATCTAATGGGAGATGTGTATTTGTGGTGGATGTTAATAGAAAATACAATGGAGGAGGTAGAAACAGAAGATATGTAATGAAGGGATTTTATGGAAATCTTCCTAGAAAAATATTTACCTCATGAATAGTGAGCAGATATGAAGAGAAAATTCTTGAATATGTGTTAGAAGGAAGATGAAAATGTTTCCATGTATGAAGCCAAATTTACAGGGCTGGTGAGACATGTTGAGGACTACATAAGAAATCCAAGGAGAAAAATTGATCCATTCATTGATGGACTAAAGACATTCCTCTGGCTAGCACTAGTCTCCAAAATATTTTCATCATATGAGTATATAGTTTTATGTTCCATCTAGATAGAAAATTAATTTTCTTAGTCTTATGAAATTAAGGGAATGAAAGAGAAGAAGAGTGCAATTAAAAATTCTGGGAAAGGAAATAAGGAAATAGGGAAGTTAGGAAGAGTTGAATTTCCACCCTGTGATAATTGTGGAAGGAAACACCATGGTGTGTGATTAAAGGAAAAAGGATTACTATAAAAATGTGGATATAATATCCATCTTACTGATGATTTCTAGGGGATGAAATAGGCTATTAATGGTCAATGCTATAATTTTCAGGAGTTGGGGAACTATGCTAATGATTTCCAAATCATCAAGGAAACATGCAACAGAACAGGTCAAGGGAGTAGGTAAAAGCTTATGTTATCACAATCGAAGACATTGAAGTCCGTAATGAAGTGGTGGTAGGTACATTAATCATCTCATCAAAGTTATCCAATGCTTTATTTGATTCTGTATCATCGCATTCATTTACATCTTCCTATTTTTTAATGAAACTTATATATGCCCAATTTGATTTAATAGAGAATTTATTAGTCAAAACTCCTAGTGGATGTATCATTGCATCGAAGGCATGTCAATTAGTCACCCTCATGACACATAAAATTGAATTAGTTTCTAACCATATCATCATACAATTGATTTAATTTGATATAATTCTCAATATGAATTTGATATCAAATTATGATGCGAAGATCTATTGCTAGAAGAAGGAAATTACAATTTTTTATAATGGTGTGGAATCTAGTATATTTAGAGTAGAAGCCGGGCCTTCTGATTCCTATTAAAATCCACCCCCAAAAGAACTACTGAATTAAATCATTGGGAAGTATGGGGATCAAATATCTATGGGTGATGAAAAGAATGTTTACATAGAATTTGTGCCTGTTGTGAATGAATATATTGATGTATTCCCAGAGGATTTACCTGGACATCCTCTAGAGTGATAAATTGGGGTTTCCATTGACATAATTTCTATTTCAAGGGCCATGTAAAATACCCAATATAGGATGGAAACATTGGAGTTGGTGGAAGTAATGAATCAACTAGAGGAATTTATTGATAAAGGATTTACTCACCCAAGTGTTTCCCCATGGGGATCCCCTGTTCTTTTCGTTAAGAAGAAAGATGGATATATGTGGTTGTACATTAACTACAGGGAGATCAATACTATAAAAATAAAGAACTAGTATCCCTTACCTAACATTGATTATTTTTTGATCAAATTCTAGGAGACCAATATTTTTCGAAGATTGATCTTCGATGTGGATATCATCAGGGGCTTGTGAGGATGGAAGACATTGAAAAAACAACATTTCAAACTAGGTACGGGTATTACGAGTTTACAGTTATGGTTTTTGGACAAAAAAATGTACCATTTGTTTTCATGGATCTAATGGATAGAGTTTTTAAAGAATATCTTGATGACTTGATAGTGGTGTATATTAAAGATATCGTGGTATACTCTAAAATCTATGATGATCAAGAAAATCACTTGTGCAATATTCTTATGAATCTGAGAAGAAATGAATTATATGGGAAGCTTAACAACTGTGATTTTTGGAACCAATAAATTTCCATTTTGGGCCACATTGTCTCTAAGGAAGTAATATCAATAGATAATATGATGAAAAAGACTATTCAAGAATGTCCTACTCCATAGAACATAACCGAGGTATGTAGTTTTAATGGTTTAGCAAGTTATTATTTGTGTTCCGTTCAGAAAATCACACATTTAACCAACCCAATGACCAAGATCACATGAAATGGGCTTATGTTCATATTCAAAAAGGAATGTGAATAATGTTTTGTTGGATTAAAGAGGAGTTTTGTGAATGATCTGATCCTAAACCTACCATCATGGAATGATAGGTTTTTAATCTATAGCAACACATCAATTAAATGACATGGTTGTGTCCTTATGTAGAATGATTGAGTGATTGAAAATACATCTAGGAAGCTAAAAATTAATGAACAAAACTATCCATCTCATGATCTTGAGTTAAAAGTGGTAGTCTTTTCTCGGAATATTTGGAGACATTACCTCTATGGAGAAAAATGCGAGATATATATATATATATCAGAATAGTTTGAAATATATATTCTTAGAGAAATAAATCAACATGAGACAAAGGAGATAGATTGGGCTACTCAGATACTATGATGGTACAATACACTACCACCATGGGAAGAAAATAAGGTAGTGGATGCTTTGAGTAGAAAGGACCATTGATTTCTGAACAAGTTGAGAGTTGAAAGGGATCACACATTCATAGATCTAGTAAAGATGGATATGGGAATTGTCACGGATGGTAACACAACACTACTTTTTCAAATTGTTTCCAAAACTTCTTTACTGTAAATGATAACATGTTCCCAGGATGATGATGACGAGTTTCAAAAGAAAATTAAAGCTATAAATGATGGGAAGTTGATTAGCTTCTTATATAAAGGTGTCATTTTGAAATTGGGAAAGAGGCATTGTGTTCCCTCTATTTCTGAGCTAAAGAGGGAAAAATTAGATGATTCTCATAGCTCTAATTTATTTATACACCTTCGTAGCACAATATTTTATAGAGATCTAAAAAACATTTTTGGTGGGAAAACATGAAGAGGGAGATTTCTGAAATGTGTTGAGGTGTTTGGTTTGAAAAAATGTGATGGTTTAAATAACATCCCATAATATCCATACAACCCCTTCCTATTACTATATGGAAAATTAATGATATTACAATGTAAATTAACATGGAGCTACCAAATAATCCAAAAAATAATGATGCAATATGGGTCATTTTTTACCATCTTACAAAATCAGAACATTTTCTTTCTATAAGAGATGATTTACTACTTGAATGTTTATAAACACTATATATTAATGAATTTGTAAGACTTAAGGGTGTACCTTTATCAATTGTTTCTGATCATGATCATCATTTTACATCACAATTCCTGAAAAGTATTTAAAAGGACCTGGATGCTGATCTTTGTTGGAGCACTTCCTACCACCCACAAACTCTAGGAAAATCAGAACAGACTATTCCAACATTGGATGAAATGTTGAGGAATTATTAACTTGAATTCCAAGGTATGTGGGATAAATATTTACATCTCGTAGAATAATCCAATAATAATATCTTCCATTCAAGTATCCATATGGCACAATATGTAGTGTTATATGGAAAGAGTTGACGTACACCAACTTCCTGGGATGATGTTGGTGAGGGAAATCCGGTATGCCTTGAACATGTTGGAGAAATATTGGAAAAGGTGAAGATATTCTAAACCTATATAAAAAAGATCAATATAGGAAAAATGGAAATTCTGATAATCGAATGAAGTATTTGTAATTTCAATAAGGAGATTATGTTTTCTTAAATTTATCTCCATTGAAGGGTATTATACGATTTAGTAAGAAAGGGAAAATAAGTCCACAGGTACATCAGACCTTTTGAAATTCAAGACCGAATTGGAACCATAGCTTACCATTTGGAAATGATTCCATGCCTCTCCAATATTCAGAATGTGTTCCACATGTCAATGTTAAGGAAATACATTCCAATCCAACACATGTAATCACCTATGAAGAAATAGAACATGAGCCTGATCTTCCTTATTTTTAAGAGACTATCATGATTCTTGATACCAGAGAACATGTATTGAGAACTCAGATAAATTTTCTGGTAAAGGTTCATCGAAGGAACCATAAGAAGGAGGAAGCAACATGGGAGCCTGAGGAGCTTATTTTAAATACATACCCATATCTTTTTATGCACCATTTTTGGAATTTCAAGGATGAAATTTTTGTAAGGACAAGAGATTGAAACGCCCCAAGATTTTGAAAATAAATTCATTTTAAAATCTATCCATTAAACCCAACATTTCCACTAATGTGTTTTGAATTTTGAAAAATGGTCTTCTAGAGTTATGATTAGTTTGTAGTTTGGAGTCTAAAAGAACAAACATTATTTTTTTGTGAATAGTAACATACCCTTATGAATAGTAATATGACCCTTATGAATAGTAAATAATGGTATTATTTTAACCTCTTAAGGTAATAAGATAAAAATATCTTAATTGATTTTTTAATATGATATAAAACTTATTATACCTTTAAAATTGTTATTTTATGAATTAACTTTGATTTTATTTAAAAATTAAATTTAAAATATTTAGAAAATTATTTTGGAAAATTTTAGTTTATTTTTAAATTATACACGTCGAGAAATGGTAAGGGAGAATTTTTTGGATTTTTCTCAAATTCATTAATTTTTTATGAATAGTAAAATACGGTAAAATATCGTATATTCCAATTATTAGTTAAATAATCTATTTAGGACATCATAAGTGATGTAAGGACACTTTGTTGGAATTCACATGCACCTTTTACTATTAAGGGTTACATGAAACAACACTATTGGTCGTCTTGAGGTAAATAATAAAATAATTAATAAAATATTCAAAATTTACCCCTCTCCTCCACTATAACCCCCTCACTCCCTCTTCACTTCACTACTCTAATCCATGAAGCTAACCAATTCCCTACCCACTTACACTTCTCTAGTCACTCCCCACATCCAAGAAGCTCTAGTTCATTCCAAAATACCAAAACCCCTTCCCGTATAGGGGTTCTTAAGGAGGTTATTTCAAGAGGTATAACACCCTTCTGTTTCATTTAGTTTCATTTCAATTTATCTTCTTTTGTTATCCTCTCCTAACCTCCTCTTTCTAAATGACCGTGATAACTCTATTATCATGTATATAAATGATTTATATCAGGTTAATGGATGTACCAGCATCAATATTCTTACTCCCTCCCTTTTATTTTTATAAACAAAATCAACGTCACTGAGGTTCCAATTTATAACCTTCATGGATGACGATGTTTCGTTATTCAATTTCTCCTTCATTACTGGTCATGAAACCATTTTTATAGTTTAACTGGACAATAATATAGTAATTATATCTTAATTAATATTATGGTTCTATTATATGTACATATTATCAATTTATATGACAAAACTAGTTCATAATAATCCAAATACCTACAAATAATCGAAGTAGTTATCATCTAATGACTCATCCTCATTCCATGTAACCAAATGTTAGAAATGACCATTAACAATTCTGGATGTTCATAAATAATATTTAATTTCAATTATGTTAATTTTAAACCTTTCCACATGAACTTATTTACTTAAAAATTATAGAACCGATTATGAAAATTAAGAAAATGAACACTTCAGAGTGATGGAATTCGATATTATAACATATTAATAAAGACCGAAATGAACTAAAAACAGTTATGATAAAATAATTAAATTTCTAATAGTTTCATAATAATGTCATTAATGAGTCTAATATCATATTTCCAGACCTTAAGTTCAAGATGGGAACACATTCAGACTTAAGGTACGAGTTTTCTCACCTAAACCTCCATTTTCATTCAGGTTACTTTTATTGTCTAATTAACTCAATGAAATTATCTTATATTATTATATTATCCTCAGATAATCTGTCTGAGTGTTCGAAATATTTTTACAAACCCTAATCCTTATTTATTTTATGGATATTTACAAGTTTTAAAAGGAACATTCAATGTTGTTTCCAAAATACAAGCCTTATTCAAGGAAATTTCTCAAATTCATACCTATTTTCAAGGGAACCCTATAATTTGTTTTGGAAAACATTATTTTTATAATATATCTAATATTATTATGAAAATACTATCTTACTTCACTTATTATTTTAAACAATTATTTTATGAAAGAACTATTCTTTTCAAAATAACGGTGTATTTATCTTAGGAATTGCTTAATGATTTTATAAAACTATTTTCCTTTGATTCAACACTCTTATGGATTCTTATGTATTATTGGGTTTAGTAATATATGGTTTATTCAATCATATTTTATTGAATGTTTTATGACTAATTTTATTGTTGGAGATCTATCTTAAAACAATTCAATATATTACTCATAATGGATAGTATTTTATGTTTAATGACTGGGGAAAGTTAGTTACATTTTATATGATAGATTCAATATAAATGTATATGTTTCTTATGTTTATCTCCCCACAAATTTGGAATTAATATGGATTATTATGTAATGTGTGGGTCCCACTATGGCATCTATATTAATCGGCAGGTCTAATGAGTCAAATAGATGGGGAATTGGCCAAGGCCTTTCCCAATGTGATATATGGTTTTCGTCGAGGCCTTAATAATTTTTTGATGTCCTTGTCAAGGACTTGAAAAAATGTTTCAGAATGTTAGGAATATGAACATCCCTCATTATGAAGCTAGTAATTGAACGTTCATGTTGTTATTATACAAGTAGAATACCCATGATTATGTTTTATTATGGAATTATTTGCATAGCTCATATTCCTACCATAATTTGTTCATGTTTGTTATTTTTTAAAGTCATGTGTTTTCAATTATCCACCATGTCTAATTTTTATGATATATTATACTATATTTCTTACCCTTATTGAGGATTTCAGCTTACCCATTTCATATGTTTCATTTTACCATGATATGAAGAAGTAAATTATAGTTGACATGCAAGCATAATCTAGGAGGCATGGATGTTTTCAATGGAATAAATTAGTGTTGATTTATTTTGTTGATGTAAAGTTGATGTTATTTATGTATCTTGTTTCAAATAAAACTAAAATACATTTTCCTTCAGGATTCATATTGGTTTTTATAGTCCAGTCCAATCATATAAGGCACCAGATCTGGGAAACTAGGGTTTGGTCATTACATTCCTCATTGATATTTATATTTTTTTTGGGTAAGAGATATATTTTGGGTTGTTTCTTGAAAAATTTCAATATGTTTCACTTCCCCTGAATGTTTTTCATTTCCAATAAACTGATTATCAAATGATTTCATTTTTATCACACTCCACCAGTCCTCCAAATCTCTTAAAACATCATAGTAATTTATATAGTAAACTTGATGTGATATATGTGTCAAAATTAATGGTTAATTTGATGCAAGAAGTCTATTATATTTAATTTCTACAACTCCATGTAATTGATGAAATCACAACCCTCGATCAGTATCAAACCAATGATATTTAATCATTATAAAAAAAAAATTCCCAGATAACATAACTCAATTATTTCATTTAACATAAAATAAAATTCGTATTTATTTTCCTTATGATGGATTTCTTTAAAAAACCATAATTCATTGATTTCTATTTGTCACCATATATTCGTGTATGGAATCTAAATCCATTAACCACATAACCATTATAATATTTTACCAATTTTGATGGAGGGTTTTGGAGCACACATAATCAACAGTGAATTTTTTTTCTTGTGGAGTTACCTATAAGAAATTAAATTATTAATAATATATATCATTGAAAAATTGATTTATTATTCCATAAAAAGACTACATACTATACTTTGAAACAAATCTGAAAAATTTTGTTGCTGACATTTCTCAAGAGCATTAGATTTAATTTTTAAAAATTGATTTCTGATATTGTAGTCATATAGTCTACAAAAAAGTTAATGTAAATAAATATATATTATACAACAATTAATGAAATAATAAAAAAAAGTATTACATATAGCACAAATCTTGTCATTTATTCATAATTCAGTGGAACATAAGTATGTGCTCTGTGCCATTATTTATCTATAAGACATCACTCATGATAACCACAGAATCCATAATCAGGCTAATTAAAAACTAACCAATGATAGTTTGTGACATTGTCATCATTTGTCTCATTATTACACATCTAATTATTTTTTGGATTATATTATGATTGAAAATAATAAGGGAATGAATATTTCTCCTTCAAGTATTCTTCTACAATCGACCCTTCAACTAATGTGTTTTTTTTTAATCTTCTATAATTTTTTTCATACATCTCTCAAATGGATACATCAACCGGAATTGTACTAACTCTCCACATTTAGAATCCTATGAAAAAATAAATATTAAATGTTACATGGAATCAAATAATCTTTAGGGGAATATTTTCTCTAATTTACATAAAATTAAAACAATTTTTTTTGGGAATTAAATTCATTATAGTTCAATGTTTCCACATAATTATCTTGGATTAAATTTTATTTTGTCCAACATGTCCCAATTTGAAGAATTCAACAGCCCTCTTAGACCAATAGGTAGTCATATTTCAATTATAACATGGTAATCCTGACTTTTTAACACGGTAATATGCCCATTTTAGACACAATGATACAAATTATAATCATAACCATATGGTAACCCAAAATCTATAATCCATTGACAGAATAATAAACAATTTTCTTTAGTAAATAAGTAACTGTATTTTGGATTCATTAAATTGCGGGATATTTCATCTTCAAATAATTCATTTTCCAGACGTCTGCAAATCTATGCAAGATATAACAGTACCTTCACATTATCTTTTTTCTTACCAGGTGTGTCTAAAACATTATTAAACATGTTATCAAAAACATTCTTCTCAATATGCAATACATCTATCATGTTGAAAATCGACAAATTAGACCAATATGTAAGGTACCAAAAAATATTCAACATTATCCAATTATGATCTGTCCCCAAACCATTTATATTTTTATCGTTTGTGGTTAGTGGAATAGTAACAAGATGTAATGAAGAGACAATAGATTTTACTTGAGGACCTGAGAGAACTGCAAGAGGTGCATCTGTTTCAATTTGACTATTTGTAAAATTTATTCTGTTACTTCGTAAAGGGTTATCTGTAGGAATAAATATTGGTTGATAATAAAAAATAACTAAACATTATCAAATTAAATTGAATAAATCATTTTTCCTCATCCATGATGCACATACATGAATTTAGACCATGTGTGCTCCATCAAGAAAACATACCATACGCCAAAAAGTCACTGATAGTCCATATTAATGCAGCCTTCAATATAAAATTCTGATCTCTAGTTATTTCAATTGTAGTCACACCATTATTCCAAAATCAATTTAACTCATCAATTAGTGGTTTCAAATAAGCATCAATATTCTTCTTTGGATTTCCTAGAATTAACAGTGTCTAATATATATAAGGTTCCATCATCCACATCCAAGGAGGAATGTTGTAAGGAGTAATGCAAATAGGCGCACACAAATATTGATTTCCATAAGCACCAATTGGACAAAAACAATCTGTAGAAAGGCCCATATTTATATTATGATGTTCTGCAAAAAAAGGATGTGTATGATCAAAATATTTCCACGAGTCACCATCATATGGATTGATTAAGCTTTTTGTGAGGGAAATATTTTATTTATGCCATGTCATAAATCTAGTTGTGCTATGAGACATAAATTAATGCTATAAATGAGGTGTACTTTAAAAATATCTCATCTGTTTCATTGGAACTCTAAAGTTTTCTTGTTGTGCGTCTTTATACTTAAATTATTCACATGTTGGAAAATTAACCAAAGATTCATATTCACCATAATATAATATGATGTCATTTGAACATGGATGGATATTTTGATAAAATATACCAAAATTATGAACCAACCTTTTACTTTTATAGAAACTTGTAGGTAATGTATTTCAGCCAGGTAGAATGGAATAACTGAAGTTAAAATCTGATCAAAATAACCATTAGAAAATTCAAAATCTGATTTAATAGCCATAAATTTTGTAACAGATTCACGTTTTCTCATCTGGATTCCCAGATATAAGGCCTCCTCACAAAATTGCAACAAATTGTTAAACTCTAAAGGATTGAATTCAAGATATGAAATGACTTTTTCCGTTGTTGTCTCACGAATAGATAGACTAGTTTCCTCATGTATTAAATTCTGAAATGATGGATATGGAACTAAATTTTTTTTATTTTCTAGTGATCCCTTTTTACAATGTTGATACCAAATTATATAATCTTTTTTAAAACTGTAATATAATAGATAAATTCCATCATTTTCAAATATTTTGAATGTCCTAAGACTAAATTTTTACATGGACATTTAATTGTTCCTTCCGAATCATAAAATGAATTTAATTATGCATATGATATAATGAATTCATCATCTTCTAAGTAGACAAAATTTAAACCAGATCCGTTAGGATTTTTTCGATGATTTATCCAATCACGATCATGTAATAGATACTGATTTCTACTTCCCAAGTGTATAGATATTTAAAAAACAACAAGAATAAGAATAAATATTGATGATCATATTTACATGTTGAAAATTATTATAATATTTTAGAATTATAAAATATTCTATGAAATATGAGCAGAGTGGCACTGGGCTGGCACTACTTTTCAATGCAGGTAGAGGATCGGTGTAGATAAAAATATAAATCTTATATATATAAACTAACACACATACTATTTTTTTGAAAATAAGATATTATCTCTTGAACAGTGTCGCATATGACAATTTAGAGATCGCCGCTAGGTCAGGGATATGGGTTTTATACTAGACAAGACATTAGATTTCTGAGCTCCGGGTAGTTACATTATAAGCGAGGGTAATTCATTTAATATTTTTGTTATAAATTATTATAAAAATTAAATATATCATTCAAACAATGAATCATAACATAAATTGAAGATCACTGTTGAGTCTGGGATTTGGGTTATGTCTTAGGTGAGAGGTAACATTCTCTAGATTTGACTATTTTGTTACATCACATGCGGGGGTACCATTTTTAAAATTTTATTAATATTATTTATATAATAATTTATATTTATTTATATATATATTACAATATTGATACAAATCATTAATATGGTTTATTTTCATTAATTAAACATTTATATGAAATTATTATTAATTAATTAATTATTACTATATATATATATCATAATTAATTATAAATTATGTAATGTATATTAATAATTATGTAATGATTATTATTATAAATTATTTAATGATTATTATAAATTCAAATTTATTGTTATAAATTGTTTAATTAACATTATATAATGATTATTATTTATTAATAAATTATTATAATTTATTTAATGATTATATATATATATATCATAATTTCATAAATTATTATTCATATTTTATTACTACAATTTTCTATGAAATGAATATTATTATTAAAATTTTCAAAATTATCTAACTTATTATAAATTATGTAAGGATTGTTATTAATTTTTTAAAATTGTTAATATAATTTTAATAATTACTATATATATATATATCACAACTTCTTAATAAATATAATTACATCAAATATATTCTAACATGTTTTAAAACAAATATAAAAATATCAAATCTATATAAACACACACACACAGATATAATTGTATTAACTTGAACATATAATTTATACAAATAATTTATAAATATTTTTGAGTTAATATTTTTGAATTAATAATTAATTAGAATTCGTAATTATTTATAATTAAAAATTGTTGAATTAATAATTATTAGCCAAGATGTATTATAATAGTTTTGTGAGTCGGGTTTTTTTAAAACATTTATAAAACATATTAATAGAAATTATTTTAATTAATACACCATTTTATAAGAATTATTATGAATTTTTTAACGTGGTTATATTTTATTATAATATTTTTATAAATTATTATAATATTAAAATTATCCCTAATATTTAAAATTTATTAATAATAAATAATAATTAATTATAACATATTTTAAATTATTTATGTATATTTAATTATTATTTAAATTAATACTACATATTTAATAATTAATATTATTTACAAATTTATAATAATTCTTAAATTTGTAATATTTTTTAAAAAATATTTGAGGAAATTATCTTAATTATTATTAAATACATTTTTGATAAATATTATATATTTTAAATTGTCATTATTTTTCAGTTATATGATTTTTTAACATTTTTATCAAAATAAAATTTTCATAAATAATGTTTTATTATCATTTTTTCTATAAATTATTTTTATCTTCATTATTAGAAATCAATCAATTATATTTAGACATAAAAGTATTTAGACATACATATATTCATGCACATGTTCCAAAAAATATTTATTGTAAAAAATTATTATAATTTTTATTATAAAAATGTATTATTGTAAAAAAAATATTATAGGCACACATATATAATTATAAACAAATATTATACATGGAAAAAATATTATTATTATGCACATGCACAAAAAAATATTATAAAATATATTTATACATTTATACATCTACTCGATATAAAAAATTTGGAACCATGAAAGATGTGAAAAGAATAATAAAACCCAGAAAAGAATAAGTAACAAAGAATGTGTAAAATTATAATTAATTTTCTCCAACACTAAAAGAAAAAAAATTAAAATAAATCTATGTATTGAAGAAATGAGAATATTTTCCAATAAATACTAACTTCCACAATATTTAAATAGTAATGATATTTTAGATAATATAAAATAGTAATGTTTCAACAACCCTAAACACCCAAAAATATAAATACAATTTAAAGAATAAATACCGATCAAAAAACAATAAATCAAATTAAAACAATTTTTGTGTATTTCAAATATATAAATTTTCAATAATAAATTTAGACTAACCCTATAGGTCAAATAAATCATCAAATTAGGTAAAAATTTTAACATGGGTTTTTTCAACTTCTCAATATAACGAAAATATGAAAAAAAAAACTGACAAAGGACAGAAGCAGACTCCATACCATGGAGATTTGGTGTGAAATCACCTAAAATTCGAATGAAACATAGTTTTTTATGGTTGCATGATGTAGGGAGGCTATAGGGTTCCACTGCGTTCAGAAGAGGGAAGGAGGAATATAATATGAGGAAGAATAAAGGAGCAGTGTGACCTGTTAAATGTCGATACTTTTTGCAATGGTATATTTGGGACAAAATTAATTTCGTCCCAAAAAAAGTTTTCATTGAAAATTATTTTTGATGCAATTCGTTTCTCATTGCAAATACTATAAACTCAAAGGTAATTTGTGAAATATTGAGAAATACATCACCAATTCCCATCAAATATGATTTTCATATTAGGCAATGACAAATCCTGCCAGAAATATTTACGACAGATTAATAAATCTGTCGTAAATAGGTGATGCCCGCAGACTATTTTCAATGGAAAATTTTTCTGTTTCAAATATCCCTTCACAATTACATTACATTTTTGTAGTGTGGGATATGTGTTCATTTGAATAGTTACTTTAGGATAATTCCTCCAATTTTTGGGATATGTATACTCAATGTTAGTTACCATCCCCTACCCAATTGGAGGTGGGCTTGGGGTATCACGAGTCAAACCCCAGTGGGTTGGGTTGTGACACATTAACCATAACCTCACACTATAAAAGTGATTCACCTTCCTAAATATAGAAAATAATTCTATATTTCAAGGTTCACTACCCAGACCATCAAAATTGAATATCGTGACATTCCATCTATTTTCTATTGTGGATCAAAACACACAAATTTCTGAAGTAGATCAGGATGCACCTGTGTAAGATAGTAGATTAGAACACACATATTTCATATAACATATAAGGATGACCTGTTTATAATATTATATCATGATGCACCTATTCCCCACTGTATATCTGGATGAACATGTTTCCCATAGTGGGATCAATCACATCAACTTGTCTCTCTGTTTTATCTTATGAGATAATTCAAATTACACAATGCATTGGATGGAGATATATGTCGCACCTATCATGTAGATAAAATCATACATATTTGTTCCAAAATATCATTATACATTCATCACCAAATAACTTATGAAATAAAATATATTTCTTAAACATTTCATCAAATAATAAATAGTGGAAAAGGGAATAATTTTCAACAACATATTGTCATTATAAACAAAAAAAATCCTAAGGAAATAATAAGTATGTTATCATCAAATTATATCCCTTATAAAACATTAGGGCCATAAAATTATTTCATTTTAAATGGATGATGATTTTGAAATATTAGTTTGAATAATTCTTGATGAAATAACTTTTCAATTTTGAAATCACATCTTTTTAAAATAAAAAAGCATTCTAACAAATGAAAAAAAAGTCATTAAAAATAAATATTTTAAACAAGTAAATTATTTTTCCAATAATTGAGGCTTAGTGATTTTAGTAAAATCTACTCATTCCATATAAGTTATAGAAAATAACATTTCATCTATATTTTTTAGGAATGTCACAAATTACATCTTTTAGAAAATTACAAAAAATATTCCCCTCAAAAAATTTACTAAAATATAAACATGTGTATAAATGAAATTAAAAATTAGTAAAAATAGTTTTTATTTTTTATAAAACATGGATATCTAAGATAAATATTCCCTATATGTGACATAAATATAAACAAACCTGAATAATGGTTGGATTGTAAAATAAACCCTTACCTCTTATCTTGCATTTCCATTTCATGGTGAATCCTATGTTATAATAAGTATGGATTTATTATAAATTTATTCCATAACCATATACCTATCATACCATTTATGATTTTTTATAACATCTTATAACACATTTACTAATAATTTTTTATCAAAATCATAGTTTATGTTGAGAACTCCGTTATTTTCCAAGAATGTTTTGGTTTGGAAATCATAGCCATTATAAATTGATCAATGTTCCATCATTTTATTAATATTAATAATGTTATAAAAATCATATATATATATATATATATTAATTACATTAACAATATTAATCATTTATAAAAATTAGATATAGAAAAATGAATTACACCCTACACAGAGATGGTAGGCCTTCTGCACACATTAAAGTTGTTTCGATTTTTTATCTATATAAGGAAAGAATGGTAAATAATAATTCAACATTAATGAATTATAATCATATCATATATATCATATATATTCATATGATTCATCCCTATTACAATACATTTGATATATATGTGAAAAAAGATTCATATCTTATCATGGTGATGGTAGTCCCTATGTATGCACAAGCGACGTTATAGTTTCAAAAAAATTGACGACAAGAAGGTATACATGATATTATCATTACAGAAGTATAATATTGTCATAAATATCATATATAAACATATAACCTATCATTATTACAAAAAATTAAATTTGTGGATGAAAATTGAACCGTATCACTACATAGATACAGTAATCCATACGTACTCACGAGCGATAATTTCACATTTAATTTTATTGGAAATATGGTGAATAATGTTTTTTTCATAATAATAATGACATTTAATATTATTTAGTACGATAAATTTATTATTTTATGGTAAATATAATATATTTAAATCATGTGAACAGGAGTTGAAAAATAAGGCTACCAGTTAGAGTGATTTCCTCTTCTTTGAAATGGCTCATTTAGATCTCATGTGAAGGGTTCTAGGGTTGAAATTTTTGAAAGACCAGATACACTAAAACCGAAGGATTTTGTAAGATAATTTTTAGGTTATTATCTATCTTTAAGTCTGAATGTGGTGTAAATATTATTGGGAGGGCCTTCCCTTTTATTATTGATGTGAGGGGAACGTAATGAGTTTCTCAAAAGATTAAATTATAATAAGACTATTCAATATCCAAATGTGTCTAAATGGACTTTAAATTCATAGGGATAACATTTTAGACTATATTTTCTCATTTGCCGTCATATAGTATTTTAAAATTTTTAAATAACTTAATAAACTATTGTTTTCATAAAAAAAATTATTGGTACTTTTGAAAATTTTAACTAAATTTACATTCATGATATAAAAAACAACATAAATTCTAAATAATATTTCAATAAATTCATACCATTTTATTATCATATATAAATTTTATGGATTAAATTATATTTCATATTTTCAATATCATTTATTTTATTTTTCATTTAACAGAATAATTTCTATATCAGCATTCTGTATGATTTTAAGGTAATTATTTCTTCCCTAAAATTTTGAAATAAATAGTCTTGTTAGATAAAAAAAATTATATTTAAGAATAATATTTATAGAAGAAGATATCCACTTTTAAGATCTATTTTAAAAATATTATATTTATTAAAAATAATTGTGTGACTTGTTTTACTCTTCATGAAATAAAATAAAATAAAGATCCTAATCTCAGTCAACAAGACCCAAAAGGTCATATAATTAAATATTGAATGATTATATAGGACATTAACTCATAAAATAAAATTTTAGCATTTTTGGGGTCTTAAAATAGTGCTAATCTCTTTAATATTTATCTTAAATTACCTAATTCACCCTTAATATAGTAATTTAAAATACATAGTTTATTATTAATATTAATCGAAAATGAAATAGTCATATTTAGTAAATTTTTAATCACTATTTCAAAATATTTAATACATTTATCAAAATTTATCACTCAAAATTTGTAGAATTTAATTTAAAATTAAAGAGAAAAAACTCTATGAAAAATTACTTTTCAAAAAAAAATTCCCTTTCTAAACATAAAATGTTTTCATTTTAAATTTAATTATAAAAACCATATAGAAAACAGTAAAAAAATTATTATAAATAAAAAGGAACTAATTAAATTTTAACAGTAACAAAATTATAATTGTAAATCCTAAATAATTTAAATGTAAAATAATGTTTCCAATAAAAAGAATTGTTTTTCATTTTTCATTGAAAAATAAATCGTTTCAAAATAATCTCAAAAAAAATATTATGATAATTTTTAAATTATGAATTCAAAATTGAAATTATTTTTGTGAATTAAATTTTCTGAAATATTCTGAAACTAATTATCAATTTTAAACATAAGAAAACCCATTTCTGGGGAAAATGTATTTTTGGGGAATAAAATTACATTACTAAAAATTGAAAGATTATTTAATTATAATTTATAAGTAAATTTATATTGAGTAGAAAATATATATATATATATCATAAAATAGTTAATCCTATTCATACCCACCAAATTAATGAAATAGTTATAACTATCACATTAAATTATAAAATTTTAATTTTACATCGTGGTTTGTTTAAACTCAGTGTCGTGTGTACCATAAGAAGTAAATAATATAAAATACATAAATAGCCATATATTCTATAAAATTGGGGTATTACATACCCCCATTCAATAATTTTTTTCATTTAAATTTAATCTAGTGCTCGTAAATCAATGGTTGGAACTTTTAAAATTCCTTTGTGGAAATCGGAAATGAAAAAAATGTTAAGAAAAAACATAATGAAAATAGAGAAAGGGAAGTGTGAAGTCCATCTAGAATAACACATAAATATATTTCTGAATATGAGAACATATGTGGTTAGTGAATATATTTATAATGAAGAAAAATATAACTCTGAAAGACTGATATATAGTGATAGATAACAAGGTCAAGATTAATTTAACCATAAAAAATTTAAATTTTTAATGAGTTAAAAGGCCATTGATTTCTCATTAATAAATTTAAATAAATAAAATTTTCATTTCAATATCATTTTAGTACATTTTTTGAATTACTTTACATCGTGGTCTAAGAACACAATAGTATATATAAACTTGACAAGAAGAATTTAAACTATTCATAAATTTAAAACCATAATCTCATATTTGTTTCTAAATGATTAGAATTAAAGATGTATTTTTATACCTTGAGGCACTAAAATGAACTACTAATAGATCTCATAATCTATAAAATGAATAAAAACTTATTCCTCTAGTCATTATTCATTTAAAAATGGTTAGCACATGATAAGATAATTCCCAAAATGAATAAACCTTCATATAAGGAAAAATTAATTAAATATCCAAAATTAAATAGTAACTCCTAATGTTTAACAAAGATATATAAATACATTAGTATCCATAAATTTCATTAAAAAGATTCTAGAAAAATATTGACACCATAAAATTAGAAATATTTTACCAAAATGTCATCCAAAATTAATTTATTATTTATCTCCCAAAATGTATTCATCCTAAACATAGAGTCTCCAATATATTATAACCATTTCCATTAATACTGTTAACCACAAAAAATACACAAAAAAATCTATGCCTCCAAAATAAAATTATTCCTTTACTCCTCAAAAAAAATTATGTTTAACTTAATCATATAGGGTTCCTAAAATAGTGAATGTATTCAGATATATCATTAATAACTTAACCATAAATCAATTTCCAACTCTAAGGTTATCTATATAATAAAACATATGTTTCAAAAATGAGAATATTTTTTAGATTGTTTAAATAATGAAATCCAATTTCATACTAACACATACAACACATATGCCGGTGGTAGGAATTCAACCCTTTCCACCCTTTAGTTGTGGGTTCAATCTCCCTTTCCTTTATAGATGTGATAGTTTCCACCCATCCAATGGGTTATATCCTTTATAAAACAATTTTAATATAATCCTTTTAAAATTAAAAAAAAAATTGTGAAACATCCTAAAAAATATTCTTATTGTATTCAAAATTATTAGAATTTTTAAATAAGAAAGGATATTTCATTCCATTTATTTTACATCCCAAAATGTAATAACCCATAATTAAATAAAAAAGCAAATATCATATAAACACAAAATCCTAACCACAACATTAATCTTATGTATAAAAAATGAGGGTATAATTTTGCCTCAGATTTCCATTTTTACTTGTCACAACGAAGGTCTATATATAACTCAGAAATAAATTTCTCCCAAAATTTATTTACTCAACTTAAAATTTCATAACATAAAACCTAAAAAAGGATTCATATGTCTCTGAAAAAATGGTAAACCTCGAATATGTGTAACCATGATATAATCTATAACTCTTAAATTAACATCTAATGAAAAAATCATAATTTAAAAAGTTGTCAAAGTAGACTGCCATACCCAATTGTAATAGTCTTAGACCTGAATGCTCGGATCTGATGTTAAAAACATAACTTGTACATTTATAGATTTGATAAACATAATGGTGATCCAATTTCAATTGTCGAAAAGATAAAAAATTGAAGGAAATATTGGAAAAATTTCATTCTGAGGGAACTTTTGCATTTAATGTTTTTGTAAATTAGGAAAAAACTGTAGATATCATGGAAAAAGAAACCACCTGATCATAATGATTTATATCATCTCCCAAAATTAATTCACATTTTGAATCATTCATAGAAATACCCTACAAATTCATTTCTTCATAACATATTGTATCAATAATAAGAATGTGGGGGATCATATTCTCTATAAGGGTAAACGTAAATGATATCAATCTATGATAATATGCAAGTATAATTCATAAATATCGTTATGTGATCAGAAACATAACAAAAACATTTACTACATAACAAGTTATAGATCATAAACATGAGTCATGGAATATAAAAATATAATTATAAATAACATCATCTATAAGGGTGATAAATAGTTATAAATTAATCTTGAACCAAAATCATATACAATAAAAGTGTTGCGCCATTATAAATATAAATATCCATTTCATATTTCAAGGGTGACTATAAAGATCCTCAACAATGTTAATTAAGAATTATCACATACTTCCCATTATGGACCCCAACATAGTTGTTTCCATATTATATCTGGATGATTCATTTTCCAATAAAATATTTGTACAAACCTATATCTCATACTAGATTAGAAATAACTAGTTTTCCCAATTGGGATCAAGCCTATCGACATGTATCGCATTATTATCTCAAGAGCTATTAATATTTACCCAATAAGTTATAGGAAAAAATACTTCCCACCCATAAAATAAATATAGTAATCCCTACGTGTGCAAAAAATCATAAAACATTCATTATCATAGAACTCAAGTAATTAAATGGATTTTATAAACATTTCATCAATGTATAAATTGTGTAAAAGTGAAAAGTTTTCACCAATATCGTGTTATTTTAAAAACAAAACATCCAAAGATAGATTAATTTCGATATCATTGGATCATATTCATTTTAATGATTTTGTAAAAACAAATTATGTCATCATAGATGGAAAATTATTTTGAAAAATCACTTGAAATAATTCTTGAGGAATATAACTTTCTAAATATGACGTCACTTCTTTTTTTTAAGATTCACACTTTTAAATGAATTTTTTTTATTGAAAATAAAATTTAAAAATTTTAAAGGATGATTCAGATAATTTTTTTTCATGATGGTGTTAAATACTACTTAATTTCTATATGATTATAAAATAATGTTCATTCCATATTTTTTTTCTGAAATTTCACAAAGCACCACATTTGGAAAAAATATGTTGCCTTCAGGACAATTAAGTAAAAGTAAAACATGTGTAAAAGTGAAATTATAAATATTAAAACACTTTTTTAAATATTTTTTTACAAAAAAATATACATATAATCGATATATTCTCCACCAAAGTCATAAATATAAACTATATTGAATAATGATGAGATTTTCAACTAAACCCATATTCCATGCATTTCCATTTCTTGTACACATTAAAAGCTCATATAATATAATTATGGATTTATTATACTTTTACTCCAAATATATATACCAATAATACTATGTTTCATTTACTTATAACATCTTATCAGCCTTTATTAATATTTTTTTATTAAAATCACTATTCTGGGTGATAACAGATTCATTTTCCAAGTATGTTTTGGTTTAGGAGTCTTAGTCCATATAATTTAGTCATAGACCAAAATTTAATTAATATTAAACATGGTATAAAAATAATATATATTAATTTAATAAATATTTATAGTCATTCATAATAATTATATATAGAAAATAAAATTACAACATTCATAGAGACGGTAAGTTATTTTTACTCATGAACCTTGTTTCTATTTTTTAGATTGGTAGAAAAGATGAATGAAAATAATAATTGTAAAACACCAATATTTGACAAATAAATTTATTTAAATGAATGAAACATTGAGTCTCTTCATAATGGAACTTTTATAAGTAGGTAGTTATAAACTATCTTGTAAACATAATTTTTTTTCTTGTATGATTTGAATTTCTAAAAACATTCATCTAGAGTTGTGATCAGTAAGTTATTTGGAATCTAATTGAACTCACTTAATTTCAAGGTTAATAGTAACATATATATATGAATAGTAATATAACCCTTATGAATAGTAAATCATATTATTTTTTTATTTTTTTATGGTTATAATATAATGACATCTTGTTTAATTTTTCAAGCGGATATAAAGTCAGTTATAGTTGTCAAATTGTTGTATTTGGAATAAAATATATTTATATTTTAGATGAAATTATTCATATTTATAAACGTATTTTAAAAAAATTGAGTTCATTTTTTAAATTGAAATTTCAAAAAATTGGTTGGGTGAATTATTGATATTTTTCTAAAATACTTGAATTGTTGGTGAATAGTGAAATATGATAATTAACAAAATATGCTAAATTGATGAATTTATGCATTATACATGAGTATTGGAAGATATAAATGGACATTGGTTCAAAATCACATAAAATTATGGATTCATTGGTCATAAAAATCAATATTATTCAAATACATTAGAAAAAATATTAAACTAATGATTAAAATAATGTAAAACCCATCCTCTCCTCTAGTATTAATACCACCCACACACCTCTTCCTATCAAGCCACTCAATCCATGATCCTTGTCTATGTTTCACTAAATACACATACCAAGTCTCTTACCCACTTCCATGACCTACTGGTCTCACCAAAAGGATAAATACAAAGGCCTTGATGAGGATCTCAATAAAAGAGAACAAGCGGTAAGAATACTCTTTCTTATTCTTGTGTTTTCTTTTAATTTTTTTTCTTATACTATATTATCTTCACCTTATCCAAGAGGCATGAAATATCAAAAATATATATATATTATGGATTTTACAATATTTATGGAAAGAGTCATCAATTCACTTTTTCTTTTCCCCCCTATTATTCTAAATATAGGACTACCATACAAAATGTATTGATTTACCAAAAATCCCCGACGATGTGATTTCAATATCCGTTACATACATCAATGGATTTTGAAAAAAAGTTTTAATGGTTGAAACAGATTTTAATGTGTATTATATATCCACATTCATTACCATGAGTTAACATATATACATAATATGATATTATATAATGAAATTTGATCATGATTATCAATAAACCACCAATATTATCTAAATAGATATCACTAAAGATTTATCTAATGATTCATCCTGACACCATATAATCAAATGGATTTATTGAATCTGTTAATATTATGGAAACATATTAGTACCATTGTATTCCTCTTCTATAATTTCATTTGTATACAATTAGAAAACAAAATAAAAATAGGCTATGGAAATCATGTAAGGAATGCACCGGAATCAATAGAAGGAACATGATACTAATAATTAGAAGGGTGAAACGATGTAAATAAATGATCATATAAGTTGTTATAAACCTGAAAATGTTTCAGTAACTTCTTAATAATACTCTCTTAACTATTATATAGGAGGTTTAAACACATTTTAAGTAAGATGGACCCAAGTTAATTAAATTCATAACCATATTTCCATTCTTTGGGTTAACCTAATAATTCAATAATAATTTTGTATTAAAATATATTGTGTGATGAATTTTTTTATATTTAATTATTTTAATTTACAGGGTATATACACATTCCATCCACTATATTAAGTCTCACATCCATTAAATGAGTTTTTAAGGAGATTTTATTTTAATATCCTATTTTAAAATTCTATTCTGACGAATTCCAAAGAAATATTTTTATGAAATTACTCATTTTTCATATATATGTTCTGGTTCATGAGAATTGATTATGATTAACGTTGGGACATATATATCCCTCAAATTCATTGTTTATGTTTATATTTATGGGTGGACATATGGTTACACCATGTGTAAGTAGGCTAGTTACTTAATAATGTTTCCATGAGGGTTACATTGAAAGGTATCTGTGAGGGGTAAAAATCATACGGTATCCAAGTTGGATACATGATTTTGTAATTAATTCCCCAATATACCTTTATGTTTCTATTTTTATTCTTTTGTTTTTGGGGAAATATCGTCGAAATCTCATGTTTCACAAAGTATGTATATATTGTTGACAAGTATGACGTTTTGAAAATGATTTCATACGTTTACATGTATTCATAGTTTAATGTTTTCTTTATTTCTTTTTATATCCATTTTTATGCTTTTTTTGATCACCCCATTTCATTAAATGATTTTCACAGATTATATGGATATGTAAGAAAAAATAAGAAACCAAGTTAATTGTTATGAATATTTGTTAAAGAAAACATATTTTATTTGAAAATATTTATATTTTGGAAGAAACAATTACTATTTATGTGGTATTCTATCTGTATAAATGTGGTATTTTGTGTTTTTTAACCTATTCCTATAAAAATAGAATCCTGAAAGGATCCTAAATTTGAAAGGGTGTAATTGATTGACTAAAATCCAAGATTATGTAATGTAATTAAGCTAAGTCCTTATAGTTCGTATCATAGGATGGTTTAGATAACATTACATGTTAAGTTGATGTTTAAAAAATACCCTAGATGATTTTTAATCTATGGTAAATTTGAAATGTTACCAAATTTAAATATTACCATGTTCCTTCATCTAAGATTTTTCTCTTTAGAATGGTTTTCCATAGAAGAAATAGGGATGTTAAAGATAGAAGGAACCGAGAGGCTGATATCTTTCTGAATACGCAACCATGAATGGTTAGAATTGGAAACAAGTAGTTTGGGATCGTAATGGATCCACTGAAATATGCAATAAATAGTAGTAGAATCCATGCAAGAGAACACCTGAGCTACCAAAAAGGATCATGACGATTATGGTACATTTTATGAGGGAACACCCTCATTCATTCAATGGATCTTTGGACCCAGTAATACAAGTAGGTTGGATTAAATCCCATTAAAAGATATTTGATGTAATGGGATGTTCAAATAATCCAAAGGTAATTCATTAGCTTTATCATTTTGAATGTGAATCTGGTCATTATTGGTCAATGGTTAGGAATATCGGGGATAGATAGGATATTGAAGCCTTATAGTGGGATAAATTTAAAATCCTTTTCCTTTAAATTTATTTCCCAATGGTAGTTAGACATAGGATGGAGAAGGAATTCCTTTAATTAATTAAAAATAAGGATGATTCAATGGCTGTGTATGAGGAAAAATTCAACTTACTAATGAGGTATACTTCAATGATTATTCCGAAAGTTGATAGAAAAATCTGCCATTTTTACTCCTAATTGATTCCAAGATATAAAAGGGCACTTTCTTCTGCTTAGTTCAAAAGTTATGAGAAACGTGTATATTATACTGAGAGGATAAAAATGGTGTTTTCTAATGATCACGTGCACTTTGAAAATATAGATAGGAAGATGTCTAGATGGAAACAAATGGGTTAGAATCAAAAAAAATAAATCAAACGGTAAAACGTCGAGTTTCCAGTTTGAGAAAAGTGTGGAAAAAAACCATATAGAATGCCTTACCTAAATTAGAAAGTGTTTTCAATGTGGTATTTTTGGGCATATGGCATGAGAATGTAATAAAAATGATACTAAGTGTAATCCTTATAAGAAAACTATAAAGGATTTTAAATGATGTGAGATCATTAAATATGTCGATGCATGCCCAATGAGAGATCTAAATAATTCAATATAGCTAGACAAAAAGTAGAAAAGTGTAGTGAGAACCATTGAAACCACATCAGTAGAGGTCATGCCATAAAATGAAGTTGTATTATGTTCCTTGTCTGTTTACTCATATTTTTGTAATGTTTTTTAATACAAGGTATTCAAATTCTGTTATTTCAGAGAATTTTTTGGGAAAATTTGAAATATCACCTCAAAAAATGAGACCATAACATAGGTTTAAAAAAAGGGTGAAATATTGTAGAATTGAGGAATTATTAAAATATTTCTATTATGGTCTATGGAAAAAAATTACCTAAAAACCTTGTTGTTTTACCTTATTATAGTTTGATGTCATTCTAGGTATAGATTAGATTTCGGGTTATCAAAATATGATTGGTTGTAGTGCTAAAGAAGTTTATTTTAGAATGAGTATTAGTTTTTATAAAAGAATGAACCCATACAATTGATAACATATCAGGAAGCTGAGAAATTGTTGATATAAATAAATGATTGTTATATTCCGCATATAATTTAAAACAAGTGAGCTGTTCACATTAAATATGTGTTAGTGGTAAATGATTATCATGATGTTTTCCAGATGAGATTCCTTGTGTTATACCAGATCAGGAAGTGGAATTCACAACTGACATAGTTCCTAATACTATGCAGATTTCAAAACCCCCTTATGGAATGTCTCAAATAGAAATTATTTAATTGAAAAATTTGTTACAAAAGTTTATCTATAAATTCATAATTCTTCCTAGAACATCACCTTCGAGTGCTATTATTTTGTTAGTTAAAAGGAAAGATACTTTCATGAGAAATTTCATTGATTATAGAGCCTCGAATAAAATCACTATTAAAAACACATATCATTTGCCTCATATCGATGACATTTTTGATCTTCTATAGGGATAATAATATTTTTATATGTTTGACATGAGGTGGGGGTAACCATAGTTGAATGTAAATGAAGAAGACATCATAAAGACCGGATTCTATACTTTATATGGGAATTAGGAATTTGTTGTTATTCCATTGGGGATATCTTATGCACCAACTATATTAATGGATCCTATAAATATAATATTTCAAGATTTTCTGGAAAATATTTTAGATGTTTCTATTGATGACATTATGGTATTTTCTAAAAGTAAAGAGGACCTTCAAAGTCAACTACGGGTTGCTTTGAAAACCATAAATGAAAAATAGTTGTATGAAAAATTCAGGAAGGGTGATTTTTGGTTGAAACTTATTTTCTTTTTTGGTCACATTATAAATAAGGATGGAATAAAATGTGATCCTTCCAAAACAAAAGTGGTTAATGAAGGACCCAAACTGATAAATGTTAAAGAAATTAATAGTTTTATTTGATTAGTAGGTTATTACCGATGGTTTGTTAGAAAATATTCACATCTGTCAAATCTTCTAACATAGTTAACCTAAAAGGGGTTAAATTTATTTGGGTAAAAGAAAGTGATGTTTGTTTTCAGTAACTGGTGAAGATATTGGTTAATTCTCCAGTTTTTTCTCTACCTTCTAGAAACGATGATTTTTTTATTAACTGTGATACATCATTAAAGGTAAATGGTTCTGTTCTGATGGAGAAAGATCATGTAATTTCTTATACTTCAAGAAAACTAAAATCTCATTAGTTAAATTATCCCGCACAAGATTTAAAATTAGCAACAATCATTTTTTCCTTTTAGATTTTAGAGGCATCATTTATACAGATCTAAATGAAAAAAATATACTGGCCATAAAATTTTGATGTATATATTCACTCATAATGAATTAAACATGAGGCCAAGAAGATGAATTGAACTAATAAAGATTATGATTGCACGATCAATTACCATCCTAGAAAATAAAACAAAGTGGAAGATGCTTTGAGTCAAAAGCATCACACATCATTAACTATGTTATGTTATGAACATGATTCCTAGATTATTGATCTGATGTATTTTATCTTAGGAGTTGTTGGTGTGAGAAATACATATTTTTTGTTTTAAGTTTTAGTGCAGTAATCGTTATCAGACAAAATTAATAAAGTGAAGAAGGATGACCATGAGCTATAGAAAATGGTAGAATTTTTTAAAATGGGTAAGTTTCCAGAATTTAATATTGATAGAGATTATTTTTTGGGATTTGGAAAAATATTTTGAATGCCTTGTGATTCTCATCAAAAGAATGAATTGTTGTGTTCTGATCATTGTTCCCTGTTTTTAGTTCATCATGGAAGCACTAATATGTATAAGGACCATCGAATTTATTATTTTTTGGATAGAATGAAAAGAGATATTGCATAATTTACCATGAAATTCTTAACAGGTCAATACGTTAATGTATAGGATTAGTTACCAAAGGGGTTACTTCAGATATTACTAGTGCCATAGTGGAAATGGGAAAATATATACATTGAAAAAATTGTGGGTCTACAAAATAATTCTTAAAGTAACAATGAAATTTGGGTTATTGATGATAGAGTGACTATATCAGCTCATTTACTTCCTATTCAAGATATTATGTCATTGGATAAACTTTATTTATTGTACCTAAAAGGGATTGTAAGTTTAAATAGAGTTCCACCTTCCATTTTATCTAATTGTGATCCCAGGTTCACATCTATCTTTGGGAAAATCCTTGAGAAGTCACTTGGATTATTATTAGATTTTTGTAGAGTTTTTCATCCTCAATAAAATGGGAAGCTAGAATAGACGATTAATACATTGGAATATATTTCTTGGGATTGTTAGATGGATTACATGGTAAGTTGGATTGGTCATATTTCTTTAGTATAATTTTTTTATAATGACATTTTCCATTCTAGTATACTTATGGAAGATTTTTCTAACATTATATGGGAATAGGTGGCGAAATTTATCATTTTGGGAGGAAGTCAGAGAAAGGAAGTTGATGGGAGCATAATTAATGGAGGAAGTGGTTGATAAAGTGAAGATGATATAAAAATAGATGAGGATAGCTCAGAGTATGTAGAAAATTTGTTTAGATAACAGGATGAAAGGCTTTTCATTCATGGTAGGTGATCATGTTTTTCTTAAAATCTCCCCATGGAAAAGCGTTATGCATTTTGGTTAGAAAGGAAAGATGAGTCCATGGTTTGTTAGAACTTACGCAATCATGGATAATGTTGGACGAGTAGACTATCGAGAATATTTTCATTTGAGTTTATCTCAGGTACACAATCTTTTCTTGTTTTGATGTTGTGAATGTGTGTGCTAGATTCATCTACTGTTTTGTGCCGAGAAGCAGTTTAGCGGGAATAGAATCTATCATATAAAGAGGAACCATTTCAGATTCATGATTATATAGAGAGTGTATTGCTGAATAAGGTAATCCAATAGGAAATTGTTTTTTTGAGAAACTGCATGGTTGAAGAAGGAACATTGGAATTTGAAAATTCTATGAGGATAAGGATCTCTATCATTTTTAATAAGTAACTAAAACATTTTGAGGACACAATTTCCAGAAGGTGGGGACAATGTAACACCCTATGTAACAGAATGATATTTTATGAGATATATTCTTTTTAATTTCATTTATGTCTTCAATTGTAAAATAGACCAAGATTAGCATGTACAATACGGAACACTGTATTAACTTGCAGTATATGCAACACTATTCTTGGCTCGTGTTACAAACAATTTAAAGTTCATTTTGTTGAAATTATTCTACGCAACCTTAAGTATAGATTTTGTTTAATTTATAAATGATATAAGTTTTTATTATTTTATACACAACACCAAAGGGATATTTCACTACACACAGCCCAGACATGGCTTGCATTACACGCAATCGCGACCTTCCTCGATAGCGTGTGTAGTACACAATACCGGGTTTCACTAAACAACGATATATTGTTATAACATTATTATGAACTAGCTGTTATGAATAGTATTAACTAAATTTTTAATTTTATAACATTATTATTAATCTTACACAATTTCTATAACATGGTATGAAAATAAAATAAATTTTTCAGGGAAAATATGTATTTTTCAAAAAAAATACAGTTTTATCGCCTTTTGATGGTGCAACCACATTAAATATAGTTTTTGACATGTTTATAAGATCAATTTGAAAAAATAACATTCTTATTTGGAATCATGATTTAAAATTTTACTTTGGATAAATTTTTTTATATTATTCTGATAATTTTCACATTTTAATGAATAGTAAAAACACGCTATATTTTAATTAAAAACAACTTTATTCATCGTAAAAATTTATATGGTTAAATTATAATATTTAACCTTTTTAAAGTATAAATAAAATATATTTTTACCATTTAATATAATTTTTGTCATTATAATTCATTTTACATTGATTTTATAGGTAAAATCATTTCAATATTTTGCAATATTTTAACTTTTAAAACTCATTTTCTTAACAACGGGACTAATTTTAAATTAATTTCTACAACTTTTGTGATTCGAAATCGGAAAAGTGGATTCCATATTTAGAATTATTAGGTCCAAAATATGATAATAGTCTAATTTTTATTTTTGGGCACTATGAATAGTAACTATGGTAAATTTTTTATACCATAGTTAAAGGTAAATCGGGTAATTAACGATAAATATAATATTATAAAATTACCCTAACACTTGTATTAATATAATTCAATGGTTATATTTAGTCCTAAGATGTATTTGGGTCCAAATGGAATCCAATGGAACCCACTTGGATGTGATTAAGACCTTTAATTTATTTTATTTTAAAGAATGTGAAATATGTCTCACTCAAACATTAATAATTAATGTGTTTTTAATATAAGGTTATACAGAATATAAATTCGATTATAAATACTCATTTTAAAGGTAAAAAGTTTTTATTTTTTAATTTAATTTATTTTTAAATTTTAATTAATATGTAATTACATTAATATCTTTTACATTAATGCTGCAAAAAATATTTATTAAGTAAAAAATCAATAATATATTTTTTGTTATAGTAATAATACACATCAAAAAGAACAGAAACTTGACCAAACCTTATTGGTCAAGTATATCTATACCCTAGTCATCCAAGGGTCAAATTATGGACTATTATGAGCTTTATTAAACTTATTAGGACATTTATATTATTTTATTTTAAATGACGTCAAAGTTGTCACCTTCATACTTTAATAAATATAGAATTTTAATAGAAGGTTATTTTATAAGATATATTCGAGTAAATGTATTCTTATGAAATATATTATATTTATCTTCATCATTATAGTTTATTTTGAATTTTTATAAAACAAAATAAGTATATTAAATAATTATAGAAAAATGTTGTATTAATTATTTTATTAACAGAAATATCAAATAAATGATTTTAAAAGTATTAAAATAAATATTATATGAACTAATTAATGTGTTAAACTAATTTTCTAGATGAATATTACTCTTTTTTAATCAATTAAATTTTTTTTAGAAAATATATTCTCTGTGGAGTTTTTTTTTAATTCAAAAAAATAAATTATGTCAAAATTGACACTACTGATATTTTATATTATTAAATTGTTTAAAAATCACACAAATATTTAAAAATTAAAATTTTAAATTTATATGATCTAAAATGTCATAAAGTATCAAATTATGTATAATTAAAAATACATAAGTAAGTATTTATAACCATATAAAATTTATAACAATATTACCACAAATAAAATTAAATAGATTAAATAAGGATAAATCAAAATGATAAGGCTTAAAATAAAATAAATACATGTCTAAATTTAATTTGTTGATGAGATCAAAACCATATCTTATCTAATATCTTAATTTGACTCACTTTTGGATGTTTTTATGTGGGGTTTCGGTTTATTTTAAATTAATATTTTAGAGGTTTCCAAAAGTGCCCTTCTCCTCTCTTATGAAAGAGCACCTCCTCCCTCTCCTCATCACACCATTTTGAGCCACCATGATCGGCCAAACCCTAACCATTTCCCATATACACTTCCTTAAAAACCTACTATAGTTCCTGGTCTTCTTCAAAGAATAACTTTAGTGCCCTAAGAGGAGGTTAAGAGGAGGCACGTCGAAGTTGAAGTAATCTCTTCTACCAATTATTGAATGTTTCATTATTCTTCTACTTCATCATCATTAGTTGATTCATTATAAAGTAATAAAACAATAATAACTAATATACTGATATGTTATTATAAATATTAAACAACCCAATTCACCTTTTATCCATCCTACGGAAAATGAAATCACCGCACGTGTGTACGTACAAAATACCATCTTCACACCATGGTGTAATCTATTTTTCCACCACCACCTTATTTATATGGGTATAATGGTGTAAATAATAACAATATATGGTTATTATAACATCATTTTGATTCCAATATATTATATCATCCACTCCAATTCCATTAAATAATTATGGGAACGATATCATCGCTCTTGCGTACGTACGGATTTCTGTCTCCACAACGCGATGAGATTCATTATACATGTTAACCATTCAATAATGATTATAAAGTATATATAATGAATAATAATGATATATATGACATTATAATGACACTGAAATTATGTGTATATATATATTTTTTTTGAGTTTCATCAACTTACTTCCATTCAAGTCAATAAGGAAAGGAAAAATGCGTTCATGCGTACATACGGCCTACCGCGTCCATGAATGGTGTGTTTCATTTCATTTGTCTATCTATTATATATATATATATAATTATATATATATATGCTGAATTTATATGATATTTAATCATGTTTTACATTCTGTAATTAGGTAAATCATGATATAAGTAATAATAATATCAAGAACAACAAGTCCAAACACGTACGATAAATGAAACGATTTTACCCAAAATGTTGCCTTAACATGGAATTGACAAAAGAATGGGTAATAAAAAGTAATAAGTGAATCATATATGATATAATAAATATTATTATGGTTATGTTACAGGTTAATAATATGTTTAAACACACTATATAGGTGTTTCGGACACGTACAGAAAAAATTGGACCTAAGGTAAGGGATAATTTCGCAATCTCATTTTTATTCGAGATTGCTTGTACGTAAGTATTTACTGGGGTTATATTTTTAATCCATGTCCATAAAAATGATTTTTTCATAAATTTTTTAATATTATTACTTGTTTTTTTAAATTCATGTTTACCCCTCTCTGACTTTTACTTTGTGTTATGGAAGGAATACTCCTTTTGTTTACCATACGTGGTACTTTTTTACTTTTCCGTTAAAAGTACGAGGAGGGTGTTTTTTTAACTTATACGGCATGAATGTATATTTATGTTTTAATAAAAACATAATAATATGATGATTCCTCTCCACAATTTCATGACTATTTTCAACAAAGTCCTTTTATTTTAAAATTTTATGGTATTTTGAGAAAATAAAATGATTTTGAAGAAGAAATGATATTTTCCTCAATAATTCATTTCAGGTGTTTTATCTAAACTATTTTCCATCTTAGATGAAATTATTTAGTATGATTATGTTTCAAGTATAATTTCTCTAGTAGTTACATGGTTTTATTTTTCTTATGATGAAATGATATCCATTTTTTATATGGATTATGTTATGATGGGATGATGTTTATGAAACCCATATTATTCTTTGGGTTATGATGAAGGATTTATGTTTATCTTGTGGTACATGAAGGAATGATTTAATTATAAGATGTGTGGGAGCTATATCTCCCTCCAATTCATTGGGTAAAGATTTATATCTCATGATATAAACATGGCTGGAATGGCAAGTAAAATCCTATTTAGTAATACAGGGCTGGAACGACAAGTAAAACCGGTTCAGTAGTGGACATTGTCCACTATGATGGTCTTGGTAGCAATGCATTGGCTACTATAGAAATCATAACATGTGATTAATGGATGTCATAATTACATGTTTTATGCCCATGATAGTCATCATGATTAGTGTTCCTTTATGATCTATGCCTTATGTAATGAAATGTTTTATGTCATTGCTCAACATTTTGATGTTTAGATTTTATGGTCATGTTTTTACGTTCAAATGTTTATGGATTGTTTTATGTTCTCCATGTTTAACCTAACTGATAATTTGATATCACCCTTTTTATGTTTTCATTTCCCCAGGATATAAATAAATTTTTTAGGTAAAAAAGGGGAAGGACACTATGGGAGATGATGAAGATCTTTCACCACGATTAGATGATTTTGTTCTAAGTTTCCAAATATAGTAATCTAATACGGTCTATGGGAATCTGTTTATTTCATTTATTATGTATTCCTCAAAATTATTTTAATGGCTATGTACGTCAAGCTTTGGGTCTCTACAGTTGGTATCATAGCAATGTTTTAGTTAACCTTTGGAAACTATGATGTGAAAACTTTCGTGAGATCCCTAGAGATATTTCTATGGTATGTCTAGGGATATCCATAAGGATAAGTATAAGTATAGGTTGTAGTCCTATAATTATGGTAACGATCTTATGATTAAACCTAATATGTTAGATATTTAAGTTACTCCCCCATTATTATGTTTTTTTCCTAGTATGATTTTTTCCTCCCACACTATTCTTTTTGGGTTTTAGAAAATGGCTGGAAACAGGAAGATTCATGATAATGGAAGATATGATGGACAATGGAATGATATTATTCACAAGAAACCAAATGAAACGGGATTTGGAAGTCCAAAAATTGTTATTATGCCTAATCAGCGATCTCATAATATGAAAAGTAATCTCAACTTTTGTAAATTCCCCGGCTCAGCTAATAAGAGAAAGATGGAGTTTCATGATGATCATAGAGGAAATAAAGTTAAATTTCCCCCATGTAAATCATGTGGGAAGAGGCATCAGGGATAATGTTTCAAAGGAATTGGAAGATGCTTTGGGTGTGGAAAATAAGGAAACAAATCTAGTAATTGCAAAGGAAAAGGTTCAGTTAACACCATGGACAAGGATAATGGTATTTCTAAGACATCAACAATGATTAAATGTTTTAAATCTAGAATGTATGGGCATTATGAAAACCAATTCCCTAAGGGAAAGTCTCATGAAGAGAATCATCATGGTCATATGGGTAGTATTTATTTTGATGATGATGAAGAGACTACAAATGATATGTGAGATGAAAGAATTGTCAAAGCTCGATCAATGGTTTTAGAAGGTAGTGGAATGATTTATGTTTACCAAGAGTTATGTTGTATAGGTAATGTTACTATTGAATAAAGACACATCTAAGGATTGATACACTATTGTTTTTCATAAAGTATATGAAAGTATATGTTGAATGTTACCAGTAACCATGAAAGGTTATTCAGATATTTTTGGAAAGTAGATGATATGTGCATAATGAAGGGATAACAAGGTAATGAGATGTTTGAGAGTATTAATGATTTCATGACTGATATAAGGACAAAGTGATATCATGGTTTGAATATATAGAATATTTTGGATTTTGGTATGTGGAAAGAGTTAACTTTTGACAGCATTCATGTTTTCACTATGGTTTTATGGTAACTCATGTTTCAAGACAATACATGATTAAGGAATTCACATGTTTGAAATGTGACCAACAAGATATATCTTATGATATATGGGGTATAAATGATGGTATTCATATTCATGGTAGTTGACCTCTCTAGTAATCATTTTCGTTTTTCTTTGAGATTAGACATAAGTATTTTGGATAAGCCTAAAGAATGGAATGGATAAAGTTGGACATCAGATAGTATTGTTTAAAGCTAATACATTTTTTCTAGAATGTTATAATACTATAGTTTTTGAAAAAAGGAAACATGCAGGACGAGTGACAACCTATCGTGTCGGACAAAGTTGTGGGAATCGAACCCACAACCAAAGTGTGACAGGCCTTTTTCACCTTCCACTGGCCTACATGAAGTCCCTAGTTAGTAGAAATTAGTTTTATATTATTAAGTGGCATGACAGATGATGTATAAGTCCATTTTTGGAACCATATAAAATTAATCTCATGATAGATGGACTTATGTTTATTTAATAACTTTTTCTAATATTATGTTTGAGATAGATGGAATGACCTATCATTCTATCACATGATCTTCAAATACTTCAAGAATGACAAGTTCAACTTCATTTCATTAAATAAGAGATGAAGTAGAAATAGTTCATGGAATGACCAATGATGATATTACACTAAAATCAAGTAAGTATTTCTCCTTATGTACAAATTTATCAACGTTAGGGAAATGATCTTTAAAACCAAAAATGTTTTCAAAGTACTCTCATATCTGATGAATCATATGGTACATTAGATCATCATAAATTTATGGCTTTGTGATTGTCGGATTTTTCATAGCCATGTTCTCTACCACTCTCCATCAGAAATTGATGGTTAGATTTCTCTTCCACGTCCATATTTTCACCGATGTTCTCTTATGTGGAAACCTAGTGAGGAGTTAATTTGGGTAACTATTACGTTTCATACATTAGTTATTAAAATTATGTTTTAGTATTCATTTTTACGATGTGGGTTTCTTTGAAAGAAACTTTCAAGTAGTAAACGATTTATAACCCCGACAAATTTCGAGGGTGAAACTCATTTTAAGGGGGGTAGAATGTAACACCCCGAGATTTTATGAGATGTATTCTTTTATAATTCCTTTGTTTTCTTCTATTGTACACTAAACCAATATTAGCTTTTACTATATGCAATACCGTATTAGCTTGCAGTATATGCAACACTATTATTGGCTCGTGTCACACACAATTTAATATTTGTTTTGTAGAAATTATTTTATGAAACATTAAGTATAGATTTTGTTTAATGTATAAATTAAATAAGTTTTTATTATTTCATACACAACACCAAAGGGATATTTCACTACACGTAGCATTGACTTGTCTTGCATTACATGCAATTGCGACCTTCTTCGATAGCGTGTGTAGTACGCAATACCGGGTTTCACTAAAAAATGATATATTGATATAATATTATTATGAACGAGATTTTATGAATAGAATTTAAAAAAAATTAATTCTATAAAATTATTATTCATCTTACACATTTTATAGAACATGGTATGAGAACCAAATAAATTTTTCGGGTAAAATATGTATTTCTTAAAAAATGCAGTTTTTCAACCTTTTGATGGTGCACCCATATTAAATCTAGTTTTTGACATGTTTATAATCCCAATTTGACAAAATAAAATTCTTCTTTATAATTAGGATATAAAAATTTACTTTGAAATTTTTTTCATATTATTCTGATAACTTTCATATTTTAATGAATAGTAAAAACACGCTATATATTAATTTAAAACAAACTTTTCCATCATAATAATTTATATAGAAAAATTATAATATTGAATGGTTTTAAAGTATAAATAGAATATATTTTTACCATTTAATATAATTTATGTAATTATCATTTATTTTACATTGAATTCATAGGTAAAATCATTTCAATCTTTTGCAATGTTTTAGATTTTAAAACTCATTTTCTTAACAACGAGATTAATTTTAAATTAATTTCTGCAACATCTGTGATTTGAATTATTAAAAATGGATTTCATATTTGGAGTCAGTAGGACCAAATTATATTAATAGTCTACTTTTAATTTTTGGTCACTATGAACAGTAACTACGGAAAATTTTATTTACCTTAGTTAAAGATAAATCGAGTAATTAAGGGTAAATATAATATTATAAAATTACCCTAATAGTTGACTTAATATAATTGGATGATTATATCTCGTCCTAAGGAATATTTGGGTCGAAAAGGAATCCATTAGAACCCACTTGGATGTGATTAAGAACTTTAATTTATTTTATTTTAAAGAAAGTGAAATATGTCTCACTCAAACTTTAACAAATAATTTATTTTTAATATAAGGTTATACAGAATATAAATTCAATTATAAATACTCATTTGAAAGATAAAATGTTTTTATTTGTTATCGTAATTTATTTTTAAATTTTAAGAGATATTTAATGACCTTAATAGCTTATACATTAATGATGCAGAAATTATTTATTTAGTAAACAATCAATAATATAGTTTTTATTACAATACTAATACCCATCCAAAGGACCATAAAGCTACCCAAAACTTATCGATAAATTATATATATACCCTAGGAATCCAATGGAAGAATAATGGACTATTTGGAGATTTATAAAACAGATTAGAAAATTTATATTATTTATTTTAAATGATGTCAAAGTTGTCACCTTCATACTTTAATAAAGAGAAAATTTTAAAAGTTGGTTGTTTTAGAAGATAAATTATACTAAAAGTATTCTTATTAAATATATTATATTTATCTTCATCATAGTATTTTATTTTTTTTAATTTTTATTCTACAAATAATTATATTAAATAATTATACAAAAATGTTGTATTACTTATTTTTTTAAGAGAAATATCAGATAAATGATTTTAAAAGTATTAAAATAAATATTATATGAACTAATTAATGTTCTCCACTAATTTTATAGATTAATATGGCTTTTTAGTAATCTATTAAATAGTTTTTTAGAAAATATATTCCGTGTGTATTTTATTTAAATTCAAATATATTAATTATGTTAAAATTGACACAATTGATATTTTATATTATTAAATTGCTAAAAAATCACAAAAATATTTAAAAATTAAAAATTAAAATTTATATGATCTAAAATGTAATAAAGTATCACATTTTTTATAATTAACAACACATAAGTAAGTATTTATAACCATATAAAATTTATAACATTATTACCACAATTAAAATTAAATAGATTAAATAAGGATAAATCAAAATGATATGGTTTAAAATAAAATAAAAACACTTCTAAATTTAATTGGTTGATGATATGACAACACTATCTAATCTAATATCCAAATTTGAGTCACTTTGGAATTTTTTATGTGGGTTTGGGTTTATTATAAATTAATATTTTAGAGGTTTCCACAAGTGCCCCTCCTCTCTTATAAAAGGGCACCTCCTCCCTCTCCTCCTCACACCATTTTGAGCCTTAATGCTCGGAAAAACCCTACCCATTTCACAAATAGAAATCCATAGAATCCTACTATATGCCCTGGTATTCGTTAAAGACCAACTTTAGTGCCCTAAGTGGAGGTCAAGAGGAGGCGCGTCGAAGAAGAGGTAATGTCTTCTACCGATTCGTTCAAGTATATTTATTCTTCTAGTTCCTATTATTTAGTTATTTTATTATAAAGTAATAACATAAGTGTAACTAATATACTTATATGTTGTTATAAATATGAAACAACCCCATTTCACCTTTTATCCAACCTACAGAAAATTAAATCACTATGCGTGCGTACGTACGAAATACCGTCTCCACGCCGTGGTGTAATCTCTTTTTCCACCACCACCTTACTTGGATGGGTATAATGGTGTAAAGAATAAATCTATATTCTTATTATATAATCATACTGATTATGATATATTATATCATCTACTCCAATTCTGTCACGAACCGAGCCGGGTTGGATGACGACCCGACGCCCGACCAGGTCCGCGACATGGCCCGAAGGGCGTTCCTGATCCCCACAGGCTGGCAACTAGTGCGGGGCATCAAATCAAACTAGTTGGGAATAGTTTAGATCAGAACAAGATAAATAAACATAAACTGAACAAGAATATAAATAAAAGAAAATAAACTGAACAACGTGGCAGCGGAAAAAAGAAAAAAACCAAGAAACGTGACATACCTCAGGTGACCCTGTGGATCACCACAGTACGAAAACCCCGCTCGCTCCCAAAAGTGATACAAGACTAAAACCTGAAACTGAAAAGTTAAGTAGGCATGAGCACCGAGATGCTCAGTAGGAATTCCCAAAATATAACCACATCCTATGCCTCCGCCTTTAATAAGAAATCCACCATTGCCAGTTTGAAAAATAAGATATAATAAAAAAATGTTTTCCCTTCTTTTCAAATTCAAGTAATGAGTTTGCATTTTCAAATAAATCATTTCAGTCTTACTACATTTTCAAAATAGTTTCCAAGCATGCATTTACATTTCAAAATGAAAAGAAACTAGTTTGGAATAAAATGTGATTTTTACAAACAAGACATCAGGTATGAAACAACTGAAAAGGAAGTTACATCACAAGCAGTTTGTTACAAACGAGCACTATAGGTAATCCCTATAGGCAGCTAGAACAAGTGGGAACTTGGGGACCTCGTACCTCGGTGAAACGTGGCTTAGAAGACCACGTCCCTCAGAAAACGTGGCTTAGAAGGCCACGACCCTCAGAAAACATGGCTTAGAAGGCCACAACCCTCATAAATTCATACGTTTAGTTAGTGTTGTTGCATCAATCCTGCTAGACAAACTGGGACGAACCCCTGCCGTGTCATCTAGCGTACTAGTCCTGGTTACCCACCTAGATACCCGGGTTTCCCATTGTGCTCTATTTCAAATGGTGGTGAGTTTTCTTTAACAGGCAATCAAACAAATACATTACACTTTCTTTATCTAAAACTCATTCAACCTTTCACCACCGCACTCCCTACTTAAGTGCATTCCCCCTCTTTACATCACACAAACACGCACAAGCCTTTACACTAGGCACATATCACAAACCACTCATCAAAACTTGCATCACATTTTTATTTTCAAATTTAGGGGAATGACTCAAAAGGTGTTTTCTATTTTTTCAAACCAAATCTTAATGTGCCGAACGACCTGAATAGAGGTTTTTATATTTCATAAAACATTCTTAAGATGTCAAACATGCCTAATTACATAAAGGGAACACTTTTTAAAATAAACCAGACAAAAAGGCCAAACACCTTTGGGAATACACATTACCAATTCAAAACCACATAAGAAATCAATTTTTTTCAAGAAAAGTCACTTAAGACCAACGGCTTTGAAATATATTTCAATTTTTCCAATACAAGGCATAATAGTTTCTGGCAACTGTAATCAGATTCCATAGCATGTGTATATAGCATAGTCTAAAACATATTTTTAATACAATCAAGCATTTATGAATTTCAAATTAAAAGCTTGGGCATAGGGGACCTACCTCAACATGTCGCTGCTTGCCGATGGCCACTCGAACCGACACTAGGCGCATACACACACATGCATTTATACATACATATATATATATACGCACCCCTAGTTTCATTTCACATATTCCCCATGCAATGAGAGAATCTGTATAAGAGAGCACATATATATATATATATATATATGTGTCTTACCCTATGCATGTACATGTAGGATGTCTCGACATGCGTGACCCAAAACCAACGAAGCAAGGCGCAACACACTACATATATAATTTAATAAAACCATTAAACATATAATCAAAAATTTGACCAATTTATAAAATATTTTAGCATGCTCAAAGTGGTACATTTCCCATCAAAAATTCTTTTCCAACACACACGCACCTCAAGTATCCGCAATAACACATTTCGCACTACTCAAACGATTAATTTAACACTTCCAATGATTGTCACAACAATATCCGCACACATATACCCTTATATGTATGCTCAAACCCACAATTGAAAACACTCACACCAAAAAAATATATAAACATGTTTCAAACACTTTACAAGATTTTATAAACCACTTAAAAAATTTATAAAACCACTCCAAGTGGTATTACGAGACATTGAACACCAAAATCCTACCCCAAAACCTCTTATAAGGCCAAACGTACACCACTCACTTGTCAAAACAGAAAACACAACCCATGAAAAACATAATAAACCAACTGCACAGTAAAAAACACTTTTAAAACTGAAAAAGACTATTATGAAAATTTATTAAAAAGTTTCAAAACATTTCGCTTAACTTTGAATACCAAAAGTCCACCCAAAATCTCTTTTATGATAAAATGAATTTTAACGTCGCATCAAAACACAAACCGCATCCCTTGCACGTCTTAACAAACTATCGAAACAATTAATTAAATACTAATAAATAATCCATCATAGGTTTTTCACACATTAACACACTCATATTTCACAAGAAGACTACTAACAAAATAAATGCACATCAAAAATCAAATACAACCGATTTCACCCTTTGCACATTATAACAAAATAAATACACAATTTATAAAATGCATATAAAAATCTCAACACTGGTTTTCACCGAAATTTGTACACATATTGCATCAACATACAATTGAAAAATTAAAGTATAACAAATCTCAAAAAGAATCAAACTCACATCTCGCAAATAAATAAATAAACAAACTGAATTAATTAAACTCCCAAATTAATGCATCAAATAATGGTTATACGCAGATTCACATACCTAATATTGAGGAATTTAAAATATCAGTGCGAAAATTAAATCGCCGCATAACGGCACCACACGGTGATCAAAATAATCACTAAAATCAAACAATCAAAACATATTCCTCATAAACAAGCCAAACACAAATCCATATCCCCAATGAATAAGAAACAAAACCACAAATTGAAGGAGGAGGGTTTACCCGGAGGGATGTAGTGTCAGGGAAGACAAGCGGGGCACCGAAAAATGCACCAGCAAGAGGAGGGGACGCCGGTGAGAAGTATGGGCTGTCGAAGGGAGGCGTGTGCGTAGGCTGTCCGGCGAGGAGAGGGTGGCGCGGTGCGGTGCGGCGTTCCGGAAAAGGAGGAGGAGGCGGTGAGGGCGGCGACCAGGGAGGGAGGAGGCGCGGAGAGGGCGGCGGCTGGTGAGGGAGGAGGCGCGGCGGCCGGAGAGGGAGGAGGCGCGGTGAGGGCGGCGGCCGGAGAGGGAGGCGGGGGCGTGAAAATGAGGAGGCAAGGCGCGCCGGAGGGCTCGTCGGCGGGGGGGGGGGGGGGGGGGGGGGTGGAATCACGAGCCGTGAGAAGAGAGGAGGGGATTAGGGTTCGGCGTTGGGGGGAAGAGCCACGCGACGAGGGAGGGGGGGGAGGAAGGAAAAAAAAGAAGAAAAGAAAAAATAAAAGAAAAGAGAAAAATGAATTAAAGTGAAATAAAAATAAATAAATCAAATGAAATAAAAATAAATAAATAAGATGAAATAAAAATAAATAAATAAAATGAAATAAAAATAAATAAATAAAATGAAATAAAAATAAATAAATAAAATTAAATAAAATTAAATAAAAATAAATAAAAATAAATAAATAAAATGAAATAAAAATAAATAAAATAAATAAAATGAATAAAATGAAATAAAATAAATAAATGAAATTTGAAAAAATAAACAAATTCCAAATTAATAATAACAAAATAATATTATATTATTTATTAATGTTAAACACCACACATGGTCACATACATGGTCACTCGCCTAGCCACGCTCTCAAAAACTAACAAATTTAATTCAAAAAAAACATTTTCTTACCAAGGATGGCCACTACGCACGGTCACGCACACAGCCGCGCGCCATATAACAACCAGTGTGTATATATATATATATATAAACAGGTTCAAATTGTAAAATTTAAAAACGAGACCCAAAATAATTAAAATAAAGTATCAGGCATTGCTAAGTCAATACGCACATTTATCAGCAACACAAAACTCAAGTCGAGTCCATCACGCATCTCGACATAACAAATTTAATGCTAAATAAAAATTATAGAATAAGAATAAAATTAAAATTCATTGCCATAGTGCAGAGTCCGATTGTGACAATTCTCCCCACCATGACACTTTCTGCCCCCAGAAAGTCACCCAGCCCAACGAGGAATCAAACTCGAGATTGAAATTGAACGAGGCCAACAAAATCACGAACTTGGTATAACTTTTCACTCCATCGGTCACACCCGACCAACTCTGAGGGAAACTGATAAGAGAAGAACCATCAAGAAAATAGGAGGGTTCTCCCCACCACAATAATCCGACTAGCACAACTGACATTGATACTCTTAGCATGAACTAACTCTGGAACTGCTAACTTGATCCAAGAGGGAACCGCCACACAGACCAAACCTCGAAGAAGGCACGACAAGATTCAGGGTGGCTCTCCCCACCATTTAAGAACCGCCCAGCTTAAACCAACTAGTATAGACAGACACGAGAACTTCCAACCCAAACCAGAAACCACTACGACCTGAGAAAACCCAAAGAAGAGTTCTACCAAATAACGAACTTAACCATGACTCATCATTTCCACAAGAGATGAGCATCTCCAAAACGATCATGTACTAAAACAAAACGGGTCACACTTGAGGAGGCACAACTACTGGAATTACAAGAAAACAAGATCACCATGCCTTTTTACAACCACAGTGGGATATTCAAAGAACAAAGACCACAACGAGAAAAAGAGACCTTTGCGCCTCTTACAGAAAAATAGAACCTTCAAAGACGAGGAAGCTTGAACTGAGAAATTTAAACCGTCCCTATTTTAGCACTGGAGACAAAAGTTAGACCAATGTGACCCACACCCAATGATTCCTGACTGCGTGAAAGGCTTCACTCCAAGACCTGTGGCTCGAGCTCTGATGTCTTGAAGCATCTGTTGCCCCGCAGTCAGGAGATGACATCCTTCGGTCGAGACTCCAGCTAACGATGCCGCTAGCTAAACCTCTCCAATTGTCCCAAATGGCCATACTGACGGAAAGCCTTTGGAGGATGATGACAAGGCGACTTAAAGTACCCAAACCGAGCAAACTAGGAGAAAACAAGGGGTGGCCCAACTAATAGAAGATGGAATTGACAAGAAGACTTGTCTGAGATAGGTTCCACTAATTCCCTCTCGTCACCAGATGGGGAAACATCCCGAGCACCGAAAAGAAACGGTCTTGGAACCCTGGACGAAAACCCCACACAAGAGAAACTTTAACTGATTCCACGACTCTACCTCTGGAGAAAATTGAATCAACCCCTTGGCATATCCCACGTAGGCCTTCACAGCTTGTTGGCCTTACTCGGCACCCACTAATTCTGCCACTTTACTCGCCTTTACTTCCTCGAGTAAAAACCATCGGACGAGCGTCGCCTTAAACACCTTCCAGGACGCACCATCATGCAACGACATTGGGATTATTTCCTCCACCAATCCAAAGATTCACCTTCAAACGGACCCGAACCAACACGGACTCTCATAGCTTTGGGAGTTCCCAATAACTTCAAAACACCCATGACTTCACCATGCCAGTCTACTACCTTAGATAGATCATGATCACCACGGAATATGAACAACAGCCGAAAAGAATTCAATTCCACCACGCCGCTAAGAGTCTGGGTAGAACCAATAACTAGAAGAGGCTCACTAGAAACTTCTGGGACTTCTCTGGGTAGCATACTCAAAACAAGAGGCACGAATCCGAATCAAAAGTTATCATAAATCAAAATTCCACACCACAATCACAAACAAAAGCTCAAACTCAAATCACTATTACAACCACAATTCAATATGTCAAAACCAAGAACCCATGAAAATAAATACTTATCATGAAAAGAGAATGCTAAAAAATTTCTCACTCACTTTTCTAAACACTTGAAAACCCCTTTTTTGAAAACCATCTTTCATCAAATAGAACAACTTAAATATCCACCATTGATATCCCATGACGTCTCACACATACATATCCATGTGCTAGCTCAAGCACCCATCCACTCACATCACCAATTTCCCCACTTTCCACATGCGCACCTCAATGTATGTGATCACTCATAGGAATACCAAGGGCCAATCCAAGACACATCTCATTTTCAAAACAGATCATTCAGCATAAAGCACACATTCCCAACCAATTTTAAAAAGTAACTTATCATCAAAGCAGTACATTTCCAATTTCCAAAACATTTTCCAATTCACATTCCAAAAAGTGATACTGAGATTCCAAAACAACTTCGAAAACACCTCCCATTTTTCCCTTTTGAAACCACACATTCGTTAAAAGAAAACAATTTCCATTTCAAAACCACTTTTCCACTCTAACACCACATCCCATTTGAAACCACCTTCACAAAAATCCGTTTTTCTTTTTGAGGTCTACTCACACCAACCAAAATGAAGGTTAAACATAACTAAAATTAAAAAATTCAAAAATAAGGGACTAGTGGTTACACCAACCCGGTAACATGGCTTAGCAGGCCATGCTCCAAGTGAGCATCAACCACAGTAAGCATCTTGAATCGTGCACTCAGGCCGTACATGGGTCGCTACTCCAAGCAGGCTCGTCATGTTACATCAGATCACTTCCCTTTTCATCTCTCATCCACACATACCAATCCAAAGAAGAAAATTCAAATCCTGGACTACCCCTGGAAACTCGAGTCTCGGGGCGGGCAAGGGTTCATGATGTCCTTCCCACACCTACCTCTTGAGTCCCGACACACCTAATCACCAATCTACTTGACACCCCAAATAACAAGGGCACCTCTGATACCATTTTTTCACGAATCATGCCGGGTCAGATGACGACACGACGCCCGACCAGGTCCGCGACATGGCCCGAAGGGCGTTCCCAATCCCCACGGGCTGGCAACTAGTGACGGGCATCAAAACAAACCATTTGGGAATGGTTTATCCCATAACAAGATAAATAAACATAAACTGAACAAACATATAAATAAAAGAAAATAAACTGAACAACATGGCAGCGGAAAAAAGAAAAAAACCAAGAAACGTGACATACCTCAGGTGACCCTGTGGATCACCACGGTACGACAACCCCGCTCGCTCCCAAAAGTGATCCAAGACTAAAACTTGCAACTGAAAAGTAAAGCATGCATGAGCATCGAGATGCTCAGTTGGAATGCCCAAAATATAACCACGTCCTATGCCTTCACCTTTAATAAGAAATCCAACAATTCCAGTTTGAAAAATAAGATATAATAAAACAATGTTTTCCCTTCTTTTCAAATTCAAGTAATGAGTTTGTATTTTCAAGTAAATCATTTCACTCTTACTACATTTTCAAAATAGGTTCCAAGAATGCATTAACATTTCAAAATGAAAAGAAACCAGTTTAGAATAAAATGTGATTTTTACAAACAAGACATCAGGTATGAAACAACTGAAAAGGAAGTTGCATCACAAGTAGCATGTTACAAACGAGCACTATGGGTAATCCCTATAGGTAGCTATAACAAGTGGGAACCTGGGGACCTCGTACCTCGGTGAAACGAGGCTTAGAAGACCACGAACCTCAGAAAACGTGGCTTAGAAGGCCACGACCCTCAGAAAACGTGGCTTAGAAGGCCAAGACCCTCAAAAATTCATATGTTTAGTTAGTGTTGTTGCGTCAATCCTGCTAGACAAACCGGGACGAACCCCTGCCATGTCATCTAGCGTACTAGTCCTGGTTACCCACCCAGATACTCGGATTTCCCATTGTTCTCTATTTCAAATGGTGGTGAGTTTTCTTTATCAAGCAATCAAAAAAATACATTACACTTTCTTTATCTAAAACTCATTCAACCTTTCACCACTGCACTCCCTACTTAAGTGCATTCCCCCTCTTTACATCACACAAACACCCACAAGCCTTTACACTAGTCACATATCACAAACCACTCATCAACACTTGCATCATATTTTTATTTTCAAATTTAGGGGAATGACTCAAAAGGGATTTTCTATTTTCGCAAACCAAATCTTAATGTGCCAAACGGCCTCAATAGAGGTTTTTCTATTTCATAAAACATTCTTAAGATGCCAAACATGCTTAATTACATAAAGGGAACACTTTTTAATATCAACCAGACAAAAAGGCCAAACACCTTTGGAAATACACATTACCAATTCTAAACCACTTAAGAAATCAATTTTTTTCAAGAAAAGTCACTTAAGACCAACGGCTTTGAAATACATTTCAGTTTTCCCAAGACAAGGCATAATAGTTTCTAGCAACCGTAATTAGATTCCATAGCATGTGTATATAGAATGGTTTAAAACATATTTTTTAAAACAATCAAGCATTTATGAATTTCAAATTAAAAGCTTGGGCATAGGGGACCTACCTCAACATGTCGCTGCTTGCTGATGGCCACTCGAACCGACACTAGGCGCATACACACACATGCATTTATACATATCTATATACGCACCCCTAGCTTCATTGCACATATTCCCCATGCAATGAGACAATATGTACAAGAGGGCACATATATATATATATATGTCTTACCCTATGCATTTACATGTAGGATGTCTCGACATGCGCGACCCAAAACCAACGAAGCAAGGCGCAACACACTACACATATAATTTAATAAAACCATTAAACATATAATCAAATATTTTACCAATTTATAAAACATTTTAGCATGCTCAAAGTGGTACATTTTCCATCAAAAATTCTTTTCCAGCACACACGCACCTCAAGTAATCGCAATAACACATTTCGCACTACTCAAACGATTAATTTAACACTTCTAATGATTAGCACAACAATATCCACACACATATACCCTTATATGTATGCTCAAACCCACTTTTGAAAACACTCACACAAAAACAATATACAAACATGATTCACACACTTTACAAGATTTTATAAACCACTAAAATATTTTATAAAACCACTCCAAGTGGTACTACAAGACATTGAACACCAAAAGCCTACCCCAAAACCTCTTATAAGGCCAAACGCAAACCACTCACTTGTCAAAACAGAAAACGAAGCCCGTGCAAAACATAATAAACCAAATGCACAATAAAAAAACACTTTTAAAACTCAAAAATAATATTATGAAAATTTATTAAAAAGTTTCAAAACATTTCGCTTAACTTTGAATACCAAAAGTCCACCCAAAATCTCTTTAATGATGAAATGCATTTTAACGTCGCATCAAAACACAAACCGCATCCCTTTCACGTCTTAACAAACTATCAAAACAATTAATTAAATACTAATAAATAATCCATCATAGGTTTTTCCCACATTAACACACTCATATTTCACAAAATGACTACTAACAAAATAAATTCACATCAAAAATCAAATACAACCGATTTCACCCTTTCCACATTCTAAAAAAATAAATACACAATTTATAAAATGCTGATAAACATCTCAACATGGGTTTGCACCAAAATTTGTACACATATTTCATCAAGGTACTATTGAAAAATTAAAGTATAACAAATCTCAAAAATAATCAAACTCGCATCTCGCAAATAAATAAATAAACAAACTGAATTAATTAAACTCACAAATTAATGCATCAAATAATGGTTATACGTAGAGTCACATACCTAATATGGAGGAATTTCAAATATTTCTGCGAAAAATCTATCGCAGCATAACTGCACCACACAGTGATCAAAATAATAACTAAATCAAACAATAAAAAAATATACCTCATAAACAAGCGAAACACAAATCCATATCCCCAATGAATAAGAAACAAAACCACAAATTGAAGGAGGAGGGTTTACCCGGAGGGATTTAGTGTCGGGGAAGAGAAGCGGGGCGCAAGAAAACGTGCCAGAAAGAGGATGGGACGCCGGTGAGAAGGACTGGTTGTCGAAGGGAGTAGTGCTCGTAGGCTGTCTGGCGAGGAGAGGGTGGCGCGGTGCGGTGCGGATTTCTGGAAAAGGAGGAGGAGGCGGTGAGGGCGGTGACCGGAGAGGGAGGAGGCACGACGAGGACAGCGGCCGGTGAGGGAGGAGGCGCGGCGGCCGGAGAGGGAGGAGGCGCGGTGAGGGCGGAGGCCAGAGAGGGAGGAGGCGCGGCGAGGGCGGCAGCCAGAGAGGGAGGAGGCGCGGCGAGGGCGGCAGCCGGAGAGGGTGGAGGGGGCGCGACAAGGAGGAGGTGAGGCGCGCCAGAGGGCTCGCCAACGGGGGGTGGCTTCGCGAGCCGAGAGAAGAGAGGAGGGGTTTTAGGGTTCGGCACTGGGGGGAAGAGCCGCACGACGAGGGAGGGTGAGGGAGGAAGGAAAAAAAAGAAGAAAAGAAAAAAGAAAAGAAAAGAGAAAAATGAATTAAAGTGAAATAAAAATAAATAAATCAAATGAAATAAAAATTAATAAATAAAATGAAATAAAAATAAATAAATAAAAATAAATAAATAAAATAAAATAAAAATAAATAAATAAAAAAAAATAAAAAAAATAAATGAAATGAAATAAAAATAAATAAATTGATATAAAAATAAATAAATAAAATGAAATAAAAATAAATAAAATAAATAAAATGAATAAATAAAATAAAATAAATAAATGAAATTTGAAAGAATAAACAAATTCCTAATTAATAATAACAAAATAATATTATATTATTTATTAATGTTAAACACCACACATGGTCACGTACGCGGTCGCTCGCCTAGCCACGCTCTCAAAAACTAACAAATTTAATTCAAAAAAACATTTTCTTACCAAGGATGGACACTACGCATGGTCACGCACACAGCCGCGTGCCATATAACAACCCACGTGTGTGTATATATATATATAAACCGCTTCAAACTGAAAAATTTAAAAATGAGACCCAAAATAATTAAAATAAAGTATCAGGCATTTCTAAGTCAATACGCACATTTATCAGCAACACAAAACTCAAGTCGAGTCCATCACACATCTCGACATAACAAATTTAATGCCAAATAAAAATTATAGAATAAGAATAAAATTAAAATTCATTTCCATAGTGCGGAGTCCGGGTGTGAAAAATTCCATTCAATAATTATGGGAATGATATCATCGCTCGGGCGTACGTACGGATTACCGTCTCCACGACGCGATGAGAATCATTATCCATGTCAACCATTCAAGAATAATTATAAAGTACAAATAATGAATAATAGTGATATATATGAAACAATAATGCTACTATATTTATGTATATATATATATATATGTCATCTACTTACTTCCATTCATGTCAATATGGAATGAAAAATAGCGTTCATGCGTACGTACGGACTACCGTCTCTATGAACGGTGTGTTTCATTTAATTTATCAATCTAATATATATATACTGAATATATATGATATATAAATCATTTTTTACATTATTGAATAAATTAAATCATTATATAAGTAATAATAATCTCAAGAACAACAAGTCCAAACACCTAGGATAAATGAAACGATTTTACCCAAAACGCTGCTTTGACATGGAATTGACAAAAGAACGGGTAATATAAAGTCATAAGTGAATCATATATGATATAATAAATATTATTATGGTTCTATTAAAAGTTAATAATATGTTTAAACCCACTATACAGGAGTTTCGGACACGTACAGAAGAAATTGGACCTAAGGTAAGGGATAATTTTTCAATCTCATTTTTTTTCAAGATTTCTTATACGTAAGTATTTACTGGGGTTATATTTTTCATCCATGCCCATAAAAATGATGTATTTATAATGTTTTTTATATTATTTCATGTATTTTTAAAGTCATTTTTACCCCTCTTTTACTTTTAAGTTTTTTTATGGAAGGAATCTTTATTTGGTTTACCATACGTGGTACTTTTTGACTTTTATGTTAAAAGTACGAGGAGGGTGTTTTGTTAACTTACATGGCATGAACGGATTTTTACGGTTTAATAACGAATTAATTATATGAATATTTCTCTACAATATTTCAATATTATTTTCGACAAATTCCTTTTCTTTTAAAATTTCATGGAATTTTAAGAAAACAAAATGATTTTGAAGAAGAAAGGATATTTTCCTCAAGAATTCATTTTAGTTGTTTTATCTAAACTATTTTCCATCTAAGATGACATTATTTAGTATATTTATGTTTAAAGTATAATGTCTCTATTATTTACATGGTTTTATTTTTCTTATGTTTAAATTTTTACCATTTCTTTTATATGGATTATTTTATGATGGGATGATGTTTATGAAACCCATATTATTTTTATTATTATGATGAATGAATTGTGTTTATTTTGTGGCACCAGAAAGAATGATTTAATTATGAGATGGTTGGGACATATATCTCCCTCCAATTAATTGGGTAAAGATTTATATCTCATGAGATAAATGTGGCTGGAATGACATGTAAAATCTGGTTCAGTAATATAGGGCTGGAACGACAAGTAAACCCGGTTCAGTAATGGACATTGTCAACTATGATGGTCTTGGAAGCAATGCCTTGGCCCCTACAGAAATCATTACATGTTATTAATGGATTCCACAATTACGTGTTTTATTCCCATTCTATTTATCATGATTAATGTTCCTTTATAATCTATGCCTTATTTTCTGCCATGTTTTATGTCATTGCTCTTGATTTTGATGTTTAGTTTTATGCTCATGTTTTGACAATAAAATGTTTATGGATTGTTTTATGTTCTCCATGTTTACCCTTATTGAGCATTTGATCTCACCCTTTTTATGTTTTCTTTTCCCTATGATATAAATAATGGTTTTAGGTAAAAAAGGGGTAGAACTTTATTGGAGATGTTGACGATCTTTCACCATGATTAGAAGATTTTGTTCCGAGTTTCCAAAGACACTAAACTAATACGGTCTTTGGGTGTCTGTTTTTTTCATGTATTAAGTATTCTGCAAAATTAATGTAATGTCTATGTACATGAAGCATTGGGTCACTACACCATAGGTTTCTTAAAATAATGTTAATGAAATGCATGAAATGATGAGTCTCTTCATAATCGTATAATGTTTTAAGGAGATAGTTATAAACTAGATCTTAAACACAATTTTTCTGCTTCCATGATTTGAATTTCAAAAAAAGGTAATCTATTGTTGTGATCATTATGTGATTTAAAGTCTGAAAGAACTAGATTTTTTGGTTAATAGTAACATACCCTAATAAATAGTAATATGAATAGTAATATGATTGTTATTAATAGTAAATCATATTATTAGTTTATAATAAAATGGTTATAAGATAATGATATCTTGATTAATTTTTCGTGGTTATATAAAATCACTTATACTTTTATAAGTGTTATTTTTTGATTAAAATCAGATTTTATTTACAAATTAAATATATAATATTTAGAAAATTATTTTCAAAAAATGAAATTCATTTTAGAATTCTACATGTCCAAAAATGGTTTGGGTGATTTCTTGGGATTTTTCTGAAATACTTGAATTTTTGTTGAACAGTGAAATATCGTTATTAAAAAAATATGCTACATATTTGAATTTTTGAATCATTCATGAGTCATGGATGATATAAATGTGCATTGGTTAAAACTCACATACGCATAATAATATTTTGGGTCACATGTATCAATACTATTCATATTCATTAGAAAAAATATTAATCTAATTATTAAAATAATGCCAAACCCCTTCTCTCTATAGTATAAATACCACCCTCATCCCCCTCTTCCTCTGTTTTATTTTCATTTATTTTCTATTATGACACTCTCTTCTCATACACTTATACAAGAGGAATGAAAGCTCCATAATATTATATATTTCTTATTTTATATTTTTTCTGGAAAAAATCATCAATTTACTTCTTCCCATTCACCCCTATTATTTTAAAAATAAAAACACCATCTGCTGTGTGCCAATTTACCAAAATCATGGATGATGTGTTATTAGTTTCCATTACATCCTTAAATTATATTTGTAAAAAAAATTTATGGATGAAATATATTGTAAAATTTATTATATATATGCTTTAATGATCTTTATATAACATATGTACATAATATAATGTTATAAAATTGAACTAGTCCGTGATTGTCAAAGAACCACCACAATGATCTAAACAGATGTCACTAAAGTATTATCTAATGATTCATCCTAATACTATATAACCAAAATGAGATATGAAATCATTTATTATTCTAAAAACATATGAATTCCATTTCATTCAACTTATGTAATTTTATTTCATTATGAAAAGATAATTAAATACAAATCGGCCGTGGAAATCATGTAAGGAACGCACCATAAACAACTGAAGCAACAAAATACAAATAATTAAAGAGTGAAATAATGTAATAAAATAATCATATATGGTGCTATAAACATGAATGTGTTTGTTTACGATATTTATATAACTCATTTAACCATTATACAATATGTTTAAACATTTTTTAAGTATGAACAACTAGAGGTAAGGCAATTCTTATCCAAATTTCCATTTATTTGGTTTACCTTCTACATTAATTATATGGTATTAAAATTGTTTGTTTGAGGAATTTTATTTATATTATGTTTAATAATGTGTATTTATAATTTATATACATGTTCCATCTACTCTATTAAGTCTCACTTTAGTTATAGGATTTTTGTAAGTGGATTTTCTTTTAAAATCCCAATTTAAAATTCTATTTTACAAAATTCAAAAGAAATGTTTTTATGAAATAATTAATGTTGCATGATTAGGTTTGGTGTCTTGGTAATTTTTTACGATAAAGGGTGGGACCTATAAATCCCTTATATTATTTGGGTAGGTGTTTGTTGTAGTTTGGCCATATGGTTACTTCATGTGTAACTACGATGGTCACACAAAAAGGTGTCCATTAGGGATAGATTGTATGATAGTTGTGAGGGTTACAAATAATAAGGTATATGAACGGTTTACATGATTATGTATGTAATTCACCAAGATAGATTTTTGGTTCTGTTTATTTTCATTATATTTTCTATAAATCTCGTTGAAATCTCATGTTTCACAATATAAGTATATAAGGGTGGAAAGTGTGTCTTTTTGAAAATGATTTCATAGGTTTACAAGTATTCATATACAAATGATTTCATTACATATTTTTATATCCCTTACTAATATTTTTGTTCTAACACCATTTTTTTAAATTAATTTCAAATATTATAAGGATGTGTAAGATAATTAAAGAATCCATGATTAATGTTATGATGATTTTTCAGAGAAAACATATTTTATTTGAAAAGGTGAATATTTTGGAAGAAATGGATTCTATTTTTTTTAATACACTATATATAAATGTGGAATTTTATGTGTTTATTAAAGCTCAATTATCTAAAACTCTATACTTGAAATGATCCTTAATGTGAAAGGAAGTAAGTTCAGCACTAAAATTCAAGATTGTGTAATGTAATAAGGCTGAGTCCTTATTGTAATTAACCTTTATAGAATAATTATTATATCATATATATCATATATCTTCATAAAATTATATCTTATTACCATCGATGTGAAATATAAATAAAAAATTAATCCCATCTTATCATGGAGAGGGTAGTCCACACATATGAACGAGTGATGTTATCATTAGAAAAAATATTAGTTGATAAGAAGGTATATTTGATATTATAATTCAAAAAGTAAAAAAATTTCATAAATAACAAATATATATATATTAAACTGTTCATAATTCCAATCAAAAAATATTTCAATGAAATATATATTTTTTCACTACATGGAGACAGTAATCGAATAATAAACACCAGTTATACTTCCCCTTATTATTTGAGGGGATACTGGGATTATAATGGTGTTTTAATAATTTTAAAAACATTTAATACTATTTAGTAAATTTATGATATCATTTAATGATAATTATTATATATTTTGATGATGTAACTAAGAGTATTGAAGGAAGAAGATCAATTATTTTGATTATCTCCTTTTTGAAATGACTTCTTTGATCACCTATAAAAGATTCTAGGGATACTCTTTTGGAAAGACCATTAGATCTAAAATGTGAATAATGAATTCAAGAATGGAAATTGGTAGGGTATGGTTGTTATATAATAAAAAATGTTGTGTTAATAAGTTTGGAAGGAGGGGCCTTTTATAAATGATGTTAGGAGAACATTGGGAATTTAATGAAATATTGAATTATAATAAGATCATTCTAGACATAATGGTATAAAATTATTTATAAATGCAGAAGGGATTATATTTTGGACTATATTTTAACCCTATATGCCTAATTAAATATTATTAGAATTTTAAAGAAAAATTAATCAATTTCGGTCTTAATAAAATATCATCATTGTCAATTTTGACAATATTAACTACTTTCAAATTAATAAATTCAAAAAAATAATTTATATTCGTATAAATGATTTAATAAATCCATAAATTTTAATTTTAATCTTGAAAATGATTTTAATAAGTTAATTATCCACATTTATAATACTTTTAAAACTTTCAAAATCATTTATTTGATATTACTTTTAACTGATTATTTACTATGTCTGCATTATGACTCCATTTAACATATTTATTTATTCACTAAATTTTAAAAAAATATCATATTGAAGAAATATATTATATATATATATATAATATTTATATTTGAACATATATTCTTGGTATCCACATATTAAAATTATTATATTTATTAAAAATAAAAGTGTGACATGTTCACATTTTCTTGAAATAAAATACTATAAAGGTCATTGCCTCATAAAAAAATACCTAAAGGTAATATAACCCAAACTATAATGATTATGGTTGAATTTAACTCATAAAATAAAATTTAATAATGTTTTTGGGTCATATAAATGTCCATATCACTTGATTTTGAATCTAAATTACCTCTTTTACTCTTACCATGGTTTTTAAAATTACTACGTTTACTATTCATACAGACCAAAAGTAAAATGGTCCTTGTTACTAAACATTGATCCAATAATTCAAAATATGGAATAAATATTTCCAAATTAATGTCACAAAAGTGGTATAATTTATTTTAAAATTAAACTTGAAAAAACACTATAAAAAAATAGTTCTGTTTGAAAATTGCTCTTTTCAAATATAAAATGTTTTTTTAAAAAATTAATGAATAAAATCCTTTTAAAAACCATTTCCAAATTATTTTAAATAATATTTAACTACTTAAATTTAAATAATAACTAAAATATAATTTTAATTTGTAAATATAGTAAAATAGAAATATAGTTTGTATAAAAATATTTTTATTTTAACTATTCATTGAAAAATCTAAATTTTCCATAAATTCACAAAAAATACATCTTAAAATAAATATGAAATTATGAATTTAAAAATTAAATTAGTTTTTTCAAATCAAATTTATAAACCTTTCCAATAATATATATTATATTTCCTCACAATAAACCCCATTGTTGGAGAAAATTCATTTTTGAAAAACAACATGATTTTACTAAAAATTTATTGATTATTTAAATTGAATTTATCAATAAATTTATATTTAGCTAGAAATATATTTATAAATATATAGTTAATCATATTCATACAAACCAAATTAAAGTCTGTGTTAAAACTGTCACAATGAATAATAATATTTTAAAAGTATATCATTGTTAATTTAAAGTCATTTTTTCATGTACCTCAAGGCATAGAAGAATCAAAATTACAAAAATATTTGTGTTATAAAATAGTTATCTAACATTGGAATAAAATTAGTAACCCATCCTAAATTTTGGACATATATAACACTCAGAATTGTTTGTGTAAGTGGATAATCTTCAACACTCATCTAAGAAGGTCCAATTTCAAATGCTTTTGGACTGAAGTTGTTCATCCCCAATGTCACTATAGCAGCCTGACAATGATTATAATAAAATAAAAAAAATTCACACTATATGAAACCAAACGAGTATAAATAAAAAATATTACACCCATCGATTGGTTAAATAAATTTGTATAATCTAATTTCGTACCATAATGTAATGAACACAAAAATTGCTTAATTAATGGTATCTATGTTGCCTGTCCTACTTTGAAAATTGTCTCTGAAATGCCAGTCGTCTTTTAATTCCCTAAAAAAATTTCCATTGATGATTTATTACCTATCCCTATTATGTTTTATATTTGTTACTACATTTTTATATCAGTTGTATCTTTATTTGATGATATTTAATGTTTTGGTAACTACCATACTCAAGATTAAATTCTAAACAATAATCCAAGAATCAGATGATTCTGTGATCCAGAAAATTTCTATGTATATTCTTAAATATGTTCCAATAATTTAAAGTTACTTTAAATATTTTCATCATTTTTCGAATAATTCTCTTTACCGGTAGCAACATCAACCAATGAAGTCTTCAAATTTAATCATACTTGTATTAGAGAAGGTTTATCCAAATGAAAAAATACAAGGAATAAAAGTAACACAAAAAATTATTTTTTTAAAATAATGAAAAAAGTATAATTAAATTATTTTTAAAATAAAAGATAAATAATTATTAATGAACCATAAAACCCCTTTATTAATTCCATTTTTGGAAGCCCCATGTTTTCATACATATAAATAACATGATATCATAAATCAAGAAATGATGAAATATTCATTAATAGATTATTATATTTTTTATTTCATTAATTATATTTTGATATTTTGTTCTTCCCACAATTGATTAGGAATTATTGATGACCAAAAAAATATTTGAACATAGAGATTTAAGGATTTTTAATTAATGAATTATTATTAATTGTATCTTGGGGAGATGTAGCCACTTGGGATGCTCCTGCTCATCATGGGGTTCCACAATCCTAGCACCGCCTCCCTTCCCTGGCCTTCTCCCTGGCTTCTCCCATGCCTCCATTCGGATCCCCCTCTCCTAACACAAATATGAACCCCATGACTCTTGCCTCGCTATCCACTTCGACCTACTGCTGCTCTTATGAGCGTCGCCCCAAATTCCTACTCCACTGCCATCCAGATTTCCCTCGTGTGACATAGTAGTTGAGCTGCCTCTTCCTGGTGTGCCATCCGCTGACCCCGTAAGCACCACTATCCCTCCTGGATCCCTCTGGCCACTTCTCAATTTCTCTTCCCTCTGGAATAAAGGAAGAGACCATGGTCGCTCTTCTGGTGATGTTTCATCCCAAATTATTCCTTAGATAGTGGATATGGTTCTTTGAATCTGGCATCATTCTTTTGATGATTGATTAAAAGTGTTTTTGGCTACGACACGGTTCAATGCTATCACATGCCTGCTCCCGCTCTCGCTTATAGCTTTCAAGAAGCTTCAAAAGACAGCGCTACGTAAATGAAAGAAGGTGTGGCTTCAGATCCATGGTTTTTTTAACCTAAAGTGTCGAGTTTCTCTAGCCCGAACCCACCACAGATGGATGTTGAGACCTAGTGGTGCCTTGAATTGGCTTGGTGAGATCATAGAATGGGTGTTTCTTCTGTTATTTCCTTTTTTGTGGGTCTGTTGTTGTGCCACATGTTTGGTTTTTTTATAGAAGGGACATTTTTATTTTCTATAGTTTGTACGCATATGTGGATGGTAGATGCCTGAATTCATGGTACCATCGATATCCTCTCATATGTTTATTTATGGTTTTCTCTATGGTCGGAAGAGGAAAGGTCAATTTCTTCTCTCGAGTCATTACGAGGTCTTTGAGGGTGACCTCATGAATTCTCGTTGATTGTGAAATTTCCTCACTTGTTCTCCTCTATTTGGAAATTTTTTCTTTTAAGTTTTTGTTTTGTTTTATATGTTCTGTTAACATCATTTTAAAATTCTCCTCTACTCTGATGACATTTCCCTTCATGCACATCTTCTGTTTGGGATTGTTCGAAGGGATTTTTTGGAAAATTGGGATGGTTTCAGCAAATCTGATGATTAGGTTTCAGATCAAGGAGGATTTTGATTTTGGTTCTCACTCCACCATAGTCATGTCTCCATTAGTGGATTCTCTTAGGAATGGTGCATTTTATTATTTTGTTTTGGATGGTATGGCTTGTGTCTATAATGGTGGATCCCCATGGAAACTTTGTCTCAGTTTATTTTTCTTGTTCAGTTCCCAGTTAACCAAAAAGTTGTTTAAAAAATCAAAAAAAAATATTCCATCAGTCAGATGTATTATTAATTGTTTCATTATTTCACACCTTACAGTGATTTCATAGATATATTTTTACATGGATTAAATAGTGATTTAATATTATAATTGATAAAAAAATCACATATAGGATCCATAATTTATACTATTTAAGAATGAAAATATTTATTGGGAATATAATCCAAATTCATTACTTTTATTCTATATATGTATTATTATTCATATATTCTAAATTGCATACATATTACACATTGAGATTATATTCAATGAATTATATTACAATATATAGATTCTGGATTTAGTAGTGTTGAGCATAATACAAATTTTATCTTTCCATTCATAATGTAGATTATTAAATATAGATTCATATTAGTTCACACCTAATATCAACGTAATTCCATGTTAAAAATTAAAAATGTGGTCATATTATTATTTATTATAATTAAAAACAATAAATATTAAACTATTGATAATGGTTGTATAAATATTTTTTAATAATTTAATGCATAAAAAAAATATTTATATACATTTAAAATAAATTTAAGAAAATTTAGGTTTGAATCATATTATGTATTAATATTTTTTATGTTTGTCATATATTCATGTAAAATTCCAATTATAGAGTAAATGGTATACAAAAATTTACATTTTTTATTATAATTATCATAAAACAAATTACATATTTGAAAATATTCAATCCTAAAATATCATTTCTTTTTGTTGAAAATAACACAAAAATATATGCAAATAATCAACATATTATATTATAATGTGGTACTTTGACAATAATGTATATCAATCAAAAATTAAGAACCCAAATTTTTCATGATTATAATCTTGGAATATTTTGATTCTGTAATAATATGTTTATATTTAAAAATAGAATGGAAATAATATAATATTTATTTAGGGTAACATTAATATAACTCAAAAATTATTAATATATCAAAGTAGTTTTAAATAATAAAGATATGTTTTGTTAGGAAATTGTATAACTCAGTCACATTCCTCATTGATCTAAGTAATAATTTGTAGATTACAACTTATTATTTAATTAGAACGTTCAATAAACTTAATTAATGTAATTATTGATTCATTAAATGTGTTATAGTAGATTTTATTTTCTAAAAATATTCTAGGACAGTACAGTATGTGACCAGTAATGGTAAAGAAGTGTAATATATATATATTTATTTAAAAGAAAAATATTTTTATCGGCAATAATGATTCCATATTGAAAAAGATTTTTTTAATTTACCTCAGTATATATATTGATTTTTAATAAAGTATTTTTTATCAAATGAACACATAGTTATTCCAAATGAGCTATTTGAAACTATAGAGAGTGGACACGTCTATTTAAAAAAAGAAAATGGTTTTGGCTCAAACATTCCATTAAAAGTGATTTGGTAACATAATAATTAAGATTAAATGAAAATTATATAAAATGAATAGAAACATAACTATAATTGTTCCATTAATATATAATTATGGTGTTTAATTAGTGGGTTTATTAATAATTATGTGAATACAAAAGAGTTTCTAGTTAGATGGTGATGTATAAAGATATACGTGTAATTATTAAAAATAAAGTGTTCATTATGATTTATGATACCATAATTGGGAATATAATGCTATCACTACTATGAAATAATAAAACAGTTTAATATGAGATATTCTAAAATCCAACATTTAATGATATTAAATATTTTGATAATGTGTGTGCGGATAAACCATTAACCAATGATGTTGTATATTTTGATGAATATTTGGAATAGATTGTATATATGTCCTATTCTAAATATAGGAATAAACACAAACATTGTAGGATTAAATAGTAATATATCCATTAAGGTAATTAAATGATATATGATATGATTTTAAATTATGTAGACTTTTTTGATGATACAGAACCTTCTATATAATGTCACAGTAGTTGGGAATTTTGGATCAAAATTCGATTTAAAACATTGATTATTTACTATGAATAAAAATATATGATCAAAATATATATATATTTAAAATAATTGGACTATATTTAATTTATATGAAATAAAATGGAAGTTATAGTAAACATTTTAAAATTTATTATTGTTGAGTCTTATAGTACATACATGTTTCATCACCATATTATTTATCAATAATGATAACCTAAATGAAGTAAGCCACATATATCGGTAAATTTTTATTTGGTCATGTAAATCTTATTAAATTAATAACTATGAATCAGGATAAAATGTTTAATGAACGAAAAAATAATAGTCATTCAATTCTAATACAACAATATTTGATAATAAAAGATAATATTATGAATAAATATGACTTTCTTATATAACAATTCTGGATATAATTGTTCAAGGGAAAACCAATCTAATCAATTATGATGTCATAATATCTATAGTAATATCAATTAAATAATATATATATATATATATATATCAATTTTCAATAATAAATAATTTTTAAATAGATAATGATTTTTAAGGTGGTAAATGTAATACCCTGAGATTCTAATATAAGAACATTTTATTTAGTAGCGTGTATAAAACAAAACACCAAGCGTAGAAATGAATATAACATCATGAGAATTTATGATATATTTAATATTATAAATAAATATATTTTAAATATTTTAATGAATGCTAAACTTAGTTATCTTGTGTTTTCAGAAAGAATGAATTAGTTCAACAGTTTATGTTACATGTTAGACCATGTTTTACAAAACTACAATATATTATTAATATATTATAATTTAATTTAATAAGATACATCTTATCTATTAAATTGATGGGTATATGTGTGAATAAATGGCTTATAAAAATATATGAATGATTTCAATGGGAGCCATTTATTTTTAAATGAAAAAAAAACCAATTGAATATAATGGTTGTGTTTTTATGAAAATATATTTTTATGCCCACCAAATAATTTTGTCATAATAAATTAAATTGATTAATATTGATAAATTATTTTTAATAAATGTATATGTTATATATTAAATACAATATTTTTAAGACAATCTATCAATATATTTGATTGAAATATGATTAAAATAAATCCAGTTTTAAGCATAAAAGTTTTATTATTTTGAAAAGGAATTTTTTTCTCCTTTTAACGTTGTATAAATATTAAAAATAAATTTTTAAAAAATAATGAATATTATTTTTCAAAAAAAAACTTCATTTTTGAAATTGTAACATCAAAATTATATTAGGATGATTTTTTTGGTATTTTTATATGTTTTTCATTTTTTGGTAAACAGTAAAAATACTAGATTTTAATTGAAAACTCCATTTTTTTATAAATAATTTATAGGATGTAGTTATATTTTAAATTGTTTTAAATTGATTATTTGTTAAATATAAAAACTTTTAATTTAATTTAGTTCATTGGAATCACTTATATTTTTAATTTGGATATTAAAACATTTCATAATTTTTAACATTTTCACAAACAAAAATTGTTTTTCAACATGTAAACGAGATTAATTTTTTTTTTCAAGTTACATGATTATCATTTTGAAAAATTTATTCAATATTTTTAATAATTATATTATAACTTCTAAACACAACAATTTATTTTTATCGAAATGATTAGTGATATAATTTAAATATAATTATAGTGATATTGGTAAAAAAATTACTTAATGACTAAATATTGAGAATAAGGCATAAAAATGACCTTACACTTGTCCAAAACCCAATTAATGGAAAAATTTATATCATATCACTTCATGGGTATAATTTTTAATGTTATGTAATCCTATTTGTGGTTTAAAAAGTTGTGATCAAATAATTCTTTATAAAAATTCATAGTGGGTCCTCCACCCCCCCCCCCCCCCCTCCACTTTTAAAAGTTAACCCCCCCCCCCTTCTATTCTTCACACCTCTCAATACTTTTTTATTTTCAAAAACCTACCAGATTAAGCTAAAAACCCCTCCTCTTTTCATATAATGAAATATTTTGGATGACATATCTCTGTGGTATTCTTTTGGTATAAACCAAAAGGGGCTACCCGATAAAGATGAAACATTCTTCAATAAAAACTTTTGTTTTATTTCTTTATCCAACCCATCAATTCTTCATACACCATGATTCTATAATACCATTATTATATTGATTATATTGATTTTTTTGATCTCTTGGTTATGAAAAACACAATTATAAACATTAATCAAATTAGATACAGAATCATCGTTTTAGTTAATGACAGATTACCACCTCATAGACCGATGTTAGTCGTTCTTCTATTTACATATTTCAAGGTTTGGAATAATGCTTTATTTACTATTTTTCAATGTAATATACTATATAAATACTATTTTATTATTCTTTTGAATTATTTTAAAAGACATTCCTTCATGTCTTCCCTTTTTTGGGAATACGATAATATCCTTTTTGGGCGTATGGACCACTGCCTCCTTAAAATGATGTGATTCATTCACATGTTACAAGGGATTTATTAAAGTTTATTATTATAAATACATATGATTTATATGACACAAATATTATACTTTAATTATAAAATAAATATATATTTATATATATGTCACTTACATTTAATTGTTTTAATATGACAGGAAAATGGAAATAGTGTTCATCTGTAAAAACAGTCTACCGTCTCCATAAATTGTGTATTCCATTCACTATTACTAAATATTATGGATAACTATAAATATATATATATATATATATATATAATGATATATATATAATATACATTAAATAAATATAATATTTAGGAAATAATCAACTTTCTGGTAATATAATATATCTTTTTCTTTATTAACCTTTCACACACTAAAAAACATATAATGTCATTCATGGATGTGTGGACTACCACATCCTCGAAGAAATGTGATTCCTTTTGCATCATAAAAATATTATATAAATGTAAATTTTACCAGATAATTTGGTATTTCAGATATTATAATCATTATATAGAGTTAAATTTTACTTACCTTATTTTCATAATGATCATTGAAAAATAGGAATGTTTCTCATGCTTGAATACAACCAACTATCACCATTATCATAACATTAGATCATTTTTCATAAACGTAATCCATTATTGTTTTTAAAATTATAAATTATCTATAAATAAGAAAATTATTTATTGATTATTAATCTAGGGATATTTACATAATGATCCTTGTGACCATTTTCTACTAATCAACATCATTTTTGACACATTAACTGAATATGGTCAAATCATCCATATTAAACAAAATTTTTCATGAAATTTTATATAACATCATAATATGTGAAATAAAAGTAAAAATAAAAATTAATTTTTTTAAAACAATCAACTAATAAACATAAGTTTATTATTCAAGAGTATAGAGACACATGAGATAAATAAGACTCAAGGTAATAGATCTTCATCTACCATTTTACTTATCTAAGATAAATGTCATATTCACCACTTGCTTATTTTGTATAGTGTATCTACAACACATATAGATATATTATATCATGAATCATTTTATCTTCATTGTATTTATATATTTACTTTGAATTATCTCATAAATGGGGTTTTAACTTTTAAATTACCAATATGTTAGTATTATCAGGCAATGTCACATTCTTTTGAGATTGTTATATTTTTATTAAAAATTCATTTTCTAATAATAATTTTTAAATTATAACTATATTTATTTGTGATATCCATATTATTTATGATATATTTGATTATTTTCTAAATTGAATTCTATTTTTACAGATGGTTTTTATTTTGAATGTTATTTCAGTTACATGGGAATATTGATAAATATATACCCTTTACTCAATACAGATATTTTATAAGGAAGTTTCATTATGAATTAAAATCAAATTTTATATATATGAGGAAGTATATGAACATGAAATACATGAGTAGGGGAACATAAAATGAAATCCACTTGATGAATAAGTAGTCTCACATGGAAAATTTAGTTAGAAAAACCATTCGCGTTTGTAAAGATTATGTTTTAAAATGTCTTGGGAATTTTTTTGATATTAGAGTGAAGGTTGGCCAAAAAATAGTTTTATATCCATAATATCTAAAATATTATTTTTAATGTTCTTGATGGTAAAGGACCCATGTACTTAGGAAACACGATGTCCAACAATTAAGAAGGTCCTTCATTTAAATAATTATTATTCAAAGGACATCAGTATGAAAAAATCTATGATTGAACTTTACTCTCAATTTAATAATTTTATGGAATTTGTTTTAGTTTATTTACCATGCCATATTTTTTAATCACTTCATTTTCAGTAATTTTTTACATGGACTTTTTTCTTTATTTTTTATCATTCCATATTTATTATTGTCATTGATCCATTATTTCTTTCGTTATACTTTAACATTACTAAGAATTTGAGGCCACCCTTATTTTTTCCTTTCACCATGATAACATGAAGTTCACTAAGAAATATTTGTAATGATATACTCATTGAAATAATGTTATGATAATTTTTTAGTAAATTTTCTATTCATTTGTAACATAATACTCTTGTATATATCTAGTTTACCAAGACTACCAAATTGTTAAGTACTTTGGGATTATATTTAGTTGTATATATGTTAATTTAATAGTGGTTGGAACTCGAATGGGGCTTCTAAGGTCAAGTCACTATTGTTGGTACATATAAACATTAGTAGAAACCATGAAAACATGACTTATGATAACATAGTTTAGGAAACATAACCCAATGGTATATTTGAGTATAAGCATAGAATAAAATCATAAGGAAATATTTTTATGATTGCGAGATTATATTCACATAAATTATCCAATTTATGTTATGTATATAACTGGTATAGGGATTATACAATTGACTTCACGATGATATGATATAATCTAGTGTATATCATCATATAAAAAAGGATCCATGAACAAGGAATGGGAATCTCCCAAATATATGTGATCCATAAAGTAAGATGGATCATATCAATTATGGTCTTAAGAAAACATTTAAAATAGTAATATTCCCCCAATCACTCTCATCATATATAGACACAGTATCTGGTGTTGACAAGATAAGTAATGAATTCTATAAGTATTATAGTTTTAAAGGGATGCATAAGAATAAGGGGATGATATAGGGAACGATAAATAAAGGAATGAATGAGGAGAAATATTTTCCAACATGTGATAATTGAGGAAGGAAACAGAGTGGTATGTTATTAAGAGGAAAATGTGTTTTTTTATGAGTGGGGAAAAATTTCACAATTCTCATGATTTTAAGGAAAATAATATTTTTCATTGTTCAATGATTCAAATGTAATGATATGGAAACTATGAAAATAAATTCACAAAGTTTCATTGGAATTCACCTAGAATGTATACATGGGATCAAAGTAATGATTATTTTATTAATACAAAAAAAGATGAATGATTAATGTTTCTATATTTAGAATCAATATTTTTTCAATTTGAGTATTTTATCAGTGATGTACTGGTGATTAGAATTATGAAATTTGTAAGGATTTTACATCAATACTATTTCATTGAGAATATAATATCAAATGTTGAACAGAACTATGAAAAGTGATTTAGCGTCAAGTTGAATGTCTTAAAAAATATATTATAGAGGGAAATACAAGCCGAAATATTTTCTTAATATTTGGATTGTAATGGTTGTATAAGGAGATGATTGATATGGATAAGATATTATATATTACTTACTACCTTAAAACTGATTAATTATTTACTGAAAATGTGGTATATGATATCATTCATGGTCTATATGATTCTTTTTAATTAAACTAACATGTCCAATATTCTATTTTTTACATATCAAATAAAGAGCACACACATTTTCAATAATGTTTATTGGTAATTTAGTTTATTAGAATACTTAAAGATAATACATGAATGATTTATTCACATGTAGGTATGTGATGATTATTTACCACATCATTTTATTTGTGTAATTGATGATAAGATCATTTTTAGAAATCTGTTTCCATATTTATAATGTTTTGGATCATAAAATTGTGGAATGGTTTTAATAATGACCATTTCTAAAATTTATTGTGTTGTATTTTTAATTTCTACTTAGATATTATTTCATTATATCACAATATGATTCATCCTGTGCTAATATATGAAGTGGAAATAGTTCAATTCACATCCAAAGTACATGATTGTAATTATATTTTCATACATTCTAATATTCTTGAAGAATTTATCAACTTTAGGAAAGTGTTCGTTAAATAAAAATTGTTATCCTCTTGTCATCATTTATAATGATATAAATTTCCCTTTTCACACCTATGTTTTATGTGTTTTTGGTCAATAAAATTATCATGAACAAGTTATCATTATCTCTATATCATAAAAATATAGTTATATTTCCCTTCTTCGTCTATGTTTTCAATAATGCTCTCCTATTCAAAAGCCTAGTTTTGGGCTGACCTACACATTACCCCTTTCTTCTTATTAATAAGTTATTTTATTAATTCTATAATGTTGTGGGGTTTTCAAAAATAGAATAAAAAATTATTAAAACATGTAATATGAATATTAATTTTAAATTGTGAGAATGAAGTTTAACTAATGTGGGAGAATGTTACAGTTTAAATTTCCAAAGTACGAACATTGTATTTGATAAGGTGTATGATGTGAAACAAAAATAATAGAAAAGAATATAAAATCCAAGACATTGTGATATATTTAATATTAAAATAAATATATCTATAGTTTTTAATGCACGAAACAATGAGTTAGCTTGCGCTACATGCAAGAATGACTTTGTCTGATTGTATGCATTAAACTAATGCCCGAGTTTTACCCAACTTTAATATTTTATTAAAATAATATTATTTAATAAAATAAGATAAAAAATATAAATTAAATTGAGTTTTATGTTTAGTATTAAATAACATAGAAAAATATTAGGTTGATTTCATTTTTTACCAATTATTTAGAAATATAAATTAAATCCATTTGAATATAAAGAATGTATTTTTATGAATAATTATTTTTAGGGCCACCTAAAAATTATACCGTAATAAATTAAATTAGTTACTTTTATAGAATAATATTAGTGATATATATTCTATATATTCAATTAAATATTTTTATGATATTAATAAAAGATATTTGATATGAATAATATAAGAATAAGTATATTCTCCACATAAAAAATGAATTTTTCTAAAAAGAAAATTCTGTTTCCTTTTAATGGAGCACATATTATAAAACTGAATATTTACACTTTTGTAAATTATTTTTGTCAATATAAAAAAATTTGAGATATATTTTCAATATTCAAATATTACAGAGAATTATTTGTATTTCTATATGAAGTATATTTTTTTGATTAGTAGGGAAAATACTATATTTTAATTGAAAACTTCTTTTTTCATCTAGATTTGTTGTAGGTTAAAATTAATTTTTTTCTTTTTTAGTGTTTTATTAGATAAATAATAAATAAATAAATCCAATTAATGTAGTTTTCATAAATTATATATTTAATTTGGATATAAATAAAATATCCAACATTTAAACATTTGTACTTTAAAAAATCTTTTTTTTTCTCTCATATGCGGGATTAATTTTAAATTAATTTTCACCACTACAATGATTTCAATTTTTCAAAATGGATTCAATATTTGGAATTAGAATAATTTATGATGTATAATAACTCCAACTCAATTTTTTTACAAAAAAATTAGTCTAATAAATTAAAATTAATTACAGTGATTGAGGTAAAAATGAGATTACTTAATGACTAAACATAGAGTATAAGTTGTAAAATTGACCCTACACTTGTAGAAAACCCTATTATATGGCCTTATACATTCTGTGCCGACTTATTTCTATATTTTTTTACATTATTAAATCCTATTGGTAGGTAGAAACTTGTTTGGTGCACAATTCGTTTCAAAATGCCATGTGTGTCCTCTTCGCCGTTTATAAATGTGCACTCACCCCCCCCCCCTTCACATGATAACACCTATAATTTAATTTTTATCATTCAAAAACTAACCAAATAATTTCACAATATCCCTCCCCTAATATTATATTCCACACATTGGTAATAATGCTAAAAATTGATGTGTTTTTGTATTAACCAAATAAAATTAATCGTAAAAGGCCTAATGTTCTTCAATGACCACTTTTATTTAATATATTTTTCCACCCCTTAAATAATATTTATATAATTATTAAATAATAAAATAAGTATAATAAATATACTGATATGTTTTTATCTTATGGGTACCACCTACACCGACACACTCTTCCATCAAAAGGGATATACAATCATCGCTCTTTTGTACACTGGACTACCGTCACTCGAACTGAGGTTGTTCGTTCATCCATTTATATCATTAAAGGTTGAAAATTATGAAGGATGTATTGTTTAAATATTTTATATATTATATTTATAAATTAATTTTTATTTTGGATTGATTTTATTACATATATATTCGTTCCAACAATTTTGTGTGAATATGATATCAGTGTTTGTGGATGGGTGGACAGTAGCCTCATCAATGTGATGTGATTCGTTCACAAGATACATAGAATTTATTAAGTATTATTTTAATAAAAACATAGTATGAATACGAAATAAATTATGTAATTTAATTATAATATACATATATATATATTTTTTTATTACATACCATTCTATTAATATATCAATAAAATGGATACAATGTCCATACGTACGTATGGCCTACCATCTCCATGAATGGTGTATTTCATTTCCTATCACAAAATATTATGGATAAGCATAAATAAATATATATTAAATATATTTTACATATCAGAAATAATTATGTTATTTAGGACATAATTACCATTCTATTAATATAATATATATTTTTTATTATTTAATTTTCATACATTGAAAAATTGATAATGTCGTTCGTGGACGTACGGACTACTACCACCCTAAAGCGATGGATTCATTTTTAATCCCAAGAATTATATATATACATATATTTTATTAAATAATATGTTATTTTTAGATATAATAATAATTAGAGACTGATAAATGTTTCCTTCCATCTTTCAAAAATGATCATTGGAAACAAAAATTGTACTTATACTTATACACAACCTACCATCTCAATGATTGAAAAGTTAATTCATTTTTCATAACCATATTACATAATTGGTTATAAAAATATAATTGATTTATCTATATGATGATTATTTAATAGTTATTATTCTTTAGATGTTTACATAATGATCTTGTGGGGAATTTTAAACCTATCAATGTCATTTTGAACACGTAAACTGAATATTGTCAAAATAACCGACATAAATATAATTGATAAGTAATTGCATACAACATGTTTATAGGTGAAATAAAATAAATATTAAAAATGAATAATTTTTCTCAAAAAATTAAACATTTAACATTTTTTTATAATTCAGAAAGATAGAGACATACATGACAAGTCAAATTCAGGGTAAGGGATATTCATCTCAGTTTTTACAAATGTGAGATAAATTACATATTCACCACTTGTTGAGTTTGTTATGTCTACCTAATATTTTGATATGTTATATCATAAATCCATTAATATTATGGTTATTTATTGTTTCACTTTGAATTATATCATCCAAGGGGTTTTAATGAGATAATTACCCTCGGGTAAATGTTATCTTGCAATCTCTCTTTATTTTCTGATTTTTAACATTTTATTTAAAAACCAATTCATCATAATTATTTTCCATTTTATATAATAGTTATTATATATATATATATATAATCTTGTATTATGTATTTAATTATGTCATAAACCATATTCCATTTCTATATATAGTTTTTTACATTGAATTTTTTTGGTGTTACGATAGAAATATTGAAAAATATTTATCTTTTACTCAATATGGATATTTGATAAGACGATTTTATTATGAATATAAATAATGTATTTGGTATATGATGAATTATTTTTACATGTAAGACATGATTTTGGGATCAATCAAATCAATCCCATCATTGAATCGGTAATATCATTTGATGAATTTAGTAGGAAAATCCTTTTGTTCTTATAACGAGTTTATTTTAAACATTTTAGTGAATGGTCATGATAGTAGAGTTAATGTAAGACAATCAAAATAAATTTTTAAATAGTATTTTTTATATCATCTTGTAAAAGGTATTTAAAGTAACAGTTCCTTGAACTGAGGTAACATAGAATCCGACAATTATATATTTCTTTAATTTAAGTTATTATTCTCTATGGGATTTTCAACATGAAAAAAATATATACATGAAATTTATTCTAAATTTATTGATTTATTGTTATTTGATTTTAATTATTTCCATTTAAATTTTTTTACTTAATTAATTCTCTATTATTTATAACATAGAATGTGTTTTATGTTTTTTACCATTCCATATTGATTATTATTATTGATTTATTATTGCTTCTATTTTTGTTTTCCCTGACTGAGCATTTGAGATCACCATTTTTTGTTTTCTTTCCCCATGATTCCATAAATATTACTAAGAAATATAGGCAAGGATATACTATATGGAAAAAAATATAATTAAAAAAATTAATTTTTTATTTATGTATCCATTTTTAATGAAATACTTTTTTATATATATAGTTTACCAATTCTATTAAATAGCTCGGTCATATGTGATGTAATTTCATTGTACCTGTACAAATTTACTGTTAGTTGGAACCATTTATGGGCTTATAGGATTAGGTCAATATAGTAATTATAATAATAATAATAATTTTTTACTCTATATTGATGATATCATTAATGTGTGTATTATTATGAAACTAATTTGGAATAATAAATCCAGTTATTAGAGATAATTTCGAAAGAAAAGTTTGATTGATATAACAAATTTTAATTTTTTTTACAAATAAACCACCATATTTTGATTGTGATTTATTTTGGACATTAGGAATAAAAACAATCTTTGTTTTTTTGTAAATTTTAATGAAAATAAATATGGTATGATCCAAAATCTAAATATCTACTAATGTAAATAGTAGAAATATGAAATGGGTTAAAATGTAAAATGGTTTGGTGTTTCAAAATATCCAGCTAAATACCATAAATAGTGGGATATTGGGATTTAAAATTACAACTGAAGCATTGATAAATGGAATGAAAAAAACAATATCTAAAATGAATATTGGAATTTATAATAATTTCAAAAGTTATTTTTATGCATATGAATAAAATGGATGCACCAATACTCTTTTTTAAAATGTCATATTGTAGATTTTTTTAGAGTTTACTTGTTTCATCCCCAAAATGGTGATTTAATTGGATGCGTCACCCATTAAGGTATCCAATTTTTTAGAAGACACGTCCCACAACAGGTTGTTAATTATTATTCCTCATTAGAATTATTTTATTATGTCAATAAGTATGAGATGTTATTAATATACATGAACAATGGTATAAATTTATAATTTATATTACCATTCAATCATTGATAGAAACTATATCCTCTTCCTATTATTTCCACGTGGTTTTTTTACTTTGTATACCACAGAACTCTGATAACATCTATCATGTCATTAAAAATACTGAATGGTAATAAGAATGTGGAAATAAATATAGGGATATTATAACGTAATTAATATAACATACAATTTATTCTCATATATAATTGTTCTCGGTGAACACTATGAATCTAGATAGAAAATACATGGTGTAGAATGTGTCGTAAATGAATATAAAAAACAAAATCATTCTTAGTATTGAAAAATGAAAATAATATTCTGAAAAAATTAATAATAAGGTATCATAAATATATTTTTGACAGTAAATATTATGGTTATATGTTACAATATTTCATTCATGATAAAAAATATAACGACTCTAATATTTTAATATTTTTTTTATGATTATTGAATTTTAATATTATTTGGTCACCCATGTTTGGATTTTGGTATGTAGGTTTATTTAATATTTATAAGTTAATATTTTTTAATTTTACGAATTAGTATTTATAATTTTTACCTGAAATTTTAGGATTAATGAATTTTTTTTAATATTATAAAACTATTCAAAAAATGACAATGGTAATTTTTGAGGATCACACTTGAATTTTTTATCGGATATATCAATTTTTTATAAGAGGATTTGATAAAATATTTTGAAGCCACATCTTTTTTTTAATATATAGTTTTTTTAGCTTATGAAAATTTTTATAAGGACTTTATTTCACTTTACCATTTTAAAATTACATTTCAATTTTCCTCTATTAAGTTGATTTTTAATTTTTTTTGTTATGTTAAATGAAATTGATCTTAAAAAAGAACATTTTTTATCCCAACATTTCCCAATAGTAAAAAAAATTCAGGAAGGAAACCTCCCAGGCTATGAAATGAGCTAATATAGGCCATTATAATTTTAATCTATGTTCTACCCACATATCTATTTAAAATATATTCTTCTTCAAAATATTAACCTAACAGAATATAATTTATCATTAATAATTCAAAAAACATATAAATAAATTAATATTTTTATTGTATTTAATAATGATCATATTTTAAAAATATATGAATATATATTTCATTTATAATAATTCATTAAATACCTTCTAAAAATTTCATTAATTTTAAATTTTAAATATTTTCTAGAATGGGAAATCATGGATCTATCCCAACCAATTTTATGTCTAAGCCGCATAAAATTAAATGAAAATGTAATCCAAAAGAAACCAATAATGTGAAATTGGGATGATACCCAAAGAATCATGGCCTATGTTGGGTAATTGTAAAATTAAATGGCTAACAATATTAAAATTTCCCCCCACTACACTTATTAAAAGAGATAGAAAATATAATTATTTTAAGAAAATTCATAAATACATGATCAGATAAACATAAGTTTACAATAATAGAAGTATTGTATATAATTTATTATGTTGATAGAGTTACTTTGGATTCAAAAAACTCAATATCCATGTATCCATGATTATATAATGAATGATATGTAAATAATTTTTACTGGAGATTCTATATATTACATGTTATAGAGAATATTTATATAATAAATCATAGATATTTAAAAGCTATATTGTTCCTTAATTTTCATCCAGTATACTCAATTTCATATGTTACAGATATTTTACATAATAAATTATAATAACTTACAAATATTACATAGGTAAATCATTATTATTATAAATTATTTAAAATTTGTTCTTAATATTGATTAAAGATTTCGACTACTATAGATTGATATGACAGAGAGATATTTAAACATATAACAGATAAGATATAAATGAATTATTTCTTCATAGAATTCTATTATAGGAATATATTATAAATTAAAAAATATATAAAAAACAAATATACCAAAACACATAATAAGTTAGTGTATTGAAAATCATATATTCGGGTTTATTGACTGATTACACAGTGAGTTCAAAGACAATGAATCATATTAAATAAATAGATATTCTATATTTCACACTGGAGTGAAGTATACAAATTATGTTTGGTCATTGATAATACTGATTCCTATAGATATTTTCCCATTATATTTTACATATTTCCTATGTAATTAATAGTTATAAAAAAAATGTGGTTATTATTATTTTAGGTTTTAAGAAAAAATTATAAATATTAAAATATTGTGAATGAGTGTCACATTATAGTTGAAAGAATTTTATAAAATCCAAACATATCATGAAATATATGACTTGTTCGTAGTAATTTTTTTAAATAAATAGAATTATTGAATCATTCACCAATTTGAGCTTTATATTTATACACTACAACCAGATGAATTTTTTAAACAATTTTTTTTCTTCAATTACATCATCTTATCATTGTTTCTATGTAAGAAAATTTTAGAAATTCGAGCCTTTAATTTGTATAAGAAAATTAAGGTTTAATAAAACCACCAATTACAAACAAAAAACATTATTACATGATAAATACTTTATAATGAGGAAATTACAATTAGGTTTTTAAATATAAAGGGGTGACTGTGTGTTGTGTTTGAGAAGAGAAGGGGATGGGAAACCTGATTTCTAAACTATGATGATGGTGATTTTTGAAGGAGAATCGAGTAATAAATTTTATATAATTTCACGGAATGAACACTGACTAATATATTGAGAAGTAATTTCACTTCCATCATAGTTGAATGTATGGGAACATAAGGAGATTTCATGGGTTCATGACAATGAAATTGGTTCATGGAATAGCATTTTATTAATCATGGTTGTGGGATATTGATGGTTGTGTTGATAATTGGTGTGAATTAATTGATTTCATATTGATTGGGGTTAAGGGGCACATGAGTTACTAGTCGCGTGGTGTATAGTATACAAATTACATAACTTGGAAAAATAAAATTAAATAAATAATGTAAGATTTTTTTTTAATATTTTCAATTAATAATATAATAATTTTATATATGATTGGTATAAAATTTTTGTAAAATATATTACTTTTTCTTATAATATAAAATAAAATTTCTATAGTTTAATTTTATTTAGTAACAAAACAATATTAATTAATTTGATGACTTTTTTGTATTTAATTAATTTTGATAATTAATATTATTTATTAATTTTTATTAGATTTCAAAATATTAAATAAAAATAAATATAAAACTAAAAATGTCATATATATATTTTCTATCAAAACATATACATAAGTATATCAATTATCATATTGATTGAAATTATTTTTTAGGAAAGTATTTAAAATTTTATTAAATAAGAAAATTTAAAAAAATTAAAATCTATTCATATGTATAGAAAATTGAAAATTAAAATAATTTAAAGAGATATTTTAACTAAAAACCAAGAAAATAGATAATCTCATATTCTGTAAAATTTTATTATTTTTTAAAATTCTGGTTTATCTAAATTGGATATTGAAAAAATAATTATTATTAATGAGTGGTTTATTATAACAACTTCATAGTTGTAAAATGATATTATTAAAATAGATATTATTAATAATACGTTCAATTTATGGAAATTTTGTTGTATTTTTATTGAAGAAAATAAATATTTAACTCTTGATAAAAGATATATCGGTATTTCCAACAATCCCATTTAGAGGAAAATTAAACCTGACCATTTCTTTAAGAATTTAAATGTACATTTGGAACTAGATTGGGGAGATACCTTACCCACTACCAACACAAAGTAGATTATAGATCATAATAAGATGAGTCATTTTCAAAACCATATTCATTAGACTCTCATTCAGATGGAGAAATTCCAATATTGATGTACTTGAATGCTTCAACATCAATCTTCTTGGACATTGTAGATCTGGTATTTATATTCCATGGTGTATTCGAGTAGTCATTACCCAACTTTTTCTTTAGTTTAGATGATATGCCTTCATATTTTGTGACAATTCCTGTAAAATAATCCTTACATGGTTTTCATGACATAGGATTACCCATCTCAATACCATAATTCTCATCCCATTTTTATCATGCCATCCAGTGGTCCCAATCTCTCTGCAGGAGTTCTCTGAAGCTTCCTCGCTGCTATCTAAGGCTCTGGTCGAAAAATTTGTTCGGCGTCGACCTCCAGTGGAGTTGTTTGATAGGTACATGAACGATGATTGGGGATTAAATCAAAGTACGATCGTCGGTCTCCTAGGGCTGCGGAAAATCCTCATTTTCTTCGCTGATGAGGATGCTCTCGCTCAGGAATGGTCCAGATCTATTCGATCCTTTCGAGGTTTTGGATTCCATATCCTTCGATGGTCGTTCGATCTACATCTGAGTCGCCACCCGTCTACTTCAGCGATTTGGCTTTAGCTTCCTGGTCTACCTCTACCATTCTAGAACCCGGCTCTCCTCCGGTCTATTGGAAACTCCATCGGATACTTCCTGTGTGCTGATCGATGGGTTTCTTCCTTGATGCACCCCATTGTTGCATGCATTTGTGTCAAAAAAGACATTTCCTGGCCCCCTCTTGAGGTGTTGTGGATTGTGATTGAGGGTGAATACAGGTATGTGCAACCCGTCGTTTATGAGTCGTAGACGATATTCTAATCATGTGGTTATAGTCAGGGACACAGTCATTATGAGAGTTGCAAAAGTGCTCGGGAGGAGGGTTTGGTTGAACCTCATGATCTGGACGAAGGGACTTCAGCGATCGATGAAGCATGTCCTATCCACGATACTGATCTAGGCCAGGGAGGTGCTTCGGTTGCAGTTGTGAAAGGAGTTTCAGAGGCGTCTGGTCCTCTTGTTTCAGAGGTTTTTTCCCAGTTGTGTCATGATTTGGGTGGAAGCTCCTTGAGAAGTAGTTCGGGCGAGGACATGCTGGCGAGTGGGGTTCGACATGACGAGGGGCCCTCTCACACGGATGCTGATCAGGAGAGCCAAAGTGAAGGGCAGGATGTTAGGGAAGTCCCTCGGTACCCTTCTGAAATTTTATTGGAGGTCATTACATCAGCAGTCGAGGGAGCTGTTCTGAAGGATGATATCCAAGGTCTTGACACCAGTGAGGATACATAGCGTTTGGACTTGAGAAACAAACCTATCCCTCTCTATTTCATGGGTCGTGGTATGGATAAAATTGAAATTATAGTCAAGCCTAAGCGGGATCCGCAGGTATCCTCCTATGCTGAGAAGCTCAAAGCAGGGGGGACTACCGGGATATCTCAGAATCGTTATGCAGTGTTGGAAGAAGATCACTGCATTAACGAGGATCCAACATAGGGGGTTCATGGACAAGATACTCAAGTTGAATCAGAATCATTTCAAGAGGAAATGGTTGATACTTCAGACCATGATGAGTCCAAGGTATTCTCCTTAGAGGATGACTATTTTAGATCCTCTATACGAAAGGGAAAGAACAAAACCATGGATTCAGACGACTTCATTTCCAACGACCAATGGGTGCGCAGAAGGAAGGATTACTCCAACCTCCCTAGTCCTCCCATAACAAGATCTGCATGCAATGGAATGCTGTCACCAAAGAACCCTACAAAGGTTAGCTCTACAACCTAGAACAAGCCCAATTCCCCTATCCAATAGGAGACGTATTCCATCACCAAGGACATGGCTTGGGCAGGATGTGTTGATGCTTCTTCTGATCCTCCTACAGGTGGTTTGAAATTGGGTGGTCATGGGAAGCTGCTTGAAGAAACTCCCAAAGCTGATTCTTAGTGCTATATGGATTCAGTGCTGGAACCTAGATATTTACTCTTGCATTCGGATGAAGAAATGGTTGACGTTACTTTGGATATTAAGGACCTGAAGAAGATGAGACCGATCGAGGCGGCCACTATAAAGGAGCAAGGAGAGTGGGCTGATAAGCAGGCTTGCATCCTGCGTAGAGGCCTCAGCGTGGGGAAGATCAGCCTGAAAGAATATAAAAAAGCATGTGACAACATTGCAATTCATTTTGAGGAAACCTTTAATGATCCCCCCGACACTCAGGTGAACTCTATTCCCAGGGTTTTTTTAGGTAAAATGTCTCCAAACAACTCACTATCTTTTTAAACAATTCTGTTTTGTCCTTTGGTCCTAAACCTATTAAACTGTGAGGGTTCCCACTTTCCCCTTAAAATTTCTTTTGTGTTTAATAAATAAAATTAATATTGGATGGATTATATTTCATTAAATGTATATTCCTATAAATTACTATTTTTATTTTTATTGGAACATATAATAAAATTCAAGTCATGACTTATGGGAGCGTTCTCGATCATCCTCATTATTGATGAAAGATTATCGATCATACTTTATCTCTCTATATTCATATTTCCCCTTTCAAAATATACGCATTATATATTCATTATGCATATTTCTTTGAGGTATAATATTTCATTCCCCTATCTTTTATTGACACATTCATTAATTTATGTTACCTTTCAAATAATTATATATGATAAATTCATCTATTGAATCATGTCCCATTAATATCAATTTTAATGCCTGACAATTAAAAAAACAATTTTTTTTAATTACAAAAAATGAAATCTTTCTTTTAAAATTAATAAAAATTTCTTATTTATCATTTTTTGTTACACTTTTCTTTTTTTATTCATGAGTGATTTAAATTATTTTAACTTTATAATAAATTTTTTCATTGTATTATTTTTTCTTCTTTATTTTATAATATTTTCATTTAGATAGAGATATATTTTCATTATTAATAATCATATTTTCATAGTGACATACCAATTTGAATTATTTTTTATTTTCATTGGATTGTACATGTGAACTCAATGAATTAATATTTATATAAATTCTGTTTAACTAATTGCTTCCTTTTTGGTTTTATCATGTTAATAATGTTTAATTTCATTCCTATAAGGAAAACTAATTCAATATGTAATATAATTTGATTATTGAGAATGAAATGATATACCCCCCAATTGCTTGAGTAATGGTTTATATCTCCCGAGATCATTATTTTTTAAAAGGAATTGATCAATATTTTTTTATAGAGTAATACATAGTCCACATGAGGATAGTCTTTTCAAAAAATATATACATAATCTTATGGTTGTTATTAATTTTTATAATGATATAATATCTTTTAAATGTGACATATTATATGTTTCTGATCACATGATTTATTTTTTTACTATGTTTTAGGATGCATATGGTATTTTTTCCCTTTTAAATTGATTTTATATCATTGTATTATGATTTATTCGATTAATTATTCCATATCATGATTTTTGAATTACATTTTATCACATCCAATTAAATCCATATAATATCCCCTTAATTGGATTTATAGGTCTCCTGATATTTTATATTTGCCACATGTATGTAACTTTTTGTTATACATGTTTTATGGTATTTATTTGGATATTATGAAGATGAAATTAAAAATAAACAACCATAATTTTAAATTTAAATATTATTACTATAATGTCCAATATAAAATAAAAATCCAGATTATTTATATTGTTTTATAGATATTATAGTTTAAAATGATGTAAATTTTATATATATATTTGGTGCTTCCCTAATTCTAAATTGATGAATTTCATTATGAAGGGTGAATATATGTTGGAATGTACACTGCTAATAAGGATTTTTATTGTTTAACTATACATCAGTATTCAACCCTAGAAAACGTTCTATTTGATCCTATATTAGATTATAATGTATATAATTATTAATTCTTGTGGGGATTAGGATTTATTTTATATCACTGGGGAATGGATTTTTCATATATATCATTAGAGACAATAAACAATGATATGTTATAACTAAAACAATACATTGATTTTTTATTACATAGTGAGTAAAAAGAATAAATATTTTTATAATAGTGTCACAATTGGATTTGATAATATGTGTTTCAAACACATATTCACATAATTTCACGTAAAACTGTTCCAACATAGGTGGGTAGAGTGACTTAAAAAAATTATTTTTATATATGTGTAAAAATAGAGTAATGAAAATGTGGTTATTAATAATTTTAGAAGACTATATCATCTAAATAATAAAAATTAATTGAATTAACATATTTTTCAATGGGAATATTATTACACATTCATATATATATATATATATATAAGATTAATTGGTTTTTTTGACTCTTTTATTCGATATTAAGATTTCTAAATAGAGATTATGTGTTATATTGGATGATTATTTAATGTGTAATGTAGTTGGATAAAATTCCCCTAATATAGTGGGAAGATAAAATAGAGCTGAATTGTTATAAAAGATAAATACATTTTTATAGGATAATAATTGTTTCTTGGGATGATTCTAAATTATATTATATAATTATTTAACTACTAATGTTTGGCAATACATCCTTGGTATACTATGTTGTATCGTGGTATTAGATACCAATTTTGGTTGTCATGATTGAGGATATATGTTTTCAATATTTCTCTATAATAGGATATTTTTAATTAAAAAAATTTACTATAAAAAATGATTTATAAGAATATTTTATACTTATACATTTCCAGATGAAAATGTGAGGGTATTTCCTTGGTAATTGCGGTTGAGTTTTTATTATCAAAATTTTAATAATGTATTTTTCTCTTATTATTGGATTAACACGGGATATAATTTCATTACTAGCATATAGTTTTAAAAAGTTTGTTGATGAACTCATAATGATTATTTACATGATTTTTAGATTATTAATGGTTTGTATGTATATCATGGCTAATTGGAAATACTAATTTTCTTGAAGTTTCTATAGGGGACACCAATTTTCATTGAAAAAAAATAATTTATTAGTGTGAAATATCACTCATAGATAGATGGAAATAAAACAACATTGTTTAAAAAATTTTGATGATGGTATTCATCAATGTTTTCTTCACCACTGGAGAAATTTTGAAAACCCTATTCATATAGCGGTGATTATATATTTGAATTGATACATGTAATTTATTTATAAAACATGATTTAATGAACTATATTATTGACCCTCATGATCAACATTATCATTAGTAGATACTAGTGAGTGAACTCTTATGTGAACATTTGTTCTGTACTAGATAAAACATTTTGTTATATTTATTTAGAAGATCTTGATAATATAATAGTACTGAATTATGTACTCATAAAATTGTTTATGGTAACTATTTTTATTTAATGTTATGAATTTTTATTTACAAAAGTGACTTGATGAATAGGATTTCAATCTCTTGAAATTATGGTGAAATAATTTCATTTTAATTTAAGACACTTTAAAAATGAAAGATCATATTATAGAGGTGAAATACAATTTTATAGTTCTATAAAATTTAATTGGTGTTCATAACATTTTTAAATTTTCATTTGAATTAATATTAAATGTAACTACATAATGTGTTATGTTGGGAAATTCTAGGGTTGTTTCCAGATGTATCTGATATGGAATAACTAAATCGGATATTAATCCATAAAAATATTCTCTTTTAGGGATACAATATATATTTTTTGTAGATATTTTGTCCCTAATAAATAATCTATGAAGAGATAGGGATAAGAAATAAGAGATTTTAAAACAATGAACAATGTTTTTTATTATGAAAGAATTTTTAAGCATTTTAGTGATTAAAATTATATTTTCTGAAGAATTATAATTCAAATTACATTGAATGTTGGTTAGATTATTTTATTTACATTATTATTTGATCCATACATTAATGTTTTTTTAATTTTCATAGTAACCATTCTTTATAAAGAAATATCATGCTTTAGTGTAATATAATATATAATATATAGAGTGAAATGACTCTCATATTAAATTTTTTTCACATTATTTGATCTAGAATGAAGTGATAATATTTTAGTCATTATTAAATTGTAAGTGAATAATTTAAAGAGATGGTATATGTGGTTATTCCAAGAAACCATGGTCCCCAAAATGGTCTAATAGACCATGACACTCTAGTATGCATTATTACTGTTTTGTACATTGTAAATGTAAATCCATCAAAATAGTCTTCTAGAAAATCCATTTTAACCATAAATTCTAGTTTCTAAGCATAAGGGAAATTCATTGATTGATAAAATTATTTGATCTGTTGAAACCATACAATGTTAATGGGGTTATGTTTTGTGATTCCAAAGAAAAACGAAATAAAGACCTCTAAAATAAAAAATCTGTGTCAAAAATACAATAGGTAATATATTTGGATATTATGGTTATTTTTATTGTCATATTTTATATATTTAATAAAACATTGGGTTAGTATGTTGTTTCGGGTCATATCATGGGTGCGATCTAGAAATGTTTTTTCATCACTTAAAATCATATATTTTCAATTTCATCCATAATTGAGGGTCTAAAATATATAAACATATATATTTGAGATGATATTATACTTAATAATTTACCATGATTTGTGATAGAATAACTCAACAATATTTGGGATCCTGGACATCACATTTTTTATAATTCATAAATATTGTGTTAGGTATTTGGTTTTATTACCTTCTTTAATATTGTGAAATTTGATTATTTTTTTGATTTATTATGATTGAAAATATTTGTAGATTATATTAGTTTATAGGAAATTATGAATTTCAAATAAAATGGATATCATAATAAATAATTATATTTTCTATATTTCCTTATTTTCATGTACAATTAGACTTGAAAATTTTAAATGTAAATTTCTCAATGGAATTGAATTTTATTATTTAATAATAGATATTTGATTATGTTTTATATAGTTTTTAGTGATTTATAGGATAAAAAGTATTTATTGTAAAATTTCATTTCAATCATAACATTGCGATATATTTTTATTTCATTAAATGTTTTTATGTTACCGTGATAGATTCATTTCCTATAATAATGTATTTATGAGAGAAAAATTAATTTTCTTGAGATCTATTCTTAACCTATTATCCATCATCCATAGTTATGTGAATATTTATAGATTATATAGTCATATAAACTATGTTCATGTTTACTAGGGGCTCTGATAACTCGTAACAATTGGATCATGTACATGTAAATGGACACAATTGGGGGAATCATGTTATTAAAAATCTGATAAAACATAAGTGAATAAAAATTATTATATTATAACTAGTTATAATTATACTGATGATTATTATTTATATTTTAATCTTAATTAATGATTTTGTATTCAAATGGTGATTATATTAATTTTTTCCAATTGTTGTGTGTTCTATGAAAGATTAGAAATGGAGAGTTTCTATTGATATCATTCAATAGATGGTGCTTCATAGATTTGAGGGAAATTTTTGTGACAAACAAAATATTTTATTGTGGGAAAAATATTTCATTATATCATGGTTTAAATAATTTTTGAATATTTTTTTATGAAGAATATTTGGATTATGAAAATATTTAGAAATATATTTTTTATTATCATTTTATAATTATTTTGATAAAAAAACCAAAATTGACAAGTATATCTTTGATTTATCACATTTTATTATAATTTAATTATTGGGAATTCTAATTCATGAATATCAAATGAGTTGTTTGAGATGTTATAATTTTCTAATACTCACCCCATACATGTGAACATTTGTGACCATATTTATATTAGTTTACTTAATTCAAGGAAGGGTATGTCTTTATTCCTAATTAGTATTATGTTGTTAATCAACAATACATATAATGATGTTGGTTTCCTAATTTGGGATTTTATTTATTTATACAAGATGGTTATCTTAGAAATGTGTTTTTAATTTTAAAACATATTCATTTATTATGAGAATATATACCTAATATAAAATTAATTTAAATGTTTTTTCATTTATATTCATCCTATTGGGATTTTTAGTATAACACAATCATCAACAGTTAATTATTTTCCTGAAGTTTTGTTAATATCATTTAGTGATTTGGGAGTGCCAATGAATCCATATAGAATCCTAGAATAGGAAAAGGGATTGGAATTCATATTATTTGGGGTTACACATCAAATATTTAAGAAGGATTAAAATATGAAATGAATATTATTTGGTTTATAATTCCTTGATCTATTATTTTCTAAACTAATTTACATTTATAAAATTCATTTTTTTCAAGTTTTATATGCTTTTATGTGAATGATTTATCACTTTTATTGCATCATCATAAAAATATACATAACTAATATATGAAAAAAAAACATGTTTTGAAATATTCTCATCTTCAAAATGACCTCCAAATATGTTTTTGAAAAGAGATATGTTATTACATAATATATTTTTCATTTCAAAATTTTATATCTCATTAATAATCTGATAATTTATTAATATATTTATACAATTAAATTAAAATAATATTTTATTCTTATTGTATAACACTTATATGCTATTCATCTAGAAATATATCCCATGAAAAAAAATTCCTTCATTTTATCAAATCGTTCATAGAAATTTAACATGTATCATGATCATAATTCTAAATCAAAATACATTAATTTATAGTATAATTTTAAAATGAATATCAATAGAACCCAAATGTAAAAATTTTCTTTAATAACCATCAACCATAAATAAGATTATCTATTTATATTCCCACTATCAACAAGTTATTTACATTTAAAAAATTTATATTATTCCTCCCAATTTATGATTGCTCATATTATTCCCATAATAGAATTAATTTTTTTAATGACTATATGATTAGTTGTAGTCCTATTTTATTAAATTATTTTCATTATAGTTTTTAAAATAATTTAATTTATTATTTATTCAGTCATATATTTTCAATTTTATAGCCAATTACTCCTACACATTTTTAATATATTTCATTAAACCCCAAAATTTATCATGATTATATTAGTTTTTAACTCATGAAAAGTACGTATGAGGAAATTATAATATCTATGTAAATTTTATGAAGTGAATTTAATCACTCTAATTATTTATAACATATTATATCACAGGTAATTTTGTAAAATATTTTCAAGGGGATTTTTTATAAAATATACACACTTTCTAAAATTTCATACAATATTTTATCTTTTGACATTTCTCACATGTGGAATATCTTTATCACAATTTTTTGGAAGGGGTATCATATATATGATAATATATTTCATTTATATATTTATTTGAAAATTTTTACTATTGATTCAATATCTATAATTAGTTTCATATATTAAAATATAATAACTTTTTTCTTTTTCATCGAACAAAACAATTTTTCACATCATATATTTCCATGTATGGAAAACATTCAATATCAAAGGATATCAATATTATAAGAGAATTAATTTAATATAAAACAATATTAAATAGTAGAGAAAAAATTATCCTTTATCCCATTCTTGAATAATATGTCAACTAATTTTTCATACCAGCATTTAATATTACAAGTTTATTTAAATTTAATTTTTTTTCTAAGATTGATGTTTCATGTTTCATATTATATAACATGAAATAGTATTCATTTATAATTTTTGGGAGTTAATTTATCTCCTCTAAAAATAAGTTTTGTTCTAATAATTTGATCTTGTGTTATGAAATTATGTGTTTGATATCTAAAAATTTCATTATTGAAAACCTACATCATAAAAAGGGTTAATAAAACATCATCCTAATAAGAAATAAAGGGATGTAAAATGATCATATATAATAACACAAAATTAATTTTAAACATTGTATAAAATGGTTGGTAGGTGAAGTTATTCACAGGGAATAAAAGTGTAAACTATTATAGAAAATAATATAGGTAATTAATCAGAAGAAAGTGAATGTTAAATGTAACAATAAGGATAAAAATTCCATAAATCATTGAATATTTTAAATAACATGGGATTCATATGATACAAATATAATAAGTTCACATTTTAAATTCAAGATATATTTCAAGATATTGATAATTTCTTTTACTCTCCATGAATATACGGAAATATACATAATAGATATGTTTTTTGTTTCATCAGCACAATTCATTCCTTTGGTTGTGCTACAATAAATTTCCAATTCATTTTTAATCTAAGAAATGAATATCTAAATATAAATTTTTATTCATAAATCCCTAAAATTCACTCTTAATAGATCTTATGATCCATAAAATTGTGATGATCCTTTCTATATGTATTATAACTATTATTTAAAAGCCAATATAGTTATCACAAGTTATCCGAATAGTATATTAAACTATAAACCTCCACAGTAACATCATAGGTTTATCGTGAATATTTATTTGTAAAATAATTTAAATAAAAAAACTGACATAATAACCTTAAAATCATGTAGTCTTGTGGTAGGTGTAAACTTTTATCATCCTTAAATTATGGGTTCATGCCATGAAGATTTGCTAGATGCAATGGGTAATCAATTGGCTTGTGGGTTTCCCTTTTTCTAAAACAATGTCAATATTTTTCCAATAATAATCTAAAGTAATGATGATACATAATTACTACAACATCAAAGATAAGATAAACTATAAAGGTTACTAATACCTCCAATATTATCTACCAAAAATAAAAATACATTGTTCCTTTAATAGAACATTAATATACTAAACCAATGGTATGTATTCCCAAAAAAAGTTTCCAAAACAATGCTTCATCATGATATATTAATACAAAAAAATTAATAAAGGTTTTAATAATTTGAAATTATAATCCTCCTTAAAAATATAACCCTATAATAATAACCATAAATCCGATGTTAATGAAGACATATTTGACTCTAAAATAATACATGATCCTCAAACGATTCATTATTCTTAGAGAAAAAATAAAAATTGTAAAAAACATCTAATAATTTATTATGGAATCACAATCCCGGAATAAATCATCCATTTTATTTCAACATAGTTCCTTCTATTATATAGGAGTTAACGCTTATAAAAGGTAATTCAATCTAATAATTCCAATGTTAAAAAATTTTAAGACAATGCACTATAAATCGATTGCTGGGATGGTATGTATTTCCTTTAATTGAACACTTCAATTTTAATCAGCAATTCATTTCTTTATATTATTCATTTCCACATATAAATCAATTTCATATTGCTTTGATACAACAAATGTTTGACTGAGTTAAATAATTTTAAATAACTTTGGACATCCTTCATATCATTTTGTGATGAAAATGTGAATTATCTAACAAATATCCACCAAGAGTGTCAAAATATGTGCATAGTAATTCTAATTATCATGATTAAGTTAATGCTCGAGCCATACCTAACACTCCTTTTTATGATTTATATTAACAAGGTACATCATTTATAGAACAAAAACCTCTTTTAGTATCCATGCATTGATGTATTCTAAGGAAAACCACATAAATTTTTAGTTACTAAAACATTATTATTGTCTTCTATACTAATTCATAAACTCATTCATATGGCTATGTTCGATAATCTATGATATCCATAATCTACTTCCAAATTTTTATACTAAAAATACACTAATAATACTATAATGACCTTAACCCCAGTGACTTAGAGTTGATGCATTACATTTTTACATTGGCTTATTATACAAGGAATCACATCCTGAATGACTAAATATTTTAGTAGTGTTGGTAAAATATATACATACATGATTCTCATGTTACAACTAAAAAAAGAAAAACATAGTTATTTTTTCAAGAATAGAATTATTCACCCATGAATATTAATCAATATAAATGATAGTACACTTCATTGATTCTGTGGAAAAGAAACAAAATAAGGGTGAGATTAAATGATCAATAAGGGTTATGTTTAGCAGGAGATATCATTAATCAATATGTATAAATGACATTGATAGGTAAAAAATGAATAAAAATTCCATTTAAATATTTTAAATAAAAATATTAGATAAATAATAATCAATGTGTTTGGGTAAATAACTAAATATACATATCAACTGATCATTAACATGACTATCATAATAGTATAGCGAATAATCTATATAGAAAGGTACATTTATGAAAACACATTTCATCTAATTAATAATATGAGAAAGACATTAATATGGAGATTAAATCATTTATGAAATATCGTGGATAATAATAAGAAAATTTAATGAAGTAAACTATAAATACCCAGACCCCAGTATCCTAGAGTCAGTGCCTTACATTAATCCATTTGAATTATTAAAAGGAATCACATCCAAAAAGAAAGTATAGTATAATAGTTTTGGTAAACTAGATATATACATGAAATCCATTTTAAATTGTAAATAAAAAAATTAAAACAAAGGAAATAAAAAATGTGATAAACATTATCCATTAAAAATCATTTAAATATATCATCTTTATAACATGTGGAATTGAAATAAAATAAGGGTTACTCTAATTCTCAGTAAGGGTCAAGTAAAACGAAATATATCATGAATCTATAATAATAATCAATATGTAAAGGAAAATAACTGATCACACATTCCATTAATCAATTTTTTAGTAAAATATATTATGAAAAATATATGATCAAAAAATTCCATATAAATTATCATGTGAGTAATAACATGACAATTGATATTCTTACTAATAGATTATTCACATGGAATGACAAAAATAATGAAATGTATAATGTTTGATGTCTAAAAAATAAAGATATATCCTCAAGAAAATTACAATCATGATTAATCCTCATTATAGTTTATGTCTGTGGGTAGAAGCCTATGAAAAATCAATATCTACCCTCAAGATAGTTGTTTTCATTAACTATCCAAAAAATAGTTCAAATATGTCAGTAGAAACCAATCTGATTTAGAAAAATGATTTTCCCCAATCAGTTAAAAGCATTTAACATATCCTAAATTATTATGAAAATAAGTAAAATTGTGATATAATAATTCATATGGGTGTTATATACAGATCATAAAATAATTTATGTTCATAACATCAAAATATGAATCAAGTATTGGGAATTGAGATGATGACCCTTACAATGATCATATAATTTATCAATGGAATCAATTTTGGGAATCCATTATAAATCCACATAAAAAAGTGGACGTAAAAAAGGATAATATATTTTAATTTCATAAATAATATTATAATTACATAATCAATGAAATAGAGGTTTAACCTTGTCAATGAAAATTGAGTTATGAAATCTTTTACCACGTATAATTGGTCGAATCATATGACCCATAAATTAAAAACTATGAAATTAAACATTGAATAAACGAAGATAATTAGATTCCTAATATGATATATCAAAACCAATTTTATGTACACCACACACATGAAATAAGTTATGAATAAGGGATATATAACACAAAAGTTAAAGTGAGATGAGAAACCCTTACCTAACGTTTTCCATTAGTTGAACTTGATTTTACCTCCTATATAATAGTTTGAATAATTTTATTAATTTTTAATATGACCATATTTATATTTATAATGTCATATATTATTCTATCAAATCATATTATCACCTATTTGTTAATAATATTTTGTCATTACCCGTGTTCTGTATGTTAACTACTTCATTTTCTTATGCATTTTTTTCAGGTAAGTATCTATTCTTATTTATAGGATATTGTTTTTTCATCTCATTAATTATATTATGGTATGATATATAATTTTAATTCATTATATAAATTTTTATAATAATTATTTAATGCTGAACATGGAAAATGAATCACATCGTGTCGTAGAAAAGGTAGGCCATACATACAAATGAGTGATTGTGCCATTCCTTTATTAGTGAATGGTTAAGGAATTATCTGGTTTTTTAATTATTCAAAATCAATATCATGACATAATTACTGTATATATCTATTATTTTCATAATTATATCCATCCATGTAAAGTGGTTATGAAACAAATTACACCACAGTGTGGAGAGTGTAATCTGTAAGGATGCACGTGCAGTGCTTTAATTTTTCATAGGAGGGATAAATGGTAGAATATGGTTGTACCATAATCCTAATATCCTATAATTATATATATGATTCTGGATTTGTAATTTTATCATGGAAACAGCAGATGAAGAGTTTTTAGAAGTGGAATTTATCTTGAATGAGTTTTCAAAATTGAGTTCCTCTTGTCCAGAATACATCCTCCAAATATCTGATTGAAGGATCCAGGGTTAGCATTTTGGAATAATAGTACCTAAAATGTAATTGAGAATATTTTTAAGATGAATCTTCTCAGATTGGACAACATATATGTATAACCCCTAATTTCGTGTTTTTAACCCTCCCTAATTCTTTTCATATATTTAAAGGTTATGTGGGATGTTGGGGGAGACATAGTAGTATTTTTGGATTGTTTTGGAAAAAAAGGGGTTCATGGTCAACACACAGTTTAGCCAAACCGTGCGGCCAAACTGTTCAAGGCCCAAATTAATTCCCTATCATTTTGGATCAAACTCATTTTGTCCATATGTTTGATCTACTTCGACCAAAATCATTATAAAAAAAATTTCTTCTCCTCCCAAAGGCCAAATTGGGTTCTCCCATTTTCTTGGAACTGGTCTGAATACGTTCTTGGGTGAATTGAAGGAAGATTATATCGGTATGTTTATATTCTTAATCATTTCCTTCATGATTTCTTAGATTTACTCCTCCTTTCATAAATGTTTCTAATATCTATGACTCCTTTGGGTATATATAAGAGTGTTGAGGCCATAGAAGGTTATATATGGTGTTTTTCATGATTAGGGAGTAGGTCTTGGGCGGGTTTTTGGAATATTGATGCGGATTCTTAGACTTTCTTTGTCTGTTGTCAGGTTTTGTTGAAAAAAGCGATGAAGGTGGCTTCACTCTTGTCTCCCATTGATTTAATAGATTGTAATGCATTAAAATTTAGATTTTATAAAAATTAAATTATTTTTTCTATTGTACAATTTTAAACCCTCTTTTGTGACGTGTGGTAGAAAATGTGGAAAATTGGGGGTTTTGTGAAAAAATTGTAGTTTTTTAATTTAAATTGGGATTTTTAAATTATGGATCTTATGGAATTTTGTGTTTTTTATTTACATATAAATTATAAAGTATATATATTTTAAATTCTATAATGGTTTGAAATTGGATTGATTGAATGTTTTCAATAAATAGGTTTTTTTTAAACTGGTGAAATTTATGGAAATTGGTTTTGGTTTTTGGTAAACATTGTGTGTGAATGCCACTGAATTATGGGGAACTGTTAAAATATGATCATGTGATGGGTTCCAAATGATAAACGCTGCATGGTGAAAAATTACTTTATGCCGACTTGGTCGATCAACGAGAAACTGCTCATGAGTATGGAACTCTCATAACGAAGCATTCATTTTTTGTAGTTTTTGTTGTGTGGAGTTTATTTGATTGAAAAAGTAGTTTCTAGAATGTTTTTTAAATATTTATATTATTTTTTACCTAGTGCATATATTTTTTGAAAAATTAGTTCCCATGTTTTTAGTCTATATTTAGATCTAAACTATTTTGAGAATTCTTTATATTTTGTTATAAACTGTTTTATATTAATGTCTCTAACTCATATATCCTAGTGGCATGAGTTGGTAAGTCATTGGGGAGAGCCTAAAAAGTTTTATACTCACTGGTGCTTTTTAACTTTTGTGCTTTTGAGGATGTAATATTCTTGGATATGGGAAAAGGTAGGGTGTAGTAGGTTTTTGGAACTATTTATTGAGTTGTAGAGCTGTCTGGTGGTGGTGGAGCACGAAGCTGGTGGATCATGGAGTAATTTGGTTATGTTGGTATCCTGTTGAGTTATATCATTTTTTTAGGTTTATTTCAAGTTGTCTTCCTCTATGTCACATTTTTTATGCTCAATTTTGTCTATAATATTTTCTAAATTTTCATTTTCTTTATGCATCAAATAACTACTATGGATTGTGGTTGGTTGGTTTATAGATATAATTTGATAGGGTAAATAATCATCTCAATCTGCTTTGAAATCCTTTGGCATTTATTTCTAGACATTTGTATCTTGGGTATGTCTCATAAGGCTATATAATGACTCATTGTACTATCAATACAATTGGAATAAACAAGACATTACAAATGGTATCAGTTTGGTCCCTTATCTATGGAACAAGTAGTATTTTGTTTTGTTGGTATACGAGTTCAAACCCTTCTGCTATATTAATTTTATGGTACTCTTATAATATAGTAGGATTGTCGGTAATTGAAATTCTGATCATAAAAACATGTAGCTAAACTTTTTTTGTTGAAAATAAATTTACTAGGGAGTTGAGTACGTATGTCTTTTGGAAACACTAGTAGGATAGTCGAATCTCAAAGTCATGGGTTTATCTAATGAGACTAGTATCACATGAATTGTAGATTAATGAATTCATAGTAGTATTGTATATCACATTTTTAGTAATGAAATATGATTTAGTGCTGGGTTTTAGTTTTGGAAAAAAATGATGAATTTTTCTTCAAATGAATGACTTTGAAAAGGAAATAGTTGATGAATTTTCAAAATGTTTTGATTTAGAAAGTCAAGTGTTGTTTGTTCTAAAATTTGATTATATTTTTAAATAAAATTTTTGATATTAATTTTATAGAATTTTAAATTCTAATCCAATCAATTTATTAAAGAGTGACACTTACATAATGTTTTGTTTGTTTAGAAATTGCACCTGATAGGAGGCATACAAATCAACTTGAGGAAGATGGTAAAAATGCCGTTGCACATAATACACCGGTGAACCAAGAGTGGGTAAATAATATTGTCCAAGAATTACACTCTATGGAAACAGGGAACCAAATGGAAGATCCATGTCAGGTGGACCACTCTATCTATTTAAAAATTAGAATCAAACCATATTCGAGTGTGATTCAGAATTGAGGAGAGAAGAGGGTTGGATCAAAATGATGAATCAAATATTTGAATTCATATGTACACCATAGAACATAAAGGTAAAACAGGAAACTTATATACTATAGGATCTTTTTAGCCAGTGGTGGGATACGGCGTTGAGAGCCCGATTGAATCAAAGTTCCTTTTGGGAGGATTTTGAAGAATTTTTTAACAAATAATTCTATCCTCTCACATTCAAAATCAAGAAAACAGTATATTTTTTAAGCATGGATCTATATAGAATGTATATTACTAAATATTCTGCTAAATTCATGAATTTATTTCACTTTTCACTAGAGGTTTCACCATGTGTGATCTTGAAGGCATACATCTTCAAGTTAGGAATCACACAAAAGATTCGGTTGATGATTCTGGTACTTTGTATCGTGGAATATATGGAGATGTAAACATGGATTATGTGGATGATAATGATATCACTGGTGCTATTGGAGAAGTAATAATGATAGTATTGACTATAAATGGTGGGAACTCAACATTTGGGGGGGAAAGGAAGACTGACACCTCTTTTCATGGTAAAAATGGGAATTAGAGTCAAACTACTAGATCAGTAATTCTTCCTCCTAAACCTAAGGGAGAACCATGATTTTATCGGTGTGGTTCATTCAACAACATCAAGAAAGATTGTATGAAACAAACACAAAAATTCCACAATGTCAAAAAAAATGGGACATATTCAATGATATTTTGGTAGTTCTCCATGGTTGGGTGCTCAAGACATTTCTCAGGTGGTGCATGCATTATATTATTCGACAGGGTAGGGCCAGCAGAAATAGTACCAACAGAAAAGAAAATAAGACATGGTGATTATAGGAAAACCATTAATCCTCAATTGGGAAACGATGATCATAGTCCCATGAGGAATCAATTATATGTATCAGAGAAGGGGTGTCTTGATGATTAGAATGGACCGCCTATGGAGTGAGGTAAGATTCTACTAAATTCTACCATTATGCTAGTGTTTTTCAATATGGGTGTATATCATTTGTTTATGGATTCTCGTAGTGCTAATTTTATGAGTTTGAATCATGAAAATATGTCTTATGTCATAAAAATGCAATCCACTCCTTGTGAAAGAGAATTCCAAGACTTCATGTGTAGATCATGTTCTATATCTATTGTTGGAGTTGACTATATGGGTAATCTGAAAGGATGATACAAACATTTGAAGATATGTTGTGGGATTCTGTAAAAGATTTTTGTGGGTCATAGGAAGAGTAAATTCTATTTATGGAGTTATCAAAAAATAAAATTTATCATAAATGAATACATATGTCACCCTTTAAGGTGTTTTATGGGTATCTTTTTTGTTCACAACTATTTCGGGTGGAAATAGGTGAGACCTCATTAGTTGGGCTAAGCCCTCTCCAACAAACGATGGAGAATATCTAGTAAATTATAATGATAATCAAGATTGGTCAAATTTGTTGAAAATAATATGAGGATCATCACTAAAGACCTATGGCATTTCCAGTAAGTGATTATGTGTTATTCTAGATCTCTCTAATGTATAGATATCATCCTTTTGGGAAGCAGGGAAAATTGCCTCCCTAATACATTGACAATTTCGAGATACTGGAATAGGTTGGAAAGGTGGAATTTCAGTTAGAATTTACACCATAGTTCAGTTAGGTACACAATTTGTTCCATGTATCTCAGTTGAAATATTATTATCCTGATCCTAACCATGTGATCAGATGGGAACACATTGACCTAGAGGTGGATGCTTCATTGGCACATATCATGGTGCAGATTGAGGTTAGATAAGAGAATGTATTTCATCGAAAAATCATCTTTATATTATGTTTTTTATGGAAATATGGATAGATTCAAGAAAATACATGGGAATTCAAGAAGGAAATGAATGATAAATGGTCAAAACACTATTAATGCAGAGATAGCTTTCAATATTCCATTGATGGAATGAATTTTTTTGGGGAAAATGTAGCACCCTCTGTTTATTATATTTATCTCTTACCTAATTATATTAATATGTTTAAAGAATATGTGGGATTTTGGGGGAGTTAATGGAGTAATTTTTGTTAGTTTTGAGAAAATAATGGGGTTCATGTTCAGCATACAGTTCGGCCAAACTGTGTGGCTAGACCAAGCAAGGCCAAAACTAATAATCTATCTTTGTGGATATATTTTAGTTGGCCAAAAATTAGATATATTTTGACCCAAAATAACCATAACACTAATGTTTTCTCCTCTAAAGGCCATATTAAGTTCCCTCATTCCCCTAAATGTGATTCTAACATGTTCTGTGGCGAATCGATGGTAGATTCTTGAGGTAAGTTACTCTTTTTCATTGTGTTCATCATGGTTTCTTAGATAAACTCCTTTTTTCAACTCTATTCCATATATTTATGATCCTTTTGAGTAGATATATGAGTTTTTAGGACGAATAAGGTTATATCATGTTTTGTTCATGATATGGGAGGAGATCTTAGGCGGTTTCTGGGAATCTTGACCCGGATTCTTGAGCGTTCTTCGTCCATTGTCGGTTTTCAAAGAAATGAGTGAGGTAGGTGGTTTCACTCTCATCTCCACATGATGGAATTGATTAACAAACATTAATATTGCATTTTTGATTAAAATTAATTTTTATTATTTTGTATAATTGTTAATCCTCTTTAGTGATGGGAGGTGGAAAACGTGGAAAATTAAAGGGTTTGGTGAAAAAACCCTTGTTTTTTATTTTAAATGGGGATTTTTAAATCAGGGATAATATGTAATTTTTTCAAATTTATTTATTTATATTTTTTCCAGTAGATATATGGGTTTTTTAAATGATTTAATGTTTTGAAATAGTATTTTTGTAATGTTTTAGAAAAACTAGTTTTTTATTGAAACATGTGAATTGTTTTGAATTGGTTTTGGTTTTTGGAAAACCAGGTGTTTGTATCATATTGAATTACTAGATATGGTGGAAATATGATCATGTAATTAGTGAGAAAGGCTAAATGGAACATTTAGAATAATTACATTGTAACGACTTGGTAGATCGATGAGAATCCACTCATGATTATGGAACTATCATAATGATGCATGCATTTTTTGGAAGCTTTTGTTGGGTGGAATTCTTTTTTTTTACAATGTAGTTTATATAAAATGTTTTAAATATTTAAATAAATATTTACCTATATTGATGCTTTCTTAAAAATTAGTTCACATGGTTTTTGTATATATTTATTAATAAAATGATTGGATAAGTGTTTATATTTAGTTATAAACTATTTTTAGAAATTGTTTAGTATGAACTATTTTATATAAATGTGGATAACTATTCTATCCTAGAGTAATTAGTAAGTAAGTTATTGGGTAAATACTAATGAGTTTTATACTCACCCACGCTTTCTCACATTAGTGTTTTCATAGATGTTATCTTCCAGGACGTAGGAAAATCTAGGGTGCAGTAGGTTTTTGGCTCTACCTCTAGAGTTGTTGAGAAATCTAGTGGTGGTGGAGCATGGAACTGGTGGATTCTGGAGTCTATTGGTTATTTTTGTGTATTGTTTTGTTATCTTCTACTATTAGGTTGATATCTAGTTGTATTCCGATGAAGCACTATTTTTTGTCTCACATCGGTATAAATGATTTTCAGAATTGTTATTATTTGGTTCATGCATCATATAGCTGCTATGGACTATGGATGATTAGTTTATAGTTTATCTTTAGAAGGGTAAATAACCCACAATGGTCTTTGAAACCCATAGGAATTTATTTAAAGCATTTCACATCTTGAGGATGTTTCCTAAGGCCTTGTAATGACTCATTTTACTCTCAAGACAATTGGAATAAGAGGTACATTACAATATAAGGCTCAAATTTGATTTAAAATTTGAACTAATGTGTGAATTTTATAATTGTGGTGACGGAATCATTGAACAATCATAAAAATATTAAAATATAAAAAGGATATTATGGAAAAAAAGACCTATAATGGAAAATAAATTAATAATATTTGAACTATTCATATATTATCCCCTTTCTCATTATTTAATATTTTTATGATTTTTTAATAATTTAATAAAATATTAATTCAATCAAATATAATTAATTCAAATTTGATAATATTTATTGAGTTCAACTTCAAATACAATAATAAAAAGTTTGTTTTTTGAGGTAATGATTTATAAACTCTTTAATATGTTATAGATACTAATAAAATTCATTTACCTTATTTACACATTTAAATCATATCATAATTAATATTTTTAATATCATTTATTTTATTTTTTTGTTAATTATATAAATATTTACATGAATTTTACAGAAATTTATGGTGATTATGAAATTTATAAAAAAAATTTATAATCCAAATAATTTCATTAAATTAAAAATAGACCTTTAATTTCATTCATATCATCATTTTCTCCCCATGTGGACACATAAAATATATTAAATACAAAGGGAGTGAAATTTTTTAAATATCATTGATTTAATTTATATATGAGTCAATGTTAAAAAAATATTGTCTATTAAACAACTAAAATTAGAACATATGGTGTTCAGGGTCAAATAATGTTAATAAAATAATATTTTGATAACATTAGTTCATGGTTATACTCTTATCTATTTGTTTTACCATTTATTTAATCCCATTACCTCTTAGCATGAAAACAATGATATTTAATGTTTTTGGGTCATAATTATGACTATAAAATGAAAAATGAATCATAACTGAATAATTCGAGTCATTTTTTAACATATCCAAATCAGTTTACCAAAATTTATAATTTTTGAGATTTTACAGCATTTAATAAAATATTTTCCTAAAATATAATTAATTATAATTTTGAGACTATTCATTACATGAAATTTAAAAAAACAACCAGATATCTTCAATCCAATTCTTTTAATACATGCCAAATTTTTCGACATAATCTATAAAATTCAATGATTACATTAATTAACTAAAATTATATTTATTTAGTATTTTTTAATATCATCTATTTGATTTTTCAGATAATTGAACAATTACTACTTCATCATTGTGAAAAAATTTAATGTAATTATTTCATCCATAAAAATTTAAAATTTATTACCATGATGATGGAAATGATTTTATATCTCAATTTACTAATAATGGTCTAACATATCTTCGGGATGACCATATATTAAAAAATTTAGACTTATAAAAAACATTGGTGTGACATGTTTGACATTTATTAAAATAAAATACTATATGTGGATTGATGTGTATGGACCATAGTTTTATGTAAGTAATTATTTTTATGTTTTTATTAATTTTAAGTGTTTTGACAAATTTTGGGAGGGTTTGGAGGATTTTTTGAAAGTTTTTTGGCTTTTCTAGAGCTTCATGGTTTGTCTATGATTAGTGGAAATCATAGAACACCTCCAGGAAGCTGTGTAATGTGAAATATAGGATATCAGGTAGGTTCACGGTTAGAAGAGTGATTTGGAAAAATTATGTGGCCACCAAAGAATAACCATGTATAGTTGGATATATGATTTCTATATGGTTAACACAGAATATGTATTACCATGTGGGATTACCACGTGAGGTTCTTCTTGAGGTAGACAACTATACATATTTTGTCCACAGTTTTCATAACCGGGTGAGATAACTGTGTACCGAAAGAAATAACATCCAAAAATTGTGGATCTCAATCATTTTATGCCTGTAACACTTCCATTTTCCACTATTAGGACTATAAATCTATTTTTTCTCCTCCCAATATCTATGGAGACTCTTCCCTTCTATTCAAGATTTTTTTTCAAAATATTGGTTCCTTGATGGCCATATTTCTCGGTATGTCTCAGTTATTAGTGGGTTTTCTTAGATAAAATCTTCTTCCCTATCTTGGATATATAGATCTAGTTTATTGGGGCGTATATCTATGATAGTTTATGCCAATATTGGTTATATATGGGTGTGTTGATTTTAGGGAATACGATATAAGGTTTTTTTGGAGTTTCAACCCGATATTGTGGATGTTTTGTGTAGTTATTCATTTTTTTCATTTATTTTGATGTAGTTGGATACACTCATGGATCCTATTATTTGATATTAAAGGATTGGACTCAATTTTTTTTGAATTATTTCAATTTATAGTGAAATATTTGTGAAATGCTTAGTAAAAACCCTCTTTAGAGATGGTTTGTGGATTTATGAAACTTGTTTGATGGGTAAAGTTCATTATTTTTGGATTTTAAAATAATTATTTTAAATTGTTAATTTTAATAAATCATGGGAATTATTTGATGGTGATGTTTTCAATAAATGAAATATATTATTGAAATAGATATAAATGGTTTATTTGGTATTTTTTTGGAATTATTTTTGGGGTATGCTCATTTTCATTGGAAAATATAAGGATATAAAGTTTCCCCCATCACTAGTGGGAAGGACAGTGGAATGAAATTTTCCCCATAAATAAGGTTCACCGAGTAATGGTTTGGTGAAAGGATGACTCTCCATTCAATGGTATAGGGAGGTCTATTTTTTCATGCATGGTTGGATGTGTGGATATGTAGAATGGTTCATACAAAAAATGGTAATTTGAGTAGTGGTATTTTCATATTTTTTTGGATACATTCCCTTTAATGCTTTTTTCGTGATACTAAATGGATTTGATATAAATGGTTAAATTTATTAAAAGATTTTTATATAAATTTTTTATATAAATGATCTATCATTTTCTATCTTAATAGTGTGTATTGGGAAGTCATAGGGAGAATCCAAATATGTTTCATTACTCACCCCCTACGTAGGCACATTAATGTATTTGTATGTATAATTTATCATGAATCAGGTAAAGGGAATGTATCACATTTCATTGTTGATGGATCATGATACATGGGAATGGCCTATGTAGTTAGATCACAGAGATGTCATGAGCTTTGGTGTTATCTCATTTTGTGATTTGACCTTTTTGGTTTAGTCTTCTACTTTGGTACTCTGAAATTGATTATGGTGTAGTGTTGTATTGATGACTTTTGTATCACTTTTTGTTTAAATAAATTGTAATAATGCATCATGTAGTGGTTTTTGGTCATGGTATGTTGGCTTTGATTGTATTATTTTCAAAGGAAAATATCAACCCTCAATTTTTTTGATTCCCTTAAAATTTATTTCCATCCTTCAGCATCTTGGGGATGTCTAATATGTTTAGGTAGAAATTCCCACTCGACTCAATCCAATGAGGAGGTCCATGATGTTATAAGTGATATCAAATTTGGTCAGTCCAAATATTTTGGAAAAAAATTATAGCATTTTGTTCAATCCTTTGGTATCAGTCTTGGATTTGAAATTTAATCTTGATTAGTCCTTGAGTTGGGATTGTAGAAAGAAGTTATATTGTCAAAACTTGAAATATAGAGAATAAAAAGTAGTATCTATCCTATTTGTTTGAACTTAATATAACCAGGGAGTTGGGTTCATATGTGTTTTATCTAGCCTATCATTGGTTTATCTAATGATAGGACAATGACATACATTTATTAAAATTGCATCCCACTAAGGGTTTATATTTAATTTAAAATATTTATTTTTGATTTAGTAAAAAAAAATTATTTTTGAAAAATTATTACATTGTGTATAAATGTTAGATTTGGAAGAGGGAATGGTTGTGGTATTTTGAAAATAATTTTATTTTCAAAAGGATGGTGGAATTTTAAAAATAGGTTTAAAATGTAAAGCAATGATTTGAGAAAGCATTGCTCTGATAGTTTTAATATGATAAATTTTAAATATTGAATCCTTTGTTTGCTAGAGAGTGGGACTTGTAGCACATTGTTTTGGTTACAGAAAATGCCACCAGTTTGGTGTCATAGAAACCAACTAAAATTGTATGATGAGAATTTAGTTTCACCTGGGACACAAGTGAACCAAATGATAGTTAAAGATATTTTCCATTATTTTCATATCATTGGTAGAGGGAACCAAATGTATGAACCAAGGAATGTGGATCATTTTTTTAGTTCCAAAAGTGAAATCCACCCACATTTCATAGTGATTGGAAACTAGAAAAGGAATAGGTGTCTCTAAATATGGTGAATATAAAAATTTACTTCCTTGATATACCGGGAGAGCTAAAAGTCAATTTTTCAATGTATATTCTATTGGATCCAACTTACCGGTGGTTGGATTTAACTATTCATGATAAATTATACTAATGTATTACATAGGAGGATTTTGAAGAATTGTTCCACAAAAAATTCAATCCTCACTTATTAAGAATTTCAATAATGAAAAACTTTTTAGTTTGATGTAAGATATACTCTTAGTGATAGTGTATGTAGCTAGATATATAAATTTAGTCCACTTTTTACATGAATTCATTGCTATATAATCCTTAAAGGCACACATTTTTGAATGAAACCTAAGGTAGGAGATTCACACAAACATGTTCATGCATTGTATTATAGATTATATGAAGGTGGAAAATAAATAGATTGTGAAATAAATATACATATAAGGATATATGGGTGGAGGGAGAATATTGATTCATTTGAGAAATGTTGGGAACTCTAATACATGGAAAAAGTGGAAGAGGGACACCTAATTTCAAGGTAGTTGGATGACTCAGAATCAAATAGGTGGATCAGTGAATCTTCCTCATAATCCAAAGAGACATCCATGATGTTTTCAGTGTTGATATTTTCATCACATGAAAAAATATTGTACAACACCACCAAGATCATTTAATAATTGAAATAAGATGAGGAACCTTTATGTCTATTATCGTAGTTCTCCACGTTCAGTTTTTTGGGACACATATCATGTTTCAAAGATGTTTTATGCTTCAAAGTAACAAGGGATGTAAAATACCATTCATTGGAAAATCTAAGAAATACATGATGAATCTAGAAATAGTATTACGTCTAAAGATTTTCAATATCAATAGGGCAATAAAGAATAATGTGTATCCTGTAAACAGTTGTAGGGAGCTTAGAAGGTGATTGTAGATAATCATTCTGGTCTATCAATGTTCAGAGTAATGGTTCTTTTTAATTCTACACTTATTTAGGCATTTTTTGATATGGTTTCATCCCAATCATTTATTTCATCTCATTCTATTGATTTTATGGGATTTCATAATGAGATGTTTCCTTCTGTTTTGAAACTTCATACTCCTCAAATTGAAAGAAAATGTCGAGACTTTATGTGACAATTATGTTCTTTAACCGAAAATTGGGTTCATTTGATATGCGGGTTCTTTATGATTTAGGTGAAAAACTAAGACATTATAATAGGTATGGATTAGTTGTAAATGCTCATGGATCATATCTATTTTTATATTCAAAAGGATAGTTTTTCTAATGATGATGTCATTGATCATATTTTTAAAGGAACTCGAAATTTAAAGGCTGGTTAAATGGGATTTTTGGCACTAAGAGTGGGAATGATCACATGCTAGTTAGAAGCATGGACCATGGAATTAATAGAAGAGGTTGATTATAGTAGTTTTATAGTGGTTGTTTTATCAGTTTTTTGATGTTTTCACAAAATATTTCTTAATATTTTCACCCTCAATAGAAGTGGATATTATGATTAATCTCTTTTTGAAGACTAATCATATTTCCCTTCCATATTATTTGGATGGAACAAATATAATAATGATAATTGAAAATGCAGTTGGAAGAGATATAATGTATAGGGTCTATTCATCCAATCACATCCCCTTATATTGTTGATTTTTTTGATCAATTAAGGTGATCCCAAGGGTTTTCTAAGATTGAATTTCATAGAGGATGTCATCATTTGTAGGTTTTGAAGGAGGATATTATGAAAAAAAAAATCATAATTATATATGATCATTTATTGTACATAGTTATGACTTTCAGTCTTATGAATACACCATCAGTATTAATGGAATTTACTATTTAGATATTACAATTTATCTCAATTATTTTTCATGGTGTATGTGGATGAAATTTTTTTGTATCCATGGAAAAGGGATATGAATGAGAGACACTTCCTTATAGTGTTAGGAATTTTTTCATGATCATCGTCTAATTTATAAATTATCATAATGTGATTTTATGGACTCAATAGGTACATTTTTGTAGCCACGAATTCTATGAAATTACTATTATTATAAGTGTAGAAAACATAAAAGTTTTTTTCTCATAGAAAAAACCAAATAAGTTCTTTAAGATATGTATTTTTCTTGACCTTAATAGTTATTATTGACATTTTGTACATGAATTTTCATTACTAGATTCACCTATGATAGCTTTATCAAGGAAATGTCACATTACCATGGAATGAGGAATGTCATATGTCTATTACAGAGAATAATTATGGCCTAGATCATATAAAATATTTATTTTTATTGAATTTGGATATGGGTACCTAGTGTAATGTGATGCATTACGATTAGGGTTTGGATTTTTTTCTCATGTAGGGAGATAAATTTTTTTATTAAGGCTCATGAAAGTTACAATTTCATGAGAAGAATTTCCCAAAACACTATTTAAATTTATTTGTTTTACTCAATGCATTGAAAACAATGTTTCATTACCACGTTATTGGAAAATTTATAGTGTCTACAAATCATATGATCTTAAAGCATATTATATCATAGAGATATTTGACCCTAAGACATAGAAGATGGATGGAGTATCTCTAGATTGTCGAATTTGACATGAATTATACATTGGTTAAATGAAATTCAGTGGATAATGCATTAAGCAGAATTTTATATGCTCAGTTGAGAAAAGAGACATCAAATTAGTGGATGTTTAATTCAATGATAGCTGATTTAAACTTGAACCGTGAAGGCTAAGGTAATACAACAATTTTTATATAGTTTTCTATTGATTATTATTTGATGGAGATGGTTAAATAGGCATATAAAACTGATTTAGAATGTGTTTCAATGAGAAAAAAAATCATTGGTGGGGAGACCGTGGATGTATTGAATCTATATGAAAATTTTGGGCTGTAGTTCGGAGGTTGAATGGTCATAAATTGTTTTTTCATAACAACTTTTTTATTTTTATCACCATTAGATATGGGTTATTCATCTTATAATATATATGATGTATAATGCATTAAAAGCATAGTTTTGGTGATTTTGAATGAAAAAAATGAGGTTGAACCTCTTTCCACATGCCTCACCTGTTATCCGGTTAAGGAATAGCATTAGAAACCAGTGTGTATGTTGTAGTCTTTACCTATTCATGTTTGAAAATGGGAGTCAATAATCATTGATTTTGTAATAAGTCTCCCAATAAAAATTCAAAAATAGAATTATATATGGGAGATAGTGGATTAGCTCAAAATGTTGGTCCATTTAATCAGTATTCATGGATATCATACGGTGGGGGACTTTTCAAAAATCGGTATCTAAGAATTGCTAAAGACTATTGAAGTACTAGTTTCAATAGTATCAATATGAGATATGAGTCTTACATATCATTTCTGGAAATCCTTATAGCAATTCCTTTGTACATAGTTGACCTGGATTATGGTGTATCATTCTCAAACAAATGTAAAATATGAATGGATGTTACAAAATTTGGAAGACATACCTTAGTATTGTGTAATGGATTTTGGTAGCTCATAGGAGGATAAAATACTGTTATTGAAGTTATCATATAACAACAGTTATCATACCTCGATTAATATCAATCATTTTGAATCATTTTATGGGTATTATTATCGTTCATCACTTTATTGGGTGGAAATAGATGGGACTTCAATGGTTAGGTCATGCCCTGTCTATGAGAAAATAGAGAAGATTCATTTGATCAGGAAAAGTATGGATATAACTTAGTGTTTTTAGTAATCATATGTGGATCATTGTGGATAGGTTTTTTCATTCACGGTGAGTCATCATGTGTTCTGTTGAATCTCTCTATGGTTAGGACATCATTATTTTAGGAATCAAGGCATGTTATCACCTCAATACATAGTCTCTTTTGAGATATTGGAATGGGTTGGTGAGGTGGCATATATGTTTTCAATTTCACCATGGTTCAGTTTGGTGAATAATGTTTTTTTATAATTCTCAATTAAATTAGTATTATCCAGATCATGACCATGTGACTTGATGGGATCACATTGACTTAGAGTCGACTAATTCATTAGTTCATATGCTGGAATGGATTATGTAAAAGCCTGAAAAAGTATAGCATGGGAAAATAATTGGTATAGTGTTGGTTTTTTAGATACTTTGTCATATTCTATACGAATCTTGGGAACAAAATAATGAAATGGTCATGAAATGGCCTAAATCATTCAATAAAATAGAGGTTTCAAACTTTATAGGGACATAAATTCATATGGTGTGGAGAATGTATCACCACTAATTTCAATTAAGTAAACCATTCAACATTAATTTTCACCACGTCAATTTTTTGACTGATGTTTGGTCATATGGATAACTTTGGGAACGTTTTTCAGGATTTTATAGAGGTCCAAAACTTGAGAAAAGTGAGTAGAAATTGTAAAACACCTCCAAGAAACTACACAATGTGAAACAGATACTACTGGGTAGGTACATGTTTAGGTGCACAGTTTGGATAAACTGTATGACCAACTTGGAGTATCCTTATAATGGGGGACATAGGTATTATTCATATCTAATGCATTGTTTCTCAGACCATGTAGGCCAACCTTGTGAGGTGATTCTTGAGGAAGAGGCAAGTGCATGGTTAGTACAAAGTTTTCCTAATGATGTGATATAACATTGCACGAAAAAAAATTAGATCAAAAAATAATACAGCTCACTTAATATATCACCTTAACCCCAAAAAGTTTTCTTTATTATAACCCTAACTTGATTTTCTCTCCTTTAAAAGGTTATGGAAACTATTCTCGTCAATCTAGGAGTGATCTATTGGAAAATATTTATATATTGAATGTCATAATTCTTGGTACATCTCTATACATATTTGTTCTTCTTAGATATCATCTTCTTCCCTACAATACTAGAGTGATATGATGCTAATCATGATGACATTTTATTTTTTTGATTTTAGGGAACTTGATCTAAGGAATTTTTTGGTGTTTTGACACATATTTGATGAATAATTCTTGACTCCCTTTGTTTTGGCCATATTTTCCAACGTAGGTGGCTTTATTCTCAACTCCTCTTATTAAAAATGATGTCTTAGTTTCCAATTTATAGAATTTATTGAAATTTATAGGAAAATATATATTAAAATAACTGGTGGAATCATCTTTTTTATGGTTTGTGGATTTGTGAATTTTTGATACTATGCAAAGTTCTTGGTTTAATGATTTTAAAATGATAATTTTAAAATGTGATTTTTTAATTCATAGAAAAGGTTTCATAAAAATATTTTCAATAAAAGAATTTTTTTTATTGATATAGATTAAAATGTTTTTTATTATTATTTTTCATTATGGTATGAGTGTTTTCATGTGCATTGGGATGGAAAAGTGTATAACTTTTCCCCTATCATTAGGTAGATGGATAAGGGTATGAACTTATCCCTCGTCAAAATGGTTCACCAAGTGATGACTTAGTGGAAGGATTACACACCACTCATGAGTATAGGGAGTAACACGGTTTCATGCATGGTTTTACATATAGATAAGTGTTATTTATTATTATATAATGAGAAATTGATAAATATTTGTTAACAATTATTTAGTTTCATTCATTGGAAATTATTTTGGTGTGAAACTACTTGGATTTGGTATGAAATATTAAAATGTTTTATTTTTTATATTAAGTGTTTATATAAATTTGATAACATGTTCTATCCTAGTATAATGATTATATATTTAATTTGGGGAAAATATACTAATTTTCACAACACAACCCCCATGTTGGGTACTTTTTTGTGTTTGTAGATATCGTTTATCAGGAAAAAGGTAAAGGAAAAGTACTGCATTTCTTTAAGGGAGTTTCTTCATAATTGGGCATTGATTGTGGAGTTGGTTCATGTATCATGTTTGGAGCTATATTGTTATGTATTTTTATTCTTTGAGCTTTGGGGTTTAGTATTCTATTTTGTGTAGTCTGATATTAGTTATGGTCTAGTTTGTTATTGTTTTCTTTTAGCATCAATTTTTACGGTATTATATTGTTATAAAGAATTATAGATTGGTTTTTGGTTATGGTTTGTTAATTGTGGTAGTTTTATTTTCAAATAGAAAATCTTCCTCAAATTTCATTTCATCATTTGGTTTGTTATTTATCCTTTTCTGTCTTGGGGATGTCTCCTATGGCCAAGTAACAATTCCAACTCAACTAAATCCAATAAGGGGGAGTGGGATGTTAACTGAAGTAATACAAGTGGATATAAGAGGTAAAAAATTTCATTATAATGATTATCTAGGTAAAACATAACTCATAAAATAAAATTAAGATAAGAGTTATTGTAAATTTCTAAACCTTATCATAATTATTTTTTCCCTTAATTACTCGATTAATCATTTATCATGGTAATAAAAATTACCATGTTTACTATTCATATTTCCACTAATAAAATGGACATATATACATAATTTTGATGTCATGAATCCAAATATGAAATTCATTTTTAAATATTCAAAATATTGAAGTTAAAAAAATTATTTAAAATAAATCCTTTAAAGGAGTGAGAAAATGCATTTTTAATGTGAAAAAGGGTCAAATTAGAAAAACATTTATATAATAATTAATAAGAAAAAGATTAAAAATAACATAATTGGATTAATATATGTATAATTGATCTAATTATTCTTTTAAAACAATTTTAAATATAATTCAAAATAATAAAATTTTTAGATGAAAAGCATGTTTTAAATTAAAATGCAGTATTATTCACCATTCATTAGGAAATCTCTCTTTTCAGAAAAATACCAAAAATTAAACCTAATATTATTTTGAAAATAAAAATTTAAAAATTATGTTTATTTTGTTAAATATAATTTATAATGTGGAAAAAATTCTTTCCAAAACAATTGCATCATCCAAAGGCGACTAAACATCTTTTAGAAAAATATAGCTTTTTATGCATAAAAGTTGTTTTATTTTTATATCATGAATATAAAACACATGATATGAATGTTAAACATAATATTGAATATAAAATATAGAAATTTCATAACATGGATAATACTATTAATTCTCTCTATTTTAACATTTAGGTTTTAATAATGTATCAATTTTTGTTTAAGCTAGCGGTCCTGTACAATGTAAGCTATTGGAAAGATAAATTTAAAAAGGGATGTACCATTAAATATTCGTGTGTTACATTATCCCATCATATAATAAATTATTCCCCAAAAATTTTAATTCACAAGTCTAAAATAAAGGGTTGATATTTCAAAATTCTTTTGTGGGAAACCCACATTGTAAAAACTATTCATAAAACCTCCACTTAAAAGTTGAAAATTAAAATGCAATGTTCACCATAAAGCTTGGATAATGAATAGAAAAAAATTAGTGGGAAGTAAAAATATGAATATGGAAAAGAAACCTAGAGATTATGTTATGATGGAGAGTGATATAGAATATGGTAATTAAAAACTTAACCCTCACAAAACTATAAATTTGTTATTAGTTAAAGGCCCATTTATTTCTCATAATGAAATGTATATGGATAATGTATTTGATCGAAAAACAATTTCCTAGAGTTGAGTGATTACTTTACAATCCTATTAATGACATGTTAAAATAAACCTACCTTATTTATCTCCTTATAAAAAGTATAATCTTATCATTTGGATGTGTTTCACTCTACTTCCACTTCATTTCATAATACATGAGATGGATATCAAAGTTGAATTTTTATCCCTAAATAAGTTTTATCAAAATATCCATAAGTCATTCCTTAGTCCATTAAATACTTATAAATGAAAAATGTTTATCACTTGTTATCTAATATGATATACCATAATTTAACATCAAATAATAATATTAAAATTCTAACTTAATTGATTATATAAATAGTTAATAATAAGACTCATCCAGAATATATATGTCCAAATTTGAAGACCAAAAATTTAAAAGGGTGGTCACTGAAATTTAAAAAATAAAGTCAACGTAATATTTTGTAAATAACAAAATGAAAATATTATTGTCACATGCCAAATATATGGATACCTTTATCACCTTGAAATATTAATTAAAATGAAAGTTCCTCCAAAAATAAGATATCATGTTGTTGATTATATTCTTTAAATATAATAATGTTGTAAACTCTACCAATGATGGTATAAACAACTTTTTTAAAAAATCAATAATAATATACTATGCAGTCAGAACTATAAAATTTACTTTATCCATATCAACCATATCTTTAACCCCTCACAACTATCACATCATTAGGATTATATTATGGGTTATATTTTCATAAATCATGTATTTTTAGTTAATTTCTACTTGACCCAAAATCTATTTTCTTGGTACTAATCAACAAATGTTTTCAAATCCTTAATGAAAAACTATTGTTGTACAATCAATATAAATTCCAAAATTATTATTATGGTAATATCTTCAATAAAATAATTTTGCAACATATTTCATGGTTCCAAATACACAATATTATTAATCACCTAACATGGTTTGTATCAATATCATAAGATCATCCTTGATCCATTATCTTCTTCAGAGGTATATTCCCTTAAATCTTGGGGGATTAATGTGGGTAGTACCATGTTTCAGTACAGTAGAAACCGTAAATACAATATTTTTCTTTATTCCATTTTTATTATTTTTCCTGATTCTCATTTTCATTGAACATATAAATAACTGACAATAATTTAAATCATTTTCATGGGTGATTATTTCTACAGTTATCACATGTGGGAATATCAATCCTTCCATTCATCAATTTATCTGGGATTTTAACAACTAACCTCTTCTTATCTTACATCCCATTGAATCTGTAAGACATGGATACTTATTTCTATATCTTTATGTAATATAAAATGATTTCATTATATGACTAAAATGTTTGAGAGTCCATCCCTATTGGAATCCATCACTTAACCCCATCAATAAAATGGTCAATATTTTATTCTACGTAGTATATGTAATTTGTTACATACATTTCTATCCTTGTAAATGTTTCTTCACACTCTGTATCACTTTATTACTCTTTTTACATAAACTATTGACATTTCTTTTCATCTCATTTTGATTCCAACAAGGGAATTATATTTCAAAGAATGTCTCCCAAAAATATTTCTGGTCTGTGAGTTTTATTTCATCTTCCTCCTATGTAATACAGATCAATGACCACCATTGATCATCGTCACCATTGAGACAACACACTACAAGTGTAACATTTTCTTCATCAGTACATTTTAATTACATTAATATTTTATCTAAACAATTAATGCCTTTCTTATATGCCATTTTACATGTATTACTACTATATAAATGGGACTTATTTCATAAAAAGTGTCCCAACATCAGAGAATCACATTATGGAATAGGTATCTCTATCTGGGAAAGGTTCTTTGCCATAACCTGATTACGCAGCCCTAATATAATCATAAATTTCCCGGTTCCCATACTAATTGAATTAACATCCTTGATAGGGAAATAACTTCTTCAATCATGAGTATTGATATACTTCATCCTTCGAGGTTCCATTTCTAAAACAATGGAATACACTGGATTAGATCATAAAATTAAGAACTTTTTATAATTCCAAATATCATGTAACGCTGAACATAAATTAAAAAATTTATGCATAGTTAATTTCATAATCATAAAAATAGTTTATTTGGGATGTTATTCTATACTTTTCCTAAATGTATATCGTAGTTTTATGTTCTATAATATATGTTTTCCAAAATATAGTTCCCATTTTTTCTGCCAAAAATCATTTGATACAAACTGGAAAGACCCTGATCTGAGTATCTAGAAGATGGTGGCCTAATTTATCATAATGTCATAATTACAAGGAATTTCATCAAAAAAGACATAATAGTTGTGTAGTATTGGTAAACCAGACACATACACAAAACCCATTTTATATTGTGAATAGTAAATGGACCATTATACATTACAAAAGATAATAAACAACATCCTTGAAAATTCATTCAAATATATACGCTTCATAACTTGGCGAAAGGAAAAAAATAAGGGTATTCTCTAATTATCAGTATTGGTAAAGTACTGTGGAAGAACTCATGAATAAATAATAATTGTCATCATGGAATGGTAAATAAATCAGAACTAATTCCATTAATTAAAATTTTGAGAATAATATTTTAGTAAAAATATATGATCATATAATTTATTATTAAATTATCACATGATCTTGGAAATTGACCATGGATATTCACACTAACTGATTAATCACATGGAATAACAATAATGATATAATGCATAATTTTGGATATTTCAATTATCTAGATCTATCCCCAAGATATTTACTATCATGATAAATCCTCAAAAAATTGAATTTCTATGTGTAGAAACCTATAAACTATCATGATCTATCCTTAAGATATTTACCATCAAGATCTATCCTGAAGATTGTTTAAATTTGTGGGTAGAAACCCATCTGATTTAGACAATTGATTCCCCCATTAATTAATAACATTTAAAAAATCATAAAATATAATTATAATAGGTAAAATAATTACATAAATTTTCAAATGGGTTTTATACTATCCTCATAAAAAATATTGGAGCATAAAATAAAAAAAATGACTTAATGAATGAAAACTGAGACAACTGCACTTACAAAGATCATATCGTTATTAAAATGAATCTATTATGATTATATTCTATAAACCCACATAAAAAATTTGAATTATAACATTGGTCAACCAAATTCATTTCACACATAATAATAGACTGATATAAACATTAAAATAGATGTTTAACCCAATGAATGAAATTGTGTTATTAAATCTCTTACAATTTGTAATTAGTCGAATTTTGTACCCCTTTAATGTAATAATCATCTAATTATACATCTAATAAGATGATTATAATGAGATTAATGATATATTATATAAAAGGTATTTATATATACCCCACAAATAAAAAATAAATTGCGAATATGTCATATATCTCACAGAAGTAAAAGTGAGATAAGAAACCATTAATTTGTGCTTTCCTTTAGTTCAACATGATTTAACTTTATATATAATAGTTTAAATCATTTTATTAACTTACAAAAGAACCATATTCATATTAATAATATCATATATTATTCTATTAAGTCATTTTATCACCTGTTAGATAAGAATATTTTGTTATTACCCTTATTTAGGGTGTTAACTGCTTCATTTTACAATGTATATTTTTTCATGTATGTCATGGTTATTGTGCAAAGGGTATTTTTATTTATCCTAAATAATGATATTAAGGACCTATATAAATTATATATTAATTAAATACTTCCTCATAATAATTATTTAATGGTTAACCTGGAAAATAAATCACATTGCGTTGTAGATAGGGTTGGTCGTATGTACAATCGATTGACGATATCATTAAATTAATGGTGAATGGGTGAGTAGTTATTGGTATATTAATTATCCAGAATTAATATTATATCATAATTATCATATATATATATTATTTACACCATTATACTCATCCAACTAAAGTGATTATGAAAAACTAATTACACCACAGTTTGGATACAGTAATCTATACATACACACATAAGGAGCTTTTTTTTAATAGGATGAATAAAGGTGAAATATGGTTTTCCCATTATCATAATAAAATATCAGGATATTAATGACATTGGACTAATTCCTTTAGCGTTGAAACAAATCATGAAGAGGAAGTATAATAAGATATGAACTTGAATGAGGTTGAAAAAATGACTTATTATTATTTAGTGTAATTCCCCTATATCTCTTCATAAACGATCTATGGTTTGTCTAATTGGAATAATAGGACCACTAGAAAATAAATAAGGATTTTTAGAAGGGAAATTGGTAGATTGTTTTTGTCCTATATAGATCAAATTTGTGTAAATATGTGATGTAAGGAGTTCCTTTTTATATTTTATGTGAATGAATCTTTTCAAAATCCTCAAAATATTAAAAATATTTTATAACTTCAATTATCTAAAATTAAATTTTTGATAATATTTTAAATATCATTTATTTGAAATTTTCACTAATTAAATAATTACTACATCATCATTTTAAAAATAATTATGTTTATTATTTCTTCAAATAAAATTAAAATATGTCACCATGATGAAGTTTAATAGTTTTTATTTTAAAGGGTAATTTATGGTCAAAAATAGATTCGGTAAGACCAAATTTTAAAATTTTTATAATTATTAAAACATTATTGTTATAATTTTGACTTTCCTTATCGAAAAATACTATAATGGGCACAAATTAATCCAAGAAGCATCAAGAGGTCATAAATTTGTCCCAACGATTATTATGGTCAATAATAACTCATCAAGTAAAATTAGGATATGTTTTGAATTTTTTTTAATCTTTATCATAGTTATTTTTACACTTAATTAGTTGATTTAACATTCACCATGAAAATAGAAATTACTAAGTTTATAATTTATATTCTATAAAAATATAAGGGACCTGTTTACAAAATTTTTAAATCATGAATCCAAATATTTCACCCATTTTTCATAATTAAAAACACAAAACAAGAAGAAATTAATTTAAAATTAATTTCATATATTGGATAAGAAAATGGATTTTTTGTTGGGAAAATGTTCAAATGCTTAAAAAAATATATCCAAATTAAATATAAAAAAATAAAATGAAAATAATTTTATAAAAATATATATTATTGAACTAAATTTTCTTTAAAATGAAATTTAAATATAATTTAATATTATAACATATTCAAGAGAAATGTTAGTTTTAAATTTAAAAGCTGTATTTTTAACTATTCACTGGAAAATCAATATATTCTGAAAAATAAAATAAATTAACCCTCAGATAATTATTATGGTAAAATTTTAAAAAGAAAGTTTATTTTTTCAAATAGAAATTATATGTGACAAAATTTTGTTTAAAAACAAGTGTCCCATCAAAAGGTTGCAAAAAATCATTTACACACAATATACCTTTTTATTCATAAAAGTGGATTTATTTTTATATCATGTCCAAAAAACACAAAATATTAATGTAAAATATTATATTTAATATATAATATATATATTTCAAAATGTGGTTAATACAATTCATCCCTTCCAATTTAACATCTATGTTATAATAATGTTTCGTTGCTCATTTAAGCAGGTTGTTGTCAATAATGTAAGCTATCTAAAAGATTGAATTTAAAATTATACATACCATAAAGTCATGGGAAGTTATACGAATAGTAAATTATTGTAAATAAAGATTTATACATCATGAAAACATCTACTATCAAGACCATTCTAATGATAGATTAAAACTGATGGGTTGTATATACAAGAAACCCATTTAACTAAGGATTGCTGACTAATTCATCTCATGAGACTACTGATGCATCAAGGGGATATCATTTACTAGAAAATATATGTATATTTATGTCTATAACCTTTAACATATATAAAATAATAGATTTAATTCATGAACAATATGTCTTATCTTTAAATATCTGTAATGTATAAAAATATGTATTATCAATATCCCCTTGACAATCCAACAACAATGAATGTATAACATCATATGTATAAATGAGATAAAGTTTAAGAAAAAACCATGATAAATAATATGGATATATTTTGGAAATTAAATTTCCAATGATCACAGTAAAGTGAAACATTCAAGGGGATGTTATCAAGAAAGTGAGTTTAAATACTATCTTTTTTAAAAATACTCATAGACGAATCAAATAAAGAATAATTATCATATCAATAAAACATATTTGTATAGACCCGGAAATTTCAAGGAATTTTTTTTCTTAATTTCTTTGAAATTTTACAAGTATTTGGCTTCTGACAGAACTTGATTCCGAGACTGGTGTGCCCAGATTCAATTCCTGAAGTTTATCTCATGTACGTCCAGTAAATGAAAGAGCATGTTTTTCTATCTTTTGAACCGATGCTCGGAATTGAAATCTGGGATCATGGTTAAACTCGCAGCGCATGTTTTCGTTTAAGAAGACTTTCACCTCGACGGTTAATGATCGGGTATGAAAGTTAGTTCTTGGGTTTTTACGTGGGATAATAAAATAAAATAAGTGAACAATTTATTTTACTTTGTTAAACACATGTTGTGCGGATAAAGTGGTTAGATACTCCACTTGGGAGTTGGTGGTGGGACTTCCACACCCTAACCCCCGCCCACCGAGATCCAACCTCCCATGTGAGGTTGATTGTGGTGGAAACCACACGAGGCCTCCCATTAATGGGAGGGGAATCATAACTCCTTGACTCACCCTCATTTATGAGGGAGATCCTCTAGGTTTAAATCCCCCTCTTAATTGAGGAGGATGAAACCTCCCTTTTTAATGAGGGGACCACCCAAGCATTAACCACCCTCCCCCATTCATTTTTTTGGTTAATTAATGGTGGGGATTGCCAGGAAATATCCTCCCTTTGGAGTATATTCTTTTGTGGGGACCCCCTGGGCCAATAACCCATTTTTTACTTCCTCCACATTTTAATGCGCCACCGCAGCGGATTAATTGGGTGGATCCCTCTGTCATAAATCCTCCATTTATGACTTGCCTGCCAACAATGATCCCTCCCACTCCTATATAAAGGAGGCTAGGGGAAGGAGTTTTGGAAGACTTCTTCAAGAGGCGAAATGCTAGCAGTGAAGCACGACGCCCAACATTTGGAGAGTTTTCCTCTTCCTCCAACGAAGAACAAAGAATGAAGAACGTCGACGCCACCCTCGGCTCCTTCCCAAAGTTGACGGAACGACGCATGTCTTCCGTGACTCCTGTCTTCTATGACTCGCCATCGTTTAATGATGTTTTAAGAGGTAGGGTTTGTTATGTTAATGTTTTAATATCAGTCATCATTGTTCTTTAATTCTTGAGTTTCTTTTGGCCACATGATACCATCTTGATGAGGAAGGGCTCGGACTGCATGACCACGGTCCGACCCTTCCCCTCTCATTTGCTAAGTGTGGACGATGGAGATGGACTGTGATGAACCGTCCGACGACAGGCCGACCACAAGAGGATTGTCAATGCATGATTTTCGGGTCACCGCAAAGGCGCGGTCCCGACGTTCCATGCAGAGTAGAGCTGGGTCGCGGCTGGGGTGAGCCGCGGTGGAGGGGGGCGACGTCGTCACCCCACGTCGGAGCTACAGCACCCGCGGCTGGGGTGGGCCGCGGAAGTGGGACATGGCACCGTCACGCTGCGACGGTTGGACAATGCTGCGGCCTAAGGCCGCAGCGGATCTGGAAGGGCAGCCGGCTGTGCTGACCGTCAGTGCCTTCAAGTGGTGGGACACGATGGGGTCCCACGGTTACCTAAGGGACGACCATCACGGCGGGCCGTTTTAAAGAACAGATGGGGGGTGTAACCCCCTCAATCAGTGGCTAGGTTGGGACCCTCTGGGCGCCACCACCCCGCCGGGTCGGCCAGCCACGCGGGCTGGGCCGCGCCAGCCTGGCCTGGCCGCCGGTGCCGGGATGGGCCGCCAGTGCCGGGTCGGGCCGCCAGCGACGGGTTGGGCCTCGCCAACCGGGCTGGGCCGCGCCCTACCGGGCCTGACCTGGACTCAGGTCAGGTCGACCCGGTTCGGGCTGACCCAGTGGGTGATGGGTCGGGTCGGATCGGGCCCAGACCCCCTATTTTTCAGACATTCTTCAGTTAAACGCCTAAAACATGAGTTTTGGACCTCCGATCGACGAACCGTCAGTTGCGTAGGATTCCTAGGATCGAGACGATCGATTCAGTATATTACACTCAAGGATTTGGCAATGTTTGTGTACGGTCGGGTTGGTTCAAACCCGAAACCAACCGGGCCCTCGGAGCAGAAACGCATATAACATGAGGATCAGACGTCGGATTGACGTGTCGTCGACTATTTTGGATTCCTATTGATGATAAGGTTCTTTTGATATACTCCACTTGAGGTTTGGATGTAGTTGGAGTACAGTCGGGTTGGATTAGCTTATAAACCAACCAGGCCGTTGGAACGGAAAATCTAATAACTCACAGAGTAGACCTCTGTTTGAAGAATCATCAGCGGCATTGGTAGTCTTGTTGAGAAACGGTTCCTTGAGTATACCCCATGGGTGTTCAGGGTACTGTTGAGATATCGTTGGGTTAGTTCGTACACGAAACCAACCGAGCCTCTGAGACTAAAAGGCTAAAAACTCCCAGACTGGGCGTCTGATTGACCCGTCGTCTGTTGCGTTGAGACCCCTATGACAAGGTGGTCCTTTGAGATACTTCTTCATGGAAATTTGTGATTCATGGAGTATCTACCAGTAGCTCGGGGAGCAGATCCTCCCGGAGACGAGCGCACGGAGTACGAAGACCTTGTAGCTCGTTGAGACCTGATGCCTTCTTGTCCGATTTTAGTCGGAGTGACTCGTAAAGCCCAGTGGGGAGCACTACAATGTTTGGGTGGCATACCCATGGTGGAAATCACTACTATGTTTGGGTGGCAGATCCACAGTACTCGACAGGAGTACCTCTGTAGGCTATTAGGGGGAGTACTACTGTGTTTGGGTGGCACACCCACGGCGGGGAGCACTACATTGTTAGGGTGGCAGACCCACGGTACACGACAGGAGGAGTACTTCAGCAGTATAAGGTTAGTGAGCAGTGCCTCGGAGTCATGATAGGATCACTGTACTAATCATAGAAGGATCTCTTCAGCAGTTGTGGTTTCGATATCATTAATGAAAATCCTGGTTTGAGCTGAGTCAACGACCTTTGTGTTTAGCTCATGATTGAGATGGGATACTTGATAACATAGGTATATTTATGGGAATATATGTATGTAAAGGTTATATGTTGATATCATTATTTTTGGTTTATCCTTGTTAGATTTACTGAGACCTTGAGGGTCTCGGGGTCCCTACTGAGTATCGTTATACTCACCCCTGCATCAGCTATTCTCGCACCTCATTGTGATGGATGAAAACAACGAACAACACTAATCATGGTTGAGTTTGTAGAGTTGGAAGGTACCCAGAGGTGGAATTCATGACGAGAGGGTACCCGGAGGTGGACTTCATGATGAGATGGTACCCGGAGGTGACAGACGAATGTGGAGAGCTAAGGTGGCCATTTATACCTACCCTTCAGGTAGGAACTCCGGAGGACAATCCAGAAGAAGCTCGACACCGTCCTGCTGTTTATTATTTTCCTTGTAATTTACTGTTGGGATTGTATTCCGGCCCTTTCTACTTTCAACACACTTTTTGTACTGCTTTACTTAGTGTTGCTTCAGCATGTACTCTGGTTGTGTGTTTTTTAATTTCTTAAATGCAATGCCTTCCCTTTTTATAGGGATTTACGCCTTTGGTGCTAGTCCCCAGCCCCTGGCCTATGGAAGGTGGGCTTGGGGTAGTCATGGCACGGGCCCCGAAGATGGGTCATGACAAATTTGTATAAGAGGATTCGGTTCTACCGCAGAACTCAGGACTTTGATCATTCTTTCTGTGAAGCAATAGTATTAAGGGTACTAAGTGTGGTTTTCAGATCAGGGAGTTCAGCGTTGGTTCGGGTGGCCGACATATCCATACACCAGGACCCTAACATCTGATTTCCAACTCAGTGCATGAAAACACTGATTGTGTGTGTGTTTTCAAATGGTTCTTTTAAATCAGCTCAAACCAGGTCAGCTCACCAAGTATAGTCTTTTAATCGTGTTGCATTTGTTCTTTCAGGATTCCCCCCGTGGATGATCAGATAGATCCCCGATAGTTGTACGTACTAAAAGGTCGTTGAGCGACAAGGCCTTAGTACAAGTCCCTCTCCTAATTGAAACACCAGCAGAGAGTGCACACCGCTTATGCAGGATGCACGATTTCCAGTGTCAGAGGCCTCTGGGGTTTCGAGGCGAGTCAGATTTTCAGACGGCTGGTCACTGGCTGGAGTTTGTAGCACGAGCTTTCCACATAGCTGGGACACCCATAGACTTGATGTTGTACCTAGTTGTTATCCTCTTTAAGGGAGCAGCTGAGAGGTGGTGGAGCCGTATTCTCCAGTTTTGCGACGAGACGACATTCACCTAGGGATACTTTGAGACATTTTTTAGGGTGGAGTTTATACCAGAGACTCTACACTATGAGCATTCTCAGGAGATGCTTCCCATGCCGTAGGTTTTTCCGTTAGTAGACGAGTCATCTGTAGACAGTAGACGGATGATGTAGAGGTCCAAGAGGACCAGGCCAACATGTGGGCGACATCGGGTTATAGGTTCGGTTGTGCGGGGAAACCCGAGTGGAGTCATAGCTAGTCGTGCCAGGAGCGGGCAGTGTTACTCCTGCGGCAGGCTTGATCTCATGGAACGTGACTGTCCGACTCCCCACACAGTTAATCCGCAGGAGTTGGAGGAGCCATCGAGATAGAAGCATCGGTGGGAGCTTGAGCAACAACCGAGCGGTGGACAAGGCAGTGGAGCCCCGGAAGCGGGTGGAACGGAGTGAGACTAGTTCCAGGCATGGAGGCCTTTGTTCTTGGTGCTTCTAGTTTCCATGTTATTGCTTTTGTGTTTGATTTGTGTCTTGTACTTGAGTTGCAATAACAAAAGTCACTTATCATTGTGACGTTTACTTTCCTGTTATTTTTGTATGGTTGATACTAAGTGGTTCCGATTAAAACTGTTAGCTTGACCCTCACTTATGAGATTCTGACTGGAAGAGACCCAGTAACCACACACTAATGATGAAAGTGTGACTCAACCCCTGGAGGAGAGAGTAATGGTTGGATCTCTTGGTAGTAGCGTCGAGGCCTTACGACATCATCGATGACATGAATTTTACCGTTCATGTTAGGATTGACTATATTAGGCAAAGAACATGGTTTATCCAGGGGATGAGACCAGATTTCTCTTTTCGGCAGAAGAGAAATCTCAGAAACTCTTTTGTAAAATGTAGACAAAGAAGGGTGGAGATGAGTTCTTTCAATTGGCTAGTCTCACACATTGTTCGTTTAGAGAACGGTTTATAGTTCTCTCCAACTCAATAGTCTCAGGTGTATCTTCTCTCAGAAGGACATGAACCTCAGACAGCGGTGATGTCTTGAATTCCTATAGGACAATGACTTCGAGATGGTTTATACTCCAGGGGAGGGGAATGTTGTAGAGTGGAGAGACAGAAGCTAGCCTTTCCACCTCAGATGCACCAGTTGCACGACGTCATCCACATATCTCAGCAGAGGAGATGTGTGCACGACCTATCTGTCATCATCGACCACTGGGATCTGGACATCGATGATGGGGTGACGTTCACGAGGTTCCAGTAGAGGTTGAGGATCGACAGGAGTGGGTCCTACGAGGATGGTCAATTCCTCTTGTGCACTTTCGCAGGCAACATAGGAACCTCCAAGGGAGCACATGGGAGCGGGAGGCTCAGATGCGTGCTCAGTAACTCCTTTAGTTTCCCTAGTTTGTGTTGTAGCTTTACGGGGATGTAAAGCCCTGAGGTGGGTGTAAAATAAATACATATAAATTTCAAGGAATTTTTTTTTCTTCATTTATTTGGAATTTTACGAGTCTGTGGCTTCTGACGGTACTTGATTCTGAGGCCCGGTGTTCCCGGAATCTATTTACGAAGTTTAGCTCAGGTACGTTCAGTAAACGAATGAGCATGCTTTTCTATCTTTCGAACCAGTGCTTGGAATTGAAATTTGTGGGCACTGTTGAACTCAGAGCATGAGTTTTCACTTAAGAAGACTTTCACCTCGATGTTTGATGATCGGGTATGAAATTTAGTTTTTGGGTTTTTACATGGGTTAAAAAAATAAAATAAGTGAACAATTTATTTTATTTTTTTAAACAAATGTCGTGCAAATAAAGAGGTTAGACGCTCCACTTGCGAGTTGGTGGTGGGACCGCCACACCCTAACCCACAGTGAGAGGTTATGGTGGTGGGTCCCAGCGATATCCAACCACTCATATGAGGTAGATTGTGGTGGAAACCACACGAGGCCTCCCATCAATGGGAGGGGAATCATAACTCCTTGACTCCCCCTCATTTATGAGGGAGAGCCTCTAGGTTTAAATCCCCCTCTTAATTGAGGAGGATGAAACCTCCCTTTTTAATGAGGGGACCAACCAATCATTAACCCCCCTCCCCATTTCCTTTTATTGGTTAATTAATGTTGGGGCCCGCCAGGAAATAACCTCCCTTAGGTGGATATTCTTCTGTGGGGACCACCCGGGCAAATAACTGTTTTTTGACTTCCTCTCCATTTTAATGTTCCACTGCAGTGGATTAATTGGGTGGAGCCCTCTATCATGAATCCTCCATTTATGACTTGTGTGCCAACGAAGAACCCTCCCACTCCTATATAAAGGAGGATAGGGGAAGGATTTCTGGATGTCTTCTTCAACCGGCGGAATGCTAGCAGCGAAGAACGGCTCCCAACATTTCGAGAGTTTTCCTTTTCCTCCAACGAAGAACAAAGAACGAAGAATGCTGACGCCACCGTCACCTCCTTCTCGATGTTGAAAGAATGGCGCCTGTCTTCCGTGACGCCTGTCTTCCACGACTCTCCATCGTTTAACGCCGTTTTAATAGGTAAGGGGTTGTTCTATTCATGTTTTAATATCATTCATCATCGTTCTTCAATTCTTGAGTTTCATTTGGCCGCATGATACCATCTTGACGAGGAAGGGATCGGACCGCACGAACATGGCCCGACCCTTCCCATCTCGTTTGTTGTTTGTGGATGATGGAGGATGACTACGAAGAACCATCCGGTGATGGGCCAACCACAAGCGGATTGTCAACGCATGATTATCAGGTCTCCGCAAAGTTGCGACACCGACGTGCCGCGCGGATTAGAGTCGGGTCGCGGCTGGGGCAGGCCTCGGCGGAGGGGTGTGGCATCATCGCGTCGTGTCAGAGCTAGGGCGGGCCCCACTGGGCTCTGCCACCCCTCCTAGGCGGCCAGCCACATGGCCAACCATGTGGGCCATGCGGGCCGGCCCGCGCCGGCCGGGCCGGGCTGCCGGTGCCGGGTCGGGCCACCGGTTCCGGGCCGAGCCACCGGCGCTGGGTTGGGCCGCGCCAACTGGGTTGGGCCGCGCCCAACTGGGCCAGCCCCCAACTCGGGTTAGGTTGACCCGGTTCGGGTCGACCCAGGGGTGATGAGCCGGGTCGGACCAGGCCCAGACCCCCAATTTTTGGACCTTCTTCAGTTAAACGCCTATAACATGAGTTCTGGAATTCCGATAGATGCAGCATCAGTTGCGTAAGATTCCTCGGATCGGGGCGGTCATTTTGGTATATTACAATCATGGTTTAGGCAATGTTTGGGTACAACCAGGTTGGTTTGAACCCGATACCAACCAGGCCCTCGGAGCGGAAACGCATATAACTTGAGGATCGGACGTCCGATTGACGTGTCGTCAGCTATGTTGGACTCCTCATGGTTAGACAGTTAATTTTGGAATACTTTACTTGAGGTTTGTATGGAGTTGGAGTATGGTCGGGTCGGTTAAGCTTATAAACCAACCGGCCCCCTGGAACAGAAAAACCAATAACTCATAGACCGGATGTCTGTTTGACAAATCGTCAACAACATTGGTATTCTTGTTGAGAAATGGATCCTTGAGTATACCCCATGGGAGTTCGGGGTACTGCTGAGATATGTTCGGGTTGGTTCATACAGGATACCAACCGGGCCCCCGGGACTAAAAGGCTAATAACATACAGATCGGGCGTCTGAATGACGCACCGTCTGTTGCGTTGAGACCACTTTGACGAGGTGGCCTTTTGATATACTTCTTTTTGGGACTTTGTGATACTTGGAGTATCGACCAGTAGCTTCGGGAGAAGATCCTCTCGGAGACGAGCGTACGGAGTACGAAGACCTTGTAGTTGGCTGAGACCTCATGACTGCTTGTCCGAATCGAGTCGGAGTGACTTGTATAGCCCAGTGGGGAGAACTACTATGTTTTGGTGGCAGACCCATAGCGGGAAGCACTGTTGTGTTTCGATGGCAGACCAGCGATACTCAATAGAAGGTGTACCTCTGTAGGATATTAAGGGGAGTACTAATGTTTTCGGGTGGCAGACCCATGGCGGGGAGCACTACTGTGTTGGGGTGGCAGACCCACGGTACATGACAGGAGGAGTACCTCAGTAGTCTATGGTTAGTGAGAAGCGCCTCAGAGTCATGACATGATCACTCTACTATTAGGAGTAGGAGCTCTTCAGTAGTTGTTGTTTCGATATCATCAATGAAAATCTTGGTTTGAGCTGAGTCAATGACCATTGTGTTTACCTCATGATTGAGATGGGTTACTTGATAACTTAGGTATAGGTATGGGCATATACCTAAGTAAAGGTTATCTGTTGAGATCTTTCTTTGTTCTTTTTCCTTTTTGGATTTACTGAGACCGTGTGGGTCTCACGGTCCCTACTGAGTATCGTTATACTCACCCCTCCACGTGCTATGCCCGCACCTCATTGTGTTGGATGCAGACGATGGACAACACTGATCGTGGTTGAGGCTTGTCGAGCTGGACGGTACCCGGAGGTGGAATTCACAACCAGACGGTACCCAGAGGTGGACTTCATGTTGAGACGGTACCCGGTGGTGACAGACGGACGTGGAGAGATGAGGTGGCCATCTGTACCTACCCTTTAGGTAAGAAATCCGGAGGACGATCCAGGAGTAGCTAGACACCTTCCTGATGTTTTTTCTTTTCCTTGTACTTTACTGTTGGGATTATATTCTAGCCCTTTGTACTTTAGCACACTTATTGTACTGCTTTACTTAGTGTTTCTTCTTCTTGTACTCTGGTTGTGTGTGTTTTCATTTCATAAAGGCAATGCCTTCCCTTTTTATCGGGATATACGCCTTTGTTGTTAGTCGGCAGCCCCTGGCCTATGGAAGGCGGGCTTGGGGTAGTCACGGCACGGGCCCCGAGGACGGGTCTTGAAAATATTCCTAATGGAATAATTTTAAATAAATCATATCGTCATTTATGAAAAGAAATACGATAAAATATTTTTTAAAAAAATATTATTGAAAATATCAATATCATTTTGAATGTAACCTTTTAAAACTAATATTTCAAAAAAAATTAGAAAAAAATTATTTTATAATAAATCATAAAATATATAAACAAATATTTAAAGCACTTATTTTTAATGATGGTTTGAAATTATAAACAATCTATATATGTTAAAATAATGATTACGTTCCAATTTTTAAGTAAAATTCATACAGAAATTGTTTGGAATAAAATAGAGATTCATTTAGAAACATTTTTAATAAATGGAAAAACTGAGAAAAATATTTTTTTAATGATATTGCATGATTATAAAAACATTTTTGAATTATTTTTGGAAAAATGGTTTAGGAGGAAATTTTATTTTCCATTGAAAAGGGAAATTATGTTGGATATTAATAAAAACATTATCATTCATTTTATGTACCAAAAGGGAGGGAAAATGGTATTATTAAATGAAAATTTGGTGAATTACTATAGGAGAATAAATTAAATGGTTGTTTATTATTATTTACAAATAATATCCTTAAATATATATTCAATAATAAATAATACTGATTAAAATGATATTTTCAAATAACACATTACAAAATTTTAACGTTGATGTGAGAATTAATCAATGAATCAATTATGTGTCTCAAATAAAAATCCACCAGAAGCTACTTGAAATAAAAAATAATTTATTAAAAAATCATTACACACATAAAGATAATACTTAAAGATAACAAATAAGTAATATAACATAATTAAATGAAATTGAGTTATGAACTTCATTAGCCCTTTGTAATTTTAATATCAAATAACATTGGATGAAATAATTCAAATTGAAACTAAAAAGAAAATAAATTATAATTTATTCATGGTATTAAATTAATAATGGGAATTATATAAACCAAATAAAATAAATTAGTTTCATTACATTACAATATCCCTCAATGAAGATAAATTTAGACGACATCCCTAACAATGATACTGAATCATCACATATATTCTTTATCATTGCAAATAATAAACATGTGATAATTATTGAATTTAATAATAAATATATAAATATTTATGATTCAATTTAGTTCACTAATTTCCATATTATATAAAATTACTGAATAACTTAAATTTACGTTGGGTGTTTCGATGATATTGGACATTTGTGTCAAAATTGACTTCGGTAGGTTGATTATTGGTCTACAAGATCATTTTTAATCCTATAAAGAATAATATTAATGAAATAATCAACATATATATATATATATATTATATTTTTATGAATAATAAATTAAATGTTTTTTAGAAATGATGTATGTTACAATCAGGGAGACGACAGGCCACACATAAGTATCAGTAACATATCATGCTTTCAACGATCATTACGAGAATGAGGTAAGTTATATATTATCATAAAATAATGATAATAATATCATAAATTACCTAATATATATTTATATTTACTTATATATATAATCCATGTGGTGTGGGGACGAAAATAGAGTCACAACACTTTTTAAAGGTGATAGTTCACACGTATAAGAACGACATTATCAATTATAATGAGTGAATAGATAAGAAATAAAATGATATATTATCTTTTAATAATGATATGTTCCACAAAAATAGGATAATTATTTCTTTAATTTCACATATATTAATTTAATTATTACTTTGTACCTTCTATGTAAATCCTTAGTGAAAAATGGAACAAAATTCTTCGTGAGGTGGTAGTAAGTCGTACACATAAGCGATGTAATCATATCCCCCATGCAATTAAAATTAAAATGGTATATATGATATAATGCTGCCTGAGGTACATTAATGTTACTAATATCATATATATATTTATATATATTCTATATCCATTATCATACCCACCCATGAGAGGTGTTGATTGAAAACATGTCACATCGGTTCACGAGGCGGCAGTCCTCCGTACACCTAAGAGACATTACCATTTCCAATTTAATGGAAGAGGATATAGAAATAGATAATTAGAATTAAATAATAATATAAATATATATAAGGTATATTTTATTATTATTATATAATCATAAACCATTATAATTTATTAGAGGTGGTTGATGAAATAGAACGAATGCATATAGTTTGAATTTTGGTCAATTCTCTGACAACCTCTTTAGAATTATACATAATGTAATAATATAATGCATTTATGATAAAAAAAAGTCTTATAGTATGCTGTTTTGGTTTTTTGGATGTTATTTGGGTTGGTATTTTCTGAAAAAATATTGGTTAATGGTGTTTGGAACTGAGATGAAGTGTGTCCTTTTAATAACTGTGGTGAGTGGAACATCTATATATTTTTAAATAAATATGTGTAATCTTTATTTTTCATATGAAAAATGGATTGAAAATGGATTATTATAGATCCTTATAAATTATAATGTCACAATATGACCAAAAAATATATTTTTTATTGTATTTTTCTAATTTAACTATTATATTTTTTAATTTCACCCTCGTAAACCCATTTTTAATTTAATAATGGTAATTATTTATTATTATTTTCACTTTCATGTTAGTAAAAAATTTATTTGAACTTATTATATAATATAAATTATTTTTATTCTATATATGGATTCAATTTATTCTTTTTTAAATAACAGCATTGGAAAATTCTAATTGAAACTTATACCCACTAATGCGACAAAAAGTGGGTTTTCAAAGAGAAAATTCACAAAATTATACAAGGTTTCAAAATAATAATTCATTATTAAATTTAGTAAAATTAAATTATTTGTATTCAATAAAATATATGTTAACAAATTTTATATAAAAAAATTAAAAATATAATATAACATTTTCAATTATTTAAAACAAAATGATGATTTTAATAAAAATCATTAATTCTTCACTATTCATCAAAAATAATATTTTCAAGATAATAAACAGATCACACTAATATAATTATGATATTATTAATTATAAAATTATTTTCATATTATAAAATAATTTTTCTAAAAGTGGTAAAAATATTATTTTTATATTATATGTAGAAAGCGTGACCAAACTCCCAATTAGTAAAAATATAGTTTTTTTAAAAAAACTTATTATTTTAAATTATTTTCATTTTTCTTCTAATAAATATAAATTTATTTTATTTAATAATATATAGACTACCTAGTTGTATTAATTATGTTACTTTTATTCTTATCTACCCATTTTGAAAGCTTTGTAATAATGTTATATTATTTAATGAATCATTTATACTTAGGGTTGTGTGTTCTACAAGAAATAAAATATGATAAATTTAATTAAATTTATTTTGTGAGTTTTTTAATATAAGTTTTGATTGTTTAATATTATATTAAACTAAATTTATTCTTTTATAATTTTAGGTTATTACATTCTTCCCACCTTCAAAAAATTGTGTCATCACAATTTGATCTTGCTCTAAGAAATTAAGGGTTTGATATTTCAAAATTTATTTATTGAAGACCCACATTGTAAATATTCTTAAGTAAAAAATTATCATAATAATATAGAAGTATAAGTTAAATGTTAATATTTAATAATAGGTAAATATGTTTCTATGTGGGATAACAATTTTGGCATGTGAACATGTTAGAATGTTAATGATCAATGTAACGTTAAGGACCTAAAACCATAAATATGTGATTATTTGAAATACCATTTGATTTATGGGATTTTAAGATTGTTAGATAATAAATCAATATCATTTTCATAAATTTAAGGAATTATTTTATTATCTAAAAATATATGTAAATATACTTACATGACAATTTTTTCCCATCAGAATACTTCCATCCTTTGGTCATTATTGGATCAATTTCTAATTAATCACTTACTCCATGAAATTTATATACGAAATTTAATTTTTTTTGTTTGATGAACTAAAATTCACTTATAATGAATCATAAGATCCATAAAATAATGAAAAGTATTTCTGTTTTCCTTATAACTATTTTTTATAACCAATAAGGTTAGCACAAGATATCCAATATAATAAATTAATCCGTATTCCTCAAAATTAACACCACTGGTTCATCATTAATATTTATTCACAAAATATTGTAAATATATCACTGAAATATTACCCAAAACATCATGTAAACTAGTGGTAGGAATTAAGTACTTATCATCCTTTGGTTATGGATTCAAGCCCTGTGTCCTTTCCATATGTGAAGAGTCTTTACCCTATATATGGGCAGCCATTTTTTAGAAATATATTAATATATTTCCTATAAAATTTAAAAATGGTGATAAAAAAAATTTACAGCATCAAAGATAAGATAAACCGTATATTTTAACAATAAATTTAATGTTATGTCCAAAAAATATAAATTTATTCTTTATTAAATAAAATATTCATCAAATAAACCAATATGGTTGTATTCAAACAAATGTTTCGGAAAAATATCCATAATCATGTTTTATTCTCAACACAAAAATATTCAAAATGGGGGTTTGTTAATTTGAACTTATGATAAATATTAAACCTATGATACAAGGATATCCATAACTCTCATATTAATAAAGACATTTATTATTATAAAATTTTACATGATCCATATATGTTTCATTATTATTATAAATAAAATAACACTGGTAAAAAATTGTATAGAATTTAATTCCATAATCCCATTACATAAATAATTCATCCATTTTATTCCCACGTAGGACCTTCCATGGTCTAGGGTTTAACCATTTGATGAAGGCTTTGGGACAAGTAATGAGAACGTTATCCAAATTTAAGACAATGAACTATAAATTTTTCCCTAGGATGATATTTATTTCATTTCATCATACTATTCATTTTTCATTTGTAAATGATTTCTTTTTTTCTTTTTTACATCATATAAATCATTTTCACATTCCCTTCACACACCTCATGGTAAGTTTATTCTATCCATTTTCATTATCTATTCAAATCATGAATTCTCAATTGTAATAAAAATGTGAATTTTTCAAATCATATCCTCATGGAGTTTCAAAAAATGTGAATAGTATGGTTCATTTTGATGTATTATGTCATGCTTAATTCAAGCCTAATATTCCCTTTTAGGATTTATTACCTCTTGGTATGTCTATTCTAGAACCACTACCACCTATAGAACATATACATGGATGTATTTTATGCTAGATCCATGAAATTTCTCCCATACCAAAACAATATGATATTCTTCTATATGTATTCTCAATGCATATCATAGGGTTATATTCTCGGATCTATGTTTTTTTAATATAGTTCAAAAGGATTCTACTAGAAATACTATGATACAAACTATAAGGAACCCAAACCAAATAACTTTGATCCAATGAATTGCATTATTACATTTCTATAATATATAAGGAATCACTTCCTGAAGGATCAAATATTTTTAATGTCTTAGTAAAATAGATACATTCATGACTCCCATATATTTTTTGAAATCACTAAATTTGAAAATATTTTTTGAGAATAACATTATTCAATCTGGAAAATCCTATCATATAAATTATAGTACAATTCATGGATTCCAGGTAATGGAAAAAAATATGGGGGAGCTTAAATGCACATTAACGGTCAACTACAACAGAAAATTTTAGGAATCAATACCTATAAAAGACATGGATATTTAAATAACAGAACACATATGTCATTTAAATAATTTGACTATCATTATTAGATAATGAATAATCAATATGGTATGGAAAATACTGAACACACATTCTAATTAAATAATAACATGAATATCATAACTAGATATTGAGGAATCAACATGTCATGGTAAATAACAAAAAACAAATTACAATTAATCAATAAACTAAAAATAAAATTCAACCAGTGAAAATATCATTTATAAAATATTGTTGACATGATAACTAGATTTTTAATGAAGGATTTGGAAAATTATTGGAATCTTGATATAATGTATCCTGAAAACCACTATTTTCAAGACCTTTCTTAAGGAAGTTTAAAATGAATGTGTATGTATAAATTAGAAGTCTATTTAAATAAGTTTATCCGATTAATTCATATATTTAGACTATTAATGCCTCAATGGTATATAGATAACTAGGCCACACCGATATCTACATATCCAAATTAATCATTATATATCAGGTAATCGATTTATTTCATGAACAATATGACTTACCATTATATATTTGTATTGAATAAAAAATATAGATTATCAGTAGTTTCCCAATAAAAAAAATAAAACTCAATGTAAAAAACCCTGTCTATAAATTAGATATAGTTTAAAAAATACCTTGATAAATAATAAGGATATTTAGGACAAGATTATCTTCTATGATCACAATATGGGTGATTCATTCAAGGTAAATTTATTGACTACAAAAATGAATTCACGATGTGAGTTCTAATATAATCCTAGGTCAAAATAATCATAGACCTGTAAAGACCTTGATTTCCCGTGGAAATCTTTTTTTATACATGGAAATTTTAAGAGCCCACAGTTTCTAACGGTGCCGGATTTTGAGCCTCGGTGTTTCTGGAATCAATTTCTAAAGTTTTGATCAGGTACGTTCAGAAAACATATGAGTGGGTTTTTATAAGTTTTCAACTGGTGGTCGGAATTGAAATCTGAGGGCACCATTGACCTCACAGCATCAGTGATTTGATAGTGAGACCTTCATGGCAGTTGAGATCTAATGAGAATAGAAGTAAGATGTTGAGGTTTTAGTTAAATTGAATAAAAATAATTGTTGAACTTTATTTTTACTCTATGGTGGTTAAAACCTCCAAGAGGAGGATAGTGGTGGGGTCCACCAAACCATAACCTCCCATGAGAGGTTATTGTGGTGGGGCCAACCCGCACATAACCTCCCTTGGGAGGATGTCCTTTGGTGGGGACCACACAGGTGATGAAACCCATGGAACCCCCAATTAAGTGGTGAAACTCTCCACCTTCCCCCATCAATTAATTGGGCCAACACATGCATTTAATTAATTGAACTATCTCTTCCTTTATTTATTTGGCACCTTTTGATTATTTTTTTTTGAATTTTTATAACTCCTCAATTAATATGCCCATGCTCATGTATTAAATTTGGTGGAGCCGGGTTATTAATTAATCCAATACAAACTTTGTGCCAAAAAAGTTAATAGGATTCTCACTCTATTCTTTTTTGGCATAACCTTTTTTGGAGCTTTGGGTAGAGCTTTGGAGAACCCTTAGAGAATTATCTCTCAACGAACAACTCCCCCTTCCAACGATGAATGACGAACACCTTTCTTCGATCTTTGACTGAGCCTAAAGAGAAGGAGACGACTGCGAAGAATTCCAACAACACATCTTCCTCGGTCTCCTACCCTAGATGCCTCCCGACGTCAACGAATCGATGCTGCCTTTTTCCCCTGACTTCTTCTACGAACGATAAATGAGGTATGGGGATTTGTAGTGGTTTTATTCTCATTCTCCGACGTTTTATTTATGGATTAAGTTATGCATTTGATATCAACTTAATGTGGGGGGAGGGGGTGGACTGCACGAACATGGACAACCCTTCCCCTTTTTGTTCTTGATTGATGATGAAGGCATGACAATGAGGCGATAGTGAACAATGGTCACTGTACCTGTGGCCTCCGCGAACCGCACTGCTGGCCAATCAGTGCCCGACCCGCGTCCCAGGCACTACTCCGCGGCCCTGCCGACGGCTCGCCGCACCTCGTCGGCGCACTTCCTGTGCCCCAATGGCACGCTGCCCGTGCCCCCGGCGCACCGCCCGGCTCAGCTGGCAACCTGCCGCACCCCGCGGCGCCTTGCCCGGTGCCCTACCACACTGCCCGGTGCGCCCCCACGCGCTATCTTTTGCCCTGCCCAACACCCCCCGTGCTGCTCGGGGTCCCCGTGCGCTACCCGGCGCCCCGACATCTTACCAGGCACCCCCATGTCCTACCCCGGGGCCTGCCGCATTCTGCCTGGTGCACTCGTGGCCTGCTCGGTGTCCGGCCGTCTTGCCTGCACCCTACGAGGCCTTCCCCATAGCAACCAAACCACCGACCTCCCGAGCCAACCTGTGGAGTCCCTCGCGATGTCGATGGCCAAACCAGCCCTGTCTTCCAGGCCCAGTAACCGAGCCGCCTACGTGGTGACTACCGGGTCTAACCGCCCACGCGTTCTACTGGGCCGGGCCCGACAAACCACATTAAAACATAGCAGGCTGACCCGCCCATTGGGCCGATTCGGACCCAGCGAGTCTGAACGGATCGACCCCGACTGGGTGGGACTGGACTCGGGCCCATTACTGACCCTTTTCTTGCTTTGGCCATATCATTATCACCAGACGTCCATTTGAAAAACCGTCAGCAGTGCAACTATTCTGGGACCATAACCATCCCTTTGAGTATAACCCACTAGAGTTCGGGGTATAGTTGAGTTATGGTCAGGTTGGTTCGTACATGAATCCAACCGGGCCCCCGGGGCTAAAATGCTAATAACTCATAGACCGAGCGTCCAATTGACCACCATCTGTTGCGTTGAGACCCCTATGACGTGGCAGTCCTTTTAGATTCTTCCACGTGAGACTTCATGACACATGGAGAATCGACCAGTATCTCATGGAGCAGATCCTCCCAGAGATGATTAGACAGAGTGCAGAGACTTAGTTGCTGACAGACCTGATGACTTCTTGACTGATTCATCTTGGAGTGATTCTACTTGCCCAATGGGGAGTGGTCGGTATTTGGCGGTAGACCCATGGCGGAGGAGCACCCGGTATTTGGTGGTAGAAGTGTGGTACTCGACAGGAGGAGTACCCTTGTAGGCTAGTAGGGGGATCTCTCAGTATTTTTGCAGCTGACCCATAGCAGATGGAGTGCCTGGTAGTTGGTAGCAGACCTGCGGTACTCGACAGAAGAGGTACCTTAGCAGTCCAAGGTTAGTGAGAAGCGCCATGGTGTCGCGACATGCCCATTGTAATCAGCACAGGTGGAGTTCTCCAACAGCCGTGGTTTCTATAATGAAAATCCTGTTTTGATCTGATTCAATGACCTTTGTGTTTTCGTCAATATTGAGATGGGTTACTTGATAACTTAGGTATATGTATGGGCATATACCTAAGTAATGATTTTCTATTGAAATCATTCTTTGTGGTTTATCCTTCTTTTATTTTGTGAGACGTTGAGGGTCTCGGGGTCCTAACTAAGTATTTTTATACTCACCCCTACACGAGCTATTCTCGCACCTCGTTGTGTTGGATAAAGACGACGGACAACGCTGACAGTGGCTGAGAGCACTAGGACTGGACAATACCCGGAGGAGGACCATATGAAATATTGGTACACGGTTGAGTCTGACGAATGTGGAGTGTTGTGGAGGCCATATCTACCTTCCCTTCAGGTAGGAACCCTGGAGGAGGATCCAGGAGCTTCTAGACACCATCCAGCTGTTTTTTTTAATTGTACATGTTTTTCCATTCCATATACTTTACTGTTGGGCTTGTATTTCTGGCCCCTTTACTTTTAGTACACTTTTTATACATCTTTTACTTAATTTTCTCTTCCGCTTGTAATCTGGTTGTCTGTGTTTACATTTTATAAAGGAAATTGCTTCCCAATTTTTAGGGATGTATGCATTTTTTGCTAGTCTACAGACCCTGGCCTATGGAAGGCGGGCTTGGGGTAGTCACGATACCGGCCCTGGGGAATGGTTTGTGAAATATTGGAATCATAGGAGTTAGTTGTATGACAGAACACAGGACTCAAATCTATCAATTCTGTAAAGCGATAGTGTTAAGTGTACCGAGTGTGGTTTTGAGTTCAGGGAGTCCAGTGTTGGTGCGGTGGCCGATGTATCCGCACAAAAGGATCCTGACTTCTGATTTCCGACATTGTGCATGAAAACACTAATCGGGCGTAAGTTTCAAACATTTTCTTTAAGTCATCTCAAACCAGGTCAGATTACCATGTATATTCTATTGACCATGTCGCATCTGTTCTTTCAGGATGCCTCCCCGTGGAGAACCAGTTAGAGCCCCCATAGTTGTACGTACTGACAGCCCGCAGAGCGATGAGGCCTCAGCACATGACCCTTTTCAGTTGAGGCACCAGCGGAGGCACTAGTGGTACTACATTCCATTGGGCCACCGATTCCACCAACCCCAGTAGCAGATAGTGCACATTTCATGAGAATTCTGCACGAGTTCTAGTTCCAGAGGCCACCCAGGTTCAGGGGAGAGACAGACCCACAGGTGGCTGAGGATTGGCCGGAGGCTGTGGTGAGAGTCTTCAGACTGGTAGGGACACCAGCCGACTTCATGGTGATCCTTACTGCTAGCCTCCTTCTGGCAGCAGTAAGAAGATGTTGGATCCTGATGCTCCATATGCATGAAGAGTTTAAACTTCTATGGGAAGACTTATAGAGCCTACTCCGGGTGGAGTTTTTTCCAGCCACCCTTTAGGCAGTGAGGATACAGGAGCTACTTCATCTACAGCAGGGCATCATGAGTGTAGATAAGTTTTCAGCGAGGTTCACCGACATCTCGTGCAACTCCACTGATATGGTATGATACCCATTCGTCCGGGCTCAGACCGTTGATCAGGGACTCGGGAGAGAGATCAGAGCTACATTTCTCTCCCATAGCATCCCGACGCAGACGGGGGTGTTGGAGCGAGCCCTCCTAGTGGATAGTTTCCTTGTTCAGTAGTCTCCGGCAGTGAGACCCACCACTAGTCGACTTGCAATAGAGTGTTCTACAACCGATAGTAGATAGATGAAATAGAGTTCCAAGAGGACCAGACCCATAGGTAGTCGACCACAAGACTTAGGATCAGTTGTGCGGGGCACCCAGAGTGGAGATAGAGCTATAATTTCTAGGTGCGGACAATGTTCCTCCTGTGGCGGGCTTGGTCACATGGGTCATGACTATCTAACCCATCACTCTGAAGATCATCAAACAGTTGAAGGACCTCTTGGCAGAGGCATAGGTTCGATCTAGGTAGACGTTAGGGAGAAGGTGGATATGGAAGAGGATCTGGTCATGCGGCTAATGGTGGATGACATTTTGAGATGTTTCCACCACCACCACCACCAGGAGGTCCACCCCGACCACATGGAGTGGGTGGACAGGGGAGAGCACAGCTTCAGGTAGCTGAAGAATATGACCATAGCACTTCGGAGATGAATCGACGTATGATCTGTGTCTACTACACCATAGCCTCAGTTCTTATACTCATAGGTTCCAATCACTATTTCATAGCCACTACCCTCGTTCGGAGCTCAGAGATTCCGACAGAGTCGTTGGATCGATCCTTATGGATAGAGACTCCTATGGGAGAAGACTCAATGACTACGCACTAGTTTCGGCAGTGTGATCTTACTCTAAGAGGCGAGAGATTCATTTGGGATCTCCTCATAGAGGCTTTGGGGCCTTACGACGTCATCTTGGGTAAGGACTGGTTATTTACAGTCCATGCTCAGATCGACTGTATTAGGTGAAAATTGAGGTGTGTCTGAACAGATGGGACTAGGTTCACCTTCACCGGTGAGAAGGGAACCTTTTCAGTTTAGGAAGGACTTACTCAGAGGATGGTGCAACCAATCACTCACCAGTTGTCTTGCCTTACCCTCAAAGAAATATATATGGAGATTCTGACTTATCTTGTAGTGGTGGACCCGTACGGGAATGTTTTCCCTGACGATGTTCCAGGACTACCTCCCCGCAGAGAGGTGGACTTCTATATAGACCTGTAACCCATGACGACATTGCTATCTACACCAGCATATCAGATGGCTCCCGCTGAGTTTCGTGAGATGTAGGTACAGTTGGAGGACTTGCAGGGGAAGGGATTCATCCGGCCCAGTGTTTCACCCTGGGCATCCCCAATTTTGTTCTCTAAGAAAGCAGATGAGAGCTTGAGGCTCTATGTCAACTCTCGTCGCCTGAACCAGGTGACCATGAATAACATGTAACCACTACCGATGATTGAAGACCTATTTGATCCGCTCAATGGAGAAAGATGGTTCTCAAAGATTGACCTCAGATCAAGAAATCACCAGCTCAGAGTTCGAGAAGAGGATGTTCAGAATACGACCTTCAGGTATCGTTACAGCCACTAAGAGTTCTTAGTTATTCCCTTCGGTATAACCAACATTCCAGAAGTGTTCATGAGTCTCATGAACATGATATTCCATCCTTACCTCTATCACTTTGTTGTAGTCTTCATCGATTACATTTTAATTTACTTGACTACTGAGGAGATGCATGCCTACCATTTGCAGGTAGTACTAGACACACTCCGAGAGAACCGGATTTATGGTAAGCTCTTGAAGTGCCAGTTTTAGATTCGAGAGGTTCAATTCAGGAGACACGTCATCTTGGGGGATGGAGTTGTAGTGGGTCCAGTGAAGATCGAAGCTGTACTTTCTTGGGAGCCACCCAGGTGTGTGACGGAGGTACGGAGTTTCCTGGGATTTGATGGGTACTACCAGAGAATCATTCCAGATTTCTATAGAGTTTCAACACCATTATTAGTCTTGACGAAGAAGGGTTAACCCTTAATGTGGTTGGAGAGATGCCAGTAGTTCTTTCAAGAGCTGAGGCAGAGGCTGACTAGTCCCCCTTTTTGTGGCTTCCAGAGGAATGCTTAGGGTACATAGTCTACTGTGACGCATCAGGGACCAGACGTGGGTGTGTCTTGATGCAGGAGCGAGTGGTGATCGCGTATGGTTTTCGGTAGTTGAGAAAACATGAACAGAAATATGCTACCCATGACCAGGAGTTAGCAGCAGTGGTCTTCTCCTTGAAGATGTGGCGACACTATCTGATTGGAAAACATTTTACCATACACTTTGATCACAAGATTCTCAAGTATATCTTCTCTCAGAATGACCTGAACCTAAGACAACGACGATGGCTTTAGTTCATCCAGGACTATTACTTCGAGATTGTATATACTCATGGGAAGGGGAACGTTGTTGTGGATGTGCTCAATAGGAGGACTAACATTAAGCTTCTAGGAGAGGATATAGAGCAGCTGGCTGCCTTACAGATATCCTTTGTGGATAGGGATGGAGTATCTTATATTCAGTCTCTTACAGTCACTCCTCCATTTCATCAGTGAGTCCGGGAGGCGCAGCGTGGAGATGTTGACTGCGAGACACGACGTGCTCAGATATCCATAGGGCAATCACTTGATGGATTTTCTAAAGGTGGGGAGCACGTCATCCTCTTCAGAAGACTTACTATGGCACCGGTTTCACTTTAAGAGGAAGTGTGGAGGGATTTCCACACTTCCCCACTAGCGGTACATCCAGGAGTGGCGAAGATGTATAATGACCTCCGACGATATCATTGGTGTCCATGTATGAAGAAGGCGGTAGTAGAGTTTGTCTCACGATGCCTCACTTGTCAGTAAGTGAAGGCATAGCACCAAGTACCAGCAGGCTTGGTACAACACTTAGAGGTCCCAGAGTGGAAGTGGGATGGGATATCCATGGACTTCGTGATGGGTCTTCCACGTACATCCATGAGTCACGACTCGATATGGGTGATTGTTGACCGACTCACCAAGTCGGTCCACTTCCTACCGATCAGAGAGTAGGGATCAGTAGAAATCTTGGGATGCCTCTACATGCAGAATATTGTGCGTCTGCACGGATTATCTACATCTATTGTCTCCGACCGAGACGCACAATTTACTTCCTAGCTATGGAAGGGGTTGTTGGAGGCTTTTAGGACACAATTTCTCTTGAGCACCGCCTTCCATCCTCAAATGGATGTACAGACTGAGAGGACTATTCAAACCCTCGAGGACATTCTCCATGCATGTGTCCTTGACTTTGGTCGCAGCTGGGAGCCTCACATACATTTGGTGGAGTTTTCATACAACAACAGTTATCACTCCACCATCGGTATGGAACCTTTCGAGGTGTTGTACGAACGACCTTTCAGATCGACACTATGCTGGATAGACCCAGGGACGTTAGTAATAGTGGGACCAGAGATGGTATGGGCTACCATGGAGATGGTGTAGATCATCCTGGAGTAGATGAAGACTACACAGAGGAGGCAGATGTGTTATACTGACAGGAGACGGAGACCTCTGGAGTTCGATGATGGAGACCACATCTTCCTACGGGTATCACCTTGATGAGGTCAACAGATATTTTGCTGAGGGGTAAAGTTATCTCTGTGGTTCATCAGACCATTACAGGTCCTCAGCAGAGTAGGTGAGGTGGTTTACCACTTGGCTCTTCCACCTTAGTTGCACCGGCAGCATGACCTCTTCCATGTATCTTAGCTGAGGAGATACGTGCATGACCCATCCCACATCATCGACCACATGGAGATGGACCTCGATGATGGGGAAACTTTCATGGAGGTTCCAGTGGAGATTGAGGAACGACAGTAGCGGGTCCTATGTAGACAGTCGATACCACTTGTGCGCGTTCGCTGGTAGCACGAGAACCTCCAGGAGAGAACATGGGAGCGAGAGGCTCAGATGCGTGCTCAGTACCCCAATTTGTTCCTATAGTTCGAGATGTAGCTTACGGAGACGTAAATCCATGAGGTGGAGAGAATGTAAAGACCTGTATTTCCCGTGGATTTTTTTTATACATGGGAATTTTAAGAGTATTCAGTTTTAGACGACGCTTTATTCCAAGGCCAGGTGTGCCCGAAATCAATTTCTAAAATTTTAATCAGGTACATTCAGTAAACATACAAGTGGGTTTTTATAACTTTTGAACCGGTGCTCAGAATTGAAATCTGAGGGCACTGTTGAGTTCACAGCATCGATGATTGCTTAGTGAGACCTTCACTACAGTAGCATTCTGATGAGAATAGACGTTAAATTTTTAGGTTTTAGTTTAATTGAATAAAAATAAGTGTTAAACATTATTTTTATTCTATGATGGTTAAAAACTACAAAAGAAGGTTAGTGGTGGGGGCCACAACACCATAACCTCCCATGAGAGGTTATGGTGGTGGGGCCCACCCGCACATAACCACCCTTGGGAGGATGTCCTTTGGTGGGGACCACCCAAGAGATGAAACCCTTGGAACCCCCAATTAAGTGGTGAAACTCTCCACCTTTCCCCATTAATTAATTGTGCCAACCAAAGAAATTAATTAATTTAACTCTCTATTCCTTTATTTATTTGGAAACATTTGAAATCATTTGAATTTTTCCAACTCCCCAATTAATATACCAATGCTCGTGTATTAAATTTTTTGGAGTCGGGTTATTAATTAATCCAATTCAAATTTTGTGCCAACAAAATTAATAGGATTCTCACTCTATTATTTTTTTGGCATAACCATTTATTGGAACTTTGGGAAGTGCTTTGGAGAAACCTTAGAGAATTATCGCTCAACGAAGAACACCCCCCTTCCAACGAAGAATGATGAACACCTTTCTTTGATCTTCGACCGAGCCTAAAAAGAAGGAGATGACTGTGAAGAATGCCACCGATGCATCTTCCTCGGTCTCCTACCCCAGACGCCTCCCGGTGTCAACGAATCAACGCCGACTTTTTCCCACGACTTCATCTACGAATGACAAACAAGGTAGGGGGATTTGTGTTGGTTTTATTCTCGTTCTCCAAAGTTCTATTTATGGAGTAAGTTATGCATTTTGGTATAAACATAGCATGGGGGGAGGGTTTGGACCACACGAACACGACCGACCCTTACCCATTGTTGTTCTCAACTGATGATGACAGCATGGCAAAGAGGCGATGGAGAACAACGACCGCACTACCCACGGACTCAGCGAACCGCACCACCGAGCCGATGGCGCCCGACCCGCGCCCCACGCGCTGCTCCGTGGCCCTGCCGCCAGCCCGCTGTGCCTCGCTAGCGTGCTTCCCATGCTCCTCCAGCCCACATCCCGCACCCCCGTTGCGCCTTCGGGCCCTGCCGGTGGCCTACCTGCACCCCTCAGCACCCTGCCTCCCTGCCCGACACCCCCCGACACCCTACTGCATTGCCCAGCGCTCCCCGCGGCACCCTGCCTGGTGCCCCCCGACGCCCTGTCGCGCTCTCAGTGCGCCCCTATGCACTGTCTGGCGCCCTACCCAGCGCCCCCCGTGCTTCCCGACTTCCCTGCGCGCAGCTCGGAGCCCCGACATCCTACCCGGCACCCCTGCGGCCTACCCAGCGGCCTGCCGCGCCATGCACGGTGCACCCGCTGCCTGCCTGGTGTCCAGCCGTCTTGCCTGCGCCCCCAGCGGCCTTCCCGCTGGCCGCCCTGCCACCGACCTCCCGAGCCAACCTGTGACATCCTCCGTGGTGTCTCTGGCCGAACCGGCCTGATCTTCCGGGCTGAGTCATAGAGGCACCTACATGGTGACTACTAGGCCAGACCGCCCTCACGGTCCGCTGGGCCGGGTTAAAACTTAGCAGGCTAACACACCCATTGGGCCGGGTTAGACCCAATGAGTCTAACCGGTTCGACCTAGACCGGGTCGGCCCAGACTGGGTTCGGCCAAGTCGGTTCGACCGGGTCAGACCGGACTCGGGCCCATTACTAACCCTTTGCCTACTTTGGCCATATCTTTAGCACCAGATGTCCATTTGATGAACCTTCAATGGCGCCAGTATTCTTGGAGAATAAGCATCCCGTTGAGTATACCCCAATGTAATTTGGGGTATAGTTGAGATATGGTTAGGTTGGTTCGTACACGAATCCAACCGGGCCCCCGGGACTAAAATGCTAATAACTCACAGATCGAGCGTCTGATTGACGCGTCGTCTGTTGCGTTGGGACCCCTATGACGTAGCACTCCATTGAGATACTTCTACATGAGACTTCGTGACACTTGGAGTATAGAACACTAGCAGGTGGAGCAGATCCTCCTAGAGATGAGAAGATGGACTGCGGAGACCTAGTAACTGACAGACCTGATGACTGCATGACCGATTTGACTCGGAGTGATTCGACTAGCCCAGTGAGGAGTGCCCATTATTTATCGGCAAACCCATGGCGGAGGAGTGCCCGGTATTTGGCGACAGAACGGTGGTACTCAACAGGAGGAGTACGTCTGTAGGCTCTTAGGGGGAGCGCCCGGTATTTGGCAGAATGCCCACAGTGGACGGAGCGCCTGGTAGTTGGCAGCAGACCCGCAGTACTCGACAGGAGGAGTAAGTCAGAAGTCCAAGGTTAGTGAGAAGTGCCTTGGTGTCATGAAAGGCCCACTGTACTCGACAGGGTAGGAGTTCACCAGTAGTCGTGTATTCGATAAAGACAATCCTGGTTTGAGCTAATTCAATGACCTTTGTGTTTTCCTCATGATTGAAATGGGTCACTTGATAACTTAGGTATATGTATGGGAATACACATAAGTAATGGTTATCTGTTGATATCATACTTTGTGGTTTATCCCTGTTGGATTTTGTGAGACCTTTAGGGTCTCGAGGTCTCTACTGAGTATCATTATACCCACCCATTCATGGGCTATTCCCACACCTCATTGTGTTTGATGCAGATGACAGACAACACTGTCGGAGGCTGAGAGCGTCAAGACTGGACAGTACCCAGAGGAGGACCTTGCGACGCATCGGTACACGGTGGAGCTTGATGAATGTGGAGTGTTCTGGAGGCAATATGTACCTCCCCTTCATATAGGAACCCCAGAGGATGATCCAAGAGCTGCTAGACTCCTTCCAGCTATTTGTCTTTTCAGTTGTACCTGTTTTTCCTTTCCTTGTACTTTACTGTTGTGCTTGTATTTTTGGCCCCTTTACTTTCAGTACACTTGTTATACAACTTTTACTTAGTGTTTTCTTCTGATTTTACTATTTTTTTGTGTATTTACGTTTTATAAAGGCAATTCCTTCCTAGTTTTTAGGGATTTACGCCTTTGGTGCTATTCGCCAGCCCCTGGTCTATGGAAGGTAGGCTTGGGGTAGTCATGATACAGGCCCTGGGGAGTGGGTCATGACAAGGCCATCCACATGAAAAATATGTATATTATTAATAAAACATTTTTTCTATTTTTATATAAAATAAAGAATTATTTTCATTGATTAATAAAAGATCGTAAAAATATTTTTCAAAACATTCCTGAAGAAAATATAATTTTCATCCTAAAAATAACCCTTTAGAAATTAATTTTTTAAAAATATTTTGAAAGAAAATTTCTTTATAAATATAAAATGAAATGTATAATGGAATAATTAAAACATTGAGCCCTCATGATGGTATAAAATTCCATACATGTCATACATGCTAAAACAATTATTTCTTTCACTTTTTCATTAAAAAATGGGAACTGTTTGGAAAATAGCACGATGATTCCTATAAAAAATTGTAAAAACATCAAACATGGGTATTTTATTTCTAATAATTTAATTTTAAGAATGTTGAAAACATTTTGGATTTTCTTTAGAAAACATGGGTTTGAAATAAATAGTATTTTCGACCATATATAGAAATGAAGTGAAATTATACTAAAAACATTTTATAAATCATTTTAGGTTCCAATGTGTGGGAAAATATTATTGTTACCTAAAAATTTCCTAAATAAAAATATGTGAATAAAATGAATTTTTTTATCATCTAATGATCAAATAACTTCATTCAATGGAAACCATGCATAAACAATCTCGATTAAAATGAGATTGTAAAATAACCCATTACAATGATCATAAACATGAAGTGAAAATTAATAAATGAGTCGATTATGTGCATTAAATTTAATTTTACATAAAAAAATTCTTAATAGAATATAATATATTCAAAATTAATTACACAGATAATATATAATAATATAAAAGACAATGAAGATGTAATATAATCCAATGAAAATAAACTGAGTTATGAAATTCACTATCACATGAAAAATTCCAGTAAAATACCATGAGATGAAATAATTTATATTGAATAAAAAAATACTATGATTTATTCATGATTCAAGATATTACATGTAAAATGTTAATTAAGCACACAGAATAAAAAAATTAAGTTCATAACATTAGAAAATTTCTCAACAAAGAAGAACTGAGATGAAGTCACTTAACTTTTGTATAACTCATCATGTGAGTTCTTTATCATCCTTGATAAAAACAGATATTTATTATTGACATGACTAATAAAATTTTCCATGTTTACTATACCTATTATTTATCTTACTATAATAATATATAAAATTACATAATCAATTAATTTTTTGTCTGGTATTTAACCAATATTTGACTTATGTGTCTAAAATTACTTTAGCATGTTGACTATTGGTCTAAGAAGCAATTATTTAAAAATTAAAAAAAAATAAACAAGAAATAATTATCATGTTTATACATAAATAATATTTTTAAAACCAATAATAAAAATGGTTTAGATAAATGATATATGATACTATCATGGAGACAGTGGTTAGTTTGTATACATGATTAAAGTTTCCATTTTTTAATGATCATTAGGGAAAAAAGATACGTAATATTTTATATTTAATAATTGATAATAATTTCTTAAATACCATATTATTTATTTTAATATAATTTTATATATCATTCATTTGTTCTAATAAGAAAATATTGTCACATAACCTCGTGATAGCGGTTGTCTGCACATACATGAATGACGTTATTATCTTTCAGCGAGTATAAATGTAATAAAACAAATCATATATTAACTTTTTTAAAAAAAATTATATATAAATAATATCATAAATATTTCATTAATATCAAAAATATTCATTAACATTATCATTATTTACATCCATATAAAGTGTTAGTGAAAAATGATTCACACTACTTAGCGAGGGGGTAGTATGTCATACACACGAGCAATGTTATCATATTCATTATGGAATGGAATTTAAAATAATTATATATGTTAAAATGACATAATAATAATAATTAGGTTATAAGTAACATATATATACTTTATTTCCATCATAATACCCAACCGTGAGAGGTTTTTATGGACAACTTCTATCATCAGTTCATGAGGCGGTAGTCTTCCACACACACAAGTGACGTTATCAATTTCCAATTAATGTAAAAAATACAGATATAGTAAATAAAAATAAAACAATAAAATAGTAGAATATGGTATATTTAATTATTTTTATATAATTATAAATGATGAATATTTTAAGGATATGGATGGAGAAATAAAATAAAAATGTATAGCTTGGAATTTTACCTCTTCTCTAACCACATCATTAGTATTATACCTCATGTATTACAATAATAGTTTATTGTTAAAAAAATACTAGGTTGAGGGGATGGAATTTTATATGTTATATTAGTAGGTATTTTCATAACCAAAATTTTTTTAAGGTCAGAATAATAGAGGAGAAGGTGAGGCCTTTAATAAATGAGGTGTGTGTCACACTTGTAGTTTTTGAAAAGAAAATGGTTTTCCCACATTTAACTATATTCACTATTATTTTTGATAAAAAATTATTATTTCTTTTTTGGATATTATAACTTATTATTATTCAAAAAAATTAATACACTTTAATAAATTCAAATCACACAAGTTTTAGAATCCAATTTAAAACTATTCCCACATATGCGACGAAAAGGTGAGGTTTCAATGAGAAAATTCTCAAAGGTTTTGCTGATTTTAATATAAAAATTAAATATTAAATTAATTAAAATGATCAGGTATAATTTAATTAGTTTTAATTTAAAACTAATTTAAAATATATCCCATACTTTTAAATTATTTAACTTAAAGGGATGTTTTCAATAAAAAATATTATTTCTCTCTATTTGTAAAAATAATAATTTTTTTAGAAAATTCCAAAAAAAAAACAACCTATGTTTTTAAAACAATTTCAAAAATTAGTTAAATTTTATCAGGTAAATTTCCTAAAATTGTTAAATGTAACTTTTAAATTGTATTTGAAAAGCTTTAACAAACCATCTTTTAGAAAAAATATTTTTTTAAAAAAAACATTTCTTTTTTAATTATAATAAATATATATGAATTTACTTTATTTTATAGATGTATAAACTCTATAATTCCCTTAATTTAGTTACTATCATTTATACCCATTAATTTAACAGAATTTTTAAAACAATATAATATATTTCCATTCATTTGGACTCGATGTTGAATTCTCCTCAACATATCAATGAGATTAAATTTAAAGAAATAATTTTTTTTAATCACTTTTCTCTTGTATATATTCTCTTAAGTAGAATATTTTTCTTTAATAAATTATCAATGTTACATTCCACTCATTAATATATTCTTTCAGATCTACTAATTTAAGAATTTGACTTAGAAAATACATAATATAATTCCCTTCACTATGTGTATTAGAAAATACATAGACATATGCATTGAGGTATTTGAACTAACACATATTCCTACGGTTAATGTACCATTTATTTAAAATTTAAACCATTATTTCTTAGTTAGATAATACCATTATATTCTTTTTGAAAATTTCATTCTGTAAAAATTTTACAGCATTTATTATAGATTCATTCTCTAGGTAATGGGTAAAATAGTTCTTATCAAAAGTTATATATTTATGATAACCATATGCTAACCCATTTTCTATATGAATCCAATCATATTGAAAAAAAATATCGGTATTTTAAAAATACATGTACATAATAACAACCTCATATAGGATTAATATAGTGATTGAGGTCAAATACTACTTTTTCTCATGGAATAAGGCTTTAAATTCTTAATTAAATATAAATATAAACTCATTATGGATGACCATGTTTATTAGAAATTCCAATTCAGATAAATTCTTGATAAAAACTGATAGTATCCTACAAAATAAAAAAAACGCATTCCTTTAGTCATCAAAAAAATACCAAAAAATTACATTATTAGTTTCTATAAATATGAATATTATGATGACCCCCCAAAAACATCACTGTTCAAAAAACAAAAAATATATTTAGATACATTGGCATAGAGTGGAAGGTCATCCTAGGTTCTTAAAAAATCCCTACATGATGGTGATTGTAGTACATAGTCTTAGAGTATTCTAGGATATTATCGATAAAAACATTGATGGAAATTTTCTAGGTATCTATGTAATATCTGATTCATCTATACTATAATGACCACTGAGTAATTATTCTACTATAGATACAAAACCACGAACTTGAATGGAATATACAATCTTTTTAATGATATATTTTGAACATTACATTACATTATCCTTACTTGGTGACACTATAACTAGATATTGATTTTATAAAACCACTTATCCCCCATTAACTATCTGAAAAGGTCCTCAATACAGAGATAAGGGTACATATTCTTAATATTTATTTATTTCAACTTATTATAATCTATACATAAGTGAATGTTCTCACTCAACTTCTTATAAGGGAGAATGGGTGTAGCCTAAGGGGATACACATAGTTGGATGAATCCATTAATTTCCAGGATAGCAGGTGGAATATTTATCTCCTTAATCATTACAGGTTCTATATGATAAGAGGGAAAAGAAAATTTTTTTGGTTCGAGGAACAAAATCAATAGAAAATTAATCATATTTCATTTCGAGAATTTCTGAATTGTTGTATGAAAAAAAACAAAGCAAACTCTCTAACAACAAGGGAATATTTAACCCTAAAATATACCTCTATAACATTAACCAACATAGAAATTAATTTTTTCACCCTACTACCCAATTCATGAAGGGATGGTCCTGGAACACTCGATCATGTATCCAAATTCCCCATACAACACATGTGGATTCCCATAAAAAGTAGCAATGGTCAACTTTTTCTATTAATATTCATCATTCTAATAAGGGAATAATCTAATCTATTCAAACAATGATATCATTTGAATTTATCATAAGGAAAAATAATTTCATTGTTATCACCACTTCTACGATAAAGACAAAAACATATTGTGAATTACAATCATTCTCATTATTCGTCTCTAGTGGTAATAAGATCTCCAAAACATAATGATTATGCTTTGATGGATGTTTCAAAAAAACATTAGTAGATATATGTGATATAGAAGCACTAGTATTAAATAAATCAGTCACCATTGACAGCACAACAACTACAGTACCTCTCATGGTGATTGACCTAGAATGAAACACCACATAAAATGGATCCACTACCTCATACAACATATTACTAGTTATAGATTGATATTTACCAATAGTTGGGGGTTCCACCCATATCATAAATTTTCCAAATGAATTTTTAGTCTGACCTCCACACCCCTATGATCAATTTACTACTTTCTGGGAATCTGATATAATAGTGGATCCATTATGTGCAGAGTATACTATGACATTCCATAGGGAGGGAATAATCATAAAAAATAATTTAAATTCTTATAGAGGCCCATTAGAATTTAAATCTGTAGGGTAATGTTGGAAAGGGACATGTAAGACTATTTTTAGTATGTTTATATAAGAAATAATATAGCATAACTAATTATTTAAATCTGGAATTCTTTGAATGGTGCATCGAAAAACAACTACTTCCACGTCATGAATCAGAATGTTTTTACCCCTTATATGAAGGACTTTTTTAACTCTCAGTAGATAGAAGTGGAAGACTAGTTATCCCATATATTTGTGCTTGATCAACATCTACCATTAGTATCTAATGAACAATCCAAGTATATCATGAGTGATTAATGAGAAGTACCAAAGTATAGATGTCTAAATGAAGACCCATTATAAACTTTTGAAACATAAATTTACAATTATATATGAACATGAGTTAATAATAAATCTTTTTAGTAAATATTTATATATAATATAATTTTTTTTCCATACATTGGAGGGGAAAAATAACCTAGGAATTCCAAGATGTATTATGTCTATATAAATAATGTTTGTTAAAATAAACTATAAATCCTTTAATTCAATGTAATCGTGTTACTTTTCGTGATTTTTTACACCAACCATTTATAAAAGGGTATTTTTATCATAAAATAGGTATAGTTCACCTTCATTGAAGCTGGATTCTCAAATTACTCTAAAATTGTCTTTGTCATCAAAATCCAATCCTCAATATCTTAGTGGTTATTTTTCTCTCTAATAGGGGAAGGATTATTAATGGGGAATTCATATGATCAATCATTATATGGATCTTAATCATTATAAGTTATTAGTGTGGGGTTATAACCCATTTAATGGCTTATAACCCTAAAATTTAAAACTATTCGTAATCAATTATCCAATAAAATAAAGGGTTTCATCATGGGAAATTATTACCCACTATCCTCTAGAAGACTCACAATACTCTTTCAAGGGTTAATGACACTACCTTAATATAAAAAGTTTGAACACCATAAAAAACACAAATAATTCATCATTAAATAACAAAAAAAATTATAAAATATAAAAGTGAATCATAAATAAAGGAAATATAAAAATCCTGACCTTTACTTATTCTTGACATGTGTGTTCCATCTATGACCCACACCCCATACCCTACATAGAAGGGTGGAATTTATTCAAAACATTATTACACTCTCAAAAACCACTATACACTAAGTGGATGGAAGAAGGAATTTTGGATAGACCCTCATTAATACCTTTTACAAGTGCCCTGAAGGTAATGTCTCTAGTAAGTCAAGACATCTAAAATATTATATATCCAAAAATAGCAGATCAGTTTACATTTTTTACTACAAAATCAAGGACACACTGAAACTAGTTACCCTAATGACACATGTAATGTATATAGTGGTATTCTCAACCACTACATGAAATAAACCAATGATTCTATATCAGGAAACAAACCTTGTGAACGGTTTCCCTCAATAGAAACAGTACATGTGAACAATCCATGAGTTTTATATATCTATGCCATTAAATTCTAAGTCATTAAACATTAATAGTGTAGTAATCTAACGGTATATAAACATAAAATAGTATAATAATTAATCAAGTGTAAAAATACTATAATAAACTATTATATATCCATCATTCAAACTATAATAAATGTATTAGTAACATATAAAAAGTATTAATAGGGATGGGATATATAGGAAGTATAATAGATGACATAAATCAGAGCATCGAACTAAAAATAAATAAAATACATTACCATAACCATTTGAATCTAGCTTCATGTTGAAACCATATCACCCATAGAATCCCATGTACCATTAGTAAGAGCACTAAATGCCTCCATTTATCAAATATTGATCTAATTTCCATTCCTTGTGTGGTCTCAAACAATAGTGGATTTCATTCCATAACCATGTATTATGTTTTATCACAGCCAATGACAACATATCCAATTAATTATAAGGATTAAATTTATTTTCCTTATGTTTTGGTATTACCCATCCTAAACACCATGTCTATAATATAAGATTAATTTAGTAAGATATGAAATTTACATCAAATGTGATACTTTGACAATTATTTTTCACTATGATGCCCAAGTTCACTTATGATTTACCCATTTCATCAATTCCATAATTTATTTCAAAATAATTCCCATCAATATACCATAAACCATTTCTTTTTTTCAAATCTAAACAATTTCATTATAGCCACACTGCCTCTAAAATAATGGGATAAAATTTAAATAAGACATAAGGTATATAATCTACCATTATCACCCTCTTAAAAGATAATTAATTAATTAGGAAAACCTTCATTAAATATGTCATGAAATATAGTTTCTTAATAGAATAATATCTCATGAAGTTTCCATATTTTAATTAGTAAAAACACCTCTACTATTATATAAATCTACCAAGGATATGAAGATTTATCATAGTGATGAAATACCAATCCTCCTAATGAAAACCCATAATATAGATATTGGTTTACCCACATCTTAGGTATCCATAGTCCTGGGTAAGATTTATATTGGGGAAAAATGAGAGATCAGAACTAGGAATAATGAATATGGGACACTTAATTCCTGACTCCATAAATAATTTGATCAAAATACCCTATATAATCAAGGCACTATGGAAGAATGAGGGTCATATTCTTAATATGAAAGAGATAATGGTTGAGTGTTGTAGAGAAATGTGGGTTATGGGTAGTAAAATTCATAAGGGATACATGCATATTTAAAAAATTTAATTTTTTAGGAATAATACATAATTTGGGTGAACATTATTCCAAATAATGTGACAAATTTGTGGGTCATCACTCCCTCTCTTGTGAACTTTCACATATTGAAATACCATTCCTATACTATGTATAATTCTTTTGGTAATCCATTTCACTATGTCGAATGGTTTTCGCATTGTTACTCTTATCCATGCACTAACTATGAAAAATCTATGTTTTTCAAAAATTATCATTATATTAATGGTAAACCACCAAGAAAAAAATTACTGATAAAAAAATTCAATATATAGGTGATAAAAACCAAAATCTAACATCTTATGTGGGATAAAATCATTAAAATTTACTATATATGAATGCATAATTTATGGAATTTAAATATGACTAATTTATATGTTAATATTTGTATGGAATGATTAATTTATACTTTTAAACAATTCTATTTCTTCCATATGTGTGCATATATTGCATATTTATCATCTGATAATTTTATCATTATTATTTAGTGGTATTTATATTTACATTTTGCAGGAATCAACATTTGGATGTTGTGAGCCATATAAATAAAAGTAGTATATTTTCAGATATGTTTCTCACAAATATCTATAATATACATATACATAAAGATATGATACTAATAATTTATATAGTTATAAGAGATGATCCCAAATTAGATCATCTATATGTTATTTCTCAGGTAGTACTATGTGGTTTTAATGTTTATTTCAATAGTGTATAGGTAATTTATAATATCCCAAACATGTCACATAAAATCGTTGCTAAAAATATTCACTACATGATAAATAAATTACAAAAATACATGTTTGGTGGGAAATTGGTTTGGCACATCTCCCCATCTTCCCCACAACCACGAAACTGTTGAAAATCATTTAGGACCCTCTCTCCTCATTTGGGGAGGGTCCCATTCTAAGTCCCTATAATTATTGATCCTCTCCCTTCAATCCCTTCTTAAATCCTGATTGTATCCCCCCATTCTCTCATATTTCACTCTGAATGAATGTTATCAAATAGTTTAATGGTTCACCGATGTAATTATTAGTGCCTCTTGAATTAACTAATTAATATTCTTTTTATAACATGACTTTCATTGTGAGATTAATTCAATATAGGCCATTGAGGGGTTATTTTGATTGTCCAAAATTTGGATTGTGGATTTTACATGATCACATTAATACAGGGATTCTCAAATCCAAGCATTCCAGGATTATATTTTCTTCATTGGAGGATTTTTTTCAGTCTTTTTGATCATTTCTCACTTGTAAGATCCTACGTTTTAATTATGAAACACAAGTTCGATAGTGTACATAATACACTATATCAAACTTAAACGAAAAATAAATATTATTATTTAAAAGAAATCATTGTACATAGCAATTAGAATGGAGAGAATTAATAAAATTATTTGAATTATAAAAAAATGGTTTACTCGTGTTTATAAATAATTCATTGGGTAAAAAATAAATATAAATGAATATAAAATGCTTTTAAATAGAAGGAAATGTTATTTTAAAAAAACTATTTAAATAAAATTAAGTGAGTTATAAAGTAATAAAATCAATATTGTTTGGTTTTATTAATGAAATATATATGTAATATATGAAATTTAATTTTTAATATTCATCATATCTGTTTTCTAGACATGACATGAGGAAAAAATACATTTTTCAGAAAAAAAGAAGTATTTCTCAAAAAATGATGTTTTGCGGTATTTTGTTTGAGAACCCAATTTAAATATATTTTTTAACAATTTTATATGTTCTATTTGAGAAAATAAAAATATCATTTTGAAAAATGATGAAAAAAATTTACTTTCAGTAATTTTTTGTTATTTTTATGATCATATGCATTGTTTAATTAATAATGAAAAATAAAGCATTTTAATTTAGAACTGCTTTTTCTTCAAATTTTTTTATATAGTTAATTTTAATTTTAATTATTTTTAAATTATAATTAGGTTATGTTATTATCACATCATATAATGTAACTAATTGGAATAAATTTCATGTTTAAAATAAATATAAAAATGTTTTAAACTTTTGAACATTTCACTTTAAAGGCCCACTTTTTAGTTTTGTTTGAAGAATTAATTTTAAATAAAATTTTCCCAATTCGGTGAATTGAATTAGATAAACCTGATTACATATTTAGAATCATAAGGTCCAAATTATTATGTATGGTCAATTTAATTATTAGTTATTAAAATGTTATAATGGTATAAATTAATATTTACGATAATAAATGTAACATTTTGACAATAGTTAAAGTTAAAAGTTAAAATCTTATCCTACCATAAAAATAAAAAATCTAAAAAGTGGTTTAGATTTTTCAAGACCATATCTAGACTATATAAAATTAATTACAATCCAAATTCATTTAATTATTCCCCCCTCTTTTTTTCGGATTTTAATATAAGATAATTCGTAAACTAAACACTTGAACCCACCTCTCCTCAAGTATTAATACCACCTCTCTACCAACCATTTTTGAATCAAAAATACTTTTAGATCCTCAAATAACTTCCCAAAACAATCCTCTCCACACTCCCCCAGTAAAAGTACTTTGTGTCTCACAAAAATTCCAAATCCATGGTCTTAAAGATTCTATCAAGGAGGGGATATTCAAAAGGTAATTTTCTCAAGTGTGTCTCTTAATTTCTATTTTTTCCTACTTTATTATAACCTCCATCATCCATCAATGCATGATAACTCCAGAATAATGTATATACTAGGTTTTTATGTATATAATTTAATATAACATACCAATTTTATTTCTCACCAACCCTTATTCAAATTAATTTAATTATTATTCATGTTATGTCTGTTATTCTCCTCTATGGATAATGTTTTGTTATTTTCACATTAACGCCTTCATGGCTTGTCTTAATAATATTTTCAGGTTAAATAATATTTAAATATATAAAATTTTCCTAAATAATATTAAGTAAATATTATATTAAATATATCTTGAAAATTTTGATATTTTTGTTATATGATAACTTCATTTGAGGACGTGTGGACTATCGCCTCCTCAAAATGATGTGATTCTTTCACGCGCCACATGGAATGTATTAAGGATTTTTTAGTAATAATATATGATATAAAAAATATTAATTCTAATTTAAAGATATTATATATGTATATATATTTACATAAATTTCATTTAATTTCATTCCATCAATACGACAGGAAAAACAAAAATAACATTCATTCGTAAGTATGACCTACCATCTCCCGGAATGGTGTTTTTTAGTTTTTATTAAATGAATTATTATAAATATTTATATAATGAATATATAGAATATTTTTACCATGTTTTATTTTTTTGAGATTATGTACATATGAACACATGGACTATTTACATGATAACTTGTTCATTTTCAAATCAAGTACTGAATATCGAAAAAACATCTGACATAAACATAAATAATTATATAATTGTTGAAACATGATAAAAAGTGATATAAAATTAATAATAAACATAAAAAGGTTATCAATAAATTATAAATTAACCTATGATTATTATTAAATAAGAAAAAAGAACATATAAGATGAGTGGAACTATAGGTAAGGTAATTTCTATACTCAATTTCCACTCCATGGGTTTTACACATACTTCATAGTTTATATAATTCCATGATTATGCATGGAACCACTATTTTTTATTTATCTATTATTTACACTTATATTTGTGTGTATATACTATTTTACACATATTTATCCCATTTATAAATTCTTAAATCATTTATAAGAACACTATAAGGTAATTTATTAACCCAATTTACATTATTTGGGTTATATTTCTACCTCTTGACTAAGTATTTCAACTCTTATGTGTGATTAAAATTTTGAATATATATTTTTTCATTTATATATTTAATTTAATTCAATGATTTTGAAAATAAATCTTTTCATATGGAATGTTTTACTTTCCATAAAAAATGACAAAAATATTTTTTTTAATGTATACCTTCACAGTGACTTCCTTGTCGTCACAAACATTATTTGATATTTGGTGTCCTCAATAAGCCTTAATATTTTTAAAATGAAAATAAATACCATATTTCTTTTCATGTATTTGGGTATTGAAAATGGTTTTGATAAGGGATTTATTATATCAATATATTGAATGGTATCACGTAGAAATGTTATTTTTTCACTATGATTGTTTTATATGTTATGCATATGTTTTAGTTCATGGGCATCCGTTATGTATACGGGTGGTTCCATGATAAACCGAGGGTGGGTGAGAACATTATATATCTACAATCCCTTAGGTCATCAGATATATTTAGATGATAAAGATTCACATAAGATATTTAGGGAATAAACTCCGATGGATATTCCACACATAACTATGAAGGATACTCACTATATAGCTGTGAAAGCTGAAATATATGTATGATATAGATGCTTCAACATACCTTTGGGAATTATGATTTTTAAGAATTATTTTCAAGAATATTATACTTTCATGATGTATGTTTTATGGGTGGAATGTATGATTTTGTGAAAATAATTCTTGAGTTTAAAATTTTCTTGAACTAACGGAATCATTGTTTATTTTATATTACTTATTATACTTTTTGTGCTCATCCTAAGATTTTTAAATGTTTTCCATAATGTATAAGTATGGTTAAGAGAGAATAATAATTCATGATGTTTATTACCATGAATATAAATATTCTTTTATTTTAAATTGTTTTATATTATCAAAAAATGGATAGTGAGTAAAAGTGTAAACATGTAATATATGAGTTTTTATGTATTAGTTATGGAAAAATTCTCTAAAAATTTAAACCTGAAAAGATCCTAAATTTATATTCTTGAATTAACTCAAGATAAAGTAATATTTATGGTTAGGTCCTTATAGTTGTTATCTGTGGAATGGTTTAGACAACATTAGGGATTAGAAGATATGGTTAAACAAATAGTAAGATTCTATGTCTATTATTTTAGTCAAATCCATGTTTATAACATTTTCAGAATGTGGAATGTCAGTTTCAAATAGATGGAGGAATATCTCAAACCAAATTACTAACTATTCCTAATGACATTCTTGCAAAATTTATTGCAAAGTTATGTTCAGAAAATTCTGAATCTTTTTCTGACAAGCAACACTCTTGAAAATAGTTATTTGAGATATCAAACTCCTCCTATATGCCTCGATACTATCATGGATCATGGGTTGTTTTTTATCAATACTTATTTTCTAACTATTTTCATATTTTCTAATAGGCTATATATTTTCATGTAATTTTCAAGTATTTTACATTATCATAAGATTTTAAAGAATATTATAATTTTGAAAAAGCTGGTAAATAATGAGACCCTTACGATGGCTATTTATACTTGATTCTATAATATAGTATTTATCACATATTTATGGTATTTTAAAAGGACCATTTACCAAAATTTTCAATTCAAATATGATCGGAATGGTTTACAAAAAACATGTTTTATCAAATGTTTTGAAATTATATTTCATACATGATTATTTTCAAAAACATTTTTCCTATGAATAACTATATGTCCCATGTTCTCGAAGGGGTATTGGAATAAAGTAAATAAATTATTTTGTAGAATCTCAAAATCATTATTGCAATTCAAGGACCCTCTATCTAGATAAACCAAATGATCATGAAACAAGGTTAACATCATGATCAACGTACGATAACATTTTTTTATAGCACTGTTATCAAATTATTTTTAGTTGAAATTATAAAATTAACAATATATTTGAATTCATGGATTATAATATTGAGGTAATTATTATTGGGATGTCAAATTAATGTTATGAAATAACCCTTGATGTTTAAACATGGTATGTTAGTTTTTTAGGATTTTATATTATTTTTGTAATTTTATAAAAAGCAAATAGTTTTTTAAAATGGAAATCACATAGATCGTGTGACTACCTATCACGTTATACAAGGATATGGGAATCAAACCCACTATTTAAGGGTGACAAGGCTTTACTGATCACCACTATCGTACATGACTTCCATTCTTATTTGACGTTTTGTTTCTAATTGAATGAGTTTATGGAATATGAATAAGTTGATTTTTTAACATATGTTTATTAAAATGGATACCCTTGGTATTGGAAAATGATTTTTGTACTATGTGAAAAATGTCATTTTTTTGAGAAACCTATTTAAATAATTTAAATAAAATACTATGTGATTTCATTTGAGGGGTAATGGTTGCATTTTAATTTTGGAAGAATATTATTTTTATTATAGACTTATGGTGATTCAGGTTATTTATGGAAATGATTAACCAGACTTGGAGAATATGTGATTTTGGAAATTAAATTTTTGGTAGGGGACACTAATAATGGTCAAAATTATTTGGGGATAAATGTTAAAATTAAACGTGGATGACTATATAATCAAATTCATTAGATATTTGGGTTTCAAACATAGTTTGGATTATTTTTTAAGGATTTTAATTACAGTTATTTATTAGATGGTATATGTTGAACTTTTGGGTATTAGTATTGAATTTTGGAGTTTAAAATTATTTTTCTTTATACTTTGGTATTTTTGTGTTAACTTATCAAGTACTAACCATTTTGGGTTAGGTTAATGTCAAAATATAAGATAAATATATAGATCATATGTTTTGGATTATGTGATTCTCTAGAAGATGATTATATTGCCATAGGTGTGACCAAATCATCCTGAATACTATCAATTTGGAGAAAAAGATGAGTTTGTGGTAGAAATTTTTTAATGGATGAAACTATAATATTCTTGTAAGTATATTTCATTAAGAAAATTTTCCATGTAGTAATACAATTTTTCAACTCTTGGAAAATATCTTTTAAAAAAAATGTTACCCGATGAAATCAATAGACTTTTAATCAATCAAAAAATTAGGTTTTCCTAGTTGTTAAATATATAATAACAATTTTTCCTATCACTATCCTTCATAACATGAGGGTTATTTTTCTATTCCATGTCCATGTTTTCCTACATGGTACCCTAGTATATGTTATTTGAGGTGATCTTCATACTTCTTTTTATTTCTTTAATGTCGTACTTTTATTAATCTTTTTTTTGTGATTTGGGATTACAATAATAGTATTTTGAAATTTCATAAATTAGTTACCAACACAAAATTAAAATTAAAAGGAAGAAATTTATAAAATTGTGGATGATGTAACATCCTGAGTTACAATAAAAAAACACCATGTTCGATATCATATATGATACACAACATCAATCTTAAACTAATAACTTAATATTATTATTTAAATGTTATCATTTTAACTTAGTCGTTTTAATGGTGGGAATGAATATCATTAAGTGAATTATGAAAATATGGTTTAAACATGTTTATATTTATTTATTTGGTTCAAAATTAATTATAAATGAATTTAAAACACTTCTAAATTAGAGGAAATGTTTTTATGGAAAAACTATTTAAATAAAACTATGTTGTTTTATAAGTAATAAAATCACTATTATTTGGTTTTATTAATTGATTATATAGGTAATATATTCAATGTAAGTTTTTAGATTCATCTTATATGTTTTCTGGACATGACATAAGAACAATTTCATGTTTTTTTGGAAAAAATAATTATTTCATTAAAAATTGATGTTTTACCACATTTCGATGGAGAACACGTTTTAAATATATATTGACACTTATATATGTTATATTTCACAAAATGAACTTCTTAATTATAATCTGAACCAAAAAAATTTACTTTGGAGAAATGATTTTTATTTTCCTAAATATATCATTTTTAATAAATATTGATAATTATTGCCTTTAAATTCAAAACGTCTTTGTTTCCTAATTTAATCATATATTTATATTGCGCATTTAATTTATTTTAAAGTATAATTATATTAAAATTTTATCCTTTAATAAAATATAAGTCAGTTTAGTCAATTTCAAGATGAAAATTGGCATAAAACATTTCAAACTTTTGAACGTTTCACTTTAAAACCCACCATTCTAGTCCTGTTGGTGGGATTTTTTTTTAATTACCATTTATGTGAATTGAATTATATAAAATGGATTCCTTATTTTGAATAAGTTGTTAAATTTTTTTTTATGTTCAATTTCATAATTAGGTATTAAAAATTTACCTTGGTAAAGATATTATTTACTATAATATATATATAATATTAACAAGAGTTAAAATTTAATGTTAAAATATTATCCTAACTATCAACAACAAATTTTATTGAGTGATTATGGTGTGTATAGACCCCATAAATAATATAAAAAATTAATTACATTACAGAGTCTTGAAATTTAATTACACATATTTATGGTTATATTTTAATATAATATAATCAATAAAGTAATCACTTCAACCCACCACTCCTCAAGTATAAATACCCTCACTCCACTAACCATTTTCGAACCAGAATCCATTCTAGATCCTCAAATATCTCCGAAAAAAACTCCTCCTCACTCTCATCATGTAAAATTTATTCTAGTATAACCAAAATTCCAAATATATGGTCCTCAAGGGAAATTCAAGGAGGGGATATTCCATAGGCAATTTTCTCAAAGTACCACTTAATTTCATTTCTTTTTCTACATTCTTCTCACTTACTTCATCCATCAATGCATGAAAACTCCATAATAATTTATGTACTTGATTTTTTAGTTTATAATGGAATATATAATACCCATTTCATTTCAAACATCCTCTTTTTCAATGATATAAAATTATTATCCAAGTTATGCAAGTTATTCCCCTCTGTGAATAAAGTTTTGTTAGTTATTCATTTCTGCCTCCAAGAATAGTATTAAAACTATTTTTAAATTTAATAATATTTAAATATTTATATTATAAACTATTTTATAATTCTTAAATTTTATGTTAATGATACCTTCATTATTTCCATATTGTTTTTGTATAATAACTTAATTTGGGGATCTGTGGACTACGACCACCTCAAAATTATGCGATTCATTCACACAACACATGGAATGTATTAAAGATTGATTTAGTAAAAATATATGATATAAATATTGTAATAATTATACTGTAATTTTATTATATATTTATAACTATTTACATATATTTTATTTTATTTTGTTCAGTTAATACGTCAGAAAAAACAAAAATAGTGTTCATGCGTATGTACTGCCTACCATCTCCATGAGTAGTGTTTTTAGTTTGTATTCAAAAGATCCTTATAATTAATTATATATTGAATTTATAATATTTGTATGTATTTTTTATATTTTATATATGATGTACATATGAGCACATGGACTATTGAGACCATACAATGTTCATTTTCGACTCAAGTATTGAATATCGACAAAAATTCCAACATAAACATAAATAAATATGATATTTTTATAACATGGAAAGAAGTGATATAAAATTAATAATAAAATTTAAAATTATCTCAATAATTTATAATGTAACCTAAGGTTATTATTTTGGATGAACAAGGAACATACATGATGAGTGGGATTGGTGGTAAGGGAATTTCAAAACTCAATTTCCACTCATTGGGTTTTATCCATTCTTTGTCAATTATATTATGCTGAGATTAAAGATTCAACAATTTTTTATTTATTTATGTTGAATATCAAGTTCAATTTTTGTGGATATACTATTTCTACACATAATCACCCCATTGATTAATTCTTATGTCATTTATATGAACATTGTAATGGAATTTCTTAAGCCAAATTTGCAATATTTGAGTTAAATTTCTTCTTCATGATTATGTTTTTCAACTCTTAAATGTGAAATGAATTTTGAGTATCTTATATTTTATTTATATATTGAATTCCATTCAATTTCTTTTATAATGAATTTTTTATATTGAATGTTTTACTTTCTATATAGAAGGAAAAATGGAATTTTTTTAATGTATATGGGGAAAATGAATTCTTTTCCACCATAATCGTTATTTGATATTTGGATTCCTCATTAAGCATTAATTTTTTAAAAAAGTAACATAAATAAAATACTTCCTTTTCATTTAATTTTTTATTTTAAATGCTTTTTATACGAGATTGATTATATCAATATGTTGAATGATATATTGTGTAAATGTTATTTTTCTTTTATGATTTTTTATGTGCTTTTATTATGTTTTGGTTCATGGGAATTTCTTGGGTATACAGGTGGTTCCATGATAAATTGAGGGTGGGGGAGTCTGTTATAGCTCTCGAATTCATTGTTTAATGAGACATAGATAATGGATAAGGTTTCTCCTAAGATATTTTGGGAACAAACTGTTATGGGTATTCCTTACAAAACCATGAAGGTTACTCTATATATAGCTATGAAATTTAAAATTTAATTGTGATATAGATTACACAATTCACCTTTACGATTTATGATTTCTGAGATGTTTTTTAGGAATCTTATGATTTCAAGAGTTAATATTTTCGGGATGAAAATAATGATTTTATGAAAAAAAATCATAGAGTATGATAGTTTTTTGAAATTTGAATTTTGAAATTTGTATCTCGTATGGTGGTTTTTGGCTAGGTCGATTTTGATGGTTTTTTTAATTATTGAATTTAAAATGTGGAGTGTAATGACATAATTTTATATGGGATTTATGTGTGATGGTGAGTAATTTATGGTTCCCACACACCCAAAAAGATCCTTTTTATTTAAATAAATGGATTAGAGTGGTCAGATGGAAATTTTTTCTTGGGTTTAAAATATTCATGTACTAATAGTTTCATTCCATATTTTATATACATTACTGAGATTTTTGTGATCATCCCATGATTTTAAAATGATTTACACCATGTATAAGGATTGGTAATAGAAAATAATAATTCAAGAAAATTTTTATCAAGAATAGAAATCATGTTTTATTTTAAAAGGTTCTATATTATTGAAAACTGGATAGTGAGTAGAAGTGTCAACATGTAATATTTGAGTTTTCATGTAATGGTTATCGCATAACTCTCAAAAACTCTAAACCTAAAGAGATCCTCAATGCGAATTATTGACATAAATCAAGATAATGTAATATTTAAGGTAGGGGCCTTATATTATAGTGATAATGGAGCTCGTTTCATCCCCTTCAGATGGTTGTATGACTTCCACATGATGAATGATTTGTCGACTATGGAATTTTGGGTTAGACTCCCTAAACTCACAACCCTGTTTTAGAATCTTTCTATACTTTTTATGTTATTGAATCTTATTGGAATCTACCTTTTTTCATATAGTAGGACTCGTGTTGTAGGCCATATGTTCTCATCTAGAATATCTGTTGAATTGGATGTTTTGAAACCAAATGTTGATTCATTTTTCATTCCTTTTATTGATGAGTTTAATTATATGCAGTTAGTCATCATTGAGTTCTGCTGTGAGTTATTCATAATCTTCATGAAAATGGGAACATGTTGATGGTGTTCAAATGAGAGAGGATGCAAAAGATTCCATCTGGTGTTGGTTCCATTAAAATGAACCTAGATCCTTTTGGGGTCTTCCTTAGTCGAGGAAATCTTCTAGATGCTGATTTCCCTAAAAAATCTGATGGTCAAAGATTTATAGGGGCTAATCAAGTTGTCTCTTCTGGTGTTGTGACCAATTATCAAGCAGTCAAGACATCTCATAATCCTATAAAGGTTACAGTTCCTAACCCAAAAATCATTGAAATTTATGAACGATTGAAATGTGATTTGAGTTATTATTTCTCTTCAAATGCTATTTTGAATTTGAGTAATGTTGTTTCTCATGATATTGACTCTCACTTAAAGGATGATATTTCAATCTACATTGTGATAGAAGGGAATAGTAGTTTTGTAGATTATCCATGTTTGGTTCATGATGTTTATGTTGGGAAAGAGTATAGGTAGGTTCACTTGGATGCTACTATGGTCATGCAGCTGGTTTCAGTGGTAATTAAAGGTGTATGTGGTGAGAAATATGATGGTGGAAGAGAAGATCCTAGTCTGGTTTAGGATGACTATGCTGGGAACAAGGAGAGGGATGTTTTATTGGATGCTACTATGGTCATGCATGGGTCTTGTTATGAGAATGCAATTAGTGACTTGGAAGCTATGAATGATGATAGGGAGGTTCAATTTGATGTTTTTATGGTCATACAACCAGTTACAAGTTGAATTAGAGTGTCTATTGTGAGAAAACTATTGCTGGAATTTCTCAATGTTTGGTCTTGGTTTACACAAATACGCTACCCCAGTTTATGGGATATGGATTCTTGTAGTCAAATGGTTTACATATGTATCTGCAAGATCAAGGATATAGATATCATAACAGTGTTCTATAAAAAATTACTTCTCTGGGGAAGATTTAGAAACATTGTAGCTCTTCACAAATTTTTAATAGATGGGTGAACGTAGCTGATGATGAAAAAAGACAGGTGAAAACACTATTAAATCCTTCAGTTCTAATAAATCCTCATTCAAAGATATCATCATGCAAGGGATGACTAATGTGATTGATAATGATGGATTTATCATTGTTCCTCCGAAGAGAAGGCCAATGAAGGATTACTCAAACATGATATGGATTGTGTCCACTATATCATCTTCTAAGGTATATAGAAGGATTGATGATGATCCCAAATGGGGCCGGTCCAACAGGAATTATTTTAGGGATTAGTTTACACTAGATAAATAATCACTTTGGGAGATGTATTCTACTCTTATAAATTACAAAAATTCACAATCTAATTGGGATTTGACGAATGTTGTTGTTGCTTCAGACAAAGGATATGGGGACGATATTTATTGTTTTTATATATAGATCTTTAATTGGGAGTGGGTTTTTTGTTCTTGTCTCTCTCTCTTTCTATTTACAAAGATCTATTTTCTAAAATTTTAATAAATTTTGGGGGACCAGGTACACTTGGTCCTGATACTTCTTTGAATAGTCACTACCTTTTTGTCATTGATACCAATAAATCTGAAAAAATGAAAACCCTTCAAACTATATAACATCTAACTAAATTATTGAATCACTTACATACCCAAAGATAATTTAGATTTATTGTTTTAATGAATTAATAAAATCATACATAACTTTTATATATAAATAGTAAGTTTTGAAAAATCTATAGCATCTTCTAATATGTTCTATATATTATGTAACCTTATTTTGAATATCATTCATAAAAATGTTCTTCATAACCTACGGAAATTGGAACCATACGAATGAAAATCAAAAACGCTCATCATTGGTAAACATAGGACATAAAAATTGAATGTCCTCTATGACTATATGATAGGTATATGTGTATTATGAAATATTTAACATATATATAAGCTAAAAATAATATAATTCACACCCATAAAACTTTTATCAAAAATTATGATACAATGAATAAAACACTAAGATAATACAAAATGTATATAACTCATCATTTTTGTTCCACGTAAAAGAAATCCATTAACCAAAAACCAAATGAAAATCACAAGCTACCTAGATAAAATTCAATGATATCTTAGAATACGATTATCATATCACTCTTAAAATCAATCTTACAAATGGAATAACCTATATAATAAATTCCAAATATATCTAAGGTGAATATAATAACCAATTAACTCTATCTATTTACCCAATGCATTGGGGGATATAACAAACCCACTCATAACATATCTAACAATTTCCATTAATGATTCAAGATCAATCCAAAATCCTACATTAATCAATAATTTTCAATTACCAAATCATTATCAAACTAATTGGAAGAAAGCAATTTTCAACATTAAAAAATTATTGTCCTTTCATTACATGATTTACTTATGATAAATAATCTGGTTCCATTAAAATATATTTGAATAATATTAATCCATTTAAATAAGGAATTAGTATTGTATCATGAAAACATTTTTCTAATGGATCATATAAAAATACATGATATGTTTTCATTTATGAATTAAAATACAATATAAATTTTATTGAAATTTTATTACTGAAATACCATTTCAAAATGAAAATAAACTCTTAAATCCTACAAATATTCAAAATATTCATTATAAAATTTACATTTATTATAAATTTTTAATGTTATAATGAAATATCCCATTCATAGAGTGGTCACTATGTTATGAAATTTTGTTCACATTGTAATCATTAAAACAATTATTTTTTTTCAAACCTTCAACAAAATATATATTTTTTAGAAGAAAAAAAGTTGATTTAATTAAATCATTATATCAAAATAAATTCATTATAAAAAAGATATTAAAAATTAATTTAATTATAGTAAAAATAATTCTTTAAAAAAATTAATAAACATATATTTGAAATAAAATGTTTTTCTAAAAAAAGGGAAGAAATAAACACATAATTCATAGAAAAATATAAATAATTTGGAGTAATAAATAGTAATTAATGGCTATAAAACATATAATTCAATAAATATATATAACAGATGAAAACTAAAATGGTATTATCAATTAAATATCATATAAATTTTTCTATGTAAATTTAATCAACAATATTTTTGTTCAAAATCAGATTAAAACATTAACTCGTACCAACATTCATTAAATTATAATTATATGCCCCACGACTGAATAAATTTAAATGAAACATTAAATATCATTTCAATAAGGATATTAATGAAATAAAATGTTAAATGGGATGTAAATATACCCCATAAAAAATATAGGTTCATAACATAAATGTATTTCTCAGTGAAATAAAATTTTAGAAAAATAACCAATTAAAGACCATACCATGGAACTAATAACAAATCAACAGAAAAATTATGGGTAATAAATTTTAATCCAAAAAACTATTATAAATACAAAATAACAAAAAATTAATTTTACACCTTATCCTAGAATAATATAATCATTGAATAAGTGATATAACCTAATGAATGAAATTTAGTAAAGAAACACTCATACTGTTTTCTTAACATCCATATAAATTATCCTTGGATTACCTAACATGTATTAGAACATATAATAATATTACATGGGAAGGATTTATAATATAAGAGTTAAAATGGTAGTATATTCCCCATAAGAGTGAAAATGGTTGTATAAAATTAAAACATTCCTTTGTGGAGTGAATTGAGCTAGAATCCCTTACCTCAAGTATGGATATGCTTTTTGGTCCTTTTCAACCCTATATAATAGAATATGTTAATTATTTTATTTTATAAGTACGTTTTAAATTGTTTTTACATTATTATTAAATCATTTTCTTCATTTATTTCAATGATAGTTTTTAATTAATTAGTCAGTTTAGTCTATATCATGTTTTTTTGGATGTTTGGTTTATAAATTTGAAATGACACTTCTATGTTGATTATTTTTGTTAGTTTATTTTTTAAAATTATCTCAATATTAGTAATAATGAAATGGTTATCATTTTTATAAATTAAATATAGTTCTAAATATATCAGTGAATGATGGTTATGAAGAATAATTTATCTTGAAATCATGGAGATGGTAGATCATAAGAACACATGTGTAATGTTTTCATTTTTCAAAGTACCCGAATGAAATAAATTAAGTATTATTTTGTCTTAAAATAATTTTTATAATATCATAAATATAATTTTACCTTGTTAAATTATTTATATATTGCGCCCATGTTATTGGGTGATGAATAATGAATCACATCACTCTGTCGAGGTTGTAATCCAAATGTATACATTAATAACATTATTATTTTTCAATCTGTAGAAAGTTAAAAAAGTGAATGATATAATTTAATTATAGAATTAAAATTAATTCATTAATATATATATATATATATATGTATATATATAAATATATATTAAATCAATCATGATAATAATATGTGAGATAATGTGATGGAAACTGATTTACATTAGTTTGTGAGGTGATGTGCTACCATAAACATGAACAATGGTTTAATTTGTAATATGATTTAAGAGGAGATGGATATTGGTAATTACACTAAAAAATATTAGTATATTAGTATTATAATGATATTATTTTATAATTTTCTAAAATATTTGATGGAAATAGAAGAATAAATACAATTAATACATTTTGTTAAAAGCTTCACCACTTCTTCGGAAAACCTCATTTTTTACCCCTTAATCCCTATATGGTTGGTATTAATCCCAAAATATGACATATAAAACAAAGGTAGATATATTAACCAGGTATATGTGTAATGAATTTTAGTACTATAGTTTGTAAATGGTTTGAGTAAGAGATGATAATAGGTTCTCTTTTATATGTGTGGTAAGGGGAGCTCTTGATATTACTTAAAGTATTACATTAATATAAATTTATTTTCAGGGAATAGTTGAACATAATTGATATATTTAATGTTTATGTTTAGTATTAGCTGTAATTCATAAAAAAATAATTGTTTTACATGCCTTTGTTATTTTTTCACCCAAACATTGTTTTATTAACCATGCATTAACCCTTATAACCATCTCCACAATATAAACATCTTTGATTATTTATGGGTCTAGAATGTTATAATAAAATAAATCATTACAGATAAATTTTTTATGGTTTGTATATTTTACCATATAACACTCACTTTTACATGTAGACTAATTTAATAATTTTAAGTCATTTAAAATTATTATTTATTATAAAATATCAGTAATTTAATTTTAAGAAGTATCCATATAATTTGAGTTTAAAATTATTTTGAGAGGTATATAATTATAATATAAAATATGAAACCATATATTATACATGATTAACTAGTATAAAATATATGTAACACCATATTTTATTGAAAAAATATTATATTTTATGTTTTTTATATTATTTATTTACACGCATAATAATTTCGTATACAATGGCTTAGAAATTTATATAAATTATATAATTACTAATTTTTATAAAAATAATAATTTCATAATTATCCAAATAAACATTGAGATGTGTTCATGAATTAATTTAATCTCAATGTGGATATATTATAGAAACCTAAATGTACGAGAGTGACAATTTTCAATTTTCTATACTTAAAACAATATACAAGTCACATTCAAATATAAATGGAACAAAATTTTATAACATATAATATTTTATTATTATAGTTGTTCTGAATTCATTAAATATATTCAGGAAAGTTTTAGGGTAACATTAATGATTTATTACATGGGTTTTTACTAGAATTCCCATATTTACCATTAAGGAGGTGAAAATTATTTTCTACAATTATTATTCATAATGTAAATAATGAAAAGGACCTATTTACTGAATTTTTTAAATCCTAATTCAAAAAAATTAATCTCTTTTATTAAATTAAATTTCAAAAAATTTATTTCAAAAACATTTATATGAATTTGTAATACACAGAAAAATTTAATTTTTCAGAAAAATATCCTTTTCCAAATAAATGAACTTATTAAAAAATAATTCAAAAATATTTTTCCTTTATAATTTATATATTATTTATATCAAAAGGAGGTTTATATTAATTAAATATGAAATTAAATGAATAATGAGGCTTTTTAATCAAAATAAATTTCTTTTTAAGGAATTTTATTTTACAATTAATCGAAAATTAATTTTTTTTAAAAAAATCCTAATATTTCTCTAAGAGATAATATTGATATATATTGTCAAAAAACAAGTCGTTTTTATCATAAAAAAAATATAAATTAATAATAAAATTATCTAGAAAAGCAATAAATGTTTTTATAATGAAAATGTATTTTTAAAAATAAAAACAAAGTTACTAAAAATTGAGTTCTTATTTATTAATGATAAATCAATAAAAAAATTTCAGTATAACCCTTCTATATATGTATAGTTGTTATGTTATTTCTATACATATCCTCTAGTTGAATTACTTGGTTATATAAGTCATATTTATATAATAATGTCTCTTGGTCAGTTTTATATCATTTTAGTCTCTTGTATAGTCTATAAAACCTAGATTTATTTTAAAATCTCAGGATATTGCATTACATGATATATATATTATTGTATATAAAAATCATTTGAAATTATTATTTTTAATTAAAATGGGAATGGAGATTTTATTATATGGTTATTCTTGAAGTATTAACATGTTGGTGGCATTGAATCTATTCAAACAATAAATGGATTTATATAACATTGTATATAATCTACATCATCATAGATTCTTTTTTCTATTAACATGGGAATTATTATTTTTTTATGTGTAATTAATTTAACTATTATCTTATTGATGAAAATAGACATATTTTCAATAACTATGGAAAATCATATGTTTTAATTTTTGGTATTTGATTGGTTTTTGATGATTTTTTTAGTTTTTTTATCACAAAATCATAGTATGAGATAATGACATGTCGAGTATAACATTTAAGATGAACTAGATGGGCTATTTTCCTTTATTAATGATATTCCATTAGAATTTTTTTTATTAAATTATTTATTGGTTGTATAATGTATTTTCATCAAATATATATATCTATGTGTTTATTGTGGATGTGTTGGGGAAGCCTTAATCTCAGTACAATCTTGAATATAACATACATATTTTTTGGGATGTTTGATAAATGGTTTTTTACATTGTTATTAAAAATTGGCTTGTTGATCATGCTTGTCGATGTATTAAGATATACAGTATCAATATATGTAATCAATGTGGATCTCGATAAATTTATTTCTACAACACCATTTGAAATTATTTAGGATCTGTTTGGGGTCTATACGTAATTTGGTTTTAGTTGGTATTGATTATATATATATATAATATTTTTCCTAGATATCATTGTAGATGATTTCTATTAATAATAAGTATATTATATATTAGTAGGATGTGTTGAATTAATATTATTTTTTGGAGAAAAAGGGAAGGTGGATTTTTGTGTTGATATTGATCTTATTTGGGCTTGATAATCTCTATGTGTTGTATTGTGACAAATCAGGAATGATAATTATTTTTTGTGGAGGAATTTATCATGTAGACATTAACTTGTTTTAGAAGTTGATATATCATGATAAAATTTACATTTCCCATGGTATTTAGTTGATTATGGTTTTACATTATTTGATGTGTTTGGGACATTTTATATTTGGTATGATATTTCATTTTACATAGTAGTGACAACTATTTTAGATATATTTTCACAATGGAGGTCATAAATAACTTAAATATGATGTAGGATTACTATATGTAGTCAATTAATTTTTATATTGCGTATATATTATAAAAGTAATATGTTTTAAAAAATTCCATAGTTTTTATTTCTGCAATGTATGTCTTTCAACTATTTAGAGAGGAATGGTGTTTGAGGAGTCTATTTTTTTTATGAATGGGATTATTCTTATAGGATAGTGTGAGGTGTTTTTATAAATACATAATATTTTTTTCACTATTAGAGAGTGTAATGGATGAGTATTTGGACAATAATGTAATTTTAAATGTGTTTGAGAGGTTAATAAAATGTTGGATGTCCAGATTAGATCTGAAATGTTTTGCATTATTTGTATGAGAATTGAAAACATTCATATCAAAATATATGATTGAGTATATTATTTTAGAGAATCACTATTTATGAAAAAAAATTATCCTATTTTGACAATAATTTTAATTGATATTAGGAGACATTGTGGGAATTTAATTAAGAGTACATATAAATAGGATATTTATCAGGGAGGATAACTTCAATAAAAGTGAAAGATGATAATTATTGGCCAAAATGTATATTATGTACATTTCCCATTCTTATGTTTAAGTGTTATGGATTAATAATAGATTTCGTGTTAATTTTATATAAAACATCAAACGATATGGATACAATGTGGGTTATGTTTTATCGACTAATGTTATTAGATCACATTAATTTTAATTCAAAATATTTTTTAAAATTAAGAGAACAGGAAAATTTTGCATTGAGTTATTCATATACAGTATAGAGTGACCATTAGAATTAAATAACATCATAATGTTTCATTTAAATAACATTTCATAGAGTAACTAAATTATGCATTAGGTTTTTAGGCGAAGCATATTATATATTATCATTTATATAATGAGTGAATGTTTTAATATACAATTATGGAACTCGAGGACATGTTGCAAATTCTTAATCTATATTTTTATAGTGGTTGTGAAATTGATAAATAATTTAAATGAATTTTAAAATAATAAATTTTCCAAGGTTTGAATTTGGATTGAATAAATTGTGACACCCTATAGAAATCCTATAATGCACCTCCATGAAATTTGGATTTTATTGAATCATCTATTTCTAGTCTATTCTATGTATGAGAGACCATTGTTCATGAAGTGGTAAAATAAATTTCATATTATACATATATCATATTGGAAATGATATTTTACTAATATAATTTATAATTTATAATTATATATTTTTATATGTGTTTTCCAAACCAGAACATTAGAGGATAAATAAATTGACTTGAGTGTGGTATCTCTTTATAGTTCGTTATTTATCAGATAATTTAATGAGATAGTTTGTTATAGGTTGTAATTAAAAATTTTTTATAGAGAAATTATTTAAATATTTCATGTATCTTAACAAAGAAGATATATATCAAACCCAATACATGTTTTTATGAGTGGAAATATAGTGATTGATCTATATTCCTAGATCAATAATTATCCTATTCATAATGTGAATCATAGTTTAAATGGGATTTTATTATATATGTTACCATTTTTTGGGTCACAAAAACAATATTGAATCTATGAGGGGATATAGAAAATGGAATTGGAATGGTAGAGGTTTTTTTCAAATTTATTCTGGATAGATGCTCTATGATGCATCTCAAAATTGAGAAGATCTATATTGGTGACTGTGTAGTATCACATGGTTTTTATTTTGGTTTTATTATCTTAATGTAATATTAAAAAATGTAATTAATTTTATTTACTCTTTAGGAATGGGTTGTAGTTTTTGTTGTGGTGGAACTACAAAAATAATGGGAAATATAGAATAGGTAGAATATAAGAGTGTGTTAAATATCTTTGGTTAGTGGCTATTTGATGTATTATTACATTTTTTATTCTTTCATTATTTATAACTATAAGGATAGTGTTTAGAACTAGGAACAATGTTTCTCACCATAATTATGAGGTGTGTTACAGTTGTCATCGAGGGGTCTCTTGAATCCTTTTTCACAAGGTTGTTTTTATAATATGATGATTATTATCTATTACAGATATGTTGGTTTATAAAAGTGTATAAGATAGTAAAAGAGGTATTATAATAAATAATTATTCATAAAAATTCAATAATTTTATATGAAACCCTAATTCAAACACCCAAAGCTATTCGTTTATTTATTAATGTTAATTAGAATACCTGAGATTGAATTTCCATGATAACCATTTTGTTTTCATTAAGAAACTATACACATGGAAAATACATTACAACATGAGACATTAAATAAATTAGTAAAAAAATTATTCTTCAATGTTATTAATGGATCAATTAAAATTTAATATTCCCCTCCATTAACAGGGTAAATTAGAAAAAAAATAAGTTGTGTTCTTTGATACTCAATAAGAGTATGATAACCTAGAATATATAATGAAAAATTAATATAACACAAATTGAAAACAAAATTATTCCATATCTATGAATACTATAATATAACATACCCATCATATAAAAATTGAAATATATAGTCACATAGACAAACATAAATGATTCCATTATGGTGGAAATGATGAGAATTCATCATTTCAAACATTATAACAATATTTTCAAGAACATTCTAAATTAAATCATATATAAAATGTTTGTAATACCATATATATCCAGGAAATGTTTTCTCTTTTGACCAACAGTTTCATTATGTGGGTATAAAATCTAGTCCCCATGTAAGATATAATATGTCTAATACAATTATCTTATAAAAATATGTGCTAAAATCTACAATGTATAATTTTCTATAATGAATATTCATTAGAATTATGGTTGAAAAATTATTAATTAAGAAAATAAAAATAATTATTATATATATTATCTGGGTTTCCCAATTTAAATGAATGGTATTACTGTCTAAAAGAATAACCATCTATGAAAAATGTTCTATTTCGTATACTATAACATTATATGAATATTTTGACATGAACTTATTAATAGATTACAATAGTTAAATAAATATAATGGTTATCTTGGTGAATAACACATTAATCAAAAAAATTATACACATAAAAAATATACCACAAAGAAGAGATAGATATATGTTAAGGAAAATATATTATCTGGGAGGTACAATTATTTGATCATTATATGTCTTCATTTAAACAATAAAATTAATATATAGTTATTAACATTTTTTAAATTTGAAACATAATTAAGAGAAAAACATGCAATTATATTAAATAGTAATTATATAAATTAATATTATTAGTGTCATTAAATAGTTAAATACATGTATGATATAGGGTACCATACCAATTATTTACTAGATAAATCCACTCTCAAAAAAATTATATGAAATCCAAAAACAAATTATCTCTTTGAAATATAATATTTCTTTATTTAGAACCCTCGTAGTTGATAAGAATTGATTTCCAATGGTACACAGGTGCCAAAATTTATTTTATTACACTTGGTCCAGGATAAAAGATATTCCACATAATTTAATATCATAATTCCTTCTAAATGTTCCCAATATATAAATAATTTATTTATAACTACAAAATAGATTGCATATGTATGTGTTTTATATGATTGAAAAATAAAGAATTTCAGTCCCCAATATAGATTTTTCTCAATAAAAAAATAATAAAAATGGAATAATGTGAGTGAAATATGATCTCCCATGCATAATATATCCTATAGTATATACCAAACACTATATTATAAAAATGTTGGGACAAGAACATGGATATTTTAATGGATAAAAAAAGTATATATGAACTATGAAGAGAGCGAAAAGGGACCCTTACATTAGCATGGTAATGAATTATTTTAAGCATAAAATCTAATACTATGAATAATTTCTCATGAATGATCCCAAAAACATTATGGAAATATACTAAATATTAGAATAAAACCACATAAAATGGAATGTTATTGAAGATCATTAAAACATTATTAAAGTTGTAAAAAGATGCGTGAGAAATATGAACTCTTACGTCATCATGGTAAGGATTTCAATAAATGGTATTATCATATGTATTTGAAAATAAATCATGGAGAATTGATATAATATATGATAAAATTAAAAAATTTATGTATATAATAATGTGGAAAATATTTTTGAATCAACTTATTTCAAAAAATTTGATGTAGTAAAGTTAATTGAGAGGAATAAAAACCCTTACATACTAAAAATTCCTAGCTCATAAAAAAATATTATAACCACAAAAAATTACAAATATTAAATAAATAAATTTGAGATATACTTATAATGGGATTAAGAGTACATCAAACATTCTTTCATTGAAATGGGATGAGGGGGTGTGTATTTATAGTTGTAGTTATTGGAATTTTTTGGAATATATTACATGATTTTTTATTTTTCCACTATCTTTAGTGACACACTACATTGATAAACTCATAATAACTCCCTTAATGATTCAATATAATTTTTCTTCTGATTTTAGGAAAATATAACCGATTTTTTTGTATTATTTCATGATTACATATATATTATGTGTTTGTGTTCTCGTATTTCCTAATTTAATTTTCATATTTTACTATATTTAGACAAAATTAACAAATTCAATTCCTTAACTAATTTATATTTACTTATTAAAAATATGTAATCCATTATATAAAATTAATAATCTAAATATGGTATGATTTTCATTTTTAAATCTACTTCATAAAATAGTTTGTATGTGACTAATTTAACAAAAAACAACATTTCTATTCCAATAACCTCATAATTTGTCTTATAGTTTAATTATTTATTTTTACCAAGTTTATGATAAAACCCTTTTAAATAACATACAATTATTCTCAAGAAAATATAAAAATTTAATAGATTTTTTTTCTATGTATCTTCTTTTAGAAACTGTTCAGAAAATTTTTATGAAATTAGAAAGTCAACATTTAATTGTCTATTAAATTATAAATTTATAGATACTCATTCAGAAATAAAATTAATTACATATTCGGTATATAATATTTTTTCAGTTTAATAAATATTTTTAAAAATTTAATATAATCCTATATTATTTCATATAACATACTTTAAATTAAATATTACGTCAAAATTATTAGAAAAAATTATTACATTTTTCTCAAGGTATACAAGTTAAAATTAATTTCTAAATATTTAAATTCCGATGAATCAAATTATATTGCAATAAATTCATCTCTATTTTAGTTTTAATTTAAAAATAAATAAATAAATATATTAAAATTTGTAATCATGAAAACCTAAATACAGTAAAATATACATTATACATCATTTTTTGGATTTTTTTTGATTTTTTATATATTAAATTTAATTAAATAATTATATATTGAATAATATAGCCTACTAATTAATGTTAATAATTAAATTACTATTGAATAAATATTGATATATTATAACTACATAAATATGAAAAATTGAAGTTATAATTCATTATAAAATCATGATATCAGGACGAATAATATTTTACTTCAACATATTCATTTTATCAAGATTATGAATTTATGTATAAAAATATTTTATATATGATTATTTATAATTATATATATATATATGGTTTAAAATGATGATTTTATAATTTTATTTAATATATCCTCAATGGAATATTAAAAATAAAAATTATCTTAAATATATTAATATTAAAATTCTATTAAAAAAACTCCAGAAATATTTGTAATAGTAGACACTCTTTGATTTTAATATTACCCATTATCCTTATAAAATAAATGTCTATAAGAGTGTCTCAGTTATAATATAATATTTTTCTTGTTTTTAGATGCTATTTATTTCATGATTTTATAAATATAAATAAATTAATTTTCTAGGTTTAAAATGTTTTTTATTTTAATATAAAAGTGATATATCTTTATTGCAGGTCATGTAATTTACCTTTAATAATTTATTATTTTATAAAATATTAAATTTAGATTTTTTATATTATCAATTATTATATATCCTTTCATAAGTGATGAAAATATTTTCTTCAAATCATATGTGTCTCGCTATCTGTGGAATTATCCTCTTGGTGTGATTCCATAAAGAGAATATTAATATAAATTTAATAATTTCTCGAAAATCATTGATATGTATATATATGATATATGTGATAATTTATTATCCACCCACCTCTCAAATAAATTTCATTCTATCATTTTTTATATAAAATATTTCATTCCTAAATTTATCACATTTTTATATAATCTTATAATTTTCTATTATAATTCCCACTTTAGTTCACTAACCATATTCAGAATTAGTAAACTTTTCATGATCATTTACTAATATGAATAATCATAAATGGAGAAAAAATGTAACACGTGTTAGTTTTAAACAATTAGAATTACTAGTTTTCTAAAATATTGGTGTTTCAATCAAATCATCTTCCTTCCAGAATCCCAAAAAAATCATAATTCCCCAAAATAATGAATAATTTTATTCATAATAATATTAATGTTTTTAATTTTATTTTTAATATCATTAATAAAATTTTCTATAATCATTGAGAGAAATCAATTTCGTCAATAATTTTCCATTGTCTAATAAATATCATATAATAATTTGTTATTAGGAAAAATACATTTTGAAAATAGTGTAAACATTAGATAAGCCATGATACTAATATCCTATGTATTTTGTATTGGGAATTTATAAATTATTATGTAAAAATAAATATACATCATTATTTTTTTTATTATAGTTTCAATTATATGGTCATTGGGTTTAACTAAAAAATTTCGCTTCCAAATGTTCTTCCACACCATTCAATGATACCAACCAATGTTCTCCTACCCATGTCACCCATACCCAATTCATAATTTATTAAATGGTAATTACAATACATGATATATCATTCCAATAATCACTGTTTTGTATCCTTATGTTACTAAATATATAAAGTGACATTATAACATTTAGTTTTTCATTTTTCAACTATAAATTGATATTCATGAATGCAATCCATAAATCCTATCATATATAACATATAACATCATTACCTGGTACAATGGGGAAGCATAAGAACGTGTGAGATTATATTATTTTTAAGGCATAACATAATATATAATATCACCTACAAATTGAATAAATGAGATATATAGGATGAATAGACAATAAAATGATTCAAATTCAATGAATACATAATAATAAAATTTCAATAGATAAAAATAAATAAATAAAATCATGGATAAGTTGTCATAAATTTGAAAATTTTTGGAATTTAAAATTTTGGAAAATATAAACATACCTTTAAGGTATTACGTCAAGAAACCATTTAAAAAACAAATGGAATAACCAAAATACCCAAGGAAAACTTTATCAACTAATATACTCAAACATAAATGGAGTGTATGATTTTGATCTCTACCAATCACATAGGAAGTCCCATTCATCCATTATTAATAAGGAAATTATAGAAAATACAATCAAAATCGATCAAATAGAATATATTCTATGATTATGGTATAATTATACATAATTATCTCTATACAAAAATAATGGGTATAATGATTTTCTACATTTCCCTAATCAATTAAATGCAAATTGTGTCTTGGATAATTCAATTAAATTAATATAATTATGTGTACCGTACTCAAATGTTTTAAAATAAATTTTAATATGATTTTGTCAATAGATTCCAAAGAAAATTTACTTTATATATATATAGACAAAAACAAATTTACATAGTAAAATTAAATACACATTAATTTAATAATAAAGATAGATAGATATATATTAAGAACAAAAAAATATTATAGTGATGTAATTATTAAGGATGCCGAGATGAATTCCTTGGACTCATATAATTAATAATATAGCATTTAAAATGTTTAAATAAAACCACTTTTATAGATATATATAAGGAATTATATTAATTTAGTACATATAAAGAATAATACTGTCAATGTTTTCATCTAAAATAATACATGTATCACTAGTGGTGGGGTACAAATGAATGACAAATGAATGTATATATAAATCCCTTAAAACATTATGAATATATAATACCACATAATTTATATTGACTACAAATATATAATTTGTATAAAATGAAAGCTAGGGATCATTATATTTTGGTCTCTAATGGTGAAATTGTTCTATAATCACGATTAACCATCTCAGGATCTAATAGGGGTTACCCAATATATATCTCAAACATCCTTCCTTAGAAATGGTTCCATATTAGAAATAATTTATATATAAATGAAATTACATATATACATATATATATATATATATATTATTATTATAGTGACCCATTCTTCTCAAACAAGTATATTACATTATTAGAGACAAATATTCATCACAAAACAGAAACACACAATCTAGTATGATAATAGTTAAGTTACTTCGTGAACATTGAAAATAGTATTCCAATTGGGAGAAAGATCTTCAACATCTCCAATAGAGATCTTCTTATATAGTACTCCTCTTATAAATACCCTACCAAAAACATTATATATAACCTAGGGAAGGAAGCATTGGAAATGGGCTTCTTGGATGCCCAGTAAGGATAATAAACAGAGAACATAACAAAAAAAATGGGAATATGTGTATGAGAACAAAAGCATGAAATTTAAAAAGAAAACCCTTCAAATAAAATATCATAATCATGAATCATGTTATAAAGATTGGTAGATCATAATACATGAATCATAAGCAAATAAAAGAACATGATCCCTAAGAGCATAAAATTTAATATGGTACGGAATACTGGTGATACAAATCATATTATAACAATGTCAACATGTATAAATATAAATAGGCTCACTCATTAATTTATGGACATGAAATCAGGCCCATATATAAACTTATGGAAATGAAATCAGGTCCATGCATAACACTATGGACATGAAAGATAGGTCCCTGCATAAATTATAAATAAGTAATTAGTTACATGCATAACATTTTGGACATATACTTAGGATCATGCATAACATTATGGACATAAAACATGGGTCCTTACACAATATCATTGTAGTCAATATTAACTCCCAAGAACATCATAGTGGACAAATTTCCTCATAGAAATGAGATAATTCCCCATTCAAATCTTGTCTATCTCATGAGATATATATCATTACCCAATTCACAATAGTTATATCTAGGAACACCCATAATGTAATGTATAATGGACACCCCTACCACTATCTAATCTTCCCCATCATAAAAGTTGTAATGGGCTTACATGGCGCTATCTAGGCCGCCCCATTATATAATCTGTAATGGGCTTACCTGACTCTATATAGGCCACCCCATTATAGAAACTGCGACAATATTTCATGAATCTATCCAGAACTCCCCATATTATAATTAATTTCCATGAAACTAAACATTAAAAGTACAAATAGATATCATATCATCATAAGAACTCATAAAAAAAATCATTATTCTTTCATAACATGATTAAACCATGTAATATAATTGGGTTTAATATTAATCTCTTTAAAAAATTATTAACATGTGGAAAATAAAATGGTTTCATGAAAATCTATTTGTAACAATATTATTCCATAAAATTAATTAATTAGGATGGTATAATTATAAAATATCACCATTGGATCATAATCAACAACAATTGTTGTAGATTTTAATGAATGGAAATACCATTCAAAAATAACTAAATCATTCTTGAGTAAAATAGAATTTTAATTTTGAAACTATATTCATTTAAAAATAAAAAAAATTAAAGTAATTTTCCTTGATAATTTCCATGAAAAAAACGAATCTTTAAAAATTAGTTAAAACATTTCATGAAGAAAATGAACTTTCAAATTAGAAAATATGTTTTTAAATATTTTTGAAAAACATTTTCATTGAAAATAAATTTGAAAACTTATACAGGAAGACATGAGATACATTTAAAAAAAATTAAACATAAAACAATTTATAAATATCATTTTAAATTATCTTCAAATATTACTTAATAAAATCATCTAAAACATTTTTATAGAAAATGGGTTTATAAGAAAATATTTTTCAGATCGATGATAGAAATAAAGTATGGAATATTTAAAACAATTTCATTAAAATTTTATATAACAAAGAGTCTAAATTTTTTTCCATTAATTGAAGATATAATAAATAATTAGAGGATAAAAAAATAATGATAATTCTTGAGATATGGATTATAATATTTTATCATCAGAAACATAATAACAAACAATCCTGATAAATAATTATATTGTAATCAAAAAATCCTTACCACATTGGTAACCTAGAATCGTAATCCCAGTGACAGAATTACATAAAATTTAAATTTAAATATAACAAGAATTAATTAGTTCAAGATATTATATGTCAAATGTGATGAGTATACACCTCATGAATGAATATATGTTCATTACATAACATGCATCTCAAATAATGAAAATCTTGAAAAAATATCTTACCAATGTGATAACTTTCGAACCAAAATCCCAATGAAATGTAGATCAAAAATTTTATATTTAAATAATTATAATTTTAATTAATATAATTATAAAATAAATCCAAGTGTATTATTTATACAACATAGAATTAATAGTTTGTTAATATGACTTGTGTCTCATGTAAGTAATAAGTTAAATGAAAATCCCTTACATTGAGTTTTTACCTTCATCGTACTAATCAAAACCTACATTATAATAAATATAATATTTTTAAACCTTTATAAAATATTAATACATATAAATATCATACCATATATAATTTTATTTTTACTCCTTTTTTACACATTTACTAAAAATCCCATGTAAAAGTTATGTTTCCGGAAATAACCGCATTGTTTTTCATATATGTTTTAACTATTTATTTTTTTCCCTCACACATAAATCATGGTTTAATAATCTCTAGAATGTATGAAATGATATAAATATTGTTTATATTAATTATATATATATTTATTGTAATCCATAAATTTCTTGTAATGCATGAAAAAATCACATCACTTCGCGAGGCAGTAGTCCTCCGTACCCACGAATGATGTTATCATATTCCAAAAAATGAAAACATAATGATATGTGTGATATAAAAATTGAATAATAATACTGAAATCAAAATATTCATAAATATAATATATAAACTATAAATACATCATAATTTCCAACCATGATATGTGCTAATTGAAAAATGAGTGACATAGGTATGCGAGGCAGTATTCTGCCATACACACAAAAATGATTTTAGAAATCATTTTCTTTAAGTGTTTGTTGTTTTTGATCATAAATTTAACAACAAACTGTCTTATTATACCTAAAATAATTAGGTTATTATATAATAATGGTATAATAATAATTTAAGGAGGAATAGAGAAATAAAATAGTGGCTCATTCAAAAAAAAGTAGATCTTTTTCTGGGTATCCTTCTTATGTTTTCACTAAATCCTTACAAATATGGAATTATTACCAAATTAACGATTATATAATGAGCTGAGGAAAATTTTTAAGTGACCTGGGAATGGTTTTTTCAATAAAAATGCCATTATATGTGTGAAGAAGGGGGGAGAATAACTTCTCTTTTATAATTGAGGGAGAGTGGTTTTCTTATAAATTATCAAATATATTCACTATTAGTACGTATCCCCATCCTAATGAAACTAAAAAAAGATAAATAATATTTTTAGGGTTTATGTGGTCTAGAAACACCTCCACCTTACAATAATATATATATATATATATATATATTTTCATTTTGTTCCATAGCCTTTATGTTTACTCAATTTTACTCTTATAGTTTTTTCCACAGAAACATGCGTATTTTTATATAATTTGTTAATTTATGCTTTCTGAAAAGAATTATATGATATTTATTAGATAATTTATACATAATTATTAAATATATTAAATATAATTTATTAAATAAAAAATAATATGTGTCTGTAGAAATAATTTTAAGATAAGCACATACAATTCACAATACCTCGTTTCAACGTTAATTACGTCAATTAAATTTAAATATATTTACTAATCATTATGGTAAAAATTTAATTTAACCTTATTTTGTGATAATAATTATTATTATTCAAAATAGGGATTATATTTTTTAAAATTCAACTCCCATTATTGGAATAATTTAATTTAAAAATAATCTCACTTACATGATGAGAATGTAGGGTTTTAAAGTGAAAATGTTCAAACGTTTAAAAAGTTTTTAAATGCAATTTCTATATGATATTGACTCTAATGGCCTAAATTAGGTTAATATATATATAATTTTACTAATTATTCTTTAAAAATAATTTAAAATATAATTTATCATTCAAAATAATTTTGGGGAAAAGAAAGTTTTCAATTAAAATTACGTATTTTTCATTATTCATAAAATCTGGAACTTTTCAGAAAAACATGAAATTTTAAACCTGAGCTAATTTTGATATTATTTTTTAAAAAATAGTTTTTATTTTATGAAATTCACTTTAAAAAAATTTATATTTTAATTTCTAAAAATATGGGTGCAATAAAAGGTTGACAAAACTGTTTTTTAGAAAATCAGTGTTTTTGAGCATAAAATTGTATTTATTTTTTCTATTAAGAATATAGAAAATAAAATGAATTTTAAGTTTTAAATTTAATATAAACTATAATAATATCTTTAAAATAATTCACCAATATTTATTTATTTATTTTATAAAGGTAAAAAAACATTTATGTTCATAAAAAATATTTTCTCATAAAATTATTTCCTTCATTTTAAAATTATGTTTATTTTATTTCGATTCAATTAATTACCCAAGACATCATTATATTTATACATGTTTAAAAAATATATTTTCATAATTTAGTTTATCCTATTCATACCTTCCATTCCAACAACTTGGTGATAAATATTATACTAAATAATAATATTTTTATAGTATGACATATTCCATTTAAACTCTGTGTTTTGTGTAACGCAAGATAGACTTGGTATTGTGTGTTAGAAAATCCAAATGTATTGTTATGTGTAAAATAAGATAAAATCATTGTTTCATAAAAACTAAAAAATTTGAAAAATAATAATTCACAAAATCTCATGATGTAACGTTCTACCCCTTTAAAATGAATTTCTCCACTAAAATTAGTCACAGTCGTCAAAAGTTTAACATTTGAAAAATTCATTTACAGAAAGCCACATAATTTAAATGAATAATAAAATATCCTTTTAAAATGTAAATTTGGAAACATAACTATTACTCATTTTATGTCATAACTATATTTCCACATAGGAGAACATGATTTGGATGATTATGATTTGGACATGGAAGAAAAGTATAAATAATTATAAAGTGCGATTGAGATATTTGATCACATGAATATTAGTGATATAGACATGGATAACTTCCCCAAAATTATAAAACAAATATGAGTCAAAATAGTCAATTATATCATAAAAATGATGATGATAAGATTATATTTTATCTCCAGATCATTTTCTAATTTTGAATATTTTCACAAGGAGATAGACTTACATCATTTCATTTCATTTGATAAGAACACTATAACCCTTTTATTGTGACATAACAAATTTAAACATCAACTCATAATCCATGAAATAAAAGTGGATTTGTATGCCTAAGACCAAAAAATTGTTTGAAAAAGTTATCAAATATGTATAAATATTCATATTTATAAGTAATACATTAATATCTAAAACATAAATGAATGGTTAAAATAAGCAATATCATAAATGGTTAACATTATGACCCTTTTAAAATATTAAAATCCTATACATGACAATTTAAGTGAATATATATCTCAAAATAAACATAACAATAATCCCCCATATATCATAAAGTACATCTTTATTGTCACATACAAAATATGTGAATACACCCAGAATGTATTGTTTTATAACATTGTAATAACCTAAATTTCAATTGAAACTCAATGAAAACATACACAATGTCTCATTACAACAAAAAAACTATAGATTATTTAATATATTCCATAGATCCAATAATATTGTAAACACTGTTAAGGATAACATAATCCACTTTTCCATAAATCATTAATTTTTTCAAAGGTCATCAATAATAATATATATACATTATCCAAATCAATCATATCTTTATCCAAACATCATTATTTGAACATCAGGAACATATTATGTGTTAATTATCACTTATCATATGTTTCACATGAAATATATTCTTTCTGTTACCATAATTTTCTTCGTCATCAACAACATTGAATATACTCTTTCAAAACAGTAATAAATACCATATACAGAAAAATATTTATATATTTCAAAAATATTGAATACTAAGAGAAAAATACATCTATAATCCTAGTTCTTTCTCAAACTATAACATTGCCTTCATTATCATGTTCCTTAATACATCTTTTGATTTTCATGTTATATATATTATCCTCATCATCAATAGAAAAACCCTTACTCATATAACCAGTACGCTTCACTTCATAGTGTTTCACCTTAGGAAATAGATTTGAAAATTTTACATTCATTAAAAATTTACAACATTCCCTTATCAATGATTCCATAGTAAGACCATTATTCTCAATCGTTTTGTAGACTAGGATTTTCATTATTTCATTTCAATATTTTCTTTTTGAAATTTTCCCATACTAATTTTTTTTCACATTCCATTGGGACATTCCCCTAAGTGATTCTTTCACCATTATTGACATATAGGGAATTGCATATTCTTTACATTATTTTACTTATTTCCAAAAATATTATCAAACTATATCCTTCAATTGTTATGTTGATCTAAGAATTGGTTAAGGTGAACATTTTTAATTGTAACAACCCAACCCCGATACCCTGGTAGCACAGTAACCAATATGTTCTTGACATAACCCAAAGGGAATTCCAGATCCCCATGGGTCAGTGAATTGCACTTGGCATCATACAATGTATATGTGGGAATGTTTTCTACCACAAAAATGCAGAAGCCAAAGAAAAACAAGACATTATGCCTATCCAAAAAAACACTACTGGGAGTGAGGTACCGAAATACAGAAAAGAATAAAGCTGAAGTACTGAAACCCATGTACTAAAATATGAAAACAACCCCAAAGTCTGTAAGGAAATAACTCACCGATTCCATTTCTCCACAGCTGGATCCAAGTCTAAGATATCCCTTCCCTTCACTCGAGACTAGAAGAAGAATATCTAAAAACGCCCGAAGAAAAAATTAAGGAGTGAGCCTAATCCTAATAGGTTAACACAAATTATTCCATAAAAGACGAACATATAGATTATCCCATGATAAACTTTCAATTTTTCAGAAGAAACGTGTTTTTCAATTTAAAAGCCATATTTAAAAAAATGTTATACATTTTCAAAATGATTGAAAATATATTAAATGAAAAGGATATACATTAAAAGGGATGGAATATTTCTAAAATAATGTTTTATGTAAAATATTTATCTGAAATAGTTTATTTAAATTCAGGTGGCATGTAATGCATTTCAAACAAAATTGGAAAACATTTATGTCTTAAATATAAATAAACAAGTGGGACACAAGGTCATATGCCAAAACGATCGATAGTATTAACTAGCTGTAGAACTTATCACTATTTATGTGAACTAAAAACGTGTGTATATACACTTCCATATAAAACATAGCAAAGGAGACTCATTACCAACCCATTAGGGATTTGACCCACTGCATGTATGATTTCGAATGTTGTAATAAGGTAGAGTGTATCCAAATAACTCAGTAACTACCTAAGGATTTCATGCACACTTACATGATGGGAGAACTATTTTAAGACATCTTAAAAAATGATCAATACTATTCAGTGATTTCAAAAATTCCAATTTCATTTCAATTAAAACCAAAACCGGTTTTATTCAAAAACATGCCTTCTTCACTAGATAAAACCCTAGGTTTCTATCAAATCATTTTATTCCATTTTTATGTGTCTGAAATCTACTAAAATCCAATTTCATCCCTTTACAAATTGATTTTTTTCAATTAAATACAATAATCTAATAGAAAACATTTCTATCAAAATCCACCATTTAAATTCAATAATTTAAATCAACCAATTTCTGTAAACATTCCGCAATTCAATCAAATTCGGGGTTGTCCAAAAAATTTCCATAACCATTTCAAATCTCCCAATTCACTAGAATTATGGTTTATCAACGAGATTTAAATAATTTTTACAAAATTTAATTTTAATCAGCAATTCTAATAAACTGAGAATATCAAAGTTAACTTTTTTTGTAATTCAGAATGGAACCACCTACCTCTTACCCAAAGAATGACACTCACAACAGCACCCATCAATGAGAACGAAGTTTAAGGAGATATTGAAAATATTACTATAAGAAATATCCAACACCACAGGACATAGATCCATCAATCCCAATATAATACATTGAAAAATCAAGAGGAGATGATGCAAGAAACTCGATGAATAAAGTGGAGAACTTTCCAAATAATCGCACCCTAAGTAAAAGAATGGTCGAAAGATGATCGGGTCAATTTGGAAGGTTGGCGCCTTTAAAAATCACTTAGGGGGAGTCTAGGTTTGAGATAAAGGAGTTTTGGAAATAATATACCAAGTGGTACTTTTAAATTCATTACATAAGTCTGGGAATGGGCCGAGTCACGACGTGTAGCCCGGGGTCACGACCTGTAGGCCATGTGGGATTAGTACATCAAAAGAAACCTCTCACCACCGGTTGAAAACCCCCTATCTAACCCATAAACAATGTGAACCTCATACACATGATGATTACTAGCTCACATCATTGTCTCCCCATTCACGTCTTTAAACCACCACCATGTATATAATGTGTACTTTAGGTACATGGTGTGTACATGTTCTGCAGTCTGCAGTAAACCCAGAAAAAACACATAAAATGGGTTTTAACTTAAAAGGAACATTGAAATGGGGGAAAATAACCTAATCAAGGTAATTAGATGTCATAACCTCCCCCCCATAAAAACATTATTACCTTAGAAATCCTATAAAGAAGCTTCCATGCCAAAGAGATGAGGCCACTAATCTCTCATTAGTACATTGCATTCCCATATCTCGTGACTATTAGAGCCATTTTTTCATAGAACATGAACCAAAGATATTCTCTTCCCATAAAGAACCTTGGTCTCCAAACCAGCTATCAAAACTTTTTTCTCGGTCAAAGATAAATCAATCTCGTTCTCAGCACCACTCTAACCTCAAATCATGAGACAGATCAAATAGATGATTTCTCAGCAGTGATAAATGGAACACATTTTGTATCAATTTCAATTGTGGTGGTTGTTCCAATGATACAAAATCATCCACATCTACTCAACAACCACAAAAGGTAACCAAAAATGAGGATCAATCTTCCTTTTCCTCCCAAGCCGTCAATGACCCAACTGGTGTGAAAACATTAAGAACACCTGATCACCAACTAAAAACTCCAAAGGTATACAACATTGATTAGTTTATGTCTTATATCAGATTTGTGATGCCAACATCATCTATCATATCAACTGAATCTTTGTTGTATTCTCCAACAAAAATATTGTTCCAACCAAAGACCTTTCTCCAACCTCCGACCAACACAATAGAGATTTAAAAGGCCATCCATACAAGGCCTCAAAGGTTTCTATTCAGATGGAAGACTAGTAACCATTGTTATATGAAAACAAAACTAGCCCAATGTGATCATCCCAAGCCCCGCATAATTTGGGAACATAGGGATGAAGCATATGCTCAAAAATATGTATAGCACTTTATATCTAGAAGTCGAATTGTGGATAGTAGGCTATGCTCCAATGCACCTGAGAACTCAATGCCTCCTGAAGTCACCTCCAAAAGGGAGAGGTGAACCGAGGATCCATATCAGATTCTATAGCCGATGAAACTCCATCCAAGTGAACTATCTCTTTCATATAACGATTTCCCAACTCCTCAACTTTGGTCATATCACTAATGGTTATAATTTGATAAGACATGGTCAGTCAAATGATCAAAACCCATATTGAATTATTATTTCTTTGGGTATGAGGAAAACCAACCAAAAAGTATATAGTGATCTCGTCCAACATCTAAGTAGGGACTGTAAGTGGTTGAACAAGACATGAAGGCTTATCGTGCTCAGCTTTTGCCTTTTGTCATGTACAGTAAAGAGAGAGAAAACTCAACAATGTAACCTCTCATACCTGGCCACTAGAACTACTACATCATGTCCTAGAACATTATTTTGGATCCCACTAATAATTATGGAAATCCCCCATCACTTTCATTCTTCCCACTAATGGTGCAACGAAGAAGTTTTTATAACATAGAAAACCCTCTTTGGAGAACAACTATTGGGAAACATTTTTTCCAGTATAAAGGGTTTATCTAATTATAGGGACCTCATAATCATGTTATTGATATTGAATAATCATATAAGGAGGAGTAGATGTAAATTGGACACTAGCTGAAGAAACATCATCCCCTTCCTCCTGAACTCCAATATGGAACTGTGAAAAGAGATCCACTAATTCAAATATTCTGAACATTCCTTCATTAGATGGGTCTAAAGTTTCCATCTAAAATCATCAAAAACAACATTCCCATTCCCTAGGTCATAGGCAATTTTTATGATGAAATACTGTAGGTAATCCACCCAACGCCTCTCCCTAAGATCCAAATATTGTTTAGTGAAGATTTAACTCAGGATTTTTTGTCTGAATACACCATAAATCATCCTCTAAAAGGGTATTGCTTCCAACCTTTAAGCACGTGCATCACAATGGAAAGTTCAACATCGTCGGTTGGATAATTATTCTCTTGTGGTCTAAGCGGACAAGATCTGCATGCTAATACATGATCACCCTGCATAAGAACTCTTCCCAAGGCAGAACTTGTTATATCACAAATGACCACATAGCCCCACCCGACTTCTAGATGATTCAACAACGGTGCAGCAATCAATAGATGGTTTAACTCAACAAAATAACTCTAACATTTATCATGCCTTGTAAACATCACCCCCTTCCAAGTCAGAAAATTCATCATAAAATCCATTTTCAATAAGTCATTCACAAACCTATGGTAATATCTAAATAATCCCAATATGTATCAGATCTCGAAGAAATTTCATGGTTGATCCCAAGTCCTAACAGCCTTCACCATCATAGGATCAAATGATACACCTTTATCAGACACCACGACTCCTAATAATTTCACTTCATGAATCTACATATCACACTTTGAAATATTTTCATAATGGTGGTGATTTCTCAGTATACTCTGAACTATTATTAGATATTTCACATGATCATCCTCAGACATCGAGTATAAAAGAATGTAATCCATAAATACTACCATAGAGGTATTCATATAATCATGGGAAATATTATTCATTAAGGCCATGAAAACTAAAGTATCATTTGTTAAACCAAAGGGAATAACAAGGTACTCAATGTGGCCATACCTACTCCGGAAGGAGGTTTTCTAAACACCATTTTATTTTGTCCTCAACTGATACTAACTAGATCGAAGGTCAATCATTGATTACCAATGCACCCATTTCAGCTAATCAAAAAAACCATTAATACATGGAAATATAAATTTTTTATTTATCATAACTTGATTAAGATTTCGATAATCTACACATAAGCAAAGGGAACCATCAGCTTGCTTAGGAAAGAGGACTGGTGCTGCCCAAGGTGACAAACATGGATGGATAAAGGATTTCCCAAAAATATAGTCTATCTGAGACTTCATCTCTTTCAGTTCAATTATAGCTATTAAGAAGAAGGGTATAGAGACTAGTTGACTTCTATCTGTTAATTCAATAGAAAACTCAAGCTCTCTACCTTGTGGAAGACCAATGAAATCCAAAGGAAACACGTCAGAAAACTCAATGAAGGTTGGAGAAATATCACCACCCAATGAATGTCACTCAAGTTCAAACGAAGGGACTGATATTACTTTCCCCAACTATGGATAAGAAGGTCTGACTCCACTTTCCTTGTATCGCATTATCCTTGAAATAGAAGCTTCACACAACTAGGTTTAGTAATGTTGACCCATAAGAGATAATAATAAATTCTTGATTTATTGGCGATGATCCAATCTATCCTAAATATGATGTCAAGAAATTTCATATCAAGAACTAGAATATTTCAAACCAGCTTGATATCTGATTGAGAGAAGACACAAGTAGGACGACAGAGACTCTCCTAACATTTTATACCATGGGGTGTATTAATATCCATTGTGCAAGATAGTTGATCCATATTTATATTAATCATGTTAAAAATAAGGGTTGAAATAATTGTGTGAGATACATAAGTATCAAAAAGATAAGTCACTAATGATAAAGCAATGGTAATGGTACCTCCCACAGTTTTTGGACTCATGTATTCTTCTTCCGGGGACACTTCCACTACGTGATGAAGCATCATTCTGGATGTGTGCGGCGGGAACCATTTTTTCATTGAGGAATTTTATTTCTCTATATTTTTAGGGAGATATTATGATCCTTTCCCACTATGCATAACAGAGAAGTGATGGAAGAACCTACATATGTGCCCTGAACATCCATAAGAGCTACAGTAATTGGGTACCTTGGTGAAAAACCCTCTCAGATTTTCCTGGTTTTCTACACTGATATCTTCTCAATAAACATACTCCTAGAGAAATAAGAGGTCTTGAATGAATCTATCGTCGAGAACTGCTATGAGATTCATCACACAACCATTTTCCTTTAAAGGAACCAACAATTCTACTAGGAGTAAAATGGAAACCTGTCAACCATGAAATTCCATCCAAGTCTATATCTACTTTAATTTCCCTATCCTGAACATAAGTAAATGTGGGAAGTGTCAGCAAGAAAAAATAAGAACAGATATCTGATCAATCTACCAACTCGAATAGTCAATATTTCATCCTCTCATTAGATATTATCTCAGGTGAATCATACACCAACACATCAATGTGATTTGAATACTTGGTGATGATTGTTTCATCCAACTCAAGCTTAAAAAACTCCACTTACTTGGATAACCCCATTAAATCAATATGGAGGAAATTTAAAATAACCTTGAGGTCCTTCTAATATAAAACACATGCTTCTCGGACATCACCACTATGTCCCACCATGTCTTACTCAGTTCCTCAATCATAAAGCTGGAACACTTCAACCTGATCACTTACAGTGTCTCCACGTTCTCAAAAATAGGTTTTATATTTCCCAACCATTCCTTAGCAATTTGAGGACTAGTGGAGCCTTTTAAGACTTGTTGATTTTGGAGAAGGAACTCTTGAGAATGATTCTGAAGAATATTCCCCTGGGGATCCAAAGGTGGATCCTAAGATGGAATGGGAGGTGGTTCTAGTACTAGAGCTTAGACAGTTCGCACAATCACCTCAACAAGATTCAGATCAACAACAAGATTTTCTCACTGGGGTTTAGCAATAACCACTTCCTGTATCATAATCGCATGTCCCCTCGGAGGCATGATTCTACATAATATTAATAGTTAAAAGGATAACACTAAATTAACACTCAATATGAGTAACAAGAGAAAATATTCTCTATAGAAGGAACAATAAGATATTGATTTCATCATATCCAAATCCCTATAGGAAAAAAAACTTGAAATAGAACAAAATACATCTTTCCCAAACCACCCCTAGAGACTTAGGGATCATTGCGGTGAGAGCTATACAAGAACTCAAACACAACTACCTCCAAATTCCCAAAAATATTTCAAAATTTCGTACTAACTTCAAAAACAATCTAAAACCTCCTCAGATACCATTTGGTCACAAACCAGATCTATAACACCTCAAACCTAGTTACCCAGAATTAGTGAATTATTACATAACATTGGCATGATCACAAGATATCAATTCTCGAATGACAGATTAGTTTAACAGCCTTGGAATTACTAAATGCATACATTAGTTTTACATTACATCATGAAATAAAAGTGACAACATCGTGTCCCCTTTGAACACACTCATATCCTTTGGATTATCCCTATAGGTAAATCATAATATTCTTTTTTCACATCTTAGGAAAAAGAAAATATAAGAAAGGGGTGAACTCACATGCTCAGTAATGATAACAATATAAAAGAATATATTATAAATAATGTTAAACATTTAAGGAAATGTATAAGACTAAAACACAAGCCTTTTAAACATAAACTTCTGCATGATATGGAAATGATAAATCAAATAATTCCATTTACATATTCACATGGCTAGTTTACTAGTGGAATAATAACATGTAATATCAATATCTAATTTCATAATGTTGGAATGCATAATGACAGACATCATAACCACATAGTCAAGGCCTCGTTCTAAGACTGCAAATAATATTTTGTCAAGGCTTTATGATAAGAAACTTTTTTTCTCCGTAGACCTAGCGATTCATCAAGGAGATATTTCAGGCTCCAGCTGTCAATTATTATGTCCAACGCATTCCTCATATGAAAAGGATGAAATATAACAAAAATGTTCATATTAAATCTAGCATACTAAATTTTAATACTTTAACCATAAACAATGAATGGTATAAAAATTTCACATCTACACTAAAACATATCACCAATCCTTCAATACAATATGGAAAATTTTATCCAATAAATCAACTTTAACGAGTGTAAAATCCCATAATGAATGATAACCTAGATGAAATCAATCCAACAAACTATTTGAGTAACATAACTCTTTATACATGGAAATGATTAAAAATTTAAGAAAACACATATTTTGAAAATATTTTTATAATATTTTAAGGGAATCATAGAAATTATAATAATTGTGGAAAATATTTTCTCCCGCCATATAAGTTAAAAAAACATTCTTACCATAATTTTCAGAAAAGGTCATAAAGTACCTTGTTTGGAAAATGATGAAAATATTCCTTTCAAAACATTTTATAAAATTAAAAAATGGTATAAATTACTTTAACCCATAATCAATAATATATTTAAAATGTTTTTTAAAACATTTATATGAAACACGAATGTTGATGATAATGAAGTCCTAGTAGATACTTATGTAAAAACAACAATGGATAATTAAAAGATTGTAAAAATAACCCTTACCTTGTACTATTCCTTAGTCTAGGGTACATTAACCACCTGTATAATAGTTAAATCAATTTTAATTAAATTATATAATAACTGCATACATAAATATGATATCATATATGATCTTATAATATTTCTTTTTTAATAATATTTCAGTAGTATCATTGTTTTGGGTGTTAACTGATTCATTTTCCTTTATATGTTTTGTTACGTAAGTGATGTTTGTTATGGATAGTATGTATTTGATTCTTATATACAGTGACATTATGTTCTTGAACATTATTATTAATCATAATATGAAAATTTTTCTTGAATGGTTACGATGGGGAATGAATCTAATCGCATTTGTGAAGACGTTAATCCATACATATGGACGAGCGACAATATCATGCTATTGATGGTGAAATCGTAAGTAATTGGATGGTATATTACAAATACTAAATCATTAACATGTTATATTTTTTATTTACATAAATTATACTCATTATTATACCCATTCAAATAAGGATGTTTTGAATAACAGACTACACCACGACGTGGAGACGGTAAGACATACGTAAACACGTATGGTGACTTTGACTTTCATAAGGTGGATAGAATAATGGATATTGTTGTACTATATTTTTAATAAAATAAAATTATGTAAAAGTTACTTGAGTTATTATTTTGGTATGGAAACTCAAAAACAAAAAGGAAGTGGAATAAGAAAAAAACTTTTAAAGAGGTGGTGAAATTATTACATATTATTCAGGAGCTTATTTTTTTATTTGATCAAAAGGGATACTTAGGTTGACTTTTTGATTAATATAAGGCCTCTAGGATAAATTCAGAGTAGTTGGGAAGATATTTTAGCAGGGGTCGTCCGATCCAATAGGATTTGGAGGTGTGATTTTTAGAGAATGGGAAGTACACTTTTATAAGAGAGGTGAGGGTATCTTTACTAAAAGCTTGAAAAAATATTTTATTATAAAATCATTTTCTGTTTATAATGAATCTAAAATGATTTATTTCTATTATAAGGTGGGTATGGGTCTAAATCCTATATATAAATAGGTTTTATACAAGATTAAGTCATCATATTAACCTTATCTTTTATATTTAAATCTTTGTTAAATAGTTTAACTTTAACAATGTCTTCTTGTATTTTAATATTACATAGTTAATAAAATTACTATAAAATTTCAAAAGAACCTAAAGTAGTGAATTAATTACTTATCTATCATTATATAAGTGTTTTTAAAAAAAATATATTTTTACGAAAATTATATCATTTAATAATATAGTATTAGTTTTAAAAAGTCATTCATGTCACTTTTGATACTATTTAGCATTTGTTTTTTGACGAAGTCAACAAAACATTATTACTTCAAAAAAAATTAAATCTATAATAACATGTCATATTAACCTATAAAATTAGTTTAATTCACCAAAGTATCAATTTACATTTATTTGGATATTTATAATATCAGATATTTTAATCAATCATTAATAGGGTAATCTATACATCATTATTGTGTCATAAATAAGTTTAATTATATAATTTATAAAAATTACAAATAAAATACCATTATGTGGGTAATCCTTTTCTATTTCTAATGAATATTTATATTCTCATTTATCTTATTTATTACCATATATTAAGAATGGTTTAGTTATTAAAATTTGAATTTAACAGTTTTAACTCTTCTTTAAATAAATAATAATATATGTCCTATTCTATTCTATGTGGATCAAAAAGGATCATAATATATTCTGAAAGATGATTTTGGTTGAAATAAACTTATAAAATAGAATTAGGAAATGTTTTAGGGTAATTATAATATCATTTTTACCATTAATAACCATATTTACTATTAACTATTGTAAATAAAATTCAAAAAATACTATTCAGAAAAATTATTTTCATCATATTGAACCAAATTTTACTTCCTTTATTCAACTGTGTCTCTCATATTTTTGAAATTCAATTATTAGAAGTGATAAAATTACATTTTATGCAAATTCTCAAATGTGACTAGAAGGTTGGTAAAATTCTTTAAATAGTTCAATAAAACATTTTATATCTAATCTTATTATAAAATGACTTCAATGAATACCATTGAACTAATATATGTATAATGTATCAATACTGACATTAAAATAAATTTAAATAAAAATAATATTTATTTAAAATAATCTGGGTTTTAAACAATAACGTGTTGTTTTTCACTGTTCGTCAAAAAATTGAATGTTTTCAGAAAAATACCAAAAATCACCCTATACTAATTTTGATATTCCTAATGAATAAATGAAGTCCATTTCGAAAAATAAAATTTAAAAAATTTCAAAATTTTGGTATTACTAATCATAACGGCTTGTTTGTTTGGTCATGGGGTGCTAGAACTCGAAGTTGCATACATTGCAAGAAATTGCATTTTTCAATGATAAGAGTATCAGTGAAGCTTGGGGTGTTACATTCTTCTCTCCTTTAAATAATTTCATCCTCAAAATTTCTATAATATTACTACTGGGAAATATTGAAATGGTTCTTCTTCATTAGTTCCTCAGGTCCCACATTGCCTCTTCCAAATTACGGTTTCTCCGTAGAACATTTACTAGATGAGTCATTCGGTTTCTCAATACATGTTCTCTAGTATCAAGAATTTTGAAATTCTCTTCACAATAAGAGAGATCAGGTTCCATCTTTATTTCATCATAGGTGAGTACATGTGTTGGGTCAGACATGTATTTTTTCAACAGTGATATGTGGAACACATCATGAACATTGGAGAGACTTGGAGGCATTCCCAAATGGTAAGTTACATCTACCATTCATTATAGAATTTAGAAAGGTCCAATGTAATTGGGACATAATTTACCCTTCTTACCGAATCATATAACACCCTTCCATGGAGTTACATTCAAGAAAACATGATATCCTACATGAAATACCAAATAATTCCTTTAGTTATTGGCATAGCTCTTTTTCCATCTTTGAGTTGCTTTGAAGTGGGTTTGGATAATCTTCAACTATTCCAGTGTTTCCTCAACATGTTCTGGGCCTATGAGTTTTCTTTCACTGAAATCATCCCAACAAGTTGGTGTGAAACATCTCTTTCCATAAAATTCTTTATACGGTGCAATATGAATAATTTAATGTAAACTATTATTATAGGAAAATTCTACCAGAGGTAACTACTGATCCCATAAACCTTGAATGTCATGTGAGAAAGATCGCAACATATCTTCTAAGGTTTGAATAGTATGTTCTGATTTTCCATCAGTTTGAGGGTGGTAGGCAGTGCTTAAATGGATTTCAATATCTAGGGATTTCTGAAGACATTTTCAGAATGTTGATGCAAAATGGGGATCACTATCAGAAACAATCGATTGGGGTACACCATGATGTCTTAAAAGATCATTAATATGCAATCTTTCTAAATGTTCAAGTTATAAATCTTCTCATATAAAAATAAAATGTGCTTACTTGGTAAGACGATCAATAATGACCCATATTTCATTTTTCCTTCTACAAGTCCTACATTGCCTCATGACAATGTACATCGTAATATCATCCCATTTCTACTCAAGTATGGGAAGAGGTTTTATGAATCATATTGGATGTTACCTTCCATCCTTAACCTTTTGAAAAACCATACATCATGATACATAATCATAAATCTCCCTCTCCATGTTGTCCCACCAAAAATGTTCCTTCAAATCACCATACATATTACTACTACCTGGGTGTATAGAGAAATTGCAGTTATGAGCATCATCCAATAATTCCCTTTTTAGATTAGGTATATCGAAGACCCAAAGCCTACTCCCAAATTTCAAAATTCCATCTTCATATACGAAGTTACTCAATCTCCCATCATTCACAGCATTAATTTTCTTTTGAAACTTCTCATCAGCAGTCAGAGAAATTTTTATCCTCTCTAGTAAATATGGTTTGGCAACCATTTGAAAAAATATTGATGTTCTGACTCCCATGAATTATTCCAATATCCATCATTACTTGATGCATAAACATAGGATCTCTTTCAACTCTAATATTATACAAATCTTCATGATCCTTTTTTCTCTAAGCATCTTCCACCTTATATTCCATCCATGGGTGGTAGTGTATAGTGAAATTATTATCCTTGAGTATTTCAACCCATCGTCTTTGCCTCATGTTCAGTACTTTCTATGAGAAAACATACTTCAGACTCTTGTGATCGGTATATATCTCACATTTTCACCATAAGGATCATGTCTCTATATATTTAAAGCAAAGATTACAACTTCTAACTCGGGATCATGAGTAGTATAATTTAGTTCATGAATTTTTAACTACTGTGTTGAGTAGCCAATAACTGTATCATTTTTCATATGGAAACAACCATTTCTGTTCTTTTAAGCATCACTATAAATAAAAAACCCATCATTCCCCGATGGTAGAGTCAAGATAGGTGCATTGACTAATCTACTCTCCAGTTCTTCAAAACATTCCACACACACATTTTTCCAAACAAATATGACCCCATTACATGTTATCTTGGTTAATGGGTTAGCCAATTTGGTAAAAATATAGATGAAATTCTGATAATAACCTGCTAAACAAAGAAAACTACATACCTCAGTTATACTCGTTAGCGCTGCCCACTTTTGTATTGCTCTTGTCATAGAAGGATCGACAGAGATTCCATGCTTAGTGAGAATATATCCAAGAAAATAAATCTCCTATATCAATAATTCCCACTTTCTAAACATCCCATATAATTCATTTATTCTAAGAGTCTTTAGAATAGAGTGCATTTGATTTCCATGATCTTCATAGATTTATGAGTATACTAAGACATCATCAATAAATACCACTAAAAAGTCATCAATATATTACTTGAAAACATTGTTCATTAAATCCATGAAGAAAGAGGGTGCATTAGTCAGTTCAAAAGGCATTACTATAAACTCATAATTATTATAACTCGTACGAAATGTTGTCTTTGGAATGTATTCCTTCATTACACACTGCAGATGATATCCAGATCGAGCGACAATTTTTTATAAATATTTAGCTCCCTGAAGTTGATCGAATAAATCATCAATACGATCTTGGGGATACTTGTTTTTATTGTTATAGCATTGATCTCCCTGTATCCAATGAACATCCTCATAGATCAATCTTTATGCATAACAAAAAGAATAGTGGATCCCCAAGGAGAAAAAATAGGGTGAATAAATCCTTTATTACTCAATTCCTCTAGTTGTTTCTGTAGTTCCACTAATTCCACAGTGGCCATTCTATAATAGGTCTTCGATATAGTCCTTGAACCAAGAATTAAATAAACCGAAAACTGAATTTTTCAATCTGAAGGATGTCCTGGTAAATCCTTGGTAAACAAATCAACATATTAATCTAAATTAGGTATTTCCTCAATTTGAACATTCATTTCCTCACCCATATTCATTTCACTCTCATCCTCCTTTTGAATTAGACTCATAAATTGTATTTCCTTATCTTCTCGATCGTTAAAAGGAACATATTTTTCTATGAAAAGATATTTAAATTCCCTCCATTCCAAATTTGATACTTCTTCACCCTCATTTGTGTTTTGAATTAATAACCACCATTGATATGCATTTCTTGTGAGGAAATAAACTGATATTCCATATTTTTCCCATTCTATACATTCCAAAGAAAGAAATATTTTCTATAATGAACATATACATTGATTAGCTACAAATGGATTTGTAGTAATATTGAATGTTGGTGGTTGTTTCCTCATGATGTGGTCTAACATTGAATATCCATATTGTGCATTAGGGTGCTCCATATGGGTAAATTTATTATTCATAACCTGAGTGAGTTATCCCATTATTATTATATGATGTTCATCACTAGTTCTATCAACATCTACACTATAATTATATTGAGTACGGGGGAAATCCCTACATGGATTACATGCGTTGATACGACTTCCATTCCTTCCACTAGGTGCCATTTCTAAAAAATGGAATACACTATATTAGTTTATGAATCGCATTACATTATTCCAAATCAGTAAAATATCTTACATTAATTGAATAGTTTATGCATATGATATATAATAATTTTTTTTCTTTGATAAGTATTTACTCATTAATACTTGATAATGGTTTGCAACGAAAAATTTGAATTATCGTAAGCATATCCCCATAGAGTTTCGTAACGAAGACTGTAGCAAGCCCCGTTGTCGTGCACCCTTTCTCGTTCGAGTCTTTCTCAAAGTGGTGTTTATGGGTTTTACCACTAGGTATATATATTCCTAAGCCTCCTATACTAGATCATACCTAGATATAGATGTTTTTCTTAGAAAATTCAGAAAATCAATACATTACGAAAATTCTAGGAATTTATTCAATGTTAATCGTCAATGTTTATCTTAGGGTAATGATGTCTAATCAGAGGTTTTTATAAATCTAGTTTCTAGTGATTGTATTAAACTTCATCTGATACCAACTGTAACACCCTGACCCTAGTTACCCAGAGTTGGTGCATTATAACATTACATTGGCATGATCATAAAAGATCAATTCTCTAAAGACCTATTAGTTTAATATCTACAGATGTACTAGATACATACATACGTTATACATTACATAATTAAATAATCAAACAACATTGTGTCCCCATTGAACACACTCATATCCTTTTGAATATCCCTTTATGTTAATCATAATACAATTCATCACATCCCGGAAAAATAAATCATAAGAAATGGGTGAGCTCAGATGCTCAGTAAGGATAAGAATATAGAGGAAACTATCATAAATAAGAATAATCATTTAAGAAAATGTATAAGACTAAAAATTATTCATTTTAATTATAAAAAAGCAGCATTATATGGAAAAAATAATTCAAATATTTCCATTAACTTTTTATCATGGATATTCTACAAGTCGAATAATCCCTGAAATATCAAGAGCTAATTTCATAAGGACGAAATGAATAATATTAGACATCATAACCACATATTCAAGGCCTCGTTCCAAAACTGAAAATATGATTTTGTCAAGACCTTGTTCTAAGACACTATTTTGTCTCATTTTACCTAATGAAGCGTCGAGGAGCTATATGGGGCTCCACCTATCATTTACTAAGTCCAATGCATTCCTCATATAAAAAGGTTGAAATATAACACAAACAATCGTATTAAAACTAGCATACAAAATGTTAATACTTTAACAATAAATGATGAATGGTATAAAACTAGCACATAAATAGTTAGAAATATCATAAAACCTTTAAAATGATATGGTAAATTGTATCATAGTAAATCAACTTCAAATGAGCGTAAAATCCAACAAGTTATGTTGACATAGATGAAATCTATCCAAAATACTATTTGAGTAAAATATCTCATTATACATTGAAATCATTAAAATGTAAAGAAAACATTTATTTGGAAAATATTCTTATAATCTTGTAAGGTATGTTTTGAAAGTGTTATAACAGCGTAAAATATCTTCACCCACCGTGTATCATAAAAAACATTCTTACCTTAATTTTTCAAAAATGTCATACTGAACCTTTTTTGGAAAATGACGAAACATTTCTGTTCAAAAAAATTTATAAATGTAAAAAATTACATAAATGACTTTATCCCATATTCTATGAAATAGTAAAAATGTTTTGAAATGCATTTTTAATAAACGTAGATGTGGATGATAAGGAAGTCCTGATAGATACTTAAGTAAAAACGACATCAGATAATAAAGAGATTGTAAAATTAACTTGTTCCTTGTACATTTATTTTTTCGAGGGTACGTTAACCTCCTATATACAAGTTAAGTAATTTTTATTAAATTATACAATAACCATATACAAAAATATGATATCATATATGATCTTCTAATTTTGTTTTGTTAATAATATTTCAGTTTTATCGTGGTTTTGGGTGTTAACTGATTCGTTTTCCATTATATGTTTTTATAAATAAGTAATGATTGATATGGATAGAATGTATTTGATTTATATAGATAATTATATTAAGTCCTTAAACATTATTTTTAATCATAAAATAAAAATTATTCTTCAAGTTGAATGAATCTCTTCATGTTCGTGGAGACGGTAATAAATACGTGCGTACGAGCGATAATATCACTCTATTGATTATGAAATCATATGTAATTTGATGGTATATTATATATAAATAATCTTAAAAATATTATATTTATTATTAAAATCAAATATACTCATTATTATAACCATCCAAATAATGAAGTGTTTAATATCAAACTACACCACGATGTGGAGACAGAAAGTCATACGTACTCATGTAGTGTGACTTTTTCATTAGTAGGTTGGATATAATAATGAATATGGGTGTACCATATTTTTAAAAACAAAACATTATTTAGAAGTTACGAGTGTTATTATTTTGCTATGTAATCAACAAATAATGAAGAAGTGGAAGAAGACAATAACATTGAAAGATGTGATAAATTTATTACCTCTTCTTCGAGTGATTCCATTTAGATTTGATCAAAATGGATAATTAGGATGGATTTATGATAAATTTAAGGTATCTAAGGTGGATTGATTGTAATTGGAAATATATTTGAGCAGGTTTGGATGATCCAAACGGCTTTGGAGGTGTGATTCTTAGAGAAGGGGAAGTGCCCTTTTATAAGAGAGGTGATGGTTAGTTTAGGAAAATCTTGACGTATAATTTTATTATAAAAATATTTTCAGTCTCTAATGGCTCCAAATAGATTTATCTCGAGCATATGGTTGGTATGGTTAAAAATCCTCTCAAACAACAGGTTTTAAAAAAAATTAGGTCACCATATTATACTGATCTTTTAGATTTAACTCTTAGATAAATAGTCAAACTTTTACAATGTCTTCTTGTATTTTTATATTACATGGTTAGTAAACATACAATATAATGATAAGAGAATATAAAGTGGTTCATTGATGATATATCTATAATTTTATGTCCTTTTTCCAAACCATATATTTTTAGGAATATTATATTCTTTAATAAAATTGTATTTGTTTTAAAAACTCATTTATGTCAATTTTGACACAATTTTGTATTTGGTTTTTGTGAAAGTGAAAAATACATGATTACTTCTACAAAATACATTAAATCAATCCTATCATGTCATATTATCCTATAAAATTTTGGAATTCATCAAAAGTATCAATATAATGTTTTTGGATGTTTATAATATAAATTAATTTAATCATTCATTAAAAGGGTAATTACTGCATCATCATTATGTCATAAAAAAATAATTATATAATCTCTAAATATTATAAATAAAATACTATTATGTAATTAATATTTATATCTTTTTAATTAATATTTATAATATAATTTATCTTATGTATAACCCTATATTAAAAATGTATTAATTATTGAAATTTGAATTTAACCCTTTTAACTATTCTTTAAATAAAATAATACTAAATGTCCTAATATATTCCAAGTGGATAAAAAGGGATCATATTTTATCACAAATTTTTATTTTGGTTGATATATATATATATATACATCCAATATTATTATTAAGTGTTTTAGGTTAATTATAATATCATTTTTTCCATTAATTGTCATATTTACTTTTAACCACGGTAAAAAAATTCAAAAGGTATTATTCACAAAAATATATTTTCATCATATTGAACCACATTTAACTTAATTATGTCAACTGTGTATCTCAAATTTTTGGAATTAAATTCCCATAAGCTGTAAAATTATGTTTTATACAAATTTTCATATGTTTCTAAAAGGTGGTTAAAAGGCATTAAATAGTTCAACAAAATTTTATATATGTAATATTATTATGAAATGACACAAATGAATTACATTGAACTAATATAGTTATTATGTCTCTAATTGGACTTTCAAACAAATTTATATATAATCAATAATTATTTAAATGAAATTCAGTTTAAAACAATAATGCTGTGTTTTTCACTATTAATAAAAAATTTAATATTTTCAGAAAAATACCAAAAAATCACACTATCCTAATTTTGATATTATGAATCCAAAAATGAAGACCATTTTAAAAATAAGATTTATAAAATTTAAAAAAATTGGTATTACCTTTCATAACGGGTAGTTTGATTGGCCGTTGTGTGCTAGAATTCGGTGTTTTATACAACAAAAGCTATTGCATTTTTTAAAGAGAAGAATACCGTGGAAGCTTGGGGTGTTACAAAATCAGGTACCCACATAAGCATACAATGGAGCTGGTCCGGAAATAATCTGAAGGGAGTTCCTGATCCCCATGGGTTAGTGACTTGCACCTGGTATTTTATAACATACAAGTGTGAATTATTTTTCCCACTAGAATGATGAAGAAAAAAAATAGTATACATATCAAAAGAAAACCCTACTAGGAGTAAAGAACCATAACACAAAAATGAATAAATCCAAAGTATTGAAACCCATGTAATAAAATAAGATAAAATCGCCAAAGTCTCTAAGGAAACATATCGCCATTTCAAATGATCAACAGCTGGATCCACCTTCATGAGATCCCTTCCCATGGAATGAGCATTAAAGGAGAAACTCTACAAACACAAAAAGACAAAAGTAGGGTATGAGCCTAAGTCGTGTTGAATATGACTAAATATTCCATAACAGATGCCAAATATTAATTTAAAAAGAAATTATTTCAATTTTTCAAAACAAACTGGTTTTGGAAATTAAAGGCATATTTAAACAAAACATGCTATAAATTTTCAAAATAATGAAAAATACATTCAATGAAAAGGATTTACTTTCCAAGAGACTGAATATTTATTAAATTATGTATTATGTAAAAAATTTATATAAAATAGTTTATATAAATTCAGAATGATTTTAAAGAAGCTCAATCAAAATCGGTATAAATTTATATCTCAAATATAAATAAACAAGTGGGTAACATGGTCATCTAAAAAAAGTTACAATAGTATTAACCAGATATATAAATTCACACTCTCTAATTGATCTCAAAAAAATGTGTATACGTGTGTCCCTAAAAGAATGTCCAAAGGAGACATATCACCAACTCCTTGTGGATGTGACCCACTACATGTATGTTTTTGAACGTTTTAATAGCATATATTTTATCCAAATAACCCAATAACTACCTAAGGATTGCCTGCACTCTGACATGATGGGATAAATACATTTTGAAAGCTTAAAATAAAATTAATCCCAATCTTATATTTCAAACATTCCAATGTTTTCCATTTAAAACCAAAAATATTTTTATTAGAAAACCTGAAATTTCAACAAGATAAAACCCCTAGGTTTATAACAAATCATTTTCACCAATTTTCATGACATTGAAATCCCTTCAAAACCAATTCCCTCATTTTCACAATTAATTTTTTCAATTAAACTCAAAAATTTAATTAAAAAAATATAATCAAAACCTACCATTTAAATTAAACAATAAAAATTGACCAATATCCATAATCTCACAACAATTTAATCAAATTAGGGGTTTTCTAAATTTATTTTCCATAACCATTTCAAATCTCCAAATTCATGGGAATTGGGTTTTATCGAAGAAATTGAAAGAATATTTCCGAATATAAATTTACATTTTTGATTGAAATAAACTATTGAAATCAATGTTAACCACTTTTGAAAATTAGAATGGAACCTACTACATATTTCATGAAGAACGACACTCGCAATGACACCCATGAACGAGAATGAATGTGAAGGAGATTCTGAAATTAATCATAGAAGAGAGATCCAACACCCTGTTGAATACATCCATCAATACCTATATGAAAAATTGAAAAACCAAGAGGGTAGAAGGATATAAACTCATAGAATAATAGAGAGAACTTAATTTGGAATAACACTTTATGAAAAAGGATGATTAAAAGTCGATGAGATCGATCCAGAAGCTGATGCTCTTTTCAAAATATCCTAGGGAGAGTATAGGGTTAAGAGCCAAGAGGTAAAGAAATAATAGACAACGAACTACTTCCAAATTCATTAATTAATGATGGGGGAGGCTTGAGTCATGACGTGTAACTAGGGGTCATGAGGTGTAGGCCACACTTGATAAGTTTGCTGAAAAAACCCAACACCTCATATTGAAACCCATTATTTAAACCGTACAAAATGTGTATCTTATGTACATGATGTGTACCACCTCATGACCTAAAACTAGCAACAAGTATATGATATGTACATCAGGTACATGGTATGAACCTGTTCTTCAATCTATAGTAATCCCAAAAAAGGTATTAAAATAATTTTTAACCGAAATGAGAAATAGAAAAGGTGGAAAACATACCCGATCAAGGTAACGGGAATTTACATTAATCGTGTTAATTGATAAATAATTTATTATGATTACAACATCTATTTCTACAGTTATCATCTTATTTTTTCTTATCAAAAAATTTCCCATCATATTCAATGTTAACAAAGTTCTTTCTAGTTCCCTCTATTGACTAAAATCAGAATCTTTATTTTATGAAACATTAATGATTATGGGAAACCAAATAATATTTAAATTTACTTATAGGATATATAAATCAATAATCCTTAATTAATATATGACTCTTTATGATTACTGTTGGCCATTCATAGTCATAATCTTTTTAAATCCATAATGACAGTTCATAAATATTTTCTGAACTCCCAAAGCATATCTCTCAGGAGTGTAAATCCATGTTTCGACAAGGCCCATTATTTTTCAGCAGTTACTAATTGAGTTAATCCCAATATTGTTTCTATAAGGTTACTACCCCTATGTAAATCATTTCTGAAGATACTTCAACTTGTAGTATCGATACATGTATGTACTGTAATGAAACCACTCGATCTATCTTTATCGAAAATTATATGACATTTTCCTATACTTAGAATCTTATTTAGACTTATCCTTAGATATATCCATAGAAATATCTTTAGAATTATCCCTACGGATCTCACTAATTTTTTCTTATCCAAGTTTAAAAAGGATAACTAAAACATTTCTTTTTATCCCATTTATTGAACACAAGGCTTATCATAATAGATATTACATATTTTTAGTTGAATATTAATTATATTCCACAACCAGGAACCCATGGACAATAATATTTTAGTGCATTTCAAAACATGGAACATAATATTATAATTTGGCTGAAGATATTCAACATCTACCACAATGACAAAATGATATAGTACTCCCCTTATACACAACATACCTAAACCATTCATTATAACATGGGGAGAGAAACATAAGAAAGGGTGATCTCAGTTGCTCATTAAGGCTAAACAAGGGAGATACATAGGCATGACATGATCATAATTGTTCGATAACATTATCATATAATTTGAAAAGATTACCCAATAAATCAATGATCATAATCTTAAATCTTGGTATATATATTGGATGTTCATAGGAGATGAATCATAAGGAAATAAATGAACATGATCTATTAGATTATAACATTAGAATAATGCATGGAATTCATGGAATACACGTAATATTGTAACATTTTCAAAATGTATAAATATTAACGTATTCACTCATTAACATGAGGACATGAAATCAAGCCCTCGCATAAACTTATGGACTTGTAACCAGGTCTACACATAACATCATGGACATGAAAGTTTAGTCAATTGGTAACATTTTGAAATTGTAAGGAGGTTCATTCACAATATTTTTAACATATAAACAGGTTCATGCATTACATTATGGATAAGAAAGAAAGGTCCAAGAATAACATCATAGTATCCATAGTTTACTCCCAATAAAATCATAGTGAAAAAATTCCCTTACTATACTGAGTTCACACCCTATTCCAGTCCAGTTTATCTCATGAGATTATATCCTTATACAATTTAATGAAGCCCTATCTAGGTGAACTATTGATTTAAGATATAATGGGATCACCCGAAACTATATGGATTTCCCAATCATATAAGTTGTAATGGTATTACCTAGTGTTATATGGGCCTCACCATTGTAAAAGTTATAATGGGAAGACCGAATGATATCTGATCCAACCCATCATATATGTATTAATTTTCTTAATCTGTGTAATCTGGGATTCCACATCATATAACCTATAATAGGCTTACCTGTGACTATCTGGACCGCCAAATAATATAAATAATGTCCAAAAACTACAACCTAAATAAAGTAAAAAAATCTTTCATATCATTATAAAAAATTATAATTATCACTATTAATTCATAACCTTATTAACTCATGAAAATAAAATGGGTCTCATGTCAATCTCTTTGAAATATGATTAACCCATGGAAAAGTAATGGGTTTCATGACAATCTCTTCGAAAAAATATTATTCCATCCAAATAAAGACTGTGTATGGTAATAGTAAAAAATATTCCCATTTCAGAATAAGTAAAAAAATGGTTTTTAGATGTTGGTTAATTAGAATACAATTAAAATATCATTATAACCCTTTTTAAGGAAAATATCCTTTTCATTTTCAAACACCATTTTTTTAATCATAAATCATTTCAAAAATAAATTTCATTGAAAATAATCATGAAACATATATATGAATATTTAAAAATAATTGAAAATATTTATTGAATAAAATATTCTTTCTTTATTGAAATTTTTTTTATAACATTATGAAAACCATTTTCATTAAAAATTGTTTCTAAAAGTTATAATAGAATATTTGAAACCATTTAAAACTCATTTTAGGAATAATTGTTTTTGAAATAATTTATTTTGAAATTGAACATAAAATATAATATAAAAACATCATTGAAAACAATTTTAGAAAACATGTTTTTAGAAGAAAATAAATTATAAACTGAAGAGTGAAATAAAGTCGGGGGTTTTTCAAAAACATATCATAATTAATTTTTTGTATCAAAGAGTATAAAAATGGTACAATCAAATGAATATATCCAAAAAATTTATATGAAAAATAATTTCCTAAGAATAATTGAGATATGGATTATACAATTTTTTTTTAAAAACATAATTAAAAAAGTCCTGATAAATGAAGAGATTTTAATCATGAAAACATTGCCACTTTCAGTAAATTGGAATCATAATACCAAGAATTAATTAACAAAGGAACATGAAATATAATGAGTATAAATAAACTTCTGAAATTATAGGTAAAAGGGTTGAATATAAAATGTAAAATAATATAGTTTCATAACATATCATGCATATCATGTAAAAAATTGAGATAAAAATCTCTTACCGATTATGAATTTTTTTAACAAAAGCCCCATGAAAGATATATCCTAAATCGAAATTTAAAAACAAATAAACATAATCAATAGAATAATAAAATAAATCAATATAAATTATATGTACCATACAAAATAAATAGGTGTAGAAGATAACTAGTGTCTCATAGAAGTAAAAAGACAAACAGAAATCCATTACCTTTAGTGTTGAATTTCGTCGTACAGGTTCAAACATCCTATATAATAAATATATGTTTATTTTAAATATATTATATAATCATAATTATATATTTAAAATAATATATTATTTTTTATGACCCTTTTACAAAACATTTATTATTAATTCCTTGTTAAATTTATGTTCCGAATAATAAATGCTTCGTTTTTCATATATTTTTTTACTTGTTATTTTTTCCCAATTAGTATGGTCATGGTTTGTCATATCATGAATTTAAACCAGGATATAAATTTCATATATTTTCAGTATATATGTATATAAAGTAATCCATAAAATTTACAGATATGAAAAGAAATATATCATTCATGGAGATGGCAGGTTGTACGAATGCATGAACATTGTTTCCATTTTCTTATCATATTGAAAGAATGAAAAATAAATGATATATGTATATATTATCATTATAGTATTATTTTTATGTCCTATATCACATATTTTTATTGAACACATCCATAATACATTCTATTTAAATAATTAATGAATGACATCACTTCTTGAGGCAGTACTCCACCATACACATGAATGATATTATTGTATTAACACAAAATGAGAAGTGGTAATATATTATTGTGACATAATATTTACTTCTCTATTTCACATTACATTAGTTTTTTTATAAAAATAAATCCATCAAAACATTTTTTACAAACTTTTTATGACCATAGTGTTTTGTAATTATTTTTTCAATAAACATTTCTTTTTACAAAACATAGAAATATTTATAATGTATCAGTAATATGAACTTATCATTCTGAAATATGATCCATCAGATAAAGGATGATTTTGGTTCATTATATTAATATATAATATGACCCGTGTATATAATTTTTTCTTGATTATTGTACTGAAAAAATTAAAGACCATCGGACTTATAATGGTACTAATACATCAGACTAATCCTTATAAGTTTTATCATGTTAAAAAATAGTAAAACAATACATCGAACTATCATGAGGTTTTAATTGGGATAGATAGACTTGTATATATCATAATTAATACAAAATATAATTGAAATGGTGCTAAAAAATGAAATTTGGTATTTTATTATAATTGATCTGTCAAGGGAATGCTACTTGAGGATGTTGCAACTAACTCAGAAATATGACCATTAGAGCTTCTACTATAAATAGATGTTCATTTAAAGAGATGGTAGTTGAATCATTTAAAAAATCTTGTCTTATAGAAATTTTTTTTGCAAAAAACACATCTTTGTCTTTTTAATACTTTATTGATTTGTTGTTTTAAGGAATCCTAGTTAGATCTATTTCTTTATGAACATTTTATTTTGTATTCTACGTCTGATCATTGTAACAATTGATCGATTCTTGGGATAGGAAGATGATGATTCCAATAATTTTGATTGAGATATTCTAGGGTCAGTAAAATAGATTCATATAATCATATTAATAGATTAGAAGTAAAGGAATACTTATTTATTATAATCATCATATCGAGGGATTTCCAAGTAAGGAAAGACAAACCATTATAGGAGATTTAATATTGTGGACACCTTTAGTCAGCATTTCTCACTACCTTATCCCTTAAGGTTAAAATAGTGAATTATTTTTGTTTATTTTATACATTATTCTTACTTAAATAATCTATGTGTTTAATGTTTATTGAAGATATACATTATACGTTGAGAATTATTTTAGAATGTTAGTTATAATACTTATCATTCTAAAAAACTAATATATCGATGTGTCTATGGTACTAATTAAATGATAAAATGATAAAATAAAACAATATATGATTATGAGTCTAAAACTATAGTCACTGGATAATATAAAAATACTACCACTACCCTAGATTCCAATAGATTGTGAATTTCATTATTACTCTAGCTTGACTACAAGGACTCAAATACCAAAGGACAGGTCTGTTTAGTAGTTTTGGAAAACTAGAATACATGCATGATCCCCATAATACATTTAACTATAAAAAATAATAAATAATACATAAAATATTCTAGTAAACTTTTATCCTAAATACTAATTTAAATATACCTTCATCAAAACCTAGGGAAAGGTAATAAAATAAGTGTTATCTCAAATTCTCAGTATTATTTTGGTATATTAAAACAAAAAAAAGGATAAATCAATATGGAAATGTAAATAACTAAGAACACATTCCATTTATATAAATAGATTAGGAATAATTAATATAGCCAGGAACATAACTCAAAAAATTCCTTCTAATTAATAAACATAGAGTGAGATTCATATATAGACATTGTCAAAGGAAAATATCATTGATAATAACAATAATGAATGAGTTCTCAATAAAGGTAATGATTAATTATTGGACACCATGTTTCTTATGTACATGGTACCTTTACTATAAATACCTTTCCCAAGATCCTTTATAACATACTGGGTACAAACAGATTGGTTTTGGATAACCTTTTCACTACTATCATGACTGTTCACAAGACAGTTTATAACATAATGGTTACAAACACAAAGGGTTTGTCCATCCTGATTTCATCCCAATAGACTAATGATGCATTAAGGGTCTTACTCAAAATAGTCCCCAAACCATTTCATACAAGTCCAATGGATTCCTTATATATCAAATAGTCAATTTAATTCAAAAACATAATTCCTTATTGAATATCCATATTGAGTATATAATACAGATTATTAAATATTTTTCCAATTAATCAAAATACATTAGAAGTAAAACCATATTTAAAAATAATATATGGATTAGGAAATGATCATATACATTAAAAAAGATTATTGATATTTTAGATAAATTTTATTTATAAGGAAAACGGACATAATGAAGTGATTGGTTCAAGATAAGGATTATAGTCACAAAATAAAGTGGGGTTGCAAAGATAAATTTTATCACTTGGTAATTTCCATGTCCAAACCCATTGACTGATAAAATTAAATGTGAAAATTATAATCCCATTATGTGATATGGAATAATTATTTTTAATGAAAAATGGATATTATATACACACATTATTGTGATAAGTGGTAAATATAGTGTATTCCTCAATGAAATGAATGTGATACTAGAATCTATTAACTTGTGATTAATTTTGGAGGTACATCCTTTATCCTTATGTATAATGGTTTCATGAATGTCAATAAATTATTTTTGAACCATATTAATATTTAAAATATCATATATGATCCTATTATATTATATTATTACCTGTTTGTTAGTAATCATTCATTATATTCACCATTTCATGTGTTAATTTCCTTGCTACGTGAGTATGTATTGACTTGTTATTAATTTTTCTTATTACATATATCATGGGATAATAATATAAAGAATGTAAATAATGAGTTAATTATCATATATGCATTCTGTGTATATGTATTTATAAAAATCCAAAATATTTTGACATAGGCAATGAAATGTTCCATTTAGAGAGATTGTAGGATATACTTACACATGAACACTACATACATTTTTGTATCATATTGAAATGAATAAAAAGTAAATGATATATATTTATTTGTATATTATATTTGATACATGATAATTTTATAATTTATATAACTTATTTTAATTAAAAATATCCCCTAATGCATTCTATGTACTGGGTCAACGAATCACATAACTTTGAGGAATGAACAATCATTGTTTCATAAGGCAGTATTCCACCATACAAATGAATGGTATGTTTGTTACCCATTAGATGAATGTGTGATATATTTTATGTCTAAAAAATAGATTAAAAAATAATTATATTTAATATACTAATGTAATTTTATAATAATTTAATAAAAATAAATTAATTAGTGGAAAAACAAATAAAACATAAATCGACATTGAAGAATGTTACCTCTTTTTCAGGAAAATCATTTTGGGTTATACCAAAATAAATCCTTGATTTGATTTTTTCCCAAAAATTGTATTCTATGATGAGGGAATGAAATATGGGAGATTTTTTGGGGTTGGGTTTTGAAGAAAAAAATGGATTTATATATGTGAATAAAAGGGAGGGGTGATTGCCTTTATATAGTTGAGGTGGAGTGGTATTTTTTAAAATTTTTTAAAGGGAATTTCACCCATGTTATTCCCAGGAAATGTGATCTAATAGCGGAAAATATTAGATAAAATAGATTATTGATTTTTAATATGAACATAGAGTGGATTGAGGACAGGTTGTTTGGTCATTTTTTCCATTATGTTTATGGTTTATCATTTGATATGCAAATTTTTCTCTTAATCATAGTAATTAATTTTAATTACATTTAGAGATATTTTTTGTCAAAAGTTATTCTAACCATATTAGACATTTTATGTTAATATTATTTAAAATATGTAATCCATTTTTATAAATTCCAATCATATAAGTGGTAAATATTAATTTATGTTTAATCCCACATATGGGATAATAATACAAGCTTTTAAAGTAAAAGTTCAAAATATTACTAAGATTTTATATTCAATATCAAATTGAAACTAATTTCAATGACTAAATTGGATTAATTTATATATTTTTTATATAATTAAACGTTAAAATGAATAAAAAATTAATTTACCCTTATAAATAAATTATACCAAAAATAATTTTTCAATTAAATTACATTATTTTTTTTCTATTCAAAAAAATAATAAAACATCATAGAAAATAACTAAAATTATCCTTAACCAAATTTATATGTTATTATTTCAAATATGAAGTTTATTTTGACATATAAAATTTTTAACTATTTCAAAATTCATATTAAATGGTTTTTCACAATTAAAAGGTGGTAAACCCACTTTTATAAAAATCTATGTGTTTATGTGTAAGATTGGTTTTGATCTTATCATTACCAAATAATTATGTTTTGTGAATTTAAAAAAATATTTGATTGAATAATATATATATATATATATATATATATTTCATTAATAACATTCAATAATAGTAATTAATTTAATTTATTGAAATAAGATTCCTTTGGAGAATAAAAATAGTTTTTTATAAAATCATTCCCTTTATATTCATTTGGTTTCTATATTGAATTAAAATTAATAGGTACCCAATGAATTAAAATATATATTTTCAAAATAAAGTTAATATTATTCATAACCACCAATTTAATGTTTTAGTTATATCTTATTATATCAAATAATAATATTTTTAACACTATATTATTGTTCAATAAAGCACAATCTTATGTTCTACAGAGGATACCTAATAAAGTCATTATTGTATGTAACAAAAGCTAAAATCGTTGTTCAGTGTAGATATACCTGGAATTTATGTTTCATTTAACATAATCTAAAATTTTTGTTTTGAATAAATGAATCTTTGATCAAAATATAAATTATTCTAGATAAATATATTATTATGTGTTAGGGTGTTACATTCTCCACTCTATAAATAAATTCTATCCTTGAAATTTAAAATTGATCTCAATTAATCAAGGAATTCATATTTGAAGATAAACATTTTTTGAAAAATCATGCATCGTAAATATGATTAAAAACACATCTTCTTAATAAGATGAAATGTCAAATGTGATGGTCACCACAAAACATCAAATTCAAATTGTAAAATGTTAGTGAAAATATAGAAACAAATGATAAATATAATTATCATGTTCGTATATAGATGACATAGAACATGATTATGAGAAATTTATTGACCCTGATATCCAAATCCATATTATTGAATAAAGAACATTGATATCAAAAAAAATAATGATAATAGAAAAATATTTGTTTTTAAAGACCCTTTTCCATGTTTTGAGGAATTATTTCACTATCAAGTAAATATACCTTTATAAAAAAACATAATATCATTCGGTTGTCCTTTGAATTATTTCTACATCATTTCATAGCATATGATTCATCATATTGTGAAGTAATAAAATAATATCTAAAATATTTTCTAAAGATATATATAAACCATTTTAAAAATGTGTAACCTTATGAACCATCCAAGTATTATGATTAAAAACAACTGAATTGGTTCTAAGGATGTTATTTGTATCTAATTTACTTTATCTGAATTAATTAACTCTTTATCCAAAAATCCTTTTATCAATATTTGAAACATTTTAAGGGTTATCTTTCCCTTAACTGTGTGTTTTTTTAAAAAAATTTAAACATTATATTGAATCACTTTTGTTGGTACCATTAAACATATGATCAAAAATACATAATGAAATAGTACTACAATACAACCCTTTTATATTTCATAATTAATATAACCATTACAGTATAGATAAAATACATTTAAAACCTTACTCATGGATCAAAATACATAGGAACATTAACCATTCCTCATTAATAGTATTAACAACGTAATATTTTCGTTGATCCATTATCTTCTTCTAGGGTATTTTACCTTGATGTTTGGGGAATTCATTTGTGTAGTGCTCAGTCTCCTTATAGTGGAATCATTTCAAATTTTAATTTTCTCTTTTTCCCTTACTATCACGAACAATGTTTCCCTTTTCTCCACACTTATAATAAACTCACATACCCTTCATGCATGTACTGGGGTGTTTATTTCCACAATTATCACATAGATAAAAATCCATCATTATATTCTTTACTATTTCCATTTTTGGAAATGACATCCTTTTCTTCTCTAGCTTTACTTCTTATTCATAATACTAAGTTAATTATTTCTCTATCTCGATAGCACATAATTGTTTTTCATAATATGATAATACATTTTGGTACACCAGTTCTCTTCAAAAACATGGATTAGGCCCTTCAAAAAAGTGATCAATATTGAACTCTATGATTCATATGTAATTCGTAGCATACCTAGCTAACCTTTTAATGTTTTTATCAAACTCTACAAAACATTATTTATCCTTTTTCATTAATCTTTGTAACTTCTTCTTGATCCGATTTTATTTCTAATGGGTAAAAATATCTCTAATAATGTATCATTCATAGGATTCCATTCCAGGAGTTCTATTTCTTCTTCATTTTTAGTATGTTGGATGAGAGACCACCATTTATCAGCATCACAATTGAGAGAACTAACAAAATGTGAAACAATTTACTTTTTTCAGCATCCCAAATCCATAGATATCTTCTCTAAAACATTTTTTAACGTTGATATACAATTGGATCATTAGTCTGACTAAATGATGGGGGCCATTATTGTATAATGTGATCGAGCATTGGAGAATCTCTATGTGAAGTAGGTTCCTCCATCTAGGAAAGGTTATTTGTCATAACCTGATGAAGCTTCCCAAATTAATTTATATCATTCTCAATTCCAATACAAGCTATATAGAATTTCTCAGTAGGGAAACATCTATAATGTCCATTAGTATTGATACTCTTCTTAATTCAACATTCCATTTTTAAACATTGGAATATAATATATTAGCTCATAAATTTATTAAAAATTAAAATTTTTAAATATGGAATAACACATAACATAAATTGAAAATTTTATACAAAGATTACCACATTATAATAATAATGGTTTCTTTTGGGATATCATTACTTTCAAATTCTTGAAAATGATTTGTAAAGAAAATGTGAGTTATCCTAAGAGTATCCTTAATGAGTTCCAAACCACATGTGCAGTATAGATCATTTTCATGTACTAGGTTATGATTAGGTCAGGCCTAATGCACCTTGTCGAAGACGGTACCCCTTGGTACATCTATGCCAAAACCCCTCCCAATTGTTGTATCCAAACTATGATGTATTTCAATGTAGACGAACATAATATCTACTTTTCCAAAATTCTATGATATCCTTCTATACATATCATTAAATCATATCTTATGAATATGTTTCAAAATCAATGTTCTATAAATATACTCTCCATTGTTGCTATTGAACATCCATTGATACCAACTGTTTCACCCTAACCTAAGAAGACCACATCTAGTGCATTACTTTTATACATTATAATGATTAAAAAGAATCACATCACGAAGGACCGTTCAAATTATTAGTAATATAAATCTAGATTACATACATGATACACATAATAAATTTTGAAACAGAAAATTAAACATAATGTTTAATTAACAATAATAAAAAGATTTCATGAAAAATCATTAAAATATCTATTGTTCAATACCCAGTTAAAGAAAAAAAATAATGGTGATCTCAAATTCTCCATATGGGTTAAGTAGAGTGGAAGTAACAATGACAATAAATCAATATTGAAAGATAAATAACATAGAACAAATCCCATTAAAATAAATGGATAAATAATAATTAATATGGAATGGTTGATAACCAAAACAAATTCTATTTAATCAAAAAACTAAAAATTAAATGCAATCGTAGATAATGTCAATGAACAAATATCATGGGTAATAATAATAACTAAATTCTAAATAAAGTAATTGATTAATTATTGGACATAATATTTTTTAGGGACAAGGTACATTTACCATCAAGTCCTTTAAAATGACAATTTATTACATACTTGGTACAAACCAATCTATTTTGGGCATCCATATATCTACTTTCGAGACCATTCATATGAAAATTTATAACATTATGGTTACAACCATGAAGGGGTTTTCATTACTGATTTCATCCCATGATACTACTAAAGTATTTAATGGCTTACTTTAAACATTCCCCATAAAATTTCATCGACATCTAAATTATTACTTATATATTGAATAATCGATTTAATTCATAAACATGATTCCTTATAAAATATCCATTTAGATTTGAGAATAAATTTTTTTCAATATTTCCATAATTAATCAAGTAAAAATCAAAGTAAAACCCCATATATAAAAATGGAATATATTTTAGGAAATAAACATATCCATTACACAATAATATGGATATTTTGTATTAATGTAATTGACAATAAAATTGATCAAAAGGAAGTTATTTTTTTAAAAATAATGTTAACAATCACAAAATAAAGTTGGATTAGAAAGATAACTTTTACCACGTGGTAATTTTATTGTTAAAATCCATTGTATGAGATAATATAAACTCAAACATAAAATACCATGAATTATTAAGAATTATTACATTTAATTAAAAATGGTATATATATAAACCACATAAATGTGATAAGTGTTGAAAAGGCATATTCCACGTGGAAAGAAAATTGAAAAAAGAATACATTACCTTGCATTTCCAAATTGGATAAACTCCATTTAACCACATATATAACGGTATTACAAACATTACTAATTTATTACAAAATGATATTAATATTTCTCATATCACATATTATCCTATTATAAGATATTATTACCCATTTGTTGGTAATATTTCATTATTTTTACCATTTCATGTGTTAAATGCAAAGATTCATGAGATGTTTTGAGTTGTTATTTATAGTTCCTATTACATAGTAAATAATTTCATCATATCTATAATTTAAATCATGATTTAATGATTATATAAATTCATTGTATATGTATTTATAATAATCCATAATATTAAGAGATAAGAATTTAAATTCACAGTTCAATGAGATGGACAGCCGTATGTACGCATGAACTCTACTTCGATTTCATTATCATATTTAAAAGAATATAAAGTAAATTATATAAATGTTTATGTATATTATAATTATAGTATGATCATTGTATCATATATTTCACATATGTTAATTTTAACTATCTCTTAATACAATACATGTATAGAATGAGCGATTGCATCATTTTAAGGGAGCTGTAACCCACACATCCACAAACAATGTTATTGTATTCCCATAAATTAGAACACACTATGTAATGTGTTATAAAATAATTAAAGACGTATACATATATTATAAATTACATATATATCATATATAAATAGTTTCTTCTTCATAATTCACATGATGATATGTGGTATAGAAAGAATGAACAATCCTCATTTCCTGAGGTGGTTGTCTGTATTACACATGAACGTTAAGTTAGATACCAATAAAATAGAGTTTTTTGTAAGTTTATATAGAAATATTAGAGTGAAAACAATTAATTATACTAAGGGTGGTTCGTTTATTATATAATAATTGAATAATTAGAAAAGAAGTAGTGTAGAAAAAAATAAAGAGTAAATGGACATTGAAAAATGATAATTCTTTATCAGGTAACTCTTTTTTATTTATACCAAAATAATTAATTGGTTGGATTTTTTTAGATACTTTGGTTTTAAACATTATGACTTATTAATATTACTAAGAATATTTCCAAATCCATGCAATGACCCAACATAGAAATCAAATGCTCAGAGAGCCTAGGCGTGGTGATATTGAAAATATTGAATATATATTCTCACAGAAATGTAGTTTTTCATGAAAAGAAGAAGAAATATTGATTGGATTCTCTGATCAGATTTTTGAGATCACAGTTTAGTACAAAATATAATGATACTCCTATCCCCGACACTATGTTTAACACAAAATAATTTTTGGACAGAGGTGATATGAAGAAGCATTAATGGTGGATTAATTGATTAAATGTAAATTTAATAAATTATTTAAACCTAAACATAATACTCTCCTCCTCCCCTCTCAGGTTGGGATCAAATAAAACTAATGTAGAACCATTCCTCCTCCTCCTATCTTCCCTTTGGTGACAAGAAAATTATCAAGTATCAAAGTGTTGAGGTGTTTTTGATCTTCTTTCTGACATCGATCATCATAAAATCTTGATGACGTGTCAGATGATAAATCATCATATTTTACAAACCAACCTACATCATATCATACACCTATAAGAGAATAGGAATAAAGTCCCAATAAAAAAACAAAACCAAAAATGTTCCAATGAAAAAATATAATAACTTCCATCCAAATCTTGTAGGTACATATAGAGACCCACCAGACAAAGAAGATAGATCATAATGGAAATTTCTAATATTCTTGATCCAGTCCATAAAACTAGGCCATTAGATGATGGGAAAAGATGCACCTAGATATTATAGTGTCGTTTTCATAGTAAATGATACATACTCTTACCTTCATGAAACACGTTAAATGAATTTTGAATGACAATTATTTTTACATCTCCAACTATTAAAATATTTCATGAACTAGCTCAATCCTTCCACTATAGATATAACTACAAAGAGCCATGTATCAAGACACTAAAAGAAGCCATTATAACCACTAGAACAAATTAATCTATCAATAAGAATATTTATTAATCCTAGAAAGATAGTATTAAAAAACATATCTTTCTCATATTAAAATGTGGCATCCAAAAAATGAGAATGGAAAAAAATTAAACTACACACTTTCATGGTATTTCATCATTTACATATTAAAAATTTACAAAAAGAATTTGAAATGCTAAAATTTCACTAGAAATACTAAATGATATGTTGTTTCTATATAATAGTGTAATGTTGAAAACTGTTATAGCTATTGATTGATAGAGACCATGTAGTTAACTAATATGGATTTAATTTGTGAATTATAGGAAATAATCTAGAAAGTTCATAATTGGAAACAACTAATGGATAGTTACCATGTAGTTAACAGATATGTTTTTCATTTATGAATTATCGAATATGATCTAGTTATATTCTTATTTAATTTATGGATTTCATTAACATCTAAAATTATAATTCATTAAAGATTGTGTTTAATTCCAATATAGTATAAATTAGTTACTTTAAAATAATCTACTCACTACATTTTTAATATAACATAGATTCCTTCTTAATCGTGATTCCCATTTGAGCATTAATTTCACTTAATCATATAAGTATTGATTTTATTTCAGCTTAATCAATGGTTAGAATTTAGGTCAATACCACAGAGTGACTCGACTCTATATTTTATTTTAATGTGGGAAAGTTCAAACTTGATTTAAGTATATTTTTAAGCTCATATGTCATCACAATAATTTTTTGTGTATAAATTTCATATTATCCAAGAATTTACTATTATAGTAATCAAAATCATTTGTAGGAAGATACATTGGTCATAAAAGGAAATTTTCATTGAGAAATATTATTTTTCTCGAGTAGGAGGATAAATGGTGGAGGTGTTGTAAATGTGTAGACATAAGACAGGATTTTATGTATTTTTAGTTATATTTTAAATTTTGATATGTAATTAATAATTAAATGTATTATTAGTATTTTAAATAGTGTTCCCTGGAGGACCTCAATGATATATTAGAAGAAAACATCAAGACGATTCATCATTTTAGGTCGACATTATGTTAAGAGCACCAGGGGAGAATCTGTTGTCGACATTAGAAAAGCATCATCCCCACTAGGTACTGGCCCTCATCAACTGCCTCATAATTTTATCACACCACATAGATGATAAATACTAATAAATAAAAATTGGATGCCAATATATAGCTTTATAAGAGTATAAAATAGGGGAACTGGTCACCAAATATTTTATGAAATCAATGATTGTTATTTTTTTCATCACTTCCATATGAGGTTTATTATGTTTTTAATTCATGTACGGAAAAAATCCACTAATTATATAATTAATTTTGTGATGTTAATGAGGGTCCTAGTAGTGGATGAGGTGATGATACTCCCATTTTAAATGAATATGATGATATAAAAAGTATATGACGAAGTTAATCCATGCTATGATGCTGATAAAGATGATGGTGATGATTCAGATGGCACTGGTGGTGATGATGGAAATATCGACCACCTATTTTTGAGTGAAAATTAAAGAGAAATGTGTGGATGATGTTTAATGATAAATAATTATAGATGGCATGGATTTTAAATTTATATTATAGTATTGAATTTTTAAACAAAATTGATAACTATATGATTAAATACTAAAGATATAATATTTGTACTGCATTAAAATTATAGTGTAGTTTGTAATTTATTTACACATTATTGAAGAGGTGTTGGATGGTGCTATTTCACAATAGAGATAATAAGATATACCTAAATTTCAATTAATAATTTGTATACATCAACAAAAAATAATATTATATATCCCATGACCCATGAACAATTTTTATAGATGTATACCCATGATTTTCATCAAAACATGGGTATTCAAATTTGGTTGTGATTTATACAGATGGTTTCCATAGAAAACATTGGTATATCCCCATACCCATTCCTATAATCACTATGTTACACATAACCATTGGAATAGTCTATATATTTTTAACCATGATATATTTAAGACATCAAAAAATATAACAAATCAAAACAATCAGGAAAAATAATGCATGTATTTCCAGAAACATGACATTAACATGGAATTTTTAATAAAAAGGTAATAAAATGTCATATCTGAATTATATATGTCATGACACATATTAGTATGATTATTTATTTTTAAAATAAACTTATATTTATTATAAATGTGGTTTTAATGTATAAAAAGGATGTCGAGACTTAAGGTATGGATTTTCCTAAATTTTTCTTCTTTGGGGCATATGCTATGTTATGGACCTATGTTATCTTATGAGGTGTATATAAAACACCATTGAAATGTAATATCAAAAGTTTATTTTTCCTCATGAAATTATAAGTTCCATTTAATCATATTATTTTTTGGGGATTATGATTCAATGTCACCATAGTGGTAATGATTTTATATAACAATCTCATCACTTATCAGGATTGTTTATGATTATGTTTCTAATCATAATATCATATGATCCACCTCTCAAGAAACACATGGATTTTATTCTCTATTTTTAATGTCATTATAATACATTTTTTCCAGTCATATTTTTTTCTCTATATACCCAAGAGTTGAAGATATCATTTTAAGAAAATTATGTTATTTCTCCCTTTAGAAGAAAACCTATTTTTTATTAAAAATCCATGTTTTCTAAAAGTGTTTTGAGAAATATTTTTATCATTTTAAAAGTGTTTTATTAGATAATTTTTTACAAATTTTTTACTTTTAAAAAATCAAGGGATTTTAATATCATTTTCCATACAATTAATGCTTTGATTTTTCTAAAAATTTAAAAAGAATAGTTCTTTTTAAAATGCAAAGCATGAATAATATTTCTCACAGCAATGAGTGATCAATGATTTTGTAATTACAATACATGTTTTCAATGTTTTTTTAATGAAATAAATTCCTTAACATATGGGTAAATTTTATATATTAAAAAAATTATTTCAAATTGAGAAGGATTTTGAATATGTTTTATGTTTTATAATGAAGTTTTAAAGAAGAAAGGATATTTTTTCTTAATAAATGTTTAATTTTTTTTTCAAATCCTCCATTATAATTTTTCATGGTTATTCTCAATGAAAATAATTTTGATTTTTTATGATATTTTCAAATAAATGTAATTTTCCATTTGAAATATTTTATATGATATTCAAAAATAATTTTCATCTAAGATGACTTCATTGATGTAAATTATGATTTACTAGAGATATGAAATAAGGATACCATTATTATTTTTTCTCTAAATTGTTTATGATGAAAAGTTTTTTATGAAACCTTTTTCTCTTCCATGGGATATACCATTATAAAATTCTTCTAATAACTGATTTTGTTGCATATGTTTCTCTACGATGAAATGGTGGAAATGATTATGGAACCTTTTATGATATTATGAAATATATATGAATCCCATTACATTTCATGGGTTATGATGTGATTAATGTTTTATTATATTTTGGAATACATAAATATTTTTTTCATTATGAGATGGGTGGGACAAATATCTCCCTCCAACCCATTGGATAAATATTTATCTCTCATGATATAGACATGATGGGAATGGTCTTAGAACCTAGTTCTGTAATAGAATTTTTCTAATATGTTGGTATGTAGAGTAAACCATGAATAATATAATGTTTTTAAAATTCAACCCATTGAAGTATTATAGTATTGGTAGTAACCATTGACTATAATGGGAATGATTTTCTAGGTGTATGTGTATTCCACAAATCCATATCTTATTCTAATGAAATTATCTCATAGATCATTTCCCTTGATTATATTATGATTCATGTCTTTTTAATATCCAATAGTTAGGATATAACTCAAGATTGTGATCTTTGATATGTAAGTTATGTTTTTGAAATATTATCCTCATGTTATCATAATATTATGTTCATATTATACTTATGTATATTCTTTATTTACCCTTACTGATCACCTGAGGGCACCCACTGTAATGTTTATTTTATTTGGGTTATGATTAAGTGTATTTTTTTGTGATATTTCTATGAATGGTTCTCTATATTATAGACTTAGTTGGATGTGATGTACATTACCTATGAAACAATTATTTGTGTTTTGATGTTTCGAAATGCACTCTATGTTACATATCAGGTAAATAAATAAAATATCATTTTCATATTTATTAAAATTTGTGAATTAAATATTAATTTTAATTTAAATGGGGATTATATGTTTGATGGCATACTCGATATGAAACAGTGAGTTTATTTTAAATCTTATGTTTCACACAATTCTGATTCATACAGAAAAATAATAATATAATATTATTTTAAATGGTAGTTAACACCTAGTCGTTGTATTGGAGGGAATGGAAATTACTACCAAAAATATTAATATACATTTTTGTTAAATTTTTTTTCATTTATCCAATAAATTGTAGAGGATTAAAATAACAAAGAATATGATTTTAAGCATAAACACTATAATATTCATTAAAAGGTTGATTTACCACCTTTTGATGGAGAACATTCATTAAATATAGTTTTGGTCACTTTATATGTTTTATTTTAAAAAATAATATTCTTATTTAGAATCAGGACATCAAAATTTACTTTGGATAAATGTTTTGTTTTTTCTGATAATGTTCATTTTTTGTATAGTGAAAAATACCGTATTTTAATTCAAAACTGCCTTTTAATATAATATATATATATTGTTTGATTAACTTTATAAGTGGTTTTAAAGTGTAATTAGATTATATTTTCAAAATTTTATCCTATGTTGTTCATTTAAAATAATTTCACTTTGATATTGAACATTAACTAGTGTCAATATTTTGATAGTTATTATTTCTTAAAAATACACTTTTTTGTTTCGACAATGGAAATTAATTTTTCATTAATTTCAACCACTTATGTGTTTTGAATTTGGAAAAATGGATTCCAAGTTGTGAAAATAGGTTGCCTTTATTTTTGGACATTATGAATATTTACTTTAGTAAATATTTTATTTACCATTGTAAAAAGGTTAAATATGGTAAATAAGGGTAACAAAAAAATATAATAATAATATAAAATTACCCTATCATGTGTCCTCACACTATTTGATGATAAATTTTAGTCCATGGTCATCCTTGGGGTCGATTTTGGGACTCCATGGAGCCACTTGGGAGTGATAATGACACTTTATATTAAATAATTTAAGGTAAAGAAAAAAATGATTAAAACTTATATATTTTAGTAAATAAATTTTTAAATAAATTTATATAAGTTATCTCTTAGATTAAAAATATTTATTTGAAATAAAAAATTATTTCCGACATCATGGTAGTTTTTTTATAAATTTTATTCATCAAATAAATAAAATTCATTATGACACAATAATGATACAGTGTTTACCTCAAAAATGAATAATTTAAAAAAATAAGATTATAAATATTAAAACAATATCCAAGACCAGAACGATTTTTATTATGTAATTTTATTCCATATATATTTAATATTATATTTGAAACTAATTAGTTTTGGACCTTTTGAAACAGAAGATAAGTTTATAATAAAATAATACTTTTAAACATTCCTAAATAGCCCCTCCTCCCCCTTTTAAAAAGACCTCACTTCTAACACAATACTCACACTTCTAAATTCCCTTGTATAATCCATCCTATACCCAATTAATCATTATAAATCCCTATCCTCCTACTAGAATCTTTCTACTAGGCACAAGTAAATTCATGTAATCATTTTGGTTCAAACTAAAAGGATATACCCAATTTAAAGGTAACATCTTTTCTTAAGTTCTTTTGTTTTATTTTACCTCTCAAACCACATAAACTCATTTTATTCATTTATTTTATAAAGACACCAGTATCATAAATATAATAGGTTATTTTTATGTGAATTATTCGAACTTCACTTACACAAACCTCCATCTAATTGGTAAAGAACATATTGTTTCTGTGGACATCGAACTACTACCTCACAAAACGAGGATTGTTCTATCTTCTCCTACCACCTATTATGGTGGCCATTATGATAGAACTGTATTTATATGTGATATATAATATATTTATATTTTTTATATGAATATCTATTTTCCATTTATATAATACCTTTATGGTTTCCATAGTGGGTATATACGATAATATCATTTGAGGAAGTGTGGATTACCGCCCCTCAAAATGATATGACTCGTTAATGCCATACATGGAACATATAAATGATGGAGATAATTAAATTATATATGATATTATAGTGTAATTATAATATACCTATCTATCATTACATTTTCATTCTATTAAATATTAAATAGAAATGAAAGTAGCATTCATGCGTTCGTACGGCTTACCGTCTCCATGAACGGTGCATTTCATTTCTTATCTCTAAACGTTATGTAAAATTATAAATACATATATATACTATATTTATAATATATCTGATATCTAAATCATGAATATTATTCTAGAGATAATTTAATTTTGACCACATGGACAATTAGTAATTATAACAAGTTCATTTTTGACTCATGTTCCAAAAATCGACAAACTGTCCAATATGAACTCAAATAATTAACTAATTGTTGTAGCTAGATAATAAGTAATATAAAAGAAATAATAAAATTTTAAAATGTTATTAATCAAGTATAAATTATCTTATATTTATTATTCAGGAATAACAAGGAAAAAACAAGTCATGTGGGACACGAGGTAAAAGGTTTCTTTTCTCACTTTTTATTCTGTGAGATATCCAATGTTTGCCAATTATAAATTGCATGTGGTGTATTGGGTATTAAAATTTGATATATATTATCATTATTATATTTATATTCATGGTATTCTAACATTAATTTATTGTTTACTAACTTTTGGTCATACGAGTTGATTGATTACAACGTTTTAACGGGTTTCTTATCTCACTTTTAATTCTGTGAGATTTCCCCTGTTCACCACTTATTTATTGCATGTGGTGTATTGTGTACTGAAATTTGAAATATATTTTCATGATTCTATTTATATTCATTTTATTATGTTATTAATTTGATGATTATTAATTTTTTTTCATACGACTCGATTAATTACAATGTGGTAAGTGGTTTTCATCTCACATTTTATTCCTGTGAGAATCATTCTATATTTTACAGTGTTTCCTTTATTGTGATGTATGTACTACCCATGATTGTATTATTTGTTTAATATACTTCAATTTATTAGTATTTACATCATCATTGTATGATCTTACTTTCATGGGGTGTATGTTTTTTAAGTTACAAAACGAGTAAAATAACCTTTCACCCACATCTTTTTAAGACTTGTTTTTGTTATGTATTTTAATTTAAATCATATTGTGTTGGGATATGTTCTTATATATCCTTATTGCAGAAAATGTTATGTCCAAGTTATCAGATACCCTTTCCTCTCTCATCAAACCTTTTTCTGAATTTTAATGTGATGTCGTTAGGCTGTCGAATTTCTGTAAGGTAACTTTTTAACCAAATTTGTATTCTTTAGGTTAAAATTAAACTTATTGATTATGTTGTGATATGAATATATGTGAATGAACTTTGATTATTTTACACTGAATATCATAAAATATTGTGTGTATTTAAATTTTTCACACATAATTATATAATTGATTTATCCTAATTCTATGGATACTGTCTTTGTAAGGGTCCTCCTCTCAATATCCTTCCATTAAGGCCTATTTTGTTTTATACATGAATTTATTTTATACAGTGTCTTAAAATATTTTACTTCTCATTTTATTCAAACTAAATCTTTTTTCTGTGAGGCATTTTACTAAATGGCAAGAAGGAATGATTCTTTTCAACGTAAGTGGTAACAACGTCCTTTTCTATAGCCGCGAGTATTATTTGATCTTTGGATTCCTTAACATGATATAATTATTTTAAAAGTAAAATAAATAACATATACTCTTTTATATATTTTGGTATTTAAAATGGTTTTGATAATTGATTTTTTATGTAAATATAATTAATTTACATATTGTGAATGAGATATGGAAATGTTATCTCTCCTTTATATTTGTATTAGGTGTTTTAAATATGTTATGGTTCTTGGGAATTGTTATGTATATGGGTAGTTCCATAATAAACCTTAGGGAGGGTGAGCCCAAGATAGATGTCCAATGAATTGTGTAATGTGATGAAGGTAAACGTTGATGTTTCTACTATGAGATTTAGGGAATATACTGTGATGGGTATTTCAATGTAACTCCCTATGTAGCTGGGATACCTAAAATTTAAGAATGTTATGTATTCCATAAGTTACCTTTATGATTTATTATTTTTGTTTGTTATTAATAAATCTTATGATTTCATAAGGCATGTTATGATTAAAAATTATTGTTTCATTGTTTTGTATTCATTGATGGGATAATGTTTTCATTCCTTATTTTATAACCTTTACTGATATTCTTATGCTCATCCCATGTTTTTGAAAGGTTTTCCATATGATGTAAAGAAGTATAGAGTCAAGGATGTGGTCAAGGAAAATTCATGTTGTCTAAAACATGTAACTAGACCTATTCCTTTTTTTGAGTTTGTATTTTATAAAAAAATAGATACTGAGTAGTAGTCTCTGAATGAAATTTTCAAGCTGATTTTTAATAGTAATGGCCTAATTCTCTAAAACCCTAATCCTGAAAAGTTCTTTAATGTGAATTAATCATTTCATTCAAGATTATGTAATTTTTTATGGATGAGTCCTTATAGTTGGTATCAGAGGTCTGTTCGGAAAATTTTAGCGATTAAGAGTTTTCATTAAACACATGGTTAATCTCTATTTCAATTATTTCTGTTAAATCGTTGTTCAGTAGATTTTTCATATCAAGTAAATTCAGTTTCTAATGGAAGGGGGAGGATCTAAAATGACATTATTATCTCTTCTAAATGACTTTTTTGCAATAATTATTGCAAAGTCAGGTTCAGATTATTGTGAAACTTTTTCTATCATATAACTCACTTACAGTCAATTGTTTGAGATATCAAACACTTCTACTGTACCTTGATATAATCTTGGATCATGGGTTGTATTTAATCAAATACTATTTTCACAATATTCTAATATTTTCAAAAACAAAAAATATTATCAAAGAATTTTCAAATATTTTACCTTATCAAAAGATTTTGATGCATATTATGATTTTGAAAAAGGAATTGAAGAAGGAGACCCTTGCACAACCTATTTATGTTTTCTCTTACAATATAGTTTCTCAGCACATACTTATGGTATTTTAAAAGGAAAATTTATTTAATGCTTCTACACAAATTTGGTCTGTTTTATAAAAATCATGTTTTATCAGATGATTCCAAAATATATTTCATACATGATAGTTTTCTGAAACTGTTTTTTTGTGAACACCAATATGACCCATTTTGTTCATGGTGTATTTGGATGAAGGAAGAAAATTATTTTGAAGGTTCTCTAAATAATTGTTGCAATTATTGTACCTTCTATATATGTGGACAAGATGATGATGAAACTATATGGACATCATGATCAAGGTATGGTGTTTTTCTTTTAGGAATAGATTTATTTTATCATATAGGGGAGTAAAAATGATAATATATAAGATGTTGAGGTATTAATGTATTGGGATGAAAATGAATGTTTTAAGATAACCTTTTAGGTTAAAACATGTTAGGGATATTTTTGAGTTTTATAAAAAGGTCAACCCGTAATATGGGTGATGAACAGTCACATCCAGCAAGGCCATAGGAATATAACTCTCAACTGAAAGGAGATAAGGGTGTGTCTCTTACCACTATCCTATGTTATGTCCCTGGTTAGTATGACTAATTATTTTATTGTTAAATGATTTTATGGATCAAGAATAACTTGATTTCTTGAAATTATGTTTTATCAAATGGATAACCATTATATAGGAAAATGATTTAGAGATTAAGTGATAAAGGTTATTTTAAAAGATGTTTTCTCTTTTGGAAACATTGTATTCTTAAGGGATATACAATACTATGGGATTTAGTTTTTGAAGTAATGGTTGAATTATTATTTTGGAAGGATCTTTGTTTTTATTGTGGAAATAATGTGATTTGGATTATTTATAAAAATGATTAATCAATCATAGAGAATATGTGTTTAGTTTAATTAATCTTTCGTATGATACTTTAAGAGTAGTCAATGTTCTTGGAGATAAATGTTAAGATTTACTGTGGAAGACTATGCGATTAAATTTTTCTGATATTTAGAATTTATACATAGTTTGGATTGATTTGAATAATATTAAAGACAATTATATATTGAATGGTATTTCTTGAACTTTGGGTTCATTTTTTTTAATTTTTTAGATTAAGAGTAGTATTTATTTTTATAAAGGATTATCCTTTTGAGGATTATTTTGATCTTATACTAACCAGTTTTTTTGTTAATTTCTAAAAAAAATCAAAAAAATATAGTTAATCTTCTTTGAATTATGTGATTCTCTAGAAGTTGATTATGAATCTTTCAATGTGAACAAGTCATCTCGAATACACGTTGTTTGGAGAAAATATTATTTTGTGTCAGAAATCTAGTAAAAGATGAAAGTTTGCATGAAAAGTAAGTATGTTTCCTTATATTATTATTCAAGCTCTTAAATAAATTCCTCAACATTATGAAATATAAATTAAAACAAAAACATTTTCCATTATCTTTTCCTACAGGGGAATCAAAAACTGTTTAACCCATCACAAGATTGTGATTTTCTGGTGGTTAACATTCTCCTAGTCATGTTTTCTACCACTCTCCATTAAACCTTGATGGTTTGTTTCTCTTTCATATCCATGTTTTCATACATGGAATCCTAGTATGGGATACATCAGGAAACCTTTTTATTTCTATTTATTTCTTTTAAATTGATTTTTTTATTGACTCTTTTTTTGATGTGGGACTTTCAATTATGTTTCCAAGCCAAATTTTAAAATTGTGAGGGTGCAATTCCCAAAAGGGGGAAGTTTGTTACATCCCAGGTAAATAAAGAATATAAAATTTTCATTTTTATTAAAATTTGTGAATTAAATATTAATTTTACTTTATATGGGGTTATATGTTCAATGGAATACCCAATACGCAACAATGGGTTTTGTCAAAATCTTATGTTGCACACAATGCTGAGTCATACTGAAAAATAATAATTTAATATAAGTTTCAATGGTAGTTAATTTTTAGCCATTGTATTGGTGGGAAATGATATAACTAAATAAAATTCAAATATACATGTTGTATAAATGTTTTTACATTTATCCAATAAGTTTTAGAGGCTTAAAATAATAAATAATCCTATTTTAAGCATAAATACTCTAATATTCATTAAAAGGTCGATTTACTTCCTTCTGATGGAGAACCCTCTTTAAACATATTTTTGGTCACTTTTTATGTTCTATTTGACTAAATAATATTCTTATTTATAATCGGTACATCAAAATTTACTTTGGATAGAATTTTGGTATTTTTATGATACATTTCATTTTTTAAAAACAGTGAAAATACTGTATTTTAACTCATAACTGCCTTTTAATGTAATTTATTTATATGGATAGATTATATTTCTAAATGGTTTTGAAGTGAAATTAGATTAAATTAATACCATTTAATCATATATTGGTCATTAGATGTAATTTCACTTTGAAATTTGACTTAAACTAGTGTCAATCATTTAATAGTTATTATTTCGTAAAAACATGCCTTTTGTTTTGGCAAAGGGATTTAATTTTAAATTAATTTATGCCACTTCTGTGTTTTGAATTTGGAAAATTGGATTCAATATTTGGAATCAGGATGTCCAAATTTTTTAAATAGGAAATCTTTACTTATGTACATTATAAATAATTACTTCAGTAAATATTTTATTTACCATGGTTAAACGGTAAATCTGGTAAATAAGAGTAACAAAATATTATTATATAAATATAAAATTACACTAAAATATGTCCTAATCGTATTGGTTGATACCTTTCCAACCATTTCCATCCATGGGCCTATTTTGGGACCCCATGGAGCAACATGGAATTGATAATGACATTTTATATTAATTAATTTAATGAAATGACAAAAATTACTTAAACATATATATTTTAGTAAATAAATTTCTAAATAGGTTTATATAAGTTATATTTTCTATTATAAATATTAATTTTAAATAAATCACAATTTCTTACATCATGGTATTTTTTTAAAATTTTTATACATTAGATAAATAAAATTATTTTTGACATAATAATGATCCAGTGTTTACCTCATTAATGAATGATTAAAATAAATAAGATTAAAAATATAAAACAAATAACGAGACACTATACAAATTATTATTGGATGATTTTATTTATAATGGTAGTAATCTTATATTCTACTTTATTGAGATTTGGACCTTTTGAAACTAAAGATAATTTTGTAATAAAATAATATTTTTAAACATTCCTAAAGATCCCCTCCTCCCCCTTATAAAACTCCATCACTTCTAACCCAATCATCACAATTCTTAATCCCCTTGGTTCGTCCAATATCTACCAATTAATCTCCCTACATCACTATAATACTCCTTTAATCTTTCCCTAAGGTAAATGGAAATTCATGTAAACCTTTTCTTTCAAACCAAATGAAGATACCCAATTTAGAATTAATGTCTTCTCTTAAGTTCATTTGTTTTATTTTACTTCCCCAACCCCATAAACACTTTTTCTTCCTTAATTATATAAAAATACTGTATCCTAAATATTCTAGGTTTTTTTATGAGATTTATTCGAAATACACTTACACAATACTCCATCTAATTGGTAAAGAAGATACTGTTTCTGTAGACGGTGAACTTCTACCTCATGAAACGATGATTGTTCAATATTCTCCTACCACCTCTCATGGTGGCCATTATGATGGAACTATATTTGTATGTGATATATAGTATATTTAAATAGAAAATATTATCCTTTATCTTCCTTTTATATACTATCTTTATGGTATCCATAGTGGTTAAATATGATAATTTCATTTAAGGAAGTACGGACTACAGCCCCCTCAAAGTGATATGACTCGTTCATGAAATACGTGGAACATAGAAAGGATGGAGATAATTAAAATATATATGATATTATACTAGAATTATAATATACCTATTTATCACTACTTTTTCATTCCATTACATATTAAATAGAAATGAAAGTAGTGTTCTTGCGTCCATACTACTTACCGTATCGATGAACGGTGCATTTCATTTCTTATCTCCATATGTTATATACTATTTTAAATACATATATATACAAATATATACTGGATATATATGATAAATATGATATCTAAATCATGAATATTATTCTAGAGATAATGTAATTTTCACCACCTTGATAATTTTTAATTATAATAAGTTTATTTTTTTACTCATGTTCTGAACATCGAAAAAATATCCAATATGTAATCAAATAATTAAAGAAAACTATAGCTAGGTAATAAGTGATATAAAAGGAATAATAAACTTTGAAAATGTTATTATGAAATATTAAATTAACTTGAGACTATTACTTAGGAATAACAAGGAACCAATGAGTCAATTCAGACATGAGGTAAGGGGTATCTTATCTCACTTTTAATTCTGTGAGATTTCCATTTTTCACCACTTATTTCTTCCATGTGGTGTATTATGTACTACCATTTGATATTTATTTTAATTATTATATTTTTATTCATGATATTCTATGATTATTTTTGTGGTTATTAACTTTTTCTAATACGAATTTATTGATTACAATGTGGTAAGGGGTTTCTTATCTCACTTATTATTCCATGAGATTTCCATATTTCACCACTTCTTTATTGCATGTGGTGTATTGTGTACTGCAATTTGAGATATATTTTCATGATTCTATTTATATTCACAGTATTCTTTGATTAATTTGGAGATTATTACCTTTTTTCATAAGACTCTATTAATTAAAATGTGGTAATTGGTTTTTATATCACTTCTTATTCTAATGATATTCATGCAATATTTAGAACTATTTCATTTTGTGTGGTGTATGTACTGCCCATGATTATATTATTTGTGTAATATATTTCAATTTATGGGTATTAACATCTTTATTGTATAATCCTTCTTTCATGGTGTGTATGTTTCATAAGATACCAAATCGATAAGGGAACCTTTCTCCCTCATCTTTTAAATAGACTTATTTCTGTTATTTTTTTAATTTACATCTTCTTATATTGGGATATGTTCTTATATATCCTTATTGCTACAAATTTTATGTCCATGTGATGGGATACCCTTTTCTTTCTCATCAAATATTATTCTGAATTTTAAAGTGATGTCGTTAGGCTGTCGAATTTCTGTATGGGAACTTTTTAACCCAATTTCAATTCTTTGGGATAAACTTCTACTTGTTGATTATGTCATGATATGAATATCTTTGAATGAACTATAATTGTTTTACACTGAATATCTAATCATATTGAGTGTATTTATGTTTTTCATACATAATTATATAATTGTTTTATCCTTAATCCATAGATAATGCCTTTATAAGGGACTTCATCTCAATCTTCTTTCACTGAGGCATATTTTGTTTTATACATGATTTCTTTTATACAGTGTATAAATATATTTGACATCTAATTTCATTAAAAAGGAATATTTTTCTTGGAGGTGTTTTACTAAATGAAAAAATGAATGTTTCTTTTTATTGTAAACGGTGAAAAAAACCATTTCTGCCCACACGAGTATTATTTGATCTTTGGCTTCCTTAATAAGCTGTATTTTTTTAAAAAGGAAAATAAATACCATATACTATTTTATATATTTTTTTATTTAAAATTGTTATGAAAATGGTATTTTTATGTCAATATATTTACACGGTATATTTTGATTTAAATGGGGAAATTTTATCTTTCCTTTATATTTGTTTTATGTGATATGAATATGTTACGGTTCTTGAGAATTGTTATGTATACGGTTGGTTCCATGATAAGCCAAGGGCAGGAGAGCCTGTGATAGCTCTCCAATGCATTGGGTAACATGATGGAAGTAAACATCAATGTTTCTCCTAAGAGATTTATGGAATTTACTATGATGGGTATTCCAACGTAACACCCTAAATAGATGTGATAGCTACAATGCATCTATGTTATGTATTACATATGTTACCATTATGATTTATGATTTATGTGTGATATTCATAAATCGTATGATTTAATAAGGTATTTTATTATTGAAAAGTATGGTTTAATTGTTTCGTATTTATATATGGGCTAATGTTTCCATTCCTTATTTTATAACCCTTACTATTCTTGTTATTCTCATACCATGATTTTGAAATGTTTTCTACAAGACATAAATTGAATAGGGTCAAGTATGGGATCAAGGAAAAGTCATGTTGTTTGAAACTTTGAACAATATATGTTACTATTAAAGAGTTATTATTTTTTGAAAAAAATGATACTGAGTAGTAGTGTCTAAATGAAATTTTGAAGTTGATATGTAATAGTTATGGCTGATTCTCTAAAACTCTAAAGATGAAAAGAACCTCAATGTGAATTATTAATTTAATGAAAATTATGAAAAGTTTTAAGGATGGTTCCATATACAATACCATTATGTTCTCCAAGTTTTTTCTGATCAATGTAATCGATTTTTATAAAAAATGATTTAATTTTTATGTATTATAATATCGGGACACTGTATTGATTTATACCATGTATGATATTTTTCGTTCTGGTTAAATTTATTACAAATGAAATAGGAATCAAAATCTTGTATTGGTTGAGTTTTCTAATAATAGTAGTTTTCATTCCAGTATGCAAATGGAACCATTTGTGGTATTATATTTAAAAAAAGTTTCATTTATAGATTTTGTGATAAAATTAGAGAAAGGAATTTTATGGGACTATAGTTATTATAAAAATGGATAAGAATGTGAATTTGATTTTTTAACATATAAGGAAAGCTCATAGTTTTTAGTAATGTAATAAGGATAACTGGAGGAAATATCTTTCTTTAGAGGGAAGTGATCATGTTTTTCATAAACTATCTCTCTGGAAATCTGTTATGTGTTTTAAATAGGGAAATATAAGTCTATAGTTCTTTTGACTATATAAAATCCTAAATAAAATTGGACCAGTTTCATACTGAGTGTATTTGACTCTGACTTTTTCCCAGGTACCCAAAATATTTCCTTTTTCAATATTAAGGAAATATGTGCCCGATTTATCTCTTGTATTGATTTGGAAGTATTTATATTGGATAATAATATTTATTATAATAAAACCCCAATTAAATTTTTTAACTTTATAGAGTATATATTTTGGGATGTGGTAATTTACTATCTTAAGGTTTTATGGGAAACCCATATAGTTGAATAGGAAAAATGGGATTCTAAAAATGATATAGAGGAATTATTTACCACCATATAAAACAATTAAATTAAAATATGAGGAGAATTTTTCCTAAAGATAAAATAATGTAATAACTTACATTCTAATAGAATTATTCTCTTTAAATATTATATTCAACAAAAAATGTTTTGCAATTTTTAAATAAAATATGATATAGTTTTTGCTAAACTCGTCTTTTATAAGTATTTATTTAAATAGATAATTTTTAAATTTCATAATTTTAATTATAAAATTCTAATTTCATTTTGAAAAAATCATATTAAAATTTAAAATGGGTGATATTTTAGTATATTTTTAAAGTATTTATTTTTCAGGGAATAGTTAAAAGTAATGATTTTTTGTAAAAAAATATTTTATTTTAAAAAATTTAATTAATTAAAAAGTCCTCATATTTTTTAATAACATTTAATATAAGAAAAGTTTTATTTATTTCTATTTAAATTATTTATTAACTTTTTAATCAAATTTATATTTGATATTAATATATGTGTTTTTTTATTGTTTAATAATAGTATTTTTCTAAAAAAGTAATTTAAAATAAACAATGTTTTTCCATTTCAATTATTTAAAATAGTACCTAATGGGGAATTTTTTAAATTAATTATTTAGATTTAATATAATAAAATTATAATTGATATTCACATAATGATTATTATTTTAGAAATGGTTAATATAAAATAATCATCTTCTCCAAAAATTTACTTCTTAAAACCATCTTTTCATTGTGTCTACGCGTTAGGGTTTAAATTTAATTTATCAACTTCCATAAATTTAATTTGATAAAATATATTAATCTTTTTTAATAATAATAATATATATTTTATAATATTTTTAACCCAATTGTAAACTCTAATGATTTGTGAAAACAATAAATATTAATTACCACAATTAAGGGAAAATTGGTTTTGTTGGGGGTTAAACTAAATAGATAAGGGTTAATATGACCTAAAAAATTGTCTAAAATAAATTATATGGAACTATTTTTACCTTTAATAGTTTAAATAACTATAATTATACATTTTTTCACTTTTGGGGTGTGAGAAACCTTGGCACAACCTTTTCTTTTCAAAAATTACAATTTGTCTCACTCACCTCAAATAAAAAAAGTACATCGCATATCCTCTCTTATTCGAAACATAATACCATGTTGGTTTAGAAATTACCTAGACAAATAAATTCCGAAAATACATAACCTAATCCTAGAATATTTTTTTTATAAATCAATTGTTTTAAGAGAGTAGGTGTAATCCTAAAGTGGTCACCTAACAAGTGGTAAAATTCACAGTTATGTGCTTTTGTTTTTTTATTCTTTCAAATACATAAAATATATTCATTTAGGATTATATAAGTAAACCAATACCTCTTATATACTGGTATATTATTATTTTATTTTCATGTAATATATCCATATATTCTCCCAAATGGGAACCGATAATGTCAGTCGTGTGTACGATAAACTATAACATCACGAATCAATGTGACACATATTCCACCAACACCTGTCACAATTGGGTATAGTGATAGATCTAAATTATATATATATATATATATATAACATAATTATAGCTATATATTCAATATATCATATATTTTTTTACTTTCCATTTTGTAGGGGATACAATAACATCCCTCATGTGTACAAAACACTACCTCCTTATAATATAAAGAGATTATTTTTTTACTAACTCTTTAATAAGATAGGTAAAAAAGATATATTTAATGATTAAATGTGATATACAAGAAATAATTATGATATTAATGACATATTTATCATTATTAAAATATAATATATAACTATCATTCTTACCTTTTCACTTACTGAATAATGATAACGACATTCTTCTATGTGTGGACTATTACATTCACTAAATAATGTGACGTTATTTTCATAACCCCACAACATGGATAAAATATATTAGTGTATTTCATGAAATAATATAGTATATTTGATATTGTGATAATTCTATGAATACAATATATTACTTACTTACATTCCATTATTTCCATTGAAAAATGGAAATGGTAAACATGCATATGTTTGTCTTACCATATCCATGATTGAAACATATTTAACTTATAAAAATAATCACTAATGATTGGTGATAAAAATATAATTTATTTTTAAATATGATAATTATTTCCTAATTATTATTCTATATATTCCAAAATAAGGATATCTTATACCTTTTTAAACTTACAAAAGTCATATTAAATACATAATCTTAATATCATTGAAACATTCTATATAAACATAATGTATTAAGTAATCAAATATTAAATTGAGATAAGTAAAATAAAAAAATAAACAAGAAATATTTACTTAATAAAATAAATAAATAATTTTTTTATTTTAGATGATAATGAACATATATGATGAGTCGGACTTAATGTATTGGAGTTCAGCTCAGTTTCTTTACATTGAGGAGTATTTTGATGTTATGCACTGATATTATTTTATGAGGTATATATTTAGACCCTTTTATATTTTATATATTTAATTTATCAATTCTAATTTAATTTAATATTTTTATTAATGTTACACTATCACAGGGCTTACGATTCAAATATTTCCAAAGTGATAAGGGACTTTTCATTAAAAGAAATCCTTTTTTATAACTCTATTTTTCTTCCATATATATTTATTAAAATGATTTAATTATGGAAATGATTTTTTTCTAAAGGAAATTTACTTCATTATTTAATTTTTTTTAAAACTTTTAATCATTATATGTATTGTGTGACATTATTTTCAAATTATAAAAGGAATGTTCTATTTTAGGATATACGGAGACAATGAATTTTCCACTAGTGTAACAATTATTTGATGTTTTATATCCTTAAAAAGAGTTCATGTTATTTTTTCAAATAATGACCCTCATAAATTTTTTGGGTGTTTTGGTATTAAAAAAAATAGGTTTTAAGGTTGTTGGATATTTAATATCTGGATATATTTTGTTTTGGGAAGAGAGAATATTTTACGAAAGAAATGTTGAAATTTAAAATATCTTATGTGTTATCATTATGTTATGGTTCATGGAAATTATTTTTTTGACTGGTGGTTATGTTATCAACCACGTAGGGTTAGGTATGTTATAAATCATGGAATGGTGTTTACATTATAAATCAAGGACTAGTGGTTATGTTATAAAAAAGGAAATTTGTGCAGTGCTCTATCCCAGTTAACCACCAAATGATTACATCAACCTTACTGTCACTGGCCTTAAGCATTCCTCCCAGAACTCTAAAGTCATCCCACTAGAAGTGTATATGTAAAAAGATGATATTGGGGATATTATACCCTTATGTGATGATATAATAATGTTCTAATATATACATGGTAGTAGAAAATAAAGACCAATAAACATTTTACCACTGAACCACCCATTGAGGATGGAAAAAAATAACATACAATAGAAAAAAAAATAAGTAATGGTAGTATCAGAATACATAAACAATCCATCAATCCATTTATAGATACTAAAATAGAACACGTATAAATAACAGGTTATACAATATTTAAAATGGTTGCAAATGGATAACCATAGTATATACATTTAATGGAATACTGCTACAAAAGAAAAAAAATTGAAACTCCAGAAATGACAAGAATCAATTCTCTCATTCCATTTATCCCATGTGAGGCATCCGAGCACTAAGGTCCCACTCTAGATCTTGATCCCTTACATAATCACAAAGCAATAAAATCTACATGCATCCCAAAGGGCCCATGTATGGTGGGAAAACTACACATAGTAGTCCACCACCAACCTAATCCTATAATATATTTGTGATTTAATATTTTATCTAAATATTAAATATAACTAAAAGAAACACTTGTATAATAATAAGTCATTCCCCTAGTTCTCAGTATCTATAAGGGATCCATCAATAGCTTCATCCAACATCAGTATTCTATAGTGTAAATGATCCCTATCCAAACACTATTGAACCCACTAATGTAAAATATCTAAGGTGAACCCTAAGGTTACACATTTAAAAACGTTTCTAGAACTTTATGAGAACATACACCTCATTTCCAACCAATATATGACATCCCAAAGTCATGCCCAAATAATTGTACCTGGTACCGTAGACCTCATCTCAATTGTAACTATGTTTTCTTAAATCCCATTTTATGAGGGATAATGATGTTGGCACTCCATGTAATATCATCATCATATCAATAGCTGATGTCCTAACGAATGTGGATTTCCATCCTCCCAAACATGCCTTCTCACAATGGACTTATGTATGTTTATCCCCATTCCCCAAATGATAGTCTCATCACTTTCAGCTGAATGATCCTCATCATCCCCATGGAATTTTTTGAAAATAACCTCTCACCATTTCCATAATTAACATCTACTAGATTCCTCTAGCCATATGAGTGGTCAATACTACCTCATCATCTAATCCCTACTATTTGAAAACAACTACAAATGGTGCATTGGCCAACACAGGTGAGAGTGAATCCCCAACTGAGTACCTAAGACACACCATTCTAGCATCTCATTTCCCTACGACCATATCACTCCTTATATGGTCAAAACTGTCACATATCACATGATCTTATCTTGTAGCCTCACGACACGGTTGCTTCATCTTAATGACCAAGTCTCCAACGGCTGATCAACATCACCCTGATACATTGGTTCAAGCTCTTTCTAATGATCATATCACCCCAAACCAGATAGAAAATTTTACCTCAATCCTCTGGTCAAAAGCATCATGTTCTCATGAATCTCTTGAAATATTCATATATATATATAATTCAATTTAATTTAAATAAAAGAAACCCCCTTGCGTAAAAAACCCAAGGTTTCGACCTCTGATCAAGTCTCAACCATTTTTTAACTCATGTGATCATGCTGATAAGCATCTCACATGTTCAGTTTAATTTATTAATTAATAGAAAATAATTTTATAGGGTTTTTATTTGTCAACACAACAGATTTCTCAAAGAAAAACCCCCAAAACACCCCTAAAATCATGGAGAAATATAAAAATCACCTACATAATGTTGGTATATGTCCTATGATCCAATGTTAGACTATAACTCAAGCAGATTTCAAAGAAATCAGTGTTTTAGAAGAATTCCCTATAAATATAGTTAAATAGGTCTCATAGATTTATTACTCCATGAGGAAAAAGAAAAGGAAAAAATATTAAAGAAGTGTCGAAGACTTAATAATATGCAACCAACACCATATATGTATCTATAAAAAGATGTTGGATGAGATATCTTGCACAAAATATATAAGAGGAGGAGAAATAAATCCTCGCACTATAGTGAATATAGTATAAAATATGAAAAAGTGGAAAACCCTAAATAGGGTGTTGGGGTGGGGGAAATTTATTTTTTCCTCCTTAAATGAGGTGTATAGTTGGATCACACAGTTTGGCTAACCATGAGACAACCATGGGACACCAACATTCCAAAGGGGTACCCCACACGGTTGTCCCACAAAGTTTTCTAAACCATGCCTCAACCATGTAAATCCCCTTTACTATAACTATATAGGTGTCAAACTTTTTTTCACCCCCTATATCACGGGTTTCCAATAATTTTCCAACATACCTATAGGATCACATGGTTACTCCTAGGAGGCTGCACGGTTTTGTCCAAATCGTGCTCCCTAGTCTATGAACCCTGAGACTTATGTTTATATCCTCTCACACACCCAAACCCAAACTGAAACCCTAATATAGTTAAAAATAATTAATACATATCTTAAATTTATTTGTTTACGGAAATATCAGAGTAATTTTCCATTAAATGAGAAAAGAATCGATCTAACCACCTGTCTCTCAAAATTCAATAGAGGTGAGGAATTAGACCTGCTACAAAAACATAGAACATTAAAAGGAGGGTATGTGATATCACTCCAATGAATTGGTTATGGAAGTTTATCATATAATTATTACATTTTTAATATATGTATGTATAAATTTGTCCCAATGTACGTGTTGTATTTATTCTTTCATGCTTCAAGATTTATTGATTTCTTTGAGAAACAATTGTGTTTTTTTCATTTGAAAATGATATATTCCTTTTTCAAAAAGAGAATTGTTATAATATTAGTAATTTCTGGGGGATTTAGTTTCTCATTGGATTAATTATTTTCATACTTTTAATATCACATACTATGATTCTTATTCTCATCCCATGTTATTAAAATGTTTTTTCACATGGTGTAACGATGGTTAATGAAATGTAATAATTCATATTGGATGCCATAGATATTTTTTATAAGATGAAATAATATTTTATCATAAAAGATTAATATTTTGAAAAAATGGACACTAATCAAAATTACCAACTTTATATTATGCGTTTATGTTCTGTATGAGTTGTGGAATAGTTCTGTATAACTATAAACATGAAATGAACCTCAAATCTATGTAAATGTATTATTTATGTAAAAATAAGTATTATGTGATGTTTAATGTCAGATACTTATAATATTTATAGAGAAATTCATTACATATATATATTTATGGACCATAAGAGTTTATTGTATATATTGACCTAGAAAGAGTTGAAAATTCACCTGAGATGATAGTTGAAGTTTATTGAAGATTATTATATCTCAATACATTACATATAGAGAAAATTAACAATGTTTTTGATAAATTGAGTTGAAATGATCAATATATCTTATCTAGGATCATGATAAAAAAACAACCAATATAAATTATTTATCAGAGGATATACCATCAAATATTGATATACATGGAGAAATGTTTTGTTTCCTATCTGATTTTTTAACTATCTAACTAGTTGAAGATTAAATAGGCCAAAAATGGGGATACAAAGCTACAAAGGATGAGGATAAATGTTTTGGATTTCATCCTTTATTGTGATGGAATGTTAATTTTCATGTATTAATTTTGTTCCCCATCAAAACCATACAAGAATAATGATGTTTTTGATGATACTAATAACACATTATTCTCTATTATTCTATGTATTTTGAAGATACATATCTATTTGAAATATTATTTTTGGTGGGATATAAATAAAAAAGATATACGGTGTATTTTTCTCGGTGTCTTTTATATCTGCAAGTTATGAATGGGAGACAAAATTCTAATTGGTTGTTACATCCATTACGGAAACTAGAATGGAATTTAGAAAACATTCCCACCTATTTCATCTTAGAACCCCATAAAAATATAAATCGAAAAAATATACTTGGGTTCTAGTTGATCATCTTTCAAAGTCAGTACACATAATATATTTTAGATAATTTTTCTCTCTTGATCAGATTTATAAGATATAAATTAATGAACAGGATGGGTTTCATGGAGTACAACATTAATTTTTTCTAATTTAGATCATAGATTTACCTCAATGTTTTGGATAACTATTCATAAAGATCTAGATAAAAAAATTTGTTTTGGAACTATTTTCATACTCATATGCATAGTCAATTTAAGGTGATAAATCAAAATATAGAGAATATGAAAATATCATTTTCTATAGACTTCAAAGGTGGTTTTGTAAATGCCCGTAAAATTCAAGGAATTATTTTTTCTTAATTTTCTTTGGAATTTTACAAGAACACGGTTTCTGACGGCACCTGATTCCGAGGCCCGATGTGCCCAGAATCATTTTCCGAAGTTTGGCTCGGGTACATTCAGTGAACGAATGAGCGGGTTTTTCTAACTTTTGAACCGGTGCTCAAAATCGAATTCTGAGGGCACCGATGGAATTTCAACACCGTTATTTTCTTAGAAATTCCTTTTTCGTAGTTGTATTTGCTCGGGTGTGGTTTTTAGTTTTTGGGGTTAAGTTAAGAAATAAAATAAAGTGGTGCAACAACTTTATTTTATTTCACTTAAAGCCACTTTAGCTAGGTTAAGCGGATAGGGTGGAACCCAAAATATCCCCCCCACTGTGTAGGATATTTGTGAGGTGGGGCTCGCATGAGCCCCACCGTTTCTTTTCCTCTAAGTAACGCACCTGCGAAATCCCCTTTTAAATGAAAGTCAACTGGTGCGTTTTCATAAATTCTTAACGCCCCTATTAATTGGGAAGTTAAGTCGTTACCATTAATTCATCGAATTAATGGTTCGTTTTTTGACATTGTTTTTCGTTTGTTGGCATTAGAATAAAATAAGACCAACGCATGTTTGTCTTGGGTTTGGCTTGTTGAGAGGATTTGGAGAAACTCTATCTTCATCCTCCTTCGCAAAGAACGTGAAGAACGCGAAAAACGCATCGTCACCGACGAAGAACACTGGCCTTTGACAAAAGGCGACGAAGAACGCCGAACGCTTGGAGATCGACGACGCGACGCCGTGTACTGCGACACCGATGATTCTCCTTCCGTGACGTTCTTTCGCGGCGTTCCTTCCCCGCGACAACCATCGATCAACAACCGATTGAGATCCTCGACGCGACGTCGTGTACCGCGACAACAGTGACGCCCCTTCCGCGACGCGATGATCCTCTTCTTCCACGATGGTCAATTCCACGATGAACTCATGTTCGACGACTACGATGAGGTAGGGGTTTTGATTCTTTTAAATCTTTGTGATTTATACCTGCGGCGTTTGATTAAATTTTTTTTTGAGACTTTTAAAACTGCTAACGCGGTGGGTGCGGACTAACGAACAATTCTGAACCCACCGCCCCTTTCGTTCTTGGTGTGCGTATAGGCGAACATCGAAAAAGCAGTCCGCACGGGCGATGTGAGGTCCTCGCAGTGAAGGACGGACCCCGGGATGGCCTTTGGCGAAGATGGCGTGAAATTCTGACCATCGGAACTCGTCTGGTGGTCCGCGGAGCAGCCCACCGGAACGCCTCGCCGGCACGGTGGCGCCGGTGGCAGGAGGCGGCGGCGCCCGGCACACCGCCGGAAGGAATCGCCACGGCTGAAGCTGCGACGGCAGCACGCGGTACTGCGACCGTGCGAGACCAGAGGAGGACGGGACGCGGTGGCCCGGCCGCATCCGCTGGCAAGGGCAGCCCCACATGGGGTCACAGCTCCATCACGTGGGGGCAGCACGCCCCCCGCTCCGCTCGGTCGTCACCAGCCGTGCCGACTCACCGGCAGGGTCGGGTCGCGCCCAGGCCGGGCCGGGTCGGTCCGGGCCCAGACCCCCCATTTTCTGACCTTTTCGGTCTTTTGCTCATAACTTGAGCTACGGGCCTCTAATCGACGCACTGTTAGCGGAGAGTTGATCCCTGGATCGAGACGGTCGTTTCGGTATATCGCACTCAAGGTTTCGGAGTACATTGGGTTTGGCCGGGTTGGTTCGTACACGAAACCAACCGGGCCCTCGGAGCAAAAACGCTTATAACGTGATCTCCGGACGTCCGATTGGCGTGCCGTCGACTTTCTCAGATTCCTCTAAGTGAGAAGGATCTTTTGGCTTAATCCTCCCAAGGTTTGGACGCAGGTGGAGTATGGTCGGGTTGGTTTTTCCTTAAAAACTAACCGGGCCCCTGGAACGAAAAATCCAATAACTCTCAGACCGGGCGTCCGATTGACGCGTCGTCGATGTCGTTGAGTTCATGTTGACGATACAGAACTTTTGGATACATCAACTCTGGACTATGTGTCAGTTGATGTATCAGCCTCTCGGCTCATGGAGCGGACCCTCCCGAATGAGCTTGTTGTGTGCGGGAACCCTAGAACTGGCTACGTCTGCGACGACAATGAAGACAGTACGGGAATCCTCCGTGGGTTCGGTAGTGACCACTACGTTACTTTTTGGGATACGGCAACTCCGAACTACATGTCAGTTGATGCATCGACCTCTTGGATCGTGGAGTGGACCCTCCCGGAATGAGCTTGCTGTGTGCAGAAACCCTAGAGCCGGTTGTGACTTGACGACCGTTGATCGAACGACTTGGTGTGTTACAGATAGCCCAGTGGGAAGCGCTTGGTTGTAGCAGCAGACCCACGGCGGAGGAGCGCTTGGTTGTAGTGGCAGCCCTGCGGTACTCAACAGAAGGAGTACCTATGGAGGCTATGAGGGGGAGCGCTTGGTTGTAGCGGCAGACCCATGACGGAGGAGCGCTTGGTCGTAGCGGCTGACCTACGACGAAGGAGCGCTTGGTTGTAGCAGCACGGGGGAGCGCTTGGTTGTAGCAGCAGACCCACAGCCGAGGAGCGCTTGGTTGTAGCGGCAGACCTGTGGTACTCAACAGAAGGATTACCTCTAGAGGCTATGAGGGGGAGCACTTGGTTGTAGCGGCATACCCAGGGTGGGAAATGCTTGGTTATAGCAGCAGGCCCATAGTACTCGATAGGTGGAGTACTACAGCAGTCCATGGTTAGAGGGAAGCGCTTGGTTGTAGCGGAATACCCACTATACTTAATATAGAAGGAGTTTCCCAATAGCTATGGTTTCAACTTCATGATCGATCCTTTGTGGGTCATTGCAGGGGTTAGTACCTATTGATCCTTTGTGGATCCGACGGCTTAGATGAATCAGTGGGAATATTTGATAATCTCTATCGCCATACAAAGAAGTATTCCTATGTGAGCTGAATCCTATTTTGCATTCCTTTGTGGATTGTGTTGTGCTATCCTGCGTGGATTACGTTTTTCTTTCTTGTGTAGACTGGGTTGTACTTGGGCTAGGTTGTTGGAGCCGAACAAGAATTGATGACTTAGGTATATGTATGGGAATATATCTAAGCAGTTTCTGATGTAACTTCATGATTGTATCTTTCCTTTGTGGATTATCTTTTATGGATTCTTGGAGACCTTTGGGGGTCTTGGGGTCCCTACTGAGTAGCTTATACCCACCCCTACATTGGCCATGCCCGCACTACGTTGTGTTGGTTGCAGACGACGGACAGCGCTGATCGTGGTTGAGGCTTGCGGAGCAGGACGGTACCAGCAGGTTGACCGCTGGGCGGGACGTTCTCGGAGCGGACGGATGGACCTGAGGAGCTGTGGAGGCTATTTATAATCACCCTTCAGGTGGGATTTCTAGTGGACAGCTTGACGTTGCGTCTTTACTTTCAGTTGCTGTTTTCCCTTCTAGTTGTACTTTATTTTCAGTTTGGGTTTGTATACTGGCCCACTTTTTTCCGCACTTTATGTTGTTCTCAGTTTTTACTTAGTGATTACTTCTACTGCTTTCTTTCTATGTGGTGTTTGTTTACTTTACAAAGGCAATTCCTTCCCTTTTATTGGGATTTACGCCTTGGTGCTAGTCACCAACCCCTGTCCTATGGAAGGCGGTCTTGGGGTAGTCACGTCACGGGCCCCGAGGAAGGGTCATGAAAAATTGGTATCAGAGGAGTTCGGTTCTACCGCAGAACTTAGGACTCTAATATTTTCTATTTGAAGCAATATTTTTAAGATTATTGGGTGTGGTTATTAGTCCAGGGAGTCTAGTGTTGGTACCGCGGCCGACGTATCCGTACACCAGGACCCTGACTTCTGATTTTCGACTTAATGCACGAAAACATTGATTGCATGTGTGTGTCAAGTTTTATTTGGGATTACTTTATGTTATCTCACCAGGTATACTGTTCTAACTGTGGCACACCTATTTCTTTTCAGGATGGCCCCACGACGGCAGCCAGCTAGGGTTCCGAGAGTTGAGCGTGACGACAACCCACCGAGCAACGAGGCCTTAGTACAGGTCCCTTTGACAGCAGGGGCACCGGCGGTACCTCTACCCGCTGAGCCACCGATGCTACCAGCCCCAGCCACTGACGGTGAACATCGCCTTAGTGCACTGCATGAGTTCCAGTGCCAGCGACCGCCCAGGGTCTGTAGGGAGACGGACCCCCAGGCAGCCGAGGATTGGCTGGAGGCAGTGGTATGAGTTTTCCGGTTAGTGAGGACACCAGCAGACCTCATGGTGATCCTCGCGGCGAGCATACTGCACGCCGCAGCAGGCAGATGGTGGAGCTTGATGCTCCAGGTGCATGATGAGGCATCTCTTTTCTGGACGGACTTTGAGAGCCTCTTCCCCCTCATAGTTCGTCCCGGCCACCCTTATTGCGGTGCGCATCCAGGAGCTTCTTCAACTGCGGCAGGGCAGCATGACAGTAGCCCAGAATGCGGCGAGGTTTACTGATCTCTCACTCTATTCGACGGACATGGTATGGGACCCATTATTCAGGGCCCAGACCTTTGATCAGGGGCTCAGGTGAGAGATCAGAGCTTCAGTTGTTTCTCACAGCATTCCGACACAGACAGGGGTGTTGGAGCGAGCCCTCTTAGTGGAGAGTTTCCTTGCTAACCAGTCTCCAGCAGCTGGACCCACCACTAGCCGGCATGCGGCAGAGTCTTCTGCAGCAGGTAGTAGACAGATGACGCAGAGGTCCAAGAGGACTAGACCTACAGGTGGTCGACCGCGTGACACAGGATCGTTTGTGCGAGGCACTCAGGGTGGACAACGACTTACCATGAGAGGACAGTGTTACTCATGCGGCAGGGTTGGTCACATGGCTCTTGACTGTCCGACCCGCCATACGGATGACCTGTAGATGAACGAAGGACCTCCTAGGCAGAGGCAGAGGTATGATCTTGGTGGACCGCATGGAGTAGAGGACCGTGGAAGGGGAGCTGGCCCTGCAGCTGGAGGTGGATGACGCTTCGAGGTGTTGCCAACACCACCACCAGGAGGTCCACCCCGACCGCAGGGAGCTGGTGGACATGGGAGAGCTCAGTTTTAGGCAGTTGAGGCCTACGATCAGGGAGCTCCGGGAGCAGATGGACATGAGTGGGACTAGCTCCAGACCTAGAGACTTTTGTTTTTACTGCTTCTAGAGTTGTGGATGTTTTGTGTCTTTCTACTTTGATCTGCAGTAATAAAAGACACCTTTCTTTTGGCGTTTAACTTCCTATCCTCTCTTTGTGTTGTTACTAAGAGGATCCGGTTTAAAAACTGTTGACTTGACCATCACTTTGAGAAACCTACTAGAGGAGACCCAGTGACCACACACTGATGCCGACAGTGTGACTCAACCCTTGGAGGCGAGAGTAACGGTTGGATCTCTTGGTAGTAGCATCAAGGCCTTACGGCGTCACCCTTGATATGGGTTATTATCATCCATGATGGGATTGACTATATTAGGCGAAGAACGTGGTTCATCCAGGGGATGAGACCAGATTTCTCTTCTCGGAAAAGATGAAATCTCATCAACTCTTGTAGGACCAGAAAGGTCCAAATCATCCAAGAGCGGATGAGGATAGCTCAGAGCCAGCAAAAGTCTTGTGATGACAGGAGGCGGAGACCACTAGATTTTAAGGTTGGTGACCACGTTTCCCTGCATGTCTCACCTCGACGTGGATTACGGAGATTTGGCCGAGGCGGAAAGTTGTCTCCACGCTTCATCAGACCATTCCTGGTCCTCAGCAGGATTGGCGAGGTGGCATATCGTCTGGCTCTACCACCTTAGTTGCACCGGGTGCACGACGTCTTCCACGTATCTCAACTGAGGAGATACGTGCACGACCCAACGCACATCATTGACCATGGGGAGCTGGACTTTGATGATGGGGGGACTTTTGCGGAGGTCCCGGTGGAGATCGAGGATCGACAGGAGCGGGTCCTATGTGGATGGTCGATTCCTCTAGTGCGCATCAGATGGCAGCACGAGAACCTCCAGGAGAGCACTTGGGAGCGCGTGGGAGGCTCAGATACGTGCTCAGTACCCACTTTTGTTTCCCTAGTTTATGATGTATCTTTATGGGGATGTAAAGCCCTGAGGTGGGAGTGATGTAAAGACCCGTAAAATTCAAGGAAATGTTTTTTTATTAATTTATTTTGGAATTTTACAGGAACACAGTTTCTCACGGCACTAGATTCTGAGGCCCGGTGTGCCCGGAATCATTTTCCGAAGTTTGGCTCGGGTACATTCAGTGAACGAACGAGCGGGTTTTTCTAACTTTTGAACTGGTGCTCGGAATCGAATTCTGAGAGCACCAATGGAATCGCAGCGCCAATATTTTCTTTGAAATGCCTTTTTCGGAGTTGTGTTTACTCAGGTGTGGTTTTTAGTTTTTGGGGTTAAGTTAAGAAATAAAATAAAGTGGTGTGATAACTTTATTTTATTTCACTTAAAGCCACTTAATCTAAGTTAAGCGGATAGGGTGGAACCCAAAATATCCTCCCCACTTGGTAGGATATTTGTGATGTGGGGACCGCACGAGACCCACCGTTTCTTTTCCTCTAAGTAATTCACCCGCGAAAACCCCTTTTAAATGAATGTCAACTGGTGCGTTTTCTTAAATTCTTAACGCCCCTATTAATTGGGCAGTTAAGTTGTTACCATTAATTAATCGAAATAATGGTTCGTTTCTTAACTTTTTTTTTCGTTTGTTGGCATAAGAATAAAAGAAGACCAACACATGTTTGTCTTGGGTGTGGCTTGTTGAGAGGATTTGGAGAAACTCTAGCTTCATCCTCCTTCGCGAAGAACACGAAGAACGCGAAGAATGCATCACCGCCGATGAAGAACGTCGGCCTTCGACGAAAGGTGATGAAGAACGCCGAACCCTCAGATATCGAAGACACGATGTCGTGTACCGCGACACTGAAGATTCTCCTTCCGCGACGTTCTTCCGCGGCATTCCTTCCCCGTGAAAAACTTCGACCAACAACCGATTGAGATCTTCGACGCGACGCCATGTACCGCTACGACAGTGACGCCCCTTCCACGACGCGACGATCCTCTTATTCCGTGACAGTCAATTCCGCGACAAACTCATGTTCGACAACTACGACGAGGTAGGGGTTTTGATTCTTTTAAATATTTGTGATTTTACTTGCGACGTTTGATTAAAATTGGTGTGAGAATTTTAAAACCGCTAACGCGGTGGGTGCGGACTAATGAACAAGTCTGAATCCACCACCCCTTTCATTCTTGGTGTGTGTAATGGCGGACGTCGACAAAGCAGGACGCATGGGAGATGCGAGGTCCTTGCAGTGAAGGACGGAACCTGGGAGGGCCTTTAGTGAAGACGGCGTGAAATTACAACCACCGGAAGTCGTCCAGTAGTCCATGGAGCAGCCCACCGGCACGCCTCGTCGGCACGGCTGCGCCGGCGGCAGGAGGCAGCGGCACCCGGCGTGCCACCGGGAGTAACCATTGCGGCTAAAGCCGCGATGGCAGCACGTAGTCTCGCGACCGCGCGGGACTGGAGGAGGACGGGACGCGGTGGCACGGCCACGTCCGCTGGCAAGGGCGGCCCCACGCGGGGCCGCAGCTCCATCCCGCGGGGGCAGCACGCCCCCTGCTCCGCTCGGCTGTAACTGGCCGAGCCGACCCACCGGCCGGGCCGGGTCGCGCCCAGGCCGGGCTGGGCCACCCCGGCCGGGCCGGGTCACGCCATCTGGGTCGGACACGAACCTGGGTCAGGTCAACCCGGTCCGGGCCGACCCAAGGGTGTTGGGTCGGGTCGGTCCGGGCCCAGACCCCCCATTTTCGGACCTTTTTGGTCTTTATCTCATAATTTGATCTACGGGCCTCCGATCGACGTACCTTCTGTGGAGATGTGATCCTTGGATTGAGACGGTCGTTTTGGTATATTTCACTCAAGGTTTTGGAGTACTTTGGGTTTGTCCGGGTTGGTTCGTACACGAAACCAATCGGGCCCTCGGAGCAGAAACACTTATAACTTGACCTCCGGACGTCCGATTGACGTGTCGTCGACTTTGTTGGATTCCTTTAAGTGAGGCGGATCTTTTGGATTACTCCTCTCAAGGTTTGGATGCAGATGTAGTATGGTCGGGTTGGTTTTTCCTTAAAAAACAGCCGGGCCCCTGGAACGAAAAGGCCAATAACTCTCAGACCGGGCATCCGATTGACGCGCCGTCTGCGACGTTGAGTTCCTGTTGACGATACAGAACTTTTGGATACATCAACTACGGACTATGTGTCAGTTGATGTATCTGCCTCTCGGCTCGTGGAGCGGACCCTCCTGAACGAGCTTACTGTGTGCGGGAACCCTAGAACTGGCTGCGTCTGTGACGACAATGAAGATAGTACGGGAATCCTCCGTGGGTTCGGTAGTGACCACTACGGTACTTTTGGGATTCATCAACTCTGGACTACATGTCAGTTGATGCATCGACCTCTAGGCCCGTGGAGTGGACCCTCCCGAAATGAGCTTGTTGTGTGCGGAAACCCTAGAGCCGGTTGAGACTTGACGACTGCTGATCGAACGACTCGCTGTGTTACGGATAGCCCAGTGGGAAGCGCTTGGTTGTAGCAGCAGACCCACAGCGGAGGAGCGCTTGGTTGTAGAGGCAGACCCGCGGTACTCAACAGAAGGAGTACCTCTGGAGTCTATGAGGGGGAGCGCTTGGTTGTAGCGGCAGACCCACGACGGAGGAGCTCTTGGTTGTAGCGGCAGACCTACGACCGAGAAGCGCTTGGTTGTAGCAGCACGGGGGGAGCGCTTGGTTGTAGAGGCCGACCCACAGCCGAGGAGCGCTTGGTTGTAGCGGCAGACCCGTGGTACTCAACAGAAGGAGTACCTCTAGAGGCTATGAGGGGGAGCGCTTGGGGTTTAGCGGCAGACCCAGGGTGGGAAGCGCTTGGTTGTAGCAGCAGGCCCACAATACTCGATAGGTGGAGTACTACAGTAGTCCAATGTTAGAGGGAAGCGCTTGGTTGTAGCAGCATACCCACTGTACTTGATATAGATGGAGTTTCCCAATAGCTATGGTTTCAACTTCATGATCAATCCTTTGTGGGTACCGACGGCTTAGATGAATCAGTGGAAATATTTGATCATCTCTATCGTCATACAAAGAAGTATTTCTGTGTGAGCTGAATCCTGTTTTTCTTTCCTTTCTGGATTGTGTTGTTCTATCCTTTGTGGATTACGTTTTGCATTCCTATGTGGAATGGGTTGTGCTTGGGCTAGGATGTTGGAGCTGAACGAGAATTGATGACTTAGGTATATGTATGGGCATATATCAAAACAGTTTCGGATGTTACTTCGTGATTGTATCTTTCCTTTGTGGATTATCCTTTGTGGATTTTGGGAGCCCTTGGGGGTCTCGGGGTCCCTACTGAGTAGCTTATACTCACCCCTACACGGGCTATGCCCGCACTACGTTGTGTTGGTGGCAGACGACGGACAGCGCTGATCATGGTTGGGGCTTGCGGAGCAGGACAGTACCAGGAGGTGGACCACTGGGCGGGACATTCTCGGAGCGGACGGTTGGACCCAAGGAGCTGTGGAGACTATCTGTACTCACCCTTTAGGTGGGATTTCTAGTGGATATCTCGACGTTGCGGCCTTACTTTCAGTTACTGTTTTCCCTTCGAGTTGTACTTTGCTTTCTGTTTGGGTTTGTATACTGGCCCACATACTTTTCCGCACATACTGTTGTTCTCAGTTTTTACTAAGTGATTACTTCTTATACTTGCTTGCTCTGTGGTGTTTGTTTACTTTACAAAGGCAATTCCTTCCCTTTTACTGGAATTTACGCCTTGGTGCTAGTCGCCAGCCCCTGGCCTATGGAAGGCGGGCTTGGGGTAGTCACGACACGGGCCCCGAGGACGGGTCGTGACAGGTTTGGATAAACCCCTTCTTATAGTTTATTTTTTATGAAATAATAGCTTTCACTCAAGCATTAAAATAGATCCTTTTGAATATATCTATGTAAGGAAGTTTGAAACTCTTGTATACTCAGGTGATGTTAGAGAAGGAATTCTATTCAGATCTGAGCTAGCTGATTAAATGGAAGAGTAGGCTTGAACCATTTAGTAGCACATCCTTACAGCTCAGAGTAGATAAAAGAGTTATGCTGGCAGTCATCTGTGTCATAAGTAATTCTATGTTGGTGATTATTTTTTCTTATGAATTTATCCCTCAAATAAGGATTTGATATTAAAAAATAGCGAGAGATAATTACTATTTATATTGGTCACTTCAAGATTATCGATTGGTTGGGAAGACGTATTATCAATTGGTGCTTCCACTATACCTTGTTCATGTACACAATTTGTTCAATGTATCTATTATAATGAAGTGCATATAAAATCATTCATATGTATTGAAATCATAGGTTCTACCACTGGATTATTATCTTTACAATAATTCAATATTGATTGAAATCTTTTAACACCAAGAAAAAATGATGTTGAATAATACAACTCATCTTGATAATATTCTTTGGAGAAATAAATAAAATTTGTGGAAGCTAAATGGGAACCAATGTATGTTGTGAAATAAATATATCCCCCTTTTTTTGTAACAGAGTGATTGACTATTAAGAGGGAAATTTATTTTATGTGGGTTATAATAAAACACCACAATATTTCTTATGTATTTACTTTCAAATAAACATGTTGTATTCGATAGGTTTGATTACACATAAACATGAGTATAAATAAACTATAATATAGATATCCTTTAAAACCTAGATGGTGTATTGGAAGATATAAATAGAAATAACCACATAATTAAAAAATATTTATATATTTTTTAAATAATTTAAATTTTCTTGATTAATTAATAAAAATTATATACATGATTTTTAGTATTTCCCTATTATACTTCCAAAATATATTTTCATGAAAAATGATATTCATTTCATTTTTTAGGCATTAAAATTATAATTAATTTCTACCATCTTTATAAATTTTATTCAAGTAAATTAATACTATTTTTCAATCCATAATTTTAGTATTTTTTTGGTTGAATTCTTATAATTGTACTCAAAATATTTATTTTTCAATAAATAGTAAAATTATATTGTTTTTTGTAAAAATTGTAATTTATTTTCCTCAGATATTAAGTTATTTTTCTAATTTGATCCTAATTTAACCTATTTATTCATTAAATATTAATTATATAAATGATTACATGTATATTATTATTATACATTTGTTTGTGATAAGTTCATTATTTGGGCTTTAAAACTGATTTTTCTAGAAATTGTTTTAATATACCAAATGTGGTAGTATCATAATAAATTAAAAATAATATCTATTTATTAATAGTTGTAGTTAAATTTAAATATTATATATTAATTGATATGTTTTATCATTTATTTAATGGGTTTCCTATGGTACGTAATTAAGTTGAAATCACTTTTATGCTTAAAAATGCATTCTTCTAAAATGAGATTCAGTTATTGTTTGCAGTCACAATTAAAAGTAAATTCAGAACCTTATTGAAATTAAATGTTATAAAATCTATTATATATATTTAATATTAATAATTAATATAATTAAATTAATTCATCTAAAAAATTTTCATAGTGAATAATAAAAACAATAAATTCTTATTAACATGGTAAAGGTAAAAACAAGTATACTGAGGGGGTGAACCATGAGATATGGGTAGCTTTTCAACCCATACCTATATAATAAAAAAAATCAAATATATTTAAGTCTTATAGTATCCTACCGTATAATTATTTGACAATTGGAGGCATGTTCTTATGAATGTTTTAATGTCCTAAAGTGTCCATGTATTATATTTTATATTTATATAGAATTATTTTGAGACTAGGTGTTGATACGACATGTGATTTTGAGGCCTAGTGTGCTCAGAAAAATTTAATGAAAAATATTAAAATATGAAATTGCATGTGAATGCAGTTTTCATGAAAAAATAGAATTACCTTTAAATTGATGTCCAAATCAGAAACCTAAGGGCACAATTTCATTCACTATAGTGAATTTTCCTTTTGTGAGTTCTAAAATTGACCGATGTAGGTCAACAATGGAAAGTAGTTCACTGCGATTTAATTAAAAAAATGGTGAATTTATTATATTTTTTAACATTTCACCGATGCATCGACATTGTTCTTAAAGAAGCCTTAGAGGACGGGAGCCATGGATGAACACACAACCATATAATTTCATGGAGGCTCTAGAGAGAACTTGGAGAACTGTCTAGATGGCACATGTTAATGGGTTTTCCAATTGAAGATAAGAGAACACTATATTTGACGGATCTTGACATGGGTGGTGACATGATGATCAATTATCTTAAGTGAACGATCCTACTTCGTGGTTGGGCATTTTTTTATATTTTCATTCTCAATTTCTAGAATCAATGTTGAATTCATATAAACCAACAAATAGGTTGAATCGTGGAATGATCCTTCATACATGATTAGTATATTTGTAGGAAATCAATACGGGCTGAATTATTTATCCGTATTTCATTATTCTTAGTTATAATGGGAAAAAATTATGGCTGACATGAACAAAGGATAAAATTTATTCCTCAGGGCGTTATTTTACTTTTAAAACCTTTTTCTTGGCATTCATCATGGTTTAACAATTATGGTTGCAGATCGACATTCTAGGAGGCACTGAAAATGACCAGACCCCCAGATTAGAGGAAAATTTACCACATAGTCTATAGCTTGGTAGATCGGGTAATGAGGAACCTGGATCTATGATCACACCAAATTCTATGAATTGGAGGAGCCTTTGTGGTCCGAGATGGGGGGTCTCATGAATGGGTGTTGCTAGTGGCGGTAGTACCGGCCAATGGGGGTGATGTTGACCGGGTGTCTGGTGGGGAAATAAGGAGGTTGCATACATGGAATGGTGATCTCATGAAGCCTACAGTGGTGGAATGGTCATGGGGTAGGCAGGCATAGTTGTCCAACCATGTGGTACACAGTGCGGTACATATAGAGTATAGGGGCATGCAGTCGGGGTGGGCCACATGTGATAGACCAGACCTGACAATGTTCGTACAACTTGTACCGAAGGAGCCGTGAAAAATAAATGGACTACTAGGAAAAAACCAATAATCCTAGTCAGGAACCATCTATTAGGCATAGTGGGTAGAGTCGTATGGGTTGGGTTAGACAAAACAGGTCGGGTCGATCGCACCACGTCAGGTCGGCCAGCAGGATAGGAAAAAACCGAGTCAGACTATTGTTTTTGTGAAAGCAACCATAACATTCAAACTATGTGTCTATTTAAAATAGTTCACGGTTTAGGGACCATTGAAAAAGATAGTATTTTGGAAATATACTAAGTGGGTTTTTATTAGATGTGTGCATAAGTCCAAATGTCTTGAAATATTAGTTCTCCCTGAAAAAGTTCTCTATGAGAAGAATCATGTTGCTGGTTATGACATTAAGACTACATGACTTTATGAAACTGTATGGACTTATGAGAAAACATGATGTACTGGGACTATGTGACTTTCCATGACTATGTGTATTATCAGGACTGAGTGTCTCATCGGGACTACGTGTCTTATTGATTTAGGGTGTTTTGTGGATTATCTCTAATAATCCCATTTCTCATAGAATAGACATATACCTATTTGAGAAGAATGTAATATTTATTTTTTATATATATAATTTATTTCTTATTTTTGTTCCTTTTTGGTTTTTTCATGTATCACTAAGTATAGTTTTACTCACCCCTGAATAGGATTTTCCCAAACATGTTTGGTCTTTTGGAGGTGATCGACACTTTGACGAAGTCCTAGGAGGACCGGGACTAGGTGGTTCATAGAGATACCAATTAGTATATTTTATCTTCTATGACTTCAAATATTAGTCTAGTACCATTACTATCATGTATTATTTATGCAGATGATTTTCAAGAACATGGGAATTAACTTTTACAGAATCATTCTTTTGGTAGTCTTGTATTCTAGCCATATTTACCATCCAATTTTTTACTGTCAAACTCTATGGTTAGTATATTAGGGTATCCATGAATTTTTTACATAGTTTTTTTACATTCTAGCATTTTGGGTTTGGAGATCTATGTGTGATTTCATGTATATAGGAAAATGCCTCCCATTGGGGGGATATGCCTACTCAGTGCTAATCACCAACCCTTGGCTTATTGGTGGTGAGTATGGGATACTCACGGAATGGGTCCCTCTGGTATGGGTTGTGAAAGAGTGGTATCAAAGTGGGTTGAGTCCTAATTAAGACTTGGAGTCTGTATGGTTTGTTTGGGTAAAAAATGTAATTTTTTTGAGTGTGAATTTTAGGAAAAGGATTTAATTATTGGTGTAGCGGCTGACGTAACCATACACCAGAAATTAGGACACCTTCTTTTCGGCTCTGTGCATGGAAACACTAGTTTTAAAGAAAAAATGGTACATGAATCATAGAGGATTTCGGTATATCCTCATTCCCTTCTTGCATCACCTCACCATGAATACATATTTCTCAAATGTCTTAGGGGAATGAAAAAAGAAAATGAATTCTTCTAATGGAGCACAGATGCTGACTAGGGTAGTCTCATTTGGGGAGATTTCTCATTCGTTCACTCTCGTAATCTAATTCGCTTAAACTATTTATTTTTGAGCTTGTTAATGATTCTACAAAATAAATTAATTTTAGAAGAAAATGAAACTATAAAACATATACTAACATGCAATTACATAGTGATATTAGTGAAGAAAGAACTTGGAATTTATGGGTTGGTTTATGGTATCCACCATTCATTTTATTATTGTTTAAATTCATATTGATAATTATGTTATGAGATCTCATTCATGAATTAATATTATTTTATTTGGTGTTTTGAAATATTGAATTCCTACAACAATCTCAACTCCACCTTCCCCTATAATCAAGGTTGATGGCACACATCAATCAAGCATGTGACATCTCTGAGGACCTAGATCCATTGTATTTCATTTCATCTACTGAATAAAGAAACACGCTAATATGAAGAGATTTTATCCAATATATGGGATATAAATGATTTATTAAAATAATAGAAATGCGTTTGATATTATTGTCGTGGTGGGTGATTGCCAAACCCGTGAACTTCACTCTTTCTCATTATAGACTTAATAAAACATTAGAATTTAAGTGCATAATGAATGGATTGGCCACATACCTACACCAAGCTATGAATTAAGATAACACCACATTTTTTAGGGTAAATTTTCATGGTGAAATGAGTAATAAAGAGAATAATTAGATTCAGGTTGCCATATAATAAGATATGGATGAATATGGACACACTTAAATTAAAAAACATTCATAATTGTTGCATGATAAAATGAATTTAAAATGAAAAAATAAATGAAAAAAAGAAATAAAAATCATGAAGAATGGACATCGGCCCCATATTCAATGGTTGTGTCTTCATCCTTATATAGGCCAAGGGGGTTCCATCATTCAGTATTCAAATTCAAGATCATTAAATTCTCCCTTTATGATCCCATATAGAGTCATTCCTCTTAATGTTTGATCATGGTGGGCCAATTTAATGGCCGAATATTTTCATGATATATTCTTGAATGGTGTTACAAAATATCATTTAAATTTATCCCCAATATGATAGATTTATCTTCTAATTTTTAAAAGATATATGGTAACTTAATTTCATGTTTTTATTCTGGAAGAATGTTTCATATTTCTACCCCAAAATTTTAGCGTCAAAGGGCTGACTTAATTAAGGAATATCTCCATTATATTCAACATCTAAATGACCCCATTGAATTTTATTTCCATTAAAATTGGAGTCACATTAATTTGGGGAGATTTTACCAATTTTTGATCAATTCATTGATGTGGGGTCCACATGCATGTCCATAATGATTGTCCAACATGATTAAAATTTTCTGATCATTGGATGGCCGAATTTGCTCCTTCTCTAGAATAAAAAGTTGAAGAAAATAAATTATAGAATCCAAAAAATTAATCAAATAAAATTGATTTATATTATAAAGGTATTGATTTATTCACCAAAGTGATTAAAATATTTCTATATTTAAAAATTAATCAATTTCCACATTTTATCCCAAAACACCCTTTAAATCGAAAAATTATCCAAATCACTAAAATTGAAAAAATTTAGTGGTTAAATAATTTAATTAAATATAATAAATGAGAAAAATATTATATCTATCAATTACCCGACACTTGAACTCTGCTTGTCCTCATGAATAATATCTTAGCATTGAATTCAAAGGGCTCCAATGTTAAAAATATTCTAATTACAAAGTAATAAAATCAAAAACAAATTATATGTCAAATCAAATTATCCAATGTCACATAAAATATCAATTAAATATATTATTATTCAATGAAACAATAAATTCATGCATTTTACTTTTCCCCTTTGAAAAATGATGGTACTTATCATTTCCTCCATTCATAATCCTTAAATCGTTGTTATTAAACATAAAAAATTAGGATTTACCTCACGTGAATCTAACCAATCATATAAAATGATACAATTCAATTAGATTTAAGTTCATACCATTAAAACATTATCCTTATCCATAGTCTTGTAAAGGAAATTTTATCTTCACTTTGTAAATAAAAAAGGCAAACAAAAACATCAGTGCATTTCATTAAAGGTTTTGTTGAGTCAATAAGGTTTTCCTTATGACTTTTCCAATCCTTCTTGTTTTGAAAATCACAAACACGTTATTCTTAAGAAAATCTATATTTTACTTCTATAAGGAAAATTTCCTTCCTTAAATAAATTTACCCTAACCTATATTTCCTTATACATAGAAATATTTTTCTTAAGTATAAAATTCGGATTCATACCCAAAAACTCAAGATCATATAATTCTAAGGTATGAAGCATTATGTTTTAGGATCTAATTTCTGGATACGAACTCTAATAATGTTCCACTCCAAATTATGGATATGAACTCTAATAAAGTTACACTCTGAATTCTGGATACGAACTCTAATAAAGATCCACTCCAAATTCTGGATACGAACTATAATAAAGTTCCACTCCGAATTCTGGATACAAACTCTAATAAAGTTCCACTCCGAATTCTGGATAAAAACTCTAACAAATTTTAACTCTGAATTCTGGACTCTGAACTTTTACTAGTTCAACTCCAAACTTTTATTAGTTTGACTCCGAACTTTTATTAGTTTGACTCCGAACTTGTATTAGTTTGACTCCGAACTTTTATGAGTTCGACTCCGAACTCTTACTAGTTCGACTCCGAACTTTGTAAGTTCAGATTCTGAATTCTAGTGAAACCAGAATCAGACGTTCCTTAGAAATTTAGACTCCGGATTCCCATAGAATTCAGGTTCGGAATTCCTATAAAATAGAATCTGAATATCTCTTTATTATACACTCCGAATTTCATTTTTGTTAGACTCCGAACTTTTATTTTTTTACATTACGAACTTTAGTTCTGATTATTCTTACACATGTTTCATTATAAAATGATGTCATGCTTTCAGTTACATATGTTTTGTTATAAAACGATGTTTTCCATTATACTTATAACTAAATGCTGGTTTAGTGACACGTGTACAGGTCCCTCCGAAATTTAAGGAAAATATGACCATTGGAGGAGGGAGCCGCCCGTTCCAACCGAGCCTATAAATAGGAGCTCATTTGAAAGGCCTCAAAAACAAGTTGTTCAATCTAGAAACCACACGCTATTAAGGTGATTTCTAGAGAGAGAATATTTTCATTATTTGTGCGTACTGAACTGCTCGTTCATATTGCTTCGTGCGACTCTGAATGTTGGTGATTACATTCGAGGGCTTCCGGGGATATGAAGACAAAAGTTCCAACTTCCTTGAAGTTCTAGGGCTTCCTTGCTGAGGAAGACAGAGGTTCCAACAACCTTGAAGTTGAGGGCTTGCGGGGATAGAAAGTCAGAGACTCCTATCTTCGTATTGAGGGCATACCCTAGAGTGGGTAAGACAGACTTTCGTGAAAGTATAAATCAAGGGACCTTTATCCAAGGTTGTTGGATACCCTTCTCGTTGGGTTAAAAGATTTATATCTTGTTACGTGCAGTTTTACTACTTGTTTTACGGCTGTAATTTTGTATTGTAAGGAAAGTATAACTCTCTTATATTTCCTTAAACTTGTACTCTGATTCATTTAGATTTTATATGCTTTAAGGTAGAATCTCATATTGTAAACTTTGGTTAAGTTTCAATTTCCGGATCCATATTTCCAGAACCTGTTTTCGGAATCTCTTTCCAGATTTAAGAAAGTGCATAGAACTAGAAGTTTGTAACTTCATACCTTGCTCCAATTCTCCATTTGGTGTTAGAGGTTTTGTGAATTTTATTAGTTTAACTTTTTTAAACTTAGATCATTCCTTGTTTAAGGAAATTTTTAATGTGTACAATTCACCCCCTCCCCCTCTTGTACATTGAGCATCTACATCATTATTTCGATCCTTCAATTGGTATCAGAGAGGTCTCTGAAATACTTATACTCACATATTAGTTTTTCTTGCTCAACTTTTAATTGTTCTATATTTTCCTTGCTTAGGAATATTTTCCTTCATTCCAAACATTTTTTATTAAAAAATTTGTGTGGAAAGAAATTTTGCTTATAGATGGAAGGTATGAATATTGGTTTGATCAACTACTTAAATACTACAAGAAAACCAATTTTTGATGGTAATGATTATGAATATTGGAGAGATAGGATGAAGACTTTCATTATCAATACTGGAGTAGAAAATTTCGTTATTCTTACTGGTGGATATCAAATTCCTGATAAGGAAGTTAGTACCTTTACAAACCAAGAGAAACATGATTATCAACTCAACTACAAGGTACGAAATAATCTACTTTGTTCAATGACTAGAAACATATATAGATAGATTTCATCTTGTCAAGAAGCTAATTCTATATGGAAGAAACTTTAAGTTACTAATTTTTGGTATGTCTAAAGTGATTGAGACAAGAAGAGCGATGTTGAGAGCTGAGTATCATGGTTTCAATTTTCCTTATGGAGAACCTATAAGAAATGTGAAACAAATATTTATGACTATCGTGAATAGATTACAATCTATGGGAGAGAAAGTTCTAAATGATGAAGCTCTTGTAGATACGATTATTGATATTATGCCCAATGAGTGGGAATCCAAGAGAACACCTATTGATGAGAACAGGAAGGTCACTCAAATTTTCTTAGATGAACTATTTGGAACTCTTCTCCAACATTAAACAAGAATGATGAGAGATGCTGAAAACATCAAAAAGAAGAATGGGAATGGTAATATTGATTTTACATAAACATCAAATCATATGAATGAAAATACTCCTGATAGAGTAACCAGATCCAAGTCTTAGGAGGTTACTATCCAATCTGAATCTAGTGAGAGTGAAGTCTCAGAGAATGAGTTAGAAAATCTTTCTCAAAGAATGAACAAGATAGCTGGTCAGAGAAATTTCCAATCCAGGTATAAGAAGAAGGAATGGAAAGATAAGAAATATTTAGAGGTCACATGCTATGAATGCAAGAGAAGTGGACATATACGACCTGATTGTCCCATGCTAAAAAAGAAAGAAATAAAATAAAGGCATTCTGAACAGAACAAGAAGAAGTTCTACAAATCCAAAACTAAGAAAAGACTGAAAGAAAATACTACTTGGAGTGCTAGATATGGAGACTCTTCAGAAAGTGAATATTCAGAATATGATTCATCAGCATAGAAGAATATGGGATTCATTTCTAATACATCTTTTCCACATGCATGTCTTATGGCCAAGGTATGATCTGCCGAGGCTTTAACAAATTTATCTCTTGATAAGAATTACTATTCTGAAAATAGTACTTCCAATGAAGATACTTCATCCTTAGAAAATGAAGAACCTTAATATGAAGAAGTATCTATATTTTCCAAGTTACTTGAAACAAATAATTGTAAAATTTCTAAGAAGTTAGACAAGGCAATTACAAGGGGAAGAAATTCTTACAAAAGATATTTCAGATCATTCTTCAGATATTAAAGATAATGAGAGCTTATAGAAAATCTTTCTAAAGACCTTGAGAAATCAAATTCTGATAAAGAAGAACGTTATAAAGATCTTAAGAATGCTATTTAAAAAATGAAATCTTTTGAGGAAAAATCTAACTCTAAGGAAATGATTCTTGAGGATAGTAATTTAGTCATTAGACTAAAATCATAAATTTTTTCCCTAAAGAAGCTTCTTGAAAAATTTACATCTGGGAAGGAAAATGTTGACAAGATTTATTCTCAAATAAAACCTCAAGGAAACACTACTGGAGTGGGTTATACTCACCAAAAACCATTTTTCAAAAATAACAATTTTGTTCCTTCTAAATCCCCTTTTTTGCACGAAGTGTCAAAGTGGTGGGAATTGGAAGAAAAACGGTTCATTCAATAGAGTTCAATCTCTTGGGTTCATAAAGCTTATTTTTATAAACAAATGTGGATACCCAAAATTTTTTTATCTAACAATTCTGGATACAAGAATGTCTGGATTCTGAAGACCTAAATTTTTCTTATTTTCAGGAAAATAGGGAAAGTACCACCAACAATACTTGGTACATGGATAGTGGATGTTCCCGGCACATGACTGGTAACAAAAACTATTTTGAAAAGATTATAATGTTGAAAGGAGGAAAAGTAACTTTCGAAGATAATGTTCAGGTAGAAATTGTTGGTATAGGTAATATTGTTCTTCATGGTTAAACTTTGATTTCAAATGTTTTGTTTGTTAAAGGTCTTAAGAACTAAAAGGAGATATTATTCTTCAGTTTATCGGAACGCAAGATCAACTTGCGGATATTTTAACAAAACATTTACCCTTAGAAAGATTTTAATGCATTAAACATATGTTATGAATGATAACCATGAGGTAATCCTTCTTTAATAACTTAATGTTGAACAATTCTCCTTATAGTAATAAACTCCTTTTCATAGGGGGAGTACATGTGCTTGTTTGTGTAATAAAAATTTTCTTAATTTGTTTTTTCTTACTTTTGTAATAAAAATTTTTATAATCAATTTCTATTGATTTTGTAATCAAAATTTTCTTAATTAGTTTTTCTTGCTTTTGTAATCAAATTTTTTGTAATCAGTTTTTCTTTGTTTTGTAATCAAATTTTTTGTAATCAGTTTTTCATGCTTTTGTAATCAAAATTTTCTTAATCAGTTTTTCTTTCTTTGGTAATAAAAATTTTCGTAATCAGTTTTTCTTGCTTTTGTAATCAAAATTTTCATAATCAGTTGTTCATGCTTTTGTAATCAAAATTTTTGTAATCAGTTTTTCATGCTTTATTTATAAAATTTTCATAATCAGTTTTTCTTGCTTTTGTAATCAAAATTTTCTTAATCAGTTTTTCTTGCTTTTTTAATCAAAATTTTCATCATCATTTTTTCATGCTTTTGTAATCAAAATTTTCGTAATCATTTTTTCATGATTTTGTAATCAAAATTTTCTAAATCATTTTTTTTCTTTTGTAATCAGAATTTTCGTAATGAAAATTTTTCGTACTCATACTTTTCATACTGATATTTTCGTACTCATACTTTTTGTACTGAGATTTTCGTACTCATACATTTCGTACTAAGATTTCTGTACTCATACTTTTATTACTGGAGTTTTGATACTCAAAGTCTTTTCAACTCTAATTTTTTTGTAGTTAGTTTTTTGTAGTCAAATTTTTCTTCATGAAGAATATCACCTATTATTAATAAACTTCATAGATAATCCAAAAGGTATGATTTCCTTACTTAAGTTTTCGTAGTCATATTTTTCTTGTTGGTATTTTCTTATGAGTTTTAAATATTTTCGGATTCTAGTTTTCTTAAAATCCAATTGATTTTCATAAAACCTCAAAAGATCGGATTCAAGATTTCCTTGCGAGTATGTTTTCAATCGTGAGATCAGTGAGTTTTTCGACCATCAGATGGTTTTTTGTAGCTTAAAGCTCACATCCATTTCCTATATAAAGGTGACCCCTGAGGGTTGTCCCACATCGATCTTCAAGCTCTTGAGTGTTAAAGTTAAACCTCCCTTCTTAAATCCCGTTCCGAATCATCCAAAGATCTTCATTCTGAATGTCTAATGAAGCTACTTTTCAGGATATGTCAACTACGAATACAATCTCAATATGGTTAGTTTACAGGGATAGGTTAGTGCATCCCAGTTTCTACAAGTTTGATTCTCTTATATCTACGAATATCAGATTGAATGGTTGGGAAGATGTTTGCTTGTCTAAGTCTGAGAAACAGGATCTGGTTTATACAGATTTACTTGTTGAGTTCTACGAGTCTGTTTCCTTCTAATAGGAAGATGGCGGAAATTTATTTTCTTTCAAGTCTTATGGTAAGACTTACAAATTCTCTTACACCAAGGCTGCAAGCTTGGTGGGTTTATCTTACGAAGGGGGAACTGAGTTTTTCTCACATAAGCTTCCGGATGACAAAGGAAGTTTCAACAAGGTGAAGGCATTGAAATGTCTTGGACGTAAGGATACCAATACTGCTAATATTTCTCATCTCTCTCCAAATAATAAGATTCTATAGCTGTGGGTACAAGGTTTTCTCGTACCAAGAAGGGGTGAGAAAGATAATCTGAAAAAGGGTGATATTTATGTCCTAGATTTCTTGGTAAATCTAAGGAAGATAAATCTGATGAGGCATATTTTGATTACAGTTAAGAATATAAATGAAGGTAACTTGAGAGATCAACTCATTATGTATCCCTCCTTACTATCAAAGATGATAGTTCGGTGATTAGATTCTTTCAAGGTTTCCTGTAAGTCTAAAGTTCAGAATTTTAAGATTCTGCTCGTTAGTGATGATACTTTGAAAATGATGAAGATGGGTTTTCTCTGTTGAATATGGAGAATTCTACCCTTTACTAGTGGGGGAGACTGAGACCATTCCGGAAAATGTAGAGAAGGTTGAACCAGTGAATAAAGTTTCTAAGAAGAGGAAGCCTAAGGAAGTGGTTGCTGAAGACAAAACTCCCAAAACTAAGGAAACTCAATCTACACCTCCCAAGCCAAAAAAACAAAAATCTTATCCAGAAGAAGTGGCTGCTAAGTGGAGATAAGACAAAGAAAAGAGAAAAGAAAGGGATCCACAGTTCAGATTGGACCCTGCTAAGGATAAGGCCTCAAGGGAAAGAGCTATTGATGAGTTAGAAAAGAAAGCTAAAGAAAATAAGTTGAAGAAAAAGATTTCTGAAGTAGAGATTATTCAATCCCTTTTGAAAGCAACAGAAATAGCTTCTGAGAAGATTCCGATTCTGGAAACATTCCATACCGAACCTTTACCAAAGACTCTAGGAAAAAACTATATCACTCCGGAAAAGTCTAAGGGTAAAGAGGTAGTTGATGAAGTAGAAAAAGAAGCTGGTGAAGAAGTAGAAGAAGAGGTTTTTGAAGAAGAAGAAGAAGAAGAAGAAGTAAGTGATTATTTGGATGAATTGATCAAACAAGTAAAATATTATCAAGAGAAGGCTGAATCCGCAAAATTAGTCACTTCGGGAAAGGGAGTTGAGAAAGAAACTAGCAAGGATAATGATGAGCAAGAGGAAGAGAAGGAAAATATTTTGTATGATGTGGAAGAATACTTTGAGAAGAATTTTCTTGATTAAGGGGAAGAAAATGAGAAACCAGATGAAGACTTGATTGTGCAACTATCAGAAAGTGAGGAAGAGTCCCTAGATGATCAACCCATTCCGAAATCAGTCAAAGGTAAGTAAGTTCTTATGGATACAACAATAAAAGACATCATTAGGAAAAAAGAACTTGGTGGTTCTTGTAAAAGGATGTTGGTGCATGTTTAGGAAGAGAAATCTCCAAGCAAGTTATCCGATTCAGAGTCATCAACACATGGTCAAGATTTTGTGGTTGAATCTTTGAAGAAGTTGGATGACACCATTCCGATTATTCCAACCATAGACTCCAGATGCCAGATGATGTAGCATAGTTTGAATCAGAAATCAGAATCCTTATCTATGGTGATGGATAAGTGTATAAAGACTAAGGTCGACCATAGAATATTTCTTATCAATTAGGATGTACACAGGAAGTCTTGCAGAAAAATAACATTGTGGTCAATGAAGGTGGATGAGGACTTGGTTGAGGTTGAAAATTTTACGAATGAGGTGAAAGATTTCATTGACACTTAGGATAACAATATTATGAATCTTCACAAAGAGCTGATCATTGAGCAATGTTCTTGGAATCAACAGGTCACAAATCTGAATGGGAAGATTCACTTGGTAGCTCAGAACTGGAATGGGGAAAGAGATTTCTAGATTGAGTTTAAAGAGAAGCTGGAAAAGCAGGATGAATTACTAAAGATGCAGGAAGAGGCCCTGAAGGCTCAGGCAGAAGCTTTGAAAGCCCAAGATGAAAGGATAAAATCCATGGAGAGGCAAGCTGAGGAAGACCAAAGAGATTTAAAGAAACTAAAAACCTTGTTGAAGAAGCTAATTCCGAAGGAAAAGGAGGACAAATAAACTCACTCTGATATTTTGTTGTATTTGACTTTCTTTGTAAATATTTTCTCAACTATAATGAAAATTTGGATGGTTGTATATTGTTATATACTAATGCTTCATGTACCATATTTTCTTTTCCATTCCCTTAACATCTTTTTGAAAATCAAAAAGGGAGAGAAGGAAAAAGAACTACTCAAAATAGGAGAAAGAAAAATTTAAAATGAAGAAGGAAAAATTTCTAAGTGAATATATCCTTAAAGGGGGAGTTTCTCATTACGATGTTTTTCATTCCCATGAGAATGAAAACTCCACTCTGGAAATTCAGAATATAGTCCTTAGAGTTTTGATGCCTTAGGGGGAGTTAGTTGTATTCACTATCATCCATGAACAAAGGGAGATAAGTTTTAATTTCAAAGTCTAATGAAATTGTTCAAAGTCCTTGTATTCCTTTTCGTAAGGATGTTCGTGATTTACAAAAAGGGGGAGATTGTTGATTCAATAAGGTTTTCCTTATTAATTTTCCATTCCTTCTTGTTTTGAAAATCCCATGCACCTTATTCTTATGCAAATAAATATTTTACTTCTATAAGGAAAATTTCCTTCCTTAAAAAAAATTTACCCTAAACTAGATTTCCTTATACCTAACAATATTTTTCTTATGTATAAAATTCGGATTCATACCCGAAACCACAGAATCGTATATTGCTAAAGTATAAAGCATTCTGTTTTAGGATCCGAATTCTAGATACGAACTCTAATAAAGTTCCACTCCGAATTCTGGATACGAACTCTAAAAAAGTTCAACTCTGAATTCTGGATACAAACTCTAATAAAGTTCCACTCCGAATTATGGATACAAACTATAATAAAGTTCCACTCCGAATTCTGGATACGAACTCTAAAGAGTTCCACTCGGAATTCTAGATACGAACTCTAACAAAGTTCAACTCCGAATTCTAGACTCCGAACTTTTACTAGTTCGACTTCGAACTTTTATTAGTTCGACTCCAAACTTTTATTAGTTCAACTCCGAACATTTATTAGTTCGACTCCGAACTTTTATTAGTTCGACTCCAAACTTTTATTAGTTCGACTCTGAACTTTTATGAGTTTGAATCCAAAATTTTATGAGTTCGACTCCGAACTCTTACTAGTTCGACTCAGAACTTTTTATGTTTAGATTCTAAATTCTAGTGAAACCAGAATCCAAATTTCCATAGAAATTCAGACTCCGGATTCTCACAGAATTCAGGTTCATAATTCCTATAAAACAAAATCCGAATATCTCTTTATTATAGAATCCGAATTTCATTTTGGTTAGACTCTGAACTTTTATTTGTTTACATTCTGAAATTTAGTTTTGCTTATGCTTACACTTGTTTCATTATAAAACGATGTCGTGCTTTCAGTTACATATGTTTTGTTATAAAATGATATCGTACATTCTGTTTCTAACTAACCGTTGGTTTATTGACACGTGTACAGGTCCCTCCAAAATTTAAGGAAAATATGACCGTTGGAGGAGGGAGTCGACCATTCCAACCGAGCCTATAAATAGGAGCTCATTTGAAAGGGATCAACAACAAGTTGTTCACTCTAGAAACCACACGTTGTTAAGGTGATTTATAGAGTGATAAGATTTTCATGCTTTGTGCGTACTGAACTGCTCGTTCATATCGCTTTGGGCAACTCTGAATGTTGGTGATTACATTCTAGGGCTTCCAGGGATAGGAAGACAGAGGTGTCGACTTCCTTGATGTTCGAGGGCTTCCTTGCTGAGGAAGACAGAGGTTCCAACTACCTTGAAGTTGAGGGCTTACGGGCCTAGAATGACAGAGACTCCGATCTTCGTATCGAGGGCTTACCCTGGTGTGGGTAAGACGAACTTACTTGAAAGTATAAATCAAGGCACCTTTATCCACGGTTGTTGGATACCCTTCTCTTTGGGTTGAAAGATTTATATCTTGTTAATTGTAGTTTTACTACTTTTTTTCGCTGTAATTTTTTATTGTAAGGAAAGTATAACTCTCTTATATTTTCTTACACTTTTACTCTGATTCATTTAGATTCTATGTGCTTTAAGGTAGAATCTCATATTATAATCTTTGGTTATGTTTCAATTTTCGGATCTATATTTCTGGAACCTGTTTTTCAGAATCTCTTTCCAGATTTAAGTATGTGCATAGAACTAGAAGTTTGTAACTTCATACCTTGCTCCAATTCTCCAATTGTTGTTAGAGGTGTTGTGAATTTTCATAGTTTAACTTTGTTAAACATAGATCTTTCCTTGTTTAAGGAAATTTTTAAAGTGTAAAATTCACCCCCCCCCCCTCTTGTACATTGAGCATTTACATTGTCATTTCGATCCTACAGGTTTAACTCACTTTGAGTCTTATGGTCAGTATGATTTGATGCTTTAAAAATTAAGTGTAAAGGAGGAGGTTTAACTCTTAAGTAAAATTCATGATATCAAAAAATGTAATGAAATTATTACTTTCAATGTAAAAATCTCATTTCCCCAAAAATAAAATTAAGGTCATGATCAAATTATGCATATAGAATTATATTTACACAATGTTGATTTTTTTAAAAATATATATTTTTTCTATTATTTGTCTTTTTTCAAAATTTCTGATTCAAACAAACCTGAAAACTATCCCCTGCCCACATATGATAATGAATCATCAATTTATTAATAGATATTTTTGGTTTTCTCGCATCACAACCCATTTTCATTTTTTTATATTTTCTTAATCTAGGAAGCGCATAATAATGAATTATAATGAATGATTCTATAACCATTTTAAATTACCATAATTGAACCCTCACAATTTTTCCTTATAATTTAAATCATCCCATTCACCATGAATTCCTTCCCCCCACACTTCAACTTTAAAATATCATGCAAATACCAAGAGTGTGGTAGGAATTTATAAAAATTTATTCAAACATGGTGCATCACTATAAGGGCATTCATGGTCTCCATGGGATAAAATAATTATTTATGTAAATGATGTCTTTTAAAGTTCAGGGATTTTCAAAATATGCCTCAATAATTTTAAATGTCTTTTTTATAGACATATCATTGAAATGTTCAAATCTATGTTCTGGAAGTGATATGCACCATGATTACTCAAGAAATATGCTCAAGAATAATTAAAAACTACTTGTTCTAGAAATCATCTTGGGAAGAGAATATAATATTAGAAAATCCCTCAAGGTATGATTAATAATAAAAAAATTAATTAACATAAATTTAATAAATTCAAATCATAAAAAATGTTTGTTAAATATCATTTACATGAATGAATTAATTCACAAAAAAATCACTAGTCCTCATTTTAATATCTATAAATTAGTTTTCTTATATAATTCTTCATTTTATTTATCTAATTTTATTAAAATTAAAATCCAAAATATGGAATATATGGATTCATAAGAAACTCATGTATCCTAGATAAGTCTTGTAAAAAATTAATTCAAGTGTGGGAATGAAATTCTTATCATTAAAGATAAAAACACGGTTTTGACCAAAAAACTTACGGATTTTAAAAATATAAAAAGATGAACTTTCTTTTGAAATGAATAATGTTTTTCACTATTTTTGGGTTCCTTTTTCCATCATGAACCTATAAATGTGAATTACTAAATAAACAAGAAGGATCAATTCATTTAACAACAATAATATAGGAGGGAGTGGGTTTCATTCTTGAATAAAAAAATGAAAATGAAATCTAAATTTTTTATATTGAAATTGAATGTACTAGAATGTAGATATAGGATTAATCATGGTATTACCCCTAAGAGATAACTGATATTTTATATCCTCAATAAGGAAATTATAGATATTATCTAATGTCTAATGGTGGTAAGGTGTTCATTAATCTAAACCACCACATTTTTTTCTTCCCAACTAGTAGTTCCTTGTTCCTGTTGAAGAGAATTCCATGAATTGAGTACACCATATCTCCCCACCCCTTCTAAATTAATTATACCTTTCATGGTGGTATTATAATTATGTATGGAACCTCTTCCTCTTCATTTTATTCTTGTGTATCAAATTATTTTTTCAGTGCTTTCTTAATAGGGGATTCATTAAAATAATAGCCAAATGGAAAATGAGAGTGTAATTCTATTCAAAGGAAATTAAATTATGAAGTTTCAAAATAAATTTTTTTCCATCAAAGTATGAATTTTTTTTAGTGGTTTCCTTAGAAAAACACACTTTCATCTTCTCATTAACTTTCTTCAAAAAAATATTCAACATTACACGGGATCTCCTAATATTCCTCACCAGGTGCACATCTTGGTTCTTCTTCACCCTCCAATGAAAAGATAAGGTTGTCTGATTCTATATAATAAAAACAATAAGGATTGATGAATAGTAAATATTCAAAAAAATTATAAGATATAGAGTCAAAGAAATATTTAACTCCAGAAGTTAGTTAATATTCAATCACTACCTTAGTGGTAAGTGCCTCATGAAAATGAGTCTCTTTAGAAAGAAGTAGGTAGTCAGTATCTTCCATTCATTCTTCAAATTACACCATCTGGTAGGTGTATTCATCATCCATGGATAGAGTTACATGAAATGTTATTGCATATTCTACTTTCAAGGGATCATGGAGATCATATTTTACCTCATAATCATTCCATAATTCATCTAGATCTCATTGATCTCCCACACACAGCTAAGTAGGCTTGTCTTCCCCATCCTGAATACACTCTACCTCATCATGGTCTTCTTGGATCTAGTTCTTAAAATTTTCAATATGTTGATGGTCCTTGATTTGGGCCTCAAATTCTAGGATTTATTCTATAAAATTGGGGAAAACCATTGGCACTTCCTTCTAGGACTTGAATATTTATTTGTCAGTTCGAATCCCATTGACCATGGCTGTCAAAATTTTAGGCAAGATCCAGGTTGTTATGCCTCTTTTAATTTTTCTGTACCATTATCATAATCATATTATCCCTTCGTTGGAGGTCCTCTTCAGGGTATTATGTATCTTCTTCATGAACCTATGACTAATTATTCCATGTATTATATGAATGATTGCATGAGAACATCATGGAAGAATTCTTTTTTAAGGTTTTATGAATAATTAAATGCTATATAATATGTGAAAAATACAAAATGTAAATACACTACTGATTGGATCCCTATAAATGATTCCAGTTTTGATGCATTCCTATAATAAGGCATGAAAAAAGAAAATTTATTATGCAAATGTGGGACCGAGGATGACCAGGGTTATATCACTTGAGGAGCCTTCTTAGTTGTTCACTCACTTAATCAAATTAACATAAACTACGTCATTTTCCTTTTTTAATTATTCTAAAAATGCAATTAATTTTATAATAAAATTAAATAATAAAACTTCTACTAACATGCAATGAAAATTGAGATTAGTGAAGAAAGCACTTGGAGTTTATGGTTTGGTTTTTGGGTTCCATCATTCTCTTTATTGGTGTTTATATTATGTATGATAATTTAATTCTGATATCTCATTCATGAATTTCCATAATTTTTTTTAGTGTTGAGAAATCATGAATTCCTATAAAAATATCAATTCCACCTCTTCCAATAATCATGGTTGATGGAACACCTCAATCGAGCATGTGAAATCTCCTAGGACTTGGCTCCATCATATGCCATTTCAACTACTAAATGTCTCAACTCCATAATATTAAGATCATATATCCAATATAAAAGATGGAAAATATTTAATAATATAATAGAATCTAATTTGTGATCATATTCATTGTTGAAAATCACCACACTCTTGTATTTCACTCTTGTTTATCACAGACTTAATAAAACATAAAAATTTATGTGAAGAATGAATATAATTTCCATATTCGTCCACCAATCCAAGACTTAGGTTATCCCCTAATTTTTCAGGGTAAGAGGTCACAATAGAGTGATAAACAAAGAGAATTAATATATTAGTCTCGGAAGAGAAATTGATATGGAAGTATATAGAAACAGTTAAATTAAAAATTTCAAAAGTGTTACATGATAAAAGGAATTGAAAATAAAAAAAGAAAATAATAAATAAATAATGAATAGGATGAATAGAACTAGGCGTCCTATCCATTAGTGGTGTGGTCCCCATTATATAGTCCAAGGGGGTGTCATCCTTCAGTCATTAAATTCATAATCTCCAAAATCTCCCATTACGATCTACTATAGATTCTATCAACTGAATGTTTCATCCTAGTTGGCCAATTTAATGTTTGTATATTTTCATGGTGTCTTCCTAAAAGATGTTGAAAAATATCCTTTATGTTTATCCCCAAAATTGAATCTTGATCCAATCTTTTTAGGAGTTGATATGGCCAATTAATTTCATGATTTTATTCTGGATAAATGTTTCCTATTTCTTCCACAAATGTTAGCATCCAAGGGATGACATAATTAAGTAATATCTTTACGATCATAAATATAAGAACTCCCAATTGTGAATTCTTTCCTTTATAATTGGAATCACTGTAATTGGGGGTGATTTGAACGAATTATGATCAATTCATTAAAGTGGAGTCCACGGGGTCATCCCGAATGATTGTGCAAATTGATTGAATTGTTATGATCCATGGATTTCCTAATTATCTCCTACTCCAATATAAAATTTTCAAGAAAATAAATAATGGAATACAACAAAAAAACTAATCAAATAAATTTGATTTTTATTATAAAGGAAATGATCTATTTACCATAATGATTAAAATCTGTCTATTTTTCGGAATTATGAAATTTCCACATTTAATCCCAAAACACCTTATAAATCCAAAATTAATGCAAATAACTCAAATTTAAAAATGTATATGGACTAAATAATTTAATTAAATATAAAAAATTTTAGTAAAATATAATCTCTATCAATACTCTATTGAAATTGGTACATCATGTTCTATGTTAGGATGCCTCCAAGAAGACAGCCATCCAAGATTCATTTTCTTAGTTACAAGGCTGAACTTTTTAGTGACATTGTGTCAGTATAGGGGAATGTACTAGAGATACATCCTCTTGATGTTCTACCAGCGATACCACCACTCGTCGAGTAGCATCTACAACTAGCACTACCAGTTGATTATGCTTGTAGATTGAGGGTATTGCATGAGTTATAGAGGTAGAGACCTCCCATGTTTTGGGGTGAACCTGACCCCCATATCACTAAGGATTGGATGGTGGCAGTTATCCATGTATTCTTCCATATTAGTATGCCTTATAACGAAATGGTAATCCATGATATAAATATTCTTCTGGGATCTTCAGGGCGATGGTTGAGATTAGTGATCCATAACCATGATGGTGTGACTCTCTCTTGGGAATACTTCAAGTGTCTCTTCAGAGAGGATTTATTTCTATCTACATTGTGATTAGTGCATAGATAGAAGCTCATGCATCTTTTGTTGGGTATTCAGAATGTGGAGGAGTATTCCTTGAGGTTTTATGATCTTTCATGATACTCCAAGGATATAGTACACGACCCATTATTGAGGTCTTAGACCACCGATAAAACATAAAATCAGAGATCATCGCATAGATTATATCCCTTAGCATTTCTACATATATTGGGGTACTAGAGAGATATCTACCTATGAAGAGCTTTCTAGTAGGCCAGAAACCAACAGTGGGAGACACCACCAGGCACCAGGTAGCTGTGTCTTTGGCGGTAGGTAGCTGACAGTAGTCACTGGGACCCAAGAAGGTCATACACTCTTGAGGATGATCCTATGAAAAAGGATCAATGGTGCATAGGTCACGGGGCCTAGTGAATCACATGAAGGAAAAGTTGTGTTACTCATTTGGTGTTTGGGGACATCTTGTTCGAGATTGCCTAAACCATTATACGACTGACCGAGAGATGATAGATGGACCTCTGAGATAGAGTAAATGATAAGGGTTGGGTGGCCTACATGGTGGCTAATGTGGAAGAGGAGCATACAGGGCAGTATGAGGTGGGAGGATGTTCAACATATTACCACCACCACCCCCAAGTGGTCCATGATAGGATCCATGTGCTAGGCGAAAAAGAAGAGTCCAAATTGAGGTTATAGAGTCTTATGACCCTATGATTATAGGGATTATAAGATGTAGGATCTATGTATTTTCCACCATAGATGTTATTTTGATAGACTCAGGATCCATTCATTCTTTTCATGTGATGACCCTTGTTCGACACTCGAATATTCTTATAGAATGTTTTACATGACCATAACTTTTATTGATTTCTATGGGAGTGGATTTCATGATCACACACTTGTTCTAATAGTTTATCCTTAATCTTGGAGGTCAGATTTTCAAAGGAGATCTCTTCATTGCAGCATCGAGGCCTTAGGAAGTCATTCATGGTATGGAGTGGTTTTCCATAATCCATACTCAAATTGACTGTTTTAGGCATAGGGTATGGTGTGGCTGTAGTGATGGGACTAGTTGTTCCTTTATCAATGAAAAGGAAACCTACGTAGCACATGCTGGAATAAAACACCGGACGGTGGGTCCAATTACTCATAATTTGGCTAGATTAATCCTCGACGGAGTGGATGATATGAGTCAAAAGATTCCTGAAGTGGTTGAGGAATATGAGGACATCTTTCTTGAGGATGTTCAAGGATAACCTTCCGCCTAATATGTATACTTATTCATTGATATAAACCTTGGGATAGATCCGATATCTACACCATCTTAGCATTTGGCTCCTGCAGAGTTTTGTGTGTTGAGGGTATAGTTAGAGTACCTACAGAGGAAGGGCTTCATCTGACCCAGTGTTTCCCCCTAGGATGCCCCAGTTCTGTTTTCCAATAAAGAAGATAGTAACATGAGATTATGTTTGGACATCCATTTCCTGAACTAGTTGACTGTGAAGAATAAGTACCCCCTACATATGATTGTTGACTTCTTCGATTAGCAGAAAGGAGAGAGGTTGTTCATTAAGACTGACAACCCATACGGCTACCACCAACATCATGTATAGGATGAGGATATAATAAATATGTCTTTTAGATGCCAATACGGACACTATGTATACAAATTGATGTTGTTTGGAATGATTAATTCCTCATAGGAGTTTTTGGGATCATTTATAGGATCATCTAGCCTTACTTAGACCGGTTCAAGGTCGTCTTCATTGATGAGATCCAAGTGTACTCAGAATCTGAGAAGGAGCACACGATACACTTCAGGATTATCCTGCACATACTCTAAGAACACAAGCTTTATGAGAAGCTCTCAAAGTGTTAGTTATGGATTCATGAGGTCCATTTTCTGGGACACAACATTCCAGAGGATGGGGTTGAAATGGACCTAGCGAAGATAGAGGTGGTGCTTTCTTGGGAACCACCCAGGAGTGTTACAAAGGTTAAATATTTCCTTGGTTTGGTTCGGTACTATCGGAGGTTAGTATCCTAATTTCCCAAGGTAGAATCATACATGATAGATTTCAAATGGACATTAAATCTTTTGTGTGGATGAGGATGTGTCAGTATATTTTTCAATAGTTGAGGTAGAGATTGAAGATCTCTCCTATCTTGAGATTTCTAGAGGAGGGTGTCGAGTATATGGTGTTATGCAATGCATTAAGATCCAGACATGGTTGTGTCCTGATGTAGGGGAATGTGGTGATTGGATATGGTTTGTGATAGTTATAAACAAATGACTACATCTATGTGACCCAAGATCTTCAGTTGGTAGTGTTTGTCTTCACATTGAATTTGTAGCAACACTACCTAATGGGAAAGAGGTTTATCCTTTACTCTGACCATAAGAGTTTCAAGTATATATTCTCTCAGAAGGATATGAACATAAAATAGAGTTGATTTTTAGTGTTCCTATAGTACTTTTAAATTGAGAGTGTATATAATCCTAGTAAGGGTAAAATTATAGAAGATTCTCTCAACTGGAGATCAAGCTCGCAGCTACAGAATGAGGAATCAAATTTGTTGGCCTCTTTGTAGATATCCTTTGTGGATGGAGATGGAGAATCAAACCTCTAGTCTATGGTTTTCAGACCTCCAATATTACAATGAGTTACGGAGGCATAGCTCAAATAAATTATCTATGAGACTTTACATGCTCAAATGTCTATAGGGCATGTCGCTAATGTATATATGAATAGTGGGGAGCACATCATTATTTTTAGTGGATGCACAATAGTACTGGTGGTATTACAGTAGGAGGATTTGAGGGAGTTCCAAATGTCCATATTTTAGGTGCATCTTGGTATGGATAATATGTACTAGATCCTCTGACGTCGGTTCTAGTGGCCGAGAATAAATATGGGAGTTACAGAGTTTGTCTCTCGATGCCTCACTTGTTTGTAAATAAAGGATGAATATCGGGTTCCTATAGGTTTGACTCAACCCCTTTAGGATCCCGAGTGTAATAGGTATGGGATATTTATGATATGTATGATAGGTTTACCCCATATATCTGGGGGGAAATACTATCTAGGTGATCATTGACTGGCTCACCATGTTAGCCAACTTCATAGATATTCGGGAACAGAATTCAGTAGAGATCTTGGGACGCCTCTACGTGAAAGATATATTTTTACTGCATGTAGTTCCCTCGATGATAGTCATATATTGTTATGATATCATTACATCCAAGTTTTGGAAGGGATTGAAGGAGGCGTTTTGGACAAAGCTGTGATTAAGAATAGTGTTTCACCCATAAATGGACGACCAGACTAAGAGGACCATTCAGGTTTTGGAGGACATTCTATGTGCTTGCATCCATGATTTTTGGATTCATTTAGGAGGATTAACTACCATTTGTGGAGTTTTTGTAGCATAATAGCTACCATTACACCATCGTTATGGCACCATTTGAGGCCTTATATGGGAAACCCTGTAGGTCACCACATTGCTAGACACACCCCAGAGAGTTAGCAGTCATCATCCTAGAGTTGGTGTAGTTTACTGTTGAGAAGATAAAGGTCATCCTGGAGTGGATAAAGACTAAAAAATCTGTCAAAAGTCTTATGATGACTGGAGACGAAGGAATATGGTGTTTGAAGAGGGAGACCATGTATTCCTTTAGGTCTTTCCTCGATACAGGATATATAGATATGGTCGATGGGGGAATAAATCTCAGAGGACCATCGGCCCTTTCTTGATACTATGTAGGGTCGGTAAGGTGGTTTACCACATAGATTTAGCTTCGTAGTTAGAATGGATGAAAGATGTCTTCCACGTGTCACATTTTAGTAGATATGTGAATGATCCATCACACGTAATTGAATGGGGTGAGGTGGACATTGACGAGGGTGCGACATTTGTTGAGTACCCAGTTAAGATTGAGGATCGATAGGAGAGAATAATATATTGTTTTTACATTCCTTATGTGTACATTTGGTGGCATAACCGGAATCTTTAGGAGATAACATGGTAGTGGGACGCTCAGATTCATGTTCAATACCCTCAATTGATTGTCTAGCATTTTTTATGGATTTCGGGGATATAAACCCCCAAGGTGGGTGGAATGTAATCTCCTGGAATTTCCATTTATTATTTTTGAATATTATATGGATTTATTTTGAGACTGGTCACGCAGACGACCTGTGATTCCAAGCCTCAGTGTGCCCAAAACAATTTCTTGAAAAATATTAGAATATTAAATAACACTTACACAATGTTTTCCTAAAAATAGTGGAATAACATCCAAACAAGTTTTTGTATTATAAATCCAAGTGTGTCATTTCATTCATAGAATCAACTTTACCTTAGGAACAACCTAACATCGATTGACATGGTTCAACTACAGAATGTATTTTTTGGCATTATAATAATGTAAATGGTGAAATTATTTTATTTTTTAACGTTTCCCTGAAACATCAACATTATTTTTAAATAATCTATAGAGATAGGGATCCAAATATAATCACATAACCATATAATTTCAAGAATTATCTAGAGAGAACATGGAGAACTATCTCAATGGAGAATGATAACGGTTTTTCAGATTCGAGATCGATATATGCTATTTTTTACAAAACTCCACAATGGTGGAAATGCAACGATCGATTACATTAAAATAATGATAAAACATCTAGGTAGGTAATTGTTCCATGATTTTATTTCCCCATATCCTGAATCAACATTGAATGTGGATCCACCAATGAATAGGTTGATCAGTGGTTCAATAGTTCTTACAGGATTCACATATTTTTAGGAAATCATTGGGGGATTAATTATTCCCATTTGTTTCTTCATTATTCATTCTAATGGAAACGGATTGAGGCCATCATGAAAATTCTTATTTTTTCCCTTAAGTAATTATTTTTGCTTTTTATTCCATTATTCTTAGGGTTTATCACTATTGAACCCTCGTGGCCGCAGCTTGACTTTCCAAGAGGCTCCAAATGCTGTCGGACCCTTGGATTGGAGATAAATTGACCACATAGTTCCTAGATAGGTATATTCGGTCTTGAGAAACCCAAATTTATTATCACACCAAATTCAAGGCATTGGAGGAGCCCCGACAGACCATGGATGGGACCACCAGAGCGCTATCATCAGCTACCATGTGTGGGAGGTGGTGTATGGCGGAGGTACTACGTGAGGGTGTTCCTGGAATTTGACAGAGAGGAATCCTCATTGGGTAGCTGTGATGGGGCCGAAATATGGATGTGGTGAGATGACCGAATACATCATATGGTGGCCACATGGAGCCCAAGGTGGCAGCAAGGTCGTGGGATAGGTGGATACGGCGGGCCGATCATGTGGGATATTCTGCGAAACTATGTTGAGTAAAGGGATACACGACTATGGAGGTCGCATGTGGTGGAATAGACCAGCCCACCAGCATGGGGGTAGGACCAGGCCGACCAAGGTCATCCATGCTATGTTTGGTTAGCTGGATTGGATTGGTTCGGTCGGTGGGTCAGGATGGGTATAGCGGGTTATATCGGACCCTGGATAGACCTAGGCCAGACTATGTTTTTGAAAACAAGAATGGCATTCAAATTGTGTCTCCGTTTGATGGGACATTTAAAAAATTGTGACCCCTACGATGAGATGGTCATTTTAGGATATCCTATGTGGGATTTTGTTGAAGTTTTCATATGAGCTAATGGATTGAGGATTCTGTTCTCCCTAAATGACTGCGTTATAAATGGAATCTGGTGGCGGGCTATGACATTGAGACCATGTGACTTTTTTTTGAATACATGAATTTCTCATAATTCATGAATTTCTGGGACTGCTTGTCATCCTAAGACTACATGACTTACTAAGGCTACATGTCATAATAAGACTATTTCTCATACCAAGACTACGTGTCTTATCGAGACTGAGTGCTTCACATATAGTATGTGTCATATCGATTCTAGGTGTTTTTTGGATTATGTTTGATAATCAAGTTTCGTGTACTATAGATTTATACTTGTGTGAGAATTGTGTAATATTTATTTTTGGATACTTAATGTATTTATATGTGGTATTACTTTTGTGGATATGGGTTTTCTTAGTCAGTATTTTTTTCACACACTTGAATGGGATTTTCTCGCATCTGTTGTGTCTTTTGTAGACGGTCGATGATTTGAAGGAGTCCTGGATGGACCAGAACTAGGTGGTTCTTAGAGAGGCAAGAAAATTGAGGTGTGCTTCTATAGATTTAGACAAATATCATGTACCATTCCCCTCAGGTAGGATTTTCTATTGATGAGTTTCAAGAACTTGTGCATTCACTTTTATATAAGTGTTCTTGTATTCTATACATATTTAGATTCAAGTTTTATGAATTCATACTATATTTTTGGTATCATAGTATATGTATTCATTTTTATATAGGGTTTTTATATTTCATAATTTTTGGAATTGAGATGTATTCATGTGTATAGGTACATAGGAAGATTCCTCCAATTTGTGGGATATGCCTACTCAGTGCCAGTCACTAGACCCTAGATTATTGGAGGTGGGTTTGGGGAAGTCATGAAATGGGCCCCTCTAGGATAGGTAGAAAAAAGTTATGTTATATCATTGAAAACATTTATGAAATTCCATGTGTTTCTCTCCCCTCCATTATAAAAGAGAGCCTATTATACTACCTTATTCACAAAACATATTCCATCAATATCACCCAATCATATATGAAAATTATTTTAGGATTACTTCCTTATATCCTAGAGCTTTTGGTTTTTTCATAACACCAATCCATCATCAAATGAGGTGTAAGGAAAAGGCGGACTCTCAAGGAAGAGGTAAAAAGTGGAATATGATCTTTAAGTTAAATTTATTCTTCTACATAATCTAAACATGTTTCCTCCACCATAAATTAATAATTGTTTTATATTATGTATACCTAAATTTTATTATGATGATATCTCAACCATTTACACCCTATAATCTATAAAATGTGAGAGAAAATATCAATCGTGTGTATTTGTGGACCACCACCTCAACATATCATTATGATTCATTTTATATCCCCATCATTCATGATTTGACCTTTTGTTAGATTTAATTTGTGTATATATATATATTATTTATTTTATATTACTGTATCATAATAGTTGATTCTTTATTTATAATTCTTTTTTTCAATTCATCAATAAATAGAAATATCATTAATTATTACATATGGACTACCATATCCACATAGTGATGTCAATCAGTTTTCATAACTTCTTTATATAAATGTTTATAACTATGTTTAAAATAAATATATGTGATATTTATATGATTATTAACATTTTGGTTACGAATGAACCACGATCAAGGTACAGGGAGCATAAATTATGAACCAAAACATACACAAAAAATAAGTAGTTAACACCTGAAATTCTGATGATAATGAATGATTGACAGTGAACATGTGATAATATGTTTTAAGTAAACCGTTTATGGTGTTAATAGTATTATTATGGTTATTTTTAAGGAGCATATGAAATTTTAATTCTTTATAAATGAAGATTGATTTCATAATATACGTTTCAGACTCAAGGAAAGGGTTTTATATCATATTATTTTTTCCAAAATTATTTTTGATAAAATTTACCATGAAACAATTATAAGTCATATCTATAAAAAATAATATTAATTTTATAAACTCAATATATTTATGGATATTATTTTTTTCCTTTCATTTTACTCAATTTAAGTACTCTCAATGTATCAAAATATTTTTTGTGAAGGAAAACATATTGTTCTTTTATTTTCATCCTGGAATGTGTTCCTCTATGTATAGATTTTATTTAAAACGATTTTGTAAATTTCCTTAAAATTATAAAAAAATAGATAATAATATTTTTAACTATATTTTTTTTATAATAAATATTTAAAATGAATCTACTTATCATTTGGAAAACACTTTACTTTTAATTTTTTTCCAAAAATGTGAAGGAGTTATTTTTACATATATAGAATGAAAATATTACACTTTCATTATAAGTGATTCGATCATTGAATGTTCCTTAACAAACATCCATGTACAATTTCAATGAAAATTAATTACATTATATTTTGTAAATTATTAGATTTTAATAAATGATTTTGAAATGAAAATGGTATTTTTAAAAAGATTTTTTGTAGTTATATTTTAATATTATTTTTTTCTATAAAAACGTACCTTGATGCTTCTTATGATTTACTAGGGATATGATATAATTTTATAATATTTATTTATTATATAGATGGATTATTATTTTAATTTCTAATTAATTATGAAACATGTATCCTTTACCTGGTTAACAATATGAAAATATGATAACTTTTTTATTTTCATGTGGCACACATATGTTTCATTTTCATTGTGTGATGGGTGGGAATAAAATTATATTACCCTATAATGCATTGTGTAATGAATTGTTCTCATGTTTTAGTTAGGAATATAATGGGGGTGAACCTTGTTCAGTGAAAAATGTTTTCTAATTATATAGTCTTAGGAGTGAACCCTAACTAAGGAAATAATGTAATGAGGAGTTAACCTAATCAACTATTATTTTCATGGTCGAGATCCTTAACTATGGAAATGAATTAATATGATTATGTGTATTATAATAATATATTCATTATACATTTTCTATGTTCTAATGATACATTATTTATTATTTATTATTACACAGTCATATAAATTAAATCATTTTTTATGAGAATTCCATTTTCCAAGATTTATGATTAAACATAAATGACTATTTGGGTACAACATTTTTTATTAGGATCATGTTATCAAAAAGTTATTCTTATATTATACTCATTTATGATCATTGATTGATATCTATTATGTTTAACCTTTCCAAGAATATGATATCACCCATTATTATGTTTCTTCTATAGAAGTTATTATAAAAGGATTTATGAAGGGTATATTGAAGAAGAGTTCTAGTAATGAGGAACTATGTAGGAGATAACATAGATCATATTATGAAGTAGTTACTAATGAATTCATGTTTCCGAATAGATTATACAATTATAGTTAAAGAATAAATTTTATTAATATGTAATGAATATTACTATAATAAGATGTAGTATTTAGGTATATAAATATTGGTTCACTATAGATGGTATTAAATTAAGGATTAGATTCTTTTTGAAACTAGAATGAGAAAATTTTAGTAATGAACCATAAGAATAGCCTATGAATAAAGAAAACATATTATGTTATGGTAAATATAGTTCTATGGTTTTATAAGAAAAAATTCCTTTTCTAGATACGAGAAATAGGATTTGGCTATGAAATATATTCAATGAGGGGTAAAAACATTGAATAATGTACATTTTTTATTTACCCAATCATCACTCGTGCACAATGATTTATTCTAAGAAAACACGTCCATATAGACACTCTTGGTGAATATTTTAGGGTTAATTCATAGTTTTATTATGAACCATTATAATGGACTTGAATATTTTATAACCATTGTTAATATTTATTAAAATATGGTCACATAAATTAAAAAAAATTCTATATTTTGACTTATTAGAAATTATTTTAATTATTATATAATTTCCCATGATGATTATTTTTTCATTTGATGATTATTGATTTTAGTTAGTGGAAGGTAAAAAAGGATCGTTTTTAATGATAATTAAGATAGAAAATGAAATAATTTTCAACTCGGTCAGCAAAATATTATGGGAGATGGAATAAAAAATATTTTTTTATAATTATAAAAATTTCTCATGCCATAAATCATTAGGAACTTCTAAATTGGAAAGTGATGGAGTAATGTAATTGTGGTTCCTTCATGAGTTAACATACACTATATATTAGTGGGTCTGTCAATCATATAATTTCAAAGTAATGGATAAGTCATACAAACAATATACATTCTATACTTTTGAACTTGAAACATGAAATAAATATTTTAATCATTTATCATTTGGAATGTGAATAGGATAATAGAGGGGATCTTATAAATAATATGATCCAACAAGAATAAATTATCTCTATGGGTCAGGTTGAGTTTTTATGAAAATTCTCTGTAAATATGTGATTTTTAATCTCTATTGAAAAATAGAAAAGTTATTCAATGAGGTAAAGAAGAAGGATGAAAGATCCATTAGTACCCAGGAGTCCAATTTTAAATATATTGAAAGGTATGATTATGGTATTATAATTAATATGGAATGTAATATGGGTTCATTCATTATTGTCCTAAAACCAATTCATTAAATATTGTTATAAATAAGAGACATAAATGAATATGAAGAAATAATTTCATGTGAAACAAATAAGGAAATGAAGATTGGAGTCACCCATTAATATCATGGTTTGATAAGAAAATAAATATGGAATTAAACAGAATTATAATAACAATAAACATGGTTGGAAGAAGAGGGGTTTCAAAATATGTTTTAAGTGTGGAAATATGTATGGAGGAAATTTTATTATGGTGACTAGTAAATTTTTATTATGTGGAAAAGAAGGAAATCATCATATTGAATGTTGATTTAATGGGTAAAAGTTAGTTAATGATTAAAATGGAGATAATTCTCTAAAAAATACTCTACCCACAATTGAACTATATAATTTAAAGGATTATTAAAATTTCTCCATCTTCTGATCAGGTATGTGGGTCAATGATGTTGATCAATTTCAGAAACCAATTACGCCTAAAGATAAGGAGAAGTATAAAACGAACAGTATTTTCGTTGTGGTGTTATGGTAATTAAGTGCATAATGGTACAATTTTCATCCCATATAGAACATTGAATGACTAATTAGATTCATATTATACCAACTCATTTATATCTAAAACAATTTAAAATACTTTCACATTTCCACCATAATTATTAGACAATATATTAATATTGAATGCATATAATGGTATGATGATCACATCTCAAGTCTATGATATTTCATTAATTATTCTTCTTATTGTTTAATTTTATGATTTTTTTTCATGGATTGGATATAATTATATAAATCCAATATTAAATATAAAATAAGGGTTTTTCATTTGATTTTCTGAAACAGATTTTGATTTTCTATTAGTGAAGGTTAAATATGAACATACTTTGAAAATTCCATCCATTTCAAGGGTCTTGATTCCCATTCAAAGCGGGAATTTATCATTTATGGTTGTATAGAAACTCAATATCAATGATATAACTAGTATATGATGGTTTTTATATATTAATTAAGTATTTTAATTTTATTCCTATGAATCATAAAGTTGAGTTTTTAATATAATTCATAACCAGTTCAAAACCTATTTAAAAAAATATATTTTGAATTACCCAAATTTAGTTGCAAGAATATAAGAATAAATACTTGGTGAATCTTGAAAAGGGATTAATTCATCCATGTATTTAAACTTGGGGTTCCCCAATCCATTTTTTTATAATGAAATATGTATGAATGATATTTTTCAATGATTATTGAGAACATAATGATGTCCTAATCAGTAATAAGTAGCATATTCCCTATATTGATTATTTGTTTGATTAATAATGTGGATATCAATATTTTTAAAAAATTAATCTTGAATATATAAATATTTTCAGTTACTTTTCAAAATTGAAAATTGTTTTAATACAAATTTCTATTTCAGAAATGAACACTATGAAGACACTATAATTCCATTTGGCCTTACTAATGTATGGAAACATCCTTAAGAATAACATATTATACTAAATTTATACTAGAAATCATATTAAACCATTATAAAGTATCATTTAGGTTTATTTTTTATTGAATTTTGGAAAAATCATACATAGTATTCTCATACATTACTAGTGGACACTTCTAATAAGTTTTAGTTTTTTCTATAAAACGGTACTATTTGAAATGAAATTTTTTTTATTTTCCTAAAAATCATCATAATTTGCATCTCAATATCATTCATGTACCTAGTAATCCAAAAAATATATGAAAAATGTTTTAAATTATTGAATGAGAAAAAAAAATCATTAAGGGACTTTAAAAAATAAAATCATCAATGCAATGAAAAATATTAAAACCTTAAAATATGGTCACCATTATCTCAATGATATTTGAGAGTATGAAATAAATAACTTCCACATAAAAATATATCAAAATTTTATCTCAATGAAAAAAATTGATACTCATATCAAGAAAATATAATCCATATTAGGCATCTTAGAGAGTCACATTCATAAACTAGTTTAATCTCGTGTTTGAAATAACTTAATCATAGTTAAATTTATTGGAGAAACACTTAGTTAACACCCTCATGCATTCCATGAAATTCAAGGTACATTAACCAATTCATTGGAGTGTTATCTAGGAGCTCAAAAATCAAAAAATTTCTAAAACGTTTATATAATCTATATCAGGCTCACTAGTTTCACTTATAATACTCATTTATAATATAAAACAATTTAATATTTCAAATTTTCATCATAAAACCTATGAAAACTCTTTTAATCCATTATGTAAAACACATTTTTATATAAAAATACCAAACCATCTTAAAACCCCATTATAAATATGAAAATAACTATAAAATGGAAAGGGGGATATTTATTGAAGAAAAAAAGAAAGCATATAGAAGACACTAAACATGAAATTGTGTTTGTAGTGACTCAAAAAGTCATTATATATATATACATTAAAAAATAACATTAATTTATTTATTTTTATAATGAAATAGAAAATTTATGTAAAAAATAATTAACATATTCTTTGAGTGAATGTTAAAGAAAGTAAATTATTAAAATTTAAAAAATTTCACATAAAGAATAAACCATTCTCTTTGAAAAGAACTGTGGATAACTATAAACGAATCATCAATGTATTAAGGATTAATGATGGAGGTAAAGTCTTTTTAGGCTGAATATTTAATTATAAACTTTCAATTTTTGAATTTTGTAAAAAAAATAAAGTGTAACATTAAAGGAAGATTTTAAGATAAATTCATTTACCTGGTGCCCAACTCATCACGTGCATTCTCTATCATCCAAAAAATAAACATAGGTTAATGATTTATTTTATTAATAACCACTATCATGTTTATTATTCCTTTTATGTCTCTTGTTACCCTATTTTTTATGATTAATTAATAAATAATGTTTATTTAAAATTTTTGGAAGATATTCAGTTAATATATCTAAAATGACTACAATAGGTTGAATTTTGCAGAAAATGTAATCATTCCATCATATCCTGAATAATAATGTTACACCCTATGATTTTAGAAGAATAAAATTATATATCATAGTGTAAATAACACACATCAATGATTTTATCTTATTTTACATACAACATTCAGTTTATCTTGCATTACACATATCGTAATTTTTTTTATGTTTGATGGGGTATTAAACATGCTACACCGAACATAAACAACCTATGATATATACATCCTTTATAACATAGTCATTAAATTATAGGTTACGAATTGTATTGAATATTTTAGTATATATATATCAATATAAATTATTGATAATTTTTTATTAAATAATCAATAATTTTTTAGCAAATTGAATCTATTCTTCAAAAATGATTTTCATTTATTTTCATGAAAAAAATATCAAAATAATTTTATATAAATTTTATAAAATTCATTTGATAAAATTAAATTTATTTTTGTAATTATAATATCAAAATTTAATTTAGGTAAAATATTGGGAGTTTTTTTGAATGTATTGATATTCATTGGATAGTGAAAAATATTGTTTTAAAAAAAAGTCTTTTATTTTCAATAAATTATTAAATTTAAATGTCCCCATATGTTTTCAATATATTTTCAAGTAAAATAAATATTATTTAGTTTTATTTAAACCACATAATTACATTTGAATATTCTTTATTTTGGTTTTTATTATATATTTTTTTGGGTTTAAAAATGTATTTTTTTTCTAAAAACATTTTTAAAAAGCATAATGTTTCACATTTTTAATTAATTAAAACTATACTTAATTAAAAATTACATAAATTAGATATATATATATATATATAATATAATTATTAACTTATTATCTAATAATTATAATTATTATTCATTGAGTTTATATAGAATCATCATTTTCTAAAACACACTCCTCTTCAAAACCCATTGTCTCGCCGTGTCTAGAAGATTAATAATAAATTAACATTTTACACTTCTATGAATTTTATTTTTTGAAAAATGAATTAAATATTTTGAATCATCATAATTTATAATTTCTTATAATAGAAACAAAATTTTTGGCAAAAGTGATCTATGAAAATAATAAAATTTGATTACAAAAATTAAGGTAAAAAAGAGTCCAACATGGGATTAAACATTAAACATATGGGAAAAAATTACCTAGATATTTTTATAAAACCCAGTTTATAGATATATATATAATCCATTTTGATATTATTTAATATTTTTACAATTTTTTTTGGGACAATAGTCCTCGAACATGACCCTTATAATATGTTATGTCCTGTAAAATAAAAAAGAAACTTGTTTTCTTTTTAATTTCTATAAAGCCATGGGATATGGAAAAACATAACACATTTTCAGTTTTATATAGTTTTGAAATATAATTGAGTTATTCTTATTATGATAATATATCTTTTTTTTATCCAGTAATTTTTTAAAATTCATACCAAATTCCAATATAGTAATTATTTAATTTATAATTAACTAAAATAAATGACACTAAAAATATTAAAAGTGATTAAAATTGAATGAATTGTGAAATTACATTAATTTTTTTAATGAATATATAATTTTATATAGGTGACAAATTAATTGTTTCAAATAATATCTTTATAATGATATATTTAAATTCAAATTAAATAACATAAAAAATGAAATTAATGATATTTTATATTAATATATAATAAATTAAATAAATTAAAATTACATAAAACCCTGTATTCATACAAGGGATTTTTAAGTGTTAATAGATATGTAATATCTTCCATTAAATTACTAATTGGTAATTTATAATGAATATATTGACATGTAAATATTAAAAACATTATTTTCATGGTTAGGGTAGAAGGAGTGTTTTTGCGCGTAACATTCACTTCTGTTAAAATTAGTTTCTAATAGACAAGGTATTTTTTAATAAAAATTTTGATTTAATATTTAGAATAAGTGGGTATAAATTTTATTATATTTTTATCTTTAAATTAGTATTAAGTGATAAATTACATAGATATGAAAACTAATCAACTTAATTAAAACCCAAAATAGAAAAAAAATAAGGAAATATAGGAGTTAAGGAAGAAATTTTTTAAAAAGTGTATTTATTAGGTTTTGTGTGGTGTGGATTGACAAAAAAATCCATATAATCCATTATTAATCAATATATTATAAAAATTAGATATTTTAGACCTCCCAAAAATACTTTTGAATATTTACAAGAACACCATAACTCCTCAACTATAAAAGGAAAATTCCACCACTCACTTCCCCACAAATCTCAATCCTTTGGGATATTCTGAACACTAAAAAAATCACTTCCCAAATTACCTCCTCTCATCCTAGATTCATATATTTGGATAAATTTATCCATGTAAGGCCTTTGGTGCAAACCAAAATGAGTTTCTTGAGGAAGAGGTAATGTTCATCAACATTAAATTATTTTATTTCTTTCTCCACCCACTTAAATTATTCTTATAACATTATTATATAATAAAATATGTATCCTAATTATATTTATATGTAGTTTTATAAAGTTTATTACATACATTCACACATACATCCATAAAATGTGTAATTAAATCATCCTTCATGTGTATGGTGGATTACGACCTTACGGAACGATGTTGTTCATTTATCCATTTCAACCACTCATGGATAGAATAATGATAGAAACACTATTTATATTGTATATATTATATTTATAATGATATTATTCTGGAATTATTTTCTAACACATACCAGCATGCTTTACATTTTGTGGGAATATGTTAACGTCGATTGTGTGTATGGTGGAATACTGTCTCGTGAAACAATGTAATTAATTAATAATTTACATGGAATGTATTAATGATTGGTTTAATAAAAATATAAGATATATATAAAATAAAAATTTATACATTAATAAAAACTAATATATATATATATATACGATTAAATTTTCATTCCTTTAATATGACTAGAAAATAGACACAACATTCATGCATACATATGGCCTACCGTCTACATGGACAATATATTTATTTTTAAATAAAAAAATTTAATGGATTTATATAAATAATTATATAACTAATATATAAGATATTTATATAATGAATATAATTACGGAAATGATGAAATAATTATCAATGTAAGAGGAAGAAAAAATTACATGTCAAAACATATGCAAAAAACAATCGGTTATTATCTGAAACACAACGCTAACATGGAATTGTTAACAAACTGGTAATAAAATGTAATAAGAAATTAGTACATGATATTAAGAATATTAATATTGTTCATTAATTTTTTAATAACCTTTTTATATCCACTATGTCAGGGTTTAAAGCATGTTCAACACAAATGGAGCATCAAGTAAGGGTTTCTGTCATTTCACTTTAATATCTATGAGATATATGACAAATCCACTATTTTTTTTTTATTTTGAGGTGTATATACATCTCATTAATGTATTGTTTTTTTAATATAATTAAATTTATGTATATTTACATATCAATTTTAGGATATATATTTCATGGGGTTTACATTTTCAAAGTCATTAATGTGGTAAGGGATTTTTGTCTTAGTTTTATTTCTTTGAGATGTTGGTTTTGTTATACACCTTTATTCCAATATGATGCATATATTATTCCCCATGATATATTATATAAAGTTTATCCTTATTTATGTATAATAAACTTTTCATTAAATTATATTCTTTCATGGGTATTATATTGAAATGTTTCAAAAGTGTTAAGAGTCTTATGTTACAATCACATCATTTATTATGTTTTTTATAATTTTTCTTATAATGATGAGTCCTTATTATTCATATCATAAGAAAATAATGAATTATATTATACTCTATTTATTCCATGATATTATTTAACACAAAATTTTCCTTTCTTTATGAACTCAAAATTTTAAAAGGATTTTTTGAAAAATCATCTCTTCCATTGAAAACTATTTTCTTCGAGAACCATGTGTTCTGAAACAGTTTTCAAAAAAAAATTAAAATATTTTATTCGATGATTAAATTATATTTTCCCCACAAAATGTTTTATTTTTATTAAATCAAACATTATATGATTTCTATGTTATATTCAAATATATGTATTCTGAAATTTTTATATTTTTTTATAATTGATTTTCAAAATGAAAAGGTTATTTTCCTCAAACATTTTTATAGATATTTTATTTGAATTTAAATTCATCAATTTAAAAATCCTTATTTTTACATACGATTCAATGGGGATATTTTCTTGTGGTATTAGCTAAATTATTTCACTAGATGGATTAATATTGTTTGAAAGAGAGTTTTATGATTCTCGTTTCTTTTCCAAAGGTTAGTCATCTTTCAATGATATTTTTATGGAACCCATTTCTTTTCCAAGGGTATGACAAGTTATAAAAGGAATATTGATTATTTATATGACTTTTATGATGAAATAAAAGATATATATACATTATTAATTTTATGTTTCATGTATAATATATATGATGGTACGTCCTAGATAGTGTTTGTTGAGCCCATTATAACTTAAATGATTGGGAAACTGAGATAGCTCCTTGTGATGTCATAAGAGCTTATACGATGTGGTGGCTCATAAATCATTGGGTTAGTAAAATATAAAATATATGATAGGGTGTTAAAGATGGTGTATCGTGAGCCTGTTACAGTTTATATGATGGCTCTGTCCATATATTTAGTGACAGAGAATTCTCAAACATGGATATTACAAAATTTTAAATTAATATTCAGAACATTTCATAATAAAATTCCTGAGGACCATATTATTTTAGTATCTCTATAAAATTGGAACATAATATTTTATCAAGGGGAAATAAGATAACTGTTTCCCCCAAATGCCTTCCCATTTAAAACTCTTACCTAAAAAATTTCATCATTACATGGGGGATAGAAAATGTAATAATTGGTGATATCATATAATTTTACAAGTTAAATAAAGTAGATATATTATAATTACCTAAAAATGATGGTATGAGAACATGATCATAACAATATAAGATCATAATATTCAGTTAAATTATCGTAATATTATGTAATGACAAGAATATTGGAATTTTTAAGACATGAATCATAAAGGAATCAAAGAGCATAATGTGTTTGAGAATAATATAGGTATGAGACATGAAATTTTGGAATACATATAAATAAATAAAATGAATTCCATAGTAGTCTATGTTCACTTACAAGGTTATCTTAGTAGAATTGGTTCACTCCTCAAACCATATTAGTAGTCATGGTTTTCCCCTGATACCATCACTGCAGACAAAGTCCCTTATTATACTAGGTTCACTAACTATTCCATCCATGTGTATCTCATAAGATATAAATATTTTCCCAATTCATTGACATTCTATCATGGAACAACAATCATGTTAGATATAAATGGAACACCTAATGTTATATTATCCTCCTCATCATATATGCTGTAATATGATTACTCAGCGCTATTTGGGAAGACCCATCATATAAGTCATAATGGGATTAATCCATGCTATATGGACCACCCCACCATATAAGATGTAATAGGATTACCCGGAGATATCTAAGCCACCCCATTATATAAGTTGTAATAATATTACATGGAAGTAGCTATGTTTTCCCATCATATAATCTATTTATAAGAAACATAACTTGAATAATGTATAAAAATCATGCATATCATCATAAAAACTCCTAAAAAATTTCATTATTACATAATAATATGATTAACCCTTGGAAAATTAGTGGGAGTAATTAAATTCTATTTGAGACATGTTTAAATAAATTAAATGGAATATGTTTCGTTAAAATATCTTAGGAACATGATTGACCAATGTAAAGTAAATGGGTTCCATAAAAATCATGGCACCAAAATATAAACCATTCAGGGAAATGATATGAATGGTATCCTTAGATCATATATCCCAGAAGTAATAGGTAACAATGATGCATCAAATCTAAGTTTGAAAATAATTTTTTAAGTATCATTTAAAACATTTACAATGTAAAATATCATTTCCCCTTTTAAAAACTCATTTTAAAACAAAAAAAATGAAAACCATTTTCATTGAAAATAACCTTGAATACTTATGAATGAATATTTGAAAATCATTTAATATCTTTATAAAACATTAAAAAAATTCATATATCAATTATCCAAAAAGTTATCATAAAATATCATTTAAAAAAAATTTCCAAACCCTTTTTATAAAATGTTTTTTGGAAGAAATCATATTATGGATTGAAGAGTGAAATAATTTTGGATTTTATTAAATACATTTTCTTAATTATATTACGTACAAAAGAGTGGGAAATGGTTCCATTTTATGACGATATAATTAATAAGCATATTGGAACATAATTCATGAGAATTATTGAGAGTTGGATCTTCATATTTCAACATTAAGGACATTATTATAATCAATTTTGATAACAGGAGAGATTATAACATAAAAAACTTACCACATTGGTAACCATGTATTCAAATAACCATGAAGTAATAACATAAAATTAAAAGTAAAATATCATTATCATGAATAAATTCATGATATTACCTTTCCTGGGGTATGTATATACACTTTTTCTATGAATATTGATTCATAACATAACTTACATCTCAATGAAGAATAATTTAGGAAATCATCTCTTACCAATTTGGTAAGTTCTGAGCTATAAACCCCATGAAAGTGATAATAAAATGTATATATAAATAGTAAAAAGAAATTAGTATATGATTAATAAATTACATTCAAGAGAATTATATATGCCATATATAAGAATGAGGTGGTGAATGTCACATACATGACTTATTTTAAAGTTTAATTTCGTTTAATTTCCATTCATTCTTTGTTTTAGGGGTTTCCAAAACTTTTATGGAGGAATTGGTGAGTTTGCATGAATTGGGCCAAACCGTGAGCCCAATTCCAGATTTAAAAATAAATATTTATTCCTTTATAACTCCTTCATTTTTCAAAATTTGTTATCCATTACAATTCCTACATGTCATACCCTAACATATTAACACCACAAATTAAATTTGATCCATTTAGAAATCTATAATCATGGTTGATTTTAGTTTTTATTTAAGGTATTGGGACTGCCTAAAAGCCCTTTCCTACATTAAAAATAATTTTTAATACTTTAATAAATCATTATTTTTTTATGTTTTTTCGGTGATTCCAACTCCCACCGGAGTGAACATACCTACTGCGCACCCCCATTCTCTCCTCCCCCAATTTGGAGCTCAATAGAATCGCGAAATTGGGAGAAAATTTTCTGGATTTCACAAATCACCCAGATTTGAAGAGGTAAATTGATCATTTCATAAATCCTTATATTTTTAATCTTCTTCCCCCATTACTATTCTTACATGATCTCCTCATCATCGTTCGGAACTCCCTTAAATTTTTAGCTATTTTAAAATTTAGATTCTGGTGGATTTTGGGTCGCTTTTTAAAAATTGTTTTGGGTAAGTGTTTCTCTCTTCAATTCCTTCTTTCTCCATAGGGTTTACTCCCCCTTTCATAAATTTATAGTTTAAAGAAGTTAGGGTCCATACCTATTGTTTGATTTGGGGTATTTTTGGTGAAATATTATAGTTTAGGGTTCGTTTTCACTTCCTTGTGGTGCGGCAGAGGTGCAGTTGAGGTTTCGCACCAAGATTCATGGGTTTTGACTCAAAAGGTAGATGGATCCATGTCTAAACAAGTATTGATGAGTTAGCCTACTTTATTTACTCATTTTTCATATTCCTCATATGTTGGGTGTTGTGAGAAAACTATTTATGATTGATTTGGTTAAGTTTTAAATTTTATTGTTGCTTTTTAACTTGAAATTGGGTGTTTTCATGTGTAACTCATGGGGTATTATTTGGGTGTATTTTATAAATTATTGAATTAGTTTAATAAATATTATTTTTCCTCAAAATTCTGGTTTGGTAATTTATTAGTTTCTTGGGGTCCTAAAAAGATGGTTTTTTAATAGGTTTGATATGTAAAACATTATTATACTTCTTGAGATCATTTTATGAAAATGTGTGTTTTCATTTGTATATTTTGTGGTATTATTCAAGGATACATTATTACATGTCAATGTGGTTTTATAAATTTATCTAGAGATTCCAATGATATTTTGGATATGAATTGTTATGGTTTTGGTATTAAGTGAGGGTTTTGAAATGGGTTTTTTGTGCAAGACATTGTTACACCCCTTGAGTTTGTTTTATGCAAATTTTGAATGTTTTGTTTGGTTACAAAAAGTGGCTAAAATGGTGTATTAATACTATTTGGGGGTGTTTTTTAACCTAATATGGGTTTTTGAAAGGTAAGGTGGTTATTTATGATGTCAAATATTTTTTTAGAATGTTTTATAAAATGAAGAAATGTTTTTAAAAAAAGGAAAGAGAGATGAAAAACATTGTTGTGGGCTGTTTTATGTCAGTGTGCTGTGAAAAAAATAAATTTTTTTGATGAAAGAGGTATTATATGATATTTGAGTGGGCTGTTATGTGAGTTATAATTTTTTGTAATGGTTTATAAAAAAATTAAGGTATTTTTGGAAGTGTTAAATAAATGTGAAAAGTGATGTGGTCTATTTTGGTGTGAGTCGGATTTCAAATTAAATTTAAATGAAAAGTGGACATTTGTGACTTGTGTGGTATACATGTGGGATTTTTGGTGAATTTTTGATATGGAAATGATATTTATATGTGAAAAGAATATTTCTTGACTTGGTGAACTTGTTTGAGCATAAAGGGAAAACCCGTGAATCTAGGTGGGTGGACGTGTACTAGTATGCTAGTGAATCTATAGGGTTTGGCCTTAGTTTCACTTAGCAAGCATGATTTTTACAACTCAATATAAAATATTATGATGATGATTAGGTACCACTAGGTTATGGGTATGTTCCCAACTAGTGGCTCGTGCACGAGAACAGATATTTACGATGGTTACTCTCACAGAGATACGAGGTACATAGGACCCACAATGAGCTAGTTCCTAGTGGTTATTTCCTATTGAATTTGCTCAATAGATCCTTTATAATTACCATTAACATATGTTATATTTTGATGGAAAATTCAGTGTCTTTGGAATTTATTTTAAAATTGTTGATTCTTTAAATTATCACACTTGAAAACTGATTTTTTTAAAGTTGTATCTTTTAGAAATTGTAAATATAAATTACATGATTTTGAAAACATGCATGCTTTTAATATTTGAATGTTTATCGCATGGAATATATTAGTGGTGATATCCTTCTGGGCATTGTCTCACACCCTACCTACACCCTTTCGTGTAAGTAGACTTGGTTATTTTTTTTGTCGCGGGTTGGGTACAATTTCTTAGTTCCAGTGCTTCGGGTTTCTAGCAGGTCCTTGGGTGTGATGTCTTGTGGAGATGGCTTGAGGGAGGTTCCTCTTGCCATGAAGGTTCTTGGGCTATTTAATTTCGGTTTTTTAACTTTTTATAGACTTGTTGAGTTGTTTTAAAATATGTAATTCAGTTTTGATTTTTTTTTAAATATTGTTTGGTTTGAAAAAACCAGATTCATTTTATTGGATTCTTTTATTGTTTTCAGTTTATAAACTCAGGTAAATCATTCCCAATTCTCATTTTATGAAACCCAGTAACTTTTTCCAGACCATGGGGATCTAGAATTCCCTACGGGCCTTGTTGCAGGCCAGGTCAGGTGCCAGTTTTGATGGCGACCAGATTTGGTTCGTGACAAAATGGTATTAGAGGAGGTTCACTCTCTTTGGGTCATATTATTTTGGGAATAGTCGGGATAGTCTGGGGATAGTATTTTCAGGACTTGGAATTCTGGTTAGGAGTAGTGTGTCTGATCACCACACCTTATAACTGGATTCATGTCTCAAGGGGAAGTCGATACTTTTCTGAGTCCTTTGGTTTTTTTGGTTTGATGATGATTAGTGGAAATTAAAAGAGAGTGGGGTTAATGGTCTCAGTGAGATCGCACGGTCTGGAAAGACTTTTGGAGCCAGGTATATTTCCTTAGAACACTCACTATGATGGTGAAGTTAATGGAATACGGCCGCCAACCATATGTCCATGTCACCCACTGAAACTAGTTTCCTCTCGCATTGTCTTTTGTTCTTTAGTTTTGAAATCATGGAACTTTGGTTTTAAACTCACTTGGATTTAAGAAGCATAAAGTTATTTTGAAATGATTATCTAATAAATAGGGAATGGTTAGATTTTTGAAAATGGAGAACTAAATTTTCTAAATTTTATTGGAATGGAAAATGGTGTGTCTGAACCTCTTTTGAAAGCATAAACTATCTCAAGGTTGGTTTTGAAAAAGTGTTTCCAATAAAGTTATCAAAAATATTGAAAGATGTTTTAATGGGATGAGATGTTTTGAAATTGATGGTAATACCTTGAAAGTGATTTCATTTCTAAATGGTTGTGTCTTTCTTAGAAGTTTGGTAAGATGTGAAATAGGATTTTGATCTCGTGGTTAGCGGTTTTGAGAAAAATGATGTGTTGGTTGACCATTTTCATTTTGAAAACTGGAAAACATTTTTATTTTAACCTTTTGTATCTCTGTGATAAACCACATGCATGGGGTTATGTGGGATAATGGGTAGAATATGGAAAAAATAGATGAGTTTGGGGATGGATATGAGGAGGGTTCACGGTGTGGCACAGAAACATGCATGTGTAAGACCCATGGGGTACCATTGGTGGATACGCTAACCGCTGAACCGTTTTTTTAAAAGATGATTTTAATGGAAAAACATTATGTCTTGATGTCTAATTTGTGATTGTGTTTATTTTTTGTTTTTTAAAATGTTGATGTTGTGGGATGTTTTGATTCCAAGAACCCCTCCTATTTGAATTGTGTTTTGGGATTGTGTTTGGTTGGTAAGCTGTGTTGTAGGGCCGCTTAGTGGTATCTTTTGAGAAATGTTTTGGGATGCCTTTACAGTGGTTACCTTAATGTTTTTGGATCTGGTGTGTGGTGTGTATTGACCAATGGACCATCTTGGTTGGGTCCTTAGGTTCAGTTGTTGGATGAGGTATTCCCCATTAAGGGTTAATTCACGACTCAAGTGCAACCCTGATTGTTTCACCATTGAAAAATCCTCCAATTGATCAATATAAATAATTTTTTTTAAGATCTGTAGATTGAGTCTAAACCATTGACTTTCTTGGTTTTTCTAACCCTCTTATATAAAAAGAGTGCACTTGGAAGGTTGAAAGGGGCCTTAGGTTCTTAAACTACTTGATTCGTTGAAGGTGGAAGTGTTCTGGGATTGTTAGCATGGATGAGTATTTGGATGTTGTCTAAGTGGTCCTCTCAGTCCTCCGTAGTCTCTTAGAAGGATTTCACGTTAAAATACTATTTTGGGAAATCTGGTCATTTGAGGATATGGTGGCCACTTTTTAGAATGTCGTATTGTTTTGGGATGTTTTATAAGGTCATTCTCCATGCATTATTTATATCATTCGTAATGGTCATGTTCGGTGACGCCTTGTGATGTCATGTGCTCAATTGAATGTAAAGGTGAAATTCGTGAATTCCTCTGAGAGTATCTATTATGTTGGGAGAATGTATCCCTTGTAAAAACATCAAAAACATCCATTTTAGAGGATGGTGATTATAGGTGTTCTTTACATATATTGTTTTTCACCCGACGAAACAAGGTGTGGTGTGTGTGCATCTTTTAATCCCTTGATTCAGTGAAATATCAGGTTAGGGTAAAGTGATTTTAGAATGTGTTATGTCTTCGTAATCTTATTGGGGATTGTGGTGTAGTTTTTGGTTGCAATGAAATAACTATTCTCATTTAGGGGGATTCCAAAGCCAAACTGTGAGGCCGAAGATGCTTAAATCATTTGAGCTCCAGCCATAGGTATCAGAAAGAAGTTGGCTCATATTCAGGGGAAATCCCAATGTCGTTTAAACCATTTTACAAAGTCCTATCAACAGTATGAATGATAGGAGGTGTTTAAACCTCTGGTTTCATCATATTTCTTCTGGTATTCCCATTCTGTGGAAATAGGTAGAGGGACTTGTACCCATGTCATCACCTAATTTCATTCCCTCCCCATTTGGTTTCCATTGAGTCTTTGGAGAGTGCTTGGAAATTTGGATAGAGAGGTCGAGAACATGGTTTTTGAACGACTAATAGTGATCAAGTTCCTGGAATCCATTTGAAAATAATGATATTCATAATTAGTACACGGTTTCCCAAACCATGCGGACTAACCATGCGCCCTTCACAAATTTTTAATTTTTTTTGGGTCTTTCTATGTCATCCCATGTTGGTCGGTTAAGATGGTTGGTTCTTATAGTGGGGAGGCCCACTATGATTCTCATGTACGTTCCTTCGTAAATTTTGAATGGAATTCCACCCTTTTTACTAGGGAGTCCGTTCAGGCCTCCCCCTTTTAGTGTCCTGATTATTTCTCGAAAAAATATAAGTTGTATCTTATGATGGGGTGTCTATTTGTGTCCCCCCATACCAATAGCTCAGATTCATCCATGGTATTAGCTTGGAGGTAGGTAGTCTCTTTCAGAACTATCTATCTACTAACATATTACTTTAGTAAATGTTGGGATTGGAGAGAGACCAATGATTTAGTTAATGTAAGGTAAGTGTAACCTTGTTCGAAGTTGTTGTTGGTTTGGGAGAACTGCTTGCGTTTTGTTCGGATAGTGTTTGGGGAGTTTTATTTTGGGATAAAGTATGAATTTGATAAACCATTTCAAGAATGTGGAGTAAGTTTGGGTTTTGATACTAATCATTCCTTAATTGATCACTATAGGTGTTTTGGCCCTTGGGGGCAAAACATGGCAAAGAAGTACATCTTTGTTTATCAGTTGGGTTTGGTTTTGGTATCTGGCATTGCTGTGGATTTCCAGGGAAGGAATGTTTTCCCGGTGGGGAGAATTGTAAAATATGTGAATTATTTTAAATATAAATTTCATTTAATTTCCATTCATGCTTTGTTTTGGGGGTTTCCTATACTTTTATGGAGAAATGGGTGAGCTTTCATGAATTGGCCCAAACCGTGAGCCCAATTCCAGATTTAAAAATAAATTTTTATTTTTCTATAACTCATTCATTTTTAAACGTTTTTCATCCATTACAGTTCCTACATGTCATAACCTATCCTATGAACACCACCATAATAATTTGGGCCATTTAGAAATCAATAATCATGGTGGATTTGAGTTTTTATTTAATTGATTGGGCCTTCCCGAAAGCCCATTTCCAGCATTAAAAAAAATATTTAATTCTTTAATAACTCATTCTATTTTTATGTGTTTTTCGTGATTCCAACTCCAAACCAAGAAAAATTCCCTAAAGAGATCCCCCATTCTCCCCTCCCCCAATTTGGATCTCAATAGAATCGAGAAATTGGGTGAAACTGCCCTATATTTCACAAATCTCCCATATTTGAAGAGGGAAATTGATCCTTTCATAAATCCTTATATTTATACTCTTTTTCCTCCATTACAATTCTTACATTATATCCCCATCCATGTTCAGAACTCCCTCAAATTTTTAGCTGTTTTAAAATTCATATTCTGATGGATTTTTGGTCATTTTCTTCAAGATTTTTTTGGGTAAGTGTTTCTCTCTTCAATTCCATTTTTCTCCTTAGGGTTGGCTCCCTCATTAATAAATTTTTAGAGTGTCCAAAATTTAGGGTTCATAACTAGGTTTTGATTTAGGCTATTTTTGGTGAAATCGTATGGTTTAGTGTTCGTTTTCACATTCATGTGGTGCGGCGGAGGTGCGGTTGTGGTTTCGCACTAAGATTCAGGGTTTTGACTCAAAAGGAAGGTGGTTCCATGTGTAAACCATTATTTATGAGTTATCCAACTGTATTTACTCATTTTTCATATTCATCATATGTTGGGTGTGGTGAAAAAACTATTTATGATAGATTTGGTTAAGTGTTGAATTTTATAGTTTCTTTTTAACTTGAAATTCGGTGTTTTCATGTGTAACTCATGGGTTATTATTTGGGTGTATTTTATAACTTATGGAATTGGTTTAATAAATATTTTTTGGCCTAAAACATCTGATTTGGTAATTTATTAGTGTCATTTGGTCCTAAAAATATGCTTTTTGAATAGGTTTTATGTGTAAACCATTGTTATATTTCTTGAGACCATTTTATGAAAATGTGTGTTTTCATTTGTATCTTTTGTGGTATTAGTAAAGGTTATTTTATAGCAGGTGAGTGTGGTTTTATAAATGTATCTAGGGCTTCCAATTCTGTTTTGGATAAGAATTGGTATGTTTTTTTTTCTTAAATGGGGGTTTGGAATTGGGTTTTGTGTGCAGGACATAGTTACACCCCTTGGGATTGTTTTATGAAAATTGTGAATGTTTTGTTTGGTTAAACAACGTTGGTAAAAGGGTGTATTTGTACTTTTTGGGGGGTGTGTTCACCTAATATGGATTTTTGAATGGTAAGGTGGTTATTTAAGATGTAAATTTTTTTTAATGTTTTATAAAGTGCTGAAATGTTTTTGAAAATGGAAAGAGAGCTACAAAACATGGTTGTGGGCTGTTTTGTGTGAGCGTGTTGTGAAAAAATGAATTTTGTTGATGAAAGAGGTATTATATGATATTTGAGTGGGATTTAATGTGAGTGATAATGTCTTGGAATTTTTTATAAAAATTATTTAAATTATTTGTGTTAGTGTTAAAAAAATATGAAAAGTGTTGTGAGCTATTTTGGTGTGAGTCGGATTTCAAAATCAATTTGAATAAAAAGTGGACTTTTGTGACTTGTGTGGTATGCATGTGGGATTTTTGGTGAATTTGTGATAAGAAAATGATATTTTTATGTGAAAAGTATATTTCATGACTTGTTGAACTTTTTTGAGCACAAAGGGAAAACCTGGGTATCTTGGTGGGTGGACGTGTACTAGTATGGTAGTGAATCCGTGGGGTTTGGCCTCAGTTTCACATAGAAAGATTGACAATTACAACTAAAATTTACTATGATGATGATTATTGGGGAAAATTAGGTTATGGGTAAGTTCCCTACTAGTTTCTCGTGCATGAGAATGGATATTTATGATGGTTACTCTCACCGAGATACGAGGTACCTGGGACTCACAACGAGCTAGTGCCTCTGGGTTATTTCCTATTGATTGTGCTAATTAGATCCTTTATAATTATCGTCGTAATATGGTATATTTGGCTGGAAAATTCCACAGCTTTTTAATTAATTTTAAAATTGTTTATTCTTTAAATTATCCCACTTGAAAACTAATTTTTTTAAGTTGCATATTTTAGAAATTGCAAATAGAAATTACATGATTTTGAAAACTTTCATTCTTTTCGTCATTGAATGTTTATTGCATGGAATATATTAGTGGTGGTATCCTAATGGGAATTTTCTCACACCCTAATAACACCCTTGGGTATAAGTATACTTGGTTTTTTTTGTTGTCACAGGTTGGGTAAAAAATTTTAGTTCTAGTTTTTCGGGTTTCTAGTAGGTCCTTGGTGGTGAAGTCATGTAGAGTTGGCTTGAGGGTGGTTCCCCTTGCCATGAGGGTTCTTGGGTTGTTTCCTTTTGGTTTTTTAACTCATTTATATTCTTGTTGAGTTGTTTTAAAATATGTAATTCAGTTATGATTTTTTTTAAAAGAATGTTTGGTTTGAGAAATCCAGATTCGTTTTATTAGATTCTTTTGTTGTTTTATGTTTATAAACTCGTGTAAATCGTTCCCAATTCTCATTTTATGATACCCAGGAACTTCAACCAGCCCATGGGAATTGGGAATTCCCTTCGGGCCTTGTCACAAGCTGTGTTTGGTGCCGGTTTCGATGGAGACCATATTCATTTCATGACAGTGAATATAGAATGTGTCTCTAAAATGTAAAAAGTGAGATGGAAATCCCATTCTTAAGTATTGACTTCATCCGTACATGTAAAAAATGACGATATAATTATTATTATTTTATTAAATATATAATAGAACCATATTCATATATATCTTATCTTATATGATTTTATAAGTACTTTATATTACCTATTTATTGACAATTCCATATTAAAATTACGTTTTGGGTAATAACTGCTTTGTTTTTTGAATATGTTTTGACTTGTTATTTGTGTTCCTATTACACTGATCATAATTTAATCATTTAAATAATTTAAACCATGATATTAATATCATATATATTTATTAAATATTTAATCATAATAGTCTATAATTCATAGAAATATGAATTGAAATACACAGTTCATAGAGACAGTAAGTCAGACGTACACATGAACATTATTTCCATTTTCATATAATATTAAAAGAAAAAAAATGAATGATATATATGTTATCTTAAAATTATATCTATTATTTAATATATATCACATATTTATATTACTACAATAATTAATACATTCTATGTAAAGTGTTAACATATCACATTGCTTCACACGGCGGTAGTTTGTCTTACACACAAACGATACTATCATATTCCCAAAAAATAGAGACCATGAAGGTTTGTGTTATATAATATCTAAATAATAATAAGTACATAAAAAATATCATATATATATATATATATATATAACATGTAAATATCTTTTACATCATTATTTACAACCTTAAAATGTGGTAAGGAAAAAATGAACGATATCGGTTCACGATTCGGTAGGCCACCATACAAACGAGTAATGATTTTATAGACCATTTGATCGAAGTGTATGTGATTTTAGGTATTAAAAATATCATATAAACATCCCATTATATTGAATATATTTATGTTATTATATAATCATGATATAAAAATAACAAATGGTGGTTGAGGATGAAATAAAAAAATGTTCGTTGATAAATGTTACATATTCATAAACTATCTCCTTTTGGTGTGCACCACAGGACTTCCTTATTTAGATTTATTCCCAATTTAAGGCTTATATTATGATAGGAGGTAATTTTTGAAGTTATTTTTTCATGTTTCGGTTTATCCAAATGGCTTGAGATGTGTGAAGATGTTTGTAGATTGAATTCTCTTTTATAATGGAGGTGGAGTGGAATTCTTGAAAATACACAAAATTATTTACTATTGGGAGGTGTATCGTACCTGATTTCCCTCCATAAGTGAAAAATGGAGGGGTGGGATTATTTTTTAATAAATATATCCACAAAACAAAATAATTACATTTTCATCATATTATTTCTTAGTCTTTTGATTGCTCAATTTTACCATTATAGTTTTTTCTAGTGGAAGTCGTAAATATTTATTTACCTAGGTAATTTTTCAATTAATATTTTAATATAAAACATATTTATTATATAATTTAGAATCTTGATTCTAAATATAATTTTTAATTCATTAAAAAATCAATTTTCTAAAAAAAATAACATTTAATACAAACACACATAATGTGGAAAACCTATTTTTATCATTAATTATATTAATTAATTTTAAAAAATTAACTAATCAATATAGTAACAAATTACGTTTGACATATTAGATAATATAAATTATTCATTTTCCAAATAAGGAATACATATTTTAAAAATAAATTCATAGGATTGGTATAATTTAAATTAAAATTAATCTTGCAGGTGAAACAAGAAAATAGATTTTTTCAAAATGAAACTTTTCCAATGATTAATAGGTTTCATATATCTAATTTTAATATGAAATTTATTCTAATGAACTAAATTGGATTAATATATTGATAATTGATCTAATTTTTCAATAAAACCTACTTAAAATATAATTTAACAATAAAAATTATTTTTTAAAAATGGAAATTTATAATTAAAATTATGTATATTTTAGTATTCATTAAATAATGAATATTGTAAGAAAAAATCACAAAAATTAACTTAATTATAATTTTTACATTATTAATTCTAAAAATTATTTTAATTTTTGAAATAGAATTTATAAAAGTGTCTAATAATATTTTTATTAATTACACCATCAAAATTATGTTTAAAATTGGATTTATTTTTATATTATATATACAAAACCCATATAATGAATATTAAATAGTTGGTTTAGTATATAATATATAACACCCAAAAAAAATTAGTCAATTTTTTTATTAATTTAGTTATATCAAAAATTTAATGACCTGACCCATGTTGGGTCTCTATTTGCAACTACCTCAACCTTGCCTGCATAGGCTAGGGGGTAGTGACCAGTTCCAAAGGCATACCTAACTCATGAAGGATTTTTTCCTATGTAGATGTGTGTACACACATATCTATCTTGATATATAATTTCATATATAAAGAGTAAAATATTCAACACATCTAGAAAGTAAACCGAGCCTGAATAACCTCTAAGGTGTATAAGAGTACGAAAATGAAAAATGAAATGTAAAATTGAAAAATATGTCACCAACCTAAAAAAAATTGAAAAAGTAAACTGTTGATGGATCCCTAATACTGAATCCCAATCAGCTGCAACCATACACTGTCTAAAGTAATAAGTGTCCCTAAGCACTATTGATGTCATCGTTGACCTATCTTTTATTATCATAATACATAACAAGTGCGTGAAAATCGCATCTAGGTGTGAATATGTACATACCCAGTAGCATGCCCAAAAAGCTGAACGGGGGGTAGTAAAATATACAATAATAATATAAATATAGTCGATGCAGAATATATTTATAGATAACTGGTCAACCCAACCCAATATAGGGTATCCTTGTCCAATAACAAGGCACTCAAAAATGTGAGTAGATGAACTACACATTGAGTCTTATCCACCTATAATCGGAGAGGAGAGTCATCCGACCATGAGAAGCTAAACAAGAAAAGAACATGGAATAACTCACATGTATTCATATCTCATGGATTGATAGAAACCAAAAACAATGTTACGGATATAAATACATATATATATATATATTCTCGGTTAAAAGAAACCCAAATGAGAAAAAAAGGGGATCTCTGTGTCACAACCCTGCCTAAGAAAAAGAGTATAGAATATATTCAATGTTCATCCTATGATGCCTAGCATCTCACATGTCTTCCTATAATCTATCATCCATGTCAAACTACATATCTTCTTTTGGTTGAACAGTCTAGGTGCCACAAACTCAGAGACGAGGACCCATTCCCTAGTACAATAAGAGGGATCCACTTTGACAACCAATGAGGACCCACTACCCAGCTCTACTCAGTAACCCCTCTGAAGTAATTTAGGAATCCACTACCCATATCGACGAGAGTATTAACTCAGTAGTGGAGAAGGACTCAAATTCATAGCTCTACTAGAAGGAAAACGTAGTATTCCTTGAGGACTCCACTTCCCAACTCTACTAGAGGGTCACACTCAATAGTCATCAAGGACTCCATAACCCATATCTACAACTGGGTTAGCTCAGTAGTCATCGGGGACTACAGTAACCTTCTCTACTAGAGGGTCAAATTAGTAGTCATTGAGGACTCCACAATCTATCGATAATAGAGGGTCAACAAGGTTGTCATCTAGGACTCCACTTCATTGTTCTACTAGAGGTTGAACTTGGTAGTCATCAAGGACTTAAATATATAGCTCTATAGGAAGGTCAACTCATAAGTCTCTGGTTATACTTCATGACCACTATTATTATCGAGTGATGCCTAACCCAGATTAATTCATGAAATAATCCACATCATATTTGAAAATCAACAACTGAGGTCACCATTGAATTTTATATGATAAAAATTCTCAATATTAGCTACTCATGTGCCAATATATACATTCAAATGAAAGAGATATATAACATTGAAGTTTCCTAAAAATGTACCGAGGGATACACAATGTGTGGGGGTACAACATGATGTGTGGTCCCTATTCACTACCAGTTCATGTCCTCATAGGTACAAGGATCCCATGACATGTAGATGTAATCCTAGTGCAGGTGGACTAAACGACATGTCCAAGACAACTAATACATGGTCATGTCCTTCTGGTGGTGTCCATGTACCTGATCCATGTCCTTGTACCTGAATTCCGTCAATGAAATTTGGTACACAGTGTTTTTCTCCACATAGGGTACCGCTAATTTTCCCTATCCTTGTATGTGTACTCCCACATGGAATCTGACTCATGTTATCCATCAAATGAATCATCACACCATGGATGAGGTACATGGAGTTTAAGAGGGATACATGTCATTTCATCATTATTATTTCCCAAAACCCTATCTAATTCACTTAAGCGGATACAAGACATGTGTTCAACAATTTACATGGCATGTATTTGTGGTTTTCATAGTTTCTTAGATCGGATCCTCGTGAATTAAATATGATCTCACCTATTCTATTTTAACCCAATATGTGACCTAAAATAGTATATCTATGTAAGATATTTCATTTATGAATATCGTTCTTGAGAAATTATATTCCATTTTAGTTTCAAGGATTTTATCATTCAACCTGTATGCCTCATTTCATTTCCCCTTTAATTTCTTGATACCAAATAATTGAAACAATCCTCCTTACCTATAAATGATCCTTTATTTGTGCTCATTTCATTGATCTTAACTTTTTGTGAAATCTTTGTGATTCTAGGGGTCTGATTGGGATTAGTATCACCCAAAAAAGACAAAATGGGACCATGGGGTCCAACGGGTGATGAATGTAATGAAAACAAGTAGAAAAAGTCAAAGAACAAAATTTCAATGGATCATTTAGAAGAATGTTTTGCCAACAATGTAGAACGAGCATATGGGGTTAGAAAACATTAAATAAAACAGTTAAAAATTCAATACACGGGTAGATTCTCAATTTATAATTCATAAAAATCCAAGAAAAATGGATCAAGGTGATCAATCTACTTAATAATAATTGTATACATCAAAAAAAAATTAGTAAAACAAAGATATTGGATTTTTCATCATCAAATAAAAAGATTTCTAATGAATTAAAGACATCATTACTTTCAATGCACTTTGATCTTCTCTAATATGTTGTTTCTTCATAATACAAGGTGATTCACCAATAAAATAAATATAAGAAGCTTTGGAATCCACCTAGGTTTTACATAGAAAACCCTGAATGATTCCCCTTGGTGTTATATTTTTAGAAACTTCATTTAGGTCTAAAATGGATGAATTAATGAATGAATTAATGAATTAATTAATTAATAAATCCCCTAAACATACCTCTAATAAAAAAGGTGTATGAATTCCCCACACCGACCCATTTAATATCGTTCATAGGGTAACCATCATGCTCTAGACTGAAATATGGTCTCATATTTCTAATATAACCTTAAATTTTTGTGTTATCCCATTCTCTTAAAATAATAGTGTTCATAGTATAAATTATATTTAACATTTTTAAAAAAATAATAATTCTAGGCACACTAGTCCTTCAAATCGCATATTTTCTTAGTTCATAGCTCGAGAAAAATATATATGAATATGTTAATGCCTTAAAAGAAATAATTAGGTATCTAAATCATTCCCTCATTCCATGTTTTCATCCCTTTAAAAAATAAAACAAAACAAACTACTGAGGAGACTGAGCCCTCGTCTGTTTCTCCCTCTCCCAAAAACAGTCGAGCACTTTTCTATGCTACTAAAACATGTGAAATAAGGGAATGGTCCATTTATGTTGGGTCCTCTCCTGTCAATCCTCAATCACCAATTGGTGATCTATAAATGAGGATCCATCATAAATTCCCATCTCACCCCATTTGATGATGTCTGTGGGGGTAAAGCATGTATCTCCTGAGTTGTGTCATGTGGAAGACATCATTCACCCTCTATAGGTGTGGGGGTAGGGTGAGGTAGTAATAAACCTTTCTAACCCTCTATATGTCCATGAATGGTCCAATGAATCTTAGGGATAGCTTTCCTCCCTAGTAGAGCCACTAAATCCTCATCATGGGTATAATCATAGGAAAATGCGGTCTCCTTACTCAAACTCCAAGGTCCTCTGATGGTGATTCATGTAAAATTTATATCAATTCTAGGTCATCCTCATCCTCTCATGGATGACCTAGAATTTCTCCATCATCACATATACCATATATAGTCTTATAAGATAAGTCGCAAAGATAATTATCTAGTATGAGGGTTACCTAAAATGTCTCCCATACTCGACCTCAACATGTCCCATGTTGATGGTAGAGTTGTAGATGTTGTTTTATGTAAACACTACTAAGGTAAAGTTATCCTCCCATATATGGACAAAGTTTAACATGCAATCCATCAGTATATCCTCCAACAACTCACTAGTTTTTTTCGGTCTACCCATCGATCTAGAGGTGAATGGATATACTCATCCTCAGTTGGGTCCTGAATGCCTCCTGCAGGCCTCTCCATAATTGTGACATAACCCACGTGTCACGATTGGATATAATCATTAAGGTAACCCCATGAAAGAGAATGATCTCCCATATGTACAACTTCCCTGATGGATCCACTAAATTATTTTCCCTAAAAGTATGTAAGTGTACTAATGTTGTGAGTTGGTAAATTATCACCTAGATGGTTTCATGGACCTTTTTGGACATTTAATCCCTATCTCATTTTCCCTAGATTTTTCATCTCATTTCAACTATGGGATCTCAAAGGGAAACAAAAAACATGCCAAAACATGGTGCTCAACATTTACATGCTGATAGGTGAGGCACTGAATGATGAAAATAGCTATGCTTTATCTCATGTTAGAATATAGAAACTATATCTAAAGGTCCCTATACATATTCCCCACACCAAGATGTATTTCTACATGAGAAGTGTGAAACTCTCACATCACCTCCTCCCGCATCATGACTAGAAAGACCATCCATTTCTGGAAAGAGGTGATAGGATTATATCCTTCATAATTTCTATATGGTAATTCAATTTGGGATATATGGTCACATAATACCTCAGAGATTATGTATCCCAACTTGGACTCTCTCACACTCTTGATAAGTGGGGGAGTCAACACCATCGACAACATAAATACTATATCATCCTGCTCTACTAGGGTTAGTTGTAATGAGGCCAATTGCTTAAAAGTATCCTACACCAAACAATCTAATCTACTAGGGTTAGCTGTAATGAGGTCAAGTGCTCTACTAGGGTTAGCTGTAATGTTTCATCAACACTCGGTCGAGCCCAGCTCATAAATCATCATAATAAAATACATACTACATTCCCTCCTCTATTCGTCTCAATTTAAGAGAACTTTCCAACCTCAACTCCTCAAAGTCCCTCCTGCATTACCTAGACTAGTCAAACTGCTTCCCTTTATGCATCAGGGTGATCAAACGGGATGCAATTTTGAATAATTTTTCCACAAATTTCATATAGTATCGCACCTCTGAAACACTCTTGGGTGGGACCAAAGAAAGAACTATAAAAATCATCATTAGTTATATGAATAAAATATAATAAAAAATGTCATTACATGGAAATTGAACCTCGTGAATCTAGGACTAGAACATTGAGATATTTTTATATAGATGGTTAACTCAAGGAAAATCAAGAACCTTCCTCAAGTGCTCTGCATGTTCCTCCACTGATGCAGAGTAGATGATTATGTATTTAATGAAGATGGATACAAATTGGTCCACGTATTGTTGGATGAATTGGTTTATCAAAGTCATAAACATGGTTTGGGAATATTTCAAACCAAGATGAATCACTAAGAACTCATAGTGTCCATAGTGAAATCAGATCTCCATCTTTGTAATATCATCCTTCTGAACATTCAACCGGTGGTAGTCAGACCTGAGATAGACCATTGAGAGCCATCCCACATGTCAAATCCAGTCAAAGAGGTCATCAATACCTTTATGGGTTACTTTTTATTTATCATGGACTTGTTTAGGTGGTGATGATACACTAAATTCTTAGAGCTCTTATCCGGGTGTTTCAAGAGAATCACTGGATCAACCTAGGGGGACACACTGGTTCTGATGAAACCATTGTCTAGAAGTTCATAAAACAGAAACTGTAGATCTTAGAATTTTTTAGGGGCCATTTTATATTCCAAAAAATTTATCGTAGTGGTGTTAGGATGTATGTTGATGAAAAAATCTCACTCCTACCTTACAGTTAGTTCAGGGATGTACTTTGGTAAGACATCCATATAATCCTCCACAACTGATGGAATCAAGATGCCTAAAGAGCATGCTACACCACGTTATATGATATATAACTGATTTTTTATGGGATATACCTTCCAACTTATAGAACCCACTCATCCCACAATGAAATTTTTATCACAAGAAAAGGATAATTTCATCCCATCATTGCTTCCGAAAATGACTTGTTTGTGGTGATAGAAAATATGGGCATGAAAAACGGGTTACCAATCCAAAACCATTTTGATGATAGAGGGTTTCATCGTAATTTTTAAAAGGTCCCACCATTGTATATCTCCACCAATGGATAGTTCACTCTATCCACCGATAAAATATAAAAAAGATACATTCTCTATAAGAACCTCATGATGAAGCTGTTGTGCAAGTGCCTCAATTGGGAGCTCTAAATCTCACAATAGATGTATAGATATAATGAAATGATAGAAACCACTATATACTAATATTTATTCAGTATTATAAATCACAAATACCATACCATGAATCATATCATGTAATATGGGGTCACATTCCACCAGATCTTGTAGTTGTCCGTAACCCCGAACGCCACCTCCTAAGCCTAACGTGGGTCGCCATGTGGGGGTGGCATAAGAATATCACAACAACATACATCACCCATATCTTCTTCAAATTATATTCTATATCCTCCATAATGGGTACCACCCTTCCCTATAATAATAGGTTCCTGATCATGACATTGACTCTACAGTGCAAATTTGTTAGCTATCTATTTTTTCTTCTTAACATATTTGGTCGGGTAATCTCACTCTATTAGACACCACCTTTAACAAGTAAAGAACTCACCATCTCTATACATTATTGGTCCTCTATGATTACCAAGACCACATTCCTAAGTTTCATTGAAAAAATACTTCATGTTTGGAGGTTTCCACAACTGGAACCTTTTAGCTACTTTAACGACTTAGCTCTATGATGAGGAATGACATCTCATACTGTTTGAAATCTCTCTATAAAAAATATCTCTTTTAATAGTTCATTCTTGGGAATCATGGAATAAGTGGGATGCACAAGGGTACAACACTAGCTTGAGTCTCTCATTTTATTCCATGATCAAACATTCAAGATCAGGAGTATCCATCATGTATCATGTCTAGGGTGTACGAGCTAATTTTTGTGAACCTTGTAGCACACTCAACCACCAATATCCCTTAATGATGCAACTCTAGAATATCATGAATCTAAACTGAACACAAGAAGGACATGTATTACTCTTTATGGAATAGATGCTTTAAGTTGGTCCATGAGACTGTCGACTCATCATGACTCTATATAACAAGGATCCCCCATTGCCCAACTTTTCCATGGAAGAGTCTAGATGATAACGAAACCACCTGTTCTTTCATGTTCCAAACAATCCAGAAGATACATACCACTAACTCTAAACCATCATCTATAACATGGGGATCTAGCTCAACGTGGAACTTTAGTGGCATCTAGCACTGAAACTCTTGGAGTATGCTAAGACAAAGTGCATTCCGATCCTACTCTACTTCTATGAACTTATACTCGATAGGTATAGGTTCTCCTAATTACCCACCTAGAGGATGATGCTCATGGGATGGACCCTGAACTGAGGCCACATCGCTCATCATACCATTGTAATGTTTATGAACTAGTATCCTAGATGACTTTTCTCATGGAGGCTTCCAAAAATTATCTAGACGTAACATGGTCATAGGGGAATATATATATATATATATATAACAATAGTTGGGAGTCTACTCAAGAAGTATAATCAAAGAAGAAACACTATATGATTCATTTTCCATTGATACCTATAAATAATGTCTCTGTATGCCACATGGACCATCATGTAGTCATGGTCAATTTGAGAGGATATGTCTGTCACCCAAACCATCATTATACTCACTAGCTTGAGATCCACACTCAAGAAACCATGGAAATATTTTCCTATACCCAACCAAATCTTCAAAATGGGACTACTCAAAAACCCACCCCAAGGATCAAACCACCTCAAATTACAATATTTCAAAACCATAACAAAGACAGTGCTCGCAATATAACTACCTAATTCCCACCACTATAGGCTAGGGGATGGAAACTAGTGATGAAGGAATCTAAAACACAGGGAGTCCTTTTCTTAAGTACATATACACACACAAACATCTACATATAGATGTGGAGAGGGAAATAGTAGAAGTTTCACCATGGATAAAATTTAAACTAAACATGCATATCCTCTAAGGTGAACAAGAGTATAATAGTGAAAACTGAAATTTAAAAGGAAAAAATACACACCCAACCAAAAATATGTGCCAACCTGAAAAAAAAATTGAAAGTAAATTTATGTGAGATCTCATCTCTTGAATCACATGTTGTGTCCCACTATATGTGGTCCAAAGGTACCAGGTATCCCTAAGATCCTCTGAAATCACCTCCAAACTATCCATTATCTGAATAATTTGTGACATGTGTGATAAAATCCAATTCTTGGGTGAGTATATACATATCCTCTAGGATTCCCCTAAAATGGAGGGGGATAATTAAGAGATTAAATAGGAATATTAAGACAGTAGATACATGATACTATCAAAGAGAATAGCTCATCCCAAACCAAGAGGGAGTAACCCCATCCATTAAAAAGGGGATCAACATGATTAGTATATGAACTACATTTTATGTCCTCTATACCTAAAATAGAATATTATACTAATCCAAAAATGGTAATATAAACATAGAAATATTGTTTCATACCCTGCATGTCTTTTCCTCTCATGGAAATAGAGTAACTGAATCCAAATGTGTGGATATAGATGAATATTTATATACATTATCAGTCCAAATAAATCCAAATGAGTGGGAAAAGGGATCTCCATCTCACAACATAGACCAATAATATGAGTATCCAACCATTCCAAAAATTACACCAATGACACCCATCATATACAATATCTATCCATGTGTAATCATCCAAGTTAAACAATTCCTCATCACTATGTTTCATAGTATTGAGGCCAAAAACTCAATGTAGAGAACCATTATCTAGGTAAAATATTATGTATCTACTTTGATAGACTATGAGGTCCCAATACACAGCTCAACTGGGGGGTATCGCTCAGTAGTCATCGACGACTCCATTTCCCAGCTATACTAGAGGGTCTACTCTGAAATCGTTGGAGAATCCACTTCCCTGCTTAACTATATTTTTAACTCTATAGTTGTTGAGGACTCTCCTACCTAGATCTTATAGAGTGTCACAATCTGTAGTCATTGTGGTCTTCAGTTCCCATCTCTACTAGAGGGTAATCTTGGTAGTCATTGAGGACCCAACTACCCAACTCTGTTGGATGATGAACTCAATAATCAAATAGGATTCCACTGCCAATATCTACTAATGGGGAAACAAGGTAGTCATTGAGGAATCCACTACCCAACTCAACTAAAGGGTAAACATAGTAGTCAACAAGGACTCCAATACCTAGCTCAACTAGAGGTTCAAATAGGTAGTCTTTGAGGAATCCACTATCCATATCCACTATAGGGACAACACGGTAGTCTCTAGTGATATCGCTCTATAAATACAATCATCAAATATCTCCTAACCATGATTCAACCCAAAAAAGTTCTCATCGTATAATGAATGTAAAAACTGAGGGATTAAACTCGTTCTATGTTGAAAAACACTCAAGAAAGGCTACTCAAAGGCCAAAAAATGAGTTCAAATGAAGGAGATACAAACCATGATGTTTCATATAAAGAAGTCAAGGGATCAAGGGTGTGTGGGGGAAATCACATGGTGAGTGGTCCTACTCCACTGATAGTTTATTTCCTTGGAGGTACATGGATCTGAAGGCATGTAATAGTCTAATCCATGTAGGTGGAATACATGGCATGTCCAAGCCAACCAGGACTAGGTGGTGTCCTTTTGGCCATGTCAGTGTACATGGCATGTGTCCTTGTACTTTGGTACATGGCATGTTTCTCTATATGCGGTGTCACCCATGTTCCATGCCCATATATATGTACTCCCACATGGATTCCAGACTGATTTCACAATCACATGTTTCATCCAATTGGGGATAAGGTACACGACATGTCTGAGGGATATAGGCTATCCCATGAAAATGATTTCCCAAAAACCAAGCCACCGAACATAAGGGGATACACCCAATTTGTTCATCCTTGTATATGGAGAGTAGTGGGGTTTTTCTTAGTTTCTCATATCCAATTCTATATCCATGAATCTGTTATTTCTCCATCGATTTCGACCAAATATCTGGATTGAAGTTGTGGATGTAGGCCAAATCTATCATTTATAGTTGTCATTCATTGGAAATTAGATACATGTGGAGCGTCAAGACTTTCATAGTTTAACCTGTATGCCTTTGTTCATTAATCATTGGTTTTAATGATCCTAAAACAACAAAATTATCCTCCAGTACTAAAAAATATCCTATATTTGTTCTCATTCCTTCAATAAACCATGTGTTCATGAAACTGTTGTGATTTGGGGGGGTCCGATTGGGCTTGGTACCATCCAAACAGATCAAATCAGGGTCTTAGTCTCTAACTGAGGGAAGAAGAGAAATAAAATGAGGGGAAAATAATAAAAACCAGAGTTTAATTGATCATTTACAATTGTTCTAGGAAAAATATCAAGAACAGGAATCCTATGATAGAAAATATTGACTAAATCAATTAATATTTCAATGCATAGGTGCATGCTAAATTTAGAATTAATGTTGTTCCAATATTAGGCTTTGAACTGGTCATTATATTTATTCAAAAAGGAGAAAATAAAAAATTGACAAGTCCTACCTGAAGATTTAACAAGGCTTCATTAAAGAACATTCTCAACAATGATGGAAGGATGTTGTTGCATTTTTTCACTTTGATCTGATCTAATTTAGTAGTTCATCATTTTATAAGGTGATTCACTAACAAAGAATGAAAGTGAATCTCTAGAATCCTCTGAGGGTTTATGAGGATAATACGTGAGGATTATCCATGGTGACTAATTTGTGGAAAAATCATATTGGTCTAAAATGAATGAATGAATTAATCAATTGAACATACATCCAAAGAGAGAGGTGTATGACTACACTATACAGACCCAGTTTATGCCATTCCTTAGGTAAACACCACATTTCAGTCTCTACCATGGTATCTGATTTTTTATATGATCTTCGAATTAATATTTTTCCCATTTTCATTAAGAACTAATACAACATAGTACAAAATATATTTAATATGTCTACAAAATTTGTTTTGTGCACATAGGACCTCCGAATCACACACAGTCTTAGTGCCAAACAATGGAAACATATATAAAAATATTTCAAAGTGATAAATGGAATGTATCTGATCTCTAAAAACATGTTTTTGAACATAAAAATATTTATTCAGTAAAGGGAATTATTTACATTCAAATAGTTCTTACTTTCATTTATAATAAATTGGATTCCATAGAAATAATTTTATAAAAATGAATAAACAAATTTTTTCTAATTTAGCTACTCTATTTTGTACTCAACATTCCAATGTATAGTTGATAACTATGATAATATTTTAATAGTTTTTTATGTTTCATATGAACTCATAATTGTGTGTAACACAAGATAAGATCAATGTTCCATGTAATTCAATCTAAACATTGTATTATATTTAACATAAGCCATTATTAGTGTTGTGAGTAACAAAATATAAACTGAGTAATTCATGTATCACAATCTTATCATAGTTTTGGGTATAAATCAAACATAAATTGGGGGAGTGTTCAATGCAATCCTTCGAATAATTTTAATTTATTTGAAAACAATAATTCATAAAAAATCTACGTGTTACATTCTACCCCCTTAAAAAGAATTTTTCCTTCAATATTTTTCTAGGTCATCAATGATTTATTACATTAAAGTTACATTCATAAAAAACATCATCTTAAAAAGGAATACTAAAAAATTCAACAAAAAGTGAATTTTGGAAACATAACATTTACTCGAAGTAACTCATAACTACATTACCACATAAGAGATAATTGGTTGGATGTTAATATTTGAATATGGAGTAAAATCATAAAAATTTATAGAGAGTGATAGAGATCACTGATCATAAGAAATTGTGTGATCCAGATAAAGTTAGTGATCTTACCACCATAGAACAAGGAGGAATAAATATGTAATTGATATCATCCAAAATGGTGAAAACATGATAACATATTATTTTATGACCCCTTAACTCTATTGGAATAATTTTTACAAGAATATGCACTTAATTGATTTCATTTTGTTTTATATGTACACTCTCACCCTTTAATTTTTTTTCTTGATCAAGTTTTACTTCATCTCATACTCCAACAAATGAATTTAAATTTTTAATCTCTGAAGAACTAATGGATCACATTATCTTTTGATATAATGACAAGTCATTATATTTATCTTCAGTTACCAAAAAAAAGTATATCATGTGTTATCCAATATGAAAAAATGATCATATGATTCAGTAATAAATTAATTTATATAATACATCATTCAATGTTCAATATAAACCATTTAAATGAAATTTAACCTTTGGACCCTTCCCAATGTGATAAACCCATAACATTATAATCAAGGTATCTAAATTTCTAAAAATCATGGTACAAATTAATCCCCTAAATATCATAAAGTATATCATCATTTTAACTTATCAAACAGGTGAATACCATCCTCATGTATTCTCTTGAAGCATAGAAATAACCTGAATTACCATAAAACCTTATTAAAAGCATACATGCATTCTTATTCCATAAATAAACCCACCTGCGAATATATATTCTAAATCTAATAATGTCGTAAACTACTTAAATGATAACAAAATCTACTTTTTCCAACATCCATTAATTAGTTACTAGGTAATTAGTAATATCTTATTTACATTATTCAAATCCAAAATGTCTTTATACTAACATCATTATCTCAACATAAAAAACATATTATGGTTTATCTTCCCTTAATCACCAAACCATGATATCACTCTTTATGTCTATCAGTAACATTTGACATTTTTTTGAAAATACTTATAGAAAAACATATAATGAATAATAATTGTACATTTCATGATACATGTATCATAATTCATTAATTAAAATATATAAACACTTTGATTATTCCACCTCACATTTAAATAATTAACTACAATTCATCATCCTATTACTATATAAGTTATCATCTAATACAAAATTACTTTTAATGGAAGCATATGTTCATCCGTGAACTGGTATGATATCAAATTTGATTTCATTATTAGAGAATTTATGTATTGGGGGATAATGACATGAAATTCCACTAAATGATAAATAATAATATTTTCAATGGGCTCCTTTATAAAAAATCGAACATAAAATTCCCAACCAAGGAGGGGAGGTTATGTGTGCCATAATTATCATGATTAAATTCATACATTGTGAATTCATAATATATACCTTTTTTTCTTTTGTCATTAGAGGTTGTTGTTGCTTATAATCCATATTACCCAATGAATTGGAGTATTTATAATCATAATACCCAAACACCATACACTATTCACACTAGTTCATAGGTGGTGTATTGGTTGGAATCCTCTTCTCTTCAAATTTTTTAACCAGAAAAGTGATTTTATTTTTACCGTAAACGCCTTTATGAACAACCATTCCACATTTCAAGAACCTCTCAGTTCCTTTCAAAAAAATTACCTTAATGCTTCTTTCTATATTTTTTTCATATAGATTACAACAATTTCATTCAACCACATGAGTTTTCACGAGACTCTATATTATGATATTATAAAAACAAAAGGCATGATGGGAATATCCAATTTCATTTTCATCCTTTATTTCTCACTATTAGTCTAATAATATTAGCTTTATAGGTACTAATAGATTCCCCATCCTTTTTCATAAGCATAGGGGATTACATCTCGATTTTTGATTGTATAATATGATATATGTACATACTAAAATATACGCTTAAAATATTTAAATTCAAATATTCAGTTTCATTTTGTTCCATCATATTCTTAATATGATTACACCAATGATCTATTTTACTTTATGAATGTTAAATTTCAAAAATTATTATTTTATGCTCTGAAGACTTAATAATAGAAAATATATTATTACTGATAAAAATACATTACTATAAAACTAATAGATCATTTGAACCAATAAATTAATGATTATTTTAACTCATGAAGGACTCAACAGAATGTTATTGCCTCCTTTTCATTTTTGGATGTTTGACTAGATTCATAGCATGAGAATGTTTTTTGGGAATATCATAAATATTTTCACTCATGATCCCATAACATTTGGCTAGTTAGTACGAAAAAAATTCATTATCAATTTGATTTTGAATTTACATGATTATTTTGGGTTCTATTCATAAACTAAAACTAGAAATTATAGTGTCAGAAACACAAATCATGGTGGAAAACTAAAAAATAAAGAAAAATCACTTATAGGTTGTCTAAATCATGACTATTTCATTTCCATTTATGACATATTACGATTATCTCAGTATATTTATATTTAACATTTATAAAAAACATTCATGATTTTTTGCAAATATTTTGTGAAATTATTATGCAAAACCACTAAGAGTATCAATTCAGGTATTCATTAAGGCTCATTGTTGTGCACCGGTTCCTGATAGAGTCTAGCTCAATAAAGTGTTTTCAAGGTTATTACCCCTGTATACATTTTTCCTGGTGACACATATAATTGTAGTATATAGATAAAGTTATATTGATAGGAAACCACATCCCCTATCCATTTCATAAAATCATGGTTATTTTCATAAATATTAACTCATCCTTAGAATTATCCTTAGAGATATGCCAAGAAATATCCTTAGAAACATACCTAGGGATCTCACTATAGTTTTACAATCCTATTTTCTAAATTTTATATAAATCATTAATTTTATACAAACTATTGTTACCCAAGATTCTCATTCATGGATATTACATAATTTTATATGAATATTAAACACATTATAAATGTACAGGCTCGAGGACCACATGATTTTAGTTTCTTTGGAAACATGGAACACACTATTCAAACCTGGGGAAATATTTTCAATGTTTCTCATAAATATCCTCCTAGTATGAAACCTTACATAAAACCTTCCTTTATAATTTGTTGAAAGGAAACATAATATTGGATAAGATAAGATTCTTAGTAAGGGTAAATAAAAGATCTAGGTATGAATAACATGAACATGAGTGAATGAGAATGAGAGAATGAAATTATAAGATCATAGCCTTCATATCAAGGATCATACTCTGGAGTCATGACATAAATATTATCAGTCCCGATACATGAATCAAAATGTAATCAAAGAGTATAATCCATGTGAGAATAACATAGGTATAAGACATGAGGTTGTGGAAAATAATATAAAATATACAAAATTATCATGGCTACCCCATTTTCTAAGCTATAACATACACAACTGGTTATATCTAAGCCATCTCATAGTATAAGATATAATGATATTACATAGTATTATCTATCCCACCCCAACATATAAAATTTAGTGGGATAACAATGTGATCTATGGTCCACCCCATCGTATTAAATATGTTCATGAACCATAACATGAATAAAGTAAAAATATATCGCATATCACCATAAAAACTAATAAAAACAAACATGATTCGTTCATAAGATGATTAAACACTGAAAAAGAAATGGGGTTCATGTAAATATATTTGAAAATTTTTAACCCATGGAAAATAAAATGTTTTTATAACAATATTTTTGGGACAAGATTAAACCATTTAAACGGAATGGGTTCCATAAACATCATTCCATCAAAACATAAACTATTCAGAAAAAGAATATGAATGGTATCATTGGATCATATCCCCTATAGGTATATATGTAACACTGATATATGGCATCTTAATGGAAATAATTTTAAAAGGACGATTTAAAACATTTCTTGATGAAAATTTTGATCCCCCTTTGAACGATTCTTTTTAAAATATAAAAAATTTTGAAATCCTTTTTCTTTGAAAATATCATTAAAAACATATAAATTAATCATTTAAAATCATTTAATAAAATTTCTAAAACATAAAAAAATTAGATATAAATTTCCATCAACAGTATATTATAATATAATTTAAAAAAAATTAGAAATCATTTTTTTAGAAAACAGATTTTTGACCAAAGAGCGAAAAAATGTAAAAATTTATTAAACACTTTTTCATAATTATCATAACTACCAAAGAGTCGAAAAATGTAGCCATAAATTTAAGATATCATAAATAAACAAAGTGAAATAAAATTAAATAGAATTATTGGGAGGGATATCATCCTATTTCAATACTGGAGACATGATCATAAACAATCATGACAAATGGTGAGTTTGAAACACAAAACTCATACCACTTTGGTTACCTTGATTCCAAATCCTTGTGATGGAATAACATAAAATGATACATTAAATAGAATTATTTTGAATATATTGATGATATTACATTTGAATGGGTATTTATATACATATTGTTAAAGAATATAGGTGTATAACATAAAAACGTCCAAAAAAGGAAAATTGGTTCAAAATTCACTTACAAATTTGTTATCTTTTCAACTGTAGACCACATGAAAGAGAGATCCTAAAATGGATATTTAAATAACCAATTTTTTTATATAAATATAATAATAAAATCATGGGATTTATATATACCAAATACAATTATGAGCTGGTGAATATAGTGTGTGTCTCACAAAAGATAAAAAGAGAGACACAAACCCCTTACCTTAAGTATTGACATCCTTTGTAAACATTCAGTCATCCGGTATAATAATTATAAATTCAATATATATATATATTATAGAACCATATTCATGTATATTATACCATAAATTGTTTTATTATGGCATTATATTACAATTTTATTGTCAATTATATGTTAATGTTATGTTTTGTGTAATAACTAATTTGTTTACATATATGTTTCGACTTTTTATTTATTATCATCTTAAATTGATCATCGTTTTACCTCTTAAAGACTATAAACCATGATATAATTATCATATATATCTAGTATATATTTATTTATAATAATCAATAAATTATATAAATAGTAAATGAAATACACCGTTCATGGAGATTGTAGTTTGTAGATAATCATGAACATTGTTTCCATTTTCCTAATGTGTTGAAAGAGTGAAAAGTGAATGATATATATATATATAATAATTACTGTATAATTTTTATGTAATATATATCATATAATTATATTACATTCATCATTAATAAATTCAATGTAAAGCGTGAATGAATTGCATTGCTTCATGAGGAGGTAGTCCGTCATACCCACAAACTCCGTTGTCATATTCTCATAGAATATAAATATTGAAGGTCTATATAATATAATATTTAAATAATAATAAATCCTTCCTAAATATAATATATATCATATATAAACAAAATTTCCATAATTATTCCCAACCATAATAGGTGGTAATGAAAAAATTAATGACATTAGTTCGTGAGGCTGCAGTACATCGTACACATGAATAATGATTTCATAGCACATTTTATTGAAGTGTATGAGAATTTAGGTATTAAATTTAACAAAAAAACATATAATTATATTAAATGTAAATATTTTAATATATAATTTTTATATAGTAATATTTTATGGGGGTTGAATTCCTCTGACTGAACTTTCCTGTTATTTTATGGGGGTTGATTAAGAAATAAAACAAAAAAATGTTCATTGATGAATATAACAACTTCTTCAGGTATCTCCATTTGGATTTTTCCAAAGGACTTCATGGGTGGATTTCTACCCAAATTAAGTTTTATTAGATGTTATTCTTCTATTTTTTATGTTTTATTTTAGATTTTTGTTGATAAAAATTACATTATTTATGTGAATAAGTGGGGATATTTAATTCCATTTTATAATGGAGGAGGAGTGGTATTCTTGTAAATACCCATAATTATTAACTATTGGGAGGTATCCAGTACCACATATGCATCCAAAATAGAAAAATAAATGATATAATGGATTAATTGGTTAATAAGTACCTACAACATACAGAATAAACACATTTTTTGTCATTTTTTATCTTTGTATTTATGATTACTCAATTTTATCTTTATAGTTATTACTAAGGTAAATTGTAAATTTTTACTTACCTTGAAAATTTATACATTATGATTATAATTAAAAAGCTAATTAATAGAAAATTTTGAACAACATATTATAAATATTAATTGAAATTCATTAAATAAAAACACTACGAGTGTGTAAAATTAATTTTAATACATACACTTGTAATGCGCAAATTCATTTTTTAACCTTAAACAAATTATTTAATTTTAACTATTTTCACTAATAATTCTTTAAAAAATTAATTATAATTTTTAGATAATATATTATTTTCTTATTCATAATATTTAATCCATATAACCAAATTAAATTCAATGAATAGGAAGATTTTAATTTTTAATTAATCTGACAAACATGATGACAAAACAAGTTTTTAAAAATGAAATGTCAAACATTGTAAAAGGTTTAATGTCCTATTTCTATATTAAATAGATTAAAATTCCCTAAATTGTATTAATATATATATATAATTCATAATTATACTTTAAAACCAATTTAAAATAACATATATATATATATATTGAACAAAAAATAATTTTTAAGTTAACATTCAGTATTTTTCACTGTACATAAAAAAAATAATTCTTTTCAAAAAATACCAAAAATTCACACTAAGATAATTTGTAATTACATAATAAAAAATAATATTATTATGTAAAATATAATTAATAAACATTTAAAAAATTATTTATAGAATAATATTTTCTTTAAAAGGTGGTAAAACATACTTTTAGGAATATGCATCTTTTTAGGCATTAAATTTTATTTTTTCATATATATTGTCTAAAAACACATAAGATAAATGTAAAATAGTTGATTGAATATAAAAAATATATTTTTCATTAAAATAATCATAAAAAATTTGTTTTTAAATTTTTTGAGATAAAACGTTTTTGGGCATAGAAAAATCGTTTTTCAAAAAAGTAAATTCTTTATTTCCAATTAGTACTTAAATTCATTTCCAATTAATTGGTATACAAATAATTAATTTTATAATCATGAATAATCCAAATTTCAAAAATTTATTTAATCTTTTTAATACCCCCTATTCCAATTATTTGGTGGTAACTATGACAATATTTTGATAATATGACAACCTTCATTTAAACTCAGTGTTGGGTGTAATGAAAGATAATATTGTTGTATCCAATAAAGATATGTAGAAATGGTATTGAGTGTAACATATGACAAACTCAATGATTCATATACCACTAGATAAAATTGGTTCTTCGTGTAGCACTATCTTAACTTGGTTTATTTTATAAAGAAATAATAACTTGGAGTCTAGTTCAATGCAAGTCATCAAAAAATTTAATTTGTTAGAAAAAATAATAGATCATAAAATATAAGATTTTTTCATTCTACCCCCATAAAATTAATTTATACCTCTAAACTCTTCTGGTTTAGCAGATATTTAATACATGAATGTTTCATTCTTAAAACCCCACATTCTAAAATGAATAATAAAAATTCTTCAAATAAGGGAAAGTTGAAAATATAACGGTTACACAAAGTAACTCATAACTAGGATTCCACATATGAGAACATAGGTGGGAAGTAAAGATTTGGACATAGAGGGAAAGAATAAATAATCATAGATACTAATAGAGATTACTGATCATAAGAATGTTTTCTATCTAGATAAGTTTAGGGATCCTAACACCATAGACCAAAGGGTTGTCAAAACGGAAATTTATATCATAAAAATTGATGATAATATAACTTTAGTCACAGAATAACTACAGTAGTCTGAGTACTGTAGTAGTACTATTCACTAAAGGGTCTTTTTGGTCAAAATAATGGTTTTCATGCCTAGTATTCAAGCCACTTGGCCTTGGGCCTTCAGGCTATGTAATGTGTCTCCCTCTACTAAGTCAAAAGGGGGTCTTTCCTTTACTAAAAAAAATGAGGTTTAGGCCCTAACATTTTTAAAGAAATATGCATAGTCTATCCCTTTGGTTGTAACTTGAAAATTTTCCACTTCATATCATACTCAAAGAAATTACGGTAAACTTGTTATCTCTAAATAAGTAACAGATCATAATATATATATATATAATGTTAAGTAATTCTATATATCATCAGTTACCATAAAAAAAATGGTTATCATAGGTTATCCAACAAGTATAAACATTTATATGTTAAAGTAATACATTAATATATAAACCCCCATTAAATTTTCAACATAAATCATTTAATTAATGGATAACCATTTGACTATTTGAAAAGATATAAATCCAATATTTTAAAAATAAGGTCACAAATTTTTTTGAAATTAAATTTTCATTGATCTCCCATGTATCATAAATTATCTTTTATTGTCACATATGAAACACGTGAATACCTTCATCATTTATTCTCTTGAAACATGGTAAAAACCTAAATAACTGGAAAACCTTTTTTAAATAACACATTATTCCCAATTACTTGAATTAATCAACAAATGAATATATTAAAAAAATCTAGTAATTACGTAAACAACATCAATCTTAACATATTCTAATTTTTCATAAATCGAATAATTAGTTCCAAGGTAATCAATAAAATAAAATTTTAATTTCTCTCGTACAATATATCATTATCCTAACATAATTATCTAAACTTATGAAACATATTAAGGATTACATTCCCATTATCATCTTTCCATGAAATCACTTTTTTTATCCTTGAGTACCATTTCATTCATTTGAAAAAATCCTTGTAGAGAAACCTAAACAAAACAAACATTGTACATTTCATGATTTACGTAACATATTTATTTAATTACAATAAAAAAACACTTTGATTAATACTCCTTGTTATTAATACATTAACAAGGATTCATCATCTTATTCTTTATATAATTTCTTTCCTTAAAAAAGTCATTTTGATTGGAATATTGGTTTCATCCTTATATTGATAGATTATAAAATATGATTTCATTATTGAAAAATACATATAGAGGGGGATAATAAAATTAAATTACAATATTTCATGAACAATAATATTTTCATATGTATCATTCACACAAAAATAAATCATGAAATTCACTACCAGTGAGGGGAGTATTAGTGTTCCATAATTTTCTTGATTAAGATTATCTATTGCAATTTCATAATATTTCCCTCTTTTTATTGCCTTTATATGATTGTTTCTGTTATCATTAACATTATCCATTATATTGATTTATATATTTGAATAATACCCATACACCATTCACTTGAAACACTAAATCATTGTTGGTTGATTAGTTGGAAACCTATTCTACTTAATTGTATTAACTTGAACATTGGAATTTTTTAACATTCACAGACATTATAACCTACCTATCCACATTAAAATAATCTCCTAGTTCCAATCATGAAATTCTATAAAATATTTTTTCCCTTATTTCTATCTTATATATTCCTTGAATTTCATTCCACCAATTGAGTTTTCCTAAGACATGATCTTCTAATTCCTATAAAACTATAGGAATTGTAGGTATATTAAATCTCAACTTCAACCTTCAGTGCACATTGAACAAATAATTTATAAAAACTAGCGTCTCGTACATTTAATTCTTGTACAATACTTTCTTTCATGCCAACAAACAATCCATCAATTATTCCTTCATAATTGATTATTAAACCTGAAGTATACATTTCTAGTCTTGTATGTTTATATTCAATGGTTCCAATATTTTCATCATTATATTTCATAATCTCAAGGAATTTATTCTCTATATTTATTCATAGAATATGAGAGAAATATTTACCATAAAAACTCATTAAAAATATTCTCATTCTATATATTTAATTTAATCTTTTTTCCATGTGTTCTTGATAATAGTACAACACTGATATGCTTCACCTTCAAAATGATAAATAGCCAAAATGAATTTCACATCCTCTGAACACATAAGATAGGAAAATATATTTTTTGTGGTACTGATCCATTTCTCATCAATTACTAGATCATTGGTCCACTAAAATAAGGTGGGTGTGGCCCCATAAAGGACTCAACATAATGGTGTTGAATTCTTTTCATGTTCGGATGTTTAACAGGATTAAAATCCTGAAAAAGATGTTTGAGAATATCAACAAGATTTATTATTCTAACTCCCATATCATTTGGTTTCTTATGAGTACAATAATATCATTTTCAATTTAATTTATTATTAAAACCGATCTTTTTGGTTATATTCATTGAGTAAAACCTGAAAGATGTTTTTCAAAAAAATACTAATCATGGGGGAAAAAGACATAATCATGAAACATAAATTATAGTATGTATAAATAATGAATCCATAATTAAGATCTATGAAATATTAGGATTATACTAGTTCAATCATAGTTATCATCTATTTAAATGCTTTAATATAGTTCATAAAGAGTTTCCAATTTACAAAGTATATACCATGGCTGAGTTAAACTAGGTGTCTAGTAAAGACCGGTGTCGTACACCCATTCATGATCGAGTCTAGTTCAATATTGTGTTTCATGGTAAGTACCCCTTTTTACATTTATGTTGGAGACACATCCACTTATATTATCTAGAAAGGGATTTATTTCTTGGAAAAAACTTGTACATCCATTACCAAAATTCCTGGAAATTTTCGTAAACCTTAACTCATCCTTAGACTTATCCTTGGATATATCCCTATTAAAATCCTTAAAAATATCCCTAGGTATATTACTTAGTATTTCTCATCCTAGTTTACAACATTTAAATGTTCCTTTCTATTGATACCAACTATAACCATACATGATTCTCATATAAGGATGTTATATCATTTTAAATGAATACTCAGCACATTACAAAATTATATGCATGAGGACCATAATAGTTTAGTTTATTTTGAATTATGGAACATAATATTGAAAATTGGAAAAATATATTCAATTACTCCAACAAGAATCATCCAATTTAGTACACCAAATGAAAACCTTCCTTCATAACCTATGGAAAGAAAAAATAAGAAAGGGTGAGATCAGATGGTTAGTAAGGGTAAATAAAGGATATACATAAGAATAAAATGAACCAGAGGATATGAGAACATTATAATAAAATTATATTATAATACCCTCCATAAAAAATATAATAATCTTGAGTCCTAGGATAAATATACATATATATATATATTCCATGTGATTTGGTTATGAAAGACGAATCAAATCACTTTGTGGAGGTGGAAGTACACACAAATAGATAAATAATGTTATAATTTTTTATGAATGGAAAGGTAAGATCATATTTGATATGTTATGTTTTTATAATTATAAACTACTCATTAATACCTTATAAAAACATTAATTCCATAATAATAATCAATCCATGAGATATGGGGATGGAAAATGAATTACATCTGTTTGTGAGATGGTAGTATATCATAGAAATGACTGATAGTTTCATTTCCCATTTTGAGAAAGGTAATATAGTTAAGGTTATAATATTTAGTCAATGACACCTTAGTGCTTTTATTATATATATATTATTATTTTATCAAGGTTGAATAATATTTTAATGCGGTGTAATAATAAATAAAAAAATCATTGATCAAAAATGGTACCTCTTCTTTGAAAACCCTCATTTTCATAACACTAAAATAACACTAAAGTTGGTGTTATTACCCATAAAAGACACCTATAATGAAATTAGGGATTATATGAAGGGATTTTGGTAGTTATTGGAAAAAATAGGGGTTTTAGTGTGAAATATTAAGAAGAAGAGGTTCTATTTTATTATATATGAGAAGGTCACTCTTGGAATTTCTCAGAATATTAAATTTATATTAATAATATTCAATGAAAAATGGGTAATTTTTTTAATATAGTATTTTTATGGGTAAAAATAAACTCATCCATGAAAAATAATATAGTTTTTTGAATTTTTTTTATCCTTATCAATTTGTTTTAACCACTCATTAACTCCTATTAATTTTTATATTGACAGTAAGGTTTCTTATACTTTAAGGGTCAATATAGTTAATATAAATTGAAAAGGGCTCACAAATAGACCTATTTTTATATTATAAAACATATTTTAGTAATTTTTACTAATATAACATTTTTAGGAATTTTATATCATTTGAAAAATTATTATTTTTTATAAAATATCATTAATGTCAATCTTTAAAACTATTCGTTACACCGAATTTAATAATATAATGAAAGAACATATAATTAAACCCCTTATTTTAATAATTCCCCAATATATCATGATAAATAAAATTATTTTTTAACAATAATTATTTAGCCTATAATATTTTTAATATATTAATATCATTTATTTTATTTTTCCATTATTTTAATAATGAGTGTATCGACGTTGTGTAATTATTAAATGTATGAATTTCCTCTCTAAAAATTAAAAATTATTAACCATGATAAGGATAATTCTCTTATATTTGAAAATACTATTTATAATGAAACATATAGCCCATTTGTACCAATGTTAATATTATTAGAGTTATTAAAAATAAGAGTGTGACATTTCTTACTTTTCATTAAATAAAATAATATAAATGACATAATCACATAAATATAGAAAATATCACATATATAACATAATAATGGGTGGTTATGGATGAAATGGACTCATAAACTAAAATTAAGGTGAGTGTTGGTGTTATTTTATAGTCTTTATCTTTTTATTTATAACCCTTAATAATCAAATTTACCCTTTACCACAGTAACAAAAATTACTAAGGTTTCTATTAATATTGCCTAAAAATGGTCAAATTCACTAAATTTTAACCACAACATTCCCAATATGGAAGCAATAATTATAAATTCGAAACATATAATATGAATATTTTAATTTAACATTAAATTGAAAAATGAAATGAAAAACGTTTTTCAAAAAATGCCCTTGTAATGTAATAAATGTTTTTATAATAAATTAAATTTTTTAAATTATGTTCAAAAATAATAATTCAATTTTTTTAAAAAGGATATAATTAAAAAAATTTAAAATAATATAAAATATAATTTTACTTTATAAATAATATAAAATTAAATTAAATTTTCTTTTAAAAATATGTATTTATCATTATTCATTAAAAATCAATATTGTTAAAAAAATGTAAAATAATTATTAGATATTTCTGATATTATTATTTAAAAAATTGATTTAACTGTTTCTAATAAATTTTAAAAAATCTCTAGAAATTAATTATGATATTCCCTAATATGAAGAAAAAAATCTATTTTAAAAAATGTATTTTTGGATAAAAATGACAATATTAAAATTATGTGATTATTATAATATCATTTACCAAAATAATTATATAAATTAGGGCCTTTATATTGATTTTATAAATAAATTATTCTTATTCATTCCAACCAAATTAATGGCATGGTTATAATGGTAACATTTAAATAATAATATTTCATCATTGTTTTATGCTTAGTGTTTCATAACATTAATGGTATTGAAAATAGTCATTATTTTTAAATGCTCATGATATTTCATTAACCCCATTTATGAAATTTAATTAGTGAATTTTTAAGATATACATGATAAATAGTTTTTTTCATTTCAAAATACCATTTTTGAAAACCCACATCATAAAAGGGTTAATAAAACATGATCTCAAAATGGGGGAAGGGGAATTATGAAGGTCATCTCGAATAAGATTTTGTATATTTATAAGTATGAAAACATTTGTTTTATTTTAAAACACTGATATAGAAGAAAACCCTTGTTTCCAATGACTGTCTCAGAGTCATAGAGAACATGTCCAAGATAAAGATATCCATTACAATATTGTAAATCTGTGATGGGTTAAATAGAAAATTATTTCCCAACAAGAAAATTAAAAATATAAAATTTATATATGTAAAAACAATTTCCAATTTTAAGGAATTCATTTACTACCTATACTACTAACATAAAAAATATACATACTTTTCATCAATTATTTCATCATTAAATCAATTCTAACTACAAACTCCTTTTTCTTCAAACAACAATTATTCAAGATTTTTTTATTGAAGAACAAGAAAAAAGTCAATAGATCATAAAATCCAAAAGTGGATGACAATATATTCCTCTATTATTTAATAATTAACCAAACCCAAAATGGATAGGACAAAGTAGAATAATTCACAAAATAATAAATCCATATTTCAAGAAAACTCCATTAATCTCAAAAATTAATAATTAACAAAAAATGTTACGTTTTGATCATCAAGAAAAAATAAATACCATTAAAACTATTAAAAAATATTATAGACTAATGTTGATGCCCAAAAATCATGTTTGTTTTATCATATATATTTCGGAGAAAAATTAAATATTTATCTTTAAATAAAATTAGTCACTCTTAAAGTATCCATCCAAAAAATAAATTACCCTAGTCACAAAATATCCATGATATTAAATTAATTTATATAGATAACCTGAATCACCAAAATCTATAATAATATTATTTATTATTTCAAAAAATAATTCAACCATTCTTCATCAAATAAAACCCATAGTATTTTGTTTACCACAATATTTTAATGCTACCAAAAATTTTAATAACCCATAATTAACATAAAATCTAAGATAATATAAACCCTAGTAGTTATTGATACCTTTAAAATTATGTCCACAAAAGGTAATGTAATTCTCCATTAAATATAGTTTTTCTAAATGTTAGTTTTAATTGTTATGTGTACCTCACACATTTATCACAACTCAATAGATATCTCCCAAAAATTATAGCATTTTTACTACATAAAAATTCAAATGTTTTGATTACATATAACTTATGATTCCAAATTTCTAAAAAATTCCCATCTATATAAAATTATTTACATGTTTTATAATTCTAATTTTATTCAGAATATATCAGAATACCAGGGATAAAAACATCCTTCACTCAATATATTTCTTAAAACATAAACAATTATTTGTTGTCATATTCCTTAAAAAATTATTTCTATAAATAAAAGATAGGAAATATATCTTTATGATTCAACTATATCAACCAAAAACGTTTCATAATTGTATCATAAGAAAAAAAAGTCATACCTTATATCCAGACATCAGATTCTTCCATTATGACATTGATATATCCTTTATTTTCTTATCATGAAATCTATATCTCTAGAAAATAAATAATAAAGTCAATGATTGTATTTCCATTATCAAATGTGATGTATCAATTGGAAATATTAAAAAATATAAAAGATACTGTATGATTCATTGAAATTTCGGAGAAGTTAAAATTAATTGGGAAGATAAAATAGTTTATTGTTAGATATTTGGATGATCAAAAATATTTCAAAATCACTTGAACAAGATTTTTCCATGATAGTGGTGTATAAATCATTTAGTACGGATAAGAAGCTTCAGTGAGAACCCTTAAATTTCATCTAAATGATAAATATTTAATGTTTACAAAATAATATCATATAAAAATTAATTAAACTATTTCATGTAAAAAAATTAATGATGTATTCTTAAGGATAATAACCTTAGAAACTCCATAATAATTTAACCTCCGCCTCTATTATTCCCAAGTGAATTTCCCTTCTAAATCCCACCTCCAAAAATATCATTAATCTCCTAAAACATCATTATATTAATCCATAAATGGGTGTATTATAATTTTAACATGTAATCAATTATAAATTATAATCCAATGATGGATTTTATAACTCTTAATTATACCTAAAGTGATTTCATCATAATCACTAAATTCAGATAAACACAACTTTGACTACAATTGTAATGAATCATCCTTAAACATTAAATATTTTAGTGACCTTAGATTGGTTGTCACATCCCTCAGTTCTCAAGGATCATCAATATTTATAGTTTTATATAATTAAGATAAACTCTTTCATTATAAGCTCACACATTACATGTGGACACTTCTATTCAATGCCTATTTTTCCCGTAAAAACTATTTAAATTTAAATATTTTTATTTTCAATAAAAATCAATAAAATTTTCATTTGGAATAAATGAATGTCCAAAATCATACTTAAGAACTATGAAAATAATTTTCAAAAACTGGAACGGGATAAAAATTATTAGTAAAAGACAGAAAAAAAAATAATTGGTCCATTGAAAAACCTGAAAACTCATGAGAATTTTTTCATCAACTTAATGGTCTGTGGGAAGAGAAAATAATTTATTTACACATGAAAATAACACAAAATATTTACTCAAATAAAAAAATTAATACTCATTATACACAAATAAAAACCCATTTATGAAAATCAGAGCATCAAATTTATATACCAAATTAAAGTATTTAAAAAAATAATAGGATCCCAACTAAATCCATATCTGATACCCTTCAGAAACCCCATTGTTTTTATAAAATTTAACTTACATTACCCAATGTATTGGAGTGCTATCGTGGGGAACCCAAATATATAACAAGATCAACATGTACTATCTATGTGCTCTGAATATATAAGCTATATCAGGCATACACATGAGCTATAATTGAGGTTAACCCATCATATAAGTTATATCAGGCACACACTTTAAAAATATAATTCACATATACCATATAAAACAATTTAATCTTTCATATTTTCATTATAAAAACTTTTTAAAACAATTTTAAACACATATTAAAACAATTTTTATATCAAAATAATATTTCTTCTTGAAATACCATTTTCAATACAAAAACACCCAACAAATGGGAAAGAGGGTTTTCTTTGTTGAAAACATGAAATATTATAGATGAAACCAAACATGTAATGGAAAGTACAATTTAATTAAAAGTATACATTACCATATATGTGAAAATAGAAAATTCATGTTTACATTTTTGTTTATAATGTCAATCACTTCATAATAAAATTCTTTTTTAACACCTTTGAAAAAAAGTTAAATAAAATTATGTAATAACATCTAAAATTTGGTCACATAATTAATAAATAATTATATTTTAAAATATCTATTGAAACATATAATAGAAACATAAATATATTTATTCATTATGATTTCAAGAAATCGTATTCATGGATAATATGTTAAAATATACATTTCCTTCTGAATTTTGTAAATTGATTTAACAGAAGATCCATAAAAGTGGAATTTGATTAAAAAAATCATTTACCTTAAGAATTAATCATCATGTACATTCTATATCCTCCAAAATAACAAAATTATGTTAATTATTTACATTATTAAGAACATTTTTGATTTTATTATTCCTTTTATTTCACTTGTTACCATTTCTAAACAATTAATTTATTATTTATGTTTATGTTTGTTGTTTTGTTGATATTTGGCATATATATCAAAAATGACTTAAGTGGGATGACTTTGTTCAAGTAAATCATAATTCATTGACCAAAAACCTAATAATAATTATATTATAGTCATTTTAATAAATAAATAATAAATTTAATCCAAATATTAAATTTATTTATGAAAATTTTAATATGTTATTATAATAGAGAAGGTAGGTCGTACGTACACATGAGTAATCATTAAATTTATAAAAAAATCATTAAGTAAATAGATTAATTATTATTTTATAATTATATAAATATCATTATATCATAAATATTAATCCTTTAAATAAATTTCTATATATCATCCTTATTATTTGATGATGAAAAACAAATCACATCACTTAATGGAGTGGTAGTACACACGTGCACTTGAATGAAGTTATAATTTTTTAGTAAATGGAAATGTGAGAGGGTAAATATATATATTATATTCCTATAATGATAAAAATTTCATGAAAATAATATATATATATATATATATATATTCCATCATCATAATAAATCCATGATATATAGTGATGGAAAGTGAATTATATTGGTTCGTCAGGAGGTAGTCTGATGTACAAAAGAATGATTATTTTGTTTCCTATATGATGAATTATAATATGGTTATAGGTTATGATATTTATATAATAAAATAACAAAATATAAATGATACAGCTATTATTATTTTATGATTTTTAAATTTTTTATAAGGTGAAAGAAGAAATATAACAAAAATAATTGATTAAAAATAATACCTATTATCTGAATAGCCTCATTTTCATTACACCTTTAGAGCACTAGGAATGGTATTATTCCTAAAAAATAAAAATATTATTATGTTATAGATTATATGAAGTTTTTTAGGTACTTCATTTTCAAAAAAATAGATTTTTATGTCCAAATGATTGAGAAGAATAGGTTCCCTTTTATAAGAGTGGGGAAGAGCACTGTCGGAATTTATCAAAATATTAATGTAATATAAATTAATATTCAATTCATACTAGATCCAAACTGATTTGTTTTGTTTATAGGGTGAGTGTAAGTCTAAATACCCTCATAAATTAATTTTTTACATGTTTTAACAACTTTTATACCCATATATTTTGGTTTTAACACTTCATTGACACTTCTTAAACATACAGTGATAAAAAGGGTTTTTATACATTAAAGATCAATATAGTTACTATAATGGGAAAACAATTCCCTTAAATATGACATGTTTGAAACTATAAATCATATCATAGTAAATTTTATTCATTTAATATTTTTTTAAAAATTATATCATTTACTAAATATTATTTTCTTTAAAATTTTATTATTGACAATTTATAGAATAATTCATTACATTGAAATTAATAATACCAAAAAATTATAAGACAAAAAATTATATTAACACAACTCAATTTTGGCATGATAATATAAAAAATTCTTGGATCATATTAATTATTTAAAATTATAATAATTATAATAATTTTAATATCATTTATTTTTTTCATTAGGTGAATAATTAATGCATCACAGTTGTGTAATTATTTAAGGTGCATATTTTTTAATAAATTTAAATATAAATAATCATGACTAATATAAAAATAATATTTATAAACATACATAACATATATTTTTTCCTATATAAAAATTATTTTATTTATTAAACATAATTGTATGACTTTTTAACATTTCTCTAAATAAAATATTATAAAGATCAAAATCACATCCAATTAGTCCTTAAAATCCATATAAAAATAACAGATAAATATTGATGAAATGGAATCATAAAATAAAATTAATACATGTTTTTGAGTGATTTTATAGTCATATTCATCTAATTTTGAACCTTCAGTTACCTAATTTACCCATTATTGTGGTAAAAATAATTACTAAGGTTAACATTCATTTTGGATAAAAATAAAATGGGAATATTTAATAAATATAGGCATCATGATTCCAAATATGGAATCCATATTTATATTTTCAAATGATATAAATGATTGAATTTAATTTAATATAAAACCACCAAAATATAATAAATTAGTTTTTTAGAAAAAATTTCTTTTAAGAATAGAATGATTTTATACTAAATTCAATTTCAAAATTCATTGAAAAATTAATTGGATTTTAGATAAAAAAAAGTCCAAATTGAATTATAAAAATAATATAAAATATAATTTTACCTTATAATTTCTTTTAATTAAAATATAGTTTCCTATTTAATATTTTAATTTCTTACTTTTCATTTAAGAATCAATATTTTCATAAAATTATCAAAAAAATCAGCATAATATAGTTATTACATGATCATTTATAAAATGAAATTAAATTTTTCAAAAAAAAATATAAATTTATATATATTAATTATTATATTAACTCATAAAAAAAAAAGAAAACCCATTTTCTAATAAATTATATTTTTTATGAATAAAATGGCTCAAAAAAATTCTTTTAATATTATATAATCATTTATAAATATATTTTTATTAATTAGGTACATTATATTAATTTAATAATTCATTTACACATTTCATATCCTTCAAATTAATGGCTTGGTTATAATAGTTTCATTTAAAAAATAATACATCATCATTCATTTATCCTCAACATTGTGTGTCTTATATTCTAATGAAAATAGTATTTCCTTTGAAATCACGGGATATTACCCCTAATTCCCTAGATATATTCATCTATTTAATTACTAGAGTATTTATATGTCATTTTGATTATTTTTTGTATCATTCATAGAATATATTACTATATTTTTTAAGGAAAAATAAGAACATGATGATCTCTTTAGGATTGTACTAAATACTCTCTGAATGGATAAGATGTATGTGAAAATTACCATGTGTAAATTTTAGATACAAAGTGTTTTAATTTTAGGTTATATAATCTCAGGAGAAGTTATATTTGTGCATCCTTCAATGATTGTATTTATTGAACACTTTCATAGATGCAAAAATGTGATTGATATATCATGTTTTCAAGGATTGGTTAGGTTTTATCGAGGAATTGTGAAAAAAGTTTCTTAGATATCTAATATACTCATACAGTTTACTTAGTATGGGGTGTAGTTTCTTTGTACTAGTGAATGTGAAAAAAATCAAGGAACTAAAGAGAAGGTTAGTTAGTGATCCTACTCTCACTCTATACTATTAGTCAAACATTTTTTGGATTTATATTGATGTATTGATGAAGGTTATAGGGTGTTTTGTTATGTATAATGATAAGTGATAGCTTATTCCTCGTTCCAATTAAGGAATATTAGTAAAACCACCCTACTCAGGATTTAGAGTTAGTATTATTAATTATTACATTAAAGATATAGATTCCTAATCATTATGGAATGGGGTGTGGCATATATACAAATCATACTGGTTTATAGTAATCATTCACTAAAAAAGAGTTGAAAATATGCCAGATAATAAGTTTGGAGTCGATAAATGATTATGGATGCTTAATAAATTACCAACATGGGAAAGTGGGAAAGTGTAAACTGCTTTGATTTGAATGAATCATGTTATATTATTTATTATGACAACAAAAAATGATCCAATATATATGTACTTGAAAAGTATGGACCTCTAAATCATGATGGGAGGGTAGAAATATAACAATACTCATGTGAGTGTTCAACCATCTGTACATATAAATTCTAAAGAGCTAAAAATTGAGAATTTATTTATATAAAGGAAGATGTGAAATTTTCCTGAGTTTAACCATGAATATGATGAGATGAAATGATCCATAACCAAGTAAGTGTCCCATTAATACTGTACTTTAAGAAAGAATTATTGGAAAAATATATAAGCCAATCATTTTCTGTTATTCCTAGAATTCTGTATATATATAAGGAAATGAATGATTTTTTATAGTGGTAAATCATTAGAAAATACATTGTAGAGTATTTATATCGGTGCTTTGTATATCCACTAGTTTAGGATGATAGAAATAATTCTTAGGTAATATTAGAATCGTTACAAAAACCATATTGAAATTTGAAAATAAAATCATGTAATTCATCTTCATACTCCCCAAAATATCTAAAGTTCATAATGTTATTTGGGTTGTAATTTACCACCTTAAATAGTTAGAAAATTTCATTCCTTGGAGATAATATTTCAGTCTTAATCAAGTTTATAGTATATTCCTTAAGTAATTGGTAATGATAAATGGAGTAGCATAGTATAATTAATCAAATAATGATCATAGGTTTACTATGAAGAAAAGTATTTATCATGTTCTAGATATAATTTCAGGTTTCAATAATACTTATTATACTTAAATAGATAGTTAGACTAGGGAAGATTAAAACCCTAGAGGATATGTTGATAGAATATTCTATATATTTCAAGGGTTGATGGGATTAAAAAACTCAAAAATTATAATGTTTGAAAATAACAGATTTTTCTCATGAAATCAGATAGATCCTTATAAATCCCTCTATATAAATAAGTATATAAATATGGAATATTATGATTAACATAGAGAACAAAATTTATTCGAACCTGATCTGGTTGGAGAAATTTTAGATAATTTTAGATCCCTTTAAAACTAAATGAAGGTATAATTGGGTAAAAATATGAGTTATACTTAAAATAATATAAGTGATCTTGAAAATGATGTTGGTGATAATATTAACATGTGCATTTCTCCATGGAAGAACAGTTTGAAATTAAGAATTAAGGTAATGCTTTAAATTAGTAAAATTGGCCCTTCCAGATTCTTGATCGTGTAGAGACTATAACTTATTGTTTAGTGCTTCCCCGAAACCACTCTAAAGATCACAATGTGGTCAATTAATATATTCAAAGGAAGTATATTCTCAATCCTTCACACGTAATAAACATAGAGGTTCTACTAATAAAGAAATATTTTTACTAGGAAAAACACTAGTATAAATATTGGATCATACATATAATGCGTTTTAGAACAACACTTCTTATATGGATAATGTTTTTTGGTGAAATAAAATTTTTTAAGAAGTTACATGGGATCTAGATGATGTGATATCATAATTTTTTGAATTAGGGTGAATGATTTTCTTGGGTGAGATTCATTTTAAGGGGGTTATAATGTGACACCTCAGTATTTCACATGTATTTCCTGTAAAAAATTATTTATTAAATATATTTCCATACAAGAAAAATGTTGTCTAAAAAATTATTATATATTAATATTTTATAACATGGCCATTTTTCTGAATCATATGAATGATAATAATTTTTTTTGTGAATTTTTTATTCTTTTTTTAAAAATGAAAATCATTTTCAAAACAATAATTTTGAAATTGTCTTAGGGTGAATAATTACAAATTTTAGAGAAATATTTATTTTTCATTGAATTTTGATTGAATACCGAATTTAGTAAATACATTTATTTTTCAAGTAAATGTACCATTACGTTTCAAATTTTAGAATTATGTAAAAAAATTCTCATTTAATTAGAATAACATTAATTAATTACATAAGAATAATTATTTTACTTTATTTTGTTAGAAGTACATTTTTGGACTTCAAATATTTTTTTAAAAAAAAATTGTATACCTAAAATGAGTTTTTATCATAATAAATTAAATTCATCTCTACTAATCAATTTTTTTAATAATATTTATGAATTTTATATATACTCATATATATTATCATGCATTTTATAGTTTTATAAGGAAAGGATCGAAGGTCAATTTTTTATTATTCTTGAAATTCCATTTTTTTCAAAAACATATTTCTGTTGTGGGTTTCACGTTTATTTAAAATTAAATTCCACCACTTATTAAAATTGAATATGCTAAAATGATTTCCATATTTTTAATTTAAAGATATCACTATGTGTTTGAGGTTAATTTTTTTTCAATGCTTTATATTGGTTCTCAACGGTGGTTGATGAAATATAAATATTTCATTGATATTAACATATTGAAGTCTATTAAAGGATATAAGTTTCTGGAATTTCTAATAATGTTTCTGTGATATAAAATCTTAATAAAAAAAAATTTGCATTTCCTGGATTAATTGTTTACTAATATTGTACTGAAGTCATATTATTTTAATAAATATCTTTCGAAGACATTTTGTTTATAAGACTAATTTTTTTAGATTTCTTTATTGATCAAGTACTTGTTCTCGCAATATATGGAGTAGGAAAATAGTGTACAATAATAAAGATGATTGATGTCTGATACATTTTTGGAAGAAGATAATATTATGCTCATGAAAACAATTATTTAATAGAGGATTTTACGTCGAATTATTCTATGTAATTGATATTTTTAGAGGAAAAGAATATGAATTGATAAAGACGTTCTATAAAATAAATTCATGAAATATTTCATTATTCCTGGTGAAACGTGGAAGTATTTATTTAAAAACCATGTAAATATTGATTTTTATGTAGAATACATTAATGAATATAATTAAAAATATAATCCTTCATTATGAATAAGAATATATGAAATATAAACATTAATTTAATAAATAATGAATATGGAGAAGTGAAGGAATTTATGTGTCCTGGTATTTGATGGTGAGTCTTGTATAGCATGTAATTCACTTGGATAGATAAGTTTTATTAGGTCATTATTTATGAAAAAAAATGACAACCACCTAGCTAGTCAAGGGGACCTTCAAGCCACAACTTATGTTTGTGGGTTTAACCATTGATCTAAAAATTATAGAGGAAGAGGGGAATATAGTATCCATGGGGATATTTTTCACAAACCACAGAAAATAGAAGCACTACTATTATGTTGATCCCAATGGTTTATGCACATCATGAAAATGAGGTTCCGGGGTGGGATATTGCATGTGAGGCATGTCTTGTGAAGGGAGTGTAAGGTGTATATGGGTGCTGACCTCAATGTCACCATGAACATGTGAATTCTATATAAATTATTATTAATTATCAAACTATCGAGTGAAATATCAATATAGGATAAAATGAAGAAGGTTATTGTTATAGAATTAAAAATAATATATATATATATATAATGTGTCCATATGATATTATCTTATATAACAATGCATCAACCTCCCCATATTCATATCTAAATTTGAATAATAAAGGTATTAATCATGTGTTCTTTTTTATATCCTATAATTATAGATCAAATCCAAAACCACCACAATTATCCCAAGATATCATGGATGAATCATTGAGAGGAAAAGTATTTTATGAAATTATTCCAAACCTATTGTGCATGAAATAATTATTTTGAAGTCCGAGCTTTGGTCAAATTAAAAAGGTAGTTCAATAGGGTCTTTTTCACGTGGATGGGTTTATTTTTATAAAATATGATGGAACACCAGAAAATTATGACATTCATATGAAGAGTTCCTTTGTGAAATCTTGTAAGAAATAACACTATGAATATTGGTATACATCACAAGAGAAACCAATGATTTGTTATATTTGAATGCAGTAAACTAGGAGGATATTATTATTTGGAAGAACATTATATATCATCTCGAAATTGAAAGGGTTAAAGGTAGTGATGACCCCAATTATAAATAGTAAAGCACCCAAACCTATAGAATGTGTTTCCACTCATATATTTCATTGAAACTCTTATTTCACATAAAAAAGTATTAGAACATACCTATATTGTAAAGAAGGTAAGGATATCGATGATCCCACTAGGATATGTGAATTGGGGAGTGTCATTGGATTATTTTCATGAATAAGAAGACCCGCATACACTCCTAATGTTTTAACACACACAAAAAGTTTTTCATAAAGAATTTATATGACAAGACAGTTCATAGTTATGTAATATCACAATTCTTAGAAAAAAAAATGGTTTTGAAAATATTTCATGATTTTATGAAGAAAAATGCTTTTCAACTATTCTATTTTGAGTAAATGAATATTATCACACTCACATAGCTGAAGGAAGTGTGAGATAATATTTGAAAAAATTTAATTCATGTGAAGAGAAGCTGTTTAATTTTTTTTTAATTGATCACACGTATGTGAAGAAACACTACATTCGTGATCTCACAACATTAAGATAAACATTAAATGGATTAAATAAAATATAAGGACTTGTGTATATATAAACATACATGAGGAACAGTCATAGTGAAGATGAAGAGCCCTAATGCACATAATATAATAAATAAAATCTTCTGATTTAGGGTTTATAACATTGGGAAGACCCATGAATGTTTTATTTTCCATGCATGATGATTGATAAATTTATATGTCATATAAATTTCATAATTTTGTGTATTAAATTATAGACTGATGTAGGGGAAAATATCAAAAGACATTATGTCTAAGTTGTTAGTGGATTGATTTTGTGCAAGTTAAATATTTGTGAAGTAATAATAAATGTGTGGTGTGATTTAGATTCATAATTATTTTTTTCACCATGAGCATCAAAATGGAATGAAACAGAATATCAATTTTTGATATTTTGTATCAGATAAGTTATATGAGAAAGATAGTATACTAAAAATTAATATCATTAGTAATAAAGAATAAATTAATTATTATAATGTGGATTTGAACTATCATTATTTAAATAATCAAAATGGATGTTTTTTATTTATGCTAGACTGAATGGGAACAAGTTATATTTTTTCACAGAAGAATAAAAGGATATGTAGAGAATAAATGTTGATGAGGGGATTATTATCATTTAATTATCATCTAGGGTGAAGAATAATTATTATATTTGTAAAGAACCGGATATTTCATGAAATTTCTTTTCATAATTTCTTTGGAATTTTATGAGTACATAATTCTTAAAGACACCTGTTTCCAAGGCCTGGTGTGCCTAGAATAATTTTTTGAAGTTTTGTTAAGCTTAAATTAATGTGCGTAAGAAGTTTTACTGAAAAAGTATAATAACTCTTAAACGGTTACTCAGATCAGAAATGTGAGGGCATCCTTGTGCTCAGGATGGTGGGTTTACCCTAGGTGTGACTTAAGTTTACTCGGTGTGGGCCTCCTGTGAGAAATTAAAAAAATGGCATAACCATTAATAAAATAATTAAATAAATTATTTTATTTTTCAAATGCTTCTAACTCACAAATGGTAGCTCAGATTAAAAATCCGAGACAACCTTTGAACTCGTGAGGGCATGGTTTATTTAAGCAGATACTAACTTTGGCCGGTGCGGGCCACCATAAAAAGTTAATTTTTGGCCGCAAATAAAATAATTAAATGACAATTATTTTATTTTAAAATTCGTATCTTTTAAACCGTAACTCGGATTGAAAATCCGAGAGTATCGTTGGATTCGTTGGGACATGTTTCACTTAGGTAGAGCCTAACCTTGACTGGTGCGGGTCGAGGGTGACTGATGATAATTTTCCGAACTTTTTTTCGGGTACGTTCAGTAAACGTATGTGTGGGTTTTTCTATCTTTTTAACCGGTACTCGGAATTGAAATCTGAGGGCACCAATGAACTCGCAGCACCGGTTATTGCTTAAGGGGACCTTTACTGCAGTTTTGTTTTAAGCGGGTTGAGAATTAATTTTTGGGGAATTAGTTTAAAATAAATAAAATTGGTGTGTACAATTTTATTTATATTTGATGTGGTTAAATTCTTCAAAGGGGAGTTAAGGGTGGGACCACAATCACCAAACTACCCTTGTGTGGATATTTAGAAGGTGTGGCCCACACGAGCCCCAACCTTTCATCTCCCCATAACCACTCTTAACCCCCCCCCTAAACCCCCTTTTTAATTAATTTTTTAACTCCTTAACTCCCCTTTTAATGAGATCTCTGCATATTACTCTAATTAAGTTTGTCAACATAATTAAATTAACGGTTTCATTAATTAAATTGGTACATCACAATTTTATTTATTTTGTGTTTCATGACACTTCTTTATATGGGTGAAGTCTTTTTTAATATTTGCGATAGAAAATAATTCGATGGGAAACCTCTGGAGGATTAGAAAGAAAGGTGTTCTTCCTCCGACGAAGAACGTGAAGTCCCAACGACGACTCTTCCTCTGACATCAACGGAATCAACACCATTCTTTCGCGACGTCTGACCACAGTGACGTTCGTCTTCCGCAGTTTGACGACATGCGACGTCTTCACAAGGTAGGGGAATATTTTATATTTCCCATTTATATGTTGTATACCATCGATCTTGAGCAATTATTTGTAGGATTTATCTTTGTGTATTCCTTACCCCGGTTTAATTTCTCACGATGAATGCGAATTAAATTAATTAATTCACGGATCGATAAAAAATTGATTGAATTAATTTTATTCTTGTTTATCCTGAGTTTGAGATTTTTGAAGCATGATAAATATTTAATTGCCAATCCCCCATGTTCCTGATTCTCAAAAACAATGCCCAAACTAACACGGCTATCGATCCGCACTTAAACTGAGTTCCTTTCTTATTCATGGTCCACGCATTCTTCGTGTGTTCTTCTTCATAAAATAATTAAGCACGCTGGAAACTCGATGTTTCGTTGAGCCCGACATACGGACGCGGATATATCAACCCAAGGATCACGGAACCAATTTATTCTCTTATTTACGATTTAAATCAAACCTGGTATGGCACGCGGAAGGATCCCGTGGTGCGGGTGCGACGAGGGTTCCTGCGGTCCAAGGCGACGGTTCGGTTGGCCGAGCAAGCGACCGTGGCGGATGGTGCAGCGCGAGCAGGCGGTGCGACCAAAGCAAGCCGTGTGCAAGGCGGAGGCACAACGGTTCCAGGTTCGTGAGGGCCGAGTGTATTTTGGAGGAGAAGAAACCTGAAGTTGGGGTGCTAATTTTGGGAGAATAAATCGTGAGAGGAATTTAGATTGGAGTGAGAAAGAAGAAAAATAAATTGATGATGATATAAAATAAAGGAAGGGATTTTGGGGCGTGATTGGCATGAAGGACAGAGGAGGCGCTAGTTTGGGTGGTGCATGGTTTTTGGGTGTGTTAAGTTAAGAATTAAATTAAATTAAAAATAATAATAATATAATAATGTTATTATTATTTTCATTGGGAAAACCGTATTTTGACGGTATCTTCTTCGTGTGACCTCGGTTTCACGAACCGTTAGTGGCAGTGCGACCTTGACTTCGAGACGGAATTTATGAGTCCAATAATGGATATCTTTTTTGGGTTTTTGGATTGGGTACCTGAAGCGCTTGGAAAATAATAGATTTAATATTATTATTAAATCTTCGACCTGCTATAACTTGAGCTCCGGACGTCCGATTGACATGCCGTCGACTTTTTTGGATTCGTCTTGATGAGATGGTTCTTTTGGTATACATCACCTGAGGTTTGGACGTAGTTGGAGTAAGGCCGGGTTGGATTGTACTCGAAATCCAACCAGGCCCCCGGAACAGAAAAGCTGATAACTTTCAGACCGGACATCCGTTTGAAGAACCGTCAGCGGCGTTGGTGATCACGATGAGAAACGGTCCCTAAGAGTATACCCTATGAGAGTTCGGGGTGCAGTTGAGATACGTTCGGGTTAGTTCGTACACGAAACCAACTAGGACCCTAGGACGAAAAGGCTAATAACTCACAGACCGAGCGTCCGATTGACGCGCTGTCTGTTGTGTTGATACCCCTATGACGAGGCGGCCCTTTGAGATACTTCTTCGTGGGACTTTTTGATACTTGGTGTATCAACCAGTAACTCGTGGAGCGGACCCTCCCGGAGACGACCATACGGAGTACGGAGACCGTGTAGCCGGCTGAGACCTGACGACTGCTTGACCGACTCGACTTGGAGTGAGTCGACTAGCCCAGTGGATGGAGCACTAGTTTGTTTGGGTGCAGACCCATGGCAGAAGGAGCACTACATTGCTAGGGTGCAGACCCGCGGTACTCGTCCAGAGAGTACCTCTACAGGTTATTAGGGGGTGAGCACTACTGTATTTGGGTGGCATACCCCGGCGGGAAGCACTACTGTGTTTGGGTGGATGACCTGTGGTACTCGATAGGAGGATTACCTTAGCAGTCTTAGGTTAGTGAGCAGTACCTCGGAGTCATGACAGGATCACTATACTCGACATAGACATGGCTCTTTAGCAGTTATGGTTTCGATAATGAAAATCCTGGTTTGAGCTAAATCTATGACCTTTGTGTCTACCTCATGATTGAGATGAGTCACTTGATAACTTAGGTATATGTATGGGCGTATACCTAGGTAGTGGTTATCCGTTTATTTCATAACCTTTGTGTTTCCTTGTGATTGAGATGGGTTACATGATAACTTAGGTATAAGTATGGGCTTATACCTAAGTAAGGGTTATCTGTTGACATCCTTCTTTGTGATTATCCTTAATGGATTAGTGGGACCTTGAGGGTCTCGAGGTCTCTACTGAGTATCGTATACTCACCCCTGCACAGGCTATGCCCACACCTCATTGTGTTGGTTGCAGATGACGGGCAGCGCTGACAGAGTCCGAGTGTTCGAGGACTGGACGATACCTGGAGATGGACCTCACGATGAGTCAATATCCGGGGGTGGAATTCACGACGAGACGATACTCGGAGGAGGTTGACGGACGAGAGCATTGTGGAGGCTATCTGTACCTACCCTCCAGGTAGGATCCGTGGTGGACGATCCAGGAGATGCGCTATCTATACCTACCCTTCAGGTAGGATCCGTGGTGGATGATCCAGGAGCTATGCTATCTATACCTACCCTTCAGGTAGGATCCGAGGAGGACGACCTAGGAGCTGCTTCCATTTTTCCAGATGTTTGTCTTTTTCTGTTGTACTTTCGTTTAGTTGTAGTTGTACTTTTAGTTGGGTTTGTATTCTGGCCCACATACTTTTCAGCACATTCTTTTGTACTTAGTGTATTACTTCCTCTTGTACTCTGGGATGTTTTTTTACTTTTATGAAGGAAATGCCTTCCCAGTTATCAGGATTTACGCCTATGGTTCTAGTCGCCAGCCCCTGGCCTATGGAAGGCGGGCTTGGGGTAGTCACAGCACGGGCCCCGAGGACGGGTCGTGACAAATTGGTATCAGAGGAGTCGGTTTTACCGCAGAACTTATAACTCTGATATTCCCTTTCAGTGAAGAAATAGTGTCAAGGGTACCGAGTGTGGTCTTCAGTTCAGGGAGTCCAGTGTTGGTGCGGCGGTCGACTTATCCGTACACAAAGACCCTGACTACTGATTTCTGACATTGTGCATGAAAAACACTGATTGCGTGTGTGTTTCCAAGAGTATTATAGTCAGCTCAAACCAGGTCATCTCACCAGGTATAAATCGTTGACTATGTCACATCTGTTCAGGATATCTCCACGCAGACAGTCAGTTGGAGTTCCGAGATAGTACTCAATGACGGCGCACCGAGCGACGAGGCTCTGGTGTGGGGCCCTTTTTACTATATTGGCACCCTCGGGTGGTGTACCAGCAGCACCACCACCTGTTGGGCAGCAGATGCCACTATCCATACTAGTAGACGGTGCATGCCTACAAAGTGCATTGCACGAGTTCCAGCAGTAGAGGCCTCCGAGGTTACGAGGCGAGGCAGATTCCCAGACAGCAGAGGACTGGCTGGAGGCGATTTCTAGAGTTTTCCGCCTAGCTGAGACATCAGTAGAGTGGATGAGGGACTTGTCTACTAGTGTTTTCTAGTGAATGGCCATGAGGATGGTCCGCATAGTGATGAGGATTTGGTATGTGGACCAATGCCTAAGATAGTGCCTTCGGGTAGTGTGCCAGCTATACATCACTACCTGTTGGTCAGCAGTTACAATCGGCGATACATGTATGTGACACATGTAGACTTACTTCCCTACACATGTTCCAACATCAGATACCCTCATGTTCCAAGGTGAGCCCGACTCACGGATAGCTGAGGACTGGCTTGAGGAGGTGTCTGAGAGTTTTCTAGAGCCTATACAGCTTCGGCAGGATGACGTGTCGGTATGTGAGAATTCATCGAGGCGTACCGAACATTATGGGTACTCGATGAATACGCTTCGATCAATGCTATAGAGCTCGGACTCTTGAGTGTGGTGTGTTTAAGGAAATCCAAGCAATAACCTATTCTCTATGCATTCCTAATTATACTAGGGTTCTTGAAAGAACCTTTGTGGTTGAGAATTCTCTTGCTGAATGGATGCAGTCAGTGAAGGTTAGCAATGGGAAAGTACGAAACTGGCGCCAGTCTCGGAGACTTGTGCGTGAAAAATGTTTCAAAAAGAAGAAATGTTAAGGACAGATAAATCTGCAGAGTAGCAGACATGGAGGCAGAGCTAGGAGAATAGAATGAGGTGGTGTACATTTCAACATGTTACAACCACCCGCCTTTGTTATCCCCTCCAGGATCAGGGAGCTAGAGGGCAGGGGAAGAGAGTAGCTGCTTGCGGTCAAGTTGTGTGACCCAATGGCTCTAAAAATGATTCAATGGACAGTCTGTGTCCACTACTAGCTGTCGTAGTAACAGACGTTGATATGAATCATTTCTTCCTTCCACGAATCTTGTCCCAAACCTAGAGTTTCCGGTAAGTCGTGGACTTGACCCTCACGTTTGGAGATACCTTTGGGAGGAGACTCGATAATCACACTTACGCCGACAGTGTGGTATGACCCACGAGGTGAGAGTTTCGATTGAAATATCTTGGTGGCAGCATCAAGGCCTTACGATGTTGGTCTGAGTATGGATTGGATCTACATTTCATACACGGACTGACTGTATTAGGAAAAGAAGTTGTGGTTTATCTACAACGTTTGGATGACGTTTTTCTTGGTCGGTGAAAAGGAAAACCCAGGCAGCACAGGATGGAATCTTTCATAATAGGGTGAATTCGATCACTTAGGAGATGACCAAACTTACCTTTGTGCCAGAATTCTCTAGAGTTTCGGCACCACTTCCAGCAGAGCTTTCAATTGCTGGGTTGACCGGTGCGCCCAACCTGTGGGCGTTGGTTACATAGTTCACTGCGACGCTTTAGGGACCAGACTCGGGTGTGTCCTGATGTTGGAGTGGGCAGTGATCACCTATGGATCACGGTAGATGAGACTACAAAGAGCTTCCAGGAGGCCTCTAGAGTTCGAGGATGATGATCACGTCCTTATACCGGTCTCACCTCGACAAGTTTTATGGAGATGTAGCCGAGGCGGAGAGATATCTCTGAGGTTCAATGGATATTTCTAGGTCCCCAGCAGGGTAGGAGAGGTGGTTTACCGCTTCACCTTTCCACCTCAGTTGCACCGGGTGCATGAAATCTTCCACGTACCTCGGCTGAGGAGATACGTGCATGATCCTTAACACATCATCAACCCCAAGAAGTTGGACGTCGATGACAGTGCGACATGCATGGAGGTTCTAGTGGAGATCTAGGATCGACAGGAGTGGGTCCTATGTGAACGTTCGATTCCTCAGGTGCACTTTCACTGGTAGCACAGGAACCTCCAGAAGAGCACATGGGAGCGGAAGGCTCAGATGCGTGCTCAGTACCACTTTTGTTTCCCTAGTTTGTGTTATAGCTTTACGGGGAAGTAAATCCCTGAGGTGGGAGTAATGTAAAGAACTGGAAATTTCAAGGAATTTCTTTTCTTAATTTCTTTGGAATTTTACGAGTACATAGTTTCTAATGGCACCTGATTCTGAGGCCCGGTGTGCCCAGATTAATTTTCTGAAGTTTTGTTAAGCTTAAATTAACGCACGTAAGTAGTTTTAATGAAAAAGTGTAATAACTCTTAAAAGGTTAATTGGATTAGAAATCTGAGGGCACCGTTGCGCTCAGGATGTTGAGTTTACCCTAGGTGCGACTTAAGTTTAGTCGGCGCGGGCCTCCTATGAGAAATTACAAAAATGGGATAACCGTTAATAAAATAATTAAAAAATTATTTTATTTTTCAAATTATTATAACTCACAAATGGTAGCTCGGATTAAAAATCTGAGAAAACTGCTGAACTCGTGAGGGCATGGTTTATTTAAGCAGATACTAACATTGGCAGGTGCGGGCCACCAGAAAAAGATAATTTTTGGCCGCAAATAAAATAATTCAATGCGAATTATTTTATTGTAAAATTTGTATATTTTAAACAGAAACTCGGATTAAAAATCTGAGAGTACCGTTGGATTCATTGGGGCGTGTTTTACTTAGCCAGAGCCTGACCTTGACTGGCGTAGGTCGAGGGTGACTGATGATAATTTTCCGAACTTTTTTTTTTCGGGTACGTTTAGTAAACGTATGTGTGGGGTTTCCTATATTTTTAACCGGTACTTGGAATTGAAATCTGAGGGCACCGATGAACTCGCAACACCTGTAATTTCTTAAGCGGACCTTTACCGCTGTTGCGTTTTAAGCGGGTTGAGAATTAATTTTTGGGGAATTAGTTTAAAATAAATAAAATTGGTGTGTACAATTTTATTTATATCTAAGGTGGTTAAATTCTACAAAGGGGAGTTAAGGGTGGTACCACAACCACCTAACTACCCTTGTGTGGATATTTAGAAGGTGGGGCCCACACGAGACCCAACCTTTCATCTCCCCATAACCACTCTTAAACCCCCCTAAAACCCCCTTTTTAATTAATTTTTTAACTCCTCAACTCCCCTATTAATGAGATCTCTCCATATTTCTCTAATTAAGTTTGTCAACATAATTAAATTAATGCTTTCATTAATTAAATTCGTACATCACAATTTGAATTATTTTGTGTTTCATGACACATATTTAAATGGGAGAAGTCTTTTGTAATATTTTTGATAGCAAATATTTCGATGGGAAACCTGTGGAGGATTAGAAAGAGAGGTGTTCTTACAACGATGAAGAACGTGAAGTCCCGATGATGACTCTTCCTCCGACGTCAACAAAATCAACACCATTCTTCCGTGACGTCTGACCATAGTGACGTTCGTCTTCCATGGTTTGACGACGTGCAACATCTTTGCAATTTAGGGAAATATTGTATATTTCTCATTTATATGTTTTATACCCTCGAGCTTGAGCGTTTATTTGTAGGATTTATCTTTGTGGATTCCTTACCCCAGTTTAATTTCTCATGATGAACGCGAATTAAATTAATTAATTTATGGATCGATAAAAAATTGATTGAATTAATTTTCTTCTTGTTTATCATGAGTTTGAGATTTTTGAAGAATGATAAATATTTAATTTCTAATCCCCCATGTTCTTGATTCTCAAAAACAATGGCCAAACTAACAGAGCTATCGATCTGCACTTAAACCGAGTTCCTTTCTTATTCATGGTCTGTGCGTTCTTCGCGTGTTCTTCTTCGTCAAATAATTAAGAATTCTAGAAACTCGATGTTTTGTTGAGCGCGACATAAAAACACAGAGATCTTGACCTGAGGATCACAGAACCACTTTATTCTTTTATTTCCGATTTAAATCGAACCTGGTATGGCGCGCGGAAGGATCTCGTGGTGCGGGTGCGACGAGGGTTCCTGCGGTCCAAGTCGACGGTTCGGTTGGGCGAGCAGGCGACCGTGGCGGATGGTGCAGCGCGAGCAGGCGGTGCGACCGAGGCAAGCCGTGTGCAAGGTGGAGGTCCAGCAGTTCCAGGTTCGTGAGGGTTGAGTGTATTTGGAGGAGAAGAAACCTGAAGTTGGGGAGCTAATTTTGGGAGAACAAATCGTGAGAGGAATTTATATTGGAGAGAGAAAGATGAAAAATAAATTAATGATGATATAAAATAATGGAAAAGATTTGGGGGCGTGATTAGCATGAAGGAAAGAGGAGGCGCTAGTTTGGGTGGTGCGTGGCTTTTGGGTGTGTTATGTTAAGAATTAAATTAAATTAAAAATAATAATAATATAATATTATTATTATTATTTTCATTGGGAAAACAGTATTTTGACGGTATCTTCTTCATGCGACCTCGGTTTCACGAACCGTCAGTGGTAGTGTGACCCTGACTTCGAGACGGAATTTATGAGTCTAATATTGGATATCTTTTTCTGGTGTTTGGATCAGGTACCCGAAGCGCTCGGAAAATAATAGATTTAATATTTTTATTAAATATTCGACCTGCTATAACTTGAGCTCCGGACGTCCGATTGACGTTCCGTCGACTTTGATGGATTTATCTTGATGAGACGGTTCTTTTGGAATACTTCACCAGAGGTTTGGACGCAGTTGGAGTAAGACCGGGTTGGATTGTAACCAAAATCCAACCGGGACCCCGGAACAGAAAAGCTGATAACTTTCATACCGAACGTCCGTTTGACGAACCGTCAGCGGCGTTGGTGATCATGTTGAGAAACGGTCCCTAAGAGTATACCCTATGAGAGTTCGGGGTACAGTTGAGATACGATCGGGTTGGTTCGTACACAAAACCAACCGGGACCCTAAGACGAAAAGGCTAATAACTCACAGACCGAGCGTCCGATTGATGCGTCGTCTATTGTGTTGAGACCCTTATGATGAGGCAGTCCTTTGAGATACTTCTTCGTGGAAATTTGTGATAAATGGATTATAGACCAGTAGCTCGTGGAGCGGACCCTCCTCGAGATGACCGTACGGAGTACGGAGACCGTGTAGCCGGTTGAGACCTGACGACTACATGACCGACTCGACTTGGAGTGAGTCGACTAGCCCAGTGGACGGAGTACTACTCTATTTGGGTGCAGACCCATGGCGGACAGAGCACTACTTTGTTTGGGTGCACACCCGCGGTACTCGTCCGGAGAGTACCTCTGTAGGCTATTAGGGGGTGTACACTACTGTGTTTGGGTGGCATACCCCGGTGGGAAGCACTACTGTGTTTGGGTGGCTGACCCGCGGTAATCGACAGGAGGAGTACCTTAGCAGTCTTAGGTTAGTGAGAAGTACCTCAGAGTCGTGACAGGATCACTATACATGACAGAGACGGGGATCTTCAGCAATTACGGTTTCGATAATGAAAATCCTGGTTTGAGCTGAGTCTATGACCATTGTGTTTACCTCATGATTGAGATGAGTCACTTGATAACTTTGGTATATTTATGGGCATATACCTAGGTAGTGGATATCCATTGATTTCATAACCTTTGTTTTTCCTCATGATTGAGATGGGTTACTTGATAACTTAGGTATAAGTATGGGCTTATACCTAAGTAAGGGATATCTGTTGAGATCCTTATTTGTGGTTATCCTTGTTGGATTAGTGAGACCTTGAGGGTCTCGTGGTCCCTACTGAGTATCGTATACTCACCCCTGCACGGACTATGACCACACCTCGTTGTGTTGGTTGCAGACGATAGGCAGCGCTGATAGAGGCCGAGTGTTCGAGGACTGGACGGTACCTGGAGGTGGACCTCACGACGAGTCAGTATCCGAAGGTGGACTTCAATATGAGACGACACTCGGAGGAGGTTGACAGGCGAGAGCATTGTGGAGGCTATCTGTACCGACCCTTCAGGTAGGATCTGTGGTGGACGATCCAGGAGCTGCGCTATATGTACCTACCCTTAAGGAAGGATCTGTGGTGGATGATCCAGGAGCTGCGCTATCTATACCTACCCTTCAGGTAGGATCCGAGGAGGACGACCCAGGAGCTGCTTCCATTTTTCCAGCTGTTTGTCTTTTTTTGTTGTACTTTCGTTCAGTTGTAGCTGTACTTTCAGTTGGGTTTGTATTCTGTCCCACTTACTTTTCAGCACATTATTTTGTACTTAGTGTATTACTTCTACTCGTACTCTGGGATGTTTTGTTTACTTTTATAAAGGCAATGTCTTCCCAGTTATCGGGATTTACACCTATGGTGCTAGTCGCCAGCCCCTGGCCTATGGAAGGCATGCTTGGGGTAGTCACGACACGGGCCCTGAGGATGGGTCGTGACAATATTATTAATCAAAAACATGTTAATATTATTATGTCTTATTTAAAAAGAAGAGTAACTAGAAGATTTCAGTTTTCTACTGTAATAGAGATGAGGAGATTCATTCGTACTATTATGAATGTAACAAGGTGAAGAATAATTATGTATTAGAAAAAAGTAGAGCCGTGAAATCCATTGGAAGTATCAATAGATTTATTGTTTTATTAGTGTTTCAAAGAACCTCAATAGGTGAAGGCATTCATTATATAATGTATAAATAATCATCCATAATATATAAAACCTGCACTATTATTTGACTATAGTTTAATGAAAATTAATGGGTATTCCTGGCTTATTATATATATTATTAAAGGATTATTTTATATTGGTTTTGTGGTTGGATTACTTCATATCTATGTAAAGGACTAGATATTACCATTGTGCATTGAACCGTGTAATAACATCTTGTCATATCATTTACTTCATTCACATACATACATGATTCATGATAATATAAGAATCAAGATCCTATTAGGTGTAAGAGGTAAAAGGGATAGAAGTTTTAATTTGTAAAAAAAGTTCTCAACACTAATTCACCCTCATATTATTGTTCATTATATCCCAAATTGGACTGAACAATTTTTTATAGAGTGTAGGCACACATCTATTGGATTCTCTATATTGAAACTACTCATTTTCTAAAATTTATGTTTCTTTCCAGTGTTTATAATGATGAATAGTCTTGGTGAATATTTTTTTATCTACAATAATTCTTTTATCTCTAAAATTATTATATTGAACATGATAAAGAATGAGAAAATATTTCCAAAGATGAATTCCTTATTACATAAATAAGAGGAAATATCAATATCTATTTTATTACAACAATGAAGACATATATGCCTTGGAAAGTGAAGATAAGGTGGATCTTTTTTCACTAAGGAGATATAAAGTCTCTCTACCTCATGTGATATAGAGGCGAATGTCAGTTCCTTTTAAACTATCCTAAAGAAGACCCAAGTATTTTGGTTAGTAATAACATGTATTTCTATTTATATATTGATCCATTAAAGAGTAGTATGCATGGTCATCCCAATGGATTAGTTTCTATTGTAAATTAGATATTTGAATTCAAACATGAGGTGATAACTCAACATTAGGAGAATAAATAAGTAATGTAGAATGACTAAAAAGGAAAATTTATAGGATGTTAACATATCTCCAGACAGGTTGGAGGATTTAAAGTAATAAAGAGGGAACATGAAAAAAATTCCTCAAATAAGATGAATGAATTAGTTGATAATGATATTCATTAAGAGTACTAAATTAAAATACATGAACATTTATCAAAATTGGAAAACAAAATTCATGTTTATGAATTACAATTAGAATAAAAATTCAATAAGATTAAAGAATAAGAATATTTATTACAAAACAAAGTTAAGTTATGTGAAGAGGGGGTTGAATTAATGAATAAGGATTGTGAAAGGATGATGATTATGATTGATGATCATAAATACATACTCAATATATAATGTATAATATGAGAGTTAAAATTGGCCAATCTTGAGAAAACACATAATTATTCTTCATGAAATAAAGAGATACTTTCCAGTTATACTCAATGACCACTAGAGTATTATCATGTTAAAAGACCTCTAGAATTTTATAAAAAGATCAAACATTAATTTTTAATCTATATCAAGAAGATTTAAAGAAATATATACTCTTCATACCATTTTACAAAAAAATTTCTAATACTATTTCATAAAACAGAGATGGTTGGAAGACAATAACTAAAATGTAAGGAAGAAGAAACGTTTATAGAATCCTACCACCATGAATATGGTGGATTGAAAAATGAGTGTGGAACGTGGTTCCCCCTCAAAAGACCAATAAGAAATTAAGAAGACACAAAACTACATACATATGAAATAAGAAAATTCTAGTTTTGGGGTCAATTTTGATGTTTCAATAGATTTTTGAATTTTTCATTATATTGTTGGAAAATAAATTAAATGAAAATCACTAAGGAAGTCCATGTTAATGGGTATTAATCTAGATGTGAATAAACAATATCCAAAGTCTATGAAATGTCTTTATAAAACATATATATTTTGAAAACCTGAAAATATTTTTGATGTATGAAATTTTAGTGCTCACAAGAATATTACATTATTATCTCAACATGTATCTAAGTATATTAAGAAAATAAGATAGAATTAGATGGTGGAAAAAGAAGAGGCGAGAATAGAATGTAACTAGATAACTATTGGAAAAAAATACCCAAAGAATATTCTAATAAAATATGAGAATACCATGGATTCCAACTCCAAAATGTTTAAAAAATTAAACCATCCGAACAATCAACAAAAAAGTACGGCACTCAAAATAATCCATGCGAAGATCAAAGCTTACTCCTAATTTTCCAAATGGCAAGTTAGTTATCTATCCATAAGATTTGGAATGTATAAAAAATATATTATTCATAATATAATTATAGTGAAAAATGTAATCAAAATATTTCTCATGATTAACTCAAAGTGCATGAGTGTTTTTAATAGAATACATATCTTGTGTTAACGATGTTCCTTGTGAGATATGTGACAAAGATGTACAAATTGAAAAGGTTTTTTAACAATTCTGTATAAAATGTAAAAAACGATATAAAGAGTTGGAATGGATCGTGAATGTAGTGTATTTCGAAGAAATAGTATCCCAGAAAAGAAGAAGAGAGTATGAAGAGATCCATTCTCCCTAAACATGAATCAGAATAGAAGTTGAAATATACAAGCATGAATATTAGAGGAAATGGGGAATCGTAGTTGAGAAAACAATCTCAACCATATAGTTCACATTGAGAAGAAAGGAAGAATCACCTAATTCTTGTAGTCATTATTTGTTTTATTTATCCTTATAATGAATTTAATTTAAGGTGAATTAATTTTTTAGGGGGTAACCTAATATGTAGTGAGTGTTATCAGTTTTTGATAGAAAAGATTAATAAATCATCGTCGTTGAATGAAACATTGAAATGTATTCAAATTCAAAAAAATTAGAGGATCATATTTTATGAAGATGAATAATTTATGTAATATCATGGAAAACATGGATAAATATAATATTTTATTCAATTGATATTATATATTCTATCTTGAGGAACAAGTATTGAAGAATATCATATTGGGTAAAGTTATAATTTTTTTGAAATCTGGATAGTGACATGATGAACATCAACTCTATTGTATACTCAATATTTAAATATCATGAAATCCATTGTTAATAAGATCAACCATTATTAATACATTTAGGTTTGTTTTCCTTGAACAGGATAATAATAAAGAATGATGAATTTGCTTCCAGAATCATTTCAATTTGTAAAAAATATGATTATTCTAGAAATCGAGTAAAGTTTATTTCATTATAACAAGTATATATTTCAAAATATATCAACAATGATTATCATAAATATGATGCTAAATACAATGTGGGAGTAATTGAATAAATCAGTGACATTAGAGATGTTAATGAATAGATGTTACCTAAGTCCAATTAACATATTTTTTTCACATGAATCTTTTTGATTTTTTTATGTTATTTCTAGAGTTTTAGGTTGACTATTCTTAAATAAATTGAAATCACTTTTAGTATATTTATCTTAGAATAAAATTAGGTATCCCTTGAATATAGGTATATGAATAATCATTTCATAATGTATAAAGATAAATTTTTTAAAGGATTTTTTTTTATCTAAATCAAATCGCCATGTTTTCTATATTGAGAATGGATAATATAGACATATAGTGAAATGATGGATGGCACATTTCATAAGATTGAACTAATATCCATTCCCATTAAATTTTTATTTCTTTTCAATTAAAGGTAGATAGTGTGAAATAGAAATTTATAAAATTCATTGGGATAAATTTACATGTTGAAATATTCATTTTAAAATAAAATTGAAGGTATTTACAAATAACTTCATGTGGAGATTGAAGATTGCACTTTTTGAATAAGTTTTATTCATGAGAGGTATCTATTGGTTTTCAATAGTGGTCAACGAAATATAAATATTTTATTTTTTATATATGTTGAATATGTTATAAGGATATAAGTTTCAAAAAGTTAAGATGATGTATCGAATATATCAAAGTCTGATAACAAAGTGAATGTTTCATGGATGAATCGATGAAAAATATAGTATCAAATTATTATTATTTTAATGAATATTGTTTAAGATAGTGTGTTTATAAGATTAAGGATTATTTAACTAATCTTAAAGCTAATGAACATGTGATAATGGTGTGTAGAGAATGAACAATTTCTATAATGGTTGAAATGATTCATTTCATATCAATTTGTGGATGCGGAGAAGTTAAATACCATGAAAAGTGTCATTTTCATATGGAGAAAATGTAAAAGAGTTCTTTAGTATTGATATTCTAATAAGAAAATATGAGGAAATGATAAATAAGATCCATTTATTAAGGTCGTGAAATTTTTTATTATTGCATGAGAACCATGAATGATTTTTTTTGAAATCCATACAAATATTTATTATCGTGAAGAGGAAATTAATGAATATAATATAAAATTTCATTTTTCATGATGAAGAAAAAACCCATGAAATATAAAAAAAATTATTATATGTGGAATGGATGTGGATAAGTGAAGGAACATAAGTGGCTTGGTATTTGGTGGTGACACTTATATGACATAGAATTTATTTGGATGGTTATGTTGTATTTGAAACATATTTTAAAAAAATATATCAACCTCTTAGACATATAATGGGGCCCACAACCACTACATATGTGGATAGGTTCAACCATCATCTAACCAATGTTGGGGTCAGAGGGGAGTATAGAACCCATAGTGAGAATTTAGAGGACAATGGGTGGTGGGAGAATAGGTACTTATTGGAGCACACAGGTTGGTCCATATCATGCACATGTGGTACCCTGGTGTGAGAACACTAGTGAGGTGTGTCCTGTGAAAGGCATGTGTGAGGTGTATTTGTGTACCAACCTTGGTTTCGATTCAATCAAGTAGATTCCAAATAATCTATTATTAAGGATCTAGCTATCATGTGACATATCTATGTGGGGCAGTGGGAAGTGCATTATTATTCCCACATTTAACATGATATTGACATAATACATATGTCAGATCGTCACTAATCCAATGAAACATTTTCCTCCACATAGTCATCTTCTACCTCCTTATTTTTATTGGCTTCCACATGAATTATACATAATATCACATAAATCATAATCAAATCCCAAACCACAATTATCATCCAAATCTAACTTGGATAAATATTCAAGATGATAAATATGTTATTAAGAGCATTCAAACACCATTTTTCATTCATGAAATATTTGGAAGGTAGGGTTTTGGCCGAATAAAAAATGTAGTTGCAAAAGGATGTTTGAGAAAATATGATCATTTTCTTATAAATATATTATGGATCATGAGGAATTAACAACATGTAGGTGAGGAGTTACTATGATAACTTGAATAAGAAAGAACACCTAGAATAATGGCGTAGCACATAAGAGAAAATAGATTTTAAATATATTTGAATTTGATGATATATATGGGGATCTTATTATTAGGATTTACACAAAATATTTTGTTGGATTTGAGGCTCTCTAATGTAGTGGATACGTCATATTTAAATGCTAAATAACCCCACACATGATAATGTGCTTCCACTCATATATTTTTTGATAAGACTCGTTTCTCATAAAATAGACTATATATATATTCAATTTATGTAATGAAATAAAGGAGCTACACAAGCCTTCTAGGCTAGGTGAATAGAGGAGTAATTCACACATATTTTCATGAAGAAGAATACCTACAGATGCTTGAATTTTTTCAACACACATTCAATATGTTTCATAAAGAATTGATATCTGAAGATAATGCATGTGTTATATACTCCCACTATGCTTCAGGAAGAACTAAATCCATAAATCCTTTAAATATTTCATAAAGATGTAGTTTTATAAAATTATACTATTAGATGAAGGAGAATATTTTCTCACTCACTAGGGATAAGGTGGTGTGAGAGCCTAGGCAAAAAAATATCAGATTCATGCGGATAGAACATGTTTCATTTTTATAGATATTCATGATCAAATATACATGAAGAAAATATTCATCTATGGTCTCATAACACTAGGAAACATGTCAAAAAGTTTAATGAAAATAGATGTATCCATGTATATAAAGTCATACCTGAGTAACATTGAAAAAACATGATAATGAACATGAATACACAAAAAATAATAAAAAAGAGGTTGTGTTATAGGGTTTATAACATTGATAGGAACCAGGCATGTTATATTACACATGAATGAAAATTTAAAAATGAATACGTGATTTTATTTTCTTAAATAGTGTGAATTGAATTTGAGATAAAATTTAAGAAATATATTTGAGGACTTTATATCCATGTTTTTAGTGCATTGAGTTTCGGAAAGATCATTCGTTCATGAATATATATTACAATAATGGTACAATTCAATTTCAAAATTATTTGTTGCACCAAGAAGAATAAAATAGAAACTATTTAAATATATATTTCTCATATTTTGTATCAAATAAGAATTATGAAAATGTTAGTCTAATATAAATTATTATCATTTTGAAATAAAAAAAAATTATTTTTATTTTTATATGAACTCTCATTGTTTTAAGAATCAAAAAAATGATTTTGATTAATTCATGAAAGAGGGATACCTATTGTAGTTTTTCTTTGTAGAATAATAAAGTGAAAAGATGATGAGAATAGATGATCACCAAATTATGTTTTTTTAATTATAAAATGGATCAAAGATAATATCATAGATTATTAGTCTACTATGTATTCATATTTTTGTGAATTAATTCAAAAGGATTGGAAAGTGTAGCCCATAGTTTGATACTATAAAAAAATAAGGGTTTATTTCCTATTGATATGCAAGTACAAAAGTGGATAATAAGTAATATTAAGAATAAAAAAGATGTATGGAATCTAAATAAAGTCTCCATATATGGAATACAAACTTAGTTCTACCAATAATCTGAATTGGTGAATAATATTTTCCTTTATAGAATAATGTTATTTTTTAGAGTTCTAAAACTGGATTTTCTATTTAACAATATTGAAAATAATGTTAATGGTAATTCCATTAGTTTTTTAACCATGTTTAAAGGATTGTTTTATAGTATTTTTGTGGTTGGATTATTTCTAGACCATTCCAAGGAATAACTAATCTTATTGACTACTAAACATCGCAAAAACATCATGTCCCATTCATCAATTATTTAATATACCTACTTTCAATATGAGGAATAAAATTATAGTATTGAGATACTATATTGTATAAGAGGATAAAGGGATAAAAGTTATAATTGTATAAAAAGTTCCTAAAACTAATTGACACCCCTCTCTATGATCATTATTCCCCAAAGTATTCTTATAAATTAGTTTCAAATCATAGGAATTTATATATTGGATTCTATAAATTTCGTATGTTACATTTTTATGATTTTAGTATCATTATATTGTTTAAAATGAAGTGTGTTTTTGGTGATTATTAAGTTATCTCTAAGAATAATTCTATTTCATACAAGATGTTAATGAACATGAGAAAGAAAGAGAATTGAAATCTAAGAAGAATCACCTCTTATATAATGAAGATAAGGTATCATTTTCTACATTCCATTCCAACAATGAATTCATATTAGGAATTGAATGTGAAGAGAAGAAGGATCAGGAATCTATAAAATATATGGATATCATTTAAACCTAAAGTGATCAAGAGTTATGTGTTAGTCATACTAAAACTATGTAGAATAATATCCAAGAAGTAGTGGTAGTGATAACATGTCAATTTATTTATGAATGTTTGTGTTACATAAAATTATTTATGTCTATCCCAGATAATTATTCTCTATTAACTATGGTACATTTTAAAATATGCATAAAGAGATCACTAATCATGGGGAAGTTAGAAGTGATAAAGAAGGAATTAAAATAAAAAATTATAGAATGTTCAAAGCCCTCCAAAAAAGATTGAATCATTTAAGAAACAGAAGGTGAGAATGAAATAAGATCCTAAAAATGTCCCAAAGATTTTTTGGAGAATTAGAGGTTCAATAAGATATTTTGATAAAATATCCCTGTACCTGATGAAAAATTGAAAAATATCATTGATATCAGGGATTTATAATTGGAATAAAAAATGTAGAATACCAATAAAAATGATTCAATGTTATAAAACAATGATAAGATTCATAAATTTGAATTTGAATTAATAAATAATGTTTTAACAAGAATAATATATAATAATTTTTCTAATGTATGAAATTTCTAGAATTGAATTTTCAATTGGTCAATCATGAGAAAACACATTTGAGTCTTCACAGAAGATGGAGATTATTTCTTCTAGTGCTCAATGATCACTAATGGAGTGTAATTATAAAAGAACTATAATGTATAATAAGAATTTAATTCATTCAGTTTATGATCTATATCAGTAGATGTGATGAATTAGGTACCATATATACTATCTTATACTAATTTTACTGATTCTATTTCCAAAAAATAGTGCATATTGGAAATCAAAACCTAAATAAGTATGGATAATGAGAGTTGATGAGAATACTGCCACATTAACTAGTGTTTATATTAAATAGACTATTGAATCTAATTCCCCTATATGGGTCCAAAAATATATTAATAATACAAAAATCATACATAAGAAATAAGAGGATCATGATTTTTTGGTACATTCTGTTGTTGTAATAGATTTGGCAATTCTAAATTAGTTATTTGGTATAATAATCTAAAAAAATATAAAAAATTTAGTCCATTGGTTAGGGAGAAAACCTATGGTGAACAATCAACATAAATATTTTATGAAAAATCTATATACCACAAACAGATTTGGAAAACCTGAAAATATTCTTGATGTATAAAATGGTACTGATTATAAGAAAGGTACATGATCATCTCAACCTATATATAATGATTATATAGAAACTATACCACATAAGATAGTGACTAAAGAAAAATCATCCTTTGGAAGTAATAATAAGAGTATATAAAACCAAAATTGAACAAATAAGATGATAAGAAATAAACATGAGAGGATACTAGATTATAAATCCAATATGTTGGGAAAATGTGCACTATCAAAGTGGAATATTGAGATGGATAGAACTCAGATAAAGCTATTTGAAATATCCAAACATAATTCTAATGTTCCTAATGACATGATAGTTATCTAGATAGATTATATTGAATGAATGAAAAAAAAGTAATATACACAAGATATGGCCAATGAATAAGGAAAAAAATATTCCACATGGTAAAAAAAGGTACAGGAGAAGTTGTTACCAAATTATAACTCTTTTTCTAAAAATGTCTTTGTGAGAAATGTAAAAAAAATCATAAATCTTATAATATGATTTTAACCATTCAACCCAATGAATAATAAGTCCTTAATATGAGTAATAATGAACCATTAATGAATTATCTTCTGAAGAAACTATCTCTACATGATAAAGAAGACAATTTTAAGAGATTCATGATTTCCCCCACATAAATCTAAACATAAGATTAGATATGTAATCATGAAGGCAGGAGGAAATTGAAAAAAATTGTTCTAAAAAATATTACAATAAATCTATACAGATTTAAGATGTACAGAAAATCCGCCATATTTATTTATTCATGTGAATATTATATTTTCTTATAACCCTAGGATTTTAAGGTGAAGAATGTTCTTAGGGGAAGAACATGAGAAGAAGTGAGTGATGTCAATTCATGAGAGAAATGCAGAAGAATCCATCATAATTTAGTTAGGTCTCAACTAGAATTCTAATAAAAAATGATAGAGGATCATATTTAATGAATATGATTAATATGGTGTCATGTCCAAGAAAAAAAAGGATAAAGAATATATCATATTGAATGGGTCTTATATCATGTATCATAATGAAAAATCATTGAAGAAGGTCTTACTTGGGTATGTTATGAAAAAATTTCACTAAGGACAGTCATAAGATGAAGATCCATTGTATTGAATTTTCCATATTGGAATATCATGATATATATTATTTAAGAGATCTATCATTAGGAAGATATTTTTGAGTTATTCCCATGAGGGGGAGAAAATGTGGGATTTTAAGGTCTCTTCCTGAATAATTTCAATTTGCATCAAATATGATTATTTTGGAAATTTAAAAAATATTATTTCATTATGAATGGTATTTAATTCTTAAAAAATAATCCAAGGTTATCAAAAATAAAAATCATAAAAAAGGATGGTAATTGAATTAATCTATGAAATAAGAGAATTTGAAGAATTGAATTTCCCAATGTCCAATTATCCCCTTTATTCCACTTGATTGTTTTTATATGATTCTTAAACTTAGTTTGGGAGCTTCAGGTTAAATTTTCATTAATAAAATTCATATCACATTTCATATCGTCATCCTAGAATAAAATATTATGACTCTTTAATAAAATTATATGGGATCTAAATTCATGATATATTTTGATTAGTTGTTAATGGAATGATATGTTATCCAAAATCAAATCCTTTTTTCTATATTATGAATGGATCATGTAGATAGTCAGGGATGTAACACCCCGATATTTTATGAAAAATATTCTTTTTAATTTCATTAAATGTCTTGTGTTGTACGCTACACCAAAAGGAGCTTGCACAACACACATCCTTGACTTGCATTTCATTACACGCAATCGTGGCCTTCCTTGATAGCGTGTGTAGTACGCAATACCGAGTTTCACTAAACAACGATATGCTATTAAAATATTATTAAAACCAGCCGTTATGAATATTAATAACCACTTTTTTGAAATTTTGTAAATTTTATTTTTCAAAATGTACTTCATTTTTGGATTCGGAATATCGAAATTAGCTTAGGGTGAAATTTTGGTAATTTTCGGATAACTTTCATATTTTGATGAATGGTGGAAATTACTAAATATTAATTAAAAACAACCTTTTCAATCGAAATAATTAATAGTGATAAATTATTAATTTGAGTGGTTTTAAAGTATATTTAGAATATATTTTTACAATTTAATTCAATTTTTGTCATTGGATGTAATTTCACATTTAAACCAGTTATAAACAAGTGTCAATCTTTTGATAGTTATTATCTCTTAAAAACACGCCTTTTGTTTTGACGACGAGAATTAATTTTTAAATTAATTAATGAAACTGATATGTTTTGAATTTGGTAAAATAGAAATCATTTTTGAGTTCATAATATCAAATATAGCTTAAGCCAAATTTTTGGTATTTTTCTGAAAACTTTCAATTTTTTATGAATAGTGAAACCACTAAGTGGTAGTTAAAAAAACTGAATTTTTCATAAAATTTAATTTTACCGCTTCTGTGAGTGTAATTTCAAAAATTTGAGATAAACGGTTGATGTCAGTAAGTAAAATGTGGTTCAATGAGATGAAAATAATTTTTGGTGAATAGTAACTTTTTACTTTTATTTACCACGGTTAAAAGTAAATAGGGTAATTAAGTGTAAAAATGATATTATTATTACCCTAACACATGTCCAAATTCTATTGGATAAGTGTAATTCGACCAAAAACAAGCTTAGGAATAAAATATGACCATTTAGGCCCACATGGATTAGATTAGGACATTTATTATTATTTAATTCAAAGAAGAGTTAAAAGAGTTAAAATCAAAGTTTCTTTACTAAAAATTTTTTAATATAGGGTTATACATAAGATAAATTCTATTGTAAATATTCATTAGAAAGCTAAAACGATTTCCTACATAATGGTATTTTATTCTTAATTTTTAGAAATCAAATAAGTTAATATATTCATGACACAATGATGATGAAGTAATCATCTTATTAATGAAATATTGACATAATTTATGTTATAAATACCAAAATAAATGTAATTTAAGACTTTTTATGAATCCCACTAATTTTACAGTTAATATGACATGTGATTATTGATTTAATTAACTTGGTTCGAAATAATAATTCTGTTATGACTTTCACAAAAATCAATTACTAAATAGTGTCAAAATTGACATAAAATAGTTTTTAAAACAAATATTATATTATTAATTGTTATTTTATTCATAAAAATATAAGGTTCGGCCAAATTACTTAGATAAGGTTATATATATTAATAATAAACAATTTGGGGTTCGTTTGGCTTCTTATAGTAAGTTTATTAACCCTATATTATAAGAACACAAGAAGACACGGTAAAAGTAAAATTATTTAACTTAATGTTAAATCTAAATGATAAGGTTAAAATAGGAACCCAAACTTGTCTAAATTATATTGGATGAGAGGATTTCGACCCATCCCTACCTTAGCCTCTAAATAAATCAATTTGGAGCTATTTAAAACCGAACTTGACTTTATAATAAAATAATAGTTTTAGTTTTCCCAATGGTACCCCTCTCCTCCCTTATAAAAGGGCACCTCCTCTCTCTCTTCCACACACAACATTGAGCCTTCAAGATCGGCCAACCCCTACCAAATTCTCTTCTCCACTTCCCTAGAAACATTCTAGAGGTTCTGGTCTTCTTCAAAGACCCATTTTAGTGCACTAAGAGGAGGTCTCAAAGAGGCGCTTCAAAGAAGAGGTAGTTTCTGTTACCGATTCTTTCACCTTTATTTCTTCTTCCACTTATTCTTCTTAGGTTGTTTCATTATGAAGTAATAACATCAGTATCACTCATATACTGATATGTTATTATAAGTATGAAAGAACCCTATTTCACCATCTATCCGTCCTACGGAAAATGAAATCACCGCGCGTGCGTACGTACGGAATACTGTCTCCATGCCGTGGTGAAATCTATTTTCCACCACCACCTTACTTGGATGGGTATAATGGTGTAAATAATAAATATATATTATTATTTTAAAGTGATATTTATTCTGAAATAGTATACATACACTCCAATACAGTCCCATGATCGTGAGAACGATATCATCACTCGTGCGTACGTACGGACTACCGTCTCCACGACGCGATGAGATTCATTCTCCATGTTAACCATTTAAGAATGATTATAAAGTATATATAAGAAATAATAATGAAATATATGACATTATAAAGCTACTGGATTTATGTGTATATATATGTATGTCATCTACTTAATTCCATTCAACTCAATAAGAAAACGAAAACATCGTTCATGCGTACGAATGGTCTACCGTCTCCATGAACGGTGTATTTCTTTCCATTTACTTATTTATTATATATATGTATATTCTGAATATATATTATATATAAATCATGTTTTATATTCTGGAATTAATTAATCATCATCTATGTAATCATATGAATAATTACAAGTCAAAACACGGACGACAAATGAAAGAATTTTACCCAAAACGCTCTTTAACATGGAATTTACAAAAGAACGGGTAATATAAAGTCATAAGTGAACAATATATGATATCATAACAATGATTATGATTCTGGAATAAGTCAATAACATTATTTAAATCATTATACAGGAGGTTCGGACACGTACAAAGCATATCGGACCTAAGGTAAGGGAAATATCACAATCTCATTTTTATCCGAGATTGTTTATACTTTGGAATTTACTAGGGTGTATTTTATCATCCACATCAATGTTTATTCAATATGTAATATTTATATCCTTCTAAAATAGTTTATATTCAATTTTACCCTTCGGTGAGTTTTTAGTAAAAGATATGAAAGGAATATTTTGTCGTTTTTCATATGAGGTACTTTTTGACTTTTCCGACTAAATTACGAGAAGCGTGTTTTTTTTAACTTATACGGCATGAATGGATTTTTAAAACATTATTTCCAAGAATATTCCTTTACAAGTTTTCAAGTTTATTTTTAATAAACTTCTTTTAGTTTATAATTGTATGACATATTAAGAAAGGAAAAGTGTTTTTTAAGAAGAAATGATATTTTCTTCAAGAATTCATTTCATGTTTTTTATAAAAATTATTTTCCATCTAAGATAATATTGGGTTCTGTTTCTATCCCTATTATTACATTGATTATGTTGTGATGGAAATATTTTTTATGAATCCCTTTATCTTATATGAATTGTTATATGATGTCTTGATTCCCATTTTTATTACATGGGTTATGTAATGATGTATGATTTATGATTTTGTGGCACAAATAAGAATGGTATCATTATGAGATGGGTGGGACATATATCTCCCTCAAATTCATTGTGTAAAGATTTTATATCTCATGAGATAGCCATGGCTGGAATGGTAGGTTATACCAGTTCAGTGAAACAGGACTGAAACGAGGGTGACTCGGTTCAGAAATGGACTTTGTCCATTATGATATTCTTGGCAATGAGTCTTGACTAATAAGATATGATTCTCTATGATTATGTGTGTATGCCACAAAGTTTCATGTTTTTTGTTATGATTATTGGGATTTCATTTCACTACTATGATTTATCCCATGTTATGAAATTATGCTCTCTTTTGCAGGTCAAGATTTCCAAAATGTTATGTTCTTATGAATATGATGTGATTGATATTTATTTTGTTTACCCTTAATGAGAATTTGAGCTCACCCTTTTATGTTTTCTTTTCCCCAGGATATAAAGAAAGGTTTTAGGTAAAAAAAGGGAAGATCTTTATAGGAGATGTTGAAGATCTTTCACCACAATTAGAAGATTATATTCAGAGTTTCCAAAGACACTAAACTATTACGATCCTTGTGTGTGTTTTTTTTGTTATGTATTAAGTATTCCGCAAAAGTAATGTAATGTCAATGTACGTCAAGCTTCGGGTCTCTACAGTTGGTATCAGAGGGAGGTTTAGTCAACCTTTGGAAACTAGGATGCGAGAACTTTAGTGAAATCCCTAGAGATATTTATAAGGTATGTCTAGGGATGTCTCTAAGGTTAAGTATACGTATAGGTTATAGTCCTAGAATTGCGCTAACGATCATAGAATTTAACCTAAGATGTTAGATATTGAGGGTACTCCCCCTTTATTATGTTGTTTTCCCTAGCATGATTTTTTCCTCTCACACTATTCTTTTTGGGTTTTAGAAAATGGCTGGACACACGATGATTCACGATAATGGAGGATATGATGTACAATGGAATGATATTCTTCATGAGCAACCAAATGAAATGGGATTTGGAAGTCCAAATATCATTATTATGCTGAATCAGCAATCTCATAATATGATCAATAAAGTAAAATTTGGTAAGCTTCCTGACTCGGCTAATAAGAGAAAGATGGAGTTTCATGATGATCATAGAGGAAAGAAAGTTCAATTTCCCCTATGTAAATCATGTGGGAAGAGGAATCAAGGAGAATGTTTCAAAGGAACTGGAAGATGGTTTGGGTGTGGAAAAGAAGGACACAAAGCTAGTAAGTGCAAAGGAAAAGGTTTAGTTAACACCAGGGATGAGGATAATGGTATTGCTACGACATCAACAATGGTTAAATGTTTTAAATGTGGAATGTATGGGCATTATGCAAACCAATGCCCTAAGGGAAAGTCTCATGAAGAGAATCAGTATGGTCGTATGGGTAGTATTTATGTTGATGATGATGAAGAGACTACAAATGATATGTGAGATGAAAGAATTGTTGAATCTAGGTCAATGGTTTAAGAAGGTAGTGGAATGATTACATGTTTATCATGTGTAATGTTGTATAAGTAATCTCATGTTACTATGGAATAAAGAGACATCTAAGGATTGTTACACTGTTGTCTTTCCTTGAGTTTTGAAAGTGTATGATTAATGGTACCAGTATCCATGAAAGATTATTCAGATATTTTTGGAATGTAGATGATATGTGCATAATGAAGGGATAAGGAGAAAATTAAATGTTTGATAGTATTCATGAGCTGATGAATGATATAAGGAGAAGGTTATATCATGGTTTGAGTATATAGAATTTTTGGATTTTGGTATGTGGAAAGAGTTAACTTTTGACAGCATTCATGTTTTCACTAAGGTTCAATGTGTATTCATTCTTCAAGAGAATACATGATTAAGGTATTCACATGTTTGTAATTTGACCAACAAGATATATCTTATGATATATGGGGATCAACGATGGTATTAAATCTCTGGTAATCGTTTTCACTATATTATGAGAGTGGACTGCAGTATTATGGATAAGCCTAAAGATTGGAATGGATTATGTTGGACATAAGTTAGTATTGTTTAAGGATAGAACTTTTTTTCGATATTATTGATCGGATATTATAGTAGTTTAGTTTTAGAAAAAGGACAACCTGCAGGACGGGTGACATCCCATCGCTTCGGACAAGGCTGCGGGAATCGATCCCACAACCGAAGTGCGACTGGCCTTTATCGCCTACCACTGGCCTACAGGAAGTGCCTGGTTAGTAGAAACTAGTTTTATTTTATTAGGCGGTATTATATATGAAGTATAAGTTCATTTTTGGAACCATATACGATTAACCATAAGATGGACTTATAACTTTTGCTAACCTTTTGTTTGAAAGAGATGGAATGACCCATCATTCTATCACATGATCTGCTAACACATCACGAATGACAAATTCAACTTCATTTATTTAAGATATGAAGTGTAAATTGTTCAAGAACGAACAACAGTGAGATTGTACCAAAATAAAGTAAGTATTTATTCTAATTCAAATTCTTCAACTTTAGGGAAACGATCTTGAAAACCAAAAATGTTGTCCTAGTGCTCTTATATCTGATTAATCAGATGGTACCTTATATCGTCACAAATTTATGGATTTGTGATTGTTGTCTTTTCCATAGCCATGTTCTCTAGCACTCTCCATCAGAACATGATGATCAGATTTTTCTTCCATATCCATATTTTCACCTATGTAGAAACCCAGTGATTAGTTTATTTGGGTAACCGTTACGTTTCATACTTTTGTTTTTAAAGATTGTTTTGGTATTCCTTTTTATGATGTGGGTTTTGATTAAAGAAACTTTCGAATAGTAAACCATTTATAACCCCGAAGAATTTCGAGGGAGAAATTCATTTTAAGGGGGGTAGAATGTAACACCCTGAGATTTTATGAAAAATATTCTTTTTAATTTCATTAAATGTCTTGTGTTGTACGCTACACCAAAAGGATATTTCACAACACGCATCCTTGACTTTCCATTCATTACACGCAATCGCGACCTTCCATGATAGCGTGTGTAGTACGCAATACCGAGTTTCACTAAACAACGATATGCTATTAAAATATTATTAAAACTAGCCGTTATGAATAGTAATAACCACTTTTTGAAATTTTGTAAATTTTATTTTTCAAAATGGACTTCATTTTTGGATTCGGAATATCGAAATTAGCTTAGGGTGAAATTTTGGTAATTTTCGGATAACTTTTATATTTTGATGAATAGTGGAAATTACTAAATTTTAATTAAAAACAACTTTTTCAATCGAAATAATTAATAGTGATAAATTATTAATTTGAGTGGTTTTAAAGTATATTTAGAATATATTTTTACAATTTAATACAATGTTGGTCATTGGATGTAATTTCACATTTAAACCAGTTATAAACAAGTGTCAATCTTTTGATAGTTATTATCTCTTAAAAACACGCCTTTTGTTTTGACGATGGGAATTAATTTTCAAATTAATTAATTCAAATTATATGTTTTGAATTTGGTAAAATAGAAATCATTTTTGAGTTCATAATATCAAATATATCTTAGGCCTAATTTTTGGTATTTTTCTGAAAACTTTCAATTTTTGATGAATAGTGAAACCACTAAGTGGTAGTTAAAAAAACTGAATTTTTCATAAAACTTAATTTTACCGCTTCTGTGAGTGGAATTTCAAAAATCCCAAAGACACGGTTGATGTCAGTAAGTAAAATGTGGTTCAATGAGATGAAAATAATTTTTGGTGAATAGTAACTTTTTACTTTTATTTACCACGGTTAAAAGTAAATAGGGTAATTAAGGGTAAAAATGATATTATTATTACCCTAACACATGTCCAAATTCAATTGGATAAGTGTAATTCGACCAAAAACAAGCTTAGGAATAAAATATGACCATTTAGGCCCACTTGTATTAGATTAGGACATTTATTATTATTTAACTCAAAGAAGAGTTAAAAGAGATAAAATCAAAGTTTATTTACTAAAACATTTTTAATATAGGGTTATACATATGATAAATTCTATTGTAAATATTAATTAGAAAGATAAAAATATTTCCTAAATAATGGTATTTTATTTGTAATTTTTAGACATAAAATAAGTTAATTTATTTATGACACAAAGATGATGCAGTAATTATCTTATTAATGAAATATTGACATAATTTATGTTATAAATACCAATATAAATGTAATTTAAGACTTTTTATGAATCAAACTAATTTTAAAGGTTAATATGACATGTTAGTATCGATTTAAGTAACTTTTTTTGAACTAATAATTCTGTTATGATTTTCAAAAAAATCAATTACTAAATAGTGTCAAAATTGACATAAAATAGTTTTTAAAACAAATATTATATTATTAATTGTTATTTTTTTCCTCAAAATCTATGGTTCGGACAAATTACTTAGATAAGGTTATATATATTAATAATAAACAATTTGGGGTTCGTTTGGCTTCTTATTGTATGTTTATTAACCTTATAGTATAAGAACACAAGAAGACACGGTAAAAGTAAAATTATTTAACTTAATGTTAAATCTAAATGATAAGGTTAAAATAGGAACCTAAACTTGTCAAAATTCTATTGGATGAGAGTATATCGACCCATCCCCACCTTAGCCTCGAAATAAATCAATTTTGAGCTATTTAAAACCGAACTTGACTTTATAATAAAATAATATTTTTATTTTTCCCAAAGGTACCCCTCTCCTCCCTTATAAAAGGGTACCTCCTCCCTCTCTTCCTCACACAACTTTGAGCCTTCAAGTTCGGCCAAACCCTGCCAAATTCTCTTCTCCACTTCCCTAGAAACATTCTAGAGGTTCTGGTCTTCTTCAAAGACCCATTTTAGTGCACTAAGAGGAGGTCTCAAAGAGGCGCTTCAAAGAAGAGGTAGTTTCTGTTACCGATTCCTTCACCTTTATTTCTTCTTCCACTTATTCTTCTTAGGTTGTTTCATTATGAAGTAATAACATAAGTATCACTCATATACTGATATTTTATTATAATTATGAAACAACCCTATTTCACCATCTATCCATCCTACGGAAAATGAAATCACCGCGCGTGCGTACGTACGGAATACCGTCTCCATGCCGTGGTGAAATCTATTTTCCACCACCACCTTACATGGATGGGTATAATGGTGTAAATAATAAATATATATTATTATTTTAAATTAATATTGATTCTGAAATAGTATACATACACTCCAATACAGTCCCATGATCGTGAGAACGATATCATCGCTCGTGTGTACGTACGGACTACCGTCTCCACGACGCGATGAGATTCATTCTCCATGTTAACCATTTAAGAATGATTATAAAGTATATATAAGAAATAATAATGAAATATATGACATTATAAAGCTACTGGATTTATGTGTATATATATATGTATGTCATCTACTTAATTCCATTCAACTCAATAAGAAAATGAAAACATCGTTCAGGCGTACGAACGGTCTACCGTCTCCATGAACGGTGTATTTATTTCCATTTACTGATTTATTATATATATGTATATTCTGAATATATATTATATATAAATCATGTATTATATTCTGGAATTAATTAATCATGATCTAAGTAATCATATGAATAATTACAAGTCAAAACACGGACGACAAATGAAACAATTTTACCCAAAACGCTCTTTAACATGGAATTTACAAAAGAACGGGTAATATAAAGTCATAAGTGAACCATATATGATATCATAACAATGATTATGATTCTGGAATAAGTCAATAACATTATTTAAATCATTATACAGGAGGTTCGGACACGTACAAAGCATATCGGACCTAAGGTAAGGGAAATATCACAATCTCATTTTTATCCGAGATTGTTTATACTTTGGAATTTACTGGGGTGTATTTTATCATCCACATCAATGTTTATTCAATATGTAATATTTATATCCTTCTAAAATAGTTTATATTCAATTTTACCCTTCGGTGAGTTTTTAGTAAAAGATATTAAAGGAATATTTTGTCGTTTTTCATACGAGGTACTTTTTGACTTTTCCGACTAAATTACGAGAAGAATGTTTTTTTTAACTTATACAGCATGAATGGATTTTTAAAACATTATTTCCAAGAATCTTCCTTTACAAGTTTTCAAGTTTATTTTTAATAAACTTCTTTTAGTTTATAATTGTATGACATATTAAGAATGGAAAAGTGTTTTTGAAGAAGAAATGATATTTTCTTCAAGAATTCATTTCAAGTTTTTTATAAAAATTATTTTCCATCTAAGATAATATTGGGTTCTGTTTCTATCCCTATTATTACATTGATTATGTTGTTATGGAAATATTTTTTATGAATCCCTTTATCTTATATGAATTATTATATGATGTCTTGATTCCCATTTTTATTACATGGGTTATGTAATGATGTATGATTTATGATTTTGTGGCACAAATAAGAATGGTATCATTATGAGATGGGTGGGACCTATATCTCCCTCCAATTCATTGTGTAAAGATTTTATATCTCATGAGATAGCCATGGCTGGAACGGTAGGTTATACCGGTTCAGTGAAACAGGACTGAAACGAGGGTGACTCGGTTCAGAAATGGACTTTGTCCACTATGATAGTCTTGGCAATGAGTCTTGACTAATAAGATATGATTCTCTATGATTATGTGTGTATGCCACAAAGTTTCATGTTTTAAGTTATGATTATTGGGATTTCATTTCACTACTATGATTTATCCCATGTTATGAAATTATGCTCTCTTTTGCAGGTTAAGATTTCCAAAATGTTATGTTCTTATGAATATGATGTGATTGATATTTATTTTGTTTACCCTTAATGAGCATTTGAGCTCACCCTTTTATGTTTTCTTTTCCCCAGGATATAAAGAAAGGTTTTAGGTAAAAAAAGGGAAGATCTTTATGGGAGATGTTGAAGATCTTTCACCACAATTAGAAGATTATATTCCGAGTTTCCAAAGACACTAAACTATTACGATCCTTGTGTGTGTGTTTTTGTTATGTACTAAGTATTCCGCAAAAGTAATGTAATGTCAATGTACGTCAAGCTTCGGGTCTCTACAAGGGAAATGGTGGATGAAACATTTCTTCAGCATGAACTAATACCCTCTTCCCATGAACATCATATTCATATCAATATGGGGTAGAGAAAGTAAAATAAATGTTGTTAATCGTAAATGGGTAAGAATCACATATTAGCTCATTAATTTGAAAAGGTAATTTAAGGTATTGATAATGAATACAAAGAGGGTTATTGAAGAGAAAATTTTGGGTATGAGTTCTATATCTTGTTAAAGGATGCTATTTGATAACAATATTGGTACATGAAAAAGAAATATTTCACTTAGGTCAATATATTGAAGGAGTTATAAGGATATAATTTGATAGATATTGTGATAAATTATCTATGATATCCAAGACAAATAAAAAAGGTATTTTTTTGTATAAATTGATATAGAAGATAGTACTCAGGTATTATTATTTTAAGGATTATCCTTTAAATACTATGAGTTTATAATTCGGAGTATTGATGAACTAATATTTATTATCAAGGACTTGTGATCATGCTGTTTTGAGTAAAACAATTTTATACAATAATAAATATGGTCGATATTCAATCCATTTTGGGATGAAGATAAAATGTTGACTATGAAAATTGATAATTTCGTAAGTAGTTGATTTTGAAGAGATCTTTCGAATATATATTCAAATGTTAAAATAAGGTGAATTGATAATTATGATCCATTGGAGAAGGGAATGAAATATTTCATTATTACATGAGAATAATGAAAGATATAATTAGAAAATCCAGAAAATATTGATTTTCATGAAGAATATTTTAATGATGAAAAGATACAATATAATTTCTCTGGGTAAAGAATAATTCAATCGAACATAAACATTTATTTCATTTGTAATGGATGTGGATAATTGAAGTAAATTATTTGGATTGGTATTTGGTGGTGGGACATATATGAAATATACTTTGTTTGGATTTCTAACTTGTATTTGGAATTTATTTTGAAAAAATAGATTGACCACCAATCTAGTTAAGGGGAACATGAAACCCCGACTTAGATAGGGAGGGACAACCCTTAGATAACCAATAGTGCTGGAATATTGGATTATAGTCCCCAGTGAGAATGTTTTGACAAACAAGAGGATGTGGGAGTATAGCTCCCACACTGAGCACATAGGTTGGTGTGGATCAGGTGCATGATTTACTCTAGTGGGACTATGCATGTGAGGTTCTCCACATGTAGAGCATTTTTGAGGTGCATCCAAGTGTCGACCCCTATGTTAGATTGAACTAGTGGTGACCACATAAACTGTTATTAAGGGTCACCTTATCGACTGTTGGATTGATGTGGGGAAATAAGAAGTGGGTTATTGTTTCGAAGATTAAAATTATGTGGAAATAACACATATTTCGTATCATTATTGATCTAATGATGCATCTAACTCTACATATCCATCTTCTACCTATGAATTGTGATGTGATTTCACATGAACTATTCTTTATATCATGTGATGTGAGATAAAATCCAAAACCACCATGATTATCCTGAGCCATCATGGATGAGTCTTTGAGGTAAAATATATGTGATGAAATTATTATTAACACCATTCTTCATGTAAGAAATATTTTAATGGTTGAGATTCATAAGAATACGAAAAAAATTTGAATAAGGATGTCTATACGTGGATGAGTTTATGATTATAAAATATGATGTTGTATAAGGAAATTCATGAATACATGTGAAAATTTCCTATGCGATCTCGTATAAGAAATAAAATCATGAATATCATCATATATCATAAGATAAACCCAATTTTTAATATATTTGAATTTCATGATCTAAGGTGATATTATTATTAGGATAAACACATCATATTTTTTTGGTATTTAAGGTAGTGTAAGGAGGTGGAGACAACATCTATAAATACCAAAGCATCCAACCTAAGGAAATTTTCTACCACTCAAGTATTAATATGATATATTTTTTTCTCACAAAATATAGAATCTCTTAATTAGTATTATTTTAAGAATTCATGGAGTTATATGAGCCTCCTATGCTAAAAAAATAAGGGACTTCTGAACATAAATTTTTGAGATGAAAATGACCCATGTACACAAATTTTTTTTTTGATATACACTCTACATGTTTCATGGATAACTGTTACTGTGATCTAATAAAAGGGTTGCATACTCGAACTATGATTCAAGAATAACAAGTTTTTTAATTCCATTTTGATCCTTCACCAAGAAATAAGTTCATAGAGCTATATAATTATATAGAGGATAATATTTTAACATTCACTTTGTAATAGTCATTGTGAGAGCCTATGCGAAAAAATTTCATTCATGTAAGGTGTACTTGTTTCAATATTTTGGTTCATGATCACATGTATGTGATGAAAACCCATGTGCATGATCTCATAACATAAGGAAACATATTAAAAACTTTAATGAAAATAGAACCGTCCATACATAATCAAACTTAAATAAGGAAAAGTGAAGAAAAAGATATTGAACTCCAATGAACAAAAAAATATTAATAAAATATTGTTTGATAGGGTTTATAACATTTATAAGACCCATGAATGTTTTTTTAAACAACAATGATTTTTTAGAAATGCAAAATCGATTTGATTTAGATAAATAGTGTGCATTTAATTTCATTCTAGAGCCGGTAAAAATATCTGAAGAGCTTATATATGAGTTTTTTGGGAATAATGTTTTTGAAGTATCATTATTGTGTAAATTAGATTAGAATGTGAGGTGACACTTAGATAAATAATTATTTTTTCTCTAAGGATATCAATGGAGAATCTAATACAATATAAATTTTTGATATTTTCTATCAAATAAGAACTCAATGAATTCCAATATATTATAGATTAGTATCACTCAGACTCAAGAAGAATTTAATTATAAAAATGTTGATATAAATAATCATTATATAAATAATAATAAAGTATTATTAAAATTCAATATAGAAACAAGGAGAATTAATTCATTTGTTTTTTCTAATAAGTAGAGAGAATAATGAAGTGAATAAGAGAAGGAAACTGAAATATTATATATTATTTATCATTTCTGTTGAAGAAGAAATATTAGAAAATCAAAACACAGCCTATTAATATTATCATATCTTATATGAGGTAAAAAAGAAAGACAATATTTCACTTGACCAATGTAAATAAGAATAAGTGTTTTTTTCCTGTTGTTTTACATGTAATAGATTAAAGAAAATGTAATTAGAATACAAAATCAGTACTGTGACATTCATTATATTCATTAATACGTGGAATAGTTTCTTGGTGTTACAAAGAACATAAATCGGTTAATAAAGCCTTTAGATTTAGTATATATAACCATCCCAAAGCCTTAAATTTTCACTATAGTTGTACTACAGTGCAATTCTTGTAATTTTTATTCTTTTCTTATTCAAACCACAGCTAAAGGATTATTTTATATTAGTTGTGTTCTAGAATTATTTATATACCATACCATGGATTAGAAACTATTATTTAGTAGTTCTCCTACCAAAAAATGTCTGTTATCCTTTACTCTCTTAATATATTTAAATGCAGTTAAAAATAGAATAAGAGAATAAATATCCTAATAGGACTAAGAGGTAAAAGTGATAAAGGATATAATTGGTGAAAAATTTCCCAAAACTGATTCAACCTCTATTATTATTTGTTTCATCACAATGATTTCTAGTAGGAATAGTCATAATTAGTATATATTAGTTGTTTAAACATAATTCTTAGTCCTACAGAATAGTGAAAAATTGTAAAATTTTGTTAGCATGGTTAAGGTTAATATGGTGTATTGGGGGATTAAAACTAATTGATAATGGTAGGATAGACAACCATACCCATATAATTCTTATTTATTGAATATGTAAAAATATTATATTATCCCACCTTTTAATAAATATCCATTTTGAACAATATTCATTTTAAATTCACCTTATATCATTGATGTCCTTTATAAAATTATGTGTGTGTCCTCCTCCACACTTATAAATGTGAACATATGATCATTCATAATTTTCAAAAACTTATCCTTAGATAGCAACAAATACATACCCAAAAAAATCCTATATTCCTTCCATCCATTCTAGTTATTCAATTTCTCTTAAAATACCAATCATTCACTACTTAGCGTGTAGTCCAAAAGATGGATCTCATATAGGATGTATAAATCTTAACAACATTCTTTAAATATTAAATCTTCCTCTACTATATCTACAGATGTTGTATACTTTATAACATTATTAATCCATGTTCATAATTATATAGATATATTTCTATGGTGGTGACAAAACAATTTTCCCCTCTTCTCTATCAAATAAGTGATAAAAGTGTCCCTTTTGCGTATTTGTGGACTACTACCTCAATGAAGTGATATGATTTGTTTTCCATACCCATTTTTGAAGATTGGTTACTATATTTAGTTTAATATATATATGTATATATATATGTTATTTCTTTATAATATTAATTTTTTAATGTTGAATTATTTTTAACTATTCACTCATTTTATACATTGAAAATTTAAAACATGACTCATGTAAATAGGTAGACTACCATCTCTATAGAGTGGTTTAATTCATTTTTCATCATCTCTATTTTATAATTTCTATATATATATAATGAATATATATGATATTTATATCATAATTAAAATTATATATAAAAATGAACAATGATCAATGTGCAAGGAAAATTATTTTAGAAGCAAAACAAACAAGAAAAGTTATGTATATAACACCTAAAATGATAATGATAATGAAAAATTGTTAACGAATCAGTTATAAGATGTTATAAATAAACCATGAATGGTGTGATATGTATTATATAAGTTCTGGTAGAAGAGTACAACAGATTTCTATATTTTATATATGAGGTTGTTAATTTAAAAAATAATGACATACTTGAGGTAAGGGTTGTATTTTTCAATTTTATTTTTTTATTGGGAATGTTTATGCTAAAAATATTTATGAGGACATTATATAATCTATATCTTTTTATTTCAATTTATTTTTTTTCTTCTATTGTTTATTTTTTTCATTTTATTTTTTTTCATTTATTTTCATCGCATTAAGTACTCAAGACGTAGAAAGAATGTTTTTAAGGAAAATGAAGCTCTTTAGGATTGAGAGGTTTCTCCAAATCTGTTATGCATAACCATGAAAAATGAAATGGTATAACGAGAAAATAACATAATAGGGTTTATATATCGATAGGATAAAAATAAAATTATTGAACAAAGGTCGCTAATTATATAATTAATCCTAGCGTGACCCCATGTCAAATAATAATAATAATATCGTTATTTCTTGACATGTTCTTAATTTCCAAATAATAATTAAATATTAATTAATAAAATAATATTCAATATTTATTATTTCTCACCATACCTAAAAAACACAGTCCTCCATAATATTCATTGGACATTGATTAATGACTATTTATTTCTTAAATATATATCACTGCATTATTCACTAATAATTAAATAAATATCATATTTACTAAATTGAAAATTAATGTATATATATATATATGTTAGTGTGTGTGTGGTCAAGAATTCAGGAATAAATATTAAAAACGTAAATGAAAAATATTTATTTTACCTATTAAATAATTAATGATAATATATATTATTTAAATGATATTTTGGAAACACTTAGTGGGGGACCCTCTAGTCCACTTTTTCTGTGGGATTAGGTGATGCAACAAAAAATCCAAGGTTACCTTCATGAAAAACACCAAGGCACCCAAAATGAAAGTAGATAATTCCAAAATGATATGTCACCTCATGTAGATTCTTAATATGTAATATAATCCCTTTATCACGATATCTATAATAAAAAATGATGCATAATGGTTATATCAACCTATTGACTTGATGTGTCCTTTGAGATCCAAAAAAATAAAAATTCATTGATAATACCATGATCATGGATTTATTTAGTCTTTATCATTTACATCAAAGGTCCTATGATATCAACTTCCGTTAATAAATAGAAGGGACAAATCTTTCCTTGAATTATTCATTAATTCAATATTAATTGTGATGTAACCAACATATTCTACATGGCCACAAATATCAATCATCATGGTTTACATCAATAAAAATAATTTCTTGAATAATTATACTCATTAATTGTAATTTTAATTTTTATGGACCAATACACATGTTTGTGGATAGGAACATCCAATGACACATATAAATGTTGTTTTCCTACTGGCATATCTTGTTCTTGTAGCGACTCGGTTTTTGGCCCTGTCAGACATTGGAATATTCCTATGAATAAATCAAGAGCTAGGCGTGAAGACGGCGTGCGATTCCGAGGCCCGATGTGCCTAGAATTAATTTTATTAAAATATTAAGTATTTTTATACTATGCATGTGGAAGGGGTATGTTATCTCCTAAACGGTGGCTCAGAATGTAAATCAAATGGAATGGTTTCATTCGGAGCATGTCGTTTACCCTAGGCGGGGTATAAACTTTGCGGGCGCGGGCTGGCTGTGAGAAAAGCTACCATGGGTGTTTTCGTAAATAAATGGAAAATTTTATTTATGACCGTCGACTCGAATAAATTCTGAATGGATTCTCGGATTGAAAAATCTGATTCCACCGTTGCATTCATAACTCCGTGTTTACCCTAGGTGCAACATAGTTTTAGTTGGCACTGGGTGCCGGGTCAAAGGCGTGTTGGTGGGGAGATGAAATGAAGTTTTTATTTAAAAAAAGAAATAAAAAACTGCATCTCCCCCCCAAACCCTTGTACATGCAGGAGGAAAAGAACCCCCTCCCTCCTCCGTTTCTTCACCAAATCGAGCCAAATGAATCCTTTTTTAGTGTGGATCGTCAGCAGATTGAGCTTCAGGGTGTCTCGGGCATCGTTCTGCACCCAAAGTTTCAGCGATCTGCCAACAGGTAGGCGTTTTCAGTTTTAAAATCCCGGATCCCAATTTAGTTGGTTTTTCTCTATTTTGAGCCTTCATATGCATAAATCCGGTCTTGGGGGCATGCAGATGCCTTCGGATGCACGTTTGGACCCCTAGGGTGCCCTCAGCGGCCACCGGAAGGTCCGCCGGCGCCGCACCTGCGGCGGCCCGCAGCAGCGGGCCGTAGGGATGAAATTGGACTGCCATCCCCAACGGTTATCTGGATGCCAATTTGTGGACACCTTGTGAAGGGAATTCTCTGCGCGCGTGCATGGCGTGGTCAGCCTGCCGGAGGGGCCGACGGTGGCGGTGGTCGGACCGGCTGGTTAAGGCCGATCCGGCCCTTTTTTTGTACATGGGGGGTTTTAAAACCCAAGTATTTTGCTCCCTGGAGATCTGAATCGTGTGTTGTCTTCTGTGATGCGACCCTGTCGAAGAGGCGAACCATTCGGTGTGGGTTCAGGGGTTTCAAAGTTTGGGATTATGGCCCAGGTGCTAAAAACGTCGAATAAAATAATGATATTTTATTATTATTCGACTTCGGGTCATTGCATCTTCTACCCTGAGCGTCCGATTGATGTTCCGTCAGTGGAATTGAGACCCTGATGGTACGACGGACTTTCCTTGATGGTTTTTGGGTGTTGGGACCAAGATTGGGGTGCAGGCCCCATGAGGCCCGGTTTGGGGCTTTTACAGAGAAACGTAACATTCTCATCAGGAGTCCGATTTTGGTAGATGAATAGTCAATCCATGTCTTTTTCCAACAAGATTTCAATTTTGCGATCCGTTCGATATGTTCTAGGATCGAGTTGTGGGACCCACCTGGGCTGGATTTGTTGAATAGTACATTTTTTCACCGGGTGTCCATTTGGGATGAACGAGTAGTCGATCCCGTGTGTTTTTCCGTGGGGATCGAAGTGGTATGATCTGCTAGATGAGATTTGGGATCGTGGTGTGGGCCTCGCATGGGTTAGCTACAGAGAATAGTTCCTTTTTCACAGGTAGTTTGTGTTGGGTGAGTAAACAGCCTATCCTGCGTGTTTCTCCACGTAGATCGTGATGGTAGCCTCAGTATCGGCCTTGGCGGTGTGCGGTGTGGCGTTGTGGAGGGTAACTCGGGTTAGCGATGTTTATACCATCAATGGTTGAGATTACTCCCTTAGTTCATTCCTACGAGGTTTTTTGCAGCATCACAACCTTAGTATAAGTTTGTAATTCTCTCGATGGGATGTTTATTCTGTTAGATTTGTGGCATCCCTCTGGTGGGCCCGGAGTAGGATCCTATAGCATCGTTTCCCTATATCAGGTTCTTGGTATCGCTGTGAACACTTATCTACGGGCGGTGCTCCCCTATCAAGCAGGTTAACTATGTAGGGTTTGTGGCATCATTTGGAATATGATCTCCTAGGCAGTGGGTTGTGCTCATTAGGGTTGTGGCATCATCGGGTATACGATCCCCTACTCAGCATGAGGATTATAGTAGGGTGGCAGTATCATTGGTTATATGATCCCCGACTCAGCGTGTGGTTTCTATTGAGTTGTGGCATCATCACATCGATCCCCTAAAGTGTGAGATTTATCAGATAGGGTTTCGGTATCGTTGTGACCGTCATGATACGGGTGATGATCCTCTATCTAAAAGATGTGTTTCTGACGGGGGCCAGAGCGGGTTATGGTATCCCCCAGCAGACCCTGGGGGTGATCCCATATCACTGAGATCTTCGAATACCGGTGTGGGTTCTGCAATCCCCTATTGGACCCTAGAAGTGATCCTCAATCCAAGAAGTTTGGTGATTATTTTGTTTCAGCGAGCTTTCCTCAGTGACGGTATCTGACGAGCGTGATCTCTCGGGTAAGCATCTGAGATGTTTGTGTGGGACTCGATGGACTATATCTCTTGGACTAATGTCATCTGGGATGACAGTGATCATGCAGTGTGCTCTCCTGGTTGTGAACCATTGCTGGTGATGAGGTCGGTACCTCATGTGGCTTGGTGTGTGAGCTGAGTATATCTGTTTTTTCAAGGTGTATGTATCGACATATACCTAGATTGAGATGACTAGTTGTGTTTAGATGAGGATGGTCATGAGATGGAGTTTCTCTCTCATCTAGGTTCTCTCTAGCTGGAATGAGCAGACTGTTTCCTTTCAGTTGCTCTCTTTTTTTTGGGTTTTGGGGTGCCTACTGAGTATTGTTATAATCACACATGCACGGGCTTTTCCTGCACATGTTTGTGTCTTTTGCTAACCACAGGCCTTTAAACGGAGTCCCAGGAGGACCCAGAGTAGGTGGTGTTGAGTGAGAGGGAGACCGTGGAGTATTACTGGAGCTGTGCCGAGGAGCATTCTGGTGGTTCCTTTGACAGTGTTTACCCCCATCTGAGTAGGTTGGATGCTTTGTAGTTTTCATTTGGTGGGTAATGTTTCTCCCTTTTATACTTCTGTTTTACACTTATTGTGGGATAGTTTTATGCATGCATTTACTTTTAAGGTTTATATATCTCAACACTTTTTCATGGAGGGGTATGTGGGTGCGTGTGTCCAGGTACAATAGGCTAATTCCTCCCACGTGTGTGATAGCCTACTCGATACTAGATGCTTTCCACTGTCCTATTGGAGGAAGGCTTGGGGACTCGTAGCTCAAGCCCTATTGGGTCGGGTCCTGACAGAGTGGTATCAGGGGAGGTTCCACCATTGGGATCTCAACGAGTAGCTGGTGTAGCGGTGAGTTTAGTTTGGGTTGCATAGCGTCAGTGTCAAGATGTTTCGAGTTCGTCTTTCAGGCCAAGGACACCAGTGTTGGTACGGCGGCCGATATATCCATTCACTAGGACTCTGATAACCTACCTTTCCACTCGGTACAATTGGACACTAGTCGCAGGGACATAACGGTACATGCATCATATAAGACTGGGTTTTTGGGTTTCCCTTGTTCTTCTTGAGTCAGCTCTCTAGATATACTCTTTTGACCATGGCGCATCTTGATTGTATTTCAGGATGCCTCCACGACGACCGCCAGTGAGAGTTATGTGGTGGGATTATGTTGACGGTCCCTCCTGGGTACAAACTGTGTACAAGGTGCGCAGGTTTTGAGGCTGGACCTCCAGGTGGTCCGCCAGTTGAGCCACCACCTGTCAAGCATCTGGTTGTGCCGGTAGTGTAGGATGAGGTTGCGCACAGGCTGAGTGCACTGCACGACTTCTAGAGGTAGCTACCTCTGAGGTTCCAGGGTGATCTAGATGCTCAGGCAGCTGATGGCTCGCTCGAAGTAGTCTCCAGAGTTTTCCTCCTAGCGAGGACACCCCCAGATCAGATGGTGGTCCTAGCGGAGAGCCTTCTGCATGGTTCAGTTGGGCGATGGTGAAGTTTAATGATGCAGTCCCATGATGAGGAGACACCCACGTGGGAAGAGTTAGAGCGGCTCTTCATGGAAGAGTTCAATCTGGTGATGTTGAGGTCAGTGCGGATTCAGGAGATTCTGCAGCTTCGACAGGAGGGCATGAATATGTCAGAGTACTCAGCGAGGTTTACATACATGTCGAGCTACTCCCTGGATATGGTTCGAGACCAATTCTTTAAGGCTGGGACCTTTGAGCAGGGCCTACACAGAGACATCTAGTCATGTGTGGTTTCTTTCTATCTACCCAACTATGTTGGAGTGGTGGAGTGAGAGTTAGAGGTGTAGAGATTTTTGGTAGAGCAGATCCCACCTCTTAGTGTTGGGCACGTGAGAGCTGAGACTTTGTCAGTCGAATCGGCATCTGGTAGCCAGCGGCAGGTGCAAGGGTCCGGATGTTGCTGACGTTTCAGGAGGCGACCGTAGGATGGAGGATCTGAGGCTCAGGGCTCACAGGGCCTGCAGGCCAGTTTTGGTCAGCCATAGGATAGGCGGTGCTACGCTTGCGACGGTCGAGGACATCATGCTAGGGAGTGTCTGACCCGTTGGGCTGTGGAGAGAGATCTGGTTGACAGACCACCTTGGCAGAGGCAGTGTCTCGAGATAGGAGGTCTGTAGGGTGGTGGACGTGGCGATGGAGCTGGTGCAACAGCTGGAGGTGGTAGGCGGTATCATTTTCCACCACCCCCACCCCCAGGAGGTCCACACAAAGATCAGGGAGCTGGTGACTGAGGGTGAGGACGACTGCATTCCCTAGAGGCTGTTGACCCAGAGGCTCCATTGATGGATAGAGGTACACCTTGCGTCCTTTCAACTTTCATCAGAAGTTTGATAGGAACAATTTAGATGTACTCTTCCCTTTTCGTTGCCTGGTCGAGTTTTTTTTCGGGCGTTGGTAAGACCCTGTGTGGGTGTTGTTTGGCGTGCTTCAAATGCGTGAGGAAGAGGGATCCTTAACCCACCGAGATGTGTTTTTGGGAAGTGATCAAAACTATGCGGGCGGGTCAGTTATTCCCAAATATGATAGTGTTGAGATGTGGGAGATGAGTCCCTCTGGATTATGTGTTCGGTTATGGGTGTTTGTTGGTGAACTCATGGGTGTGGGAGACCCAGTTGAGAGTCCAATTGCTTTCTGTGTGCTTAAGGATTTTTGGGGACGAAAAATTCTTTGGTTGGAGGATGTAGTGACTTGGTTTTTCGGCCTATCAGACCTTTGAATATTATTATGAATAATTTCAGAGCTAGGCGCGAAGACAGCGTGTGATTCTAAGGCCCAGTGTGCCTGAAATTAATTTTTAAAAAATATTAAGTATTTTTATACTATGCACGTGGAATGGGTGTGTTATCTCCTAAAAGGTAGCTCAGAATGGAAATCTAACGGCATAGTTGTGTATGGAGCGTGTCGTTTACCCTAGGAGGGGTATAAACATTGTGGGCGCGGGCCTACTGTGAGAAAAGTCACCAGGGGAATTTTTGTAAATAAATGGAAATGTTTATTTATGAGCATCATCTTTTATAATATTTGAACGGAGTCTGAGATCGAAATTTAGAGTCCACCATTGCATTCATAACTCCATGTTTACCCAAGGAGCGACAAAGTTTTAGTCGGAACCGGGTGCTGGGTCAGAGGCGTGTTGGCGGGAAGATTAAATGAAGTATTTATTTTTAAAAATGAAATAAAAATCCTCATCTCCCCCCAATCCCTTGTATGTGCAGGAGGCGACGACCCCCCTCTCCCCTCCGTTTTTTTGCCAAATCGATCTACATGCATCTGTTTTCAGCGCTGATCGTCAACGGATCGAGCTTCAGGGCGTCGTTGGTGTCGTTCTGCACCCCAAGCTTCAGCGATCCGCCATCAGTTAGGTGTTTTGAGTTTTAAAATATCGGATCTGGATTAGTTTAGTTTTTTTATATTTGGAGCCTACGGATGCATAGATCTGGTCCCAGGGGGGCACAGATGCCTTCAGATGCGCGTTTGGACCCCCGGGGTGCCCCCGGTGGCCCTCGGAAGGTCCGTCGGCGCGACAGCGGCCGTCGGCGGGGGGCCGCGGGGATGAAATCTGACAGCCGCCCCCTGCGGCGGTCCGACCGCCAATTAGAGGTGACCCCGTGAGGGGGGGTCGGCCGCACACCCATGCACTGCGCTGCGCCGTGGCAGCGTGGTCCGCCTGCCAGAGCGGCCGATGGCGGCGGGGGCCGGGTCGGCCCCGGCTGGCCGAACCAGCCAGTTCAGGCCGGTCCGTCCCTTTTTTGTACACGGGGGTTTTAAAACCCACATATCTTTCTCCCTAAAGATCTGAATCGTGTGTCGTCTATGGAGACACGGCCCCGATGACAAGGCGAACCATTTTGTGTGGTTTCGGGTGTTTCAATGTTCAGGATTATGTCCCAGGTGCTAGAAACGTTGAATAAAATAATGATGTTTTATTATTATTCGACTTTGGGCCATTGCATCTTTTACCCGGAGCATCTGATTGATGTTCCATCAGTGGCGTTGAGAGCCTAATGGTACGACGAACAATCATTGATGGTTTTTGCGTGTTGGGACCGAGATTGGGTTGCGGGCCCCATGAGGCCCATTTTGGGGCATTTATGGAGAAAGCACAACTTTCTCCCTAGGAGTCCAATTTTGGTAGATGAATAGTCGGTCCTGTGTGTTTTTTTGAGAGGATCACAATGGTTTGATCCATTTGATGTGTTCTGAGATTGAGGCGCGGGCCCCACCCAGTCTAGCTTTGGTGAATTGTACTTTTTAACTGGGTGTCTGTTTGGGATGAACGAGTAGTCGATCCCGTGTGTTTTTTCAAGGGGATCACAGTTGTATGATCCCCTTGATGAGTTTCAGGATGGTGGTGTGGGCCCTGCATTGGCTAGCTATGGTGAATAGTGCATTTTTCATAGGTTGTTTTTTTTGGGTGAGTAAACAGCCTATCCTGTGTGTTTTTTCGCGTAGATAACGATGGTGGATAGGTATCGGCCATGGAGGTGCATGGTATGGCGTTGTAGCAGGTCGCTCGAGTTAGTGTCGTTTGGACCAACAGTGGTTGCGGGTACTCCCTTAGTTCATTCCTATGAGGGTTCGTGTGACATCAAAATCTTAGTATAGTTTTATGATCCTCTCGATGGGATGTTTAATCTTTTAGAGTTGTCTCATCCCTCTGGTGGGCCCGGAACAGGATCCTCGAGCATTATTTCCCTAGATCGGGTTCTTGGTATCGCTGCGACCGCTTATCCATGGGCGGCGATCCCCTATCTTGCAGGTTAACTGCATAGGGTTCGTGGAATCATCTGGAATATGATCCCCTACGCAATGGGCCATGCTCAGAATGGTTTTTGGCGTCATCGGGTATATGATCCCATACTCAACTTGAGGATTATTGTACGGTTGCAGAATCGTTGGTTATATGATCCCCTACTCAGCACGCGGTTTCTGTAGGGTTACGGCATCATCACTTTGATCCCCTACTGTGCGAGATGTACCAGATAGGGTTTCGGTATCATTGTGACCGTCATGATACAGGTGACAACCCTCTATCTGAGTGACGTGTTTCTAAAGAGCGCCAGAGCGGGTTGTGGTATCCCCCAGCAGACCCTGGGAGTGATCCCCTATATTTGAGATCTTTGAATACCAATGTGGGTTCTGGCATCCCCTAGCAGACCCTAGGAGTGATCCCCTATCTGAGGAGTTTGGTGATTATGTTGTTTCAGTGATCTTTCATCAGTGATGATATCTGAAGACCGTGATCCCTCAAGAAAGCATCTAAGTTGTTTATGTGGGACTCGATGGAGTGTATCTCTCGACGAGTGTCATTTGGGATGACAATGATCTTGAAGTGTTCTCTCCTGGTTGTGAACTGTTTCTGGTGATGAGATCGGTACCTCATGTGGCTTGGTGCGTGAGTTGAGTATATCTGGTTGTTTGCGGTGTATGTATGGGCATACACCTGGATTGAGCTGACAAGTTGTGTTTAGACGGGGATGGTCATGAGATGGTGTTTCTCTATCATCTAGGTTCCCTCTTGCTGGGATGAGCATATTGTTTCCTTTCGGTTGCTCTCTTTTGTTTTGGGTTTTGGGGTGCCTACTAATAATTTTTATACTCACTCCTGTATGGGCTTTTCCCGCACATGTTTATGTCTTGTGCAGACCACAGGCCTTTCGAAAGAGTCCCAGGAGGACCCAGAGCAGGTGGAGCTGAGTGAGCGGGTGACCGTGGAGTCTTATCGGAGCTGTGCCAAGGATATTTCCAGTGGTTCTTTTGACAACATTTCCCTCATTTTGGGAAGGTTGGACGCTTTGTAGTTTTCTTTTGGTGGGCCCTATTTCACCCTGTTTCACTTCTGTTGTACTCTGGTTGTGGGATAGTTTTATGCATGCATTTACTTTTCAGTTTTATATATCTCTACACTATTTCATGGAGGGGTATGTGGGTGCGAGTGTACCGGTAACCTAGTCTAATGACTCCAATGTGTGAGATTGCCTACTCGGTGCTAGACACCAGCCCCTGGAATATTAGAGGAGGGATTGGGGAGTCGTGTCTCAAGCCCCGTTGGGTCGGGTTGTGACAGTTCTCATAATATCCTTCTAGATATAACCATGGTCACACACCATGAGAAGGTTCCTTGATATCCTATGTCTCTCCACCCCTCATAGACTATATCATTTGGACCTAAAAATTATATCATCTTGACATAGAACATTTATTCAAGAATATTTTCATGGCTCTTCTGAGTTCTCATCATAGTAGGGAACTAGAATGACCTTTTAGTGTGATATCTACTATTATGACATTATCACATACTATTTTCCACATAATAAAAACCATTATGTGGTATGTATTTTGTAAATATTAAAAAAATGAATAAATGTTTATCATAAAGTAAACATAAGTTGGTTCTAGGGTACTGGATACAACAAACTCCCACTTTCACTAGAGAAAACTGCGAGAAACCGTCAATTCACTAGCTCTCACAAAATATTATTTCTTCTACTGAGATTGGACTTAATTCAAGGGTCTACCATGTTCCCTTCCATGAGTACTCTTCGTAATGAAAATTCACCCCTCAAATTGAAATACCAAAATAGATGATTCTTCTCGACTATGTGTTTTTCTCATTGATGTGACTTTGGATCTTTGGAAAGATCCACCACTCCAGTATTATCAAAATACAATGTGTTAGGTTATTTACATACTGTTACCACATTATGTTCCTGTACAGAGTTATAAATCCAAACAATATCCTCAGTTACATCAGAAGCTTCTATATACTCATCATCAATTGTATAATAAGTGAGGACATGATTTTTTTATCTCTTCTAATAAATACCTCATCTGTTGAGACAGAAAACATATCTTCATTGTGACATCAGATTATTTTAATTTGTCAAAAAACTAGCATCAGTATAACCTCTGTTGACCAACTCCTTAAATCCTCTATACACTAGGAAATTATCCTTAGTTCTTATCAGATACTTAATGATATCCTTAACATCGTTCCAATATTGTTTTCCTAGATCTTCGTGATATCTTACTACCAAGTTCAATACATATGGAACATCATGTCCAATACATAAAATGACATACATAATTTATCCTATCACTCAATCATATGGTATCTTAATCATTATCTATTTATGTTGTTGTGTGTGAGGATACATTTTCTTAGAAAGATGTAAACCATGCGACAATGGAACCAATCCCCCCTTCGATTTTCCTTAATAAATCACAATAGTATATGGTCAATATATGCACTTTGGATTACACTAAAAGGAATTTTGGATCCATCACAAATGATCCTGGTCCATATAATGTATGCTACATCACCTAAATATTTATTGGACAAAAACTTATTTAATTAGTCTATTACTGATTGAAATACTAGTATTTTATTTCAATGAAGTAATATTTCATCAACATATACTACTATAATAATGACCACCATTCCTATAAACCTCATTCAAACACACGGAACACATTCATTATTAACAAAAAAATATTCTTTTATGGATTCATCAAATCAAAAGTTCCATGACCTTGATGCTTTCTTTAATCCATACATCGTTCTCTACAACTTGTAACTCGTTTTGGCATCACCTTGAGTCTCAAACCCTTATGGTTGTGTCATATAGACATCATACTAAAGGTTCCCATTAAGTAATTTTGTTTTAAAACCCACCATGAAAATATCTTAGTCAGGGTAAGTTACGATAATAATTATAATTATAATGCATATAAATATGGAAATCAGAAAAAATGTGTCATCATAATCTATTCCTAGATGTTGTTTAAACCATTTAGCCACAATCCATGATTTATACCTACTTAATTTACCTTCCATGTGTAGTTTAATCTTGATTATCCATTTTCATCCAACAGTATTTACATCAAATGGCACATAGAACAGAACCGAAACTTCTTTCTAATACATGGAATCTATTTTAGAATTCCTGGCTTCATCCATCTTGTAGATTACGATCTCTCTACTGCCTACTTTTAAAAGATAGGTTTATTTTATCAACCAATAATATTTTTCCATCCTCAATGACCAAGAAATCATATCTCTCTGGTTCTCTTACCTCTATTATGCACCTATGTAGTACTTTTGTTTCAAAAATTTTATCTTCCACGATGACATATGGAATATGTTCTTATACCAACTATTGTGTATCATGAGCATTAACATCATCAATTTTAATCTTTCTCCCACTATCCCTTTTGATGATGTGCTACCTCTCAAGAATTATGGGTTCTCTAGCGACATTCGCTATCTTCGATAAGGGGTTGTATAAGCATTATCCCTTTATTTCATTAAGATACCCTATAATGATACACTTTTTACCCCAGGTTGATCATTAGTTTCATGAAAAGGCTTTAAAAAATACCACACAGCCCCATACACATGTATGAGACAAAATGGGATTCTTTCAACTATATATCTCTAAGGTAATTACATTTTCAACATTAGTTTTTACTCAGTTTAGTGTTTATGACACAGTTTGTAATGAATATCCCTAAAAGGATAAAGGAATATATGCATGACTCATCATGATTCAAACCATTTCCGACAATGTATGGTTTCTCATTTCAGTAACACCATTACACTATGGTGTATAAAGTGGGGTGAGTTGAGATAGAATCTCAAAATCCCATATAAATTCGATGAGTTCACGGTTAATATATTCACCACCATGATATAATTAAATCTTTTTATCTTCTTAACAGACTGATTCTCCACTTTGTTCTAGAATTCTTTGAATTTATCAAATGAATCAAACATATACCACATCAAGTAGATATAGACATATCTACTTAATTAATCAGTGAAAGTTATGAATTAAGAATATCCCCCTTAATATTTTTCTAGAAATGGTCCACACAGATTAGTTTGTACTAGTCCTAGAAGCTCAGTAGCCTTTCACCCTGTCCATTGAATGATGGTTTGGTAATTTTTCCTTATAAACAAGAATGAAATTTATCTTGTAGTTTTATCTTAGAAGATTCTAAATAACCATCTTGGCCAAAAAATTTCAAACTAATCTTGTTTACATGACCAATTTGATGACGCCACTGATTTGTGTTTTATGAGTCATGTGAACATGATTAGTTCTTATTTTACTACACATTGTTTCATAATTAAATACATAAAAACAGTTATCTAAATGTTCCATACCATAACATATGTTGACCTCATAAAATGAAATTTTTTGTTTGATATTTGAAAATAAATCCATTTAAATCTAAAAATGAAATAAAAATTATGTTCATGGTAACTATAGGTATATAATAAAAATATATTAAAACCAAAATCATTCATGTTGGAATTGAAAGGTGGTAGTTATCAATGTCCAGAGTATCTGACCTCGCACCATTGGAATATCTTAAATCCACCTCTCCTTTGGTAATCTTTTGGAATCTACATGGTTCCTACATTTGGATACATATTTGTGAACATCAAAAGCTATATCTAATACCCAATGTTTAGAATTGGAAATATTTCACTCGATAAAGAATGGACCTTTAATGTCCCTTTTTCTTTTGGGTGCAATTCCTCTTATTGAGGCTTTTCTTGCCTCATCAAAAACTTACTTCCCCCATTTCCTTTCTTTTCCTTTGGATATTCACCTTCATAGATAGACAATGCTCATGAGATTTAGACTATTTATAGGTAATGGGATCCCTTTATTTATTCTTCCTTTTCTTTTTCACCATAAGTAAAATGGGTTTATCATGCCTCATGTCCTTATCCACGTGGTGAATCTTGTTTAGATGTTCTTAATGTCTCTTCTCATTATTTCCCATAATACAATTCACATTAAAGATATATAAGGTCTTGAGAAGTGATGAAAGTATGAGATCTGTATGAAACTAATCTAGTATATTAATCCCTAATATTTATATGTGTTAAATGTAGTCAATAAACATGACTACATGAGGCCTAGCTGAAACAAAATGTCCAAGATTAGTTATGAATAAAGAATTTGAGATCTCATACTTTTTTGGTCTCACCTACTCTTGATAGAGATCCAGAAGGTGAGAAATCATGCTATAGAAATCCATATCCCCATGTTTCTTCAAAATATCATTTGATATTGATTATAGAATGAAGAATTGTACATCTGTATCATCATTTAGATGTTTCTCATAAAGAGATATCCCTTCATCAATTTCCTCATTGGTAGGTGAAACTAGTAAAGGTACTTCTAGAACATACAATTTCCTTTAATGGAGGATGATGCAACATAGGCACCTTTTCAACTTTTAAAAATTTGTGTCATTGAAAAATTTTTCCTTCTCATTTATGGATCACAATGATATGTTTGATGTCATTTTTATTGATGTTTCTACAAAATAATATAATCTGAAATTTAGAACATTGTCTAATAAAATTTAAAAAAATAAATAAATATTGTCTTTATTTGTATCCCACTATTTAATCCAAACCCAATATCCCTCACCATTGGCTTCATAATATCATATTTTGTGGATATTATAGTGGAAATGATCCATATTCCCCTTCTCATTACCCCAACATAGGTTCGTCTGGAAACTCAAACTGTTTTAGTTAGGCATTACAAATGCCATCTTCATTAACGAATAGTTCCTTGATCTTTGTAGTGGACTCCCCAGTCATGAAATCATAAATTTATATTTAATCAACATTTGACACTCAGTTACACCAATTTATTCGTTATAATTCAACCCTTGTTATCAACCATTTTATGTCAACCAAAAACCTCATGTTAGAATCCCCTGATAATTGAAAGCATCATAACCTGGGATGGTCAAGCACATTGAATTATTTTTTGATTCTAACCTAATTAATGGAATGATAGACTGACTTAATATTTATTGAAGGATTTATTCATTTTATTCATAAATCCCCAATTATTATATTTATCACATTCTTGTTAATATTATGTTATATTACTTTTTTTATTAACCTTGTATTAGATATTATTTACGCATAAGCTGGTTTAATTTGGCACGATAATCATGCTTGTTAATTCATTAATTATGTTATTGCGATAATATATCCATAATTAAATAACCATTCAAATTATAAAAATAAAATAAATTGTTATGATCACTAGAACATACTATTGTTTAGTTTATCAATTTGGTGATAATCTTACTGTTGACCTAGGGGAAAACAACTTGAACCAATTATGGTTCGTGTTGCATCTTTCTACGTGTACACCTTTGTATATCATGGGAATGGTTATTCCTTGCCTACAAACATGAACCACTTTCTGTATCTTGGGATATCCATCCATTTAATATACCTTTTACTCATATGAATATGAGGGGAAAATGGGTTTACATAAAAGAAACCATGGGTACACAGGCCCTACATAATGAAAGGGTATAAGGCACACATGAATTTTTTTTGATTCAATAGTTAATTAAATTAAACCAATCACATTTAAGAGGTATAATCTAGCTCATGATCATCCACACACATGCAACGAATTACACATTTAATAAAAAATTTATTCAATTCTTAATATTTCTTAATTTCAATAAATCTCACTCAAATCATTTAATTGTAATTGTTATTTAATCAATTATTTTTCTTAATTCTCATCTGAAGTTCCATGATATTCTCATACAGTATAATTTTAAAAAAATTAAATAAATTCATTTAAAATTTAATTTATACATAAATGTATATTGGAGTAATAATGGTGAATACATGTATGATTCTTCCCAACATTTATTATACTTTCATATGGTTTTACTCTTGTGACATATGACATAAAATACTTATCAAGTACATTTAAAATGTGTAAATCAAGGATTATTACAATAATTACATTATTTTTCAGTCACATGTTATGCTAAAATTCATGTAGAGTAACAACTTGTAATACAACTCATATAAGATATGACAATCTGAACATTACTTAGATATTAATTTAGAATTTAAATATTTATTTCCATGTAAACCGATAAAAAGGCATGTGAAATCATTATTACCACTTTCAAGTACATGTATCAAGGTTTACATGGTAAAATAAATAATTTTTATCAATTCATAACTTGGTATAAGTACATGATGTGTAGATACGATCATCATAGAATGTAAATATCTCACCATCTATCCAAGACACATGAATATGAACTCGGTGTGTAAGCTATTCCATGGAAAATTTGGTCTACATGGAGTTTTAAATGGGCCACAGGTCATGTGAACTCCAAGTTACATAGTAACCAATCAGGTAGGTTGTGTATGGAATACATTTCCCATTAGTGACTCAAAGGTACAACACGCTATGTATGTGGGATACATGGTGTGTAGTTGTAACGTCCCAGTTCTGAAAGCCACCCAGAGGCGCCCTGTACCTTGTTGGTCACATGGCCTCAAGCGCATTGCCCCGAACATCAGAGGCTTCCAACTAGCAGGGAGGGACTTGGGTGTGATAGTGGAGAAACAATGCCCCCATTGGCAGAGTAACAAAGTGAAAGAATGGAATAGAAAAAGTGGAAGCAAGAATAATCCATACAAAATTAAACACCAGAATACTGGAAAATAATAAACTAGAGCACACATATATATATGAATGATGCATGATACAAATGTCTTGGAAAGTAGCCAAACAAATCACAATGTTGGAATACAATAGTACTAAACCAATGTACAAAAGAAAGTAAAAAACTCTTCAGCATCACAAGCCATATCTTGGTCCCATGCTCTCCAGCTCCACAACAAATCAAGTAACTGAATTAGAAGGGTGATTTCCCTTATCTATACCTGCTACAATATAATCTTTTTGGGCCCAAAATCAAAGCCCAAACAGGGTATGAGACTAAATCCTAGTAGGAAACCACCACAATATATGTTCCTAATAGTTAGTGAATATATGGAAGGAAATGTAAAGAAATTAGTAAACATGGAAGTAAACAGCAGTAAAAATCTACAGTTTCAAGTATCAAGAAATAACTAATCAATGCATATAATCACAAAAGGTATCCCTCTTAGAATTACCCACAACCTATCCCCTCTGGTCCTACCTAGAAACATAAGCAAATGGGTAACATAACAGGTAACCCTCTGGGATGTACTCATAGACTATCCCCACTTGTCCTACCAAAAAAGTACAAGCAACCCTCTGGGAAGTACACTCAGTCTAACCCCTCTTGTTTAGCTTAATCATAGACTCTCTGAGGAAGCAATATACGTTAATTCCTCTTATAGTATGGTATCGTAACTAATGGTGGAATGGGGAAGCACTTACATTAAATTAACCTCGTAGCCCATGTCGAGGAACTACAGACACTTTGAGGAAGCACTTACATCAATTCCCCCTATGGTCTTGCATCGTAATAGTGAAACAGACACTTTGGAGAAGCCCTTACGTCAATTCACCCTATGGTCTACTACACCAGGTTACCATGGCCCTGTGTATGTCATGTAGGTATAACAACTCATATCGACCAAAGTATACATCAATAACTACTTGGATAGCAGTCTACAACATATCATCATATCAAAACAATCACACAATCCTACAATAACACATGGGAATGTGAACAACAACCTAACCAAAAAATAGACCCAATTTTCAAAACAGGCGATCATGCATGGTAAAATCACTTCCAAATCATAGTAATTAACCCTATTCAAAATCAAATAACATCTACTCAAGCATATGAGCATTGAAAGAAAACAAAAGGGCTAAAAAGGTAAACGCACAATACACCGTTCATGGGTATTGGGAAAATCTGCACATATAACTCAAACACATTCAATATAAAGACACAAACCACCTACCTCAGTGTTGAATGATCAAAATACTTGAGTCTCATAGCTGGTATCACCTTAGAATGATGAATATCTATAAAAAAATCTTAAATATTCAAGAGAGGATAACATGAGGAGGAAGATTAATTGGGAAACGAAGCTCTAGAAGAAGAAGAGCCTACCGACGCTATTCCATCGCAATTGACAATGTTCGATTCAGAGAACAGATTCTCAATTGGTGGCTCAACTAAGATCTGTGTAGTACATATGCTCTCAGTCGAGTTCGTTAGAGAAGAAGAAATTTCTATCAATTACACGTTACCCCAGTCCGTTTAATAAAAAAATAATACACAGCATGTACTTTGGAAGTACACGATTTTACTTTCCATTTCCGTACACCACTTTAGGCAGCCTCCAGTTCACCACCCACATGGTCATATGCATGGCCGCTACATGTCCAACACACAGCTACCCACGGTAACAAAGTACACGACGTGTACTTCAATAATTTCCAGAAATTTATCTTTTTTCTCATAAATAACTAGAAAAATAAAACATACATGAAAACGATGATTTGTTTATTAAAAACTTCACCCCATAAGGAAATTCATCCCCAAATTTCCCTAGCAAGCCGGCGTAGATGAAGAGTCCCCGAATAGATCCAGCCACTGAGCTCGTACATTGGCCTCCCTCTCCCAAGTTTCATCATGTACTCACCTGTGCTGCCATAGCACTCATACTAGAGGGATAGACCGACCATGGAGAACCTTCATACATTGATCAACAATCTAGATATGATGTTCCTCGAATGATGCATCCACTTCTAACTCAACCTCCTCAGGTTGGAAAACATGAGACTGATCTGAGAATTAACATCGAAGCTGGGAAACATGGAAAACGTCGTGCATAGCCTGGTACCTCTGAGGTAAATACAGCCGATAGGAAACTATCACAACTCTCTCCAACAACTCAAATGGATCGACGTACCTCTGTGAAATCTAACCCTATCTTCTAATCATATTGTGTCCCAACCTCAGTGTGACACGTAGGAAAACATAATCCCAAACCTCGAACTCTAGAGGTCATCTCCACTGATCAACATAAGACTTCTTTCAAGACTGTGTGTTAGCCATCCTCTTCCGAATCAACTCTATCTACTATGTGCTCTCCTAGAAAAGACGAGGTCCCAGCATAGCTGCCTCTCCTGCCTCTATCTAATATAAGGGTGATCACCATGGCCTACCGTACAAATCCTCATAAGGTTCCAGCTGAACAGTTTCTTGAATACTATTGTTGTTGGAAAACTCCACAAGAGTTATGTGCTTCTCCCAAGAAACTCCAACATCTAGAATACATGCTCAAAGAATGTCCTCAAGCACCTGTATTCTACTCTCGGACTGTCCATCTGTCTTGGGATGGTAAGCTATACTCAAAATAACCTATGTTACAAAAGCCTTCTGAATCCCTATCCTGACCCGCGAAGTAAAACATGAGTCCCTGTCTGAAACAATGGAGTGTGGATATCCAAGAAGACATATAATCTCTTGGGTGTACAATTGTTCCTGCTCATCGACACTAAATATCTCCTTGACCAGCAAGAAGTGAGAAACCATCATGAGTCTATCAATGACAACCCAAACTGCATAATTCCCTCTAGGAAACCTTTCTAAACCTGTCACAAAATCCATTATGTCATCATTACGCATCCACTCGGGAATGGGTATATGTTGTAAAAGCCATACTAGTCGCTGATGATCTGCCTTCACCTGCTGATAGGCAGAACACCTCATGGAGAAAATAGAAACTTCTCTCTTCATACCTAGCCACCAATACAGATGGTGTAGATCATGATATGTCTTGGTGACACCAGGATGAACTTCCCAAACTGAGGAATGAAAGTCTCGCATCATCTCCTCGTGTATATCTTCTGGCACCCATACGCACCCCTAGAAAATTAATATCTCATCCTCACATATGGTTCATCCTGGAATATGGTCCTCTCTTGACACACTCTTGGGTAAGAATAGGCCTTCTAAGTCTGATAGATGCCTCATTCACACTCGATCAAGAAGAGTAGAGGTAAAAGCCATAGAAGAATGAAACATCTAGCCCTGTCTATCATTCACCTCCAAATGCATCTCAGAGATTATAACAATAAGATTCCACTCTTAGTTGTCCTCATAAAATGCCTTTATATGAGTCCTCCTACTCAACACATCAGCCATAGTGTTTCCTTTCCCTAGCATATAGGCAAGATCAAAGTCGAAAGACTGAAGGTGCTCAACCCACCTTCGTTGTCTCAAATTCAGATCACGCTGAGTGAATATGTACTTGAGACTCTTTTGGTCAGTGATAACCACAAAATTCTCTCCCAGAAGATAATGTCTCCAACAGTGTAAGGCATGAACCACAACAGCTAACTCGAGATTATGCGTCATGTAATTCCTCCCATGTGGCTGCAACTACTGAGATATGTATGCAACGACTCCTTCTCCCTACATCAACACAGATCCCAGACTAATAATTGAAGAATCACAGTACATAGTATTGATCTTTCCTAGCTCTGGAAATACTAGTATAAGTGCTGAGGTCAACCTCTCTGTCAGCTCCTGAAAGGCTGAATCATAAGAATCTGACCACAAGAACATTGCACCATTCTTTTTCAGACCCGTCAGTGGTCCTGCTAAGCGTTAAATTTCCTATATGAAATGTCTGTAGTATCCATCCAGCACTGGAAAACTCCATATCTCAAATACTTTCTTCATATTCTCCCAGGAAACTACTTCTCTAACTTTCTATGGGTCTACTAATAGTCCTATCTTTGAGATAACATGACCCAAGAATTTAATATGATTCATCCAAAAGTGGCATTTTGAGAGCTTAGCATATAACTGTTTCTCTCTCAGTGTACACAAAATGATCCCAAGATGTGTGGCATGGTCGTGTATAGTGTGAGAGTATACCAATATATCATCCACGACAACCACCCTGAAGGATTCCAAGTATGGATGGAACACTCTGTTCTTCAGTTCCATAAAAACAGCAGGCGCGTTCATGAGACCAAACGGTATAACCATAGACTCGTATAGACCATTCCTACTCAATAAGGTTGTAATAGGTATATCAGATAGTATAACGCACAACTGATGGTAACCATATCTCAAGAAAATCTTTGAGAACACCTGAGCTCCTCGAAGAGGTTCAAAGTGATCATCAATCCTCAGCAAGGGATATCAGTTATTGACCGTCAACTAATTCAACCTTCGATAATCCATGCAAAGCCGAAGGATTCCATCTTCCTTTTTCATAAATAGGACAGGAGAACCCCATGGATAAGTACTGGGTCGGATGAAACCCTTTTCCTGCAACTCCTCTAACTGCTTCCTGAGCTCCTGCGACTCTGGTGTAGCCATCCTATAAGGAGGAGTGGAAACTGGTGCCGCTCTAGGCACAAGCTCAATAGAAAAGTGTACATCATGCTCCAGAGGAAAACCTGAAAAGTCTTCTGGAAAGACATCTCTTAAATGATCCACCATAGGAGGAAATTCCATCTATGAAATTCCCTAGTCATCCAGATATAGACATGAAATCTGGGTTGTAACTCCTTCTAACCCATGATGCTCAGGTCCCGCTCTACTCGCCTCGACATCTCATTCACCCTTATGAAGCAAATATCCACCCTCTAGTGATAGGAAACTCAACATTCTATGATAGCAGTCGATGACTGGCTGGAAGGGAACTAGACAGTCCATTCCATAAATGATATAATATCCTTTCATCTCTAGGACATATTGGTCCCATAAAAAGTGACACCCACCAACCTCTAAAGGGCACTCCTTGCACTGATGTACACTCGTTGTTCTAGTCCCCAATAGAGTGTCTAGTTTCAAGATATCACCAGAAGAAAAGATATAGAGCCCAAGGCTCTCCACAACCAAAATGGATATAAAGCTATGGAAATCCCTTGTATCAAAAAGAGCATAAGATAAAACTGAGGCTACTAAGATTGTACCTCGAACTATAGAGGTTCTGGGATCCTTCTATTGTTGGGTATTCTCCACTACATATGTCTGACCTGCACTGCGGCCATGTGACCCTATTTGGCCACCCTAAGTTGATCCACCCTATTGTCGCTGAAATCCAGATGACTGGATACCCCGACCATGACATCCACCTCAGACTGAATGGCCAGAAGAACTCTAGTTCCCAGACTGGTGAGAAACTAGTGGTGCTGCTCCTGAATGAGGAGTCATAGAAGAACTCATGTTACCATATTCTATTGAGAAGATCTAACATGAGCATTGAAGATGACCCATCTTTCCTCATGATCGGGACTCCACCGGGTATCTCGGGCAGTGTGGCCTCGTATGCTCGCTCTTCCCGCACTGGTAGCACACCACCTGACTACAAGAATAAGTATATCGCCTCCTTGGATCTCCATGCATAGACTCCTCATGTTGCTCCATGCTGTCAGTAGGAGGAATACTACCTCCAGATGCCAAGCCTATTTGGCTAACAACTCAAAAATTCCACAGACTGTGCTCAATGATCAGCGCTTGGTTGATGATAGAAGTGATATAAGTCAACCGGAATGTGTTCACCTATGATCGGATGTCGTGCCTCAGACTATCCTCGAACTTCCTTGCCATGAATAACTGATTACCTCCGGGAATAGGTGTGAAACGTTGTATCTCGGTAAAGTGAGAGGAATACTCCATATCTGAAAGAGTACCCTGCACCAGATTCATACACTCTCAGGATCGATCGTCCCTCAATGTCTCCGGGTAAGTAGTCATAAAAGATACACTGGAACACCTCCCAAGTTAGAACCTGCTGGTGTCCCCCATGTGAGATCACATCCCACCACCTCCTGGAAGAGTCCTAAAACATATATGTAGCGAGCTTGACCCGCCTCCCTGGAGGTGTCTTCGGATTCTCAAAGATCGTCAGTATGGCTTCCAGCCACGACTCTCGAGCCTGGGGTCCTCCATCCCATGAGAAAGTGGGAGGATGATGCTGCTAAAAGACCTGTGTCAGTTGTACCATTGACGGGGTAGGAGGCAGTTCTCCCTGAAATGTCTACATCATCCTTATAACTCCATCCATGAACTGTGTATCAGCACCTACGTTCAGTATAATTGTTGGTTCCAAGACTGGTATAATGGGAAGATCTACAGGTAGTCCCTGATCAGCCATATCTTGTGTCCGATGACTACCCTGCAACTGGCGTACAACCAGAGGATGTCTCAGAGGCATGAATTTGAATGGTCAAAATCACACCATAGATCAAGATTATCATGGAGTAAATATTGAAATCATAAGAAGGGAACATGAGAGGGAAATAATTCATGTTTTTTCAAAACATTAATACATGACGTGTATAACCCCTACATAGCGTGTTCCCTTCAGCCATTCAGATGGGCATGTACTCCTTCCAAATCTGGTCATGTAACACCCCATACACATGGCATGTTCACCTAACACATGACGTGTACTTGTATCCTCTTCCCCTACCTGAGTCCTTCTACATGTCTAAGTCACATAGTTCTCCATATAACGATACTACACGGCGTGTTAGTTCCAAATACATTGTGTACTAGGAGAACCTCACTGACCCGTGTTGTTAGATACACGGCTGGTTACACGGCTCACACTACATGGCATGTTCCAGGAAGAAACAGCATGTACTAAGATGATTTTTCCAACCTGTGTTGTTCTTTACACGGCCGAGTACTTGGGTTACTCTACAAGACGCGTTCTAGACGGACATGACATGTATTAGATAGGACTCAACTGACTCATTTTATTAGTGACATGATCGGTTACATGATTCTACAACACGACGTGTACATCTAGTACACGGCGTGTCCTACTAATGATTCCAAACCTCGTGTCCCTACCCACAAAGTCTGAGACACAGTTTGAGACTACATGGTGCATACATACGGTACACGGTGTGTACTTAAGAAATAAATTTTCTTCCAAAATAGAATAACACATGGTGTGTAGTCAAACTACATGGGCTTGTATTCTGGGTTTTTTCCAGACATTAAGCCTTAGAAACAACTCTATAGTTTAGAAAAACACTGAAATTAACATTAATGTGCCAAATTTCGATCCATGAGGGCCTATACTCCCCACGAATCTAATATTTGCATCCTACACATGTTATAAACAAGTTAAACAAGTCAATTATCCACCAAATTCCATTTAATGAGGGCCCATAACACCTCAAGAACCAATTTTTGGCATTCATTCAATCAAAACCTTAGACAAATGATACCGTATAGAACAACATGTATTCTATCAAAGCATCTATCACAACATCTTAAATTTCTAGCACAATGTCTATCACAACAACATGTAATTTCTAACGCACCCTAAATGGCATGGCAATAATGCATGACATGTGATTCTTATAAAGTGCCTATATGTTGCATGAGATGGAAAAACCTCATCTCATCGGGTTAAAATATAAATAGAACCTCAATAATATCAAAAATAACAGCACAAAACATGTGAATCACTAAAGGTGAAATCAAATCAACTGTAATAATTGTGAAAACAGACAAATTACAATAAACAGGTAGATTGGATTTTCCTTGTACATGAGTTAGCTTCTATTGAGTACAACCTATTACCAAGTATATATTTTTTCCAACCCCTGGATATAGGTTCAAAAAAGTAAGTCAAGAGAAAAGAAGAACTCTGATACCTCTTTGTAACATCCCGGTTCTGGAAGCCACCCAGAGGCACCCAGTACCCAGTCGGTCACATGGCTTCAAGCGCATTTCCCCAAACACTCGAGGCTACTGACTAACAGTGAGGTCAATGGGTTTGATAGTGGGGAAACTATGCCCTCATTGGTAGTGTAACATAATGGAAGAAAGAAATAGAAAATGAAGAAGCAAGTATAATCCATACAAAAGTAAACAACAGAATACTATAAAATAATAAACTAGAGCACCATATATATTTGAATGATGCATGATACATATGTCTAGGAATGTATCCATCCAAATCAAAATGCTTGAATACAACAGTAATAAAACTAAGTACAAAATAAAGCAAGTAAAAAAATCCTCAGCATCGCAAGCCATAGCTTGGTCCCATGCCCTACAGTTCCACAGAAAATCAAGTACACGAGGTAGAAGGGAGCTTTCCCTTATCTATACTTGCAGTAATATAATCTGTTTGGGACCAAAATAATATCTCAAATAGGGTGTGAGAGTAAATCCCAGTAGGTGACCACCACAAGATCTATGCCTAACAGTCAGTAGATATATGGCAGGTTATGTACAGAAAGTAGTAAACAAGGAAGTACTCAGTAGTAAGAATCCACAGTTTCAAATTTCAAGCAACAGCTAATCAAATCTGATAATCATAAAAGGTAACCCTCTAGGAAGTACCCACTTCATATACCCTATGATCCTACCTATCATAATAAGAAAATGGATAACACAACAGGTAACCCTATGGGAAGTACTCATATCCTTTCACCTCTGGTCCTACCTAAATAGCACAAGCATCACTCTGGGCAGTACACTCAGTCTAATCCCTCTGGTTCAGCTTAAGCATAGACTCTCCAAGGAATCACTCACTATTAATTCCTCTTATAGTCTCGTATCATAACTAAAGGTGCTTTGGGGAAGCTCTTACATCACATTCCCCATATGGCCCGCGTCGAGAAACTACCGACACTCTGAGGAAGCACTTACGTCATTTCCCCCTATGTTCTCGCATAGTAACAGTAAAACGGACACTCTGTAGAATCCTTTATGTCCATTCTCCATATGGTCTACTACACCAGGTTCTCACGGCCCTGTGTAAGTCAAGTAGTTATAGCAACACATATCGGCCAAAGTAAACCTCAAGAACTAATTGGCTTCCAGTCTATAACATATCAGTATATCAGAACAATCACACAATGCTACCACTAGGCATGGGAATGTAAACAGCAGCCTAACAGGGAAAGTAGAACCAATGGTCAAAACAGAAAATCATGCATGTGCAATGCACATACAAATCATAGAAATTAACCCTATTCACAATCAAATAACCTCTAATCAAGAATAAGATCATGACAGGAAAAAATAGGGCTAAAATAGTAAACACACAATACCTCATTCATGGGTATTGGGAAAATTGCACATATAACTCAAATACATTCAACAGAAAGGCACAAACCACCTACCTTGGTATTGGAAGATCAAAATACTTGAGTCTCATGGATTTAATCACCTTAGAATTCATAAGATCTATATAAACGTATAAAATGTTCAATAGAAGATTTATTGAGAAGGGGGAGGAATTGGGAAACGATACTCTATAAGAAGGAATAGCTTACCGATGTGATTCTAACACAATCAACGGAGTTCGATTTGGAGAACGGACGCTCGATTGGGGGCTCAGTGAAGATCCGTGTCATACGGATGCTCTCGGTCGATTTTAGGGGAGAAGAAGATGTTTTTGTCGATTAGACGTGACCCCTGTCCATTTAATGAAAAAAAGAAAATACACGGCATGTACTTTGGAACTACACAGTGTGCACTTTTCATTTTCATACTTCTCTATAGGTGGCCTTCAGGTCACCCCCCACATGGCCGTGTGCATGGCTGCTACACGTCCATCACATAGCTACCTGTGGTAACTGAGTACAAGGCATGTACTCAGAAATTACATGGTGTGTACTTTAAAAATTTCCAGAAATTCATCTTTCTCTCAAAAACGACCTGTAAAGGAAAACATTCCTGAAAAATAATATTCGGGTTCTTACAGTAGTCTTATTGACTATGAACCATTAAATTCTAGACAAAACAGGTTGCATTATGTGTGTAATTAATTAAATAATTAATTAATAATATTGAATTGATTTCCAAATTAGTCTAATATATTAAAAATTCCTACTTTTCGTGTTACTCATGTGACACATCATATATTCTGGTGTGGTCCAGATAAGAACATTGGCCCCACTGGATGAGTTCCTCAATTTTATTTTAGTCATAAAATTAAACGTCTTGATTACATCTACAAGTTACAGAGGAAGTAATAGATATTGTAATTTGGATTAAGAGAATGATTAAACATGAATTAAAATACTAAATTAAAATGTGTAAATCACCAATGACATTAAATAATTTGTTGACTACTTTAATACCACTTTTATGTTCTCGGTGCAGCGGATGTGTGTGATGGGTGATGCCCAATTACTATTTTTTCCATAATTGAGGAACAATTCGAGATATATTGAATGATGAACATCATGATCTACCAAATTAAGTCAAAGTAATAGAAAATGAACAATTTCACTATACCCAAGAAATAGTATAACCACATATTATTTAAAATTAATTTAATTAATTAATGAATTACCTTTATTAGAAATATTTCATTATTGATAAATCTGATGAAAGTTCTATAGTCCACCATCGATATGTTGTAGAAACCAAGTATAGATTTCCTATAATAGTGATCCACACATGTTCCACAAATCACTATACATAACTGAAGGAATCTCCAGGTGCTATCATGAAATATCCTTATGCTTGTATCATCTAACATTGATCACTTTGAGAACCGCTTCAAAATAATTATCCATGATCAGAAAATGGTAGATTTATCTCTGTACTTTGGAGAATTCATAGAGAAGGGAAGTCTCTTGGATTGAGAAGTTTCACCAAATCCTTTGTGCAAAACCAATAAATTGAATTTACATAATGTGAAAAAATAACTAGGTTTATATATCAGTAGGGTAAAAATAACATAATTTCACAAGTTCCCTTAATTATTTATTTAATATTAGAGAAACCACATGTCAAATAATAATAATAATATCATTATTTTCCAACATATTCTTAACTTGAGAATTATAATTAACTATTTTGTAATCAACTAATATTAAATATTTATTATTTATCACTGGACAAAAAACACATTCTGACATTCCTCTATAATATTTATCAATCATTGAGAAATGAATATTTTTTTATTAAATAAATATCACTACATTATTCAACAATAAGAAAATAAATATTATATTTACAAATTAGAAATTAAATATTTATATGCGATCAAGAATTCCAGAGTAATTTTTAAAACACATATGGGAATAATATTTATTCAACCAGTTAAATAATAAATTAAAATATATATTATTTAACTGAGATTCTAGATACACCTACTGTGTGAACCTATAGGCCTATTTCTTAGTGGAATGAGGTGATGAAGCCTAAAACCCAATGATAGATTATAGAAAAATGCCAGGGAATCCATATAAAATTATTTTAAGGGAACAATGACATAAAACCTCGTACAAATGCTTACTGTTTAATATATTATTTTTATCTTGATATCTATAATCAAACTGGTTGCATGCTTGTGCCATAAACTTATGTTTTTGATGTCTCTTTCTTTGAATTCCCAAAAAAGAAACATGCCTTTAAAACACCATGGACATGGATTTATTTATAATATAAATTTTCATCAAAGGGGTTGAGATATCAACTTTTGTTATTAAACAGAAGGGAAAATTCCTTCTCACGTTATTTGTAAGGACCCAAACATTTAAATTATATATTTTTCCTATATTTGGGTGTTATTTTATTTTATACTCAAAAAAACTATATCGTTTAATTAATGATGCAGGTTTAATTAAAATGAGACCATTGGGTTTCAACTTTTATATTACTGTAGGTCAACATGACAGTTGGAAACTATAATCATAATGCTGTGTTTTTATAAATACAGTTATCTTGGTAAATTAATACAGAAAAAAGATTGAATTTCCTTATCCAGTAGACTCAGACCATATGAAGCCCATCTGTTGGAGCTTGAGAAGGAGGTAGCATCACTGGGATATTTACTGTACCTAGCCCAATCTGAACTTCAATATATGAAGCTTGAATAGAATCGCCTTAGGGAGAAGTTCATGCTGATAGAAATCACCACTCAAGATATGTGGTCTGATCCACCCCAAGATTCTATCACCATAGCACACCATACACTTAGGTCCTATGCTGGTGTTATAAGGGGGTATGTAATGAGACCTTAGCTGCTTTGTGTTATCCTTTTATATAAATAAAATAATTATTTCTTATTATGGAAAATTTTGTGAATTTCAAATATCTAGATAAATATAGGATTTGTATTATTGATGATTTTAAGAAAAAATGGGGTATTTCAAAAATATTTTTGTTTTATTTAAATAATTAATAATGTGAAATTATTTTCAAAAAATGGTCTTCTATAGTTTTGATCAGTGAGAATTTTAGAGTCTAATAAGATCAACATTATTTTTAGTGAATGGTAAAGTATGAATAATAACCTACCCGTATGAATAGTAATGAATAGTAAAATGGCAAAAAAAAGAAACTTCACCCATGAATGTATAAATACAATTTAAACATCTTAAAAGTGAAAAATGAACATAGTATAAGTTTTAGTATTTTTTATGTCATAAATATTTTATTTACAATTTTGTAATTAATTTAATAATTTAAAATGGAAATTTATTTTCATTAAATGTAATTATATATTGTTAATTTATTATCTTATGGTTATACTTTAATTTAATGGGACCTTTATTACTTTCTTACGATGTAACAAAATGGGTTATAGTTTTAATGTGGAATTTTTGGAATAAATAATGATTTTATTTAAAAATTAAATTAAGAATAGGTAGAATATCATTACATAAAATGGAGTTTATTTTTAAATTCAGTGCATCGATATTATGTTAAGGTGAATTTTTGGGATTTTTTCTAAAATATTAGAATTTTCGGTGAGTAGTAAATATACAATTTTGAGTTTCTGGTGTTTAATAACATCATTAATGATGTAATAATGTTGTAAGAATTATTGTCGACTTATTAATAGTTAGATATTATATGAGGCGTCCCAAGTGGTCTATACCATGGGAAAATACCATGGGAAAGCCCATGGTTTTGCAAATACCACCGATGAGGTGTCCCATGGAAATTAATAATTTATTCCCTCACTTTTCCAATAAATACAAGACACTTCCTCATTAATTTCATTCCAAAATCATCCTAAACGAATTTATGGTTTTCTTTACTCCAAAGGAGTCATACCAAGGTTCCCTCAAGCCTCCCAAGGTCCCTACCTTCAAGATTTCGATGTTAGTATTTAGGTAAAGGAATCTTTCACCCTCCTTTTTTTAAGTCATGACTGACTTTATGTTCTGTCTTCTAGCTTCCATTTTATTATGTGGGGTTTTTTTATTGTATATCTTTACTATATTACATTTTATTTTCAAATAATTAGATACCATTTCCGCTCCCATCAATTGATTTTCTGAATTCTTAAGTGATGTCGTTAGGCAGGTTAATTTTTTGTAAAAGAAATCGCATCTTCTCTTTCTTTTCAAGATTCCTTTTCATTTTTTATGTCACTAAAATATCCATAACATGTTCTTATCTCCTTTATATTATGGATTTATACTATATTATTAGTTATTTATGAGTGGGTTACAATTTTACCTGCTCTTTTTAATTTTTTCTAAAAGGATGTTATGTAGTAGTTATGCTGCTGAATTTTCATCTCAAATTTCCTCTCTTTTCTCTCTTGAAATTCTCTTGTTTTATTTATGTGAATACGCATACCTATTTATTTTGAATGGGTGTTCATAAATAAAAAATTAATGATATATTTGATTCTGGAATTGACATACATATATCCCTCACTCCCTTTCCATGGGTTATAAATTATGTAATGATCTTTTTTTAGAACTTTTAAAATGTCGTAATTTTGAAATGAAACCCATTTCCTTTGTTCTCTATGGGTTACATATGAAATTATGGATCCTGATCTATGTGGATAACATGAATGTAACGAAATATTAAGGGTTCACTCTGATAGTTCTCCAATTCATTGGGTAAATAATTAATCTCTATAGATGACATGTTTCATGATACCTTGGTGAATAACCTTGATAATTTTTTTATGACACCTCGGTGTTGAAACATGGTGATATGTTCATGAATTTCTAAATGAAATGTTGTAGCCAAATATTCATGTTATTATTCATGTTATTTTTTTATGATATTCTTCTTTTTATGTAGCTCATATCTTTATGTTTTTCATCAAGTACATATTGATATCACAAGTAAACCAATTCCCTTTTTACCCTTACTATGCCTTCAGCTCACCCTTTCCTTTGATGTATGTCTCCACGTTATGAGATGCAGAAATTGTACTAAGAAAGAACTTATTATAAATCCTTAAAAGAGTACTAGAAGATTTTTATGTTGTTTTCAGGTTTTATATTCGTGATTTCCAAGACAATAGGCTTTAAAAGATCCTCTGTTTGTAAAATGTAATGAAAAGTTATGTAATAAAAAAGTGGGATTCCATAGTTGGTATCAAAGGATAGTTTAGCTATTTATTGAAATTAGAATATTATACCTTTATTAATAACCCTATATAATAGTTTAAATATAGGAAAAATTCCTGGTATTTTGGTGAGTATTGCGTAAGTGATTTATCAAGAAAAGACATCCCTGTCTAGATTCAAGAGGGTAGAGGCAACTCTGGAACAGATGTACATAGGGGTAAAACTTGAAAACAAAACTTTGATCTAGACTCGAATGGGAACTGGTTCATGTGAATGGGCCTTGCGTAACTCTTGGTTACAACACTCCTGAGGGATATATTTGGTCAATCATTAGCTTTTTAAGAATCATTACAAAGGATTTATAGAGAAAGGTAATTGTTTAAAGAAGTTTTAAGGCATAAAATCTTTTATAGTTAAAATATTCATAAATGAAATATGTTTCTCACTAAGGTTTTATTCCTTTAGAAATTGGCAGGCAATAGTAGGAACCGTTCAAATGGTGACCGCAATGGACCATGCATCGACGACCCTCCCATGGAAGCCGGAATGGAAACATTCATGTGAATGATGAACCAACTGACTCCGGTTTTGGGAAATAACTTGAATCAAGATGAGAGACCAATCTCACTACTAAGGGAACAACATTTTTTTGAGTCCTTTATGTTTCAATGACCACCAAACTACAGTGGATCGACTGACCCATTGATTGCGGAGCAATGGATCAGCTCTATCGAGAAGATCTTTTATGTTCCCTACTATTCAGAGCAAGATGATGTCACCCTGGCTGTCTATCACATAGAAGGAGAAGCTAATCAGTGGTGGGAACTAATTAAAAACACGAGTCAAAGAGTGGAGGTTGATGCTATGGAGTGGGAAGAGTTCATAGGGATATTCTTCAATAATTATTTCCCTCGTTCCATGAGAACAAGAATAACGATGGTGTTTCTCGAGCTGAAGTAGAAGGAGAATGAATCTGTGGGAAGCTACAAGATGAACTTTACAAGACTTTCCCATTATACCTCAATATTTTTAATGGATTCTAATGGTATGTTTGATAGATTCTTTGGTGGACTGAGACCTCAGATGTGGATGAATCTTGCCAACCGAGACTATTATAGCTATGAGGAGATCGTACGGTGTTCAATGAAATTCGAATTAGATTTCGGTGAGATGCAGTGGTCTCATAAATCGAACAAAAAAAGAGATCAGTGGATCCCAGATTAGGGAGGACCATTTATCAGGGAAGTGGAGGAAAGCAAGTTCAATGCCCCACATGTAATTAATGTGGGAAGAATCATTTGGGGAACTGCCTGCTCGAAAGCAGGAAATGATACAAGTGTGGAAGAGGTGGCTATATTGAGAGGAATTGTCATAGTGAGGTGAAACATCAAATTCAAAACACTAATGACAAGGGGAAAATGGTTCATGCCCTTACTAATGTCTAGTGCATTATGTGTGGACAACCTGGGCACTTTTCCAATCATTGTTCAAATCCAAGGGTAGTGGAAGAGAACAATCATCAGCCTCAGCAAAGGACAAGGGAAAAAGTTCGTGCTTTTTCTATCATGATATCAGAACATGAAGCTCTGAATGATGTGGAATCATGTTCTCTGTTTGTTCTCTCAAATCTAGAAAGTACTTTCTTTTATACTGGTTCTACACATTAATTTATCTCCTCCATGTTTTCAATGAATTAGAATCAACCCCTGATTTTATAAAAGTAGAGTAATCAGTCAAGACCCCTGTTGTGATTATCCAATCATCGTCAGTTTTTAAAAATTATAGTATTTACTTTAGTGAGCACAATATTATCACAAATTTGTAGTCATTCCCATGCTAGAATTCGACATAATACTATGAATGGAATGGCTGTAAATGTATAATGATATGATAAAATGTAGAAGTAAGGAAATATTAGTAGTCATGAATGGAAAACCTAGAGTTATCTTCCAAGGAGAGATATCTCAACCTTATCTTTTTATAGAAGAACCTTCAATATCCATCTTTATGGAATTGATCAGTGAAGAATAATAAGGAAATGAATGTTTGAGGATTGAAAATGTCCACATCGTCCAGTAAAATGTTAACGTATTTCCTAAGGAGTTGCATGGACCTCCCCCAGAAAGAGAGATTGAGTTCACTATTGAACTCATACATAGATCTCATCCAATATCAATGATCCCATATAGGATGGAAATGTGTAGCTAGAGGATTTAAAGAAAAAACTCTATGATCTCTTGGAAAAGGGTTTTATCCAACCGAGTGTGTCTCCTTGGGGAGCACCTATTCTATTTGTGAAGAAGATGGATGGATCGATGCAGCTATGCAGTGATTATAGAGAACTGAACAAGATCACAGTAAAGTACAAATAACCTCTTCAAATAATTTATAACTTATTTGACCAACTTCATGGGGCTAAATTCATATCTATCATTGATCTTCGATATGGTTATCATCAATTTAGGGTGAAGAAATAAGATATTCCAAAAACTTCCTTGCAATCTAGATATGGGAATTATATGTTTGTTTTTATGCCTTTTGGACTGACTAATGCACCCTCTATTTTTAGGTATTTGATAAATAGAGTATTTAAGGACTGCATTGATAAATTTTTGGTAGTTTTTATTGATGATATTAAAATATATTATAAATGTTGTGAGTAGTATGAGGATCATCTAAGGGTTATTTTGAAAATTCTACAGAAGGATAGGCTTTTTGGAAAGTTCAGTAAATGTGAATTATGGTTACAACAAGTTACTTTCTTATGGAACATTGTTAGCAATGAAGGAATCATAGTTGACCCTAAAAAGATAATAGTTATAGAGGAGTGGCCTCACCCTACAACAATAACTGATATTCGTCATTTCCTTGTATTAGTGGGATATTATAAGAGGTTTTTAAAAAACTTTTCATGACTTTATAATCTATTAACAATGTTAACTCGAAAAAGGGTCAAGTTTATCTGGAAAAAGGAGTGCGAGTAAAGTCTCCAAGAGCTTAAGAAGTGATTGGTTACTGCACCCATGTAAACACTGCCCTCAAGTGGATAAGGATTCAGTATTTCTAGAGATGCATCTCTGAAAGGGCATGGGTGCATCCTCATGAAAAATGACAAGGTCATTGCTTATGCATCTCGACAGTTGAATACTCATGAGTAGAACTATCCTACACATGATCTGGAGCTGGCTGTAGTCGTTTTTTCTTTCAATATATGGAGGTACTATCTTTATGGGGAGAAATGTGATTTATACATAGACCATAAAAGTTTGATGTATATTTTCACACAAAAATAATTGATCATGAGACAAAGGAGATGGATAGGACTCCATAAAGACTATGATTGTTCAATTCCTTAACATCTCGGAAGAGAAAACAATGTCACTGATTCATTAATTAGGAAAGTCCCAGTTGTTCTATCCATTATGGGCATTCAAAGAGATCCTTTGATCAATTACCTAGTAAAAAAAGACATGGGAATTATAAAGGAAGGGACATCATCAACCCTAAACCCAATGGTTCCTCAATTTTCACTACTAGAGAAGATCATGAATTCTCAGAAAGAAGATACTTTGTTATAGAATAAGTCGGAGGCTGTGAAGGATGGTAAGATTCATGAGTTCAATACTGATCAAGAAGGTGTACTGAAATTTTGAATAAGACTATATGTTCCATCTATTCCAGAAATAAAGAAGGAGCTGATGGATGAAGCTCATAGCTCTAATTTCTCTATACATCCTGGTAGCACAATAATGTATAGGGACCTACATGATCAATATTGGTGGGATAATATGAAAAGGGATTTTACTAACTACACTTAAAGGCTCCTGGTATGTCATCAAATGATGACAATGCGACAACTTCCTAAAGGGGTATTGCAACCACTAACCATACAAGTATGAAAGTGGGAAAATATCACTCTGGACTTTGTCACTGGTCTCCCGAGAACTTCCAAAGGAAATAATGTGATATGGGTTATTGTGGACTATCTCACTAAGACTGCCACTTTTATCTCCATTCGAGATGATTTACCTCTTGATCAACATTCCATGATTTACGTGAAGGAAGTGGTAAGGCTATATGGATTTACACTTTCTACCGTATTTGATAATGAAAAAAGGTTCACATCAAAATTTTGAAGAAGTATTCCACATTATCTGAGCACTGAGTTGAATTTCAGTACGACTTATCACCCCCAAACTGAATGAATATCTGAAACGACTATTAAAACACTCGAGGAAATGTGGAGAACATGCTCAATGGAGTTTAAAGGGGGGTGGGATCAACATCTCCCATTAGTTGAGTTCTCTTACAACAATAGCTTACACTCGAGCATTCAAATGGCACCCTATGAAGATATATATGGGAAGCGATATATAACTATTAATTGTTGGGATGAAGCTAATGAGATAAATCTTCTTTGTGACTGATCATGTGCAAGAGATGACAGAAAATGTCCTTGTCATCCAGCAACACATTAAGGTTGCTCATAGTCGGAAAAAGAGCTATACTGACAACTATTGAAGGGAATTGGAGTTTGATGTTGGTGACAAAGTCTTTCTTTAGATTTCACCACAGAAGAGATTCATGAGGTTTGAAAAAAAAGGTAACCTCATCCCTAGGTACATTGGACCCTATGAAATCCTTCATCATGGGGGAGCAGTGGCCTATCGACTTTCACTTCCTCCAAATCTAACACAAGTTCATGATGTCTTCCACATATCCCTCTTGTGGAAGTACATACCTGACACTTCCTGTGTACTAAATCTAGAGGGTGGTACGACTAGAACATGACCTCTCTTATGAGGAGCAGCTGACAGAGATCTAGGATCATAGAGACAAGGTTCACGGAAACAATACTACCCACATTATTAAGGAGTTATGGAGGAACCAAAAATGTGAAGAAGCCATGTGGGAACTAGAGGAGTCTATGAGACAGAAGTACCCACACCTTTTATCATCAGAGGGTATGGGATAAAGTTTCGGGGATGAAATTTTTTAAGGGGGGAAGAATTTAATGACCTGAACTTTTTAATTATATTTGATTCCTAAATTTGTGTGTTCTTTAATTTTATACTCAACAAAACTATATCCTTTAATTAATGAAGTGGGTATAATTAAAATGAGACTGTTGGGTTTTGATTGTTATATGACCTTTGGTCAATATGACCATTGAAAACTATAATCATAACGCAGTGTTTTTATAAATATACTTATATTGGTTAATTAATACCGAAAGAAAATTGAATGGCCTCATCCAGTAGACTCATACCATATTAAGCCCATCTTTTAGAGCTTGGGAAGGAGGTAGAATCACTGGGATTTTCTCTAGTCCAATCCCAAGCCGAACGTCAAAATATGAAGCTTGAATGGAATCTCCTAAGGGAGAAGTTCAAGAAGATATAAATCATCTCTTGGGAAATGTTGTCTGAGCCACCCCAAGATTATATCACCATAACACACCTTATACATAGGTCTTATTCTGGTGTTATAAGGGGATATTTAATGATACCTTAGCTGCTTTGTGTAATCCTTTTATATAAATAAAATCTTTATTTCTTATTATGGAAATGTTTGTGAATTTAAAATATTCGAATAAATATAGGATGTGTATTATTGAAGAATTTAGGAAAAACGGGTATTTTAAAATATTTTTGTATTCCTTAAATAATTAATAATGTGAAATGATTTTCAAAAAATATTCTTCTACAGTTGTGATCAGTGATAATTTTAGAGTCTAATACGATCAACTTTATTTTTAGTGAATAGTAATGCATGAATAGCAGAATACCCGTATTAATAGTAAATTGGCCAAAAAATAGAAACATCACCCATTAATGTATACATACAATTCAAACATCTAAAAAGTGAAAAAAACAATTATAGTATAATTTTTGGTATTTTTGCAAGTCATAAATATTTTATTGACAATTTCATAATTAATTTAGTAATTTAAAATGGAAATGTATTTTTATAAAATGTAATAATATATTTTTAATTATTGTATTATGGTTATACGATAATTTTATGGGACCTTGATTACTTTCTTAATGTGTTACAAAATGACTTATTGTTTTAAAGTTGTATTTTTTGGAAGAAATAATGATTTCATTTAAAAATTAAATGAAAAATATTTAGAAAAATATTTTCATAAAATTATTTTCAATTTTTAATTTATATAATTGATATTAGGTTAGGGTGAATTTTTGGGATTTGTTTGAAATAGTTGAAGTTTTGGTGAACTGTAAAAATACAGTTTTGAGTTTCAGGTGTTTGAGGACTTCATTAATGATGTAATATTAATGTAAAATTTTTTGTCGGCTTATAAATAGTGATACATTATATTAGGTGTACTAAGTGTCCAATACCATGTGCAAGCCCATGGTTTTGAAAATACCACCGATGAGGTGTCCCTAGGAAATTAATAATTTATTCTCACAATTATCCTATAAATACCAAGCCATTTCCTCATTCATTTCATTCAAAAGTCCTCTTAAATGAAGTTTTGGTCTCCTTACCTCCCAGGGAGTCCTCCCAAGGTTCCCTCAAGCCTCCCAAGGTCCCAACTATCATGCTTTCAATGTTACTCTTCAAGGTAAGGGAACTTTGAACCCTCCTCTTTTATGGCATGACTTCTTTTATGTTATGTCTTCTTGTTTCCATTTTATTATGTGGGATTTGTTATTATATATCTTTACTACTTTCCATTTCATGTTTAAATGATGAGATACCCATTCTGCTCTCATCAATTTATTTTCATAATTTTTAGGTGACGTCGTTAGGCTGCTGAATGTTTTGTAAAAGAAATCACATCTTCTCTTTCCTTTCAAGTTTCCTTTTCATTTGGTATGTCATTTTAATATACATAACATGTTATTATCTCCATTTTATTATGGATTTGTACATTATTATGAGTTATTTATGAGTGGGTTACCCTTTTACCTACTATTTTTAATGTTTTCTAAAAAGATGTTATATTTCTCTTATGCTGTAGAATTTTCATCTCAAAATTCCTCTCTCTTTCTCTCAATAAATTCACCTATTTTATTTATGTGAATACCCATACCTATTTTTTCCTATGGGTGTTCATAAATAAAAAAATAATTATATATTTTATTCTATAATTGACATACATATAACCCTGAATCCCTTTCCATTTTTATAAATGACATAATGATCTTTTCATTAGATCATTTAAATCGTCACAATTTTGAAATGAATCTAATTTCATTTGTTCTGTATGGTTTATTTATGAAAAGTTTTATTATGATCTATGTGGATAAAATGAAATTAAATACATATAAAGGGTGCTCCTTGATATCCCTTCAATGCATTGGGTAAACAATTATTCTCTAGATATGACAAGTTTCATGATACCTTGGCAAATAACCTTGGAAATATTTTATGACACCTCAGTGTAGATAATTGGTGATATTTTCATGATTTTATAAATGAAATATTGTAGCCACATATTCATGTTATGATTAATGTCCTTTTGGATATGATGTGACACTTTTTCCAAAGATTATGTCTTTATGCTTTTCATCAAGCTCTTATTGACATCACATGTAAATTGATTCCCTTGATTACCCTTACTGGGACTTCAGCTAACCCTTTCCATTGATTTATGTCTCGATGTTGTGAGATTCAGTAATTTTACTTAGTATGAACATAGTATGAAGCCTCAAAATTGGATTATAATAACTTTTTAGGCTGTTTTCATGTTTTATATTCCTGATTTCTCAGATACTAGACTTTAAAAGATCATCTGTTTGTAAAATATAATGAAAAGTTATGTAATAAAAAGGTTTGATTCCATATTATTCATTAATTCAATATTATTAATGACTTGCAAAACATATAATACTTCACCATGAACATATTTCATCATAGTTTTTGTCAATACATCTAAGTGAATGACTCAAAATACATATTAATAATGATCTTAAAGAATATGGACCAATACACACATATACAGATAGGAACGTCTAATGACATATATAAATGAGGATTTTCAACAGGTAGTTCTCATTCCCATAATATCCTACTAGATATTACTAAGGGAATACACCAATAGAAGGTCCCTCAAAGTCTTTAGTGTCTCAACCCCAGATAGCCTATATGATTTTGTTTCCCTAAATGATACCATTTATCTATAGACCATTTTTTACCATAGTGCCATGGCACTTTTAGGTTCTCATAATAGTGAGGAACTACTATGACCGTTTTGTTCCACAACTACTCTTTTGACATTATCACATATTGTTTCATGCAAAAGAGAAATCATGATGTGATATGTAGTTTATTAATATTAAATCTATGAATTAATTTTTATCATAAAGTATACATAAGTTGGTTCTAGGTAACCAACCCCAAAAGTCCAAGAATTATATGTCCTTCCATTAAATTTATTAAAGAAGGGTATCTCATGAGATAATAAGAACTATATTGGGGAGTGAAAGCAATTCAATAAGGGAGTCATTACAAAAATATGGTGTTGGTATTAAACCATTCCTAGATAATTGATGTAATGGAGAGTAAACCCAATGTTCTGTGATAGTCATCGTAGTGATCCTTGACTAAGGAAATGATTTACTATACTTATGTTTTTTCCAAAAACAAATTCCATTTTATTATGTTATGTTTTCTTGATATAGAATTTATTGTTGATGAATCAACTCTCTTATTATGTATGTCTTTTATTTGGATAAATAATTATTCCTTGATTCTAAATTAAATATTATTGACTATTTGGGTGCGACTTTTGAATATTATTATCATGTTATCATACTCGTATTCATGTATTTTGGTCATTTGATATCATTGACTGATATCTCTTTTGTTTACCCTTGATGGGAATCTATGTTCTCAATTTATAATTTTTCATCTCCCCAAGATATGAAAAGTTAATTTCTGTAGTTTATTTATATGAATGTCCTTTTTGTGAAGAACTAATTTGGTGGTTTTCTAGATCCTGTTATGTAATAGTTTTTATGTATCCTTTTTTAAATATAAACTAAACTATGATTGTTCAGGTATGGATCATGTTGGTATTTATGAATATTTCACCAATAATACATTGTATTTATGTATATATTATTTGTGATCCAATAGATCAAATCATAAAAATGATGTCTTTATATGGTTTGAGGAATGTGTTGTTGTTGGGGGTCTTAGGTGATTCAAAGGAGCATGAGTTTTTGTTTCCGAATTTTTTTTCACATCCCTCAGAGAAAAGTTTTGTGTTGAAAATTTAATAAAAACTTTGAAATACCCTCAAGAATGAGGATAATTATATTTTTCTTGGAATGTGCATTAATAAGTTTCATAATCTGCAAATGGATTATTTTTATACAAGATTATTTTATTTACAAATAATGTTAGGTGTATTTGACTTTTGGAAAGGAGCATAGTTTAGATGAAGTTGTAGATGAACTATGCGAAATGATATAGTCCATGATAGTGATAATTTTCATGATTAGGGAATGGTTTGGTAATCTTTTAATCTCAACCATATGAGTTGGATATTTGTGGATAATTACTTCCACACCACTATTGCAAAGTTTGGGAAACCATGTATTAAGATTAATTGGATCATTAAGGATTGTGTTTTATGACTTTTCCTATGAATGTTGGAAGGGGGTATCCCTCATTTATTTTTATCCCTCATGTACACACCCCATCAGGCTGGAAATATCTATATTCAATAGTTTCAGTTATATTTTTGTGTTATCTATAAGAGTTTTCTAGTGTTTTGAGTTATGATTCCTCCTCTTTTGGCCTTTGTCCAACCTTTCCTTTATTTTTCTATAATTTCATTCCTATATAGAGAGGTATTTGATGTCAATTATACAAGAGAATGGTGGAATAATCCCAAAATAAATGTTCTTTAATTCTCTATATGATGAGGGTGTCCCCTAATATCATATGATCTCATTACATGATTATTCATGGTAGGTGTGTCATGTAGTGATCTATTATTAGGGGTTTCCTTGGAATTTAATTAATACTAATAATGAAATTATGTTTTTCAATACATCATTCTTCAATATTTTTTTATACGCATGGAATGTACCTCCAACTTCTGTTCATTATGGTTTGGGTGTGTTGAGAATTCATGATTAGTGTTTCCTCAATTATACCCAATTTTGAAAATTTGGAATTATTTTAAAATTTGAAAAATTAAATGTTCTTTTAATAATTTATTAATTGGGATGTTTGGGATTGGTATTGAGGATAGGGTGGTGGTTTTAGTTATTTTGGGTCATGAATGAAGTGTAGAAGTAGCTTTTTAGAAACTAATTAAATATAGATAAATATTTTAATGGGAAATGTTGTCTTCATACATTCCCTGTTATATTTTAATTTTATTGTGGTGCATGTGAATGTCTGGTCTCTCCATAGTGGGTGAAATATTTCCTATTCAATAATTGAGCACCTACCCTAAAATTAAATTGTATAATTCATATAGATATTGTTAAACACTTGAAACAATAATGGGACTGAGAATTGTTCCAAAGAAATTGTAAAGACCCAAAAATTTCAAGGGAATTTTTTTCTTAATTTCTTTAGAATTTTACTAGTACGCAGTTTCTGACGGAACCTGATTCCGAGGCCTGGTGTGCCCGGAATAAGTTTCTGATGTTTTGTTAAGCTTAAATTAACGCGTGTAAGCAGTTTTACTGAAAAAGTGTAATAACACTTAAACGGTTACTCAGATCAAGAAATCTGAGGGCACCGTTGCGCTCAGGATGGCGGGTTTACCCTAGGCGCGACTTAAGTTTAGTCGGCGCGAGCCTCCTGTGAGAAATTCCAAAAATGGCATAACCGTAAATAAAATAATAAAATATGTTATTTTATTTTTCAAATGCTTATAACTCACAAACGGTAGCTCGGATTAAAAATCTGAGGCAACCGATGAACTCATGAGGGCATGGTTTATTTAAGCAGATACTAACTTTGGCCGGCGTGGGCCACCATAAAAAGTTAGTTTTTGGCCGCAAATAAAATAATTAAATGACAATTATTTTATTTTAAAATTCGTATATTTTAAACGGTAACTCGGATTGAAAATACGAGAGTACCGTTGGATTCATTGGGGGCGTTTTGAACTTAGGTAGAGCCAGAACTTGGCCATTGCGGGTCGAAGGTGACTGATAATAATTTTCCAAAATTTGTTTTTGGTACGTTCAGTAAACGTACGTGTGGGTTTTCCTATCTTTTGAACCGGTACATGGAATTGAAATCCGAGGGCACCGAGGAACTCGCAGCACTGGTTATTTCTTAAGGGGACCTTTACCGCAGTTGCGTTTTAAGCAGGTTGAGAATTAATTTTTGGGGAATTAGTTTAAAATAAATAAAATTGGTGTGTACAATTATATTTATATCTGAGGTGGTTAAATTCTACAAAGGGGAGTTAAGGGTGGGAACACAACCACCTAACTACCCTTGTGTGGATATTTATAAGTTGGGGCCCACACGAGCTCCAACCTTTCATCTCCCCATAACCACTCTTAAACCCCCCCTTAAACCCCCTTTTTAATTAATTTGATAACTCCTCAACTCCCCTATTAATGAGATCTCTACATATTCCTCTAATTAAGTTTGTCAACATAATTAAATTAATGGTTTCATTAATTAAATTGGTACATCACAATTTGAATTATTTTGTGTTGCATCAAACTTCTTTAAATGGGGGATGATTTTTGTAATATTTGCGATATCAAATATTTTGATGGGAAACCTATGGAGGATTAGAAAGAGAGGTGTTCTTCCTCCGATGAAAAATGTGAAGTCCCGACGACGACTCTTCCTCCGACGACAATGGAATCGACACCATTATTATGCGACGTCTGACCATAGTGACGTTCATCTTCCGCGGTTTGACGACCTACGACGTCTTTGCGAGGTAGGGGAATATTGTATATTTCTCATTTATATGGTTTATAACATCGAGCTTGAGTGTTTATTTGTAGGATTTATCTTTGTGGATTCCTTACCCCAGTTTAATTTCTCATGATGAAGGCGAATTAAATTAATTAATTCACGGATCGATAAAAAATTGATTGAATTAATTTTCTTCTTGTTTATCCTGAGTTTGAGATTTTTGATGCATGATAAATATTTAATTGCCAATCCCCCATGTTCTTGATTCTAAAAAACAATGGCCAAACTAACACGGCTATCGATCCGCACTTAAACCGAGTTCATTTCTTATTCATGGTCCGCACATTTTTCGCGTGTTCTTCTTCGTCAAATAATTAGGCATGCTGGAAACTCAATGTTCCGTTGAGCACGACATACGGACACGGAGATCTCAATCTGAGGATCAAGAATCTACGATCGTCATAATTGTTGGGGTTAGAACGAAGGTGTAGCGGATTGGAGGCGTAGCAGCGCGGGAGGCCGAAAGAAGGCCGTGTGTGAGGTGGAGGTGCAGCGTTCCTAGTACGTGAGGGCAGCATGAAAATTGGAGGAAAAGGGAACATGAATAATGTGGTAGATTGGAGAGAGAATGAGATATTAAGTTGATAAATAATAAAAGAAATAAATAAAAGGGGTAATCAAAGAGGGTCCGTGATTGGCTTGGAAACAAGGGGGGGTTTTGGTGGTGTGTGGAATTGGGTGTAAGAGTTTAAAGTTTTAAATTAAATTCAAAATAATAATAATATAATAATGTTATTATTATTTTCATTGGGAAAACCGTATTTTGACGGTATCTTCTTCGTGCGACCTCGGTTTCACGAACCGTCAGTGGTTGTGCGACCCTGACTTCGAGATGGTATTTATGAGTCCAATATTGGATATCTTTTTCGGGTTTTTGGATTGGGTACCCGAAGCGCTCGAAAAATAATATATTTAATATTATTATTAAATCTTCGACCTACTATAACATGAGCTCCGGACGTCCGATTGATGTGCCGTCGACTTTGTTGGATTCCTCTTGATGAAAAATTTATTTTGGAATACTTCACCTGAGCTTTGGATGCAGTTGGAGTAAGGCCCGGTTGGATTGTACCAGAAATCCAACCGGGCCCCTGGAACTGAAAAGCTGATAACTTTTAGAGCGGACGTCTGTTTGATGAACCGTCAGCGGTATTGGTGATCACGTTGAGAAATGGTCCCTAATAGTATACCCTATGAGAGTTCGGGGTACAGTTGAGATACGGTCGGGTTGGTTCGTACATGAAACCAACCGGGCCCCTAGGACGAAAAGGCTAATAACTCATAGACCGAGCGTCTGATTGACGCGCTGTCTGTTGTGTTGAGACCCCTATGACGAGGTGGTCCATTGAGATACTTCTTCATGGGACTTTATGATACTTGGAGTATCTACCAGTAGCTCGTTGATCAGACCCTCCCAGAGATGAGCGTACAGAGTACGGAGACCGTGTAGCCGGCTAAGACCTGACGACTGCTTGACCGCCTCGACTTGGAGTGAGTCGTGTAGCCCAGTGGACGGAGCACTACTTTGTTTGGGTGCAGACCCATGGCGGACGGAGCACTACAGTGTTTGGGTGCAGACCCGTGGTACTCGTCTGGAGAGTACCTCTGTAGGCTATTAGGGGGGATGCACTGCTGTGTTTGGGTGGAAGACCCCGGCAGGTAGCACTACTGTGTTTGGGTGGCTGACCCACGGTACTCGACAGGAGGAGTACCTCAGCAGTCTTAGGTTAGTGAGCAATACCTCGGAGTCATGACAGGATCACTGTATTCTCCAGATATGGGGCTCTTCAGTAGTTACAATTTTGATAATGAAAATCCTGGTTTGAGCTGAGTCTATGACCTTTGTGTTTACCTCATGATTGAGATGGGTCACTTGATAACTTAGGAATATGTATGGGCATATACCTGGGTAGTGGTTATCCGTTGATTTCATAATCTTTGTGTTTAATCTTCATTGAGATGGGTTACTTGATAACTTAGGTATTTTCATGGGCATATACCTAAGTAGAAGTTATCTGTTGAGGTCTTTCATTGTGGTTATCCTTGTTGGATTTAGTGAGACCTTGAGGGTCTCGGGGTCCCTACTGAGTATCATTATACTCACACCTACACGGGCTATACCCGCACCTCATTGTGTTGGTTACAGACGACGTGCAGCACTGACAGAGGCCGAGTGTTCGAGGAATGGATGGTACCCGGAGGTGGACATCACGATGATTCAGTATCCGGAGGTGGAATTCACGATGAGACGACACTCAGAGGAGGTTGACGGGTGAGAGAGTTGTGGATGCTATCTGTACCTACCCTTCAGGTAGGATCTGTGGTGGACGATCCAGGAGCTGCACTATCTGTACCTACCCTTCAGGTAGGATCCGAGGAGAACGACCCAGGAGATGCTTCCATTCTTCCAGTTGTTTGTCTTTTCTGTTGTACTTTCGTTCAGTTGTAGCTATAATTTCAGTTGGGTTTGTATTCTGGCCCACTTACTTTTCAGCACTTTATTTTGTACTTAGTGTATTACTTCCTCTTGTACTCTGTAATGTTTTGTTTACTTTTATAAAGGCAATTCCTTCACAGTTATCGGGATTTATGCCTTTGGTGCTAGTCGCCAGCCCCTGGCCTATGGAAGGCGGGCTTGGGGTAGTCATGGCACGGGCCCCAAAGACGGGTCATGACAAATTGGAATCAGAGGAGTCGGTTCTACCGCAGAACATATGACTCTGATATTTTCTTTCTGTGAAGAAATATTGTTAAGGGTACCGAGTGTGGTTTTCAGTTCAGGGAGTCCAGTGTTGGTGCGGCAGCTGACGTATCCGTACACCAGGACCCTGAATTCTGATTTCCGACTTTGTGCACGAAAATGCTGATTGTGTGTGTGTTTCCAAAAGTTTTAAAGTCAGCTCAAATTGGGTCAGCTCACCAGGTATAAATCATTGACCATGTCGCATCTGTTCAGGATGTCTCCACATAGACAATCAGTTGGAGTTCAGAGATAGTACACGATGATGGCCCACCGAGCGACGAGGCTCTAGTGTGGGGCCCTTTTTTACTATGTTGGAACCCTCGGGTGGTGTACCAGCAGCACCACCACCTGTTGGGCAGCAGATTCCACCAGCTAAACTAGCGAACTGTGCACGCTGGCAGAGCACGTTGCACGAGTTCTAGCAGCAGTGGCCTCCGAGGATACGAGGCGAGGCAGATTCCCAGACAGCAGAGCACTGGCAAGAGGCGATTGCTAGAGTTTTCCGCCTAGATGATACATCAGTAGAGTGGATGGTGGACTTGGCCACTAGTGTTTTCCAGTGAATGAAAATGAGGATGGTCCACATAGTGATGATGCTTCGGTACGTGGACCGATGCCTGAGATAGTGCCTTTGGGTAGTGTGTCAGCTATACATCACTACCTTTTGGTCAGCAGTTACAACCGGCAGTACCGGTTGGTGACACATGTAAGCTTACGACCTTACACATTTTCTAACATCAGATACCCTCAAGTTCCGAGGCGAACCTGACTCACAGGCGGCTGAGGACTGGCTTGAGGAGGTGGATGAGAGTTTTCTAGAGCTTATACAGCTTCGGTAGGATGACGTGTTGGTAGATGAGAATTCATCGAGGCATACCGAACATTTCGGGTACTCGATGAATACGATTTGAGCCATCACTTTTTCGACTATGAATTCCTACTCATGTTAGGGTGCTAGAGAGAACCTTGAGGTTGAATGTTCTTTGGATGAACTAATATAGCTAGAGAATGTTAGAAGTTGGAACGCAGCGAGCTGGTTCCCGTCTCAGAGACTTCAGCATGCGAATGTTTCAAGAAGAGGAAATGTTAACGACAGATAAATCTGCATAGCATCAGATGTTGAGGCAGAGCTAGGAGATCAGCATGAGGTGGTGTACATTTCAACATGTTACAACCACCCGCCTTTGTTTTCCCCTCCAGGCTCAGGGAGCTGGAGGGAAGAGGAAAAGAGTAGCTGCATGCGGTCAAGGAGTGCGACCGAAAGGGCTCTAAGGATGATTCGAAGTGTGGACTTTGTCTTCTACTAGCTTCCATAGCCACAGACATCGATACGAATCATCCCTTCCTTCCATGAATCTAGTCCCAGACCTAGAGTTTCCGGTTAAGCCGTTGACATAACCCTAAGGTCTAGAGATACCTTTGGGAGGAGACTCGATAGTCACCCTTACGCCGACGGTGTGATCTGACCCTTGAGGCGAGAGTGTCTGTTGGGACCTCTTGGTGGCATCATCGAGGCCTTACGATGTTAGTTCGAGTATGGATTGGGCAATCACTGCTCATACTCAAATTGACGGTATTAGGAAAACATCGGGATGAGTTTTCCTTGGTCAGCAAAAAGGAAACCCCAGGCAGCACAAGATAAACTCGTGCATGGGAGGGTGTAGCCGATCATTCTTGGGTCGGCCAGCCTTACCCTCATGGTAGTAGGAGTTTGAGTTTCAGTTCTAATCAGGAAAGGGAGACCTCTAGTGTTCGAGGATGGTGACCACGTTCTTATATGGGTCTCACCTCGAAGAGGTTTGCAGAGATGTAGCCGAGGCGACGAGATATTTCCGAGGTTCAACGGTTCTTTCAAGGTCCCCAGCAGGGTAGGTGAGGTGGTTTACCTCTTCACCTTTCCACCTCAGTTGCACCGGGTGCATGAAATCATCCACGTACTTCGGCTGAGAAGATACGTGCATGATCCTTCACACATCATCGACCTCTGGGAGTTGGACGTCGATGACAGGGCGACATGCACAGAGGTTCTAGTTGAGATCTAGGATCGACAGGAGAGGGTCCTACGTGAATGGTTGATTACTCAGGTGCGCATTCACTGGCAGCATGGGAACCTCCAGGAGAGCACATGGGAGCAGATGGCTCAGATGCGTGCTTAGTACAACTTTTTCTTCCCTAGTTTGTGTTATAGCTTTACGGGGATGTAAAGCACTGAGGTGTAAGTAATGTAAAGACCCATAAATTTCAAGGAAATTTTTTTCTTAATTTCTTTAGAATTTTACCAGTATGTAGTTTCTGACGGCACATGATTCTGAGGCCTGGTGTGCCCGGAATAATTTTCTGAAGTTTTGTTAAGCTAAAATTAACGCGCGTAAGCAGTTTTACTGAAAATGTGTAATAACTCTTAAACGGTTACTCGGATCAGAAATCTAAGGGCACCGTTGCACTCAAGATGGTGATTTTACCCTAGGAATGACTTAACTTTAGTCGGTGCGGGCCTCCTGTGAGAAATTCCAAAAATGGAATAATCGTAAATAAAATAATTAAATAAATTATTTTATTTTTCAAATGCTTATAATTAACAAATGGTATCTCGGATTAAAAATCCGAGACAACCACTAAACTCATGAGGGCATGGTTTATTTAAACAGATACTAACTTTGGCCGGCGTGGGCCACCAGAAAAAGTTAGTTTTTGGCCACAAATAAAATAATTAAACGATAATTATTTTTATTGTAAAATTTGTATCTTTTAAACGGTAACTCTGATTAAAAATCTGAGAGTACCGTTGGATTCGTTGGGGAGTGTTTCACTTAGGCAGAGCCTGACCTTGACCAGCGCAGGTTGAGGGTGACTAATAATAATTTTCCAAACTTTTTTTCGGGTAAGTTCAGTAAACGTACGTGTGGTTTTCCTATCTTTTGAACCAGTACTCAGAATTGAAATCTGAGGGCACCGATGAACTCGCAGAACCGGTTATTTCTTAAGGGGACCTTTATCACAGTTACGTTTTAAGCGGGTTGAGAATTAATTTTTGGGGAATTAGTTTAAAATAAATAAAATTGGTGTGTACAATTTTATTTATATCTGAGGTGGTTAAATTCTACAAAGGGGAGTGAAGGGTGGGACCATAACCACATAACTACCCTTGTGTGGATATTTAGAAGGTGGGACCACACGAGCCCCAACCTTTCATCTCCCCATAACCACTCTTAAACCCCCCCCCTAAACCCCCTTTTTAATTAATTTGTTAACTCCTCAACTCCCCTATTAATGAGATCTCTGCATATTCCTCAAATTAAGTTTTTCAACATAACTAAATTAATGGTTTCATTAATTAAATTGGTACATCACAATTTGAATTATTTTTTGTTGCATGACACTTCTTTAAATGGGAGAAGTCTCTTGTAATATTTGCGATAGAAAATATTTTGATGGGAAACCTCTGGAGGATTAGAAAGAGTGGTGTTCTTCCTCTGACGAAGAACGTGAAATCCCGACGACGACTCTTCCTCTGACGACAACGGAATCAACACCATTCTTCCGCGACGTCCGACCACAGTGACGTTCGTCTTCCGCGGTTTGATGATGTGCGACGTCTTTGCGAGGTAGGGGAATATTGTATATTGCTTATTTATATGGTTTATACCCTCGAGCTTGAGCGTTTTTTAGTAGGATTTATCTTTGTGGATTCCTTACCCCGGTTTAATTTCTCATGATGAATGTGAATTAAATTAATTAATTCATGGATCGATGAACAATTGATTGAATTAATTTTATTCTTTTTTATCCTGAGTTTGAGATTTTTGAATCATGATAAATATTTAATTACCAATCCCTGATGTTCTTGATTCTCAAAAACAATGGCCAAACTAACACGACTCTCGATCCAGACATAAACCGAGTTCCTTTCATATTCATGGTTCGCGCATTCTTCATGTGTTCTTCTTCGTCAAATAATTAAGCACACTGTAAACTCGATGTTTCGTTGAGAACGACATACGGACACGGAGATCTCTATCCGAGGATCAAGAATCTGCAATCGTCATAATTGTTGGGGTTAGAACGAAGGTGCAACGGACTGGAGGCATAGCAGCGCGGCAGGCCGGAAGCAGGTCGTGTGCGAGGCGGAGGTGCAACGTTCCCAGTACCTGAGGGCAGCGTGAAAATCGGAGGAGAAGGGAACGCGAATAATGTGGTAGATTGGAGAGAGAATGAGATATTAAGTTCATAAATAATAAAAGAAATAAATAAAAGGGGTAATCAAAGAGGGGGGCATGATTGGCTTGGAAACAAGGGGGGTTTATTTTTTTTTGGTGGTGCGTGGAATTGGGTGTGAGTTTAAAGTATTAAATTAAATTCAAAATAATAATAATATAATAATGTTATTATTATTTTCATTGGGAAACCATATATTGACGGTATCTTCTTCGTGCGACCTCGGTTTCACAAACCATTAGTGGCAGTAAGACCCTGACTTCGAGAAGGAATTTATGAGTGCAATATTGGATATCTTTTTCAGGTTTTTGGATTGGGTACTGGAAGCGGACTGAAAAAAATAGATTTAATATTATTATTAAATCTTCGACCTGCTATAACTTGAGCTCCGGAAATCTGATTTACGTACCATCGACTTTGTTGGATTCCTCTTGATGAGAAGTTTTTTTTGGCATAATTCACCTGAGGTTTGGACGCAGTTAGAGTAAGGCCGGGTTGGATTGTACCCGAAATCCAACTGGGCCCCTGGAACGGAAAAGATGATAACTTTCAGACCGGACGTCCATTTGACGAACCATCAGCGGAGATGGTGATCATGTTGATAAACAGTCCCTAAGAGTATACCCTATGAGAGTTCGTGGTACAGTTGAGATATGGTTGGGTTGGTTCGTACACGAAACCAACTGGGCCCCTGGGACGAAAAGGCTAATAACTCACAGACCGGGCATCCGATTGACGCACCATCTATTGTGTTGAGACCTTTATGACGAGGCGGTCCTTTGAGATACTTATTCATGGGACTTTGTGATAATTGGAGTATCGACCAGTAGCTCGTGGAGCATACCCTCCCGGAGACGAGCGTACGGAGTATGGAGACCGTGTAGCCGGCTGAGACCTGACGACTGCTTGACCGACTCGACTTGGAGTGAGTCGACTAGCCCAGTGGACGGAGCACTACTTTTTTTTTGGTGCAGACCCATGGTGGACGGAGCACTATAGTGTTTGGGTGTAGACCCGTGGTACTCATCCGGAGAGTACCTCTGCATGCTATTAGGGGGGATGCACTACTGTGTTTGGGTGGCAGACCCCGGCGGGTAGCACCACTGTGTTTGGGTGGCTGACCCACGGTACTCGACAGGAGGAGTACCTCAACAGTCTTAGGTTAGTGAGAAGTACCTCGGAGTCAGGACAGGATCACTATACTCTCCAGGGATGGGGCTCTTCAGCAGTTACGGTTTCGATAATGAAAATCCTGGTTTGAGCTGAGTCTATAACCTTTGTGTTTACCTCTTGATTGATATGGGTCACTTGATAACTTAGGAATATGTATGGGCATATACCTGGGTAGTGGTTATCTGTTGATTTCATAATCTTTATGTTTCCTCATGATTGAGATGGGTAACTTGATAACTTAGGTATATGTATGGGCATGTACCTAAGAAGAAGTTATCTATTGAGATATTTCTTTGTGGTTATCCTTGTTGTATTTAGTGAAACCTTGAGGGTCTCGGGGTCCCTAATGAGTATAATTATACTCACCCCTGCACGGGCTATGCCCGCACCTCGTTTTGTTGGTTGCAGATGACTGGCAGCGCTGACAGTGGATGAGTGTTCGAGGACTGGACAGTACCCAAAGGTGGACCTCACGACGAGTCAGTATCCAGGGGTGGACTTCACGACGAGATGAAACTCGGAGGAGGTTGAAGGGCGAGAGCATTGTGGAGGCTATCTGTACCTACCCTTCAGGAAGGATCTGTGGTGGACGATCCAGGAGATGCGCTATCTATACCTACCCTTCATGTAGGATCTGAGGAGGATGACCCAGGAGTTGCTTCCATTCTTCCAACTATTTGTCTTTTCTATTGTACATTCATTCAGTTGTAGTTGTACTTTTAGTTGGGTTTCTATTCTAGCCCAATTAATTTTCAGCACTTTATTTTGTCCTTGGTTTATTACTTCCACTTGTACTCTGTAATGTTTTGTTTACTTTTATAAAGTCAATGCCTTCCCAGTTATCGGGATTTATGCCTTTGGTGCTAGTCGCTAGCCCCTGGCCTATGGAAGGCGGTCTTGGGGTAGTCACGGCATGGGCCCCGAGGACGGGTCATGGCAGAAATCAAAAGATCCTTATGAACTTGCATGATTTCCTCAAATAAAAATTATTAAGGTTATCACTATTTTATAGATTCTCCATGCTAGCCAGACCCATTGTGGGGTATGACGAGGAATGGTGTTAAATAATGACCCTCATGTAAGAAAATATGGCCAGAACTGAGTAAAGGTCTGGCATGACATGCATAGAGTGGTATGGTTAGGCCATGTGAGGACCACTAAGACACATTAGAGTTGTTGGATCATTAATGGTGTTGGGTGAGTGCACTTCCAGGTCGTGACATACAAAATTAATATAGGCCATGATCCTTCACCAACGTGATTCTCTATGAGACCTATGAGACCATATTATTTTATATAATCTTGTGTGGTTGTGTTCCCCATGAGTGATGGGTATTATAATTGTGTGATATATTCTATAGGGAACCCTAGGTAGGGTGAATTTATGGTGTTCTATCCTAAAGGACCCAATGTAGGGTACCTAACATATTTATTGTTCCAGGTTACTCATATAGATTTTTAACTATTATTTTATTCTAGGAGAGTGTGTGAGACATGAGAATAGATTGATACAACTATTATTGTAGAACCCTTATCTTTCACTTGAGTCATGTGGTTATATATGGTGATTATTGTCTTATTTTTTTGAAAAAACCATAATTCATCTAATATCTCTTTGAGATGGTCAATTCCCCTTGAAGTAATGCATATATTATTTGAGATAGAAAAATTAGTTTGGTTGGTTTTTTTTTCTATTTTTATTGAAAACACCCCATGTAGGGAGGTCTATGAAACTACTTGTGTAGCTACCCTAGATTTAGAGTTGAGAACCATTGTATTGTGGGATATTTCATTCCCCATGTTGTGATATCAGGATGAATCATTTTCCTTTTTCATTATACTATATGTTATGTTTAGTTTATATTCCATGTTTTTCTCACTATATATTGAGGTGATATACCCATGTGTCTTTATTATTATTTGAAAGGTCTTCGCAATGTAATTAGAGACTCTTAGGCAATAGACGATGTTGGTATGATCGATTGAGTATGTGCACATAAGGATCAAATATGGTTGATTTATTTGACTTTTATTTATATTTGAGTATCGTCTTATTTATATTAATCATTTTACATAAAAATATAACTACATTTATGGTATTTACATGACCGTGTTGATGGTCCCCACCTGATTTTTGTACTCACATCGTAGTTGGGACACCATTGCGCTTTTTAAATTGATATTACTCTCACATGGATGCATGTATAGGTTGGGTTAAGGTATTTAATGTGATCATCATGTTGGATAGGTTGGTATATAGAGATTGCGAAGTGGTAAGGTTCAAAGATAGAGCATGGGTTCTTATAATTTCCTTTTATCTTATCTTGTATTCAGTGTATCTATGTTTTCCCAATGGGTGACTATTGTCATTATGATGGTATGTATTCTTCATCATCATTATATTATTTATTGGTATATTAATTTACCAAATTTACTCTAATAATATTTTTCTTATGTGGATGTTACTTGGATAATTTTATTCATTACTTCACACTCATATGACTATATAATCTTCTCATTATACCACCATAGACTACCAATGATAGTCAAAAGCCTCTAGTATATGGGTAGAAATTCCTTAGGTCATACAAATCCCACAGTCTAGTTACTATTCATTGTGATCCATGTCTATATGTTACAATACATAGCTCATGTTTAACTATTTTTCCATTCTCTTGTTTATCTAATTTATTGGAATCTCCAAAAATACAGTCATGAACCACCTTATTTAACTAAGAATAAAATCCTTTAAAAATATATACCCAATCACCAGTTTTTGGAACCAATGACCTAAGGGGACATAAAATGAAGGTTGGATGTATATGGCTTTAATTAATATAGGAGGGATATTATTCCAAGATCAAGATATTTAACTTAATAATAAATAATACATTAAACCATGAAAATAAAAATGAAATTTTATAAATAAATTCATCACATACATAGTTTGATCAGGATCATAATTAATAAATACATTCACCTAATATGAATTTAGTAAATAATTCATTCATTAAAAAAATTTAAATTATGAAAAAATCTCATGATTTCCTTAATTAAATCATTAAATAATATATTATCACTTTATAATAATAATATTCTGAAATAATCCTTGAGATATAATAATATCATCACTTTTCATTTAATTTCAATTAAATAAATATATTTTATGTTTTTTTAAAATATTTATGTGCACTATGTGTATTCTAGAGGCCACAATGTGTGTAAATTCAATATCCAATTAAATCCACTAGTGTAATTTAATTATTTCATAAGTTTTAATATTACTTATTATGTCGTGTGTTTCATGTAAATGATTAGTCATTTTTAGGTCTTCGGTAGTTACATGGAATGTTTTACTACCTGAAATTTCATGTCATAGATGTTGTTTTATTATGTAGATAAATCCATATAGACTTAAGGACATGTATGAACAAAAGATGTCCAATTATATACATGGTTTATACTATTGGGAAAAATTATGAATTATACGATGTGTGTGATGAATATTATAGTTATGTAGTTATATATTTTATCTGTAGAATAATAATTAATCATTTAAACACACAAAATAGTCAAAAATCACTTAGTGTATACATGATGTGGAAAAATAATATTCACACTAATCATACAACCAGTTACAGTGTATATAGTTTGTTTCTTTCTTTAATTACTTTACATTTTGATGCAAATGATATGAAAAATTACTATATGTATACCTGAATGGGTGGAAACTTGTTACAAAGTCAGTACATTAATGATACACAATATATATTCCACTTATAGAAACTTATTTATCCTTTTAATCAAAATATTTAGTGTTATTAAACCATGTAATGACCACATTACTTTCACCAATTTTTGAGAGTTTAAAACCATTTAGGGTTATATGGTGTGTATACCAACTATATTTCAGGTAATAAAATGGCATGTTCTGTTAGTGGTCAATGTATGATGAAATATATGGTCATGTACCAAAACACACTGAGAGAAAATATTTAGATGGCTGGATCCTTGTGTGAGCCGGACAAGGGTAAAAGATATTTAATTTACCCTTACATGTTTTGTATCAATATAATGAAACCAGAAACCATTGAAACCTTAGATTAGATCATTGAGAATTAATTTCATATATGAACGTGTTATATACAATAAAAATTTAGATGAATTTTTTCTATTGGAATTTTTATTTATAAAAAATCTTCTAATTGAAAATAACAAAAAAAATTAGTAACTGATGCAATAAATTAAAAAAATTATACAATACCATATGGTAACTCTAATATCACATGGATGTTTTGGGTTATATTGAAGGTGGTGGTAGGGTGATATATTTTCAGTTTTCTTTGGTTCCAACAAAAAATATTTGAATAACATGATAAACAGTACAAAATAAGATTCTATAGGTGATATTTAACATTTTATTTATAATTAATTTCATACTAATACTACATCAAATAGGTAATTCCATTGATTAAAATCCTTTACTTCTGTTTTCTAATAGTTTTTTTTATGAGAATATAAGTGAGGTGTACTCTAGGAGTACCCACATATGCTCCACGAATATAAATATGTCAATAATGGTATTATGAGTGTTAGTCTAGATGAAATAATGAATCACACCATTCAATATTGATTATAATAGGGTTCCATATCCATCATTATGTTATTGTGAGGAAGGATCGGATGACAATTTTTTAGGTAATGAGATAATTATCTAGAGATTTTGTTAGGACAAAAAAGGCTCACAATTCTCTACGAAAATATAATATGAATTTTAAAATTATTGTTAAAAAAATTGATCATTACTTATAAGCTCTTATCATTACTTTTAATCTAAGTAATAATTGCATCCGAATGATGATAATGTTAAAAAATTAAAATCCCATGACATGATCACATTGAAATTTCATTTTTTAAATAAATATATTAAACATTACTTAAATTATATTAAATAAAAAATATAATATCTATTTGTAATATAAAATTACCCATTATAGCCCTCATGAAATTTAGGGAAACTTTAATAATAAAATATTTATTCAAATAAATATTATTCATTCATTTAATTAATTAATATTATACTCAAGAAAATCATGTATAAATATTTTTTTAATATTGTAGTAATTTAATAAATATTAATATTTTAATCCATCTAATAAACTAGACAATATTTAAATATTTATATTATAACTTGTAAATAATATAAGAGATAAAATTCAAATCACATGTTTTTAACTCGAATACCTCATTATTGAAATTTTGTGGTAAAAATTAAATTAATATATATTATTCCAAAAGATAAGGATAATATTTATTTTTAATATTAAATTCAACAGGATTTAATGAGATCTTGTATATATTTAGTGTGTGACCCTCAAGGTCTCTTTCTTAGATAAATTCTATGGTTTAACCAAAAGTTGACGATCAATATCTTACTACATGTCAAGGAACTCATTTAGAAATAAATTAATGGAATAATGAATATAACCTCTCTATAATTATTAATATATAACATAATACCTTTTTCATTTTTTACTGAATGTTACATTTGTGAAACTATATGCCTCTTTTTTTCTTTAATATCATTTTTCTATTTTTATGTAATTTATCAGCATATTTTTTCATTACCCTATATACATGTTTTATATTTCATTTAATTTTACAAATTAATCCATCAATTATCTATAACACATGAGACTTAATTAATGTAGGAAAACATTATATTAATAAAACAAAAATATAATAAATTTTTAGTATTTAAAGAAACAAAATGTTTAATTTGAGAGGGTGGATGTTGATGTTGAACTTACCAGGTAAAAATACACCTATCAAGAATTTTGAGAATTTTCCCTTAAAAATAATCATTAATGGAGAATTGAAAATATAATGTTGGACTATTCCACATTATTTTTTTTCAAAAATTAATTATAATATGTTTAATTAATAGTTTATTGAATAAAAATTTGACAAAAATAATGATAATATCATTTGGAAGGGAATTTGGTATTTCATAAAAAACTAATTTTCTTCTTCAAAAAATAGTTTTTTAGTACAAACACATAATTTCTATCGATTTTAATTAATTATAATAATATTTAATGATTAATATTTTAAATGAAATTTATATATTATATATATAACAATTTGAATTTATTTAGTAACCCATGGTTTATATATATCACATCTAAATAGATGAATATTCATTACATTATATAATTATCTACGACAGAATCGTATATGTCTTATAGATTTATAAAAATTTATACATAAACCACTCATTTATAAGTGAACTAAATCATCGCCTGTTAAGATCGTCATAACTATATCCTTTCATAGATTTATCATGCATAATAACATTCATAATAACATGAGAAAAAGAAACATATAAAAGTGTGATCTCAAATGCTCTTTAAGGTTAAACAAGGGACATGTCAATATAACACGAGCATAAGGGTATGAAAAAATGATAATGAAATTTCAAAAAACCTTCCTTTCATATCATATATCATAATCCGGATTTATATCACATTGATTCATAGTTCTTAAGACATAAATAATAATGACATCAATGAAGAAGACCCAACAGAACATATAATTATCATAAGAAATAGATTTGTGGAAAAAACATAAGAATAGAAACTTTTATTTAAATTTTATCCCCCAAGACATTCATAACTAGTTGTGATTTTGATAACAAACCATACACCATCTTTGGGATCAGGATATCCCCTTTTGTACCCTCTCTTGGGCTTGGGATAATCTCTCTCGTACCTTAATTTGTGCTTGGGATAATCTCATGTGTGACATATTTTTGGATCAGGATGACCACCCAAGTGTCCTTTGAGATCATAGATAATTAATCATTTATGAATCCATTGGAGGGAGATATATGTCCCCCCCCCAATTACATAAAAATTCATAAACAAGTTTTCCACAAGTTCAAAAATCATTCATCATATAAAAACCCCCAAAAAGTAATCAGAATAAAAATTATTTAATCATAGAATAACTCATGGAAAAGAAACATGTTTCCTAAAAATAAATTCATCATAAATATAAATCATTTAGAGAAATAAGAGGGATTAAAAAATTGAATCATATAAACAAAGATATTAACTAAAATTAGAGGATTTCATCTTAGATGTAAAATGATTTTGAATGATCCCTTGTAATTATTTGATGAGGAAAATAACCTTTCCACTTAAAAATCACTTATTTATAATATAAAATTTCATAAATATTAAGGGAAATTTTCTCACTGAAATTAACCTTCAAAACATATAACATAATCGTAAAATAATTTTTTTCCATGATGGAGGATATTCAATTCGTTTTGTGTAACTTATAATAACGATTCCTTTCACATTTTTGGTAAAATTTCAAAAGTACCTTTTTTGGAAAAAACTATAATATTTCCTCAAAAATATTTTTTGAAAAGTATACAATTAGTAAAAATAAAATTAAAAAAATATTTAAATAATTGTTAAAGACATTTTCTAGATCATTTTTATAAAAATTATTCATGGAAGAAAAATATTTTTCACCCGAAGAGAGAAATAAATTCTAGTTTTTGTTAAAAATATTCATTTGGACTCCATAGTGCATATTGCAATGGAAATGAATGTAAAGAAGTTATTTTTAGTAAATAACAATATGAAATTAATATCAATGACTCGATTGAGATATATATAACCATATTTTCTCATCAAAAACATAATCATAAGAAATCTTAATAAACAATGAAATTGTATCAAAAAACCCTTTCATTTTTGGGATGTTTTCAATTTTAATACAAATAAAAGAAAAAAATTGATAGATATGTATATACAATAATTATCATGATATTAATAATCAAATACATACAGGAGTAGTATACACACCATGAAATGAAACAAGAGGTGAATAGGGATGTGCCACATAGGAATAAAAGTGAGATGAAAATACCATAGAAGTTTGAGTAACATTTGAATAAAAAATCATGAATATAATAAAATTAAATTAAACAAAAAATATCATCATAATAACTATATTAATTACATAAAATTTCAATGGTTATGTACATGCACCTCATTAATTAATATAGGATAACAAATTAATATATGTCCCAAAGTATATAATTTGAGACAAAATTCACTAACCTCAAGTCTCTACATTCACTGTGCATGTTCAGACCTAATTAACAATAAATATAGTTTTATTATAAGTTTATTAAATAAAAATTATCATATATATCATACACTATATAACTTAATTATTAATTTTTCTATCTATTTATTAACAATTCATTGTTAAAATCATGCTTTGGGTGACAGTTAATTTTTCATGTATGCTTTGGTATGGTAGTTTCAATCCTTTTACATTGATCATGGTTTCATATTATAAAAAATGATAACCAATACATAAATATCATTTATATTTATTATATATGTATCTATATTATTCTGTTAAAGTTATAGATAGAAAATTAATTACATTGTTCATGTTGACAGTAGGTCTTATGCATGCATGGATGATGTTTCTATTTTCTAGACGGATTGAAAGAAAGAAAGGTAAATAATATATCAACCTTAAGGTATAATTTATTTATTTTATATATATCATTTATATTCATTAAATATATCATTATTACTATTAATTTTAATATAAAATAAACAATATTCACATCGCATCATAGAGGTGGCAGTCTATATGTACGCATGAGCGACATTATCATTTTGCAACAAATTTTATGGAAATAAGGTATATGAGATATTATAATTATAGTTGTGCAAGTATTTCATAAATAGAAAATATATATATACATTAAATATTTCATTATCTCCATTTGTAGAAACTAGTTATGGAAAACGATTGATATCCTTTCATGAGGTTGTAGTTCACTGTACCGAGGCTCGATGGTTTAGCATCCTATTTGATAGAGGAAGAGATGGATCTTGTTAATTAATTTTACCAATTAAAATATCATTTTATTTTATATACTTATTTAATTATATCATTATAGTTTTATAATATTTAATTTATGTTGAATAATAAATGATACAAAAATTATTGATTAAGAACAATGCATATTCATTGAAAAACCTCCTCTGGATTCCAAAAAAAAATCCTTCTAAGAAGGGTTTCATAATAAAAAATAAGTCCTACTTGTTGTGGGTATGGAATTAAGGGATGTAACTATTTTTTTTTATAAAAATGGATTTGGAAGTGTGAATTAAAGAGGATATGGGGTGTCCATTGATAAGTGGGGGAGAGGAGACACATAGAGTTTTTGAAAATAAAACTTTATTCCCAAATTTTGAACCTTCCAAAAGGATCCAAAAAGCATCATTACAGATCTTTAAATGATATAAAGATGAAATATTGGCATAAAATAGAATTTATTTTTGTTTTCAGGTATTTTTTACCATAATTTATTAAGATTAACCCAATTTAAACCCATTTTAACATTACCTGTGTGAATTAATTTTTCCTGATTTTATAATTCAATATTACAAAAAATGTAAGAAAACAAGATTCTATAATTTTATTTATGATATTTCAAAATATGTTATATGATTTTCCAAATTTAATTTATAGAAGTTGAATAATTTAATTTATAATTTATCTAGATGATTTGATGAAAAACTCAGTTTCCAAAAAATGGTTTCAAAATTATATGAAATTTTTATATAAAAATTGAAAAAAAATTAAAAAAATTGGATAATTGATAATATAATTGAAATATGTTTACATTTAAAAAAATATTAAAATGATATTGGACTAATAAATTATTTAAACGGTGTGTTATTTAATAAAAAACAGTATTTTTCAATATTTATTAAAAAAATTAGTTTATTGAAAATTCTAAAAACACCATAAGATAATTTTGACACAAGGATTTAAAAATTTGTTTAATTTTTTCAAATAAATTTTCTAAAATTGAAAAAAATATTATTATTTATATAAAAAATATATATCTTTTTTATGATTTGTTTTTGAAACATATAAATAAATTAATAAACATTATATATTGATCTATAAATATACGTTATTTACCAAAAACCATTATACATTATTTTCCAAAAAATATTATTATTATTCATAACACCATGTTTAATGGATATTTTATAATGTTAAGGTTTAAATAATAAAATTAAAAGTATATCACAGTTCGTTAAAACTCGGTGTCGCATATAATACATGATATCAAAGAAATTAAATATATTTGAATTAAATTATTTCATTAAATAACATGAAATTAAATTATACCCCAATTAAAATTAATTTCACCCTTAGAATTATATCACACTGATAAAATAGAATTGAGAACACATCTACCTCAATAAATCCTCAGGTTCCCATGTAGCTTCTTCATATGGATTCTTTTTCAAGAGAACATTGACCATATAAGGGGTATTGTTTCACATAACATTCACTATATGATCCGAAATATATTTAGGTTTTTCTTCATTAGAAATATCTTGATCCATAGGTATGACATCTGAGTTCAATACATGTGAAGGATTAGGTATGTACTTCCTCAGGTGTGATACATATATACATCATGGACTTAAGAGATGTTTGGTGGATGTTCCATGTAATAAGAAGCCACATTTCCTCCATAAATATTCTAAAAAGGTACAATATACATATTTATCATATTTCATTTCATAATGAATATCATAACCTAATTACATAGGGAAATTCGTATGAAAACCTTCTCGCCAACATCAAAATCCAGATCACAGTAATGATTTTCTATATAAATTTTCTATGAGATATGAGATCTCTTGACATGATGTTTAACAGTTGTGACATTATCTATCATTTATTAAGCATGATCTATCCACAATATAACTCTTTCTCTAACTTTATCCCAACATATTAGAGTTCTACACATACCTCCATATATGGATTCATAAGGAATCATCTAAATGCTCGATTGAAAGCTATTGTTTTAACAACCCTGCTCATTATTACACACTTAAACATGATTTATTAAATAAAATCATCACTTGATACATGATATAATATCAATATGTCTAGTGTATTTTGGGATTACGAATATAACATAATGACATAAAAAATGAAATACAACATCTTTATTGAAAACTTCTGTTACATGACCACTACATTCCTTTGTACTTAGCATTTCATGGGATAACCCGAGAACATGCCTAAAAAAGGGTGAACTATAAAGCATAGTAAGGTATTAAAAAGGCTTAACATGAAGAATACATAACTTATTAGGCAATAGGAATATTAATGGAGAATAAGATAAACAATAACTTAAAGGCATGATATAGCACGATTATCATAACATGGAAATGTGGAAACAACACTTAATATGGTATTAGCATGAGCAAAGGATCATTGCACATGCATAATGAGTAACCCTCTTTGAAATTTAATTATCAAGATTGAACCCTCATTTCACCTGACATATCATGATACTAATATTTACCCAATTAATTGGAGTGCTATCAGGGTGCACCCTTCTTAAACATTTCATTTCATGCATAAATGTGCCACATGAATCATAAAACAGGGATTCATTAAAAATAATAATTTATTCCATGTTAATGGAAATTTTAATTCATACATGAGTCTTTGTAATAAGAAATTAATGTTCATAAAGTTTAATACCCTTGATAGAGAAATGGGCATAGTATTCACTCCACAATGACTTTGGCTTGCAAAAACGCAGTGCAATTTCGGCAGCATAATGTCGTGACATAAGAATTTATAAAAATGGTTAATGAGAGATAAATAGGTGTCTCATCATATGTAAATGAAATGGATAGTATGGTTTTCATATATATACATGTACAGACATTAGTAATTGAATTTATATTCATAATACAAAAGAACTTCTTGAATGTAAATGAGGAGAGAGAAATTTCTTTCGAAATTTTGGCATCGTAATAGGTGTATATGAGAGACATAAATGAGAGATAAATGGGCCTATAATCATTCAAACATAAATAGGGTTGTATGGAAGATGTGATAAATCATTTCCTGACATTTACAATTGATAATAAAAGAGAATAACTATATTAAGAAACTTGGATAAAATGAGTAAGGAATCCCTTACAATGAAAGTGTGATCCCCAGGGCATGGGAGAGGCTTGAGAGAGGCTGCATGGGGGATTGTGGAATGTTGAGTGGTTCTTATAGATAGAATTCCATAGTTTGGATGAACTAAAATGGCTTATAGTGATGAGGAACTGCGATCATGGGTGGGTTTATATAGGAAAGGAGAGGGAATTCTTTATTATTTAGGTTTGGGACACCACACATTAAACTAACCAAAACCACAAACTAGCCCATGTTTTTACCTTTTTTTCCCAAAGGGGAGTGGAAAAAATATTTTTTAAGTCCAATGGCCTAACTTCTTAAAATAATAGGGTTTCTTATGTGGAGGTGACTCACATTCTCAAGGAAATCAATTAGAAAAGATAAATTGTTTTATAAGTATTGAAGTGTCCACTAAAGCTTTGTAAAATATATAAAAAAACTGAAATCACTTTATTTAAATGTTAAAACCTATATTGGAATAACATAATGTTTATAGTATTTTATCACATCACTATTGGGTCATTATGTTGTCATAAAACACATTATATATTAAAACAACATTTAATTTTGACCTAAAAATTCGACTATCTCAAAATAAATTAAACAAATCACCATTTGATAATTTCAACATTATGATTCCAAAAATAATGTTAATTTTATTGAAATAATTTTCAAAATATATGAATAATGTATTTTAAAATAAAAATCGACATTTATCGAAAATTCACGGGTTTGGACAAAAACAACTTTCAATCCTTAATGAAAATTACAATTGTATTCATAAATTTTTTTTGATCATTTATACATAATAAAAATTAATTTAATAAGAATTATATTTTATTAAAATAATATTTAATTAAAAATTCCAATAATTTATCAAAATAGATTTCTTATTTGAATAATAACTAAAAATATTATATTTCTTTAAAAATATTTACAAAGTAAAAATAATAACATGAATGTATATTATTTATTATATACAAAAATTACACATAATAATAGTTCTAGGGTCTTGTTACATAACCCCTTATAACACCCGCATACGACCGAAGGGTATGGTGTGCGATTGTGATAGACTCAAAGAGTGTCTCAGATAACATCGCTCGGGTGGTAATCTCTATCAACATCCACTTCTCTAGTTGGAGGTTCTATTCAAGCATAACATGTTGAAGCTCGGCTCTAGCATGGTCAAGAGTGAAGCCCAATGATGCCACCTCCTTTACGAGCTCTGAAAAATGGTCTTTGTATAGGGAAAGTCTTCTAGATGAGGCCATCTATTCCTTTGTCTGAGTAAATTGGATGTTTAAAGCCCCATATTTATACTAATCACGTGATCACTATTCAATGGCTATATTATCCATGGTCACAATTTTTAACAGTATTTTAAAAAATCCAAAATCCTAAAAACAAATAAGTGTATATGTTATATAAAAATATCACTTAATAATACATTTAATTATATCAAGAGGAATTTACATTATTAAAATTTTGGGTCATTACAATCATCCCCCCTTAAGAAATTTCACCCTCAAAATTTCCTTTTCTCAAACTAAAACATATGTGGGTAACTCTACTTCATCACTTGCTCTGATTCACACGTCACTTCTTCCAACTTTTTGTTTCACCACAACACTTTGAAGTGGGGAATTGTCTTATTTCATAGAACTTTTTCACTACAATTTAAGATCATAACTGGTTTCTCCTTTTAAGAATGATAATCCTCTAATTGTACTTCCTCTAAAGAGAGTACACGTGAAGGGTCTGGTATGTACTTACATAAGATAGATTCATGAAAGACATCATGTAATTTTTCCACGGTGGGTGGAAGTGATAGTCATAAGGTCACTTCCCAGAAACTATTAGGAATATCAAAGGGGAAGATGTACTTAAGACTTATCTTTCCTTTCTATCCAAACCTCATGACCTTCTTCAACAGATATATGAGTATAAATATGATGTATCCGACATTGAACTCAAGGTAATGATGACGGTTATCTACATAACTCTTCTATCGACATTGGGCTGCCTTGATATGCTGCTGAATGGTTTTCACCTTCTCCACCATTTCATGGACCATTTCAGGTCCTGGCATCTTACGCTCACTGACTACATCCCACCGTGCCCATGTTCTTAAACTTTTACCAAAAAGGGCTTCATATGGTTACATTTAGATGCTCGAGTGGAAACTTTTATAGTAGTAGAATACAACCAGTGAAATATTTTGGTCCCATACTCCTTTGATGTCCATTGAACATGATCATAACATATCTTCCGGTGTCTGAATAGTTCATTTAGATTGGCCATTAGTGTGAGGATAATATGTTGTAATGAAGTTCAGTTCAGTGCTTAGAGCATGTTAGAGACTCTTTTTGAATATATAGGTGAATCTATGATCATGATCAGATACAATAGACAATGGTACATCATGTCGCCTTACCACTTATTTGATATAAATCCGGAAATATTGATACAATGAGATGTACCCTAAAATAATGAAAAATTAAGTTGTCTTCATAAGACTATCCATAATGACCCATATAGCATTATTTCCTCTAGATTTCCTTGGAATTCCAGTGAAAATGTCCATGGTAATGTTGTCCCACTTTCCTGTTGGTATGGGTAGTGGTCACATCATCCCCTTATACTTTTTCCTCTTGGCCTTCACTTACTGGCATACCTTGCACATTGATGTATATTCAGTAATCTCCCTTTTCATATTTTCACACAAAAAGTTTTCTCAAATATCTTGATACATTTTTGTTCTACTAGGTTTAATATTGACAAATGATCTATCTGTGTCATCTAGATGCTACTTCTTTATCATTTTATCAGATAGTACACATAATCGGGATCCAAATCTCACAATTCCATCCTTATCAACCTCAAACATATAATATTTCATATTTCTGATAGCTACCGCCCTTTTCAAAATTTCCACATCATTTCTTTGATCATCCATTATTTTCTCTATGAGGGATGGTTGAGAAATCATTTGAGAAAGGATTGATGATGTTCTTCCCTTAATAATTGCCATGTCCATCCTATACAAATCTAAGAAGATTGAATACTTTTAAATTCTCATCATTGTTAAATATGTAGGATCATTACTAATTAGAGCATCCACCACCTTGTTTTCTTACCATGATGGTAGTGGATAGAGCAGTCATAATCCTTCATGAGTTCTATCCATCTTCGTTGTCCCATATTAAGCGCTTTTTGTGTGAATATATATTTGATGATCTAGTGATCAGTATATACCTCACACTTCTCCCCATAGAGATAATGCCACCATATTTTCAATGAAAAGAACACAACCGAAAACTCTAGATCATGCATGGGATAGTTTTGCTCATGGATTTTCTACTGAATTGATGCATAAACTATCAGTTTATCATTCTTCATCAACAAACAACCCAGGAACTTATTCTAATCATTACTAAATACCACAAAACATTCTGCACTCATAGTTAATGTTATCATGGGCATAATGATAAACCTCCTTTTTATCTCCTTAAATCCCTCTTTTCATTTATCTCTCCAAGAAAACATTACTCCTTACTGAGTTAGCTTGGTAAGAGGGTTGGACAATCTTGATAAATTACTCAAAAATCAGTTATAATATCCAGCTAACCCCAAGAAGATATGGATATATGTTTTTTATGTTGGCCTCGACCATTCCTCATTTTCATTTGTCATGGAGGGATCCACAGATATCCTATTACTTGTGATGATATGACCACATAATGAGACATCATTCAACTAGAAATCACACTTGTTGTACTTTTCATTGATCTTCTCATTTCGCAAGGTCTCTAGTACAGTTCCTAGATGATCCTCATGATCCTCCATAGTTTTGGAGTATATTAGAATATCTTCTTTAAATACCACCAGAACATTGTTGTGAAAATACATAAAGACTCTATTCATCAATTCTATGAATATTCTTGGAGCACTAGTGAGTCCAAAAGGCATTACTATGAATTCATAATGCTCATATCTAGTATGAAAAGAAGTCTTGGGGATATCATCCTTCTTCACCCTTAAATGATAAAACCCATACCAAAAATCTACCTTGGAGAAGTATTGTTCTCTACACAGCTGATCAGACAAGACACTAATTCGCGACATAGGATACTTGTTCTTTATCATGATTTTTTAAGATCACGATAATTGATGTGATGTCCCATTGAACCATCCTTCTTCTTGATGAAGAGGACTAGTGCACCCCATGGTGAAGTACTTTGGCATATAAACCCTTTATCCAGATTCTCTTGTAGTTGTTTTTTCAGCTCCTCATTCTTCACAACATCCATTCTATACGTAGTCTTGTACATTGGCAATGCCACATTTATAAGTTCAGTTGAGAATTCAACATCTCCTCTAGGAGGAAGACCAGGAAATTCCATGGGAAACACATCAGCGAATTCCCTCACAATGGTCATGTTTTAAAGGATGGTTTCCTCCTTGGAATCAATCATCTATGCATGATACACATGCTCATAGGGCAGTAATATCCATGCTAGAGATGATAGTGCTAATGGAGATTCATCTTCCTTTTTGAAATTGTGTAGAATTAGGGGTTGATTCTCCATATGAAGAGTGATTTCCCTCTCACAGAAATTTATGTTGGTTCTATATAAGGAAATCCAATCCATGCCAAGAATTTCATCTAATTAAACCAGAGAGATTATGGTGAGGTTCAATGGGAAGATCAATCCACTGATTATGATAGGGGAGGTGTTAAATTCATGGGATGCAATGATTTCCAAATTTTTATTAATCACTGACATCATTACATCCATGATTCGTGGTGGTGGTGGGATTGTTCTACTAAACAATAAGGATGCAAAAGAATGTGTTGAACCATAGTCAAAAATTATGTTCGCTATTCTGAAATGAATAACTAGAGTACATTTCACCACTTAGTTTTTGGGGTTCACTTCAGTGGTTGTGATGGAAAAAGCTCACCCTTGCTTCCTTGGAGGTTGTTGGTTGCCTTGGAAAACCCTTGGCTTAGGTAACAGATTTTCAAGATTCCCTGGTTCTTTGTAGTTGAAGCAATATACAACACATCGTGGTTCGAATTGAGTGTTCCTATCCTCTGTTGCAGCAACAGGTTTTTCTTGTTTGTATTTAATAACTATGTGCCCTTATTTTCCATACCTAAAAAATTTCCTCATCACCTTCTAGAAATTTAGGGGGTTCTTCTTTCCACACATTTCGAATGTGGGGTGCTAGATTTTCTTAGCATCATTTGATTTATCCATCGAACTACCTAGATTGAATTCCACCTTAGGATTCTTATCCCCATGATACCCCTGAGATTCTCTAATATCCATTTCAACCTTGAAGGCACACCAAAAAATTTCTTCATAGTTTTCTAAGTCATGGATTTCCAAAGAATTCCACTGGATAGGTTTCATCCCCCCAAAGAAGCGGTCAACCATGAATTCTGGGGTAACGACAATGTTGGAGGCGCATTATTCAAGTCTTTTTACGTTTTCCACATTTTCTTGGATGGATTCATCTTCTTTTTTCTTGATGGAATGAAAGTCCATTTCCATCCTAAGCATGAGGGTGTGAGGAAAATATTTATCAAAAAACATTTTTGGGGAATCCTTCCATTCCCATGCCTCGATCTCATCCTCAGGCTTCATATTTTTTATCAATTTACACCATTGATCAGCTTCACCCTCCGTATAATAACCCTCCATAAGAACCTTCTATTCTTATAACATTTAAGGAAGGCAAAGATCTTTCCAATGCATTTGAATCATTGTTCGGTGATTGAGGAATCAGATGTTCCATTAAAAGTATGAGGCCTTTGTCACATGATGCTCTTTATAGTGACTTGTTCTTTATTAGGGGTGGTTGAATGTACTTCTTGACTCAATTTCATATTCAATGATTGATTTAACTAAGAGAGTATCGTTTCAATGTTTTTGATTCCTGCTCCCTTCAGATTTGGCATCTCATGAGAACAATCATCACATTGGTCTTCACATCGGTTGTTAGCCTAGGTCTTCCTATTACCAGCCATTGGTTCGAATAAAATGATATTTAGGGGTAACACAAAAAGTGTAATCCAAGGACAAAACAGATGACATATAAATTACATTTATTTCCTTAACATATTAATCTATAGGCTTTAATCTATGTTATCCTTGATCAACATTCTAACATATATTCCTAGGGACATCTTTTAATTCCCGTAATAATGGTTCATACTGAGCTTTTGTATTTTCCAAAGTATATCCCCCACGAGTTTCATAACAAAGTGAGTAGCGAGGCCCATTTTCGTGTACCCGGATAGCCTAGGGAATGCCAGAAACTCCTTGTCAGAGTTTTCACTCCTAGGTATATATGTTCTAGCGCTTCCTCTAGCGGTTCGTATCTAGAAGGGATGTATTTTCATGATAAACCACTTACTCAATACTCATTAAAATTTAGGGATATTATTTATTATAATCATTCTTATCTCTAAGGATTAACTAGTTGTTTCTAATCCTAATAAAAAAATTTACAAAACATATCCTCTGATACCAACTATAATAACCAGGCTCTTTATTACACACTTAAACATGATTTATTACATTAAATCTACATATGATATATATAGAAGACCGAGGGGTATAGTTTCTTCAGGTATTAGTAACATTACATAATGACTTAAAACATGAAACCCAACATCTTTATTGAAAACTTCCTTTACATGACCACTATATTCCCTCGTACTTAGTATTGCATGGGATAACCTGAGGGCATGCTTAAAAAATGGGTGAGCTATAAAGACCAGTAAGGGATTAAAAAAGGAATATAATGAAGAATACTATTCTTTTTATATAATAGGAATATCATTATAGCATAAGACAAACAAGAACAGAGAGGCAAGATATAAGATGATTATCATAACATGGAAATGTGACAGCAACACTTATCATGGTATTTTCATGAGAAAAAGATCATTACACATGGAACGTGAGTAAACCCTTATTGCACAAGAATTAGCATGAGTAAACCCTCAAAGCACATGACTTATCATGATACTAATATTTACCCAATGCATTGGAGCACTATCTGGGTGCACCCTTCTTAAACATTTCATTTCATGCATAAGTGTGCCACATGGATCATAAACCATGGATTCATTAAAGATCATCATTTATTCAATGATAATGGAGTGTGGAATTCAATCAAGAAACTATATAGTAAGTATGTAAGTTTTTATAAAGGTGAGTATCCTTGATAGAGTAATGGGTATGTTATTCACTAAACAATGACTTTTCGATAGAAAAATGTGGTGAAATTTTGGCCGTATAACAGCATGACATAAGAATTCATAAAAATGGATGATGAGAGATAAAGGGGTGTATCATCAGATTTAAATTAAATGGATAGTAAGGGGTCATATAGATACATGTTCCAACATATGTAATGGAATTTGGATTCATAATAAAAAATAATTTTTTGAATGTAAATTAGGAGAGAGAAATTCCTTACGGAATTTCGGCTCGGTATGAGGTGTACGTGGGTGGCACTAATGAGAGAGAAATGGGTATCTAATAATTAAAACATAACAAGAGATGTATGGGGGATGTTTGAAATCATACCCCAAATTTTATAATTTAAAATAAAATGGAATAACAGTATAAATAAATAAGGATAAAATGATAATGGAAAGAATCCCTTACTTTGAAGTGTGATCCCAAAGGCTTGGGAGAGGCTTGAGAGAGGATTTTGGGTGCTTTGGGTACCTTTTGAGGTTTCTAGAGAGAGGATGGTAGAGTCTGGGAGGACTAAATAGGCTTTGAGTGAAGAGGAAGTGGGATCTTGGGTGTTAATGTATATGAAAGGACAAGTAATTCTTTATTATTTAGGTTTGGGACACCACAAATTAAAACAATAAAAACCACAAACCAGCCAATGGTTTTTGCCCATATATTTTTTCAAAGAAGAGTGGAAACAAATATTTTATAAGTACAATGGACTAAAATCTTAAAATAATAGTGTTTCCTATGTGGAGATGAGTCACACTCTCAAAGAAATCAATTTAAAAAGGTAAAATGTTTTAAAAGTCATGGAGGGCCCACTAAGGATTTGTAAAATAAAAAAACCATTAAATCAGATTATATTAATGGTAAACCATATATTTGTTGAAAATAATGTTAATAGTATTTTATTACATCACTATTGGGTAATTAGGAAGTCATAAAACACATTATATATTTAAACGGTATTTAATTTTTACGCAAAACATCGACTACCTTAAACAATTATGAAAAATTAACTGTTGGATAATTTTGACGTCATGATTCTGAAAATAATATTAATTTTATCCATATGATTTTTTAAATATGTGAATTTTATCTTTTAAAATTAGAACCAACATTTATCTAAAATTATTGGATTTTGACAAAAACATATTTCAAGAATTAATAAAAATTACAGTTTTAATCATAAAATTATCCAATCATTTATACATAATAAAATGTAATTTAATAATAACAATATTTTATTAAAATATTATTTAATTCAAAATTCCCTTAATTTATCAAAATAGAATTCTTAGAAAAATATTAACTAAAAACACTTTTTGTTTACTGAAAACTATTTACAAATTAACAATAATAAAATGAACATATATTCATTATTATATAAAAAAATAATCCATATAATAATTGTGCTAAGGTCTTGTTACATAACCCTTATAACACCCATATAAAACCAAAGGGTACGGTGTGCGATGGTGATAGACTCTTGGGGTGGTTTGGAAAACATCGCTCGGGTGGTAATCTCTATAAACCTCCACTTCTCCCGTGGGCGGTTCCGTTTGAGCTTAACATTTTGAAGCCTCAGATTGGTGTTGGTCAAGAGAGAAGCCCAATGACGCCACCTCCTTTAATAGCTTTGAAAAATGGGCTTCATACAAGGAATGTCAACTGGATGAGGCCATCACTTCCTTTGTATTGGGAAATTGGATTTGTTAAATCCCTATATTTGTACTAATCATGTTGTCACTATTCAACGACTATATTATAAAAAATCACAATTCATAATAGTATTTTAAAAAATAAAAATTTATAAAACAAAAGAAGTTAATATATTATATAAACATTTCACATAATAATACATTTAATTTGATCAAGAGATATTTCCATTATTAAACGTTTTGGTCATTACAATTGTTGTAAGAATACTTAACTAGAGTAATATTTTGTTTGTAAACACGTTTGAAGTCCAAAAAATATGAATTTAGCATATACTCAAGAGTATAAATTGTTCTATTAGATTGAAAATCTTTCTGAGGATGGTATAGAGTTTGGAAGCACAATTTTTGGTCAATATCATACTAAATACCTCCCATGTACATAGAGAAAGACCCCAGATCTCAATTAAATATAGTAGAATGTAGTACTCCCTTGAAAATTACCACTTTGAAAATATATATCCTCATAATAAAATATTGATATAAATATTCTCTAATAATGATGATGTGTTCTGAATTTTTAAATTTATTGACCAATATAGCAACCCATGACTTTCATACCAATATATTTCATCTTTTTATATTAATATTTAAAACATTACACAGTGACACACGTAAAGACCATAATAGTTTAGTTTCTTTGAAGAAATGGTAAACAACAATAAATTTTGGTTAAATATCTCCAAGATATCTCAAATATATCATCACCTTTATTACTCTTAAAAAACATACCCTAATTAAAACCATTATTCAAAACATGGGGAATAGAAAAATAAGAAAGGGTGAGATCATATGCTCAGTAAAGGTAAAAAAGGGAGATACGAAAGCATTATAAAAACATAATGGTATGAGAACATGATCATTAATTTTGAAAAACATACCCTATATATTAAATATTATAATATTGAGTCATAAAAAAATATTGGTAAATTACAAAACACTTATCATAAGGAAACCAAATAACATAATCCATGAGAAATAGAAGTAGAATAAGACATAGATTTAGGACAAAAAAATCATCTTATAACAATTTTAACATGTATAAATAGATACCAGTTAATTAATTAAGTGAAATACATGAAATTAGGCCCTCGCATAAACTTATGAACATTAAAACTAGTCCATGCATAGAATTATGGACTAAGAAGATTGGTTTATTCATAAAATTGTAAATAATTATTCATGTCACACATAAACTTGTAAACATATAATAAGTTTCATTCTTAATAATGTGAACATATAATTAGGTTCATTCATAACATTTTGAACATTTACATAGGTTCATGCCTAATATATTTACTAGTGATTTATCTATCTTTTCCCACGCATTGGAGGGAGATACTGATCCTACCAGTCATATAATGAAAATAAAATATATATCTTCCATGAGATCATAAAAAATCATCATATTAGAACTCATGAAATGAAATGGGTTTCATAAACATTTAATCTTATCATAACTTCTATAAATAGAAAAGTTTCATAATCATAACATTATTCATCATAGTATTTCCCACGTAAGAAAATGCTACTTTTATAACAATTTTAGCATGGTATATCCCATGAAATAGAAATAGGTTTCATAAACATCAAATAATTATAAACAATTAATAATAATAATAATAATTGTATCCTTGGTTCATATCTGTAGAAAATAATAATTTACATTAAAGGATATCATCTTATAAGGAAAATTATTTGGAAAGATTAATCACATCAAACCTTTTTTCAAGAAGATAACTTTTCATTAAAATATACATTTTAAAACAAAAAAAATAATAAAAGTTTAAAAAAATATTTAATTGATGATAACCTTTAAAACATATAATATAAGACTTAAATATAATTCAAAATATTTATTGATGAAACTAGCAGTTATGTGTGGAAAAAATATGAAAACATTTTTAAAATCACATATTATTCTGAAATAATATAATTAAAATATATAAATTTTCACATATATTTAAGAAAATGATTTTATTTAAAATAAATTTGAACAATTTTAATGGAATATTGAAATATTTTATCAATCCTGATAATGAGAAATTCTATTTATGTTACTCATGTTAATAACATTCATTTTTTTACATTTTTGGTAAAATCCAAATAGGAATTATTTGGAAAATACGATTAATATTTCATGAAAAATAAAGCATGTGTAAAAATTATATTAATAAAACATCTAAATGATGTTTGAAAAGTAATTTTTAAAATTTTTTTAGAAAACATATTCATGGAAGAAAAACTATCTTTTGAATTAAGATAGAGATAAAGAATATTTTTTTAATGATGACTTATAAATTATTATCAGCATAAAAGAGTGGATATATTATACTATCACTTCAAAATATCATGAAAATATATATTATAATAAATTTAATCACAATTCACGAGTGGTAGATCATAAGATTCCATCATTGGAAGCATAATCCTAAGAAATCCTAATAAATGATAAGATTGTAACATAAAATCCAACTTGTTTGGTAACATTGAAATATAGTCCCCATGAAATAATAAAATTAAATGAAAATAATAATATCATAATAATAAATAAATTCATTATATTACATTTCATAGGGTCTGTATATAGTCCCCATAAATAAGATATGTGTATAACATAACATATTTCTCCAAGATGTCAAATTTGGAAAAGATCTCTTACCACTTTGATGTCCTTTAAACTAAATAAATGTGAAAGATAGATCCTAAAATAGGTATTTAAATCCAAAAAATTATTATAATAAATAAAAAAATAAATTAATTTATATTACTTACTCCATAAGTGGTGAATATGTATGTATCTCTCATAAGTAAAAATAGAGATGGAAATCACTTACCAATTTAGTAATATTGTGAATTATAAGCCCCAATAGAAAATAACATAAAATGAAACATTGAATATCTTTAAAATATTTTGATTCATAAAAAAACATGTAAAATATGAATTTTATACACCATATAAATGAAATGAGTAGTGGTCTCACATTTGTCTCCCAGAAATAATAAAGAGAATAGAAATCCATTACCTTAAGTCTCAAATTCCTTCGTAAATGTTTGAAACACCTTTATAATAAGTATAATATTATTATAAATAAATTATATGAACATTATTATATATATTATACACTATAATATTATATTATGACCATTTATGACCATTTTATTACCAATTACATGTTTAAGTCATGTGTCGGGTAATAACAACATTATTTTTCGTATATGTTTTGATTTGTTAATTTCAGTCATATTTCATTGATCATTGTCCCATCATCTCCAGAATAATAATCCTGAAATAATTTTCATATTTATACATCTATTAAACAATAATACATATCATGAATGATGTTTTTTATAAGTTATGTATGACACAATCATGGAAACGGTAGGTAGTACGTACATTTGAGTAACATTTCAACTTTTCAACAATCTGTTAGGAAATTATGTATATAATATATTATATTTACATCATAATAATAATATCATAAATAAAAAATTATTACTTTTAAATAAAATTAAAAATATCAACCTTGTTGTGTGGTGATGTAAATAGAGAGTCACATTACATCATGAATATGGTTGTCCACAATTACATGAATGACATTATTATTCAGTGAGTTTTTAGGAAAGAAAAAAAATGATATATTGTATTTTTATAATTATAAATATTTCATGAATATAAAAATAATTTATTTTATATTACATATATAAATAAAATTTATACTTAATACCTTCCATGAAAATCATTAGTGAAAAAGAATTACTTCTCTCCCTCAGGCGGTAGTCTGTTGTACAAAGGAATGATGTTATTGTATCCCATACGGAATCAAAAGTAAAAAATGTATATATTATATAATTAATCTAGAGATATAATAATGTTATGAAATTAATATATATACTTTATTTGCATCATCATACCCATCAGTGATTGGTGGTAATGGAGAAACCAATGACATCGGTTCTCCATGCAACAGTCTTTTATACAAATGAATAATGATTTTATAATCCCTTTGATGGAATCAGATGTGGATTCATGTCATTAAATAAAAATAAAAAATTATATGTATTTTTGAATATATTTTTTTATTATATAATAATTTATCAATAATAATTTATGTAGGTGGAGGAATATATAATATAAAAATGATCATCGAATAATGTTACCCCTTATTAAGTAATCATTCTTAGTATTGCACCAATAGAATTCTAAGGTTCAATTTATGAAAAAAAAAATTATTCTAGGATTATTTGATGGAATTTGGGAAGTTAATTTTTAGGTATTGAATGAATAAAATGTATTTATAGTGTGAATAAGATAGGTGAGTGGGTGGCCTTTTATAAGTGTGGTTAGTGGCACACTTTTAAATTTCTAAAAAGGAAAATGTGCACCCACATTTCAATCAGGAAAAATGGATCCAAAATGAATTATACCAGATACTTATACATTATAAGTTCAAAATATTTCAATAAAATATATTTTATACATTTTTTTGGTTATTTTAGTATTTTAATTTTATGTTTAAAACCTATTAAACCCATTTTTACTTTAACCATGACAATTAATTTTTAATATTTTCACTATCCAATTTGGCCAAAAATTAATTTAACATTTTTATATAATATAATTTTTTATTATTATATGTATTTAATCCATTTTGATCAATTAAATTCAAATATGCCGTAAAATTTAATTTGTAATTACACATGTAAATGAGATAAGAAAGCAAGTTTTCAATGAAAAATAGTTCAAAAGATTACAATATTTTTATATCAAAAGCCTATATTAAAATGATTACAATGAAATAAACTATATTAAAAGATATATAAATGAAATTATTTTAATTTTAAGCACATTTAAAAATATTTTATATTTATAATTAATTTAACTATAAGGTAGATTTTTAAATTAAAATTTTGCATTGTTCGTTATTAATAAAAAAATTAATCTTTTCAAAAAATTATTTAAAATTCACTGAATGAAAAATTTTAAATTATGATTCAATATATAAAATTATTTTCCTAAAATAAAATTTATCAATGTAACCAAAATAAATAAATTCAGTGTGCAAAAATATAGATAATACAACTTTTTAGAAAAATACATTTTTTAACTGTGAAATTAGTGTTATTTTTATCTCATTCCTAGAAAAATCATAAGAAAAACATTAAACAGTTCATTGAATATATATTAAATATAAATTTTATTAGAATAAATAATAATAATTTTTTCTGTTTAATTTATTTATGTAAAACATGTTTGTTTTCATAAGAATAGATTTTATAGAAATATATTCTTTATTTTTAAATATTTTTTATTTTCATATTTAATTATTTTTTCAAAGAAGAATTATTTTTATATACATGGTAAAGAAAATATTTAATTAATTTTTTTAATCTAATTCATACCCTATATTCTAATGGTTAAGAGATAACTTTAATTTTAAATTATAATATTTTAATTGTATGAAACATTTCATTTAAACTCATTGTTGTGTGTAATGAAAGAAAAACTCAATGTTATATACAACACAAGATAAACTCAATGTTTTATAAAAAAAATCAAAATTATAAGAACCTGACCTTAAACAGTACATTATCTTGTTATTTCAACATGATTTTAGTTTTTCACAATACCATATTTCATTTCAGTTTTGAAATTTTTGATTATATGACATAACTCATACATATCAACCCGCAAGAATACAAAGTGGGTACCATTAATAAGATATACATTTCTCCATAACATAAAAATTTTAACACAAAACAACAACAATATTTCATTAACAATACGTCATAACATTTAACTTAACTTCATTACTTTACTTTCACATCTTTATAAATATTGAAAAAATAATAAAAATCACGGGATAAGCATAAAAATATCAGTAATGGATATAAAAAGAAGAAAATAACCATTAGTCAACGAATACTTATAACAATATGAAATCATTTCCACAAAGTCATACTACTCACCTATATATTCATACATTGTGAAACATGAGATTTTCATAAAACATTACAGATCATATATAAAACCATAAGTTATATTTTTTAGTTACATACACATATTGAATCCATTGTGGATACCTTATAAATTTCAACCCTCATGGATACATTACAATGTAACCATCATGGCTACCTTATGGTGTAAACATCACAGTTACAGTTGGAGTAACCATAAAGCCGACCTCCAACGTACACATACCCAATAAATTGTGTCAATATATATGGCCCACCCTTCACCATAAACAATTCTCATAACCAAAAAATAATCATACAACATGAATAATTGTATAAAAAAATTGCTTCTGAATTTTGTAAAATAATATTTTTAAAGAGTATTTTAAATTAAAATTCCCTTAAAATATAATATAATGTAAGTGAGACATTATAGTGTTGATGGAGTATGTATATAAACTATAAATAATCATAATTAAATATAATATAAACAAAAATCACCACACAAACAATTTTAATACCACATAAATAATGAAGTAGAAGGTATACCCAATGAATGGAAATGGGATTAAGAATCTCGTTACCTTGGGTTTGTCTTACATAAAACTCATTTAAAACTCCTTTATAATAGTTAAAAGAGTGTTCGTAATATTTTATAGAAACATATTCATGTTTATGATACCTTATATGATCATTTTTTTATATCATTCAACCCATTTATACATATTATTTTGTTATTTCCATTGTTTCAAGTGTGTGCTTTGAATGTTGTCCATGGTCGATTCGTAAAGGAATTCCTTATCGAATGGAAAATATACACCATAAGTTGAATGAAATGGTATTAATATGTTTCTAGAATATTAAATTACTTCCCAAATAATTTTATTTATATTTTATGAGGATGAATCCTTAGATAAATCATTACTGATATCCGTTTAGATCATTTTGGCGGTTTTTCGATAATTCGAAACTAGTTTCATTATATAAATTAATACTATGTATATATGTTAACTAAAAAGAATAAAAGTGGATATATCATACACTTTAAAATCTTTTTGAACCATGAAAATGGTGTTAAAAATAGATTTGATGTAATTAATTGAAATTTGAAACACATCACCCACGATTTTGATAAATCGTCACATCATGGACGATGTTTTTATTTTTAAAATAAGTGGGGTAGGAGAAGAAATAAATTGATGAATTTGTCCATAAACATGACGAAATATTGAATATATAATATTACTATTCATTAATTCCTCTTGGATAATGGGATGGGAAGAGAATATATGAAAATAAAAAAAATTGAAAATAAAACTCCCGAAAATGAAAGAGGATCTTTACCTCTTGATCTCTTCTCCTTGAGATCCTTCGTAAGGCCTTTTGTTTGGGCCTTTTTGTGAGACAAGAAGGTCTTAGACGTGGGGAAGATCCATGGTAAGGGGGATGGGCAGATCAAATAACATTTCTAAAGCTTTTGAGGTGTGAGATGAAGAGGGGGTGAAGGGGGTATTTATAGTGGAGGAGAGGAAGGGTCTCCCATTATTTTAATCATTAGTTTAATATTATTGCTCAATACAATTTATTATCTAGATTAATGTGACCAAAACCATAATAAGGGCATGTAAGTTCTAACTACTAGCCATTTACATCATTCATGGCTCCATTTTGATACTAAAATTCTTTCATTTATTATATTTTATAATTATCAAATTTCACTTGTCACCAAAAATTCAACTATTTTAGAAAATTTCCAAAAATTCAACCCTACTATTTTTCAAACATTAGAATTTATAAATGAACTCTATTTTTTGAAAATAATATTCTAAATATGATTAATTTAATTTTTAAATTAAATCAGAATTCATTCAAAAAACAAAAATTTGAAAACTATAACTCATTCTATATCACCATGAAAAATTAATCAAAATCTCATTATCTTATGACTATACGAAAATAAAATAATAATATGATTTACTATTCATATGGGTCATAGTACTATTCATGTTAATATTTATAACAGTATGTTACTATTTTCCCTAAATCAAGTGGGTTTTATCGGACTCCAAAATAATTTATTGATCGCAACCATTTATGTCGGTTTTTCCAAATTCAAAACATAGTAGCATAAATTTTTTGGTTAATAGCTAGTTTGCAACTGTCTCCTTAAAAAATGTCTTTTAATACATTTTAACTTCTTTTTAAAACCTTGTGCTGTTACATTCTCCCCACATTCTAGAAATTGAGTCCTCACAATTAAATTTACTTATTAAAAAAGTGAGGGTACCTTTCCCTCATTGAATTTTATGATTCCCATTATTCTTCTTCAACTATGTGGCTTCTCTACAAAATATTTACCTAGTGGATTAATTTATTCCACAATACATGTTCTCTTCGACTTATAATCAAAAGTATTTTCTCTTTACAAGAAAGATTCTCTTCCAGCCGAGCTGCTTCTGGCCTCAAAACATGAGATTAATCTGGCACATAGTTTCTCAACATTGGTACAAGAAAGACATTGTGTACCTGAGATAAACATAGAGGAAATGATACTTAGTAGAAGACTGGTCCCAAATTCTCCATGATTTCATAAGTTCCAATGAAATTTGGAATTACCTTTCTTTTTTTACCAAAATGCATAGCACTTTTACATGGTGAGATTCTAAGAAAAACTTGACCACATACTTCAATAGAAAATATTTTCCTCCAATGTTCTGCATAACATTTCTACCTACTCTGAGTTGTTCTCATGTGTTACTGGATTATATTCACTGTATCAGACACTTACTCTACTAATTATAGTCCCACCAACATCCATTTTCCAGCTTTATCCAAAAAAATATGGTGTTCGACATTGCTTCTCATACAATGCCACCAAAGGATCCAACTGTATACTAGAATAAAAACTCTTATTATATGAAAAGTCAACTAAATAAAAATGAGGATCCTAAATTCTCTGATAGTCCATTTAACAAGCTCAAATCATATCCTCTAATTTCTGAATCATTTATTCTTACTTCCCATACGATTGGGGATGAAAAGATGTACTGAAACTTAATTCTATGATCAACGAATTCTGAAGGCGCTTCCAAAAACTAAAATTGAATATGGGATCTTAGAAAGATAAAATTGAAAGAGGAACTCCATATAACCTGAAAATATCTTTGAGGTAAAGTCAAGAAAGATGATCTGAATACATTGTATATAAAATAGGAACAAAATGTTCATATTTAGTTAGACGTTTAACAATAACCTAGATTATAGTGTTTCCTCGTGAAGTCTTTGGTAGTCCCCCAACAAACTCCGTAGATATATTTTCTCATATCCACTCTATAATTTGTAAAGGATAAAGCATACTCATTGGTAACTACATCTTTACTTCAACTTGTTGAAATGTTAAACATTTCATAGTAAAATATGAAATATTTATTTTCATTCCACCCCATCAATAGTAATCCAAAAGGTCTCTATACATATTTTTGCTGTTAGGAAGAACTAAAAATGGGGAACTATGAGCTTCACACATCAATTCTTTCATTAGCTAGGAATCACATGGAACACACAATATTTTTCCAAATCTCAAAAGATATTTTTTATCAATGTTAAATTTGGGAAACATACCCATTTATCCAATTAGACCTTTTTTTAACTCCCCATCTACCTTCTAAACTTTCTTAATTCTCTCCAACAAAGATGACATCACTAAAACATGAATCAAAATAGTGGAATTTCTTACACAAACAACTTCCAAGACAAATTTCATCAAATCATTAATCAAAGGGTCTTATTCTAGCCATAACATAGTTAATGATTCTTGATGTTTTTGAGTCTAGTCATCTGCTTTTTGTTATCTTTTCTAGGATAGTAATTGATAGTACAATCATAATTATTTATCAATTCAATCCATCTTCTATTCCAAATTCTTAATTCATTCTTAGTGAATATATACTTCCAACATTTATGGTTATTATATAGTTCATATTATTCTTCTTATAAATTATACCTCCAAATTGTCTAAGAAAAAAACATATATGGGAATTCCAAATCATTTGTGGGATAATTTAACACTCGAGGATTTAGTTGTATTGAAACATATGCAATTACCTGATCATTCTGCATCAGAACACAACCATTTCCCTTTAATGAAGCATCACTATAGAAAAAAAACTAACCATTTATGGATGGTTGAGTCAGAATTGGAGCATCCGCCCATATCATCCCCATTTATTAAAAGCAGACATCAAATTCTTCTGTCCAAATAAATTTAACCCCATTTAGTGTTAAATTATTTAGTCAGATAGATAAACATGCAGTGTTTTCAACAAACCTCTGGTAATATCCTCCCTAACCATGAAAAGTAAGAATCTTAGTTATATTTGTGGGTCTTGGAAATTCATCAACAACATTAGTTTTAACATGATCAATAGTTATGCTATCTTTAGAAACAATGTGACCATGCAATGAAAAAAAATTTAACCAAAATTCACACTTGTGGAATTTTACGAACATTTTTTTTCTTTTATGTTTTCAAACAACAACCCATAGATGTTTTCCATTCTCCTCATTACTTCTTGAATGTACCCGAATTTCATTAGAAAAAACAACCACAAACTTATCCTAGAACTCATGAAATAATCTATTCATAAGATCAATGAATAAAAAAAGTGAATTAGTTAACCCAAAATTCATAAAAACAAATTCATAATGACCATATCTTGTTCAAAATGTTATTTTTGGAATGTCATACTCTTTCCCCTTTAGATGATGGTATCAGGATCTCAAGTCAATCCTAGAAAAATACTATGCTCCATGGAGAAGATAAAAAAATTCATCACTGTGAGGAAAATGATACATATTCTAAACAGTAATGTTATTCAGAGCTCTATAATCAATACAAAGTCTCATGTAACCATATAACTTTTTAATGAAAAAACTAGAGCTCCCCACGGTGATGTTCTATGAGGAATGAATCCTTTATCAGCCAATTCTTGCAACTTATTTTTTAATCCAAGAAGATCCATTTGAGCCACGCAATAAAGGGGATTTGAAATTGTATTAACATCGGGAACAAAGTCAATTATGAATTCATCTTCCCAATCAGGTATAACTTTGGGTAACTCATTAGAAAAAACATCAATGTATTTATTCACCACTAGAACATCATTAATATAAATAGTACCCTTGTTTTCAACAATATCAGCAAGATATCATTCATTTATATCATTCAACAGTTTTTCTACCTCGTGATATTTTATAAATTGAATGGGATCATTATTTTATACAAATAGAATCTCTTTCTAAAAAAAATTCATTATCCCTACAATCAATATTATCATGAAAATCAGAAATCCAATCAACACACAAAATTAAATCTAACTATACTAAGGGGAAGAAATAAGGTATTTAGGTAATGTCTTTCCAAAATCAATAAAATAAAGAATCTTATAATTCCTCTTTGTTGTAATATTTCACCATAGTGTTTTAAAAATAGGATCTGGTCTCATTTATTGAGGGGATATTTCCAATTTAACAGAAAATTTCTCAGAAACAATGAAATTTACAAACCTCTTATCAGACAAGACTTTAGAAAAATCTGAGTGAACAAAATAACTGCCTAATACCACTTCATTGGATGGCCTGACGTCTTCCAACATTTTTAGAAAGGATCTCACTAAATATTTCTACTTATAATCTATCTTTTTACATCATTCATATCTTTCCTTAGTAGGAATTTGAAAAATGACACATCTGACCACATTTAAAACACATTATATTTTTCTTATCAGTATTAGTATTAGAATAACTTCAATTACAATCTCTGGCCATATGTTCAAAATTACCGCAATGAAAACACTTCCTAGTTTTTGTAAGGCATTCCTACGGGATATTTTTACCACACATTTCAAAAACTAGGAACTAAAATTTCTTACTATCAGATTTCATTGATTGATTCTTACCCATCACTTATCATCCAGACCTCTTCTTCTCTTATTCTCAATGTACACCTGATCATCAGAGAACTGCATTTCTACCATATCAGTACATCAGACATGTTTCTCATAACTTTTTAATTATAAGGAGGCCAATTCCCTTCGGTATCATGGCTTCAATCCTAAGTTAAAGAATTTTATTTTTCTATCAAGTTCTTGAATAATTTTAAGAGTGTTCTTTGACATTCGGGTGAATTTTTCTTCCTACGCGACCACTGAATCTTCCATATTTTTCCCTATTTCAAGGAATTTATTCTCCATCCTATGTTGTACTTCATTAGGAAAAGGTTTTTCATGGAAAATATTTTTAAATTCATCCCACTCTAAGGCGTTAATAATATATCTATACATGATATTCATTATCATTGACCACAACTGATCTACTTCATCTTCAAATTGATTAATGGAAAGACCATAATTTTCATTATTTGAACATCCCATAACATTGAATATTTTTTTAACATCTTTAATCCATCTTTAAAATGTTATTGTGTAAGAATATCTATTGAAAACATGAGGGTGTTTCCTCATAAAATTTCCCACTATCATCATGTTCCTTTGTGGTAGTTGTGGTTGCTATTTTACTTGGATTCCATATCCATTTAGTTCCCATGTCAAAAAATCCATTACAATCCTGAACTTCTCGGTTCTAATTCCCACCATTCAAGGTTATGGAATTAGAAAGATATAAGCCTCCCAGTTCCTTCCAACTTTATCTTCCTTGTTCTCTCTGTAGAAACCCATTATAAATAGAAATATCATAGTTGAAGAAACATGGTAATTTTTAAATTCTATATCATTTAAATATAAACATAATGTAAAAACAATTTATGGAATTCTATTAACATCATCCTAACCTTTATATTTTTCTAAATCGTGTTGTAATGACAACTATAACGACCTATACATAAACATTAATAATATTGATATTTTAGTTAGATTTCACTTCTTCAAATTCCGAAATATCATATCGGTATATTGTTTTAGAAGTATAGCACATAACTCATACATATCAACCCAGAAGAATATAAAGTTGGTTCCATTAAAACACTATCAATTTCCTCTAAACATAAATATTTTAACACAAAACAACAACATGATTTCTTTAACAATACATCATAACATTTAACATGATTGACATATTTCTCTTACATATCCTTATAACATGAGAAAAATATTTAAAATCATGGTATGATCTAAAAATTACCGGTAAGATATAAAAAAATGAAATAAACCATTTGTCCTGGAATACTTATACTTATATGAATTTATTTCCAAAGAAATACTTCTCACCCATATGTACTTACTTTGGGAAACATGATCTTTCTTTAAAACATTAAAGAAAAAATATATAACATGAAGGTTCCTTTGGGAATTACTTACTTCTTTTTTATCCATCATGGCTACCTTATGATTTTGAACACTCACAGCTTGCTTATAATGTAACCCCCGGGCTACCTTATAGTGTAACCATCACAATTACACATAAAATAACCATATGAACAACCTACAACATACACATACCCAATGAATTGTATGATGATATAGGTCCCACACTTTATCATAAACAATTCCAAATAACCATAACAAAATCATTCCACATGAATAATTTCACCAAAACATTTCTTTTGAATTTTGAAAAACTGATTTTTAAAAGAGGACTTTAAAATAAAAGCCACTTACAAATATCATATAATTTAAGTGAGACATAATAGAGTGGATGTAATATGTATATACACTATGAATACACATAATTAAAAATAATATAAAAAAAGCATCGCACAAAAAAATTTAATACCACATAAATCATGAAGTAGAAGGTTTACCCAATGAATGGAAATTAGTTTAAGAATTATCTTACCTTAGGTTTTTAACATAAAACATGTTTAAAACTTGTATATAATGGTTAAAACAATGTTATTAATATTTAATAAAATTTATTCATGTTTATGAAACCTTATATGATCATTTTATACCATAATTCAAACAATTTATATATTTTATTTTGTTATTTACATTGTTTCAGGTGTCTGCTTTACAAGTTGTGAATGGTCAGTTCGTAAAGCATTTCCTTGTCGAATGGGAGAGAAAACCAAGAATTGGAATGAAATTATATTCATATGTTTCCATAATATTGACTATTGTCATAAATCATTTTGGTTATATGGTATGTGTATGAATTATCATATAAATTATTAGTTATATCCGTTTAGATCATTTTAGTGGTTCTTCGATAATCATGAACTAGTTTGGTTGTATAACATAATATTATGTATATATGATAACTCCAAAACCTAAAATAGGATATATCACACACTTTAAAATATTTTTTAACCATTTAAATTATTTTATAACTAGTTTTTATGGAATTAATTGAAATTGAAAACACATCGTCCACAACATTGATAAATTAGAACATTACGGACAAAGTTTTTATTTATAGATTAAGAGGGGGGAGGGGAATAAATAAATTGATGAATTTTCTCATAAACATGATAAAATACACAATATATATGATTTTTTTTCTTTCATTCCAATTAGATAAGGGTAAGGGAAGATAATATAAGAAAATAAAAGACAAAAAAATTGAAAGAGGATCTTTACCTCTTGAACATTCTCTTTGAGGTCCTCCTTATAGACTTGGTTCTAGCCTTTTTGTGATACCAGAAGGTCTTAGTCATAGGTAAGAGCCTTGGGAATGGAATTGGGTAGAAAATAGATAATTATCAAACATTGAGAGGTGTGAGAGGAATATGGGGTGTGGGTGGTATTTATAGTGGTGGAGAGGAAGGGTTTTCTGTTATTTTAATCATTAGTTTTATATTTTTTCTCAAGACTAATAATAGCGTTGATTCAAGCGAAAAAATAGTATTATATTCATGTTTGTTAAGATCATTGTCCATTTACATCATCCATTACTCATGCATGATGCAATAATTCATTTATTTATCATATTTCATAATTATAGAATTGTAATATTCACCAAAAAAACACATATTTTAGAAAAATTAAAAAAATTCACCCAAACCATTTTTCTACGTGTAGATTTAAAAAATGAACTCCATTTTTTAGAAATAATTATCTAAATTAAATTAATTTAATATTTAATTAAAACCATAATTCATTTGTATTATTTTTTTAAAAAAACTATAACTCATTCTATAACACCAAGAAAAATTAATCAAGATCTTCTTATATAATAACTATAGGAAAATAAAATAATAATATGATATAAAATTCATAAGGTTCATATTACAACTCATGTTAATATTCATATGGGTATGTTACTATTCACCAAAAATCTGGTAGTTTCTATTATACTCCAAATAACATACTGGTCGCAATTATGTATGTCTATTTTTCCAAATTCCAAACACAAAAGAAGAAGAATTTTATTTAACAAATATTAAAAATATATATCCTTAAAATAACATGTTTTCATGCATTTTAATTTATTTTTAAAACCTTAGGCTGTTAAATAAACTTATTTATATGTTTAGCCCCAGATAAACTTAGAGTAGCATATAATAAAAAATATTTAAATGATTAAATTTATTTGAAAACATTTTACACAAAATCTCAAGGTGTTAAATTTTACCCCCCTTAAATGAGTTTCAACATATAAATACATCACATTTGTACCAAAAAAAATAATGATAATTCTCCCCCATTACAACCTCATGGTCCCATGTTGCTTCCTCAAGATGGTGGTTTTTCCACAAAACATTGACCAAGTAAGTGGTCCAGTTTCGTAGAACTTACTTTATTCAGTCAAGAATCAAAAATAGAATATCCTTATAAGGATTATCATGAACCAGTGGTATGAAATCTAAGTTTAGTATATGTTATGGATCAAGTATCTAATTCCTCAGGATAAATAAATGGAGCACATCTTGAACCTGATAGAGATTCAGTTGAAGTGTCAAATGATAGGCTACCATCTCGATATGATCAAGAATTTCAAAGTGATCGATATACCTAGGGATTATAATTCCTTTGTATCATAATAAAAGATTCATAATTTGGTTGTGATTTTATAAAATTTCACTTCACCTCCTCCTATAGGAAATGAAGAAGAATTCATTTTCTTGAAGGACTAACAAATCAAAAGATCTACAATTGAATGATAATTCCATCCTTTATCTATGGTTAAAAAGGGTTATCACTGGATATCCAATATGGATAAATATTAATATGTTAAATTAATAAGTTAATATCTAAAACCTCATAAAAATTTCATCATAAACCATTATATAAATGGTTAACCTTTAACCCTTCCCAAATGAAAATTTTATAAATAGGTTAACTAAATATATCAAAATAAATATAACATTAATCCACCATATATCATAAAGTATCTATTTATTATCACATACCAATCATGTGAAAAGTATCACTATATATTCTCTTGAAACATGTTAATAACCTGAATTACCATAAAATGGTATTAAAAACATACATGCTTCCTCATTATTTGTATAAAACAAAAATTATAGGATATATGACTTAAATTTAAAAATGATATAAAATCCATTAATTAAAACATAATCCACATTTTCCCAAAATCATTAATTGATTATAATTTCATCTATTATATTCAATTTACCTAATTAATATTCATCATCACAATATTCAAAAATCATTATCTCAACATCAGGAACATATTAAGGGTTTCTTCAATTAATCATGTGTTTCCCCATATAATTTTACCTTTCCCTTAAATAATATTTCATTGTCATCATTACCATTCATTACATTCTTAAAAATACATAATAAAAATAATAAAGATATAAATCCTTATAAATTTCATGATTAATATAGCATAATTCTTGAATACAAATACATCAACACTTAATTCATTACACTTTATTCTTAAACCATTAAATAAGATTCATCATCTTATTCCGTAATACCTCTTTCAAAAAATATAAAATATAAATTATGTATTAATATTCCTTAACCTAAATATAATCATTCTAAATATATTTAACATAAGAAATATCATTAAAACAATCCATATCTTTCACATATTCTTCATTTTATCTACTTCACCAGTAGTGTAACCATTAACCATACCACCATCTTGATTATCTCTACAATCATTCCCCTAGGAAATTAATTTTAATAATTCCAAATAATTCACCAATTAATTATTTCATTCACTTATAATACCTTAGAGAGTCCAATATGCCCTTATTTTTCATTAACTAAACATTTCATTTTACTCTTTGGAAGTTACTTAATATGTTCCATTCTACTCCATATATAAAACATAGTTTTGTTCCTTTGAGATATTCCTTGGGGTTATTCTTCCAACATTCTTGACATATTGGAAATTTAGTCTTCCTTTCCCTCTGGTATCCACTACCCCAAATCTATGTGAACACTCTGATTACTATTTTTAGTGATTATGAGATTTATTCAAAGTTTAGTTATTAAAAATATACAGCGATAATTGATTAAGAATAATCACAATATCCTTCACTCCAGTAATCATCCAATTTTGTTGGTAATTATCACTGAATTGTCAATTATATTTAGTGTTAACATTATTCCTCCAAGTTCCATTCATATAATAAAACCAAAAAACATATTTTCAGAAATAATATTCAAGATATAATACCATAGAATCATAAAAAATCATTTATAGGATGACTCAATCATCACAACATCCTTTTTAATCTATGAAACCATAGGTTTATCCAATTTTTTCCTAGTCACTAGCTATTTAAATCCTTCATGATGGTTTATAAAGATTATTTTAATTTTCAATGTATTTCCCCAAGGAGTATCAAACCAGGAATGTTGAAAGATTCATTTTCATGATCCTAGTGACGAACTAGTTCATCTCAATACACCCTTTTTAATGTGATTACCCCTTTATTACCATATCCCAGAGCCTCGTCAACTTATTGTATCTAGATAGGGATTTAGGTTCTTGAAAACCACTCACTCTATCCATTACCAAAATATTATGGCATTTTCCTATACATTGACTCATCTATAAATTTATCAATAGAAATATCCTCAATCATTTCACTATAAATATCACAAAGGATATCATTAAAGATTTTTCATCCTAGTTTTCAATGGTTTACTAAACCATTCCCATGATACCAATTGAAGTGACCTTGGATTTTCATATAAAGGTGTTAAATATTTTATATGAATACTCAATAAATTATAGAAACAGATGCATGAGGAATGAAATAATTTATTTTATTTAGTGAATATGTGGAAAATACAATAATTTTGTAAAATATCTTCAACATATCCAATAAATATATTCTCATTTATTATGATTCAAAAAAATACCATACTTAAATCCATTCTCCATAACCTGGGGAAAGGGAAAATAAAAAGGGTGATCTTGAATAGTTAGTAATGGAAAAAAGTGGGATATGTATGCATTACATGAACATAAGGGTATGAGAACATGATCATAAAAACCCATACCATAAAAATAATAGATTATAACCTTGAGTCATGGACTAAATATTAAAAAAATTAGAACATGAATCATAAGGGAATCAAAGAACATGATCAATGAGAACATAGAATTTGAATAAGACATAGAATTTTGGCCTCCACATTGGATTATAACATTTTGAACATGTATAAATAGATAAAGGTTCTCTTATTATGTTAAGGAAATGGAATCGGGACCTCTCATTAAATTAGAGACATTCCACTAGGTCTAAATATAACATTATGGACATGAATGATAGGTCCATACATAACACTATGAACATGTAATAAGGTTCATTCATAACATTTTGAAAATTTTAATAGTTTTATGAATAACATTTAAAAAATGTAATTATGTTAATTCATAACATTAATAACATGTAATTAGGTTAATTCATAACATATTTACTCATGAGTTTTCCATATTTAACCAATTTATTATGGTATATATAGGTCCCACCTTCCACATAATGAAAAACATTCGTATTTCTCTAAAAATATTATAAAATAATCATCATATAATATCCCATGGAATGAAATAATTTTCATAAATATTTTATAATATAATAAACTATGGAAAAATAGAAAATTTTTGTAATCAATTCCATATTTTATCAAAGAATATCATATCAAAAAATAATTGGGTTTCATAAGAATTTTATATTGTTAAAATCCATATAACCGAAATGGGTTCTATAAACATCTTATAATTAAAAACCATTCATATGAAGAATAAGAATGGTATCCTTGGTTCATATGTCCATAAAATCACAATTCACATCAAAGGATGTTGTCTTAGATGAAGAATGACCACAAATGATTAATCTCTTGGAATTTTTCTTGAGGAAGAAAAATTTTCATTCAGAATCCCATTTTTAAAACCATAAATTAATAAGACATTTTTAAAAAACAATTATTTAAAACAAACTTGAATCCTTATAACGGAAAAGTTAAAATTTGTCTAAAACCTTTTATAGGAAAAACAGTTTTCCACGATCAAAAACACTTTTTAAAACATTTTTCAAATTCTATTTTTAATTTGAAATCATTTATTTAAAATGTAACCATTTCAATAATTTTATGGAAAATTTTTTCATGGAAATAAAATTTGATAACAATTAATATAATCATGAAATATTTTAGTGGTCATGGAAATGATAAATACTATAAATGTCATGCATGTTAAAAAAAATTATTTTCACATTTTTCATAAAATCCAAATATTGATTGTATGGAAAATAAAATAAATATTCCTATCAAAAGCATTATATAATAATTGAATAATGGTTAAAAATTTATTCAATAAACCATTTTATGAATTTAAAACTATTTTAAAAACCTTTTTAGAAAGCATATTTCTAGAAGAAAAAGGGTTTTTTTACCAAAGAAAAAGGGAAATAATTTTTTAAAAAAATTTCTCGATTATTTTAATTAAAAAAATAATGGAAATGGTAATATTAATTGAAAATATTTTGAATATCTAGAAAATTATAAATTTGTTGAGAATTATTAAGAGGTATATTATAATATGTCATCATTGGAAGCATAATCATGATAAGTCCTAATAAATAGTGAGACTCTAACATAAAAACTTAATCACTTTAGTAACATTTAATGGTAAAACCTATGAATGAGTAAAATTAAATAGAAATTATTATATCATAAGAAAAAATGCGTTCATGATATTATATGTCAAATGTTATGTATCTACACCTCATAATAAAGATAGGTGAATGACATAACATAAGTATGAAGGAAGGAAAATTGGGACAAAGATCAAATTCTTATTGGAGATCTTTTGAATCACAAACCCCATGAAAAGGATATCATAAAAAGATATATAAATAAAAATTATTTTCATTATATTAAATATAAAATTCATTCATCAAAAATAAATAATCCATATGTATTGAATATGTGATTCATCTCATTGAAGTAAAAAAGTGAGATGAAAATCTATTACCACTTTAGTAGTCTTCGGATCATAATACCCAATAAAAAATAACATCACATGAAAGATTTAATGTAATTAAAATAATGAGATTATTGATTTTAAATTTCAAAGGTGTGGTATATACACCACAAAAATCAAAGGATTTGTGACTTTGCCTACATGTTCCAAAAATAAAAATAAGAATATAAATCTCTTACCTGAAGTCTCAACATCCTATGTAATCATTCAATCATCCTATATTATAAATATAAGTGTTTTATAAATATATTATTATAACATTAGGTATATATATTATAATACATATCATTTAATTAGGTAAATTTATTACCGTTTCTTTCTAATTCCTTGTTTAAATCGTGTTTTGGCTAATAATTGTTTCATTTTTCTTTTATGTTTTCATTTTTTATTCTTTGTACTCTTAATTTGACCATGGATAAATCAAATACTGAATAATAATGATGAATTAATTATCATGTTTATACATTAATAATACTTTTGTGACTAAAAATATATGATGGTTTTGAGAAATTATGTATATTGTGATCACGAAGATGGTAGGTCGTACGTATTCATGACTAACATTTATACTTTTCAAATATCATTATGGAAATTACGTAAGTAATATTTTATCATTACATAATGATCATAATATCAAAACTAACATATTATTTTTTGAAAATATACTTATACATATTATCTATGTGGTGTGATTATTAAAATATAGTGTCATATATCTTTGTGATGAAATTAGTCCACACAAACATGAACAATGTTATCATCCTTCAGTAACATTTATGGCAAGAAATAGAATAATATATTATCTTTTCAGAATGATAAATATTTAATTAAATTAATAATTAATTATTTTATATCACATATATTCATTTACATTATCCTTATTATATTTCATGTAATGTGTTGGTGAAAATGAATCACATTGTTTGACGAGGCTATAGTCTACCGTACACATAAACGATGTTATCATATCCTGAAAAAAATTGAGATTAAAATTATATATATGATATAATTACTTCCTATGTATAATTATTATTATATATATAATATATAATTTTTATTGATCATCATACCTAATTGTGAGATGTTTTAATTGAAAAAATGAATGACATTAGTTCATGAGGCAATAGTCTTCCATACACACGAATACTGATTTCATAATCCATTTGATGGAAGTGGATACGGTATTTAGAAATTATAATAAAATTAAAACATCTATTTATATGTAATATAATTATTTTATTATATCATCAGGGTTCAATAAAAACTTAAATAGGTGGAGAAATAAGTAAAATAAAAAAATTCTTGAATAACGTTACCTCTTATTTGAGTATACTCTTTATATTTACCCCATAATCCTTCCTAGGATGAATTTATTCCCAATATAAGGATTATATAAATATATTAGGTATTTTTTTATGTTATATGGTCATGTATTTTTTAAAAAAACAAGGTTCTAATTTGTTTATGAGATAAGTTTTTGGTTAGCATTTTATCAGTGGGGTTAATGGCCCAATTGTAATTTTTTTGAAAAGAAAAAGGTTTTTCAATGTGTTTCTTATGTAAAAATGATTAATATAGAGTATTATGGAGCCTTATACAATATAGGTTCTGTATATTTCCATGAAATATATTTTATAAAAAAATATTTCATTTTATCCCATATCATTTGAGTTTAACCCCTGGTAAACCTGTTTTTACTTTAACTATGATAAATAATTTTCATTATTTTAACTATTAATATAAGTGAAAAATTATGGTGAAACTATTATATAATATAAATTATTCTTTTTAATAATAATGAATCAATTTTAATATATTAAATTCCCATTTTCTCATTATTTAATTTAAAATTAATCCCATAGATATGATTATAAAGTGAGTTTTCATAGATAAAATGTCTTAAAGTTTGCAAGGTTTTAATATAAAAATTAAATTTGAAAATTATTCCCTAGAAATAAATTGAAATAATATATATATATGTTTAATAATATGAATTTAAATCAAATTTAATATATAAGTGAAATTTATGAATAATTTAAATGAAAATGCTATTTTCAATTAAAATTCTGTAATTTTAACTATTCATTAAAAAATTAAACTGTTTAGACAATAATCAAAAATTCACCCAAATATAATTATTTCATGATGATTTCCAAAACAAAATTTAATATTTAAAATAATTTTTTAACAATTAAATCAAATTATTTTAAAAAAATATCACAAAAGGTGATATAATTGATTTTAAAAAATAGAGTTTTTAACCGTGAAATTTGATTTACTATTATATATTGCAAAGAAAAAACATTAGGTGATTTTTAAATATATGATGAAATATATAAAATTTAAATTTAAATAAAATAACTCATGAAAAGGTGTTTTTCTATTTAAGTAATGAGAAATATTTTAGTTTTCTTAAAAATAGTTTACATAAAAATATTTTATTTGTTTTAAAATATTTTTCATTTATAATTAACTGGTCACCAATGAATTAGTTTTATATAAATATTTAAAACATATATTTTTCATTATTTAATTAATCACATTCATACCAACAATTCCAATATCAATAATATAACTATGAATTTAAATAATAATAGTATAAAATGTTCATTTAAGCACTCTGTTGTACATAATGTGAGCTAAAATCAATGTTATATGTAACGCATAATAAACTCAATGGTTCATGTAATGAATTTTAAAATCATTATCACATGTAACCCAATATAAACTCATTGTTTTGTGTAATGAAAAAAATTACTCATAATATTTAATTTATCAAAAAAATCAAAAAATCATATGGTGTTATAACTTCAATGCATTTGAAATTATACCCTTTAGATGTTTTTGGGAGTCTAATAGAAAACTCCATGTTATGTTTTCCCATTAATATTTTCATACGGTTAATGGTTATAAAATACCCTTATAATTGTTTCTCTCATCCTTAACATTCTAACATACTATGCACCTAGATACAAGAAATAAAATACATCTCTTCATATTATCCCAATAGAAATATTCTTTGAGATAACAATAATATTTCGTAATTCTAATATGAGAAGAGAATTATAAACTATAATCCTCCTTAGATAACTCCTAAAATTATGGTATTATTGGAACACATACATAATTCTGGAACCACGTCATTCAATCATAATCATAGATAAACTCAAGAACATTTCCCACCAACATCTAGAGTTCCATATCTTCAATTTTGTGCATCATTAATAATCACATGGATTTATTTCTTTTTAATAAAATTGATCTATGGGGATCTTCGATTAAATAAAACAATGTTTTCAATAGAAGAAAGGAAGATATTTTATATCTATCCCAATGGAAAAGAGGAAACATGTCCTCATGAAAAGTGATCAAGTAGAAAAATCATCATGTAGTGACCACATTATTTATAAGACAACCAGAAATATAGTTTTTTTCCCAAAACTTTACAGTGATAAAGTTGTTTATAATGGATATTATGTCAACACAGTTTACCAATTTTTCTGGAATCATTTATGATAGGTTAATTTTATCCACTCTTATGGCATGAACAAGATTAGTGGAATCACATTCGAACTAGATACTACTCTATTCTCTTTGATGAGAAATATCTATTATTATGATTGCGACCATCATTTCTAATTGAAGTGCAGTGACATTGCCATGATTACTATGAATGCACTCCATAATATCTCCATTATAGTATTGGAATATGGATCCATAGCCTACAAGTCATGGGTTACCCCTACAAGCTCGATCTGTGTTGTACATTACCCATCTATTGAAGGGAGAGTCCAAAAATAACTTCAGAGGTACCACCATGGATAGTGTAGTTACCTACAATTTTAATCCACTTGAGGATCAAGTAATCACAAACTGAGATGTTGCTTTTTATCTATGTGCAGTTTATTATCATTTTTAACTGTAGTAAATATTTTCTCAACGGAGTGTCCAGCATTGAAATAGATCTTGGTATTGATGGATTTTTTCCCGCCTCACCAAATCGAGTTTATTAACTCGGCACATGGCACCCTAAAGAGTATAGTGTGTTTATGAGAGAGATTTATATCATGAATGGAATCCAAGAGGATGTGAACAAAATCTGTTTTAGGGGAATGTTTTTCAAATATATTTTGTATAGCCTTATATAATGAAGAGGCGGTTTTTGAAGATCCAAAAATAAGTGATCCATTTTCTCTCAGAGAGGATGGCATAATTCACATTTATAACATAATTAAATACCACATCCTTGAAGATTAGCATCCATTTGTTTTTTATTGAAAAAATAAACTCAATTTCATGGTAAACCTATAGGGTATCACCCATTTCATATTTAAGTCACCAATCCATTTATGTTTTCTAGGATATAGATACTTATAAAATCTTTTTGAATTGAGGAGACCATTTAAAGAAACCTCCCAGATGAGAATATCCTCCTGATTAATGAAGTCAATGTTTTAACTATATATGTAATTCCATTTGGAACCATGTCCATATTTTTCTAGTTATTCCCTAATTCTTATAATGTTACAAATATCATGATCCTCTGGGATAGACCAGTCGATGAGTGGGGAAACTATCCCATTATCATGAAAAAAGTGAAGGTATGATTTCAGGAAAGAAATCAATTGAGAGTGTGAGACAATTTTCAGAATGATGGTATTCAATCCATGCCAAATAAAGAATTAAAGATATTTCCTTTTACCTAATAGTAATCTATCAAATAATTTGGTTCTCAAAAAATCAAGGGTAGCCAAAAAAGTTACTGGTGGCCCCACTACCACAAATTATGATCAATTCAACACAAGTCATCAACCTCATTGGTCACTTTCTATGGGTAGTAAGGAATTAAATAGTACTAATCAATAATCACATTCAACCATATTCCATGAAGATATTTAACTCCATCTGTTTGAATATATAAATTAAAATTTTATATTAATTATATATATCACACATTTCTCCATAAATATAATGCCTATATATCTTTAGTGAAAAAATTATCTTATCTACCTCCAAATCACGAGTTTGGTATTTTTCTATAATGAACAAATACTTTTTATGAGGAATAATCCATCACTATGTAATTATTCATAATGATGCATCCCAATACACTCATTAATTCTTCACTACAAGTTACATACCCTTCTTTACAGTAGTGTAATGTATGCAAAGGTGCTGTGAAAAATTTTCTCTTTAGTTACTGAAAATATTCCTCCCATTGATCTATCTAAAAGACCTTGGATACCTTTCAAGTTAACTTGGTGAGTGGATTGGATAACCATGAGTAATTTTCCAAAAGTAATCTATAAAAACTAGATAACCCAAGAAAACATAGGATCTCAGTCATATTGGTTGGTCTGAGAAACTTTTTCAATCAACTCTATCTTTGATGGATCAACAAATATACCCTTCCTTGAGATTGTATGCGCAAAAAATAAAAAAAGTATAGATAATATTTATACATTGTAAATTTTTCATATATTTTCTCCTTCCATTAGGTCATTATTACAAACCTTATGTAATCTTGATTATCATCCTTCTATTTTGATTATATAAGAATATCGTCAACAAAGACATTTAGAAAAAGATCAAGGTAGTCTCTAAAGGCTAAATTCATTAAATCATTATTGATAGAAGATAAATTTGTAATACATAATGGTTTCACTAAATATTAATTTTTTTTGTACATTTTATGGAATGTTCTCTTTTTTATATCATACTTATTAACTATATATTCATGATATCCATATGCAAGGTCAATCATGGAAAATTATTGAACTCCATGAAGTTGATAAAACAAGTCATCAATACGGGGTAGGGGTACTAGTTCTTTATTGTGATCTAGTTTATTTCCCAATAATCAAATAAATGTTTCATCAATCCTTATTAAAACATAAACAAAAATCTAGTGTACTCTATTGTGAAACACTTGGTCGAATAAATTTTTTTCACGATTTACAAAGTGTTTCTTCTTCAATTAATTTAGATAAATTATGGGTACTTAATAGGTATTACTATAATATTTTTTATAACTAGGTATTATTTCAATTTAATACACAACATCACATTTCAAGATAATGGTAGGAAAATCATTCAAAAAAAAAATCTCACACATATCATTAGTGTTATGTTTCTCCCCAACCATATTATATTAATACACAAATTTAATGGGAATAATGGCCCATACATAGGATTTGATTTAATTCATAACTTCATATATACCATCACACTAGTAGAAGATCATAGGATGGTAAATAATATTAGGAGTGGCATCCCTTCATCAACATTTGATGTGAGAATTATGTAAATAAATATAATCCATGTATAAAATAACATTAAAATAAACTATATATAGAATAGAGATATTTTCAAGAGGAGCATTCCCACAAACATCATCATGAAAGGAATCATCCACAAGAGATTTTGATCATTTTATCATGAGGGGTTATCACTGATAATTTAATATCTAATTGTTTTGTAGTTATTGTGATACCCTTATTAAATTATTTATATATAAAATATTGGGTATATCAAGAATAAAAAAATCATTATAAGTTGTACAGTGGATGATATGTATACCTTTCACAATTAATTTATTGTACCCTCACAATAGATAGCAATTTCTGGAAATTTACCTTTACATATCATCTTAATAGGTTACTAATGTTTAGAATCACCATTAACCATTTGATTTTTTAAATAGTAAGAAAAAATCCCACACTCCTTGAATTTAATACACTACAATGAGGGTGGTATACTCTTTTGAGAATTAACTCTATTCCCATCATCAAATCACTTCTTTCTATCACTATAGTATTCATCCAATTTATGGCCTTCTTTTACAGACATAAAACATTTATTAGTCACCATATGTCAATTTTATTCACATTTCCTCAAACAATTTTACCAAATAATAAATATCATCTTCTTCACTCCATTTTTTGTGTGTTCCCCTTGAATTCAATCATACATTTCTTATAAAAATCTTGAGATTGTTGGGTAAATATAATCCCCATTTCCACCTTGGTAGAATAAAAAATTACTTATTCATAGTTACTGAATTCTCTTATGGATAAATCCATTAATATGATTGGTTTTAGGCCACTGATGAATCAATTTTCCTTACATTCTAGTTTGATAATAATAATAGAATTGTAATATGAAAGCCTTGTAAAATATTCCCTATAGTAACGAATGGATTTATCACCATTATATTTTATAAAAATTAATTTTTCCCCAAAATTCTACAAATATTATAAGGATTTTAAATATTTAAAAATAATATCTTACACACATCCCACTCTAGGGAGTGAATTTTTTCTTATTGCCTCATATTCTTCATAATAGTTCATCATTTTCCCTTCCATGTCTAAACGAGAGACTACCAAAATGGATTTTTTATTCTATAAGAACTGGTGAATGGAAACAATATTTATAGAGTTACCGATCCACAACTTGGAAATTAGTGGATCAGTGAAACCATAAAAAAGGTTGATGTTGCCTCATGAATGACTTGGATAAACAATGTTCCCTTCCTTTCTTATTTAGCTATCTGACATGATTCAAAACATGGAATTTTGTATGAGAATATAAATGTTATTTTTCATTCTAGATCCCAAAAAATATGGTTTCATATGAGTAAAATCAATGAATTATATATTTTATTAATCATTTACATCATTCGTTTGGGTTCCATCAGTCAAATAAAACCAAAAAACACAGTTTTATCAAAAATCATTTTAATAGGATGCCACATAATCATGAATAATAATTTATATGATTATTAAATAAAGAGTTCTAATTTTTAATATATGATTATTTGGGTTTATCCCATGTTATTCAAAATCATTATCTATTAAAATTCATCCTGATGGTATATAAATAAATTTTGAATTTCTCAAACATATCCCATGATAGTTTAAAAGTAGGTGTGCCACAAGGCCCGTTATCAGGTACCGGGTGACATTCGGGTCAAATCCCACTATGAATGTTTCATTTTCATTACATATAGGTAGAACTATACAAAATCCACATCCACTTACAGAATCCAAATAGTGATGTGATTTCATATAAACCACTCTCTCTATCCTTCACCAAAATTCTAGGATACATTCCAATACTTAGACATATCCATGTAATTTTCCCAAAAATTTTCTATTCATAGATTCCAAAGGGTGACTAAACCTTCATCTGATACCAATTATAGTGACCCACACATTTCAAACATTGATATCAAATCTTAATATATGAATATTCATTATGAAACAAAACGATCCCTTCCAGAATCATATTGGTGTAGATCCTTTTGGAACATGGATACAAAAAAATTTGTTCATAAGTTAAATTCCTCATCACCCACTATGATATTCAAAACTAGAAACCTTATTATACATATAATATCTAATACCATTCTTCTTATCTGGTGGAATTTAAACATAATAAATAGTGATCTTAGATGATTTTTAAGTGTAAATAAGGGAGATATCATCCTAACATGAGAATAAGGGTACGAGAACATGAGAATAACATTTGAAAACCATACCCTACATATCATAGATCATAAATACAATTCATGGATCATGGTAGTTTATAAGACATAAATTATAATGGAATCAAGTACCATGTTCCATGAGAACATAACATTGGCATAAAACATAACTTTATGGGATACACATAAGCTTATAAGATCTTATTTCCAGTATATCCACTAATAAATTAATAATATGTTAGGAGTGGGATAAACTTCCATATACACACTTCGGTCATTGGATAACCTCTATAGTACCCTCTTTTAGTTTGGAGATAATGTCCTATATAACCTCTTTCGAGCTTGGGATATCCTCTTATGCACTGTCTATTAGGCTTGGTATGACCTCCCATGAACCACTTGAACTCATAAAATATTTAAAATTACCTAATTCATTAGAGATATATATAGGTCACATCTATAACATAATAAATATAGTACATATGTTTGCCCAATGATAAAAAAAACATTATCCATATCAGAACCCCTGATTTTAAATGTTTTTCAAAAACATTAATTCATAACATAACCCATATAAAATAAAAATGATTCATCAACAAATTTTCATCATAAAGATAAATCATACAAAGAAATTATAATAATTTTATCGTTAAACCATATCCACATTAATCATTATGTGACATCAAAATATTTTATTTTAGATCGCTAATTATTTTGAAAGATTAATTGAAATATTTGTTTTAGAAAATAAAATTTTCACTTTGAAATCACTTATTTAAAATAGAAATTGTTTCCAAAAATTAAAAAATAATATTGATAAAATCATTTAAAAAATTTAATGTAAGATTAAAATAATTAATTGGTCCTAACAGTGGAAAATTGTATTCATTCAATGTATTTTAAAACAAAAGTTTCATTCACTTTTTTATTAAAATGTAAAAAGTTATTCATTTAGAAAACAACAAGAATATTTATTTTGAATTATTTTTTTCTGAAAATTAAAACAAGGGTATAAATGAATTTAGAAAATTTCTATATAATTGTAAAAAAATCCTGAGAACATTTTTAGAAAACAAAGTCATGTAAGAGAAGGGGTTTTCCCCAGAGTGAGAAATAAAGTATGCTTTTCCACAGAAAAATTATTTTAGAATCTTAAGTACATAAAAGGAAGAAAATGAAATGAAAACATTTATTTTCAAGAAATAAATTGGTGATAAAAAATTTCAATAGTTTATTAAGTCATATATCAGAATATTTAATAATTATAAACATATTGATAGATAGTCTTGTTGATCCATGAAGTTGTATCCTAAAACAATTACCGCATTTGTAGATATTTAATTATGGTACCCATAAAATAAAAAACCTTATATTGATATTTATATACAATAATAATTATGATAGGAATCATAAAATACATTCATTTTCATTATATAAGCCACAAAAAATAGATAAGTGGTGAATATGGCATGTGTCCAATGGAAATAAATGTAAGAATAAAATAACTTACATGGTTTGGTATATTTTGAAATATTGGTACCATGAAATAATAACAATGAATGAAATGTTATATGAAATGATAATAATTAATATAAGGATATAACATGTCTAATTTTTTGTATATTAACCTCATAAAAGAAGGTAGATGCATAACATAACTAATGTTTCCAATAAGTAAAACTTGTGAACCCATTGTATAATAATGATAGTACTATTATAAATATATTACAATACCATAATTTTATATATCATACCATAGATGATTTATTTATGACCTTTTATTAAAATTTTATTAACAATTCCATTTAAAAATCATGTTTCGTGTAATTACTACATCGTTTGTAAGGTATAATTTTCTTTGGTAGTTTTAATCCATTTTTATTTATCATGGTTACATAATAAAAATAATTTTAACCATGATATAAGTAAAAAATATATTATATAATCATGTATTAATTTAATCTATTAATTTTATATATAGAACATGAATCTCATTGTTTATAGTGATGATAGTTCTATCGAACTCATGAATATAGTATCCATTTCCATGATTGGTAGAATAAAAAAAATGTAAATAATATATCAACATTATATAATAAATTTTATATCTCATATATCATATATATTCATTAAATTTATCCTTATAACTACTAAAGTCAAACTAAAAAGTTGTGTGGATCACATCACTTCCCGGAGGCGGTAGTCCACACGTACACATAAGCGACGTTTAGATTTTCCTGCAGATTGGAATGTAAGAAATATGATTATATAATATAATCACAAGAGTAAAAATAATAATAAAAATAATATAAAAAAAATTAAATCCATCGTTATATCCATCCATGTGTGGAGATGAATGAAAATTTATTACATCAGTTCACAATGTGGTAGTCCAACATACACATGATATACTACTATGTTTCCCAGTTCATGGACAAAGAGGTGGATGATAGTTATTTCTTTTACATAAAAGTATCTAATTATATGGTATATACTGATAATATTATATCAAAACTATTTAATAATATTTTTTTGATATTGAACAAGAATTGAAATAAAAATGATGGGTTAAGAACGTTAGATCTTCTTCGTACAACCTTTTTATGTTTCTAGAAAAAAAATTATATAAGGATTTTAAAATAAAACTAAGGACTATAAGAAATGGTTAGGAATTTAAGTAATTTATTTTGGTAGTTATTTTTTTAATCAAAAGGTATTTTAAGTGAGAATAAGTGAGGAGAGGATGTTCCCTTTTATAATTAGAGAAGAGGACATACTTGGAATCTCAGAAAATAAAAAATTTATATCCACATTTGAAATAAGAAAAAATATTACAAGATAGATCATTTTAGAACCGTAGATGATATGTGGTCCACATATGGAAATCAAATAACATTCTGACAAGTGTTTGGGTTATTTTAACCCTTATATTTTAGAATAACCCCTAGTAAAATAGTTTTAGACATAATAATGGTAGTTAATTTTTAGTATTTCTATAATTAATTATGAGAAAAAAAATTAGTTTTACATAAAATATAATATAAATTAGGATGATTAAAAATATCTTATAAATATTTATAAATTAAATCTATATAAGTGGTACATTTTTATTTCAAATTAAAACTACATACAAAATGAAAAATTGTTTTTTCAAAGAGACAAATTTCATATATATAAATAATTTTTAGATAAAAATAAATTATAAAATTGAATCAAATGGAAAAAATTAGATTAATAAACATATAAATGAACAAATTTTATATTTAATTCTATATTAATATAATGGAACATGTAAATGATTTAAATGAAATAGAAGTTATTAATAAAAATATTTATTTTTCACTATTCATTGAAAATTAAATCCTTTCAAAATGTTCTAAAAAATTCAGAAAAATATAAATTTTAATTGTTAATTTCAGAAATAATGTTCACTTTTTCAAATACATTTTATAAAAATCAAAAAAAATTCTTTTTTTTTACAAAAAAACTATAAAAAGTTTTTTGTAAAAAACATATTTCTAAAGTATATAAAGACATTACCAAAATATTTAAAGTTATTTGTAAATGTATTTTATTTATATAAAAACACTATACATAAATTTATTTAAAAAAATTAACTCATATTCCTACTTCCTTGTTTAAAGACTATGATATAATAGTGATTATTATGTAATAATAGTTGTAGTATATCGCAGTTTTTTAATATTCGGTGTCACATTTAACACAATCGGTTAAAGAAAATTAAATTTTTTTAAATATATTTATTTTACATATATCATAGTTCTACAATTTAAATCTATATACTAAATATTAAAATTCATATAGTTAATATAATATCATCTTATTCTCTAAAAATACATTTTCTAAAAATCTGTTTTTCGGCACGATTTCCAGGAATATTATTAAATTGAATTATTTAGCTTATATTAATTGAAATTCATAAAATGGAATATATATTTAGAATTAGTATAAGTATCATTAGGTAATATTATAAATTTAATTTTATCTAGATGAATAATATAAACATTGAATATTAATTACCATCGATAAAGTTTAAAAGGGTTTAACATGTGGGGGTGAAAATGATAAGAATATGTTTTACAATGAAACTTATACAAATATAATTGGATGGAAATATTTCTTCATTAAGAAATCCAAAACTATAATATGATGTCATTTTGATTATTTTTTATTTGGAATGAATTTTTCATTTAGTATTTTTTTGAGAAATTTCTTTGTGACTTCAATGAAGGTCACCTCCCCCACATATAAAAGGGAACCTTTACCCATCACTTATTCACATCTCTTAAGATATTTAGCTCACCAAAACCATGTAAAAAATTATCAAAAATATAATTATCCACATTATATTAGTTATAGTATTCCTAAAACACAATCCATGTTGTCATTAATAAGATATACAATGGAGGTTCTTCTAAGTGAAGGTAATTGGCTCACTACGCTCCTTATTTTACAACTTCATCACTTATCACATTAAATTATGTCATAAAACTCATAATATAGTTACACCAATAACTCGCATATAATGAGATGTTATTATGTTTTTATAATAATATTTATCTATATCATTCTCCACGAAATGGAATATAAATCCAATGTTCAGTTTTATGGTGGTCTACAGCCTTACAAACCAATGAAATTTTTTCTCCACACTAACTCACATGGATAGTCGTAAAAAGGAAAATAATTAAAATATATGAAAAATATGAAATGATATAAATTTTATAAATTAAATATATCCTCTTATTCTTTACCCCTTCACCCATTGAGTGAATAATATCTTTGCACATGCATACCTTTGACCTACCATCTCCACAAAGTGATTCAATTCATCTTCTATGTACAAAATTCATGAATATTTAAAGAAATTTATATAATGGTTAAATTTTATATTTATAACATTTATATTACTATGTATATTATATATTTATATCATATGCACAAGAACCATAACTTTTGTGACGAAACATGCATATAAAAATAAATCAGTTAAAACCCTAAATGATGGTAATAATAAAATATTAACAAATGAGTTGTAAAATGTTATAAGAGGATCAAATATGATATAATATATATGAATATTCATCTACTATAAATTAATATATTTCATTAAACCATTATACATGGTGATAAATAATGAGCAACTAAAAGAATGAATGATGTATGGGACATCATCTCAATTTTGATTCCATTGAGACATATTAGTTATTATGTGCATATTCAATTTTATGGAGTGCATAGGTCACCCATTTGATATATTTCAAATGAATACCTATTTTTTCATTATTACTAATTTTTCAACTCATGTTTATTATTACAAGGGGTTAAAATTTAATAGTTACATAAGTGGTAATTTTTTTTACAATCTCACTTTCTTTTCATATATATTATGTTTTCAATGAGGTAATATTATCATTTATTAGTCATATTCACAAATAATTTTATTATCCACTTGGTAATTTTTTGTTTTTTAATATTTTCGACCAAAATTTCCTATATTTTCTAATTTTATCATAATATTAAATGATTAAAAAATAATAATTTACTTCCCTTTTAATAAAATATATTCCATGTCCATGATTTTCAAAAAAAATTAAAAAATTCATTTGATTTACTCAAATGATTTATTAAGAAAATTTTATGTTATAATAGAATTTTAAAAAAAGAATTTAAATGTATTATTTATAATTTTTTACTATATGTTTCTTTTCTAATTTATTTATAAAAAAAAGTAAAAAAGGAATAGTTTTTAATATATATGATGATAACATAATTCCTAGAATCTGTAATAATTTTATAAAATATAGAATAATATATACATTATCAATGGTTTTACAAAGAAAAATATTTTATGAAATATTATTTAAAATTTTATCTTAAATTCCCATTGGTTTTATTATGGAAGTTACTTTTTTAAAATATAATTTTCCTGATGAAATGATTTTCATGCATTTTCTCTTACAAATTTTGAGTTCATTATTTTTCTCTTGATATATTAACATTCTTATTATATTGTAAATTAAATTTACCGTAAATATCAGTTTTCATTATAATTCATATCCATATTTCATAAAATATATATCATTAATATGTATGATGTTAGACTTCAAAAGTTATTTTATTTAATGGGGAAATATTGATATTCATTATTATTTATTTAATTTGGAAATTTACTGGTAACGCATATTGATCCTTAATTAAATCGATCATTAAATATATGAGTAATTAATTGTAATTAACGTTATGGTGGGTCATAAATTTATATATACCCTTGATGTAATTAGAGGTCTCATTGGTGAAATAAGATGGCCAAATAAAATGGGGTTTTAATCACAGTTTTAAATTGTATTATTGTAAGTACTTACTAATATAGATATCAGGATTTCTGAGATCATGATGTCCAATATTAATAATTTCCTTTATTAATAATTTATTTATTATTATAAATGATATATATATTGATTTTATTCATAGATTCATTTTAGTCTCATGTTACTAATTAAAGGGAATATTGTATCATATATTTATGATACCTTATAGATTTTGACTTATTTACTATTTTCACTATCTATTGTATGAAACCATTAATATAAATTTTATCTCAGCCTTATTTAATTCTTTTACACTAGTTATATAGAATAATTCATTGAGTGATTTTGAAAAATGATGGATTTTTTCTTTTAATATATTTTTTATTTGAAGTTAAATATAAAATGGGTATCATGTATGTATCTAGTTCTATAATACTACTAAACTAATAGTTTCTTCAACATTAGAACAATTTTATCTATTCCAATGTAATAAAGTAAACTCCATATTTGGGTTATTGTATTTAGGGTTATTAAAGTAGGTATCCAAGAATGTTTAGTTGAAACCATCAGAACTATATTTAGGAAAACATAGTTAATGGAACATAACCCTGTGGTATAAATTGAGGTTAATAATATTAGAACATCCTAAATTTTTTAAGGATGATATTAGGTGGGTTTTCCTAGAAATATTTTACGTTATGAATATTTTATGAGGATGTGGTTCTAGAACAGTTTTACCTAGGGTTAATAACTCTAAAGTGGTCATAATGGGAAATTGCTCATTCCTAATATAGTACATGAAAAAAGGAATAAATATGAACCTAGTTTGATAGTACTGGAGGTTATTATTAGGGTAATTCAATTTTTCGTCACAAACAATTATGAAGAGTTTGTGAAAATTTATATGTTTTAATGATAATTGTAATGAGACAATATTTATAAACACAAGTTTAAAATTAATATTTTTTTTTACTTTTGTTCACTGTTATTATAACAACCAGAAATTGTAAAATATGTCCATTGTATTTTATATAGTATGAAACATGAAATACCAATCCTAAAAATCCAATGAAATATATTTCTTTAAATATTATCTTTTTTATAGCTTATAGGTCACGCAACCCAATATATAAATGAACTGTAACATATTATAGCCTTATAACCAACTAGTTAAATTAGTGGGAATGAATTCTACAAAATAAACTATCGAAATTATGTTTATTTTTTTTATAAATAAAACAATAATCTTTTTAAATAAAAAAAATGTTTTCTGAAAAATATTATTTTTTTATAAAAGATGATTTAGTCGTACTATGCCTTAATAATATAAAATTAATCAATAAAATTTACCCAAAGAATATTTCACAAAATGAAATTATTTTTATAAATAATCATATCACTATTATCTTCTGATAAATTTTTGGGATATTTTTGAATTGATTTATTTTTCACTGAGTATTGAAAAATGTAGATTTTTATTGAAAATTACCTTTTGTTAAAATAATTTACAATGATAAATTATATATTAAATTGTTTTAAAGTAATATTAATTAAAATTTATTCAAATTTAAATAATTTTGTTAATTTCAATCATTTTAATGTTGAATTATTATTTTCCAACCTCTAATACATGTGATAATGTTTTCTTTGAAAACTCATTTTTTCGCTACGTCTGTAGGTATAATTATAAATTTATTTCTACCACATTTGTTTATTTAATTTATTAAAATAGGATTCCATATTTGGAATAATAATAATTTATATTTTATAATAATTAAAAAATAATCTTTAACCATAATGTATAGTGAAAAAAACGATAAAATTTAATTACCAAAGTTAAGGTAAAAAATGGATTTACCAAGTGGTTAAACATAAAATATTGGAGTTTAGGCGAACTCAAAACTTATATAAAATATATTGGATGATAATATTTATACCATAAAATTTCTAATACTCAATAATACTACTTTTTGAGCCTTTTTCAATTGAAAAACATAAGAACACCTTTTTCTTTTGAAAATTTACAAGAATGCCACTCACCTTGCCTATAAAAAGAAACACCATATACTCTCTTCTTATAATAAAAAACCCTTTTTGGATATATAAGAACAAAAAAATAACTTCAAATATTATATACCCTCATCCTATAAGTTTTTTTCCGAAATTAATTCAAGGAATAATTTAGGTATAATCCTAATGTGGTGGTCTGAGAAGAGGTAAAATTCAAATCTGTGTATGTTTTTTATTTCTACATCTACCTCATACAATTATTTTAAATTTATTCATATATAATTAAACAAGTAACTGTACCATTATTAAGTGTAATTATTTTTATTTAATTACCAATATTTATGTCTTATTCCTTTAAATGGGATACGATAATGTTACTCTTGTGTACTGCGGACTACCATCTCACGAACCGATGTGACACATTTTCCATCAACACCTTATATGGTTGAGAGTGATGGTGTATTTAAATTATATATATGATAATTATAAAACAAATATACCTACATATTCAATATATCATATATAATTTTTTTAAATTCCATTTTGTAGTGGAATTGACAACATCACCCAACTATTCCAGGGATTACTACCATTGCGATGCGATGTGATTTTTTTTAAAACATGCATTACAAAGAAGGAAGTGAGGATAAATTTTATGAATATGTTATATAAATGAATTAATGATTATATTAATGTCATATTTATCATTCTAGAAATATATTATATCAATTTATTATTTACCCTTTAACTCACTAAATGATGATAACGTCGTTTCTGTACTTGTAGCATATCGCCTTCACAATGCAATGTGAATCTCAATTCATCACCACACCACATAGATGATATTTAAAAGTATATTTAAAAAAATATGGTATTTGTGATATTATTATCATTTTATAAATTTAAAATAATAATTACCACTTTTCTATAATGATTGTCAAAAAATAGAAATGTTACACATGCATATATACAGGCTACAGTCTCCATGATCATAATGTACATCATTTATAAAAAAATACATCATTTCTGGACTTAAATGTATAATTTATTTATAAATAAGATAATTATTTCAGGATAAATATTCTATATATGTGGAAATAATTGGCTCGTACACCAATATTCAACCTATCGATGTCTATTTTTGACACAAAAGTCAAATATCATAGAAAAACTTGATGTACACTTAATTGATTAATTAATTTCATATAACATGGTAATGGTTGAAATAAAAGGAGTTATAATCATGAATATTTTTCTTTAGAAAGTAAAAAATTTAACATATGTTTAATATTTTTCAATATAAAGAACATATATGATGAGTTGGACTCAAAGTAAGGGTTTTCGTCTCAATTTCATTTCATTGAGGTGTATTATAATTTTATACAATAAAATTATTTATATAGTGTATATTATTCCCCATTAAAATGTAATATCGTGATTCTTTAATAATTCTTGTTATCTTAAGATTAAATTTGAATTATTTCATCAAAATTTATTTTGACTTCAATGTTACTTAGTGGTAAAGAATGTAATAACTCAATTTCTATTCATTTGGTTATATTACATCTTAATTGTCATTGAAATTATACGATTTGGTGTGAAATTAATTATTACTATATTTTAGCACCCTTGGTTTCTTGTACATGACCGTGTATTTATTTATTCTATGTATATAAAATGATCGGTTTATGTTTCGCATGTATTGGATGAGTTTTGTAATGCATTGGAGGATATTAAGAGGTACATAGTTGTTGAAAAGTTATTAAAAATCATGTTGCTGATCTAGGAAACCTTGAAAGGGAAAATAGTGGTCACAGGGGAGGCAGATGATTTGTTCATAGTATAGACAGACCCTATGGATTCATACAAAAAACTATGAACCTTGAAATAATGGTAAATGAACGATTGGTGCATGGTTTGTATAAAATAAAAATCCAACCATGTGAGGCATGTCCTAAGGAAGTAGATCATGTATAGTTGGTACATGGTTTTTCTAACCATGAAATCCAACCTTGTGTGGTGTTGTCAAGAGATAGTAGCAAACACATGGTTGGTGAATGGTTATCCAACAATGTGTGTTTTTGGTTTGAGATAGTATCAACCATAAGGTTGGTTCACAATGAGAAAAATTGTGTGGCCTAACCATGCAGTGTATAATCAAGTCCTAAAAAATATTAGATCTTATTACAATTAGATACTTTAATCCTCAATTTTCTAGAAATTACCACCTAACATAAAGTCCCTTTCCTCCAAAGGTGTAAGAGATATTTCCCTTCAATAAAAATTCACTAGTTAGCCTCTATTCATGGACATTATTTGTTGATATCTTATCCATACTTCTCCCAAACCCTTAGATCTAATTGAATAGTGATAGATCCTTGTTCCTTGATTGGAATTTTGATGTTTTGTGTATGGATATAGGGAGGTAACTGTTATATTATTATATTTATCACCACCAATTTCAAGTAAGTAAGCCTTAATTAATTATTTTTATGTATATTAATTGATTCGGTGATGATTGGGAGGGATTGAAAATATTTTTGGAAAGTTTTTTGGTATTTTATAATGGTTAAAAGATAGTGAAAACCATGAAACCTTTACATGAAATATTTAAAAATCAGATATGTGCTAAGTGGAAGGCACGTGGATAGGTGCACAGTTTTTCCAAACCATACAGCCACCCTGGGGAAAATGTGAAAATTTGGATAGTGGGATTTTGCTGGTTTGGTGAAAAAAATTTCTAACCGTGTGAACCAAATATGCGAGGTCCCCCCCTAAGTAAGGGGATAGCACATGGTTTTCCTTACTATGAAACTATCCAATCCCCATTTAAATACTAGATCATAAAATTGTGGATGTAGGCCAATATTAAAAATTAACCGTTATTTTTATCTCCAAAATGATACAAACATAATATTTTACCCCCCCCCCAAGGGTAGTAGAGGATTCTATAATTGATCCATAGGAAATTAAAACACATATCTTGGTGCGTTGAATCTAAATTCTCTAAGTGTAACACCCCGAGCTTCCACGATACACCCCTCTTTCAATAGCTTGCATTGTACGCAAGTTCGAGTTCTAACACACCGCGACTAATCAAAGTAACTGTTATGAATAGTAATAACCACTTTCTAAAATTATAGAAATTTTATTTTTCGAAATGGACTTCGTTTTTGTATTCATAATATCAAAATTATCCTAAGTTGAATTTTTTGTAACTTTCTGAGAACTTCTAATTTTTTTATGAATAGTGAAAAATACTTAAAACAACTTTTTTAATCAAAATAATTTATTGTGATAAATTATACTATTTAGTGGTTTTAAAGTATAATTAGAATATATTTTTACCATTTTATCCAATGGTGGTCATTAGAATTAATTTAACATTGAAATTGGGCATGAACAATTGTCAATCTTTTCATATAAATTGTTTCTTAAAAACAAGCTATTTGTTGTGACAGCGGGAATTAATTATAAAATTAATTAATGAAACTTATATGTTTGGAATTTTGTAAAATAGACATCATTTTTGAAATCAGAATATCAAATATAGCTTAGGGTGAATTTTTGGGATTTTTCTGAAAAACATCAATTTTTGATGAATAGTGAAACCACTAAGTGGTACTTATAAAAACTAATTTTTCGTTTAAATGAAATGTTACCACTTCTATGTTTTGAATTTCAAAAATATGACATAAATGGTTGTCATTAAGAAGTAAAATGTGGTTCAATGAGATTAAAATAATTTTTGGTGAATAGTAACTTTTAAGTTCTTAATCGCGATTAGAGGTAATTAGTGTAGTTTAAGGTAAAAATAATGTTTTAATAATATGAGATGAGCTTGACACATGTCCTACCCTCATTGTATGTGCCATGTCCGACCAAGAAAATCCATGGGTCAACTTGGGGACCCCATGGAGCCACTTTAGTTGGAAAATGACATAAATACCTTTTATTTAATGTTAAAGTAAAAAATGACACAAACATGAAATGTTTTACTAAAACAATTTTTACATGGGGTTATACAAGTCATTGGAAAGCTAAAAATATTTCATACATTATAGTATTTTTTTTTATAATTTTTAGACATTAAATAAATTAAATTATTTATGACATCATGATGATGCAGCGATGACCTCATTATTTAACGATTTAAATAAAATGAGAAGATAATGTAATATCCAAGGATTACACTTGTCCAAAGCCTATTGGATGAGTTTATTTCGAACCCTTATCACCTTAGCCTCGAATTATATAAGTGTGGTACCTCTAAAATCTGAAACTCATTTTATAATAAAGTGACTTTTCTTTACTTTCCAAGAGTGCCCCTCCTCTCCACTTATAGAAGGCCCCCACCTCTACCACCTCATTCAAACTTTCAAGCCATTTTTCTCGGCCAAACTTTGCCCAAATACTCTCTCAACTTCCCTCCCTTACTACTAGAAGCCTCACTTTGGGCATAACTCTTCCCAAGTAATCCTTTGGCTCAAATAAAAAAGAGTTACCCGATTTTAAGGTAATGTCTTCTCTAATGTTGTTTTGTTTTATTTTTCTTCTCCAACCTCCTAAACACTTTTTATTCATTTCTTTAGTAACAAAACCAGTATCCTCAATATACTAGGATGTTTTTATAAGAAGTATTCGAACTACACTTACACACACCTACATCTAATGGTTAAAGAACATACTGTTTCTGTGGATGGAGAATTTTTGCCTCACGAAACGATGATTGTTCAACACTCATATAACACCTCTAATGGTGGCCATTATGATGACACTATTTTTATATATGATATATATTATATTTTTTTTCGTTATGATTTTGTATTTTTCATTTATTTCATACCTTTATGGTTTCCATTATGGGTAAACGCGATATTTTCATTTTAGGAAGTGCGGACTACCGCCCCTCAAAGTGATTTGAATCATTAATACCATATGTGGGATGTATAAAGGATGGAGTAAATGGTATTATATGCTATATTATACTGGAATTATATTACACATTTATATCATTATGATTTAATTCCATTAAATATGAAATAGAAATGAAAGTAGCATTCATGCGTACGTACGGCTTACCGTCTCCATGAACGGTGCATTTCATTTCTTACCTCTAAATGTTACGTAATATTATGAATGAATCTATATACTGGATATATATGATATATATGATATATACATCATGAATATAATTCTGGATATAATGGATATTTCACCACATGAAAAACTTGTAATTATAAGAAGTTTATTGTTGACTCAAGTACCAAAGATCGACAAAACGACCGTTATTAACTTAAATAATTAAATAATGATCATAACATTGTAATAAGTGATATAAAAAGGATAATGAAATTTAAAATGGTTCTTAATAAGGTAGATATTAACTCTAGTTTATTATTCAGGAGGTTAAATAATGGTTGAGTCAATTCGGACACGAGGTAAGGGAATTTCCTAACCCAACTTCCATTCTTTGGGTTAATCTTCTACTTTCAAATTATGTCATGATATTATTATGTCCTATTTTGTATTTTTACTTTCTTCATGTGTACCTATAGTTAATACACATAATAGATCTATTTTATTTTAAAAATGATCTTTTTAAGGAATTCTTCTCAATCTCTTTTCATTGAGGCATATTTTGGTTTTATACACAACTTTCTTTTATACGGTGTATAAACCCCTTTGACTTTTACGTTTATTAAAACGGAATATTTTTTATATGAAGCGTTTTACTAAATGACAAAAAGGGATTTTTTTCTTTTCGTACATATGCGGCGACAACGACTTCTCCGCTGCCGTGACCATTATTTGAGTTTCGGCTTCCTCTACAAGCCATCATGTTTTTTTAATGAAAAATAAATACAAAGTATTAACATTCTTTTATTTTTGTATTGAAAATGGTTTTGAAAGAATTTTTATTATATCAATGTGTTGTATTGATATCTTGTGATTGAAATGTGGAAATGTTATGTTTCCTTTATCCATGTTTTATGTGATACGATTATGTTATGGTTTATGATATGTTTAAAACCTATTCATATGAGGAATGCATTGGACTTAATAAGTGACGGGTGGAGCCCACTATAGTTCCTCGATGCATCGGTAGGTCTCATAAGACAAACTAGTGTCTTGGCACGAGGCCTTGACAAAATCTTATTTGTGGTCTTGGAACGAGGCCTTGACTATGTGGATATGATAGTCTGGCATTATGCATTCCATCATTATGAAAGTGGTTATTGATATTGCATTTGATTATTCGACCAGTAGAATATCCATTTGAATAAGTAAATGAAATTATCTCATTTTACTTTTTCCATATTATGTTGAAGTTCATGTTTAAAAGGCTTATCTTTTAGTTATACATTGCCTTAAATGTTAATATTTATTTATAAAAGCTTCCACAATATTGTTATCCTTACTGAGCATCTGAGCTCACCCCTTTCAATGTTTTAATATTTTTCAGGATGTGAAGAAGTATAATATGAATGACCTGCAGGGATAATATAAGGGGATATGAAGAGAAGATGTTGTAGTTTTGTTTTACTTTATGATGTAATGTAAGACTTATGAATGTATCTAGTGTTTCTAAGGCTACTAAACTAATCGGTCTTTCGAGACTTGATCTTTTGTGATCATGCCAATGTTACCAAGTAATGCATTGACTCCAGGTAGCTGGGGTAAGGGCGTTACAGTAAGTCTTAATTTATGGAAGTTTTTTTGTGATTTTCGTTAGATCTACTTCTCCTTCTCTCTCCCAATTCCTTATATCCAGCTTGTTGTGGATAGATCTATGGTATTTTATGCCAATCATGGTTGGATTTCTAATTCTTGATGATAGGAAAAGAGATCTAAGGTGGTTCTTTTATTTTCAACTTGTTCTCATTGGTGTTTTTCCATTGTTCTTTTTTTCACCATAAATCCTGAGGTATGTGGCTTCAATCTCAACTCCCCTATTCAGAACATCAAGATTTTTTTGTAAATTTATTTTTTTGATTGAAATTGGTGGTGAATTTGTTTTTATTTTCTTGTTGAAAACAATATTTGATGACAGTTTATAGAATTGTATAGATTGAGAATTTTTTTTATGGAAAGTGAAATTGGTAATTTGATTTTAAAATGATTTCTTGGTTTTTAGGTTTGGGAAAAAATCAATGGACGGTTGGTTTTATTAGAATGGTTTTTTTGAATTTTTTTCAATAAATGAATGGTTTTATTGAAATAGTTGTTTTATCATTGGTATTTTTCATAATGGTGGTATGTTTTCATGTGAGTTCTTGATAGATAAGGGTCATAAGTCTCCCCTGTCATTTGTGGTATGGATAAGGGTCATGTTTTACCCCATAAAATTTGTTCATTTAGTGATGGATTAGTGAATAGAAGACTCGCCACTAGCAAGTATAGTGAGGTCTTGGTTTCATGCATAGTTGGATGGGTAGATATGTGGAATTTATTTTTTTATGCAAAAAAAGGATCTTGAGAAATGTTTTTAAAGTATTGTGTGGTTTATTTCCTTGTGAATTTGATAGTTTTGATAAAAAATGCTTTATTATAGCAATTGTTTTACATTCTGATATTAACTATTTAATGTGATTTATATATTTATTTATATATAGTTGTCTTAACATATTATATCCTTGTTTAATGAGTAAGTAATTTATTTTGGGGGGAAAAATATTCAGTTTCATTACTCACCCCTTCTTTTGCACGATACTGCTTTTGTAGATGTCTTATATCATGATATAGGTAAAGTTAAATAATCGCCCTTATTTAGTGGTTCTTTATGAGAATAAGTCTCTATTATGGATTTGGAGAAATGGATCATGTTCGGATATCAGATATATCGCTTGGATTCTTTGAGTTTTATAGATAATGTCTTCCACAGTGTACTTTGATGTTGTAGCCTTCAACTATGGTACTATTTTGTAGTAATATTTAGATATGTAAGGTATTTCCTTATGTTTTTTATATGATTATCATGCATTATGTATTGGTTACATGGATATGGAATGATTATTTGTGTGGATTTATTTTCCAAGGGAAAATCACCCGCATCAATTCATGAAGCCCTTAATTTTACTGCAAACCATTAGCATCTTGGGGATATCTCTTAAGTCCAAGTAATGTTCCAATACCTTCTCGAGACAATAAAGAGGGGTGGGATATTACAATTGGTATCAGTCATGGTCCTTCTAATTTTCTTTTTGAATAATTTGTATCAGTTGGTTTGGTCCTTGACAAACAAGTGGTCATAAATTCTATCAGTAATGGTGTTGAAATTCATTCTATTTTATTCCTTGAGTTGGGATGGTGGGAATGAGTATGATTTTCTGGACATAAAATGTAGATCCTAATAATACATATCTATCCTTTTTATTACGAACTTAATATTCTAGAGAGTTGGGTACATAAGTGTTTTGGTGAAACTTAAAGGATTTGAAATCTCATTTTCATGGGTTTAACCAATGTGATGAGTTGGACATGAATTTTATAAACGGATTCCCAGTAGTTTTGAATATATCCACTTGAGTAATGGTATACGATTTCATGAAAATGTGTGTTATTTGAAAATTTAAATGGTTTTCAAATGAGATATTTGAGAAAGAACATGGATGTGGTAATTTCAAAATTGTGTTATTTTCAAAATAATTGTGACAAAATCAAAATTATTGAACATGGAAAATGTTGAATTTTTGAATAAAAAATGGTTATAGTTGTGATTTTCAATAATTAGAAATTATTAATCCTTAGGTTTCTAGAGAGTGATACATATGATGGCTATTGTGTTTCTAGAAAATAGAACCTATAGGTTCCGTAAAAACTAGCCAAAGGAAGCTACATAAAACATGGTTTCACCTGATCCATAGGTGAACCAACAGTTGGTTCAGAGTATTTTACAATATTTTCAGGATATGGAAATGGGTAACATGAGGTTTGAACAATGGAATGTTGATAATTCTATCATGATATAGAAGATGAATCCTCCCATATTTTTGGGTGATTTAGATTTAGAAAAGGAAGAGGTGTGGTTGAAATGGTTGAATCAAATCCTTGACTTCATTAGGACATCAGCAGAGCTAAAATTCAAGATGGTGATTTATATTCTATAGGATCATTATCGAAAATAGTGGGATTAATCTATTCATGTTAATTCAACCAAGGCATTGGATGGGAGGATTTTTAATAATTTTTTAAAGAATAATTATATCCTCACACATTTAGAATAGAAAAAATGATGTACATATTCAGCTTGAGGAATTAAAATATTTCAATAGCTTAAAGTTCACCATACATCAGAACCAATAATTATTTTTACAAAATTATGAAAAGTGTATGTGGTGTATTAGGATGCTTCTGGAACAGTGTTGGGATGTGTTCTCATGTAAAGAAATCATGTTGTTGCATATTGATCTATGAATCTGTGGTAACATGAGAGGAAATTCCCAATACATGATTTGGAGTAAGCTTCCATAGTTATTTCATTGAACAAAACATGTCATTATCACTTTGGTGAGAAATTCATTATGTATACGGTTCATAAGAACATCAAAAATAGTTTCTCACAAAAATATTTTAATCTGAAACTAAGAATATGAATGTATTATCTCTAAATTTTCATCATTGACATGATGCATACCTTGGGTAAAGAAAATATGGTGGTAGATTCATTGATAATAAAGTCGTATGCTGAATTTGAAAATGAGTCATCAGACTAGTGGATGTGGATTTCGGTCATCACCAACATGAACATGGAATGTGAATACCAAGATGATGTTATAGTTTTCTTTAAATTTTCATTTGTTCTTAATTTGGTGAATATTGTTAAAGACATATAGATATCTAAAGTGGAATGTATGGATATGAGGTCAAAAAAAAATAGTGTGGATACCACTGAGGGATGGAAGGTAGATGATAGTTTAGTGTTGTTGTTCAGAAATCAGATGGTCGTACATATGGATTTTCAAGAATAACTTATCTATTCACACCACCATTCATGAGGGGTTTTTCCATCCTTGGATCCCAATGATTTATAGGGAAATGAAATCACAGTTTTTGGGGGTAGGTATACAAAAGAAGTTGTTTTAGTTTGTTTCATGATACTTATCTTTTCAATAGGTTAAGTAATAATATCAGAAACCATTATGTATGTTGTAGTTTTACCTATTCTTATTTGGAAATGGGAGTTGATAGGTATTGATTTTGTAACTGGTCTCCCAATAATTTTTAAGAAACATGATTTTATATGTGTGATTCTGCATTGTATCACAATGTTGGCAATTTTCATCCCTATTTATGAGTCTCATACGGTGGAGGACTAGTAAAAAATATATATCCAAGAAGTGGTAATGTGACAAGGCATACTAGTTTCAATTGTATTTGATAGATATATGAGGTTTACATCATGTTTCTAGAAATCCTTACAGAAGTCCCATGGGACTCTATTGACCATGACTACGACATATAATCCTCAAATGTGCGGACAATCAAAAAGGATGGTAAAAATTCATTAATATATGTTTTGGGCATGTGTAGTGGATTCTCGATTCTGATAGGAATAGAATGTACTATTGGTAGATTTCTCACATAACAACATCCATCAATCCTTGATACGAATGGACCCTTTTGAAGAATTTTATGTGAATCCATATCCTTCACAACATTATTTGGTGGAAAGTTGTGAGACTATATTAATTAAACTGAGAATTATCTAAGAAATAATAGAGAATATTATGTTGATCACGAAACAGATGGAGTTGGATCAAATTCATTGCAAATCATATACAGTTAGTCGCTGACAGCCTTTTTAATTGGAGGTGAGTAATCATTTTTTGTGAAGGATCCATCCTTGTCGTGGAAACCCTCATTTATTAATGTAATAAAGGTTGTATCCTATATACAAAGGACCTTTTGATATACTTGAAAAATTTGGTGATGTGGCATATTAGTTGTATTTTCTACAAAAATTAACTGTTGTGGATAATATGCTTCAGGTATCTTAGTTGAACAAGTATTAGCCTTATCTCGACAATGTGATTCGAAGGTATCATGATGAAGTATAGTCGGATGCTACATTGGTACATGTCATGGTACATATTGGTGATAGGTAATAGAATGACTTGTGTGTAACTATCATTGTACTAGTCTGGGATTTCTAGAAACATGGTTAGATTCAGGAAGAGGGTAGGGAATGTGAGAAATAAATGATCATGAAAAGGCCTGAACTCTTTCGTGACACCTGTGGTCTTCTAATTATCAGAGACATAAATACCAATGGTGGGTACAATGTATCACCCATTATTTCATGTAAGTAACCCTTTATTTATTCGTGTTAACTATATATTGTTTATGGGTGAATTTTTAGATGGTTTTGAAACCTTTTGGTTTGTTTTTTGGTCTTTTATAGGGGTTATTAGTTATTGAATACTATGAAACTTCTATATGAAACCATAAAAAATTAGAAATGGGCTAAGGGGAAGCTGTACGAGTAGACCCATGGGTTTTCTAAACTGTACAGCTACCTAGGATAAAATAGGAAAATTTGGATAGTGGAAATTTTCAAAATTAATGCATTATTTTTCTATCTGTGTGAGACAATCATGTGAGGCCCCCCTTGAGAATGTGTCTGGAACACATTTAGTCCATGGCTTTCCTAATATGGGACTAACCATACACGATTCAAAAACTAGATCCTTAAATTTTTCATCTAGTTCAGGATTAAGAATTAAACCCTTGTTTTTTCTCCAAAATAAACCTAACTCAATATTTTCTTCTCCAAACGTTTGTAGAGTCTTATCACATCAATCCAGAGGCAATCTTAAGTATTATATTGGTTCATTATAGTGAAATTCTCTTTGTAAGTCTTATTTTATGTTATTTTTTTGGAGGTTTTCATTAGATTTGATTCTACATCTCTATCAGTATCTTATATCTAGACACTATTGGGTAAATCATAGGTATTTTATTCCAATCATGGTTGGATTTTTAATTTTTGACTATAGGGGAAGAGATCTAAGGTGGGTTTTTGGAGATTCAACCCAGTTTTATTAGCATTTATTGTAGTTCATTGTTTTTTTCATAAGTCACGAGGTAGGTGGCTTCCCTCTCAACTCATCTATTTAGAAATTGATGGATTAGACACAAATATATTGTTTTTATTGAAATTGTATCTAAAATTATTATCAATTGGTTGTTCATAGCCCTGTTGGTGACTGTTCATTGAATTTTAGAAATTGGAATTTTTTTTTTTAAACTGTAATTGGTTACTTGATTTTAAAAGGATAAATTTAAAATAACTTTTGTAGTTTTGAGGATTGGAAAATTGTTTTCATTAAATGGTTAGTATTATTGAAATTATTCTATAATGTTTATCAATAAAATTACAGTTTTATTGAAATGGTTGAAATGGTTATTTTGGCATTTTTTTGGTATAATGCTTGTGTGTTTTCATGTACAATCAATATGGATAAGGGAAGGAAGTATCCCCCATCAATAGTGGGATGTATAAGGGTTAGTAAATTCCACCATAAAATTGGTTCATTAAGAGATGGATTAGTGAAAGAATGACTCACTACTCACAATTATATTGAGGTCTAGGTTACATGAATGGTTGGTTGTGTGGATCTATAGAATTTAATTAGTTAGGAAAAAATTGAACGTAGGAAATGTTTTTAATGTATTGTTTGGTATCATTATTAAGAAATTGGTTTTTTGGAACATTGTTTTATTTTGGAAATTGTTTTATATTTTGATATAAAATATTTCAAATTGTTTTATATATGTTATTTTATATATAAATGTGCTCACATATTCTATTCTAGTGCCGTGAGTAGAGAATTCATTTGGGGGAAAACATAATGAGCTTCATTAATCACCACTACTTTGGCACAATGGTGCTTTTCTAGATGTCAACTATTAGGATACGGGTAATGGTAAATCATCACACATCTTTAGTGGTGCTTTATGATATTTGGTTGTATTTGTGGAGTTGTGTCAATGGATCATGTTGGTATCTTTGAGTTATGTCTTCAAGTCTTTTAGTATTATTGATCTTGTATTACACTGTTTAATTTCATAATACAGTCTTCTATTGTGGTAGTCTTATCTATTATGGATTTTAGTTTATTAAGTATTTACTTGAGTTTATTATATGATTCTAATGCATTATGTTATGGTTACTTGGTTATGGAATGTTTAGTTAGGTTTGTTTATTATCAAAGGTAAAATTTTCCCCCATAAATTCATGAAGCTCTTAGAATTTACTTCCAGCCTTTATAATCTTTGGGATGTCTCTTATGTCCATGTTACATTCCACCGCCTTCTCAATCAAATGAGGATGGTAAGATGTTACATTAGATCTATAGAATCATTGTGTTATTATTCATTTTCACCAATGTTTTTGAGGTAAGTGGATTCACTTTTTATTCTACTATATTATAACTTGATTGATTAGTTTTAAACAAATTATTTTCTTGAAATAGTGGTGAAAATATTGGGCGATTATTTATGGAAATATTGTTTTTTCATTATCTTGGAAATTGTGTGATGTTTATTGGTTTTTGGAAAACACCCTATTTATAATGTGAAAATGATGGTTTGGTTTGACACATGTAAAGTATTTATTAAAATTATTTAAATAAATAAATGGTTTTATTGAATTTTTAGGCATAATTTTGGAATAAATGGTTGGTCATGAGTTAAATATGTTAGATAATATTCATGATGTACCACCATTAATGGAATGTATTTTAGGCACGATGCTCGATCATGAATGGTAACACCAATATTGTTTGTGTGGAACTGGAAAATAAAATTCGAAATGGAAATGAAAAATGTTTTAATGGATTTTTTCGATTACTATCTTTGAAAAACTGTATTTTCACTGGAAAAATGTTATGGATTCATTATAAAAAATTATATAATTTTCTCAAACTATTTTAGTTAAATGTGATAATATTTTATTCTTAGTGAGATGAGTTGGGATATCATTGGGGAAATCCTACGGTGTTTAGATTCACCCCCTTTTTGGGAACTTTTGTGTGTTTGAAGATTTTATCTATCGATACATCAGTAAAGGAAACATATCTCATTTCATTGGATATTTTTATTGGTACTATGTAATGGCCTATAACATGGGGTCATGGAGAAGTTTGAGAGTTTTCAGTTTGATTTCATTGGTGTCTTTGGGTATTATTAGTCTTTGGGGTTCCTTGGATGCTTTGTTTTAGTTTCTTTTTTTACTCTACTTAGTTTTTAGAATGGTTTAGATTGGTTTTTTTGTGTTTTATATTTGTTATCATGAAAAATATAGTGGGAGTTTTTTAATTTTTATGTGGTTTGGATTTTTATCATTAAAAGTTAAAATCACCCACCAAATTTTTCTAAAGCCCATGGAATTCATTTCATTCGTTTGTTGTATTTCAGAGGTCACCTATGGACTATTAATGTTCTCATATCTCTTCCAAGTCTAATTATTGTGTAGAATAATGTTACAAATTGTATCAGTTTGTTCAATCCTTGAGTATTATACTTAGAAATTACATCGATTCTAGTGATGGAAGAAAATAGAAGTATTTTCAAAACATGAAATGTAGATTATAAAAAGGTGTATCTAAACTATTTATTATAAAATTAATGTAACAATGGAGTTTTGATACATGAGTGTTTTCAGAAACTGTCATGTGAGTAGCCCCCACATCATCCTGAGTTTAGTTAATAAGAGTTGCATGAAATGCATTGGAAGAATAAATTCTCACTTGGACATCATTGTTTCTTATTAGGTAATTTTCAATGAAAATGTTAAGATGTAATGTTTTTTGAAAAGTTTTGATATTCTTTCAAACATGAGATTATAAAAATTCTTGATGAGGGTATATTGAAAAAAATTTATATGGATAATTTTGGGTACTCATGACTGTGAAATTTCTTAAAAAGATATTTGGAAATAGCTAATACTTCAGTTGATATATCATTATACTAAATGGTGTATATTTTTTTGTAGATAATGGAACTAGGTAGGTTACATGGGATCCAACTAGAAGTGGTTTCTAAGAATATGGTTTCACCTATACTACAGGTGAAACAAAAATACCTATACAATATTTCATAGGATTTTCATGTTGTGGATATGATGAACCAAGAAATGAACATCATTTAGTTTAGTTCTAGAAGTAGAACCCTCCAACATTTCTAGGTGATTCGGAACTAGAAATAATAGATTTGTGGCTGAATATGATTAATTGAATCTTCGATTTATTTTTCATACCGTCTATACGGAATTTGTGCTTCAAAATTTACATGTTATATGATCATGTACAAAATTTATGAGATTTATAAGTTATGGATAAATAATACCAAGGCATGGCATGGGATTGTTTTGAAGAATTATTCAAAAAAATTATATCCTCGCACATTCTAAATTACTAGAACAATGAAAATTTTCATTTTGATTTAGTAGAATCTCTCAGTAATAGAATAAATGTAAATTTTTTTAATTTTGTTCATTTTTCACTATAATTTGTTGTAATTGCATCCTTTATGGTACTAATTTTTTAGTCAAGGATGGAATAAGAAAGTTTCTCAGTGATTTTTCCATTATATAACAAATTATATGGAGGTGGTCAAAAGAGGGATGTTAGAAGAAATAAAAATTTGAGGAAACATAGTTGAAGGAAGAATGTGTGTTCCTATGGGAATAAGTTGGATATCCAATGCTAGAAACAAGTGGATGAGGGACACATATTCTTAATGGGTTGAATATTTCAAAATCCGATTATGGGAATGGTCAACGTACGACCACAACCAAAGAGTAACACTAGATGTTTTCAGTTTGGTTCACTAGATGACATCAATCATGATTATACAAAACCAAAAAGGGAATGTTACAAATATAACCATATGGAACACGTTCAATTCTATTGTCATAGTGATCCATGATCAGGTGTTATGGACACATTCCATGCTTCTCAAACATCATAATCTTTTATTATATGAGTGTATAAGAATGTCTCTCATCAAAATAATCACGAAAACATGTTGATTCTAGGAATACCATGACACATCAAACAGTGAAATATCAATAGGGTGATAAAGAGAAAAATGCAGCGAGTAAGAAATGGTTAGGAGAAGAACATGTAATCATGGATGATTAATCATGACTTTTGACTGAGAGAGGTATGATTCCTTTAGATTATACCCTTTTGAATTTTGTTTTGATATAAGTGTGTCCCATTTTTCTATTTCTTCTTATATCATTTATATAATGGTTTTACATATTGATATTTTCAATCTATTTTGAAACTCCAAAGATCTTTGGAAAACATATAGTGTCAGACCTTTAAATTTGCAGCATGTTTCCGAATTATTGATGGGACTCAGTTGGTATGGTTTTTCTCAATGATATGGATAGATTCATTTGAATTGAATCTAAGAATATATTTTCTGATGAAAATTGAAGCTTATATAGACTATTATGCTTGAAAATAAATTTTCAATTCTTTTGATAATGTTAGTCATATATTTAAAGGAGATTGGGTAGTGGATAAAAGAAGAGTGGGACCCCTGGTAAGAGTGGTTGGAACTATTGATTACTAGTCGACAAAAGTTTTATTATTATCAAAAGATGATATCTATAATTGATATTTTCTAAACATATTGGACATGTTCATTTCTGTTTTTCCTAAATGTTTTTTAGGGTTTCCACCCAATAGATAAGTGGAGTTTATGATTGATCTCATAACTAGACGAGTCCTATTTTTCTTCCATTTTATCGGATATAACTAATAGATTATAGGGAACTGAAGGATCAGTTGGAAGAGTTGGAAAGTAACGACATTTATCTAAATGATCATGCCTACATGGGATGCAATGGTTATTTTCGTGAAGAAGTTTGATTGAACACTTTGGATTTGTATAGATTATTATAAACTTTACCAAGTTACAATAATAAATTGATATCCTATTACATGCATTGATGATATGTTTCATCAACTTATGGGACCTTATTGGTTCTCTGAATTTGAATTACCTTCAAGATATCAACAATAATGTGTTCAGAAATAAGATATTCTAAAGAAATCTTTTAGAATAATATATGACCATTATGGGTTTTTTGTTATGAATTTTGGTCTTATGATTTTAGAAAAAATTATTTATGGAATTGATGAATCATATATTTCAAAGGTATCTAGATTCCTTAATGGTGGAGGTTTTTGATGATATAATGGTTTATTCCTGGACAAAGGTTTAACATGAGAAACACATGGTTCTAGTGTTGGGTATCTTTTGTGAGCATCAGATGTATGAAAAGATATCAAATTTTGATTTATAGATATAATAGGTACCTTTCCTTTTCCATTTAAATTCTGAAAAAATCATTTATGTGGACCCTGAAAATATTGATTCTATTATCTATTAGAAACCCCTAAATACTATCTTTGAAATACATAGTTTACTTTTCTTATTGGGATAATTCAAATGTTTTTATGTGACTTTTCATGTTTGTAATCACTGATGATAACATTTATTAGGAAATGAGTTCTTTTCTAATGGAATAAATAATTTCAAAGATCCTTTAAAGATTATGGTTAGACATACATATGTATCTATCCTTAGCTTTATAGAGTTTGTAAACTAAAATTTATTCTATTTTGATGCCTATGGATTGGGTTTGGGATGTGTTCCCATTAAGGGATATATGTTGTTGGTTATGGATCAAGAAATTTATAGTATCATGGGATGAAATAACAAACCCATGTTTTGAAATTAGTTTTTGTAGTTCATGTTTTGATGACTTGGTATCATTATCTTATTGGTGAGAAAGTAACTATGTTTAAAGATCAAAAGAGTTTGAAATATATTTTCTCAAAATGGTATTTGAATATAAGGAAAATAATATGGATGGAATACATTAAAATGTTCACTATTGACTTAATTTAAACACCATATTAATTTAATCTCATTTAGGATGCATTAATAAAGTAGTCATATAATTAGATAGGTAACGAATCTTGAAATCAATGATAGATTATGTCAATTATAATAGAAATACACAAGGATTTTACAGATTATAGTAATATTGCATCTTTCTTCCTAATTTCTCATCTTTCTGTTATAGTTTATCTTGCGATAGAGGAAAATATATTTGATTATAAATATGTTACTATGAGTTCAAAGCTTAATTTTGGGGAGACCAATGAGGTATGGATCCTAGAAGGAAATCCGTTTTTTTATAGAGATCGTATTATGATACCATTGGATTTTCATGGAAAAATTCTTAATTCATACCACCATAAAAAATGTACTATTCATCCATATATTCAAAAGATCTATAAAACATTGGATGAAAGTTTTTGGTGGGTGTACGTGAAAAGGGAAGTTCATATTATGTTTCACGAGGCCTGAATATTCAATAGGTCAAGGTGGAACACTATTGACCAGTGGAAATGTTGTAGTGCTTATCTATTCTCATATTGTAGTGGGACTAAATAATCATGGAGTTTGTGACAAGTTTACTAGGAATGGATAAGAAACAAGACAACATATGGGTAGTTCTGGATTGGATCACATTGACATCTCATTTTATCCCTATTTGTGAATCTCATAGAGTATATGAATTGTCCAAAATATATATCTGAGAAGTCGTAAAGTGGCACAATATTCTATTCTTGATTGTTTCTAATAGTGACCCTAGGTTTATGTCTCAATTTTGGAAATTTCTACTACAATACATTGGGACACAGTTGGTTATGAGCACAATGTATCATCCTCAAATGTTTGGACAATCGAAGAGGACTATCCAAATGTTGGAGAATATTATTAACTCTTTTGTATTGGAATTTGGTGGCTCAGGGGAGGAGAATTTACCATTAGTATAGTTCAGATACAATAATTATAACAACATAGTATTAAAAAATATATATATATATATATATTACATAATCATTATAGAATACTTAAAACATTTCCCAAATAGACACCCAACAACTGTATTACTTTAGTTCCTTTAAAACAAGGAAACATAAACTATGATACATAAGTGAACTACATTATCTCCACATGGTTATTCTTGACTACATCCCACCTTTTACTCATCAAACATAATACATATCTTCATAACCAAAGAAGGAATCGTAAAAATGGGTGAGCTCAAAGGATCATAAAGGGTAAACAAGGGTGACATATAAGCATAAACATGAGCAAAGGGGTATAATAATATGATCATCACATCTTATTATCATATCATGCATATCATAAACAATAATAATGGCCTAAAGGTTAGTAATACATATGGAATAAATCATAATGGAATCAATAGCATAATCAATTAAATAATAACATAAGAGTATGATATTTATTTTATGGTATACATTTAATCATAGAAAAATATATGTCAAGGATACCTACCAAGACCTTCACAACACATTTGGCTTAAGATAGTAACCTATTTTTCTGCTTTGGGAATGGGATTCCTTCCATTGTACCCTATGGATTCTGGTTGGTATGTCCACTAGTGTTCCCTCTTGTTTAGGGCTTAAGATTCCCTCTTTTTTCGGGCATAAGAGTCCCTCATGTGTACCATCTAGTTTCATGATTGGGATTCCAAATTGTGTACCCTATTGAACTTATAAAACATTTATCATTACACAATTAGTTGGATGGGGACATAGGTCCCTCCTTTCATATAATAAAATCAAATATACATTAGTATAGGATAATAAAACATACATCACATCATGAACCATAACAGGAGATGGGTTTTGTAAAAATCATATCATAACCCATGAAATGAAATGGGTATCATAAAATTATATCATATAATTACCTTTGGAAAATTGATTGATTTCATTTCAAGAAATCAAATCCCATGAAAAGAAACGGGTTTCAAAAGAATATAACATGTGGAATAAGAACGGGTGTCCCAAATAGCATTCCATAAAATCATAAACCATTAAAGAATTAATATGAATGGTATTTCTGGGTCTTATCCTAGTATGAAAAAAATATCACAAAAGTGTTCCATGTTATATGGAGAAGTATTTTGAAAGAACATGTGTAATATTTCTGATTGAATATAGCCTTTTATTGAAAATCCTTTTGATCAAACCATTTCAAAAATCATTTTCTTATAAAGAAAGATTTACAATTAATTTTAATGTATTTATTGGGGAAATATCTATTATTAATTGAGATATTATTTGGAAATATTATAATCTTTTGAAAACCATTTTCTTCTAAAATACTTCAATAACATATAAATAAGGCTTGAAATCATTTTGAAAAAAAAATTCCTTGAAAACATATAAAATAATATTCAAAACATTTTAAAATTATTTTTCATTGAAAATAATATGAAACTTATAAATAAATATTGAAAACTTTTTTAAAACCATTTATTTTTAAATATATTGAAAAATTACATATAGGTCATGATATTTTTTTGAAAATCAGTTCATTTAAAGTACATTGAAAAATAACAAAAGAAACCATGAAAATGATATTAAACAATAATTTTTTTTGGAAATCATTTTTATTTAAAATAAATTTAAAATAATGAATTTTCATAATATTAGAATGAATATTTATTTAAAAAGTAAATTTTTTATATGGTAAATAAATCTTCAAGGGAATCATTGTCATTACTTTGGGTAAATCTGTACATGTCAAACATTCCATTTGAACTCTAAAATGTTTAAAAAAGTGCCTTGAAGGAAAAATAACAATAACATTCCTTTTTATGAAGAATTTTTAAGCTAAAACATGGGTAAATATTTACTTTAAATATCATTGGAATATATTATAATATTTTAGGAATCCTTTTTAGAAAACATTGTTTTGAAAGAACATAGATATCCGACCAAAGAGAGATGTAGAGTTAAATTTCATAAAAACACTTTCTTGACCATCTTATACACCAAAGAGTGTAAAAGTGGTACCATTGCTTGAATAGAAGATAAATAACCAAAGGTTAATAAATAAAATCAGATTTCATGATATATGGATCATACTTTTTCATCAATTGGATCATAATCGTAAACAATCTTGATAAATTGTGATATTGTAGCTATAAAACATTACTAGTTTGGTAACTTTGAATCATAGTAAATTGAAATAATAAAATTAAATAAAGATTAAAATATCATGGAACGAATTATATTCAAAATATATCATTTTAATGTCTGTATATATGCCCCATGGAATAATATAGGATCATAACATGGTATGTGTCTCATAGAAGGAAACATGAGACAAAATCACTTTACCGATTTGGTAACATTTGAAACATATACCCCATGAAAGAAATATCCTAATGTGGAAATATAAATACCCAAAAATTTATGTATAATAATCATATAGTAAATCCATTTTAATTATACACACCAATCAAATGGAATGGGTGGTGAATAAACCATGTATCTCACAGAAATAAAAAGTGAGATGAAATTCCATTACCATGTGTCTTGACACTTATCGTACTCATAAAAACTCCTATATAATAAATATAATTTTGTTATAAATATATCAAAGAACCATATTATTATATATAATACCATATATTGTTTTATTATGTCTTTATATTACCCACTTATTAGAAATTTTATTTTATGGTTACACTTTGGGTAATAATTTATTTATTTTTCACCTCTATCTTAATATGTTATATATTTTTTTTGAACGGAATAGATAAATTACTGATCAAAGAAACCTGGATTAAAAATCCAATCAGGGAATGAGTTCACCCAAGAATGATCGCCCCAACATTTCCCAAAGTGAGCCAAACTATGGGCTCTCGAATTACCCTCTCTTCTGATAAATGAAAATTTTCATGCATCAAAACCATCAGTCAGGGACCGAATCTTCCCCAAGATGAGGCCAAAAGGTTGGGAGTCCTTATCTTTTATTGAGATAGCATTCACCACTTCGAGGCAATCGGACTCCACCAAGATCTTGGGCCAACATTTTCAACGGGAAAAAAGAATCCCCTGGAGGATGGACGAGGCCTCAGCCACCACAGGGCGCCATGAGTTAGGCACCGCCCTACACTGAGCTTCCACAATCTAGCCAAGGTTGTTATGAGAAATGAGCCAAATACCGACCCTTGAGTTATCAGAGACATCAGCATCTATAATAATCTTGAGGAAACCCTCATGGGGGAGAGACCAAAAGGGATCTTCCCGTTGGGTGTGGCCTGATGAATGCACCGCTTCACTTTTCTTCCAGCCATTCATCCACTCCAAAGCTCTAGCCACCCATAGATGATTAGGGGTCACCTTCATTTGTAAAATGCATTCATTACGGCGAGTCCAAACCAACCAAGCAATTATGAATATCATCCCGACCATGCTCGGGTCCAGAGAAGACACCCATTTTAGTAAGGTTTGGGGCCAACCCAATTGAAGTATCAAAGAAAATACCAAAATCAGGCCTCCAAACCTTCAACACCCCTTCCACCCCCTTTCAAGAAAGAATTGCATGCAAATGAGACTCCACATCATGGAAGCACAAAGGAAAAGTGTCGTCCTCCGCCATATGACGTTTCACCAGAATGTCACGGGTTGGAAGAACCCCAGCACAGACCTGCCACCAAAAAAATTCACCTTAGGGGGAGTGGTGAGGGACCAGAGGCACTTCCATCGATTATCGGTAAAACCATGGACAAAACCTTGAAGCCTCATTTTGCAACCCGAACAAACAGAATATCACCCACGAGGTTCCCCCATCTAGAAAATCTGGTCATTACCTATTCCTGGTGTGAGAGGGATACTCAGGATGAGCTGACAATCCACCTCGTTAAACCAGCACCAAAGCTTCTATTGATCCCACTCCTCAAGCGAGTCATCGAGCAGATCACGTACCCCTGCATCTTCGAATCCAGGGACAACCGGGGAGGAAACCTTATGATTGATTCCCTCTAACAGCCATGTTTCATTCCAAATTTTATCATTATGCCCATCAGCAATTCTCCACACGCAACCCAAGTCAATGAGAGATTTTTCTCCCCAAATTCCTCTCCACATAAAACTCGGTCGTGGTATCAGCTGGGTGTGCAAGAAATCAGAATTAGGGAAGTACATAGCTCAAATCACCTTTGAAAACAGGGTATTTGGGTGGGAAATAAGTCACCATCCTTGTTTCACCAAAAGATCCTCGTTAAACCATTTGAGATTTTGAAAACCGAGGCCGCCACAGAATTTTGAAACACACAGCTTCTCTCAAGACATCCAGTGGGTGTTATGTCTACCCTCATGGGAGCCCCACAAAAAATTGGCCAACCGGGAGTGGATTTGGTCAATGAGAGTTTCAGGGAATTTGAATAGCAACATGACATAAGAAGGGATTTCTTGGGCCACTGACTTCATGATAACTTCCTTTCCCGCCTTGGAAATCCTACTACTAGACCAAAGACAAATCAGAGTATCCACCCTATCTACAATAGCGCTGAAAACTTGTTTTTTCGACCTACCCACCAGGGTCGGGAGGCCAAGGTACATCAGAAGCTTATCAACAAGTGGAAACCCGCACATTCACTGAAACTCCTCCCTCTTAGCTTGTGGGACACCTTTACTGAAAGATAACTCTGATTTCGAAGCATTAAGACGTTACCCCGAGGCCTTTTAGTATAGATTAATGATATTCAAGATAGCAATGCATTCTTGCGGGTTAGAACATATGAAAAGGAGGCTATCATATGCAAAAAAAATAGATGGGAGATAGGGGTCCATTTCTACAAACCGTATCACCATGTATAACTCCTTGATCCGCCGCCTTCAGGATGAGATGAGAAATGACATCTGCCACCAGAATGAAGAGGTAAGGTGACAGGGGGTCCCCTTGTCTCAAGCCTCTTGATGGTTTAAACCTCGCTGAAGGGACCCCATTAATGTTGATTCTGTAGGTGACAAATGTAACACAATTCATGACATTAGAGATGCATTTCGTCCCAAATCCCAATCTGGACAGAACAAGTTCGAGAAAAGGCCATTCAACTCTATCATAAGCTTTCATCATGTCTAGTTTCATTGACATGGTGCCACGCTTGGATGAAGAGCGAGTTTTCATAGAGTGTAATAATTCGAAGGAAATGGCAGCATTGTCAGTAATATATATCTTTGGGACGAACGCACTCTGGTTATCTGAGGCATGTAGCGGGAGAAAGTCCATAAGTCTGGCCACCAATATTTTGGAAAAAGTTTTTTATATCACATTACACAGGCTGATTGGCCTAAACTTTGAAATTTTCTGGGGGAATTGGGATTTGGGGATAAGAGTAATAATAGTTTCACTCAGGGATTCTAGAGGGGCTCTTCCATCCCACACCTCCTTCATTAGGGCCACCACCTTGGGCCCCACAATATGCCAAAAGATTTTAAAGAACAAAGCGTTAAATCCATCAGGTCCCGGTGCCTTGGTAGAGTGAATATGATACAGGGACCCAAGCACTTCCTCATCAGAAAACTCTCTTTCCAGGTACTGATTCATGTCTTCTGTAACCAACTGTTTGATGCATCCAATCAGGCATGAGAGAGTACGCATGCATGAACAATTTTTATGGAGACTGGAGGTTGTACGCACGCATGAACAATGGTTCCATTTTTAAAATGTAATATTGAATGTAAAAAATGTAAATAAAATATATGTATAAATAAAAACATTAAAATATAAATATCATATCATATATATCATATACTTTCACTAAACCCATCCTTAATATATTACATGTAGCGTGTGGATGAATCACATCACTTTGAAGAGGCTGTGGTCCACACTCCCTCAAATAAAATTAAGGTATTTACAAAAAATATAAAGTACAAATATATGTGTTGTAAAAAAAAGATAATATAGATTATAAATATAATAAATATTATATATGAACAATATTTCATTCATAATTACTAATATGAGAGTCTGTAAGGGAAGAACAAACAATCATCATTTCCTGAGGTGTTAGTTCATCAGACACATAAATAGTATGTTTGGTACCCATTATATGGAGGTTTCTAAAAGTTTTAGGTATAATAAATAACATAAAAACATCTATGTATATTTAGGATAATGTATTTTTTGTACAACGATTAAATAATGAGAGTGGAGGGGTGGATAATTAAAACATGATTAATGATCTTGAGTGGGGGTGTTACCTCTTCTCTGGGTAACTCTTTTTGGTTTTCATTAAAGGGATTCCTTAGATTGATTTAATAAAAATGGTAGGATTCATGGAGTATATAATGGATTTTTGGAATTTAATTTGGATGATCTTGGCTGATCATATGTTTTTTGAGTGGAGTGAGGAAGTCGGAGAGGTTGTGGCCTTTTATAGGGGAGGGAAATGACTCACATGGTATTTTTTGGAAACAAGATCGGTGTTCCCACATTTTGAACAAAAAAATCATAAAAAACAACAAAAATCAATAAAATAAGTTTAATGTAAAAATAATTTCAAAAAATGGGTTATTGATGAATTGATAGGTCATTTGGGCCCTTATTCTTAAGGGTTATTTCTTTATTAAGCGTAATTTTTCCTTAATCATTATAATTACTTTTAATTACATTCACTAATATTTTTCGTAAAATAACTATGTTGAACATGTTATACATTCAAAGTTATTATTATTATAAATATGGAATCCATTTTACAAATTCCAATCACATAAGTGGATGAAATTATTTTTAGTTTTTTCTTTGGGATGGGGTGACAATGCGGGTTTTTTTAAGTAAAAGCATTCAATTGTTTGCTTTGATTTTATATCCAATTTCAATGTGAAATTCATTAAAATAGAGTAAATTTTATTAACTGATAAAACATTAATCAAATTATACTTTAAAAAATTAAAAATACAATTTATCCATCAAAATAAATTAGATGAAAAACGGAGTTTCAAATTTAAATTCTTTATTTTAAACTATTTATTAAAAATGGATCCTTCATAGAAACATACCAAAACTTCATCCAAACCTATGTTTTTGTACCGATTTCAAATATGAAGTTTATTAATATATATAATATTTATATGAGTTCCAAAATTAATATTTTAAATAGGTTCTTCCTGAAAAGGTTGTAAGATTTCCATTATAAAAACATAGATTTTTATATGAAATATTTTGTTTTTACTTATCCAATGCTTATCAAATATATAGGATAAATAAAAAATATTTTTTTTGAAGTCATGACATATATATATCATTAATATCATTTATTAATTTAAAATAATTTAATTTATTTGGGTAAAGTCATCATTGTGAGTGTAAAAAAATTCTATAAAAAAAATTCACTTTATGTTCGATTGGTTATTATGTCCATTTCAAAATAATTTTAAACCAATTAACTCATATTATATAATTTGTAAACCATATATTTTCATGAATTATTTAAAACTATTCATAACCACTAGGTTATATCATAATGTGTTAAATAATAATATTTTAATAATTTATTATTGTTCAATAAAACTCATTAATGTGTATATCACAAGCCAAGTTAGCAATGCGTGTTGCGCAAGCATACCATGTTGTAACATATAATGAATTTCTGATTATTTGATTTAATATATATCAAATTATTTTACTGTAGTTTCAAATTATAAACATCAACAAGATTATGTGAATTTGAAAAAAAAATCATAAAATCTCAGGGAGTTACATTATACCCTCTCCCCCTTAAAATGAATTTCAACCTAAAAATTTGTGTAGCCTATGAAAATATTGATACGTGAAATGTAATTCAATAAAACCCATGTTTTAAAAATTAATACAAAAAAGTCCATCAGAAAAATAATTTTGGAAACATAAAGGTTACCCAAAGTAATATATAACTATGTTTCTGCATAGGGGAACATAGCAGGAAAGTGAAAACATGGACATAGAAAAACACGTAAATATTTGTTGGGGGTGATTGAGGTCATCAATCACTAACAAATTAATGATCAATGAATATTTGTGGGAATCAAAGTAAAAAATAAGTGATTTTTTAAAATATAATTTCTTCAATTATAATTAAAGTATTAAAAGAACATTTTGTTTCGCATTTTCTAAAAATTGATTAATTCTTTTATTAACCTAGAATATAAGTAAAAAATATTAATTGACATATTTATATAAATAAAATTAAATTCCTTTTTTGTGGGTTTATAAATTTATAATTTTTCCATTGCATAAATAAATGGATGTCCTAAAATTAACTTTGATGGCTGTAGTACCAAAATACCCTTTTAGCAGATCTTAAGTCCCATAAAATAATGAAAAGTATAACTATTTTTCTCTAAAAATTCATCAAAATAAATAAGGTTAATAAATTAATCTCAAAACCTAAAAACTAAATATACTTTTTAATCACTAATATTTATTCATTAAAAATAATTACACATTTACCTGGACATCATGTAGGCCACTGGAAGGTGTGAGTCCCTTATAATCCATCGGTTGTGGGTTCAAGACCTCCGACCTTTCCAGACTTGATTGGTTATCACCCGAAAAACTTGATTTCCATTTATAAAACTACACTAATATAATTACCAAAATAAATGTGATTGAAATACTTGAAATAATATTAATCACGTAATAAAGTTTTATACATATCTCTCAATATCAGTAATAAATACTTAGTCTTAGCTTTAACATAAAATTTTCATGAATGGTTTACCTTATAACCCTTATAAAAGATGAAGATAAAAAACATAAGAAATAAATTCATGAAATAATATTAACATTGATTCCTAAAATATCACAATTTATCACTAGTTTGTCACACTACATGTAACTCCCCGACCCCACTTACCCAGAGTCGGTGCATTATTACATAACATTGGCATGATCAAAAGAAAGATCAAATCTCGAAAGACCGATTAGTTTAGTAGCCTTGGAAACACTAGTTATATTCATAAATTTTTACAATACATCATAAAAATGAAAACTACAACAACATAGTCTCCATAGTATACACTCTTATCCCCTCATAATATCCCTCTAGGTCATTCATAATTTACTTCTTCACATCCTGGGAAAAATAAAACATAGAAAAGGGGTGAGCTCAAATGCCCATAAAGGATAACAATATAGCGGAAACTTTCATAAATAAGAATAAACATTTAAGGAAATGTATAACTAAAACAAAAGCCTTTTAAACTTGAACTTCAACATATTATGACAAAAATAAAATGAAATAATTCCATTTACTTATTCACATGGATATTCTATTAATCGAATAATCACATGCAATATCAATAACCACTTTCATAATGATGGAATGCATAATGCCAGATTATCATAACCACATAGCCAAGGCCTCGTTCCAAGACTACAAATAATATTTTGTCAAGGCCTTGTTCCAAGACACTAGTTTGTCTCATTAGACCTACCGATGCATCGAGGAGATATAGAGGGCTCCACCCATCACATATTAAGTCCAATGCATTCCCATATGAAAAGGTTTAAACATAACATAAACATTCGTATTAAAACTAGCATACAAAATGTAAATACTTCATCCATAAACTATGAATGGTATAAAAATAACACATCCACAGTTAAACATATCACAAAACCATCAATACAATATAGAAGTTTTGTATCATAATAAATCAACTTCAAATAAGTGTAAAATCCATTAAAGGATGTTGACATAGATGAAATCAAAACTCTTTTTAGAGAAATATCTCTTTCTATTTTGAAATCATTTAAGAGTCATATATTTATAAAATAAAAAATTTTCTTTGAAAATATTCTTACATTCTTGTAAGGGAAGCTTCGACGATTTTATAATGGCGGAAAATAGTTGCACCCGCCGTATAAGTTAAAAAAACATTCTTACCTTAATTCTGTCAAAAACGTTAAAAAGCACCTTGTTTGGAAAACAACAGAATGATTCCTTTATAAAACTCTTATAAAAAGTAAAAAAAGGGTATAAATGACTTTAATCCATATTCGTGTAAATAGTAAAAATGTTTTGAAATACATTTTTAAGAAACATGGATGTGGATGATAAAGATATCCTAGTAGATTATTACGTATAAACAACCTCGGATAATGAAGAGATTGCGAAATAAACCCTTACCTTGTACTTTTCCTTGGTTAGGGGTAGGTTAACCTCCTTTATAATGGTGAAATAATTGTTATTAAATTATACAATAATCATATACCTTAATATGATATCATATATGATCTTTTAACATTGATTTGTTAATAATATCTCAGTATTATCGTTGTTTCGGGTGTTAACTTACTCATTTTATTTTATATGTTTTGTTAATTAGGAAGTGATTGTCATGGATAGGTTGTATCTTAATCATATACAGAATGATATAAAGTCCTTAGATACTATTATTAATCATCAAATGATAATTAGACTTGAATGGATACGATGGAGAATGAATCTCATCGCGTTCGTGGAGACGATAGTCCGTACGTACGCACGAGCGACAATATCATTCTTTTGATATTAAAATAATATATAATTGGATGGTATATCATATATACAGAATCATTATCATGTTATATTTATTATTTACATGAATTAAAAATTATTATACCCATCCAAATAATAATATATTGAATAACAATTACACCACAACGTAGAGACGGTAAGTCGTACGTTCGCACGTATGGTGACATGTTATTCAAAGGATGGATAGAATACTGAATATGGTTGTACCATATTTATAATAACATCGCAGTATATATAATATACTGAATTAGTATTTAATAATGGTAATAACAAAGAAATAAGAAGTGGAAGAAGAAAGGAACTTGAAAAGGGGTGGTGAAATTATTACCTCTTCTTCGGGTTCTTCCTTTTGATTTGATCAAAATGGCTCTTTAGGATGGAATTATGACTAAAGGAAGGCCTCTAGGATGAAGTGAGGAAAGTTGAGTGAGTATTTTGGCAGAGTTTTTCCAAACCAAAAGCCTTTAATGGTGTGAATTAATGAGAAGGGGGAGTGCCCTTTTATAAGAGGAGTGAGGGTCACCTTTGGAAAAGCTAGAAATATTATTTTATAATAAATTTATATTCAGTTTATAATTGCTCCAAAGTGGATTGTTTAAAGTTTAAGGGGGGTATAGGTCTAAAACCACTCAACCAATAGGATTTAGATAGGTTTGGGCCTTTATATTAACCTTATCTTTCATTTTTAACTCTTAGTTAATTAGTTTGACACTTACCATGTCACTTTGTATTTTTATATTATATAGTTAATAAACATACTATATACCTCCAAGATACCCCCAAGTGGTCCATTAATGATACACCTATCATGATATAAGTCTTTTGGCCGAACCTTAGATTTTTAGGAATTTAATATAAATTAATAATATAATATTTGTTTTAAAAACTGTTTTTTGTCAATTTTGACACTATTTGGAAAATTGATTTTTGTGAAAATCATAACAGAATGATTACTTCAAAAAAAGTCAATTAAATCAATACTAATATTTCATGTTATCCTATAAAATTATTGTAATTAATTAAAAGAATCAAATTATATTTATTTTTGTATTTATTATATGAATTAGTTTAATGTTTCACTATTATGGTAATTACTGCATCATCATTGTGTCATAAATAAATTAAATTATTTAATGTCTAAAAATTATAACTAAAATATAATTATTTATGAAATCGTTTTAACTTTCTAATTAATATTTACAATCGAATTTATCTTATGTAAAACCCTATATTAAAATTCGTTTAGTAAATAAACTTTGATTTTAACTCTTTTAACTCTTCTTTGAATTAAATAATAATAAATGTCCTAATCTAATCCTAGTGAACCTAAATGATAATATTTGATTCCTAATGTTGTTTTTGGTCTATATACACTTGTACAATAGAATTAGGACATTTGTTAGAGTAATATTAATATCATTTTTACCCTTAATTACCCTATTTACTTTTAACCGTGGTAAATAAAAGTAAAAAGTTACTATTCACCAAAAATTAGTTTCATCTCATTGAACCACATTTTACTACATGATATTAACGTTGTCTCTCGAATTTTTGAAATTCCATTCACAGAAGCGTTAAAATTACGTTTTATGAAAAATTCAGTTTTTAACTACCACTTAGTGGTTTCACTATTCATCAAAAATTGAAGTTTTTCTGAACAATGCAAAAATTTCACCCTAAGCTATAATTGATATTCCAAATTCAAAAATGATATCTATTTTAAAAAATTCCAAACATCTAAGTTGCATTAATTAATTTTATAATTAATTCCCTTTGTCACAACAAATAGCGTGTTTTTAAGATATAATAACTATCAAAAGATTGGTACTTGTTTATGTCCGGTTTAATTGTGAAATTATGTCCAATGAAAAACATTGTATTAAATGGTAAAAATATATTCTAAATATACTTTAAAACCACTCAAATTCATAATTTATCACTATTAATTATTTTGATTAAAAAAGTTGTTTTTAATTAAAATTTAGTAATTTTCACTATTCATCAAACTATTAAAGTTATCCGAAAAGTACCAAAATTTCACATTAGGCTAAATTCGATACTCCAAATCCAAAAATGAAGTCCATTTTGAAATAGAAAATATATATAATTTCAAAAAGTAGGTATTACTATTCATAACGGTTATTTTGATTGGTTGTGGTGTGTTAGAACTCGATGTTGCGTACAACACACGCTATCGCATTATTCAAAGAGAAGCGTACCGTAGAAGCTTGGGGTGTTGCATTCTCCCCTCCTTCAAATAATGTTGTCCTCGAAATTTCTAGAATACTACCACATGAAAAGACTTGGGTGGTTCTTCATCATAAGTTCCTCGGGTTCCCACGTTGCCTCTTCCATCTTATGGTTTCTCCACAAGATTTTTACCTGACGAGTCGTCCGGTTTCTCAGTACTTGTTCTCTCATATCAAGAATCTTGATGGGGTCTTCGTTATAAGATAGATCGGGTTCCAGTTCTAATTCCTCATAGGTGAGTACATGTGTTGGGTCAGGCATGTATTTCCTCAACAGAGATACGTGGAACACATCGGGAACTTTGGAGAGACTTGGTGGCATTGCCAATCGGTAAGCTAAAGCCCCAATTCGTTCTAGAATTTCGAAAGGTCCGATGTTCTTGGGACTAAATTTACCTTTCTTACCAAAACGTATGACTCCCTTCCATAGAGATACCTTCCGGAAAACGTGATCACCGACTTGAAATTCCAAATCCTTCCTTCGATTATCGGCATAGCTCTTCTGCCTACTTTGAGATGATTTGATATGATTTTGGATTAACTTAACCTTTTCCATCATTTCCTCCACCAGTTCTGGGCCTACAAGTTTTCTTTCACCAACGTCATCCCAACAGGTTGGTGTACGACATCTCTTTCCGTATAACATTTCATATGGTGCCATCTGAATACTCGAATGGAAGCTATTGTAATAGGAAAATTCTACCAGAGATAAATATTGATCCCAGATACCTTGAAATTCATGTGAGCAGGATCTCAACATGCCTTCTAAGTTTTGAATAGTTCTTTCTGATTCTCCATCTGTTTGAGGGTGGTAGGCAGTGCTCAAATGAAGTTCAGTATCCAAGGCTTTCTGAAGACTTTTCCAGAATCTTGAAGTTAAACGGGGATCACGATCAGAAACAATCGATAGGGGTACTCCATGAAGTCTCACAACTTCATTAATATATAGTCTTTCTAGTCTTTCATGTGGTAAATCTTCCCTTATAGCAAGAAAATGTGCTGACTTGGTAAGACGATCAATAATGACCCATATTGCATCGTTCCTTCTAGGAGTCTTTGGTAGTCCCATGACAAAGTCCATCATGATTTTATCCCATTTCAACTCAGGTATGGGAAGAGGTTGCAATACTCCACAAGGCTGTTTCGTTCCAGCTTTCACTTGTTGAAAAACCATACATCTTGACACAAGATCATAAATCTCCCTCTTCATGTTGTCCCACCAAAAATTTTCTTTCAAATCTCTATACATTTTGGTGCTCCCAGGGTGTATAGAGAAATTTGAACTATGAGCATCTTCCAGCAATTCCATTTTTAGATCAGGTATGTCGGGAACACAAAGTCTCTTCCCAATTTTCAAAATTCCATCTTCATACACAAAGTCTCTCAATCTCCCATCATTCACTGCTTTAATCATCTTTTTAAATTCTTTATCATCGGTATGAGAACTCTTAATCCTTTCTAGTAAAGATGGTTTGGCAACCATTTGAAAAATAATTGATGTTTCACCTTCCCTGGTTATTCCCATGTCCAACTTCACTAGATCTATGAAAATTGGATCCCTTTCAATTCTCATATTGTTCAAAACTCCATGATCTTTTCTTCTCAAAGGAACTTCCACCTTGTTTTCCTTCCCCAGGTGGTAGTGTATCATGTAATACTAATCCTTGAGTAATTCAAGCCATCTCCTTTGCCTCATGTTGAGTTCTTTTTGTGAGAAGATATACTTCAAACTCTTGTGATCAGTATAAATCTGACATTTTTCACCATTGAGGTAGTGCCTCCATATCTTCAAAGAAAATATCACAGCTGCTAACTTGAGATAATGAGTAGGATAGTTTTGTTCATGAATTTTCAAATGTCTTGATGCATAGGAAATAACCCTATCATTCTGCATAAGGACACAACCAAGTCCTTTCATCGATTCATCACTATAAATAACGAACCCATCATTCCCCGATGGTAGAGTCAGTATAGAAGCATTGACTAATCTTATCTTCAGTTCTTCGAAACATTCTTCAAACTCTTTTTTCCGAACAAATTTAACCCCTTTACGTGTGAGCTTCGTTAATGGGTTTGCCAATCGGGCAAAATTCTGGACAGAACATCGATAATAACCTACAAAACCAATAAAACTGCGTACCTCAATTATACTCATAGGTGCTGGTCATTCATGGATTGCCTTGGTCTTAGATGGATCAACAGAGCTTCTATCTTTAGAGACAATATGGGCAAAAAAATAAATCTCCTGAAGCCAGAATTCACACTTGATAATTTTCCCATATAATTCATGTCTTCTCAGAGTCATCAGGATAATGCGCAAGTGATTTTCATGATCTTTGTAGCTTTTGGAGTATACCAAGATATCGTTAATAAATACCAACACAAATTCATTGATATATTCCTTGAAAAATATATTCATCAGATCCATGAATACAGAGGGTGCATTAGTCAATCCAAACGGCATTATTGTAAAATCTTAATGCTCATACATAGTTCGAAATGCTGTCTTCCGAATGTCTTCCTTCTTTACACACAACTGATGGTATCCAGATCGAAGGTCAATCTTTGAAAAGTATTTATCTCCATGAAGTTGGTCAAATAAATCATCAATGCGAGGTAGGGGATACTTGCTCTTTATTGTTATAGAAATGATCTCCATGTAGTCGATACATAACCTCATAGATCCATCTTTCTTTTTAACAAAAAGAACAGGGGCTCCCCATGGAGAAACACTAGGGTGAATAAATCCCTTATTACTCAATTCCTCTAGTTGTTTCTTTAGTTCAACTAATTATACAGTGGCCATTCTATAAGGGGTCTTCGATATAGGCCTTGACCAGGGAATTAAATCAATGGAAAATTCAACTTCTCGCTCTAGAGGATGTCCAGGTAAATCTTCCGGAAACACATCTACATATTCTTTCACAACAGGTACATCCTCTATTTGAACATTCCTTTCCTCACCCACTGTAATTTCATCCTCTTCCTCCCCAATAATTGATTTTAGTTGAGCTACTGGGGGTGGATCTAGATAAGAATTAGGTGGTGATGATTCTTCTCTAAAGATAAGGTGTTCCTTATCATCATCATCGAAAATCGTAACCTCCTTCTTCTTACAATAAATCTTCGCATCATAGTCCTAAAGCCAATCCATACCAAGGATTATATCAAACTCAATCATAGGTATGACGATGAGATCAGTGGGTAAAGAACATTTATTTTCTCTAATGTGGACTGATTCACAAAACTTTGTTGCAATGATACTTACCTTAGGATTTTTAACTGACAACTCACTTGTTAAATCAAATTGGAAATATCTAATTTTCTTAGCAAACTGGGAAGATATGAAACAATGAGATGATCCAGAATCAAATAATGCATTTTCTAAACTTGAGGAAACCATTAAATTACCTGCCATCATGTCTTTCGGAGCTTCTACCTCAGCAGTAGTGATAGCATAAGCTTGGCCTTGATCCCTTGGCCTTTTCTGAGGTAAGTTCCCTTGATTATTAGGACATTCATTTGCATAATTTCTCATCTCCTTGCAATTATAGCACTGAACATTGGTGGCTTCCTTCTTCCCTTTGCAATCACGAGATTGGTGGCCTTTTTCACCACACTTGTAACACACACCCATTCCCTTCAATCAAGTACCAGGGTGTTTCTTCCAACATTTACCACAGGATGGATATTCAACCTTTCCCTTCTTCCCCTTATTTCCATTCCCAGATTGATCAGTAGATCTCTTCTTCTCTGGCATTTCTTTAAAATCATAAGACTTAGAGAATTCCTTTTCTGTCTTGATAGCACATGAGGCAATGTCTTCATACGATGAGAAGGATTGTGAGACTAATGCTCGAAGGAGAAGTGGTTTAAACCCATAAAAGAAACGATCAATCTTACTTCTTGTGTTATGTATATAATCTCTAGCATACCTTGATAACTATGTAATGTTAGCCTCAAACTTTGTGACATTCTCATCCTCCTTTTGTCTCAGACTCAGAAATTGTCTTTCCATATCTGCTCGATAGTCACGAGGAAAGTATTTTTATAAAAATAGATCTTTGAACTCCCTCCATTCCATATTTGATACTTCGTCATCTTACTTCCTGTTTTGAATCAATGACCAACATTGATCAGCATCTCCAGTGAGGCGGTAAACTGCCATGATAACTTTTTCTCTTTCACTACTCCCCAAAGCCTGAAATATTTTCTCTAGAGAATTTATCCATTGCTCAGCACTAAGGGATTTGTACTCCCATTGAATGTTAGTGGTTGTTTCCTCATCTAGCGATCTAACATTGATCCTCCACGCTGCGGATCAGGGTGCTCCATACGGGTAAGGTTATTATTCATAACCTGAGTGAGTTGTCCCAGTATGGTGATTAGCTGATATGCACCAGTTGCATCACCAGCTCCACTATAATTATCTTGAGCAGGAGGGAAATCCCTACATGGAGTGCGTGCATTGATACAGTTTCCATTTCTTCCACTAGGCTCCATTTCTAAACAATGGCATAAACTAGATCAGTTTATGAATAAAAATACATAATTCCATACTTATAAAACACTTAACATAAATTTAACTATTTATGGATATAATCCATAATCATTAAAATGTTTTCTTTGAGGAAGTATATACTCATAAACACTTCATAATGATTTGTAAAGAAAATTAGAGTTATCCTAAGAATATCCCCCAGGAGTGTCGTAACCAAGAGTGCAGCAAGGCCCGTTGTCATGCACCAATTCACGTTCGAGTCTAGCTCAAAGCGGTGTTTTCGGGTTTTACCCCTAGGTACATCTGTGCCAAAGCCACCTCTACCTGCTCGTATCCAGACAAGGATTTATTTCTCAAAAAACTCACAAAATCTCTACAATGCCAAAATTCTAGGAAGTTATTTTATACTAATCCTCAAAGTCCATCTTCGGTATACGTGCTCTAATCAGAGTTTTTCTAAATATAGCTTCCAAGGTTTGTACTAAACATCCTCTGATACCAACTATAACACCCCGACCACAGTTACCCAGAGTCGGTGCATTATTACATAACATTTGAATGATCAAAAGAAATATCAAATCTCAAAAGACCGATTAGTTTAGTAGCCTTGGAAACACTAGATATATTCATAAAGTTTTACATTACATCATAAAAATGAAAACTACAACAACATAGTCTCCATATTCTACACTCTTATCCCCTCATAATATCACTGCAGTTCATTCATAATTTACTTCTTCACATCCTGGGAAAAATAAAACATAGAAAAGGGGTGAGATCAAATGCCCAGAAAGGAAAACAATATAGCGGAAAATTTCATAAATAAGAATAAACATTTAAGGCAATGTATAACTAAAACAAAAGCCTTTTAAACTTGAACTTCAACATAGTATGGAAAAAATAAAATGAAATAATGTCATTTACTTATTCACATGGATATTCTACTAATCGAATAATCACATGCAATATCAATAACCACTTTCATAATGATGGAATGCATAATGCCAGACTATCATAACCACATAGCCAAGGACTCGTGCCAAGACTAAAAATAAGATTTTGTCAAGGCATTGTGCCAAGACACTAGTTTGTCTCATGAGACCTACCGATGCATCAAGGAGCTATATCGGGTTCCACCCGTCACATATTAAGTCCAATGCATTCCCATATGAAAAGGTTTAAACATAACATACACATTCGTATTAAAACTAGCATACGAAATGTAAATACTTCATCCATAAACTATGAATGGTATAAAAATAACACATTCATAGTCAAACATATCACAAAACCTTTAATACAATATATGATTATTTTATCATAATAAATCAACTTCAAATAAGCGTAAAATCCATTAAAGGATGTTGACATAGATAAAATCAAAACTCTTTTTAGAGATATATCTCTTTCTATATTGAAATCATTTAAGAGTCATATATTTATAAAATAAAACATTTTCTTTGAAAATATTCTTATATGCTTGTAAGGGAAGCTTTGACGATTTTATAATGGCGAAAAATAGCCGCCCCCACCATATAAGTTAAAAAAACATTCTTACCATAATTCTGTCGGAAAGGTTAAAAAGCACCTTGTTTGGAAAACGACGGAAAGATTCATTTATAAAACTCTTATAAAAAGTCAAACAAGGGTATAAATGAATTTAATCCATATTCTTATAAATAGTAAAAATGTTTTGAAATACCTTTTTAAGAAACATGGATGTGGATGATAAAGAGATCCCAGTAGATTATTACGTATAAACAACATCGGATAATGAAGAGATTGTGAAATAAACCCTTACCTTGTACTTTTACTTGGTTGGGGGTAGGTTAACCTTCTTTTATAATGGTGAAATAATTTTTATTAAATTATACAAGAATCATATACCTTAATATGATATCATATATGATCTTTTAACATTGATTTGTTAATAATATCTCAGTATTATCGTTGTTTCGGGTGTTAACTTAATCATTTTATTTTATATGTTTTGTTACGTAAGCCATGTTTGTCATGGATAGATTGTATCTTAATCATATCCAGAATGATATCAAGTCGATAGATACTATTATTAATCATCAAATGATAATTATAATTTATTGGATACAATGGAGAATGAATCTATCGCGTTCGTGGAGACGGTAGTCCGTACGTACGCACGAGCGACAATATCATTCTTTTGATATTAAAATAATATATAATTGGATGGTATATCATATATAAAGAATAATTATCATTTTATATTTATTATTTACATGAATTAAAAATTATTATACCCATCCAAATTGTAATATATTGAATAACAAGTACACCATGACGTGGAGACGGTAAGTCGTACGTACGCACGTATGGTGACATGTTATTAAAAGGATGGATAGAATACTGAATATGGGTTTACCCTATTTATAATAACATCACAGTATATATAAGATACTGGATTTATTATTTACGAATGGTAATAACAAATAAAGAAGATGTGGAAGAAAGAAAGGAACTTGAAAAAGGGTGGTGAAATTATTACCTCTTCTTCGGGTTCTTCATTTTGATTTGATCAAAAGGGCTCCTTAGGTTGGCTTTATGACCAAAGTAACGCCTCTAGGATGAATTGAGGAAAGTTGAGAGACTATTTGGTCAGAGTTTGGCCGAACCAAAAGGTTTTTAAGGTGTGAATTAATGAGAAGGGGGAGTGCCCTTTTATAAGAGGGGTGAGGGGCACCTTTGGAAAAGCTAGACATATTATTTTATAATAAATTCATATTCGGTTTCTAATGGCTCCAAAGTGGATTATTTAAAGGTTAAGGTGGTTATAAGACGAAAACCACTCAACCAATAGGATTTATATAGGTTTGGGTCATTATATTAACCTTATCTTTCAGTTCTAACTCTTAGTTAATTAGTTTGACACTTACCATGTCACTTTGTATTTTTATATTATATAGTTAATAAACATACTATATACCTCCAAACGACCCCCAAGTGGTCCATTAATGATAAAAATATCATGATATATGTCCCTTTGCTGAACCTTATATTTTTAGTAATTTAATATCAATTAATAATATAATATTTGTTTTAAAAACTCTTTTATGACAATTTTGACACTATTTGGAAAATTGATTTTTGTGAAAATCATAACAGAATGATTACTTCAAAAAAAGTCAATTAAATCAATCCTAATATGTCATATTATCCTATAAAATTAGTTTAATTCATTAAAAGTCTCAAATTATATTTATTTTGGTATTTATTATATCAATTATTTTAATTTTTCACTATTATGGTAATTACTACATCATCATTGTGTCATAAATAAATTAAAATATTTAATGTATAAAAATTATAAATAAACTATAATTATTTAGGAAATCGTTTTAGATTTATAATGAATATTTAAAATCGAATTTATCTTATGTATGACCCTATATTAAAAATGTTTTAGTAAATAAACATTGATTTTAACTCTTTTAACTCTTCTTTGAATTAAATAATAATAAATGTCCTAATCTAATACAAGTGGACCTAAATGATAATATTTTATTCCTAAGGTTGTTTTTGGTCGAGATACACTTGTCCAATAGAATTAGTACATGTGTTAGGGTAATATTAATATCATTTTTACCCTTAATTACCCTATTTACTTTTAACCGTGGTAAATAAAAGTAAAAAGTTACTATTCACCAAAAATTATTTTCATCTCATTGAACTGTATTTTACTACTTGATATTAACCATGTCTCTCAGATTTTCGAAATTTCATTCACAGAAGTAGTAAAATTATGTTTTATGAAAAATTCAGTTTTTTAACTACCACTTAGTGGTTTCACTATTCATCAAAAATTGAAGTTTTTCTGAACAATGCCAAAATTTCACCCTAAGATATAATTGATATTCCAAATTCAAAAATGATGTCTCTTTTACAAAATTCCAAACATATAAGTTGCATTAATTAATTTTATATTTAATTCCCGTTTTCACAACAAATAGCGTGTTTTTAAGATATAATAACTATCAAAAGATTGGTACTTGTTTATGTCTGGTTTAATTGTGAAATTATGTCTAATGACCAACATTGTATTAAATGGTAAAAATATATTCTAAATATACTTTAAAACCACTCAAATTAATAATTTATCAATATTAATATTTTTGATTAAAAAAGTTGTTTTTAATTAAAATTTAGTAATTTTCACTATTCATCAAAATATTAAAGTTATCCGAAAAGTACCAAAATTTCACATTAGGCTAAATTCGATACTCCGAATCCAAAAATGAAGTCCATTTTGAAATATAAAATATATATAATTTCAAAAAGTAGGTATTACTATTCATAACAGTTAGTTTGATTGGTTGTGGTGTGTTAGAACTCGATGTTGCGTACAACACACGCTATCGCATTATTCAAAGAGAAGCGTACCGTAGAAGCTTGGGGTGTTAAATTTTCCCCTACTTCAAATAATTTCATCCTTGAAATTTCTAGAATACTACCGCATGAAAAAACTTTGGTGGTTCTTCATCATAAGTTCCTCGGTTTCCCATGTTGCATCTTCCATCTTATGGTTTCTCCACAAGATTTTTACCAGACGAGTCATTCGGTTTCTCAGTACTTGTTCTCTCATATCAAGAATCTTGACGGGCTCTTCCCTATAAGATAGATCGGGTTCCAGTTCTAATTCCTCATAGGTGAGTACATGTGTTGGGTCAGGCATGTATTTCCTCAACAGAGATACGTGGAACACATCAGGAAGTTTGGAGAGACTTGGCGGCATTGCCAGTCGGTAAGCTACAGCCCCAATTCATTCTAGAATTTTGAAAGGTCCGATGTACCTGGGAATCAATTTACCTTTCTTACCAAAACGTCTGACTCCCTTCCATAGAGATACCTTCAGGAAAACATGATCACCGACTTGAAATTCCAAATCCTTCCTTCGATTATGGGCATAGCTCTTCTTCCTACTTTGAGCTGATTTGATATGGTTTTGGATTAACTTAACCTTTTCCATCGTTTCCTCCACCAGTTCTGGGCCTACAAGTTTTCTTTCACCAACGTCATCCCAACAGGTTGGTGTACAACATCTCTTTCCGTATAACGCTTTATATGGTGCCATCTGAATACTCGAATGGAAGCTATTATTATAGGAAAATTCTACCAGAGGTAAATATTGATCCCACATACCCTGAAAGTCAAGTGAGCATGATCTAAACATTCCTTCTAAGGTTTGAATAGTTCGTTATGATTTTCCATCTGTTTGAGGGCGGTATGCAGTGCTCAAATGAAGTTCAGTATCCAAGGCTTTCTGAAGACTTTTCCAGAATCTTGAAGTTAAACGGGGATCACGATTAGAAACAATCGATAGGGGTACTCCATGAAGTCTCACAACTTCATTAATATATAGTCTTTCTAGTCGTTCAAGTGGTAAATCTTCCCTTATAGAAAAAAAATGTGCTCACTTGGTAAGATGATCAACAATGACCCATATTGCATCGTTCCTTCTAGGATTCTTTGGTAGTCCCATGACAAAGTCCATCGTGATATTATCCCATTTCCACTCAGGTATGGGAAGAGGTTGCAATACTCCACCAGGCTGTTGCCTTCCAGCATTCACTTGTTGAAAAACCATACCTCTTGACACAAAATCAGAAATCTCCCTCTTCATGTTGTCCCACCAAAAATGTTCTTTCAAATATCTATACATTTTGGTGATCCCAGGGTGTATAGAGAAATTCAAACTATGAGCATCATCCAGAAATTCCCTTTTTAGATCAGGTATGTCGGGAACACAAAGTCTCTTCCCAAATTTCAAAATTCCATCTTCATAAACGAAGTCTCTCAATCTCCCATCATTCATAGCTTTAATCTTCTTTTTAAATTCTTCATCATCGGTATGAGAACTCTTAATCCTTTCTAGTAAAGATGTTTTGGCAACAATTTTAAAAAGAATTGATCTTTCACCTTCCCTGGTTATTCCCATGTCCATCTTCACTAGATCCATGAAAATTGGATCCCTTTCATTTCTCATATTGTTCAAAACTCCATGATCTTTTCTTCTCAAAGCATCTTCCACCTTGTTTTCCTTCCCTGGGTGGTAGTTTATCGTGCAATCATAATCCTTGAGTAATTCAAGCCATCTCCTTTGCCTCATGTTGAGTTCTTTTTGTGAGAAGATATACTTCAAACTCTTGTGATCAGTATAAATCTCACATTTTTCACTATAGAGGTAGTTCCTCCATATATTCAAAGCAAAGATCACAGCTGCTAACTCGAGATCATGAGTAGGATAGTTTTGTTCATGAATTTTCAACTATCTTTATGCATAGGCAATAACCCTATCATTCTGCATAAGGACACAACCAAGTCCTTTCTTCGATGCATCACTATAAATAACGAACCCATCATTCCCCGATGGTAGATTCAGTATAGGAGAATTGACTAATCTTCTCTTCAGTTCTTCGAAACATTCTTCACACTCTTTTGTCCAAAAAAATTTAACCCCTTTACGTGTGAGCTTCGTTAATGGGTTTTCCAATCGGGAAAAATTCTGGACGAAACGTCGATAATAACCTGAAAAACCAATAAAACTGCATACCTCAGTTATACTCATAGGTTCTGGTAATTCTTGGATTGCCTTGGTCTTAGAAGGATCAATAGAGATTCCGTCTTTAGAGACAATATGGGCAAGAAAAGAAATCTCTGGAAGCCAGAATTCACACTTGATAAACTTCCCATATAATTCATGTCTTCTCAGAGTTTTCAAGATAACGCGCAAGTGATTTTCATGATCTTGGTATATTTTGGAGTATACCAAGATATCATCAATAAATACCACCACAAATTCATCGAGATATTCCTTGAAAACTCTATTCATTAGATCCAAGAATATAGAGGGTGCATTAGTCAATCCAAAAGGCATTACTGTAAACTCGTAATGCCTGTACCTGGTTCGAAATGCTATCTTCGGAATGTCTTCCTTCATTACACACAACTGATGGTATCCAGATCGAAGGTCAATCTTTGAAAAGTATTGAGCTCCATCCAGTTGGTCAAATAAATCATCAATGCGAGGTAGGGGATACTTGTTCTTTATTGTTATAGAATTGATCTCCCTGTAGTCGATACATAACCTCATAGATCTAACTTTCTTTTTAACAAAAAGAATAGGGGCTTCCCATGGAGAAACACTAGGGTGAATAAATCCCTTATTACTCAATTCTACTAGTTTTTTCTTTAGTTCAACTAATTCTACAGTGGCCATTCTATAAGGGGTCTTCGATATAGGCCTTGATCCAGGAATTAAATCAATGGAAAACTCAACTTCTCGCTCTGGGGGTGGATCTAGATAAGAATTAGGTGGTGATGATTCTTCTCTAAAGATAAGGTGTTCCTTACCATCATCGTCGCCAAAAATTGTAACCTCCTTCTTCTTTCAATAAATCTTCGCATCATAGTCCTAAAGCCAATCCATACCGAGGATTATATCAAACTCAATCATAGGTATGACGATGAGATCAGCGGATAAAGAACATTTATGTGCTCTAATGGGGACTGATTCACAAAACATTGTTGCAATGATACTTCCCTTAAGAGTTTTAACTGACAACTCCCTTGTTAAATAAAATTAGAAATATCTAATTTTCTTAGCAAACTAGGAAGATATAAAACAATACGATGATCCAGAATCAAATAATGCATTTTCTAAACTTGAGGAATCCATTAAATTACATTCCACCATGTCTTTCGGAGCTTCTACCTCAGTAGTAGTGATAGCATAAGCTTGGGCTTGATCCATTGGCCTTTTCTGAGATAATTTCCCCTGATGCTTAGGACATTCATTTGCATAATTTCCCATCTCCCTGCAATTGTAGCACTGAACATTGGTAGCTTCCTTCTTCCCTTTGGAATCACGAGCTTGGTGGCCTTTTTCACTACACTTGTAACAGACACCCATTCCCTTCAAGCAAGTACCAGGGTGTTTCTTCCCACATTTACCACAGGATGGTTATTCAACCTTTCCCTTCATCCCCTTATTTCTATTCCCATATTGATCAGTAGATCTCTTCTTCTCTTGTATTACTTTAAAATCATAAGACTTAGAGAATTCCTTTTCTGTCTTGATAGCACATAAGAGAATGTCTTCGTATGATGAGAAGGATTGTGAGAATAATGCTCGACGGAGAAATGGTTTTAACCCATCAAAGAAATGATCAATCTTAATTCTTGGGTTACTTATATAATCTCTAGCATACCTTGCTAACCTTGTAAAGTTAGCCTCATACTTTGCGACATTCCCATCCTCCTTTTGTCTCAGACTCAGAAATTGTCTTTCCATATCTGCTTGATGGTCACGAGGAAAGTATTTTTATAAAAATAGATCTTTTAACTCCCTCCATTCCATATTTGATACTTCATCATCTTCCTTCGTGTTTTGAATCAATGACCACCATTGATCAGCATCTCTAGTGAGGCGGTAAACTTCCATGATAACTTTTTCCCTTTAACTACTCCCCAAATCCTGAAATATTTTCTCTAGGGAATTTATCCATTTCTCAGCTACTAAGGGATTTGTACTCCCATTTAACGTTGGTGGTTTTTTCCTCATCAAGCTATCTAACATTGATTCTCCACGCTGCGGATCAGGGTGCTCCATACGGGTAAGGTTATTATTCATAACCTGAGTGAGTTGTCCCAGTATGGTGATTAGCTGATCGACACCAGTTGCATCACCATCTCCACTATAATTATCTTGAGCAGGAGTAAAATCCCTACATGGAGTGTGTGCATTGATACAGTTTCCATTTCTTCCACTAGGCGCCATTTCTAAATAATGGCATAAACTAGATCAGTTTATGAATCAAAATACATAATTCCATACTTATAAAACACTTAACATAAATTGAACTATTTATGGATATAATCCATAATAATAAAAATCTTTTCATTGAGGAAGTATATACTCATAAACCCTTCATAATGATTTGTAAAGAAAATGAGAGTTATCCTAAGCATATCCCCCGGGAGTGTCGTAACCAAGAGTGCAGCAAGGCCCGTTATCGTGCACTAGTTCCCATTCGAGTCTAGCTCAAAATGGTGTTTTCGGGTTTTACCCCTAGGTACATCTGTGCCAAAGCCGCCTCTACTTTCTCATATCCAGACAGGGATGTATTTCTCGGAAAACTCACAAAATCTCTACAATACCAAAATTCTAGGAAGTTCTTCTATACTAATCCTCAAAGTCCATCTTAGGTCTACGTGCTCTAATCAGAGTTTATCTAAATCTAGCTTCCAAGGTTTGTACTAAAATTCCTCTAATACCAACTATAACGCCCTGACCCTAGTTACCCAGAGTCGGCGCATTATTACATAACATTGGCATGATCAAAATAAAGATCAAATCTCAAAAGACCGATTAGTTTAGTAGCCTTGGAAACAATAGATATATTCATAAAGTTTTACATTACATCATAAAAATGAAAACTAAAACAACATAGTCTCCATATTATACACTCTTATCCCCACATAATATCCCTACAGTTCATTCATAATTTACTTCTTCACATCCTTGGAAAAATAAAACATAGAAAACGGGTGAGTTCAAATGCCCAGAAAGGATAAAAATATAGCGGAAACTTTCATAAATAAAAATAAACATTTAAGGCAATGTATAACTAAAACAAAATCCTTTTAAACTTGAACTTCAACATAGTATGGAAAAAATAAAATGAAATAATTCCATTTACTTATTCACATGGATATTCTACTAATCGAATAATCACATACAATATCAATAACCACTTTCATAATGATGGAATGCATAATTCCAGACTATCATAACCACATAGCCAAGGATTCGTGCCAAGACTACAAATAAGACTTTGTCAAGGACTTGTGCCAAAACACTAGTTTGTCTCATGAGACCTACCGATGCATCGAGGAGTTATAGCGGGCTCCACCCGTCACATATTAAGTCCAATGCATTCCCATATGAAAAGGTTTAAACATAACATAAACATTCGTATTAAAACTAGCATACGAAATGTAAATACTTCATTTATAAACTATGAATGGTATAAAAATAAAACATCCATAGTCAAACATATCACAAAACCTTCAATACAATATAGAAGTTTTGTATCATAATAAATCAACTTCAAATAATTGTAAAATCCATTAAAGGATGTTGACATAGATGAAATCAAAACTCTTTTTAGAGAAATATCTCTTTCTATTTTGAAATCATTTAAGAGTCATATATTTATAAAATAAAAAATTTTCTTTGAAAATATTATTATATTCTTGTAAGGGAAGCTTCGACGATTTTATAATGGAAGAAAATATCCGCACCCGCCGTATAAGTTAAAAAAACATTCTTACCATAATTCTGTCGAAAAGGCTAAAAAGATCCTTGTTTGGAAAACGACGGAAAGATTACTTTATAAAACTCTTATAAAAAGTAAAACAAGGGTATAAATGACTTTAACCCATATTCTTGTAAATAGTAAAAATGTTTTTAAATACATTTTTAAGAAACATGGATGTGGTTGATAAATAGATCCGAGTAGATTATTACGTATAAACAACCTCAGATAATGAAGAGATTGCGAAATAAACCCTTACCTTGTAATTTGACTTGGTTGGGGGTAGGTTAAACTCTTGTATAATGGTGAAATAATTTTTATTAAATTATACAAGAATCATATACCTTAATATGATATCATATATGATCTTTTAACATTGATTTGTTAATAATATCTCAGTATTATCGTTGTTTCGGGTGTTAACTTACTCATTTTCTTTTATATGTTTTGTTACGTAAGTCGTGTTTGTCATGGATAGTTTTTATCTTAATCATATCCAAAATTATATCAAGTCCTTAGACACTATTATTAATCATAAAATGAGAATTATACTTTAATGGATACTATGGAGAATGAATCTATCGCGTTCATGGAGACGGTAGTCCGTACGTACACACGAGCGACAATATCATTCTTTTGATATTAAAATAATATATAATTGGATGGTATATCATATATACAGAATAATTATTATGTTATATTTATTATTTACATGAATTAAAAATTATTATACCCATCCAAATAATAATATATTGAATAACAATTATACTACGATGTGGAGATGGTAAGTTGTACGTACGCACGTATGGTGGCATGTTATTCAAAGGATGGATAGAAAAATTAATATGGTTTTACCATATTTATAATAACATCAATTTATATATAAGATACTGGAGATATTATTTTAGAATGGTAATAACAAAGAAATATGAAGTGGAAGAAGAAAGGAACTTGAAAAAGGGTGGTGAAATTATTACCCCTTCTTGGGGTTCTTCAATTTGATTTGATCAAAAGGGATCCATAGGTTGGATTTATGACTAAAGGAAGGCCTCTAGGATGAATTGAGGAAAGTTGAGAGACTATTTGTTCAGAGTTTGGCCGAACCAAAAGGTTTTTAAGGTTTGAATTAATGAGAAGGGGGAGTTCCCTTTTATAAGAGGGGTGAGGGGCACGTTTGGAAAATCTAGAAATATTATTTTATAATAAATTCATATTTGGTTTCTAGTGGCTCCAAAGTGGATTATTTAAAGGTTAAGGTGGTGATAGGTCGAAAACCACTCAACCAATAGGATTTATACAGGTTTGGGTCATTATATTAACCTTATCTTTTAGTTTTAACTCTTAGTTAATTAGTTTGACACTTACCACGTCACTATGTATTTTTATATTATATAGTTAATAAACTTACTATATACCTCAAAGCGACCCCCAAGTGGTCCATTAATGATAAAAATATCATGATATAAGTCTCTTGGCCGAACCTTAGCCTTTTAGGAATTTAATATCAATTAATAATATAATATTTGTTTTAAAAACTCTTTTATGTCAATTTTGACACTATTTGGAAAATTGATTTTTGTGAAAATCATAACAGAATGATTAATTAGAAAAAAGTCAATTAAATAAATTCTAATATGTCATATTATCCTATAAAATTATTTTAATTCATTAAAAGCCTCAAATTATATTTATTTTGGTATTTATTATATCAATTATTTTAATATTTCACTATTATGGTAATTACTGCATCATCATTGTGTCATAAATAAATTAAATTATGTAATGTCTAAAAATTATAAACAAAATATCATTATGTAGGAAATATTTTTATCTTTATAATGAATATTTACAATCTAATTTATCTTATGTATAACCCTATATTAAAAATGTTTTAGTAAATACACTTTGATTTTAACTCTTTTAACTCTTCTTTGAATTAAATAATAATAAATGTCCTAATCTTATCCAAGTGGACCTAAATGATAATATTTTATTTCTAAGGTTTTATTTGGTCGAGATACACTTGTCCAAAATAATTAGTACATGTGTTAGGGTGATATTAATATCATTTTTACCCTTAATTACCCTATTTACTTTTAACCGTGGTAAATAAAAGTAAAAAGTTACTATTCACCAAAAATAATTTTCATCTCATTGAACCACATTTTACTACTTTATATTAACCGTGTCTCTCGGATTTTCGAAATTCCATTCACAGAAGCTGTAAAATTATGTTTTATGAAAAAATCAGTTTTTTAACTACCACTTAGTGGTTTCACTATTCATCAAAAATTGAAGTTTTTCTGAACAATGCCAAAATTTCACCCTAAACTATAATTGATATTCCAAATTCAAAAATGATTTCTATTTTAAAAAATTCCAAACATATAAGTTTCATTAATTAATTTTATAATTAATTTCCGTTGTCACAACAAATAGCGTGTTTTTAAGATATAATAACTATCAAAAGATTGGTACTTGTTTATGTCCGGTTTAATTATGAAATTATGTCCAATGACCAAAATTGTATTAAATGGTAAAAATATATTATAAATACAATTTAAAACCACTAAAATTCATAATTTATCACTATTAATTATTTTTATTAAAAAAGTTGTTTTTAATTAAAATTTAGTTATTTTCACTATTCATCAAATTATTAAAGTTATCCGAAAAGTACCGAAATTTCACCTTAGGCTAAATTCGATACTCCGAATTCAAAAATTAAGTCCATTTTGAAATATATAATATATATAATTTCAAAAATTAGGTATTACTATTCATAACGGCTAGTTTGATTGGTTGTGGTGTGTTAGAACTCGATGTTGCGTACAACACACGCTATCACATTATTTAAAGAGAAGAGTACCGTAGAATATTAGGGTGTTACACTCCAAACATGTGAATACCTTTATCAAGTATTCTCTTGAAATAAGGTAATGACTCGAAACAACATAAAATGCGTATTGAAAACATGCATGTTTCATTATTCTATTGTATATTGGATTTATTTTTTAAATTAAAAAATATTTTAATCCTCTCCAAAGATAGAATAAACCACCTATCCACAAGTCCTTAGCAAGTTCCAAGGTAATAATCATTGTCCAATTTATATAATCAAATCACATATATCTTTATCCAAACTACATTATCATAATAGAAAGAACATAATAAAGGTTGTCTTCCCTTAGTCAAAATACCACTATCCCATGAAATCAATTTTCTACCTCACCATCACCATTAAATAAATACATTAAAAACCATAATGAAAAGTTTTTCATTAAAATACTTATATATTTCATGATTTATAATATTTGAATTCAAATACATAAACAATTCATTTATCCATCTTTATTATTAAACCATTACACATGATTATTCATATTATAACATAATACCCATTTTGTTGAATATTAAATATAAATCATATATTACGGTTCCTCAACAATAATTAAATAATGCTTCTTACTTTTAATGTAAATAAAACTATATGTACATCCTATACCTTCACATAATTCTTGTTTTCTATTTATCTTCAATAGTATAACAAATACTAATTTTCCATTCTGATTCAATTCATGAGACTTCCACTTAGAAAATATACTTTCATCATAGCCATACTTCCCAAATCGGAAATATTACATGTTATCCTTGTTCATCCTAGTCCTTTATGTTGACTAAAACCAAAGAGGATATGGTGAGAAACACTTATCATGGAAAAAATCCACATAAACATGAACAATTATTTATAGGATGTCTAAATAATGAAACCCACTTTGTTAATATATTATGACATTGGATTATGTTAGTTTATTAAAAAGAAAAAAAATCCATTTATGTATTTCATTAGGGTTCAAAAAGAGTTTGTGAATATCCAAAGAGTACCCCTTAGGACTGTCAACCTAGTTGTGCAGTATGGCCCATTGTCATGTACTTGGTTACTCTGAGTCAGTCCTAACACACCTTGTCTTAGTTGTTACTTCATGGTAAATTTGTTCCAGATCATCATACACTTGTTGTATCTATATTGGGATTTTTTTGGGAAACCACACACTCTATCCATTAACAAAATTCTAAGTCTGTTTCCAAAATGTTAACTCTTCCTCAAACTTATCAATAGAGATATCCCTAGAAATATCCATAGAAATGCACCTAGGTATCTCATTAAATTTTTCTCATACTAGTTTCCAACATTTGACTAATCCTTTACATTGATACCAAATATAACATCCCAATATTAACGTTCATAGAAATTACATCATTTATTGTGGAATACTTAAAACATTTCAAAAATAGGAACCCAAAGATCCTATTCGTTTAGTGACTTTTTAAAAATGGAAACCTAAATAATGATACATGAGTGAGATAAATTATATCCCACTAGGTTCTTCATAACTATATCTGATCTTAAAATCGTCAAACATAATACATATCTTCATAACCTAGGGAAGGAAACACAAAATGTGTGAGCTCAGATGCTTAGTAATGGTAAAATAGGGAGACATGTAAGCATAAAAATGAGCATAGGGTTTGAGAACATGATCACAACATCAAAAGATAATACCATTCATATCATAAACATTAATCATGGTATGAATTTTAGTAGTTCATAAAGAATGAGTCATAATGGAATCATGATCATAACCCATGAAATCATGACATAGAAGTATGATATGGAATTTTTGGTACACACATAAATAATGAAAATAATATGTTGAGTCCACCTACCAAGGCCTTAACAACACATTAGGATTGGGATAATAACCCATGTACCTCCTTCTGGCTTGTTATTACCACCTATTTATCCTCTTGTTTCATGCTTGGGATGTCCATCCATTTACCCTCCTATATCAGGCATAAGATACCCTCTTGTTTAGGGCTTGAGATGCCATCACACATACCCTCTTGTTTCAAGAATTGGATTCCATACCATGTACCTTCATGATATTATTAAAGATTTATCATTGAAATATTCTTTAGAGGGTGATCTAGGTCATTCCCATCACAATATAAAATCATGAAAACATGTTCCAAAAGATAATAAAACTTGCATCATATCCTAACCCATAAAAAGATACGAGTTTAATAAAAATTATATCATTACCCATGAAATGAAATGTGTATCATAACATTATATCATATGATTACCTATGTAAAAGCAGTATTATTCATTTCATCAAAGCACAACCCCTAATAAAAAATAGGTTTCAAAATCATATAACCTATGGAAGATGAATGATTGTCGCAAATATCATTCCAAAAAATATAAATCATTAATGAAATAATATGATTGGTATTCTTGGATATTATACTAGTGGGCATAATCTATCACAAAGTATTCCATATTATATGCAGAAGTATTTTAAAATATCACAAGGAATATTTCTTAAGGAATATAGCCTTTCTTTAAAAATCTTATTTATAAAATTATTTCAAATAAAAATTTCTTTTAAGAATGATTTTCCATTTATTTTATGTCATTTATCCAAGGGAAATATCCATTATTCTTAGATATATTCATTTAAAGAAAATTAAAACATTTTTCTTTTCAAATACTTTAAAATCATAGACTGAAGACTTGAAATCATTTTTAAAATGATTCTTCCTTGAAAATATAAAAATTAAGCTTCAAAACATTTCAAATATTTCTCCCCTTGAAAACACTTTGAAAATTTATAAATAAATATTTAAAACAGTTTTAAAACCATTTCATTGAATATAAAATTAAATCTTGTAAATAAATCTTGAATACGTTTTAAAAAACATTTCATTTAAAATACTTTGAAGACATATATAATAGGATTTGAAATCATTTATAACAATAAAACATTTTTGAAATCATTTTTCATTGAAAAAAATTTAAATTAATGAATTTAAATATTATTGGGAAATTTTTAAAAAAAGAATATATGTTTTTAATCTTGTAATTAAATCATCAATGGAATGACGGTCATGATGGCGGGTAAATATATAAATTTTGAACATTCATTTTGCATAATAAAAGTTTAGACAAGTGCCTTGACCATAAAATGAAAATAAGATTTCTTTTTATGATCCTTTTGTTTTGAAAGTTATAAAATGGGTAAAAATAACTTTTATAGATCATAGGATTATATTAGAATATATTTGGAACCCTTTTTATAAATCTTTTTTTAAAGGAATATAGATTACTGACCCAAGAGAGAGGTAAAGTCGAACTTTCATAAAAATATATTCTTGATCATATTATGAACCAAAGTGTATAAAAAGGGCACCATTACCTGGATATTGCCTGAAAATCCCAGGTGTAGAAAAACACATGATATTTATTATGAAATTTATCATAATATTCATCAATGGGTTCATTATCGTAAATAATCTTGATAAATGGTGAGATTATGGCTATAAATCATTCCCAATTTAGTAACATTAAATAATAAAAAATTGAAATAATAGCATTACATGAAACTTAATATATAATTAAAATAATTATATTCATGATATAACATTTTCAAGGTAGTATATACACCGCGAGAAAAAATATAGGTGCATAACATGGCATGTGTCTCAAGGAAATTGAGACAAAATCACTTTACCGATTTGGTATCTTTTGAAACATAGACCCCATAAATAAAATATTGTAAAATGGATTTTCATATATCCATAAATTTAAATATAATAATAACATAATACATCCATTGTATGCATACAAACCACAAAAAAATGAATTAATGGTGAATAAAGCATGTATCTCATGGAAATCAAATGTGGGATGAAATTCCCTTACCTTGTGTCATGACTCTCATTGTAATCGTTCAAACCTCTTATATAATAAATATAAGTTTTTTATAAATATATAATAGAAAAATATTATTATATATAATAACACATACGTTTTTATTATAAATTTATATTAACCTTGTTTTATTTGTTTCATGTTAAGGTTATGCTTTATGTAATATTCGTGTTGTTTTTTACATGTGTCTTAATTTGTTATATATTTGGACCATATACAAATATTATCAAATCCAGAATTTAAAAAACCATATCAATACAATTTATTTTGATTATATTTTTTTATAATTATCTAGAGAATATAGAAGTATGGAATGGAAAACATCGTTCATAGAGATGGTAGGTCATACGTATGCATGAACATTGTTTCTAATTTTTTATAATAATGAAAGTAAAAAAATTAAATTACAAATATTTATATATAATATCATTGTAGTATAATTATTAAATAAATAATATTATAAAATTCCATTAAAATCATCCCCAATACATTCAAAATACTTTGTGAATGGATCTGATCGCTTTAAAGAGGCGGCAGTCCACAATTCAACAAAAGAAATTATCATATTTACAAAAAAAAATTAAAGTATAAAGATATGTGTGGTAAAAAATTAAATAACCTTAAATAAATTATAAATAATATATATTTCATATATAATTGGGTGTCCATAATAATGACCACTATGACAGGTGTTAAGGGATGAATGAACAATCATCGTTTTGTGATGTGGTAGTTCATCGTACACATAAACAGTATTATCATAACCCATTAGATTGAAGTGTTTATAAGTTTAGGTATAAGCTATATAATAACAATATATAATTATATTTATGATATAATTTATATTTTATAAGAATTTAATAAGTAGATCGGAGGGGCGGAGAATGAAAATAAGATAAAAGATCTTGAGAGATATTGTTACCTCTTTTTTGGGTAACTCCATTTGGTTTTCACCAAATAAAGAACTTTTATTTCATTCTTCAAAAATGGAAGATTAAATGTTGATGGAAGTTATGTTTGTATGTGAATTTGGTATATATTGGAAAAATATAATTTGTTTGATAGGTGTTAGGAAGTGTGAGAGGTGGTGTCCTTTTATAGGGGAGGGAAATGACCCATTTGGTATTTTTTAAATCAAGTTAGTTATACCTATATTTTTACATACAAAATCATAAAATGAAAACAAAATCAATAATGTAATGTTAATTTATGAATAATGGTCATCCAATGGGTGTTGTAAAAGTGTATATGTCATTTGCGCCCTTATGTTTTTGGTTTTTTCTTTTGTTTAACATAATTATTCCTTAATCGTTGTGATTAATTTTAATTACTTCACTAATATTTTTTGGCCAAAAATTAATTTAAACGTTTTAGATATTATAAATTATTATGATTCAAAATATAGAATCCATTTTTCTATATTCCAGTCCATGATGTGATAGTAATTAATTTGAATTTAACCCTGCATATGGGATGACAATTTGGGTTTTTAATGTAAGAACATTCAAAATTTGGCAATGTTTATATTTCCAATTTCAAGGTGAAATTGGTTCATATTATCTAAATTTTATTAATTTCTAAAAGTACAATCTAATTTAAAATTAAAAATAATTAATAATAAAATTTTACCATATAAATAAATTATATGAAATGAAATATTTTAATTAAAATTCATTATTTTCCATAATTTTTTAAAAAATGAACCATCATATAAAAATAATAAAAAAATAACCCTAACCTATTTTTAATGTTTTTATATAATATATTAAGTTTATTTTCACAAATAATAATTATAAATTTCCAAAAAAAATTATATTTAAAATAGTTTCTCCATTTATTAGCGGTAAAGGTGCCATAATAAAAATATGGATTTTTATGTGAAATATTGGGTTTGTTCTTATGTTATTCCTTTAAAATATATAGGATTCCAATAAAAAATATTTTATTGAAAATATACAATATATATTTCATTAATTTAATTCTATGATTATAAATAATTTAATTTATTATTATAGAATAAAATTGTGCATATAAAAATAGGTTTCTATAAAATTATCGGTTTTATGTTAAATTTATTCTTATATCCATTTTAAATAAATTTTTAACCAACAAATGCATTTTATATTTTTTATAAAGAACATCTTATTATAAGTTATTTAAGATTTTTCATAATTTCTATTTTATATCTTATTATGGTAAACAACAATATTTTAATAATATAATGTTTGGTAAAACTCTATAATTTGTGCATCACAAGCTGAGTAACTGTTTCATGTAGCACAAGATTACATTTGTGTATTATATAAAAAAAGTTACCTATTTCATTAATATATAAACAAAAATTTTTCTTGTTGTGTGAAATGTTAAATATCAAAAAGATTAAAATAATTTGAAAAAAAATAATTCACTAAATCTCGAGGTGTTATGATAATAGTTATGAGGCCTCGATACATATAAATCCTTTTAAATCATTATTTGGTTGTCGTTTTCATTGTCCAGTTTATTGGGTGGAATCATTTAAAACATGACTAGTTGTAAAAGGTATTCTATAAGAGACAAGAATGAAGATTTAGTTGATAAAAAAGAGGATTGGTACGACACAATGTAATCTGAAATCAAAAGAAGATCATCATCAGCGAAATTTTCATTTGAGGTGAGTTATAATATGTTCTTGAAAACATCTCAAATGGTTTGAAATCTAGTTTTTGGTAATAATGGAATGGTATCTCATCAATACATAGGATCTTTTTAGATACTTCAAATTGTTTGTGAGGGGGCATATATTTTGTATTTCTTCCAAGGATCTTCTTAGTGCACAATTTGTTCTATTTCTCTCAATTGAAAAAACATGAACCTGATCATGGTTATGAGATTTTATTAGATCACATTGACCTAGATATTTATTATGTATTAGTTCATTTACATATACATATTTTGGATAGTCAAGACAATATCTTGTGAGGGAAAAACATTTGTTTAGTGTGTGTTTTATGGAAACATGGTCAGATCAATGAAGAAATGTTGAAGCATGAAAATGAAGTGTGGGAGTAGTGGCTAGAACTATTCTCTGGAAACTCCTATTTATTACATTCCATGGAGAAAAATACTAATATTAAGTATAATTTAGTACCACTGGTTTCAAGTAATCGACTCTTTATTTATATCTTTTATGTATACAAAATGATGGGCTTATGTTCTTGGAAGATTGTATGATTTTTGGCATGCTTTATTGGATTTTATAGAGGTGGACAATTTGAGAATAAATTTTTTTTACCATGAGTCACCTCTAATAAAATATTAAGGTAAAATATTAGACATTTTGTAGGCACATGAATTGTTCATTATTTGGCCAAACAGTGCAGAGCTTAAGAGAAACCATTCACCTTGAAATAGTAAGAAACACAAGTTTGGTGTATATTTTATTTAACCATTTGAGCCAACTATATGAGGGATGTCTTGTGGGAGTAGCTTGAGCATGGTTGGTTCATGGTTTTTCTATCCATTCAAGATATTTATGTAAGCTTTTGGCATGAGATGGAAGCTACCACATGGTAGGAGCACAGTTGTCAAAACAGTGCAGCCTATCCCGATGGCGTACAATCATCCCTAAAAAAGTTGTGGAACTAATTAAAATTTGATCCTTTAAGATTCAGTTTTCCCATAATTCTATAATAACATGAATTCCATTTACTCCCAACACTCCCATCGATCCAGGTGTGATACATAGGTGAATTTTAAGATTTTGGAGATCTGGATTCCCCAAAAAGTCTCCAATATTGGATATTATTCATTTACATCTTCTATTTCTCTTCCTTGGAACCCTATAACTAATCCAATGGGGTTATATCCTTATTCCATGATGTGAATAGGTATGTTTTTTGGATGTACCTAGGTAATTAAAGGTGTTTTGTGATCATATCTAGAGATAAATTGTGTCATTATTCATTTTCAATAATGTTTGTAAAGTATGGGGATTCTCTCATGATTAAATTTTTTTACAACTTAAAGGATTATATTTAATTAAATTATTTTCTCTAAATTGTTGTGAAATTATTAGGTTTCTATTCATGGATATATTAAATTTTCATTTTCATGAAAAATGTGGGAAGTGGATTATTTTTTGGAAAACCTCTAGTTTTAATTTTTTTTTAAAATTATGGTTTTTCTAATCATGTAAATTATTTATTGAAATTATTTAAAGAAATAAATGGTTTGATATAAATTATTTTGATAGATATAGGTATAAACAATTTCTCGTGAGTTGAATGTGATGGATAACGGTCATGAAGTACCACCATTAATGGGATGAATTATGGACATGAAGTTCGAGTGAAAATGGTAACACTGAGATTGATTTTTTGTGTGTGGTTAAGTGATTGTAGATAAAAAATATCATTCCAAATGGAAATGAAAACTTTTAAAGAAATTCTTCTATAAATTTCCATGGAAAATTATACTCTTAATGAAAACTATTATGGTATTGTTATAAACTATTTTTAAATTGGTTTACACTATTTTACATAAATGTGTTGACAAGTTTATTTTTCTATTCATGTTAGTTGGGATTTTATTTGGAAAATATTAGTATGTTTAGACTCGCCCCTGCAAGGGGACTACTGTGTGTTTTTAAATTTCATTTACTAAGAAATAATAAATTTAATTGTATCTTAGTTCTTTAGAAATGACTCTTGATATCATGGAATGACCTATTGTGTGGGATATTTTAGTAGGTTGGGAGTAGTTTTTTGTTTATTTGGTGCCTTTGGGTATATTTTTCTTTGTGTTTCCTTGGATGTGGTCTTTTGGAATCTTCTTTTACTCTAACTTTCTTGTTTTTTTGGTTTAGTTTTTTATTTATTGTCATATTTTTTTACTCCTGACTCATATAATAGTTTTTTATTTTTGACATCTGGTTTGGATGTTTATATTTCAAATTGAAAATCAACCTTAATTTTTTTATTAAGCCTTTATAATTTATTTCCATCTTTGATGTCTTGGAGATGTCACCTAAGGCCTAGTAACGTCCTTCTATCTCTTCCCAATCTAATGGGCTAGGGGTGGTATGTTACAATGCTATGTTTTATTTCTAATTATTTTCGGAGGATTTAAATTTGATACACATAATATATTCATTTATTAATCCTCACTTCAATGTTATGGTACATGAAAGGGATTATTTCATAATCCAATACTAATTTGGATTGGTTATACATGAGTTTTCATTAATGGAAATTATTTTATTATTGTATAATAATTCCTTTTCCTATTATTATTCCATAGTTATTCAATATGTTTCCATGTAATAATACAATTTCTCACAATTTGGTACTTAAAATGACTGAGAATTGTTTTTTATTGAAACATGACTTCATTTCGCTCTCCAGTCAAAAATAATTTTTATTACAAAACCATGTTTTATAAAAAAAATTAAATGTTTCTTACATTATTTATAATGTTCATTAAATAGGTTTTACCCATGTTTTAATTTTTTACAAAATTTTTTTAAAGGAATTTTTATTTTATTTTCCAAACAATTATTTTTTTTTATTTTACTAAAAAACCTTAAATGAAACATTGTTTTAATGAGTATGACATGTTTATAATTTACTGCCATCATAACCACTCAATATTTTAAATCTTCCTTTATAAGTATCAAAGGATTTTTTAATAAACATTATTTAAAAAATGTTGTGATATTTTAGTTTGAAAATAAGATTTCCAAAATGAAAAGGATGTTTTCCTAAAAAATGTTTTTGAAGATATTTTATTGATATTTCTTTTTATAAACAACAAAATGCATTTATTTTACATATATTTCTCTAGGGATGTGTTATATATATTCCATATTTATTTATCCTCTAGATAGTTTATGATTATTTTGACCATGGATTGTATTTATAATCACTTACATGATTCATTTTTTAGTCTTTAAATTTCTCATGAATTATTCACATTCCTATTATCATTATTCATTAAACATCCCCTAAATATCCATATTTTTTATCATGGGAAATATTATTTATTAAATCATATCTCATTTCTACAAGCGATGTTGAACCTTAAAGGTTATTTGATTAATAGGGTAAATATTGATAATTTATATTCATTCTTCAATATATATATTTAATAGTAAAGTATACTGATCATAAGTTAAATAAATTATTTGATATATATATATATAATTAATTAAACATACAAATATGGTTATGTATTGGTTATTGATATCCCCTTGATGCATTGGTAGCCTCATGAGACGAATTAATTCGCTTGAATTAGTTAAATGGGTACCTGGTGTATATTTATCCATCGGTTTTAAACATTCTTGTGGATGGTCTTGAGAGTAAATGTCTTCATGATTCCTAAGATCATGATGTCTAATAATAAAGAATTTCCTTCATTTAAAATTATTCTATTATTATCTATAAGGTATTCATAATTATATTATCATTGGATGAATTTCATTCTCATTTTATTGAATAAATTTCATGGGTTTTTACTCATTTACCTTTCCATATTTATTATGTATTTTCCAGTAATGATAGTAAATTTATTGATTAAATGGCCTATGTTTTAATTAATTTTCCTTTACAAACTAATTGTTCCTTATATATTTATGATAATCATGTTATTAATTAAATGAATTTTTTTTAGTAATTTACCACTACATTAAGGATTATTTTATATCTAATAATAATATTAAAGTTATTAAAATGGAAACTATTTAAAAAAAATTAACTTTACTTGTAGTTAATACACATTGATTCATGATATATTATGTAGCATGTAGCCTTTACTAGGAATTTGAGATCACCCTTATTTTTTCCTTTCCCAGGAATCCAAGAAGTGTACTATGATTGATATGAAAGAATATTATATAGGGAATAACCTTATTCTCAAAAAATAATTATGTTTAAATTTATATTTTAAAATGTAATATGGGAATCATGTATGTATCCAATATATGAATATTACTAAACTATTAACTCCTTCGAGACATGATTCTTTTTATCTTATGGAAATGTAATAAAGTTATAAACTAGATCTAGGTTACTAGTCTTAGGGTCACTATAGTTGTTATAAGAGGATTTTTAGTAGAAAACATGAGAACTAGATTTAAAAAACATAGATTACGGGTCATAACCGTATAATAATCTTTGAGGACAAGTAAAAAAATAACATCTAATGGTTTTTTTATGGTAGATATTATTAGTTTTTATCTGACAATACATATCTATCTAGGTACTATATATAGAAGTGGTTCTGAAACAGACATACCTAGGGGTAAAAAAAATTAAAAGGTCGCATTGGGATTTCCCTTATCATTACCTTGTGTATGAAAATTGGCCTTACTACACAACTATTTTGAAACTCCTAGAGGATATTTATATAATTATTCACATATTCATTACAAACCATTATGAAGGATTTAGATAGATGATGATAATGAATTTCCTAGGTCAAACCTAAGGAGACCTAGATTGAAAATAAGGTATCATGATGTAGACATTCTATAAATAATTATATTTATTTACCACTATCATTATTGTTTTGAAAATTATAGTTTTTTGTTTTAGTCATTAGATGGAACCTAATAGAATTGTGTCAACAATAAATTTTATAGAAAATGTGGTGAAAATGAGCACAAAATGTGATAATGATATGATTAAAAGATATCTTGATTATTCCTAATTAATTTTACCTAAAATAAGAATAAAATGATTTATGATAAAAAAACTCTAGAACTCACTAAAAAATATATTTTTTATGATTTCTAAGAGATCGAGTGATGGAGACCATGAAGGAATAAAGTCTCAGATTCCTTCATTTCAGAATTTTATAAAGAGACACCAAGGAAAGTTTATAAATGGATTGGTATATTTATTTATGTCTGTAAAAAATAGTATAATGTAATAAAAATCCTATGAATGATGAATATTATGAGGGAATAACCTATTTTGAAGTGAAGTAGATTAATTATTTATGTGTTGGGATTCAGGAATTATATTATATATGATTTTTTACTAATGGTGTTTTTGGTATATGAATCTGGAAACATCCATGGTTAGTGTCAAATTATAAAACAGTATATAAATTCTGTTTTATATGTGTTATGGATACCCTCTTTGATTATGATTTTATTTTTGATCATATGTTCAAAGTATGAAACACCCAATTTAAGGTTTAACTTGATGGGATTTTATAAAGAATAATGATCTTTTAGGAAAATGTTTAAGGGAAGACTTCCTATTGGATGAGTATATGAAAGAGTTATTTGACGAAGACTTACATTAATATTTTTTTATATATGTTTCAAGGTATTAGTAACCATTATGGTTTTTCATATCTTCGATCGTGTGGTAATTATGGGTCATCACAATTTTAGAATGTTATAAAAATTATGAAAATTATTTTGAAAAAATAATTAACTATAAGTTGGGTGACAAATCATCACATTTGAAAATTATGAGTGGCTTCAACCCACAGTCTATGGGTGATGAGGGTTTAACACCAACCACTAGACCACATAATGTTCGGGTTAATATGTAACATTTTTAGTGAAAACATTTTATGAATAAATATTAATTATGAACCCGTGGTGTTACTGTTGTGGTGTAGAGATTAATGTATCATATTGGATAACTTGGGCTGACCATATTTGTTTTTGAAAATATTTAGATATGTACGGAGATACCTTTAACTCTTTTATGTATCTTATAATCCCTTAAAAGTGAATTTTAGTGTTTTAGGAATACAAAAATCATTTTTTGATATTTATTTCATGGAGTAAGTGATGAATTGGGAATTGATCGAAGTACAACCAAAGTTTAATATTATTCATAGAAAAATATATATATTAAAAAATTATATTTGTTTATATTAATTGATACTATAGTAAATTCTCAACATTAGGAAAATGATATTGAAATAAAAAAAATATCATATTGTCTTAATTTACAATGAATCAAATTATTTTTTAAATAACCATATATTTATGGTTTTTATGTCATCAAATTTTGATTGATCATTAACTTTATTTTTATCAATTAGATTTATCATTATCAATTATTATTTATAATTATCTCCCAAGTACATATATCTACCTTCCACCAACATTATTTTTGTTCCCAAGTATGATCAAGACTACTGATAGAGGGGTTAATTAGTGGTTCCATTTTCCTTTATAAGAATGTTTCTTAACTCCTTAAACAAATCATAACCTATGAAACATTTTATTTTTAAGATCCCCCCAAATAAAACTCAAAAATTAACCTTTATTATGAAAAAAATATAAATATGGGTTTGTACAGTATATTTTCCAGGTTCGGTAAAAATATATACTCATTTCTATGCAGGATAGTCCCACAAAAATGGATTCTTTCACTATTTTATTTTTTAAATAAAAAGGCACAAGTAGAGAAAAATTATAAAATCCTAGTTGAAACATTCTTGCTATAGTTGGTTATACCCTCCAACTATCCTTTCCAGTATCCACTTCCCACAAACTAGCCTTCTCAATAACTAGTAAGCATCCACATTAATGGGATTCACCTTTATATATCTTTTCTGATCCACTTCAGAATGTTTTCACATCATCCACATGTAATTTGAATCAAACATTATGAATGTATAACCTTCAAGACCTTCAAAAAATTAAAATTTAACTTATTGTTATGGAAACTACTTCTAGAAACACAATTTGAAAATCCTCCTTAGAAGAGTGATTTTGATTATCCTAGCCGAGAAAACTCAATCTGATGGTCTTTGCTTGATGATCAGTCAAATCTGATTCTCCTTATACAGTTCCTTATTCAATTGAGTGGGAACTGAATTAGTAAAAAACTTTTCTATATCAAATTGAACAAACTATTATAATTCTAGATGTGACCGGTGTGACTCTAATGGCCAAACACCAATGTAATTATTTTAATAGAACTTTGTCAGATAGATCTTGCGTGGATGATCATATTGAACATCATTCAGATGATCTTCCTCATCCTTAAACTGAAACACAGGTTTTCTTTGGGTACTCAATATGTGATTAACAATTTTCATATATCGAGTAATTGATAATTATTGAATTCACATTTACAAATTTACTCAACTCTCCTTTTATATGAACATCAAAAGTGGTTTAGGTGGGGATATGAAAACCCTTCCCTTTTAACCAAATCTCATGAATCATTAATTATACTTAAATCCCAAATCAAAAATTTAATTCTTCACTGAATATTCAAATAGTTAATTCTTATTTATTTTTGGATCTCTTGTAGATTTTTACAATCTTTATACTTTCTAAAAAATCTTCAGTCCGATTCAAATTCTGATTTTTCATTCTAATTTTCCCATTATGATTCTACATTACAATGGACATCATTATTTCTGGACCCACATTTAAATTTGAAACTTAATACTTCCGAAAAATCACCATTCTGATTCTAATTCCTTATTCTGATTTCCTAGTACGATATCCTCACTATGATAAAGGCATTTAATCACTATAATTATCTGGATCAATTTTCAAACAATGAAAACCTGAAAATACTTAATTACATTTCTCTAGACCACCTGAATGACTATCTTCCAGTTATGATTTCGTCATTATTAGGGAATCATATACTCAAAAATATTTTCTTCATTATGTTTATCTACACCAAATTTAAGAAGGAAAACATATCTCGTATCATTACAATGTTCTGTACCTATTGATAAAATCAAAGGTAAAAAATTCTGGGGACATCAAACATGCTTCGTGTTCCCCTTTGAATATGTTTTAAAAAAAATATTCAAAGAAGACCCTCCTTATTCTCCAAATACAATATTCCAAATCATCCAGACCTCAAACAATTCTGAATATGGTGATCCCAGGCTATTAAACCTTATTCTTATATGTATCATTTTTCTCACACCAATGAGTAGTATCATGAATGATTCTCATCATGTTCATCTCTCTTACACATTCTTTCTTCGTCTATAAACATCACCTTGTAATCATTACTTCCTCAAGACATTGAATATGTTTTAATATTGTCTTTCGCATTGTCTTATATTCCATGGAATTTCCAGTAACATACCATTAACTTCTTGTCAATCTAAACCGTAAAAGAATGTTTTGAATATGTTTGTCATGAATACGATTAGAAGAACCTTTTCTACCTATCTGATACTCAATTGAATCTTTAGAACCTTTTATATCCCATTAATTCATCAAAAATGCATCAAAAGTTTATCCACCAAATTATTATTTGGGGGAAATAAAAAATATTAAAACATCATCATATTTTTATTGGATCCATTCTGACTCTAAAACAACCTCTTTATTACAGTAACAACATTTAATCTAGACTAAATACCATTTCTGACTTTTTCATTAATATCTGATTATGATTCCTGGATCTGTTAACACATTCTGATGTATGGATCTAATGATGATGATTAAGAATTCGATCCTCATAGATCTGATTATTAGAATCTAATCCTCCTATATTAGATTATCATCCTCTTGCTGATGTTTGGATCTATTGTTGATGATTTTAAATTCAACCCCTAGGATCCTGTTATCTTAATCTGATCCTACGGAATCCTATTATCATCTATATGGTTCTGTATCTAATTTGAAAACATTACCCACATACATCATCAATCTATATTCTCATTACCTTTTCAACATACTTTTTTCAAAAAACATAATCAATATACTGATCTATTGAAACAAATATATCCAAAAATCTACTAGGGTAAAACATTCTCCTCTATTGTGTTTATTGTTAATACCTAAATTTAACTATTTCAAAATAATAAGTGGAATTTTTTCTTTATCAACTTTTAATTATCTATGTATTATTTTCTTTCCTACCCTATTCATTATTTCTCCTCTTATATATTTTTAATCCTCCTTATTGATAATAAAACTCTAATGGGTCATCAAAGCAAGTTTCCTTATTAAAAAATTGTATCATTTCAAAAGGTTGAAGCTTTTTATCTCAAAACATTAAATTATTCTTCAGGGGAATATAAGTATCCCATGAGTTTCTTATCAAAGAGGATTTAAATAAAGTGATATATGTCTACATCGGTGAACTTGGTGTAGAAAATAAGATTTTATAATCATGGGTGTCAATGTTGACCATTGCACAACTTTCACGTCATAACTTTTCTTGTTTCTTTCAACATTCTCATTACTTGGGAAATTCTTGAAAGGATTTTTTTCAACATAAAACTCAACTACACCCATCTCAACAAACATATCATAATGTTGTGCAGTATAGACACAACATTCAAGAAAAAAATGTAACCTCGTTACTTTATTTTATAAGAATAGTAATAGACTAAGAAACATCAGTTTTATTAATTCCACTCCTTCAATTACCTATATTTTTGAACAAGTATATAATAATGTTTTGGGAATAATTAGGTACCCCATATTTTTGTGGAAATCTATTTTATACTAATATTCATCTCTCTATCCTTCCTTGTTCTTCTTCTTGTATTTTTCATTGGATGTATTTCCATCCTTCAGTTTATCCTTCTCAGATTTTGTAAAAAGTATCTCTTTATCATATATAGATTCTTTTAATAAGGATGTTAACATTTGTAATTTCTTAACGAGCTTCTTTTACAATTATTTTGTAATAATTCTTCCATGAATTCTTCTTATTCTGATTGGATAGTTAAAAAAATTATTATCATTCCTTTCATGCTCACATCTCTTGCATCTATTTCGAATTTTCATGCTAAAATATATTGATATTATTTTACAAAATTTTATTACATTTTCATAAACCTATTGCTTACATATTGTTTTAGATATATTCTTACTTCTTATAACTTTTTATACATGTCAACTTGATCTGGAAAACTAATAAGTTCACCATATTTTGGTACTCAACATGTTTTTGTTTGTCCACATTCCTAATATACTCATCTTTCATCACCTTATGAGTTCCCCCTTTATGTTTCTCATAGTTTTAAAAAATGGATAATATTGTATCATTATAACATTCCTTTAATTCATACCTATTTCTTGGTTAATAAATGTTATACAGGCATTAATTATCTATGTGTCTAAAAACTATACAACAACAATAATGACCTCTGAATCGTGACCATTCGGATTGAAATTAAAACTAATTAGAACATCATAGTTGTACTTTCTTCAAAATATATTTCCTAATTTTCTTAAGATGATACTTTCCTAAAAAAAATTCTTTCTTAGTGAAGGATTTATTCAAACAAATGTACTTTTGTAGAACATTATTTTTACAATCTTTAGAAGTTTCACCTTTAACATCAACATCCTTGGTGAAGTTTTCTCACATATTTATTATCTCAATTTTTGAGGTAAAAAACATTGATTGTGGTCGTAAAACCACTTCTTCTTTCTCATCATACTTACTTCTCATAACATCTATGATCTTTTTTGATTTATCTACCTTAAATGTTTTCTATTTACTTTCTTCAGTATATGTGGATTCTAACTTTTTCAGATTCTCATTTATGACTAACATTTCATCTAACATTTCACTTTTCTTTCAAGCTCACTATTCTTAAAAGTTTTGAATTCATCATATTTCATCAATTTCATTATTTATTTGTTGATTTACTCATTATGTCTATGTTCATTCTAAAAATTATTTTTAAGAACACAATAATTTTTCATTATCTCTTAATCATTTCATCACTATAAAAATAATCACTTCCATTTATTTGTTTAGAAAAAATATTATGTTGATGGTCATTTTCATCATCAAATGAGGAATCATCCTACCTTCTTCTGGTCAGGTAAATTTTATTTTTTCCTTTCATAAATAATTTTTTTTATGTTTCTTCCAATTTTGTATTCTATATTTCTTTTTGTATTCTCCAGGCTCATACTCTGTAATTTTATTTCTTGTAAAATTTTGGGAAAACATTTCTTTTCGTTCACTATTTAAACATTTTATTGTTTTACTTTAAAATTTAACATTATTGAATGACTTTTCAACGAGGGAAATAATTGTTTTCAAATCATTAGCTTCTTCCTCTACTTCTGAATCACTTTATTCTTCTTCCACTACTTCATCTTTGATTTTACATTCTAACAATGATTTGAATACCATTTCTTGAGAACTATATTATTTACATTTCATAACCCTCTCTAATATTATTTCATAATTAATAAGATTACAATGAATATCATCCTAATATAGAGTTTCTGGTTCTCTACTTTCTAAAGATGAAAAATTGGCATCAAACTTATCCAGAGGAATTCTCAAGATCTTTTTATTAATGGTTAAGTCTTCTAAATTCTAACTAAGATAAGTTATGGTGATAAAAATTTCATTTACCCTTGTAAACAAGTCCCTAACATATTCATCATCTGTAATTTTCAAATCATTATACTTTAGCTTATAAAGTTGTAACATTTCCTTCTTCATATTTTTATTTCCTTAATATATGTTTTACAACTTATCCCAAATACCGTTAGCAGTTCCAAGTACCTTTACTCTTAGAAACTCACTTTCATTTAGTGACGAGAGTAAATAATTTTTAGCACTTCCATAAATCTCAACATTTCTCTTATCAGTGGCATTAAGAGAGGTATTATCAATATTAGGAGGAAATCCTTCTATAGTAACATCAAAAACACCATACCCATGTGACATAAGATATGGAAGAATTGTATTTTTATATATATGATAGTTGATTCCATTGAAAATTGGATTCCATATATATTTCATAAAATTGAAATTATATATTTTCTAAGAAGGATATTTTAGAGGGAACCTAGAGTCTGATACCAATTTGTGTTCTCAAATTGGATCAACACCACTTATTGGGGTGAATCAATGGATATTTTTTATTTCATAAGAATCTTTCTTAACTCCATAATAAAAACATCCTTAACCTATGAAACTTGTTAAAGTTATGATAAACTCAAATATGACTCACAACATCTCCTTTCATATACCTAAAATACAAATATTGAACGTTACATGGTAATTACATGGTTTAGTACAAATACATATGCCTTTCCATTTTGGATAGTCACACCGACATGGATTCAATCACTATTTTATTTTCATAATACAATGTCTCAAAAAATGAAAAATCCTACTATCCTGGTAGAAAATTTCCTACAATATTTGGATTTACCCCCCAAGTATCCCTTCCAGTAGCCACTTCCAATGAACAAGCCTTTTCAGGAACTGTTAAGTACCCATAATTATAAACGTGACTTTTCTTCTTCTTTTACAATCTAATTCATAAAGTCTTCACTTCATCCACATATAATATAAGTCAAAATTTACCTGCATACAAACTTAATGAACTTCATTAATTCATAAAAGAAATTTTTTTTCTTGAATCTTCCTCCAAAACCACAATATGGAAATCTTTCATAGAAGAGTCAGTATAATCTTCCCAGCTTGAAAACCATAACATGATACTCTCTATCTAATGGCCATTCTAATCTGATTATCGTTCTACTCTTCCTTCTTCAATTTTGTGGTAACTCAATCACTATCACACATTTCTACATATGAAAGTACTCAATCTGCTAAACCTAAATATGATGGATATCAATCTGATAGCCTCAATCCAATGGTCTTGTTTCAATTGAATTTCCTATAATGGGTATAACCTAAATGATCATATTAAACATCAATTTGATTATTTTTATCAGAAAAAAAATGAACAAAAAAACTTTGGTTGGGTAATCAATACATATTAAACAAATTTCAAAGTATAGTTATTGAACATTATTAATGTAACTATTATAAATGAACACATCCCCCCTTTTATAGGAACCTAAAAAGTAGTTTTGGAGGGGTTTTGAAAACCATTCACCTTAACCAAATTTCTAAAATCCTCAATTCCTCTTAAATATTAGTTCAATATTTGAATTATTAAATGTTTTCTAAATCATTAAATATCCTTGATTTTTTATCTCTCATTGAATTATTTAATGGTTCATGAATTCTAAAAAACAATCATTCTTATTTCGATTCTGATTTATCATTCTGATTTTCCCAGCAAAATTATTGATTATGATTGTCATCCATATTTCATGAACCACTTTTAATTATAGAATTGAATAAGTCATAAAAACCATCAATATTATTCTGATTCCTTATTATTATTCCCTAATGCAATTTCTTATTTATAATAAATTCATTTTATCACTCTGATTTTCTAGACCAATTTGTAAACAAATCATACTATTGATATTTCATTAAGTTATTCTACACCACCTGGAAGACTATCTTCCCATTCTAATTTCCTCATTATCATGACATGTATGTCCATAACATTTTCTTCATTACATTTCTCTATACCAAATTTAAGATATAAAAACATATGTCTTCTCATAACTTTGCTCTCTACCCACTGATAAAAAAAGGTAAACCAATTCTTTGAAGTTCAATAAAGCCTCCTCTCCCCCTTTGACAAAATTTTGAAAAATTATTAAAGGAATACTACATGTATTCTTCTGAATACAATAATCCTACTCATCAAGACATTAAACAATCTATAATTTGGTGATCCAACAACATTGAACCATATTATTCCATGTATGGTATTTTTCACACAGATTAGAAACATCTTGAATTCTTATCGTTATATTCTCCTCTCTTCTACAAGAATTATTATTCTAAAAACTTATGATTATAATCATGACCTAATGATGAATCTGAATTCATTTTGATGTCTTCTTTAGTATTTTATAACTTAAAAAGAAAATTATTGTATCTTCCCAGTAGCCTGTTTCTAATTCGAACATGAATACGATTTTCATGAATACAATTGGTTGGAATATGAAGGGAAACACATTTTATCTACATATAATGCTCAATATGATTTTCAACACCTTTTCTTCCCATTTTATTCGTCAATATGTCATTACATGTTTCCTATAAATCTTATGATTTGTTGGAAATAGAAAACAACATAGAATCATTATATTTTTATTGGATCCATTTGGACTCCAAAACAACTTCCTTGTTATGATCAACACTTTCTTTTAAAACTCAGTATGATTTCTGAATTTTGCATCAAAATATCTCTAGGATTTATGGATCTGTTAACTCATGCGAATTTCTAGATTTTATGCTGATGATTATAAATCTAATCCTCCAAGATTTTATTATCTGAATCTGATCCTCCTAGATCTTATTATCATCTTCATATTGTTTTCTGGATCTGATATCTATTATTCTATATCTGATCCTCCTATATTTGATTATCTTAATCCAATACCCGTGGATCCTATTATCATACTTATGTTTCTGAATCTAATTTAACAACTTTACTCACACCCTTCTTCAATTAAAATTTCTATTACCCTTTCAAAAATCTTTCATTCTTCAACATAATCAATATAATTATCTATTGAAAAAACTACAACCAATACACAACTTCGGTCCAATGATTATCCTACTTATAAACCTAGCTATGTATTATTCTATAGGACCTTTTTTACTACCCTTATATCAAATATTAAAAATGCGTTTGAGTAACCCTTTTTACGATGTGGTTTTTCCATAATTTAATTTTATAATAAGAAACCATCAACTTATGAGAACAAGTTAAAATTTAAAGTATCAAATTTAATTATGTAGGGGAGAAAATAACACCCATAAGTTATAAAGTAAAAAAACATTATCCAATAGAATATTCTAAATGAAAAATTGATTGTAAACATCCCAAAAAATAAATTTCATAAATTTTACCTCTTTGATAGCTTTCAAAACAAGTAATTTTGAGTATAAATGAACAGTAACATTGAATAACATTATAAAAAACCATTAAATTGGTGGGTATGTATTTTAATAAATAAATTATTAAAACAGTGGTTATGTATTCTTTTTAAATAATATAATAATCATATAAAAAAATTATATAAAAACTTTATTTTTCCTAAAAGGATGTTTTTTCGTGCATTGCACACATAATTTAAATTTTCTTTTTACCACTTTAGTAATTTTTATTTGATAAAATGAAAAAAAAATTAATATTTATATATAAATATTATCTTTAGGTTAATTTTTGGGATTTTTCCAAAAATGATTCATTTTTTGATTATTGGGAAAAATACTTATTTTTATTGAAAACTGCCTTTTCATTTAAAATATTTATAAGTATAAACAACCTATAAAATTGATATTAGTTAAATTATATTAAAATTTAACATATTTATGTCATTTTAATAAACTTCATATTGGCTTTTGATAATAAAACCCTTTATAATAATGATAATTTTCTCTTTAGAAACAATCTTTTTCATCACATGTGTCGGTATAATTTTAAATTCAATTATCTCACTTATGTGAAAGGGATTTTTAAAATATATATTGCATATTTGGAATAATAATAATTTATAATTTATAATAATCTTAACATAATTTTTTATCGAAATGAATTGTGAAAATAATAAAAATTGATTACCATGCTTAAGGTAAACATGGATTTATCAGGGGTTAAACTAACATTATGACGGATAAAATGACCCCAAAAACTTTATAAAACTATTTTATGGAAATATATAGTCCATATAATTTTCAATAATTGAAAACAATATATATTTTGTACCATTTTTACTTGTGAAAAACATGGGTACAACATTTTCTTTTTAAAATTCACTAGTGTGTCACTCACCACACTGATAAAAGGCCACCCTCCCCTTTCTTCTTCACATATTCAAACTCCATTAGTTTAGAAAATATAATTCCCAAAAACATTCCAAATTACACATCATAATCATTGAATCTTTGGTTTGATTATAAATCCATTATAGTAATACATTAGGTATAATCTTAATGTGGTGGTCTGAGAAGACATAAAATTCCTAACTATGCATTTTTGTTTTATTTTTTTGTTCACCACATTAAAATATTCTTCATTAATTATTATAAAATGAAACAATTATCAAACATATTGTTAAATATATTATGTTTGGTGTGTGACTTATATCCATCTCATATTCCCTCAAATGGGATACAATAACATCGCTCATGTGTGTGGAGACTACCACCTCACAAACCGATGTGGTATATTTTCCATCAACACCTCTCATGGTTGGGTTTGATGATGGATATAAATTAAATATATTATATTTTTAACATAATTATAGCTAATTAGTCATTATATCACATATATATATATATTTGACATTCCATTACACAAGGGATATGATAACATCTCTTGTGTGTGTGGCGAACTACTGCATCATGAAGCGATGTGTTTTGTTTTTCATTAACACTTTACATGGAAGGTAATAAGGATAATTATAATAAATATATATTATATAAATAACATAATAATTATATTAATGAAATATTTATCCTTATAAAAACATAAAATTTCATTTTTTGTCTTACCTTTTCACTCATTCCAATTTGATAATGTCGTTCTTGTATGTGTGGACTACACCCTTCACAAAGTGATGTTACTCTGTTCTCACCCCCACCCCACATGAATGGTATATATAACTATATTTAAATAAATAATATTTTATTTATGATATTATTATCATTATATAAAGATAAAATATTACTTAACTCATTTCCATAATGATCGTCCAACAATGGAAACATTACTCATGTGTGGGTATGTCCTACCATCTCCATGATCATAACATACGTAATTTCTTAAAATCATATTCCATGAATTGTCATAAAAGGAAAATTTATGTATAGATATGATAATTATATAATTATTAACAATCATTATATATTGAAATAATGACCACATAACCAACAATTAACCACATCAATTCATTTTTTACACAAAAGTCAAATATCATTGAAACCCCTGACATAAACATAATGGACTAAGTAATTTTCTATAACATGTTAGCAAGTGAAATAAACGAATAATAAAAATGATAATTTTTATTATGAAATTAAATAATAATAATAAATTAATTATTCATGAATGTGAATAACGTTTGTGACAATACAGACTCATGGTAAGGGATTTTAACAAAATTTCATTTTATTTAGGCATACTATAATATTGTTCACCAAATTTATTATATATGTTGTATATACTACCCATTTGATTAAAAAAATATTTATTCCTAATTAATTATTGTATTTTATGTTTTAATATTAATTATTTCATCCAAATTGATGTTGACTTAAAATCTAGAAATTGGTAAAGAATTTCACAACTCAATTTCTCTTCATTAGTTTATATTACTTCTTCATTTACATTGAAATTATATGATTATGTGTGTAAATAATTTTTATTATATTATGTTATATTTCCACTTATTAAACGTGTATTTACTTTTTATATACTTAATCAATTCAATAATTAATACTCACATCTATATTATGATTTTTTCAAGGGTTAATTTCAGAATTTCATTCTAATGAGGATAATTTATTGTTGAGTTTCCATTGAAGGAAATTATTTGATTGTTTTCTACCAAACACATTAATTTTCTTACAATATAGTAATTATTGATTCTATCAAGCAGTATTTCCATTCCTAATCTCTTGGGTATGTAAAATTATTTGTACATTTGTTTACTAAAATATGACTCTATTTCGCTCTTCGATCGAGAATATGTTCTCTTCAAACACAATCTCGTATAAAAATGATTTCAAAGATTTTTAGAGTTAATTTAAAATTATTAATTAAGGTCATTATTACTGATATTTTAATTTTATATAAATTTTCTTAATGGAATCTTCATATAATTTTTCAACTACAGCCCATTCGGATTTTACCAAAAAAATTGAAACGAATATTTGTTTAAAATGTTACAGAATGTTCAGAATTTACTTACATTATATCAAATTTGTGTTTTAAAGCTTCTATTAAACATTTCAAAGGATATTTTAAATGTAAATTATTTTAAAAATGTTTTTTGGACTTTTATTTTTAAAAGGTGGTTTTCAAATTTAAAAGAATATTTTCCTCAATAATGTTTTAATGATATTTTTGTTGTATTAATATTCATTAACAACGTCAACCATTTTCTACATATACTCCACTAGTGATATGATTTATTGATAGCAATAATATTTTCTCCTTGATGGATTTTGATTGTTTTTACCAGGTACAGTACTGAAATTTACTCCCTTTATTCAACTTTGTAGTCATTTACTTAACTAGAATTATTCACTTCCCCATGATCATTGGACATTAAATTTCCCTCAAATATCCATATTATTTATCATGGATATTCTTATTTAAAATACTATATCTAATTTAATAATATGGTTTTTACATTGAATTTCATTTTATTGAATGAAGAAATATATGTAATCTATATAATTTCTTTAATACATATATTTACAGGTAAGGCATACTGTTCAGGAATTAAATGGATTATTTTATATTTGTGGAATTATTTAGACACTAAGATACAAGTGGGGATAAATAATAGATATAAAATTGATGTGTCGATAGTCTTCTGAGTAAAATTAGTTGGATCACATTTGTTAAAGGGTTTTCTTGTGTATATTAATCCATTAGTTTTAAACTGCATTGAAGAAGTTCTTGATTGTAGAGGTTTTAATGATATATAAGATCTTGACATCTAATAATTAACAATTTCCTTCATTGAGAATTATATTATTATTATCCAAGGGATTTTTTAAATTATATTATCTTGGGATGTATGAGAGTCACTATTTATTGATTATATTCTATGCTTTTCAGTTATTTACCTTTCCATGTTGATTATTCCTTATCAACTTATGATATACAAGTTATTAATTAAATTTATTATTTATGGTTATTTAGAATTCCATTTTCATTATTCCATTTCCAATTATGATACAAAATTTATATATTGGGTGGAATTTATTTAGTTATATACTATTCCATATTAAATATTCTTTATCTAATCATGATTTTCAAATTATTAAATGAAATTTGTGTTAAAATTTTTACCTTTCCATGTTCATTTTTCTTATTTATTTAGGTTAACTTCCATTTCACTTAAACCTTAGTACGCATTTGATCTCACCCAAGTTTTTATTCATTTACTAAGAATCCATGAATTGTACAATGATTTATATTCAAGGATATACTAGAGGGAGTGAAAATATTCTCAAAAAAAATATATTGCCATTTTTATTTTCAAATATAATATGGACATTATATGGGTTTCATGTTCACAAGGACTACTAAACTATTTGGTCCTTTGGGATTCAAATCCTTGTTCCATATGCAGATGTAATAAAGTCATACACTAGTTCTGGGTTACTAGGTTTTAGGTCACTACTATTACACTAGATTCCGTATTATATGTTTTTATTTTTGATTCACAGTGTTATTAGATAATCCATTATCTTACATTGCATAAAAAATATTCTTGGAAGAAATAACGGTATGAACAATCTTTTTCGATATTAATATTTCCTTGTAGATAAAGACAATACAGTCGTTGTTGTAGCTATGAAGATCGTGGATATATTTGGGGAGCATAATTAGGATAAGAAAAATAACCCTCCTTGAATGTATCCACCTATAATTGTACATCTAGATTATACTATGTTGGATTGCTTCATGAGATATAATCCCTTATAATTTAGTGGGACTATTAATATTTTATAACTTCAGTAATGGATTAATTCCCTTGAAAATAAATTTATATTATTAGGAGATGACTAAAAAGAAATGGTTAAACATGAATTATACTAACTGAATAAAAATGTTAATTTATAGTGTTAATTGATCCAAACTACATAATTGGGAGTGGAAATAGAATACATGGAATTTTTAATTTTTTAAAAAATATTCATTGAAAAATATATCCCTTATGATAAATAGACTGTAATTAAGACAATGTACCACTACTTAATGAGGAATGAAGAAGAAATTATTGTGGAGTTTGAGGATACCATTAAAAGACTATAGAATTACATATGAAATACATAATACAGGATTAACCATTTCTTTGAAGTTCATAAGACAAGTCTCTAAATGGTTTTATTTTCTTTAAAAAATTCACCATATGAAGAAATAGTTTTATGCACCTTCAAAATAGAGATTTAATTTTCGTTATCCTATATATTCACTTGGAATATTGGGAAAAATAATTTTTCTAAACACCATGAAAATGGAATTCATCAATGAACAATAAGAAAACGAATCAATTTCCATCATTAAGAATATGTTTGATGAAACATCCAAGAATTTATTTAAATGGAATTAGTGTTATTTACAAGTGAATCGATAAAGGTAATCAAGATAATGAACTAATGGGGTAGAAACAAATAAATTATGTTCAATGGTTAAAAATAGTGAAATGGGGATTTGTTTACAAATATTCACCATTAATCAAGGGGACATACCATACAAGAGGCCAAGGGGTGAAGGCCAAGAGTATGTAGTCATTATAGCTATGGTTTAATTTCCTAATTATATGGTGGCATGTAAATTAATCACAACATTAAATTTACCCAATGCCTGATCAAATTCATAATCTTAAAAGTCTTTTATATCATCAATTATTCCCATTAAATGTATATATTTTCCAATCATATTAATATGGGATTTTTATTCAAAAATCCTAATTGAAATATCACAGTGATAAAGAAGTTTTGTGAAGTTTCCATTATGTTTCATAAACATAGTCTATTTTTCAACTTTATTATCATACTTATTGTTGAATTGCATATAATCCTCAGCATGGGTGGTTCTTAATACTATGATGATTTTTTTTGAATGGATCAGTTAATTAGGATTAATAATGATGATGTTTAATTCATCATCTATTGAGTAGATACCTTAACATCTAAGTCATGTATAGATCCACCCCTAACAGCACTTTGAAATGTGATTCAAGAGGGGGAAGACAAAAATATATACAGATGGAAAAGGTAATCATAAAATTGAAAATATAAAAATTATATAATAATAAATTGATTTATTTTAGGTGTAATTTCCTAGACATCCACAAGATCATAAAGATTATTTTTTTGATTGATTTAATCCTTGATGAAAGCCAAATATAAAATAATCCACATTGAATGGCCACTGTGGAGTAAATGGAGGTGAAGAAAAAATGAGAAGAGTTATTTTACCTGATATTTATATTCCCTAGTGTTTCACCTTGGGGCCCTATTTTTTATTACAAAGAGAGATTGATCCATGAGACTGTGCATTTATTGTAGATAAATCAGTATGATTATGATAAATAATCAGTATTATCTACCTTTCATTGATGACTTATTTGATCAACTTCTTGCAGACAAATATTTTTCAATGATTGGCCTTCATTCAGAGGATTATCAATTGTTATTAAATAAGGGATATATTCCAAAAAAATCATTTAATATGAAGTATGTACATTATAAGTATGTAGTAATGAAAATTGGATTAACTAATGAACCCTATAATTTTATGTACATGATGAATAAAGAGTTTAAGGAATATCATTACGATTTTTTGTGCCACTTATTAATGATATCTTTGTGTATTTTGAATTTTATGTGGTCCCAGAGAACCACTTACAAATAATTCTTGGGACTCTAATAAAAAATAGTTATATGGAAAATTTACCCTGTGTGAATTCTTGAATTATAACGTCTCATCTATTGTCAAAATTAACTCCAATTACAAAATATTAGTTTATCCTGTAAAGACTAAGGTGGTGAAAGAATGACCTATGCTAATGAATTTAACAAATATACATAGTTTTATTATTTAGGAACATTACTATATATTATTTTTTATTTTTTTCCAATTTTGTAACCCATTAACGATGATTAAATGTTAATGTATTACCTACACATAGATAAAAGAATGTGAAAATGATTTATGTAATTGAAGAAGAGATTGGTTATTGCTCCAACATTGACCCTACTACAAGTAAATGAATGATTTGTGATATATAAACTTTCATCAAAGAAATGAAATATTAGTTTCATTATAAAAAATAATTTAGATATTTAATATTAATCAATGTTGTTAAAGGTTAATGAAAAAACAGTTTAACCCATAATTGTGAGTTGCAATATGTATCATTTTCTTTAAAAATGTGGATACATTATATCTATGGAGAAATATGTGAGATGTACACAGACAGTAAGAGACAATAATACTTGTTTTCAAAAAAATTATGATTTCTCAATACACTACCACCAGAGGAATTCAAATAAGGTAGATTATTCATTGAACATGAAAAATTATTGAGTTCAACCTAAATTAGGATTGATATAGATCCATTGTTCATGGATTTTGTAAATATGGATTAGGGAATTACTAAGGGGGATACAATAATCCATATTCAAATTATATCAATAAAATATTTATTGGAAAAGATAAAAACTTCATAATATGATGTAGATGATTTTTAGAATAAAATTAATGTGGTGAATGATGGGAAAATAGAAGAATTCATTTATGAAGATAGAATAAAGAAATTTTTAAAGAGTCTAGGCGTTCTATCTATACCTGAGCTAAACGGGAAATTTTTAGATGATTCTCATAGTGCAAATTTCGATATCCACTTTGGTAGTATGAAGATGTATATATATTTTAAGGGACATTTCTTATGGTAAAAATGACATGATAAATTGATAATTATGTGTTATGATATAGGGTTTTTCAACATGTGAAGGTTATGGGAAAATGTAATAGAGGATTCATGAAACTTATAACAATTCCATCAAGGAAGGGTGTGAAATTAGTATGTGATTTTCTACTATATTAAAAAAACACCATGAAAGAATGATTTAATATGGGTCTTGTTTTATTTCCTCACCAAATCTCCACATTTCCTCACTATAATTGAGTATTTAACTCTTGAGTTCCTTGAAAGGAACTATATTAATGAATTTTTAAGATTTCATGGTGAACCAATTTAAATTATTTTATATTGTGCTCCATGATATAATTTTACATACTAGAGGAGTCTTTATAAGGATCTTGAAAATGAGATTTCTTTCAGAACTTCCTTATATACTTAAAATTATAGACAATTTGAAAAGACTATTTGATTATTTGAAGAATTTTAATTTCCTTCACATCTAAAATTCATCGTATGTTGGTATAGTGACCCAATACTTTTAAAAAAAATTACATTATTTATTTAATATAAAAAAGAAATAATTTCAACCTAATTATGGTGAGGACTAGTGTATTTAGAAGTCCAGGTTCGTAATACATCAATTTGAGAATAAAATAAAACAACATTATTTTATTCTCCATAATGAGATCCCAAATTCTTTTGATCTCTTAAAAATAAATGGGATTACTTGGAGGTGTATATAATTTAATGAGTTCGGATAGATATCCTAATAAAGGAATAATAATTATAAGGAAACATTCTATTTTACTAAAAGGTATAACAAAATATCTTTAAAGATAAGGCACATGAGTAATCACATGAGAGAATAACATGATGAAAATGGTATCACTGGTTCATGAAATCATATGAAATGTGGATGTAATTTATAAAATGGCATAAAAATCAGTCAAGGATAACTTCCTAGACAATATCACACATTTTAAAAAGTCCCATAATAGATTTGGTCTACTCCCAATTCCTATACATGATGTCTCATGATAATAATGATTTACGCAATTCATTTGGATACTATAAGGGTATGTACATCAAATATTTTCTTCATTTATGTGTTATTAAAAACGAAAATCAATAATTAGGAAAAAACATAATAGTTATCCCTGAAAAGAAAAGGTTTGATAATCATTCCTCATATAATAATCAAAGGAAATGTTATAATTAAGGAATTTGGGATATAAGTATAAGAAATGTATTACTCCATCAATATAGTGGACAATAATCTTGGAATATATGTAAGGGACTTATATACATATATTACAATAAATCCATAACCTCAAAGGTTATCCACTATTATGAAAATGTATTTCAAATATTATATAAACTATTTCTTGAGGAAACTAACATTTTCACATAGAAATCACTTCTTCAAAATATAAAAATTTACCATATATTATAAAAAAATACCTTAGAAATAAACATGAAATAATATAATGTAATCATCTAAGAATTAAATGTCCCATGTGATAGGAAATTTTTTATACTGAATAATTTTAAAAAAAAATCTTTCAAAATATTGTAAAAAGGTTCAATATTGTCTCGTTAGGGGAATGAAATAAAGATCCCATTCAATATATTTTTTAAAAATAAAAAATGGGTAAAAATAAATTCAATAAATAAATTAGAGAAAGTTAAAATCATTCTTGAACACATAGTTAGAAAACATGTAAATGGAAGAAAATTGATTTTTGGCCGAATACAGAAATAATGTCATGTTTTAAAAAATATTTTTAAAATAATTATAATTACCAATGGGAAGAAAATGGTAATATTAAATTAAAAAATCATAACTATCAAGACTAGAAAAATATATATTACTTTTATTATATAAGTATAATACAATCTCCCTTTGGGAGGCATTAGCATACACAATCTCAAATAATGATGATATCATTAAACAAAACCTTACCGTTTTGGAAACTTATGGATTATAAACCTTGTGATAGAATAAATGAAAAATGAAACATTAAATTCCATGATGACAAATATGTTCATGATATAACATTCAAATGGTAAGTATAAAAACCATGCTAATGAAATAAATGGTTAATATGGAATATGTCTCACAGTAGTAAAATTGAGATGATATATTCCTTACCTCAAGTCTAGACATGACATTTAGGTCTTTTATATCCTACATAATAAACCAATATCAATTTTTTCATAATATCATTTTCCATGTTTATTCTATTATACTAAACAGTTTACAAAATATATTTTAATTCCATATTTAATTACGTATTCAATTGTGTCCACATGAGTTGTTTTGAGGATACTCATTTCATAATTTAAAAATGGTTTAAAGGGGTTATTATTTTGTCATCTTGATAACAGTAATAATAAAATAGTTATAATTTTTATATATAAATAATTATTTTAAAAACATGAATGAAATATTATTAAGAAAAATGAACAACATTCTTATGCATGAGTAATGTTTCAATTTTCCTACATCTATGTATGAATGAATGTATTTATTATTTTACCTTTCCCGGATGATAATTTAATCATAAATATAAGATTATATGTTTAAATACACATGAATATACCATCAATGTGATTTTGTTATAATAAACCAATAACATTGCATCTTGATGTAGTATTCATCCTCACACATGAATGATGTTAACATTTTTCAATGGATGGTCAGATTAGTAGGTATATCATATTTTAATTCTATTAAATGGTTTAAATTTTATAATTATCATATATCAAAACAAATCCATCATCATGAAAATCACTAGGAGGAGATTATGGAAAATGATTTACATATATTCATGAGGAAGTGTTCCACTATACATATAACACCCCGAGGCTTGTGAATTATTTTTTCGAACTAATTTATTCTCTTTCATATTATTTAGTTCATGAAACACTACAAGGAGTTTATTTTTTATTAAATAATTATGTCTGTCTTGCCTTATATATAACACCAAGGTAATTGTGCTCTACATGAAAAATAAATTTTATATTTCTCTACATAGAAAACCGAGGAAAGATTTTGATACAGAGAATAATGACATTCATTGACGGCTTGCGTAACATGCATAACCAGTTTTTACCGAACAATAGTATGTCATTAAATGTTAGAATTTAAAATAACAATATATAAAAATGATGTATTATTAGTGGTTATGTATATTATTATCTATTATATGAAAATATATGGTTTAAAAAAAATATTAGTTGCATTTATATGTTACCAATTAATTTAAAATGAATACGAAACCTGATTGTATATAAAAGAAAATATTTGTATTTTTGTAGTAATAAAGTTTTATTACATAACAAATAAAATTAATTAATAATATTTAGTGATATTATTGTAATATATATGTTATATATTAATTTAAATATTATTTATATTCATTCAATAGATTCGATAGACTTAAGATAAGAACAAACCAAATTTTTTGCATAAAAACATATATTTTTAATAAAGGTATATTTACAACATTTTAATGGAGAACCCATTTTAAACACATATTTTTAAATTTTATAGACATAATATGTAAAAATAATATTCATATTTTAAATTTTAACATAAAAATTAGGTTATGATAATTTTTATTGTTTTTTCTATAAGCATTCGTTTTTTAATGAATAGTTAAAAATACTGAATTTTAGTTCAAAACTGCTTTTTAATATAATTTATTTGTAAATGAAATTATATTATAATTTGTTTTAAAATTTAAAATAGATAATATTTTTTCAATTATTATAATTTAGGTTATCTATATCATTTTCACTTTGAAATTGGGTATAAAAACCTAGAAAACGTTTGAATGTTTTTACTTTAAAAACCCCCATTGTCGACCCGATTATGATATTATTTTAAATTAATTTCTACCACTTATGTGATTTAAATTTTTAAAAATTTATAAAATATTTTGAATATTAATAATTTAAAATTTCTAACAAGGAAAAATTATTTTCTTTCCAAAATGATTACTGAAAATAACTAAAATTAAATACATCGGTTAAGGTAAAAAAAAGATTATATTTGGACTAAACAATAAGCTTAAGACCCAAAAAAACTATAAACTCGTAAAAACCCATTATATTTCCATCCATCGGACATGAACAATCCATTATTGGGTTTAATTTTATTTTATAGCTTTAATTATATGAAAACATGGGTACACATATAAGTTTTTTTTAAATTGCGTAGTGTGTCCTTTTCCTTTTCTTTAAAAATACACCACTTATCCCACTTCATTTCACCTATACAACCATTTATATTAGGAAAATATCTTTCTAATACACTTACCAAAATCCATAAATTAATTATTTAATCCTTCATTTGGGTATAAATCAATCCAAGGAATCCTTTTTGTAAAACCAAAATGAGTTACCCGATTCAGAGGGGACTTTATCTCTCAAGACCCTTTCTTTTATTTTCATTATCCACCCACTCAAATATATTTATTATATTATTTTATAAAAACCCTATTATCATCAATATACTATGATTTATTTATTCTATGGGTTTTACCCACACATACACATACCTATATCTAATGGGTAATGAACATATTTTTTACATGTACGGTGAACTACTGTATCACTAAAAGATTATCATTTATTTTTTCATTGACACCTAACATGATAGAAATTACGATCGAAAATATATTAATATAGATTTTATATTATATTTATTAATTATTTATGTTTCTATTTTCCTTTTAAAACAAATATCTATTTACCTTATATTTGGTTTAAATATGATAATTTAGTTTTAGGAAGTGTGGTTTACCACCCCCTAAAAGTGATGTGATTCATTCACATAGTACTAGGAATGTATCAATGATGGGATTAGGGAAATTATCTGATTTATATAACATTATAATGATACTGTAATGAAATTATATATATATATATATCATTTTATTTTTTTCTTTCAATAAAACAATAAAAATGGAAATGGTGTCCATGCTTATATACGGCTTAACATCTCCATAAATTGTTTATTCTATTTCATAAATATATATACTATATATTATTATAATAAAAATATATTGTATAGGAATGATATTTATATAATGGTTTAAAATTTTTAGTTATGATAAAATTATAAGGACCAACAATATAACAATTTAAGACACAAGAGAAAACAAAGAGTGTATTATCCGAAGAGAAACCTTAACATAGGATGGTTAAAAACAGGGTAATGTAAGGTTTTAATAAAGACATATATGTTATTGTATATAATTACATGGATCTTTAAAATATTTATAATAAATTTATATTTATTATGTTGGTGGTTTTATTTATTATAATGAGAGTCAAGACACAATGTAAGGGGATTTCATCTCACTTTTTATTTTAGTGAGATACAAGGTATGTTCAACACTGTACTCTTTCGGGTAGTGTGTGAACAACAAATGATTGTATAATATGTATCTTAAACATAAATTAATGGGTATTCACATATAACTTTTATGATCTTTCTTTCATGGGGTTTTTGTTTCAAAAGATACCAAATTAGTGAAATTGGGTAGTCTCAATTTTCCTTCTTTGAGACTCCTATTTTTTATGCACCTAAATTCAATTATGTGGTGTATATACTTCCATTTTACAGGTTATATCATGAATTTAATAATTTTAATGAAATTTTTTTTTCATGTAATTTCCTTTTTAAATGGATATTATGATCCCATGTTACCTAGTTATAAGTGTTCATTGAGACAATCACATCACCTATCAAGATTTTTTATGTTTATGCTCCCTTTGATAAAATATTACAACCCATATCTCAATTAAGTACATGAATTTTATTATCATATAGTTATTAATGATTTATTCATTTATTGTTTGAATTTATTCCAATCATTAGTAGATTATATTTTTAAGAAATCATTTTTTAGAAAGACCGACTTTACGCTCTCTTTGGTCAGAAATCTATGTTTCTTCAAACACATATATTATAAAAAGGGGTTCTAGAAATATTTTACCATTATCCTATAACCATAAAAAAATTACCCTTTATTCTTTTACCAATATTTTCAATGTAATTTTCTTGTCTCATTCCTAACAAGTAATTTTTGTAACATTTTGACTGTGAAAAAGGAATGTTTTTTTACCTCACAAAGAATTTACGGATTTACCTATCATCATTTCCTTGAATCCCCCTTTTTATTTTTAAATTTTTTATTTTGAAGAGGTTTTTTTAAGTGATTTTAATGGATAATTGTCTTCAAAAATTTTTCATCCTTCTATTATATTGTTTCAACTAAAATTATTTTCAAAATATTTTAAATCCTTATTTATAATTTTTCAATGTATTTTTTAAGAAATTTTTTTCAAATCATTTTCAACATCCTTTCATATTTTTTCAATTAAAAATGTTTTAAAACCATTTTCATGATTCTATTATATGTTTTCATAGTATTTTCATTGAAAATGTTTTCAAAACATTTAAATGATTTCTCTATATGTTTACAAAGTGTTTTCAAAGGAAAAGTGTTTTAAAATGTTTTGACCCTTATTTTATAATTTTTAAAGGAAAATGGTCTTAAAAATTATTTCAAGACTTATTTATATTTTATCAAGGTATTTTTCACAAAAAAAATTATTTTAAAATCGTTTTATTTATTAAAAATCCTTTTCAAAGAAGATAATATATTTTTCTCAAGAAATTTTTTTAAAACATTTATCAAAATCATTTTCTTTCTAATATAACATCTGTTGATGAAACTCATGTACTTATATGAAAATATTAAATGGTTCTATTAATATTTTTTCTCAAATGGATTACATTTTAATAGACTATTTTCATAAGACTCCCATTTCACTATAACTAGTTTTATGATTTTGAAACCCACATATTTTTAGAGTTTATGATTTCCTGAAGTGATTATGAAAAATATCTCATTTTATAGGATATGATGTAATAAAAATTTGATGATACCCATTTAATTTCATGGGTTATGAATTTATTTTTTTTAAACCTATCTCTTTTTATGATTCTTGATATGTTGAATGTTTTGTTGGCTTGCAGAACATGTATGAATGATTTTATTATGAGATGTGTGGGACCTATAACTCCCTCTAATGAATTTGGTAATGAGAAATTCTATATCACTATAGGGGGTACATGGGTTATTGCCAAATACCAAAAACAAAAAGTTAAATGGGTTGTATCCCATACCAAAAAATAAAAAGGTGCATGGTTTGTAGACCAAACCCAAAAATAGGAAGTCAAATGAGTTGTTACTCAAGCCTAAAAGTTAGTGGGTTCATGGGTTATAGCACAATCATAAAAACAATAAGGTACAAGGGTTGTAGCATAAGCCTAAAAGTAAGAGAGTAAATTGGTTGTTATCCTAAGCCCAATGTAGTTACACAGGTCATAGCTGAAGCTTGACATGTTATAAAGGACTTGGTAGGTAGCATTACCATAAAATTTTCCTTTCTTATATGTATGCCATAAATTCCATATTGAATTCATATGATGTGCATTCATTATTTTGGATATTAATTATTTTAGGATCCATGTCTTATTAATTTAAAATATTTATTATGATCTCTAATATGTAGGGTACAATTTCAAGTGTTGTGCTCAGGTTCCATACCCTTTGTTCATGTTATTCTAACACATTTCCTTTATTTAACCATACAGATTATCTGAGCTCCCCCATTCCTATGATTCCTTTACCTAGGTTATGAATAAATGATTTTTGTAGAAGTAATAAAGGTGGATATTTTTATGGGAGATTTTTATTATCATTCACCATGATAGAATATTGGTTTCCGCATTTCCAAATACACTAATCTATTATGGTCCTCGGTCATGTATTATTATAATGTATAGAATATTCATTTGAAATGGTTTAATATCTATATTTATTAATCCAGGGTCCCTATAGTTGGTATAAAAGGAAAGGATTAGTCAACCACTGGAAAAAAGGATGGGAAAAATTTAGTGAGATCCCTGGGTATATTTTTATGGATATATCTAGGGGTTTATTTATGGGAATGTATAAATATGAGTTACTGTTTAGGATGATGTCATAAAATTTCTATAAAGGATATAGCAAGTAGATTCATATAAATAAATCCATTTTGCAATAATAAAAGGGGATGTGGTTGTGGAATAGATGTACCTAGAAGTAATAAAACTAAAAAGATGTTTCGGGCCTGACTCTGGGTTATCTGGTACACGACTATGGGCCTAGCTGCACACCTAGTTTGAAATTCTCGGGGGTTATTCTTTTAGAATTCACAAAATCTTCATGAACCATAATAATGGATTTAAATATAAGTTGAATACAATAACCCAGGATAAAGTTATGGTTCCACGATTTTATAAGGTGTCATAATTTAGATATCCTATAAATGTCTTTTCATTATTATGTGGTTTCTATATGTGATAATTATTCCTTGCTCTGTGGTTTTTGGATTTATTAAATGGGTGATATCCAAAGGAACCCCTATAATAGTTATTGTGAGGTACAATGTAAAAATAGATCTCTTAGGGATATAAATTATTTGGGATTTTGAATGAAAACCCTCATTAATATGCTCACACAACATTTCCAGGATATGAATCATGATGAACATACAAACAATTAAAGGAGTGAAAAATGTTCTATTCAGTCCGTCATGAAGTAACACCAACCATATTTTAGTGGGTCTTCTAATCTACATGTTTCTGAACACTGGATCAGTATTGGTTAAAATATTTTTTTTCTCTGATAACCAGTTCTTTAGAAATCCATTCTGGTTATTTATCGATTGTAAGGTGATATAGACCTATGGTGGAATCTAATCAAGAATATGAGAAAACAAGATGAAATTTAATTCATTAATTGGGATTAATTAAGGAACCTAGTACTCTATAAAAACATTCATTTTATTCTTAATACAATGATGGAAAATGAGTTCCTTGAGTTGAATAAAATGGATGATGAATATTTCAATGCCCAGGAGGCTAATTTCACAAGACATGCGAGGTACATTTATGGAATTATCATCCAATGAAAATGTAAATTTGATATGTTCTTTAGTGGATTAAATTAATTTCTAATATTGTCATTGTCCATATGATACTTTGGTAGCTATGAAAATACTTTGTGTTGTGCAATAAAAGTTGATTTAGAGGTTGGAGTTTTATATCATTCTCATAGTTTTAACAATAATTTTTATATAGAGTTCAATGGACCATCAACAAACCATGGTGATAACAATATGATCCTTCCTTTGTGATATAAGTGTGGAAAGAATTAGAGAGGGAACAATCTTATTGGTAATAGTAAATGTTTTATGTATGGAAAGGAAGGACACTGATCGGCTGAATGCCAAAGTGACCTGAAGAAATTTATATAATTATTTTAATACAGAGAAAACTTATCATGATAAACCTCTCACTGTTTAGTTTTTAAATTTTTTGGAGTTTGGTCATTTCAACAAAAAGTTCCCAAATACATGGGATTATAATGATAATCAGCTCCAACAACCTCTAAAGTCAAAGAAAAAAAGGAAAATCATATGCAATCACAGTGGATAAAGTAATCCATTTTAATTGGGGAACTCCATAGTGGTGAATTTCAGAATGTATTTTTTATAAATATGATCTATAAAAATATTGTTAAACCTTTAGTAGAATTTTTTATGTGTCTATGTATTGATTATCTTTCTACAAAAATTTTGGATTAATAAAATAATGTGCATTTTAAATATTTACAAGGATGAAACCAAGATTCCAATATAAAAAGATATTTAAAATATAAGATATTATTTAAAGAATAAAGAATGAATTATTTTTTGGAATTAAGTATGTTTTCAAAAAGTATTTATGGAAATTAATATTTTGATACTTTTTTCAATAGAATATATGATTAATGTATTCATATGTTTTGTAGGTGATGACACATGGGGGATCACTATATGATGATTTCATGACATTGTTTCTAAATCGTTGAATTTTTAACATTCAGAAGGGTTAGGAGGTTAACAATTTAAAGAATGATTCAGTTAAAATTTGGATGAACTTTTTTAGAATAATGTACTATCTTACCACATGAGAATTTATGAAAATTTGATAACCTATTATAAAAATATTGTGTTGATGGTATCTGATTATATATGGGATGGAATTTTATATATCTCATGATCTGTTACTACTTCCGGAATGAAAAATTCACCTTCCTTTTTGGAGAAATAGGTGATGTGGATCAAGGAACAAAAAAGACAGAAATTGTTTTGAAATCATGAATGTATATATTTTAGTTGACCTTATTCGTCATTTGAAAAAATTTCTTGAAACCAAAAAAATGTATCCTAGTACCTCTATTTATTATAAATCAGATGGTCCCATTGTTCACAATAGATGTATGACATTCTAATTATTAACTTTCTCCTGAACTTTTTCTCAATCAATCTTCATCAGAACCTGATAGTATGATTTTTATTCCATGTACATGTTTTCACTTACCACCTATATTACCCTATGATGAAACTAAGTTATATATTACTTTTCGTAACCATTATGGTTCCAACATTCCATTTTTTAGGGATGTTTTAATATTTATTTTTATAATGTGGGTTTCTGTAGATAAAAATTTCAGGTATTAAACCTTTGATAACACAGATAAATTTTAAGAGTGTAACTATTTTTAAGGGGTGTAGAATGTAAAACCCCGATATTTTGAGAATTATTATTTTAATTCTAATTTAATCCTTTTGATATTTTGTATTTCATGCAACAGTGTAAATAGTTTATTTTATATTAAATCACTATGTTTTTATTTCATTATATGAAACACCAAGTTAATAGTGCACTAAACATAACATAAATTTTATATTTTTCTATATGTAACACAAAGGTTAGCTTGTGTTACATGAAAGAATGACTTTCCCTGATGGATTTCATAACACACATGATTGATTTTTACTGACCAATACTATATCATTAAAATGTAATTATTTAAAATAATAAGATATAACTTAGACATTCAATTAGAATTTATGAATAGTATGAAACAATTTATAAAAATATATGGTTTACAAAAAAATAAGATGAATTCTTAGGTTACCAATTAACTAGAAATGAAAATTAAAACTAATTGAATATAACGAAAAATAATTTTTTCATAGTCAAAAAGTTGTTTTAACTTAATAAATACAATTAATTAAAATTAGTGAGTGATATGAATGTAACATATATTCTATATATTCAATAAAATTTTTTGGATATTCATCCAACATATTTGATAGATAGTAGAGAAGAACAATCCCAATTTTATGCATAAAACCCTATATTTTCTTATAAAAGTAGATTTACCACTTCTTAATGGAGAACCCATATTAAATCCAAAATTAGGAGCATTAATATATTTATTATATAATAAATAACTTCATATTTTAAAGAGAAACATAAATATTAGGTTAGGATAATATTTGGTTTTTTTGTAAGGTTTCATTTTCTAAAGAATAGTTAAAAATACTAAAGTTTAGTTCAAAATTCTTTTTCATCTAATTTATTTATATGGTTAAATTATGTATTAAATTGGTTTAAAAGTTTAAATAGATAATATTTTTTTCAATTAATATAATTTAGTTTTTTTATATCAATTTCACATTAAAATTGGGTATAAAAACATAGCAAACATTTGAATATTTTTACATTAAAAACAATTATTGTCTAGATGACTTTAGGATTAGTTTTAAATTAGTTTCGAAAACTTCTATGATTTTTATTTATAAAATTGGATTCCATATTTGGAATAATTATAATATATAACTTCTAATTGGGTCAACATAGTTTTTTACCAAAATTATTAGTAAAAGTAATTAAAAGTAATTACATTGGTTAAGGTAAAATTAAGCTTAACTAAATAATAAACCATAAATATAAGTCACAAAATGACCTAGAAACATGAAAAAAAATTAGGGCCATTATTCATCAATTAAATTTAAATTATTGAGCTTTTTTATGTATTTATTTTAGGAAAAATGTGGGTATACCGAACTAGTTTTCACAAATTCCATGTGTGTCCTTTTCCTTCCTGATAAAAGGACACTACCTCTCCCTCCTCTTAATAACTCTAAAACCACATGGTTTTGGACACTATTTTCCAAATACACATCCAAAAATCCATCAATTAATTATTTAATCCTTCTTTTAGGTTGAAATAAATGCAATGATTTCTTTTGGTACAAACCAAAAGGAGTTACCTAATTAAGAGGTAATGTATTCTCTCAAAATCCTTTCATTTATTTTATTTCTCCACCCCCTCCAATAACTTTATTCCATGATTGTATGAATTAAAATTTATAATAAATATAATTTAATTTTTTATTCTATGGGTTTGACCAACACTTACACACACCAACATTAATGGGGTAACAAACATACTATTTATGTGTACGGTGAACTACTGCCTCACTAAACGATGATTGTTCATTTATCCTTTACCGAATATCGTGGGAGACATTTTGATGAAATAAATATCTATATATATTATATATTATATATTATTTATATAACTTTTTTTTCTTTTACAAAACATATCATATTTTTCCATTTGTATTAAATTCAAATAATTCATTTGAGAAAGTGGGGATTACTACCCCCTCAAAGTGATGTTATTAGTTCACACACTACATGTAAAGTATAAAGGATGTATTTAGTGAAATAATACGATTTATATATATAATTATAATTATTATTTATTGATATATATATATATTATTTTATTTCTTTCCATACGATAATAATAACGGGAATATCGTTCATGCGTACGTACAATTTACCATCTCCATAAACGGTGTATTACATTTTATACTTCTATATTAAATATATTATAATAATAAAAATATAATATATATATACATGATATTTATATCATGGTTAACATTTTGGAATCATGATATAATTATAAGGGCCAATGATATAACAAATAAGATTGATGTGAAGAATAAAGAGAATATTATCTGCAATGAAACCTTACCATAGGATTACTAACACACGGGTAATATAAGGTCATAATCAAACCATATATGTTATTATATATAATAATATAGTTCTTTAAAATATTTATAATAAATTTATATTTATTATACATTAGGTTTTATCGAATTCATAAAGTGTCAAGACATAAGGTAAGGGGATTTCGTCTCACTTTTTATTACCATGAGATGCATGCTATGTTCACTAATCGTTCCTTTTGTGTAGTGTATATACATACCATAATTTTATACTATTTATATTATAAATAAATTTATGGGTATTCAAAAATCCAATTTATGATCATTATTTCATGGTTTTTATGTTTCATAAGTTACCAAATCGATAAAATAGTTTTGTCTCAATTTGCCTTCGTTGAGACTCATGTTTTGTTATGCACTGAAATTATCATTTGTGGTGAATATACTTTCTATTTAAATGTTATATCATGAATTTAATTTCATTCATGATATTCTAAAATTCATTTAATTTTTTCTTCTTTCATGGAGACTAAGATCCCATGTTACCAAGTTATAAGAGATTATTAAGACAATCTCATTGCTTTTCGAGATTGTTTATGTTTATGCTTCTTAAGATCAAATATTATGATCTATTTATCAAGAAAACTCATTTTTTTCCTTTTTCTCTCTTTATTGAAGATATGTCTGTGTATTAATACTATTTTTTCACTCTTTAGAAATGACAATAATGTTTTTATGTAAAATATTATTGTCTATATCTCTCTCCGATAAAAAATATATTGTATTCAAAAATCATGTATTTCAAAAATGTTTCCAAATTGTTTTCATAAATATTTTAAAAATGTATTGTAAGCCCATTTTCAAGTAAAATGGAATTAAAAAAATTATTGTTTCTAATGCATTCTTTATATGTTTTCAATGTATTTTTAAATAAAAAATTTCAAAACATTTCCAAGATTCTTTCATATGTTTTCATCAAAAAAGTATTTCAAAACATTTTCTAGATTTATTTATATGTATTAAAATTATTTGAAAATAAATGGTTTTCAAAACATTTTCAATATTTCTTGATAATTATCAAATTGTTTTCAAGGAAAAAGGATTGTAATATGTTATGTAGCTTACTTTATAAGACATCATGAAAAGTGGTTTTAAAATTGATTTCAAGTATAATCAATATACAATGATCTTGTATTTTTAAGCTTTGAACTTAATCTTATAGACTCTTCCATATAATGGATAACGAACATATTTTTTATGTGTATGATGAACTACCACCTCACTAAATAATGATTATTCCTTTTTCCCATACTTCCTTTCATGGTGGAAATTATGATAGAAACACAATTTATATATGTTATATATTATATTTATTGATTATTTAAGCATATATATCATTTTAACAACACATATCTTCTTTATTTTCCATTTGGTATTAATACGAAAATTTTGTTTGAGGATGTGTGGACTACCACACCCTCAATGTGACATGATTCATTCATACACTACATAGATTATATTAAAGATTATTTTAGTGAATATAAAAGAAATATATGATATCATAAATCTAATTTTAATAATTATATATATATATATATATTACTATCTTTATTTAACCATGATAATTAAATGGAAATATCATCCATTCGTAAATACGACCAACCGTACCGGCAAAAAGGTGTATTCCGTTTAATACTAATATATTCATTAGATTATTATAATTAACATATAATGTATAGAAATGATCTTTATATAATGTTTTTCATTATTTAAATCAATATATAATGTATAAATACAAAAGATATAAAAAATTAAAACACATACATTGAATAAATAGAATATTATGTAAAGTGAAACCTTAACATAGTATTGTTAATAAGAGGGAAACATAAGGTCATAATAAAAAAATTTATATAAGAATATAGTTCCTTAAAATCAGTATAAATAATTAATATTCATTATACATGTGGTTTTAATGAGTATAATAATAGTCAAGACACAAGGTAAGGGGATTTCATCTCACTTTATATTTCCATTAGATACGTGCATTGTTTTCCCCTATTTCTTTTTGTGTGTTGTATGCACATCACATGACTGTATTCTATGTATATTATACTGAAATTCATGGGTATTAAAATATCCATTTTATGATATTTCATTCATGGGTTTTACTTTTAAAAAGTTACTAAATCGATGAAATTGTTTTGTCTCAATTTCCCATCATTGAGACACATGTTTTGGTATGAACATAAATTACATTTCATGGTTTATATACTTACATTTTACTTGTTATATCATCATTTTACTTTTTTTAGAGAATTTTATGTTTCAATTGTTTTAATTCTCTTACACAGAGAGTACGATCCCATGTTACCATGTTATAAGAGTTTATTAAAACAATATCATCGTTTTTATAGGTTGTTTATATTTATGCTTCCTTTGATGAAATATTATTATCCATATCACAAGAAGACTCATGAAATTTATTAACCTCTAGTTATGAATGATTAATTCATATATTGGTACCATTTATTAAACTCATTGCTATATAATCTATTTAAGAAATTTCTTTTTATAAATCATGAATTTACCCACTCTTCGGCTGGAAAATTATGTTCCTTCAATACCATGTTTTCTAGAAAGGGTTTCTATGAATATTGTACCATTATAATATATTCATTAAAATAAATTTTTACAGTTTTGTGTTTTACCAATATTTTTAATGGAATATTTTTTTTTAATTTCCAAAGAAGTCATTTTTCGTACCATTTTATGGTTCAAAAAGAATGTTCTTTTTACCTCAAATGGAATGTATAGATTTACCCACCACCATTTCTATAAAGTTTCCTTTTCATTTTTGAAAGGATAATTTTTATGAAAATACTTTTAAAATTTATTATTAATGAAATTTGTTTTAACAACATTTTTTTATAGTTTTTCAAGGAATTTTTTTTTGAAAAATTATTGAAGCCTTATTTATATGTTTTCGAAGTATTTTCAATGAAATTATTTTCCAAACAATTTCAACCTCCTTTCATATTTTTTCATGTAAAAATATTTTTAAAAAATTTCAAGACTTTTTTATATGTTATCAAAGTATTTTAAAATAGATGGTTTACAATATAGTTTAAAGATATTTTAATATGTTTTTAAGTAAAAATTGTTTTCAAAACATTTAAAATCCTTCATTATATTTTTTCAATGTGATTTAAAAAATGTTTTTTAAAATTATTATAACTTATTTAATATTTTTTCAAGGAAATGGGTTTTAAAAATTATTTCAAATCTTATTTGTATGTTTTGAGGGTATTATTTCTATGAATTTTTTTTTCAAATAATATTTGGTTTTAAAAATATTTTTTCAAAGAAGAAAATATGTTTTACACAAAGAAACATTTTTGAATGATATTTAAAAATTATTTTCCATATAAGATAACATATTTTTATGTTACTCAAGAAATTATAGAAAAATATCCAAAGGTTTAATTAATATTAATTCTTGAATGGTTCATGTTTTGAGGGAATGATGCTTAAGGCACCCATTTCACTAACACGGGTTTTATGATTTTTAAACATGATTATTTTCATTGGTTATGCTTTCCTTAAGTGATTATGAAACATATATATTTTCATAGGTTATGAGAAGATGAAATTTTAATGATACCAATTCAATTTCATGGGTTATGATTTCATGTTTGTAAAACCTATCTCTTTTTATGAGTCATGATTTGATGAATGATTTATTATCTAGTGGTACATGTATGAATAATATTATTATGAAATTTGAGGGGTGTATATCTCCCCCCAATTAGTTTGTTAATCATGTGTTTTATATGATCTAAGAGAGTACAAAGGTTATATCCCAATCCCAAAAATAATAATTTAAATGAGTTGTAGCCCAATCCCAAAAATATTATGGTACACAGGTTGTAGCCCAAGCCTGAAAACAAGAAGGTACATGGGTTGTATCGCAATACTAAAAGTAATAAGGTACACGGGTTGTAGAATAATTCTAATAGAAAGAGGTAGTATGTGTTGAATCCCATGTTTGAAATTAATAAGGTACATCAGTTGTATCCCAAGACTAAAGTTAATAGGGTACACTAGTTATTAGCCCATGCCTGAAGTAGGTACACATGTTATATACCAAGCCTAGCATGTTATAACGGTATTGATAGGTATCCTTGACCTAAATGTTTTTAATCAAATATATATTCCACAAATTCCAATCTTTATTCATATGTTGTGATTTTAGGACTTATGCTATTAATTCTATTATGATCTATTTATTATGAATTTACAATAATTATTATAATATCTAATATGTAGTGTATGCTAACTAAATGTAATACTCATGTTTTATACCATTTTTTCATGTTATTCATAAACACTTCCTTTATTTACCCTCACTAAGAATATGAGATCACCCCTTAGTAAGTTTCATTTCCCTAGGTTTTGAAGAAAGGTTTTAGGTAGAAGTACTAAAGTTAGAGATCATTATGGAAGATATTGAAGATCTTTCAAAAGGATAGAAGATTTTGTTTCATGGTTTTCAAATCCACCAAAATATTATGGTCATGGAGAATTTCTTATTGTAATTTATTGAAAATTCATATGAAAGTTTTTAATATCCATGTATGTTAAGCCTAGGTCACTATATTATTCACAAACAGTTGTTTTTCTACCATTTCATAGAAGGGGATGTGGATAGACATTATTGCAACAAAATAATAACATATATGTATATATTATATATTGTTGTTATTATATTAGAATTTTTTAGAAATAATTTATGGTGGAAAGAGAATAAGTAAAAAAAGGAACTTGGTGAAGATGATTATGTTAGTATAGAAGAACCTCCTTTCATTCACCTATTAATGATATTGTGGTTCGTATTTTGGAAGTAAAATAAGATCCATAATGTGTATAATGATTTCAGGAGATATTGTGGCCCATTTTTTTAAGAAAATGGCTTCAGAGGTGTGAAGATGTGGGGGGAACGTGTTCCCTTTTATAGTTGAGGTTGAGTGGCATTTCTATAAATACAAGAAACTATGTAATAATGGGAAGTCAGTCTCAATAAAAGGGCCCTAAAATTGAAAAATAATTGATTTGAGGGGTTTTATAGTCATTAAATATTATATAATTCAAAAATTAACTTTATTAAAATATATTTTATTCCATCCACATCTATGGTTACCCACTTTTACAATTTTATTTTTTTCACAGTGGTAACTAGTTTTTTATATTTTAAAAAATTAATTATGACCAAAATTAATTTTACCATATTACAAAATATTCATTATTATTATAATTATAAATAATTAATCTATATAATCAAATTAAATTAATATAAGTGGAATAATTCAATTTTAAATTATTATGAAAAAATGTTTCATAAAATGGTTTTTCATGAAATACGTTTTTCATGCATTGAAAAATCATATAATAAATTTATGAAAAGGAATCATGATCATATGAATTTAAATTAATATAAATTGATGTAAAATATATTTATTTAATTTAAATATTTTATCACTATGGGTTATCTTAATTAATAAAAAAGAATAAACATTATGTATTTAAAAACAATTTGGCATCAATAGCTGTTGTAAGAATACAAATAACCACATAAAAAGTAATTAAAATAGATGATTAATATAAAATTATTAGATTATACTAAATCTAATATTTTATATTTAATTTTAATTTCTTATAAACAATATAATTAAACTTTTCATTAAGTTTATTTAATGAATTGAAATGACGGTATTTGAAAATTTGATATTTTCCCTATTCACTAAAAAATTAAACATTCCTAAAAAATCAAAAAACATTACCCTAAGTAATTTTTTATGTGATTATTTAAATAACTATGTTTATTTAATAAAAAAATTATAAATGTTTCATGTATTAATTATAATATTTTCTCACAAAAATAAATAAAAAACATTTTGAAGATAACATATTTTTTATAGAATTAAATTCCCATATTAAAAGTGGTATACTTTTTTATTAAGAGTTTATCAGTAAAATTATGATTAGTATGACCTTTATATATATTTCTTAAATTATTTAATTCTATTCAGACCCACCCATTTAACAACTAGGTTAAATTAGTTATGTTTAAATAAAAATAATTTAGTATTATAACATGGTTCCATTAAACACTTTGTTATTTTTTGATTGTGCTATCAAATATACAATTATTTTGAAACATCAAGGTGTTGCAATATAAATATCATGAATAAAATATTCCATTAAAATTATAACATTTTCTTAGTAATCAAGGGGATTGGATTTGAAAATTAATTTATTGAAAATATACATAGTAAAAAAAAATTGTTAAACATCCTCTTAAAATGCTGGAAAAGTAAATATGATTGTCATATCATAACAAGGTTTTCACAAAAGAGAATATTTTTGGAATGTTAGAACATTTATTTTGGAAGAATATACAATTATTAGATAATGTTATATGTTTTTAAGAGATAATAAATCATCAATTTTTTAAAAATGAATACTGATTTTTTTATCAAGGATGTTTTTTATAAGATGAGGGATTTTTCTGCCATATAGACTTGGGACATAGTTAAATTCACTTATTTGAAAACTATAATTTCATCCTTTAATCTATTTTCAACAAAATATCATTTTTTTCAAGGTGATTAGTATTCAAGATGATTTTTTCAATCCATGGAGAACTACAATTAATTTTTAAAGGATCATAAGATTCTACAAAATGATATCATGATATTAATATTATATTTAAATATAAACAATAATTTGAATTGGTTATCATAATGTAATATATTTCCATAAATGAATACACCATCATGTTAATATCAAAATATTATTTTCAACATGAATCATTCAATTACCCGGTGTCCCAAATAAAATCCATATTCATAATATTAATTGTGTTCCTCAAAACTTTTATTTCATGTTAAAACACATGTTAGTACTAAGGGTTACATATATCTTAACCCATTGAAACATTTCCAAAAATAAAATTTATCTCCTAAAAATAGAAAATATTCAAAAAAAAATTAACTTAAAATTTATTTCTCAAAATAAATATAATATCTATCCATAAAAACATTTAAATAAAAACAATGTAATACTAACTTGTACATCATGTAGTCCAATGGTAGGCACATCACCCTTATCACCCCTTGGTTGTGGGTTTAATCCATGTGGCCTTTCTAGATATGATGAGTTTCCTGTCAGAAATAGGGCTTTAGTTTTTCTAAAACTATATTAATATAATTCCTATAATGATCGACAAAATATGATGCACATTGGAAAAATAACAATAATCCTAAAATTAGTGTTTTACTAAAAAAATTATATATACCTTATTTTTTTCAAAAACAATTAAAAAGTTATAATTAAATTTAATTACCTCAACATCAAGAACATACAAAATATTATTTTATCCTCAACTCTCTGTTTTTTCAAAAAATATCATCTTAATATTAAATCACATTTATAGTTCATTAGTACCATTAAATATATTTATGAATATAATTACTAAAAAACTTTTTTAGAACAATATTTAATGATTCATGATTCTTATAAAAATCATACCTTTGATAATAAAAATACTTCAAAAAAAGATTACCAAGTTCCAAAAACTATAAAATTCAATCATTCAAATTCAATTATGTTCATAACATAGGCTGTTAAAAATTAATCCATGGATTATTACCCTACATCTAGTTTTATAATAATAATTATTTTCCCTCAGTAATTGGTTACGTTTCCCTTTATTTCCCACACATAAAAATATTCTAGTTCCATTAAGGTATTTTCCTTGATGTCATTTTCCACATTTTTGAAATATGTGAATTTTAATAGTCATTTATTTATTATCTGTAACACTTAAACATCCATGAGATTTAATCCATATCCTCTATGATGAGTGAAAATTGGGAAGATTAAAAATAATCGATCACTCATATGGAAGATATAGAGGATGTGAACATGTGGAAAGAGATACCAAGGATGACAAGTTAAACACAACCAATATTTCTAAAAATGAGAACTGGAATGAATCGTGCCTAAGTGGTCTCATTGATTTTACAATAATCTAATAATTAATATTGTTGTTAGAAACCTTATATGGAATAAAAATCATGATGAAGGATTCAATGATAAATCATAAATGTAAAAATATATACAAGAGTGATTTTCCTCATAATAGAAGTTACAAATGATGCAATATATTATACAAAACACTAAATAAAATATCTGTAATCAATGTTTTTTATGAGGTATTGTGAGAATACTTATTAATATGGATGGGAATCATGTTATATGGGAACTTTCGGATCCCTAAGACAAACCCAAATCAATTACATTAGGATGACCAGGATTTTACCTTCTCCCAATTATCATGATTTTTTATTTATATTTATCAAGGTGTATATGAATTAGGAGGACATATAATATATTTCATATATTTGTGAAAACAATATATGAAAAAATGTTTCATAGATTAGATAATTATTACCAATGAGTCTAAATATAAATCGACATGTTGTTTTGAGCAAATAATATTGATAACAATTCCAAATATATAATTTCAAGGTAAAATGAATATGTATAAATGGTATACAGATAAATTTGAAGTCAAATGTTACTCTAAAAAACGTTAAAATATTTTAATTTTGGAATAAAATTTATTTTATTGATATATTTTATTATATGAAACACCATGTTAAGCTTGTACTACACCCAACAATTTGTTATCTAATAGTACAGGTATGTTTGAGTTTTTCCACCTTTAAATGAAACACCTATTTTAAAATGAAATTTTATCAATTTTATATTTTTTTTTGTAAAAATAAACATCATTTTTCTGTTTGTAATGTAAAAAAAATTTAGGTGATGTTTTGGTGTTTTTTGAGTAGTTTCATTTTTTGATGAATAGTGTGAAATTCTGTATTTTAGTTAATAACATCATTTTCATTTAAATGGATATTAATGTTATATTATGTTGTAAATTTTATATTAAAGTCCCAATATGTCAATTATTAATATATTAATTTATTTTAGTTCATTGGAATCATTTTTTTTTAATTAGATATAAATACTTATTGAACATTTGAATGTTTTTATATTAAAATCAAGCTTTCTAACAATGTCTGTGGGGTCAGTATTAAAATTAATTCAGCCACATATGTGAATTGAATTTTTAAAATTATAAATATGTGATTGTAATCAGTATGATATTTGTAGTATAATTTTATCAAGATAATTTTTAAACAGAAAGATTAGTTAATGGGATTAAAATTAATTACAATGATTACGGTAAAATTAAACATAACAATGGTCTAAAACATAATTTTAAGAGAAAAACTGACCTTAACACTTTTCCAAAAGAAATTGGATTTAAATGGTTTGAATTTATCCCCTCTTCGTAATAATTTTATGTCTTATGTGGATAATATTTCCTGAATGTTTCATAAAAGGTAACATAAGGGAAGAAAATAAAAAAAGGGAACTTTCCGATCATTGACATTTATAAAACATTGGGACATGTAAAAAATATTATTTTTAGTTATAAATGTCCCTTGGATATGTAAAGGGGTTATTTTTATCATAATAATTTATTAGTAATTTTTAGAGATTAATTAGATAGTAAAAATTATTAAGAAATTCCAATGCAATGATTATTTAGTTAATAATCAACTAAAATAAATGATACTATAAATATTAAAAGTGAAGAAAGTTGACTGAATTATTGTATTTAATTATTTTTTTGATTAATATACAAATTTATACTATTGTTAACTCAAATTATTTTAATTCATATATTTTATTGATATTTTTAAAATTTCAGAAAAATAATGTCAAAATTGACAATAATGTTATATTACAACAAATGATATTTCATTAAAAAATTTAATATAAATAAAAATAATTAATTATTACAAGAGATTTTTTTTGTGACCATAAATTTCAAATATGGTCTTTTACAATACCAATTTATCTTTTATAATTTACTTATTTACCCATAGAGAGTAAAGCCATTGTTAGAATAGTCTGGGTTAAAATAGTGTTCATGTACGTTATGTGCGGTGGTTTTAAAATTAATTTCCATAAAATATAGTATTTTAATGTTGTAAATAATATATAATATTTATAATAAAATTTTAATAATGTTTCTAATAAATACCACCTTAATTTAGTCTTAATTGTTAAATTACACACTTTAGAAAACTAGATAATTTAATAAAACTCGAAATGATAAAAATTGGGGAATCTAAAACATTAAGTGAAAATTTATTAAAATGACCTTAATTTTTGTGGAGATTTTTATCAACCATAGGTAACCTTAAATACATTATTTTCTCATTTTTTGGCATTTTATATAAGTTATACCACCCAATAATGTATACGTTTAGGTATTCACAACAGTGACACTCCTCCTACAAAATAAAAAGACCTCCTCTCCTCCCACATGCTCACACCTCTCAAGCCACATTAGCTCGACCAATATCATACCAAAATTGATAGTAAAATTCCACCCCCATTCTACCTGTAATTATCACCATATGAAGAAATCAATCTAATGAATCCCTTTGTTGTAAACCAAAATGAGTTACCTGGATAAGAGGTTACATCCTTCCTCAAACTCTTTAGTTTTATTTATTTATCCACAATTTCATTTAGTCTTTTTAAATGATTATAAAATAAAAACACTATAAAAAATATAATTTTATGTTTCTATATCATTATTTATACCTAAAATTACACACAATTCCATCAAATGGGTAATGAAGTTAACGTTTATAAGTACGGCGAACTACCGCCCCACGAAATGATATCATTCATTTTTCATTTACCACCTTTAATGGTAAGGAATTATGATGGAAATTGTTTTTATATATGATATATATTATAATTTATATTTTTTTATGATCCTATAATTATTTTATAATACATAAATTTAGATTTTTTATTTTTTTAAATATGATAACATCATTTGTTGACGGGTAGACAACCGCCTCCCTAAAGCGATGTTATTCATTCACACTATAAAGTGAACATATAAAGGATGGTTTTAATTATGAATATGTAATATAAATGACATATATAATATATTTATTATGTAATTACCTATCTATAATTATAACATATCATTTTTTATTACCCTTTTAACACGCCAAAAAATGTAGTGACATCATTCCTGGACGTGTGGACTACTGCCTCCATGACACTATGTGATTTCGTTTACATAAAAATAATTATATATATAATTATATATGATTATAAACCTGGTATTTCTGATATAATTATCACTCTTGAAATATAAATTTTACTTACCTTCTTTCCATAACATTTTTTGAAAAATGGGAATGTTACTCATATGTACGTACGACCTACAGTCTCACTGATTGTATCATTGGTTCATTTTTTATAACCATATTTAATTATTGTTTTTAAAAGTATAATTGATATATAAATATGATAATTATGTCCTGATTATTATTCTATTTATTTTATATAATGACCCCTTTGACCATAATGGACCTACGAATGTAATTTTGAACACATGAATTGAATTTGGTCAAAACACCCTATGAAAACTTAATTGTTTATGTAGTTATGTAAAAAAATTTAATAATTGAATTAAATGTAATTAAAAACATAAAAAAATTATGATACAGGTAAAAAAATTGACATAATTGTATTATATAGGAATATAAAGACACAAGTGACAAATCAGACTCAGTGTAAGGGATTTTTTCTCAATTTATATTCCATTAAAACATATTTATTTTTATGCACCAATTCCCATTTATATGGTGTATATACTACAATTTTACATGTTATATCAGTAATATCCTTATTCTCATGATATTATACATTTTTTTGAATTTATTCTTTCTTGGGTTTTATGATTCGAATGTTTCAAATTGGTATGGATCACATTGGAATGTTTAATGATAATTTACATCAAGTATGTTTTTATGATCATTAAATGGTTCTTGCATTAATAAACATCCAAAAACCATATTATTACATGTAAAAAACTATGTAATTATTAAAAAATAAATATATTTTATTCAATAAACACATTTTATTATAAGTCACATTGGGTATTTGAAAAATGAACAATGAGTTGGACTAGTATGATATGGGTTGGGTACCATTTGAAGTAAGTCCCTCAATGCATCAGTAGTCTCATGGGATAAAATTAGGTTAGTCAAGCCCTTTGTGTTTATAACCAGTATGTTATAAAATTCCTTGTGAAATGTATTGAAAGTAGAGATAAGGTTGTACAAACCAAATCAAATTATACCTTATATGTTATAAACAATCTTTTGAATGGTCTTGAGAGTAAAGGTACCATGTACCGAGAAAACATGGAATCTAATAATTAATAATATCCATCTTTTAGATTCAGTTATTGTTTATCCATTAGATTTTTATCTACATATCTATGGATGTATTTCATATTTAGTTTCATTTACTAAACGACATGTGTTTTCCGTTTCCTACCTTCCCATTTCGATATTTCCATACCAACTTATTGGAATGTTATGTGTTATAAATTATTTACATTATCTATTGATTATTCTCATAAATTAATTATATCATCCAATCTACTTACCCTTACTAAGAATTTGAGCTCACCCTTATTATATTTCTTTTCCCTTATATATGATGAATAATTATTTCAATATACTTTAAAGGATGCTATTTATTTTATTTTATTCTGTATCATTTTTTTATTTTCTATTCCCCAATGTGTAATGTGTATCGTGTATGTTATATGGATTTCCAAAAATTATAACATAATTGTTCCAACATGATTTGATTCATTATAATCATGCTAATATTATAAAATAATGCACTACCTCAAGGCTTCTGGGTCAGGGTGTTACAGTTTGTATCAGATAATGTTTAGAAGAAACCTTGGAAAATAGATCTCAAAAACATAGATTAGAGAACATAACCCTAAGATGGAATTTGTGGATAAGTATAGAATAACATCATATAATTTTGGTAAAGTATAAATTATGTGTGCATTCATAGAAATACAACCATGTATGAACTCTAAAAGTGGATGTGGTTCTAGAATTAATGTGCATAGGAGTATCAACTCCCACAAGGTGTGATGGACCTAACTCGGTGTAACATGGTATATGACAAAAGGTCATACTGCTTTGCTAGTTTGAGACACCTAGGGGATATAGTTAGGACAATTCATGTACCCTTTATAAACCATCATGAATTATTTAAGTATAAAAAGACTATGAAGAACATAGGATAAACCTATGTTGTCATAGAATAAAAAAAGAAGATCCATGATTTAGGTATCCTTTGAATAATTTTTCATGATTATTGGGTTTTATGTTTTGATAATATTTTCTTAGACTATGCTTTCTGGTTTTAGTTAATGGAATGAACCAGAAAGAACTATGTTAACATTGAATGTGGTGAATAATTTTATGATGAGAAATTCAATGGAATGATCACTAGAGTGAAGGATGTTGTGACCATTCCAAATCAGTTTTTCGAAAAAAAATTATTAACATGGTTTACCTTAACCGACTCTCAGAATCGCCATGGAAGATAAAGAAATATTTCACTGAGATTCCAAGTAATGGATATCATCGAGGAAATAAGTTTCAGTTTTCTCTATGTTAGGAAAGTTGAAAAAATCACTCAAGTTAATGTTTAAGAGGAATAAGAAGATTTTTTCACTACAAAAAATAATGACACACTGAAAGTAACTACAATGGAAAATTAATATTTTGGTTAATGAAATGGATACAAATATTGTCCTTATTAAGACATCATCGATGTCTAAATTCACTAAGTATTAAATGAATGGTGATTTTGAAAATAAATTTCCCAAGTGAAAATCTCCCATAGATAATCACCAAGGTGGTATGAGTAATGGTTATATAGTTTATGATGATGAAACTACCAGTGAAACGTGATAAGAAAGAGGTATTATGTAATACGATTAGGTAGCTTCATTAATGGATTAAGGATAAAGTTTAATAATCAATGTGTTTCTGTATTTAGTTTCAAGAATTAATAATTTTGGAATATATAAGGATTGAACTTCAGTACTTATTTTTCTATTTATTTGAAAGGATGTGTTGAATGGAAATAATGACCATTAAAAATGTTTTACTAAAAAGTTAATATTTTTACAAAATACATGATTGAGGAAATGATAAGCCTTAAAATATTCCTAATATTGAGAAAAAGTTGTTTGGATAATGAAATAATTGATTTGGATATATGGTGACTACCATGGAAGAGATTAATTTTTTTTCAAAAAAGTGGTTTATGATATCATTAAAAGAGTTTACATCACCTTCTTATTTATGGAATATATCCAATAACATGTGTTTTACTAAAAAAGTAAGTTAGAATTAATTTTTCAAATAATTTTGTATCGTAATCCCCATTATTAAACTATTTTTAGAGGATAAATGATGACGATATTAACATGTTTGGAATGTGACAATTTAGATATGCTTCCTGTTAATTAAATGCTATTGATAAGTTCATTTTGGAAATACGATTTCCTTGTTTCTAAAGTGTTGGATCATAATCTTGTGGAAATTTTTACCATTTATGAAATTCTTTAAGTTGAACATTGTATGTGGTTTTATAGATTAATATATTACTTCACTATATGAATAATATTATGCTAATAGATGAAGTATAAATAGTTCAAGGAATAATCAAAAGAAATATTGTGTTTATGAAATAGAAATGTATCAAGTAATTATATTCTCGTACATAATTATAGAGTGAAATAATTTAACTCTAGGAAAAGGATCTAATTTTTTTTATCATAATACCTTAATTTTATTTGTACAGATTATATTTTAATTCATCATAGATATATGGAATTGAGCACCTATAATTTCCAATGATCATTCACTTGTTTATGGTTGATAACCACAATAAATCCCTATAAATATTTATGCTTTTCTTCTACATACTTATCTCTAATTTCCAAAACTATTCTACTGCATAGAGACCTAGTTATATGTTATTCAATGTGACCTTAGTACTTCTCATTCCCTTACATTAAGGGGGTATTTTATTAAATCTTCTCATAATGTAATATTTCAAAAAGGTAAAATTTATATATCGAACTCTTGATTACCGAGATCAAATTTAAATATGGAGGACGAAATTTAATTAAAGTGGGAGAATATAAAACCCAAAGACATTAAAATATTTTAATTTTGGAATAAAATTAATTTTGTTTCATTATTTATTTATATGAAATACCATGTTATGTGTACGCTACATCCAACACTAATTTAGCTTGTATTACACGCATGATTGATTTTTATATCATTTTAATAGATCAACTATTTTAAAAGTAAATTTTATAAATTTTATAAATTTTATTTTTTAAAATAAACATCATTTTTTATTTCATAATCTCAAAATTATATTAGGGAAATTTTTTGGTATTTTTCTATGACATTTCATTTTTTCTGATGAATAGTGAAAATACCGCTTTTTAGTTAAAAATTTCCTATTCATTTAAATATTTATTAATGATTAATTATATTTCAAATTGGTTATTAAATTCCTAGCTGATAAATTATACATATATTAGTCCAATAAAGGTCATCAGAATCGTTTTTATATTTAAATGGGACCTATATTTTTATTGATCTTTTTGGACATTTTACATTAAAAACCATATTTCTCACCATGTCTGTGGGATTATCTTTAAACATGATTTAGCCAGTTATATGAATTTAATTTTGAAAAATGGATATAAATGGTTTTAATAAGTATTATATTTTTAATATAATTGGATCAACATAATATTACAAAAAATATAACTGAAATTGATTGAAATAAAATACGGTGATTGAGGTAAAATTAAGCATACCCAGAGACGAAACCTGAATATTAAAGGACCAAATGACATATACACTAGTCCAAAATCCATTGGATGAAACTATTTTGACCATATCACATCTTGGTTAGAAATATATGGTTTATTGGGATAATATTTCCTCAAATTACCCTATATAATACCATAAGTAAAAAAGACAAAAAGGGGACCTTCCAAACCATTAACATTTTTAAAACATTTAGATATGTAAAAAATCGTATTTTCGATTATACAAAACATTAAGAAGATAAAGTAGTTATATTTATCATAATAATTTATCATTAATTTTTATATAATCATTAGTTACCTTAATTTCATAAGAAAATCCAATGCAATAATAATTTAGTTTATAATAAACTAAAATAAATGACACAATAAATAATAAAAGTGAATCAAATTGATTGAAATATAGTCCTTAATAATTTTTTTATATGAATTAATAATTATAATCTTCTTTAATTTTAATATATTTTAAGTTCAATATAGTATTTATTTTTTAAAAATTAATATTAAATAAGTAATGTCAAAATTTACATTAATGTTATTTTAAAATAAATGATATTTCCTTAAATGATAGAAAATTAATAAATATTTTATATTATGAAAATTAATTTTTATGTGTAACTAAATACCAAATATTTATATTAATGTACTAACTTAAATTTTATAATTATGTTATTTATCCATATATAGAAAACCCGTTGTTAGAATATTCTGGATTAAAGCTGTGTTCTGGCGCATTACGTGCACTTGTTTTAAAATAAATTTCCAATAAATATGGTTTTTTTATGTTTTAAATAATATATGATATTTATAATATAATGGGTCTATATTTTCTATTAAATTACACTTAAATATATTTAAATTACATAGGTTATAAATCTAGATACATTATTAAAAACAGAAATGATGTAAATTAGGAAATATTATAATTTAAGGAACCAAATTTCTAGAATAATTGTATTTTTTTGTTGAAGAGGTTTTTATAGACCATTATTCCCATTTAATCATTTATTTATTTATTTTTTATCCACATTATCTATTTTATACCTCCCAATAATATATACTTTTAGGTATTTACAAGTTTATCACTCCCCCATCCCTATAAAAGGCCCCCTCTCCTCCCCCTTCTTCACCCCTATAATTCCACTTTGGAATAACCAAGATCTACCTAAATATCTCATAAATATCCCTCCCCTAAAACTATAAACCTATACTAATGAATAAATACATCAAAGGAATCATTTGGTTCAAACCGAAATAAGTTATCTAAATAATAGGTAAGATCCTTCCTCTAACTCTTTAGTTTAATTTCTTTCTCCACACTTTCAATTAGTATTAATCCATGTTTTTATCATAAAACTAGTATTCTAAATATATTTATATGTTTTTTTATTAAGGGTTATACCTAGTCTTGTACACTCTCCCATCTATTTGGTAATGAAATTACAATTTATTTGTATAGCGAACTGCTGCCTCCCAAAACGACGTTCTTCATTTTTCCATTACCACCATTCCCAGTTGGAAATTTTTATAGACATAATATTTATATAAGATATATTTCATAATTAATATTTAGTTATTCTTATTAAATTATTTTATAACACATACCTTTGTAATTTTTCTTTTTCTATAAATATGATAACATTATTTGTGAAATTGTGGACTACTGCCTCCCCAAACAAATGTGATTTGTTCACACTATACATGGAACATATAGTGAAAAGTTTTAATTAGAAATATTTAACATAAATTAAATATATATTATATTAATTAAATAATTACTTTTCTGGAATTATATTATATCATTTTCTATATTAACCTTTTCACACACCAAATATAGTGATAACGTCGTTTTTGGACGTGTGGAGTACCGCCTCCACAACACGATGTGATTCCTTTTACATAAAAATAATTATATATATATGTATATATGTTTAAAAACATGGAATTTATTATATAATTACCATTATGGAAACATAAATATAAAATACCTTCTTTCCATAATGATCATTGAAAATTTTGAAGATTACTCAAGCGTACTTATAGCCTATCGTCTCCCTGATTGTAGCGTTGGTTCATATTTCATAACCATATTTCATGATTGGTTTTAAATGTATAATTTATGTATAAATTTGATAATTATATCTTTATTTATATTCTATATATGTTTTTATAATGACCCATTTGGCCATATTTGACCTGCAAAAGTCATTTTTAATAAATTAATCGAATTTGGTCAAAACACCCAAAATAAACATAATTTTTTAATTAGTTATATAAATAATTATAATAATTTAACTAAATTAGTGATAAAAATTAAAAAGTTTCATAATAATTTAAATAATTAAATTACATTTATAATTTATGAATATAAAGACACACGTGATAAGTCGAACTCAAGGTAAGGGATTTCTTTTCTATTTTTATTCCATTGAGACTTATTTTTTGTTATAAACAAATTCAATTTTATATGGTGTATCCATTTTATATGTTATATCATGAATATTATAATTATCATGTTATTTTGAATATCATTTTAGGTTATTATTTCATGGGTATTATGATTCAAATGTTTCAATGTTGTATGGGACACTTTGGAATGTTTAATTATTATTTTCCTCAAGAATGTTTATATGATCATTAAATGGTATTTCCATTCATCAACATATATAACCCTTATTTTTATTTATCCTCTACTAATTAATTATTGTTAAATCCATATATTTTATTCAATAGTGAATTTTTATGACAAGACACATTGTTTACTTGATATATGATGAATGATTTCGAATTGTATGACAGAGGTTGAGGACCATTTAAAGTAATCCCCTAGATGCGTCATTAGTCTAATGGGATGAAATTAGGTTGAAAAACCCATTGTGTTTGTAAACAATATGTTATAAATAGAATTGTGGAAGGTCTGGATAGTATAGATAAGGTTGGGCAAACCAAATCAATTTGTACCCAGTATGTTATAAACCATCTTGTGAAAGATCTTGATGGTAAAGGTACTATGTACCTAGGAAACATGGAATATAATAATTAAGAAGTTCCCCTATTTAGATTTGGTTATTATTTATCAATGATATTTCACATATTCCATGAATTTATGGATTAAATTGAGTTAAATGTATTACTTTCTTGTTATTAACATTGAATATTTTTTCTTACACTAAGTTATGATTAATTAGGTTTAAAATATTATTTACTAACTAATATCTTAATGGTAATTTCACTTAGATAAATCATTATTAAATTGAATCTATTGGTGGTAGTGATTTAAGCATGAATAAATATAGGGAAAATTTAGTCAAATAAATGGTATTGATTGAACATGGATATATGGCTCTAATGATATTTAAAAATAATTTTTTGGTATCTATCTATGGATTATATTGAAAAATTAATGTGGGAGTTTCACAAGATGATCTCAGAGCTAGTGATTTATGTAATCATGTTGTAAATTAAATTCTCATCAATGTTTAAAAATGTGAACATTATATTTGAAAGAATATATATTATATAGTTAAAAGAGACTATATGTTTTATCCAAAACTATGAATAAATTTCATGACTATAAAAAAGGTGAATCTCAATTATTCTAGATTGGAGAATTTAGTTACAAAGATATATCAAGATTTATTTAACTATTTTTAAAAGATTAAATATTACGGGAGATATTTTTTTTATGAATCCATGAATTGAATATCAAATAGAAAGCCTATTTTATTTAAAATATCATTTTTAAAACCACTGATGAAGATAGAGATATAATATTATATAATAAATGTTGAATATATAAATCTGACAACATAGTTACAAAGGAGAATTTATTTTTATTATAAATGTTTTAGAAGGAAAAAAAATAATAAATTAATATTTCTAAATTTTTTTATTAATGTTTCATGATATAGATCGATTTATTACATTAACATACAATGTGGATGAATGTTTAATCATAGGTTTGTATTGGTATTAGTTATCTATTAATTTTCAAAATATCATCAAGGAATATAGATTCCTTAAGGATGTATATTGTTGAAATTTATGGAATTATATATTTTTGTTAGGAATAATAAAAAGGGTGTCAAACCATATAGAAAATAATCAAGCATTAATGATTATATAATATCTACTATAGTAGTATTTGAAAATAAAACATGACATTTATATTTTTATGTCATGTTCATGGAATGTGGAGATCAGTATTTAGAGTTCAATGATTTTGGATGTGAATATATATTAATATAGTAGAAAAATAGAAAAAATATAAGGAATCATTTTGAGGTGGAAATAAAAAATGGTTAGGGTCATTTACCATTTTGCATCAATTTCCAATTTGAATTTGGGTTTGGAATAAATGGTGTAATTATTAGATGTTAATTATATTGTTTTAAGGATTGAATACAATCTGGTCATATTTGATAGAGTTTGATCTTATTTGAAATAATTTATATATGATGGGATGAATTTAAGAAAAATATTGTTCTCTATGAGATTAAATAGAAATATAGAAGAATACATGGGAAGTTCATATGGATGTGTGGGAGTATAAATTTTTGGCATATACATTAACATAGAAAATAGTTTATTTTTTCAAGGTTCAATTACAAGAATATAATAGTTCAAAAAGTAACATAGTGGATTTGGTTCACTCCCCATTTTATAATTTCCATATATAATATTCATTCCAAAGACTATCCAAGTGTACAGAGTCTGTTATTGAACAACATTCTCTCCCCATTCCACTCTATATTATAATTTTAGATAAGAATATTTACACATTTCATTTGATGGTCAATCCCAAAAATCATAAAATTAAATCAATGTTATACCTCTCTCTCCCTTATAGTTTTTTCACGATGCAAAACACTCAACCATATTTCTAATAAATATTTGTAGTGCATTTCAGTTCTTATGTTGAGTATTAATTGATGTAAATTAATGTAATCATAATGATCATTTTATTTCATGTTGAAGAATTATACAAATCTCTTTTCAATGTACTGTGTCCTTAGAATCAAGTTTGTTGAACATTAAATATGCATTCAATCTGGAATTGAAGAAACTATTTTTTTATTTTTCAGGCAATCTGCAAAAATAATGGGCCATGACAGGTCATGATGGAACCTAACTAGTGTGTGGTTCTATGAGTTTTAATGATAGAACGCCCAAGATATTTGTTCCAGGGTGTGGTTAGTGTTGTTTCAAAATTTGATAGACTATGCATGGTTTAAATGTTATCCAAATCTCACATAAACCCAATCATTAATGCCTTAGTTTCATTAGGAAGATGTAACATATTTTTTTATGGTTTTTGAAGGCTATAAAAAGAGTATCAAGGAGGATCTGAATAATCAATACACTCTTTGTATAGCTATTGATCTGAATTTGTGATGAAGTTATAAAATTAATTAACCACTCAAAAGGGACAATTTTTTGTTCTCAATTTCATCAAAGGCTCTCAACCATCCGCTCAAATATATCAACCACCATTATATTCATCCATATAATGGATTTACGTGTAGCTTGTAATGGGCCATCCTAAAGAAAACCACTCACTTATCAACCACCATTCTCTAATTTTCTAACTTGGAAAAAGTGATGGGCAGGTTCCATTGCTACCAAATAAGATCAAGTGATTTATCACAAGAAACAAATATGATGGTTCAAAAAGATGGTTTCTTTATCACAATTGTGATAAATGGATTTGAATAATAGGACTCTTGAGTCTAGCGGTGGAGACGTAGGTCCTCAAATAAATATTTATCCAGACTATTTATCAATAATCTTCATCCACTTTTCATATCTCTAAAATACATCATTTTAAATTGAGTCACATTAGAATTTATAAACTTTTTCCCAAATGATTTATCATATTTTTTATTTCATTTTTTCAATACTATTTAGATTTTTTAATTAATATTTATAATTTTATTCTAAAATAATAAAACGTAAATTTGTGTCACCCCTCATTCCATATATCTCCAACCAATAGTAGGTATCAATTGGTTTGTTTTTGTATTTGTCAAAAATATCTTTTTCAATAATGTCATTCAATTTTTTTATATTTTGAAATACTAACATGTTACAAAGAAATTTTTTATTATGAAATATAATTCCAATAAATGTTATGTTATTTTTTATGGAATTAACTATTCCTATTGAAAGGGTTATATGTCACCTTTCCTTATTTGTATTAGTTTTCCTACATGTAAAATGGTAATGAATGATAATGTTCCCTCCAAAAAATCTGATGAAAAATGGAATCATAAAGATTTTGTGAAATCATTACTAAATAAAAAATCTCTGAATTACTTTAATTGAGGTTTTGAGGGAAATCAATTTAATCATGTTTCTTCTTGAAAAAAAAGTATCAGATTTAAATATTAATATAAGTCACACACTAAGAAATAAATAATGTAAAATACATAAGATTTGTTAATTATAGTCAATATTTTTAAAGTTTCTTTATGCATTGTAATAAATCTATTATTAAAAATCTTATGAGATTTATGGATATTTAGAATGATAAGAAGTCATGTAGGGATGAATTATCTACATAAAATATCAAAAATAAAATATTATGGGTTTTACATAGAACATGGACTCCCAAAGTCATATCCATTGAAGATGCAAAATATTTCAAAATATTTTTAATCAGTGATCTAATTGGATTCCTAATGACCAATGAAAAAACAATGAATCCAGAAGATCCTAGATTTTTTCTATGAGGAAATTATAATTTATAATTCAGTTTTAATAATATATTTTTTTCTAATAAACATGTTTAATCTCTTATGGATGTAATCAAGAGTGTCCTATGGTTTTCTAGAACCTATATCTCTAAAATATGGAGGAACAGACACGCACATTGTAAAGACCCGTAAAATTCAAGGAAAATTTTTTCTTAATTTTCTTTGGGATTTTACATGAACGCAGTTTCAGACGGCACTTGATTCCGAGGCCCGGTGTGCCCGGAATTTCTATCCGAAGTTTAGCTCAGGTACATTCAGTGAACGAACGAGCGGGAATTTCTATCTTTTGAACCGATACTCGTAATTGAATTCTGAGGGCACCGATGGAACCATAGCGCCGGTAATTGCTTAGGAATGCCATTTCCGGAGTTGCATTTTCATGAGAGAAGATGATAAAAATTGTGGAAGTTTAATTTATAAATTAACTACAATTTTTATTTTCTTTTAGTGGTTTAAGGCTTTGGGTGGAAGTTGGGTAACTACCCAACTTCCCAAGAGAGGTTATGATGGTGGTGGGGCCCACACGAACCCCACCCATTCATATTCTTCAACCCCCCTCAACTCACCATTAACTTTTGATAACTTAAACATTAATAACTTATGTTATTAATTAAGTGAGTTAAGTGTGGATATTTGAATTTCAAACTCTTGAAATTAAAAAGTTATGTTATGTTAATAAAATAAGAGGTAAGATTATTTTATTTTGGGTTAGTTTCTTGTGGTGGAGTCTTGGGGAGAAAAAATTTAAGGATTGAAGAACTTCTTCATCTTCGATGAAGAACGTGAAGAACACATCGGTCTCCGACAAAGAACGCCGAGTTCTCAGAAACCGATTACGCGATGCCGTGTACCACGACGCCGGCAACGTCTTCTTCCTCAATGTCTTCTTCCGCAATATCTCCTTCTGCGACATCTCAACCCTCGATGAATCATCGTTCGACGAACCTCCATTCAAGCTCGCACGAGGTAGGGGTTATTTAATTATTTTGTTCGTTTTTACCACTTTTTCGTTCTTCGTGAAAACACGACCAAATGCTATCGATTAACGAGAGGCGGATGGACCGCACAAACATGGCTGACCCTCCTCCCTTATCCTTGTGTTTGTTTCTTCATGGTTTGAAACGAGTATGGCGCGGTGCCGTCGCACCGCGTGTGATCGTGCGACAAGGAATGCGTGGCACCGTCACGTCGCGCCATGGAAACGAACAAGGACACGACGCTTTCGCGCCGCGTCATAGAAACCCAAAGACACCACGGTCGGAGCGGGGCCGCGGTGGAAGAGCACGGCGCCATCGTGCCGCACCGGACGACCAAGGTCGCGGCTAGTTCTGGGCCGCGGCGAAGCAGGGTGACCGGCGGCCGGAGACAGGCCGCCGGCATCGGAGCAAGGATGGGACCGGCCGTCGCCGGTCCCGTAGATCAAGATCCGGCCAGCCAGGGTGGGCCGGAAGGACAGGGAAAGAGTCGGGGGGTCAAAACCCCTGGCTGGCCATCTGAGCGGCCCCTTAATTGGGGTCGCGGTTTCCGAACTGCGGGGGGCAGACCCCCCCCCCCCCCCCCCCCCCGCAAAAGGCGAAAGGCTTGGCCATTCGGCTGAGCCAGCTGGTGCCACGCGCCAATGCGCCGGACCGCCAGGCCGAGCGCCGAGCCGGTCCGGGCCGCGCCCAGCCGGGCCGGCCTAGGGGGTCTCGGGTCGGGCCGGTCCGGGCCCGAAACCCCCATTTTCGGGCCCTTTTGGTCTTTGGCCCATATCTCGGGCTACGGACCTCCGATCGATTCACTGTCAGTGGAGATGAGATCCTTGGATCGAAACGGTCGTTTCGGTATATCGCACTCAAGGTTTCGGAATACTTTGGGTTCGGCTGCGTTGGTTCGTACATTAAACCAACCGGGCCCTCGGAGCGGAAATACTCGTAACTTGAGCTCCGGACGTCCGATTGACGTGTCATCGACTTTGTTGGATTCCTCTTAGTGAGGCGGATCTTTTGGATTACTCCGCCCAAGGTTTGGACGCAGGTGGAGTACGGTCGGGTTAGTTTTGCATTTAAAAACAACCGGGCCCCTGGGATGAAAAAGCCAGTAACTCTCAGACCGGGCGTCCAATTGACGCGCCGTCTGCGACGTTGAGTTCCTGTTGACGATACGGAACTTCTGGATACATCAACTCTGGACTATGTGTCAGTTGATGTATCAGCCTCTCGGCTCGTGGAGCGAACCCTCCCGAACGAGCTTGCTGTGTGCGGAAACCCTAGAGCTGGCTGCGACTACTACTACTACGACGACTGTACAGAGATCCTCAGTGGATTCGACGACGACAACTACAACACTCAGCAATCCTATTTGGATCAGTGCTACCGATCCTGTGTGGGTCCGATCCTGTGTGGGTCAGCGCTCAGCGGTTCTGTGTGAGCCAGCGCCTACAGATCCTGTGTGGGTCTGATCCTGTGTGGGTCTTTGCGGGGGTTAGTTAACTATCAATCCTTTGTGGGTCAGATCCTTTGTGGGTCATTGCTGGGGTTAGTACATATCGATCCTTTGTGGGTCCGATGACTTAGATGAATCATTGGATATATCTGATCATCTCTATCGTCATACTAAGAAGTAAACCCGTGTGAGCTGAATCCTGTTTTACTTTCCTATGTGGATTGTTTTGTGCTATCCTGTGTGGATTTACGTTTTTCTTTCCTGTGTGGACTGGGTTGTACTTGAGCTCGGATGTTGGAGCCGAACGAGAATTGAAGACTTAGGTATATTTATGGGCATATACCTAAGCAATGTCGGATGTTACTTCGTGATTGTATCTTTCCTTTGTGTATTTCCCTTTGTGGATTTAGGGAGACCTTCGGGGGTCTTGGGGTCCCTACTGAGTAGCTTATACTCACCGCTGCACGGGCTATGCCCGCACTACGTTGTGTTGGTTGCAGACGACGGACAACACTGATCGTGGACGAGGCTTGCAGAGCAGGACGGTGCTTGGAGGTGGACCACTGGACGGGACGTACTCGGAGCGGCCAACTGGACCCGAGGAGCAGAGGAGGCCATTTGTACTCACCCTTCAGGTGGGATTTCTAGTGGACAGCTCGTCGTTGTGGATTTACTTTTCAGTTTTTGTTTTCCCTTTCCAGTTGTACTTTACATTTAGTTTGGGTTTGTATATTGTCCCACTTACTTTCCACACTTACTATTGTACTCTGTTTTTACTTAGTGTATACTTCTACTGCTTTCTTTCTCTGTGGTGTTTTTTTACTTTACAAAGGAAATGACTTCCCTTTTTATCAGGAATTTACGCCTTGGTGCTAGTCGCCAGCCCCTAGCTTATGGAAGGTGGGCTTGGGGTAGTCAGGGCATAGGCCCCGAGGACAAGTCGTGACAAATTGGTATCAGAGGAGTTCGGTTCTACCGCAGAACTTGGGACTCTGATCTTTTTCTATGTGAAGCAATAGTGTTTAGCGTATTGGGTGTGGTTATCAGTCCAGGGAGTACAATGTTGGTGCGGTGACCGGCGTATCCGTACACCAGGACCCTGACTTCTGATTTCCGACTTAATGCACAGAAACATTGATTGCATGTGTGTTTCAATTTTTCTTTATGATTACTTTGTATCAACTCACCAGGTATACTGTTCTGAACGTGGCACACCTGTTTCCTTTTCAAGATGGCCCCACGACGGTAGCCAGCTAGGGTTCCGAGAGTTGAGCGTGACGACATGCCACTAAGCGACGAGGCCTCGGTGCAGGGCCCTTTGACAGCTGAGGCACCGGTGGTAGCTCTACCCGCCGAGCCACCGATGCTTCCAGCCCCAGCCGCTGACGATGCACGTCGCCTTAGTGCACCGCATGAGTTCCAGCGCCAGCGACTGCCCAGGTTCCGCGGGGAGACGGACCCCCAGGCAGCCGAGGACTGGCTGGAGGAAGTGGTGAGAGTTTTCAGGTTATTGAGGACACCAGCAGACCTCATGGTGATCCTCGTAGCGATCCTACTGCACGCAGCAGCAGACAGATAGTGGAGCTTGATGATCTAGGTGCATGATGAGTCATCCCTCCTCTCGATGGACTTTGAGAGTCTCTTTCTCTCAGAGTTCGTCCCAGCCACCCTCCGTGCGGTGCACATCCAGGAGCTTCTTCAGCTGCGGTAAGGCAGCTTGACGGTCTCCCAGTACTCGACGAGATTTACCAATCTCTCTCACTACTCGACCGACATGGTACGGGACCCATACTTCCAGGATCGGACTTTTGAGCAGGGATTGAGACATGAGATCAGGGCATCGCTGATCTCCCTCAGCATTCCGACCCATGCAGTAGTACTGGAGCGAGCCCTTCTGATCGAGAGCTTTCTTGATGAGTCTACTTCAGCGCCGAGACCTACCGTGGGTGGCACGTAGTAGAGTCTTCTACGGAAGGCAGTCAACGGATGACTCAGGGGTCCAGGTAGACCAGACCCTCACGCAGATGACCTCAGGACATTGGCTCAGCAGTGCGGGGCACACAGTGTGGAGCCAGTCTTTCGAGAGGCAGGCAGTGCTACACATATGGCGGGCAGAGCCACATGGCTCGTGACTGCCCGACCCATCGTGCCGAGGAGCAGTAGACGGTTGAGGGGCCACCCAGGCAAAGGCAGAGGGTCGACCGTGGTGGTCCGCAGTGAGGAGGCAGACAAGGCAGAGGAGTTGGCTGAGTAGTAGGTGGTGGACGACGCTTTGAGGCTCTACCACCACCACCACTAGGAGGTCCACCCCGACCACAGGGAGCTGGCGGGCAGAGACAGGCACAGCTCCAGGCAGCGGAGGCCTACGACCACAGCGCGCCCGAGATGATTCTAGGTATTATCTGTGTCTATTCTACCCTTGCTGCAGTTCTTATAGACACAGGGGTGAGTCACTCTTTCATAGACGTTGCCCTTGTTCAGAGCTCGGAGATTCCGACAGAGTCGTTGGCTCGATCCTTACGGCTAGAGACTCTTACGGGAGCAGACTCGACGATTATGCACTGGTGCCGGCAGTGTGAGCTTACTCTAGGAGGTGAGAGCTTCGGCTGGGATCTTCTTGTAGCAGCGTCGAGGCCTTACGACGTCATCTTGGGCATGGATTGGTTATCTACAGTCCATGCATATATTGAATGTATTAGGCGCAAGGTGTGATGTGTATGCACCGACGGGAGCAGGTTCACCTTCACCGAAGAGAAGGGAGCCTTTGCAGCATAGGATGGACTCTCGCAGAGGAGAGAACAACCCATCACTCACCAGTTGGCTAGTCTAATCCTAGGAACATTTGACGTGTGGAGTCCTGGTTTTCCTGCAGTGGTGGATCAGTATGCGAATGTTTTCCCCGACGACGTTCCAGGGCTACCTCCTCGTAGAGAGGTAGACTTTTATATTTACCTGTACCCCGGGACAGCCCCGATATCGACTCCAACATATCAGATGGCCCTCTCCGAGCTTCGAGAGCTATGGGTATAGTTGGAGGACTTGCAGGGCAAGGGGTTCATCTGACCCAGTGTTTCACCCTGGGCTTCCCTGATATTGTTCGCCAAAAAGGCGGACAGGAGCTTGCGACTTTGTGTTTATTATCGTCTCCTGAACTAGGTGACAGTGAGGAACAAGTATCCACTACCAAGGATTGATGGCCTCTTAGATCAGCTCAAGGGATCACGATGGTTCTCGAAGATAGACCTCAGGTCAGGCTATCATCAGCTCAGAGTTCGAGACGGGGACATGCAGAAGACGACCTTCAGGTGTCGGTATGGCCACTATGAGTTCTTGGTTATGCCATTCGGTGTAACCAATTCTCCAGCAGTGTTCATGGCCCTCATGAACAGGATCTTTCAGCCATACCTCGATCGATTTGTCGTGGTCTTCATTGACGACATTTTGATTTACTCGATGACTAAGGAGGAGCACGCCTACCACTTGCGGGTTGTACTAGACACACTCCGAGAGCACCAGCTTTATGGTAAGCTCTCGAAGTGTCAGTTCTGGATACGTGAGTTCCACTTATTGGTACACATCATCTCTGAGGCGAGAGTTGCGGTGGATCCTGTGAAGATCGAGGCAGTTCTAGCTTGGGAGCCACCCAGGAGCGTGACGGAGGTGCGGAGTTTCTTGGGACTAGCTGGATACTATCGGAGATTTGTGCCATACTTCTCCAAAGTTGTGGCACCACTCTCAGCCTTGACACAGAAGGGGAAACCCTTTGTGTGGTCAGACCGATGTCAGCAGAGCTTCCAAGAGATGAGACAGAGATTGACCAGCGCACCTTTCTTGAGGTTACCTGATGAAGGAGTAGGGTCTGTAGTCTACTGTGATGCATCAGGGACCGGACTCGTATGTTTCCTGATGCAGGAGCGATCTGTGAACGCCTATGGATCATGTCAGTTGAGGCCGCATGAGCAGAACTACACTACCCAAGACCCAGAGTTAGCAGCAGTAGTCTTCGCTCTAAATACATGGCAACACTACCTGATGGGCGAGCGTTTTACAGTCTTTTCTGACCATCAGAGTCTCAGATACGTCTTATCTCAGAAGGACATGAATCTAAGACAGCGGGGATGGCTCGAGTTCCTCCAGTACTATGACTTTGAGATAGTCTATACACCTGGGAAGGGGAACGTGGTAGCCAATGCACTCAGCAGGAGGACAGGAATTCAGCTACTTGAGGAGGCGAAAGAGCAGCTAGCCTCTTTGCAGATGACCTTCATGGATAGAGATGGAGAAACCTTCCTCCAGTCTCTCATATTCACTCCTCCACTACTACAGCGGGTTAGATAGGCACAACGTGGGGACGCTGACTGTGATATGCGGCGTGCACAGATATCCTCAGGACAGGCACCTGATGGTTTCTCTTTTGGAGAAGAGCATGACGTCCTTTTCAGAAGACATACCTTGGTACCAGTTGCTTTATTGGAGGAGGTGCTGAGAGATTTTCACACTTCTCCTTCGGCGGTACATCCTGGAGTGGTGAAGATGTACCAGGATCTTAGACGACAGCACTGGTGGCCGGGCATGAAGAATGTTGTGGCAGAGTTCGTTTCTCGATGCCTCACCTGCCAGTAGGTGAAGGCAGAGCACCAGGTACCAGCAGGCTTGGTACAACCCTTAGAGGTCCCAGAGTGGAAGTGGGATGGGATATTTATGGACTTCGTGACTAGAATTCCATGCACTTCCAGAGGTCACGACTCCATTTGGGTGATTGTCGACCGACTCACCAAGTTGGCACACTTCTTACCCATCCGATAGCAGGGATCAGTGGAGAGCTTGGGACGACTTGACATTCAGGAGATTGTATGGCTTCACGGTGTTCCATCATCTATCGTCTCTGATCGAGATGCTCGCTTTACTTCCCGGCTTTGGAAGGGGTTGCAGGAGGCGTTCGAGACGCAGCTATGTCTGAGCACTGCCTTTCACCCTCAGACAGATGGTCAGACGGAGAGGACCATTCAGACTCTTGAGGACATGCTCCGTGCATGTGTCCTCGACTTTGGTCGCAACTGGGAGGACCTCCTACCCTTGGTGGAGTTTGCGTACAACAATAGTTACCACTCCACCATCGGGATGGCACCATACGAGGCGTTGTATGACTGACCTTGCATATCTCCTTTGTGCTGGACAGACCCTGGGGAGTCAGCACTTATGGGACCAGAGATGGTCCAGGCCACGACAGAGAAGGTCCAAGTCATCCAGGAGTGGATGAGGACAGCTCAAAGCCAGCAGAAGTCATATGCTGACAGGAGGCGGAGGCCACTAGAGTTCGAGGATGGCGACCATGTCTTCTTGCATGTCTCACCTCGACGTGGATTACAGAGATTTGTCCGAGGCAGAAAGTTGTCTCCATTCTTCATCGGAACATTCCAGGTCCTCAGTAGGATTGTCGAGGTGGCTTAACTCCTGGCTCTACCACCTCAGTTACACCGGGTGCACGATGTCTTCCACGTATCTCAGCTGAGGAGATACGTGCACGACCCGACGCATATCATTGACCATGGGGAGCTTGACGTTGATGATGGGGCGACTTTTGCGGAGGTTCCAGTGGAGATAGAGGATCGACAGGAGCGGTTCCTACGAGGACGGTCGATTCCTCTAGTGCGCATCATATGGAAGCACGAGAACCTTCAGGAGAGCACTTGGGAGAGGGAGGCTCAGATGCGTGCTCAGTACCCACATTTGTTTCCCTAGTTTTTGATGTATGTTTACGGGGACGTAAATCCCTGAGGTGGGAGTAATGTAAAGACCCGTCATATTCAAGGAAATTTTTTTCATAATTTTATTTGGGATTTTATATGAACGCAGTTTCAGACGGAACTTGATTCTGAGGCCCGGTGTGCTGGGAATTTCTATCCGAAGTTTAGCTCGGGTACGTTCAGTGAATGAACGAGCGGGAATTTCTATCTTTTGAACCGGTGCTCGGAATCAAATTCTGAGGGCACCGATGGAACCGTAGCGCCAGTAATTTCTTAAGAACACCATTTCCAGAGTTGCGTTTTCACGAGAGAAGATGATAAAAATTGTGGAAGTTTAATTTATAAATTAACTACAATTTTTATTTTCTTTTAGTGGTTTAAGGCTTTGGGTGGATGTTGGGTAACTACCCAACTTCCCAAGAGATGTTATGAGGGTGGTGGGGCCCACACGAACCCCACCCCTTCATATTCTTCAACCCCCCCCCCCAACTCACCATTAACTTTTGATAACTTAAACATTAATAACTTATGTTATTAATTAAGTGAGTTAAGTGTGGATATTTGAATTTCAAACTCTTGAAATTCAAAAGTTATGTTATGTTAATAAAATAGGAGGTAAGCTTATTTTATTTTGGGTTAGTTTCTTGTGGTGGAGTCTTGGGGAGAAAAAGGCTAAGGATTGAAGAACTTCTTCATCTTCGACGAAGAACGCGAAGAACACATCAGTCTCCGACGAAGAACGCTGAGTTCTCGGAAACTGATTACGCGACGCCGTGTACAGCGACGCTGGCGACGTCTTCTTCCTCAATGTCTTCTTCCGCAATATCTCCTTCTGCGATGTGTCAACCCATGACAAATCCTCGTTCGACAAACCTCCGTTCAAGCTCGCATGAGGTAGGGGTTATTTAATTATTTTGTTCGTGTTTACCACTTTTTCGTTCTTCGTGAAAATATGACCAAATGCTATCGATTAACGAGAGGGGGCTGGACCGCACAAACACGGCTGACCCTCCTCCCTTATTTGTGTGTTTGTTTCTTTGTGGTTCGAAAAGAGTATGGCGTGGTGTCATCGCACCGCGTGTGATCGTGCGACAATGAATGTGTGGCATCGTCGTGCCGTGCCATGGAAATGAACAAGGACACGACGCCGTCGTGCCGCGTCGTAGAAACCCGAAGACACCACGGTCGGAGCGGGGCCGCGGTGGAAAATCACGGTGCCATCGCGCCGCACCGGACGACCAATGTCGCGGCCGGTTCCGGTCCGCAGCGAAGCAGGGTGACCGGCAGCCGGAGACGGGCTGCCGGCATCGGAGCAAGGAGGGGACTGGCCGTTGCTGGTCCTGTAGAGCATGAACCGGCGGGCCAAGGCGGGTCAGCCGGACAAGGAAAGAGCCGGGGGTCAAAACCCCCGACTGGCCAGCTGAGCGGCCCCTTAATTGGGGTCGCTGTTTCCGAACGGCGGGGGGAAGTGCCCCCCCCCCCAGCAAAAGCCGAATGGCACGGCCCTTCGGCCGAGCCCGCTGGCGCCAAAGCGCCAGTCTACCAGGCCGGGCACCAAGCCGCACCGGGCTGCGCCCATGCTGGGTCGGGTCGGTTAGGGCCCGAAACCCCCGTTTTCGGGCTGTTTTTGGTCTTTTGCCCATATCTCGGGCTACGGACCTTCGATCGACGCGCCGTCAGTGGCGATGTGATCCTTGGATCGAAACGGTCGTTTCCGTATATCGCACTCAAGGTTTCAGAATACTTTGGGTTTGCCGAGTTGGTTCGTACACGAAACCAATCGGGCCCTCGGAGCGGAAACGCTCATAACTTGAGCTCCGGACGTCCGAATGACGTGCCGTCGACTTTGTTGGATTCCTCTTAGTGAGACGGATCTTTTGGCTTACTCTGCCCGATGTTTGGATGCAGGTGGAGTATGGTCAGGTTAGTTTTGCCTTAAAAATCAACCTGGCCCCTGGGACGAAAAGGCCAATAACTCTCAGACCGGGCATCCGATTGACGCACCGTCTGCGACGTTGAGTACCTGTTGACGATACAGAACTTTTGGATACATCAACTATAGACTATGAGTTAGTTTATGTATCAGCCTCTCGGCTCGTGGAGCGGACCCTCCCGAACGAGCTTCATATGTGTGGGAACCCTAGAGCTGGCTGCGACTACTACTACAACGACGACTATACAGAGATCCTCAGTGGATTCGATGGCGACAACTACAGCACTCAGCGATCCTATGTGGATCAGTGCTACCGATCATGTGTGGGTCCGATCCTATGTGGGTCAGTGCTCAGCGGTTCAATGTGAGCCAGGGCCTACAGATCCTGTGTGGGTCCGATCCTCTGTGGGTCTTTGCGGAGGTTAGTTACCTTTCGATCCTTTGTGGGTCAGATCCTTTGTGGGACATTTCAAGGGTTAGTACCTATCGATCCTTTGTGGGTCCGATGGCTTAGATGAATCAGTGGATATATCTGATCATCTATATCGTCATACGAAGAAGTAAACCTGTGTGAACTGAATCCTATTTTACTTTCCTATGTGGATTGTTTTGTGCTATCCTGTGTGGATTTACGTTTTGCTTTCCTATGTGGACTGGGTTGTACTTGAGCTCGGATGTTGGAGCCGAACGAGAATTGAAGACTTAGGTATATGTATGGGCATATACCTAAGCAGTGTTGGATGTTACTTCGTGATTGTATCTTTCCTTTGTAGATTTTCCTTTATGGATTTAGGGAGACCATCGGGGGTCTCGGGGTCCCTACTGGGTAGCTTATACTCACCCCTGCACGGGCTATGCCCGCACTACGTTGTGTTGGTTGCAGACGACGGACAGCGCTGATCGTGGATGAGGCTAGCGGAGCAGGACGGTGCTTGGAGGTGGACCACTGGACGGGACGTACTCGGAGTGGTCAACTGGACCCGAGGAGAAGAGGAGGCCATATGTACTCACCCTTCAGGTGGGATTTCCAGTGGACAGCTCGTCGTTGCGGCTTTACTTTTCAGTTCCTATTTTCCCTTTCCAGTTGTACTTTACTTTCAGTTTGGGTTTTTATACTGGCCCACTTACTTTCTGCACTTACTGTTGTACTCTGTTTTTACTTAGTGTATACTTCTACTGCTTTCTTGCTCTGTGGTGTTTTTTTAATTTACAAAGGCAATGCCTTCCCTTTTTATCGGGAATTTGCGCCTTGGTGCTAGTCGCCAGCCCCTGGCCTATGGAAGGAGGGCTTGGGGTAGTCACGACACGGGCCCCGAGGACGGGTCGTGACACACATTCTTTGAACAAAATATGCACTGGAGGATGAAAAATCTGTAAAAACAATGTGGGGTGCTTCAAGGCTCTATAGTGGGAGCACACAGGTTGAGCATAGTTATACAAAATGTGATCCCCAACCATATAGATCCACTATTCATGTACATTGTAAGTAGCATAGTTTTCACTTGGTTTGGCCAACCATACGGCCAAATCTTCTATCTCTTATGTTTTTATAGAATTTACTATTTTACATCCTTTATTAATAGGGCTAAAAATTTACATTTCCATTTCTCCAGAATTCATCACCAACGATTTAGAGCTCCCTCCTCCTTCTATAATATTTTTGTTATCTTCTCCATCTGGGGTCTGATTTGAGTGTCGTTCTTCTCTTTGGATAACCACCAGAATGAGATTCATATCAATTCCTTATTTATTTAATTTTTTCATCTTATATGATATTATTTTAATATTGGATATTGTTCATAACTTTTTGTTATTTTTTCTATTCATATGATTTCTTCTAATTTAGATCATATTGTATGCTAAAACTATACTTGTGTTCCTTGAATGACATAAGGTAGGTGGTATATCCCCTTCCCCTAGAGTATATTTTTGTATACTTTGTGTCCATTATTCCACATTCCAAACTCTCTGAGAATTGATTCATAAATTAATATTCCATAAATTAAAATGTTAAATTTTTATTTAAGACATTACATGACTCACTTGTACAAGATTGTAGGTTGGTGAACTCAACCCGAACTACCCATTGGGTGGGCTCTTTCCCATGACCATGGAACTATCACCCTTGGGATGAGTTGAAATCCCTATTCATTATAGCAAGTTGAATATGAGAACATAGTGGTCTGATAAAGGTTGTGAGAACCATAAACTCAATTTAATTTTTATATTAAAGTAAATAAATGTAGAATCACGTGGAATGTGTATGATTATTAAATGGTTGGGACGATTAAAATGAATAAGTTCATAGACATTGATATGGTCACATAATCCCTTTTATAAATCAAGTTGATGATGGTCAACATAGTATTCTACAAATGTAGGACACATGCTTTGGAACCAATTTGAGGAATCATGGTAAGGGACCAAAGATGGTGATCATTGTACGACATCGATGACCCACTTGGTGGCCTTAGTTCTCATAACATGGATTCTTATTACTTGGACTGCCTAGGACATATTCCTTTGGATCCACCCAAGTAATTACCAAGTGTGTTATGGATGTCCTCCATGTACTCAAAGAGGATTCCCCCATCATTTTCCTTGGATCATGGATCCTGTAGGCCTAACACTTGATTAACTGGAATAGTCCATTGAAGATGTTTTACTTTGCATTATTGATAGGCCTTATTTATGGTTACCTAATCATAGTGATTTTTCATAGACCAGTATCTTTTCTACTTTTATCACTTTTATTCATGTTATACATGCACACTACCTAATATTATATGCAAATAATGGACATTTTATAGACACCATTGGTGGTGGACCGCTATGTGTTATCTCATACCCTGTTCAGGACACTGTTTGGTAGCAAGATGGACTTCATGGATATAGGTTGGGAGAGGGTTAATGGCCTTCTTTGTAGTGATTTATTCATTATGGAAAAGGATTTGGGGAGAAAATCACAACGCAATTGGTCGTTGTACTATTTTTAGATACCCTTTTGGTATTTTTTAACATTTGATAAATGTATTGTACATGATACCTATTGTTATGTATTTTATTTCATTTGTATAGTTTCATGACATACTCAATATTTTTTATGTGACATTGCCCTTATATTTGATTATTATTACTATTTTCTATATTATTTATCTTATATTCCTCTTTGATATTATGATTCTGTCTTTTTATTCAAGTATGATACTATTGGGTTCCTCTAGTCCTGGGGATATCGTCTCCCTGTCATACCATCATAGACCATAATTACAATTCAACAACCATTGGCATGTGGGGAGGATCTCTTGAGGCCTTATGTCCCACCGGATCGGGGAAATGTTTAGTGTCACCTAGATTCAGATGTTTCAAAGTAGTATTAGAGGGTTTTTATTTTCTATTTTCCCTTATATTTGGGATCGGTAGATATGTGACTAGGAAAGAGTTGGGACTTAAAAATTATTTGTTCGTAGGAGTAGCTAACCCACCTATAGAAATAAGTCAAATGTCATAGAAATTGTATTTTTTGTTCTATTTTTTCTTTTTACTATTTAACAACATTCACCATTGGGTGATGCACGTCATTTCAGATGGTAATTTTGATTTGGATTCTTTCCACTTTTCTTATTATGGAAAGTGGATTTTGGTGTCATGCATCATGATAGACATGTAGAAAATTCACATCATAGGAATATGTCATGTCATATTGGATGAATTTATTGAATACATGAAATTTATCATATGAGTCATGTGGGATATAATTGGTATTGTACTAGAATTTCTTAAAGGGGGCTGAGAAACATAATTGGTTACTTAATGTTCATGCATTAAACTAACAATTTTTTATTACATAGATTAATAAATACACCTTAAGTAGTCAGTTATGGACCATTGATCTATAGACCATATATCACAGGGTGTAGAATGGGTTTATGTTTGTGATGAAATGGATTCCATAGTTAGATTTATAAAGAGTATGGTCCATTGTAAATTAATAATGGTAATCTATATAATTCAACCATTTATGATGTTTTGAAATATTAATATGAATATATGTAAATGAACAAAATTATGGAATCAAATTTTCACTATCTGATAGTGATTCAAATTACAACATAAATGGATCTTTATCTTATAAATCTCCATTGACAATCTTTATATCGGAACCCATGTCTTATAGAAAATAACAATACCCTAACCTGACCATAATAGTTGGAATTATCATATTTTTCATGAATTATTATGATCCTTATGTCCTATATTCCTGGCAATAGAAGTAGGCATTAGAGTTTGACTCGTATATAGGAAGTCATGTACTTATCCAATTCATATATTTGTGAACGTGTATTTTTCATATCTTGACTAAGGCGTTTTCTTTGTATTTTTAGTTACATGGAACCACAAAGGCCCCCATTTATGCTTCTGAAGTGTAGTGATGACCATGATTTGGATGTGGTGGGCCATTGGCCACCTCTAGAACCTCCAGAAGTTCCACTTGTGGATCCTCCTATTATACCTAATATGGGTGATGAAGCCCAATTTCAACAGGGCTTAATATTGATTATGTAGACTATTCATGGATCCTCACAACCTTCCTTGACTATGGTAGAGTTGACTTCTGAGTTCTAGCAGTAGCATCCACCCACATTCTAAGGTGTTATTGGCATGTAGGCTACTAATCTTTGGCATGAAATGGTTTGTCACATATTAGATATCCTAGAGGAACATCTATAAAGGATGTTCAATATCATATTTTATATGATTCATAGGGCCTCCAAGAATTGGTGAGATTTCATGAATAAGACAGATCAATGTTAGGACATGGTTTGGAGTGATTTCTAATCCAGTCTTTATGACTGCATTTTCCCTAAGACATTGAGGGCTTAACAGGCCATAGAATTATGCAGCTAGAGTAGGGTACTATTTTTTTGGGAAATATTTAGATCAAGTTACATATATTTATCACTTTCAACCCATATATCATGTTAATGAGCCATCTATGGATTGATTCTTTGGGGACGGGATCAAAAATTTCTTTTGATCTCATTTGAACATTTTTTTCTTGGCCACTATATCTAAAATATTAAATGGGGATATTATTAAAGAATATATCCTAATAGATGATTGGAGTTTATAATATTGTATTTAAACATCTCAACCTGGTGGAGAAATATCATGTGGAAGGAAGTGACACTTTGAGACCTCTCATTAGGGAAATACCAGTAAGATAAAGAGTGCCAGTAATTCTGTTTTCTATCTCAAGTATGGGATACATGTACACATGAGGAACCGGTGTGATAGAAAACCATTTTTGTTTCATAGCTACGGTATTATGGGAAATATATATTTCTTTTAAAGGATAATTCCTCCAACATTCAACAATAGATGGTTGACACCGAAACTAGGTTTAGGAGTTGGATTCGCAACACCACGTCAGGATAAGTGCAAGAATACTACCAATCATTTTTGCCAAAGAGGTGGTCATAGACAAATGATCCATACACTAGTAACAATGTGACCATATATTGGTTTAGTAAATTTTTTCAGTTTTTTTCTTATAGATATGTTTTGGGCTATAAGTATTTAAGATATCCTATACTTGAGAAACATAACATCAAGATATCTATAGTACGAGAAACTATCTTGGTAGCTTTTAATCTCATTTCTTCCATTTTTGATATAGAAACAACACATTATTTTATTTCACTTGTTACTATGGATTTCATGGTATTGAGTTTTATTTCATTAGTGATTAGATGGATCTGGATACTTTTTTGGGAGTACGATTTGAAATTTTACTTCAATGCAATAAATTTCCCCTCAAAAAGTGGTGGTTATAATTTCATATGGGATCTCTTTATCATTGAGATAATGGACATAGATATTATACATAGAATAGATAGGTGATTCCTTACCATTCTCATTTTGATTATTATCATTAGAGGGTATCTTTAACATCACTTAAGGGTGGTAGATACATCCATAAGGGAAAATAGGATGTCTAGGTGAGTCGAGTGGGACTAAAGCATCGTAGAAAAGGTGGGGTGATGACTGATATTTCTATCCTCTATGTAGATGATTTAATATTATGTTAGACTAATTTCCCTCTAATTATTGATCATTTAAAGGATATCTTCCATGATGGATTTTTTAGGCTACCACTAGATATATATGGAGAGTTTACAATAGATTTTTTTTATGGGAATGCACCAATGTCAATTCCTCTTTATAGGATGGCTACTACTCAATTGGAGTAGCTCAGTAGGAAATTTGAGGGATTGAATAACAACATTTTTAAATGACCCAGTACCTACCCATGTGTTTCCCTAGTTATTTTGTCTAATATTGTGAATGTGACCCCTCGTTTATGTGTATATTTGAAAAAATTGAAACAATTAATGGTTATAAGTTTTTATCATTTTCCTTTTATAGACAACCACTTTGACTATATTTGAGGATCTCATTTTTTCGTGAAAACCTTTTTATGTTTTTGTTATCTTGAGGTTCATGTCAACATAGTACATATGAATTATACAATTTTTCATAGTAGGTATGGTATTTATGAGTTTTTTTTCATTCGGTCTCATGACCGCACTGACTGTTTTCATAGACTTGATGAATTGGGTTTTCCACCCATATATGCATTGATTCATGCTAGTTTTTATGGCTGACATCTTATTGTTTTATCAATGTGAAATTATCATTCCAAACACCTTTACTTCATTTTGAATACACTGATATAGAATCGATTATATCCTAATGTTTCCAAATCTTTGTTTTGGGTAGATAAAGTTCACTTCATGGCTCGCATCATCTCATAGTTAGGAGAGTCAGTGGACCCTAAGAAGGTGAGTTTCGTGGTTTCTTAGGATTATCCCAATACATTCCTTGACTACCAATGTTTATATAATGGGAAGGTTTTTAAAGGTAAAGAATCTAAGACTTCTCACATATATCTACACTTCTCATAGGCTTAACAAAAAATTGGTGAAATTTATATGGTCTAAAGCATGTGAAAATTCAATTCATGACCAAAAAGACATGTTGAATTTTGCAATGATCTTGATTCTTGCAGAGTTTAGAAGAATAAATATAGTTAATTATGATGCTTTAGGAATTGGTGTTGGTTATTCATGTATATATGGTGATTGATTCATGGAATATGGATCTTTCCAATTGAAACATCATGATTTGAATTCTTGGATTCACAACCTAGGGTTCATTACATTTGTTCATGCCTTGTGTTTTATGTGGCACTATTTTTTAGGAGAGAATGTTTTCATGTGCACATACCACAAAAGCATTAAATACATATTCATGAAATGTCACATAAACCATAGATAGAGGATATGGGTAGAGTGTAACATCCCAAGTACGTAATGAATAATAGATATTTTTATCTATGTCTATTAATGATTAAGATAGTTTTATAGAGGCTTAAAATGAAAATAAATACAATCTTATGCATGGAATACACTAATATTCTTAAAAGATTGTTTTACTGCCTTTTGATGGCAAACCATTTTTTGAATATATATTTTGACAATTTTATAAACTATGTTTGTCAAAATAAACTTATCCTTTATGATTGGGACATCAAAATTTACCTTGTGTGAATTTTTGGTATTTTTCTGACAATGTTCATTTTTTAATGAATAGTGAAAAATACTGCATTTTACATCAAAACTGCTTTTTAATCTAATTTATTTATATGATTAGATTATTTTTTGAATTGGTTTTAAAGTGAAATTAGAATATATTTTTACTATTTTATCCAATGGTGGTCATTGGAATCAATTTCACTTTGAAATTAGACTTAAACTGGTGTCAATCTTTTGATACTTATTGTTTTGTAAAAACACGCTTTTTGCTCTGGCAGCGGGAATTAATTATTAAATTAATTAATTTGACTTATATGATTTGAATTTTGTAAAATAGACTTCATTTTTGAATTCGGAATATCAAATATAGCTTAGGGTGAATTTTTGGTAATTTTCTGAAAAACTTCAATTTTTGATGAATAGTGAAACCACTAAGTGGTAATCAAGAAAACTGATTTTTCAGTTAAATAAAAGTTTACCACTAATGTGTATTGAATTTTGAAAATCCGACATACATGGTTGTCATTAAGAAGTAAAATGTGGTTCAATGAGATTAAAATAATTTTTTGGTGAATAGTAACTTATTAAGTTTTTAATCGCGATTAGTGGTAATTAGTGTAGTTTAAGGTATAAATAATGCTTTAATAATATGAAATGACCCAGACACATGTCCCAACCTTATTGGTTGTGTCATGTCTGACCAAGACAATCCATGGGTCAACTTGGGGACCCCATGGGGACATTTTGGTTGGGAAATGACATAAATAACTTTTTATTTAATGTAAAGGTAAAAATGACACAAACATAATACGTTTTACGAAAACAATTTTTACATAGGGTTATAAAGATCAGATATTTGATTATAAATATTCATTTGAAAGATAAAAAGATTTCCTACATCATAGTATTTGTTTTATGATTTTTAGACATTAAATAAATTAAATTATTTATGACATAATAATGATGCAGCGATGACATCATTATTTGACGATTTAAATAAAATAGAAAGACAATGTAAAAGATATGAACTACACATGGACAAAACCAATTGGATGAGTGGATTTAGAACCCTTATCACCTTATACATGAATTATATCAATGTGGGACCTTTTAAAACCGAAACACATTTTTCAAATAAAGTAATATTTCTTTACTTTCCAAAAGTGCCCCTCCTCTCCTCTTATAAAAGGCCCCCACCTCTACCTCATTTCACACACTCCTCAAGCCTTTGGCTTGGCCAAACCCTGCCCATTTACTCTCTCCAAATCCCTCTCCTAATCCTAGAGGATTACCTTTGGGCATAATCCTTTCAAAGGAAGCCTTTAGGCTCAAATCAAAAGGAGTTACACTTTTAAAGGTAATTCATTCTCTCATGTTCATTTGTTTTATTTTGCTTCTCCAACCCCCTAAAATCTTTTGATTTACTTATTTTGTAACAAAACCAGTATCTTCAATATACTAGGATGTTGTTATAAGATTTATTTGAGCTACACTCTCACAAAACTGCATCAAATGGTTAAAGAACATACGGTTTCCGTGGATGGCAAAATTCTACCTCCCGAAACGATGATTGTTCAATACTCATTTAACACCTTCAAAGGTGGCCATTATGATGTCACTATTTTTATATATGATATATAATATGTTTATGTTTTCCTTAAGCTTCTGTTTTTTTCATTTTGGGCATACCTTTATGGTTTCCATTATGGGTAAACACGATATCTTCATTTTAGGAAGTGCGGACTACCGCCCCCTCAAAGTGATTTTATTCGTTAAATACCATATGTGGGAAATATAAAGGATGGAACTATGATATTATATATGATATTATACTGGAATTATAATATACCTTTATATCATTATGATTCCATTCTATAAAATACGAAATAGAAATGAAAGTAGCGTTCATGCGTACGTACGGCTTACCGTCTCCATGAACGGTGCATTTCATTTCTTACCTCTAAATGATTATGTAATATTATAAATGCATGTATTTACTGGATATATATGACATATATGATATCTACATCATGAATACCATTCTGGATATAAATAACCTTTGACCAAATTAACAACATGTAAGTGTAAGAAGTCTATTTTTGACTTAAGAACCAAATACCGACAAAATGAACATTATTAACTTAAATGATTACATGATGTTCATAACATGGTATAAAAGGAATAATGAACTTGAAAAAGATTCATAAGCAAGTAGAGATTAACTCAAGTTTATTATTCAGGAGATTAAAGAATGGTCGGGTCAAGTCGGATTTGAGGTATGGGACTTCGTCTCAATCTCCTTTCGTTGAGGCATATTTTATTTTATACACAACTTTATTTTATACGGTGTATAAACCCCATTGACTTTTACGTTTATTCAAAAGGAATATTTTTTATACGAAGCGTCTACTAAACAACAAAAGGGAATGTTTTTTTCATACGTATGCGGCGACAACGACTTCTCCGCTGTCGTGACCGTTATTTGAGTTTCGGCTTCCTCTACAAGCCATACCTTCTTTTTAAAAGAAAAATAAATACCATGTTTTACTTTTCTTTTATTTTGGTATTAAAAATGGTTTTCATAATGTTTTTATATCATTGTGTTGTATTGATATCTTGTGATTGAAAGGTGGATATGTTATGTTTCCTTTATGCATGTTTTATGTGATATGAATTATGTTATGGTTCTTGGGCATTATTATGAAGACGGGTGGTTCCGTGATAAACTAAGGGTGGGTGAGCCCGATATAGCTCTCCAATGCATTGGGTAACGCGAAGGAGTGAAACGTTAAGGTTTCTCAGAATAGATTTTAGGGAATATACTGTGATGGGTATTCCATACGTAACCAAGAGGGTTACTCCCTACGTAAGAATGTTATGAATACCTCAAGTTACCTTTATGTCTTATGATTTATATGATTTATTCATGATTTTATGAGGTATGTTAAAGTGCCTATGTTTTATGGGTAAAGTATGATTTCATTCTTATGTATATATGAACTCATGTTTCCTTTCCATGTTTTTTTATAACCCATACTGAGTTTTTATGCTCATCCCATGTTTTTGAAATGTTTGTCATAGGTCAAGGGAAAGGTACATGATAAGATGATAGAGTCAAGGATGTGTCAAGAAATAATCCATGTTTTATTTTAAATGTGTTTCCATTGATGAGAATGAAGAATACTATCTTTATGTAACCACTTTGTTTATATGTGGAATGTAATGCAAGTTTTATGATCTAATTCTCTAAAACTCTAAACCCGAAAAGATCCTTAATGTGAAATCTTGTAATAACTCAAGATTAAGTAAGGTTTAAGGCTGGGGCCTTATAGTTGGTATCAAAGGGAGGTTTAGATAACTTTAGGAGTTAGAATTCTATTAAATGATTATCCAAAAATATTTTTTTTTCGAAATGATATAGCATTTAAAGATTACCATGTTGCTTCATCTAAGACATGTTTGTTCAGAATGGTTTTCTGAAGAGGAAACAGGGAAGCAGTTCTAGGAAGGCATATAGAAGGAAATAACCTTCTGAATCAGCATCCAGAATTGGTCGGAATTGGAACTGAACAGTTTGTTGCAGTAATGGCACAGTTGACTCAAGCGATAAATGGCGGTGGTATCCGTGCACGAGATCAGCCAGATCAACCGCAGAGGAACATGTCAGTGGTGGAACATTTCATGAGGCAATATCCACCATCATTCAGAGGATCATCTGACCATGTGCTAGCTTAAGGGTGGATTAAAGAACTGGAGAAGATTTTTGATGTCATGGGGTGTTCAAACAATCAAAAGTTTAGTCTTGCTATTTACCGTTTGGAGGGTGAAGCAGATCAGTGGTGGTCTATGGTTAAAAATATCAGGGATGCAGATGAGATTGATGCTCTTGACTGGGATGAATTCAAAGGTATGTTTCTTGAGAAGTATTTTCCTAAGGCTGTTCGACTTAGGATGGAAAAGCAATTCTTGGAATTGAGGCAAGAGGAAGACTCAGTGGCTGCCTATGAAGAAAGGTTCACTCGATTGGCAAGGTATGCTCCAAATTTTATCTGGGACCTTGATAGTAAAATCAATCGTTTCTACTCAGGATTAAAGCCAAAGTATCGAAGGGCATTAGCTTCTCGTGAGTTTAAAAGTTATGAAAAGATTTTTCGATGTGCTGAGAAGGTGGAAATGGAGTTTGCCGATGACCAAGTTTTCTATAACAACCAGCAGAAGAAGAGACCGAGGTGGCAAGAGAAAGGTAAGAATTCTTCAAAAAAGTCTGATGGTAAGAGAACTATGTTTCCAGTTTGTGATAAATGTGGAAAAAGGCATGCTGGGGAATGTCTTCTGAATTCTGGGAAGTGCTACCGATGTGGTAAGATGGGACATAAGGCTCGTGATTGCACTGAAAAGGATCAAGGTGAAGGTAAGAACAAATTTGATTTACAGTTAGTGAAATTTTATAAGTGCAATGAGATGGGTCACTATGCAAACGAGTGTCCGACAAGGAGCTTGAGTGATGGGAAGCAGTTAGACTACAAGTAGAAAGGGGTGGTGAAATCCTTTTCAACTACTTCAGCAGATGTCGGGCCATCAAATGAAGTGGTATCAGGTACTTTGTTTGTTTTTTCAGATTATGCCAGTGTGTTGTTTGATTCGGGGTCTACACATTCTTTCATCTCTGAAACCTTTTCTAGTAAAATGGGAATACCATCTCAAGAAATGACTCCTGAACTTTTGGTAAAAACACCTGGGGGAAATGTCGAGGAAAAAAGAATTTATAAGAATCTTCCTATCCTTATCTGTGGAAAGAACCTACTTGAAAACCTTATTGTTCTACCTCTAGTAGAGTTTGATGTTATCCTGGGTATGGATTGGCTCTCTATTTACCATGCTAAGATTGACTATAGAGCTAAAGAAGTTTCTTTTCAGAAAGACTTTCAGTTTGTTTACAATAATGAACCCTTACTTTTGATAACATATCAAGAGGCCGAGAAACTTTTAAAAGATGGAAATGAATGTTACCTTGCACACGTCGTTGAAAATAAAGGAACTGTTCAGATTAATGATGTGCCAGTGGTAAATGAGTATCCTGATGTTTTTCCTGATGAGTTGCCTGGAATAATACCAGATCGGGAAGTTGAGTTTACTGTTGACTTAGTTCCTGATGCTAATCCAATTTCGAAACCCCCTTATCGAATGGCACAAATTGAATTTTAGAGTTGAAGGAGCAATTGCAAGATTTATTAGAGAAAGTTTCATTAGACCTAGCACATCACCATGGGGTGCTCCTGTTTTATTTGTTAAAAAGAAAGATGGTTCTATGAGACTTTGCATTGATTATAGAGCCTTGAATAATATCACTGTTAAGAACAAATATCCTTTTCCTCATATCGATGATTTGTTTGATCATCTCCAGGGAGCTCAGTTTTTTTCAAAGATTGACTTGAGATCGGGGTACCATCAGCTGAAGGTAAAGGAGGAAGATATTCCGAAGAACGCGTTCCGTACGAGATATGGCCATTATGAATTTGTAGTAATGCCTTTTGGGCTAACCAATGCACCTGATGTATTCATGGACTTAATGAATAGAATTTTCCATGAGTTCTTGGATAAGTTTGTGGTGGTTTTCATTGATGATATTTTGGTGTTTTCTAAAAGTAAAGAGGAGCATGAAAAACATTTAAGGGTTATCTTGCAAACCTTAAAAGAAAAGAAATTGTATGGGAAATTCCGCAAGTGTGAGTTTTGGTTGCAACAAATTTCTTTCCTTGGTCACATTTTTTCTAAAGATGGAATAACTGTTGATCCTGCAAAAACAAAAGTTGTGGAAGAATGGCCAAGACACACAAATGTAACCGAGATTCGTAGCTTCCTTGGTTTGGCGGGCTATTACCGAAGGTTTGTTAGAACTTTTTCACGGTTATCTAGTCCAATTACTAAGCTAACTCGGAAGGGTCTTAAGTTTATCTGGACAAAAGAATGTGATGATGGTTTTCAGGAATTGAAAAGAAGATTGTTGAATGCTCCAGTTTTGGCACTACCTTCTAGGAATGGTGAGTTTGTTATATACAGTGATGCTTCATTGAAAGGACATAGTTGCATCCTAATGTAGAATGATCAGGTAATTGCTTATGCTTCACGACAGTTGAAAACTCATGAGGTAAATTACCCTACACATGATTTGGAATTAGCTGCTGTTGTTTTTGCTTTAAAAATTTGGAGGCATCATTTGTATGGAGTAAAGTGTGAAATATATACCGATCACAAAAGTTTAAAGTATATATTCACTCAGAAAGAGTTAAACATGAGACAAAGGAGATGGCGGGAATTAATCAAGATTATGATTGTACAATTCATTACCATCCGGGAAAAGCAAATAAAGTGGCTGATACTTTGAGTCGAAAAAGTAATGCTTCATTAACAATGTTGCATTTGGAACGTGATCCTTTGGTTAAGGATTTGATGAACTTTGGCATAGAAGTTGTTGGTGCAGGAAGTCCTTCTGTTTTGTTTCAGGTATCAGTGAAATCATCTCTATCAGATAGAATCAAGCAAGCACAGAAGCAAGATAGTGAGTTGCAGAAAAAGGTAGAGCTGGTTCAGAAAGGTAAGTTGCCTGAATTCAACATTGATAATGATTGTGTTTTGAGATTTGGGAAGAGATTGTGTGTGCCTTGTGATTCACAGTTGAAGAGAGAGTTGTTATGTGAAGCTCCTAGTTCTCCGTTTTCAGTTCATCCGGGCAGTACTAAGATGTATAGAGATCTGCGGGAGTATTACTGTTGGGATGGAATGAAAAGAGATATTGCTGATTTTACTGTGAAGTGTTTGACTTGTCAGCAGGTTAAAGCAGAGCGGCAGTTACCGAAAGGGATGCTTCAGCCTTTACCAGTTCCAGAGTGGAAATGGGAGAATATATCCATGGACTTTGTTGTTGGATTACCGAAGACATCTCGAGGTAATAATGCAATCTGGGTTATTGTTGATCTCTTGACCAAATCTGCTCATTTCCTTGCTATACGAGATACTTTCTCTCTTGATCAACTTTCCCATTTGTATCTTAAAGAGATAGTCAGGTTACATGGAGTTCCTCTCTCCATTGTATCGGATCGTGATCCCAGGTTTACTTCTAACTTTTGGAAAGGCCTTCAGAAGTCGTTGGGTACTGAATTAAATTTTAGTACAGCTTTTCATCCTCAATCAGATGGGCAGTCAGAACGAACAATTCAGACATTGGAGGATATGCTACGATCTTGTTCTATGGATTATCAGGGAAGTTGGGACCAACATCTTTCTTTGGTTGAGTTTTCATATAATAACAGTTTTCATTCCATTATACAGATGGCACCATTTCAGGCATTATATGGGAAACGGTGTCGAACTACAGCTTTCTGGGATGAAGTGGGTGAAAGAAAGTTGATGGGACCAGAATTGGTAGAAGAGATGGCAGAAAAAATTCAGTTGATTCAGAAACACATGAGAACATCTCAGAGCAGGCAGAAGAGTTATTCGGATAACCGGAGGAAGGATCTATCTTTCTAGGTAGGTGATCATGTTTTTCTCAAGGTTTCTCCTTGGAAAAGTGTGATGAGATTTGGTAAGAAAGGAAAGTTGAGTCCAAGGTTTATTGGACCATACGAAATTCTGGAGAGATTTGGATCAGTTGCATACCGAGTGGCTTTACCTCCGAGTTTATCTCAGGTACACAATGTTTTTCACGTTTCAATGTTGAGAAAGTATATTCCAGATCCATCTCATGTTTTGAGTCCAGAGGTAGTTCAGCTGGAAGAGAACCTGTCTTATGAGGAACAACCGGTCTAGATTCTTGACCACAGGGAGCAAGTGTTACGGAATAAGGTGGTTAAGCAGGTAAAGGTTTTGTGGAAAAACCACATGATTGAAGAGGCAACATGGGAATCTGAAAATGCAATGAGGGATAAGTACCCCCATTTATTCGATAAGTAAATAAATTGCGGGGATGCAATTTTCTAAAGGGGGGAAGGATGTAACATCCCAAGTAAGTAATGAATAATAGATATTTTTATCTATGTCTATTAATGATTAAGATAGTGTTATAGAGGCTTAAAATGAAAATAAATACAATCTTATGCATGGAATACACTAATATTCTTAAAAGATTGTTTTACTGCCTTTTGATGGAAAACCATTTTTTGAATCTATATTTTGACAATTTTATAAACTATGTTTGTCAAAATAATCTTATCCTTTATGATTGGGACATCAAAATTTACCTTGTGTGAATTTTTGGTATTTTTCTGACAATGTTCATTTTTTAATGAATAGTGAAAAATACTGCATTTTACATCAAAACTGCTTTTTAATCTAATTTATTTATATGATTAGATTATGTTTTGAATTGTTTTTAAAGTGAAATTAGAATATATTTTTACTATTTTATCCAATGGTGGTCATTGGAATCAATTTCACTTTGAAATTAGACTTAAACTGGTGTCAATCTTTTGATACTTATTGTTTTGAAAAAACACGCTTTTTTCTCTGGCAGCGGGAATTAATTATTAAATTAATTAATGTGACTTATATGATTTTAATTTTGTAAAATAGACTTCATTTTTGAATTCGGAATATCAAATATAGCTTAGGGTGAATTTTTGGTAATTTTCTGAAAAACTTCAATTTTTGATGAATAGTGAAACCACTAAGTGGTAATCAAGAAAACTGATTTTTCAGTTAAATAAAAGTTTACCACTAATGTGTATTGAATTTTGAAAATCCGACATACATGGTTGTAATTGATAAGTAAAATTTGGTTCAATGAGATTAAAATAATTTTTTGGTGAATAGTAACTTATTAAGTTTTTAATCGCGATTAGTGGTAATTAGTGTAGTTTAAGGTATAAATAATGCTTTAATAATATGAAATGACATAGACACATGTCCCAACCTTATTGGTTGTGTAATGGCCGACCAAGACAAGCCATGGGTCATCTTGGGGACCCCATGGTGACATTTTGGTTGGGAAATGACATAAATAACTTTTTATTTAATGTAAAGGTAAAAATGACACAAACATAATACGTTTTACGAAAACAATTTTTACATGGGGTTATAAAGATCAGATATTTGATTATAAATAATCATTTGAAAGATAAAAAGATTTCCTACATCATAGTAGTTTTTTTATGATTTTTAGACATTAAATAAATTAAATTATTTATGACATAATAATGATGCAGCGATGACATCATTATTTGACGATTTAAATAAAATGGAAAGACAATGTAAAATCTATGAACTACACAAGGCCAAAACCAATTGGATGAGTGGATTTCGAACCCTTATCACCTTATCCATTAATTATATCAATGTGGGACCTTTTAAAACCGAAACACATTTTTCAAATAAAGTAATATTTCTTTACTTTCCAAAAGTGCCCCTCCTCTCCTCTTATAAAAGGCCCCCACCTCTACCTCATTTCACACACTCCTCAAGCCATTGGCTCAGACAAACCCTGCCCATTTACTCTCTCCACATACCTCTCCTCATCCTAGAGGATTCCCTTTGGGCAGAATACTTTCAAAGGAAGCCTTTAGGCTCAAATCAAAAGGAGTTACACTTTTAAAGGTAATTCATTCTCTCATGTTCATTTGTTTTATTTTGCTTCTCCAACCCCCTAAACTCTTTTTATTTACTTCTTTTGTAACAACACCAGTATCTTCAATATACTAGGATGTTGTTATAAGATTTATTTGAGCTACACTCTCACACAACTGCATCAAATGGTTAAAGAACATACGGTTTCCGTGGATGGCGAAATTCTGCCTCCCGAAACGATGATTGTTCAATACTCATTTAACACCTTCAAAGGTGGCCATTATGATGTAACTATTTTTACATATGATATATAATATGTATATGTTTTCCTTAAGCTTCTGTTTTTTTCATTTTGGGCATACCTTTATGGTTTCCATTCTGGGTAAACACGATATCTTCATTTTAGGAAGTGCGGACTACCGCCCCCTCAAAGTGATTTGATTCGTTAAATACCATATGTGGGACATATAAAGGATGTAACTATGATATTATATATGATATTATACTGGAATTATACTATACCTTTATATCATTATGATTCCGTTCTATAAAATACGAAATAGAAATGAAAGTAGCATTCATGCGTACGTACGGCTTACCGTCTCCATGAACGGTGCATTTCATTTCTTACCTCTAAATGATTATGTAATATTATAAATGCATGTATGTAATGGATATATATGACATATATGATATCTACATCATGAATACCATTATGGATATAATGAAACTTTGACCAAATTAACAACATGTAAGTGTAAGAAGTCTATTTTTGACTTAAGAACCAAATACCGACAAAATGAACATTATTAACTTAAATGATTACATGATGTTCATAACATGGTATAAAAGGAATAATGAACTTGAAAAAGATTCATAATCAAGTAGAGATTAACTCAAGTTTATTATTCAGGAGATTAAATAACGGTCGGGTCAAGTCGGATACAAGGTATGAGACTTCGTCTCAATCTCCTTTCGTTGAGGCATATTTTATTTTATACACAACTTTCTTTTATACGGTGTATAAACCCCTTTTAATTTTACGTTTATTCAAAAGGAATCATTTTTATACGAAGCGTTTACTAAATGACAAAAGGGAATGTTTTTGTCGTACGTATGCGGCGACAACGACTTCTCCGCCGTCGTGACCGTTATTTGAGTTTCGGCTTCCTCTACAAGCCATACCTTCTTTTTAAAAGAAAAATAAATACCATGTTTTAATTTTCTTTTATTTTGGTATTGAAAATGGTTTTCATAATGTTTTTATATCAATGTTTTGTATTGATATCTTGTGATTGAAAGGTGGATATGTTATGTTTCCTTTATGCATGTTTTATGTGATATGAATTATGTTATGGTTCTTGGGCATTATTATGAAGACGGGTGGTTCCGTGATAAACTAAGGGCGGGTGAGCCCGATATAGCTCTCCAATGCATTGGGTAACGCGAAAGAGTGAAACGTTAAGGTTTCTCCGAAGAGATTTTAGGGAATATACTGTGATGGGTAATCCAAACGTAACCAAGAGGGTTACTCCCTACGTAAGAATGTTATGAATGCCTCAAGTTACCTTTATGTCTTATGATTTCTATGATTTATTCATGATTTTATGAGGTATGTTAAAGTGCCTATGTTTTATGGGTAAAGTATGATTTCATTATTATGTATATATGAACTCATGTTTCCTTTCCATGTTTTTTTATAACCCATACTGAGTTTTTATGCTCATCCCAAGTTTTTGAAATGTTTTTCACAGGTCAAGGGAAAGGTACATGATAAGATGAGAGAGTCAAGGATGTGTCAAGAAATAATCCATGTTTTATTTTAAATGTGTTTCCATTGATGGGAATGAAGAATACTATCTTTATGTAACCACTTTGTTTATATGTGGAATGTAATGCAAGTTTTATGATCTAATTCTCTAAAACTCTAAACCCGAAAAGATCCTCAATGTGAAATCTTGTAATAACTCAAGATTAAGTAAGGTTTAAGGCTGGGGCCTTATATAGAGTATCTCTAGTATTTTGATTTAGATCTTGTTTATATGAATGCAAAAGGAAATGTGGTAGATTATTCTTTAAGTTGAAATAATTTGACCCAAGTATTATTGGAGGCCAGTAATGAATGGAAATTAGTTTCCTTGTACTATGAGATGATCTTTGAGGTTTATAATTGTTAAAGGTAATATTTTATATCCTCCTTAGTGGTGGAGTCCACACTTCTAGGTTGGGTAAAGATGAGACAGTTATCAGATCATGAATGAGTACTACTAAGGGAGAGCATGGATGGTGATGGCCGGCCACCTAGTTTCACAATTGGTGAGTACAAATTTATATGTGTTAATAGTTTCATTTTGGTTCTACAAGATGTTTTGCGGAGTGAATATTAGTGTTTCATTCCTCCACATGGATAGTTAATCTTGGTATTACCAAGATGTATTGGGATTTATGCTCCCGGTACTGTTTTCCTGGTATGAAGTGAGAGATAACTGGTTTTCTAAATCTGTGTTCCACCTCTTAGTATGTGTAGATAGAGAATCATTAACCAGTAATGTTGTTATAACCGTCTCTTATTCCTAAGTAAAAAATGGGATGATTTCTCCATGGATTTCATTACTGGGTTACTAGGGTCACCCAGAGGTAGGGATGTAGTAGGGGTCAATGTGGACAGACTAAAAAATGTATCCCACTTCTTTACTACTCGGGATAACTTCTCACTAGATGAGATTGGGAGACTTTACATCAATGAGATTTTATTCCTTCAAAGTGTTCTGCATAAATTTCTAGCAGATAGGTACACCAAATTCACATATCAATTTTGGTAGGGATTTCTAAAAGCATTTTAGTCATAGGTGCTTTTGGGAACCGCATACCACCCTCATACTGATAGATAGTTAGAGCATAAAATACTTCACTTAGAGGACATTCTTAGAGTGTGTTTACTTAATATCAGGGGTCCTTAAAAGAGAAATATACCCCTAGTTTAATTTACCTACAATAATATTTATCATCCGACTATACATATGGCTCCTTATGAGGCCTTGTATGATATACCATGATGATTACCTCTACGCTTGATAGAGGAAAGGGGGGAACACTACTCAGACCACATCCCATTTATGATACTTCATATTAGTTTCATTTGATCAAGAAATGCGTGTCTACATCTTGATCTAGATAAAAATCCTACACTGATCGCCATCAAAAACCTATGGAGTTTGAGTTTGGGGATCATGTCTTTTTATGTATCTCACTCCATTTGAGGCCTTGTATGGTAGGCCATGATGATTACCTATATCATGGTTAGTGGTAATGGGGGAAAACCTACTCAGACCCCATATCATTTAGGAGACTTCATATTAGGTGCATTTGATTCGGAAATGGGTGGGTACAATGTGATATAGATAAACATACTATACTTATCACCATCGGTGACCAGTGGAGTTTGTGGTTAGGGATCAAGTCCTTTTAGGTATCCCACCTATGCAGATGAATAGATGGATTTAGAGAGAGTTCAATATTTTACAATGTTCTGTCTGCCCTTTTGATATTTTGGAAGGGGTTGGACTTGTATACTATCAGTTTAAGTTACCTTAGAGGAACTGAGCTATTAATGACCTCTTCCATGTATCTCATCTATGTTTATATCACGTAGACATGTCTCAAACTCTTTATCCTGATAAGGGTGAGTTAAAGGTAGATGTGTACTTCAAGGATAAACCAATATAAATCCTTGATCAAAGAAAAAATTATCTTCAAGGTAGTCGAGTTCCAATACTTTAGGTATTACAGTATCATGGCCATGTGTTGGGAAAGACGAGGGATAGAGAGGTAGATGTTCATTCCTAATGGTCAGAACTCATTCTAGCTTCCAAAAAAACCATGTAAAAGTTACTCATGGAGGATGTTTTTCTAACATGAGGAGATTGTAAGATCATTAGTTTTTTCCTTGTGGGATGGGACATTTAAATTAATATTTGAATCCAAAATTTTATACTTATAAATTTTTCTAGTCACATAAGGAAGGAATCAAGACTTTTTATGATTTTTTGAATCCTAGAGCTCCAAATTTTTGAGTAATGGGGTATGATAATGGTTTGAACCAATTATTCCCTAGAGTCTACATGGTTTGGAAATAATTTGGGGAGGTATTTCAGGGAACCATAGAGGGGATAACATGGGTTGAGCATAATTAGAAAAAATGTGATCCCCAACAATGTAGGTCCACTATCAATGGATAGTGATAGGCACATGATTGGCTCATGGTTTGGAATACCATCTATCAAAACTGTGTCTCTTTTATGTTTTTGAGATAATATACTTTTTTGACCTCATTTATTTTAAAAGGGATATACCCTTTTCATATCCATTTCTCAAATAGCATCCTCCCATGTCTTAGAGCTCCCTCGTCCCTCTTCCATATGCTTTGGGTTATCTTCTCTATATGAGATCTGATTTGAGTCTCATTCATCTCATTGGATCACGACCAATAAGAATGTAAATCCTATTCCTTAATCCCTTCAATTTCATCATCGTATGGGGTGACATCTTCATATATACTCTTATACCCATTTTTTAGGATTTTTTCTATTATTATACTTTATTTTGATCTAAACCAAATCTAAGGCTTATACTGGTTGAGTATTAGTAAATTGGAATAAGATAAGTGGTTTATTCCTTTTCCGATTGTGTTTGTTTTTTTATTACTTTTTTCCATTATGAAGTATGCCATAATCTCCGAGAGTTTCTTTCTAAAAAAATAATACCTTAAATAAAAGGTAACATTATTGATCAATACATTCCATGGCACCCTTATACAATTTTTAATGTTGGTAACCTTAGCATGAACCACACATGAGGTGGGTTATTTCCTTTTTCCATGAAAATTTCACCATTAGGGTGAGTTTAGCTCACTTTTCTATACTTAGAGTTGAATATGAGAAACTAGTGGACTGTAACATGTTGTAAGTACCATAAAAACTATTTCATTTTTATATGAAAGTATTTCAATATATAATCACATGGAATTTTTATGATTATAAAATTGTTGAGTTTGGTTAAATGATAAAAGCTTTAAAAATCAATATTTTCCCTTAATCCCTATTGTAAATAATGATAATGATAATTGACATTGAATTTCATTGATGTTGGACACCTTTTATATCTCTGTTGGGGGGAATCATGGAATGGAACTGGTATGTGGTTTCGTGGTATAGCACTGATGACCCACTTGGATGCCCTAATTTTCAAACATGGGTCCCACTTTCTTAGACCGCCTCACACTTGTTAAATGAACTCCAATTAAATCCTTAGCATGATTCCTATGAATGTGCTTCATGGAATCTAAGTGGATTCTTTGGAAATAATATTTAGGTCCTGATCCATGTGAGAATGATACTTGATATCTTAGAATAGGTTGTTGATGATGTTTTACATGACATTACAGTCAGCCCTTATTTTTGTTTTCCAGATCATAATGAGTTTTTCTATACTGGGAAGTATCATTTTTCCTCTTATTACTTTTATTCCTATTATAAATTCACATTTATTCTAGTTATATGAATTGTCTATAATTTTTATAGAAACCATTAGTGGTGGCCTACTAATTATTATCTCACACCCTATTTGGGATGCCTTTTGGTACCCTAACAGACTCCATGAATGGAAGTATGAATAGGATCCAGTGCTCACTTTATGGTGCTTAATTGATTGTGGAATTGGTGAAGGGGAGTATAGGATCTTGACATGGATATTGATTCTATTTTTTGATAGTCTTTTATTTTTTATTTTACTGTTGATATATGTATTGTAGTGGATATTTTTTCTTATGTATTTCATATATTTTGTAAAGTTCCCTGACATGATCATCATTTTTCATATGATGCTACCCTTGGATTGGATTATTTATAATTTTTTTGGATGTTTTATCTTCTATTATTGGTTGATATAATGATTTTCCTTTTTAATCATGTATCATATCACTTTTTTAATCTGATCATGAAGGTATAGTCTCCCCATCGTACCTTTATAGACCCTTGCTGCTATTCAGAAGTCTATATTGTATGGGGAGGCATGCATGAGGCTTATCACCCATAGGCTCAAGGAACAGTTTAGTGACTCCATGGTCAATATGTTACAGAAATGATAATTTTATAAACAGTAAAATGACTCCAAATAATCCAATAAAACCATCATATTCCAAGCTTCCAGCGATGAAAAATCCATATGTGTGATTCTTGAATATGACTATGTTTTCAAGAAAAAAACATTCATTGTGAATAATAACTACCACAAGAAAACTATGAATTAAAATTAAAATATGGAATCACGAGTGATAAAAATTGAATGTAAAAAATAATGGCCACATCAAACTAGAGAGCCCCTTCTAAAAGACGATTATAAAGGAAAATAAAATAGTAAAAAGGCCTTTATTGTCAAAATCTAGAGTGCATGTGATGACTCTATATATTCTTCTTAATTTTCCACTTCATGTTACTCAACCCCCATGTTCCAAATGGAACATGTTAAATAAGGAATTGATGTTAGTACCCCTCTCCTTATTTATTCCTCCTCATATTCTTTTCCTCCCAATTCATCTTCCTCTTTTTTTTATTCACCTTTATTCACATTATTTATGAAGAAAAAAAATATGCATGACATGAACATACAAATGAATATCCTCAAATTTCTTCTTTATTTGAAAAAATAAAAAATAAATACAAGAAAATGGTTTAACAAAAATAGCACCTTACAAAAGAAAATTATATTCTCTTCATTAAAACTGAATATTTAACCTAAAAATGAAAAGTGAAATGGATGTCAACAAACATGAATACACCATTAAAGGCCTAAAATTTTAAATTTTAAAATTTAGTCACGGTGAATATAATTTTAAATAATATTTGTATCTAAATAATTTAGAAAATAATTTGTTGGATTTTATTATAATATTCATAAAATATCGTCTATGAATATATAGAAAACTATTTTAGTAAAAGGATTCTTGAATGATAAAAATTATAATTATTTTAGAAGAGTTGTATATTTAGTTAATGAATTCGACTGTACAAATACATTTTATGGGAGACCAATGTAAATCTACCACTCTTACAATTTTTCCAAAAGAATACATACTAATATAGTATATATTCAAAATTATTTAAATTATAACATTAGAGGAACCTCATCATTGTGGTTAATAGAACCTTGAATCATATATTTTTGAAGGAAAATTTTATTTACATAAAAACCCAAAAATTGATGTGGAATCTAGATAGTGGTTTCTCAAGACATGTGTATCATGACCTCTCATAATTCAATCAAATCAGTATTCCAGAAGGAGGTCACATCATATTTTTTGATAACTATTTGAGTAAGGTTATCATTGAAGGTACTGTCAGTATTTCCAATTTATCGTTGATAAAAATATAATTCATAAAATGATACAAACACAATTTGATAATAATTAATCAATTTTATGATTTTCATTTTATAATATATTATAAAAATGAATTTATTTATGTCTTTGATTCAGAAGGAAAACTTTTATTTACCATTTACCTATTTAATAATATTTATATTATTAATTTAGAGTCTCTTTCTAGATAGAACATAATTTGTATATGTATATATAAGTGATTGAGTTATGGACATGGAATATATTCCTTGGATATTGAAGTAGACTATCACTTATAGAACTAAATAGTCATCAACTAATATAAAATCTTACCAAATTTCATTTCATGAATGAAATGGTTAATGGAGCATTACAATATGTTATGAGATAAAAAACCCAATTTAAAATCGAGAAAATAAATTTCACTTCAGTATCCCTTGAATTAATTCATCATGACCTTTTTAGTCTTTCTAAATTCAAATTTCAATAAGGAAACCCCAATAATATTTTAGTTTTTTATGATTATACAAGATTCAAATGGACATATTTCTTATCTCATAAATGTGAATCTTGAAATACATAATCATGTTTAAAAAAATTAAAATAATGATTTTGTAAAATTAATTTAATTTGATGTGGTCATAGTTTATAATTTGAAACCAAGTAATTTAAAAAAAATTATTTTAAAGTCAATAATATTTCTTCTCAACACCTCAAAACCTCAAAAAAATTGGGTAGTAGAGAGAAAAAATCAAACAATCCATTAAATACCTCATCGCTTTTAAAATATGTTCTTTTATAAAATATCTTTGGATAGTTTCCAAGTATACTTTTTTCTATATCATTAATTAACTTCTAATAAGAATAAAAACCACATATTAACATTGTAAAAATAAAAAACATAAGGTGGGGTTTCATAAACTTTGGTGCTGTAATTTTATCATTTAAACACTAAAGGAAATCTTGGAAATTTTCATTCCAAATCTGAAGATAGTATACTTGAAGGGAAATCCATGCCAATCAATACCTACCATATATTTATAAAAAGGACAAAAATGATGTAAAAATCAAACCATTTTGTATTTAATGGTTATTTTCCTTTATCTATTTCTAAAAATATTTCTAGAAATGTAGTTTTAAATGAAACTTTTTAAACCCGTGATATTAGATTTGAATAATATTATTATTGAAATTATTTTCTTGAATATTTCAAAAAAAATGCACTAAAAACAAATTAAAGTTTCCTCAGATATTTAAAAGTGGGAACTCAATCTTTTAGGATCGTCTTTAATATGGTAGAACACCTTGAATTGGTCTCTCAGCATTTGCTAAAAACCATGAAAATTCTCTTAATGATGAAAATTGGTTATTATCCATGCTATATAAACTAAATAAATTTACCAAAAATGATATATATATATATATATATATTAATAGAGAACCCTAATGATGATTATTTTAAATGAATTAATTTTTTTCATAGAAATAATCTTTACATGGGTGGAAATATCCCTAAAAATAATGCTTTATTTGTAACCAATTGTTATAATCAATGAAAAGGAATTAGATATAGTGTAACCTTTATACCTTTTTCTCTATTATAATCTATTAGAATAATTCTCTCTCATACCTCATATCCAAATTTAAATCACTTTAAAATGGATGTCAATATTGATTTTATAGATACTGTTATTTGAGAAAAAATGCTTCTTGGGAACTACCACAAGATTCTAAAAATACTTTTTATACAAAAAATCAAAAAATTAAAAGTGATTTATTGATTAAAAAGATCTCCTCATTCCCATTATAAATTCCTTTCAATTTATATTCGTTAAAATGGTTTTAAAATGAGAAATTTTTATTCATATCTCTTTTTAAAACACATCCAAAATGATTTTATACTCGTAAAAATTTATGATGATGATGCAGTCTTCATCTCTACCAATTGACCCCTATACTTAAAATTTTATGATTTAATTAAAATGGAATTTTAGACAATCATTATGGATGAACTCAAACTAATTCAGGTTTTTTTATTTCTCAATGAAATGATGCTTTTTTTATAAAATATAAAAAAACCATTTAACTCTTAAAAATATTTGGATTATAACATGAAAAGGTATTGAACACTAATGTATACAACAGGTATGAATAAATTGGATAAATCTAGTATGATGGTCAAAAAAATTATTATAGTTGAGTTTTTGATGGACTACATTACCTTACTACAAATCGATTTAATATCAAGTTTAGTGTTTATATGTGTGTTTATTTAAAATAAAATCTTAAATAATATCATTTCAAATCTATTAAAATAATTAACAGTTTTTCTAAATGATGAGAAAAACAAGGTTTATTTTATCCAAAAGTGAACTATTTTTAATTAAATAATTTTTTATTTGTTTTAGTTGATGTCAACTAGATTTTAAAACTTCTATGGGTGCATTCTATCTACTAGGAAAATATCTCATCTTATAGAGTACTGTAAACAAAAACACTAGGTATATTCCTATAGCAGAACCCAAATTCTATAAATTCAACAGATAGACATGGATTTGAAAACATTATTGTATTTCTCTTGAGATAGTGACTAATGTTATGATAAAGGCACACATATTTTAGATGGTACTTCTAACTGATATTTTATACATGTTTTTTAATTTAAATCTGACTTCTAATCATGATTTATTGGATAAACCATCTTGAACTGGCTGGTAAGTCAGGTTTGAAAGGATTTACCTTTACTCCTTCTGGTAGTTCTGTGTGGTCCATTAAATTAATGATAATTTGTGATGCATATCATGGTTGATATTTATTTAAGGGTTATTCTAGACCTAATATAGTGACTAGTAGAGTTTTTTGTCATTTTTTTAGTTTGGTAAGGAAGGGAATTCAAAATAAGCTTTCACTAAGGCACCCAAGTCCTGTAATTGCTACAGATTCATAGGCCACATACTGAAATTATGTTATATAAATTATACCCCATGTATTTTCCAAGACCAAATAGCACTTAAAATTATTGTGATGAAATCATACGCTTCAAGAACTAATGGTTTAAAACCATAGGCATCCATAACAATTCTTTTTCAAACAGTGGAAGTCTCGAGAGGAACATGATTAAGGTCATTGACTATGAGTGGTACCATAATTATAGGTCTATCTCTAGTGATTTCTTCATTTGATATAGGTCCATCTCACTCATTTATATTGATTCATGTTATTGAGTTCCTAACACTTCGTATATAGATTTTATAGTATGTGATAGAAATTACTATTCTATTCATATGGAAGATAGTGAATGGTCTCCGTTATCTTTCATTGTTTTTCTATTTATCAAATATTCAACTTTATAAGTGAAGTTATTAGGACATATGGTCTCATGATATGGTATTTTAGTTGATCATGAGAAGGTGAACGATTTTAGGACTTAAGAAAAAACAATGGCATTTTCTCGAGATTCAGAGCTTCTTGGTTTTGGATGGGTATTATCTACATTTTATAAAGTATTTCTCAAAATTGGAATCTCTATTGAAAACATTCACCTATAATTAAGTGAAATATTTTTTGGATGATAAATATCATATTTCTTTAACTGATCTAAAACATCTTTTGACTTATGCTCTAGTGTTTCTTCATCATGATGTCAATCTGGGATATGTGGTCTTCTGTGATGCATCAGTTTCAGGTTTAGGTGGTGTTCATATGAAGTGTGATAGCATCATTTCCTATGGCTCTAAAAAGGTTAGGCCACATGAGAACAATTATCTAACCCATGATCTCAAAATCAAAAATGTGATAAAGTCCCTCAAACTATAGATTCCTAAATATTTAGATAAGCTTTTACCATTTATTCTAAAAAAACATTGACATATATATTCTCTTCATAAATTTTGAATCACCATCAGATGAATTAGTGGGAGTTTTTGAAGTTATTCAATTTCAACATTTCTTATACCCCAAGAAAAGGGAATATTGTAAATAATGCTTTGAGTAGGAAAATTATGACTTAGGCCATGAAATAATCATCAAAATAGTAGAATTTGATGGCTCCCTTTATATAATTCCATTTAGGAGTATAGGAGAATTAGTCAGAGGTTGTTTTGACCAATTTTTAGTAGACCTTCCTACTTTTTAGGATGATTATTTTGGATCAGTAGTGTGATGATGAATTCTGTGAAATTATAAAATCTCTTATTGTTGTGGATTCCATTGGTGAGTGATCATTCTCCACATAGGGTATTATATGTATTTATAACTATTACATTGTTCCTTTTTAAATGAGGATGTCTGTTATGGAAGACTATCATATATCTCAGTGGTAAATGTACACAGGTACCATGATGATGTTCAATGATATGTGAAGCTGATTGTAGTGTCTAGGTATGAGATGATAAATTACAGAATTAGTTTCTTCTTGTTTACTTTCCAATAGGTCAAGGTCTAACACCATATATCTTCAGGTTTGTTTCTTCCCCTTCTAGTTCCAACATGGATGTGGGGCGATATTTTTATGGACATCAAGTTGGTTTCCTGCATACCCATAAAAATAATAATGAGATATGTTTTGTGATTGATTGGCCAACCAAATCATCTCACTTTATACCCATCAATGATACAAGTTAAGTTGTGGACAAGGGAATACATTACATATTGAATATTTTCATGTTTCATGGGGTTCTATTTTTCATGGTATCTAATATAGAACCCTGGTGAACTTATATTTTCTAGAGAGGCCTATAGGTTGTAATGGGATCTAATTAGAGCGTATCATGGTATATCATCTTCAAAAACATGGCCAGAATGAAAATGATATATATATTTTGGAGTACATTCTTCATCCTTCCATCCTCGATTTTGGTGGGGCTTGGGATTTAAATTTCAGACTAGATAAGTTTTTTTAATAATAGTTACAAATTCACAATTTGAATGGATCTTTTTTAGGCGTTGAATGGTTATCCTTATAAATAATTTTTGTTTTAGAGGATGATTGGTGAAATTTATTTGGTTGGACCCTGGTTGGACCAAGAGATGAAAGAAAATATTTAGTTTATTATTCAGAGAATATTAATGGAATAGATCTGGTATATATCATATTTGACCAAATTTTTTTGGAAATTTTAGTTTTATATTAGTTACCATATTTTTATTAATCATTCACCTCATTTGGGTCATCAGCAACTTTGGATGTGAGTGTAGCTTTCTATTAAATTTTTGGTACATTTTGATGTTTTTGAGTAGGTGGGTATAGTGTATTACCATTAAGCAAATCCATCACAATTGATGATGATACATAATGTGTTCAGTGTATCTCAAATTATAAAATATATTTCTTATCTATATCATGTTTTTAGATGGATTTATCTTCATGTTGAGCTTTATATATTCATGACTAAGCATCCAGTCATGATAGTTGATTCTGAGACAAAGGTACATCATTGGAGGAATATATCTTTGGACTATGGTCTTTGGAAACATGGTACTGATTCTCATGAGACATGGGAGTATAAGGCACCAATGAGAGAGCAGTGGACCCATCTCTTTGATATGGAATCTTCAGGAATGGATTTCTAGAGAAACATTATTTATGTTGTGGAGGCCCAGTCACCCCATTCCTTTTCATCAGATACACCTCGAACCTTATTTTGATCATATTTTGGTAACGTCTTTTTATGGGAGACTTCCGAAAAATCATGATGAATTTTGGATTCATTTAGTTTTTGCAAACATTTGGCACACAGTTTAGTAAAAACATGTAGTTTGGAGAAGCAAATCATTCACCCTTTGACGGTTCTTTGTAAGCGGTTCACAACTCGTCCAACTCATGAGGACCTACCCTATATCCCATGTGTCCTTGGATAGGGTAATTGTTGTGGTTGTTGAATGGTTAATAAAACTATGCACCCATCAATGAGTAATCATGCACCCTTGATAGTAAGGGTTCCCTGTTTCGGTACACGATTTGGTTAATTGTGTGGCCCTAACCAAAAAACCATTCATGTGGGTTTTTTATCCCATGAATATTTATTTATATAACTCACCCCTCCCTTATGACCCCTAATCCCACTATTCATCCATAATATGATTTCTTTGGATTTAGAGGCTCTCGATAAGAGGTTTTGTATCCTTAATTTCATTCTCTTGGCTATTCAAAGCATGGGTGATCATGTTTAATATCTTTCATGTAAGTGGATATCATCTCATGTTGTTTCTTCTAATCATAATTTTTTTACAAAATTGAGTTTTACAGAACATCATATATTTTAGGGATCTAAACTTCTTTTAATTGGATCTTCATTCAAGGATTGATTTCTTAATATCAGAAACCTTCATTCATTAATCGTAGATCCCACTGTTAGTGTCTATTATTGATCTTGGATTGATGGTAGGAGGTTCCATTTTAGATTTTCCATGTAATTAAAACGTTGATTTGCGTGATTTGTTTGAAATATATTTCAATTGATTTATAAAACAGTTATATTATATAATTTTAAATTGAAATTGAAATGGAATTTATTTTGATAAAATTCCCAAATTCCAATGGAATTGGAATTGATGGATATATTTGAAAAATATGGAATTAATGGAATTATTTGATAATTGTTTTTATAAATTGGATTAAATTGAAATGATGAAGTCCTATGAATGGATTTATATTGAATAAGGTATGAATTGATGAAAAAACCCAATTTTTTCTGAAATGTAAAATAGAATATCAAAATAGAAAATTGGGTAATTGAATTGTAAATTATATTTAATTTTAAATGAAATGATTTTCCCACTTTTTTCTTTATTTCTTGAGAACATGAAATATTAGGTAGTTAGAGGGTTATTTGGGATAGTCACCCTAGGATCTATATCCCTTATAAATGGATTGATGATTAAAAATATAAAAAAACCTAGCTCATCATCATTATCCCTAATTGAAGGTTGATGATTCCTATATGTACTGATATTGAGGGAAGCATGGAGACATGTTTTTTCATGTTCAGTGATTTGAGAAGTGTGAGGATCATTTATCCACAAACCAACATTTTGTAGGGAAGATTACCACGATGCTTATTGTGTATGTTTTGATTATATATTCGACTGTTTATATAACTATTTTACTGATTAAAAATCATTTATATTAATTATTTTTATATAAAACTATTATTTAAACCATGTTTGAAATGTTTTCTATTTATTTTAAAGAAATCCTATTTTTTAGAATAAGAAAATGATTTGTTATTCCATATCCTATTTAATTTAATTTAATAATCATTGGTTTATTTTTATTGAATATGATATGGAACATACGGTTAGACCCTACAAGGACTTATATATCACACCCAACCTTTTTCGGGGGATATTTGTTGACTTTATTTTTCCTAGTCTGGAAAAAGGGAATGTGCCACTTGGTGGTGGTGTATTTTCAGGATTATTTGGACCATAGAGTTGTGATATTGACTAGTGGACTGATTTCATGCTTTTTACATAGGGTTTTATAACATAAATCAGGTTGACATTGTGGGTTCCATTGATTTTATTATCTATCTACTTGGTTAATGTTTTAATATTTTGACTTCTAGTACTTTATCCTTGGTGAATGTGGAAATACTGAATTGTCTCTTATTGTATTCTACTATTTTTTGGAAGAAACATTCCCTATTTTTCTTGTATGATTCCAGGTTCTAGTCTCTAACCCATGGGGATTTTGGAATAACTTTCTAACCATGTCAGAGATGGATTATGTATCAGGGTATCAAAGTAACCTGGCTGGTTCTTGACATTCCATTCTCAAATAAA